>OX383956.1:4386693-6886693 GCA_947532105.1 Athrips mouffetella | reverse complement strand
GATTTTGTTCACAGTGAGCCAGGGTTCCAGCAAATACCTACCATGACCTGCTGTAAAACCGGTAAGTTTTATTCCAATTTGTATGAGTATATTTTCTGAATGTGTGCTGTGTTTTAATGATCATAAGTTTTACACTGGCCAATCCAGCTTTGCTGTCGCAGGTTTCAAGCCAACTATATTAATCCAGGTTCTTGTTTGAACAGGTTAAGAACCGTATGGTTTAAAACCGTCATTGATTGGAAGTTTGGCTGCTTTGGGTCAGTAGGTACTTTTATTTCGATACTCGTGCCTGGTACTTTTATCTATTCGGTTCTCGTACACGTGTTTGTGTGTATCTAGTACCCACAATGCTGGTTTTCTAGTACGCGCGGCCGCACATCAGTAGAAACACTTTTGGACCTTATGGCGTGGTAATAGAGTTGAAAAAGTTTCTACCGACAAGCGGTTGACCGTACGCGCGGCCGCAAGCAAAACCGGTTTAAGCTGAACCAGCGCTACGTCACAAACGGTTGAAACCAGAGCTCCGTTCAAGGTCAAAAGTATTTCCACTGCGTGCATTCTTCGTACAGTCAACGACAGGTCAAGCTTGACACTCTCAGTGCGACTCCAGCCCGTAAATTACCTCTATTGAAATAAGAACGGTACAAAATCAAGCTTGATTGCCCTTGACTTTACAAACCAATTTTTTAGACAGTTGTCGTGTTAATCTGTACGCTTTACTGTGCTACTGTTGTGAGATAACCTTTTAAGTACTTACTTGCTTTTACTGTGTTTCAAATGTACGATCACAAGTCTTGTAAAAATGACTGAAACGCCTTCCGAAGCTCTGCCACGCCACTGATTGGTTCAGATTCAGCCTGCTCGTCCTAACCAAAACTGTCATCATCGTCAGCCTTATTGCATCGGGTACAATTCGGGGCGGTCTTTAGGTCTAAAGCTAAGGCTAGCTATACTTAATATCATCATCTCCAATCACCTATCTCCGTAGTCAGTCAACCACTGCATGGCATAAACTTCTTCTTTTTTGTGCTTTTCCTAGCCATCCCAGTGTTTCAACTGCGCCGCTTACATGAATTCTAATTGTTTTTGTATTTACAGGCATTCCACCAGGGGTGGAGGACATGGCTCGCCCGGTGCCGCGGCCGCCAGCGTCCTCAGGGGCTTGGACGCTGCCCGGGCGCACTATCTGGCTGCGAAGCTGCTGCGACTCCCACGGAGCTGCACGCAGCGTCACGCCTTGCATATGTCGTTATGCAAAAACAAGTAAGTACTGCTGCAGCTTTTCCTTACTCTACTACTGTCACGGCTAGCGTTTGCGATTCTCCCACACAATGTCGTGTTACCGGCTTTTTCGGGAGACGTATGCAGCATTGCGCGGTTACAGCATCTTTATCCATAACATGATGTATTTTCATCACACTGCCTCTCTCGCTATCCGCATACACGCCGCATAGCTGACAGAACTGGAATGTCGCACTCAGTATTACTATTGCACGATGCGCAATCAGCTTTTCATCGCGACGTGATCCTAGCGCAGTGTCACTTGTCCTCTAATCCTCACGTACCTGGCTTCGTTTCCCATCTCACTTGCTTCTTTTTATCATGATCAGCTTTATCAGTCGTCGCTAAGTTTCGGTTGCTTGATAAATATAGGCAGCCAAATGAAGCACGGCCAGAATGTGTTTTTTTTACTGTTCTCCCCTCTTACTTTTAACTATTTCCTCTGAATGCTACATTTGCTCGCGAAAGCTAAGACCGCTCCACTATACTAAGTAGCAGATGCACAAAGCTTCTTTAAAATTAAAGCTCTATTAAATCTATTGCTGTCACTTTGTTTTGCTGACAATGAAAGTGTCTGCAATAGATTTAATGGAGCTTTAACTGTATAGAAGCTTTGTGTAACTGGCGGTTAGTCTTTTTTATTAGGGTTCCGATACCAAAATGGTGAAAAAAAGGAACCCTTGTGGTGCGACTTTGTCTGTCTGTCTGTCCGTCTGTCTGTCACACCTGTATATCTCGGTAACCACTCACGCTATCGACTTGAAATTTGGAACAGTTTTAGAATATGGTTGCCAAACTAAATTGCACATGAAAGAATTAAAATAATTATGATGATTGTTGTAAAGGGGTAGCCAAATAGGAGGGGCCAAATTTCAAATTGTTGCTACTAGGTTGAGTGGGATATCATATTATCATATGAAAGGGCTTTACTTGCACATTCTAAAATATATTTTTGTACTTTTTTACAACTCTTAATTTTCAAGTTATGATGAAAAATGACAAAAAAGTACCATCCCCCCCCCTTATCTCACGAAGTTTGTGGTAGGAAACATCTGAATTACTTACAGTTGATATAAATTTATATAAACAATACAGCAAAAATAAGACGATCTTTTTAAGTTGCACAGTTTTTTAGAAATCAGCAAAAAACCTGTACTTACAAACAAATTTAGTTTTGCGGTCTTAAAAATGGACTTTATTGCTTCCAAAAGTACTATAGGTATATCGGAACCCTCGCGACTGATTGCTTAATGCGAAGCTAACATTGGTATTTTTTGTTCCAGGTCAATAAAGAAGACTTTTCACAAACAATCCATTAATTAAGGTTGCAAATACGTTAGGTAGGTACATATTCGGGAACTAAGTTATGTTGTTTTATTGTAATATTGTAATGTAGATATGACGACAGTCCTTCATTTCAAATGGTCACTTTTCACTGGAGTCACCTCAAGTCACCTCATGTTGTTTTGTTAGTTGCGAGTTAAGATGATGATCATCATCATCATCATCATATCAGCCGAAAGACGTCCACTGCTGGACATAGGCCTCCCCTAAAGAACTCCATGACGACCGGTCCTGCGCTGCTCACATCCAGCGGTTTCCCGCGACCTTGACCAGATCGTCGGTCCACCTTGTGGGGGGCCTGCCAACGCTTCGTCTTCCGGTACGTGGTCGCCACTCTAGAACCCTCACGCCCCATCGGCCATCGGTTCTTCTTGCGATGTGCCCTGCCCACTGCCACTTCAGTTTAGCGATAGTTAAGATGATATAATGTTATAATCATAGTATGTAGGTGGTCATTTAGCTTCTACGTAAATTTTCTATTACTAAGTAGTTTACTTTACTTTTCATTGCCCAACAGCTAACACACTCACGCACTGTAATGTAGTCTTTTTTTTTTTATTTATTTTGAAACTCTCACATATTTTTTTAAATGTTTTAAAAAAACTTCATGGGGAAAAACTTTCCCCATGAAGTTTCATGACCTCCAATAGAAACTGCATCAGCTGATAGCGCATTTTGTATGGGAGGTCAAATTTGGTTTTTTTCATATGTTCCTTGGGAAAAGTTGTTCAATATCATGAGTACACGCATATCTTTTGGTATCAAGAACTAATTAAAAGTCACCCTATATAAGAACAGTGAAAGTTACACATGCACATAGGATTAATGTTTTCTTTTTTGTTTTTGTAGTGATAAAACACTTTAAGAATTGTTTTAAGTTTATTACTTTAGTTTATAAGTTTCAAAATTTCCATTACTAATCACTGGGTACAGCTATCACGTAAATTTTTTGAGATTTGTCTTGCGATAGTTCATTTGTATTCGTAGTACTAAGTAATTTACTTTACTTTTCATTGCCCAACAGCTCACACACGCACTGTCATGTAGTCTTTTTTTATATAAGAACAGTGAAAGTTACACATGCACATAGGTTTAATGTTTTCTTTTTTTGTTTTTGTAGTGATGTTATTCGTAGCGACAGTCATTTGATAAAACACTTTAAGAATTGTTTTAAGTTTATTACTTTAGTTTATAAGTTTGCTTTGCGAAAGTCGATTTGTATTCGTAGTTTATAAGTTTGCTTTGCGAAAGTCGATTTGTATTCGTAGTTTATAAGTTTAAAATTTTCGTTACTAATCACTAGGTACAGTTATAAGATTGATTTTTTGAGTTACAAATCACTGTATTAGTTTTAAGTTTATTTTTCTTTGCAAGAGTCCATTCGTAGTTTGTAAGCTTAGAAAACATTTTCAAATACACATTTTTCTTTCTATGTTGTTGTTTCTATAAACCCTGAATCCTTGAATTAATTAAGTAAGACCTTCCTTAGTTTACTGAAGGTCTCCGCGGGCTCCGGCTGCGGAGCGCGCGAAGACTTCCAATATTCTGAGTATAACCCTATTCAGTATGTAGGGGCGAATTTGCTGCAAGATTTAGCGCGATCACACTTGCCTAAAATGCCGCTTTGTGTAGCCGTGCGAGTGATCAAATTGTTAACGTTTAAGGAACCCAGCTAACTCGCGCCTACTTCTGAACAGCCACTTTAAGCCGGATTTAAACGACGGCAAAATTTAGTCGCGTCTGTCTGAGGGATGCAGCTATACGATAGAAAGAAATAGTCGAATAGCTTTCTCTTTCTTTATTTTTAACTGTTTATTGTACACATAAAAATACAAACAAAACATACATAAAGAGAACAGACACAACAGGTGCTGCTTATTTCAGCTTGGAAATTTCTTCCAGCAGACCTTTCTTTCGTACAGCCGCATGCCTCAGAGGCGTCTAAATTTTGCCCCGTGTAAATCAGCCATAAGCCTTACTCTTAAGGCCATCGTAATAAGTAGTTTTGTCAAAAAAAAAAGTAAACACAGCCGCACGTCAGTGGAATCACTTTGACCTTGAGCAGGTCTCTGGTTCCGCGCGTTTGTAGCATAGCGTTAGTTCAGATTATACTGGTTTTGCTTCCACTTTCTTGCTGACGCTTCTTACTATGGCCTATTGTAGGTATTAGAAGCATGGTCATTCAACGGTATTGAACCCAAAGAGATTTCCAAGTACCTACAGTCAAAATACCATCAAGCTTGTCAACGTATCTGAACAACTTTCAGTAAATAAAACTTTCCGGAAATGAAAAAAAAACATCGGGCTCTCCATACAATCTGTCCAATCAAGTTTGCAATTTTGTATGGAGAAGCAGATTTTTTTTTTCATTTCCGGAAAGTTTTATCTATTGAAAGTTGTTCAGTTACGTTGACTGATCATGCCCTTTCAGTATTTGCCAGCCTGTCTCTTGCACCCTGTATAGTCCGTTTCATTCGTAAATGCCAACGCTTACCAACAAATCTTGCAGCTATTTCAATAGTAATCACCTAAATCTGAAAGAAAAAAGAAGTTTGTAAAACAATGTTATTTTTTCCGTCAAATATACTGTGGTTTTAGTGTTGGAATTAACAAATGCAACGGATTACACATTTCATACACTTTCCACAAGAAACATTACCATCAAATACCGGCCAAGTGCGAGTCGGACTCGCGCCCTAAGGGTTCCGTACCTATCTACCATATGAGAATAGAATAGAATAATTTATTGGTCCAGTTAACATATTTAGAATTACAACCATTGTTTGATTCCTGCACTATAATAATAAAAACTGTTCGTCAGACTCGCGCGTTTTTAATACACTTCTGCGTAATTGCGCGTCCATAACTAAGACGATATTTTTACCTTAGTGGTACGGAGCCCTCGGTGCGCGAGTCCGACTCGCACTTCGCCGGTTATTTTAAAATACAGGGTAGTGTCGCGTCGAACAACATTACTTTGGCCATGTCATTGATGCGCTAAGTCAGAAATGACTTATTTTTTAACTGACATGGCCATAGAATTATAATACACTCGCTGGCCAACGTTATTTTGTGGAACTAATTCCTTAATTAGTCCCACAAGAGTAGTACATACATACATACATAACATCACGCCTTGTTCCCGTTGGGGTAGGCAGAGACCACAGTTCTCCACCTGCTACGATCTTGACAAGAGTAGTAGTAGTAGTAGTAATAGTTAGTAGTGGCTGATAAGAAATAAAAACGCTACACTTGAGAAGGTTAATAATGAAAAGTGATGAATATATGGCCGTGAAAAAAAAAATATGTGATAATTAAGCATCTTTCCAAGAATATGGCCGACTCCGAAACACGATTAAATATATTTTTCACCTCCAAAGCTCGGAAACATTTGTTTTGTCGGTTAAATTCTGCTGCCAAAAGCGATTTTTGGCCCCTAGCGGGCAAAAGGTTTTTGAAATTCGAACGCGATGTACTTATTATTTTGTAGTATGCTGCAGTACTGGCCGCTTGTAAAACCAGCCACTCACTATCGTTTTCAAGATGAGAAAGAGGGTGCAGCTATAGGAAAGAAACAAATAGTATTATGAATAGTGAATGCCTGGTGAGTAAGGTACTGGCTGATAATGAAAAGTAAATTTAAAATTCGATCGCCTTTTTTTTGTTCTCTTGCCCAGATTAATGGACTCGCCCTTTGACTTCAAATCAATGCAATATAAAATAGATTTGCCTGCCACTGCCTATCCTCTGTCTCCACATTGAAATCCAATGAAAATGAACCTTGTTCTGCAAATTTATCAAGTAGTTTATGAGTAGAGTCACGAACATAAGCACAACAGTCCCAAAAATAATAATAATTTGATTATAGTGATTTCCTTTTTAATGTTTTATTAATCTACACATGGCCACTCGTCCGTGAAAACTCTTTGACCTTGGGCTGGTCTCTGGTTACGGAGGTTTGTAGCGAAGCGCTGGTTCAGGTTATACTGGTTATGTTTCCACTTGCTTGCTGCCGTCAGTACCATTATGTAGGTATTATATTTCGTCGCTTCATTCGAAGATATAGTTTGTTTACAAGTAGTACTCCTCAATTCGCCAGGCAGACGATGCACGCATTTAAGAGTAATACATTTTTTGATTCTCTTATTTAAAACGATTTCCGTTTCCGTCCGTGTTCACTTCACCACTGTAGCTGACATTCGCTTCATTCCTTTTTCGTGCGGGGCAGTGAACGCACGCGTCCAATGCCGAAGCGCAATGTTCAATAGGTAGATTATACCTGAAGTTGTAATATTGAAGTTAAATTACACTTATTTTCGATAAAATAAGTTTTCACTCCGTGTGTTAGTGTAATCGTACTGGATTCAAAACTTTTCAGTAAGTGTCGTTTTGATTATTAATTCTTTCTAAGAAAGTAAAAATTTTCAAGATTACCCACATGTTCTATTCTTAAAATTGCTAAACAAATTGAAGTGTTTATTACGGCCTATCTTGCGGCCCGATACCTACAGTTACTTGTTTTGTATACAAAAATGTAACATGATAACGTAACGACCATGATTATAACCTATCTGTCACACCCAGAACTTTTACCAAATGATGGAAAATGTAATAAGATAGACGTAAATCTGTTCACCATATAATGACATTTTGTTTATGATAATTCCGACAAATGTTAGAACACTAATCGAGAGATTTTGAACCCTTTTTTTTTTGTAGTTAATTACTACAAAAGTTCATTAACACCTACACAGGCTTGAAAATTTTAGCCTTCGTTTACGTCACACAATTTTATCTTTTCTTGCCTTCCGACAAACAAAGTAAAAACAAAGGAAAGTAACAAAATTAAACGTTACCGACGTATTAAGTATACGTGTGTATGACGTGTATTCGATGTTTTTTCGTCTAATGGCGAAAGTTACGAGGGTAAGTAAAAAATGAAATATTTTTTTGTGTTTTAAACATTTATTACCAAGTGAATCATAGAACAACTTACGTCGGAATGGACTGCGAGTCAATTGCGACGGCAGTAACTTCGAGTTACCGCCTAATATTATTTACGATGTGTTACGTGAATGGATATGATGGAATGCGATTGTCTATCTATTATTATGTCGGGATTGACTGCGAGTCAATTGCGACGGCGTTAACTGCGAGTTAAGGCCAAATAATATTGACAATACGCGATATCTACATAGATATGAACTGTGGGTTACCAAGTATCTATTGCTTGTCGGGATTGACTGCGAGTCAATTGCGACGGTGTTAACTGCGAGTTAACGCCACATATTATCGAAAATACGTGATGTAGAAAGTTGCCTATCTATTATTATGTCGGGATTGACTGCGAGTCAATTGCGACGGCCCTAACTGCGAGTTATGGCCAAATAATGTAGACAAAAATCGACATCTGAATATATTTTTACTGCGATTCAACTATCTATTGTCTGTCGGGATTGGCTGCGAGCCAATAACGATGGTGTTAACTGCGAGCTAACGCCAAACTATCTGTTGGTTGTCGGGATTGACTGCGAGTCAATAACGACGGCTTAACTGCGAGTTATGTCAAACCATATAAGCATAAATCATGCATAAAAATACAAGTTATCTATTTTCACATCGGAATCGACTGTGAGTCAATCGTAACGGCGTTAACTGCGAGTTAAGGCCAAATAATTATTAAAATATGCGATATTAAAATTGCTATTGACTGAGAGTCAACTTTTTATTGTTAAGGTCGGCATTGACTGAGAGTCAATTACGACGGCGGTAACTGTGACTTAACGTCAAAATTTATCGTCAATGAAAACAATAATATCAAGTTCATCTATGTGTGTCGTCTGCGATACATTGTCTTTAGTTTTCACAACAAGCCTTTTTGTTTGTTAACCATAACCAGAATATTTTTATTGTAAAATACCCACCTACTAAAATTTTATTTTTGGGTGGCTGTAATAGGAAAGAGAACAAAACCGTCCATGAGACAAAAGATCATGCCAACCCTGGACCAACCGACACCTAAGGTCTGGACACCTGAGGAGTCTTCTAGAAACCTTAGGCGTCTACGTCTGATACGCCAAACTTGTTCTCTATCATATTCACAACACACTGTCGAACTTTTGTACGCCTAAGTATATTGAAAAAAGGCATGCCTATAGACAAGTACATACTTCTCAAATATCACCTAATACCGGTTTATTGTAAATTATTATAAACACCGATACTAAATTTCTAATTGAATTCCAGGCTTAGATAAAAATATCTCTGCTTTCATGTAAAGTATCTGTAAAAGACAAAACTTGTTTTTATAAAAAACTTAAAGCAAATAAAACTATTGAGAGATAAAGATGCATCTTTACAAACGTCGGGAGCTCGTTTAACCCACAAGAAGAAGCCTTGGTCGGGTCTTCGTTACCCGTCAAATGGGGGGGGGAGCGAGGTTACAGGCAGGCTCTGGCCTTATCCCCAAGCTCAAGCAGCATTGACTAAAAGTTACAATCCATCCAAAACTCATGCTCCAGCACAGAACCGTAACACAAGTACATGCTGGTATAATACAATGTCATTATAACTGTTGCATAATGAAAAATGTTTTTATTTCAACACTTCCTGTGTCCGGATAATTCTACGAAGTAGAAAATCGCAATATTTCATAACCACAATGTTATTATAAATTTTATAATACATGCATAAGCATGAACCCTAAACACCACAGTATCCTAGCGTTACCTGAAAAAAAAAACGAGGAAGTAATATTTCGTGTAGTGCTAATGTAACGTGAAATCCACGTTTAAAATTTACCCTCAAGAAAAGCCAATATACAAAGTTTATATTGATTGTAACTGGAGAATAAGTTCCTATTTCCAGCGTTACAACTGTTACGAGTTACATTCCATCGGAATTTATATTGGGTACCCAATTTTAAAGCACCAGAACGCAATAGCTGTAACCGATTTATTCTTAATCCAAGAAATAAATATACCTATTGCAACGTGTCATTCAACCGCCTCAAAAATTATGTTTTGAAAAACGGCTTCCTTGCTACGAAAAGCCCATCTCTTAATTTATGTTTTTAAGATGACCGAAAAGTTCTACATTTAAATTTTCAACATAATATATGAAAGAAGTCACGCTATATAATTCTTTACGATTTTGCAACCGTGCCTTATGAATATTATGATGTTTTAGAAGATCTTATCTGATGGTATGGTAATGTTTCGACAAATGCTGCCCATTACAAGATACTTGTCTTACAGAAAGAAATTAAATACAGACACCTCCCTAACCAGTACCTAGTGTGGAGCAGTAAACAAAACAAAATATTTGTTTTAAGGTTACAAAAAAAAAAAAAAGTATCTAGGTACCATACCATATTGTACAAATAACCTGTCAAAATTGGCAATGGTACGGTTGGCACAATATTTATTTATTTAAATTTTACGAAACACAAATTGCTGCAGGTGCCAGCTGAGTCAATGAAAGACACTCTCAGGCTCTGTGTGCAAACTTTTACGACACAGCTTTCAAGTTCGCTGTACTCTTAGTTTTGCTCTTAGCGACAATCCTTAGCGATTTATGTTTTTTTTTTATGAAAACGAGATCCGGACGCTAAAGCTATGGATAATTCATCCTTTGTCCTGGACATTTTACGCGGTTCCGCCGTTTTTTGTTTCCTTTTATATTTGGGAAAAATTACTGATGACGAAGGCACCAGTATTTTGTGTTTTCACAAGGCCTTCTCTGCCTTTTAGCCCATCTTAATCATTTATATCATTATAATCCATATCAGAGTATACTGTTCCTTTTTAACTTATCTTACAGGTTCGCGAGAAGCATTCACGCGCCACTTGATCCTCTCACTTGCACTGATGTTCTCTTGAGCTTCGCTGTCTGAGGCTCCTATTTAACAATATATGTCAAAATACGCTTTGGGTAACAGCTTGTCTCCAAAAAAAAAAAAAAAAAATTGCAAACGTGTTTGATAGTCCTAAAACCAACAACTATTGTTATTTTTAACAAAACAACGTGACAAGATGTTTGGTTCGTACGAGTATGAAGAGCTGTACAACGACTCTCTTGACAATCATCGTTTGGCGTAATCTTTGCTACTTACTTATTAGGTGATAGAATTGGTTTAAAACCTTCTTCTACTTACAATCACAAGCCTAATCTGCCTAGATATATAATAGTTACTTGGGACACACAACTTATAAGTAAATAAGTGTGTATCTAAATAGTCCCTTAATTTAGAGTTAATGATGTAAAATAAAATGAACAGATCAGCGATTTTACTATATGCTCATGGGGCACAAACATTTTCAATAATGAAAGTGAATACTTATATTATTTTGCAAATAATGGAGTTGAGATAGCCATAACGTATTTAATCAAACTTCCACTGCGGGCTAAGATTAGCCAATATTGTTCTAATATTATTTAACTGAATATATTATACACACGTGTTCTGTCCATATTTTTGTTCAAAAATAAAATCAATAACTGCCAATGTAGGAAAATTGTAAATATCAATTAAAATCCACGTTAATCAGCTTAAGCAGCTGTGATTTCTAAGCTGGTTGATTTACCAGAATCATACTATCTGAGAGAAGACTTGTCGACACATGCATCTTCCCGGCTTTGCAACTCTCTCAGCCTCGACTCGTGAAAACAGCTGGCTGGACCAGCACGTCTAGCACTTTTATTAGTTTGATATATTAGACCAGTAAATGATTTCGTAATATCAGTTGTATTGAATGAGTAACTTATTATAATAAGTAGATTTTTGTTGCTTACTTGCTTTTGGGATAAATCAAAGGTTTATTTATTTATTATCTGCTTGGATCAGCAAATTACAGATTTTTTCAACGAATTACTTTTTGTAATTCGTTGGCTTAGATAGTTAAACTAGAACATCTTGTATAGTTATACATTTGTTTCACAGTAACCAAACAAAACTTTGTTCTCTAAACATCTACTTGTAAACAAACTATATCTTCGAATGAAGCGACGAAATATAATAGATGATCAAACGAACTCCAGGATCGTTATTATATGAGTCGCTTCATTCGAAGATATAATAATACTAGCTGTTGCCCGCGGCTTCGCTCGCGTGGATTTCGTATTTATGTTGTTACCGGTTTTCCGAAGCAATGAGATATTTTCCCGTCATTTCGGGGTAATTTTAAACTAAGGAAAAACAGGACTAACCCTGCGCAAATCAATGAGTATAATCTCGATCCAGATCCAGCTGAATTTTATATAATATACAGACGTTACTCATAAATTACTCAGAACAGAGGAACTTAGCAGCAGTATCCTAACAAATGTAAAGAGAGAGATGAGAGACACCTTTATGTAATATTTCAAAACAGAGCCAATTCGCAGAAGTAATTGAGAAAAACTAAAACCCTCTCCCTCTCTCTCCCTCTCTCTCCCTCTCTCTCCCTCTCCCCCTGCCCCTCCCTCTCCCCCTCCCTCTTTCCCTCCATCTTTCCCTCCCTCTCCCCCTCCCTCTCCCCCTCCCTCTCCCCCTCCCTCTCCTCCTCCCCCTCCCACACTCCCTCCCTCTCCCCCTTCCCCTCCTTCTTCCTCTCCCTCTACCTCTACCTGTACCTGTACCCCTCTACCTCTCTACCTCTCTACGTCTCTACTTCTCTACCTCTCTACCTCTCTACCTCTCTATCTCTCTACCTCTCTACCTCTCTACCTCTCTACCTCTCTACCTCTCTACCTCTCTACCTCTACCTCTCTACCTCTCTACCTCTCTACCTCTCTACCTCTCTACCTCTCTACCTCTCTACCTCTCTACCTCTCTACCTCTCTACCTCTCTACCTCTCTACCTCTCTACCTCTCTTCCTCTCTACCTCTCTACCTCTCTACCTCTCTACCTCTCTACCTCTCTACCTCTCTACCTCTCTACCTCTCTACCTCTCTACCTCTCTACCTCTCTACCTCTCTACCTCTCTACCTCTCTACCTCTCTACCTCTCTACCTCTCTACCTCTCTACCTCTCTACCTCTCTACCTCTCTACCTCTCTACCTCTCTACCTCTCTACCTCTCTACCTCTCTACCTCTCTACGTCTCTACGTCTGTACGTCTCTACGTCTCTACGTCTCTACCCCTCTACGTCTCTACCTCTCTACCTCTCTACCTCTCTATCTCTCTACGTCTCTACGCCTCTACGTCTCTACGTCTCTACGTCTCTACGTCTCTACGTCTCTACGTCTCTACGTCTATACGTCTCTACGTCTATACGTCTCTACGTCTCTACCTCTCTAACTCTCTACTTCTGTACCTCTCTACCTCTCTAAAAGAAGAATCCTGAGCGTGGCGAAGGTTTCAAGGCACGAGACGCAAAATAACTTTGCTGCCGAGCGAAACACAAAATTTTTCACCTTATTAAAGCGAGGAAATGTTAACATAATGCAATATAAGAAATAAGTGTTTAATTAATTACTCATACGTTTTAACGTAAGGGCATAATAGATGATCAAACGAACTCCAGGAGTGAAGTTCGATCGTTATTATATGAGTCGCTTCATTCGAAGATATAGTTTGTTTACAAGTAGTACTCCTCAATTCGCCAGGCAGACGATGCACGCATTTAAGAGTAATACATTTTTTGATTCTCTTATTTAAAACGATTTCCGTTTCCATCCGTGTTCACTTCACCACTGTAGCTGACATTCGCTTCATTTTTTAGAGTCTGTACCTATGAACCTTTAAACAAAACTTTGCTTTTGGGTGGAAACCACAACTTGTGTCACAGTGTTTGGTTTTTTGGGAGGGAGGGTTGTTATCTATATATATAAAAGAAGAAGGTGACTGACTGACTGACTGACTGACTGACATATCAACGCACAGCCCAAACCACTGGGTCTAGAGATTCCAAATTTGGCATGTAGGTTCCTTATAAGGCCTAGGGGTGCACTAAGAAAGGGTTTTACAAAATTCCACCCCTAAAGGGGTAAAATAGGGGATGAAATTTTGTATGAAAGTCCGACAGTTTTGAAGTTAGGATCTTCAAAATTTGTATTTAGGCTGACGACTAAAAATTAATAATAACGTGTCTCAGGGTTTTTGAAAATTCGACACCCTTAAGGGTGAAAAGGGGGATGAAGTTGAAAATTCTTTATTTTTAACTAAAATCCACATAATTTATTATTAAGGCATTAATGATGTAATTCTATGCAACGTTCATCACTGTTATTGAAATTCTACCCCAAATTCAACCCCTAAAAAAGGGATATGGGGTGAAAAAGTCAAAAAACCAATATGAGTATCGTTTGTATGGTTTATCGGGTCGCTGATTACAAAAAATACAATAATTTTGAAATCAAACGTGGTGGACGTGAAATACCATCATCCCCCTGATGATGGAGGTGGGGTGCGATAGGTTTGAAATGTCTAAAAATCAATATGGGTGTCGTTTGTATGGTTTATCGGGTCGCTGATTACGAAAACTACAACAATTTTGAAATCCAACGTGGTGGACGTGAAATACCATCATCCCCCTGGGGATGGAGTTGGGGTGCGATTGGTTTGAAATGTCTAAAAATCAATATGGGTGTCGTTTGTATGGTTTATCGGGTCGCTGATTACGAAAGCTACAACAACTTTGAAATCCAACGTGGTGGACGTGAAATACCATCGTCCCCTGGGGATCGGGTTGGGGTGCGATAGGTTTGAAATGTCTAAAAATAAATATAGGTTTCATTTCTATGTTAGGGATAGCGGTTAAATTAGCGTAAGGTGTAGGGATAGGGGCAAGGATACAGGTAGAGGTAGAGGTAGAGAGGTAGAGAGGTAGAGAGGTAGAGAGGTAGAGAGGTAGAGAGGTAGAGAGGTAGAGAGGTAGAGAGGTAGAGAGTCCGCTCCGTTCTAGCACGCGCATTCTGCCCTTTGTTAGAAAGGGAGGTAATTCAGCTCTTATCAGCAGCCGTAAAAAAACGCGCGCGATCCGATTCTAAACGCCCTGCGCGTAGGTTTCCAAAATCTTTGCCCTTCTACCAGTTTTATAATGGCCATTACCTACAAACCATCGGCTTAACGTGCTTTCCAAAACAGGGACATGGTGCATGGACCGATCTCCCGTGCGAATAATAAAAGTATAAAAAATATTTATCGTCCCTCAAAATACTATTACAAATTAGTTATATTCTATGACGATGCTTTCTTTTCTACACTATATCCCTCTATCACTCAAGAGCATGTATTTTTTTAATTTTTTGGGTATGGATGATAAATAAAAAAATAAAATATACGTCTTTCAGGATATTTCATTTATTTTATTATATAAGTAAAAAGATACAAAAATAGGGAGTGTTGCCTTGAGGCAACACTGAACCATAAGCTTAACAACTATGTACCTAATCATCTTTGAGTTGCTGCTGAAAGTGGGCATTAAGAAAGGTGGAAGTTTCTGAAGCAATTCTTGGTTTTAGTATAACATAATGCCACTCCACATTTTTCGCATACTTTTTGAGTAAATCCAGTACACTTTGGAAACTTGCACCTGATTTTTTTATCAGACCATTGTGGCCAATGGCTAATCTGGTCTTGGCATACTGCAATTGGAGGTACGTGCTGCGCAGGTCCCTTGTGTTTTTTAACCTGAATTTCGATCTCAAGAGAAACCAGAAACGCCACTCAACACAAATATTTTATATCCCCATTTGTGTGGTTTATTGGGGTTGTACCTCTTCAAAGTATTCCGTGCTTTAGTGGAACACATTTGTTCGTCCACACAAGGATGTTCTTCCATGGGAACCTTCTTGTAGGCCTCATTCAAGGCGTCCACTACTGGTCTTATTTTGAAGATTCGGTCATGGTCAGGATCGCTTCTGGGAAGATTTTTACTGTTGTCACTGAAATGTACCGTATGGCACATTTTCTCAAATTTATTTCATGGCATAGTCTGCTGTATTATTGAAGTACCAAGTACTGGGCTCCAATCGTTATTCACTCTTGGTAATTGGATAAGAGACATTATATATATACCACACCTATGAACTGCCTGATATCCATTTCTGTCACACGAAAAGTGCTGTTAGGATCATTCTGATCCTGATAAAGATTGGTCTCCTCCGAAATCAACTTGATGAGTTCTTGTGGATACAGGTAAAAGAAAAACTAAATAGAGGTTTCAAGCTCTAGAAGATAAGAACCCAAATCCTTGTTACCCTTGAACCTGAGCTTCTTGGTATTTAACTGCAAATTCTGCTTCTTCCAGCGTAAGTTCAATTAAGAGGGCTTTTAGTTTGTGACTGTTTAGCAGCATTTGGTCGACTGCTTTTGAAGATTCAGAAACAGTATGGTGTAAGGATTCCGTTTCTGCATTTGAAGATTGGCTTTCGTGATCATCTTCTAAGGTTTCTATTAAAGAATCCACGTCAATGCCCAATTCAGAAGGTTCATCGTCAAATGTTTCCAAATCTGGTTTAAAATCTGGATTTGCTAGGCTGTCATCGTCGAAATCCAGTCCGTCCTCGCTGTCATCACCATTCGGCAACGCAGAGGCAATGTCCTCGTCTGCAAGGTGCCGCTTACGAGCTGTCCTGGAACATTATAAAACCCCCTTGTACACTCATACCATCTCATATAAAACTAGTACAAAATAATACCCATATCAGTCAATGTATCCTAAAAGCAACAAACACTTGATTTCTTAAATAAACCAAAATAATATAAATTATTGTTGAATTAACATCAAGCATTACAGTTTATCATAATTACCTGTCCATGTTACCAAAAAAGACTCCAAAAACACTCAAAATATTTTGTTAAATATTTTTCACTTCGGAGCACGCACGAATTTCTTCAAACCACGGACATTCGAAATATAAACTTTGAGAAATGCCATTTAGTGATTTTTTTTGTATCAATTAGTTACTTCTGTTTGTAGACCACAGGTTACAATGCATTATAATGACAGAAAAAAATTCGTATGAATTAGACTGGAGGTCGAACGGTATGTTGCCTACAGTCTACACCATGATATACACGGATATAATAATATATATATATAATATTATAAAGAGGAAAGATTTGATTGTTTGTTTGTTTGTTTGCATCGAATAGGCTCCGAAAGTACTGGACCGATTTGAAAAATTCTTTCACTATTAGTATCCTACATTATCCCTGATGAACATAGGCTATAAAGTATTTTCAAAAAGTTAGGGTTCCGTATGAAAACTTCGATAATGTAACCCAAGGTGTGAAAAAAATACCAAATAGCATCCTTATATCGCGTACGCTGCCGAAACTATTGACAATAGAGCAAAATGATCTAGTACAATCTTATAGAAGACATTAATATCTACAAAAAAATCCGCGATACAATATGTCTAACTATTACAGTTATGTCACAATAACTACTTTTTCATGTTAAAACGCCGGTACAAACTATAGAGGCCTCATTATTCGTACCTTGGTATTAATCCTTATCCAAATAAATAACTTCGTATTCAAGGCTATATCAGTACCTGTAAATAACTTTTTGATTTATTCAAATCGGACGTACCATTCAAAAGTTATCATCAGTGTAATAATTATCAAATTTGAAATTTAAGAAACGGCGCTGTATGTAATGTAAGTGACTCTAATGGTTTTATGCAATAGAGAATAGACACGAAATGAGTGTCTCATCAAGCCTACGGGGTAGGAGCATTTAAGAGTGTATGTGATGGTGAGAAATCTAGCTTTGTCTATTGCTTCAGGACTTAAACATTAAAATTAAAAATAATAACCAAATTTTTTTTATAATGTACTATTTTTAGGGTACCGTACCTCAAAATAAAAAAACGGTACCCTTTTAGGATCACTTTATTATCCGTCTGTCTGTCTGTCTGTCAACACCCTTTTTCTCACGAACGGGTAAAGGTATCGGGTTGAAATTTATAACGAATTATAAGGTCCATAAACCACACAAGATCTGAAAATTTAAATTTTTATAAGGACGCAGTCATAAGATATGGCTTTTTATCTCCTCATCTCCATACATTTATGCACTAAAGCAAGACCTAGAGGGTTCTTCCCGTTGACCTAAAATTATGAAATTTGGCAAGAAGCTAGGTCTCACAGTACAAATAAAGAGAAAAGTCTAAAATCATTAAATATTTTAGTTTAAGTTTTCTATAAAAGAGGGGTCAAGTTGGATGGTCGCGGAGTTCTTAAAATCAAAGAGCAAAAGCTTTTAGTATATCATATGGTAGATTGGTACGGAACCCTTAGGGCGCGAGTCCGACTTGCACTTGGCCGGTTTTTTAATAACCTCCGACGCAAAAAGAACCTATATCTACCCGTGCAAAGCCGGGGCGGACCGCTAGTTCTCTATAAAATAAAACTTCAGCAATGCGTACAATTATTGTCGGTCAAACACTTCGTTGATCGAGCTATAAAAAAATACATTCATTTGAATTCCCCTCGGGGCTAATAAGTTACGTTGAGACGTACAGTTATTGTTGTTGTAATATCTAAGTATGATGTTTAGTTTTCTGGCTACATAAAAATAAATTAAATAGGTACGAAGTATGGGTAAAGAAGTCACTATTCTACTAATTTCATAGGTAGGTGTGGTAGGTGACTGGTTAGAACTTCGATACAAAGCACACACTCTTAAAGTAAGTTGCGTTGCAGTTGGGCTGTTCTTTCTTCTTTGGGATGATGGTGGTAGACTTATGTATCCAAAAGTAAGTAAAGTTAGTTCATCATGACATCCCATGAAACATCCACTACAGGACAAGGCCCTCCCTCCAAACTTCAAGTTTTTGCTGAACGAAACGAGTCAACGAAACTAAACAACTTCTCGAAGAAACATTTCTGGAAAATGAAAAGTTAAATTGACTTCTCCATACAAAATGTTCGATCAGGGTGAGCAAATTTGTATGGAGAGGTCAAAATTGTTTCTTTGGGAATTTGTTCAGTTTCGTTGGCTGAGCACGCCCTTTTAGTTTTCGGTACACCGTCCCTTACACCCTTTAATTGTTGGACCTCATCTCTGTCTTCAAGGCTGGGTTGGGATGGTGCATCTCGACCCGTGGGTGTCGTAATGGGCGATTAAGGGATTATGAACAGGTATGGATGGGCACCGGTTCATAATCCGTGTATTGTACCATCTTACATACTGCGGTCACAAACAACTGCAGTCTATGGTGCCAGCTGCAGCGATAGCAAGCGTGGTGACTATGCTACTACCCATCCACATTGTTCCAGCAAAAGCTGGTACTCTGGAGGGAGCTCCCTGTCCTGCAGTGGACGTTTTGTGGGATCTTATGATGATGATGTTGTTCATCAATTACCTAAGTTGTCGTGGTAACTTGAGGTGATCTGTCACGGCCAGCTTAGCTCCGAACTCAACTAGATGGAGCCACTGCTGCAAATATAAGGTTTTATTTTTTAATGCAATAAGTACCAACTATATATGTGCAAAAAGTTGATTCGCGTAAATTTCATCGTGCAACTTCAACGCCTAACAACAATTTCGATAAGAAAAATATCTCCATATGTCCACTAAAGTCAATTACTCTCGACAGTCCGTGTTTACATGAGTACGATCACTCACACATGCACACAAAGCACAACCGTACAGTTTTGACCGCACGCCCACAATCGTAATATTGAATCAAAAATTGCTAACAAAAATAGTACTTTCAGAACATTAACTGTATTTTTGTATTAATTAGCGAAAAATTAAACTAAAAATAGCAGTATTAGTTCGTTTTTCAACAGAATTTTATGTCCCGCGTAAGAATGCAAGTCATTTGAATTTTTGTATGGAAAACGGATCACCTTAAGAAAACAGTAGAAGACTCACTTAGCAATCAAAACTACATAACACGCGAAATCAATTATGGAAATAACCACAAGGGGTGTCATAACAGGCAGCATGGCATTGACTATTGAATGAATTGTTAAGTGAGAGAATGCGACAAAAACCGATGCCACGCCAGATATCAATCTATTGTTCAATTGTGTTATAATTTATAAAATACTTTAAGATGATTTACGGTTATAATAGTTTGCCTGTACCTAAATAAGGTTGTCGTAGACTGGCGGCGTGAGATCGGATGGTCTTACCATGGTCCCTTGGGAGAAGGACCAATCCAACAGCCGGCTCGGCAACTTCATCAGTGCCCTGTAGTACAATGTTCCTTGCGAACAATTGGGCCTTGGTGCAGATATAGGAAATTTCATTTCCTAATGAGTAATTTGCCGGCGAATGCGAGACATAGGCGCATGACCAGTGTCTAGTATTTGTTGTTATTCGTAGTTAGTGTAAAAAATTGTACCTACATTTGTAGGGCACAAGCACACTAAAAACGTACCAATTTGTTTCCCGTTTAGTTCCCGTTTTGTACGATAGAGCTAAAAAAAAACCGGCCAAGTGCGAGTCGGACTCGCGCACTGAGGGTTCCGTACCACCACATAAACATAATTGTATTAAAGTAAGTTAAATTTTAAATTTCAGTAAGTTAATGTAATAGATTTTTTGAGTCCGACACGCGCTTAGCCAAATTTTATTATTTGTTGTTATTTAATAGCTTATGCACTATAAACTTACCAATTTTTGAGTTTGTAAGTGTTCCCGTTTTTAAAATAGAACTGAAACAAAAATCGCCTCCACGACCATCCAACTTGACCCCTCTCCTATTTATGAATGTTCTTGAAACGGGAGCTCACCACAATTGGTTACTATTAGTTGTGAGAAAAGTTGTAATATTTAATGATTTCAGACTTTTCCCTTTATTTGTACTGTGAGACCTAGCTTCTTGCCAAATTTCATGATTTTAGGTCAACGGGAAGTACCTTGTAGGTTTTGCTTTTTTGCATAAATGTATGGAGATGAGGACATAAAAAGCCATATCTTTTGATTGCGTCGTTGTAAAAAATTTAAATTTTCAGATCTTGTGTGGTTCATGGATCCTAATATATGGTATTAATTTCAACGTGATACCTTTACCCGTTCGTGAGATAAAGAGTCTTGACAGACAGACAGACAGACAGACAGACGGACAACAAAGTGATCCTATAAGGGCTCCGTTTTTTTCTTTTGAGGTACGGAACCCTGAAAATTACTTAGTTTAGCTTCACATATAGCTTCCATTTCTAAAAAGTTGGTCAGATGACTATCTAGATGGCGCTACTAGCATTGTAAAACTAAAGTGTGAAACACGCTATCGAGATGTCAGCCGCAATAGACGACCTCGTCATTATATTTTTTCATCGCCATCCTTACTAAATCCATTAGACTCGCGGATTTGAATTTTTGTAAAAGCCACTTTTGTAAGTAAGTGGCTTTTCATCTTCACCCAATACTGCTAAGCTAATTGTATACTGGCAAAAATTTGAAGACTGCAGCTCCCATCACCATCCACGCCTACAAAATGGTAAAATAAAATCTTGAAAAATAACCCGCGCACACTATTGTCCTCATCAGAATTTAAATACTTTCTTTGAATTGGAGGGAGACCGAAATGACAAATCGAAGAACGATAAAGTGTTCTTTGTCAGGATAGCGTTATTTTAAACTATTACAATAAGCTTTATGGTATCTTGTTTATTCAAAATCTTTTGAACGGAACGCGGTGGCCACCAATTTCCGTTTTAAGGATTTTGAATAAACAAGATAAGATAATTGTAATAGTTTAAAATAACGCTATCCTGACAAAGAAAACTTTATCGGTCTTAAATTTTTCATTTTTGTCACATATTCAAAGAAATTAATTAAATTCTGATGAGGGCGCCAGTGTGTGATGTCTTAAGATACCTCCCCTACAAGTAAAGTAGGGGTAAAAATTTATTTTCCTGTCTACCCCATATTGTGGGGTGTCGTTGGGTAGGTCTTTTAAAAATTATGTGAGTCTGTAAACATCATTTTTCGATTAAAGGATCCGTCGAGTGTCCCCCCCCACTCCCCCTAAACTATCACAACTAAGTAGGCTTCGCAGGTTAATGAGCTATAGCCGAAAAACTGGAAATAATAAAAATAGCAATAGCAATCAGGCGTAAACGTTATGAAATACTTTATCAAAACCTGCTTTGTTTTGAAAAAAAAAAAAAAAAAATCGTATAGTAACTACGGAATCCTATAAAGGGTTTAAGGGACGGTGTACCGAAAACTGAAAGGGCATGCTCAGTCAACGAAACTGAACAACTTTCCCAAAGAAACATATGTTGGTAAATTAAAAAAACAATTGACCTCTCCATACAAACTGTTCGACCAGAGTGGGCAATTTGTATGAACGGGTAATTTTATTTTCATTTCCCAACATGTTTCTTTGGGAAAGTTGTTCAGTTTCGTTGTTTAAGCACGCCCTTTTAGTTTTCGGAACATAGTGTATTGCGCATGTTCCGACACGCACTAGACCTATGTTCCAGAAAAAGTTTGATAAGTACGCTGCAGTGCAAACCTCAGTATGTCAATCTTGACGTGCTTTTGACTTTACTTTAAACTATTTGTACAAAATAACGTGTATAAATAAATAGTACCTAGGCGACCGAGCTTCGCTCTATAATAGCCGCCTCAACCTGAAAATATCATCGGGAGAGCAAGCTATGCTACTCGCCAACAGATGGCGCTGTAAATTTCTGTCTCAAACGCGGATTTACAAAATGCTCAAAAACACGGGGAAAACGAATTTTCCCAGACATGAGACCTAGCTAGATCGATTTTTTGCCCCCAAAAACCCCCGCAAGGTAAATTTCATAGAAATCGTTAGAGCCGTTTTCGAGAAACCGATTACAAATATATACAAATATTGCTCGTTTATTTTTGAGATGTGCCAATTAAGCACTTTCGTTAACGTATGTGTAAGGTACCTCGAAACTTGGCTCATAGACAGGGATAAGGTCAATAAGTAAAAATAAAAAATACGAATTTTTTTCGGTTGCAAATAATAAAGTTAAAAAATAATTTTGTTTTTGTTAAATATCGATAGGTCGTATGGCAGAATGAAACGTAGCCATGGCCAGTCTTAAAAAAAAAACAACTGACAACTGTTCTAAGTAGTCTGTGGTCGGTTTATACAGCTGTTACTTTTTTTTATGATAGGCAATGACTACTCATCACATTCTGCCATACGACCTATCGATATTGGACGAAAACGATTTTTTTTAAAACCTCGTCATTTATGGCCGAAAAAAATTGGTATTTTTTATTTATCTTTAATGATCCTATTCCTGTTTCCTGAACATTTAGTCACAAACTTGAAACCACCAAGAATGCAAGTTACCTATGCAGTTTAAGCAAATATCATTAAGTAACACAACATGAGCGGGGTTGTTGCACAAAGCCACTTTAAAATTAATTCTCTCAAATCTATTGCTGATGCTTTATTTGTGCACAAAACGGAAAGAGATAATAAGGTAAGCCACAACAGGTAATTTCAACAGCAATATATGAAATGATTTGCTATTTTCGCAGCTTGTAAGTTTACTCCGATGTAAAGTTTATTTTCTGGTAAAATGACAAAGAAAAATCTGGTCAAGGGCGAGTTGGACTCGCTTTTACCCTTTGATTTTAAAAACCCCTCTTTAATTATGAATGTATACTTGACAAGGAGGCCAAACTGTACTGGCCAAAAAAAAAGATTTCGTGCCTCACAGTATCAGACAACTATCGAGCACATTGGAAATGAATCTACGGAATTCGAAAAAATATCGTTCTGAATTTTTGACTTTTTTCAAAAAGATTTTTGTATTAGGCTTAAATTGTAGCTGACTAAATTGTCCAGAGGAGTTTTCTAAAATTTTTGATATCATTCTTCGTTTCCAAAATATCGAGCGCCAAAACTTTTCGGCCATAACTTTTGGCATGTATTTAACGCGGCGACAAATTAATCTGAATTAAGGTTTCAAAAAATATTAAAGCAGGTAGCAAAAATAATAGGTTGGCAGCTACAGTGAAGTATCTTTTTAAGTAGAAAATAGCAGCTTTATAATCAGTTGTAAGCTTTGTTTTAATTTAAACTGGCATCGATTTTTTGTTTTGGTAACTGAATTTATTGTTAAGCGAACACTTAACGGCGGATACAAACTAGAAAATAGGCTTTCTTAAATAATACAATGAGGTATAAAAAGTTAACTAAGGTGTGAAGAAAATATGAACATGGTCATAAAAAAACATACTTTGTGCGACATTTTAAGAGCTCTAAATAAAGCAAATAGTGACAGGCATAAAAAATTGTTTGACTTAGAATTTTTATTGTATGACTTAAAATTTTCCTACAATGGCGAAAGAGTAAAAGGCATAAAGGTACAATAATTGTCTTTATTTATTCAACCCGCAATATTTATTTATTTATGCCGAGCTGAGTGTTCCTTTTAGTTCATTGTTTATAATTAAAGCTCCATTAAAATCGTCCTGACTGTAGGTTAGTTCGACGGGGATCCACAGTGCGGGTTCCCTATTTCTGTCTGCGAGGGGTGACAAGGGAACCTGGCCTTAGAACATGACCTTGGGAACATGAAAAAGGAGACCCTCACAGCATAATAAACAAAAAAAATCTATAGACCCGCACTCTGTTTCTATGCAATGAGTAAACTTGTCGCCGTTTTCATTAAATTATGATTCTACAAACAAAAATACTGAACTCCAAATACTTAATTATAGTACCTGTTTTAATTTTACAGCTGCCTACAAATCGCAGCCCGAAAGTGTATTTTTATGTGGAAGCCTATTGTTGCCAATAATACAATCTTTGTTATCCCACTGTTAATATTAGTCGCCAAGTCATTATTTATAGTACTGTAGAGCCTTCATGGTGTTATAGCAACGAAGGCCATTTTAATCGGCTAAAACGTAAGGGCTCTCGCTGAGGGTCTTTACAGAACCTCACCTATGATTTCATCGCCCCTGTTTAATATATTTACTACCTTATAGAATCGGCCATTATTTCGATTTTATAAATCCTTGCGTGATGAAGCTCATCTAATATAATTGTTGCTAAAACATTTAATCGTTGCCAGATGAATTTATTAGATGCAAACTGTTAGTTGCCGTTTCATTTGTTAGTAGCCTCGAAAATAATAAGCCATAACATAATAAGACTTTCTCGAATTTTTGCACCTTACAGCTGTCGTAAATTAATACGCGTCTTTTGAGCCTTTTTAGGGTTCCGTAGCCAAATGGCGAAAAACGGAACCCTCATAGATTCGTCATGTCTGTCTGTCTGTCAGTCCGTATGTCACAGCCACTTTTTTTCCGAAACTATAAGAGCTATACTGTTGAAACTTGGTTAGTAGATGTATTTTGTGAACTGCATTAAGATTTTCACACAAAAATAGAAAAAAAAAACAATAAATTTTAGGGTTCCCCATAAATAGAACTGAAACTCAAAAAAATTTTTTTCATCAAACCCATACGTGTGGGGTATCTATGGGTAGGTCTTCAAAAATTACATTGAGGTTTCTAATATAATTTTTTTCTAAACTGAATAGTGTGCGCGAGAGACATTTCCAAAGTGGTAAAATGTGTGTCCCCCCCCCCTGTAACTTCTAAAATAAGAGAATGCTAAAACTAAAAAAAATATATGATATACATTACTATACAAACTTCCACCGAAAATTGGTTTGAACGAAATCTAGTAAGTAGTTTTTTTTAATACGTCTTAAACTCAAATCAGTGTGTGTATAATATAATGTGGTGGTACGGAACCCTCAGTGCGCGAGTCCGACTCGCACTTGGCCGGTTTTTTTGAATATGATATCTTCACAACTCACTGCGGACCCGTGCTGCGGACTGTGCGGACCCACGACAACTCTCCGAGATACAAGGGGATCGCACTTTTTCGTGTAATAGGGAGCCTGCACTAGGGCGAACGAAAAGACATTTTCGATGTCAAAAGTAGGGTGACCAAACTATTCTATGCATCATCATCATATTAGATCCTCACCTATGAAATTGGCGAAATTTTTCTTGCAGATTAATGAGATCATAGTTCCTATAATACTATAGCTATTTTTATTATTTGTTTTATATTTGAAAGTTGATTTCAAGGTTATCAATCTACGCATTAAATATAGTTTAAATTTTTAGTTTGATATCTAAAATTTAAGGTTCGAAAATTGATCGTTTGTATGTCGTCAGATTTCATCATTAGATTTGTTATTTTTAGGGTTCCGTACCTCAAAAGAAAAAACGGAACCCTTATAGGATCACTTTGTTGTCCGTCTGTCTGTCTGTCTGTCAAGACCCTTTATCTCACGAACGGGTAAAGGTAAAAGGTTGAAATTAAAACCACATATTAGGATCCATGAACCACACAAGATCTGAAAATTTCAATTTTTTACAACAACGCAATCAAAAGATATGGCATTTTATGTCCTCATCTCCATACATTTATTCAAAAATGAAAAACCTACAGGGTACTTCCCGTTGACCTAAAATTATGAAATTTGGCAAGAAGCTAGGTCTCACAGTACAAATAATGGGAAAAGTCTGAAATCATTAAATATTACAACTTTTCTCACAACTAATAGTAACCAATTGTGGTGAGCTCCCGTTTCAAGAACATTCATATAAGAGAGGGGTCAAGTTGGATGGTCGCTTAGGCGATTTTTGTTTTAGTTCTATTTAAAAACGGGAACACTTACAAACTTGAAAATTGGTATGTTTGTAGGGCATAGGCTATAAAATAACAACAAATAATAAAATTTGGTCAAGCGCGTGTCGGACTCAAAAAATCTAGCACATTAACTTACTGAAATTTCAACTAATACAATTATGTTTATGTGGTGGTACGGAACCCTCAGTGCGCGAGTCCGACTCGCACGTGGCCGGTTTTTTTCTTACAGATAATATTTAATGAAAATTAAATTTAAGCTTCTGTAAGCTTAATATCTTCCCAAATTTAGTTTACCTACCTAAAATTCTCCATACAAAACGCGTGATAAAATATCACTCAAAAAATTAAGATTGATATTTGTTAAATATAAACTAATGTTGAATTGTTAATTTTCATGTAATATGAATTACCTTTTAAGGTTTTAGGGATCCCGCACACGACCGAGAATCGGTGACCGATTTTTTGTCGGCATCCCGCTCTGACGTGTTATCCTGAATCTTGCGTCCTTGCCCTGGCCGATAATCGCCCACCGATTCTCGGTCGTGTGCGGGAGCCCTTAACAGGGTAAATTTGATTTTTCAAAGTCTTAAAAGTTATATTTGTTCACCCGGTGATTTTCAAAAATTGGCCTCTAGGTCACAGACTCTGCTATCGGAACCATTGAGCCGCCCTAGGCCTATAACATGTCTCATTTAACGACTACTTACATAGATTGTACATGGCAACAACGGCTCGACGTGCGTGCCATTCGAAGCACTGAATGTGTATGTACACACGGCCGCATATCAGTAGAAACACTTTTGGACCTTATGCCGTGGTAATAGGGTTGAAAATGTTTCTACCGACAAGCGGTTGACCGTACATTGGTAGAATATCACCGCAAGTGCGCCCACTTGACTTGAGAGTCGAGACGCTGCCGGCGAGCGATTTCTGTAATCCACCAATACTCGATTGTCTTGTTATGGGGCTGATAAGAGCTGAATTACCTCCCTTTCTAACAAACGGCAGAATGCGCGTGCTAGAACGGAGCGGATTCGCGCTATGCATAATACAGGGTGTCCCAGGAAACACCGTCAAGCGGTGTTCCAGAAGTGGACTACCCCTTGGGCTACCCGAATCACCCCCATGTATGTTCCGCGATTATTTGTAGTTTTCGAGTTATACATTATTTTATAATTTTTTTAAATTACAGGAAATTTAAAAATTCATATCTTTTTTTTTGTGAACATTTTTCCAATTTTCATTTTGTGTCATGATCGCCTTGAATGTTACTTTCACACATAAAATATAAACCTCCTAACATTCCTACTTGTTACTCAAAAAGTATGATAAATAAAATTTTCGAAAAATTTAACGGGCCGATTAAAATTTTGATCTTCAATTTAAAAATACAAAAAGGATGTTCCATAGATTGTAGTTGATTTAAAAAACTTTTCAGGTCTCTAGTCTACCCAAAACATTAAAAAAATTTGGTGCTTAATAGGGTATTTTTCGCTGAAATTGGCGTTAAAAAGTTGAGAGGGGAAAACCCCTGAATGTTAACTTAGGCTCCAAATAAATAATTTGCCTATTTTGGTGATTCCTATTGCAAATTAAGATAGTGGTAAGGCTTCTGTACAAAGTCCGTCTGGAAAAGTAGTACCTTTTGCCTATTTCTGTCGTAAAGCAGCAGTGTTTGCACTCTTGTGTTTCGGTAGAAGTTTTAAGAGAGCTGGTAAAATTTCTGGCACATGAGCCATTGTATTTTATTTTTGAACGCCAATTGCAGCGAAAAATACCATAAAAAGTATCAAAATACTTTCAAAATACCCTACCAATCAGTCTTTCTTACGGAAAAAACAACCAAATCCTGAAGACCCTAAGAAATAAAATAGTATCATGTGCTTGAAATTTTAACAGCTGTCTTAAAACTTCTACCGAAACACAATAGTGCAAACACTGCTGTTTTAAGATAGTAACAGGCAAAAGGCGGTACTTTTCCAGACGTACTTTGTACAGAAGCCCTACCACCATCATCATTTGCAATAGAAATCACCAAAATAGGCAAACTCATTATTTGGAGCCTAAATTAATATTCAGGGTTTTTTCCCTCTCAACTTTTAAACTCCAATTTCAGCGAAAAATACCCCTTTAAGCACCAATTTTTTTTATGTATTGGGTAGCCTAGTGACTAGAAAAGTTTTTAAAATCAACTACAATCTATGGAACATCTTTTTTGTATTTTCAAATTGATGTCAAAATTTTAATCGGCCCGTACCGTACCTTTTGAGTAACAAGTAGGAATGTTAGGAGGTTTATTATTTTATGTATGAAAGTAACGTTCAAGGCAATCATGACACAAAAAGAAAATTGGAAAAATGTTCAGTAAAAAAAAAGATATGAATTTTTAAATTTCCTTTGGCAGAAAAATTAAAATTATCGAAAACTACAAATAATCGCGGAACATACATGGGGTGATTCGGGTAGCCCAATGGGTAGTCCTCCTCTGGACCACCGCTTGACAGTGTTTCCTGGGACACCCTGTATATTGACTAATGTGTAAAAGTTTTGGAATCATAGATTAATGGGTACTTAAAATAAACGGTTTAAAAGCAAAAAGCAGAGGTAACTTTGGAATTTTATTCAATCGTGTTTCGGAGTCGGCCATATTCTTGTAAGGATGCTTAATTATCACATAATTTTTTTTCACTGCCATATACAACGTGTTAATGGAATAAGCGAAACCCTCATACACCCCAACTGATTTTTATTAAAATAAATCTATTTCCGGTAAAAAACAATCTTAAAAAAGTTTTTTATCTAGATTTTGTTATTTTAAAGTTTCATTACTGTTCTAGTTTCATCGTTGTTCTAGTCCGCGCACTACGCGCTCGCCACGGCCACTTCCCTCCCGTCCTCACCGCTCAAGAACCGCGCGTGGCGACTGGCGACGCCGCCAGCGCGCGTACCCACAGAAATATTTAGAATAGAAGCAGCCAAAATTTAAATAAGAAAAATAAAAAAAAATTACCCCTATCAAAAACCGGTGAAATTGATTTTACTCTCGATTCTGAACAAACTGTTTTCTCAGTTTCGCTTATTCCGTTAACACGTTGTATATCACTTTTCGTTAAAAACCTGCTCAAGTAAAGCGTGTTTAGGTCTTATCAGCCCCTTAAATTCAAAATTACAGTATTTTACTCGCATTATACCCAAAAGGTGCTTAAAGCCACGATCATACCTAGCTGAATTCAAAGACTAATTCGGCATACATTGCTGGGAGGCTTGGTTATGTTAATTGCAATATCCTTACTTCAACCGAGCAATGTATGCCGAATTAGTCTTTGAATTCAGCTAGGTGTGATCGTGGCTGTATTACTAAGCTTTTATCGTCATTCTGTCTATCTGTCCCGTCTGTACGTAAGTGAATAACTGGCCGATAATTTGTTGGTTTCCTTGTAAAACTCATCATCAACAAACTGCCTTTGGGCCTAGTGGCGGGCCCCCTACTTTTAAGCCGACTACGGCAAAAAGCAGGGTTATGATTTTGACCGGTGTGTATGTATGTATCTATGTATACAGGGTGTAACAAAAAGGGTATACCAACCCTGAAGAACGTGTATCTGCTCCTGAAACTGAACAAGTTTCTCCAAGGAACATAGGTCGAAATACGAAAAACAAAAATGTTGACCTCCCATACAAAATGCGCTGATTCACTTTCTATGGAAGATCAAAAATATTTATTCGTAATAAAGCTAACAATTATTTGAAATTTGTTTTGTTTTTTTTTATTTCCAACATTTTACCGAGAGGTTTTGTATATTTAGAATATGTTTGTCCCACAAGTAGAGGAATCTTCAAAATGTAATCGGATGCGACAAGGACTAGAGGTCAAAGTAGAATTACAAGTAATTGGTTACTAACGATAGTAATATGCGTCGCGTGGTCCCATGGCCTTCTACAGGTCATTAGATGAACCTTCCTTCGACGTGATGTACTGCTAACATCGTTTATTTGCTAATAAAATACAAATTTTTGACAAAAACAAATGTAGTCCACGAGCAGTCGGGTTTAAACCACTTAACTTTCTTAAACATGGCGATTTGCCGATTAAATTCACGAATTCATAGATAGTATTAAAAACTCGATTAGATTTTATGGTTCCGTATCCAAATAATAATAAAATGGAACCCTATTAATATGCCTCCCTCCGATGTCCGTCCGTCCGTCTGTCTCTCTGTCAGCGGACTGTATCTCATGACCCGTAATAGGTAGATAGAGAGTTGAAATTTTCCACAGATAATGTAATTTCTGTGGCCGCTATAACAACAAATAATTAAAAAGAAAAATAAATAAGGGGCTTCCCTACTACAAACGTGTTTTAGGCCCATTTTTTGTTTTAGCTCTGTCGTAAAAACGGGATCACTTACAAGCGTGAAAATTAGTATGTTTATAGTTCATAAGCTATAGAATACCAACAAATAATAAAAACTGGTCCAGTGCGAGTTGGACTCGCGCGCACTGACTGCGCGTCCCTGACTAGGACGATATTTTTAACGTAGTGGTACGGAACCCACGGTGCGTGAGACTGTCTCACGCTCGGCCGGTTTTCGACAATGATACTATCGAAAGATGACGCGATAAGCAATTCTGTAATAATTTGGTGGAGACAAACTGACGTAATTGAAATAAGTACTAGAAATTGATTTATCATCGAAGGCTTTCCAAAGACCTTCAAAATGGTTCGCTAACTAGCTGACTCGTTTGTACGGTCAACCGCACGTCATTGGATACATTTGCAACTCTATTACCATGCCATAAAGTCGAAAGTGTTTCTACTCACGTGCTGTTGGGTGAACTACTTAAACGCTACAATAAGTTGCACGACAGAAACTGTTTCAGGTAGTGGTTACAAAAGGAAAGGAAGTAAGTTAGGTTAGCAAAAAACTTTGTTAAAACGTAAGTAAGTTGCGTTTTTGCTGCGCTAAATGTAACGACGAGAAGCTCCAAATGCAGCACATTTGGTTGTGTAATTGTTGTGAAGTGTAATTTTTTAAGCTCATTCGCAGAATAATAGGGCGTAGAGAAGCATCACTTATCAAATAAGTAAAAGATCAAACAACGACAAAAGCCCGAAATGCTACCTAATAGTCGGTGTAGCTGTTACTCGTAGGTGTAGCCATCATTTCATCGGCTAGCTCGAAGCCGCAATCACACCTTTCTTCTACTACTACCTTCAAAGACTAATTCGGCATACATTGCTGGGAGGCCTGGTTCTGTTGATTCCAATGTCCTCACTTAAACGAGCAATGTATGCCGAATTTGTTTCTGAATAAAGAAACGTGTGATAGCAGCTTTAGCCAATTATTGATGGCTAAGGAAGATTTTTTGTATGTTTTGTTTCAAACACATATCCAGACACTACACTTATAAACCAACGAGTGCGAATGAAAACCTATGAGAGTAGAGGAATCGGGGAAAGTATGTCAGGATCGCAGCAGTTGGAAGGTTATCTGTGGTTATGGTCTCTGCCTAGTGTTATGTATTTATTTATAGGAAAAGATACCCCGACGTTTCCTATAGTAAGGGTGCTTGCTGACGGACAAAGTTTCTATATGATTTGCTCATGTCTGCCTCTTTGACTGATGTAAGAAGCATCCTCACCCCTGCGTTTTTGAGGAATTTAGTTTTAACTATTTTGAAATTTGACAATGAAACGTATACCTACGACTGTCCGATTAAACACAATGTATAGGACCACAGAAAAATGGTCTGCTACCATAATAGCCCTGCGTTGTAAAGTTACAGCGCTTCAAAATGCAAAAAATATACTTCGTCCCGTGATAATGCAGAGCCCTGCATGTCTGCGTCTTCGATTTACTACATCTTCAGAAGTATTTGAAACAGCAGCCACAAAGGCAGACAAAAAAAAACATTATTTAGTATCTTATTTTAATTTTTTTTGCTTTTTAACTTAAAAACGCAGCGACAAAAACTTGTAACGACCAAATCGATTCGTATTGAGCTGATCTATCGTCCCTATTAATACAATACAATCAATACAATGAATCATGAGCAAATCATATGCCCAAATGGCAGCCCTAACTACTTTAAGAACTATCCATCAAAGAAATCTCTTTCGCTGACACGTTTGCTAGAAAGAAATAGAGGTCCATTTAGATTTTATCTCGAAATCGCAATGTCCTTTGGGTTCGTGTGGACCCTCTATCAGCAGCGTGACAATTCATGGAGTCTCTTCAGTTCCAGTTCCATCCCTTGCTTGGCGCGCGGTGGTGGCAGTTTTAAAAGCCTGCGCGTGGGCAGAGAACCGCAGTCCGCGCAGCCGCGCCAGCACTCCGTACGCACACGGTGAGTTGCCATTCTTGACGTTCGTAATTTAAATTATTTTGCGTCTGTGAATGCTACATAGTGATGGGCTCATAAAGGCTCTGAAGACAGTGTTTTTGGTTTGTTTTGAAAATCTTTGGAAGTTTCTTTTCATGACAGCTTCTTACTGAATCGTTATAATACAAGATGTAACAGAAAGGGTATACACCTAGCCTGAAAGATGTGATGTGAATTTGCTCATGAAATTGAACAACTAACTATATAAGAAAAATATTTTTTGGCTTCCCATAAAATTCTCTATCAATTGTCGCACTTCTATGTATATTTTTTTCTTATTTCGACGTACGTTCCATGGGCAGATTAACATAATTCAGGGTTGTTGTACACTTTTTGTACATGTCATTTGTCACTTTTAATCAAATATATCAATCACTAAGACTGTTTATTGTCTTAGCTCAATGTAGGTACAGTCAACTACATGTCAGTGGAACCACATATAACTCTATGTCATAAAGTCCAAAGTGTTTTTACTGATGACGTGCTGTTGGGTGTTTAGAAACAAATAGGTGCATTCCCGCTGAAGCTTTGCGAACGTGTCTTCTTGTGTATATATGAATATTATGAATGTGTATTGTTAGTCCCGTATGGTGCCGGCAAAGAATAGTACCAACCCATACATACCCGTGGGTGTCGTAAGAGGCGACTAAGGGTTAACTGGAGGATGGGCAGCAGAATCCTCCTTTGTATCTTACATCTCACTTACTGCGGTCACCTACAACCGCGGTCCATGGTGCCAGCCGTAACGATAACAAGCGACGTGACTATGGTACTTCCGCTCCACATTTTTTCCAGCAAAAGCTAGAATTCTGGAGGGAGCTCCCTGTCCTGTAGTGGACGTTTCATGGGATGTTATGATGATTGTTAGGTTTAGCTCAAGCTATTAAAAAATCAAGGTAATAATTTTTTACTATTGCCACTCAAAAAATGGCGAGGGGGAGGGCGACCTCCAAAAAGGGCCTCTGTTTCATCAAAAACAGTGGAAAAACACTCATTATTTCACTGAGTGAAAAAAAGACTTTTTGAACGCAAATAGCTATGAGAATCGTATGTAAAAAAAACATTTCCAAGCCACTTTCAATTTTGTTGTAAAAAAGCTTGTGTGTGATTGTCGAAATTTTTCTTGCATATTAATGAGAACATAATTCCTATAATTCTAAAGCTATCTTTTTCATATGTCATAGTTGAGTTCGAGGTTGCCAATTTACGCATAAAATAAAGATTTTATTTTTAGTTTGACATCTAAAATTAAAAGTTCAAAAATTGTTCGTCATAAATGTCGTCGGTTTTCATCATTAGATTTGTTTTATTTTTTTTACAGATAATATTTTTCAACAATTAAATTTAAGCTTCTGTAAGCTTAATGTCTTCCCAACCATGCTTAAAAAATATTAAAAATTAGGACATTTAATTCATAAAAATATGCAAAAATGTTAGTACTGAAAATTGAGTTTAGGTACGTTCGCCATACAAATCGGCAATTTAAAAGTTAAAGACCCAATATTTTCTAGGAGTCAATGTAAAAAAGTAGAGTACCTAACACGTGAAAAAAATCATCTCGGGCCATGTATACCTCGCTTCGCTCAGGATTCTATTAAGAATCCTTCGTTGCTCTCGGGATTCAACTCGAAGGAATTTCCTTTTTTTTTCACTTGTTGGGTATACGTACTAGTTTTTGTTTCTTATTATTTTGTAAAAATTCCTAAGGCATAGACTAAAAGTTGCGTTTTGCGTCCAGAATAAGACTGGAAAGCTCTGTAAGATTAGAAAAGATTGTTAGGTATGTCTTTAGAAATTCAATTTCATGAAGATTGTTTATAGACCACTTATTGAACATCATATTATATCATGCAGAATACGATTCGAGAACAGCCAGTCTACTAGCGTTTTGGATGAATGCTATGCTATGACAAAACCATTGCAGCACGATAAGGGCCTGAATGACGTTGAGACTGAGTAACTTCGTAATCACTTTTTACATTAAATATGGCATTTATCATTACAGAAAAAAAACGTGTTAACGAACAAGGTATGAGAAGTGATGTGGTCGAGATATAATTTTAATTTAATTTGTAAAACTGAAGAAAAAAAAATCTGAAAAAACCCTTATTTGCCAATTTAGCTCTTGCCATCTTCTCGAAATAAGAATGGTATAAAGCTCAACTTGGTCAAGCTCGAGGCGCGCTAACAGTACCTCATTCAAGTATATTGGTGCTATACAATTTTGAACGGAGCATGAAAATCGCAGTTAGTTGCGGGAGCTTGGGTCACAGGTTCAAATTCCGCGAGACCACAAATTTGCAAAAAACGCTCGCGGTTTGGTTTGGGGTTATATTCTCACACTCATTACGTGGTGTAAGTATGTGAAGAGTTGTTAGTACAGTCAGCGCTAGATAAACATCAGCGCTACTAATGTCACAATAATGTATCTTGATTAGAATGAGAGCAGGAAAGAGCTAACATATGCTGCATATGAGCTGACGCGTGTTGCTTTTGCTTTAGTATCTTACTTTAATAATCATATTTTTTTTATTTCTATCATGTGCAATTAAGTTGTGCAACCATATTCTAAAACTATTCCAAATTTCAAGTCAGTAGCATGAGTGGTTGCCGAGATATACAGGTGTGACAGATAGACAAAGGGGGCGATTCTAGCGTGGCCGCTAAATTTAAGGCTATAGCCTTAAATATATATTTACAGGTCTAAAAATGTTGCTATCTTTGTTACCGCCTATAGGCTGAAAAAAGACAGCATCACTTTTAGACCTGTCAAATTTTAGTCTTAAATTTAGCGGCCACGCTAGAATCGCCCCCAAAGTCGCACTATAAATGTTCCTTTTTACCATTTTGGTATCGGTACCCTAAAAAAGACCCCCTGAAAGTGCATTTTGCTATGGGATTGATTACAAACTCAACAACATCACAACGTGTCGTCGTCGTGTCGTCGACTGTATGTACATTGAGGAAATTTATAAAAAAGTTATAAATATCCTCAATGTATTGTACATGCAGACGAAGTCGCGGGCAAAAGCTTCTGTTTTATAATTCTACCGCATGACGGGCGTAGGTCGCAGGCAAATAAGCCCTTAGTCGCCTCTTACGACACCCACGTAGTACAGCTAGAGATGGGTCGGTACTATTATTTACCTGCACCACACGGACGATTTTGTAGGTGTTTATAAAGAAATATCACGTTATGCTGTTTTGATGCCCATGAATCCATATCACTGATGTTTGGACTTTTTGTTTGTTTATTTGTTCAGGCATCACGCAAAAACTACTGAACCGATTTTTATGAAACTTTTTTTGGTTTAAAGCTAATAGTTTGACTTTAAATACTGGTATTTTTTTGCGAATGAAGACGGGGACAAAAGCTAGTGTTTTTATAATCTACCGCATGCGAACGCAACATGACGGGCGTAGGTTGCAGGCGCAGGCTAATTTATGCTCTTATAGTAAGGGTGATGAAGGACAAATTTCTATATGATTTGCTCATGTCTGCATCTTTGACTGATGATAAGGAGCATCTCCTAAAAGATACAAAAATATTGGCAGACATCCACACCCCTGCGTTTTTGAGGAATTAAGTTTTAACTATTTTGAAATTTGTTAATGAAACGTACACCTGGCAGACTATGACTATCTGATTAAATACAATGTATAAAACCCCAGAAAAATGGTCTGCCACCATAATAGCCCTGCGTCGTAAAGTTACAGCGCTTCACAATGCAAAAAATTACTACTTCGTCCCGTGATAATGCAGAGCCCTGCATGTCTGCCTCTTAGATTTTCTACATCTTCAGAAGTATTTTAAACAGGAGCCACTAAAGCTCAAGTCAGACAGAGGCGGTATGATTGCGAAAGCGGTCCGGGGCGGTTTGGCGGGAACAAAATACCGCGCCGCGACCGCTTTTCAGTGTGACAGGGTGCATAAGAACTCATACTTTACCAAAAATACCGGCCCCGGAACGCTTCCGCTACCGCCTCTGTGTGACGCGGGCTTAAAGCAGACAAAAAAAACAATATTTAGTATCTTATTCAAATCGATTCGTATTGAGCTGATCTATTATACCTATTAATATGAATCATGAGCAAATCATATACCCAAATTGCAGCCAGCACCCTAACTATTAGTGGGACGAAGTGATTATGGTCGCGTGGACTGCCTACTGGCCCTAGGACATCGTAAATCATCAATCATGGTATTTCTATCGCCAAGTGGTCCGAAAATGTCAAGAAATGGTGGAAAAACGTGACTGGCACTTAACTTAAGGCCATCTAGTACTTAGCTAAACGCAATGCTACCTTTTCCATTAATTTTGGTACCATAGGGAATTTTCCATGACGATTGTGAAGTACGTTTTCAGTGCTCGTGGCCGAGTGGTAGTTGCTCTTACTTTCCGATCGCGAAAGTTAAGCAACGTTGGCCGGTGTCAAAATCTGGACGGATGATCGCTAGTGGCATAAGAACTAGAGCGTTTCATTGCTTCGGAAGGCACGTTAAGTAAATTTCAAATTGTTGCTAATAAGTCGAGTGGGATATCATATGAAAGGGCTTTACTTGTACATTCTAAAATATATTTTTGTATTTTCTTATGACTCTTAGTTTTCAAGTTATGATGAAAAATGTAATAAAATATACCATTCCCCCCCTTATCTCTGAAGTTTTTGAAAAGAAAAATCTGAATTAATTACAGCAAAAATAAAACGATCGTTCTAATACACAGTTTTTAAGAAATCTGCAAAAAAAAAACTAAAATGGACTTTATTGCTTACCCTCCCTAACCCGCAGCGCACGAGTCCGACTCGCACTTGACCAGTTTTTTTTTGCAGTGGGACAAAACAGGCTCCTAATAATATTACTCTTGACCTCGATCTAGTCTTGAGGGCAGAGATGAGGTCGACGATGGAACGAGCTTGTCCAGAAAAGCCCATTCACTCGCGACTTGACTAGATTCGGGTTATATGAACTCGGAAACACAGACGCAGGCAGAGAATTCCACTCTTTGGTCGTGCGCATAATAAAGTATGGGTGACTAGCTGTTGCCCGCGACTTCGTCCGCGAGGGATTCTATCTATCTGACCATCCATCCATCCACCCTTCCGTCTATCTGTCGTCCGTCCGTCCGTCCAACCATCTGTCCAACCGTCTGTCAAACCATCCCGTTCCTGTCCCTACCCCTCTCCCTCTCCCCCTCCCTCTCCTCCTAACTTTTCCTCTCCCTCTCCCTCTCCCTCTCCCACTCCCTCTCCTCCTCCCTTTTCCTCTCACTCTCCCTGTCCCTCTCCACTCCCTCTCCCTTCCCCCATTCCTATCCCTTCCCCTATCTCTACCCCTAACGCCATGTTAACCGCTATCCCTATCTTCAGATAAACATAGAAACGACACCCATATTGATTTTTCGACATTTCAACCCTGTCGCACCCCAATTTCACGTCCACCACGTTGAACCTCTTTTTTCTTCTCCCTCTCCCTGTACCTCTCCCACTCCCTCTCCCCCTCCTCCCCCTCCCTCTCCTCCTCCCTTTTCCTCTCACTCTCCCTGTCCCTCTCCCACTCCCTCTAAACATAGAAACGACACCCATATTGATTTTTAGACATTTCAACCCTATCGCACCCCAATTTCACGTCCACCACGTTGGATTTTATAGTTGTATTTTTCGTAATCAGCAACCCGATAAACCATACAAATGACACCCATATTGATTTTTAGACATTTCAATCCTATCGCACTCCAACCCCATTCCTATGAGATGATGGTATTTTACGTCCACCACGTTGGATTAAAAATTGTTGTAGGTTTCGTAATCAGCGACCCAATAAACCATACAATACAAACGATACCCATATTGGTTTTTAGACTTTTTCATCCCTTTTAGGGGTTGAATTTTGGGTGGAATTTCAATAACAGTGATGAACGTGAACAGTGACAAACCTAATGCCTAAATAATAAATTATGTGGATTTTACTTTAAAAATAAAGGATTTTCAACTTCATCCCCTTTTTCACCCTTTAGGGTGTCGACTTTTCAAAAACCCTGAGATACATAATTATTAATTTTTAGTCATGAGCCTAAATATAAAATTTCAAGATCCTAACCTTAAAACTGACGGACTTTCATGCAAACTTTCATCCCCTATTTTACCCTCTTAGGGTGGAATTTTGTAAAACCCTTTCTTATTGCACCGTAAGACCTAGTAAGGAACCTACATGCCAAATTTGTAATTTCTAGACCTAGCGGCTTGGGCTGTGCTTTGGTATGTCTGTCAGTCAGTGAGTCAGTCACCTTCTTTATTAACATTAAATGCGTTTTCCCGTGGGAATGAAGTGTTTTCCCGCGGTAAAAAGTAGCTCATGTGTTATTTCAGGACCTAACCTACATGTGTGCCAAATTTCATTAAAACCCATTCAGTAGTTTTTACGTGAAACAGTAACAAACATCCATCCATCCATCCATCCGTCCATCCATCCATCCATCCATCCATCCGTCCATCCATCCATACTTACAAACTTTCGCGTTTATAATATTAGTAGGATAGGATATCTTGCGGTGCGTCAGAGTTCCAATAGTAAAAAGGGGATGATGGAATGAAAGTTGTGGAGCTCTTGAGCACACTTTCCGAAGTCATCATCATCATCATAACATCCCATGAAATGTCCACTACAGGACAGGGAGCTCCCTCCAGAATTCTAGCTTTTGTTGGAAAAATGAGGAGGGGAAGTACCATAGTCACCTCGCTTGTCAGCGTTACGGCTGGCACCATAGACCGCGGTTTTAGGTGACAGTAGTAAGATACACAGGAGGATGCTGCTGCCCATCCCTTAGTCGCCTCTTACGACACCCGCGGGTATGTATGTATGGGATGTACTATTCTTTGCCGGCACCACCATCATCATCATTATATCAGCCGAAAGTCGTAAATACAGGACATATACTTTCCGAAGTACAATCTCTAAAAGACCACGTCTATTACGGTAGCTGGAACGAGTCTACCATAATATGCGAACCATTTCCTTTGCAATGATATTTTATTTCTAGATTTCCTATCGAACTAATTCGAAATACGGCCACACGCTGTCAGTGTGGTCTAATTTGGCTGTTCAGCCGCTGCAAGACAATATAAAGATAAGATAAAAACATATTTTTTTAGGGATCTCCCGAACATCCGTATTTAAGGTTATTCCGTGCTTCGTAAGGCACGTAAGCCCTTGGTCCCGACTAGAAAAAAGTCATTAATGAGCCATGCCCAGGCCTTTGGCGGCTCAACAACTATGACACCAGGGTTTATGAGGTCGATCATTGACCTTACAACCCACACGAGATGATGATGAGTAAGAACTTTTACAACAATTGCAGTACCGCTTGATGTGATGACCCTGGGCACATGCTGAGACGCAAATGGCGCAGCATAGGGCAGAATGCGTTTTCCCTCTCGCTTTACATACATACATACATAACATCACGCCTCTTTCCCGTCGGGGTAGGCAGAGACCACAGTCCTCCACCTGCTACGATCTTGACATACTTCCCTTGCTTCCTGTACTTTCATCAATCCAATCAAATTTATTACGAAGTAAACTAAATATCATATAAATCATCTGTTCTGATTCAGCTTACGCCCTCCCTAATTGTCATAAAAAGTTATAATAAATGATATACTTATTTTTGTTACAGTATAATTTAAGAGCATCTGCATAAGAGGCAACACCATCAACATGCTTCGTCTGCTTACCTTTACAAGTAAGTATAACAATACCCGTACAGTCAAGAGCAGATCAAGCTTGCCATTCGCAGCGCCACTTAGGCATGAATGACACTTATAAAGCATGTACGGCAAGGGCGAGGGACAGGCGAAGAGAAGGCGCGGTGCCACTTCAAAACTTGTTCACACAAAATATATGAAACCGACGCGTCGTAAATTATTCACAAGCGACGTGGTGCACGCCTTCCGCCTTTTCTAAATTAAATATCCCCGTCTGTGCCGTATCCGTCCCACACCAGTGCCGTGCCTTGCCTGCGCCTCGCCTGCACCTAACCCTCTCCGTATGCCCTTTATGTGTAATTCGGGCCTTAAGAGGGAACTAGTGATGCTTCGTGCTTTTGATTCTGTCTAGTATAGTGTAGCTATTAAATTCGAAAAAAATATTCTTTTATAAACGGACCGACGGCATAATACGTGGTGTAAAATGATAATCTTAGGTAGCGGCCTCCGTAATAACCGTTGGTAAAAACGGAATGAGAAATACAAGGGATGAATATTGTAAACTAAACCTTATTTACACAGCACAGCTGATTTTAAGCACACCCAAGAGTAAAGAGACTTCATCATGATCGAAACTTGTCCTGATCTTGACTGTGCAAGATGCGTAAGTTCTAGATCCTTGTACCTAAATGATGGATAAGTATGAGATGGGCACGTTCAGATAATCAAACGACTACAAACTCGCAAATTTGCTGAGAATTATAATGAGTTTCTCAAAAATTTAGAAATAGAACACTATAATTTTGTAAAGTCTGAAATTCAAAGGATTACCGGTACTAAAAAGGTATATTTTATTTAGTTCTTATTACAGGCGGCGTACAAAGACATCTTCCCCAAACTGATACTTTAGATTCAAACAGTGCAACTTTCCTCAATTAAACTGAATCACTTTTTCGTAGGAACCCTAGGAACTCAGTCAAAATTATTGCCCCTAGCTTTTCCTATTCCATTTTTTACGCAGTTTGCTACCTAACTTAGGGATTTGGCGAGGGCACTGCATTTTAAACAGAGCAATATCTGACCTCCACCACTCAAAAAGTAAACCAGAACCAATTCTAAATAAGGCTTTGCCAGGTTAAGGAGTGATCGATCACACCTAGCTGAATTCAAAGACTAATTCGGCATACATTGCTGGGAGGCTTGGTTATATTTATTGCAGTATCCTTACTTCAACGAGCAATGTATGCCAAATTAGTCTTTGAATTCAGCTAGGTGTGATACTCTTTTAGTGGCCAAGCTGGCTGTCAGAGATTCCAAGCCTCCAAATGGTCTCTCGACTACTCTGATTATAAAGTCTTCCGAACTGAGAAAGAAAACGTGTAGCTACTGGCGCATTTTGTTACTCAGTGGCAATTACACCAGAAGGATGATAAAATCAGGATCTTGATAAAAAAAAACTGGTCTAGTGCGAGTCGGAGTCGAACCCTTAGGGTTCCGTACCCATCTACCATTTCATATTCTCCAAGCTTCAAAAATCACAGCGTCCACTCTAACCTGACCTCTCTTTTATATCAAAATACTTGAAACGGGAGCTCACCTTAATTGGAGTTTTGCCTTGAGACCTAGCTTCTTGCCAAAATCATTCTAGGTCAGAGGGAAGTACCCTATAAGTTTTGGTTTGGTTCTTAAATGTATGGAGATGGAGACATAAACAGCCGTATCTTTATTGAGTTATTATAGAAGCTTGGAATATTCACATGGTCTTGGCAGACAGACAGACCGACAGACGAAGAAGTCACACCATAAATGTTCCTTTTTATCATTTGAACAAAGTAAACTATATGAAAGCGTGATTTTGAAGTTTTATCCTTATCAGTTTCTTAGTCTTCAGGGTCGTCACACGTCTCACAATATTTCGTCTACCTACTTAAGGGGCTGATAAGAGCTAAATTACCTCCCTTTCTAACAAAGGGCAGAATGCGCGTACTAGAACGGAGCGGATTCGCGCTGTTTTACGTTTTTCGCTCATTTTTGCATTTTTCTCAAAATCTGTATCCATAATATTAATTATCAAAAAGCTATATTATTATGCATAAAATAATAATGTGTAAAAGTTTTGGCATCATAGATTAAGGGGCACTTAAAAAAAACGGTTTAAAAGCAAAAAGCAGAGGTAACTTTAGATTTTTTTATGGCGTTCAAAATATATTTAATCGTGTTTCGGAGTCGGCCATATTCTTGGAAAGATACTTAATTATCACATAATTTTTTTCACGGCCATAATATATATTCATCACTTTTTGATAAAAACCTGCTCAAGTGAAGCGTAATTAGCTCTTATCAGCCCCTTAATAACAGTAGGTCCAGTAGACAGTGGGATGGGAGTAAAACAAGGCAGGGTGGCATCTAATTAACTGTCTCTATAGATCAGTGCGTTTGCGACATGAGATGAGAAATCGAGAAGTGAGCGTCTGCGTCGTGTCGGAATGGGAACCTGCGCTGTCGCAATGCGAGCCACTGGCGAACTGCTATTGTGGTCAAACTTATTATGGCTTGGATACAGGGATGTGAGGACAGCAATAACTGCAATTCATGGGCCAAAACCGAAGTAGGTTCTTATGTTTACGAATTAGATGCGTCTCGCGGTCTTCATGCAATCAAAATAAGCTATTTTTGTGCTTTATTTTCAAGATACTACAATTTAAAAAACACACGCCAAGTTTTGAATTCGATTCGAACGTTTCTAAGTGTTTGGTTACCGCGCTAGTTTACGATAGATTACGATTTTTAAAGCTTTTTTTTTTCTTTTTAAATCATATACCAATTCTTTATTTATTGAGTTCCATATCAGGGCTAGACTTGAGCAATTAAGTAAATAAATAAACGGTGAAGTGCGATTCGGACTCGTATTCCAGGAGTTCTATTTGGGCCCCATTTACAAAAAGTAATAATAAAAATATATATTTTTAATTCTTTCAGTAAAGTTGGGCAAGCATTTTTTTCAATGTTACAAGTGAGCAAGCGAGCTTGTGGGCCACCTGATGGAAAGTGGTCAACACCGTTCATAGCGCCCACTGTAAAGGGTGTTCTTGTACTACCAAAAGTTAAACATGTGATTTACTCGAAATTGTTTGAGGTTTGTTTAATGTTTGACAATTTGAATTCTAAATTGATCTGTATATTTCATTCGAACATTTTTTTTGAAAAACGTAAATAAAAGTTTGTATTTCCATACTATGTGTATGGCATTACAAATTTAAGTTTGCGGTTGATAGTTTTTCTTGAGTATTGCGTGAAAGTAAGTGCAGTGCTGCTGTACCATTTATTTTTTATTCTCGAAGTGTGTGGTGGCTGCAATGAGATTGAGAATCTGCAGCCACCGCGTTGGTTGGTGGTTATCTCGCGTCAGATGTTTATGTTTTGAAAATTGTAATATCATTGAGTGAAAACTTCTTTAGCGGCGCGTCAGATCTGACGAAGATTGTCTGCATCAAAGAGATTTGAACCTCGCTCCGCTCGCAGCGAGGTTAAAATCTCTTTGGTCTGTATGTAATATAAATTGTCATGTTTGTCTACGATAGCGCAATAAATGAATAATGTATGTACTTTTATACTGGTAAATAAAACAATTCGTGCGAAATTATTCCCTAACCATTCCAAAATATTCAAAATTGCACAACGTTGATGTTTAAATTTTCACTTCTGCCGGCACTCCCGGAGCGCAACCCGTCCTTTTTTTATTTTTTTTGTCATTATTACCCAAAGAGACTTGAACCTCGCTGCGTGACCGAGCGTAGCGAGGTTCAAATCTCTTTGTTATTACCATCAGGACAGAGCAATGCGTGAGAATAGGACGGAGCGATACTTGTCTCTGTCGCTCCCAAAGATTTCGGACCTCCTTGTTTCGCTCGGAATAGATACCTTGCTAATTTATTTTAGTAGGGGATGACATCTGCCAACATGTCACAAGCCCATCATCGATGATCCATACGAAATATTCAAAATAACCCGTCAAATCCATAGAAAGACGCCTTCACTACCTTGTGAGTTGTGTCGAACTATTTCTCTAATTCTCCTTCTAATTACCCAAGAAGGTTTTAACCCACGCTACGAAGCGTAGTGAAGCGTAGTAAAACCTCCTTGTAATTACCTTTATTTTTCTGTGGTCGCTCCAATATCTTACGCATCGCTCCGTCCGTTCTGCTCCCACGCTGCTGTCATTCTAACCAAGCTACATCGTTTCGACCAAAGAGATTTGAACCGACACGTTAGTATTATAATAATCTAAGGTTTCGACTGTAGGTTGTTTGTTACAAATCTAAGCCAGCCAGCATAAGCCACGATCACACCTAGCTGAATTCAAAGACTAATTCGGCATACATTGCTCGTTGAAGTAAGGATATTGCAATTAACATAATCAAGCCTCCCACCAATGTATGCCGAATTAGTCTATGAATTCAGCTAGGTATGATCGTGGCTAAATCTAGCATAATATCTCAACATCAAGTCTCTCTACCTAGCCTGATCTCATAAACGAATAAATGTAAATTGCTCGCTAAATTGATAATAAATGTAATCATGCCATCTAAAACAGTCTCTAAAAACCGCAATCTAATATTATAAAGGTCAGCCCTAAACATAATCGGTCGCAAATTTACAAAAATAGATTTTTGCGAAACCCTTTTATTTGTTTACTAAGATCTAATTTTCTGATAATTATGTGAATTACTAGATTTTTCGATTAGCCTTTAAGATGAAATTGCTTCTAATCTCTTTACCTAATGATTCTTGAACATCTATAGGTAGTTAAAACCTATACTCGTATAGGGTGTAAGGGAGAGCCTTCCGAATACAGAAAAGACATTATCAGTCAAAATACCTATACATATTACAGTAAATAAAACTTTCAGGAAATAAAAATAAATGGTACAGCAGCACTGCACTTACTTTCTCGCAATACTCAAGGAAAAACTATCAACCGCAAACTTAAATTTGTAATGCCATACACATAGTATGGAAATACAAACTTTTATTTACGTTTTTCCAAAAAAATGTTCGAATGAAATTATCAAACATTAAAACAAACAAACATCAAACGATTTCGAGTAAATCACATGTTTAACTTTTGGTAGTACTGGAACACCCTTTATATGAATTTCTCAGATCAATGGATACTACCGTAGGATACTTGCATGGAGATTTTTTAAATTTCCCAACATAATATGTTCCTTATGGATAATTGTTCAGTTTAGTCTACTAAGCAAGCCCTTTCAGTTTTTGTCACACCCTGTGTACTAAATTTTATTCAAAAAAATTAAAATTAATATCCAGTCAGGTAGACAACCAATCCATATTAATAATATTATAGAAAATTTTAATAAACTCAATGGAACCAATTTTGGGTAAATCACATATTTACGATTTGGTGGTACAGGAACACCCCTTATATGAAATTACACAGATCAATTGATACTGGCGCAAGATACCTTACATGGAGATGCTTGGTCATGCAAAGTTTCATCAAGATTCTATGCGCCGTTTTTGAGAAAACTTCAATTTTTCATTTTCGTTGTATGACAGCTACCCTCAAAATGAGAGCCAGCAAGAAACCACTTAGAACCCTTCGAAGGATTTGCATAAAACTCCTAAATTCAAAATATGGTGTCAATCGGACCATTCGTTTAGCCGCTAGGCCAAAGCGTGACGGAGAGACCGACCGACCGACGGACCGACGGACCGACGGACCGACCGACCGACCGACCGACGGACGGACATTTTTGGGAGACTTGTTTTTTATGATGTATAAGTGATATAGAACACATTTTTGAGAAAATTAAAAAAACTTTTTTTCACGAATACAATACGTTTCTCGCTCCGCTCGAAAATAAAAACCGGCCTCTCCATAGTTGAAAACTTGATTGGGCAATCTGAAAGTTTTATTCGCTAAAAGTTGTTTAGTTCAGAGCTTACCACGAGCTTATTCCACCATCTCCCTTCCAGACGCACCGCAGAATATCACCCATACTTGGTTGATATTCCGCACATTCGCACAAAGCGCTAAAGAGTGGAATTCTCTGCCTGCGTCTGAGTTCCTGAGTTCATATAATCCTAATCAGCGTGAGTGGATGCTGAGATATAGAGGTGTGACAGACAGACAGACGGAAACACAAAGTCGCACCATAAGGGTTCCTTTTTTTTACCATTTTGGCATCGGAACCCTTTTTTCCTATTTCGTTTCGACCTATGTTCATTGGAAAAAGTTGTTCAGTTTCATAGACAGAAAACCACCTCTTAAAATATCTGGGGTGATAAAAAAATTATGGTGTATAAATCCAAAATCAGATAACAAGTACAATCGGCCGCGCGGGTCTCTCGTTTCGAGCGTTTAGGTAGCACTGGTTCAACCCATACTGATTTTGTTACCACTGACTTGCTGCCGTGTGTACTTCTCTACTCTCGACGTAAAGCGCAGATTAGAATATGTCGAAATTCATTGTCTAAGACTGTAGGTCCAAACGGCAACAAAATGGAATAGTGGCTGCGAGACTGAGAAAAACTTAAGAAAAACTAGTACAATGTTCCTAGGCAGATTAGACATACCCGTATGACAAAGAGTTGATTATGATATTATGCGGTTTTTATTTTATTGTGCCTGACTTTGGCCTTGGATTTCGTCATTTTGTGGTGATTTGGGATTATTTCGCTGTATTCGAAATCTACATTGAAATGAAAGATAAAATTTTTTTTCGTACTTCGGCATAATCTTTCTTAAAAAACTGTCCAGTTTCAAAAAATATATTTTATACAAAGTCTCATGGGCTAATTATTTTTGCCGAAAAGGATTTTACCTAAATACTTTTCACGGAATAGAATTATTCGCTCGCTCGGGTTTTACGGGCAGCAAGCCCGCTAGTTGCACAAGAACTAGAGCGATTCCGTGCTTCGGAAGGCACGTTAAGCCGTTGGTCCCGGCTACTGTCAATGATATTAGTGGTTGAGCCAAGTCAGAGTGGTTTTGGAGGTCAGATTGAAGTCGCTCTGTGTAAAAACCAGTGCCCTAGGTTAGATAGCCGACTCCGTAAAAATCATTGGCCAAAAACGTAATAAGGCTACGAAAATGATGATGGGTGTGAATATAAATGATGCTCAAAGATTACCCGCATCTTGTATCGCAAGGGTTAATTGCAACCACTCAGTAAAATAGTCATCTATCCACCACTAGACATGAGAAAATGACTGTTGAACTCGTGTCTGAATGTAGGTACACCATCACCTCAATCGCACGAGTCCATGCATACGACTTTTATTAGCTATCATTTGGTACAGTCAGAAGCATTTCAACTTAGCTCCTACTCTCCTAAGAGCGGTATAATAGAGTTCACGAAAGAGGTTTTTCGTAAAAATACATTTTTAAGCTAAGAAAAGATTTATCTTATACGAGCTTACCGCGTACCAGAATACGAAACGTTGGCAGGCCCCCCACAAGGTGGACCGACGATCTGGTCAAGGTCGCGGGAAGCCGCTCGATGCGAGCAGCGCAGGACCGGTCGTCATGGAGATCTTTAGGGGAGGCCTATGTCCAGCAGTGGACGTCTTTCGGCGGATATGATGATACGAGATGTTACCCGCGGCTATGCTCGCATTATAAAGTTAGTCTTTGTGTCATTCTAAGGTCTCCTACACGAACCATGCATTTTTTCGGGATAAATTGTAGCCTATGTGTGGTTCAGTGTTTGATTTATCTACCTTCCAAACATCAAATTGGTTTAGTCGTTTATTAATCTGTGGTTAAGGCGTGATAGTGCAACCAACAAACAAAAACATCCATACTTTCGCGTTTATAATATTAAATGAGATTACAAGAGATACAGTCATCGACAGGTCAAGCTTGACACTCGCAGTGCGACTCTAGCCCGTATATCTATAGAAATATGAAAAACGCCTCGTCTATCATTTTACAAAGAGAAAGCCAGAAATTTCTACATTTTTAACACATTTTTATTTAAATTTATTTATTTATTTATTTTCCATGAGTTTGAGATTATGATTTTATTTCTAAAGCAATAGACTTTTTCGTTAGTTATCTCCGGTGTACAAAATTTAACGCGTCAGGCTTGACGAGTTGACGTGGTCTTGACTGTACATTGCAATTCGTATAAAGGAATGTAAAGTTACATTACACGAATGTAATGTAATATACACGTTCTCATATAAATGCAATGTAAATGCTGTCTTAGCCAAAGGGAACAGGATAATTTCTTAATTAGCCACTTTGCTGTTGTGTATCAGTAAAATTTTTTTTATTTCACAATTAGTGGTCACCACCACAGCACCCACTGTCTTATTAGTGGCATAATTTGACACGAAGCGCGTTGCCCACCATTAGAACTAAGTTGGTATGTCTCATGTGCCGGTAATCTCTGTGTCTCTCTTCAAACTGAAACATAGCAGTGCAAGCACTAGGTACTGCTTTAGAGCGTTCACGACCCGGACGTTATAGTTTCGATTACAAACATAATAGTAGATTAGTAGCCAAGGGCTGTAAGGCATCAATTGCAGCCCGAGATATTAGGTCTTTACCTATGAAATTGCCGTATTGTATGGCGAATTTTAGGTAACTCAATTTTCAGTACTAACATTTTTGCATTTTTCTTAGGAATTATAAATCCAATTTTTTTTATTTTTTTTAGCATTATTGGGAAGACATTAAGCTAACAGAAGCTTAAATTTAATTTTCTAAAAATATTATCAGTAAAAAAATATAACAAATCTAATGATGAAATCGGACGACATTTAAGACGAACTATTTTCGAACCATTAATTTTATATATCAAACTAAAAATAGAAACTTTATTTTATGCGTAAATTGATAACCTTGAATTTAACTTTCAAATATAAGACAAATGAAAAAAATTGCATTAGAATTATAGGAATTATGATCTCATTAATCTGTAAGAAAATTTCGGCAATTTCATAGGTAAAGACCTATTATTTAGGCGCACGAGCGCAGCGAGGGCGCCTATAGTTCGAGAGTGCAATTGATGCTTTCACCCGAGCTAACTACTCTGCTTTACATCTCGATTGTGAGGTAAGTAGGTCCTTATTACCAGCAAATTGTAGGTGACCAATTAGCGCTCTAGGGTAATAATGTAGCTAGAAAAGCCCTAGACCGGTAAGTAAAAAAAAAAACACTTCACTCTTTCAAAACTCAATTACTTACTGCCCTAGGGCTTTTCTAGCTACATTATTACCCTAGAGCGTTAATTGGTCACCTTCAAGCCCCATTTGGGGGTAATAAGGAACTACTTACCGAATATGAGAGATGTAATAGTAGGTTAGTAGCCAAGGGCTGTAAGGCATCAATTGCAGCCCGAGATATTTAGGCGCACGAGCGCAGTGAGGGCGCCTATAGTTCGAGGGTGCAATTGATGCTTACACCCGAGCTAACTACTCTGCTTTACATCTCGATTGTGAGGTAAGTAGGTCCTTATTACCACAAAATTGTAGGTGACCAATTAGCGCTCTAGGGTAATAATGTAGCTAGAAAAGCCCTAGGGCGGTAAGTAATTAAAAAGAAAATACTTCACTCTTTCAAAACTCAATTACTTACTGCCCTAGTGCTTTTCTAGCTACATTATTACCCTAGAGCGCTAATTGGCCACCTACAAGCCCCATTTGGGGGTAATAAGGACCGAATATGAGAGATGTAAATAACTTTTTATGACTTCCATAGTTTTTTAGTACATTGCAAGAAGAATCAAACGTAATATGTGTTTCGGAAGGCACGTTAGTCCCGGCTACTCTCTACAAAGTAATCGTTTATGAACCCTGTCAGATACCTTTGTCGGCTCAAGATCTCTGACTCCAGTGTTTTTTTACGAGTATGTAAACCTTACCCTCAGAATAAAGACCTTGGGTGGCCTTACCGCACTAGTGTTTTATTTTTGTATTTTTTTTTATTTCGGCAAGGAGCAAAATTTCTTTATGTCTATAAATTACATAATATTTTCATGAATAAATAATCTTTGTTGTATAATATTGTCAATAAACATTCCTTTCATATTATTTTAATCAACTTAGTAACAACAAAAGTAACAAAATATCCCATTTTAAATAATTTAATGACTAGGCTGTTTGGGAGTTTAGTCAATGCCTCCTGCGTGCGCATGTAGGTATGTAATGTATAATCTGTATTTTTACAAATATTTGTGAATATTTCTGTTTTTAGGGTTCCGTACCTCAAAAGAAAAAAACGGAACCCCTGACTGTCTGTCTGCCTGTCTGTCTGTCTGTCCGTCCATCCGTCCGTCCGTCTGTCCGTCTGTCTGTCTGTCTGACCCTTTATCTCACGAACGGGTAAAGGTATCAAGTTGAAATTAATATCATATATTAGGGTCTATGAACCACACAAGATCTGAAAATTTCAATTATTTACAACGACGCAATCAAAAGATATGGCTTTTTATGTCCTCATCTCCATACATTTATGCAAAAATGCAAAACGTACAGGGTACGAGTACTTCCCGTTGACCTAAAATTATGAAATTTGGCTAGAAGCTAGGTCTCACAGTACAAATAAAGGGAAAAGTCTGAAATCATTAAATATTACAACTTCCCTCACAACTAATGGTAACCAATTGTGGTGAGCTCCCGTTTCAAGAACATTCATTTAAGAGAGGGGTCAAGTTGGATGGTAGCGAAGGCGATTTTTGTTTTAATTCTATTTTAAAAACGGGAACACTTACATACTTGAAAATTGGTATGTTTATAGTGCATAAGCTATAAAAGAACAACAAATAATAAAATTTGGTCAATCGCGTGTCAGACTCAAAAAAATTAACAAATTAACTTACTGAAATTTCAACTAATACAATTATGATTATGTGTTGGTACGGAACCCTTGGTGCGCGAGTCCGACTCGCACTTGGCCGTTTTTTTTACATCGTGTTTATTGCAATTATTTTCAAAAGTATCGATTCCTAAAAATAAAAATACCGGCCGAGTGCGAGTCAGACTCGCGCCCTAAGGGTTCCGTACCTATTGCAGTGAAATATAGTTAATTAAATTGAAAATGTACTGCAATTACCTAAAATAGAGTAAGAGTTAACTTACCTTAAACTAACCAAACAAACAAAGAGATATAACACACAATATTTTAATAAAATCAAATAGAACACAGTTTAGTATGATTTCACTAATATAAAACCAACGAAATAAAGTTAAAATTTTATTTTTACGATTCGTGATTAAATTTAAGAAAATAATATAGTTTATCATTTTCAGTACTCATACCTAAAGTGGTCCCATAGAGTCTTTTGATCCCCACATGAAATGGGATCGATAGACACAAAAAAAATTTTTTTGGTTATTTAGCATTTTTTTTGGATATTGTAATTTTTTCCAAAATCTGTGAATGCAGTTCAAAATATCTTCAAAAGTTATGGATGGTCTCGTAGGAACGTTTTCCTTTAACTGTAGCGGTTAATGTACGTACCTGCCCTTACTGACCCGTCTCAAAAAGTCACCCTGTATATGGTTACGGCGGGTTACGATCTTTAAGACTTCGATTTTAGTATGTGAAATGGCGAAATCTATAACAATTTCACAAAGACGAACGGTAACCTTTTTCGTAATTTAAATGTCCACGGGCTACAGTACTATTTGTATTTAGGCGATTTTATCTCGATTTTCTGTTTTTAGCTATATCGTGAAAAAAATTGGTACGTTTATATGTAGAATAATAACAAATAATAAAAACTGGCCAAGTGCGAGTGGGACTCGCGCGCATGTAATTTCACTTCCGCGCTACTGCACTACCCTGACTAAGACGCGACTAAGACGGTATTTTTTTCTTAGTGGTACGGAACCTTCGGTGCACGAGTCCGACGTCCACTTGGCCACTTTTTTACTACGATAATGTACTACAGGAAATTTGCACCTAATTTTTGTACTTAATAAGCACACTGACCAGTAACACACTGTAGTGACGTAATAAACAATAATGATTTTAGATTAATTATTCCTAAAACAGTGTCAGGGATAAGTTTTAGTTAAGCCCAAGCAGTGCCCAGTAGGCATCCATTGTAAATGGGGAATATATAACTGCACATCAAAAAATACTGATTGAACACCAAAATACTGACTGCGCATCAAAAATACAAAATTACTACTTCTCAAGTGAAATACTTAAATACACATCAAAAATAATGATTGCGCATCAAAAATTATAGGTTCGTTAGCTAAAGTAAACCCAACCAAACAGATCCCGAGAAGGGATCGGTTAGGTTGGGTTAGGTTATCTTGCGACCACACCGCACGAGCCGAGCGAGTGAAACCAGAAGAATTTTCTTGACAAAATTGAATAGTGTGCATTCCAGTATTTTAGTGCCCAATCTAATTATTGGTTTTATTTTGATTTCTTTTAGTGAGCATATTTTAGGTGTGCAATCCAGTATTTTTGGTGCTACACTCGAATATTGTGTTTGAAGTTAAGGCATTAATAGTTATGGCGTTAAATGCATGCCATTATAAATTGCTAATTCGTTAAACCTCGTACCTCAATATTTTACATGTCAACCCCAATCAAAGTGATTGATTCGATGAGGACGTAATAATTTTAGCATAATAGTACCTACAGATGGAGCCACATAACACATCAATGTTTACCGTTAATGCATGAGAGGACTAAAAATGTATCGGGGGGGCGGGGGAGAAGCCGCGGTGTTAAGCTTGGCGTGCGAATGGTGATTGGCTGCCCAGCAACTCCTCAGTCCCAAGGCATTAGAATTATGTGCCCTTACTTGTGATTAAGAATAGTACCAACCCATCTCTTCCCGTTCTTGTCATAAGAGGCGACTAAGGGCTTATGAACCGGAGGATGGGCAGCAGTATCCTTCTAAGTATCATACCATCTTACATACTGCGGCAACAAACAATAGCGGTCGCTAGGCGCAACGCTTACAAGCGTGGTGACTATAGTAATTCACCACCAGTTTCGCTGGAATTCTGGAGGGAGCTATGTCCTGCAGTGGACGTTGCATAGGATTTTATGATGATGATAACTTGTAATTATTTCTACTTGCCTAACTTAAGACGTCATTATAAGCTAAGTGAATTCACAATTAAATTGTAACTTGCTTTTTACGAATATTCTAATATTCTGCACTTGGTTTCGCAAAAAAACGGTATATAATAAACCCTTGATGCTCTGTATAATATTAACTAAACCCCACTAACAGATGGCGCTTTAGGGTTTCTGAACATAGAATACATTTTCTGAATAACGTTATTTTGAAGAATATTCAAAACTGGAGAAAACGAATATTCCCAGACATAGATCGATTATTTCGTCCACGAAAACACGTGTCAATTTCATCAAAATTGTTAGAATCGTTTCCGAGAAACTGATCACACATAAATATATAGGGTGACTTAATTAGTTCTTGATAGACAAAAGTATTAATGTACTCATGATACTGAACAACCTTCCCCAAGGAACATAGGTCGAAATACGAAAATCAAGTTTTGGCCTCCCATAGAAACTCCATCAGCTGATAGCGCATTTTGTATGGGAGGTCAAATTTGGATTTTCGTATTTCGACCTATGTTCCTTGGGAAAAGTTGTTCAGTATCATGAGTACATGCGTATCTTTTGTTATCAAGAACTAATTAAAAGTCACCCTATATACCTAGTGTAGAACATCGGTTCCCAAATGGTATTCCGCGGAACCCTAGGGTTCCGTGAAAGGGTTACAGGGGTTCCGCGCAATAGGAAACTCAAAGCGAAAACTTGTCGAATGTCAGATTATCGCCTATCGCTCGTAAGTGGTTGTAAAAAGTTGGAATTTTATTTAGGTAATAAAAACGATAATTTTACCGGTGGCCAGAAAGCGAACGTCATGAAATGTATGAGATGACATTTTTTTAACATACATTTTATGACGTTCGCCGTCTCTAAAAATGGCTCATGGTCCGTGGTCTAGACTCCCTGAAATTATAAATAAAAACCTTGTTTATCAAACACGTGGTAGCATGAGCCGCTGCGTTGTTGCTAATCATTAGATAGCATCATCAACCAATGTTGAGCAAGTGCTAAGGTACAACGGCGTCCTTAGGTCAATTGCTTAAACTTGTGAACAATCATCTGTTCGCATCAACTGAAGTAACTTATGTGCAAAGATTTCGGACCTCCTTGGGTTTTGAAAATGGTACGGTAATGGTAACTGAAATGTTTTAGGGTTCCGTACCCGAAGGGTCCAAACGGAGCCCTATTGCTGTCACTCACGTGTCCTAAAGCCAGGTTGGTTGGGAGCTGCAGTCTTCAAATTTTCTTTCCTCTATGGCTATAGTAAACAATTAGTACTCGTATTGGGTGAAGATGAAATGAAAAGCCTTACTTGATATTTCGCAAGAGGCTTTTACAAAAATTACAACCTGGCAATACTGGTAGTGGCGATGGAAAAATATATTGTCGAGGTCGTCTATTGCGGCTGACATCTCGATAGCGTGTTTTACATTATAGCTTTGCAATGCTAGTAGCGCCATCTATCGGTCATCTGAAAAACTTGTTAGAAATGGAAGCGAACAACGGAGCAGCACATTTATTAGGGTTTGTATTACAATTTCGTACAGAAAATAAATTAATTTATTAATTGCTAGTTGCTTCGACTTTGTTCGCGCCTTGAAGTTACTGCTCGTGACTTCATGATTGTAGAAACATGGCAAATATTTTTTAAGGTAAAATGGTAAAAATAGACTGTCACACCTTTTTATCTCAGAAACTACACAAGCTATCTTTGTTTTAGCTCTATCGTACTAAACAGGAACTCTTACAAGCGTAAAAATTGGTACATTTTTAGTGCATAAGCAATAGAATAACAACAAATACTAAAAACTGGTCAGGTCAGGTGCGAGCCGGACCGCGCACAATTAAAACACTTCTTCGCGACTGCGCGTCTCTAGACGGTGTACCTTAGTGGTACAGTCAAGAGCGCATCAAGCTGGACTTTGTACCGTTTTTAGGGTTCCGTAGCCAAATGGCAAAAAACGGGACCCTTATAGATTCATTCATTCTGTCTGTCTGTCCGTCCGTATGTCACAGCCACTTTTCTCCGAAACTATAAGAGCTATACTGTTGAAACTTGGTATGTAGATGTATGCTGTAAACTGCATTAAGATTTTCACAAAAAAATTGAAAAATAAACAATAAATTTTAGGGTTCCCCATACTTGGAACTGAAACTCAATTTTTTTTTCATCAAACCCATACGTGTGGGGTATCTATGGATAGGTATTCAAGAATGATATTGAGGTTTCTAATATCATTTTTTTCTAAACTGAATAGTTTGCGCGAGAGACACTTTGAAAGTGGTAAAATGTGTGTCCCCCCTGTAACTTCTAAAATAAGAGAATGATAAAAAAAAACCGGCCAAGTGCGAGTCGGACTCGCGCATCGAGGGTTCCGTACCACCACATAATCATAATTGTATTAGTTGAAATTTCAGTAAGTTAATGTGCTAAACTTTTTGAGTCCGACACGCGCTTGACCAAATTTTTTAATTCAATTTTTTAAAATTATATTATATAATGTACAATATGCAACTAATTAAACAATAAACAATTTTATTATTTGTTGTTATTTTATAGCTTATGCACTATAAACATACCAATTTTTAAGTTTGTAAGTGTTCCCGTTTTTAAAATAGAACTAAAACAAAAATCTGAATGTTCTTGAAACGGGAGCTCACCACAATAGGTTACCATTAGTTGTGAGAAAAGTTGTAATATTAAATGATTTCAGACTTTTCCCATTATTTGTACTGTGAGACCTAGCTTCTTGCCAAATTTCATAATTTTAGGTCAACGGGAAGTACCCTGTAGGTTTTGCTTTTTTGCATTTGTGTATGGAGATGAGGATATAAAATGCCATATCTTTTGATTTCGTCTTTGTAAAAAATTTAAATTTTCCGATCTTGTGTGGTTCATAGACCCTAATATAATGTAATAATTTCAACCTGATACATTTACCCGTTAGTGAGATAAAGGGTCTTGACAGACAGACAGACCCTAAAAATATATATATGATGTACATTACCATGCAAACTTCCAACGAAAATTGGTTTGAACGAGATCTAGTAAGTAGTTTTTTTTAATACGTCATAAATCGTAAACCGCAATTTACCTTTCATTCTATCAACTCAAATATAAATTTTAGTTACTTACATCACATAATAAAGTTTTTTAGCAATAAAAGTACCATAAACTTTAACTTTTATACGTACAGGTTTATACGGAACCCTCAGTGCGCGAGTCTGACTCGCACTTGGCCGGTTTTTACTAGTGTCAAGCTTGACCTGTCAATGACTGTACAAAACCCATGCGTGAGTCCGACTCGCAATCGCAGTTTTATTCCAAAGTATTTCCCATTGACTTGTTAATTATTAGTTATATTTTATTAACAAATATACCAATATACTATATAGGGTCCTAATGAAATAGTGGACATAATTTTAGCATGATACATGAAACTGAACAACTTTCCCAAAGGAAAAAACCGGTCAAGTGCGAGTTGGATTCGCGCGCCGAGATTTCCGATATACTTTTAGTATTTTTAGAAGTTATAAAGTCCATTTTTAGGACCGCAAAACAAAATTTGTTTGTAAAAGATTTTTGCAGATTTCTAAAAAACTGTGCAACTTAGAAAGATCGTTTTATTTTTGCTGTAATATATACATAAACTTCTATCGACTGTAATTAATTCAGATTTTTCTTTTCACATACTTCGGAGATAAGGGGGGTATGCAATGGTATTTTTTTTTCACATTTTTCACCATAACTTAATAACTAAAAAATAGGAAAATATACACGGTGTTAATTTAATTGCGTGCCATAGCTTAGGGGGTGTTTCAGTAACGATAAAGGAACACAAAAAAAATATTTAAAAAAATCTTACTTAAAAAAACTACAGCTTCATTGAAAATTAACTAACGCGGAGGGCAAAGACCCGTACAGAGCACCGCGCTATCACCGAGACAGCGCGCGAGTATCAGTGGATAAGGTAGGTACATACATAACTGAAACTCTTGCGCGCTTTTGATAGCGCGGTGCTCCGTGTCATTGCCCTCCGCGTTACTTTACTTTCAATTGAGTTTTATTTTTTTTAAGTAGGATATTTTTTTAATATTTTTTTTGAGTTCCTTTATCGTCACTGAACCACCCCCTAAGCTATGGCACGCAATTAAATTAACACCCTGTATAAGTGAGTGATCTTCGACGGTTGGTCTCAGGGACCAAAGCGTACCATGCAAGGGCGGCGTAGGTAAGGGAGTGGCGATGAAAGATATAATTACGAGGTCGTCTATTGCGACTGACATCTCGATAGCGTGTTTTACACTATAGTTATCTGACCAACTTGTTAGAAATAGAAGCGAACGATGGGGTGGCAGAGTTTTTAAGGTTTGTATCATGAATAGAATTGAATTTAATAAGTTGATAGCTGTCCCGCAACTTGAAGTTACCATGTAGTAGTTATCCACAAAGTTTTTTCACCCCAACCCCCTGTGTATGTCCTCCTTTAGCAGATTCATGCTCTCTTGGGTTTGATCTTTTAGGAGGGCAAACCACCATAAAGTGCCTGAACCACGTCTTGCAGATTTATGCTTTCCTTGTACTTTTCTATTTTCTTTATGAGTGGGCAAGGCTCCATAACCCCCGAATAGCAGTCCCTCACCTGCAGATTCATACTCCTCTGGAATTAATTGTAAGTTGTCACGTCCTACTTAGACGACAGTCTTGGCACCCTTTTGCTTTCCTTGTGTGAGACCCAAATGAAATTGAGGCTACTTCCGTCGAATTTACCTCGAACAAGTACATACATACTATAACGGTCCTTAAAATCGACTTTATTGCTTCGAAAAATATTATAAGTATATCGGAACCCTCGGCGCGCGAGTTCGACTCGCACTCGACCGGCTTTTTTTGTTTTATCTCTATCGTAAAAACGGGAACACTTACAAGCGTGAAAATTAATAGTTAGAAATGCATAAGCTTACAGAATAACAAAAAAATATAAAAGCTGGTCTAGTGTGAGTCGGACTCGCGCGCAATTAATACACTACCGTGTGACTGCGCATCTCTGACTAAAACAGTATTTTTAATACCTCAGTGGTACGGAACCCCTGCGTGAGGCCATCTCTAACTTAGCCGAAATTTCTCAAAATTATCTTTATTCTTTATTGTACACAAAATTATATTCCGAAGAATTTTTTAACTTCTCATGAACTTGAAAAATGGTGATAATTTTTAATGAGTAGGTACGTATATTTATCAACAAATAGTGAACCTAATTTTAGCATGTTACTAAGACCATGAAACTGAACAACTTTCCCAAAGGAACATAGGTCGAATTACGAAAAAACTAATTTGTCCTCCCATACAAAATGCGCTAGCATCTGTTAATGCAGTTTCTATGGCAATACATTTTTTTTTCGTATTTCGACCTATGTTTCTTCCTTGGGGAAAGTTGTTCAGTTTCATGGACTGAGTAGCAAGTTAAAAAAACTTCACTATTTCATTAGGACTTTATATTGATAAATAACATTTTTGTTTTAAAATTCCCTCATTTATACGGAATCCTAAATGTGCGAAATCTGACCGGTATTTTTTTGTCAGAACTTGTACGCACTACTTGTAAGGCCCATATTTCACTATTCGAGCACTTGATGGTTATAAGACAAAAAAAAATATGACATGCATTAATTATCTACTACCATGGATAGTAAATATAATCCAAGTTCTTTAATAACGTGATAATCCACTCAAAAAGAGATTCCATCGAATGCGATTCGTAAATGTAAATTAGCTACCATCGCTACTGTCTGCACCAAATCGAAGTCTTTCATTATGCATTACTTGAACAATCGTCCAATTAATGATGTGCCCACGAGATACCCATCTGATGCGCTAGTACCCAAACACGAAGTTACGTTTAGATGGTTTCCCTCCAGTAACAGGATTACGAAAGCCGCAGCGAACTTGCGCTCTCTCACGCGATCCAATCTTTGATCCGTGAGCCTATTGTGCCAGGAAAGAAATTAAAAAACTAATCAATGCATATGTCTAGTACAGTAGAATCCGGTTATAACGACCCTCAAGGGACCGGTGATATTACGTCGTACTATCCTGACGTCGTACTAAACGGATTCTACTGTACTTATACTTTTAATATCCTGAGATTATGCACGCCACCATAATAAGTGCTTAATTAAGATCTATTTTAATTTGGACAGCTTCTAGTTTTATACAGCGTGTAACGGAAAGTAATAATACTAAAGGGTGTGAATTTTCCCATGAAACTGAACAACTTTTCCCGAGAAACATAGGTCACAGGACAAAATCAATTTTTGACCTCCCATAGAAACTGCAACAGCTATCTAGCGCATTTTATATGGAAGGTCAAATTTGTTTTTCGTTTTTCGACCTATGTTCCTTGGAGAAAGTCGTTCAGTTTCATCGGCAGATTAGTAACACCCTTTCTATAATCACACCTTTCTGTTTCACGTTGTATAAAGAACAAGTCCGATCCTGCATGGAGAATTGCTGTCACTTTAGGGATGGCTCAGCCAAATACCAACTAGCCGCACTTGAATTGATAGTCCATAGAGTCAAGAAGCTCGTTGGTGATGAGATGTTGGTGAAAACCAAGATTTACAGTCTTGTCCACCGTCGCAAAGTTGCATATCTGTCGGTCTCTCACAGATTGTATTTGGAGTGTGAACGCAACAGCTCCATGATCCCGCCACCCCTAATTACCATCGAGAATCCAGACGCACCGCAGAATATCTCCAACACAATACTTAATCCACAAATTTGCACAACGCGCTTTGCAACATCTTTTATAATGGAATTCTCTGCCTGCGTCTTTGTTCCCGAGTCCATAAAACCCGAATCTATTCAAGTCATGAATGAATAGGCTTCTTCTGGGCAAGCTTTCAACACAATTGACGGGAAAGAATAACATGGTTTTACAAACTTGTTTTATCTGACAGCTTTAGCCGATTGCTCTTGACATAGCTGCAAAATGTGTTGGTAATCGTTGGAATAAACTGAAAAAATTGATACAGAACCCTACAAAAAGAGGTATAATATATAATAATATTTTATTTTTCTTATTTGCAGTACTCCTGTCAGCAGTGGCAGCGCAGAGTGGGTATGAATACAAAAAACCTGGCCGGCCTTTTAGCCCCGCGTCAACACCGAGTCAGCCTGGCTTTCCTAGCGGTCCGTCGGGAACAATAGGACCTTCCGATGCCCCAAGTCAAGGATATCCTGCACCCAGCGGGTCACAATCACAACAGGGGTACCCTGCAGCAGGTGGTTTGAGTTCACAACAAGGATACCCAGCTGCGAGTGGGCAGTCAACCCAACAAGGTTATCCAGGATCCAGCAATCAACCCGCTCAGCAAGGTTATCCAGGGTCCAGCAATCAACCCGCTCAGCAAGGTTATCCAGGGTCCGGCAATCAACCTGCACAGCAAGGTTATCCAGGGTCCAGCAATCAACCCGCTCAGCAAGGTTATCCAGGGTCCGGCAATCAACCTGCACAGCTAGGTTATCCAGGGTCCAGCAATCAACTCTCGCAGCAAGGTTATCCAGGGTCTGGCAATCAACCTGCACAGCAAGATTATCCAGGGTCTGGCAATCAACCCTCGAAGCAAGGTTATCCAGGGTCTGGCAATCAACCTTCGCAGCAAGGTTACCCAGGTGCCGGCAATCAACCTGCACAGCCAGGTTATCCAGGGTCTGGCAATCAACCTGCTCAGCAAGATTATCCAGGTTCCGGCAATCAACCTGCACAGCCAGGTTATCCAGGGTCCGGCAATCAACCTGCACAGTTAGGTTACCCAGGGTCCGGCAATCAACCTGCACAGCCAGGTTACCCAGGGTCCGGCAATCAACCTGCACAGCTAGGTTATACAGGATCTAGTAATCAACCTGCGCAAAAAGGTTACCCAGGTCAAGGACAAACCGGTTCATTATATCCTGGCGAAACACTGTCAGCCCCATCATATTCAGGACAAAGTCCATCGAGCAGTGGCAATGGGCAAGGGCAAAACTTCCCGGGTCAATCTGGGTCAACTGCAGAAGGTCAAGGACAAGATTACCCCGGCCAGTCGGGAACTACCCCGGGCGGGCCTTTTGGTCCCGGAAAAAGTCAAAACATACCATCAAGACAACCAGAACAAAATTATGGAGGAGTCGCTGGTGGAGGATCTGGCAGCTCTGGTGGTTTTTCGGATGACACAGGAGCTTACCCTGGCGGTGACTACTCTGCTATTCCGGGAGAACCAGATAAAGATTACCCCATTCTGACGGAAATCCCGACTACATCTTTCAAATGTGACTCTCAGGCGTATCCTGGGTATTACGCGGACGTCGAAACAAGATGCCAAGTATTCCATGTTTGCGCAAATAAAATTCAATATGATTTTCTTTGTCCCAACGGAACCATTTTCTCCCAAGAGGTGTTTGTTTGTGTATGGTGGAACCAGTTTGACTGTAACACAGCTCCTAACTTGTATGAGAAAAATGCAGTCCTGTATGCGAACACGACGGCTGGTTTCAGCCCTTCGGGATTATTCGGCGGTGGAAACCTAGACTTCACAAGTGGTTCTCAACCTCAAGGGCCATCAGCTGGATACACAGGAAGTCCATCTGGACCATCTGTTGAATATCCAAGCGGTTCACCAAACCCATCAGCTAGATACCCTAGCGCAACTGGGCCTCAAGAATCGATACCCAGATATCCAGGCACATCAGCACCCCAAAGTCAGTCCAACTATCCTGGATATGGATCGGACAATGCACCTCTAGGTCCCACCGATGGATATCAAACTGCTCCCGGTGCTCAAGGCTATGAACAAGGACAACCAAGCTCTCCCGGTACAGACAGCAGCAGCCAAGGCTATCCTTCAGGCAAGTCAAGCGGACCCAGTTTTCCAAGCAGTCGACCACAAACTCCAGGAGGACCTTCTAAAACTCCTAACAGAGAATACCTGCCTCCAGTATAAACCACGGCAAAAATCCAGGAATATGTCTAAGATAGGCTGACTATAATCATTAGGTTTCCAATCGTCATTATTTTACTCAAGTCAGTAATGAATGACGTTCAAATGAAAAAAGATGGTGCAGTACTATAATGTGTTCTATTAGGAAGATCTGCAATTAGATTTTATTTTAATAATTTAATTTTTTATATGTGATATTAAAATTGATAGATACCAAAATACAAAAATGTATAAAAGCGCCTTTTATAAATTGATAGGTATAAGGTATGTACTAATATAAATATTTTAAGTCTATGGATTGTAAGTATGTAATCGTGTAAATAAACGTAAGTACAAGCAAAAATTATGTTTCATATTGTTTACCTGCTAGATAAACCAATGGACGATACTCCCATGCTCTTACTTTTCGAAGAGCCACTCCTGCGCAGTTAGATAGTACGGTTCGGGCTTCCTCAGACTAAGTCATTTATACCTCACACTATACCCGGGGGGCGATCGTGGTAATTTGAACGATATACTTAACCAAAACAAAAACGTTTGCCTTAAACGTTACGTTAAGCCTTAACTACTGTTATAGGCAAACTAGTGTAGGCAACGAAGCCAGTTGACCCCAACATAAATTTTTCAGGCAGATTTTATTGGCAGGATAATAAAGAATCATGAATGAAATGTAAATGCAAAATATCCAAAAAAAATTGCACAAAAAAAAATTCATTCCTTTTTTGTAATTTTTGTATGGAAAAATTAAAAGTACTGATTATTTTTTTTTTATAGAAGGATTGTCTCATGTAGTGTAAAACCGCAGCAAAGTTTTATCTTTAATGCGGGGGTCTGAGTATGTAATGCGGGGGTCTTCATACAACGATCCGCTTCGTTGCCTAGACTAAACGTTTTTTTTTTGTTGTGGTAATGTCATTAAAATCGATCAATTATAAGATACATAAACGAAACCATAATGTGGTGAAAGTAGGTAGATGCTTTGTATATAGGGTGACTTTTAATTAGTTCTTGATAGAAAAATGTATGATGTACTCATGATACTGAACAACTTTCCCCAAGGAACATAGGTCGAAATACGAAAATCAAGTTTTGTCCTCCCATAGAAACTGCATCAGCTGATTGCGCATTTTGTATGGGAGGTCAAATATGGTTTTTCGTATTTCGACCTATGTTCCTTGGGAAAAGTTGTTCAGTATCATGAGTACATGCATATCTTTTGCTATCAAGAACTAATCAAAAGTCACCCTATATTAACTAACACACTTTTTGTAAGGGTTATTTTGGGACCCCTGGCCAAATTTTATGATGTAGTCCAAAACATATATCTGAACAACTTTCCAGGAACATGGGTCGAAAGACGAGAAAAAAATTTGGTCCTCCCACACAAATCTTGTGCCTTGTATGGGATGACAAAATTATTTCTCGTTTTTAGGTTGAATTTTTTTTAGTATTTCATTTGGGGAAAGTTGTTTAGTTTTATGGGCCTCATATCTTAATTTCGAAGGTATTAAAAAATAACGCTGTATTAAAAGCGTCCCATTTCACATATTATTGTCCGAATCTCGACGCTAGGTATTGGCAACATCTGTCTAAAGTAGGGATGTACCAGATAATAATATGAATATATCGACATTTCTGCTCATTGCACGTCCAGCGGTGCACGATGCACCATGCAAAACGACCGTGAGTAGGCTTGTTGGACTTAAAGGACTTGCACGACGCATTAGAATATGCTTGATTTTTTATAAAAAAAAATTATCCTCATATTCATGTAATAAACAGTTTAGTAAAACAATTTTCGAGTAACTATGAAATTAAAAAAAGATATTAGCCATCGAAGATTTGTTTCTGTCTCTTTCTAGCAAAAGGAGTTTACGTCACTGTCCTGTCCACATGGATCTCTCTGTCTAATCGGCGCGTAATTAAAAGTTTTAAATGCATATATTGGCCTAAATGCTTATTTATGAAACGATTTAAATTTTACTTAAATTTTTGTCATCTCTACTACAGTAATTTCATTTTTCGTTTGTATTTAATGGTAATTGGAAATTTATGCATATTCCCTATTGAGGGACTTGCCCGACGCAATTTTGATCTAGAAAACCACCCACCACTGCTTGCACGACGACTTGCTGCTGGATGGTGTGAAGCACTGAAGTCCATTAAACACATCGTGCATGCTGGATCGTGCGTAGGGTTGCTGACCATCGAATCTATCCAGTGTGATCATGTATTCTTTGCAGTATGACCATTTGAGACGGATTTCTGGTAATTTGACAAAATTCCGTAGTAACCAAAACATAAAATTTAAAGTCTGGAACAGCTTTGGAGAACGATTTAATAAATACGCAGCTAAAAAATAATTCTTATCACAAAATTTATTAAGTATAAGTTTTATTCTGGCATTTGATGGACGCTTTACACAATCTTGTATAGAGTGACAGCATGCTTGACGGTTGTGCACTGACGTACGTCAAGAAGTGTGGGGCGTAGGTACCTAGCTTTAGTTATCTTCACCAGAAAATATACAACGTATAACGGACAGGTGTGATAATACTAAAGGATGTAAAGCTGCCCAAGAAACTGAACAACTTTTCCCATGATACGTAGATCGAAATATGAAAAACCAAATTTGATCTCCCATACAAAATGCGCTATCAGCTGATGCAATTTCTATGGTAGGTCAAAAATTTATTTTCATATTTTGACCTGTGTACCTTGGAAAAAGTTGTACACTCCCATGGGCAGATTCACACCCTTTAGTATCATCTCGTCTTTCCGTTACACGTGATGTCGGTAGGTACTCTGTGTTCATCAGTGAACAATGTGTTTGGGGAACTACTATAGATTCAGACCAGAAATAATTTTTCCAGTGAACATGAAAAAATATGACTTACTATATACGAAGTACTACTATTAGAAACTGTATTACAGCGCGTTCAGAACAAGTTTGTCCATGACGGTTATTTTCCGCGCATAGGTGACAGGCGGAGAGCCAATAAACGATTCGCTCGCCCCGTGGGGGGAACCGCACTCACCCCCGCGACTCATTTTTTGACTTCTGCGCATTAACGGTCACGGACAAAGTTATTTTGTACGCAGTATACGTTATTTCGCATTTATGGGAAGTCAAATCTTTTTACACACTTTCGTTGTGTTCAATGATGTCGGTATCAAGTTTAAAAAGATTACGATAAAGTATCGATTATTCTGTAAAAAGCGTCGATATTTTGATATATCGATATGCTTTGCCCATCTCTAAGTCAATCTGTCCGTCCGCTCCGCCGCTTTCACTTAGGACTTTAGTTAGTTTTTACTTAGATTCTTACCGTAATTTATGCATTTGTAGTTTTGAATGCCATGCCTATGATTTATAATCATTAATCGATCAAAAGATTTGAGTAAAAGTGTTCGACTTTTATGTGAAGTGACTTCAAAAGTTTCGTCAAAATAAAGTTGGGAGTGGTATTCTATTCTGTCATGAGTGGATAGTTATTGCATTTCAGTTATAACAGTGTTTCAGTATCTATTCTATTACTAAATGATCTGCGGAGAGGACCCGTGGTAGAAGATGGAGTCAAGTTATGTGGGTAAGTAATGTCAGACTCGTATTTGGTCGTCGGAGCTAGACTTTGATCGGCTTGCGCTTGCGCCGATACAGGCTGATCTCGTGATGCAATTTAGGTAGTCATTCAGCCAGCGACAGCGACACTCATCAATTAAAATTGATTAAAGTAGAGAGAATGTGTATAAAGCGTATGGAGATCGCGTCTCCCGCCCCCGCATTGCCCCCGCGTCTCTCCATTATCTTATCTCTATTCTATGCTAGATAAGTGAGTGTACCCATGAAATGTGTGAAGCTATGCACATAGGTAAACTTTATTGGTTTTACCCAGTTAGGCCCTGGCTTTGGCCCCACTGTTAACAGCACCATTACATACACTGCTACATCAACTGCTGAGAGTAAAGTTGTACTTAATAAAGGTTTCTAGGAGTTTCTAGTCAGAATGAAATAGAACTGGATTTCCCATACTTTTATTGTATCATTCAGCTTTTCTATTATTTAAATATCCTAAACTATTAAACAAGCAATATTTGTTTATATACACATATTTGTAATCGGTTTCTCGAAAACGGCTTTAACAATTTCGATAATATTTACCATACGGGGGTTTTTGGGGGCGAAAAATCGATCTAGCTTGGTCTCATGTCTGGGAAAATTCGTTTTCTCTGTGTTTTTAAGCATTTTTTTAAATAGACCACGTTTTGGACAGAAACTTAAAGCATCATCTGTAGGCGGGTAGCATAGCTTGCTCACCCGATGATATTTTCAGGTTGAGGTGGCTATTATAGAACGAAGCTCGGTCGCCCACTTACTTTTGATTGAAAATACAGTAAACTTAAAAAGTAATCTAGCTATCATTATTGGAGCTGTAAGACGTCCACTGCTGGACATAGGCCTCCCTTACAGATATCCAAGACTGATCCTTGCTGTACTCGCATCCAGTGGCTTCCTGCAACCTAGACTACAGTCAAAATAATATAGCTTAGTAGCAGCATAGAGATGGTAGCAGGTTGGATCAATTGTTATCTCTGTCACTCCAATATGTAGCGCATTGCTCCGTTCTGCTCTCAAACTGTAAGCTACATTATTCAGACTCTAGATTGTTGGTTAACCTTGTGGGCAAGCTGTACCCATTATTAAATTGTGTTTGTACATGCGTAGAAGATATTTAGAAAAAATGTCAGAATGTATAATCCATTTATTTCATTTATTTCAATGCTTACCAATGTTTTAGCTGCAAAATGTGTTGTTAAACATTGGATTAAATGAAAAAAATCATGGTACTGATGTGCCCCTGAGTCAAAATCACCATATTTTTGGGTTCTTAACCAAATTGTGCTAACGGAGTCCTATTACTAAGCCTATGTCGTCTGCCAGACAACCTTTAAAGGCTGCATCTTTTGAATCATTATAGCCAGCGGGTTGAAGATTTCACAAAATATGTGTTAATAATAAAAACAGTAAAGGTACTGCAACCGCGTTCCATGGTACCAGCCGTAATGCTGGCGGGCATGGTGATCATGGTACTTCAACTTCACACTGTTTCTGTTTTTTGTTTGTCCTGTAGTGGACGTTTCATGTGATGTCATAATGATGCTTTTTAGGTAACTTTTTATAGTTGGTAGCCAGGTCATTGGTGGTCATCCACTGTGATGCCCCTGAATCCAAATCTTGAGTTTGTTTATTTATTCGAGCATCACGCAAAAAATAATGAAACAATTTTAATGTAACTTTTTTTGTTTGAGGGCTAATAATTTGAGTTAAACACTGGTGTATTTTTTTTAATATCCAGACGAAGTCGTGGGCAAAGGCTAGTTTGTTATGTTTAGGATACCAACACCACTAAAAAGCCAATTAATTAATTTGTGATTACATCGCGAGTTTCCTGGGTCAAAAATAAAATAAAATCCTGTTTGCGTCTAAGAAAGAATAATTTAAAATTTATGAAAACCAAGTAATTTTCAATTTCATACATAGTTATAAATTTTTATTAATTAATGTAGCGTTAAAAAGTGACTAAACGATGGCAAGAATTATGACGTCATTGTTCAAAAACTTCATACAAAATTTATGGAAGATTTCTGTTTTGACGTTCAATAAAGAGTAGGTCAATTGACTAGGTTGGAAACTTGTGGATTGTGGCTCTTTAAAAAGTCCAGTAGTTATTATTTTGTTGGGTAATGGCTAATTGATAGTAATATTGGTAGTAAGTATTAACTGCTATTTCATTATGTATTGCAGATGAACGCGAAGATGTGCAAAAAAAAACTTTTGCGAAATGGATTAATTCTCAACTTAATAAAGTAAGTACCAACCTAGAGTGTTGAATACTACTGTGATATGCTTCTGTCTACCATTAAAATGTCCTTTAGTTTCTGATGGCGTTCCTTCTGTCATCATCATGAAGTGCTTATATGCCTTTGCCAAGCGATTGCCTGATATAGGCAATCCAAGTATAAAGCCCTTGCAGACAAAACTCAAGATATTTGAGTTTTGTCTGCAAGGGCTTTATACTTGGATTGCTAGAAAATATTTTAAGTTGGTTGCTGAGCAGAAGTGCTGCCACTTAGAGAAATAAATTTATTGCGTTATAAATACAAGACATATAATAAGGATTGTTTGATTGGCGGCAATTTGGGGTAGTTCTATATTTTATTATCCATCACATCACACCTTAGCTTATCGTGAATAGCTTTGTATTGTAAAACTGGCAAAAACGGCCACTTTTAGCACTTTACCAATACAAAGCTATAAATGATAAGCTAAGCGATGCTAAGCGATGTTATGGGTTATAACATATATAACTACCATATATTGCCGCCAAACGAACAATACTACCGAAAAGTTTTGTATTTGCGACGCAATAAATTTATTTCTAAAAGTAAGGTGCTGCCACCCAGCAACCGCCTTAAGGCACAGTGTTTAAGGGATCAAGTTGAAAAGTGAGAGAATGTTAAGTAAGCAGTTCTGTCGACATTTGAGAGGGTCTTTGAGTTAGTCATACATGCACAACAAATCACTTCTGAATAAATGATAATATCATATTATGCAACATAGGTACAGATCGCAGTAATGACGTGAATTTGTAAGGCTTTTGCTGTTTTTTAATAGTCCAGGACAACAAGTGGACAGTGGAAACAGGTGATTCAACTTGAATAGTACAGGGGAAAAACAAGGAATGTCAGTTAAAATTAACATAAAATGTGTTGCTCACAAAATTTTATCCACTGTTTTTTAATCTGTAAATGCAAATGGTATTATTACATTTTTTTTGTTTTAAAAAATAAAAATTTACGCTTACGGTTCTTGCTAAGTAAAAACCAAAGAATTTATATGAACCTCCTGGTAAAAGCTGGAACCTCGGGACCTCACAGCTTTTAATATGTAATATATTTCTCTTAAAATTTTTGTTTTGTTAATTTAAATACTTTATTTAAGGCTATGGTCTTATTCCGATTAAATAAAAGTTAAAATAAAATTAAGTAAAATTAAAGTAATATGTTTTTTCGTGCAGGCGGGTGATGCGAACGACGCGGGCGAATGTGGACCGGTGTCGGAGCTGGTGCATGATTTGCGCGATGGGCAGGTGCTGCTAGCGCTACTTGAGGTTTGTACTGTATATCCTGTTGCATAGATTTATTGCCCGTAGTGCAACCCGTAGCACTACTGCGGTGTCCTACTAGTAGTACAGCGCTTTGAGGACAAGTCTGCCTGACGGTTATTTTACTGAATGAATAAATGACGTTTATTTGCAAGAATACATTAAAAAGAACATAATGTCTTAGGTTGTAAATAGGTACATGGTACTTAGTAGGTATTCTGCTCGCAAGCGAGCGTGCAAATATAAAATATATAGAAAAACTTAACAAAAACTGACACTACACTATTACCTTAACAACAATTAATAATCTTACTAAAAACAATCTTACGAAAAACTTAACACTACATAGGTAACAATTTTAACAAAACTACGGTAAGTAACTATAACTATCTCAACACAAATTCACTTTTGTGGTTGAAAAATTCTTTTAAATTATAAAAACATTTAATGTTTAACCATTCCGAAAGACTTTTTTAAAAGTATTTACATTAGATATATTTCTTAAATTTTCTGGTAAGTTATTATGAACATCTATACACATATTATATACATTTGACTTATATATTGCTGTTTTACATGGAGGCTGATACAATAGATCCTTCTATTTATTTCTTACTTGTCTTGTAGTGACTTCTTGATGCATTTAGAAAAAATCCCCATTCATTTTTACGAAACAACTAAGTTCCCTAATATACATAGATGTTAAAGTTAATATTTTTAATTTCTTAAATAGAGGTCGACAACTATCCATAAACCAAGCATTTGAAGCATTGCATATGGCTCTTATGCATTTCTTTTGCAATTTAAAAGCCCTGTCTATGTCAGTTGAGTTGCCCCATATTAAAAGGCCGTAATTAAGTACCGATGATATACAAGGTATGCAACTAGTGCAGCTTCAACAGAAACATTCTACCTAATTCTTTTTAGTGCAAATACGAAACTTTCTAATTTGTTGCAAATTCTATTAATGTGTTCTTTCCAATTTAAATTACTATCTATGGTGATGCCTAAAAATTTGTATGAATTAACTTCTTCTACTGTTTGGCCGTTGTGATTGTTGTTTATTGTCAGAGGGCTACTATTGTACGAATAAAATTGCATGACCTTTGTTTTATTTAAATTAATTTTTAAATAGTTATCATCTAACCAACGAATAATGTTATTTAAACCTAAATTTATAGTGGATTCGTAAGTATCTTTACTGTCACATTTTATAATAAGAGTAGAGTCGTCTGCAAATAATAGCGATTTATGAGAGGTTGCCACCGAAAGCTACTCAGCGGCAGACAGAAGTTGAGACTCTTCAGGGTGGGGGATCCAAAATGCCAACATAAAGTTAAGAGTTTTTTTTGATAAAGTAGGTAAATACAAGGCGGTGGTCGTGCTGCGCGCGGGCACGTCCGAGCACGACCAGAATCAAAGGTAAACTGACTGTTTTTGACACGAATGACACCGAAAAACAGAGATAGAAGACATTTGAAATAGGAATTTGGAATTTTGGGCCAGGACAATAGAGCCAGGATCACGAAAGGAGGCAGCATGCGAGGCATGCAGCCCCGCTCCGTGACAGTACTAGTACCACCGAAAACCACTCAGCGGCAGACAGAAGTTGAGACTCTTCAGGGTGGGGGATCCAAAATGCCAACATAAAGTTAAGAGTTTATTATGATAAAGTAAGTACAAAATACGAGGCGGTGGTCGTGCTGCGCGCGGGCACGTCCGAGCACGACCAGAATCAAAGGTAAACTGACTAGTGCCACCGAAAACCACTCAGCGGCAGACAGAAGTTGAGACTCTTCAGGGTGGGGAATCCAAAATGCCAACATAAAGTTAAGAGTTTATTATGATAAAGTAGGTAAATACAAGGCGGTGGTCGTGCTGCGCGCGGGCACGTCCGAGCACGACCAGAATCAAAGGTAAACTGACTGTTTTTGACACGAATGACACCGAAAGACAGAGATAGAAGACATTTGAAATAGGAATTTGGAATTTTGGGCCAGGACAATAGAGCCAGGATCACGAAAGGAGGCAGCATGCGAGGCATGCAGCCCCGCTCCGTGAGAAGGTGGCAGCTGGAAGATCGTTTACGGAAACTAGGAAGAGTAGGGGCCCGAGGATACTTCCCTGAGGAACACCGGTGTCGCTGACATTTGTTTGCTTTTTTTTGCTTGAATTTTTGTTTTATGTAATGTTTCTTATTTTTAGTAACTTTTAAAATCCCTGTAAACTGTTGTCGGTTTTTTAAATAACTTTGCAACCATTCGTTAGCTTTTCTTCTAATACCATATTTTTCTAATTTGTACAATGATAATTTATGATTAACTAAATCGAACGCCTTCGACATATCTAAAAAGATAGACATAGTAGAATTTTTGTCGTTGTTGTTTTCTGTTAAAGTTTTTACTAAGTTGAAACATGCCAGAGTGGTGGAGGATCCTTTACGAAAGCCAAATTGTTCCGGACATAAAATACCATATTTTTTGGATATTGATTTTTCAAAGATCTTAGATATTATGGGAATAACTGTTATTGGTCTATAATTATTTAAATCTAATTTATCGCCTTTTTTGTGTAGTGGTTTAACTATTGATAATTTTAACTGTTCGGGGAATTTCCCTTCAATAAATGATAAATTTATAATATGTGATATGTTGAGTGACATAATTATATTAAATATTTCAGAATCACTAACTGGTTTTAGGTATATTGTATGTTGGTTCTGATTTAACTTTGAAGAGTCATAATTATTTTTATTGCAAGTGTTGTAAGTTTATAAAATGGTTATTAAAAGCTTCACATATTTCATGCGGTGAATTTAGTAATTTATCATTGACTTTTATTTCAGGTTTATCGTTACTATTTAAGCTATTGCTGCAAAATGGGGAAATAGAATTCTATATGGCTTTAGAACTAAATTTATTATTTATGATATATTTTTTGTTATTAATCTGTTGTGCTACCGTTATACATTTTTTCAAAATGGAATTAAATTTTTTATATTTATGTTTGTTTTTGTGTTTGTTGTGACTGTTATTTCGGTAATTTAAGTAGAGTACTCTTTTTTTCTTACTCGATTTCTTAATACATTTTGTGAGCCATTTATTTTTTTAAAACGATTAGACACCTTGACTCTAATTATAGGAAAAGATAAATTATAAAACAAGCACAATAACTCATAAAAATCTTGAAAGGCATCCGACATATTTTCCTTCTCATAGAGATCGGAAAAGGATAGAGCAGAAATACTACTGATTCGCTCGCGGCATGTGGGGGGCCGCGCTCACCCCCGCGACTTATTTTTTTTACTTCTGCTCATTAACGGTCACAGACAGAGTTATTTTGCACGCAGTATACCATGGGCATTTTTTGTTTACCCGTGTTCACACCCCGGACACAACACATAACAAATAATTTATATGAACCTCCTTCGTCGGTTATTAATATGTCGATGTCACATAATGAGCGCTAAACCATGACCTGTCTATGCCAAACAGAGATATATTATAAGGTTATGTATGTAGTAAATTGTATTAGTGTCATGTGTGTTGCGTTGCGCATAATATTAATAAGATTGTGAACCCAAACAACTTATTCTTAGCTAGAATAAACCAGGATACATGATTGTTTTGTATGCCTATAGCAAAACATAATGTGCCTTATTGAATAAACTCCTCCAATGGGCGGAGTAACCCATTGGAGAAATAATAAAAAAAAAAAACCATGACCTGTCAAAATTTTAAATTGACTGAAGTGTAGGCCTGCATTTTGAATTCGCCATAATTTTATAATAATTTCTTTACTTTGACATTGGCAAAATACGACTTGTAATGAGATGTGACGCATTATTTAAATATATATCTAAGTACAACTGAGTACAACCTCAGAACAAAAACCTCCTTAATTTCTTTGAGTACAACTGACCCGGCGGCGAACATGGGAATTGTGCGGGCGGGTCGCAGGGGGTGGATGACATCTGCCATTGTATTAAATCACATTCGATAAATTGACATTTCAACTTAGGAGTTGAAATGTCAATTTATCGAATGTGATTTGACATCGTCATACAAAATTTATGCCGTACGCCTATGCCGTATTGTATGAATGTCAGAATACCTTGTGACACATATTTTCGTTAATCTTCCTTCTATTATCCTTATATTTCTATGGCCCTTTCCTTTACATTTCCAGGTGCTGACGGCACAGCGCTATCGACGCGAACGTGGCCGAATGCGCGTGCACCATATCAACAATGTGAACACAGCGCTAAGTGCGCTCCACGCAAGCGGCGTGCGACTCGTCAATATCAGTGCTGCGGACGTGGTGGATGGCAATCCTAAGCTGATCCTCGGACTCGTGTGGTCAATCATCGTCCACTGGCAGGTGCAGGGAAGACTCGCGCCTGATTTGCCGCCTTGTTCTCTCGAGCGCGCTCTGCTCGCCTGGTGCCGCGCAAACACTCAGGTATACCCTTCACCTCCAACACACTGTAGAGCCTTTTTTTTATGTTACAAGTGAGCAAACGAGCATGTGGGCAACCTGATCGTAAGTGGTCACCACCAACCATAGCACCCACTGTCTTATTAAGAGGCTACCTGCAGTCCACTAGCGCCCCCATCAGTTTAAAAAATGTTACTCGCGAAATACTAAACTTATCAAAAATCTGGAAAGACCTACAACCGCGGTCCATGGTGCCAGCCGTAACGCTAACAAGTGGTACTTCCCCTCCACTTTTTTCCAGCAAAAGCTAGAATTCTGGAGGGAGCTCCCTTTCCTGTAGTGGACGTTTTCATGGGATGTTATGATGATTTCTACGAACAGATTTCATTAAGTCGAGCGTGTGAGCCCAAGATTCATCTGGGTCAGGCTGAAAGTCGGACTGACGCGAATTTTTGTTCTTGGTGCATATGCACCAACGAATATTGGTTCGCGAAAGTCCCTGAAAGCCCAGAAAGAAACAGATGAGTTTTGGGAAAATATGAGAGATACGTTAGAGAAATGTGATCAGAATGAACGAGTTATCATGCTAGGTGATTTTAATGGATGGGTAGGAAGAAAGCGTGACGGTTATGAAAGAGTTGTTGGTAAGTTTGGTGATGAACGTGTGAATGATAATGGAATAAGTTTGCTTGAGATGTGTTTGGAATGGAGTCTTTTTGTGGCAAACACTATGTTTGACCACAAAAAGATCCATATGTATACAAGAGAGTATGATCGATTTTGTAGTTGTGGATGAAAGATTGAGGAAAAGAGTTCTGGACGCTCGCGCATATCGTGGAGTCGCCATCGACACAGACCACCACCTGGTTGTGACCCGAATTGGTGGTCTATTTAACCGGTGGCGGCATAGACCACAAGAGCAGACGAGCGTTCTAGAACGTATTAAAGTAGAGAGATTGCAAGAGGAGAATGTCAGAAAAGAATACTTGAAAGGCTTGAGTGAAAGATTTGAGAACCTGGATGAAGTAAATGATATGGAATGTTTGTGGAATGAATTTAAAGATGGAGTAGTAGGTATAGCTGTCGATGTTTGTGGGGTGTCAGAAAGGAGAAAGGGTGGAAAAAAGAAAAATATGTGGATGGATAAAAGTGTACAGGCAGCTGTTTGTGAGAAGAAGAAAGCATGGTCAGATTGGTTAGCAGTAAAAGCTAACCAAAGAATGCAGAAGGCAAAGACGTGATGACATTAGTGTAGTGGTCTCTGCCTACCCCGACAGGAAAGAGGCGTGATGTTATGTATGTATGTAGATTTCATTAAGTGTACTCCATGACCTAACCACTTTTCTCTCCGACTGTACCGAACCATCCCAAGTTGCGCATTGGCAGACCAACGTTTTGTGGATCTAATAGGTACACTACTCTCTCAACAAAAAAATTGCAAATTTCTTGTACTAGATGACGTAGGATAACGTTATTATGTGAAACTCGGCGAACCTAAAAACAATCAAACAAACACATACACGAGCAGACGAAGGCAAATTCGGAAAACCAAGCAATATTTTGTTAAGTTAACAAATGTGGTCGATAGATGGCGCCAAGTCAACTGGCCAACGGGTTGACATCCGGTTTTGACGACCTCTGCGTAGGAACTTTTTACAGGCACAAACAAGTAACTCGCGAAGAAACTTAATTTTTGTTGGAGTTGTTGCCACTACTAGATAAGTACTATACGTACAACGTTGTTGCTGATTCCAGCGACAAGTGGTATTCAGACTATTTATTTAGCTTTTGACTCACCCTACGTCCTTTGGTCGTCCATGCTTCAAATTGTCTGGTCTGAATCTGCCCATGAAACAGAGCAATTTTTCGAATGGAACATAGGTCGAAATATGAAAAATCTAAATTGACCTCCCATACAAAATGCACTATCAACTGATGCAGTTTCTATGGGAGGAGGTTTTATGACCTATGTTCCTTGGGAAAAGTTATTCAGTTTCCTTGGGGATTAGTATTTTTAGGCATTCTTCATCATAGCTTGAGAACTTAGAGTTGTTAAAAATATAAAACCATTTTGGAATGTACAAGCAAAGGCCTTTTATATGATACCCATAGTGACGACACTTCAAATTTTGTCCCCCTGTTTGGGCTCCCTTTACAATATTAACAATAATATTTTTTGAATTTTTTCGTTTTCAAAAAAGTTGGGCAATATATACTAAAATTATTTCAAATTTCAAGTCGATAGCATGAGTGGTTGCTGAGATAAACAGGTGTGACAGACAGATAGACGAAGTCGCACCATAAGGGTTCCGTTTTTACCAGTTTGGTTCGGAACCCCAAAATACCTCAATTTACGCCCTTAGGGGATGATTTTGTAAAGGATGCTGAAACACGTGTTTCATTATTTCTTTTCCATAGCTCAAATCAAAATGTTTATCAAAACTGTAGGATTTTCATCCTTTCTTTCACGGAGAATTTGGGGAATGCCAAAAATACACCTGAATGCCGAATTTCCCCTTTGCCACAAGCACAGATAATATAATACTATACTAGTACAGATGCCTCACGTCATAGAACGAATTTGTGCCGAAAATTGTTCGGGCTATTTTTTCCAGGCTTAGGGTACATCTCGCCCCCTCAAAAACTCGCCCATGGGCGAGATGTGTACCTTTTGAAATATTGCTAGGGCCAGATTCGCCCTTAAGCAAATTCGTGTTCGGGCCAGTTGTACCTTTCAAAATGTCACTAGGGTACATTTCGCCCGAAACTATCTGAATGTTTTTTTTTAGGTAAAATGCTATGTGTTTGTGCTGAGGGTTGCGGCGTGTGGGCGATGGCAGTGTGCACATCTTTGGACATTTCAAGAGTCTGATCACTGATGTTTTGTTTATGTGTGCTATGAAAAATTATAGATCTCGTTGAGATTTGGGTTGACAGCTGTCAAACCTAAAACCGCTATAACTCGGAAAATACTGATCCTAGACTACTCGCATGCTGGAACAAATGATAGATCTAGTAGAGATGTTCATTTCAGTTGACAGCTGTCAAACTTAAAACCGCTATAACTTAAAAAATACTGATCCTAGACTACTCGCATGCTGGAACAAATGATAGATCCAGTCGAGCTGTCATCCGAAATGAAGATCTCATGGAGATCTATCATTTGGCTCAACACACGAGTAGTCTAGGGTCAGTAGTTTTCGAGTTATAGCGATTTTTAGTTTGACAGCTGTCATCCGAAATGTAGATCTCATCGAGACTTATCATTGTGTCAGCACACGAGTAGTCTAGGGTCAGTAGTTTTCGAGTTATAGCGATTTTTAGTTTGACAACTGTCATCCGAAATGTAGATCTCATCGAGACCTATCATTTGATTCAGCACACGAGTAGTCTAGGATCAGTAGTTTTTGAGTTATAGCGATTTTTAGTTTGACAGCTGTCATCCGAAATGTAGATCTCATCGAGACATCATTTGTGTCAGCACACGAGTAGTCTAGGATCAGTAGTTTTCGAGTTATAGCGATTTTTAGTTTGACAGCTGTCATCCGAAATGTAGATCTCATCGAGACCTATCATTTGATTTAGCACACGAGTAGTCTAGGGTCAGTAGTTTTCGAGTTCTAGCGATTTTTAGTTTGACAGCTGTCATCCGAAATGTAGATCTCATCGAGACATCATTTGTGTCAGCACACCAGTGGTCTAGGGTCAGTAGTTTTTGAGTTATAGCGATTTTTTGTATGACAGCTGTCATCCGAAATGTAGATCTCATCGAGACCTATCATTTGACTCAGCACACGAGTAGTTTAGGGTCAGTAGTTTTCGAGTTATAGCGATTTTTAGTTTGACAGCTGTCATCCGAAATGTAGATCTCATCGAGACCTATCATTTGACTCAGAACACGAGTAGTTTAGGGTCAGTAGTTTTCGAGTTATAGCAATTTTTAGTTTGACCCACAAAAAAAAAGCCGAGACTATGAAAAAGACAAAAAAGATGTTTTGGTCTTTATCACACTTTAGAAATTTTGTATATATTGGTTTGTATATATACATTGCATTTTACCTAAAAAAAATCATTCAGATAGTTTCGGGCGAAATGTACCCTAGTGACCTTTTGAAAGGTACAACTGGCCCGAACATGAATTTGCTTTAGGGCGAATCTGGCCCTAGCAATTTTTCAAAAGGTACATCTCGCTCATGGGCGAGTTTTTGAGGGGGCGAGATGTACGAGTACACTTTTACTTTCGAGCGGAGCAAGAAAGGTATTGTATTCGTGAAAAAAAAAGTTTTTCTAATTTTCTCAAAAATGTGTAAAAAACAAGTCTCCCAAAAATGTCCGTCTGTCGGTCGGTCGGTCGGTCCGTCGGTCGGTCTGTCCGTCACGCTTTGGCCTAGCGGCTAAACGAATGGTCCGATTGACACAATATTTTATATTTAGGAGTTTTATGCAAATCCATCGAAGGGTTCTAAGTGGTTTCTTGCTGGCTCTCATTTTGAGGGTAGCTGTCATACAACGAAAATGAAAACTTGAAATTTTCTCAAAAACGGCTCATAGAATCTTGATGAAACTTTGCATGACCAAGCATCTCCATATAAGATATCTTGCGCCAGTATCAATTGATCTGTGTAATTTCAAATAAGGGGTGTTCCTGTACCACCAAATCATAAATATGTGATTTACCCACAATTGGCTCCATTGAGTTTATTAAAATTTAGTTGTCTACCTGACTGGATATTATTTATGATTTTTTTGAATAAAATTTAGTGCACAGGGTGTATCAAAAACAGAAAGGGCTTGCTCAGTAGACTAAATGAACATGTGTTGAGAAATTTAAAAAATCTCCATGCAAGTATCCTACGGTAGTATCCATTGATCTGTGAAAATTCATATAAAGGGTGTTCCAGTACTACCAAAAGTTAAACATGCGATTTATTCGAAATCGTTTGAGGTTTGTTTGTTTCAATGTTTAACAATTTGAATTCTGAATTGATCTGTATATTTCATTCAAACATTTTTTCAAAAACCTAAATAAAAATTTGTATTTCCATACTATCTGTATGGCATTACAAATTTAAGTTTGCGGTTGATTGTTTTTCCTTGCGTATTGCGAGAAAGTAAGTGCAGTGCTGCTGTACCATTTATTTTAGAATAAATTGATATCTGCATGTTAAAATTGAATTAATGTCATAGTTTACACCTTTACCTACCAACCTAGTAGTAACATTTAGTTAATTATTAGAAACAAAAGGGCCAAATGAATTCGGGCTATTTACTCCGTCGAAAAAACCGTAGTACGGAATGAGACCCCATGCCACAAGGATAATGTCCAGAAAAATAAACAATAGTAGATTTTACAAGTGCACAAAACGAACCATCTTTCCGAGACTTTTGGCAGCCCGAGCCCGAACTCTGCTTTTCACTTTGATTGCGAGGAAATAAAACGTAAAAGTACTCTCTAAATGTAACTGAAGAATGAGTTGTTCTGCTTTAGTGAAGAATATGTTGAAGTATGGGGGGGGGGGGGGGGGGGCAGCAGGCCCGCGCGCAGGGCGTACACCACCGCGATTACTTTTTTGCCCTAGTGATTCCCTGAGAGAACTGTTCAAGGAAATCAACATTATGACAGTGCCATGCCAGTATATCTATGAAAATATAATGTATGCTAGAAAGAACATTCATCAATTACCTAAAATTTGTGACAGGCATAATTTTAATACTAGAAATAAGCATAAAATTGATCAACCATGTACTAGATTAACTAAAGTCAATACATCTTTCGTTGGTCTGTGTATACGATACTACAACAAAATACCTGACAATATAGTGCAATTACCTGAGAGAAAGTTTAAAGAATGTGTAAAGCAAACGTTATGTAAAAAAGCTTACTATAGATTGGATGACTATATGAATGACAAAGAGGTATGGTGCTCTGATATTCCAGCGAAACACAAGAAACACATTGTAAAAAGCCGACTCTTAAAGTAGGTCGTGCTGCAGTGGTTTCTTGCCGTTTCTTTTACGCTGCCATAGCACGATCCGAAACGGCGTAGACTCGCTCTATTTGCATTGTATTCTGCATGACATTCAATAAGTATTCTGTAAAGAATCTACATTGAATAAAATTATCTGAATCTTATCTGAATCTGAATCTTATCTGAATCTGAATCTAGTGCACAAAATTCGACTTTATGCAGCCTACATCCTGCACAAAGAAGCACTTTCAGAGCATGAGAAGTGAAAACTATTTTATTGAATATTTTGTGTGTTGGCTAGGAATACAGCGGGGTGGAAGTAAACGATTTCACCGGAGCATGGCGCGACGGGCTGGCTCTGAACGCGCTGCTGCATCGTTACCGGCCGCAGCTGTTCTCGTACTGCAGCGTGCTGCAAAGCGCCCCCGCAGCGCGCCTGGAGCACGCCTTCAGCCTCGCGTACAAACATCTGCACGTGCCACGCTTGCTCGACGTGGACGGTGAGTGTGCTGTGCTGTGGCAACCCTCCAAACTATACCACCCCCGTATAAATTATTTTTCAATACATTTGCTTGAAAAACGTACTTAAAAGGACTTAAACATTGCTCGTAAGTAGTTACTTACCGAACTATTGCGGTAAGTAAAAAAAGTATAATACCAAGGAGTTTTTACAAAATTATTTTGTAAAATACTACAGTGGTGACTTTTTACTTGGGTGACGACTGCCTAGGCTACCTATATTTAAAATAAAATGGAGAGTACCAGGAGAACATAAATCGACAAGAGGCTGACAGTACCCATGGTTGGTTCCTTTACCAAGTGTATTAATTATACCAGTTTTTTCACAAATGTATTGAAAAACGTCGTAAGATACACGTCCGTAAGGGTTATGACAAACTCGTGCCGATGGTAAACCCTAGACTTCGTCTCGGGCTTACAAAACGTCAACTCGTTTGTAATAACCCTACTTACGGAACTTGTATCTTAAACTACTATTACTCTTTGAACTATAATAACGCATCAGTCGGAAATCTCCTTTATGTCAAAACTCGCTTTGAATGAATGAATAAATAAATAATTTATTCACATATAATAGGGTACATGTAAAGTTGGAACAGGATACAATAAAAGTTCAACCACATTAAGCTGTTATATAACAACATGCAAATATGTCTTAAACATTATAAAATATTTATCATTATAACATAAAATTTAATTAGTCAAAAAATGTCATTATAGAAACAAAACATGGAAAAAAACAATTATAAATAGAAACAATATCATACTAACCAAATACAAAGAGATCATCAATTTATAAGATAAAATCTATTCAAGTTATCAAATTATATAATAAAAATTATTTTTCAGCAAAAAATTCTAGAACGCTATAATAATTCTAGATCTGTAGCCATTGCTATAATTCTTTTTAGGGTTCCGATACCAAAATGGTAAAAAAAAGGAACCCTTATGGTGTCGCTCTGTCTGTCTGTCTGTCTGTCTGTCCGTCTGTCTGTCACACCTCTATATCTCAGCAACCACTTACGCTATCGAGCTGAAATTTGGAATAGTTTTAGAATATAGTTGCCCAACTTAATTGCACATGAAATTTTTTTGAAAAAAGTATGATTATTAATGTAAAGGGGGCCAAAATAGGGGGGGGGCAAATTTCAAATTGTCGCTACTAGGTCGAGTGGGGTATCATATGAAAGGGCTTTACTTGTACATTTTAAAATATATTTTTGTATTTTTTTAAGTTTCTTAGTTTTCAAGTTATGATGAAAAATGTCAAAAAAAATACCATTTCCCCCCCCTTATCTCCGAAGTTTGAGTAAGGGAAAATCTGAATTAATTACAGTTGACAGAGGTTTATGTAAACTTTACAGCAAAAATAAAATGATCTTTCTAAGTTGCACAGTTTTTCAGAAATCTGCAAAAAACCTTTACAAACAAATTTAGTTTTGCGGTCCTGAAAATGGACTTTATTGCTTCCAAAAATACTATAGGTATATCGGAACCCTCGGCGCGCGAGTCCGACTCGCACTTGACCGGTTTTTAAATCTGGGCTGGAGAAGTGTTTTAATAGAACTAGGTATCTTATTGAAGATTTTTATGCACATATAAAAACAGTTTCGTAAGTAACAAGTAGATTTTGGGACCACACCAGGCACAAGTCTATTCGGATAACGAAGTTGCCTATAGCATACATCACCTGCCTCTACAAATAAATTAGGATTCTCCTTGACAAAAGTAGCTACTTCTAGAATATACAGGCATGGAAAAGGTAATATTTGCAACTTTTTAAAAAGGGGTCGACATGAATCAATAGGGCCTGCACCACATATATAGAGCTGATACATCTTTTTTGGGTCACGAATACTCTATTTATATCTGAGCAATTACCCCATAAAAGTACATATCCATAGTATGCAGTTATAGCAGTAGATCAAGAAGCTACCTTGGTTAATTTAAATAATGGATAGCTAAAACGTTTTATTTTGGGTTTACATGTTCTTTCCATTTAAGTTTATTATCAAGGTAAATGCCTAAAAATTTATACTATTTACAGGTTTTATAGCTTGTCCATCGTAATTTATATACATACATAACATCTCGGGGTAGGCAGAGACCACAGTCCTCCACCTGCTACGATCTTGACATACTTCCCTTGCTTCCTGTACTTTCATCAATCCTTTCATACATGGTCGTCGGTTTAGGGTACTTTTAACCTGGCCTTTATTCAGAACGTCCTGAATTTGGTCCTGGTACGTTCTCCTAGGCCTTCCCCTTCCAACGTTTCCATTCACTCTCGCCTGGAAGATCTCTTTCGTCAATCTTCGTTCATTCATCCTCTCTACATGACCAAACCATCTCAGCATCCCTTTCTCGATTTTGGTCACTACGTCTTCTTTTACGCCACACCGTTCTCTTATCACACTATTTCTAATCCTGTCACTCAATTTAACACCAATCATATTCCTTAGCGCTCTCATTTCCACTGAATTAATTCTACTTTCATGCTTCTTCTGCCATACCCAGCTTTCACTGCCATACCCAGCTTTCACTGCCATACATCAGTGTTGGTACCAAAACACCCCTATGAACAGCCAAACGAGTCTTGTGAGACACCTTCTGACTCCTCATAAAGGCGTGCAGGGCACCATTCACCATGTTTCCAGCATTCACTCTTCTTTCAATATCACTTTCACACTTTCCATCTCTCGTAAACTTTGAGCCCAGACACACAAACTCCCACACTTGTTCGACTTGTTCACCACCTATTAATATAGTACACTCTGTCTTACATTCTTCTCTTTCAAGTACCATTACTTTCGTCTTGCTTACATTTATTTTCATTCCTTTCCTGTCCAAAGCCACATTCATCATTGTTACCATCTCCTGCAACTCGTCAGCAGATGACGCAAGTACAACTTGGTCATCAGCGTAGAGAAGACACTTGATGAGTAACTCATTCATTCTTAGTCCACACATACTCTCTTTCAGATCAATCAAACAATTATCCATGAACAGGTTATACAGCCAAGGTGACGCTACACATCCCTGCCTGACACCTTTTTCGATGCTAAACCGTTCAGTGTGCGCCCCGTTTATTCTGACACAAGCACTGGAATCCTCATAGAGAGATTTCAGTGCTTGAATCAGATGACCATTTACCCCATGCATAGACAATGCTGACCACAATTCATTCCTCACCACTCGGTCATAGGCCTTTTCCAAATCCACGAACGCGCAGTAGACTTTTTGGTTTTTAGCCAAAAACTTTTCAGCTATGCACCGCAAGGAAAAGACCTGATCTGTACATCCCATTCCCTTTCTGAATCCCGCGTGTACATCCCATATTTTTTCGTCAGTATCTTTCATCACTATTTCAATCAAAACCTTTGCATACAGTTTGCCGACGACACTGAGAAGGCTTATCCCGCGGTAATTTTTGCAGTCCTGTTGTGACCCTTTTCCCTTGTACAGCGGCACAATCACAGCCTTGCACCAGTCACCTGGTACTTGGCTGTTGGTCCAACACAGGTTGAAATTAATGAAATTAATTAATTTATATTTAAATTGTTATTGATATCATTATAATTTATGTCATTGCTTTTATCTATGTTAACTTTTAAATTATTTTTGTTTAGCTAATTAATTATTTCATATATAACATTATTTATTGTGGACTCATGTTCAACTTTGTTTTACTTTTGGTAGAGACTATTACTGATAAATCGTCAACAAATAGGACGATTTTATGTTTAATTATTTCAGGCAGATCATTTATGTATATTAAGAAGAGAAGGGGACTTAATATACTTCCCTGTGGTACTCCGCAATCATTACTAACAAAAGGTGATCTGTACTTTTTTATTACACACTCTGTATCTATCTTACTTATCTCTACAGATTGTTGTCTGTTTGATAAATAGCTTTCAAGCCAAGATAGAACAAGTCCTCGTATGCCATACTGATATAATTTAGAAAGCAACTTTGAATGTGAAACAAAGTCAAACACTACTGCAGTTGTCAAGCATTTGTCATTATTTCGTTGCAATATTTCATTTACTACATTGTGGATGCCCTCATCAAATCATTTTGACAACTCTTTTTTACTTTCGAGCGGAGCGAGAAAGGTATTAGTCCCCTTTCAAATGTACAAAAGAATATTCCCGTGTGCTCCTTGATGATACAAGTAGGGAAGTAGTCTCAATCTCTTCGTTTGATCTTGAAGAAACATTATTTTGATGGTGGACGTCCCAAAAGTTGGTTAAACAGTGGTTTTACTATAAAAAAGTAGGCTTTACTACTTCATCCCCCTTTTCACCTCTTCAGATGTGAAATTTTAAAAACCCTGAGACACGTGTTAATTATTAGTATTCAGCCTAAATACAAAATTTCAAGATCCTAACTTCTAAACTGACGGACTTTCATACAAATTTTCACCCCCTTTTTTACCCCCTTAGGGGTGAAATTTCCAAAAATCCTTTCGTGGCACACCCCTAGATTTTATAAGGAACCTACACGCCAAATTTGGAATCTCTAGACCCAGCGGTTTGGGCTGTGCGTTGATATGGCAGTCAGTCAGTCAGTCACCTTCTTCTTTTCCGACTGAGATAAAACTGCGTTTTATAAGAAAACGGTTGATCATACAAAAAAAGTTGTAATAACCTTTCCTGTACAAAATTTAAGTAGCTTAATTTTTTGCATTGAACATCTTTACGTACTCCCAACGGTTACCGTAATTTTTTTGCTTTTTTTTTGTTATTGTCCGCAGCATTAGTACGTACAACTTTTGGGACGTCCACCATCAAAATAATGTTTCTTCAAGATCAAACGAAGAGATTGAGACTACTTCCACACTTGTATCATCAAGGAGCACACGGATATACACTTGACAGGGGACTATATTGTATTCGTGAAAAAAAAAGTTTTTCTAATTTTTTTCAAAAATGTGTTCTATATCACTTATACATCATAAAAAGTAAGTCTTCCAAAAATGTCCGTCCGTCGGTCGGTCGGTCTGTCGGTCGGTCTGTCCGTCACGCTTTGGCCTAGCGGCTAAACGAATAGTCCGATTGACACCATGTTTTAAATTTACGATTTTCTTGTAAGTTCATCGAAGGATACTGAGTGGTTTCTTGCTGACTCTCTTTTTGAGGGTAGCTGTCATACAATAATGAAAAAATCCGATTGCTTAAAAACGGCTCAAACGATCTTGATGAAATTTTGCATGACCAAGACTCTCCATGCAAGGTATCTTTCGGCAGTATCCATTGGTCTGTAGAAGTTCATATAAGGGGGGTTCCTTTACTACTATATTATATAAATGTGATTTACTCAAAATCGGTTTCAATGGCCTTATTTTAATGCTTCAAATTGGAATTTTAAATTGGTTATGTACCTGACTGCATATTTCATTTAAACATTTTTACATAAATCTAGTATAGGTAAGTTTACACTTGGTCCTTATTTACTCTTTGCTATCCGCAGCCCTTTACGAGTATAATCTAGTAACCTACTAGATTCTAGTAGTTATAGCATTCGGTTCTTGATCCGGAAGTTCTGGGTTCGATTCCCGGTGGGGACACTGTCGAATGATGACTCTCTTATATCGCGAGAAAGTAAGTGCAGTGCTGCTGTACCATTTATTTACTTTCAAGCGGAGCGAGAGAGATATTCGTGAAAAAAAAGTTTTTCTAATTTTCCCAAAACTGTGTTCTATATCACTTATACATCATAAAAAACAAGTCTCCCAAAAATGTCCGACCGATTTATGTAATAAAGGGTCTTTTGTCTATTCCTTTAGTTTAAATCCAAAGACTATATGGCGAGTTTTTTATGTACGAAGATTATCGCCCGTGTCCTCCACTCTACACCGCTAACGGCTCCAGCTCTCAAAATCTACGTACAAAAGTCATTTCTGGCCGCTAGCGTGGAATTCCAAATTTGTTCGAACACAATATCCTATACTATTAAACGAGCAATTAATCGGTTTCTCGAAAACGGCTGTAACGATTTCGATGAAATTTACCATACGGGGGTTTTCGGGGGCTGAAAATCGAGCTAGCTAGGTCTCATGTCTGGGAAAATTAGTTTTCTCTGTTTTTGTATGGAATTATTAGAATAGCTGTCTTGCTACGAAAAAGAGTTGTTGAGTAAGGTTCCGTATTCAAAGGGTAAAAAACGGGACCCTATAATATGCCTACGATGTCTGTTTGTCTGTCTATCAGTGGGCTGTATCTTATCTCATTTCTCAAAAATGGTTCTTATATCTTATACTACTTACGGAGTTTTTGTACCTCCTTATACTCTGAACGACGGTCTCCGCCTCTGTCTTTTCCGTCTCTGTACCTATACCTACCTGTTATCATGTTGCAGATGTGCACACGCCGCAGCCAGACAAGAAGTCAATAATGATGTATGTAATGTGCCTCTTCCGCGCACTCTCGAACGAAGAGACTCCGCCTGTCGACCCTCACGAGGTAACGTCGTCCTATTTTCAAAACCACATAATTTCTTATACGTTATCTTACATTACAACACCTATGTCATGGGTTGTTCAAGGTATGCTAACCTGTGCTAAGGTACTATTTTCCTTCCTAAATGACACCAGTAAGAATGGTGTGCAACAATTTTATAACTTTTCATACATGATTCTCATTCTCTTGTGCCTATGTCATGGGTTGTTCAAGGTATGCTAATCTGTGCTAAGGTACTATTTTTCTTTCTGAATGACACCAGATATGAATGGTGTGCAACAATTTTATAACTTTTCATACATGATTCTCATTCTCTTGTGCCTATGTCATGGGTTGTTCAAGGTATGCTAACCTGTGCTAAGGTACTATTTTCCTTCCTAAATGACACCAGTAAGAATGGTGTGCAACAATTTTATAACTTTTCATACATGATTCTCATTCTCTTGTGCCTATGTCATGGGTTGTTCAAGGTATGCTAACCTGTGCTAAGGTACTATTTTCCTTCCTAAATGACACCAGTAAGAATGGTGTGCAACAATTTTATAACTTTTCATACATGATTCTCATTCTCTTGTGCCTATGTCATGGGTTGTTCAAGGTATGCTAACCTGTGCTAAGGTACTATTTTCCTTCCTAAATGACACCAGTAAGAATGGTGTGCAACAATATTTTATAACTTTTGATACATGATTCTATATATATTCTACAAAATTTCTTGGAGGAGTGCAAATCCTCAATATAGACACAGACTTGTCGCACCAGTGCTGACAGTTCTTCATCACAGAACGGCAGCCTTCTGCGGAAGCTTTAAATACCAAGCTTCCAAAATTTGGAACGACCTTCCTCCACCTTTGCGATGCATCAACGTAAAATACTGTTTTAAAAATGAAGCACGCAAACACTTTTTATCACTGCAGAAGGCTGTGTAGTAACTTTGTAGGATATAACAGTTTGTAGGATATATTTTCTCGCACAAATCAACTTTACCCTTAAAAAATACAGGCGGGTAGGTAGGTGGGCAGGTAGATGAGATTGAAATAATTTATACACATTAATTTATTTTCAAGTTAAGTTTATGTTATAGTTTTCCCGACACAACTAACACTGCACTTTCAATCAATGAATGTATGTAAGTATATAAGTATTTTATGTAAGTTCTTTTTATGTTGATTAATGTAGATTATTGTCATATTTATTTTAGTATTTCCTTTATATTTATTTATTACTTTACCATTTTCTCAATTAGATTGCGCACTCGCACTTTTACAGGCGCTGACAGAATATCAGCGCTGTGGCGTGCTTTGCCGCTGCAGCATTATGCTGAGTTAGGGCCTATTTGGGGGTGCGGCACACTCTATAACTAGATTTAGATTTAATGTGCGTTTTATATGATTAAATATTTTGTTGTGGATTTATGCTGTATCCTAAATAAAAAATGTATCTATCTATTCTCATTCTCTTGTGCCTATGTCATGGGTTGTTCAAGGTATGCTAACCTGTGCTAAGGTACTATTTTCCTTCCTAAATGACACCAGATAAGAATGGTGTGCAACAATTTTATAACTTTTCATACATGATTCTCATTCTCTTGTGCCTATGTCATGGGTTGTTCAAGGTATGCTAACCTGTGCTAAGGTACTATTTTCCTTCCTAAATGACACCAGATAAGAATGGTGTGCAACAATTTTATAACTTTTCATACATGATTCTCATTCTCTTGTGCCTATGTCATGGGTTGTTCAAGGTATACTAACCTGTGCCAAAGTAATATTTTCCTTCCTAAATGACACCAGATATGAATAGTGTGCAACAATTTTATAACTTTTCATACATGATTCTCATTCTCTTGTGCCAGTAGCCGTACAAATATTGCTGCTTTACGGCAGAGATAGACAAGAGGGTGGTACTCTCTCAGATGGTCTTTGAACTAAAGCCCTACGACCTTCAAAGGGTAAGGGTGCAGTTAGGTTGTATTTCTCGCTGTACGGACCTGCGAAATCGCCACGCGACTACTAGCCGAGGAGATGGGATCCGAGTTAGCGGAGAGAGTTCATTCTGTATTATAGTATTATATTAGGAACTATGAAATTGGCGAATTTTTTTTGCAGTATAATGATATCATAGTTCCTATAATTCTATAGCTATTTTCATTATCTGTTTTATATTTTAAAGTTGATTTCAAGGTTATCAATTTACGCATTAAATATTGTTTTAATTTTTAGTTTGATATCTAAAATGAAAGGTTCGAAAATTGTTCGTCTTAAAAGTCGTCCGATTTCGTCATTAGATTTGTTTTTCTTTTTACAGGTAATTTTTTTCGATAATTTAATTTAAGCTTCTGTAAACATAATGTTTATCCAATCATGCTTAAAAAAATAAAATTTGGATTTAAATTCTTCAAAAGTGTAGCACGAAAGGAATATAAAAGAGTGAAAGGTATTGTAAAGGATGTTGTTGAGAGAAAGAAAGAGGAGTGTAAAGATGAGTTTGACGGAAGGCTTTCTGAAGATTTCCAGTCAAACCAAAAGTTTTTCTGGAAATCCATACGGACAGCCCGAGGAAAGTTTGGAACATTGGAGCTGAGTAAAATCAGAAGCCAGGATGGAAGTGTTATAAAAGGTGAAGAATGTGTGCTGAAGAGATGGAAGGAATATTTTGAAAGTTTGTTTGAGAGAGAAGCAGAGGCTAGCGTACCGAGGTCTTCTGTGGAAATACATGAGAATGAATATGAGAGTAATGCAAGTGAGATAAGTATGGATGAGATCATGAAAGCAATGAAAAGTATGAAATCAGGTAAAGCAGGTGGGTATGATAGAGTGTCTGTCGAAATGTTGAAGGCTGGGCGAGGCATTGTGGCTAGTCAGCTGTACCGCCTTTTTAACCTGTGTTGGACGAACGGCCAAGTACCAGGTGACTGGTGCAAGGCTGTGATTGTGCCGCTGTACAAGGGAAAAGGTTCACAACAATAGGACTGCAAAAATTACCGCGGGATAAGTCTTCTCAGTGTCGTCGGCAAACTGTATGCAAAGGTTTTGATTGAAAGAGTGATGAAAGATACTGACGAAAAAATATGGGATGTACAAGCGGGATTTAGAAAGGGAATGGGATGTACAGATCAGGTCTTTTCCTTGCGGTGCATAGTTGAAAAGTTTTTGGCCAAAAACCAAAAAGTCTACTGCGCGTTCGTGGATTTGGAAAAGGCCTATGACCGAGTGGTGAGGAATGAATTGTGGTCGGCATTGTCTATGTATGGGGTGAACGGTCATCTGATTCAAGCACTGAAATCTCTCTATGAGGATTCCAGTGCTTGCGTCAGAATAAACGGGGCGTACACTGAACGGTTTAGCATCGAAAAAGGTGTTAGGCAGGGATGTGTAGCGTCACCTTGGCTGTTTAACCTATTCATGGATAATTGTTTGACTGATCTGAAAGAGAGTATGTGTGGAGAATGAATGAGTTACTCATCAAATGTCTTCTCTACGCTGATGACCAAATTATACTTGCGTCATCTGCTGACGAGTTACAGGAGATGGTAACAATGATGAATGTGGCTTTTTATAGGAAAGGAATGAAAGTTAATGTAAGCAAGACGAAAGTAATGGTACTTGAAAGAGAAGAGTGTATGACAGTGTACTATATTAATAGGTGGTGAACAAGTCGAACAAGTGAGGGAGTTTGTGTATCTGGGTTCTAAGTTTACGAGAGATGGAAAGTGTGAAAGTGATATCGAAAGAAGAGTGAATGCTGGAAACATGGTGAATGGTGCTCTGCATGCTTTTATGAAGAGTCAGAAGGTGTCTCACAAGGCTCGTCTGGCTGTTCATAGAGGCGTTTTGGTACCAACACTGATGTACGGCAGTGAAAGCTGGGTATGGCAGAAAAAGCATGAAAGTAGAATTAATGCAGTAGAAATGAGAGCGTTGAGGAGTATGATTGGTGTGAAATTGAGTGACAGGATTAGAAATAGTGTGATAAGAGAACGTTGTGGCATAAAAGAAGACGTAGTGACTAAAATTGAGAAAGGGATGCTGAGATGGTTTGGTCATGTAGAGAGGATGATTGAAGGAAGATTGACGAAAGATATCCACAAGGCGAGAGTGAATGGAAACGTTGGAAGGGGAAGGCCTCGGCGAACGTACCAGGACCAAATTCAGGACGTTCTGAATAAAGGCCAGGTTAAAAGTACCCTAAACCGACGAGCATGTATGAAAGGATTGATGAAGGTTCAGGAAGCAAGGGAAGTATGTCAAGATCGTAGCAGGTGGAGAACTGTGGTCTCTGCCTACCCCGACGGGAACAAGGCGTGATGTTATGTATGTATGAAAATTGAGTTTTTAAAATTGAGCCAATTTCATAGGTAACCTAAGGACCTAATATTGTTCTGTGTGTGGTTACAGGAGTGGTCGTGGTCTGCGCAGACGCCGGCAGTGCAGCCTATGGGCAGCCGGCCGGCTTCGGACGCGTGGGGCGAGCTGGGCGGCTACGGCGCGGCGCTGGAGGACGTGCTGGCCTGGCTGCTGGACGCAGAGGAGCGCCTCGCCGCGCAGCCGCCCCTGCCCCCGCCCCCGCCCCTGCCTTCCCCCACCACTACATCTTCCCCCCATTCTGCCAACGCCACCGCCAGCCCTGAAGAACTGCACGCACTTAAACAACTCTTCCATACACACGAGGTAAACCAAAACTCTGGTACAATGCGTGCAACGAAATATGACACTTCACGGATCACGTGGTTAACCAGTGCAGGAAAGGAATCCCATTAAATCCTCTTTCTGGGCATTTAAATCCTTTTGCTTTTATCTTGTTTGTTTTAGCTTTTTTGTTTCAAAGTTTTTTTTTGTGTAGTTTTTGTTTCAGACCAGTTTTTATGGGTTCTTATGTTGCTTTTGTCAGTTTCTTATTTACCCACGACGAAACAGAGAAGGTGTATGCGTTTAGGGTGAGAGGGGTTTGTTTGTGTGTTTGTGTGTGCAAAGTTACGTTCCCTTTTATCTTAAAAACGGCTTAACCGATTTAGATACGGTTTTCAGCACGTTTTCAGTAATGGATTTGTAATTTATCAATGATGGTTTATAGATTAGAGTTGTGGCGCCAACTCACCAGGGGGCGCTGTAATAATAATTTATATTTAAGCAAATGTTCCAATTTATCTCCAAAACGGTTTGACCGATTTGGATACTGTTTTCAGTAAAAGATTTATGATTTATCAGTGATGGTTCTTAGACTAGCTTTGTGGCGTCAAAACACCAGGGGGCGATGTAATAAAAAAATAAGCAAAAATAAAAATATAAAAAAATAGTTTATTTCTCTCAAAACATACTTTTGACAAATGGCTAACGCCAGGGTCAACCTATTAAGTTGCAATAAACCTGTGTCAGGTGACCCTGCTCCTCCGATTTCTTTGGCGTACAATAATATTATGTTTTATGGAAATAATAGTGCTGCATAAACTTAACCGATTACTATGGCGTACAATAATATGCGTTATGTTTTATGGAAATATTAGTTCAGCTTAAACTAAACCGATTACTATGGCGTACAATAATACTCGTATACATTATGTTTTATGGAAATAATAGGTCTGGTTAGACTAGACCAACTACTATGGCGTACAATAATACGTATAATGTTTTATGGAAATAATAGTTCTGCTTAGAACTAATCACATTTTACAGTCAGCGACAGGTCAGGTGTGACACAACCAGAGCAAACCTAGGTGTTATCTGCGATTCTAAAATTTCACAAGTCTCTCCCATTCAACCCTATCAATTTGGCTAGAAGAAGATTTTATATAGTTGCAGACCAATACTTCTGCAAAACTTATTTTGCTAAACGTCAATTTATAGCCCAATGTGCATATCTTTATAATAAACTAAACAAAAAATTTTATTTTTACCCGCTTCATTATCATAAATGCAAAAAGGTTCTTTTAGAAGGTCTAAAAATCATGACTTATGGTGAGATTGAGGAATTGTTAACATACCTTGTATAGTTTCTGTCTAGCAGTTTCCCTACAAACTGATCCCAAGATTATAAATGTATCGCAGGGCTAGGCAGAACTACCTCTTCAACATAATCTCGCACACACACATACACACACGCACAAACACACGCACACAAATACACGCACACACATACACATTCACACCCACATACACACACACACACACACATCTGAAAAACCCAGTCTTCTTAGTCTCTTTATATTCATACTCATGTTAAATACTTATTATTGTACCGAGATTTTCTTAATAATATTCTTGCGTACAGTCAGGGGCACGTCAGGATTGACACTTGCACTGTTTAATAGTTTTAGACACCTAGGTTTGCTCTGGTTGTGTGACACCTGACCTGTCGCTGACTGTAAAATGTGATTAGTTCTAAGCAGAACTATTATTTCCATAAAACTTTATACGTATTATTGTACGCCATAGTAGTTGGTCTAGTCTAACTCGACCTATTATTTCCATAAAACATAATGTATACGAGTATTATTGAACGCCATAGTAATCGGTTTAGTTTAAGCTGAACTAATATTTCCATAAAACATAACGCATATTATTGTACGCCATAGTAATCGGTTTAGTTTATGCAGCACTATTATTTCCATAAAATATAATATTATTGTACGCCACAGAAATCGGAGGAGCAGGGTCACCTGACACAGGTTTATTGTAACTTACAATACAATACAATATTCTTTATTGCACACGAAATTAACTTTAACTTAATAGGTTGACCCTGGCGTTAGCCATTTGTCAAAAGTATGTTACGAGTATGAGAGAAAAAACTATTTTTTTATATTTTTTATTTATTTATTTTTTTGTTACATCGCCCCCTGGTGTTTTGACGCCACAAAGTTAGTCTAAGAACCATCACTGATAAATCATAAATCTTTCACTGAAAACAGTATCTAAATCGGTCGAACCGTTTTGGAGATAAATGGGAACATTTGCTTAAATAAAAATTATTATTACAGCGCCCCCTGGTGAGTTGGCACCACAACTCTAATCTACAAACCATCATTGATAAATTACAAATTCATTACTGAAAACGTGCTGAAAACCGTATCTAAATCGGTTAAGCCGTTTTTAAGATAAAAGGGAACGTAACTTTGCACACACAAACAAACCAAATACCTCTCATCTTCTCAGTTCCGTCGTGGGTAAAAAAGAAACTGACAAAAGCAACATAAGAACCCATAAAAACTGGTCTGAAACAAAAACTACACAAAAAAAAACTATGAAACAAAAAGCTAAAACAAACAAGATAAAAGCAAAAGGATTTAAATGCCCAGAAAGAGGATTTAATGGGATTCCTTTCCTGCAGTCAACTATCGATCGATTACACAATAAAATGTGTAAAATTTTTGCTAGTCTGATAGTGCCACAGGGAAACAAATTTCCTGTGACACTACTGGAATCAGAGTAGTGTCAAAGGAAATGCATTTTTACCTTTGACACTACCAGTAGTGTCATGGGAAAGGAATATCCCCCGTGACACGGGAAACGAACTAAATTTTTCATACAAAATCTTTGGCTGTAATTTTATACCTTTAGAACTTTGATCCGCGATACTTTGCGGAAGGTACGACTATGACCATATTTAGCTAGACGCTGTAGTAATAAGTTAGGTGGTCACTTTAAGTTATCACTAGTTTTACCAAGCGAAAGTATCTACTAGCTATAGACGGAGCGTTTAACCTGACGCACGCATCGCGGATTTAATTCCAAATTTATTCGTCATATTTTAACGCCTATCAATGATTTTTAATACTTTAAACTATATTATTTTCTTAAATTTAATCACGAATCGTTCAATCAAATTTTAACTTTATTTCGTTGGTTTTATATTAGTGAAATCATACTAAACTGTGTTCTATTGGATTTTATTAAAATATTGTGTGTTATATCTCTTTGTTTGTTTGGTTAGTTTAAGGTAAGTTAACTCTTACTCTATTTTAGGTAATTGCAGTACATTTTCAATTTACTTTATTTCACTGCAGTTGGTACTATTCTTTGCCGGTACCACACGGGATCACAAACACAAACTAACATACTAATAACAACTAAACAAGGCAAGTTATAAAATAAAAGCTTGTAAAAATAGTTTTTTGTATTTTTTTTTGTTTTCAAGTTATGATGAAAAATACCAAAAAAAAAAACACATCCTCCCATCTTCGAAGTTTGCAAAGCGAAAGCAAAAATGAAACGATCTCTCTCAGTAGCAGTTTTTCAGAAATCTGCAAAAAAACCTTTACAAACCTAGTTTTGCGGTCCTAAAAATAGATTTTATTGCTTCTAAAAATACTATAGGTGTATTGAAACCCTCGGCGCGTGAGTCCGACTCGCACTTGGCCGGTTTTATAGGTACTTGTAGTGATTGCTGTCAAAATAGATATCTAAGGGTCCTTCAAGCTTGTGAACGATGTAATTACTGGACTGATTGCTGTCAAAATCCGCCCTTTATCATCATCATATCGTGCGGGTTATAAGATTGGTGACCTTACAAATCCTGTAGTCAGAGTTGTTGAGCCTCTAAAGGCCTCTGACATGGCCGTTTATCGACTATTTCGTAGATAATAAACGAGACCAACGACATAACGTTTCTTCTGAAGCACGGAATCTTTATACTTTTCAGTTATACACAACTGAGCGATGTCAAAATCGACATCTCAGTGTCTGCTTGATCTCCAATACACGACTTGACTGAGATGTGATGCCATTAAATAAATATCTGAATCTGAGGGCCATTTGCACTAAACTTAAGAATCGCTCAAGTTCTCAAAGGTGGGCAAACGACCCTTAATCTCCAATGACGAATCAGATATCAAAAAATTGTACGTCTTTGTTTTTGCAGAGGTTCTTGGTTGAAGTTGCGGAGCAGCAATCGCGAGTAGGCGCAGTGCTGGAAAGTGGTGCCAGGCTGGTAGCTGAAGGAGGGCTGGTCAGGGAGGAAGCCCATGAAGTCAGGCTCCAAGTGCGCCTGCTGAATCAGCGCTGGGAGCAGCTCCGGGCGCGCGCCATGGACCGCCAGGCGTTGTTACACGACCGCCTCATGAGTGCGCAACACGAACAGCTGGAACGCTTCCGGTCAGTACTACCCCCTACTTCACCTGGGGGTCACTGCTCTACTGCCTGCTGATTAGCGATAGGTGAAAGATGGCTGGTGATGGATGACTGATGACAGTCAACTGCCAAAATAACAATGGCTATCGGAATTTAGCGATCTCAGGGCCGTTTGCACTAAACTTAAGAATCGCCCCTAACTTGTTTAGGACACTCCTAGCAATAGTTTGACGGCCCTTAAGCAAGAACTTGGGCGATTCTTAAGTTTTGTGCAAATTTCAGTTAGAATACCAGTAGTAGTCAAAGGTTAGGTCTTAACAAGATCTTGATTTCAAGTGACAGGTGTCAAAATTAAAATAAGCATATCTTTGAAACTCACAATCCAACTAGTACTGAGGCAAAACCCGAGCGAAGCAAGGAGGTCCGAAATCTTTGGGCAAAACCGATAATTTTGATGATATCTTCATTCCAGATGACAGCTGTCAAAATTAAAAGGACCTTATTGATAGGCTTTGACGAGATCTGGATTTTAAGTGAGTGTTGTCATAATTAAAACGCTCATATCAAACGAACGAGATCTTCGTTTTGGGTGACAGCTATCAAAATCATAAGGACCATATTTGAAAACTAGTGATCTTTCTAGTTTGTAGGGATTAATATTCATTTCAAGTAACAGCTGTCAAAATTAAAATTAGCACCTCATTATGAGATTTATAATATCCTACAATGAATAAAAAACTTATTTTTGCAAGTGTTTAAGGTAGGGACAAATGATGGGTCTCGACAAGATCTTCATTTCATTGACTGGTCTTCGTATTCGGCCAATTTTCTAGACCACTAGCATGTATGGTTAAATGGTAGGTTTGTAAGACTTCTTCATTTCATTGACAGTTGTCAAAAATTAAACTAACAATCTTCGACAACTACTGCACCGATATTCCACCATTTGTTATGGTACACCATAGTGTACACATTTGAGTTACCTGTGCGCTTTCTTATTTAGCGATCTTGGTACCACGTGGGAACCTGTTGTATGACGATCCCATCGATCTGGGTGCATGTCGCTATCGTTCACACAAACATTACAATTTTGATTTTATGTTCGGCAAATGTCTATAAAAAACAATCTGTTTGTAATTATTATTTTTATGATTAAGTACCTAGGCGACCGAGCTTCGCTCTATAATAGCCATGATAATAGCCACCTCAACATTAAAATATCATCGGGTGAGCAAGCTTATGTTACTCAACAACAGATGGCCCTGTAAGTTTTTTGAACGCACTAAAACGCGCTAAGTGTTCGGTGTAACCTAACACCTTTGATGTAGTAGCGGCCCGCCGCCCCGCGGCCACCTTCAGTGCACATTATTAGACAGAACGGGTCGGGTGCATTCTAATTTTAATAAGTATTTTCAACAATTTACTGTTATATTTTGAGTAATAAATAGTGAAAAGAACTTAACAACATTTCATTTCAAATCAACAACCAACGCACCGCCCCGAACATTGGTCCTTCGAGCCATTTTGGGTTTTTTGGTGAGTTTCGAGTGTGTTAGCAATCGGTCCCCTGGCCTCCCACAAGCGGGTCTCACCAGGTGGATTGAGAAGGTGCTTCAATCACACTTAGAGCTTACCAGAAAGTTCAAGTGAACAGCGTAACATTTACAGTGGTGCAGTGCGTCAACAAGAACATTTAACAATTGTAACAAGAACATTTAACATCAACATTAACAACAATACCAACAACATTCAACAATGGAAGTCCTGCTTCAAGCTCAAGCAACACTTTCTACGGAAATACAGAAGGAGTATGAAACATTCAAAAAAGACAACCAAGAGCGTCGGGCTGCTAGCGCCGAAAAAAGGTTAAGTTTATTGCAAAAACATTATGGTGATTTTCATGCAAACCATCTCATCCTGCAACAGTTTGAGGACAAGACAAACGACTATTTTGTGGGGAAACATTATGAACAAGTGACAAAGTATTACCAAGAAGCCGTGAGTAAAATTATAACATATATAAAACAAGATCACCAGCATGGAGAGCCTCCAAAGCAAACATTTATGAAGTTGGGAGAGAAATTACGCAAACAAGCAGCGAACTATAAAGCTTTTCAAAGAACTATTCAAAGCATAGACGTGGGAACAATAACAGAAAAGTGGGAGTTTGAGGATACCTTAAAAACATTAGAAACACGCTGGTCAGTGATTGACTCACTTTATTGGGAAATTGTGGGTGAACTTAACGGATACGAAGACAAACAACTAGAAGAGCTTTTCAACAAACATGAAGCGGAGTATAGCAACCTAAAGAAGTTACTTAACTCAAAGATGTGGTCCGAGTCTCACAGGGAGAAAACAACACCTAAATTAGAAGTTCCGACCTTCAACGGAAATTACAACCAATGGGTCTCGTTCAAGGATTTGTTCTCCGAGGCCATCCATAACAACCCTTCCTTATCAAAGGCACAAAAAATGCAGTTTTTGAAAAGTAAGGTACGCGGGGAGGCAGAACGTCTCATTCAACATTTACAAATTAGCTCCGACAACTATATGGTGTGTTGGGACATACTCAACCATCGTTACGACAACAAAAAATTGATTTTTACATCGCATATCAACATTCTTCTGGAACTACCTATACTGAAACAACAATCATTAATGAACATTAAAAGAATGCATGACGTAACTCAAGAGAGTCTTAACGCCATTAAAAATCTAGGACTCGATATAAGCACCTGGGACCCGCTATTAGTCCACATTTTAGACCAGAAATTGGACGCCGAGACTCACTCGGAATACATCGATTCGCTCAAAGATCGACGTGAACTACCAGTTTTGAAAGATTTTTTGGACTTTTTGGAAGGAAAGTTCACAGCTTTGGAGTCTTCTCGCCGCAAAAGTGACAACAGTCAACAAAAATCTTACAATCAACATTCGAACCAACAGTCAAACCCATCAACTTCGTATGGAAAATTTTATAACAACCAAACTAACAATAATTATTCTAACAAAGGAAATAAAAACATGTGGAAATCGACATTCAACGTGACCACGGTAAAGTGCCCACTTTGCAATCTCGAACACGGCCTCTACAATTGCAAGAAATTTCTAGAATTACAACCAGAACAAAAATTTAAAACTGTAAAAGAATTGCGAGTTTGTATAAATTGTCTATTCAGTCACAATGGCAATGAATGCAAGTCGACAAAAACATGCCGCAAATGCACTAAGAAACATAACACCATAATACATGACTGCTTCGCAAAAAACGGAGCTACTTCGGGCGTGACAACAACAAACCAAAATGAACACGTGCCGCAAAACTTAGAACAAAATTATTCTGATGAAGTTTTGTTATCAACGGCAATGATAAGAGTTAAGGGAATGGACGGAACATTTTACATCATGAGAGCTCTGGTTGACCAAGGGTCTCAAATTTCATTGATAACAGAGAGAGCGGCGCAACAATTAAAAATAAAAAGGAAAAGATGTAAGGGGTCTATTTTTGGAGTGGGAGTGAACGAAAACAGCGGCAAGGGAATTATTAATATTGAGTGCCACTCAATTCATAACGATTTCACATTTCAAACAGAAGCCGTCATTATGAACAACCTAGTCGGCAACCTACCCTGTAAAACATTCAAAAAACCCGACTGGAAATTTATCGAAAACATATCTCTGGCCGATCCGGAATTCTATGTAAGCCGGCCGGTGGACATACTACTAGGAGCCGACATTTACTCTAACATTTTACTCGGCGGAGTGCTTAAGGGCGAGAACACAACACAGCCAATCGTACAACAAACACAACTCGGTTGGTTGCTATGCGGGAGCGCGAAAACATATCAATGCAATGTAGTACTGCACAATTATGACGAAATGAAAAAATTTTGGGAAGTGGAAGAAATAACTGAACATTCAAATTTGTCGATGGAAGACCAAAACTGTATACAATTTTATTCAACAACAACAAACAGAAGAGAAGACGGACGTTATGAAGTCAGATTACCATTAAATGAAAACATTGAAGAAAAACTTGGGTCATCTAAACAATCAGCACTGGCTCAGTTTCGGAGCCTGGAGAAAAAATTTCAAAAATCACCAAAATTAGAAAAGGATTATAAAACATTCATGAGTGAGTACCGAGCCTTAAATCATATGGCGCTATCGGACAGCAGCGCGAAAACTGAGTATCATTTTCCTCACTTCGGTTTCGAGAAAATCGACTCATTGACAAGTCAATATAGGGTTGTATTTAATGGCTCCCACAAAACATCATCGGGGTATAGTCTAAATGACCTAATGTACTCTGGCCCTAACTTACAAATCGACCTTCAAATGCTACTACTAAGATGGAGACAATATCAGTTTGTGTACACTGCCGATATAGAAAAAATGTTTCGGATGATTCTAATCAATGAACAAGATCAGAAATATCAGAAGATTTTTTGGAGAGACACACCTGAACAACCTATTCAAATATACAACCTAACAACTGTAACATATGGAACGCGAGCAGCGCCATTTTTGGCCATGATGACCTTGAGGAAATTAGCGGCAGACGAGCGAGAAAAATATCCAGAAGCAGCAAAGGTAGTCGAATCTGCATTTTACATGGATGATTTACTGTATGGCTCAGATACTATCGAAGAAGGAAAGAAAATGATATCAGACTTGGATTCTCTCATGAAATCAGGAGGATTTAACTTACGTAAATGGTCGTCGAATGAAACAAAGCTGTTGGAAGATATAAAACAAGAACGGAACAAAACTGACGATAAAGTTTTTAACTTCAAAACAGATAACATTTCCAAAACTCTTGGATTATGTTGGGACTCGTCCAAGGACAAATTTACATTTCAGTACAACATACCAAAACAATCTTCAACAACAACAAAAAGAAGCCTACTGTCCGACGTCTCTAAGCTGTTCGACCCGTTGGGATGGCTGGCACCTGTAACAACAAAACTTAAACTACTATTTCAAAAAGTTTGGAAATGTGACATAAAATGGGACGATCCAGTAACACCTGAAATACAAAAAGAATGGTTAAAAATAAAGGCAGAGCTACACATAATAAATCAGTACGAAATACCAAGATGGATTATGTGTCGCAAAAATGACGTAATAGAATTACACGGCTACTGCGACGCGTCTATGGAAGCCTACGCATGCGTCATCTACGCAAGAGTGAAAGGGACAACAAATGCGGTAATTTTGGCCGCCAAAACCAAACTTGTGCCTAGCAAGCAGGCTATCTCGCTCCCACGACTAGAGCTTAGCGGGTCACATCTATTATCTAAACTTATGAAAAAAGTGAAAGAAGCTTTAAGTCAGTATGAACTTGAAATATTCGGGTGGACAGACTCGATGGTGGTACTCGGCTGGCTGCACGGAGAGCCGAACAGATGGAAACCCTTCGTTGCCAACAGAGTTCAGAAAACAATTGACGTAATGCCCCCCACTTGCTGGCATTATGTCAAATCGAATGAAAATCCTGCCGACGCTGCAAGCAGAGGCTTATACCCTTCACAGATGAAAGAACATAAGCTATGGTGGCAGGGGCCACCCTTATCTGCAACAATTGAACAAGATAGAACAACAACTTACACAACAAACCAAGATCTGAAAGCAAAATTCGTAAATGTGATCGAAAAACAAGAAAATCACATGATTGATGATCTGTTGCACAAACATAGCTCTTTTAATAAAATAATGCGCATCGTTGCATGGCTAATGAGGGTTGTAAAACCAACGACAGGTAAACAAAGGCCGAGCTATCTCACATTACAAGAATTGAACGCGGCAAAACTGCTGATAGTAAAACATGTTCAACAGTGCGAATTTAGAACGGAAATAGAAAATTTACGTAAACACAACAAATTGGATGGAAAAAGCCGGTTAATGAATTTAAATCCGTTCATTGACAACTTTGGAGTTTTGAGAGTCGGTGGTCGGCTAGAAAACGCGAACATTAACATGGAGAAAAAACATCCGAAAATTATACCTCGTGACAGTCGTCTAGCTGAACTACTGATCAGTGAAGCACACCTACTTACCTTCCATGGGGGTCCTCGTGTAACGCTGGCCAACCTTCGGCAGCAGTACTGGATCCCGGGAGGAATCAACGCCGTCAAGAAACAGCTGCGCACCTGTGTCACCTGTAGAAAAAACAACCCTACCAAACAACATCAACTTATGGGTGATTTACCGGCCGCACGAACAGAGCCAGCCCACCCCTTCTACCACACCGGGGTGGACTACACTGGGTTCGTTGATATCAAGGCAAACAAGACAAGAAATGCAAAAACCTTGAAAGGATACATTGCTCTATTTATATGTATGGTCACAAAAGCCGTACATCTTGAGCTCGTGTCGGACTTATCAAGCGCAGCCTTCCTGGCAGCACTACGCCGGATGTCGGCAAGGCGTGGAGCACCTGGTTACTTATACAGTGACTGTGGAACAAACTTTGTGGGAGCAAATCGAGCTTTACAGGAAGAGTACGAGCAGATTCGACAAACATTTGACAGCAACTTCATGAGCGTCCTTGAAAACATAAAAATAACTTGGGCATTTAATTGTAGTTCGTGGCCGAACGCCGGAGGTCTGTGGGAGAGGGCAATCAGGAGTCTCAAATTTCATCTAAAAAGAGTCGTAGGAATGCAAAGATTAACATTTGAAGAATACTCGACTTTACTATCTCAGTTGGAGGCGTGTTTAAACTCTCGACCTTTGTGCGCGCTCACAGAGGACATAGACGACCTTGACTTCTTAACACCAGCCCATTTTCTGACCGGACGAGCAGGAGTGACAGTCATAGAAACGCCAGAGGACGCTCGAACAAGATGGCATTTAACAAACCAATTATTTCAACAAATCTGGAAGAAATGGAGACAGGAATATCTTACAGAACTAACGACTAGAAACAAGTGGCAAAAAACACAAAAAAACATACAAAAGGGAGATCTAGTTACAATTCAAGATGACCACTTACCAGCCGGAAAATGGCCGATGGCGCGAGTAGTAGAATTACACCCCGGCCGTGATGGACTTGTTCGAGTTGTGACGTTAAAAACAGAAAGAGGATATCTTAGACGGCCAGTCGTCAAACTAAGTATACTACCAATTCAACAAACAAAAGTAGAAGATCAAACCGATGAAAAGGCACAACAAACAAATAAGAAAACAAACAACTGCTGTCGCGTTACATTAAGCTCAGTAGTAATGGCGCTTCTATTCTTCACCACTTTGCTATCCACGAGTGCACATGCACTGAGCAACATGACCGAGCTTAATAATAATCAAACATTGTATTTCGACCCGCTGGCTAAAATGCAATTTCTAAGAGAACAGTGGACTTTAATCGCCTACTATGACATGTCACCGTACTGGGATGGAACTACTGCATGTGAAAAGTTGTTAAACATTTTAGAAAAGACATGCACAACTATGGAAGTTAATAATAAATGCAACATGATCTTAGCGCAGCTACGGCACGAGTTTACGGAGTTACAATACTATAATCAGCTGTTACTTACGCAACACTTTGACGAGCATTCGAGACAGCGGCGAGGACTTGTGAATGGAATCGGATATATAGCTAATGCTTTATTTGGAGTTTTAGACGAACGCTTTGCGCAGAAATATATCCAAGATATTAAACTTATCAAACAAAATCAAGCTCATATGAAGAACTTATGGATTAATCAAACATCGATTGTGGAATCGCAACAAAATTATTTGAAAAGAACGGAAGAATTTATGGCTAAACAACATAAGCATATAAACAAACATTTTGACAACATTGATAAAGCGATAAATATTCTACAAAAAGAAGTCAATGCAGTAAACCAAGGTCAAGATGTTACACTGTCTCTATTAACTGCAGTCAGCATGATACAAAACCTGAAAGGTTTACAAAACATGATGTTAGACACAATATCAGATATTTATCAAGGACAATTTAACTTACATCTACTTACGCCAAATCAGCTACAAGAACAATTAAACGTAATTTCTGGGCTATTAAACAATGATATAACCCTACCTATCGAAAACATTCATACAGATTTGAAGAAGATATACAAACTACTGAAAATAAAAGCAAGAATGACAGAAGAATATTTCATATTTGAAATAATAATACCACTCATAAGCCGAGAAACCTACGATCTATATCACGTTATACCGATACCGAAACCATTTCGAGAAGATGCGTTAATTATAACACCGATTGCTGAATTCGTGGCGATAAATCTACAAAAAGACAGCTATTTACCAATAACACACGAAAATTTACAAGGATGCATCTCCCGAGATATCTCTGCCTACTTATGTCAAATAAACATTCCCATATATAAGATGAAATCGGACAAAGATTTATGTGTTCAAGACAAGGAGAAAAATGTTTGTAAAACAAGCATAGCCGCGTGCGAAAACAAGTGGACAGGACTGGCGAAACCGAACCACTACCTATATTTTTGTTGTGGTACCTGTCAATTGCGAACCATATGTGGAGGTCAAGTTACGGCGCTTCAGCTGAGGCTCGCCAGCGTGATAAGCCTTGATAACGACTGCGTTATAAAGACAAACGAATTTACTACATACGCTCGTAAACACTATGAAAGTCGAATGAACGTAAAATACGATGTGGAAACCTCAGTAATAGCGCCAATAAACCAGGTTATCAACTTGACTATCGATCAAGAGAACGAAAATTACACGGATGTAAATCCCGAACACAAAATATGGTTTAAAGAGATGGAAGCTAAAATAAAAATGCTGAAAGAAAGTTCTACTTACCAAGACACAAATGACATATCGTATCACGATGCACATCATTATGCGATGATTTACTGCCTGGTGGGAATCGTGATTATCGTCATCGTGGTTGCATGGCGCAGGACACGTCGCAGTTGGAACAACCCGTCAACAAGTACAGGTGGGGCGGAGAGGAGCAACCGCCCGCAACCCCAACCGGCCGCGCGGCGCACTGCACAGGCCCGCCCCCACCCCCGCCAACGACCGGAACTACACCTCGCCATAAGCGATAGCGAAACTGAGATGAAGGATTTTACCAACAAGGAAAAAGTGAAACCACCTGTGTTTCCTAAATTAATTATTAGTGATGATGATTCAGTGTAGTGTAACTTTTTATAAATTTTTATTATTTTAAAATACTTTGATGGTTAAGTAATACTTATGCTATTAGTACTTGCTTTGTCGAAGTTTTATACTTATGCTAACATTTAATTAACAGGAATGTACCCCACCCTAATTTAACATTTTTGCCCCTCGGGAGAATGTTCGGTGTAACCTAACACCTTTGATGTAGTAGCGGCCCGCCGCCCCGCGGCCACCTTCAGTGCACATTATTAGACAGAACGGGTCGGGTGCATTCTAATTTTAATAAGTATTTTCAACAATTTACTGTTATATTTTGAGTAATAAATAGTGAAAAGAACTTAACAACATTTCATTTCAAATCAACAACCAACGCACCGCCCCGAACACTAAGAAATATTAAAAAAGACTGTGAAAACGAATTTTCCCAGACATGAGACCTAGATAGATCGATTTTTGGGCCCCAAAAACCCCTGTATACTAAATTTCATCGAAATCGTTAGAGCCGTTTTTGAGAAACCGATTACAAATATATATACAAATATTGCTCGTTTAATAGTATAGGCCCGTCCCGTGTGGTGCCGGCAAAGAATAGTACCAACCCATACATACCCGTGGGTGTCGTAAGAGGCGACTAAGGGTTAACTGGAGGGTGGGCAGCAGCATCCTCCTTTATATCTTACATCTTACTTACTGCGGTCACCTACAACCGCGGTCCGTGGTGCCAGCCGTAACGCTAACAAGCGAGGTGACTATGGTACTTCCCCTCCACATTTTTCCAGCTTTAGCTAGAATTCTGAAGGGGGCTCCCTGTCCTGTAGTGGACGTTTCATGGGATGTTATGATGAATAGTATAGGATATCATCATCATTGCCAGCTTTCTTCTGTTTTTCCCAATGGTCTTTACGAAGTCTGCTACTGCACTGCTTTTTACACAGAGCGACTGCCATCTGACCTCCGCAAGTCAGAAGGCAAACCGGACCCGACCCAAGCGGTCAACTTGGTTGTCATAGTTTTCAAGCCGCCAAATAGCGTCGGACTTGGCTTAACAACTACTATCTTTGACAGCAGCCGAGACCAACGGCTTAACGTGCCCACTACGGCCGACGCTGCTTAAAGGGGTTTTCGGTGGTGAAAAATTGATCTAGCTAGGTCTCATGTCTGGGAAAATTCGTTTTCACCGTTTTTAGGATTCCGATACCAAAATGGTAAAAAAAGGAACCCTTATGGTGCGACTTTGTCTGTCTGTCTGTCCGTCTGTCTGTCACACCTCAATATCTCAGCAACCACTTACGCTATCGACTTGAAATTTCGAATAGTATTAGCATATAGTTGCCCAACTTCATTGCACATGAAAGAATTTTGAAAAAAATATGATTATTTAGGTGTTCGTGCCTTCGCTTGAACCATATTTGAGATTACACTCTAGTATCTCAGCCCGTTTCACTCAGATTTCATATCTTGCAGCGCCCTCTGGCGACTATTTTGGTTACTAAGGTCCCCCCCCACGCCCGTCACAAGCGCCCGTCTGTTCTTTGATCAGTACGCTTTTGTATCTCAGCCGAGTAACACGTGCCTAGTGAAAAAAAAAAAAAAATGTTTTTTTAAGTTTTCTCGTTCTGTTGTGAATTCCGCTCGGACTCTTAGCCCAGCGACGAGACGCAGCTGTCTCTATTAGGCACCGTCATTACCGAAGTCATTGTAAAATGATTTTTCGTGCATCACTGTAAATTCCGCTCGGACTTTTGGGTCCAGTGACGAGACGCAGCTGCCTCTCTAGGCACCGTCATAACCGTCGTCTCATTGACCGACGTATGTTACCACATACGGCTGCCTCCCTTAAGCACCGTAATTGTAAATGCCATGCTTTCGTGATACGACGGGTGTCGCTTCACGAGACAACGTGTCGCTTCACAAGACGACGTGTCGCTTCACAAGACGACGTGTCGCCTCACGAGACGTCATGTCGCTTCACGAGACGTCGTATGTCGCCTCACTCATCGACGTCGTCTCACGAGACGACGCGTGTCGCTTTATTGGCCTGCGTCGTGTGTCGGCTCATGACACGACAAGGAACAGTGGCCAGTTTTGAAACTAATCTCACAAGCTGATCATCATCATTGCCCTAGCTTTGTTCTAAGCGACCTATCCTAAGGGATTTGACAAGAGCACTGGTATTCTCAAAGAGCGACTGCTATCAGACCTCTGCAACCCAGAGGGAAGGTAAACCGAATCCAAACCTAGACAAGGTTTTATAAGGCTATAATGGCCAGCATGGATGTCAGAGCCCCAAGCCGTCAAACGGCCTCTGACTTGGCTTAATTACTATCATTAACAGGCCGGGATCAATGGCTTAACGCGCCACCCAAAGCACGAAAACGCTCTAGTTGTTGTGCCACTATAGTCTAGCTATAGCGATCTCCCGTCCGGGTTCTGACCACGGCCCACATTGCTTAACTTTCTTGATCAGAAAGAAAGAGTAACTACTACTCGACCACGAGCGCTTCTCTTACACGTTAATTACAGAACATGGCAAGTACTTCCATAGTAATTATGGACGGTCTGCAGTCTAAGTGGCCTATACATGTTGCCTCAATCAATGATCTTTGTCGCCTAACACAAAAACTTGTTGTCAGCTAATGGTCATCCTTTCATTTTGAGATTTATAATCAAAACAGACCAGGGCAAGCTAGCTTATCTCCGCTAGAAGCTATTCTCTCTTCAAACAAAATCATTTGTTTTGATGACTTGGACTTGTGAGAGGTCAGATTACCCGGTGTTCTTAAAATTGAGAGAACTTTATGTAGTTAATAGCATCAGACGTTACCTTGCGAAATTCCATTATTTCAATTTATGGAAAATATGTAGCAACCTCCAAAATAGATGCCATGCACTCACTTTTTACCGCTTGCTTGTCCGCAAATAAATGTGTAGGCAACAAACAAACAACAACACGACAAGGGAGGTAATTTATTATTAAAAAGTCACTTCGTAGCCTCAAAATTAAGAAGATATTTTGTTGCCTCAAAGGACGTTGTATCCAGAGTAGCACAGTGTGGCGCTTCAAAGCCGACACGGTTCATACTTAAACCACACACTTTTTATCCGTATGAGAGACGAAAAACAAAATATTCTTAGCCACTTGCGCCAAAGTAATTGTAACGTATCCTCCCTTCATTCCTTTGTTCTTACAGACAAGCGAAAATTGAATGTCTTATACGTGGCTTACAGAACGATTCCTCGACAAGTTGGGACATAAGTACTAATAAGAAAATATGAATTTCCTTATCCCCCCACAAAATTATATCTTTGCTTGCATGGTCATAACGATTGATGTTAAAAGTTTGTGAATAATAATAACACAGCACACCTACCTTGGGAAGTGCGTTCCCACTTTCTTCTGGTAGATAGAATGAGAGGGGGGGGGGGGGGCAATAAAAACTACCAGTCCAACAAGGACAGCCTCACTTTCAGCGAGGGGAAGAAACGGTTTCACCTATCTGCTCCCCGTCTAAGTGCATTCCTGTAAAGTGAAACTTACAATTTTATTCACAGCTGCAGCCTGATGACAATAGCTACACAAAAGACTGATTCATTATTCACGTCAAATTTATTTTAAAACTACTTCTAAACGTTTCTTTCTTCATTGTCCACAAACGCTTACATACAAACACAGAGTAAGTAAGAGGTTATTACAGCGCGTTCAGAAAAGTCTGTCTATGACGGTTATTTTCTGCGCATGGGTGACAGGCGGAGAGCCAATGAACGATCCGCTCGCCCCTGGGGGACAAGTACTAACTCCTTGCTGGGGGGAGCCGCGCTTACCCCCGCGACTCTTGACTTCTGCGCATTAACGGTCACAGACGGAGTTATTTTGCACGCAGTATACAAAGACGAGTTTAGCTAATAAATCGGAGTTCCTGCCAGCTTTCCTAAGCTTGCTTGTTGCGTGATAGCCAGTAAGCGTATCAACACTTTCTAGTCAAAGCAGGACAACCCTGACATCAAAAGATTTTGGCCTCTGAGATGATTAAGTCTCCACTAACCAAGAAGACAACTGCGACCTTCCGAAGCACAAAAAACGCTATAGCTGCCGCAGTTAACCATACCCAGAACTTATGTTGCGTAACTTTCTTTATTTGTAAGGAAAATTCATCTAAGCTATAACCGTTTTTGTGAATATGATGCTATTATTCACGAGTCGCAAGATTAATAATATTGCACTTAAAGACTAAGACAAGTACACGCAACTTTAGCTTCTCTTGTCAAAAAGCTTCTTAACCATCGTTTTGTGCTTACATAAACAGTATTAAATTATCCGATGCCAGGATCTAGTAGGTACTTTCTTCACCAAATTTTGGGCATTTGACGAAGGCTTTTTCCAGCAAGTAAATCATGAACATACAACTAAAATGTGTTAATATTTCGAGCCGATTCTGGCGTGATACGTTAAGGCATACTTTATTGAGCAAACAAAATACTCCACCACACATGACAGGCAGCCAGCACATTGGTGGTATTGTAAAGGTCATCGTGTAAGAAAAAGTAGGTAACTTTCGCCAATATAGACCTTTTGGACCTTATTAACTAAGCTACAGGCTTTAGATAGGTAACCAACATGTTTACAGCTGGATTTGTAATACCCTTAATTGCATATTACCTATAGTAATGTTTATTTTGTTCCGGGTCTTAGCCCGATAACAGTTATTAGGCAAAATAAATTACCTTATTATTCCCGACGTTTCGGCTGCGTTGCAACAGCCGTGGTCACGGGTAGACTGAAGAGAGGTGAACTACGTAGATATTATTGTGAGGGTAAACTAAAATTGTTATTGTCTCGCACAGGAAAAGTGCGAAAGTCTAAAACAAACCTTACCTATAGTAAGCTAAGCGTCAAATCCTTGCTATTGAGTAAGCAGATGCAATCAAGTAGGCAGCAGTAACTTATTTACTTCTTGCTTGTATGAGTTTTCAGATCCAAAAGATGATGTCGTAGATCGAGGATCTCTTGCAGATGCCTCAGTCAACCTTACCCAGACTTATGTATTTGCTAACATTAATTAATAGCTATATTTCCCAGATGATGCTCACATCCTAAGTGCAACCATACAAAGGGGAAACACCCATGCTAATAATAATATCAGGACTATCTGATAGCTATCACCACCCGCTAAAAGTATTTGAATTCGGCCTGTTAGAATTGACAAATTATTGTTAAATCTGCAATAATGTTCATATTAAATTTAAACTTTGCTTCGGTTGCTCTGGAGTTTAGTTGTTCTGTAGTTTTGTAGCTCAGTAGCATATTTGCATTGCCATAAATGCACTTTTTCAGTTTGATTGTTTTTCCGCTGTAAAGTAAAAAGATTTCTTGAACAGTCCAAAAAATTCTTTATTCCGCTACAGAGTTAGTTTCGAAAAACAATTTTTGGTCGGTTTGTTATAGTTTGCTTTCTTATAACAGCAACAGCTTGTTCTGATGAACTTGTGGTAAAATCAAGGATACCCGTATTTTGTTGGTATCCCAAAAATCCCAATACTCTAGTTCCAACTTGTATGCACCAACAATGAAGACTTCGACACCTTTTGCATTAAGGCCTTTGTTGTAAATTTTAAAAAACCATGAATAATAGTTTAACATAAATAACTTTTCACTACATTTTTATCGTGGTTTGATGGTTTTTACAAAAATCCTTGTTACCTTTAAGCATTCTAGAATACTTTTGTAATTACAATGACATAGTAAAGTAGTAGTTTTTGATCCCTAACTATCTCAACTCTCGACGAATCTTCTTTGCTCTTTAAGCATGATAAGACTATTAAAACAAGAAGTCACCTCGGAACCTCAAATTGAAATTGTTTTGTTGTTATATTCTGCATTTGGACTAGACCAGCCAGTTTTCAACATCGCTATAACACCTGGTTGCCTCGCCACAGAATTGGTTGTAACCTTACAAAATAAAAATTCAAAATCCAAATAATTAAAATAAATCGAATTGATCGGTCGATCATTTTGTTCAGCCGTTTTGTTCCTTCTCATATTAACATGAGATCAACACGAAATCACTTGTGATTTTCATTAATTTTGTAAGTGGACCTCACCTTGTTCATACTCAGTATTTGCTGAGTACCTAGAAGAGCGTCATTTTACAGGTTTTTTTTTTTTTTTTTTTATTTATTTTTGTTGTTGATAAACCCAAATTTTTATTTAATAATAATCTGACGCATACCGTCTAGAGCACTTACCACCGCAAACAAGTCGGATGCTCAGACTGGTTGTAATCTGCAGGCGATACCTAAGTAACTTTTACAAGTTGTGAGTCCAAAAGTTTAATTTTCCATAAAATAAACAATCAAAGAGCTGTCGTAAGAGAAATTACATATACTGCATATTTACATACTAAGCTGTAATATACTATTTTTCAATCACTCATTGTAGGTAATAAGATAAACGAGCCCTACTCATCGTCGCAAAGCGTCTGGTGTAGTGACTGATTACTGAACGCAGGAAAAACTTTGAGCATTGATGAGAGTTTCAACTCCTTCCAAAAAAGATTTGTCAGGTCAACAGATTTATTTGTTAGCATCATCTCAAATTGCCTGCAGTTTTTCAATATTTGCTGTTTGTAATCTTACAATTATTCAAAATTATCTATACAATTTATTATTATTAGTATTAAAAATAAAAAATAAAGTATTGCTACCGCGTGCAACGCTAGAAAATCTAAACAAGAAAATGAAATATTTAGATTTTCTTTTACTTATTTGTTTCGTGAGTCCTATTTATTATGAAGAAAGTTTCGACAAGACTGTTTGATTAAATTTAAAAATACTAATTTAAAATTCTTAAATTAACTCTGTTATAAATTACGCATTAAAGACAAATTTTACTAAATGAGACAGGTCACAGTACGCCCGCCAAAGCGCCGTCAGAAGTTAAACACGTCTCAAATATGGTTCAAGCGAAGGCACGAACACCTAAATAGAACCGTTTTTCCCCCGAAGGGTAAAAAACGGATATTTAGGTTTCTGCCGAAGCTTGAACCATACCTGAAGGCCTTGCCGGCTTAATTTAAAGGTACTGATCAAAGAACAGACGGGCGCTTGTGACGGGCGTGGGGGGGGACCTTAGTAACCAAAATAGTCGCCAGAGGGCGCTGCAAGATATGAAATCTGAGTGAAACGGGCTGAGATACTAGAGTGTAATCTCAAATATGGTTCAAGCTTCGGCAGAAACCTAAATATCCGTTTTTTACCCTTCGGGGGAAAAACGGTTCTATTAATGTAAAGGGGGCCAAAATAGGGTGGGCCAAATTTAAAATAAAAAAAAACATACCCCCCCCTGATCTCCGAAGTTTGTAAAAGGAAAAATCTGAATTAATTACAGTTGTCAGAAGTCTATGTAAACATTACAGCAAAAATAAAACGGTCTTTCTAAGTTGCACAGTTTTTTAGAAATCTGCAAATAACCTTTACAAACAAATTTAGTTTTGCGGTCCTACAAATGGACTTTATTGCTTCCAAAAATACAAAAAGTATATCGGAACCCTCGGCGCGCGAGTCCGACTCGCACTTGACCGGGTTTTTTAATTTTTTTTGCGCGTTTATAAAACTTATAGCGCCATCTGTTGTTGAGTAGCATAGCTTGCACACCCGATAAATTTCAGGTTGAGGCGGCTATTATAGAGCGAAGCTCGGACGCCCAGGTACTATTTATTTATATATATACAAATATTGCTCGTTTAATAGTAAAGGATGTACGTATATGTCTGCAGCCGCTGGCTAACAGCGACAGAGGACCGCATGTCCCGCATGGAGTCTGGCGCAGGCGGGTTGGCGGCAGTGCGCGCGCTTCACTCGGAGCTGCGCGCGCAGCAACCGCTGGTGGACGCGCTGGCCGAGTGTGTGGTGGTGGTGGAACCAGACTCGGAAGCTGATAGCGCCGCCGCCACGCTACAAGACATGGAGGACAGGTCAGAACAGTTCTTCTTCTTCTGGTCTTGGGATGTAAACAAGCGCTTTCTATTTGCCTTGTTTTGGATCAGATGACTTAGTGTGGAAATGTACCCTAATATTTATTATTAATATGTACTTATTCAACATATACTACGGCGATCAATAAGTAGTGAGAATGATCCAGAAAATAAACTACTATTGATAAATTAGCACACTATCCACTGATATTATACCCAATTTTTACTTGGTATGGTTTCGTATCAGAGCCTAGAAGTCAGCAGAAATTTATTCTTAGTTAAATATTTCATCCGACTCCTTTGCGGGAAAATTTCAAACCCCACACTTTTAGCTTCAATATCTTTATTTGTCCCACCATTACCCACACACAATTTACGCCCAAGAAAACATCCATTGCTATTCATACCCGATTCTCGTACAAAATGTTTATCTTTTTCACCACTCCGTAAAGCCATAAAACTTTTAAATAACATCCTTTCGCAGATTTCACAACATCAGGCAGGACCACAGTAGCCTAGTTGGTAAAGCGTCTCCGGTACTGACGGAGAAGACGCAGGCTCGAATCCTGCCTGTGGTTGTGAAATTTTGCTATTTTCTACTTTGTAGATTTATCCGAACACTGGAAGTGTTAAAATAAAATCATTTTCAGAGTAGTTATGGTTATAGCTTGTTCATACCAATCCAAACTCAGCTTTTAATCGTTTTTGCAACTTTCGTTATTCTCAACTTTTAAGTTGTTTGCTGTTTTGTTTTGAACTTTACCTCGTTATTCATAAGTTTCTAAATATTGTGGCATAGGTTATTGTCGCCATCTTTTTACTGAAATAAACTGTCAATAATCATAAACATTGTTTATTCTCACTACTTTTTGATCACCTCTCGTATAACTTCATGAAATTAATAAAATGAAAAAATATATACTAAATATACGGTTTGCGACCAGGCTGGCAGCGCTGGGCGAGCGTTGGGCTCACACGTGCCGTTGGACGCAAGCGCGCCTGAGCCGCCTCGAGCGAGCCGCGCGCACGCACACCGCGCATGCTCGCCTCGCGCGCGCCGTCACACAACACGAGGCGCTGCTCAAACAGGTAACCCCACCACACAAACAGGTAACCCCACCCCACCTCACGAACTTCACTTCACCACACAAACAGTTAACCCTACCCCTCAAACTGTTAATGTGACGCCACAAAAATGTAATCCACCCCACAAACTGTCAACTTCACCTCACAAACAGGTAATCCCTCCCCACAAACTGTTAGCTTCACCCCACAAACAGGTAACCCCACCCCATAAATGTAAACGTTATGGAACAACAGAGGAGTAAAAAGCAGTGGGAACGGTAATAACAGTGATATAATTTAGTTGAGCCTAGCAGCTTGTATATAGAACGTAAAGACGGTAGAAAAATATAAACAAACAACGTTCCTAAGATACTTACAGTTCTTGAGTTCAAGTGGCCAGTGTGGATCGTCAAGCAGAACTATGAGGTCTAATACAGTCGATCGACAACTGCCTACAAACATTAAGGTCTTAACATGACATGGGTTCATCCAGTAACTGTAGGCCAATCTCATTAGGAACTATTTTGGGCGAAATTCTAGAAAAGCTGCCTTAACCTGAATTGTCAAAATATATAAGGATAGATCCCAATCTCCCAACGAATTCGACTATCATAAGCCTCAAACATACCGTTGGTTACTACAAGCGTCGTAGTACAGTCAACGACAGGTCAAGCTTTACACTCGCAGCGCGACTCTAGCCCGTACGTCTATTAACATAAGAACGGTACAAAGATTTGCTCTTAACTGTACTAGCGCAAATTGTTTTCTGGACCTGAGTCGTGCATTTGACCTTGTAAATTATGAAATTTTATGTTTTAATTTTATGTCTCACAAGTGAACTTATATCCTTGTTGAAATATTGGTACGGAGGCCAAATCAACAATGTGAAATGAGGCGACATGACATCTAGTGGCTACAGACTAGATTGCGGGGTTCATCAGGGTAGGTTAACCTCTCCGGACCTTTACTATCTGTACGTAAACAACTTGATTGGTGAGTTGAGAAGCACTTAGGTAGGATGTCACTTAGGAGGGGTTTGTGTCAACAACATAAATTATGCCGATGACATAGTGCTTATCAGCCCATCAATCAGTGGGCTGCAAAAACTATTGTCAGTCTGTGACCATTATGCTAATGCTCATGGTGATGAAACAGAGATGATGTTGTGTAAGGCAGATAAAGGTCCGGAGAGAATTCAAGAAGTTACCTGGGGCACATTCTCACACCGGACCTAAGAGACGACACGGGTATATAAAAAGAGAGGCGAGCGCTCGCTATTCGGTGTAACATGCTCGCGCGTAGGTTCGGCCACTGCATGAAAGAGGTAAAACAGACACTGTTCACTACCTACTGTCAGTGTCTGTACACCTGCCAGCTGAAGAACGTCGTGGAGTACCACAATAGTAGGAGATCCAACAAGGCGTACCTTGCACATTAACCTGCTGGGGTGAAACTTGGCACAATTCAAGTAAACACTTATAGGTCACATATAAGAAGTGGTGCTCCCCGGCAGGACGCGACAGAGACGCACAGTGGGGCATAATGTCGAAAATGTGTCGTGTTTTACTATACCTAAAAATTTTTAGCATGGCAAAAGCTTACCAACACTTTTTGCAGCTTTATCAAGGCTATTGTGCTCCATGATTAATAGTAATCATCTAAAGCTGTAAGAAAAAACAAGTTTGTAAAACAATGTTATTTTTTCGGTCAAATATACTCTGGTTCGTGGTAGTTTGTCTGGTTCTATGGCTGCAAAATGTGTTGGTAAGCGTTTGCCATGCTAAAAAATTTAGGTATAGGTCGATAGTTGTATCTTTTGAACCGAAATAGGTAGCTGGTTGAAAATTTCACAGGTTGTGTGTTTTTAAGAAAAATATATTACCTTATAATAAGATCTAAAAAAAAAAAATAAGGGAGGTTGCAAGAAACATATTTTGTTTGTTTTTGCTCTGTCGTCAGAACGGTTATTAATTCGAGCGTCAAACTTGGTATGTAGTTCACTAAAATGTCAATAAAATGGACATGTCCTGACTGACTGACTAAGTGACTGATTGACTGACTGACTGACGCCGACCCGTAACCGCTTTAGCTACACGTTTGAAATTGTGTGTGCTAATTTAATGAATACCACAAACACCATATTAAAAAGAATTTTCCAATAATCATCCTCCAAGGATGTGAAATAAGTAATGAGGGAAGAATGATAATATTAGCGGAACAAATTAATTGATTACCAAAAGTTTTAGCTTTGGGTAGTCTTTGACTCTCTTCACAACCTCAAATAAATTCCTCTCGTTTATTGTCAGGGCTACTCGCAGGACAGGTCAAGAAAGGTCCTTTTTTTAGGACTTTCGCTAGTAACCTGAAAACGGTGCGTCTTAGAGACAAGGCTTTCAGAGATGAAAAAAAAAATAAAAAAAAAATAAAAAAAATAGAAAAAAAAAAGTAAGTAAATAAATATAAATAAAATAGTAAATTTGCCACAACTTTTTCCTTATACATAACTAGTTGTGCCCTACGACTTCGCTTGTGTGAAGTGTTGATTGCGGCTGCGTCGGCTTAAACTTCATAATCGCAAATCTTCTGTTACTGTTATTCGTTTGCAATGAAACAAAGTTTATATGATGCACCAACGTAAGTTTAATACATTATTGAAAAATTCATTTGAATCGGTTCAGTAGTTCGTGAGTAAATAATAGACAGCCGCTTGAAATTTAAAATTCGAATATTTCGTCTTATAGTGAACCGATTTCATTGAAATTATACTCGTGCATTGCATCAAGTTACGGTTGACAAATTATTGAAAACCTCATTTAAATCTGATCAGTAGTTTGTGAGTGAATTGAATCTGTGTGTTTGTCTGTTTTTCTCTCTATCGGCGGCATAGCTCAGATGACTTCAGTACTAGAAAGCTGTAATTTGGTATGAATATACGTGTTAACGTGGACCATGTTTTCTGATATTAATAAATTATAATAATAAAATTTCAAACGAGTAGCTAAAGCGGTTACGGGTTGGCGTCAGTCGGTCAGTTAATCAGTCAGTTAGGATATGTCATTTTATTGACATGTTTATTGACGCTTAAGCGCGAGCGACCGACTTTTTTTGTCGTTGCCAGAATGCAAACAGAAAATGACAGAACATAACATGTATGAACAGCTAATTATTTTACTATTTTGTATTTATGTTATTGTGGTTTATTTGCCTGAATAAAGAACTATTATTATTATTTTATTTTTTGAGCTAAAGGCAACATACAAAATTTTTCATCTCAGGAATCACCCAAAAACTTCCTCAAAAGGCCTAGCTAAACCCAAATATTTTACAAAGGATCCTCCCAGAGATGTTTTATCCTTAAAATATTACCAGGTGAGCAAGCCATGGTGCCCACCAACAGATGGCGCTGCAGGATTTCTGAAACGCGGTATTATCTCACTTTTCTATGGCTATCTTCCGGCTCCATCATCAGATCAGCTCCAAGTTACGACAATATTGCACATTTCATCTAAAATGGAAACCGGGAAGTGGATCAAATTAAACTTGTAAGATTCGGTTACAGACAGATAGACAGACACCGCGACAGGTGAAACTAAATAAAAAGCTTTTAATAATAGGTAAAGCACATATCTTTGTATAAATACTTATGTTTTGATCGAAATGTTAAAATTTCTTCATACATACATACATACATCACGCCTCTTTCCCGTCGGGGTAGGCAGAGACCACAGTCCTCTACCTGCTACGATCTTGACATACTTCCCTTGCTTCCTGTACTTTCATCCATCCTTTCATACATGCTCGTCGGTTTTGGGTACTTTTAACCTGGCCTTTATTCAGAACTGGTGGGCTAAGTTAGCTACGGACTGGATCCCAGAAGACGGGCGGCGTCACCAAGGTCGTCCTAGAAGAAGATGGCGCGACGACTTGGATGCTTTTTTATTAGACTGGAGAACAGAGACTCAAGACCGCGATAACTGGCGAAAGAAAGGGGAGGCCTTTGCCCAGCAGTGGGACACATTAGAAGCTACATAATAATAATAAATAATATCTTTAAAAATTGCTGAGATAGTGAAGACAAAAGTGTGTTCAAAAGTGTGTACATTCATACATACATACATAACATCACGCCTCTTTCCCGTCGGGGTAAGCAGAGACCACAGTCCTCCACCTGCTACGATCTTGAAATACTTCCCTTGCTTCCTGTACTCTCATCAATCCCTTCATACATGCTCGTCGGTTTAGGGTACTTTTAACCTGGCCTTTATTCAGAACGTCCTGAATTTGGTCCTGGTACGTTCGCCTAGGCCTTCCCCTTCCAACGTTTCCATTCACTCTCGCCTGGTAGATCTCTTTCGTCAGTCTTCGTTCATTCATCCTATCTACATGACCAAACCATCTCAGCATCCCTTTCTCGATTTTGGTCACTACGTCAACTTTCACACTTTCCATCTCTCGTAAACTTTAAGCCCAGATACACAAACTCCTTCACTTGTTCGACTTGTTCACCACCTATTAATATAGTACACTCTGTCATACGAGTACATTCTTCTCTTTCAAGTACCATTACTTTCGTCTTGCTTACATTTACTTTCATTCCTTTCCTGTCCAAAGCCACATTCATCATTGTTACCATCTCCTGCAACTCGTCAGCAGATGACGCAAGTACAACTTGGTCATCAGCGTAGAGAAGACATTTGATGAGTAACTCATTCATTCTCAGTCCACACATACGCTCTTTCAGATCAATCAACAGGTTAAACAGCCAAGGTGACGCTACACATCCCTGCCTAACACCTTTTTCGATGCTAAACCATTCAGTGTGCGCCCCGCTTATTCTGACACAAGCACTGGAATCCTCATAGAGAGATTTCAGTGCTTGAATCAGATGCCCGTTTACCTCATACAAAGACAGTGCTGACCACAATTCATTCCTCACCACTCGGTCATAGGCCTTTTCCAAATCTAAAATACAAAAATACCTGAAAATACCTGATCTTTACATCCCATTCCCTTTCTAAATCCCGCTTGTACATCCCATATTTTTTCGTCAGTATCTTTCATCACTCTTTCAATCAAAACCTTTGCATACAGTTTGCCGACGACACTAAGAAGGCTTATCCCGCGGTAATTTTTGCAGTCCTGTTTTGACCCTTTTCCCTTGTACAGCGGCACAATCACAGCCTTGCACCAGTCACCTGGTACTTGGCTGTTCGTCCAACACAGGTTGAAAAGGCGGTACAACTGACTAGCCACAATGCCTCGCCCAGCCTTCAACATCTAGACCGGCACTCTATCATACCCAGCTGCTTTACCTGATTTTACACTATTCATTGCTTTTATAATCTCATCCATACTTATCTCACTTACATAATTATCATCTTTATTCTCATCTTCATTCTCATTCATTTCCACAGAAGACCTCGGTACGCTGGCCTCTGCTTTTTCTCTCTCAAACAGACTTTCAAAATATTCCTTCCACCACCTTTTATAATACTTCCATCCTGGCTTCTGATTTTACTCAGCTCCGACGTTCCGAACTTTCCTCGGGCTGTCCGTATGGATTTCCAGAAAAACTTTTGGTTCGACTGGAAATCTTCAGTAAGCCTTCTGTTAAACTCATCCTTACACTCCTCTTTCTTTCTCTCAACAACTTCCTTAACAATACCTTTCGCTCTTTTATATACCTTTCTTGCTACACTAACGTCATCAATTGTTGCCTTCTGCATTCTTTTACGGCTTACCAATCTGACCATGCTTTCTTCTTCTCACAAACAGCTGCCTGTACACTTTTATCCATCCACATATTCTTCTTTTTTCCACCCTTTCTCCTTTTTGACACCCCACAAACATCGACAGCTATACCTACTACTCCATCTTTAAATTCATTCCACAAACATTCAATATAATTTACTTCTTCCAGGTTCTCAATTTGTAAGGTTTCTTCATATTGTAATGAATGATCATTCCATTTATAATATTAATTCTCAATTTTTTTTAAATCATATTATTTTTTCAGGTTTTTGTTCTGTTGTATAACAATTTACTCCTTTGATTTGAGTGCACATTGGCTTTGGTAGATCCGCTAGATGGCGCTAGGGTCGTTTTCAAACACGGTAACGATTTGTTTTCTGGTTTCAATGGGGTTGTTCGTTGCTCGGTTCATCTTTTGTCGTTAGCGTAAGTATCATTTCACAATTTTTGTAAACCTCTCCGCAGAATTTCACATTCTGTGAGAAGAGGTTAAAAGCATGATGTAATAGGATAGGTAGGGTTCCGCTAATTTTTAAAAGTATCGATTCCTACTCGATATACAGGGTGTAAGGGACGGTGTGTGTACCGAAAACTGAAAGGGCGTGCTCAGTCAACGAAACTAAACAACTTTCCAAACAAACATTTCTGGGAAATGAAAAAGTTTTTTGACCTCTGCATACATTGCTCACTCTGGTCGAACAGTTTGTTTGGAGAGGTCAAAAATTGTTTTTTAAATGTTTCTTTAGGAATTTTGTTCAGTTTCGTTGATTGAGCACGCCCTTTCAGTTTTAGGTACGCCACGCGCCGTCCCTTACACCCTTTATATTGAAGTGCCTGGGCGACCGAGCTATGCTCTGTATAATTCAAATATCATCGCGTGAGCAAGCTATGCTATTCAACAGCAGATGGCGCTGTAAATTTCTTGAACGCGCAAAGAATAAATGGTACAGTAGCACTGCACTTACTTTCTCGCGAGATACGAGAGTCATCATTTCCCACCATAGTGTTCCCACCAGGAATCGAACCCAGAACTTCCGGATCAAGAGCTGAATGCTCTAACTACTAGATTATAAAGAGCTGCGGATAGTAAAGAGTAAATAAGGACCAAGTGCAAACTTAAGTTTGTGATTCCATACAAATAATATAGAAATACAATCTTACCTATACTAGATTTATGTAAAAATGTTTAAATAAAATATGCAAACAGGCAAATAACCAATTTAAAATTCCAATTTGAAGCATTAAAATAAGCTAATTGAAACCGATTTTGAGTAAAGCAAATTTCCAAGTTTTAGTAGTAAGGGAACACCCCTTATATGAAGTTCCACAGACCAATGGATCCTGCCGAAGATACCTTGCATGAAGATTCTCGGTCATGCAAAGTTTCATCAAGATCGTTTGAGCCGTTTTTGAGCAAATTGCAATCTTTCATTTCCTTTGTATGACAGCTTCCCTCAAAAAGAGAGCCAGCAAGAAACCACTTAGTATCCTTCGATGAATTTAAAGGAAAATCTTAAATTTGAAATATGGTGTCAATCGGACTATTCGTTTAGCCGCTAGGCCAAAGCGTGACGGACGGACCGACCGACGGACGGACATTTTTGGGAGACTTGCTTTTTATGATGTATTTAAGTGATATAGAACACATTTTTGAGAACATTAAAAAAAAAAGTAAAAAAAAACCCGGCCAAGTGCGAGTCGGACTCGCGTCCTAAGGGTTCCGTACCTATCTACCATATGATATACAAAACGCTTTTGCTCTTTGACTTTAAAAACTCCGCGACCATCCAACTTGACCCCCTCTTTTATAGAAAAGTTCTTGAAACGGGAGCTCACCTTAATTGGTTACTATTAGTTGTGAGAAAATTTGTAATATTTAATAATTTTAGACTATCCCCTTTATTTGTACTGTGAGACCTAGCTTCTTGCAAATTTCATAATTTTAGGTCAACGGGAAGTACCCTGTAGGTTTTGCTTTTTAGCATAAATGTATGGAGATGAGGACATAAAAAGCCATATCTTTTGATTGCGTCGTTGTAAAAATATGAAATTTTCAGATCTTGTGTGGTTTATAGACCTTAATATTCGTTATCAATTTCAACCTGATAACTTCTCGTTCGTGAGAAAAAGTGTCTTAACAGACAGACAGACAGACGGACAACAAAGTGATCCTATAAGGCTTCCGTTTTTTATTTTGAGGTACGGAACCCTAAAAACGGTGAAAACAAATTTTCCCAAACATGGGACCCCTCCATCTTCCCTCCCCCCTTCTCCATCATCCCTCCCCCCATCCCCCCTCCCTATCCCCCCTTTCCCCCTCCCCTCCCCTTCCCCCTCTCCCTCCCTCTCCCCCTCCCCTCCATTCCCCCCTTCCTCCCCCTCTACCTCCCTCCCCCTTTCTCTCCCTCTCCCCCTCCCCTTAACCCTTACCCTACCCCTCTCTCTCCCTCTCTCCCTCCCTCCTCCCCCGCCATCCCCCCTCCCTCACCCTGTCCCTCCCTCTTCCCCCATCTCCCCCTTTCTCGCCCCACATCTCCATCTCCCCTCCCTTCCCCCTTCACCTCCCCCATCCCCCCTTTCTGTCCCCCTTTTCCTCCCCCTACCCTCCCCTTCCCCCTCTCCCTCCCTATCCCCTCCCTCTTCCCCCTCCCTCACCACTCCCTCCTCCCCCCTCCCTCTCCCCCTCCCCTCCACCTCCCCAACCCTCCCCGTCTCCCTCTCCCTATCCCTACCCCTGACCCTACCCCTATCCCTGCCCCTAACCCTGCCCCTACCCCTACACCTATTCCTATCCCTATCCCTACTCCTAACGGCATCTTTACCGCTATCCCTATCTTTCTATAAACATACAACCGACTTTCATATTGATTTTTAAACATTTCAAACCTAGCGCACCCCAACCCCATCCCCAGGGGATGATGGTATTTCACGTCCACCACGTTGGATTTCAAAATTATTGTAGTTTTCGTAATCAGCGACCCGATAAACCATACAAACGACACCCAAATTTATTTTTAGACATTAAAACCCTATCGCACCCCAATCCTATCCCCAAGGGATGATGGTATTTCACGTCCATTTCAAAATTGTTGTAGTTTTTGAAATCAGCGACCCGATAAACCATACAAACGACACCCATATTGATTTTTAGACATTTCAACCCTATCGCACCTCAACCCCATCCCTACGGGATGATGGTACGAGTATTTCACGTCCATTACATTGAATTTCAAAATTGTTGTATTTTTCGTAATCTGCGACCCGATAAACCATACAAACGATATCCATATTGGTTTTTAGACTTTTTCACCCCATTTCCCTCTTTTGGGGGTTAAATTTGGGGTGGAATTTCAATAACAGTGATGTAAGTTCCACAGAATTACAACCCTAATGCCTAAACAACAAATTTAGTGGATTTTACTTTCAAAATGAAGGATTTTCAACTTCATCCCCCTTTTCACCCCTTAGGGTGTAGAATTTTTAAATACCTTGAGACACGTACAACTTAATTTTTAGTCGTCAGCCTAAATACAAATTTTGAAGATCCTTACTTTAAAATTGACGGACTTTCATACAAACTTTCATCCCCTATTTTACCCCCTTAGGGGTGGAATTTTGTAAAACCCTTTCTTAGTGCACCCCTAGGCCTCATAAGGAACCTACATGTCAAATTTGGAATCTCTAGACCCAGCGGTTTGGGCTGTGCGTTGATATGTCAGTCAGTCAGTCACCTTCTTCTTTTATATATATATAGAAGATTGCTCGTTTAATAGTATAAGATATCAGATTAATGGGTACTTAAGAAAACCGGTTTAAAAGCAAAAAGCAGAGGTACCTGGGCGGTCCCAGAAATATTCGACCTTACTTACTTACTGGCAGTTTTTATTTGATTGAATACTCTTTTTAGGAAGCGTGAACATTAAGAAATTTAAATTTAGAATTCGAACGCGCTAGGTCATTTGGCATTTGTTCTGAAGCATACTTAGTGAATGTTGTCATCGAATTTTTCGATAATGGATAAAATTGGTGTTCGTTACGTAATTCAATACTTTTATTTGAAAGGTCTCAGCCCAACTAATATCAAAGTGGAGCTTGATTCTACTTTGGGGGAGTCTGCTCCTTCATTTACAACAATAAAATATTGGGTGGCAGAGTTCAAGCGCGGCCGCTCGAGCTGCCAAGATGAACATCGCAGTGGACGACCAAATGAGGTGACTAATCCAGAAATAGTAAAAAAAATCCACAAAATTGTACTGGATGACCGTCGACTGAAAGTACGCGAGCTAGCAGATATGGTAGGCATTTCAAAAAGTGCAGTCCATCGTATTTTAACAGAAAACTTGGACATGAGAAAGCTATGCGCAAGATGGGTGCCGCGATTACTCACAGTAGAACAAAAACAGCGCCGTGAGGATGTGTCAGTCGAATGTTTAGCAAAATTTCGCAGCAACTAAGCCGAGTTTTTGCGTCGATTTATCACCATGGATGAAACATGGGTTCATCACTTTACACCTGAGACTAAGGAACAGTCAAAACAATGGACTGAAAGAGGAGAATCAGCTCCAAAGAAGGCAAAAACAGTTCCATCGGCAGGAAAAGTCATGGCTTCAGTTTTCTGGGACGCGCGTGGCATAATTTTTATAGATTATCTTCCAAAAGGAAAAACCATTAATGGCGAGTATTATGCCAACTTATTGCAGCGAGTGAAGAAATAAAGAAAAAACGGCCTCACTTGTCAAAGAAAAAAGTTTTGTTTCATCAAGACAACGCTCCAGTCCACACATCTGGCATTGCAATGGCTAAAATCGAAGAATTAAAATTTGAATTGCTTCCCCATGCACCTTATTCACCAGATTTGGCCCCGTCAGATTATTTTCTGTTCCCAAACCTAAAAAAATGGCTCGGCGGGAAAAGATTTTCGAGCAACATAGAGGTTGAGTCGTTGGTTAATGGCTATTTTGAAGAGTTTGACAATTCCTACTATAGACGTGGCATTGAAGCTATAGAGCACCGCTGAGAAAAGTGTATCGAGCTACAAGGAAGCTATGTAGAGAAATAAATATAGTTTGTCCCATTTATTTAGATTTTTCTTGGTTAGGTCGGCTACTTCTGGGACCACCCTCGTAACTTTGGATTTATTAAGGCGTATAAAATATATTTAATCGTGTTTCAGAGTCAGCCATATTCTTGATAAGATGCTTAATCATCACATTTTTTTTTCACGGCCATATTCATCACTTGTCGTTAAAAAACTGCTCAATTGAAGATTATGCGCTATGATCCCATTAACTAAGACGCTTATACGTATCACCGTTTTTATGATTTACACTAAACTAGGCATTGAACTTTAGACTTTAAGGGCACTGCATGTTATCCTACGTCATCTGGTACACGAAATTCGCAATCTGACCACATTTGTGGTCCGACTAGCGAAGCTGCCAACAGGATGCAAGGCAGACCTGTTGTTTTTCACTTATATAGGTACCTTCTATTTCCACGAATTGATTTCATTCGTGTAATCTGTCACTCAACCACTGCGCTCCGACTGTACAAAACCTGCCAGGTTTCGGATTGGCAGACCAACGTTTTGTGGACCTAGTAGGCCACTACTATGGCTACAAAGTTGCAAATTTCGTGTACTAGATGACGTAGGATAACATGCAGTGCCCTTACAGTCTATAAAATATTATCTACACTCATGTCGTAATCTTTGAATTATGATTCAAAAAGTTGGTACATAAGGCTGAATATTACGCAGAGTATGCATAAAAAATTAAAAAGTTACCATTACGTAACGATTTTTGTATGAAAATTTTGCAAAGGTGTTACGTAATTTAACTTTTTAATCATAACATAACACTTGGATAAAATTCTTCTTGAACCTAAACCTTTTTAAAGAAGACTGAATATAAGGTCTTTTAGAGAGACGGTTATAAATGTAACAGTTTTTCTTAGTAGCTGTCAAATATTTGTAGCATATTTACAAAGTGTGCCTTATAAACAACCTATTATTTTGGAGCAGTTACAGTAGCAGTTACTATAGTTACAATTATTTTATCTGTAGTGAAAAAAATGCGCGCGCAGCCTGAAATTAGAAGGAAATAGATATTAGATTTGCTGTTCAAATATTTACCTTTTTCAATGATGCTATTATCACATTCGGCTTCGCCTCATGTGATAAACCCAAACTCGTGATTTAATAACCTGTTTTATCTGACAGTTGCATAAACTACTATTGACTTAGTTGTATTTTTGTGTTATAGATGGAGTCAGAGCCGGTGAGTACGCTGGATGAAGCAATGGCGCGCATGCGTGCTCTGGCGGGGACTTGGCGCCGCGTGGGCAGAGCTCGGCGCTCGGCGACCCGCCAGTTGGAGGCCGCGGGGGGAGGGGAGGGGGAGGCGGCGGGGGAGCTGCGGGACCGGGCTGAGGCGCTGCTAGACCGGCTTGATGCGCTCACGCAAATACTGCATGTGCAGGCGCAGAGGGTATCTACCGCTATCTATCCATCTATCTATTTGCACAAAGCATCTTTAAAATTAAAGCCCCTTTAAGTCTATTGCTAACTCTTTCTGTTTTGCTGACAAAGAAAGTGACGGCTAAAGAGTGGAATTCTCTGCCTGCGTCTGTATTCCCGAGTTCATATAACCCGAATCTATTCAAGTCGCGAGTGAATAGGCTTCTTCTGGGTAAGCTCGTTCCATCGTCGACCTCATCTCTGTCTTCAAGACTAGATCGAGGTCAAGAGTAAGCCCATTTTCAATAAAAAATAAATGGTACAGCAACACTGCGCTTACTTTCTCGCGATACTCAAGGAAAATCTATCAACCGCAAACTTAAATTTGTAATGCCATACACATAGTATGGAAATAGTAACTTTTATTTACGTTTCTCCAAAAAAATATTCGAATGAAATATACAGATCACTTCAGAATTCAAATTGTCAAACATTAAAACAAACAAACCTCAAACGATTTCGAGTAAATCACATGTTTAACTTTTGGTAGTACTGGAACACCCTTTAAATGAATTTTCACAGATTTATGGATATTACTGTAGGATACTTGCATGGAGATTTTTTTTTATTTCCCAACACATGTTCCTTATGGATAATTGTTCAGTTTAGTCTACTGAGCAAGCCCTTTCAGTTTTTGGTACACCCTGTGTACTAAATATTATCCAAAAATATCATAAAAAATATCCAGTCAGGCAGAGCACCAATCCAGGATTAATATTATAGAAAATTTTAATAAACTCAATAGAACCAATTTTGGGTAAATCACATATTTACGATTTGGTGGTCCAGGAACACCCCTTATATGAAATTACACAGATCAATTGATACTGGCGCAAGATATCTTACATGGAGATGCTTGGTCATGCAAAGTTTCATCAAGATTCTATGAGCCGTTTTTGAGAAAATTTCAATTTTTCATTTTCGTTGTATGACAGCTACCCTCAAAAAGAGAGACAGCAAGAAACCAGTTAGAATCCTTCAATGGATTTGCATAAAACTCCTAAATTCAAAATATGGTGTCAATCGGACCATTCGTTTAGCCGCTAGGCCAAAGCGTGACGGACAGACCGACCGACCGACCGACCGACCGACGGACGGACATTTTTGGGAGACTAGTTTTTATGATGTATAAGTGATATAGAACACATTTTTGAGAAAATTAGAAAAACTTTTTTTTTTCACGAATACAATACCTTTCTCGCTCCGCTCGAAAGTAAAAAAGCTTTAACGAGTTAAAGAGTAAGAGGCCTGCCACACGACGCGTTGCGGCTGCGGTGCGGCTGCGGTGCGGTGCCGCAGCGGTGTCGCTGCGTTGTTTTACATACAAATAGTCATAGTGTTCACACGGTGCGGTGCGGTGACGCAACGCACTCACGACGGAGCTGCAGCCCCCGAGACGAAGCGGGCGGCGGTGTACTCATTGCGACGCCGCAGCGGCACCGCACCGCACCGCAGCACCGCAAACGTGGAAGACACACGCAAGCTCATAAATTTTTTTTGGGTTCCGTACCCAAAGGGTAAAAAACGGGACCCTATTAATATGCCTCCGATGTCTGTCTGTCTGTGCGTCTGTCACAAAAAAAGTGGAAACACTTACAAGCATGAAAGTTGGTTTGTTTAAAAAACAAAAATTATATATATTTTTAATTTAAATAAATAAATAAAATGTTTTAAATTAATTAACCATAGAGTTTCTTAAAAGCTAGGAGCAGGTGTCTCCAGTTAAGTTTATAGTGCATAAGCTATGGAATAACAACAAATAATAAAAACTGGTCAAGTGCGTGTTGGACTCGAAAAATCTAGCACTGCAGTTTACAGAAATTTCAACAAATATAATAATAATATGGTAGTACAGAACCCTCCGTGCGCAAGACCAACTCGCACTTGGCCGGTTTTTTTTTATAAAATGTTCGTAAATGTTCAGTTTTATTTACAGGGTAAAATGAGTACTATTGAAGAAATTTAGATTGATTACTTATTTATTGTGTGGTTTTAAGGTGTGTCTATACCTAGCGGGACCCCCTGTCCTAAGAGACAAAAAAAAATCTTCTTTTCGTCATAGAGCAACTCCGATATTCTAATAAAAAAAACTGTCCATCACTATTTCTTAATGAAATTAAGGGACAGATCCAATACCGTCTTGTGATTTTGCGTCGATTTCGGCGGTGACGTAGTAATAGGAGCAATGCCAGACGTCTTTTCTGATCCATGTTTTCGCGACGCTGCGGTGACGGAGCGACGCTGCGCTGCGTTACCGCTTCGGCACCGCAGCGTCGCTCCGTCACCGCAGCGTCGCTCCGTCACCGCAGCGGTGACGCATAAGAGTTCCCTCGAGCATTTTGTACAGAACTGCAGTCAGTCTAATAGAAAACATGGATCAGAAAAGACGTCTGGCATTGCTCCTATTACTACGTCACCGCCGAAATCGACGCAAAATCACAAGACGGTATTGGATCTGTCCCTTAATTTCATTAAGAAATAGTGATGGACAGTTTTTTTTATTAGAATATCGGGAGTTGCTGTATGACGAAAAGAAGTTTTATAATTTTTTTAGAATGAGTATATCCAGCTTTGAATGTTTATTGGAGTCCTTAAAACCACACATACGGAAAAACTATACTAATATGAGGAATCCAGTGGAACCAATAGAAATGCTGGGAATTACTTTAAGGTAAGTATTTTTTACAGGGTGAAAATGCAAAACCGAGCGTCAGCTCAAGGGTGTGCTCAGACCACGAAACCGAACAACTTTTCCAAAGAAACATGGGTCGAAAGCGGAGAATTATTTTGGCTTCTCCTTACAAACCTTCAACAGTAGACAATGCATTTTATATGGAGAAGCCATAAAAAATTCTCTGATTTCGACCCATGTTTCTTTAGAAAAGTTGTTCAGTTTCGTGGTCTGAGTACACCCTTGAGCAGGCGCTCGGTTTTGCATATACAGGGTGTAAATTAAAAATTTAAAAACGCCGAAGCAAAAACGTTTATTTTTTTCCGGAAATGACGTCACAGCTGAGGTTCCCTAAGCGTTTTATATCAAAATTGTATGGGAGCCTGTTGTGACGTGACGTCATCGCACGACTTTTGCAATTTTTTGAATTTCTCTAAAATTACGGAATGAAACGTTAAAAAAGGAACTTTTGAGAAGCGTGGAACTAAATCTCAAAATGGTTTTGAGATTTTTATGTGGTTACCGAAATTGAGCGGTTGTCAATTCGATAGAACAAATAATTTTCTGTACCACACATAAGTCTCTTAGGACAGGGGGTCCCGCTAGGTGTAGACACACCTTAAAACCACACAATAAATAAGTAATCAATCTAAATTTCTTCAATAGTACTCATTTTACCCTGTAAATAAAACTGAACATTTACAAACATTTTATAAAAAAAACCGGCCAAGTGCGAGTTGGTCTCGCGCACGGAGGGTTCTGTACTACCATATTATTATTGTATTTGTTGAAATTTCTGTAAACTTTAGTGCTAGATTTTTCGAGTCCGACACGCACTTGACCAGTTTTTATTATTTGTTGTTATTCCATAGCTTATGCACTGTAAACTTAACTGGAGACACCTGCCCCTAGCTTTTAAGAAACTCTGTGGTTAATTAATATAAAACATTTTATTTATTTATTTAAATTAAAAATAAAAATATATATATTTTTTGTTTTTTAAACAAACCAACTTTTATGCTTGTAAGTGTTCCCATTTTTTTGGTGACAGACGGACAGACAGACGGACATCGGAGTCATATTAATAGGGTCCCGTTTTTTACCCTTTGGGTACGGAACCCAAAAAAAATTTATGAGCTTGCGTGTGTCTTCCACGTCTGCGGTGCTGCGGTGCGGTGCGGTGCCGCTGCGGCGTCGCAATGAGTACACCGCCGCGCGCTTCGTCTCGGGGGCTGCAGCTCCGTCGTGAGTGCGTTGCGTCACCGCACCGCACCGTGTGAACACTATGATTATTTGTATGTAAAACAACGCAGCGACACCGCTGCGGCACCGCACCGCAGCCGCAACGCACCGTGTGGCATGGCTCTAACGGGCTAAAGAGTGGAATTCTCTACCTGCGTGTGTGTTCCCGAGTTCATATAACCCGAATCTATTCAAGTCGCGAGTGAATAGGCTTCTTCTGGGTAATCTCGCTCCATCTTCGACCTCATCTCTGTCTTCAAGACTAGACCGAGGTCAAGAGTAAGCCCATTTTGAATAAAAAAAAAACTTTAATGACGCTTTGTGCAAGTGTATGTAAAAGTAAAAAAAAGCGTATACAAACCCTGAAAGATGTGAATCTGTTTATGAAACTGAATGACTTTTCCCGCGGAACCTAAATCCAAATACGAAATAAATCAATTTACTAAAAATGAAAATGCTGAAATCGCATATTTAGCCTTTGGATAGATAGACAAACTTGTTTTAAAATATAAGTAATAGATTAAGATTTGACCATTTTGTTTTCATAATTGTTGGCAGATCAAAGATTTGGGTTTCGAGTTCGACATAGAAGCAATTGGGAATTCCAGCGGCGAGGCAAGTCCAGTAGAAAGCGAAGGTGAGGGTGACGAAGAAGTTGAAGATGAAGAAGAAGAAGGTGCTCGCAAGAAGCCGCGTCTCGCCGCTCTCATCGCCCAAAAGGTATGATTTCCTGAATCCGTTTGAGCAAGTATTTCTGTTATGTGTTTTGGGCAGCACACTACCATCCCAGGGTATACCATAAGTGTTCTAGAGTGGCGACCACGTACCGGAAGACGAAGCGTTGGCAGGCCCCCACAAGGTGGACCGACGATCTGGTCAAGGCCGCGGAAAGCCGCTGGATGCGAGCAGCGCAGGACCGGCCTATGTCCAGAAGTGGACGTCTTTCGGCTGATATGATGACTACCATCCGTCAACCACGAATGGAAAGAAGGCATCAAGATCAAGCTCACCACAATTCGTGCGACGAACCCAATGCATTCTGCAAAGACTGACAACAGGAGGCCCACCCATAAAGACGAAACCACTAGGCCTTTGCCCAACAGTGGCATATAAACAGCTGTGTTAGTTAGTTTCTATATAAACTAGAGAAATTTAAAAAAAATCTGTTTTTTACATTTTGTCTCCTAATACAGATATAATCAAAGACGTCGGAATAATAAACAGAATTAAATTCAGATCAGATCATAAACCTCTGCGAGCCAAAGTATGTTTTGATATGAAGTTATTTCGTAAAAAACTTTTCCGCAATAAAATAAAAAACATCAATAAAGAGACTTTGATTACTTTGACCTTGAGCTCAAAAATGCTTTTAGTAACCTTGATATAGATGTAGAATCAAATATAGAAACTCAATACAATACCATTGTAACCAATATTAGAACAGCTAGCAAGAAAATAAAAACACCCAAACAAAATAATAAAAAACTTAAAGAAAAAACCATAAGATTAATAGATGAGAGGGAACAACTGAATAACAACTTGCCTGAATATAAAAAAATCGACAAACTAGTTAAACGAACTATTCGAAAAGATGTGCGTGATCATAATACGAGACTGGTTAAAGTAGCTCTCCAAACACAAACGTCTTTGAGAATAGCCAAACAAGGTATCTCCAGAGGTAAAAGATGGATAACTAGCATGAAAGATGAAAACAACGTACTCCAAAGTAATAGAGATAAAGTTCTTGAAGTATGTACAACGTTTTATACAAATCTTTATTCAAATCAATCTGGCATAGCTATACCCCCAGACAATCTTTTAGAATCTACAGTTTTAGACAAAGTACAGCCCGTCACCGACCATGAGGTTTATGCTGCCATTAAATGCATGAAATATAACAAAAGCCCTGGCGAAGATGGAGTCACGTCGGAAATTCTAAAAATAGGAAAACCCGTTTTAATACCATATTTAACGAATTTATACAATAGTATTTTAACTACCGGTAGTGTGCCCATAAGTATGTGTCACTCTAATATCATACTTCTACATAAGAAATGCGATAAGACCCAAATCGGCAACTAGCTTAATATCCCATTTATACAAAGTTTTTATTAAAATAATAGAGACACGTATTGCCGCCAAACTAGACTCTCAACTACCTTCCGAGCAAGCTGGATTCCGCCCAAGTTTCAGTATTACAGACCATCTCCACACACTGAATCATCAGAAAAATATACTGAACACAACAAATCCCTCTACTTAGCTTTCGTGGATTATTCAAAGGCATTCGACAGCGTCCATCATTCATCAATATTTCAGGCCCTTGAAGTACAAAATATAAATCCTACATATATAAATATTCTAAAATCAATTTATGAAAATAGTACCGCGTGCATAAAATTACAAAATAATGGTCCATCGTTTAAAATTTATCGTGGTGTAAAACAGGGCGACCCGCTGTCGCCAAAACTTTTCACGGCCGTTATAGAAGAAATATTCAGGACACTATCTGCTTCCTGGTCGTCTACTCGTAAAGGCATTCAAATAGGTACAAAAAATCTTACCAACCTCCGATTCGCAGACAACATCGTCTTGTTCGCCACTTCAGCCAAAGAGCTTGAAACCATGCTAAAGGAGCTGAGCACGGCAAGCCTTGGGGTTGGATTTAAAATGAACATGTCGAAGACCCAACTCATGTGCAATAGCACGAAACGTAGAGTCGAAGTTGATGGGCAAGTTATACACTATGTCGACGAATATACTTACTTAGGCCAGATAGCAAGCTTCGAAAACAGGCAGGACAATGAGGTCGACAGACGAATCCAAAATGCCTGGAAGAGCTACTGGTCTATGAAGGAGCTTATGAAGGGCAACCTTCCATTGACACTAAAGCGAAAACTAGTCGACATGTGTATCCTGTCCATCTTAACCTACGGTGCGCAAACATGGTCATTGACGGAAGCTCAAAAGTCCAAACTCAAGGTTTGCCAACGTGCAATGGAGCGTAGCATTTTTGGTGTAAAAAGGATAGATCGCATCCGGAACACCACCCTGCGTTCCAAAACCGGCATCGAAGACGTTGGAAAAAAGACAGCTATTCTGAAGTGGAGCGGGGCAGGACATGTCTCACGCATGCATCCAGATAGGTGGGCTAAGTTAGCTACGGACTGAATCCCAGAAGACGGGCGGCGTCACCAAGGTCGTCCTAGAAGAAGATGGCGCGACGACTTGGATGCTTTTTTATTAGACTGGAGAACAGAGACTCAAGACCGCGATAACTGGCGAAAGAAAGGGGAGGCCTTTGCCCAGCAGTGGGACACATTAGAAGCTACATAATAATAATAAATAATATCTTTAAAAATTGCTGAGATAGTGAAGACAAAAGTGTGTTCAAAAGTGTGTACATTCATACATACATACATAACATCACGCCTCTTTCCCGTCGGGGTAAGCAGAGACCACAGTCCTCCACCTGCTACGATCTTGAAATACTTCCCTTGCTTCCTGTACTCTCCTCAATCCCTTCATACATGCTCGTCGGTTTAGGGTACTTTTAACCTGGCCTTTATTCAGAACGTCCTGAATTTGGTCCTGGTACGTTCGCCTAGGCCTTCCCCTTCCCCTTCCCATTCACTCTCGCCTGGTAGATCTCTTTCGTCAATCTTCGTTCATTCATCCTCTCTACATGACCAAACCATCTCAGCATCCCTTTCTCGATTTTGGTCACTACGTCAACTTTCACACTTTCCATCTCTCATAAACTTTGAGCCCAGATACACAAACTCCTTCACTTGTTCGACTTGTTCACCACCTATTAATATAGTATACTCTGTCATACATTCTTCTCTTTCAAGTACCATTACTTTCGTCTTGCTTACATTTACTTTCATTCCTTTCCTGTCCAAAGCCACATTCATCATTGTTACCATCTCCTGCAACTCGTCAGCAGATGACGCAAGTACAACTTGGTCATCAGCGTAGAGAAGACATTTGATGAGTAACTCATTCATTCTCAGTCCACACATACGCTCTTTCAGATCAATCAACCAATTATCCATGAACAGGTTAAACAGCCAAGGTGACGCTACACATCCCTGCCTAACACCTTTTTCGATGCTAAACCATTCAGTGTACGCCCCGTTTATTCTGACACAAGCACTGAAATCCTCATAGAGAAATTTCAGTGCTTGAATCACATGACCGTTTACCCCATACATAGACAATGCTGACCACAATTCATTCCTCACCACTCGGTCATAGGCCTTTTCCAAATCCACGAACGCGCAGTAGACTTTTTGGTTTTTAGCCAAAAACTTTTCAGCTATGCACCGCAAATAAAGGACCTGATCTGTACATCCCATTCCCTTTCTAAATCCCGCTTGTACATCCCATATTTTTTCGTCAGTATCTTTCATCACTCTTTCAATCAAAACCTTTGCATACAGTTTGCCGACGACACTGAGAAGGCTTATCCCGCCGTAATTTTTGCAGTCCTGTTGTGACATTTTTCCCTTGTACAGCGAGCGGCACAATCACAGCCTTGCACCAGTCACCTGGTACTTGGCCGTTCGTCCAACACAAGTTGAAAAGGCGGTACAACTGAGTAGCCACAATGCCTCGTCCAGCCTTCAACATCTCAACCGACACTATCATACCCAGCTGCTTTACCTGATTTCATACTTTTCATCGCTTTCATAATCTCATCCATACTTATCTCACTTACATAATTCTCCTCCTTTTTCTCATTCATTTCCACAGAAGACCTAGGTTCGCTGGCCTCTGCTTTTTCTCTCTCAAACAGACTTTCAAAATAATTCTTCCACCTCCTCAGAACACATTCTTCACCTTTTATAATACTTCCATCCTGGCTTCTGATTGTACTCAGCTCCGATGTTCCAAACTTTCCTCGGGCTGTCCGTATGGATTTCCAGAAAAACTTTTGGTTAGACTGGAAATCTTCAGTAAGCCTTCTGTCAAACTCATCCTTACACTCCTCTTTCTTTCTCTCAACAACTTCCTTAACAATACCTTTCGCTCTTTTTTATATACCTTTCTTGCTACACTAACGTCATCACTTGTTGCCTTCTGCATTCTTTGGTTAGCTTTTTACGGCTAACCAATCTGACCATGCTTTCTTCTTCTCACAAACAGCTGCCTGTACACTTTTATCCACATATTCTTCTTTTTTCCACCCTTTCTCCTTTTTGACACCCCACAAACATCGACAGCTATACCTACTACTCCATCTTTAAATTCATTCCACAAACATTCAATATCATTTACTTCATCCAGGTTCTCAAATCTTTCACTCAAGCCTTTCAAGTATTCTTTTCTGACATCCTCCTCTTGCAATCTCTCTACTTTAATACGTTCTAGAACGCTCGTCTGCCCTTGTGGTCTATGCCGCCAACGGTTAAATAGACCATCAATTCGGGTCACAACCAGGTGGTGGTCTGTGTCGATGGTGACTCCACGATATGTGCGAGCGTCCAGAACTCTTTTCCTCAATCTTTCATCCACAACTACAAAATCGATCATACTTCTTGCATCACCCTCCTCTCTTGTATACATATGGATCTTTTTGTGGTCAAACATAGTGTTTGCCACAAAAAGACTCTATTCCAAACATATCTCAAGCAAACTTATTCCATTATCATTCACACGTTCATCACCAAACTTACTAACAACTCTTTCATAACCATCACGCTTTCTTCCTACCCATCCATTAAAATCACTAGCATGATAACTCGTTCATTCTGATCACATTTCTCTAACGTATCTCTCATATTTTCCCAAAACTCATCTGTTTCTGTCTGGGCTTTCAGAGACTTTCGCGAACCAATATTCGTTGGTGCATATGCACCTAGAACAAAAATTCGCGTCAGTCCGACTTTCAGCCTGACCCAGATGAGTCTTGGGCTCACACACTCGACTTCTTTCACGCACTCTACCATTCTTCCGGAAAGTATGACACCGACTCCCTGACAGCCTCTGCTGGTACTGGGAACACCAGACCAGTACGCTGTGTAAGGGCCGTGTTCTGTGGTGTCACAACCTTTCCGTTTAGTCTCATTCACACAGAGAACGTCTATACGCCTTTCATCCATCATCTGACATACTTCATCTATTTTGCCATTCATTCCACCTCTGACATTCATCGTAGCAAAGCGGCTCTCCGTAGCCCGCTTTTCGCCCCCGCGAGGAACGGGACGTGATGGGTCGCGAACCACACCGCCGCCTTTTGAGTTTTTATTTTTATTCAAAAACATTGCGTTCCCACGAGTAGCAAGGGATTGTGGTCCATCCTGGCAGGGCCTGCATGCCAGGACAAGGCTAGCCTAGTTCTGTGTTCGCCAGGGCTTGTGACCGCTTTTCACTAGACTCGCCTCTAGCCACGCACAAATTGTAATATCATTGGCCACGCATCCATCGGCGCGGTCAACCTTAGATTGGCGGAATGGACAGGGATAAAAGGAACGGGAGGGATAGGTTAGTTGGGACAGGAATACTTGGTGTAGGAAAGGAATAAGGTAAAAGGATATTACTTTCTCGGAAGGATCAGGATGAGTTAGTAATAGCACGGGGAGCCGGGGTCTCGTACCCGTATACAATACAACAACTCCCAAGGAGAGGGTAGTTGAGATGTGTACCCCCTGACCCTTGATTCAAACATATCTACATATTTTAAACATATTTAAAAGAGAGCGTGGGTTTTTATTGTCGCTTCTTTTTTTTCCACCATGGCGCCACTATATTTGATTTAATTTGTTCGAAGTCTACATTGACCTGACTTAACCAAATCTTTTCTATGCGCCTAACGAAAGGGGTCTCGTCATCTTTCGCGTACTAGCGCGCGTTTTGTAATTTCAAGCAAGCATCTTTTAAAAAAGTGTTCGGAAATTCTCCTGGCCATAACTCAACAAGCTATGCTATCCGCCAACAGATGGAGCTGTAGGTTTCTGTCTAAAACGCGGTGTTTTAAAAATATATAACACTGGGAAAACGAATTTTGAGACCTAGCTTAATCGATTTTTCGCCCCGAAGACCCCTGTACGGTAAATTTCATCGAAATCGTTAGAGCCGTTTTTGAGAAACCGATTACAAATATATATACAAATATTGCTCGTTTAATAGTATAATGATTAAATGGCGCAATTAATTTCAAAATATACTCAATTAGCGGCGCTTTATAGCTGTAGTCGCGTCACTCACTATTGGCGTGCCTGTTCCAGGTAGAGGAGGAATCGCTTCTGTCAGCAGACCAGTCCGCCGACCCATCCACCGAAGAGTCCACTAACCAGTCCGGCCCAAAAGAGATCGCCCATCCTCGCACCTCTACCGGTATCGAAGGTAATCTCATACAGATACTGTATTTGCAACAAGTTACTGTACATTTTTTTGTGTAGTAGGTAATTATATTTTTTTACTCAATAGCATCCAATTCAGCTCAGACCATAGACCAGTCCGTAGTAAATTATTTTTCAATCGAAAAATTCAGAGGAAAAAAATATTTAAAAGTAAAATCAAAAACGTTAATAAAAACACACTCATTGTAAACAAAGATTTGTTTAATATCGAATTACGTAACTCGTTCGACCTTCTTAATTCTGATCAGGGTGCAGAAATTGAGAATACTGAGGTTCAGGTCCAATTTGAAAATATAGAGCAAAGTATAAGAAAAGCCAGTGCGAAGATAAAACAAATTAAAAAGGAAAAACTAAAGTTATCTAACAATACATTAAAACTCATAGAAGACAGAGAAATTTTTAGAGAAATAAGTGTAACAAGTGTTGAATTCAGAACAATAGATAAAGCAGTGAAGCGTTGCATCAGGAAAGATATCAGAGATTATAACAAAGAATCAATACAAAAAGCATTAGAACATAATCGATCTCTGAGAACAGCCAGGCAAGGGTTATCAAAAGGAAAGTCGTGGATAACTTGTTTAAAAGACTGTGAAGGGGTTAAACAGAGAAGCCGAGACAAAATTATGAAAATTTGCACTGACTTTTATAAAAATCTTTATGCTGATAACCCTGACAATGTTACACCTGTATATCAAATAGATTACCATTACCACGATTCTATCCCTCTCATATCAGAGCTAGAAGTCCATCGCGCTCTATGCAAGATGAAATATAGTAAAAGCCCCGGCGAAGATAGCATCACCACGGAATCCCTTAAAGTAGGCGAAGCGACACTTTTACCTCACTTGACCAACTTATTTAATTCAATTTTAGTAACAGGAAAATTGCCACACAAATTTTGTCATTCAAACATTATTTTACTACATAAAAAAGGAGACAGATGCGACATCAATAATTACCGACCCATAAGTTTAGTCTCACACCTATACAAAACCTTTATTAAAGTTATAGAGAGTCGCATCGTGGGTCAACTAGATCTAAACCAACCACCTGAACAAGCAGGCTTCCGACCTGGTCTCTCTACCACAGATCACCTGCACACACAACCAGCTTTTGGAAAAACACGTCGAATTCAACCTTCAACTTTACCTGGCTTTCGTTGACTACTCCAAGGCGTTTGACAGTCTAAAACATGAGTCCCTGTTTGATGCATTACACAATCAAAATATAGATCCCACTTATATAAACCTCCTAAAATTAATACGAGTATACAGTAATAGTACAGCCGCAATAAAACTAGAGTCTGCAGGTCCACAATTTAACATAAATAAAGGCGTCAAACAGGGAGATCCGCTGTCCCCAAAACTATTCACCAGCGCCTTGGAGGAAGTCTTTCGGGAAATAGGTGACATGTGGGATGGGAAGGGCGTTGACGTCGGCGAAAAGAAGCTGACCAACCTTCGTTTCGCCGACGATATCGTCTTATTTTCGTCGTCAACAGCCGAACTAGAGACCATGCTCCAAGACCTCAGTACAGCAAGCCGCAAAGCTGGACTAGAGATGAACATGTCAAAGACCAAGCTCATGACAAATAGCTCGAAAAGGGTGGTAACAGTAGACGGCGGGAGAATGGAATATGTCCACGAGTACATTTACCTCGGCCAAATGGTGTCCTTCCAGGCACGACAAGACAAAGAAGTTGCTCGACGCACCGAAAATGCCTGGAGGAGCTATTGGTCGATGAAAGAACACATGAAAGGTGACCTACCATTTTCATTAAAACGTAAACTCGTGGACATGTGTATTCTCCCAACACTCACCAACGGAGCCCAGACTTGGTCTTTGACGGAAGCTCAAAGGTCCAGACTCGCAGTTTGCCAGCGAGCAATGGAGCGTAGTATGTTGGGCCTGAAACTGACCGATAGGGTCAGGAGCAGCACAATACGCTCAAAAACACAAATTGCCGATGTGACCCACGCAACCGCTAAGCTAAAATGGGACTGGGCTGGTCACGTAAGTCGCATGCCGCTGGAACTCTAGGCCAAGACCACAACTATCTGGCAACCGCCAAGTAATAGACGGCGTCGAGGCCGACCTCGGCGCAGATGGCGCGATGAACTCGACGCTTTCTGTAAAGACTGGCAACAAGAGGCTCAGAGTAGAGACCAGTGGAAGGAACGGAGGGAGGCCTTTGCCCAGCAGTGGGACAGAAATGGCTAATAAGATAAGAAGATATATGTATTCTACACAACAAAACAATTATAAAATGTTACAGAAGATTATTATTGTATTGTTATTATTGTGTGTTGATGATAATGATTAATGTTATTAATCACAAGCCCGTTGGTGTGGTTGGTAGTGAGCCTGTCTTTCACGCCGTGAGCTGCAGGTTAGATGCCCGCCCAGGACAAACAATTTTCAATGCACTTTTGTGTCCCGCTAATTAACATTCTCTCTCACAACCATGTTTTGGCGGGAAGCCCGCTTTTGCCCGCCGCGAAATGTCCTGTTTTTTGTATTATATTTCTATGTATTAATTGTTGTTAGTTGAAGATACATAGGTTTGCGCTGGTTGTGTCACATCTGACCTGTCACTGACTGTAAAATGTAGTTAATTCTAGGCAGAATTATTATTTCCATAATACATTATACGTATTATTGTACGCCATAGTAGTTGGTCTAGCTTAAGCAGAACTATTATTTCCATAAAACATATTATTGTACGCCATAGTAATCGGTTTAGTCTAAGCTAAACTATTATTTCCATAAAACATAATGTATATTACTGTACGCAATAGTAATTGGTTTAGTTTTAGCAGCACTATTATTTCCATAAAACATAATATTACTGTACGCCATAGAAATCGGAGGAGCAGGGTCACCTGACACAGGTTTATTGTAACTTAATAGGTTGACCCTGGCCTTAGCTACTTGTCAAAAGTATGTTTTGAGAGAAATAAACTATTTTTTTTTTTTATTATTTTTTTTTTTTTATTGTGCAATAAAGAATATATATAAACATTTTTGGAACGAACACAATATATATTCTATGAATATCAGTTTCTGATAACCACTGTACAGGCATTGCCTAGTTTAGGATCAGATGACCTTGTGTGAAATGTCCTAATTTTTTATTTTGTATGCTATAGATGAGAAGGCCGATATGGAGGCGAGCGAATCATGCGTGGCAGAAGAGAGTAAAACAAACGAGGTGGAAACGAGCGTAACACTTGAAGAGGAGTTGAGTGAAACACACGTGCCGCAACCGAATAAAATACAAGAGGTTAAACAAAATGAAAGCAAGATGGAATTAAGTGATTTGAAATGGGAACCGCAAAAACCTCGCGAGATGCAACTTAATGAAACGCGCGAGATGGAAAATACAATAAACAATTCGGAAGAAGTATCAATAATTCAGTACCAAAATAAATCGCGCGAGGACAATTCGAATGAAATAACCAAAGTGGAGCCAAGAGAACCTCGCAGGACGGATGCAAATGAAGCACAAAATATTGAATTAAGTGAAAGCGAAGATTCATTTATTAGGTCCCAAAATGAAACACTCGAGGTAAAATCGAACGAAAGTAACGCGAAAGAAAATGAAATACACGAGGCGACATCTAGTGAAATAAGCGAAGTAGAACCAAATACTACACGCGAAGTTATTGCGGAACAAGAGACAGACGCACTTAACACGGTGAGTACTTATCACGTAAACGTACGTTTTATTTTACAACAATCTTAGACAAATGACAAGAAAGGGCTGGCCGTTTTCATAGAGAAATCATGACCCTTTTAACCCCAAATAGTATAAAACTTGATGGCGCTGATTCATAGTCTGGAATGTTATTATGGACTGTCGAGTGTCCTGCCAAAGAACATACCAAAGAGATATTTTCATGAAATGTATGTTTTGTATCAGTTTAAACATATTTTGTTGATGTTATTTTTTGTTTATCGACGCTATTTTGTCGTCGAGGTGTATTGAACTTAAACCATAGCACATAACGGGTAACGGGAGGCGTTTGTAATTCAAAGCATTCAAAATTAGCTGACATTTGTTTAAAAATTTCGCACTTTATAAACATGTTTATTTAGATTGGGTGTCATGGGCGGTGGTGACCACTTACCACCAGGTGGCCCACCTGCTCGTTTACCCACTTGTAACATAAAAAAAAAAAGATTCAGGTCTTAGCGCGATCGAAACAGAAAGATAAATTGCCTTATGTTTCTGACGTTTCGATTCGATTGTTTTGCATAGTCTACCCATAACTACGGCCGATTCAATTCGGTAACGTCGGACAAATAAGGTTTTTTTCTTTCGCCTAATAAAAATGTTTATTTTTCACCACAACCATTACAAAACTCAAGTAAACTCAACTAACACAATCGCGTTAAGAAGACCTAGAACAAATTTAAAATAGCTAACATTTGAATAGAAAAATAAAAAACCGGCCAAGTGCGAGTCGGACTCTCGCACTAAGGGTTCCGTACAAACCTGAGCCTGTAATCCAAAGTTTTATCGGAGCTCCGATAATTTACTTTGTATGGGAATTTCCTTGTCAAAGGCCGAACGATAGACTAATTATCGGCGCGATATTATCGTAGTTTCACTTCGGAGTACGGCAGCAGTACGTATATAAGTAAAAGTTATGGTATTTTTATTGCTAAAAAACTTAATTATGTGATGTAAGTAACTAAAATTTATATTTCAGTTGATTGAATGAAAGGTAAATTGCGGTTTACGATTTATGACGTATAAAAAAAAACTACTTACTAGATCTCGTTCAAACCAATTTTCGGTGGAAGTTTGCATGGTAATGTACATCATATATTTTTTTTAGATTTATCATTCTCTTATTTTAGAAGTAACACGGGGGGGGGGGGGGGCACATTTTACCGCTTTGGAAGTGTCTCTCGCGCAAACTATTCAGTTTAGAATAAAAATTATATTAGAAACCTCAATATCATTTTTGAAGACCTATCCATAGATACACCACACGTGGGCTTGATGATTTTTTTTTTTAATTTCAGTTCTAAGTATGGGGAACCCTAAAATTTATTGTTTTTTTTTTTCAATTTTTGTGTGGAAATCTTAATGCGGTTTACAGAATACATCTACGAGTACTTACCAAGTTTCAACAGTACAGTTCTTATAGTTTCAGAAAAAAGTGGTTGTGACATACGGACGGACAGACAGACAGACATAACGAATCCATAAGGGTTCCGTTTTTTGCCAATGGCTACGGAACCCTAAAAAAGAGTGTGTCCTATATCCTTGTCTCTTTTTGTTACAGTTGCAAGAACAGTGCGGATCGCTGGAGGCATGGCTAGAGCGCATTGAACAAAGAACGCCCGCTGAACACGAATGTCGCATCGCCGATTCCGCTGAGCTTTATCGCGTCAAGGCTCGCTTCCAGGCTCTTAAAGAAGACTGCGACCACACCAGCGCTGAATTCCGTGCCGTCAACGAGTCCGGTGCGTGCTTACACTGTCTACACATACACTCAAACACACTCCGCCGAGTAATACCGTGTCAAGGCAAGCTTCCAGGCTCTAAAGGAAGACTGCGACGAATCCGGTGCGTGTTCACACTGTCTACACACACACATAAACACACTCCACCGAGTAATACCGTGTCAAGGCTTGCTTCCAGGCTCTAAAGGAAGAATGCGACCACACAAGCGCCGAGTTCCGCGCTCTCAACGAATCCGGTGCGTGTTCACACTGTCTACACACACACATAAACACACTACGCCGAGTAATACCGTGTCAAGGCTTGCTTCCAGGCTCTAAAGGAAGAATGCGACTATACAAGCGCCGTGTTCCGCGCTCTCAACGAATCCGGTGCGTGTTCACACTGTCTACACACACACATAAACACACTCCACCGAGTAATACCGTGTCAAGGCTTGCTTCCAGGCTCTAAAGGAAGAATGCGACTACACAAGCGCCGTGTTTCGCGCTCTCAACGAATCCGGTGCGTGTTCACACTGTCTACACACACACATAACGACACTCCACCGAGTAATACCGTGTCAAGGCTTGCTTCCAGGCTCTAAAGGAAAACTGCGACCACACAAGCGCCGAGTTCCGCGCTCTCAACGAATCCGGTGCGTGTTCACACTGTCTACACACACACAAACACACTCTGCCAAGCATTACCGTGTCAAGGCTAGCTTCCAGGCTCTTAAAGTAGACTGCGACCACACCAGCGCTGAATTCCGCGCCGTCAACGAGTCCGGTGCGTGCTTACACTGTCTACACACACACAAAAAACACACTCTGCCAAGCAATACCGCGTCAGGGCTAGCTTCCAGGCTCTAAAGGAAGACTGCGACCACACAAGTGCTGAGTTCCGCGCCCTCAACGAATCCGGTGCGTGTTCACACTGTCTACACACACGCACACACACAGAAACAAACTCCGACGAGTTGTACCGCATCTAACCCTAGATAAGAATATATAAGAATAGTAATTATGATCAATAATCTGGTCAACTTCATATTATGTAAAGACCGTAAATTACCCTCCTCATCTTACGGGTCTCGGTCCAGAAGTTCTGGGTGGATTTCCGGTAGAGACACTGTTTCCTTCTGCTATCTACGGAAGTAATCATTACTGAGCCATGCCAGAGGCTTTAGGCGGCTCAACAACTCCGACACCAGGATTCCACACATGATGATGATGACCCTGTTAACTGGTTTTAGGTAACGACCTATTGCTGGCAGCGGAGGGGACGGAAGGCACGGAGCGCCAACAGGTGGCGGCACTAGCTCGCCGCCTGACCGCACTCAACGCGCGCTGGAACCGAGTCACGCATGGAATATACGAACGATACAAGTACCTACCTATACATATAGGATCCTTCTAACATTGTGTAAACTAGAGATGAACCTGACCATGAAACTGAACTTCCTAAAAGAGATATAGGTCGAAAAAAGATAAAAAAAATTGGACTTCAAGAGCTGTTCTAAAGGCCAGAAAAGAAAGATGTTTAGTTTCACAGGCAAATTCATCCCTTAAAATATTTCACCCTATTTTTATCCTAAACTATTAAACGAGCAACATTTGTAGGTCTTTACCTATGAAATTGCCGAAATTTTCTTACAGATTAATGAGATCATAATTCCTATAATTCTAATGCAATTTTTTTCATTTGTCTTATATTTGAAAGTTGACTTCAAGCTTACCAATTTACGCATAAAATAAAGTTTTTATTTTTAGTTTGATATATAAAATTAAAGGTTCGAAAATTGTTCGTCTTAAATGTCGTCCGATTTCATCATTAGATTTGTTATATTTTTTTACAGATAATATTTTTCGAAAATTAAGTTAAAGCTTCTGTTAGCTTAATTTCTTCCCAATAATGCTTAAAAAAATAAAATAAATTGGACTTATAATTCCTAAGAAAAATGCAAAAATGTTAGTACTGAAAATTGAGTTTACCTAAAATTCGTCATACAAAACGGCAATTTCATAGGTAAAGACCTATTATATATATTTGTATCATCGACACAGACCACCACCTGGTTGTAACCCGAATTGGTGGTCTATTTAATCGGTGGCGACATAAAGCACAAGAGCAGACGAGCGTTTTGGAACGTATTAAAGTGGAGAGATTGCAAGAGGAGGATGTCAGAAGTGAATACTTGAAAGGCTTGAGTGAAAGATTTGAGAACCTAGATAAAGTGAATGATATTGAATGCTTGTGGAATGAATTAAAAGATGGAGTAGTAGGAGTAGCTGTCAATGTTTGTGGGGTGTCGAAAAGGAAAAATGGTGGAAAGAAGAAGAATGTGTGGAGGGATAAAAGTGTACAGGCAGCTGTTTGTGAGAAGAAGAAAGCATGGTTAGATTGGTTAGCTGTAAAAGCTTATCAAAGAATGCAGAAGGCCACAAGTGATGATGTTAGTGTAGCACGAAAGGAATATAAAAGAGTGAAAGGTATTGTAAAGGATGTTGTTGAGAGAAAAAAAGAGGAGTGGAAGGATGAGTTTGACAGAAGGCTTTCTGAAGATTTCCAGTCAAACCAAAAGTTTTTCTGGAAATCCATACGGACAGCCCGAGGAAAGTTTGGAACATCGGAGCTGAGTAAAATCAGAAGCCAGGATGGAAGTATTATATAAGGTGAAGAATGTGTGCTGAAGAGATGGAAGGAATATTTTGAAAGTCTTGTGAGAGAGAAGAAGCAGAGGCCAGCGTACCGAGGTCTTCTGTGGAAATGCATGAGAATGAATTTGAGAGTAATGTAAGTGAGATAAGTATGGATGAGATCATGAAAGCAATGAAAAGTATGAAATCAGGTAAAGCAGGTGGGAATGATAGAGTGTCGGTCGAAATGATGAAGGCTGGGCGAGGCATTGTGGCTAGTCAGCTGTACCGGCTTTTCAACCTGTGTTGGACGAACGGCCAAGTACCAGGTGACTGGTGCAAGGCTGTGATTGTGCCGCTGTACAAGGGAAAAGGGTCACAACAAGACTGCAAAAATTACCGCGGGATAAGTCTTCTCAGTGTCGTCGGCAAACTGTATGCAAAGGTTTTGATTGAAAGAGTGATGAAAGATACTGACGAAAAAATATGGGATGTACAAGCGGGATTTAGAAAGGGAATGGGATGTACAGATCAGGTATTTTCCTTGCGGTGCATAGCTGAAAAGTTTTTGGCCAAAAACCAAAAAGTCTACTGCGCGTTCGTGGATTTGGAAAAGGCATATGACCGAGTGGTGAGGAATTAATTGTGGTCGGCGTTGGGTGAACGGTCATCTGATTCAAGCACTGAAATATCTCTATGAGGATTCCAGTGCTTGCGTCAGAATAAACGGGGCATACACTGAATGTTTTAGCATCGAAAAAGGTGTGAGGCAGGGATGTGTAGCGTCACCTTGGCTGTTTAACCTATTCATGGATAATTGTTTGGCTGATCTGAAAGAGAGTATGTGTGGACTGAGAATGAATGAGTTACTCATCGAATGTCTTCTCTACGCTGATGACCAAGTTATACTTGCGTCATCTACTGACTAGTTACAGGAGATGGTAACAATGATGAATACGGCTTTTGATAGGAAAGGAATGAAAGTTAATGTAAGCAAGACGAAAGTAATGGTACTTGAAAGAGAAGAGTGTATGACAGAGTGTACTATATTAATAGGTGGTGAACAAGTCGAACAAGTGAGGGAGTTTGTGTATTTGGGTTCTAAGTTTACGAGAGATGGAAAGTGTGAAAGTGATATCGAAAGAAGAGTGAATGCTGGAAACATGGTGAATGGTGCTCTGCATGCTTTTATGAGGAGTCAGAAGGTGTCTCAAAAGTCTCGTCTGGCTGTTCCATAGAGGCGTTTTAGTACCAACACTGATGTACGGCAGTAAAAGCTGGGTATGGCAGAAAAAGCATGAAAGTAGAATTAATGCAGTAGAAATGAGAGCGTTGAGGAGTATGATTGGTGTGAAATTGAGTGACAGGATTAGAAATAGTGTGATAAGAGAACGTTGTGGCGTAAAAGAAGACGTAGTGACTAAAATTGAGAAAGGGATGCTGAGATGGTTTGGTCATGTAGAGAGGATGACTGAAGGAAGATTGACGAAAGAGATCTACAAGGCGAGAGTGAATGGAAACGTTGGAAGGGGAAGGCCTCGGCGAACGTACCAGGCCCAAATTCAGGACGTTCTGAATAAAGGCCATGTTAAAAGTACCCTAAACTGACGAGCATGTATGAAAGGATTGATGAAAGTTCAGGAAGCAAGGGAAGTATGTCAAGATCGTAGCAGGTGGAGAACTGTGGTCTCTGCCTACCCCGACGGGAACAAGGCGTGATGTTATGTATGTATGTATTTGTAATCGGTTTCTTGAAAACAGCTATAACGATTTCGATTAAATTTACCATACAGGGGTTTTTGGGGCCGAAAAATCGATCTAGCTAGGTCTCATGTCTGGAAAAGTTCGTTTTCGAGTTTTAGACAGAAACCTACAGCGCCATCTGTTGGCGAGTAGCATAGCTAGATAACCCGATGATATTTTCATGTTGAGGTAGCTATTATAGAGCGAAGCTCGGTCGACCAGGTACTATGATTTATACGTGCGATTGTTGGCACTTGAGACTTTGTGAAACTCTATTTTACGTTTGGTTAAATCTGCTTCATGATGCATAAGCACTGGAAAACCAATGAATGCCAGCACTGGACCAGTTATCATGGAGATCTTTAGGGGAGGCCTATGTGTCTTTCGGCAATATTTTTTATAAACAGCAGAGTGAAATAGTATTTCCTCATTACCTAGACAGGTTTGTCGATTCCGAGCAACGCTGTGCCATAATAAACCAAAATATAGTGGCCATTTTTCTACTCGAGGCTTATATTCGATAATGTATAGCAGCGTGACCTCAGTTGCGTGTGATTCCTCCCTCCCACCTCGGAAAAGTCGCGCATGAAGGTACATTAATTTGTGTGACAAAAGGGGTGTAAAAGACACCCCTGCACGATATTACGTTACAGAAAGAAACATAATAATAAAAAAAAAACTTTTTTTTTGTGTCACATATGGGCTAACGAGCAGGTGGGCCACCTGGTGGTAAGAGGTCTCCACCGCACATAACACCCACTGTCTTATTAGTGAAATAATTTGACACTCATAAGACAGCTAGGCGCGTTTCCCACTCTGAGAACTAAGATGGTATGTCTCTTGTACCGGTAATTTTTTCCCTTACCTTTCAAACCGAAACACAGCAGTGCAAACACTGCTGCTTTACGGCAGAAAAAGGTACCGGGGACTTCCTTTGAAATCTGCCCTAATTAATGACGGTAAGAATTCCCAAGGAAAATGTGTACGGTTTCATCCCTTTCTATTGCACTTTGCAGAGCGTAAGGTTTGACAACTATGTGATGGTATATACCAACGCATTCACAGGGTACTAGCAGAGGCATGGCACGAGTCAGGCGAGCTGCGCGCTCAACTGTCACAAGAGCAGGCGTGGCTGGAGGGACTGGCGCGTCGCCTCGCCCCCACACAGACCACTGGCGACGCTGAGGAGATCGCCGACCAGTTATACGTGAGTACTCGCCAAAGATTTCGGACCTCCTTGCTTCGCTCGGAATTGAGACCTTGGGGATGATATCTGCCAACATGTCCCAAATTTTAAAGTCACATCATCGATGATCACTAGGACATATTCAAAATAGCCCGTCAAATCCATAGAACGACGCCTTCACTATCTTTTGACGAATTATTTCTTTAATCCTCCTTCTAATTACCCTTATTTTTCTGTGGTACTCGCTATGTATCCCATCTCTGAGCTTAAATGTCGTAAGAGGCGACGAAGGGCTTAACCGGAGCATCTATATGTGTATCGTAACATCTTACATACTGCGGTCGCCAGCTGCAACGCTTACAAGACTGGTGACTATGGTAGATCCCCTCCTAATTAGCACGCGTTTTTGTTGGAGTTCTGAAGGGAGCCCTGTCCTGCGGTGAACGTTTCATGGGATGTTACGACTCGCTATGTCAATAGTTCCAAATATTTTAGACTAGTATATAATCAAACGTATTTAAAACAGCTTGTGGCTTTTTTCTTGTTGTTTTTAACTTAAAGGGGCAAAGTATGTGCTCTCATCAAAATGGCTGCTGACAAATTACGCCAGGGTGCAATCTGGACTCACAAATAGCAAGTAAAGTTTAATTTTTATCCACTGTTTATATTTTTGGGTAAAATCAATTGATAGATTTTGATACCTGACGACAAGGCTGTACCTCTCAAATACGCTTATAATCTGTGCCCGCTAAAAAGAAAGAATGCGATGCGCGCCTTATTAACAAATATTTGTTACATGAATATATTCGACCTCCATCTCAATGCTATACAACCTCCTTAAATGTATATTATCGCTTAAATCTTTCTTTTTCTCGTAGTCATGGTATAAAGTATAGTATGCAACTCTTGAATAAAAGGGATCTAAATCGAGGGCCATGAATCACTCCCTGCGGTCGTGATTCAGTCGTTAAATTCTTTCACTTGGTCGTGATTCACCTCTGGCCCTCGCCTTAAATCCGTCTTTTATTCACTAATTGCATAATATACTATTTTAGAGGGGGAATGGTATAAATAAATATGAGGTTGTGTATATACGCAGGAGTTGGAGAGCTACGTGCGCAACCACCGGACGGAGCGCCTGGCGCGCATCATGGCGGTGGGCCAGCAGCTGGCCGATGCTCACATCATGCGCGCGCAGATACGTCACGAAGTTGACTCGCTCACCGCCCGGCACCGCGCCTTGCGCGAACAGGTGGGTACCAGGGAGCTACGCGCATACATCGGACGGAGCAGCTGGGTACCAGGGAGCTACGAGCAACCACCGTACACCGGATGGAGCGACGAGTTTGCGTTTCAGAGACAAAGGAAGGTCTGCTAGTTTTGAGTTCTTCATGGTCCAGCAGCTCTTTCATGCCTGGAAGTGCTACTGGGCCATGAAGAACTCAAAGCTAGGAGACCTTCCTTTGTCCTGTTGGTTACTGAAAGGGACTAGCTGACCCAAGTAAACGTACTATTAATTTGTTCCGTTGGCGCAGTTGGTAGTGAGCCTGCCTTCTACGCCGCGGGTTCTATCCCCGCCCGGGGATTTAAATCGAGGGCCCTGTGTCTGGGTGATAAATGAACCGAATATCACGCGCTTATAGGACTTTTGTTTCACATTCTATAAATCTCACATGAAATCTAATATTACATACCTACTCGCGTCTCACTCATTCTTTAAAAGTGACAACTGTCCCGCTTCTTAGCGGGTTGAAATCGTGTTCTAAGCAGTACATTGCAACTATCGACGTTATCTTATGAACTTAATATTGCTTTTGTTGGCACGCTTTCTGAGAATGACGAATCTGTAAACGTGCGTTTTATATATGTGAGCTTTGGTCCCGACTTGTGGCCTTTGGCGGCTCAACAACTCTTCACACCACCACCAGGGATCTATACTGGGCCCCATTCTGTTTATAATTTATACAGCTGATCTAGCTTCACACATCCAAAATTGTAAATTTCGTCTTTACGCAGACGATGTTCAGGTTTACCTTCCCGTTGATCACAGAAACGTTGCTGGATGTATAAACACTATCAATTCCGACTTAGATCGTATAGTACATTGGTCGGAAAACAATTGTCTTGTGCTTAATCCTTTGAAGTCAAAGTTTATGTTGATAGGTTCTAAAGACAAAGTGCGCAAATTAGAAACCTCAAACTGTAGAATCAAAATCATGGATGTAGAGATGGAGCAGGTTCAAATAGCTCGAAATTTGGGCTTGCTTATAGACAAAAATCTTAAATTTGAAAATCACTGTCTTGAACTCGTTCGTAGCTGTTTTTATCGTCTCAAAGTCTTATACAAAATACGTCAATACATAAACACTGATCTCCGAATTAGACTTTGCGAATCTCTTATACTTTCGAAATTTAATCATTGTATTTCTGTTTACGGTAATAGCATATACAAAAAGACTTTAACGCTCATTCAACGTGTACAAAATGCATGCGCTCGATACTGCTTCGATATTCCTCCCAGGTCTCACGTCACTCCTTTTCTTAACTCATCCAATCTTTTAAAGTTAAAAGGTCGCATTAAATTGCATTTAGCCAATTTACTGTTTGATGTCATAAAAACAGGTAAACCAGATTACCTGTATCAAAAATTATCATGGAGATATGCACAACACAGATACACACCTAGAAGCACTTCTTCCTTACTAATAATACCTCATCACAGAACGGCAGCTTTTCGAGGCAGTTTTAAATTCATGGCTTCCAAGTGCTGGAATGATATTCCTCCACCCCTACGCTCCATTCCAGTTAAACGTCGTTTTAAACGCGATTTACGTATTTTGCTTTTAACTAATCAAAAATCTGAATAGTATTATTTAGTATTTTTGTTTTTCTTTATTTATTTGCTTAAATACTTTAATTATAATAAGGTCATAAACTGTTACTTTCCTAACATTTAAGGTGATATTTGTAGGTAGCATAAAGTTAGTGTGCCAAGAGTCCCGCATAACTGTTGGATAGGTAGATGAAGTCGTATAATATAATATATATCAATCATATTACATAACGTATTTATATTATCCTTTGGAACGCATAAAGTAGATATTTTATTCAATATTTTAGATGGTATTATTAATTTTATACACTATTGGCGATCACAAATTAAAATGAGTTCTTTTCCATAATGTTTGTCATATATATATATATATATATATATATATATATATATATTTTTATAAATGGCCGCTTGTATAGGTACTTTGAGGGTTTCTCCACGTCGGCGCTCACGCGCACTTAGGTACTAACTGAAAAACAGCGCTAAGGTTCGTCAGTCGGGTCTTAGCATAATGCTGAGTTAGGGCCTACTATGGGTGTGGTACACAAATAAAAGATTTTCTTTTTTATTCAATATTTATTGTAATACATATATACGTATAAGAAAGTGTTAGAAGTGTAAGTACTGCATCCATAATAAACGGTTATTCATTCATTCATTCACTTGAACATTTTTTGTTTAGTTCTTTAATTTTTAACCGAGTTAAGAAAAGGAAGACGTTCTCTATTCAACCAAATTTTTTTGATGTATACTAGGCGATATTTCCGCCCACAGTGAACTGAACCGAATTGATTTTTATTTTCTTTTTACTTAAAAGGGGTTGTCCCATATAAATTTGGTTAGAATCTGATGATGGAGTATGAGATAATAAATGTTAACTCCACAAAAGATGACATCATACCAAACGTAAAAAGGTTCTTTGAATTTTTGGCGGTAACTCGATGCTGTTGCCTGCGCGATTGTTTTTTTGTATTTAGTGGATAATAAAAGTAGTGTATTAACCAGTAAATTGATTACGGAGTGCGCAGCTGATGAAGATTTCAATTGATTTCTTGTATAAGTAGGTAACTATAAACCCCGTTTGTTTTGTCTCAAAAAGTTTCTTTGCCGTTAAATGGCAAATGGATTAAAGTGCTCCGAAATTTTCTTGCAGATTCATGAGATCACAATTCCTATAATTCTATAGATTGATCGTCTTAAATGTTATCAATTTTCTTCATTAGGTTTATTTTTTATGTTCTTTTCTAGCATATATTTCTATAAAAATAAATAAAAGCAGCTATTAGCATAATGTCTTCTCACTCATACATCACAATTTTCTAAAATTTGAATTTGTAACTCCTTATAAGAATTATTCAATCCATAAGGCAATTTCATTTTTTTGTAATCATATGCAGATGTATGTACCTAGGTATATATTCTTCTATTAGCATGTTTTTCTTTTCTTTTTCTATCAAATGTTGTGCACCCGCATCTACTCTTTCTGTTCTGCCTTTAGGTTGGCCGGTAGATAATGCTGCGTGGCATTAGGCCCGCCCTGTGTACATTTATGCAATTAAGTTAAATAAATTAGTAAATATATGTGTATGCGCAGGCTAAGACACGCATGCGTGAACTGGAAGCGGCGGCAGCTGCGGCGGCGCAATGCGAGGCGGCGTTAGAGGCGGTGCGGCAGTGGCAGGACTCGCTGGGAACAAATTTCGGCATGGATGAATCCGAGCGAAGCATGCTACGGGAGCAGCTGGCGGCTCAGCGCGTGTTGCTGCGGCCCGCGGAGGAAGCTGCCAATGCCGAATACCGCGTGAGGCTCCGGGAACAACTGCTGCTGCTGCACGTCAGTATAATAATAATCTTTATTCATCATTTTGTTCACAAAGATAAATAACATGATGCCTCCTTTTAAGCATACATTGCCTGTGCTAGGAGACATTTCTCTTCCAAATATTCATAGAGGCGGCAACGGATTGACTAAACCATCGTTAGGATGGCTGGCCTAGTATCAATATCGTGTAGATCACCCATGTAAATGGGTTAGAGCCGGTCCGCCTGCACGACGTTGATGCGTTTGGCAGGCAGTAACCCTTTAACGACGGATTTAAGGAGAGGGCCAAAGATGAGTCACGAGCTAGTGGAGGATTCTAACGACTGAATCACGACCGCAAGGAGTGATTCATGACGATTGAATCACGAGCGCAGCAAGTGATTCAAGTGTTAGAATCCTGAGCGACGCGAGTGATTCATGGCCCTCGATTTAAATCCCTTTTATTCAAGAGTTGCATACTATACTTTATACCATGACTACGAGAAAAAGAAAGATTTAAGCGAAAATATACATTTAAGGAGGTTGTATAGCATTGAGATGGAGGTCGAATATATTCATGTAACAAATATTTGTTAAATAAGGCGCGCATCGCATCCTTTATTTTTAGCGGGCACAGATTATATGCGTATTTGAGAGGTACAGACTAAACTTCCAAACAGCCATCAGAAATTTATATCTTGTTACTTAAATAACAAATTTATTGTTGATTAGTTAGTTTAATATCATAAAATGAATATACATTCATCCTATTTTCTCGAATACATCTTAATTTGCTGACCACCTCTTTTATTTTTATGCTCTCCTGGTAGGTGCTTTTTATTTAATGCCCGTCCAAGCCTCCAGTCGCTGTCCTCCTTTTGAATATTCATGTTCTCCTGGTACATCGTATTGAGTCGCTGCTCTTAAGGTTGTGAAATGGAGGTCGAATTATATTGATGTGTTCTGAATTCAAACACCAAAATCGTGATTAAAAGGGCTTTTTATTCAATCCAATTTTGAATTTTTTTTTTTATATAAGGGTTTTTTAATATAAGGGTTCTTTTTTTTATTTTGAGGTACGAACCCTAAAAACATTATCTTGTGACTCTTATTATTTTCATTCCTCTCCTCCAAGTTAATTCCCGAACTCTATACTAGTGGAGTTGGGAGAAACCACTAGTGAATGTCATGCTAAACCCAGATTTCATGTATGCTGTTCCATATTTGGCAAGGCTGAAAATTGAGACTTAGATGTGTACTGTATCATATATGGAACTAGTATATTTTCGTTATTTTAATAAAAACTAACAATAATAACGTAACAACACACGAAATACGTATATTTTAATTTATTTTTTTCTATTACACATATTTTTTCTGTTGAAGAAGAAAAAATCATGCGGTAAAGGGTTAAATCCGTCTTTTATTCAGTTATTGCATAATATACTATTATTTAAGCTAAGTAGCACAGACGCCAGCTATGAATGTGGAGAACTCCTGCAAACCATGGCACACCTCACTAATTGTCCCGCGTGTCCGACCACCTGCTCGCGTGAGGACTTACTTGACGGTAACCAGAGGGCTACCACGGTAGCCGCTTTCTGGGCAAGTAATATTTAGCCCGTGCTCTTGCCGACACGAAAAAATAAGATTTAGTTTCACCTGCCCCTAACAGCCTCCGTGGTCTAGTGGTTAGAGCGCTCTGCTCCAGATCCGGGGGAATCTGTCAAACAATAATTTCTTTGTGCGACCTTCTCAGTTTGGTTAGGACATTGCAGGATTGTCTGAAATGTTAGATGACTCCGTGGTTTAGAAAGCACGTTAAGCCGTTGGTCCCGACTACTATCTACGGATGTAGTCGTTAATGAGCCATGAACTCTGACACCAGGGTTTGTGAGGTTGGTCATGACCTTGCAAATAACATGATATGATGATGACCCGTCCCTGTGTATCTTTAAAGTCAGGTATTGGGGCCCAAGGCAGCGTCGCAGTATTGATTGTATTCATTGTGGGAGTGTCATAGGCTATAAAATTATTAGTATTATTAGAAAAGTTAAAGAAGATCGGTATACACGGTGATCTCCTGCGCTGGATCAAATCTTATATTAGCAACAGGAGTCAGGCAGTCTCACTAAAAGGTTATACGTCCAGGTTTCTTCCTATCCCCTCCGGTGTGCCACAGGGATCCCATTTGGGACCCTTGCTGTTCACACTTGTGGTTAATGATATAGGTTCCATATTTGTTAGCTCCCAGCACTTACTGTACGCTGATGATACTAAGATCTTTAAAATAATCTCTTCGCCAGATGATTGTGTTGCACTTCAGAATGATTTGGATAAGTTCAATTCTTATTGTGTTGATCATCAGTTAATACTAAACCCTGATAAGTGCAATATTATTACCTTCTCGCGAAAACGCAATCCTGTGAAGTATCCTTACAAGCTGTCTGGTATTTTACTAAAAAGGGTCTATCAAATCAGGGATCTTGGTGTGGTTTTGGACAGTAAATTACATTTCAATTTACACATTGATAATATTATAGAAAAAGCTTTTAGACAATTAGGCATGATACTTAGATTATCCCGTCCTTTTAAACAAGCAACTACTCTCAAAATCTTGTATCATTCCTTCGTTCGTAGCCATCTTGAGTTTGCCTGCGTTGTCTGGAATCCTCAATATGCAGTTCACGTAGACAGATTAGAAAAAGTACAGAACAAGTTTTTAAAGTCTCTTAACTATCGTACTGGCAGCCACTTTGACAATTATACTGACATAGCAAATCATTACAAAATTGCAACCCTTGAAAGCCGCCGAAGCTACCTCGTCTCCGTGTTCCTTTTCGAAATTATTAATAATCAAATTGATTCCCCTCACCTTCTACAACAGGTTGATTTCAGAGTCAAGCGTACCTCTTCACGTTCTACTCATATTTTTGCCATTAGACCTTTTAATACTAATTATGCGAAGAATTCATACTTTCGTCGTGCGATGCGTGTTTACAACACTTTATTAATTGAAATTGATATTTTTTCTTCTACCTTGGCTTTCTATAAAAAACAACTTGCTTTAAAATTATTTTCTTTCAATACTACTGTTAATAATTAATTACAAATGCAGTGACTTTATCTTTTTTTCTTAATTTCATATTTTTATATAATTTATAAGTAACAATTGCACTTGAGATTGTTTCGTTTTTCTTGCTTCAAAGTGACCAATGTTATTAGAGTTCTCACATTAACAAATTGTATTATGATAAGGGGAACTACAGGTCTGTTTATTTTATATATGTTATTTACATAGTCTAACTTTGTGACTGTTTGTTTCTTAAATAAAAAAAAATAAAAAAATAAAATAAAAAATTTTTCATTAAATCTATCTTTTATCTTTTTATCTTTAAATAATAAAATATTATACCATTCCCCCTCTAAAAAGATTATTTTATTCACTGAAAACAGTGAATAAAAAGCCCTTTTAATCACGATTTTGGTGTTTGAATTTAGAACACATCAATATATTCGACCTCCAATCTCTCAACCTTAAGAGCAGCGACTCAATATGAAGTACCAGGAGTACATGAATTTTCAAGAGAAGGACAGCAACTTGAGGCTTGGACGGGCATAAAATAAAAAGTACCTACCAGGAGAGCATGATATTTAATCAACTAATCAACAATACATTTGTCATTTAAGTAACAAGATATAAATTTTTATGGCTGTTTGGAAGTTTAGTCTGTACCTCTCAAATACGCGTATAATCTGTGCCCGCTAAAAAGAAATTAATAATGCGATGCGCGCCTTATGAACAAATATTTGTTACATGAATATATTCGACCTCCATCTTAATGCTATACAACCTCCTTAAATGTATATTTTCGCTTAAGTCTTTCTTTTTCTCGTAATTATGGCAAAAAGTATAGTATGCAACTCTTGAATAAAAGGGATTTAAATCGAGGGCCATGAATCACACGCGTCGATCAGGATTCTAACACTTGAATCACTCCCTGCGGTCGTGATTCAGTAGTTAGCATCCTGCACTTGCTCTTGATTCATCTCTGGCCCTCACTTTAAATCCGTCTTTTATTCACTAATTGCATAATATACTATTGTGTTTGAAATATATTTTACGTGCATACCGTATTCTTCAGGAAAAGTTGAAAGCTGTAGAGGATCAGTTAGCGGAGCCAATCCCAGCGCAGGGTGAAGATAAGCAGGAGGGGGAGGGGGAGGGGACGATGGAAGGAGCGGTGGAAGGGGAAGAGTCGCAGTCGGAGGAGTGGAAGGCGGGGTTGGAAGGGAGACTGGCGCGTGCGATGGCCGCGTTGCGGGAGGTGGAGCGAGATGCCGCGCTCGCCGCGCCGCTAGATGCCGCTGAGCCGGACGCCGTGCGCGCGCAGCTTCGCCACTGTCTGGTCGGTACACACCATAGAGTAAAAATACATATAATACATACCTTGAACAGATAATATCAGTTATTTTAACCAAAAATAAAAATTCACAGATTTCGTGCCTCACACGAGTATCGAGCACATTGGAAATCAATCTACGGAATTAGAAAAATTCTTGTCAAAAAGGTTACGCTACAGGGCAAACCCTTAACCCGATCTTCTTTTTTTGAGGCTCAAATAGTAGCTGACTAAATTGTCCAGAGGAGATTTTCTAAAATTTTTGGTATCATTCATCGTTTCCAATTTTTTTTTCACAATTTTGGCCATGACTTTTTTTTGTTTTTGACTTTTTCGAATAAATCTTTTTGCACCTTATAGCTCTCGTGAATACGCGTCTTATGAGCCTTTTTTTAATACCACATCTTCACATTTCGCCGAGAAATAAGGGGATCGCACTTTTTCGTGAAATCGGAGCCTACACTGGAGCGAACGAAAAGACATTTTCAATGTCAACACGAAATAGCAGTAAAAACATCCTGGGAATTTACCTGTTAATTCGGATTTATCCGGATTATTTTGATTATTATCCTGTGTGGTGCCGGCAAAGAATAGTACCAACCCATACATACCCTTGGGTGTCGTAAGAGGCGACTAAGGGTTATAAACTGGAGGATGGGCAGCAGCATCCCATCATACCATCTTAATTACTGCGGTCACCTACAACCGCAGCCGTAACGCTGACAAGCGAGGTGACTATGGTACTTCCCCTCCACATTTTTCCAGCAAAAGCTAGAATTCTGGAGGGAGCTCCCTGTCCTGTAGTGGACGTTTCATGGGATGTTATGATGATGATGATGATTTTGATTATTAACATCACAGCCAGTTAAGTAATAAATTGCCATCACTGAAGAGACCTGTATTTACAATTAGTTAAATCTTGGATTGGAAGTGATGTAATAATATAATACTTCGAACGAATGATAGAATATAATGTTACTTGGTCGGATAGGATAGCTATGTTCGACGAGGTGAGACGATTGCCGCCTGATGCGTGACGGGTGACGTGAAGCAACAGCTAGTAGATTTGTGCCCTGCGCTGGCACATGTGTTAGTGACACTTCCGGAAGTCGCGCTTTAAAACAAACGCGAATACTACCATACTCGTATAAATTAATACTAGTATATTACTGTAGAGGCTCCAACCTAAGCCGAAGTCCAAGCCCCGCGAGGCGCCTTTAGGCTTGTAGCCTTACGTGTTTTTCCTCGGTAGAACCTTCCGCTCCCCAACCGTCCGGTGAAGTTGTGACAGCCACTAGGGCTAACAGGAGTCCACTACCAAAAATAAAAAAGGTTCTAACTAAATGAAGATTTTCACAGCAGAGAAGTATAAGTTGGTTCCTTCTTAGGTCCGAATATTTGAGTGTGTAAAAATCGAGACGTAACAGAGTATTTCGCAATAGATTTAAAAAAGACGAGGTGCTGGTTATGTTTTTAAGACAGTAAATTGCTGTTTTGGCTGAGACTTCAATACTACCTTCCTCTAATTTTCGAGGAAACAATATGATATTATATTGCAGTTTGTAATTGCAGTAGGCCAACGACATGTGAACTCTTTTGCCAGGTAAATTCCAAGTATTTTTTTGGTCTTTTTTGCAATGTGTTACTGAAAAGGTAATATCTAGGAATCATAATATATAGGATGTGGTTATTTCCAAGAAAGTAAGCAACTTTTCTTATAAAACTTAGTTCGACATATTAAAAAAAATCGAGTTATTCGAATCGAATCACTTAAAATATATCGTCAGCCGATAGCGTAGTATTCAGAAACACGAATTCATATTACGATTAGATTTTGACCTTTGTTTCTTGGGAAAAGTTTAGTTTCCTTTATACTTTAAAGAATAGAAATACATACATACATACATAACATCACGCCTCTTTCCCGTTGGGGTAGGCAGAGACCACAGTCCTCCACCTGCTACGATCTTGATATACTTCCCTTGCTTCCTGTACTTTCATCAATCCTTTCATACATGCTCGTCGGTTTAGGGTACTTTTAACCTGGCCTTTATTCAGAACGTCCTGAATTTGGTCCTGGTACGTTCGCCTAGGCCTTCCCCTTCCAACGTTTCCATTCACTCTCGCCTGGTAGATCTCTTTCGTCAATCTTCGTTCATTCATCCTCTCTACATGACCGAACCATCTTAGCATCCCTTTCTCGATTTTGGTCACTACGTCTTCTTTTACGCCACACCGTTCATTTATCACACTATTTCTAATCCTGTCACTCAATTTAATACCAATCATACTCTTTAGCGCTCTCATTTCCGCTGCATTAATTCTACTTTCATGCTTCTTCTGCCATACCCAGCTTTCACTGTCATACATCAGTGTTGGTACCAAAATTGAAATAGTTTTTAAGTATTATGAAAGGCGTATGGCTTAAAAACCTGGATACTTATTTAGGACCATCAAGCAATGTAGGACTAAACATAGATCTTAGCTGTTTTTAAATAATAGATTAAAGAAAATTGTATTAGAATCCTTTGCATAAAATAATAGAACGTTTACTATCCATGTATTTTTCGCATGCAAATCGTATGATTCGCCGTTTAGCAACGACTGGAAAATTGTATACGGCCGGCAAATTGTATAACGGCAACGGCTGGTTGTAAAAAATGGTTTAGATAACTAGTGCATTTTAGGTGCGTTAGCCACGGCAAGTCCTACTTAACCGATATCATGTGGTAGGCCACTTATTGAGTTTTCGTCCCCGTATACGTAAGGGCTTAACTCTTTTTTGATACGATATAAGAATAGGAGTTTAAACCTTTGGAAGTTGTCCTTATATCAAAGATTTCGCTCGGAATAGATACCTTGCTAATTTATTTTACTATGGGATGACATCTGCCAACGTGTCCCAAATTTTTATGTCAAATCATCAATGATCACTAGGAAATATTCAAAATAACCCGTCAAATCCATAAAACGGCGCGTTCACTACCTTGTGACAACTTATTTCTTTAATCCTCCTTCTAATTCCCCTCATTTTTCTATGCCTTATATCGACAGATTTCGTAACTTTTCGAAATTTGCCTTATAAAGGGTTAAAGTTCCTATGTTGTCAAATCCTATACTATTAAACGAGCAATATTTGTATATTCGTTTTAGTGCGTTCAAGAAACTTACAGCGCCATCTGTTGTTGAGTAGCATAGCTTGCTCACCCAATAATATTTTAATCATACAGAGCATAGCTCGGTCGCCCAGGTACTAAACTGTTAATTGTCATAAGGAAATGTGACATGTATATTAAGAGCGTGTTGTTTTGTTATCAGAAAGTGTATCGCACACTGAGCGAGCTGAAAGCAGAGGTGGAAGGAACGATCCGAGCGGGCCGACGCGCGTCTCCCGGTGGAGGGGAGCTCACGGCGCGAATAGACGCGCTGAAAGAGCTGTACAACCGTTTGGGCGCGCGCGTCACGGATGATAAGGCACGGCTTGAGCGCGCGTTGCTGCTGACGCGTGAGGTGAGATACTCAAGTGAAGTTAGTAGAGGTGGATGGAACGATCTGTTCGGGACGACACGCGTCAACCGATGGAGGGGAGCTCACGGTGCGAATAGACGCGCTGAAGAGGATCACGGAAGGTAAGGCACGGAAAATAGCTCGCCCCATCGTCGACTTCACCTCTGTCCTCAAGACTAAATCGAGGTCAACAGTAAGCAATAAAAAAAAATATACAAACGCTAGCAGAAAATATTTCAAATGTAGGAGATTAACAAGCCAACGAAATCACATTACGGATCATTTACATACATTTTCATTTGCATTTTTAGGTGCACGCCGATCTACGCGCGCTACACGCGTGGCTCGACTCAACTCCCGCCCCCGCTCGCTCTCAAGCGCTCGAGCTGGAGATGTCTCGCATGCAAGCGGTTCGCGACAAGCTAACCTCAAACTACGACCAGCTTGCGGAAAACTGCGACCCAGGCAGCCTCCGCTCGCTTCGCTCACAGCTGGAACTAGTCAATGCGCGCTGGAGAGCTTTGCGTCAGGGAACACAGAACGTCTCCACTCCACCGAACCTGATTGACGTGAGTCTATACATTGATAGAATGAGACGTATAAGAAACAAATCAACCATAATTTTTAATGTCAAACGGTTTAAATATGCGTTATAGGTTTTTTCCTAATCAACTGCTTTCTTTTGAGTGTGTATGTACTTGGATCATAAAATTGACCAACTTTGACTTTTTATACAAAAAAGTGTTTTTCACTATGATTGCGAGGAAATAAAACGTAAAAGTAAAAGAAGTTTAGGAATTACATTTTTGTAATATTTTTGTTAATAATATTGACCACATATCTTTCTATTCAATACTTTTAGGATTAAAACCTCCGAATATAAATATATTGTAAGTATATAACGGAATGAGAGGTTATTTCTTAAGAGTTTTATATTATGACTGGCTTTGAGGAAGAAATTACTTTTTTAACCAAGTGCATAAATAGTAGATTGTATCACAAGGCTGTAAAATAATATTTTTAGGGCGAGGGCGTTATTTTGAATCCAGAGCGAAGTGAAGGATTCTTGCGTAGAATCCCGAGGGATTCTAGAGTAGAATCCTGAACGTAGCGAGGGATTCAATAGGTCGCCCAAGGTAAAAATATTTTTGCAGCCGCGTAATACACTCTACTTTTTATCTCCCTGTATGAGAAAAGAATAAGAGGCTCATTGAGACACACACTCGTCATTAATTTTAAATATAAAATAACATTACAATATTATTACTTGATAAAACAATACTAAAAATCATATTAAGTATTATTTGTAACAACTGAAAATGTTATTGACATTTTTGTATCAATTAGAAACAGAACCTCTTTGGTTGGTAGTCTTTTTACATTTCAAGCATATTTCTTTTTTTATATTCATAATAATTTTAATTATAGTACAACCGGCCAGTATAATTTTTCATACAATATTTTGGTTCGACCTCTATGGTTTACCTAAAATATACCGTTCAGCGGTTTTCTAATAGATGGGATGAAAATATAATTTTAGGCTGCCTATACCCAGTATAAACGACAACTTTTCGGAGGTAACTATTAATAGCGATATCATCATACCATACTATCAAACGTCCACTGCAGGACAGGCCCCTCCCTTCAGTTTACCAACAAAAACGTGTGGAGGGGAAGTACCGTATTCACCACGCTTCTTATAGCGTTGCGGCTGGCACCATATGGCCGCGGTTATGGTGACCGCAGTATGTAAGATGGTACGATATACAGAAGGACGCTGCTGCACATCCTCTGTTTTATGGTCCCTTAGTTTCATCATACGACACCCAGTAGAGATGGGTTGGTACACTCGACAGCACGTCAGTAGAAACACTTTTGGACCCTATGGCGTGGCAATAGAGTTGAAAAAGTTTCTACCGACGAGCGGTTGACCGTACTCTTTCCCGGCACCACACGGTTGATTTTCAGATATATTAAAGCTTCATTTTAATATAGCTTATTATTCTTTTTTACAATGTTCCAAACATTGGTTGCTCTAGTAACACCCATATAAGCATATCACTAACACCCACTTAAAAACTGCATACCCTCATGGTGTTTTGTTCTTTGCTCAAGTCGAGAGTCCAAAGGCACCGCAGGATATCACCCATACTTGGTTGATATTCCGCACATTCTCACAAAGCGCTTTGAGACATCCTACTAATATTATAAACGCGAATGTTTGTAAGTATGTATGGATAGATGGATGTTTGTTACTCTTTCACGTAAAAACTACTGAATGGATTTTATTGAAACTTTACAATAATATAGCTTATACATCAGAATAACACATAGGCTACAATTTATGAAGATATTGTGCGAATTGTCTAATTCTGCGCAGACGAAGTCGCGGGCACCAGCTAGTCTTTTATAATGCGCACGGCTAAAGAGTGGAATTCTCTGCCTGCGACTTTGTTCCCGAATTCATATAACCCGAATCTATTCAAGTCGCGAGTGAGTCGTCGACCTCATCTCTGTCTTCAAGACTAGATCGAGGTCAAAAGTAAGCTCATTGGCAATAAAAATAAAGTCCCCCAAACCTCGCCTTATTTTTAGGGTTCCGATACCAAAATGGTAAAAAAAAGGAACCCTTATAGTGCGACTTTGTCTGTCTGTCTGTCACACCTATATATCTCAGCAACCACTGATGCTATTAACCTGAAATTTGGAATAGTTTTAGAATATAGTTGCCCAACTTAATTGCATATAAAAGAATTTTGCAAAAATTATGATTATTAATGTAAAGGGGGCCAAAATAGGGGGGGGGGGGGGGGGGGGGGGCAAATTTCAAATTGTCGCTACTAGGTCGAGTGGGGTATCATATGTAAAGTCCTTTACTTGTACGTTCTAAAATATTTTTTTGTATTTTCTTACGTCTCTTATTTTTTAAGTTATGATGAAATATCTAAAAAAAAAATACCATTCCCCCCCCTCATTTCCGAAGTTTGTGGAAGGAAAAATCTGAATTAATTACAGTTGACAGAAGTTAATGTAAATATTACAGCGAAAATAAAACGATCTTTCTAAGTTGTACAGTTTTTTAGAAATCTGCAAATAACCTTTACAAATAAATTTAGTTTTGCGGTCCTAAAAATGGATTTTATTGCTTCCAAAAATAGAAAAAGTATATCGGATCCCTCGGCGCGCGAGTCCGACTCGAACTTGACCGGTTTTTTATTAGGTAACAGACATTCACTTTGGTAACTTATGCTAACAACTGAAGTTTCTTGACATAGTTGTTGCTTCGACAAATGGTCGATTTTCAAAAATGTTTTCTATAGTCTTACGTTTTTTTTTTGCTTCATAACTTTTCTCACGTGCTACCGTAGACTTCAGGATACACATCTAAATTGTATGATTGGAGATAGATTGTGTGAAAGGCAAAGTTGTAGAAAATTTTTCGCACCGTTTTCGAGATGAAAGCAAAAAACAAAAAAATGCGATCTTCTTTGTGCCCCCCCTCGAGTGGACCTCGGAGGGGCAAGGACTTTTAGTATGTTTATCTCCTAACTGGTCCAAACAAAGTTCCTTAGTCAAACTTTCTGCTTTCGACTTTTCCATCCACAAATTATTCGTTGCTTAAGTTAATAACCGAATACACGCCTCTTGATCTCTCCCTATAGAGGTTATGGTAAAGGTTAAGTTAGATAATGCTAACAATTTGATAACAAACCTTTGAAATATAAATGAATGTAAAAATATTTCGATCGGATAACAACAAATCTATAGTATCTAGACAAATAATATAAAAACAGGTCATTCGAACGAACGCTTTACTAACGAGTCAGCGACCGCTCTTTAGAACTTCCACTCTGCGGTATTACCGATCAAACATAAAACTGTACAAGATTTACAGTCCTCACTCTACCCATTGACACACTAGTCCTGGGCTGTCCACCTACTTAACCTGATGTAAATATGTATTTACAATACCTGTACTATTGTCTTTATTCACCGAAAAATAATTATTGCAAAAAATTTTTTTGAACACATTTCCAACTATTTTATCGTGCTGTTAACCTCGTATCTGTACGTTATTTAGGCATTCCTTTGTATGCGACCTTTTAAGGGCGTGGTGCCGTGTTCTGTAAGTCACATAGGCTCATTGTGTACAAGGTCTTTATTGTAATAAGTTTCATTCGATCTCATTTTAACATAAAGTGATGTCCTGTAATTTTATTCCATAAACTCATTTCATGCCAAAGGAAGAGGATACTTTGCGCTATCATCATCGTACTCACACTGTAAATATTATGGCTTGTACATAATGCTGGTTTTGGTGTCGGTGTTTTGTGGTGTTGAGTGTGGAACGCTTTTCTCACGGCCAGTTAACATGATGGGAACGCCGGGCAAGGCGATAACACGCACGCAAGGGAATGGATCACTGTCGCCTCACTCATCTTTTGATCGCACGGGTCGTCGGTCTAACCGGCGGGTTTCGGTTGCAGTCGGATGAGGCGCCACCGCATTACGAGTGCGTGACGGACACTATAAAGCGACGGCTGGAAAGCCCCGGCCCTGGTGGCGAGTGTCCGCCTTCGCCCACGCCTTCCCGAAGCCCGCACCGCGACGCCAAGCGCTCTAAGATCCCGGTGGCACTGCGCAGTCCAGCTCCTATCCGCCGCGTGACCCCAATCCCCGCGCTTCCCGACTGCAGTAACAGCAAGGAGCGCACGAGCGCTGTAGAGCCGGGAACAGAGGATGCAGCTGCAATGCGAACTCAAACTCAGGCGGCACACGTCAGCGCGGAGCCCCACACTTTCGTGGTAGAAGTGCGCCGTTTGGAGCAGCGTATGCGCCCCACACTGGGCGTGCTACCCCCTGAAAACTCTGAAAACCCTGAGACTCCCGGAACCCCAGAGGACCCTGAGACACCCGAGAACCCTGATGAACAGCAACCCGTACAGACACAACTCGAAAATACATCTCAGGCACAGAAGAAGGTAATACTACTAATTACACAGAAAGAACACTTTCCTGCCGCCATTTCCGACATTCGCAAGGATTACGAGGGTCCGTTAGTACGGGCATAGTACGGGCCATAGGCGCTCACGAAAGAAAACTTTCAACCGGTCTTTTTTGATTTTTTTATTGATACATTAAAATACAGTTTTAACTTAAAAACTACACGAAGTCCCAAAAAACTAAGATACTAATATTGATTTCACGCGCGTCGAGTAATCGTATTATTTTAACTTTTGTAAAGTGTGTTTATTCACAAGAATATTTGCAACCGCTGTTATTTTACTCAAACATCAAGGAACTGAATGCCTAGTAAATTTTTAGGCTGATATTTTGATGATTTAGACATTTAAGGTGATGTTTTAGTGGAGGCATAGAGAAAGTGGAAGTAAAATAGTTAGACCCAATAACTGCAAAATAATATTAAAAAAAAATTAACAAAAATGATTTAGTATGCTTGAAATCAGTAATTTGAATTCAGAAGCCTCCTTCGTTCGGCTCTAGGTGGGGAGACCGAAATAAAATTGTTACTTCTCTTTTTACCACCATGGTGCCACTTTCTTTGTGAGGTTTTAATGTCCAACAATGAATAAATGGTTTTGGATTTGATCTGAAAAAATAAAATAAAAATAAGGAAATCACTTGGTTAGACTTCTCCAGTTAGGAGCAGGAGCCCCGACTACGTGGGTGCTCAGGGGTTTGAGCAGCCACGAGAATTTAGCGAGACACTCATGAGTAAAATTTTGCTAGACCCATGAGTCCAGACGTAAAAATTACCTACGTCATCTACATACGTACATACGTAGAATAAATATAAGACAGCATTGTTAAAAGCAAAAAATGCTGCCTAAGTGACTTTAATCATCGATAACTTTAATTGACACTCCAAATCTGCTGGCCGTAATTCATAGCCGAAGAAACCCCTTTCCTTATATCTGACTTTTCATGTTCTTGCTTAAAAATGCCTGAAGATACAGACGCCCCAAAATCTGTTTTTTATTCATGTAAGAGGCGCCCGAAGTACTAAAAACCATAATTTTAGCCACGGTTTCCCTGGAAATTATTCCTGCATATGTCAATGTACGTGCGTTAGAGCAGTGTTTCCACTGATGCGGAGTGACGGCGACCTGCAAGAAAAGATTAAACATTTTCGGTCTCTTATCTGATTGCATCTACTTTACTCCGCCTCAGGGGAAATGCATCCTTATGACATGATCATGAACACCTCCAGGGTTTTCTTCGATCTTACAACCCGCACGATAGATGAGTAAGATAATAATGTTTCTGTGTACAGGATGAGAGCAAGCATGGCATTGCGCGCAAGTGGATGGAGCCGCTGGCCTCGTCCACGCCCAAGCACGCGCAAGCGCAGGTGGTGGGCATGTCGCCCAAACCGCCGGCCACGCCCAGCCCCGGCCCCGCCCCCGCCGGCGAGAACCACAAGATAGACGATCAACAGGTACAGTCAGCATCAAATGTAGACGACCAAATTCAGGTTTACAAAATAGGTGTATAGTGATTTTTTTATCGTCAGTGGTAAATAAAATCAAATATCTTTAAACCATTCCCCCTCTAAAAAGATTATTTTATTCACTGAAAACAGTGAATAAAAAGCCCTTTTAATCACGATTTTGGTGTTTGAATTTAGAACACATCAATATATTTGACCTCCATTAAGAGCAGCGACTCAATACGACTCAACTGGAGGCTTGGAGAGGCATAAAAAAACAAGTACCTACCAGGAGAGCATAAATTTAAAAGAGGTGGTCAGCAAACGGGGTCGTCAGCAAATTAAGCTGTATTCTAGAAAATATGATGAATGTTCATTTTATTTATGATATTTAATTAACTAATCAAAAATAAATTTTGCATTGTCAAGTTATAAATTTTTGATGGCTCTCAAATACGCGTATAATCTGTAACCGCTAAATAGAAATAATGCGATGCGCGCCTAATTACCAAATATTTGTTACATGAATATATTCGATCTCAATGCTATACAACCTCCTTAAATGTATATTTTCGCTTAAATCTTTCTTTTTCTCGTAGTCATGGTATAAAGTATAGTATGCAACTCTTGAATAAAAGGGATTTAAATCGAGGGCCATGAATCACTCGCGTCGCTCAGGATTCTAAAACTATTCGTCGTCTAAATCGTCGAACCCTTATTTGCTCGTGATTCATCTCTGGCCCTCGCTTTAAATCCGTCTTTTATTCACTAATTGCATAATATACTATTATTTGAGTGAAACATGGTAAGACAGTCTTATTACATAGTTTCCAGCCTATATAGTCTAGGCAACGAAGCGGATCGTTGTATGAAATCCTCAGTCGATGAAACTTTGCTGGGGTATTACACTACATGAGAAAAATCTAAAAAAAAACGGTAATTTTAATTTTTCCATACAAAAATTACAACAAATGTATAAAAAAATATTGTAAATTTTTTTGGATATTTGAATTTACATTAAATTCATGATTCTTTATTATCCTGTCAAATAAAATCTGCCTGAGAAATTAATGTTGGGGTCAACTGCTTCCTTGCTTACACTAATAGACGAAGGCGTGCAAATATGGTACATTTAAGACTAAATTACATAACTAGATTAAAATACTAATGTAAAGACAACACTAGATTAAGTTTGACGATTTTATAGATAGATAGAGAGATAGATAGATAGAAACTCTTTATCGCACACAAATTTACAATAATTACGTACGAACAACATATCTTATTGCATATCTTATTTATCGAATGGCGTGTTCTCTACTAAAAATATAATTAAACATGTAACTGCGTCCGTTGTAAGTGACAGAAGGTCCTCCTCATTCCCGTCAAACTTAGTAAGCGGACAGTCAAATACGATGTACGGTGATACCCACACTGACACGCAGCCGACTCGCTCCAGCCCCATTTATATAGGTGGACAGCACAATTGGGAACATGCATACATTTTTTGTCGCATTTATTAACAATATATGAAAATACCGTAGTAGTGATGACAAAAAGTGAAATTAAAATTTAAACCGGCTAAGAAATACGGCCGATATAAGCGTTTAAAACTACTAATTAGACAGAGAAATCCGACATGAATAGTAACGTCACAATGCACTTCGGCCAAATAAACTACATATTAAATTTCGTTTTGCTAGAAAGAGACACAAACAAATCTTCGATGGCTTATATCATTTGTAATATTACAGTTATTTGAAAAATAGTTTTACAAGACTGTTTATTACATGAATGAGAATATATTTTTAAATAAAAAAAATTCGTGCATGTTCCCTATTGCCAACTCCCGTTCTGATACCGGTTGAAAAAGCACCACACCCGCCGGTGTTCCTCAAAACCTTAGGGCGAGAGTTCAACTCGCACTTTGCCGGGTTTTTGAACTTCTTAGCAATAAAAAAATTGTGCATAATTGTTCGTTAATAAGCCATCTCCAAGGGGATGAAATGAGGCATAAAAGTTTGTATGAAAATCCTACAGTTTTGACAAGAGATGCACAAAAATTTAGATTTGAGCTGCTGAAAAGAAATAATAATGTAATTTAGAACATATAGGTACATTTATTTGAATTTTAGTTTTTAATATAAAATGTAGAATATATTTTAAATTTAAGAATGTGTAAATAACTTGAAGGATACAGCCTTAAGGGCTTTCCTGCAGCCAACTAGCGCCCCCATCAGTTAAAAAAATATTACTCGCCAAATACAAAACTTATCGAAAATCTGTATTACAAAATTAAAGTAAAGGTACCCTAGTTTATTTCGAATCTATCAATCCTGAAAAATATAGTTCACTGTAGTTACAGATACAAAAACTGCTAAAAGTGGCCGTTTTTCGCACTTTTTGAATCTGTAACTACAGTGACCTATAATTTTCTGGATTGATAGATTCTAAATAAACTAGGGTACCTTTACTTCAATTTTGTAAGACAGATTTTTGATAAGACAGTTTTGTATTTAGCGAATAATATTTTTTTAACTGATGGGGGCGCTAGTTGGCTGAGGGTAACCTCTTAAGAGTGGTTCATACAATTTTGTAAGTATAGAATTTATTTATTTGGTTACCCTTGATAAATAAATAAATAGAACATGTGTTTTAGCATGATTGCAAAATCATCTTTTAAGCATGTGAATTGATTTATTAGTTTTATAAACCTGCATACCTAAATTACAAAAACCACGTGAGCGAAGCCATGGGCATCAGCTAGTTCATAATAAATATTAAATAATTAATATTTATAAAAAAAATGATGATTTGATTAAATTTATTATACATGTATTATGTAATAATAAATAATTTATATTCTTCTTCTGTATACAAAAGGAAACCTTGTATGATCTATAAACGCGCAGCTCAAACCACTGAACGGACCGAGCTTAAATTAGGCACACCGACGCTATTACATAAACAACCGCTAAGAAAGGATTTCGCGAAATTCATCCCTCAAGGGGTTGAAATAAGAGTTGCAAGTTTGTATGAAAGTCTGTCGTTATCGAAATTTGGATCTTCAAATTTTGTGCGGAGGCTGATGATTGAAAATGTAACTATATAATAGTTACATTTTCAATCATCATGAATGTTGCACCTATTAAACCTAGCTACAGCGTGAATTTGTATTGGTTTTGGTCCTGAAGCCCATTGATTCTACTCATGATAACAAGCAACTTTCCCAGAGAAAAAAACTTTTTACTTGTAAAAATGTTTTCGCCTCTTCAGTAAAGTGGTCACGTGATCAATGCATTTTGTATGGGAAGGCGAACAATTGGTTTCGAATAAAAAAAATTTTTTTTGGGAAAGTTGCTTGTTTTCATGAGTAGAATCACTGGGCTCCGGGAGCAAAACCAATACAAATTCACGCTGTATTAAATTTTATGTTGCAGGGGGAGCGGAAAGAAAAGGATGAAGGGGAGGGAGAAGAGGAGAAGCAGGGAATTCTGCGCGCGCGCTTCCCGGGCGCCGTGGATGAAGAGTTGGAGCAGTTCGAGGCGGAGGCTGGTCGCATGTCGCGTCGGATGCAGGCGCTGCTGGATACCGTGCGGAGCGCCGACACCGAGCCGGACGTCGCCAAGCGGCTCGAGGTATAACGGGATCATAAACATTGGTGTCATGAAAAGTCCACTACAGGACAGGGAGCTCCCTCCAGAATTCTAGCTATTGCTGGAAAAGTGTGGAGGGGAAGTACCATAGTCACCTCGCTTGTCAGCTTTACTGTTTGCACCATGGACCGCGGTTGTAGATGACCGCAGTAAGAAAGATGGTGTGATACACAGGAGGATGCTGCTGCCCAACCTCCAGTTTATAACCCTTAGTCGCCTCTTACGACACCCACGGGTATGTATGGGTGTAAAATTGGTGTAATAGTAGTTTACGCAACGGTACATGTTTAATATTCCCGCGGTTTGCCTCTGTCAACAATGCACCAATCACGACACATCACACATTCACTTCCGTTTTGTATCTATTTTATGTAATCTGTATTTCCCTTACTGATGGGGTTGGGAATTGGCAACATTAACAAAAAGGACGCCGTAAAAAAAAGTCGACACTTCCAAAAAAGACATGGCGTACAAAGCACACAGAAGAAAGTACGAAATCAAAAGGAAAAACAATTGAAAAGACCGGCCGGCATAAACAATATCTAGAAGCGTTGGGGTAAGCTTAGTTATATATATAGATTATTACTTATAACTATTATAATATATTACGTAGATTATTACTTAAAGAACTTTTATATTCGTTTTTCTCTAACGTATTATGACTGAGACTTTAATATCTGACCTAGATAATTTTTCTGTATCGGAATCTAAACCTTGTGATGTTGAAAGCTGCAAGCAGTATGTTTCCTCCTATTGTAATCCACTTACCTTTTTAACACAAAATATACGTAGTATTTTCAAAAATTTTGACAACTTCAGTATTTTTCTACAACGACTTGACATTGGCTGTGACGTAATTGTTTTGACCGAGTGTTGGCTAGGAAAGCAATACAATTTACCTGTGATGCCAGGCTATAATATGCAACATAGTAAGATTAATTATAATCAAAGTGATGGTGTAGTGATCTATACCAAGAATGATTTGAATGTAACCGTCGAGGAGCCGAATATCTTAGAATGTAATCGGTTATTAATAAAATTAGGATCAGAGTTTGCAATTCTAGCTATTTACAGATCACCTTCTTTCAAAAATGTCAATATATTTATTGATTCTCTAAATGTCACTTTACAACAGCTATCATCTTTCAAAAATATAATATTAATAGGAGATATAAATATTGATATTCTTCCAGGAATTAGCAACCCTTCCGCGCAGGCGTACCTCGACTTATGCTCTTTTTACGGCTTACTCCCCGCACACACACTGCCTACTCATAACTCAGGTTCATGTCTAGATCATATGCTTAAATCCAGTTTCCCAGCAATAACATTAGTTACTAATTCGACCACCACCGATCATAGTGCTGCCCTACTTACCTTAAGCCGTAAATTACCTACTGTAAAGCGCACGCAAATAGTTTTAAAAATTAACATGAACACACTTGAAAATGATTTACGTAACATTGACTTCGACCCAGTTTATAATAATGCAACAGATGCAAATTTCTGTATGTCTTTCTTTATACAAAATGTCCAAGAAGCAATTACGAGAAATACGATAAAAATCCGTGTAAACAATAAAAACCGAATTATTAAGCCCTGGATAACTCCTGGACTCATTCGTTGTATGAGACATAGAGATAAATTACATAAAAAAGCGAAATTAAAGCCAGATAATTTAGTATTACAATTATCTTACAAAAGATATCGTAATTTTTGTAATAACCTCCTAAAAAAAGTTAAAACGTGTTACGATAAAAATAGACTGGAAAAGGCAGGAACAAATAATAAATTAGTTTGGAAACATATTAAAAATGTAACTTTTACCTCAAAACAACACGAAACACCCACAGGTTTACTACAAGCATTTCAATCTCCATTGTCGTCAGTAAACAGTGCAAATGACTTTTTCGTCAATGTAGGAAAAAATCTTGCACAAGTCATCCAACACCACTCAACTTTAGCTCCCAGCACTTCATTAAGCTATACTTTAAAGTCTTTTGTACTGTTAGACATTGATGAGAATGAAGTTGAAAAAATTATCATGGGCTTAAATGACGATTCTGCAGTTGGATGGGATGGCATTTCAAATAAAATTCTTAAGAGTTTCAAGCATATTCTGATCCCACCGCTGACACTTATTTTTAGGAAATGTCTGTCAGAAGGCATTTTCCCTAAATGTCTTAAAAAGGCTGTTGTTGTTCCTGTTCACAAATCTGGCTGTAAAATTCAAATTACGAATTATAGACCTATTGCTTTACTCCCATCAACATCTAAAATATTAGAAAAGATTATTAATAACAGACTTGTCCAATATCTGGAGAAACAATCTTTTCTATCAAAATCGCAGTTTGGCTTTCGGTCAAAGTTATCTACTGCAGATGCTGTGCATCAACTTACTAACTTCTTAGTTCAGGAACTTGACAAGGGTAATCAGGCAGTAGGAATTTTCCTTGATCTTGCCAAAGCTTTTGACTCAGTTTCTATTCCTATCTTATTGCACAAGCTCGAAGACTTGGGCATAAGAGGTACTCAACTCAAACTTTTCAAAAATTATCTAGAGGAACGCACTCAATGCGTAAAAGTGGACAACATTTTCAGCTCTTACATGAACAACACCTCTTTCGGAGTTCCCCAAGGAAGTATCCTGGGTCCGACACTGTTTTTGATTTACATTAACGACCTTTGTAATCTCAAACTGGATGGTGGTACAATAGTATCCTATGCTGATGACACTGCTCTACTCTTTTCTGCAAAATCGAAGGAGGACCTCTATAAATATGCACAACTTGGCTTTAACACGGTAAATAACTGGCTTCAGAAACACTTATTAACACTTAACCCAGCCAAAACTAATTACATTCATTTCTCCATGCGCAAGTTCGATCCATTTCCTACTAATTTTTCATTATTTGCACATCACTGCAATGTTTTATCAAATCACCCATGCAAATGTCCAGAGATTCGTATTACTAACACTACTAAATACTTAGGAATCATAATAGACGAAACGCTGTCATTTAAATTGCATACTGAAGCCGTAAGAAACAGAACTCGTAAGTTAATATACGTTTTTAAAAAACTACGCTCTATTGCAGATTCAACAATAATTAGACAAGTTTATTTGGCCTTATGTCAAAGTATTTTAACTTACTGTATCTCTTCATGGGGTGGTGCGGCAAAATCTTTTTTACTATCAGTTGAGAGAGCCCAGAGAGCGATTTTGAAAGTGGCAACTTTTCGTCCTTTTCTGTACCCCACTGATCTCCTTTACAAATCATGCAAAGTATTAACAGTTAGACAATTATTTATTATGAGTATAGTTTTAAAACAACACACCGCACTCCCCTTCAACCCTGAGCAGATTAACAAAAGAAGGAACGATATTGTTTGCCCTCAAAGCAACACAAGGTTTGCCTTTTCTTCCAGATTTTTTGTATTTCTAGGACCTCTACTTTACAATAGACTGAATTCGAGGCTTGATCTATATTCCCATTGCCATGGTGAAATTAAAAAACTTCTCAAAGATGCCCTCTTAAGTATGTCCTACGAAGACACAGAAAAATTGTTAACAGTCACAAAATGAATTTATTTTAATATTTATGCCTATTTGCAATATTATTTATTTTAATTTTAGAAGTTTGTGAGCCCTGTCTCCGCCTGAAATACAGGATTCTCCTAGTTCAGGCAAATGTAATTTATCTTCCACTGTTATGTATAAGTTTAGCCTATAAGTATTAATTGTATAACGATTTGAATAAATGATATTATTATTATTATTATATTATAGTTTACTAAGATTTCTGTGTTACACAGTCCCAAGCGATCGATCCACAAAGCAGGTTTGAATCAGCATTATCATCAATCGGTACGAGTATATACAAAACAGTACATGATGAGGAGTATAAAACTCGAGAGTCGGTTTATGGGACGCAGGCGAGCTTAGCGATTTCATCCAAGAAATCGTTTGAAATTTCCAAATCAATAAGGTTTCTCTTTTGACATTTTGACTGGACAGCTTCTAGTTTTATATAAAGCCCAAGTCCGATCATGCATGGAGAATTGCTGTCACCTTTGGGATGGCTCAGCTAAATACAAACTAGCCGCACTTGACTCGATAGATCGCAGAGCCAAGAAGCTCGTTGGTGATGAGATGCTGGTGAATACCAAGTTTCACAGTCTGGCCCACCGACGCAAAGTTGCATGTCTGTCGGTCTTCTACAGATTGTACTTCGTAGAGTGTTCTCTATAGCTCCACGATTGTACTTCGTAGAGTGTTCTCTATTATTCCACCATCTCCCTTCTACCATCGGGAGTCCACGCGCACCGCTGGATATCACCCATACTTGGTTGATATTCCGCACATTCGTACTAAGCGCTTTGAAACATTTTTTATAATGCGCACGGCTTAAGAGTGGAATTCTCTGCCTGCGCCTATGTTCCCGAGTTCATATAACCTGAATCTCTTCAAGTCGCGAGTGAATAGGCTTCTTCTGGGCAAGCTCGTTCCATCGTCGACCTCATCTCTGTCTTCAAGACTAGATCGAGGTCAAGAGTAAGCCCATTCTCAATAAAAAAATATATTTTTAATGATTGTTTACGCGAAATTCAACTTACTTGTATTTGAATGTATGCACGAAAACAGACTTAAGCCAGGTCATGATTGGTCGACTGTACTTCCCCTAGAATATGTACTATTTGTTGTTGCCGGAATTCCCTTTCCTGCAGTGCACGTTTCATGGGATGTTATTATGTTGATAGTGAATATTCAGTCTTGCTTGGATATTGTCTTCGTCACCGATGTCATATATGCTGAGCTAACCACCCTTTCAGTACTCATTGAAAATTAGTTCTGCTCTTTGAATTGTATTTGTTTTTTAATTGATTTGTTTTTATTGTTTGGGTAATGTATATGTCATTGTACTCGTATGTACTGAATAAATCTCTGTCTATGTATTGAATAATCTGTAACCACTCTAACTGTGCATGTGTGCGTGTGCGCAGATCGTGAAGCAGGCGTTAGGTGCGCTGGCGGCGGAAGCGGCGGCTTTGATCTCTCGCGGCGACGGACTGGTGTACTCTCGGCACGCGCACCATCCACTGTTGGCGGACTTCTTGCAAGCGCGCGTACAGGTAGGGGTTAAAATATATCGATATATAAGGTTATTTTGTTGGACCTGATATCCGTATGCCTGCCGCCTACGAACAACAGCTTATATTCTATGACTTTTACAAAGTCGTACAGAACGATTTTTTATAAAAGTTGCATAGACTTCAATGAATTCTTGTGGTTTGTTCTTAGAGGGTGTCCTAGCCAAGGGACAAATAATAGAGTTTCTTGAATACGAAATACTTTAATGTAATTTCCAAAAAAATAAAAACTTAGTGGTAATGCGATCTACGCTTGCTGGTTGCTTTCATGCGTCTGCTCGGTGTCGGTCGCTGCCCGAGCTCCCCTCCTCGCGTCCCAGCGCCTCCCCGCCGTGGCCCTAGGTTTGTGGTAGTGGTGGCGTCAACAGAGGGCTAAATGCAACAACTTTTGGACCACAACTGTTCGAAATTCGCAACAAAAAAATCGACTCCATACAAAGAGATCAGCTGATTGGTGCAATTTTTTGAAACCCGTTATCTTGTCATTCTAGGACCGCCTACGCGCCGAGTGGGCCGCTGTTTTGGCCGAGATCGAAACACGTCGCGATTTGGCCGTCCGCGCAGATCGAAACACCGCTGAACTACGCGAGCTGCTCGATTCTTTACGCGCCTGGCTAGAGGGTGACCAACCATCCGACGAACTGACGGCGCGTGAGTCGGATGTGGACCGAGTGGCCGAGTTGTGCGCCGAGCTCCGAGCCGCAAGAGTCTCCTTCCCCGAGAGCGCTGCGCAGGAATTATGTGCAGCTATCGACGCAATGTTACAAGACCAGGAACGCGCACCGGATTTGGACACTGATAACAACGAACAATCGGTATCACTAAACTACTCATTTTGGTTTTAACAACTGTATATAACGGCTTGCTTTATTCCATAATAAAAATAAATAAAATTCCGAATATTTCATGGGCTTCCTGCTTTTGCCTTTCTCCTACCCTCATAGCTCCGAACAGTTCGCCTGGTGATACCAACACCAACTTTTAGTATGTTATTAAATATCACATTATCTCTTTAAAGCCGAAGTTCCAGAATCCGCAGGTATAAACTTCATTTTTTTTTTGTATATTTTTTACTGAAACCTATCAAGTGGGTTGTTAAATTAAGGCTCTTTGAGCTAATTCTAACAATATCGTTTTTACATTTCAGTCACTGGTTTCCTAAAAGCTTTTTTTTTATTTTTTCAAAACATACCAAGTTTGGGCTCTTCCTGGTAGCTAATGGCTGAACTATTTTTGTAAAATATACAGTAAATGTTGTATCCTATATTTCATTTCTAACGACATTTAAAAAATTTTGTCAAAATGAATAAAAAACTGTTTTTTTATTATGAATCCAAATGCCAAAAGATCTCTTTTTTTATAAAAGTTCTACAATATTTTCATACCGTTAGATTTAAAGATATAACGAATGATTTGGTGCATATTTTACAAAAATACTTTCAACTGTTTCCTACTAGAAAAATTAACTTGGTATGTTATACATTCACTTTTTAGGGCACTTCGAATAGATTTAAGAGGCTCAAAAACAATTTAATACGTATTTTTTCAAAATGTCTCTATGATTTTTGTATTTCTATCTCGACCACATCATTTCTCATATCTTGTTAAATAATGCACTTTAATTCATAATTTTGACTTTCAACTTCAACGCTTAAACGAAATATACATACTATAAGTTAGTGCTGGTATCACCGAGCGAACCCTTCATACCCTAACACACGGTACCGCTATCGACACCTTGTTGCAAGATCGCCAATCACGCGCACTGCACTGACATATTCTGATCAAACCAGGATCAAACAGTATAACTTTCTTCATGTCTCTATGGTAATAGGTCTTTACCAATGAAATTGCCGAAATTTTCTTACAGATTAATGAGATCATAATTCCTATAATTCTTATGCAATTTTTTTCATTTGTCTTGTATTTGAAAGTTAACTTCAAGGTCATCAATTCACGCATAAAATAAAGTTTTTATTTTTATTAAAGGTTCGAAAATTGTTCGTCTTAAATCTCGTCCGATTTCATCATTAGATTTGTTATATTTTTAAAGATAATATTTTTCGAAAATTAAAATTAAGCTTCTGTTAGCTTAATGTCTTCCCAATAACGCTTAAAATTTTTATAAGAAATTGATTTATAATTCCTAAGAAAAATGCAAAAATGTTAGTACTGAAAATTGAGTTTACCTAAAATTCGCCATACAAAACGGCAATTTCATAGGTAAAGACCTACTATAACTAATTAAGGGTTTTCCGCCAGCCAACTAGCGCCCCCATCAGTAAAAAAATATTACTCGCTAAATACAAAACTAATCGAAAATCTGTATTAAAAAATTGAAGTAAAGGTACCCTAGTTTATTTAGAACCCATCAATCCTAAACATTACAGATACAAAAACTGCTAAAAGTGGCCGTTTTTCGCACTTTTGTATCTGTATCTACAGTGAACTATATTTTTCAGGATTGATAGGTTCTAAATAAACTAGGGTACAATTACTTCAATTTTGTTAGACAGATTTTTGATAAGTTTTGTATTTAGCGAGTAATATTTTTTTTAACAGATGGGGACGCTAGTTGGCTGGGGGAAAGTTCTTAATTCATTCATAAAAACCGCTTTCGCTATTCGCTTACATTAAGCTAGCGTGTATCACAAATGTTCGGGTTCTAATGTTCAGTCGAACCAAATGATTCTTGACCCTTTTTGACAAAAAATCGTTTGAAATTCTCAATACAATAAGGTCTCAATACAATAATCTTTGAAATTTTAAATGAATATTTACGCGTGATTCCACCTACTTGTATTTCAATGTATGCACGAAGATACGCTCAAGCCGGGTCATGGTTTAAATTGGTCGACCGTACAATGTGTTTGGCTTCCCATACAAAATGCGCTAACTCGTAGTGCAGTTCCTATGGAAAGTTATTTTTTTCGTATTTGGAAAGAATTGTTCAGTTTCAGTTCAGAATCTACCGTTTGTCCCCAGACATATTGTATAGCCAGCATATAACATGGAAACTTGTAGTTACAAAATTTGCTAAGCATTTCAGGTGTCCATATGGCTCCACACATTCAAAGTGACCATAATCCTATACTGCTGGGTTAATTTGAAAACATTTGACAAATTTTGAGATTGAGTTCAGACCACGAAGCTAAACAACTTTCCCCAAGAAACATAGATCGTTAGACGTAAAAAAAAATCGATCTCCCATGCAAAATGTATGGTCAGCTGACTGACTACTATGAAAGGGTAAATTTTTTTTCGTCCCATGACCTATGTTTCTAGGCGAAAATTGTTCAGTTTCGCGGTCTGAACTCAATCTCAAAATTTGTCGAATGTTTTCAATTTCACACTGTATTATGGGGCTACTCCCCGTCCACTAGCACCCTCATAAGTTAAAAAAAAATATTATTCGCTGAATACAAAACTTATCAGAAATCCGGAAAGACAGATTAAAGATAAGGTACCTTTGTTTATTTAGAACCTATCAACTCTGTAAAATTAAGTTCAATTTACTTACAGATACAAAAACTGCAAAAAGTGGCCGTTTTTGTATCTGTAACTACAGTGAACTATATTTTTCAGAATTGATAGGTTCTATATCAAAGAGATTTTAACCTCGCTGCGCTCGAGCGTAGTGAGGTTCAAATCTCTTTGTTCTAAATTAGGGTACTTACCTTTAAATTAAATTTATTTTGACATTTAGACACAGCAGGTGTCACTGTTAAAATTTTTCAATAGATAAAGAGGAAGAAAAATTTTACGCGAGCCGGATACTAATGGATTTTGTATAATCAAAAGGAGGAGATAAATTTTAACTAGCCGTTTGAAGACGCGATAGCTCAGTTGTTAGAGCGTCGGCACGGTACGCCGAAAGTCGCAGCAAATCCGGCTAGCGGCAAATTTTTCTTCCTCGTTATCTATTGAAAAAAATAGGGTACCTTTACTTCAATCTGTCTTTCTGGATTGTCGATAAGTTTTTATCGATCATCTCTCTTAATTTTAGTGTTAATCTAAATTAGATTAACAGGCATAAGTAATAGATGGAGAGCCGACTTTAGATAACCCTACCTCATGGCATACCTAGACGCGACAATTTTAGGTACGTCTTACAAAAAAAAAACATTATTACTTTGGGGAGAACTGGCATAGTTTTACTGAGTTTTTGTACTCGAGTACCAAGAAAGTAAATTATAATGCGATCAATCGCGATGCTATGCTATGTGTTTAGGTTAGGCTGACTCACAAATTGTCGGGTTTGGATAATTCACTTTATATTTTCTGTCTGTTTTTATTCACATTCTTGGTATGTATATTGTATCACGAAGAGCAGATCGAGCTTAACACTCGCAGCATGACTCTAGTACTGGAATAAGAACGGTGCAAAATTCAATGGGTCAAGCTGGGCGCGCTCTTGACAGTACTTTGAGCACCTCCCAAATGAGCGACAATTTATTTATTTATTCTACAAAAACCTATCTAAAAATTACGCTCCAGTGATCTCTGTGTGAGTGAGCAACCAATGCATTATATAAATCTTCGAATGAAGCGACTCATATAATAACGATCGAACTTCACTCCTGGAGTTCGATTGATCATCTATAATAGTTCATTAAGATGCACGTGCGCTATTTTGGATATTACGGCCGACGCTTAGAAATTGCAGCCCGAGCCGCAGGCGAGGGCGTAATGGAGCCGAGGGTGTAATCACTAAAGCGCACAAGCTTCTTACGACGTTTTTCAACACATTTTCGAATAAAAACGAATCAAATTCGCTTACCTTTTTGCGGTTCGGGCTGCAATTCCTGAGCCTCCATTTTTCGTTCTCACAATACTTTTCAACGTGGAATAAATACACCACAAAGAGCTAGGTTTATACTCATTCGCCAGCTCATTGAAATAAGCCAAAAAGACATTCTTTGAAAACGAATTGGCATATTTTTGCTGTTCTTCCATTCAATGAAGTTTTCGTAGGTAAGAACATTTTAAGAATGTATTTTTCCTTTGATTGTGCTAGAAGGAGACTCTCACTTGCATTTTGTGCCCCAGTAATTATTTCCTGTGGGGTTAAATTAAGTTATTTTTCATTGCTCCAAACCATCGACGACATTTTTATTTAGTCACAAAAATCAAAGCAAATGAAAATACTTCTGAAAAATTGCGCGCGGAATTCTTGTTGCGCGCGCATTTCTCTTTTCAAATGAGGAACTGTGACGAAGCAGTGGCAATGCTCCCAAATAGCGTAGTCATTGAAAAAGTACAAAAACTTAAAATTTATTGCTTACAAAATCAATTAATGTTAATTTATTGTCAAATTTAACTAATCTCATGCAACAAACTGTTTATAATTATATTTTCATCAACATTAGGTTTACGAAAATGTTATAAATATTTTAGACATTAGAACTCCTTGCTCTTTGTTAATATAAAAAAAATACAAATATTAAATAACTAGTGCCGTAATGTATAATGAGAAAAGCACGCGTTGTTAATAAGCTGGATTATGGACCTAAATACAGTGCAAATAGAGCTGTTTTATGAGCAAATGTGTTGAAAAATCATTTATTCACTTACACAGTACATTACATACAAGTTATCAATTCTAAAACTAGGTACTACATTAACCAGGTATAATGACAAAATATTACATTAGTCTCTAGTTTCTTTTTTGTGGTGTACTGTGGTGTCGAAAAGGTTTCCTGGCTCAGCATTGACCGCAGTGGGACTGCGATGCTGTTATTCTGCCAGGGCCTGTGCTCCTGTGCACACTCTCGCTCTCACATTACTAGAACAATTTTCATTTTTAGTAAGTGTAAATTATAACGTAATTTAATTAAGTACTTTCCCCATACTAAGTACAAACATTTATATACATTATCGGTAAAAGAAGGAGAAAAAAGTTCTTCAGGAATGAGGAGTTGGCGTCGCCTACTGAATTGGGATGCCGACCTTCAGAGCGTGGTTAAGCTTGAAGAGTCTGCGCGCGGACGGAGACGTAAGGAGTTCTAACGGCTAAGATGTTACATCACTAAAACCACAATTGTAGGTAGATCTGTAGAAATTATTCCCTTCAATTCAATATCCTTGAAAAAGTTTTCATTAAGGTCTGGTCCTGGTCATCGCCAGCTCATTTTGAAGCCACAGTATTGCTCTTACGCAAAACATAACCAAGGGTATTCATAGCATATTATTTGCGAGAACGTCAGAAACGTATTTTAGACAGAATGGGTAAGTTCCAAATATATTAAACTGCATTCTTTAATAATCTTTTCAAAGTTGCTGTAAGGTAATTAATTAATTAATAAAGTCAAACTCAAAATTGTTTATTCATTGTTGGATTTTAAAATATCATCACTTCACAAACAAAGTGGCGCCATGGTGAAAAAAAAAGAAGCGACAGTAAAAATCCACGCGCTCTTTTAAATATGTTTGAATGTACAGGGTTGATACAATAAACAATTTGAATTTTGAATTAGCCTGTTAAAACCGTAGCGTAATCCCATAGATTTTTCTCTTCTAGATAATCTGATATTTTATTATAACCGTTCATATATAATTGTTGCTTTATGTGTCACGCTCAGCCGAAATCTAAATCGTGGTGCATTCCTTTGTCTAAGGAAAGTGCGTTTTAATTTACTCCTAGCGCCTTCTGTTATTTTTCGAGTAAAGCGATCCCACTAATAGTTAAACTCGGTTTATAAGAGCGTTTCAGCACAAGAGAGCTCAACCTAGTACTCAGCTTCTAGATGATGAATTATGAAACATCTTATCCTTTAATTGAGTGCTTCAGTAACATAAATGTGAAAACCATTTTTAATTTAATGTACCCATTTTTGTGTTTTATGTTAACAAACGCACATAAATACAGACAGTCTGACAAAAATTCAAAAAATTGTGGCTTTAGGGTCTGTATCTGTATCGATAAAAAATGAAAAATATTCAATGTACAGACATCGACTCCGTTACAGTCAGTTTTATTTTAGGTATAGAAAATGAAATGATATGATAGTACTATATAAAAAAAATACGGGTTGCACTCCGGGAGTGCCGGCCACAGAGCAAAAAGTGCCGGCAGAAGTGAAAACAAATAATTTTTAGTTTGACAGCTGCCATTCGAAATGTAGATCTCATCGAGACCTATCATTTGACTCAGCTCACGAGTAGTCTAGGGTCTGTAGTTTCGGAATTATAGTGATATTTATTTTGACAGCTGTCATCCGAAATGTAGATCTCATCCAGACCTATCGTTTGTCTCAGCACATGAGTAGTCTAGGGTCAGTAGTTTTCGAGTTATAGCGATATTTAGTTTGACAGCTGTCATCAGAAATGTAGATCTCATCGAGACCTATCATTTGACACAGCACACGAGTAGTCTAGAGTTTTCGAGTTATAGCGATTTTTAGTTTGACAGCTGACATCCGAAATGTAGATCTCATCGAGACCTATCATTTGTCTTAGCACATGAGTAGTCTAGGGTCAGTAGTTTTCGAGTTATCGCGATTTAGATTTTGACAGCTGTCATCCGAAATGTAGATCTCATCGAGACCTATGATTTTTCTCAGCACATGAGTGGTCTAGGGTCAGTAGTATTCGAGTTATAGTGATTTTTAGTTTGACAGCTGTCATCCGAAATGTAGATCTCATCAAGACCTATCATTTGTCTCAGCACATGAGTAGTATAGGGTCAGTAGTTTTCGAGTTATAGCGATTTTTAGTTTGACAGCTGTCATCCGAAATGTAGATCTCATCGAGACCTATCATTTGTCTCAGCACATGAGTAGTGTAGGTTCAAAAGTTTACAAGTTATAGCGATTTTTAGTTTGTCAGCTATCATCCGAAATGTAGATTTCATCGAGACCTATCATTTGACTCAGCAGTAGTCTAGGGTCAGTAGTTTCAGAGTTATAGCGAATTTTAGTTTGACAGCTGTCATCCAAAATGTAGATTTCATTGAGACCTATCATTTGACACGGCACACGAGTAGTCTAGGGTCAGTAGTTTTCGAGTTATAGCGATATTTAGTTTGACAGCTGTCATCAGAAATGTAGATCTCATCGAGACCTATCATTTGACACAGCACACGAGTAGTCTAGAGTTTTCGAGTTATAGCGATTTTTAGTTTGACAGCTGACATCCGAAATGTAGATCTCATCGAGACCTATCATTTGTCTTAGCACATGAGTAGTCTAGGGTCAGTAGTTTTCGAGTTATCGCGACTTAGATTTTGACAGCTGTCATCCGAAATGTAGATCTCATCGAGACCTATGATTTTTCTCAGCACATGAGTGGTCTAGGGTCAGTAGTATTCGAGTTATAGTGATTTTTAGTTTGACAGCTGTCATCCGAAATGTAGATCTCATCGAGACCTATCATTTGTCTCAGCACATGAGTATTCTAGGGTCAGTAGTTTTCGAGTTATAGCGATTTTTAGTTTGACAGCTGTCATCCGAAATGTAGATCTCATCGAGACCTATCATTTGTCTCAGCACATGAGTAGTATAGGGTCAGTAGTTTTCGAGTTATAGCGATTTTTAGTTTGACAGCTGTCATCCGAAATGTAGATCTCATCGAGACCTATCATTTGTCTCAGCACATGAGTAGTGTAGGTTCAAAAGTTTACAAGTTATAGCGATTTTTAGTTTGTCAGCTATCATCCGAAATGTAGATTTCATCGAGACCTATCATTTGACTCAGCAGTAGTCTAGGGTCAGTAGTTTCAGAGTTATAGCGAATTTTAGTTTGACAGCTGTCATCCAAAATGTAGATTTCATTGAGACCTATCATTTGACACGGCACACGAGTAGTCTAGGGTCAGTAGTTTTCGAGTTATAGCGATATTTAGTTTGACAGCTGTCATCAGAAATGTAGATCTCATCGAGACCTATCATTTGACACAGCACACGAGTAGTCTAGAGTTTTCGAGTTATAGCGATTTTTAGTTTGACAGCTGACATCCGAAATGTAGATCTCATCGAGACCTATCATTTGTCTTAGCACATGAGTAGTCTAGGGTCAGTAGTTTTCGAGTTATCGCGATTTAGATTTTGACAGCTGTCATCCGAAATGTAGATCTCATCGAGACCTATGATTTTTCTCAGCACATGAGTGGTCTAGGGTCAGTAGTATTCGAGTTATAGTGATTTTTAGTTTGACAGCTGTCATCCGAAATGTAGATCTCATCGAGACCTATCATTTGTCTCAGCACATGAGTATTCTAGGGTCAGTAGTTTTCGAGTTATAGCGATTTTTAGTTTGACAGCTGTCATCCGAAATGTAGATCTCATCGAGACCTATCATTTGTCTCAGCACATGAGTAGTGTAGGTTCAAAAGTTTTCAAGTTATAGCGATTTTTAGTTTGTCAGCTGTCATCCAAAATGTAGATTTCATCGAGACCTATCATTTGACACGGCACACGAGTAGTCTAGGGTCAGTAGTTTTCGAGTTATAGCGATTTTTAGTTTGACAGCTGTCATCCGAAATGTAGATCTCATCGAGACCTATCATTTGTCTCAGCATATGAAAAGTATAGGGTCAGTAGTTTTCAAGTTATAGCGATTTTTAGTTTGACAGCTGTCATCCGAAATGTAGATTTCATCGAGACCTATCATTTGACACGGCACACGAGTAGTCTAGGGTCAGTAGTTTTTGAGTTATAGCGATTTTTAGTTTGACATCTGTCAAACGAAATAAAGATCTCGAAATCTATCTTTTGTCCGAACAAACGAGCAGCCTAGGGTCATTAGTTTTCAAGATACAGCGATTTTAATTTTGACAGCTGTCAACCGAAACAAATATCTCAATGAGATCTATCACTTGTCCGAACATACAAGTAGTTAAAGGTCAGTAGTTTTTGAGTTATGGTGGTTTTATATTTAGCAGCTGTCAACCAAAATGAAAATCTTAACTAGATCTATCATTTGTCCCAGCATACGAGTAGTCTAGGGTCAGCAGTTTCCAAGTTATAGCGATTTAAATAAAGAGATCGATGAGATCTATCATTTGTCCTAACGTCTGTTGTTACGTAATTTAATTACGTAGGTATATTTTTGAATAAACTTTCAAATAATTTTCATAAATTTTCCATTTTCCGGGAATTATAGAAAATTGCTATAGAGATCAAATGCCAAAATTTTCACTATCACATGTGATATTAAGAATTTAAGAGTCTTCACAGGTTAAATTTCAAAGTAATAATCAGAGACCGAATCCAAACCACCAAAGCGTGAAGAGCATTCGCGCGTGGTGGCTGCCTTTCGGTCTTGTTTCTATGAACAACGCAACGTGACGCGGATTATCTGGTTCGATTACTTGTCGCAGTCGTGTGTCTGCTGACAATATGTAGTTAATATACAGTCAAAACAAGAGCACTTTAAGCTTAACACATCGAACTTTGTACCGTAAACCGGCAGCCTATTTGTTAAGATGACTAGACAACCGTAAGTAAAAAGGTCAGAATGGTGGCCAGATTTTCCAATTTTCTTTAACCGTTATTAGAGACCGAATAGACCCCAGATATTGATTTTAAAAGCAATCGATCCAGTAACGAAAAGTTCAAAATGGCGGCTACTTTCAATTCCTCGCACCCGATTCCTGGTTGCGCTTGAGTTACGTTATCGCTTTCCTAATAGGCGACAACTTAAAAAAAAGTTAACAGGTGCGAAAGCCCGCAAGATCGCGGCGTTTGACACGGACGACGAACTTAATGTACCTGACCGCAGCGCGTCAGGCAGATGATACCGGGGCCCGGGCGGATGACAACCGCGCCGGACGATCCGCGTCATGTTGCGCTTACTATAGAAACACGTATTGATAGCGTGGCAGAAGACGCAAGCGGTAAAGAGCCGCACTGGAAGCGGATGCAGGGCTACAACGGTACACCGCGCGCGGAGCAGACCCTCAAGTATCAAAACTAGTCGGCCCTACTAACCAGTCAATATTTCGTGGCGCTTTAAAATCGAAAATTGTGTTTGATTTATAACTGTTCCTTCACGAATTTAACGATAGATATTATAAAAAACCGGCCAAGTGCGAGTCGAACTCGCGCACTGAGGGTTCCGTACCACCACATAATCATAATTGTATTAGTTGAAATTTCAGTAAGTTAATGTGCTAGATTTTTTGAGTCCGACACGCGCTTGACCAAATTTTATAATTTGTTGTTATTTTATAGCTTATGAACTATAAACATACCAATTTTAAAGTTTGTAAGTGTTCCCGTTTTTAAAATAGAACTAAAACAAAAACCGCCTCCGCGACCATCCAACTTGACCCCTCTCTTATATGAATGTTCTTGAAAAGGGAGCTCACCACAATTGGTTACCATTAGTTATTACCATTACGAGTAGTCTAGGGTCAGTAGTTTTCGATTTATAGCGAGTTTTAGTTTGACAGCTGTCATCCGAAATGTAGATTTCATCGAGACCAATTATTTGTCTCAGCACATGAGTAGTCTAGGGTCAGTAGTTTTCGAGTTATAGCGATTATTATTATTACCCGAACCTTTACCCGTACCCGTATGACAATGACAAAAAAGATGTTTTGGGCTTTAACACACTTAAGAACTTTTGTATATATTAAGCCTGCTCTAACTTGGTATGATTTGGTATGATCATTTGCAAATCCATTTCTATCTTCATCCTAGATCTGAAGATCTGACGCGACAAAGGCGCGACATCTGATGCGAATCTATCATTTTTACTTTCGAGCGGAGCGAGAAAGGTATTGTATTCGTGAAAAAAAAAGTTATTCTAATTTTCTCAAAAATGTGTTCTATATCACTTATACATCATAAAAAACAAGTCTCCCAAAAATGTCCGCCCGTCGGTCGGTCGGTCGGTCTGTCCGTCACGCTTTGGCCTAGCGGCTAAATGAATGGTCCGATTGACACCATATTTCGAATTTAGGAGTTTTATGCAAAGCCATCGAAGGGTTCTAAGTGGTTTCTGGCTGGCTCTCATTTTGAGGGTAGCTGTCATACAACGAAAACGATAAATTGTAATTTTCTCAAAAACGGCTCACAGAATGTTGATGAAACTTTGCATGACCAAGCATCTCCATGTAAGATATCTTGCGCCAGTATCAAATGATCTGTGTAATTTCCTATAAGGGGTGTTCCTGTACCACCAAATCGTAAATATGTGATTTACCCAAAATTGATTCCGTTGAGTTTATTAAAATTTTCTATAATATTACTCCTGGATTGGTTGTCTACTTGTACAGCTTTGTTGAATTACCATACGTAATAGTAAGACTATGGAAATTTGCCAAAAACAAATTTAAGACTAAAAGCGTTTTAAAATCTGAACCGGCCACAGAAACAGTCTTAAAATAGGTATATGGTTTGTTCAGAGGGTTGGTTATGGGAGGGGTATGGTTTGTTCTATTAACAGACGTATAAATTTGAAAAGGTAACTCAAAAATGTAAATTATATAATATATGGCCGGACTTAATCACTTAACACTATATATGGTTACGGCGGGTTACGATTTCCGATTTCATATTAGTATGTGAAATGGTGAATTCTATAACAATTTCACAAAGACAAACGGTAACCTTTTTCGTAATTTGAATGTCCACGGGCTACAGGACTACAGTCTGTTCGCTGTGGGAAGGTGCGGGTGACATTAGTCGAAACGTTCCTTTTCACTATTGAATGTCAGCCGCGATTTACAAGCATGACTTAATATTTTAGTTATACCTAAAATATAGTCGTAAAATACTAAATATGTAATAACTATAGTAAATTTTAGTACTTTACCCTATCAAAATGTTATGGTCTATTAATAAAATAAAATTGAAATAAATATGAAGCTAAGCATTATGCGTATAACGAATTTTCTAGTGATGGGATGAGTTTTGCTACGATGGATAGTCGATATTTTTTTAAAGAAAGGGAAGTTTACTGTATGTATTATTAAACTTTTTTGTTTATCTATAGACTTATATGAAACCACAAAACATACATTATTATTACATTTATAACATCCCCCGAAACGTCCACTGCAGGCAGAGACCTCCCTGCCGGCAAAAAAGCGGGGAAAATTTTAAGGGGAATTACTACGATCATAGAATCGAGTAGATTTGTTGTTATAAGATTTATGTTGGTCTGTCTGCTCTCAGTGTCAGACTCACGCCCTAAGTAAGGGTACCGCACCCATCCATCATATCATATTCTTCAAGCTTATTTGCCCTGTGATTTAAAAAACTCTGCGTACATTCTAACCTAGGTCAGATTAGAATGATATACTGTATGCTTTTGCCCTTTGATTAAAAAAACTACGCGTCCACTCAAACCCGACCCGCCTTTTATATGAATGTACTTGAAACGGGAGCTCATCTTAATCCTACTATCCTACTAATATTATAAAGGCGAAAGTTTGTAAGTATGGAAGGGTGGATGGATGTATGTTTGTTACTCTTTCACGTAAAAACTACTGAATGGATGTTAATAGAACTTGGCACACATATAATTTAGGTCCTGGAATAACAGATAGGCTACTTTCATTCCCACGGGTAAACGTATTTAATGTTAATGAAGAAGGTGACTGACTCACTGACTGACATATCAACGCACAGCCCAAACCGCTGGGTCTAGAAATCCCAAATTTGGCTTGTAGGTTTCTTATGAGGTCTTAGGGTGCACTAAGAAAGGGATTTACAAAATTGCACCCCTAACGGAGTAAAATAAGGGATGAAAGTATGTATGAAAGTCCGTCAGTTTTAAAGTTAAGATCTTCAAATTTTGTATTTAGGCTAACGACTAAAAAATTAATATTTACGTGTATCAGGGTTTTGGGAAATTCAAGACCCCAAAGGGTGAAAAGGGGGATGAAGTTGAAAATCCTCTATTTTTAAAGTACGAGTAACATCCACATAATTTATTAATTAGGCATGACAGTTGTAATTCTATGCAACGTTCATCACTGTTATTGAAATTCCGCCCCAAATTCAACCCCTAAAAAAGGGAAATGGGGTGAAAAGTCTAAAATCCAATATTGGTATCATTTGTATGGTTTATTGGGTCGCTGATTATGAAAACAACAACAATTTTGAAATCCAACGTGGTGGACGTGAAATACCATCATCCCCTGGGGATGGGGTTGGGGTGCGATAGGGTTGAAACATAAACATAACATAACATCACGCCTTGTTCCCGTTGGGGTAGGCAGAGACCACAGTTCTCCACCTGCTACGATCTTGACATACTTCCCTTGCTTCCTGAACCTTCATCAATCCTTTCATACATGCTCGTCGGTTTAGGGTACTTTTAACCTGGCCTTTATTCAGAACGTCTTGAATTTGGTCCTGGTACGTTCGCCGAGGCCTTCCCCTTCCAACGTTTCCATTCACTCTCGCCTTGTGGATCTCTTTCGTCAATCTTCCTTCATTCATCCTCTCCACATGACCAAACCATCTTAGCATCCCTTTCTCAATTTTAGTCACTACGTCTTCTTTTACGCCACAACGTTCTCTTATCACACTATTTCTAATCCTGTCACCCAATTTCACACCAATCATACTCCTCAACGCTCTCATTTCTACTGCATTAATTCTACTTTCATGCTTCTTCTGCCATACCCAGCTTTCACTGCCGTCCATCAGTGTTGGTACCAAAACGCCTCTATGAACAGCCAGACGAGCCTTGTGAGACACCTTCTGACTTTTCATTAAAGCATGCAGAGCACCATTCACCATGTTTCCAGCATTCACTCTTCTTTCGATATCACTTTCGCACTTTCCATCTCTCGTAAACTTAGAACCCAGATACACAAACTCCTTCACTTGTTCGACTTGTTCACCACCTATTAATATAGTACACTCTGTCATACACTCTTCTCTTTCAAGTACCATTACTTTCGTCTTGCTTACATTTACTTTCATTCCTTTCCTATCAAAAGCCACATTCATCATTGTTACCATCTCCTGTAACTCGTCAGCAGATGACGCAAGTATAACTTGGTCATCAGCGTAGAGAAGACATTTGATGAGTAACTCATTCATTCTTAGTCCACACATACTCTCTTTCAGATCAGTCAAACAATTATCCATGAACAGGTTAAACAGCCAAGGTGACGCTACACATCCCTGCCTAACACCTTTTTCGATGCTAAACCATTCAGTGTACGCCCCGTTTATTCTGACGCAAGCACTGGAATCCTCATAGAGAGATTTCAGTGCTTGAATCAGATGACCGTTCACCCCATACATAGACAATGCCGACCACAATTCATTCCTCACCACTCGGTCATAGGCCTTTTCCAAATCCACGAACGCGCAGTAGACTTTTTGGTTTTTGGCCAAAAACTTTTCAGCTATGCACCGCAAGGAAAAGACCTGATCTGTACATCCCATTCCCTTTCTAAATCCCGCTTGTACGTCCCATATTTTTTCGTCAGTATCTTTCATCACTATTTCAATCAAAACCTTTGCATACAGTTTGCCGACGACACTGAGAAGACTTATCCCGCGGTAATTTTTGCAGTCCTGTTGTGACCCTTTTCCCTTGTACAGCGGCACAATCACAGCCTTGCACCAGTCACCTGGTACTCGGCCGATCGTCCAACACAGGTTGAAATGAAATGAAAGGGTTGAAATGTCTAAAAATCAATATGGGTGTTGTTTCTTTGTTTATATGAGGATAGGAATAGCGGTTAAGATGGCGTTAGGGGTAGGGATATGGGAAGGGATAGGGAGTGGGAGAGGGACAGGGAGAAGGAAGGGGAGGAGGAGGGGGAGAGGGGCAGGGATAGGAATGGTTTGACGGACGGTTGGACGGACGGACGGACGACAGATAGACGGAAGGGTGGATGGATGGATGGTCAGATAGATAGAATCCCTCGCGGACGAAGTTGCGGGCAACAGCTAGTATATAATAATTTTAGACCATTCCCTTTGCTTGTTATTCTAGGTCGCGGAAAATTCCCAGGTTTTGGTTTGATTATGTTGTTGTAGAAGACATACAGACATACGGACCACAAATAAGTTAAGAGGGTATTCTAGTTCGAGAAATAGATATTCGATAGGGACATCCTACAGCTTAGAACGATTTTACCTACAATATGAGGGAGGGAATAGGGGAATACATTAGTATCAATTTGTATGGAAGAAATGCAGTTAAGTTTAGAAACCCTACAAAAAATGTTTGAACAGGTCCAGTTGTTAGTGTTTACTGTGAGAGTCCAAACTCCACGTGAACGAAGTCTTGGGCACCACTAATTTTAAAATAAATTTCATGTTCACAAAAAAGGGAACAAGATTTTTGCCGAGAGAATCGATAACGATAAAATTGAATTGCGTATCACTTCCCTAGTCTTGTAATATTGACAGACAGTGTCACCCACACCATCCCACAGCGAACAGACTGTACCTGACTGGATATTCTTTATGATTTTTTGAATAAAATTTAGTACACAGGGTGTACCAAAAACTGAAAGGGCTTGCTCAGTAGACTAAACTGAACAATAATCCATGTGAACAACATGTGTTGGGAAATTAAAAAAATCTCCATGCAAGTATCCTACGGTAGTATCTATTGATCTTTGAAAATTCATATAAAGGGTGTTCCAGTACTACTAAAAGTTAAACATGTGATTTACTCGAAATCGTTTGATGTTTGTTTGTTTTAATGTTTGACAATTTGAATTCTGAATTGATCTGTATATTTCATTCGATCATTTTTTTGGAAAAACGTAAATAAAAGTTTGTATTTCCATACTATGTGTATGGAATTACAAATTTAAGTTTGCGGTTGATAGTTTTTCCTTGAGTATTGCGAGAAAGTAAGTGCAGTGCTGCTGTACCATTTATTTCCCTACGTCTTTTCCCCATATAAAATATTCTTTGCGCCGCTAAAGAAGTTTTCACTTAAGATTATAAAAACTCAGACTCGCACCCTAAGGGTTCCGTACCTATCTACCATATGATATACGAGTACTAAAAGCTTTTGCTCTTTGACTTGGAAAACTCCGCGAACATCCAACTTGACCCCTTTTTTATAGAAAAGTTCTTGAAACTGGAGTTCACCTTAATTGGTTACTATTGGTTGTGAGAAAAAATTGATTTAATTATTTTTGACTTTTCCCTTTATTTGTACTGTGAGACCTAGCTTCTTGCCAAATTTCATAATTTTAGGTCAACGGGAAGTACCCTCTAGGTTTTTCTTTAGTGCATAGATGTGTGAAGATGAGGACATAAAAAGTCATCTTTTGATTGCGTCGTTGTAAAAAATTGAAATTTTCAGATCTTGTGTGGCTTATGGACCTTAATATTCGTTATCAATTCCTATGTAATAATTTTAAATATATTTTCAAATTCGAGTTTTTTTAGATTTTTTGCATTTTCTGAGAAGATTTACTATGGTGATATTTTTTTTTTACACCATCGAAAAGTAGAGATTTCTCCTAACAGAAAAACACCAACTTTTTGAAAAAAGCTGATATTTTGAAGGATGTTTTTTTTTATTGAAAATTAGGGTGTTTTTTTCGATTTTAGGTCAAAATAAGGTGAAAAAACAACTATGTCAATTCAAATAAATTACAGTGTATTTGGGATATAAAAAGGTAAGGTTTTACCAAATTTTGTGTAGAAAAAATTATTTTTGTAAGAGATAAAAATAAAAAACCAACAACTTGGTTTTTTGAATTTTTCACATTAATATTGAGGTTATGTGAAAAAAGTGTGAAAACAAAAGTTGTAGATCTTTTTATTACCTACAACTTTGTCATTTGACTTTTTTCCATAGGACTTGTACTTTTGCCGGAAATCGAGATAAACCGTTTTTTATATTTAAAACTCACCCCCTTCCCCTTCCCTACCTCAAATCGCCCGTAAATTATTTTTCCTTTAATTTTTATAATATTCTTCTCCTTTTCCGATGGGTGTCATTCCACTGTGATTTTTTTTGTTTCAAAAATTATCGACCCTGGTCTACTGGGCGACCGAGCTTCGCTCTAAATAGCCGCCACAAAACTAAAATATTATCGGGTGAACCAGCTTTGCTACCCGCCAACAGATGGCGCTGTAGGTTTTTGTCTAAAACGCGGTATTTAAAAAATCCTTAAACACACGGGGAAAACGAATTTGACATAAGACCTAGCTAGATCGATTTTTCGTCCCCGAAAACTCAATACATTTATTGCCTTCATAATATGGTACATAACAAAATGGTATAATAAATAAGGTATCTCATATGAGTCAGAGGCATTGCAATCATTGAGATAGACCGAGATTTGAAATAGTTATCAACAACTGGTAAATTTCATCGAAATCGTTAGAGCTGTTTTCGAGAAACCGATTACAAATACATATATTATATACAAATACGGCTCGTTTAATAGTATGGATAGGATATTTAAATATTGTTCAAACTTCACATTTTCGGAAAGTAAGGTAAGTGTGGGTAAGACCGTATACATCAAAATTCTCCTGAATGCGACCATACTTTTTAATGGTGGCAGCGTTATGGACAACGCCTTTTTATTTTGCATTGACCTTAAATTCCCGCCTGCCGCTCCGACGAACCAACCTTTGCCATGTTGGATTTCAAAAACCGTAATGATTTTTGTGGTTTTTCCGTCAATCCGATCTTTCCCTTTCTCAATTATATCCATATTTTTGCGAAAATACTGCCTGTTTTCTCTGGATTCTTGGTTTAATTAGTATAAGCCATATTGATCTGATCAAAACACGCCTAGGATCGCTATTAGCTGATATCCGATGTTCCCCCACAAGGTTAAAGATCGGATACGACCATCCGGTCTTTACCAGTACGAAACGAATATATCAGATTTTGTTTCTGAGATACTAACATAGATATAAGTTTTTTTGTCTTACAAACAAATGGGCCCCTGTTGCCATAATAAATGAATTTAATTATTATATCAATATTATATACAATACCTACTTCTACGTCATTTACTCTAGCAAAATTCGAATCCACACAGTCTTACCTCCAATCTGGATAGTTCATCTTTTGCCCAGACAAAGCTTGAGAGTCACAAAATGTAAAAAAAAAATAACCAGGGTAAGATCGGATGCACATCGACAAGAAAAAATAAACTCGATTGGAACATTTATATGCCAAGTTGTACAAAACTCAGTTTTTCATATATTGTAAAGCGGTAAAGATCGGACATTTTACTTTTATAGACCGTATTCTCAAAGCAATAAAGCGGGTTTAAAGGTTCGTCTGAAGGGGGGCATCTTTTTCACCATGGCCATAAAAACTTAATGTCTTTTTTAAACGCATACAAAATAGAAACTGTTGGGTTTAGAAGAATAATTGAAATGTAAAGCCAAGAAGCATTTTATATATTTACCTTTGCACCATATTTCAGTAATTTATCTTAAACGGCTTTCGAGATAATAATTTTTTTACAACATCTTTTCAATTTGTCCAAAATCCATCCGCTCTTACCCCAACATACCTTACCGTAGTAGACCTTCTTTGAAAATGTCATTGTTATCGTACAAATATGCGGGAAGAAATTACTACTATAAAGGGTGTCAGGAACAGTAAGCCGCAAAACTGAAAGGACTTGATCATTCAATAAAAATTCAAGAGATTTCATACCAAAGGTTTTTTTTTCATTTCCTGGATGGTGACTGATCATGCCCTTTCAGTTTTCGGAAGGTTGTCCAAACTCAACTGAAACTCAAAATAGTTGATTCATTGTTGGATATTAAAATCTCTTAATGACGTCAGCTAAACTACATCGCTTCACAAACAAATTGGCAGCATGGTGGGAAAAAAAGAAGCGACAATAAAAACCCACGCGCTCTTTTAAATATGTTTGAATGTACAATAAACATAAGTCAATTTGAATTTGTCCCTTTAACCTATGCATGCATGCATGATAGAGCGGCAAGTCGAGGCAGGCCGCTAGTAATAAATACGTTTAGTAAGTAACTACAAGCACATGAAAGCTTAAGAAAATTAAAAAAAATAAAGATATTAATATTCCTATAGATAGACAAACAAATTCTTATCATTGTTAAAAATTTTAATATTTTTAGTTATGTAGAAGCCGATATCAGCTATTATTTTTTTTTCCTATACTCTTACCGCCAGTTGCAGAAAGCTTTCTTTAAGACTATCGCTGTCACTTATTTGTCATCAATACAAAAAGTAGCAGAGATATATTTAACAGAACCCGAATCCATTTTACTGTTTTCATCTTTGAGCAATTGGCAGTTAGCCGTTTTAATGGTGGTTGTGCTTTTGTGGATAGTCCGTTTGGGGAAGTACCACCCCCTTGCTTTTTTTCTACCGTGAAGCAGCAGTGTTTGCACTGTTGTGTTTCGGTTTGAAGGGCAAGAGAGCCAGTGAAACTACCGGCACATGAGACATATCATCTTAGTTCTCAAAGTGAGCAACGCGCTTTGCTGTCTTATTAGCGTCAAAATATGCCATATAAGACAGTGGGTGCTATGGGCGGTGGTAACCACTTACCATCAGGTGGCCCACCTGCTCGTTTGCTCACTTGTAACATTTAAAAAAAGCCAGCTAGTCTTTCTTTTGTTATCTTTGTAGTAAACTGTGTACGTGTCCCAGATGAGTAAGTATCACGACAGTGAACGTGTTACAGACGGGCGCATGCGCGGAGTGGTTACGACGTGCGGAGATAGCGCGCGGTGCGGTGGCAGCCCTACGTGACACGCTGCTCGCCGCGCCGCTCGGCGGAAAGGACTTCGACGAGTTCCCTCAACAAGAGGATGCGCTTACGGTACGTTGCACTTAATTCGGACACTAAAACAGTGCCATCTAGTATAGAGTAGAAATGCTACGGCGAAACAATCTACCAAAAGATGGCGCTGTAGGGTTTTTCAATAGTGCTATTTTCAAGAAACACTAAAAAACCGAGAAAATTAAAATTCCCGACACAAAACGTAGTGACATCGATTTTTCACCCCCGAAAACTTCATAAAAATCGTCAGAGCTGATTTCGAAAAACCGATTAAAAATATTTCTCGTTAAATAGTATGGGATTAGGAGACAAAGTGCAAGAAAGTTTTCTGATCCCAAACTTGGCAAAGACTGATCTAATAATAAATAATAAAACCCGCGACTCACGGCTCGAAAGGCGGGATCATACCAACCACGCCAACAGGCCAGTCCAAGACAACACTACCTGCCTCTCAAGATCGTGCATGCGATTGTAGTATTTTCGATCGTGCCATCTAAAGCAAGGAAAAGAATCTGTAACGTATGCGGCCCTAATCGCCTCACGTGCTTTCTCGTGAAATGTTGGTTAAGTCGATGAATACGATAAAGAGATACACAGATCTCGGGGCTGTATATCTTGAATCTTGGTGTTGCTGTAGCCATACTCGTTATATTCAGTATAAAAAAAAACCAAATAATTCGATAGATGAACAAGGTCCTAAAGTAGGACGCAATGTTAGCTATATTATTTTTACCCTTGTAAAGCGGAGAGTGACCCGTGTGGTACCGGCAAAGAATAGTACCACAACAACCGCGGTCTATAGCCAGCCCAACGCTAACAAGCGTAGTGACTATTTTACTTCCCCTCCTCACCAGCAAAAGCTGGAATTATGGCGGGGGCTCCCTGTCCTGCAGTGGACGTTTCATGGGATGTTATGATGATGAAAGCGTACAGATTTCATTTACGATCAGCCATTCAATTATAGTTTAATGTGTAAGAAAACTAAAATTTGCCTTTTAGGAAATGCTAAAGACAAGCATTTCATGCCCAAGTCATTTTACTACAGTCGAAGTTGATTAGAATGCTTAGGAAGACAGCAGTAGACTTAACAATGTGTAAAATATTGCAACGATATTGCATCGACAGAGATACGTGTTGCTCTATACTGCTCTAACGCATAGCTTCGACTGGTAGTCATACTAATCAAACGACTTTATACTGTAATAAGGTGAAAGGAAATAAATTTCTTGTGTGTTTCCTCATACAACCAAAGGCCTCACGTGAAATAACATTTCCTTAAAAAATCTCAGTAAGCAACCCTGGCAGCGGTTTGCTAGAAAAAGATAGATGCCCTTAGACCAAAGATTTTGGAAACCCACGCGCTGTCGGAGCGCGCTTTTTTACGTCAATGCCTTAGAGTCTAAGGCTTAGACTGAAAATTATTTTAGGTGACTTTAGAGACTTTTTTGCCATTTGCACTTTCTGGTTGCAAAAGTATTATACTTGATGACATTCTAAAGCATTTTTTATCTTGGGCTCTGTTGCAGAAAGTGAAGTGTTCCCTGGAGGAAGTGACGCGCGATGTAGACTCGCTGCAACGAGAGTTATCTAGAGGCGGAGGGAGAGGGGCAGAGAGGCGTGTGCTCGACAAGCTGCGCGCCGAACTGAACGCTACAACCGCTGCCTACCATCAGCGTAGAGACAGGTACATACATAACATCACGCCTCTTTCCCGTCGGGGTAGGCAGAGACCACAGTCCTCCACCTGCTACGATCTTGATATACTTCCCTCGCTTCCTGTACTTTCATCAATCCTTTCATACATACTAGTCGGTTTAGGATACTTTAAATCTGGCCTTCACTTAGAAGGTCCTGAATTTGGTCCTGCTACGTTCGCCTTGGCCTTCTCCTACCAAAGTTTCCATTCACTCTCGCCTGGTAGATCTCTTTTGTCAATCTTTGTTCATTCATCCTCTCAGACAGGTATAGGTGCGGGCAAACTACTTGAACGATGACCTTGGCTGCGCATACAAATTGAAGTGCGCAAAGCTTCCCCCAACACGCGATTATTGTTCAAGTTGTTTGCCCCGCACTATATGAGGGTGAATTTCCACCAGTGCTGTGCTACGGGAGCTAAGCTGTGAGCAGCTGGGAAAAATCCAACCATTAATTTTGCTCAATTTCCCTAGCTTAGGATTGCTCTATTTTCCTAGTTTAGGTTTGCTCTATTTTTCTAGCTTAGGATTGCTCTATTTTCCTAGTTTAGGTTTGCTCCATTTTCCTTGCTTAGGTTTGCTCTATACCTAGCTTAGGTTTTATCTATTTTCCTAGCTAAGGTTTTCTTATTTTCCTAACTAAGGTTTTCTCTATTTTCCTAGCTTAGGTCTTCTCCATGTTCCTAGCTAAGGTTTACTCTATTTTCCTAGCTTAGATTTTCTCTATTTTCCTAGCATAGGTATTCTCAATTTTTCTAGCTTAGGTGTTCTCTATTTTCCTAAATTAGGTTTGCTCTATTTTTTTGCATAAGTTTTCTCAATTCTTCTAGTTTTGGTTTGCTTTATTTTGCTTAGGATTACTCTTCTATCCTAGCCTAGGTTTTTGTCCATTTTCTATCTTAGGTTTGCTCTATTTTCCTAGTTTAGGTTAGGTAATCTCCATTTTCGATTCTTTTGGTCTTCATTTTGTTTCGGGTGATAGCTGACAAAATTGTTCTGTAATAGCTCGGATAATTTAGATTCTAGACTACTAGTTCGCAAAGAAAGAAATGATAGATCTTGTCGTTTCGGATGCAACTGTCAAACGTGAAAACGATATATCTTTAAAAATGTTTAAGTTTGAATTCCTCGAGATCAGATTTCAAGCAGTTAAATTAGATTTAAATAGCCTCGCGGGAGGCAACTTGCTGCAACTTTCTTGATATTTGGTATCTTGACAGATGGTCAGCGTGTGCGGCGCAGTGGGCGGCTCTGTACGCGGCGCTGGAAGCAGGCGGCGAGTGGTTGGACGAGTGCGAGCGACAACTGGACCTCGTGCGTGCCCCCAACACGCCGCGCGACTCGATACAAAACACGCTGCGTGAGCTCACACACGAGGTAACATTGATATAATATAATATTCATTCATTCATTCTTGCATTCCTTCGTTCGTGCATTTATTTATTTGCTCATTATTCATATATTCACTCAATCTTTCGTTCATTAATAGGGAATAATATGCATGATTTTTTGTATTTACAAAATTTATCCTCATTCATGTATTAAACAGTTTAGTAAAACAATTTTTTTTATAACTATGAAATTAAAAAAGATATAAGCCATCGAATATTTGTAGCAAAACAAAATTTAACACGGAGTTTATATGGCCGTAGTGAATTTGACGTAACTGTCCATGTTGGATCTCTGGGTCTACTCGGCACGTACCTAATTATTAGTTTTAAATGCTTATATCGGCTGTATTTCTTAACCGATTTAAATTTTAAATTCACTTTTCGTCATCTCCACTATGGTATTTTCATATTTTGTTAATAAATGCTACTAAAAAAAATCACTCATTATTTCATTCATTCGTTAAAACACGAGGTACCAGTGGTGTGCTCAGTCATAAAATTTGCTTGTTAAATATCGAAATCCCTTGTTTTGTTGTGTTTTATTATTTCTTTTCAGTAGCTAAAATCCAAATTTTTATGTCAAAACTGTAGGATTTTTATACAAACTTCCATCTCTCATTTCACCCACTCGGAGATGATTTCTAAAAAAATGCTGAAAAGTGTTTCTTCTTTTCTTTTTAATAGCTAAAATCCAAATTTTTATCCATCTCGTGTCAAAACTGTAGGACTTTCATACAAACTTCTATCCCTTTTTTAGTTTCCAAATTTTATTATGGAGAGGCCGATTTTTACATTTTCAAAGTTTTATTTACTGGAATATGTTACGTTTACTGATCATGCCCTTTCAGTTTTTGGAAGCCTGTCCCTGAAACTCTTTATGTGTGTGGTTGTGCATGCAGATGAGCGTGCGCGCGCGCAACACGTGGTGGTGGCGTTCAGCTGGACGCGCTGTGGTGGGCGCGTGCAGCGGCGTGCTAGCGCGCGACGTGCAAGACCAACTTGACGTGCTCAACGAGCGCTGGCACGCCGCCGGCACAGCCCTAGCGCGCCTGCGCAGTCGACTAGCGGCCGGAGACTCGCTGAAAGCTGCGCGGGACCTTCTCAACACGCACACTGCCAACCCTTCGCACGCCGCCTCTCTTAACATCCGCCTCGGACTCGTCAAGGTAAGCGGAAAGTCCGGAAAGTTCGTTTCATGGAAGAGCAAGATGTTTAGTAAACAAAAGAACCACAAACTGCAATTTTCAATTTTAATTATTTGGAAATTTCTGACTACAGTCGAGATATGTAGCTTGATTAGAATGAAAGCAGGACAAAGCTATGCGTAAGAGCAGGATGTGATATGTGTCTCTGTAATTCCAATATCGTACGCTAAGAGATTTGAACGTAGCCGCGCGAATCGTACGCATACAAATATCGAAACAAAACCAGTGTAAGCTGAACCAGTACTACGCTTCAAACACCCGAAACAAGAGACCCGCTCGAGGTCAAAAAGTTTTTACCGACGTGCGGCCGTGCGTATGTATCATTCCGTCCTGCTCTCACAAAGCTGTCATTGTAAGCAAGCTTTGTTATTTCGTCGAAGTGTTTTGGTGAAAAAGTGTGCTTTTTGTATTGGAGAAGATTTTTTTTTAACTGCAAAGAGTTTATTTACTAAACGTCTTATTATTTCGTTTAATGGAATATATTCACATTCACTTTCTACTCTACACTTTCTAACTGGTGAAGGTCTATTGACACATTCATTGTTCACGAGGAATGCAGAATATTCTACCCACAACCGTGCTACGCGCTTAGATCACAGAGCAAAGATGTCAGATGAGCCACTGCGCATGTGTGGAAACAGCAGGCGAGGGTGGGGATGACAGGGAAAGGGGGACGGTACGTTGTGTCGTCTTGTGTGTGTAAAGAATTTTAGATTTTTTTAACAAAGAATTTTCAGATAATAACCGTGCAGTATGGCCATTGTAAGAGGCCTTTTTGTTTAGACAGCTATCAAACGTGTATATAAATGTGAGTGGTTGACCAATAAGGGACCTGGAGAGAATGGAAACCGTTTTTTTTTTTTGAATTTTTTAATGTGGTCTTTTAGCTTTGTTTTAGTCTAACCAGAATATTTTTAGGTGATTGTTATTTTTATGATTTTTTTTGTGAGCCGAGGTAGTTTGCCTTTTGCAGCAAAACTGCCTCTACACGAAACTTCAAACGCGATTTACTCGAAATCAAATTATTTTCCCTGAGGTCCCTTTTTGGTCAACCACTCACAAATTATGATCAGTAAAGATATATCTTCTTACGATGGTCTCACTTTACGTGAAGGTACATTATCGTCCCTAAAAAATATCTAAATGGGCCGCCATGTCTTTCTAGCAACCCTGCAAACAGTATGTTAGAAAGAGATGGAGGTCCTCATAATCTCATATAAAGTCGGGATGTTTTTGCTATTTCCGTACACGCTCTGGTTGTTTTACTTTGAATATCTTTGGTGTTGCTTGTGTTGTGTGCATTTACTTACATACCACTTAGATAACTGGCAATCTTACACCGTACGTTATACAAGAAATTTGTAAGACTGCACTGTGGAATCAGCTTCCTGCGCAGGTATTTCCAGACGGGTATGACAAGGCAGAAGCCTACAAATATTTTAAAGCCGGCAGCGCACCTGTGACCCCCCTGGTGTTGCGGGTGTCTATGGGCGGCGGTCAAAAAAAAAGAGTACAGGCCATCATCACAGTGTCGCCACTTGTTTGGTCCACAATCTGTCGTGTGTGGACCGAACTGATTTTAGTCACGTTTGTCAGATGCGGACGACTCAAAAACAATTCACATACCAATTTAAAATTAAATGAAGTTTTCTTTTTCTATGAAAATTTACTTACTCATATTGTTTTCGTTATCCAATATCGCCACAACCAGCAATGTATGCCGAATTAACCTCTGATTTAGAAAAGGTGTAATGGATACCTCAAGCGGCAATCACACCTTCCTAAATTCAAAAGATTTTTTTTTGTATGGGCTTACTCTTGACCTCGATCTAGCCTTGAGGACAGAGATGAGGTCGACGATGGAACGAGCTTACCCAGAAGAAGCCTATTGACTCGCGACTTGAATAGATTTGGGTTATATGAACTCGGGAACACAGACGCAAGCAGAGAATTCCACTCTTTAGCCGTGCGCATTATAAAAGATGTTTCAAAGCGCTTCGTGCGAATGTGCGGAATATCAACCAAGTATGGGTGATATCCTGCGGTGCGTCTTGACTCCCGATGGTAGAAGGGAGATGGTGGAATAAGCTCATGGAGCTCTAGAGCACACTCTCCGAAGTACAATCTGTAGAAGACCGACTGACATGCAACTTTGCGACGGTGGGCCAGACTGTGAAACTTGGTTTTCACCAGCATCTCATCACCAAAGAGCTTCTTGGCTCTGCGATCTAACGATTCAAGTGCGGCTAGTTGGTATTCGGCTGAGCCATCCCAAAGGTGACAGCAATTCTCCATGCACGATCGGACTTGGGCTTTATATAAAACTAGAAGCTGTCCAGGAGTGAAGTAACGCTTAACCTTATTGAGGATGCCCAGCTTTTTTGCCGCAGTTTGGGCTTTTGACTCAATTTTAGCGCCGAAGTTCAGATTTGCACACAACTTCATGCCAAGTAGCTCGAGGCTGTCGGTAACTGGTACAGTTGTACCTCGAAAAGTAGGAGCCAGATTGAACGGAATCCTTTTGGCGGTGAACAGACACGCCTGCGTTTTGGTGGCATTGAAACTCAACAGATTTTTGTCACCCCACTCGGAGACACGACTTAAGGTTGAGTTTATTCGCTCTACCATGGCCTCTCTCGAAGAACGTATCTCGTCTCTCTAGACATATATCTCTCGACGACAGTACTGTCATCTGCGTACCCAACAATACTAGGACCAAGTAGGTCGTTGATGTGCAGCAGGAAAAGAGTCGCAGAGAGAACAGATCCCTGAGGAACCCCGGCACCAATAGCCATGAGGTCAGAAGAGCAGCCATCAAGGACTAATCGGATCGACTTATCTTGACTATAGAAATCATGGTTGTGTGAGACTCCTACTGTATTTCAACTAACTATACCTACTATATTCAGGTTAATATTTGTTTTAGAGACACAGACTTGATGATCTGACAGTCCGCCAGTGTGGCCGGTACTGCAATTTTTTTCGATATTATTATAGTTTAAGAATATCATTTTCATAAGAAAAACGCTCCGTTTCTATGCGGGTAGTTTTCAAAATCTTTGGTTTGGAGGGAAAACAGCTTGAATAGTTGTTCAGTTCAGAGATGTTTAGTCGAAAAAGTTGTTCAGATTGATTGTTATTTAGTTTAAAATGTTAAGCAATTTAGAAAAACGAGAAGTTTGAGTTTTATTCAGATAAAAACACCGCCACACTGGCGGACAAAGTCCGTGACTGCCTGTGTCTGCCCGACTCTCGTAGTGGCTACTAGTAGTCTCTAATAGTACCTTACTTAACTTACAAAATAATGTAGCGTGATCAGAATGAAAGCAGGACCGAGCCGTGCGTGGAAGCAGGATGGAATTATACATGTGTCTGCCGCTCCAATATCTTTAGCATCGCTCCGTTCTTGGAGGAGCTACGAGCTCCGTTTTGCTTTCACACTGCCGTCTTCTAATAAAACTAAATAATTTCCACTTTAAACACAGTGACTAAGATTTATTAAAACAAGTTATACTAAGTTATTTTTTTTGGACCGCCTCAACATTAAAATATCATCGGGTAAGCAAGCTATGCTACCCACCAACAGATGGCGCTGTAGGTTTTTGTCTAAAACGCGGTATTTAAAAAATGCTTAAAAGCACGGGGAAAACGAATTTTCCCAGACCTAGCTAGATAGATTTTAGAAAACCTCCGTGTTGCTGTTTAGCAATAAGGCCGCCTCATTGTACACCTATTTCTAATATTGTACTTTTCACTAAATTTCGTGTGCAATAAAGAATATTATATTGTATTGTATGGTAAATGTCATCGAAATCGTTAGAGCCATTTTCGAGAAAGCGATTACAAATATATATGTATACAATATATATGCTTGTTTAATAGTATAAAATACATTATTATAAAACCTTTAACATTAAGTATCACCGATTGAGCACTCACGAACAGATGGCTCTAAAACGCGCAATTTTCAGAAATGGTCAAAAACATGGAGAAAAACGCACACCTTTATATATTAAATATTGCTCTTTTAATAGTATACGATAAAAAAATTGCTGTTAGAAAAATACGGGATGTAAAAGGAAAGTATTATTTATTTTGCCCGTCTGCTTCGAATTTTTATGTAACTATTTACGGTTCAGAAGATTCAGCCGGCGTTTATTCTTATATAAAAGAAATATAATTTGAGGACGGTTGAACCTAGAACAAGATTTGCTTTGTCTTAGAATGTAGGGCTCTGCCACCTGCTGAATATCTCTTGGTACTCGTGAAAACACAATCAATATTAATAAAAACATATACGGCAGGTAGGCTTACTAAACCTCATGTCCACATACACAAAACAAAAATAAAACGCCACAAAAAACGTTGTTCATGTGGCAGTTATTTTTACACTAGCCCATACTGTCCCTCTGCTGGGCAAAGGCCTTTGGTCCTCCAACTTTCGCGGTCCATAGTGAATTATGGCCAATCGCGACGGTTCGAGTCTAAACCACAGAATATACAATAATAGTCACCAAGTTTCTAAACCGTCACGTCAACTTTCTCGTGGTCTGCAGTTTAGTTTTTTTACAGTTTAGGCCAACAAAATATAACGTTTGCTATCGATACTAAAAGAAGATGGTTATGAAACATTTCTTTGTAAGTTTGGTACAGTCAACGACAGGTCAAGCTGGACACTCACAGTACAACTCTAGCCCGTACGTCTATTGAAATGAGAACAGTACAAAGTCCAATGTGTCAAGCTTGATGTGCTCTTGACTGTACCTAACTAACGTGAGAGCGAAAATGTAAAAAAACTGCTCTAGATATGTTTGGTTGGATTAGAATCTTTTTGCAGCAAACATTATGATTAGAAACCACAAACGAAAACAAATGTACATAAACTAGGAAAATCATACAATAAGTTTGATAGATTGACTAGAAAAGTTATTAAGCTTGTAATTTCATAAATAATGCGCCGGCGGCAACTCGAGAGCGCAAAGTGCATAGCGGTGCGCGACGGGTGGTGCCACGTCTATTTCTGAAACTATGAAAATATTTTCGTCCGCGAGTGAGTCGCATCGCATCAAAAGTCGCTACGCCGCGCATTATACCACGGTTTTCCCGTTTCATGCGTTGTGTTCATTCAATAGTTTCGTATAACGTGTTATTATATGTTTTCGGTTAATGTTTTTTGAATTATTGCTATTGAACAGTAGTGCTAAAAAAACTCGTAGTTGGCAAAGGCTAATGTTTAAAAGTCTTCAACATAACATACGGTACAACATGTGCTTCGCCCTGACCGGCAACCGGAGCTTGTGTTGATTGTTGTTTAGTGAAACTTCACTTTTAATAAGAATGATTGTAAGGTTACCAGTTTTGTGCCGTTACATTTATTAGTTTAAAGACATTGCACACATATTTTGGTGACTTGCGTCGACCATCAAGGAAGGACCGTCTACTTTAAAATAAAACTAACATAAAACTTCACACTATCAATAGTATCACTCGGTACTTTACCTACCTAGATGTAAATAATGCCAATTCTACGGAGGAAGGTAAAGTATTTTTCACTTTTTACCCGACTGCCCCAAATCAAGAGGGTTATTTACTACTCATGCAACAAACCCTCTAGGTTATCGAGCAGGGTTTCCTGTCTATACGTTAGAAATCTTTAGGTGTGGCCTATGTCTAGCTGTGGATATAACTATCTTTTTAAATTAAAAGGAATTACAACTAGGAAGTTTCAAATAAGAGTTCAAAATAAATTTAAAAGAAAAAAAAAGTAGCGGATTTACCTATAAGAACGAATATTTTCGAATAAAGGTTGAAAACTGAACATACACCTTAGTGATAGTGCGACACACTTGACCTTCTCTCCGATCACCGGCAACAACCTAAGCCGAAGTCCGAGCCCCGCGAGGCGTCCTTAGGATTGTGCCCTTATGGCATAGCTGAATTCAAAGACTAATTCGGCATACATTGCTGGGAGGCTTGGTTATGTTAATTTCAATATCCGTACTTCAACGAGCAATGTATGTCGAACTAGTCTTTGAATTCAGCCAGTTGTGATCACTTCCTTACGTGTTTTCCTGGGTAAAGCCTTCCGCTCCCCGAAAGTCCGGTGAAGTTGTGACAGCCACTTACGCTAACAAAAGAAGACCGCTACAAAAAAAATAACACACTTGATTGCATGTTTGTTGTTGTGCAGTGAGGTGTTCCTTTTAATCCCTTCTACAGCATAAATGTGTGCTACTCGAGTGCTTCTGTTGTAGTGTGTGTGTGTAGGTCACATAATAAAATACAAAACAATTGTTTGTTTTTATTTTTTAACAAAAAGCTTCAGTGACATACAGGGGTCGATGCCCGCTTTAAGCATTAAAAGGCCTGTGTCAGGAGGCACCGCTCTTCCATAACTGTATTTAATTGAACAGAAAGAACAAATTAATTAGAACAAATTTTTGACAAAATTAATCAAATACAGTCAACTTCACGTCACATAAACAGGCACATGGTGTACATTACTATGGAAAAGACGGCACGCAGAAAGGGACAAAAATGTCAAGCGCTGTCTACTTTTTCACAAGCGAATAAGCAATATCTCTTTATTTCTGGTGCAAGTGAAACAGGAGATATCTAGCGCTCTGCAGCGTGTAAGAAAAAGGGTAGGTACAACAACACTGAAGGATTTGAATTACACCATGTAACTGAAGAACTTTCCTTATGAAACATAGGTAGAAAAAGAAAAAAAATAATTTCAACTTCCTTTCGAAGTACGTTGTAGTCCAAACTATGTAGCTTGATAAGAATGACAGCTGTGTTAAAGCAGGACGAAGCGATGCGTAAGATACAGGAGTGACAGAGACACGTATTGCTCCATTCTGCTCTTACGCATAGCTTAGCCCTTAGCCTGTTTTCATTCTAACCAAGCTTCATTGTTTCGACCAAAGAGATTTGAACCTCGGTGAGCTGAGGTTTGGACTTTTGTTGAGTCAACAAAATATTCTTATTTCGACCTATTGTTTGAAATTTGTTTTATTCGTGGCCAATTGACATACTCTTGGTATACCATCTATCTTACACCATTCATTCATTAATTTAGTTATTAATAACGTCAATAAAACGCACACCAACACCTTGATAGATACGAGTACTCGTAGATGCCCACCAATTCCTGAAAAAAAAAAAAGGACACGTCATATTAGTTTAAAACAACAGAAGGCATTAAAGTTAAAAGAAAATAATACTTATAGCGTGCTTCGCTCTCTACGTGTTAATGTTTAAGTTTTAAATATAAATTTGTGTGTGCAGGCACGTGAGGAAGAACTGGCAACACACTTACGAGAGGAAGTGTCGCCCGCACCACGTGAACAGTTGGACCAGGTAAGCATCGCTTGCACTCCTACACTAAAGATGCCTTGCAACCAAAGCTGTAATAGCTAACCTATAAGCTGCAAAAAATGTAACGAATCGTCATCATCATATCAGCCGAAAGACGTCCACTGCTGGACATAGGCGTCCCCTAAAGATCTCCATGACGATCGGTCCTGCGCTGCTCGCATCCAGCGGCTTCTCGCGACCTTGACCAGATCGTCGATCCACCTTGTGTGGGCCCTGCACACGGTACGTCTTCCGGTACGTGGTCTCTAGAACCTTTTTTTACGGTTTGTCTTGCGATGTGCACTGCCCACTGCCACTTTTGTTACTTTAGTAATTCCGTGGATCTCCTCATTTCTCATCTGATTCGCAGAGAGACTCCGAGCAAAGGCCTTTCAATAGCCTTTCGGGTGACTTTGTGCTTCCTAATAAGGCCCATCGTGGCCAATAGGATTGCTCTATTTTCTTTGCCTGTCAAATGAAGAAATCCTATTGGTAGGAGTTTACCAGCTCCTAGCTTAGCGACCTCACACAGCTCTGTTGGAAAGGTTTAATTAGAGTGACAGCAGTAAGCACTTGGAAGTGAGAAGGATTCGAGGCAGAATGATCGTTTTTTTTTCGATCGATCACAAAAAATAAGCAACGTAGGCCGTGGTCAGAAACTGGATGAATGACCACTTGTGGCACAACAACTAGACTCTAGTTACTAGAGTATTTCCGTATTACAAGAAACAGCTAACTCCAAATTCCTTGCCGTATTACCATGTTTTGTAGTCTGTATTTGAAGGCCTGTCAAGCTGTTAGTCTTGGCTACTGTCACTGATAGTAGTCACCACAGATTTTGGACCTCCTTGCTTCGCTCGGAATAGATACCTTGCTAATTTATTTTAGTAGGGGATGACATCTGCCAACATGTCACAACCCCATCATCGATGATCCATAGGAAATATTCAAAATCACCTGTCAAATCCATAGAAAAACACCTAACTACACCACCTAGTGACGAATTATTTCTTTTATCCTCCTTCTAAGTACCTTTATTTTTCTGTGGTAGTCATTAAGCCAAGGCTTGAAAACTCTGACAGCCAGGTTGGCTACCACAGAAAAACGGTAATTAGAAGGAGGATTAAAGAAATGATTCGCCACAAGGTACTGAAGGCGTCGTTCTATGGATTTGACAGGCTATTTTGAATATTTGATGATTTGACATAAAAATTTGAGACATGTCATGTCAGAAGTCATCCCATAGTAAAATAAATTAGCAAGGTATTCAGAGCGAAGCAAGGAGGTCCGAAATCTTTGTTGTCTACTAACCTGGTAAGACATCTGAGTTGCGGAGGTCAGATAGCAGTCGCTCTATGTAATCCCCTAGGTTAAGGGCCCCCTCGAGCCGTGACTTTCCCCCACAAACTAACTTTTGCGATAAATTCTAAACTACAAAACACATTATGACAAAATTTTCTATATACAATTGGCTAAGATGTAGCAAGGTTTAAAATAGATTTTTGATTGAAACCAATCAATCAATATATATAAAGATAGAGCTAGTTGAAATTTTTTATGGAAAATATAAACTCGCTCTATCTTTGTATTAAATAATTATTTTCAATTAAAAACTGTTTCAAACTTTCATACATCTTATCTAGTTGTGTGTACAAAATTGTGTCAAAATGTGTTTTGTATTTTAGATGTTATCGCAAAAGTTAATTTGTATGGGAAAGTCACAGCTCCAGGGGACCCTTAAGTAGCCGACTCCGGAAAAATTTAAAAAGGCTAGGGCGATGATGATGATAATGTTACAACCATCATCATAACATCCCAAAAAACGTCCACTGCAGGACAGGCTCTCCTGAATTTCAGCTTTCACTTGAACAATGTAGAGGGGAAGTACCATAGTTAAAACGCTTGTTAGCGTTGCAGCTAACTGGCACCATGTACCGCGGTTGTTGACCGCAGTATGTAAGATGATACACAGAAGGATGCTGCATCCCATCCTTCCATTTATAATTCCTTAGTCGCCTCTTACGATACCCTACACATCACGTCAAAAATTATTTACTGTTTGCTCATGCGCAGGTGGCCCGCGAGCTAAGTGCCCATCGCGAGTATCTCGGAGGCAAGCTGGCGTCACTCGGAAAATTCAGCGCGCGACTCGAAAGGTGCGCGGAGTGGGCTCGCGAGACTACGCGCCGACTGAGATCAGACCACAGCGACCACACAGAGATACAGGTGACTGTCTTTTCTTTTTCTTTTTATAATATGGCAATCGTCTGACCATTTTTGGGGACATTACTGCCAGTGTCGTCTTCTAGAATATGCTTCAATTTTTAATAGAATAATAGCTGTAACTTGAAGTTAAAAATTTGACGAAATCGCCAGTGATGAGTGAGAAATAAATAGGTACAGTGCTCCGCGTAAAGCGGTAGCGAAATTACGAAGGAAAATGTCCGTGACTTTTTGAGACAACACAAACGGGGTTTAATCACGAGATCGCTTGAAATCTTGATCAGCTGCGCACTCCGTAGTCAATTTACTGCATAACACACTATCATTATACTTCGTGCTTCGTCTGAAGAGATTAGTAACAAACACCCACCTGAGCCCATAGTACACCTTCTGGAAATAACAACGGAGTTAGCTCTGAACTAATGACGTTCGTTCGGGTTGAGCCTGCAAGCTAGACATAGGAAAGTACCCACTCCCTCAAGGCTAGATCGAGGTCAAGAGTAAGCCCATCGAACACAAAAAAAGAGTTAACAGCGTTGCTAGTCATGAAGATTTAACAAAACCTCTTTCCCAATTCACTATAAAAAAAAATTGTTCCAATGTTGACCACCCAAAGATTTTGGAAACTACGCTAGGGGCCGTTTAAGCGCAGCGTTTTTCTTACGTCAATGTGACCACCCGAACAGATATCATATTAACTCCCGTAGCTTGGATTTGGAATAATTTCCCATATTTCCCAAGAAAGAGGGTAAAAGAATAATTAATTAGGAATAATTTATGTAACATTTGAGTGATGGTTGACTTGACTGCAGGCCGCGATATCGGAGCAAGAGGCGGAAGTGCGTGAAGTTTTGGAGAACTACAACAACTTGGAGCGCGAGTGCACCGCCGCGCAGCAGGAAGTCGCTCCGGAGTTGCGCACGCGCGCTCAGCAACTGCGCACTGATTGGGGGGCGTTGCGAGCTAGGGCTGTCACCGCGTCGCCCCCTGTCTCGTCTCCTGTCGCTGAGCTGCCCTTGCAACGTAAGTAAATTTAATATATGGGGTTTTCGAAAAATTGATCTAGCTAGGTCTCAAGTCTGGGAAAACTCGTTTTCTGCGTGTTTTTGATCATTTCTTGAAAATTGCTTGTTTCCAAAACCTTACAGCGCCATCTGTTGGAGAGTAGTATAGCTTGCTAACAACAAACAACAACATTAACAATATTTATTATTAATTGTTTTTCAATTTTTATTTACGTTTTAAGAGTTTTTAGGGGCTTATTTAAATTTTTACCACACGTATTGTACGATAAATATGTATAGTAATGCGCTATCAGCATGCAGTTTTTATGTTGTTTAGAAAGAGTAGTTTAGTTTTCTGTCCGAGTAACATACTGAAAGTATAGGCTCGCGTAGACTCGCTCTATTTGCATTGTATTCTGCATGACATTCAATAAGTATTCTGTAAAAAATCTACATTGAATCAATAATCTGAATCTAAAGGAACGTTGTTGTTTAGGACGCACCCTACCTATATATATATATATATATACATATTTGTAGTCGTGTTCTCCAAAACGGCTGTAACGTTTCCAATATTATTTTCATTATAAGGATTTTTGGGGGCGATAAACCGACCTAGCTATGTTACATTTCTTGGAAAAATGGTTTTTTTCGTGCTTTTTAAAAAGATATAGCTAAAATCACATACCATTATCATCAAAATTTCCCATTGAATCCAACAGTTCAGGCTATCAAATCGTATAGAGTGTTTTTTCTTTTAATTTCAACCCATATGTTTGTTCAGTCTGGCTCTGTTCAGTTTCGATGACCGATACTAAAATTGAAAAAAAATATATTTGTATTTTCTTCTAAATAATCATTCTCCATACAAACTGTCCAATCAAGTTTGCAATTTTTTATGAAGAAGCCGATTTTTTATTTCATTTCCTGAGGGTTTTGTTCGCTGAAAGTTGTTCGGTTACGTTGGCTGATCAATATTTATATATATATATTTATTTATATCAATTTCAGTATTTGCCAACCTGTCCCTTGCACCCTGTATATCTCAAGGAGCTTGCTCTCCTTTATAAATCTGTGGTATATATAGATGTTTTCTACTTGTTGCAAGTGTCACTGAAAAATTACGATAATGAAGCTTGTTATTAGAGTGGTACCCACATAGGATTATAATATTATTTCATCTCGCTTCAATAACGCTCACTCCTCGCTGATTACAACGCCATCTATTATCGGTGTCGTGTTTTTCCAGTCCTACGAACTTTGTAAATAAGCGATGCCGAACCCACCAACCATAGAATACATGAAACAGAGTTAGAAAGGCGAAGTAGGCGGGCCCCGCGTGCCACGGATAGGTCCGTAGGACAAACAAACGTCAAAACCTCAAAATGACCCCTTCAGTCATTTGCCCGACTCAATGGCGTAAAGAGCAGCGACGTATTTTTTAAGAAAATGCCGTTTTGTGCGATATTATCACGTCGAGCTCACAGCAAAGATAAAAATTAGCAAAATGGAGGCCTATTGTACCACCGATAACCATTTTGAATACCTTTTTATCCACTATATTTGTTAAAACAAAAATATTTATTAGCCGGTCGAAACCAGAGCAAAAGTGCTTCCAAAAATACAACGATATCGATAAATTTCTGTATACTGGAATTATTCCTGTAATGTTGAATACTTACTTGTATATATTTTTTAGCTTTGAAGTTAACCAATATTTTTTTAATAATTAAAAAATTAAAAATTGTTTGCACTCATACTAAATCCCAATTTTAGAAAGAGATTTTTGGCAGCTACCCAGGTGATCCAAAAGAAAAGCAAAGATGGATCGATGCCACAGGGCGACAAGATTCGTTAGCCACCAAAACAAGTTCTACTTGCTCCAAACACTTTTTGGAGAGTGACATCATCTTTTCGGCACAAAGAAGACATTTAAAGCCTCTTGCTATACGCTATACCTGTTAGAAACCGAAATCACTTCCCGGAGGGACACCAACTATACCACACACGTCTTTACTGGTAAATTAATTTCATTTGTTGGTTCTCTTATTGCTGACTAGCAGTTGCCCACGACTTCATTTGCGTGGGATTCGAAAAAAGAGTAGATATTATGCTTTTCTAGGTCTAAGTCCATATTCCTGCCAAATTTAATCAAATTCTGTTTAGTGGCTGGGTCGTGAAAGAGTAACAAACATCCAAACATATAAAAATTCAAACTAAAATAAATTATCTTTATAATATTATAGAAACCGAAATCACTTCAAAATTCAAACTAAAATAAATTATCTTTATAATATTATAGAAACCGAAATCACTTCCCGGAGGGACACCAACTTTACCACACACGTCTTTACTGGTAAATTAATTTCATTTGTTGGTTCTCTTATTGCTGACTAGCAGTTGCCCACGACTTCATTTGCGTGGGATTCTAAAAAAGAGTAGATATTATGCTTTTCTAGGTCTAAGTCCATATTCCTGCCAAATTTAATCAAATTCTGTTTAGTGGCTGGGTCGTGAAAGAGTAACAAACATCCAAACATATAAAAATTCAAACTAAAATAAATTATCTTTATAATATTAGTGAGATATAAATAAGAAAAATGTAAATATCATGTAAATAATAAAACAAAACAATGCTTCATGATCTATTTTATTGTTGAAGAATATTTACACGCAGGGATCTTCTAATAAAAAACCGGCCAAGAGCGAGTCGGACTCGCGCACCGAGGGATCCGTACCACCACATAATCACGATTGTATTAGAAATTTCAGTATGTTCCTGTGCTAGATTTTTTGAGTCCGTTACGAGCTTGACTAGATTTTACTATTTTTTGTTATTTTATAGCTTATGCACTATAAACATTGCAATTTTCTTGTTTTCAAGTGTTCCCGTTTTTAAGATAGAGCATAAACAAAAATCGCCTAAAAAAGGTCTTTAGTATCGGAGCCACACTTAATTTATATATTTATTACTGTTCATGAGATACAGCTCAAACAAAATTTTGTTGTTGTAGCGGCAACAGATATACACAATTTGTGAAAATTTCAAATTTCTACCTATTACGGTTCATGAGATACAGCCCACTGACAGTCAGACAGACATCGGAGGCATATCAATAGGTCCCGTTTTTCACCCTTTCGGTACGAAACCCTAATAAAGAATGAGTATAAAACTAAAACTCGTTTTTGTTGAATTTACAATGTTTTGTGTAAAGATTGATTGATGCAGTGTGACCTCTAATAAGAACCAGCGCCTGGATTCCCTATCATCAGGTACGTCCTTCTTCACCCCGCCGCCTGAGAATCGGATCTGTAAACGTTAGTTTAGTATTATTTAATCTGTGATTTTAGTGAGATATAAAAAATAAAACAGCTTGCACAACCTAACAATAGCGTGACGATTAGTTTCTGCGCATGGTGCCACGCGGAGAGCCAATGAACGCTTCGCAGTCTTTCCCCACCATACCCCGCGCACCCCCGCGACTAGTTTTTTGTGTTCTGCGCATTAACCGCCATCGCTAGAGTTAGTTATTGCAAGCTGTACGAATCTAAAACAAACCTATGTTTCGTGGAAAAGTTGTAATCCAGAGTACAATAATCCATTTTATCGATAATTTGCCCAATGAAACATACATCCCTAGCATTTGCACAATAATGATACCAGTATAACACAACAAATTAATATTTCAAAATCGCTAACTTTCTATTTTCAGTAAAGAAAAATCTAATTTATTTTTTTAAGTATTATGCATAATGATGCACACATTTATAAATATATTGTTAGGGAAATATTTAAAAGGAAAGTTAAAACAAAGAAAGATCCAATAGATACTTTTTGAACCGTTTTGTGCAAACTTTATTAGTATGGCCACATTTTATCTTTGTCTCTTTCTCACCCAAAAACGTCAGATTTTGACGTTTTTGAAAATAATGTTATAACGTAATGTAATACGGTAAATTTTTGATTGCTTGGATTTGGCTCTTTTGACTTTTTCGATTCACCAGTAGACGACAAATAGCTAGCGGTTTTTTTATGTAGTGAAAATATAATTTATCGTGTAAATGTGTGCAAACTGGCGATACCGGTTCCCGTACAAAATTGTCAGCATTGCCTTTCTAACTCTGTTTCATGTATTCTATGCCACCAACCCTCAATGTCTGAAGCTCTAAATCATCTTGCTTACTCGTATTAGACAAAGATGTGATTTAAGGTGATCTGTTGCGGCCAGCTTAGCCCCGAACGCCACTAGATAGAGCCACTGCTGCTAATATAAGGTTTTATTTTTTAATGCAATAAGTACCAACTATATATGTGCAAAAAGTTTATTCGCGTAAATTTCATGGTGCAACTTCAACGCCTAACAACAATTTCGATAAGAAAAATATCTCCATATGTCCACTTACTCTCGTCAGTCCGTGTTTACATGAGTACGATCACTCACACATGGACACAAAGCACAACCGTACAGTTTTGACCGCACGCCCACAATCGTATTATTGAACCAAAAATTGCTAACAAAAATAGTACTTTTAGTACATTAACTGTATTTTTGTATTAATTGGCGAAAAATTTAACTAAAATAGCAGTATTCGTTCGTTTTTCAACAGAATTCTATGTCCCGCGTAAGAATGCAAGTCATTTGAATTTTTTGTATGGAAAACAGATCGCCTTAACCTGCCATGTCCTAACCAAATTCGAGACAGTCTCACAAAGTGATTATACCGGGTTTCGAACCTAATACTGATTACGAAATTCTGAAATATCTTCTGAGCCCCTGAATAAAAATAAGTTCATTAAATAAACATGTCACTAAATAAAACAAGTCTAAAACCCCTGAATTGACTGAAGTCTCATTTTGTGATTCTGATCACTGACCTCTAACATTGAACTAATGACTAAAGTGGAGCTAACGTAAGAAGTCCGTTTTGACGTTTTGTAATCACCAACACATAAGGTTAATTTTTCTTTGCAGGTCGTGGTTTTTCATACGTTTGGCAGCTGTCAAAATGGACCTATTATGATAGCCTTACTTTAACTCCTTGTTCCGTTATGAAATTGAGCTTTTGACTACCCAATTGACTTCTGATATTGAACTTAGACCTTCAACTTGACATCTGATGAACTCTTTGTTCGTCTTCCTCTTATTTTACTTCTTCTTTAAAACCCGTAATCACCAAAAGAGGCAGGCAAAACAAACGGTACAAATGTCTTTACACCAGGATCACGGGTCCTTTAAGGAAAAAGAGGCACGTGGAAATTATGCGAATCCTTAAAAAAGATTTCGAGGAAAAAGAAAAATACTATAATTAATGTTAAAAATTGTACGTTTCCAAGAAAAATACAATATAGGTACTAGCTTTTGCCTTCGCCTTCACTTAAGGAAGTGTTTCATCCGTGTAGATGTTTTTGCGAGAATGACTTAAAGCTGAAAGACAGAATGACAAGAATGAATGAATGAAATATATGCTATTTTAGTCAGAGCACAATTTTTTGTATAGGGTGACTTTTAATAAGTTCTTGATAGCAAAAGATATGTATGTACTCATGATACTGAACAACTTTTCCCAAGGAACATAGGTCGAAATACAAAATGCGCTATCAGCTGATGCATTTTCTATGGGAGGTCAAAACTTGATTTTCGTATTTCGACATGTTCCTTGGGGAAAGTTGTTCAGTATCATGAGTACATTCATACCCATTTCTATCAAGAACTAATAAAAAGTCACCCTATATGTACGGTCAACCGCTTGTCGGTAGAAACTTTTTCAACTCTATTACCACGCCATAAGGTCCAAAAGTGTTTCTACTGATGTGCGGCCTGGTGTACTCTAAACCAAAAACGAAATAACTTTTTCCAGGAAGCTTAATAGTCGAAATACGAAATAGAAACTTTATCAGCTGATAAGGCATTTTGTATGGGGGGCTCCAATTATTTTTCATATTTTTACCTCTAGATGTTCTTTTGGGATACCTAGTTGTTCAGATTCATGGTGTGAGTAACCCAGCGTAAAAATAATTGAGAAAAATTGTTATAAACCTATGAAATTGCCGAAATTTTCTTACAGATTAATGAGATCATAATTCCTATAATAATAATGCATTTTTTTTTCATTTGTCCTATACTTGAAAGTTGACAGGTTATTAATTTACGCATAAAACAAAGTTTTTATTTTAAGTTTGATATATAAAATTTAAGGTTCGAAAATTGTTCGTCTTAATTGTCGTCCGATTTCATCATTAGATTTGTTATATTTTTTTACAGATAATATTTTTCGCTTCTGCTTCTGTTAACTTAATGTCTTCCCAATAATGCCTAAAAAAATAAAAAAGATTGGATTTATAATTCCCAAGAAAAATGCAAAAAAGTTAGTACTGAAAATTGAGTTTACCTAAAATTCGCCATACAAATCGGCAATTTCATAGGTAAAGACCTAATATCTCCGGTTTCAAAAGTTGTAGAACATAAATTGTTCAGATACATGTTAAGAACTACATGCACCCCGAGAGGTATTGCGTATTATTATTTAAACTTCGTATACCCGAAGGGAAAGTCGAAAGCGTTTTAGAAACTGGTGCCAACCCTTTTCTTTCTTTTTCATTTACTTAATAGACTGAGCCATGGTCGCGCCAGGTAGCAAATAATATAGCAGTCAAAAGTTATAGCAAGAAAGATAGAGCGCTACGGCGGCGTACGTACGTCACTTTGAATATATTGTTTTGATCCCCTTGCGTCAGACGCCGCATTCATAAAAGGAAGCGTTCACACCACAGAGTAGAATCCGTCATATATCCTATCTATACTATTAAACGAGTAATATTTGTATATATATACAAATATATATTTGTAATCGGTTTCTCGAAAACTGCTCTAACGATTTCGATGAAATTTACCATACGGGGGTTTTCGGGGACAAAAAATCGATCTAGCTAGGTCTCATGTCCGGGAAAATTCTTTTTCCCGTGTTTTAAAGCTTTTTTCGTTTTAGACAAAAACCTACAGTGCCATCTGTTGGCGGGTAGCATAGCTTGCTCACCCGATGATATTTTAATGTGGAGGCAGCTATAATAGAGAGAAGCTCGGTCGCCCAGGTAATAGTCTGTATGAGGTAGTGAAGTGTAAAACTTATCCTAGTCAAAAATCCCGGTTAAGTTAAATACAAAAATCAAGAAATCAATAAATGTTTCAGCTAAAATTTGTTTGCGAAAGTGAAAATATATCTTTATTTTACTTGTGAATTGATCATTAATACTAATAACAGAAGCGTAATGAGCCATTTTATGCGTGATTTTTGACATCGTTTTTTTCCTGACTTTTTTTTTAAATAACATTTATTAGTACCAAGTCACATATTTCTCAGAGAGAAAGATAAAAATTTTCCGTTTAGAATTTTAGAATTTGAAAAAAGTTAAATTTTAGTATGGAGGTCCCTCGCAAGAAATGGATACGCTTATGCCTCCATCCAGTAGAAAGTACTGCTATTAAACGTCCTTGGTTCAAACTCTATTTTATACAGAGTCTAAATAGACACGAAATACGAAAGGAAAAGCAAAGTGAGCAACGCGCTTTCTTGTCTTATTAGTTCAAGTTCAAGTTGTTTATTGCAAATGTACAAAAGACGCCCTGTTAGGGCACGCAATACAGAGCTTAATAAAAATAATTTTAAAAATTATGGTAATATAAATATAATAAGTAACATATTATATTGCACAGGTATGGAAGGATATTATTTTATAATAGACTTTTAAATGTTATTATATTTTAACTTTAATATTATTTAAACCTATCATGTAGGTATTCGTTTATACTATAGTAGGCTTTGGTAATGAGGAACTGTTTTAGGTTTTTAATAAATTTATCGTATTCTGTTTCTTTTTTTATGTGAGTGGGTAATTTATTATATATTTTAATTGACATTACAAACGGGCTGGTAGAATGGCTAGTGAGATTAGAGGTAGGCAACATAAGTCTATTTTTATGTCATTATCACATTAGTGTCAAAATATGCCATTAATAAGACAGTGGGTGCTATGGGCGGTGGTGACCACTTACCATCAGGTGGCCCACTTGCTCGTTTGCTTTTTTTTTTTTAAAAACACTTTCTTATAACAGAAAAAAAAGCGTAAAAAAATTTTTACTTCCCAATTCCCATACAGAACAAAATATACTATCGCGTGATGTAGCTTCTATGGAAAGTCAAAAAATTTTTTTTTTTATTAAATGTTGTTCAAATTCTTGGTCTGAATCTACAGTATAATTACTCGTAGTATCCTATACTATTAAAAGCCCCCCACAAGGTGGACCGACGATCTGGTCAAGGTCGCGGGAAGCCGCTTGATGCGAGCAGCGCAGGACCGGTCGTCATGGAGATCTTTAGGGGAGGCCTATGTCCAGCAGTGGACGTCTTTCGGCTGATATGACGACTATTAAACGAGCAATATTTGTATTAATATTTGTAATCGGTTTCTCGAAAACGGCTCTAACGATTTCTATGGAATTTAATATACGGAGCATTACGGCGGTGTTGGGGGGCGAAAAGTCGATCTAGCCAGGTCTCATGTCTGAGAAAATTTTTATTTCTTTATTTTATGTTACAAACGAGCAGGTGGGCCACCTGATGGTATGTGGTCACCACCACCCATAGCACCCACTGTCTTACTAATGGCATATTTTGACACTAATAAGACAGCAAAGCACGTTGCTCACTTTGAGAACTAAGATGGTATGTCTCATGTGCCGGCAATTTCACTGGCTCCCTTGCCCTTCAAATTGAAACACAACAGTTCAAACACTGCTACTTCACGGTAGAAAAAGCAAGGGGGTGGTACTTCCCCAGACGGACTTTGCACAAAAGCCCTACCACCTTTTTCAACATTTCTTGAAAATAGCGCATTTCAGAAACCCTACAACGCCATCTGTTGGTGGGTGAAGTTAAGGTAAGATTATAAAGAGTGAAGCTCGGTCGACCAGGTACTTTTAAATTGTAAATAGATATTGTCTGTACATTGAAGATATTATGCATAAAACAATTATGACGTTATGCTATCTTAATACCCCTGAATCCAATCCCTGAATTTCAGATTTTTGCTAGCATCACGCAATAACTACTGAACCGATTGTAATTAACTTTTTTTTTGTTAGATAACTAATAGCTTGACTTAAACACTGTTACATTTTAAAAAGTAGACCAAATCGCGGGTAAAAGCTAGTTTTGTAATAAAATTGTATACCTATTTCAATTGAAATACATAATTCAAGGTAAAATTTTCCTCCTAAAGGTCACGAAGCCCCAGAAGTTACTTATGAAAACAAGCTTAAACGAAGTTAAAAATACCACGAAAATACCTTATAAAGCGGTCTTGTAATCGATTTTAAATTGGGATAAATATTTGATTAAACGTTTTTAGGGATCAAATGTTTTTAAATGTTACCTAAGTACGTTATTCAAGTGTAGCTGTCTATTAGTCAAACATATTTTACAACAGGTTCACTAAATTAGCCTTGAGTATCGGAGTTTTAAGCAGTCCCTTTATGACGGGGTTCCAATGTGAGGCGGGCGGCGGCGGGTTGCAGCGTCAATGAAACTCGGGACATTGAAAACACCGTGCGAGGAAAAGTTAATTGGAGACAGTGATATCGGAGGCGCCCAGGAGGAAAAGGAACATAAAGAGAAGGGGAAAGTTTCCCTCTCGATAGGGCGGCGGATGGTGGCAGTGTTACCGGGGCGCCCACAGCGGGCACACGCTCGCCCCGCATCCCGCAGCCCGCAACCCGCCCCATTGCGGGACTGAGGGTCTTACGCGCTCCCGCTAATACCGACTAGCCTCGCCTCGCTCATAAACAATTTGGAACATAAATGTCAGTTTGTTCGCTGGAATCCCACATCGTGCGGAAAACAGGTTTTCATTTTAAACGTAAGGATGTTTTTGTTTTTTAAAACGTGTTCTGATTACTGTTGTGATCTTTGTATAATTTTTATTTCTACTATGTATGTACATACAACTTCATTTTTTATCACCCTCGATATTTTAAGAGGTCGTTCTGCCCATGAAACTGAACAACTTTTCCCAAGGAACATAGATCGAAATACGAAATGAAAATTTTTACCTCCTATAAAAATGTGCTATCAGCTGATGCAGTTTGTATGGGTAAGATTTTTTCGTATTTCGACCTATGTTCCTCGGGAAAAGTTGATCAGTTTCATGGGTAGAGTCTACTCCTAAAATATTCGGGGTGATAAACATAAGGCTGTATAGGTACATCGTAGTTTGTACTTTGTTAAATTCTATTTTAAGGTACCAAGAACTTTACAAAATGAGTTACCCAAATTATTTTTCTGTGGGCAACAAATAACTAATTATATTGTTCCTGCAGACTTAGACGATAGTAGTTTGTGTCATCATAGGTTTATGGAGCTATCACATAAGAGGGTTAAAAATCAAGCTTGGGTTTACCAAAAGCCGAGCGAAGCAAAGAAAGCGGTTACCATTGTAACATCACGAGTGTTTTAATACCTGGAGTCCGTTCCAAATTGGGTAGAAATTACCCTAACTGCAGAATAGCTTTATATGACTTCCATATGTGTGGTCAAGACAGACTGCTGTCAAAGGTAATTATAACCCGTTTTGGAACCCAACCCTGAGTTACAATTATGTGTAGTTTGTTTGTTCAAAAGGCATCTACCCAAACACCAAAAGTTTGGTACATTTTTTGGACCGTAACTCCCCAGTTACCGTCCACCTCTAGGAGATTCATGCTCTCCTGGTACTTTAAATTTTCTTTTTGACAATCCCCTCTGACCCCTCAATTGCTGTCCACCGTACGTACTTAGCTTTTAAGGATAGGAAGTCAACTAAGGTACTGTCAACCTCCTGCAGATGTATGCTATCGTAGTACTCTGCATTTTCTGTTTAAATCACACTTCTTTAGTCGTCATGCCTGCACTCGCAACCCAAGGTATCACCCTTAGGTATCACCCAAGTGTTGAAAAGTGATGTTTAAAGTTTGCGACACAATGATACAGCAAACTTTTATCATATTTTGGTATAGTCCAAATGTTCCTTTTCTTAAACATGCTTGGAAATTCGATCATTATTTTGACAACCTTCTTCGAGATAAATCAAAATAGCTGTAAGTACTGGTTCAATAATCGCGAACAGCTGCCGGCAAAGTTAGTATGATAATCCATTTCTATCGAATTTTGCGACCGAGTAAATTAATATGGAAACTCATATCTAGTTACTTATTTAAAAGTGGAATGTACCAACAAGCATGACAACCAAATAGGCTTGCAAAAAGAAAGCTATTAAACAAACACAGATTAAATAGAATATGGAAATATGAAAATGAAAAACTGTGAAATAAACAAAGGAAATAAGTAGAAAGATTTTGATGTTTGTTTGGATTAAATTTAATTTGAATTTCGGCGCATTTATTGATAAAAGTACTTTTTTTTATTATTATTATTATTATAATGAATCCACGGAAAGCCACGTGCGAAATAGCTAGTTTTCATGTAAAAATAATTTAGTTCGGCAAGAGAATGCGAACGGTTTAGGTGTGGTGTGGGGGACGTGTCCGTTTGAAAGAAAGAAAGAAAATAATTTATTTGGCAACTTAATATTAGGTACAAGCTAAAGTTAAGCATGCTAAGCATGAGTACAAAGTTACCAAATTGGTGACCGCTCAGCAATTTGTCTCGAGTTTTGAGCCCGAGACGCTGATCTTCCGCGTCCACCATAAAAAGGAGAAAAGCGCGACAGAGCGTTTTCTTAGTAGAGCGTTTGCTTATGAGACTATAACTCACTCCAGATTCCTATTAGGTAGGGTAACTACAACTGGCATGATTACTTTACTATTTAAATCAAAAGTATATAAAGAAAGATATTGGTGGGCAAAGACCGGGTTTCACTTATTAATCTTTGTAAACATTTTTGGTTTGCGGTATGAAATTTATTGCTTGAGTTTCATAGTGAATTTTGGGTCTTATTATTTTCTGCGAGTGCTTCTAGTAGGTACTTAAAATTGTATTTTTGCTATCGGACTTGTAGTTCCCGAGATGTTAAAGTTTAAGTAGAGCGATTTAACAAAAATTGACCATAATTCTTTCATGCTTACAAAGCCTTCAAGTCGGTTGAAAAATAATAAAAATAAATAAAAGTGACATGACGCTCGGAGGGGGAGGAAAAGAGAGAAGGCGGCGCTGCAAGGTCACGGTCGCCCCCTCCCCACCCCGCTCGGGTATTAAGCCGGAGCCGTGTAGAGGTCTGCAACAGAGCATTACCCGGCCAAAGGATATTACAATATTACACTACGCGTAAAGAGGAAAAATTCTCCGCCCCCCGCTAGCAACGAGCTCTATCGCACCCGCCCGCACGCTGAGTGTATGCCGGAGGGCGCGCGTGTGCTCTGTTTCAGTCTCACCCGGCATACAACCAGCGATATGCAAACAGATTTTAGTACGAGTAAGGTTAACAGAACCACATGCTAGTGAGTTTCGTAGCTCTGACCCGACTCTACCGCTGGAACACGACTGGTATCCTGTTTACGATATAGATTTACCTAAACCTTATACACCGACCTTTGACTGACCTAAGTTATATATGCCAAAATAGTTCTGACAAAGAACATACTGCCTCTTTTATAGCTTTTTGTTGCGCTCTGTAGCACAGGCTGTACGTTCATGTAACAATCGAAAAAACTGCGCGAATCTTTACGTTACGTGATGTTTATGCACCGCCACCACCACAAGTTACCGCACCTTCACGATGCGTCGTTCCGAAGATATTTATAGCCTACGCATAGAGTGACGCATTTCAGCCAAAGCCTTTAGCTTTGTTCTAAGGGGTGCCTTTCAAACGGAGCTAACCTTGTTAGATGGAAAAAAGATTGCTCCATTTTCAAACGCAACTGTAGGCTAGGAAAAATGGAGCAATCCTTTCACAGGTTACCAACCCAGCATAGCACTAGTTGAAAAACACACAAGAATAATGACAACCCTCACGCAGACTGATGGACAACGAAAGGGCCAAAAAAAAAGAAATGGACCGCAAAGATTCTAAATTGAAAGCAATGTAAATTTTGAATTTGAGCCAGGACAAACGAAACAGCCACTTCAACAAAGTAAATTAAAACAATCATTTATTTATTAAGATATTCTTTATCACTTCGTGACGTCAATTAAATAAACTACGTCGCTTCACAAACAAAGCGGCGGCGCCTTATTCCGTACAACCCCGAAGGTATAAAGCAGGACTAAAGTGGCGTAGTTGGTATACAGATTAGATAATAGTAAACTGGCGGGATTCGAATCCCGACTGTGGTTGTCATTTTTCTATATTTTCATGGTCTACATAGTCAACAGTTTATAGTTACTTTCCACTGGAACATGGCTTGAAAGTGTTTTGAACCGCTGACTCGTTGCTTGACTAGTAGGTACTCATAGTGTGTTGAGTGCAATGAGGTTGAAGCAGCAGCTCGTTCTGCTAAGGAGAGAGCAAAAAGCGTATCAATTTCTTGCAGGGGACCTCCATTTTCTCAAACCCCAAAACTTCAAGTTCTTTCTCTCTGAGAAATATGTGACTTGGGACTTATAAATGTTAATACCACAGTTTTTCTGGTAAAAATCCTTGCTATTCAGGAAAAAAACGTTGTTAAAAATGAGTCATATAATGGCTATTACGGGTCATTTACCCTTCCATTTTTAGTATGATCAATTCACTAGTAAAAAAAGATAATATTTTCATTTTCGCTAATAAATTTTTGCTAAAACAGTAGATTTTTAATGATTTCTTGATTGATGTAAAACTTAGCCGAGTTTTTTGACCGACTAGTATAGGCGACTGCGATACGCTTTACACTTCACTACCTCATACAGATCTCTGCATACAGACTATGTATATGACGGTCTCTCTGTGGTTGAGTGTGTGTGCTGTTGACTTCTGTCTGTAGTGGATTCACCTCCCGTGAATGTACAGCCCAACATAATCCAGTCCACTTAATACCGCGACGTTCTGTAAAAAAAAACAACCTCCATTTTCGTGTTTCAAATGTGAATATTTCTGACTACAGTAGAAGTAATATAGCTTAATTAAATGACACCAATATGAGAGCAGGACGGAGCGATGCGCTACACATTGGAGCGACAGAGGCGCATAGTTGTTTTCCTGCTCTCATTATAATAGTACCGGCGACCGAGCTTCGCTGTATAATAGCCACCTCAACATTAAAATATCATCTGGTGAGCAGGCTATGGTACCCGCTAACAGATGGCGCGTTAGGTTATTGTCTAAAAAGCGGTATTTAAAAAAAAGCTACAAAAAAAAACGGGGAAAACGATTATTCCCGGACATGAGACCTAGCTAGATCGATTTTTCGCCCCCGAAAACCATATGGTAAATTTCATCAAAATCGTTAGAGCCGTTTTCGGGAAACCGATTACAAATCTATATATATAAAAGAAGAAGGTGACTGACTGACTGACATATCAACGCACAGCCCAAACCGCTGGGTCTAGAGATTCCAAATTTGGCATGTAGGTTCCTTATGAGGCCTAGGGGTGCACTAAGAAGTGCCTTTATTGGGTATTTAACATTTTGAGATAATGTTTGCTAGTACAGACTACGAATTGACTTTGAATGTAATGATTTACATTGTTATTTTTATCTGAATGTTAATTTATATTTTAATTTAATGTAATTTTCTATGATGATATGATTTATTGTAATTTCAAACACAATTTTATATTGTTAATGAATAAATGAATAGAAGAAAGGGTTTTCAAAATTCCACCCCTAAAGGGGTAAAATAGGGGATGAACCTTTGTATGAAAGTCCGTCAGTTTTGAAGTTAGGATCTTCAAAATTTGTATTTAGGCTGACGACTAAAAATTAATATTTACGTGTCTCAGGGTTTTTGAAAATTCGACACCCTTAAGGGTGAAAAGGGGGATGAAGTTGAAAATTCTTTATTTTTAAAGTAAAATCCACATAATTTATTATTTAGGCATTGATGATGTAATTCTATGCAACGTTCATCACTGTTATTGAAATTCCACCCCAAATTCAACCCCTCAAAAAGGGAAATGGGGTGAAAAAGTCTAAAAACCAATATGGGTATCGTTTGTATGGTTTATCGGCTCGCTGATTACAAAAACTTCAACAATTTTGAAATCCAACGTGGTGGACGTTAAATACCATCATTCCCTTGGGATGGGGTTGGGCGGTTGAGTTGTGCGATAGGGTTGAAATGTGGATATGGGTGTCGTTTGTATGGTTTATCGGGTCGCTGATTAAGAAAACTACGACAATTTTGAAATCCAACGTGGTGGACCTAAAATACCATCATCCCCCTGGGTATGGAGTTGGGGTGCGATAGGTTTGAAATGTCTAAAAATCAATATGGGTGTCGTTTGTATGGTTTATTGGGTCGCTGATTACGAAAGCTACAACAACTTCGAAATCCAACGTGGTGGACGTGAAATACCATCATCCCCTGGGGATGGGGTTGGGGTGCGATAGGTTTGAAATGTCTAAAAATAAATATGGGTGTCGTTTCTATGTTAGGGATAGTGGTTAAATTGGCGTTAGGGGTAGGGATAGGGGCAGGGATAGGGAGAGGTAGATGTAGAGGTAGAGAGGTAGAGAGGTGGATAGGTAGAGAGGTTGAGAGGTTGAGAGGTAGAGATGTAGAGAGGTAGATATGTAGAGATGTAGAGAGGTAGAGAGGTAGAGAGGTAGAGAGGTAGAGATGTAGAGACGTAGAGAGGTAGAGAGGTAGAGATGTAGAGAGGTAGAGTGAGAAGGAGGGGAAGGAGAAGAGGGAGGAAGAGAGGGAGGAGGAGGGGGAATGGAGAGGGAGGGGGAGGTAGAGATGTAGAGAGGGAGAGGGAGAAGGACGGGAAGGGGGAGAGAGAGGAGGCGGAGGGAGAGAGACAGAGGGACGGGAAGGGGGAGAGGAAGGGGGGAGATAGAGGGAGAGGGTTTCAGTTTTCTCAATTACTTCTGCGAATTGGCTGTTTTGAAATATTACATAAAGGTGTCTCTCATCTCTCTCTTTACATTTGTTAGGATACTGCTGCTAAGTTCCTCTGTTCTGAGTAATTTATAAGTAACGTCTGTATATTATATAAAATTCAGCTAAATCTTGAATTATACTCATTGATTTGCGCAGGGTTAGTCGTGTTTTTCCTTAGTTTAAAATTACCCCGAAATGACGGGAAAATATCTCATTGCTTTGGAAAACCGGTTACAACATAAATACGAAATCCACGCGAGCGAAGCCGCGGGCAACAGCTAGTATACTATATAACGGGTGTCTCAGTAAGAGTGCACTTTTTAAATTTGGTGTATTTTTTTTTGTGCATGTGGAACCTCTGTAAGCTCTGAAATTTTCATTCCGATTATTAAAAATATAGCGCTTTTTAATTGTGTTAACTTAATACAAAATTCGGAAAGTAACGCTGAGACCGCTCGCATCGAATTATCTCAAGAAATTCTGATATTAACTGGCCACCAAGATCATGCGATTCAACGCCGTGCGATTTTTTTCTTTGGAGTTTTATGAAATCTCGGGTTTATGCGAATAAACCAGAAACAATTTCTGAGCTGAAATCCGAGATCTAACGCGTCATCGGTGAGATACCGCCATATCTCTGTGAAAAACTCATGGAAAACTTCATGAAAAGTGTAACAGCATGTCATCAGAGTCGTGGGCCATTTGCCGGATATTTTATTGCGTACTTAATCGGAACATGTCTTTCTCACAATCCAATAGAAATATCACAACTTTCTCAAAAGATATGTTTTATTTAAAAATTAAAAAGTGCACTCTTACTGAGACACTATTTATATGCATCCAAATATTTATAGTTTAATGGTATAGGGTTATTTCGAATGTCGTTGTATGTTGAACGATAGTCTAAGCGTTTACGTGACTTTAAATCTCTTCTTTATTGCAAGACTGTTGATTTCAAAACGTTGGGTTTTTTCGTGGAATGGAATATAGTAGAGTGGTCTGCCCCGGTAGATTTTTTTCTGAAGAGCTGCAATAGCTATCCTCACCAACTAACCCAAGATACATTATTTGAAACGTAGGAATCAGAATACCATATGATATGGATTTCATCTCAGAATAATGACCTCTTTCCTTTCATATTGTTCGTAGTAACTTGAACGCCCCCAGCTTTTGTCCTATGAACTAATTTTGACGTATGTTTTAGGCGGTACGCAGACGTGAGCAAAAGGTTTGCCAGAGTGGCCAGTTTTGCGAAGATTAGAAATTCCAACAGGCTAATTCAAATTTATTCATGTTCATTTTATCAACCCTTTACATTGTATATGTCACCGGAAAATAATAGGAATCGTAAGTTGATCAATTTCCGCGTCTGTAGAGAAACTTTCTAAGAATAAAAAAATAAGCAAATTCGTATAATCCGTTTCATGAGTCAATGCCAACGCTTACAAACACATTTTGCAGCTATATCAATAGTAATCAGCTAAAGCTGTCAGAAAATGTTTTAGAGTCATGGCTGCAAAATGAGTTGGTAAGCGTTAGCATTGACTCGTGAAACGGATTATACATCCATAGATCCGTGGCATCGGTTATGTTGTGTTAGGTTCTCTTTCGACCAAACACGAGTCGAGCGAGCAATGCGAGGGTGCTGCGGGAGCAGCCGGTGAGTGCCGGTAGCGAATTCGGTACAGTTTATAATTTTTTGAAAGTTTATCAACTTCCTAGGAAATTGATCAACTTAGGATTCCGTGTTATCTTCCGATGACATATACATCATCATCATAACATTTACTGCAGGACAGAATTCTAGGAACAATGTGGAAAAAAAGACCCATGGTCACCACGCTATTTAGCGTTGCGACTAGCACTATGGACCACGGTTGATAGTGACCGCTGTATGTAAGATGGTACGATACAGAAAAGGATAATTCCTTAGTCGCCTCTCATGACAACCACGGGTAGAGATGGGTTGGTGCTATCCTTTGCCGGCTCCACACGTTCTATACAATTAACGACATTTTAAAGAGCGCGCGAGTTTTTTTTGGCTTTCGTTTTTTCCCACATGGCGCCACTTTGTTTGTAAAGCGACGTAGTTTATTGGACACAATAATATGATAAAAGAATATCCTGATTAGTAAGTTATTACCATACTTTACTATTGTTTTTATTACAATAAAATTCAATCTTATCAACTTTACGAAATTTCGCAACGTTTTTTACAGTGCAACTATAACAACTATATCAAAATAAGAACCAAACAACTCTTCTAATTCAATAACTATTCATCCTGATTTCCTTTCAAACTACGTATACAAATAACATTAAACTTACCAACGAAAAATTTCGCAATACTGGCCAGACTGGCGAACAATTTCACCTCGTCTGCGAAGCGTCTTATATTCAGCTCCATGAACACTACACTGTTGACACTGATACACCTCGACACGTATGGCGCCATAAAGATGTCGATCGGATAGGCACGAATACAACGTGACAGTCGCCAACCCACTGTAAGAAGTATACAGGGCAATGTCTTGTTCATAGAAAGATAAGGGTAATAAATAAATAAATAAATAAATATTGGGGGACAATTTACACAAAGTCATCTGATCCCAAACTAGGCAAAGCCTGTACTATGGGTACCAGAGACTGATATACATGCATAAATATATAAATAACACCCAGACACAGAACAAACACTTGTGTTCATCACACAAATGTTTGCCCTGGGCGAGGATCGAACCCGCGGCCCACGGCGTGAAAGGCAGGCTCACTATATACTAACCACACCAACGGGCTTGTCAATAGAAGGCAGATTAATGAAAATATGTGTCACAAGTTATAATGACATTCATTCAGTCATTGTAAATGCAGCATATAGGCCTCGTTCTGTAAGTTTTGTATGAGGATGTCAAATCACGTTTGATGATTTCAACTTGGGACACAAAGACAAATAGATGTCATCCATTAAACGGCAATGTGATAAATTTGTATTCAGATTCAGATAATTTTATTCAATGTAGATTCTTTACAGAATACTTTTTGAATTTCATGCAGAATACAATTCAAATAGAGCGAGTCTACGCCGTTTCGGATCGTGCTACGGCAGCGTAAAAGAAACGGCAAGAAACCACTGCAGCACGGCCTACTTTAAGAGTCGGCTTTTTACAATGTGTTTCTTGTGTTTCGCTGGAATATCAGAGCACCATACCTCCTTGTCATTGATATAGTCATCTAATCTATAGTAAGCTTTTTTACATAATGCTTTTTTATATTTTATTCCCTCTATTCCGAGCGGAGCAAGGAGTCCGAATTCTTTGGTCTTCTTATTATTGTATTTTTATTGTCTTTGATACAAGGTTATACAGGGTGTAACAAAAAGGGTGTACCAACCCTGAAACTGAACCAAACTTGACCTCCCATACAAAATGCGCTATCATCTGATGCAGTTTCTACGGGAGGTTTTGTTTGTATGACCTATGTTCCTTAGTAGTTGCTGACGGACAAAATTTCTATATGATTTGCTCATGTCTGCCTCTTTGACTGATGATAAGAATATAGAAAAATATCGGCAGACATCCACGCCCCTGCGTTTTTGAGGAATAAGGTTTTAACTATTTTGAAATTTTACAATGAAAGGTACACCTGGCAGACTATGAATGTCCGATTAAACACAATGTATAGGACAGAAAAATAATCTGCCACCAAATAGCCTTTATAAAGTTATAGCGCTTCAAAATGAAAAAACCAATACTTCGTCCCGTGATAATGCAGAGCCCTGCATGTCTGCCTCTTCGATTTTCTACTTCTTCTGCAGCATTTTAAACAGCAGCCACAAAGGCAGACAAAAAAACATTGTTTAGTATCTTATTTTTATTTCTTTTGCTTTAACTCAAAAACGCAGCGACGCACAGAAAAACTTGTAAGGATCAAATTCGTATTGAGCTGGGCAAATAATATTCCCAAATGGCAGCCAGCACCCTAACAGCACTGTAAGGTAATATCAGTTTTTAATAAATCACGTATGTCTATTATCCTAGACAATTTTGAGAATGTAAAAACGTTGACCAAAGCTAGTAGATCCAGCCAATTGCGTAACATAGACTATCTACATACAACTTACCGAGGTGTAATAATGTCTACGGTATGAGAACGTGGAAATACCTACTACCTGAAATTTTAAATAATATCTCATGTGATTTACATGACGAAATGCTTGTGAATGCAAAAGAATGTAAAAAATGTTTAAGAGATCACTTCTTGCGTGAATGATTGGTCACAGTACCTATTATAATTTATGTTAGTGAGTGAGTAAGCAACCACTCATCTCTTAGATAAACCCTTACAGGTTTTTTTAGAGGTGTGATTAAAAACTTCCTATTTTTTTTTGTAAATTGTTTTGAACAATAATAAAAAATAAAAAAAACTTTGGGGAAAGTTGTTTAGTTTATAATCCGTTTCACGAGACATTGAAAGCTTACCAACACATTTTGCAGCCATAAAACCAGACAAACCACCTCAAACCAGACGAACCAGAGTATATTTGACGGAAAAAATAACATTGTTTTACAAACTTATTTTTTCTGACAGCTTTAGCGGATTACTATTGATCATGGAGCATATAGCTGCAAAATGTGTTTGTAAGCTTTGGCATTGACTCGTGAAACGGACTATAATGGGCAGATTCACACCCTTTAGTACACACGGCCGCACATCAGTAGAAACACTTTTGGACCTTATGGCGTTGTAATAGAGTTGAAAAAGTTTTTACCGACAAGCGGTTGACCGTATTATCACACCTTTCCAATGCTGATTTGTTTGTGTGTTGCCAGGTGCAGAGTGCGTACCGGTGGGGTCGCGTCGTCGCTCGTCGCACAGCCCTTCCCCTGCCCCCACTTCCGCCGCGCTTCTAGCACACTTCGACGCCACTATACTCCAGGTAATGCCTACGTCGCAGGCAAATTGTGAAATTCGCCACTTGTGGGTTTTTTCTTGTCATTGTGTGTTTTTAGGGTTCCGTACCTCAAAATAAAAAAAACAGAACCCTTATAGGATCACTTGTTGTCCGTCTGTCTGTCTGTCAAGACCCTTTTTCTCACGAACGAGAAGAGGTATCAGGTTGAAATTGAAAACGAATATTAAGGTCCATAAACCACACAAGATCTGAAAATTTAAATTTTTTCAACGACGCAATCAAAAGATATGGCTTTTTATGTCCTCATCTCCATACATTTATGCAAAAAAGCAAAACCTACAGGTTACTTCATGTTGACCTAAAATTATGAAATTTGGCGAGAAGCTAGGTCTCACAATACAAATAAAGGGAAAAGTCTAAAATCATTAAATATTTCAATCTTTCTCACAACTAATAGTAACCAATTAAGATGAGCTCCCGTTTCAAGAACTTTTCTATAGAAGAGGGGTCAAGTTGGATGGTCACGGAGTTTTTAAAATCAAAGAGCAAAAGCTTTTAGTATATCATATGGTAGATATGTACGGAACCCTTAGGGCGCGAGTCCGACTCGCACTTGGCCGGTTATTTTTTATTGTCGCGGTGGGTTTTTTCCAAAGAGATATGAACCTCGCTCTCTTTGTTTTTTTTTTTTTACTAGCCTATAATTTTTCTTGTCATTTCTTTTTTTTTCCAACATGGCGTCACTAAATAGCAAAGTGACGTAGTTTCACTTAGTTTAGACTTTATATCCTATACTATTAAACGAGCAATATTTGTTATATATTTGTAATCGGTTTTCGAATACGACTCTAACGATTTCGATGACATTTACCACACGGGGGTTTCTCTCGTGTCTGGGAAAAAATCGTTTTCCCCGTGTTTCTAAGCGTTTTTTTTTTAATACCGTGCCAACTGTTGGCGGGTAGCATAGCTTGCTCACCCGATGATAATTTAATGTTGAGACGGCTTTTATAGAGCGGAGCTCGGTCGCCCAGGTACTGACGTCATAAACCAATCAAAGAATCCTTAGCGTTGTGGAACATGCAACTTTCAAGTAAACCTTACCCAATTTTGCCTGGTCTAACGAATCTAAAATGAACCAGTGATCTATTTAGCATTTGACAACCCGTTTATAAAGCAACAAAATATAAAATTTTCTTGCGACACTAATACTACAGTAAGACCTATTCAATGTAAATTTCCCTTTGTGTTACTTCCGACGCCCAGAAATTCTACTAAATAAGTAACTTCCCCGAGGAACTTTTCGACTTCCCTTACAAAATGAGTCCAGTCAAAACAAAATTCGTCTTTGAAGTTGTTTGTAGTTAAAGTAACGTATGAATATAGGGTGACTTTTAATTTGTTCTTGATAGCAAAAGATATGCATGTACTTATAATACTGAACAACTTTTCCCAAAGAACATAGGTCCAAATACAAAAAACCAAATTTGACCTCCCATACAAAATGCTCTATCAGCTGATGCAGTTTCTATGGGAGGTCAAAACTTGATTTTCGTATTTCGACCTATGTTTCTTGGGGAAAGTTGTTCAGTATCATGAGTACATTCATACCTTTTTCTATCAAGAACTAATGAAAAGTCACCCTATATATCATACTGGTCCAACACAGCCCCCGACTAATTTCAACTTGATACTTATCGCTGAGAAAAATAGATATTAGACAGACACGGACCAAAAAATAATGAACCGTTTTAAATAAAAGAAAAACTGGTTTTCCTTTTTTTTGGTAGATAGCGTCGTTTAGGATAATTTAACTGTCAACGTTTCCTATCTGGCATCTAAATAAGTGTAAGTGTTACCTAAGTAGATTTATTACTTCATGCTTCATCTACGTGACAGATTTATTTTAAGTTCTTTAGCAACTGTCTTCGCAATCTATCGACACCTATGAATACTCAGTTGACACATATCTGTGAAAACAGCTCATTGCAATGGTTTTATTGTATGTCAAATAAATGAACTTAGACAGACAGACGGACAAGAAAATAATTATGTAAGGGACAGTTGTTTTTCCTATTGAGGTCCCTACGGAACGCTAATAAGACGGGAAAGAAGGGAAAATATTGGCGACGCCGCAGAGCAAAGAGCTCGTGTTTTCTATGAGTCATGACTTGATGATTTAAAGTGTGGTCGGTAAAAAACAACACCACAGAATAAAGTAATAGTACTATCATACAGAACAGACACTTTAATTTTTTTTATTTAATCGTATGGCATGGGAAATAACCAAAGAAAACAACAAAAATTAAATACTACAAATTTAAATTAAGCGCTTTCAGCCATTTGATAGCGTCGTCATTGTAACTCTCCGTCCCCTTACAATCCACCCCGCACCCCCGCGCGCACCCGCCCGCAAGATTCTCGGGGTCCTTCTGAGGGTCTTTTGTACTGATTATGCAAGCCTACGCGACCTATGTATGTAGTGCCCGGGGTATGGCAACACTTACGCCTGAAATATTGCTAGTAGAAATGAGATATTTTCGGAAATACTGTCCCCTTTAAAACGTGAAGGCAGGTAATTGTTTCCGGGCATATGAGCATATAGCTCGACGCCCGGCGCCGCGTCGGTCGCAATGCCTATATAGGACACTAAGCACCCTTCCCCAACCCCTTCGTCCCCACCCGAGCCCTTTTAGATACCTTTGTTCAAAAATGTCAGGAGTCTGGTCCTACAAGCAGTTCCTCGTTTTGCAATTTTTCGTGCCGCTACTTGCGGAAATACTATCACTATGAGGTTTGCTGTTTTGCGGTCACTAAATCCTACTAATAAAACGCGAAAGTTTGTAAGTATTGATGGATGTTTGTTACTCTTTCACGTAAAAACTACTGAATGGATTTTAATGAAACTTTACAATAGTATAGCTTATACATCAGAATAACACATAAGCTACAATTTATAACAGTTTGACTATGTCACAAGTGGATAAACGAGCAAGTAGGTGTCACCACCGCCCATAACACCGACTGGCTCATTAGTGGTTTAACTTGACTGTAATGAGACAGCAAAGCGCGTGAGAATTTAGATGGTAGGGTATGTCTCATGTGCCGGTAATTTCAATGGCTCCCTTACCCTATAAACCGAAACATAGCAGTGCAAACACTGCTGCTTTACGGCTAGGGGGTGGACTTCCCCAGATTGACTGTGCACAAAAGCCCTACCACCTCCAAAAGTCACCTACCACCAAAAAAAAAAACCTTGTGCGTCCAACGTGAATTTTCAGGTGGCTAACCACCCTAAGACTTTGTTTTCTTTGATTGTATCACTGGGCTTCGGGAATTGAACTGACTAATTACTTTGTATGAGTCGTCCACCAATAGTAGATTAGTAGCCAAGGGCTGTAAGGCATCAATTATAGCCCGAGATATTTAGGCGCACGAGCGCAGCGAGGGCGCCTATAGTTCGAGGGTGCAATTGATGCTTACACCCGAGCTAACTACTCTGCTTTACATCTCGATTGTGAGGTAAGTAGGTCCTTATTACCACCAAATTGTAGGTGACCAATTAGCGCTCTAGGGTAATAATGTAGCTAGAAAAGCCCTAGGGCGGTAAGTAATGAAAAAAAACACTTCTTCTCTTTTCAAAACTCTCAAATCTTCTCTCAAATCTTTCAAAACTCAATTACTTACCGCCCTAGGGCTTTTCTAGCTACATTATTACCCTAGAGCGCTAATTGGTCACCTATAAGCCCCATTTGGTGGTAATAAGGACTTACTTACCGAATATGAGAGATGTAAAAGTAGTTTATTCTTGCATGTAGACGTAAAAAGCAATCAGTTTTGCTCTTAGAATTCTGGAAAATCTAGGCGACCCAGTTTATTTCTCCCAGGCTTTTTGCAGTCTTGCTAGTGGAGGTTTCCCAAAATTGGCACACGTTACCGGCTAGGCACAGGTAGTGTGTTGTGTGAAGAAAACAACAAAACAATACACGTCCTACTATTTTCGTTTCGTAGAGGATATTGTTCTTTGGTTTGCTACATAATCAAAGTGCTTTGTAGTTTCAATCTAATCTTAGGATGAAAAAAGTTTCTTATAGTAGAACTAGCTGTGTCTACGACTTCGTTCGCGTGGAGTTTAAAATTTACAACTGGACCCATTCAATAAGCAATAATAAATAATACTTTGATATCCAATTATGAATTTATACAGCTGTTTCTCCGCGAATAACTCACAAATTAACAAGATATTTTGGTTTTATCGCAATCGGCTCACTCAAAATGAAGATATACGGGTGCGCTGCTTTAAACGTGTATAACTACGTAACTCGCATATCTTCTGTTTCAATGAGCCGTTCGCGATAAAACCAAAATAATCCTATTATAATATATTATTGAAATCTTGTTAGTTTGTGAATTATTCGCGGATAAAGAAACAGCTAGAAATTTATGATTCGATGTCAAAGTATTATTTACTATTGATATTAGGATTCTTTGATCACTTTATGACGTATTTGAACTAAAAGCTACGTCATTTCACAGTCAAAGTGGCGCCATGTGGAAAAATAAACTTTTTTACACTGTATGGTACAAACTCCACTCGCGCAATGATATTTTCTTGGCTCTGTCTTCATTTGACAGTTTGATGTGTTGCCGTTTGTACAGTTAAGAGCACGTCAAGCTTGACAAATTTGACTTTGTACTGCGCTTATCTTAGTTAGCGTAGAGATGGGAGTCGCACTTCGAGTGTGCATTAAATGTTATATTTTCACCAAATTAAAATTATTACATTATTTTTTATTTGAAATATGTAGCCCTAGTAGCGCCAAAAATATGTTGTCAGAAAATTAAAAAAAAACGTTCAAAATGCCAAACGTGTAGACTAAACAAAACAGTTTACACATACATTAACAAAAACATAAAATATAATATTACTGACTGTACGTTGTATTGGCTGGTGTATATGATATGTGGTGCGCTTGCGCAGATTCGCGACTGGGTGGCGGCGGAGGAGGAGATGCTGCGCGCGCAGACCGTGGCAGTCGGCGACGTCAACGACATCCTCCACCAGCTCGACAAACAGAAGGTACACTCTATTTATTTTATTCCATTTTATTCGGAATACCAACAGACCGATCTGGTCAAGGTCGCCACAGGATGCGAGCAGCGCAGGACCGTTCGTCATGGAGATCTTTAGGGGAGGCCTATGTCCAGCAGTGGACGTCTTTCGGTTGATATGATGACCAACAGCTATCATGACATCCTATGTAACGTCCACTATATGTCACGGAGCTTTCTCCAGAATTCCAGCTATAGCTGGAACACTGTGGAGGGGAAGTACCGTAGTCACCACTCTGCGGCTGCGGCTGGCACCATGGACCGCGGTTGTTGGTGACCGCAGTGTGTAAGATGGTACGATACACAATATTCTCCAGTTTATAAATACACAAAAATTGTGCAATAATCACAATAGTGTAAATTTGAAAACTTTCTGTTTTATGGGTTGGCCCTTTGCTATAGTGAGGATCTGTTGGGGGACACACGTCACAAACATGGCGCTCAACGTGTAATAAAAACTGTTTGTTTACAAAAAGTGACGTTCTTTCGTGTACTTTGATCTACAATCGAAATCATCATCATCATGACATCCTATGAAACGTCCACTACAGGACAGGGAACTTTTGCTGAAACAATGCGGAGTATTGCGGAGGGGAAGTACCATAGTTACCACGCTTGTTAGCGTTACGGCCGGCACCATGGACCGCGGTTGTTGGTGACCGCAGAATGTAAGATGATACACAAATGGATGCTGCTGCCCATCCTCTGGTTCATTAACCCTTAGTCGCCTCTTACGACACCCACGGGTAGAAAAGGGTTGGTACTATTCTTTGCCGGCACCTCAAGTAACACTTATATGTGAATATGACCGTATGGTACCGGCAAAGAATTGTACCAACTTATCTTTACCCATGGGTGTCGTTAGAAGCGACTAATGGCTTATAAACCCGAAGATTGCCAACAGCATCTTCTATTGTATTTTACCATCTTACTCACTGCGGTCACCAACAACAGCGGTCGCCAGCCGCGATGCTTACAAGCTTGGTGACTATGGTAAATCTCTTACAAAGTACCACCCGCTTTTGCTGGAGTTCTGAAAGGAGCTCCCTGTCCTGCAGTGGACTTTTCATGGGATGTTATGATTATGATGTTATCAAATATTATATGTGCATTAAAATAATCTTTAGCGTCATAGGATACCATAATTTGAAACCGCTTTAAAAATAAACAAACTTATAACGTATCGAAGATTTTTGTCAATACCTTTCTTACAAAACGAAACTTTGCTTGTAATTTATATGGCTATATTGAACTGTGACGTCACGGTTCAGTATTTCCCTCTCTTTCTAATTGAAAGTTGAAAACTTTGATGCCTTTCTTTTTTTAAAAGATATTAAAATTCTATTTATTTTTGGCTATACAGGGTGTAAGGGACAGTATACCGAAAACTGAACGACCGTGCTCAGTCAACGAAACTGAACAACTTTCCCAAAGAAACATGTCTGGGAAATGAAATAAAAATAGCTTCTCCATACAAACTCTTCGATCAGAGTGAGCAATTTGTATGGAGCGGTCAATAACTTTTTTCATTTCCCAAAAGTTTTTGTTTGGGTAGCTTGTTCAGTAGCTTGTTTGGGTAGCTTGTTTGGAACATCGGAGCTGAGTAAAATCAGAAGCCAGGATGGAAGTATTATAAAAGGTGAAGAATGTGTGCTGAAGAGATGGAAGGAATATTTTGAAAGTCTGTTTGAGAGAGAAAAAGCAGAGGCCAGCGTACCGAGGTCTTCTGTGGAAATGCACGAGAATGAATATGAGAGTGATGCAAGTGAGATAAGTATGGATGAGATCATGAAAGCAATGAAAAGTATAAAATCAGGTAAAGCAGGTGGGTATGATAGAGTGTCGGTCGAAATGTTAAAGGCTGGGCGAGGCATTGTGGCTAGTCAGCTGTACCGCCTTTTCAACCTGTGTTGGACGAACGGCCAAGTACCAGGTGACTGGTGCAAGGCTGTGATTGTGCCGCTGTACAAGGGAAAAGGGTCACAACAGGACTGCAAAAATTACCGCGAGATTAGCCTTCTCAGTGTCGTCAGCAAACTGTATGCAAAGGTTTTGATTGAAAGAGTGATGAAAGATACTGACGAAAAAATATGGGATGTACAAGCGTGATGTAGAAAGGGAATGGGATGTACAGATCAGGTCTTTTCCTTGCGGTGCATAGCTGAAAAGTTTTTGGCCAAAAACCAAAAAGTCTACTGCGCGTTCGTGGATTTGGAAAAGGCCTATGACCGAGTGGTGAGGAATGAATTGTGGTCGGCATTGTCTATGTATGGGGTGAACGGTCATCTGATTCAAGCACTGAAATCTCTCTATGAGGATTCCAGTGCTTGTGTCAGAATAAACGGGGCGTACACTGAATGGTTTAGCATCGAAAAAGGTGTTAGGCAAGGATTTGTAGCGTCACCTTGGCTGTTTAACCTATTCATGGATAATTGTTTGACTGATATGAAAGAGAGTATGTGTGGACTGAGAATAAATGAGTTACTCATCAAATGTCTTCTCTACGCTGATGACCAAGTTATACTTGCGTCATCTGCTTTCGAGTTACAGGAGATGGTAACAATGATGAATGTGGCTTTTGATAGGAAAGGAATGAAAGTTAATGTAAGCAAGACGAAAGTAATGGTACTTGAAAGAGAAGAGTGTATGACAGAGTGTACTATATTAATAGGTGGTGAACAAGTCGAACAAGTGAAGGAGTTTGTGTATCTGGGTTCTAAGTTTACGAGAGATGGAAAGTGTGAAAGTGACATCGAAAGAAGAGTGAATGCTGGAAACATGGTGAATGGTGCTCTGCATGCTTTTATGAAGAGTCAGAAGGTGTCTCACAAGGCTCGTTTGGCTGTTCATAGAGGCGTTTTGGTACCAACACTGATGTACGGCAGTGAAAGCTGGGTATGGCAGAAAAAGCATGAATGTAGAATTAATGCAGTAGAAATGAGAGCGTTGAGGAGTATGATTGGTGTGAAATTGAGTGACAGGATTAGAAATAGTGTGATAAGAGAACGTTGTGGCGTAAAAGAAGACGTAGTGACTAAAATTGAGAAAGGGATGCTGAGATGGTTTGGTCATGTAGAGAGGATGAATGAAGGAAGATTGACGAAAGAGATCTACAAGGCAAGAGTGAATGGAAACGTTGGAAGGGGAAGGCCTCGGCGAACGTAGCAGGACCAAATTCAGGACGTTCTGAATAAAGGCCAGGTTAAAAGTACCCTAAACCGACGAGCATGTATGAAAGGATTGATGAAAGTTGAGGAAGCAAGGGAAGTATGTCAAGATCGTAGCAGGTGGAGAACTGTGGTCTCTGCCTACCCCGACGGGAACAAGGCGTGATGTATGTATGTATGTTCAGTTTCGTTGACTGAGCATGCCCTTTCAGTTTTCGGTACACCTTCCTTTTGACCCTTTATAATGTTAAAAAAGCTTCGTCTTGCTCCCACGCATAGCTTTGTGCTGCGTTCTTATCAAGCTACACAACCCGCAAACTTCCAACCTAATCAATTCATCAATTGACTTACTCTTTATTGAACGTCAAAACAGAAATCTTCCATAGATTTTGTATGAACTTTTTGAACAATGACGTCATAATTCTTGATATCGTTTAGTTACTTTAAACACTAAATTAATTGTAAAAAAAAATAAACTACGTATAAAATTTAAAATTACTTGGTTTTCATAAATTTTAAATTATTCGTTCTTAGACGCAAACAGGATTTCATTTTATTTTTGACCCAGGAAACTCGCGCAATAATGACGTTGTGTTTGTGTACAGGGCGTGCTGCGAGAGCTGGAGCAGAAGAAGCCACAGCTGGAGGAGCTGTTACATACCGCTGAAAGCCTCCGCGGCTCAGAGAACCGCCAGCAGTTGCACGGGAAAGGTCAGTGTCTTTTCCTGTAATTTTTAGGGTGGCGTATCTACTCAAAAAATAATAAAAAGTTAATTTTCATTGGTTGCGCTCCCGAAACCCAAGGATTCTACTTATGAAAACAAGCAACTTAGCCGAAGAAAAAAAGGTTAAGGCTTGTGGAGTTAGAAGCTTGGCTCTCAATGAGATCTGATAAGTTTTTGAAAATGCGAGCTTTATGGTCTCGTCTTGGCAACATTTTAGATGAACATTTTTTTCACTTCTTTTTGTGGTGTTAATTTGCGGAAGTCCCATACAAACTTCCATCCCCTGGTTTAAGGGGTTGGGGCGGTAAAGTTCCAAGCTCTAGGATTTTTGTTACCAAATTTACATTACATACCAAATTTCAGCTTTCTAGGAGTTCAGGAAGTACCCTAAGAATTTGACCATCTGTGAGTCAGTGACGAAATCGGGGTTATTTAGATATCAATAAAATGTAAAGTAAAAGAGCTATGCAACTGAAACTTTATACTCGTATGTTTAATAAGTCCACTATTGATATCATATCCTGTACATCCGGTTGTTATCTGGTATAATCCAAACCCAAGTTATGAGGGTTCAAAAAAACGCTTCGAGAAAAGGTAGGTAGTGCTCTTGCGCTTCGCTTGGGTCGTTTTGGCGGGGACACTACTGACACTGTGCCTCCAGATTTACTATAGGTACATATAGATAGATGTACAATAGGTTACTAACCAAATCTAACAGTCTAATCTGCTTATGAAGCCTATGCTGTCTATCTGTTGGTCTGACCGAATTTTAAATTTCTTCTATCTAGAATTTATTGACCCCTCGGTGCTCAAGTCCAAATCGCACTTTGCTCGTTTGATGAAAAGTGAAACTTAGGCTGAATTTACATTGGGTAAGTAAAAACGGTTTAGTAGACGTACATTACTTGCTGCATTCAAGTGTTTTCGTACATACAACATGTGAAACAATGTATTTCTACTGACCCAATTTTACTGACTCTTTGTAAATCTAGCCCTACAGACTCAAGCTATACATTACCGAAAACCACCTTACTGGGAAGTATCACTGAAACCTTCTAAACAAATCAATTACAAAGAGGCAATCTTAAACTGTATAATTGGAGAAAATACTCAGAGGTAACACTCGTTTTGTTATGCGGGATTACTTACATCGTCACGGTAAATAGTGGGTGAGCGGGAAACAGTAGTGGGTGGCGTGGGGGAGACGGTTTGTAGTAGAGCGCCATCTAGTAGCGCTGTGTCGCACTCGGTGCGTGCCGAGCTTCAGGAACTAACTGCGACTTAGGGGTGCCTCTACGGGTGGCGCTGCTAAAGCGAACAACACATCACACACAAGCGCTACTCTGTCGCCAAAGAGATTACAGTTACTTATACAACCAGAGCAAAGAGATTTGAACCTCGCTACGCTCGGTCATAGCGAGGTTCAAATCTCTTTGAACCAGAGGGTGCACGCGGATGGTATAAACGAACTTGACAGTTCCTAAAACCTCGCATGCTTAAGAGGATATGTGAAAAGATTGTTATTTGACAGCGGGCGCAGTCTTTTCGCTTGAAAGAAAGGGATAAAGTGCGCAATCCGCAACGCATTAGTTTGTGACAAATATACTGTGAGTGTTACCAAAACTAAATGACGTAAGCGCCTTGTATAAAATATCGACTTTTTGTAAAAACTAAGTAATAAAATAAAGTTTTAGGTTGGGCAAACCCTAGCAACTACAAATACCTTTCTGTATACTTAAAACACCTCAGATTCCACAAAAAGAGGAATAAATGAAAATTGAAGAGGCATCTTAGGATTTTTATTTTGTCGAGTCGATTTTCACTAACCATGTTTTGGTCTTGGTGATTCTCTAACTTGAATGGTCAAGAAACACATACCTACACATACTATAAAATCACGGCAAGATACTGAGTAAATAAAAAGATATTTGTCTTCAAAATACCCAAATAAATTTACATATCGTCTTAATGTATGATCTCTATCTAGCATACTACTTGCACGTTTCCTAGAAAGAAATAGAGGCCAATTTAATTTATCTTTTTACACACATAAAAATACATAAAATTATCCCAGGCAGATTGAGCCATATAAGGGGAATTAGCGGAACAAATTAATTGATTACCAGAAGTTTTAGCTTTGGGTAGTCTTTGACTCTCTCCACAACCTCAAATGAAATTGTCGTCATTTGAATAATTTCTTAGCTCATATAATTCAAAAAGTCTCTCTCTACTTTTGCGATGCTAGAAACGAATTAGCGTAACGAGATCCTAAACGTGACGTTTTGCAAAACGCCTAGGCATTATACAAAGTGGTGAATTTCACAACTTGCTTGTGACATACATACTACTGACTGCCGTGATTTTTCTCACATATTCGATTACAACCGTTTAACTGGCGGAGACGACGACGACGCCGACGTCGACAATAATTGACTCTAACAAAAAAATTGCACTTTGAAACTTAATATTTCGCAAACGGATCCCTAAATCGAAAAATGATCTTCACACGCTCACAATATTTTTAAAAGACCTTTTTAACGATACCCTACACTATTGAGTAAACAAAAAAAAATCTCCGCTTCACGTGCAGGGGAGATAATGATTTTTTTTTTTACTTTTTTGTCCGGGTGGTTAATACGTATATTCATACCAAATTGCAGCTTTCTAGTACTGAAGCCTTCTGAGCTATGCCGCCGACAGAGAGAAAAACAGACAAACACACAGATTCGATTCACTCAGAAAGTACTGATAAGATTTAAACGGAGTTTTCAATAATGTGTCAACCGTAAGTTGTTGCAATGCACGAGTATTATTTCAATGAAATCGGTTCACCATAAGACGAAATATTCGAATTTCAAATTTCAAGCGGCTGTCTGGTATTTACTCACGAACTACTGAACCGATTCAAATGAATTTTTCAATAATGTATGAAACTTGCTTCAATTCATCTCTGAAAGCCTTGTCTCTAAGACGCACCGTTTTCAAGTTACTAGCGAAAGTCCTAAAAATGGACCTTTCTCGACCTGTCCTGCGAGTAGCCCTTACAATAATCGAGAGGAATTTATTTGAGGTTGTGAAGAGAGTAAAAGACTAGCCTAAGCTAAAACTTTTGGTTATCAATTAATTTGTTCCGCTAATATTATCATTCTTCCCTCATTAAATCACACAGCTCTACAACCACCCTCCTCCTGCTACGATCTTGACATACTTCCCTCGCTTCCACTACTTTCATCAACCCAAGGAGGTTTTACTCAGAGCGCAGCGTGGGCTAAAACCTCCTTGCATCAACCCTTTATATGAGTGAGTAGGTAGGAATGTAAAAGTGTCCAATCAAAATACTCGTACAACTACTTTTTATAATGAAAAAAATATCGTTATCTTTTGTTTTTACGTGACTTACGTGACAAGCGTACACAACAATATTTTCCTATTCATCCACCAACAAAAAGTTTCACAGAATAATATTACGATGATTTTTCTCTCAAGCGGTGCAGTCCGTTGAGCGCGAGCTATGCGCATTCGGTCATACCTAAAGTGCGTAGTGAAACAGATAGGCCTGAGCGAAGCAATGAGGTCCGAAATCTTTGGGCCTGACCAAACCAAACCGAACCAAACCGAAACAAAACCAAAGCTCACCTACGCGCCTGATTTTCCAAACAAAAGGATTTGGTTGAAGTGGCTGTCATCATCATCATATCAGCCGAAAGACGTCCACTGCTGGACATAGGCCTCCCCTAAAGATCTCTATGACGACCGGTCCTGCGCTGCTCGCATTCAGCGGCTTCCCGCGACCTTGACCAGATCGTCGGTCCACCTTGTGGGGGGCCTGCCAACGCTTCGGCTTCCGGTACGTGGTCGCCACTCTAGAACCCTCACGCCCCATCGGCCATCGGTTCTTCTTGCGATGTGCCCTGCCCACTGCCACTTCAGTTTAGCGATTCTCAGGGCTATGTCAGTTACTTTAGTACTTCTGCGGATCTCCTCATTTCTGATTCGATCGCGCAGAGAGACTCCGAGCATAGCCCTTTCCATAGCCCTTTGGTGACTTTGAGCTTCCTGATAAGGCCCATCGTGAAGTGGCTGAATTGGTCATAATTCTGTAAAGAATTTCTGTCGTTTAAGTAAATAAATTGCTTAAAAAGTTACTATAAGTTTAATTCTAATGTCTTTATTGAGACAAAACCATAGATTTAAATAGTCAAGATAGGGTCTTGGGAACAAGCGGTTCAAAATTTCCCCATACAAGAAAAAATAGCGCCAACTGTGAGAAATCGCGTGAACTACGTTGTGTAGTACTTCGGTCGGTACTAAATACAAGGAACGGAAATAATATGGCGGGAAAAAACAAATAAACTTTTTACTGTTTATATGTGATTTAGGCCTGGTTTTTTCAGTTTCATTAATTTTATTATAGTCAAAAACAATAATAAGAAATAAATATAATAATAATAAGAGTATATTGTTTCTTCAAATTAAAACATCCATTTTGTTGGTAAGTTTATTTGCATCCAATGTTGACAATATGACTGACATTTGTTGGTCCTAAACGTCAGATTTCGGACCAACGAATTGGGGACATTGTAACGTGCCGATGGGCTAGTACTTATATATAAGTAAATGGACAAAACGAAGAATGTTGTTTATATAGAGGTACTTGGGTAAGATACTACTCCATTTAAATGTAAACATGTTTTGTACAAATTTTCCTCACCTTTACTACTTTAGCACTATGAAAGGATTTTTCGTAATTTTTCCCACTCAGAAATCCACGCGGACGAAGTCGCGGGCAACAGCTAGTTTCTTATATAATTGTCACTCTAGGGCGGAAAACGGCCTTAGGTTACACTCGAACCAATTATCGCGTATACCTTCGTTATCTATTTTTTACGTTCCTGTCACCCTAGGGCGAAAAACAGTCTTAGGTTACACTCGAACCAATTAAGAAATTAATTGGTGTTACATTACATGTTTTTAGGGTTCCTCTTACATTTACCAAAATATTATTTCTCAGGACCTTCTGGAATTACTCTGCCATCAAAACAAGAAATGAAATAAAGTCACAATAAATTAAAATTATATTGAAATAAAAAAATCAAAATCAAAGCGTTTTATTCCGTGGTTTTATTCATACAGAAGGTGAAGGTGGATTTTAAGGTGGTAAGGCTTTTGTGCAAAGTCCGTCTGGGGAAGTACCACCCCCTTGCCTATTTCTGCCGTGAAATAGCAGTGTTTGCCCTGCTGTGTTTCGGTTTGAAGGGTGAGGGAGCCAGCGAAATTACTGGCACACGAGACACACCATCTTAGTTCTCGGGGTGGGTAACGTGCTTTGCTGTCTTATTAGTGTCAAGTTATGGCACTAATAAGACAGCTGGCTCCATGGGCAGTGGTGACCACTTTCCATCAGGTGGCCCACCTGCTCGTTTGCTCACTTGTAACATAAAAAAAATAGAATATTACAAATCTTCAGTTACATTTCCGTCGCTTCATAAACAAAGTGGCGCCATGTGAAAAAAAAAGAAGCGACAATAAAAACCCACGCGCTTTTTTAGGGTTCTGTAGCCAAATGGCAATAAACGGAACTCTTATGGATTCGTCATGTCTGTCCTTCCGTATAGTATGTCACTGCCTTTTTTTCCCGAAACTATTAGAACTACCTATACTGTGGAGACTTGGTAAGTAGATGTATTATGTGAACCGTATTAAGATTTTCACACAAAAATAGAAAAAAAAAAATTCTGATACTAAAAAAAACTTTTTATCAAACCCATACGTGTGGGGTATCTATGGATAGGTCTTCAAAAATGATATTGAGGTTTTTAGGGTTCCGTACCTCAAAAGAAAAAAACGGAACCCTTATAGGATCACTTTGTTGTCCGTCTGTCTGTCTGTCTGTCTGTCAAGACCCTTTATCTCACGAACGGGTAAAGGTATCAGGTTGAAATTAATACCATATATTAGGATCCATGAACCACACAAGATCTGAAAATTTAAATTTTTTATAACGACACAATCAAAAGATATGGCATTTTATGTCCTCATCTCCATACATTTATTTAAAAATGCAAAACCTACAGGGTACTTCCCGTTGACCTAAAATTATGAAATTTGGCAAGAAGCTAGGTCTCACAGTACAAATAATGGGAAAAGTCTAAAATCATTAAATATTATAACTTTTCTCACAACTAATGGTAACCAATTGTGGTGAGCTCCCGTTTCAAGAACATTCATATAAGAGAGGGGTCAAGTTGGATAGTCGCCGAGGCGATTTTTGTTTTAGTTCTATTTAAAAACGGGAACACTTACAAACTTGAAAATTGGTATGTTTATATAGTGCATAAGCTATAAAATAACAACAAATAATAAAATTTGGTCAAGCGCGTGTCGGACTCAAAAAATCTAGCACATTAACTTACTGAAATTTCAACTAATACAATTATGTTTATGTGGTGGTACGGAACCCTCAGTGCGCGAGTCCGACTCGCACTTGGCCGGTTTTTTTTCCTAAACTTCACTTCTACACTTCCATAGTGGTAAAACGTGTGTCCCCTGTAACTTCTAAAATAGGAGAATGATAAAACTAAAAAAAATATAAGATTTACATTACCATGCAAACTTCCATCGAAAATTGATTTGAACGAGATCTAGTTAGTAGTTTTTCTTAATACGTCATAAATCGTGAACCGCAATTTACCTTTCATTTGATCAACTTAAATCAGCTAATTTAATTAATATAATGTGGTGGTACGGAACCCTCAGTACGCGAGTCCGGCTCGAACTTGGCCAGTTTTTAAATATGTTCAATGTACAGGGTTGATATAATAAACCGTAGTCAATATCAATTAGCTTGTTAGAACCGTAGTCTATTCCCATGGATTTTTCTCTTCTTAGTAATCTGATATTTTATTTTATATAACCTTTCTTGTACAATTTTTGCTTGATAACAGTTTTGAATTTATCAAGTATCCCAGTATACATGGAATAGGGAAAACTTTCTATAGTACAGTTATTCTCAATACGTCTATGTAGAAAAGTTTTGTATGATTAAGCTTTTATTATGGTAGAGGAGCCGAGAAGGATTTTTCACGTGATACGAGTAATCAGGGCGACAAAGAGATGTCTCAGTAGATGGGGCTGTATGAGAGGATCACGAAAAACTATATAAGAAGTTCCAGACCGGAGCCCGGTGTTCAGGAGGCCATTGTCTGGAAATGAAAAGGAACAAAAAGACCTGATCTTCAGCAAAAACAATTCTCATGTCAAAAGATGGGGGCTGATGAGTAGTGATATAAAAACTTTGACCAGATACTGGTTTGCCAAAAATCTGAAGACTGTTGGCAAACCAGACCATTAAATTGTTTTCTATTGATTACCTGATAAAATTTAACGCGATAATCAAGGCGTAAAAGAGATGTCTCAATAGAAGATGCTTTATGAGAGGATCACGAGAAACTATGTAAGATGTTCTAAACCGGAGCCTGGTGTTCAGGAGGCCATTGTCTGGAAATGAAAAGTATTTTTTACGTGATATTTAAGGCGAACAAAAGTGATTGCTTGTAATACAGAAGCTAATACTGATAACAAATTTACAAAAAAAAACCAGACAAAAAATCTGAAGACTTTTGGCAAACCAGACCAAAAAAATATCCCTTTTCAGATTTTCACGCTTGTCTGGAATGACTTTAGCCCCCGGTTTTCTTGTCTGGTCAAGGTTTTTATATCACTGCTCATCAGTCCCCATCTTTTGGCATGACAATTGCTTTTGCTGAAGATCAGGTTTTTTTGTTCCTTGTCATTTCCAGACAATGGCCTCCTGAACACCAGGCTCCGGTTTAGAACTTCTTATATAGTTTTTTGTGATCCTCTCATAAAGCCCCATCTACTGAGACATCTCTTAGTCGCCCTGATTATCACGTGAAAAATCTTTCTCGGCTCCTCTACCATTAACTTAGTGAATGGTTTTTGCTTATTTTTCAAGATGCCGTAGATTCCAGGAGGGGAGCTTGTATTTCAGAAAGTGAAAGTTAAATACGTGTATACGTGTTTATACAAACTTTTATCTTCATTGTGACAGGGTGATTTCGTGATGCTTTTGCTCTCCTCGTTGCTTACATGCACTCGGAGGACTTTGACCCTATAGGACATTTTTGTGCTTCTCCAGTCTTAATTCGCCATTTAACTTTAGCTTTCTTCAAAGACGCTTTTTAAAGTGTGAATTAAACGTACAATAATTTGTGACGTCATGACAAAACAAGTACGTATGCAAATTCAAACAAAAGAATATTAAACCTGGAACAAACCAACTAACTAAAAACATTTCAGAATTTTTATTCTCTTTTCAATTCTATTTTCTAAATTATATGATCCCATACTATTAAACGTGCAATATTTGTAAACGTGCTATATATATATATATATATATATATATATATATATATATATTTGTAATCGGTTTCTCGAAAACGGCTCTAATGATTTCGATGAAATTTAGTATACAGGGGTTTTTAGGGGCAAAAAATCGATCTAGCTAGGTCTCATGTCTGGGAAAGTTCGTTTTTACCGTCTTTTTTAATATTTTTTAGCGTTTTAGTGCGTTCAAGATACTAAGGCCGGTATTTCACTGGGACACCATGGTGGCGCGACTGGTTGCGCTACTGGTGTCCGTAACTAGACACCAGAATCGCTACACCCTGCGGCCACAGTATAAAGGGCTATATTTCACTGGGAGTGGTAGGTCGGCTGCTGGTCACGCTACCACTCCCAGTGAAATATAGCCCTTAATACTGTGGCCGCAGGGTGTAGCGACTCTGGTGTCTTTACTGGTGTCTTTTTATCTTTTTACGGACACCAGTGGGGCAACCAGTCGCGCTACCAGTGTCCCAGTGAAATACCGGCCTTACAGCGTCATAGCTGTTGTTGAGTAGCATAGCTTGCTCACCCGATGATATTTTAATCATACAGAGCATCGCTCGGTCGCCCAGGTACTATAAATACATATGTAATGAAACTATATTTAATATATTATATTATAAATTATATTTAATCCATATCCATACTTAATATTATAAATGCGATAGTGTGTTTGTTTGTTTGTTTGTCCTTCTTTCACGTCAAAACGGAGCAACGGATTGACGTGAATTTTTGCAAGGTGATAGCTGAACGTCCCGAAAGTGCTATAGGCTACTTTTCACCGCGGTAAAACATCTCATTCCCATGGGAAAACACGTTTTATTATAGCCATTCGTGACTTTACGAGGGAGCAAAATCGATCTAGCTAGGTCTCATGAGTGGGAAAATTCGTTACCCCCGTGTTTTTAATCTTTTTTTTAAATACCGCGTTTTGGACAGAAACCTAGAGCGCCATCTGCTGGCGGGTAGCATAGCTTGCTCACTACAGCGTGAATTTGTATTGGTTTCGCATCCGAAACCCAGTGATTATACTCATGATTACAAGTAACTTTCCCAATGAAAAAAATGTTTTACTCGTAAAATTTTTTTCATTTCTCCGTGATCGACTCATTTTGTATGGGAAAACGAAAAACTTTTTTCGAGTAAAAAATTGTTTTCTTCGGGAAAGTTGCTTCTTTTCATGAGCAGAATCGGTGGGCTTCAGGTGCGAAACCAATACAATATCACGCTGTATATATGCTCGTTTAACGGTATGGGATTAAATAAAATAAGTTCAAAAAAATACTTAAACACTTCACTCACTTGCAATGTAGCCCGGAGCCGAGAGCCCGTAGCGCCGCTACGCTCGCGGCTCGTAGCATTAGGAGGGAGAGTACGCCACGCTACGATGCATGTAGTAGATATCTGGCGCATGGCGGTGTGGCCCGAACGTGCGAGGCGCGGGGCGGGCGGTGTAGCCGGCAGTCAGTCGGCGCCCGCCCGCCCGTCAGCCGGCCGCGCCCAGTCGGCCCGGCAATCCGCCGACCGATTACTAAACATATCATTGCTGCTTGCTAGTGCTAGTAGGTCCACAGTGCCACCGACCACTATCCACGCGATCTGACCACTCATCGCCTCACCTTGCTTTACCACGTCTACCGTCTTGGTTGTGCGACATGACTAACGTTTTTATCACAAATGTTCGAAATATATCGAGCAGCGTTACCCTCTAACACAGTGTTGTCTTGCTAAAGTAATTTGGTTAAGAAGTTGTTGAAAATTAAACAGTAAAGGGACCAGAGAGCAGGCACGCGGTAACCGCCCGAGAGGGGCGAGGGAAGTCACACCCCCTACCGCCGACCACATGAAACAAGTTGTCACCTATAAGCTAATTGATTCTTTTAAGCACGAAATATCCGGTCACGCGACATCATCTCCACTGAAACATCAGAAGTAGCTAACTACATGTATATTTTCACACACTGAAATATGCAATGATACAAGTAATGTATTTATGAGTGTTTGTTAACAACCGTGAATTCCACACTGACAGCATGTTTACCGCCGGGCAAGTGTTGTCGTGACGTGACGTGAACCGTGCACCTGTGCGGGATGCGGGGAGGGGAGGAGAGAAGAGAGGGGGGAAACTAGACTCGGCCTGCAAGCAGGAAGTTAGTTAAAGCCGTGCAGAAACCGTGAAAAAAACCGGAAAAACCGTAAAAATGCCGAAATATTTCTGCTGATAAGTTTTGTCCTCATCGAACCACTAAAGAGCAATCGCTAGTCGCTAGTAGCAAATAATTGAAAAAAAAATGTTTTGGTGACTCTAAATAATCTAAAATAGCAGCTTCTAACTTATTGACAAGTAATTAACATAAAGCAGTCTACATATTAGGTGCTCACCGATGAAATTGCCGTTTTGTATGGAGAATAAATTTTCAGTACTTAACTATTTAACTAATTGCAATTGACAAGAATTACAAATCCAAAATATTTAAAATTTTGGAGTATGAATGAGATGACATTTAGCAAATAGCAGCTTTTATGTAATTATCGAAAAATTTCAGCTGTAAAAACATAAAAAATCTAATGATGAAAACGGACGACATATAAGACGAACGATTTTCTATATTTAATTTTAGATATGAAACTAAAAAAAAACCGCCAAGTGCGAGTCGGACGCGCGCCCTATGGGCGTACCTATCTACCATAATAATATGATTTTGCTCTTTGACTTTAAAAACTCCGCGACCATCCAACTTGACCCCTCTATTTTTATATAGAAAAGTTCTTGAAACGGGAGCTCACCTTAATTGGTTACTATTAGTTGTGAGAAAAATTGTAATTTATGTCCTCATCTCCATACATTTATGCAAAAAAGCAAAACCTACAGGGAACTTCCCGTTGACCTAAAATTATGAAATTTGGCAAGAAGCTAGGTCTCACAGTACAAATAAAGGAAAAAGTCTAAAATCATTAAATATTTCAATTTTTCTCACAACTAATAGTAACCAATTAAGGTGAGCTCCCGTTTCAAGAACTTTACTACAAAAGAGGGGTCAAGTTGGATGGTCGTGGAGTTTTTAAATTCTAAAAGCAAAAACTTTTAGTATATCACATGGTAGATAGGTACGGAACCCTTAGGGCGCGAGTCCGACTCGCACTTGGCCGGTTTTTTTATTACAATATACATATTCTGTAAAAATATTTACTGGCTACCTACTACTACGGTTCAAAATATCAGGTCTATAAGGCAGACTTACTTACACCCTTAGATCTGACCGCTAGAGTCCGCACTTATCATTTTATTGATTGAAACGTAAGTTGCGGGAAAGGTAATAGGGTCCTACATTGCCACCCAGTTGCCAACACAATCTTGCCGTGTGTGCTTTTAAATTGCAGCATTTCTTTTTTATTGTTTGTGCAGCATTTTAATGTGAAGTGTGTCACAATTTTGAATAAATGTATTTCTTTCTTTCTTTAAAAAAAACGGATTGCAACTCAGGAGTCTGCTGCAACTCTTGGGTTCCTAGGTACGAAGAAGATTTTTGTTTAATTCGGCATAGTTTACTTGTAATACCACATCAAATCAAATATAGTTTTTTATTGTTAGATATTAAAATCTCTTAATGACGTCAGCTAAACTACAACGCTTCACAAACAAAGTGGCGCCATAGTGGGAAAAAAGTAGCGACAGTAAAAATGCCCACGCGATCTTTTAAACATGTTTGAATGTACAGGGTTGATACAATACTCGTAAACATAAGTGAATTTGAATTTTGAAAAAACCTGTTAGAACCGTAGCTTAATGCCATGGATTTTTCTCTTCCCTTCTCTTCTAATAGATAATCTGATATTTCATAATAACCTCTCTTATACAGTTTCTCCTTAATAACAGTTTTGAATTTATATTACGATAAACTTTCTGTCAGTCGGTTATTATACCCTTACACATGTATTCATTAATAGTCCATACTAACAACACACAACGTGGTAAAAATTGTTATTTGACTTTTGCACTTTGAATGTAAAAAGACCGATAATACATTTTCAAGATTTTTGAAGTGAAAACTTCTTTAGCGGCGCTTGGCACTTTTTTTTAGATGGGTAAAAAATGTTAAACTCGCGTCAGATGTCGCGTCAGATCTCGTGTCAGATCTGTAGCCTAATCGCGAAAGCGTCAATTGTCAACCGTATTGTTATTACAATACGGGTTTTTATTCAGTGAAATCAAGGAAGTACGCGAGCAATGGCGCGATTGGCCCTTACAAAAAGCATAATATTCAAAAATGCAAGTTTTCTCTTCTGCCGGCACTCCCGGAGTGCAACCCGATCTTTTTTTTTTGCTGAGTTAGACCACTGAGACATGAACATTGACATGCCATATCGCACGACTAAGCGTATTTTTTATTATTTTCTCGTAATAAATACCGGAGAAACTACCGGATGATAAACGTAAAGAGTGGATGGGTAAAGACTAAGTAAATTTGTTGTCTTATTTTCTAGCAGGTGTACATAGAGATGGTGGGAGATGAAACACCTCTTTTCATAGTTTTGTTTTATTTAAGACATTGTTTTATTTGAAAAACAATGATTGACCATTTCCATCGGTGTCATAAAAAATATTTTTTTGCATTAGAAAAAGTAATGTTTTCTTTGAGTGCAATTTTCCATCTTCATTATTTAGGATACTACCTTTAGGTCCCTTCTTAGAACTTAAAACTAAACTTCCAAATAAATATAACTTCCTAGCATTTGCCCGCGACTTCGACCGCATTTTAAAAAGGAAAGCTATTAAACTATAAAAGTTTCATCAAAAACGGTTCAGTTGTTGTGTCGATCTGTCACACCTGTTTATCTCAGAAACTACTCAATCTATGTGTTGAAATTTGGAATACTTTAAGAATTTGCTTGTCCTACTACATTTCAAACGAAAGAATATTAAAAATATATTTTTACTATCATTGGCCATTTCCAATGATAGGCCCAAATAGGGGGAGCAAGTTTTCAAATTGACGTAACTAGGTCTAAAGGGGTGTCATATAAAAGGGCTTCATTTGTATATTCCAAAATAGATATTTATATTATTTAACAAATCTTTATTTTCAAGTTATGATGAAAGATAAAGAAAAAAATACCATTCCCTCTCCTTATCTCTGAATTTTGCAATGCGAAAAATCTGAATTAATTATAGAAGTTGCGGCGAAGCTTATGTAAATATTACAGTGGCGAAGTTTATGTAAATATTACAGCAAAAATAAAACGATCTCTCTGAGTAGCACAGATTTTCAGACTCTGTAAAAATACCTTTTCAAATAAACTTAGTTTGAAAGTCCTGAAAATATACTTCATTTTTTCTAAAAATCTTATCTTTTTAGCCATTTCTGTCCCACTGCTGGGCAAAGGCCTCCCTCCGTTCCTTCCACTGGTCTCTACTCTGAGCCTCTTGTTGCCAGTCTTTACAGAAAGCGTCGAGTTCATCGCGCCATCTGCGCCGTGGTCGGCCTCGACGCCGTTTAAAAAATACTACAGGTATATAAGAACAATTGGCGCGCGGGTCAGACTCGCACTTGACCGGTTATTAAACTGGCACTCTGCACTGATGTTACATTATTTTTTTTTATTTTTTTATTGTAAATGGGCTTACTCTTGACCTCGATCTAGTCTTGAAGACAAAGATGAGGTCGACGATGGAACGAGCTTACCCAGAAGAAGCCTATTTTTTATTAATTAAATAAATTACAATAAACTAATTCGAAAGGCTGTGTCTTTTGCAGTCTGTCTATGTCCGTATTGTCAAATAATAACTTACATAAAGCTTACAAAACTTATAGATGATAGAGAAAATAATCGAATACACTTACCTTATTTTACCTTAATAATAATAACGTCCCTTTGGCACTATTTCAATACGGAACCCTAAAACACCAGTAAATTCTTGCTTAATGTCTCAGAACATTCGTTGGAAATACAATCACTTTCAGTCTAGGAGTATTTCCTGTGGATATTTTACTGTAAAGGCTCGCCTAGGTGACAGTTTTAGAGACGGACACAAGTATACTTTGTTTTTCCATAAGTACTCGTAGGTACATGACAAGTTTCGATAATTTTCCCCAAGTACAACATACATATTTTATCTGGGACCCACAACGTGACTTTTTATTGGTTTCGCTACCGAAGCCGAGTGATTCTACTTATGAAAGGCACAGAATTTCTTTTTTCCAACCGGTAGTGACTGCTTTAGTATAAATTTTTTAAGTAAAAATGTTCCCAGTATCACTGGGATTCGAGAGCGAAAAAAGTAGAAATTCATGGCGTATCTTCTTCTTATTATTATTATAAACGCAAAAGTTTGCAAGTGTGGATGGATGGATGGATGTTTGTTACTCTTTCACGTAAAAACAACTGAATGGATTTTAATGTTTAATGTAACTTTTACAATAATATAGCTTATACGTGTACATCAAAATAACACATAGGCTACAATTTATAAACCTGCGCAGACGAAGTCGCGGGAACCAGCTGGTCTTCTTAATATTGTCTTACGTAGTCGTCGGTGCCATCCTTGTATCCGTTCATGCTTGTAGTGATGTCTACTGACATTTTTCTCATCTAATAATAATCGACTGTATATTGCTGTCTACTGTGTGTGTGAACTGTAATGACAGCTAAGAAAATCAGATGAAAATGTGTATTCGGCTTGACTATAATAATAGTACATTAAGATGCACGTGCGCTATTTTGGATATTACAGCCGAGGCTCAGAAATTGCAGCCCGAGCCGCAGGCGAGCGCGTAATGGAGCCGAGGGTGTAATCACCAAAGCGCACAAGCTTCTTACGACGTTTTTCAACACATTTGCGAATAAAAACGAATCAATTCACTTACCTTTTTTTCCTAAGGAAATTTCGTAGACGTTTTGCTCACATTTCTACGTCACCAGATACACCGGGGTTGTGTTTTTGTTCAAGTATTTTCGACGTTCTACACTTATCACTGTTTTTTTTATTTGTAGAAGTCATTTATTTTTCAATTAGATTAAACACATTTCACAACAAGAAATATCTGTTAAAATGGCGCGCATATAACTTTTTTCGAAGACACAGATTATACATGCGCGCGCAGGAGACAATGACTACACTATCAAACAGACTACTTTTCAAATTATTTTTAATTGAATATTTTGTTACTTTAAAGACAAATTTGTAGTTAGTTTGTTGATTAAAATCAATATTTTCGTATAATTAACGTTTATTTTTCATATTAACGAACACAGTTTCTTAATTCATTAAATTATGTAAATGTTACAGATATAGAAACTCTTTGCACCTTGCCGCTATAAAAAACAAAACAAAAATAAAACACTCAAACAGCTTACTCAGCAAGGTGGTCTTTGTTCTGAGGCTCACTCCCTTGAATTATTTAATATTGAATATTTTGTTACTCTAAAGACAAATTTGTAGTGAGTTGGTTGATTAATATAAGTATTTCCATGTAATTAACATTTATTCATCATATTATCGAACACAGTTTACTTATTCATGAAAATATTATGAATGTTATAGAAACTCCTTGCATCTTGCCGATTAAAAAAAAAGACAAAAATTACAACACTAGTGAAGTTATAATAATGAAATAAATGGTACAGCAGCACTGCACTTACTTTCTCGCAATACTCAAGGAAAAACTATCAACCGCAAACTTAAATTTGTAATGCCATACACATAGTATGGAAATACAAACTTTTATTTACGTTTTTCCAAAAAATTGTTCGAATGAAATATACAGATCAATTCAGAATTCAAATTGTCAAACATTAAAACAAACAAACATCAAACGATTTCGAGTAAATCACATGTTTAACTTTTGGTAGTACTGGAACACCCTTTATATGAATTTTCAAAGATCAATAGATACTACCGTAGGATACTTGCATGGAGATTTTTTTAATTTCCCAACACATGTTCCTTATGGATTATTGTTCAGTTTAATCTACTGAGCAAGCCCTTTCAGTTTTTGGTACACCCTGTGTACTAAATTTTATTCAAACATCATAAAGAATAACCAGTCAGGTAGACAACCAATCCAGGAGTAATATTATAGAAAATTTTAATAAACTCAATGGAACCAATTTTGGGTAAATCACATATTTACGATTTGGTGGTACAGGAACACCCCTTATATGAAATTACACAGATCATTTGATACTGGCGCAAGATATGCTGCAAGAGATGCTTGGTCATGCAAAGTTTCATCAAGATTCTATGAGCCGTTTTTGAGAAAATTACAATTTATCATTTTCGTTGTATGACAGCTACCCTCAAAATGAGAGCCAGCCAGAAACCACTTAGAACCCTTCGATGGATTTGCATAAAACTCCTAAATTCCAAATATGGTGTCGGACCATTCATTTAGCCGCTAGGCCAAAGCGTGACGGACAGACCGACCGACCGACGGACCGACCGACCGACGGACCGACCGACCGACCGACCGACCGACGGACGGACATTTTTGGGAGACTTGTTTTTTATGATGTATAAGTGATATAGTGATAACACAATTTTGAGAAAATTAGAAAACCTTTTTTTTACGAATACAATACCTTTCTCGCTCCGCTCGAAAGTAAAAAGTACGCGTGTTTAATAAGCTGGATTATGGACCTTAATTCAGTGCAAATAGAGCTGTTTTATGAGCAAAAGTGTTGAAAAAACATTTTAATTCTGATGTTTTAGATTGAAGTATAAAAAAATAGAGAACCAGTTAGGAATTTTATATTTCCTTGTAGGAATTCTAATGAGCATTTGTTGCGCACTTATTGTCGAAACTAGGCCGTGGAGACAGTTAATATTTAATTTTTTTACTGTCCCTTTTTTTGTAAATGAAATAGTAAAGGACAGCGTGAGACTTTAAGCTACGTTTCTGAGTCCGGCAGCTCTATATATCCATTTCTGACGATCATTTCTTGACGTCCATATAATAAAAGTAGTTCAGCTTTTGTAGATTTGTCGCCAGTATTACCAATCGTTACTATACATACCCAATTTGCATGCTTTTGGCAACAATGCGTAAATATTTAGACATAGTTTCCAGAAGCATGCACATTGAGATGTTCTGAACGTCGAGAAGCCTGTTATAAAAATATTCGTAAGACACATACGTCGAAATACAAATTACAAATTGTCCTCCCATACAAAATGAGCCATCAGCTGTTGCAGTTTCTATGTGAAGATAAAAATGTTTTTCGCCTTTCGACTTTGAGAAAAGTTGTTCGGTTACAACGACAGATTTACAGCCTTCAGTGTTGGTTTTTGTAACACTCAATACAAATAATCTTGGTCTGAAGTGGCTAATAAACTTGGCAGCGGCGAGTCGTGTGGTTTGAAGAGGGTAGGCAACGATGGTGAGGTGTTGAGTGGTGATGGTGGTTGTTGATGGTGGCAGTTGGTCAGTGGCTTACCACTGTTCGATGAGTTTTCTCATGTTGACTGTTTTTAAGAAAGTGTTATAGGTTGTGATTAATTTTCCTGCACGATTGTAAACGAATGTAGCTTAACTTAGTGTTTATATGGATTTACCTATACACATATCGATACGAGGTTTTTGATAAATAATTATATGTGTAGTCAATTATACAAGTAAACAGTGTTTAAGTAACTATTTACTCACTTTGAATAAAAATAAATAAAAATGTCGGAAGTGTCTCAACAAAACATGTCGAATGAAAAAACCCAAGAGTTGAACCGGCGTGCGTCGCAAGATATGTCGGAAAACGGCGCGAGCGCAGTCAAGTCGGTAGAGGAAACGTACGGTGGCGGAGGAAGCAAGCCGCGCTACAACCCGGTCGAAAAGAACCCGTTCGGATCTCCGCAGCTGTTCCGTAGCAGCCGATTGCAACAGCACTTAGAGATGAGCGGGCGCATGTTTGAGTATCCGCAACAGTCGGGCGTGCGGCTGCGGGATTGGGGTGGTATAGGCCCTCATCGCTCGCCCTCAGTCCACGGCCATGAGCTGACCGATATCCCAGCGCGTCCAGAATACTTACACCGAGCGCACTACGGCAGCCAGGCGGCCATGTTGGGTGGCAGCGGACGGTTCTCATCGCAGGAGTACTTGAACGCGGCGGCGAACGCTCGTTGGCCCGACGCCCGCGCCGCTCCCGACTACCGCCAGCGGCGTCGCTCTCAACAGGACTTGCACTCACTGGGTCACGATGTCGCTGCAGGTACAGTGAAAAAAGTACTTAATCAATCACTGAACATTTTGACAATAAAAAAAAGTAAAAAAGATCTTTGTAGGATATTGATATTTCTTAATGACGTCAATTAAATTACATCGCTTCACAGACAAAGTGGTGCCATGAGGGAAAAAACTCGAAGTGACAATCGATAATATTTATACAGTCGAAAAGTAATAATATGATAAATAAAAAAAGAAGAAAGAATCTGCTTACGTCTCTGCTACTCTTTTGAACTAATGTGCTACAAAAACTCTGTTTAGAAATAAAAACATGAACTTTTTCGATTTGGATTTTTGAGTAATAAGTAACAAAAAATTTGGAGTACCACGCGGAGCACGCGTTTTCTTGCGTCAATAAGTAATACAAATAAATGGTACAGCAGCACTGCACTTACTTTCTCGCAGTATGCATGCAAAAAGTATCAACTGCAAACTTAAATTTGTAATACCATATACATAGTACGGAAATACAAACATATTTAGGGTTTTCCAAAATATGTTCCAATCAATTCAGAATTAACATTTTTAAACATCAAAACAACGGTTAGTTTGTTTTGATGTTGTTGAACGATTTCGAGTAAATCACATTTTTAAGTTTTGTTAGTACTGGAACACTCTTTATATGAATTTTCACAGGTCAATGGATACTACCCCAAAATACTTGCAAGAGATTTTGTTTTATTTCTGAACACGTATTTTAGGGGAAGTTGTTCACTTTTTGGTACATCCTGTATAATAGATTTTTGAAAAAAAAAACATATGAAGTATAATTTGTATAATCCAAATTATAGAACATTAAAATAAGCTCTATGAAACCGATTTTGAGTAAATCACATTTTTACATTTTAGTGGTATCGGAACACCCCTTATATGAACTTCCAAAGATCAGTGGATACTACCGCAAGATACCTAGCATGGAGATTCTTGGTCATGCGAAGTTTGATTAGGATCGTACGAGCTGTTTTTGCGCAAATTACAATTTTTCATTTTCGTTGTATGACAGCTACCCTCAAAATGAGAGCCAGCAAGAAACCACTCAGAACTCAAAATCATTCGATGGATTTGCATAAAGTTCTTAAAGGAGGCACAGCTTTGGCACAGGCGGCACAGCAGACGGCAGACTTGATATGTCCGTGACATCCGCCTGCGTGGCTGGTAATGCGAAAATTATTTTTTCTCTCAGAATTAAATTCAAACATATTTTTTTTAATTTTCTCTACGTTTCAAACTAAATAACAATCAATCTGAACAACCTTTTCGTCTAAATAAAGATAAAGATAAAATTTATTTCATTTTACTTAGGCTGAAATACACAAAATATTACACAATTGTAAAGATTTCGGAGATTTAAATAACTCTTTTTGTTATTGAAAATGGGCTTACTCTTGACCTCGATCTAGTCTTGAAGACAGAGATGAGGTCTACGATGGAGCGAGCTTGCCCAGAAGAAGCCTATTCACTCGCGACTTGAATAGATTCGGGTTATATGAACTCGGGAACACAGACGCAGGCAGAGAATTCCACTCTTTAGCCGTGCGCATTATAAAAGATGTTTCAAAGCGCTTTGTGCGAATGTGCGGAATATCAACCAAGTATGGGTGATATCCTGCGGTGCATCTGGACTCCCGATGGTAGAAGGGAGATGGTGGAATAAGCTCGTGGAGCTCCAGAGAACACTCTCCGAAGTACAATCTGTAGAAGACCGACAGACATGCAACTTTGCGACGGTGGGTCAGACTGTGAAACTTGGTTTTCACCAGCATCTCATAACCAACGAGCTTCTTGGCTCTGCGATCTATCGAGAACCGAAACCGAACCAAAGAATTTGGAAAATATGCGCATAAAACAGAGCGTTTATCTCATGTTAATAACTAAAAAATACGAAAATAATTGCAGTACCGGCCACACTGGCGGACTGTCACAACCTTAGATTATTATAATCAAAGAGATTTGAACCTCGCTCCGAGCGCAGCGAGGTTCAAATCTCTTTGATTATAATACTAACGTACGTCCATTTATCTGGTCTTTGTAGTGCCGTGTATTCTCAAACTTCGACACTGGCAAAATTGTCCATGTTGACAGAAGCCATATTACAAATATTTGATTTGATTTAACGTACAAGTCACAACAAAAAGCCTGCCGTCCATAGAATTATAATACACCAATGATATTACAATTTGTAATACACTTGCTGCCGTCTGCATAGAATAATATTGGCCGTCTGCTGTGCCCAAAGACTTTGGAAACTACGCGCAGGGGGTTTCGTTTTTCGTACGTCAATGGCTGTGCCTCATTACGTATTTACGACGGATCGCCGAACAAGCCTGTGCGTGCAGTCATGTATTTTTTTTAACAAGAGCTTTTAAGCTGTTAGTTGACGAAATCCTCTCAATGGGATTTTGTTTGTGTGTCTGTTTCTATTTATATATATACCCGGCTTTATAGATTTTTACCTGATACAAGAGGTGTCGTTACATTTGTCTTCATCATAGGTCTTCATTAAGAAAGTGACATGTGTTCACAAAGAAGGGGGGAAGGGAATATATATTTTTACCTTAAAAACCCGGCCAAGTGCGAGTTGGGCCCGCGCACTTAGGGTTCCGTACCTGTTTTCCATATGATATACTACAAGCTTTTGTTTGACCTTTGAATTTAAAAACTCGACGGCCAGTCAAACTGTTTTTCAGAAAAGTTATAATATTTAATGATTTTAGACTTTTCCCTTTAATTATGTGATCTAGCTTATTTATTTATTGGAAAATTAAAAAATAATTCACATTAAAATCTAAACTAACTTACAGCCACAAGTTTTGTAATTATGAATAAATATTTTTGTATTTTTACTAAAACAGTTTTTTTACAGTATAGCATAAACCCAGTTAAATTTTTCCATACACTTTTAGGTACATTCATTTCGCGACAATAGTAACTTAAACATTATATGTAAACTAACTATTACTTCATAGTACTGTAGCCCGTGGACATTTAAATTACGAAAAAGGTTACCGTTTGTCTTTGTGAAATTGTTATAGATTTCACCATTTCACATACTAATAGCGAAGTCTTAAAGATCGTAACCCGCCGTAACCATATATAGTGACGAGTAATGTAGTCCGGCCATATTGACAATAATTAACATTTTTGTGTTACTGTTTCAAATTTATACATCTGTTAAAAGACCCTCTGAACAAACTATATACCTATTTTAAGACAGTTTCTGTGGCCGGTTCAGATTTTAAGAATCATTTGGTCTTAAATTTGTTTTTGGCAAATTTACGTATGGTGATTCAACAAAGCTGTACAGCATGACAATATGTGAAATGTATATAACTAACATATATGGAGATTATAGATTCAGATTCAGATAATTTTATTCAATGTAGATTATTTACAGAATACTTATTGAATGTCATGCAGAATACAATGCAAATAGAGCGAGTCTACGCCGTTTCGGATCGTGCTATGGCAGCGTAAAAGAAACGGCAAGAAACCACTGCAGCACGGCCTACTTTAAGAGTCGGCTTTTTACAATGTGTTTCTTGTGTTTCGCTGGAATATCAGAGCACCATACCTCTTTGTCATTCATATAGTCATCCAATCTATAGTAAGCTTTTTTACATAACGTTTGCTTTACACATTCTTTAAACTTTCTCTCAGGTATAGTTTGGTGACTATATATGGTTACGGCGGGTTACGATCTTTAAGACTTCGCTTTTAGTATGTGAAATGGCGAAATCTATAACAATTTCACAAAGACAAACGGTAACCTTTTTCGTAATTTGAATGTCCACGGGCTACAGGACTATTATGTCAAATATCATGATTTTAGGTCAGGATGGGAAAAAAATATGCTTATTCCTAGGAGTAACCAAAAACAATATATTTTGATCAATATTCTCCATATGAACCGGATATGTCCGATCTCCTTTCTTAGTCTAAGAGTAGACCCTAAAAAATATTTGCACAGTATGACTGTAGGTTCGGAATAATTTTATCTCAAACTATCAGTTTAAAATAAGATAGCGTATATCTAATACTTATGTTAAAGACACAATATTTTAATAATTTGAAACGGGAGCTTGCTAACTTACTGACCTTAAAATGTTTTCAGAAAAGTTGTAATATTTCATTATAAGTTTTTTCTTTGCCTGTGCTAAGAGACTTATCTTCCTGCCAGTTTAATTATTCTAGGTCAACGGGAAGTATCCTATAGGTTTTGGTTTGGTTCATAAATGTATGAATATGGGGACATAAAGAGCCGTCTCTTTTGAGAGTGTTGTCGTAGCAGCTTAATATTTTCACACCTTCAAGGGCCCGTGGACGTTAATATTTCATATTAATTTCCCCTTACCCTAATAATGAACCCTAATAAAGGATTTTACAAGCAATTATTTGATATTCATATTATCAATTAAAATCTTGTAAATAGCTAACACACTAAAATTATCGGACTGGGTAAACAAGAGAGTAATTAACTGATAGGAGAAATAAAAATAAAATATAAAATGTATCGTTAATAGTAGTGTTTAAACCGGTGGGTGGCGCAAGGTTACTCGGGGGGTCACGATCGCAAATCAGGTAAAAATAAAAACAAGGTTAAAGTAGTTAGAGAGTAGTAGGTCATTTACAGCAATAAAGCACAGTATTTTCAATGAGAAGAAATGAGAAAGCTTTATTTAATTCTAAATTCTATTGATAGCATAGAAATAAAAGGGTAATAGAATGAAGATTAATGAAAATATGTGTCACAAGCTTGGACGAATAATTTCACAAGGTATTCTGACTTTCATTCAGTCATTGTAACACGGCATACGCGTCGTTCTGTAAATTTTGTATGAGGATGTCAAATCACGTTTGATGATTTGATGTTTCAACTTGGGACACGATGGCAGATGTAGTCCCATAGTAAAATAAATTAAAATTCCGAATCCAAATTCAAATCCGAATCCAATTTCAATTGAAGAAAAGAGTGAGAATTCGGATTTTCTTTTATGATAGTGTCGATCTAAACGCCTTCTGCAAAGACTGGTGGGATAGGACCGTAATGAGCTCCCATAGGACCGTGATGAGAGGAAGGAGTGGCCAGCACTGGGACTAAATAGGCTAATAATTATCTTGAGTTACACAGTGTGTAAACAAGTTGACTGATACTTTTAGGAGCGATTGAATTGTTATTAGATTCTACCTAAAACTTTTGACGTAAGAAAACGCGCGCTTTCTTGCCTCAAGTTTCCAAAATCTTTGGTAAAACATTACTTTCTCTCTGGTCAACATAGATTTTTTTTTGGTTCGTCCTTTCGGACACGCGAAGATCAATGACCATGCTGCCTCTTCTTCCGTTTAGTATCTTCTGTCGAAGGTTTGAAAAATAAACTTCTTCAGTAAATATAGTATTTCATAGTCAATTTTCTTTAAATAACGTCTTTTGTCGTCATCATAGGTCGTCATAAATAAGAGATATAGTAAAACCCGGATATCTTTTTGTAATTTTTTCTTTCGCCATTAACAGGTTAACCGCTACCCAAAGAAATCGGACTTCCTTGCTTCCGCTAACCCAGGTTGACCGGGCTTATTTTTCTGTTGACCGTTTTGATTAGGAAGTTTTTAATTCATGTTCGTCCCACTTTGGGACGGGCAAAGGCCTTTCGTCATATACCGCTTCTTGGTTGGATTAGTAACAATAGCAAAGGTTAACCGTTCAAACCGGTTAACTGTATGAATAGGTTTTCCGTACCCTGGTGCCCAGGTGAAGGGTGCAAAATCTTGTATGGGGGAGTACCATCCATTTGCCTGTTTTTGCTGTAAAGCAGTAGTGGTGTACTGCTGTGTTTCAATTTAAAGGGTAAGGGAGCCGTGAAATTACCGGCACATGAGACATACCATGCTTCTTATGGTGGGCAACGCGCTTTGCTGTCTTCAGACAGCAGATGATTTTTTTATGTTGTAAGTGAGCAAACGAGCAGGTGGGCCACCTGATGGTAAGTTATCACAGCCACCAGCGCCCATTGTCTTATTAATGGCATATCCTATACTATTAAACGAGCAATATTTATATATATATTTGTAATCGGTTTCTCGAAAACGGCTCTAACGATTTTGATGAAATTTTGTATATAGGGGTTTTTCGATCTAGCTAGATCTCATGTCGGGGAAAATTCGTTTTCACCGTCTTTTTTAATATTTCTTAGCGTGTTTTAGTGCGTTTAAGAAATTAACAGCGCCATCTGTTGTTGAGTAGCATAGCTTGCTCACCCGATGATATTTTAATCATACAGAGCATAGCTCGGTCGCCCAGTTAGGGTGCTGGCTGCAATTTGGGTATATGATTTGCTCACGATTCATATTAATAGGGATGATGGATCAGCTCAATAAGAATCAATTTGGTCCTTACAAGTTTTTCTGTGCGTCGCTGCGTTTTTGAGTTAAAGCAAAAAAAATTTAAATAAGATACTAAATAATGTTTTTTTGTCTGCCTTTGTGGCTCCTGTTTAAAATACTTCTAAAGATGTAGAAAGTCGAAGAGGCAGACATGCAGGGCTCTGCATTATCACGGGACGAAGTAGATAATTTTTGCATTTTGAAGAGCTGTAACTTTACGACGCAGGGCTATTATGGTGGTAGTCCATTTTTCTGGGGTTTTATACATGGTATAGTCTGCCAGGTGTACGTTTCATTGTCAAATTTCAAAATAGTTAAAACTTAATTCCTCAAAAACGCAGGGGTGTGGATGTCCGCCAATATTTTTTGTATCTTCTAGAGGATGCTCCTTATTATCAGTCAAAGAGGCAGACATGAGCAAATCATACAGAAATTTGTCCTTCATCACCCTTACTAAGGTACTTTTAACACTAATAAGACAGCAAATCGCATTGCTGACTTTGAGAACTAAGATGGTATGTCTCAAGTGCCGCTAATTTCACTGGCTCCCTTGACCTTCAAACCGAAACACAGCAGTACATGGCAGTACAAACACTGCTGCTTCACTGCAGAAAAGAGCAACCACCCGTACTTCCCCAGACGGACTTTCCACAAAAACCCTACCACTAATGAGGGAAGAATGATAATATTAGCGGAACTAATTTAAACAATAAATTAGTTCCGCTAATATTATCATTCCAACCAAAAGTTTTAATTTTGTGTAGTGGTTGACTCTCTTCACAACCTCAAATAAATTCCTCTCGATTATTGCAGGACAGATCGAAAGTTCCTTTTTCTAGGACTTTCGCTAGCAATTTAAAACGGTGCGTCTAAGAGACAAGGCTTTCAAAGATAAATTAAAGCCTAGTAAATTTACCACAACTTTTTCCTTATACAAAACTAGCTGTGGCCTCAATCTTACTGGGATACACCTTCGATAAAGCTAGCTAAAAGCGGTGATGAACACTTAAAATCAGGTGGACCCCCTGCCCGTTTGCTCATTTGTTATTAAAAAAACCCGGATCGGTGGTTCCGGACGGAGGTTCCGGACTCGGGCGCCGCCCCCCGCTGCGACGCCTCTGCTACCACCGCGGTCGATACTTACGGGAATTCATTTAATATTGAAGTTGTTACACGACGGAACGAGCTTGTACTGAAATCTTATAATTTTTCTCATAACCTGTCAGTCAAAATAATCATCAAATTTCCAAATTTTATACGTTTATGGTATTTTGCGTTTATTCGCCTTTTTTGTTTTCAGGCAGATTTTATTTGATAGGATGATAAAGAATCATGAATTAAATGTAAATACAAAATATCCAAAAAAAATTACAATAAAATTTTTTCATACATTTTTAGTAATTTTTGTATGGAAAAATTAAAAGTACCGATTTTTTTTTGGATTTTTTTATAGAAGGTTTGTCTCATGTAGTGTAATACCCCAGCAAAGTTTCATCGACTGAGGATTTATTGCGGGGGTTTTCATACAACGATCCGCTTCGTTGCCTAGACTAATATGCGTCTAACCAATGCTGCCGCTACCCTTCAACCAGTTTCGGACATGGATACGAGAAAAAAAACAAAATGAAGCAGACAAACAATGGAATGACATTGCAACATGCAAACAATAAAAAAAAAATTATAACATCAACTAACACACGCTTAACAAGACGGCTACTACAGATGAATAGGACAAAGCTCCGCAATGTAGTAGGCACAATAACAGGACACATTGCTCTCAACAAACACTACCACACTATAGGCATAACTGACAGCCCTCTATGCAGGGCCTGCATGGAAACGGACGAAACCATGGAACACGTAATTCTGGAATGCAAAGTAATTAAAAGCATCAGAGAAAACACACTTGGAACAGACATAGACCCTAGATCAAATACCCAGCAGACTGGACAAACTGACTGAGTTCTGGCAACAGTTAGGGTGGCTAACTTGATGGCCACATAGGCCCACGTACAATGGTCCTTACTGGACTAAGTGCGGAAACCACACACTTAACTTAGAACTTAGATGCGTCTAATCCAGTATTTCAGTTACACATCCTTTCACGTTGTTATACCGTTTTTATTGCACGTTGTATTGTTAATCTATTAGCTTAAGGGCCTGTCCACAGTGAAAAGTAGCATTTTAGATACCATATTAAAAAAAAAAACCGGTCAAGTGCGAGTCGGACTCGCGCGCCGAGGGTTCCGATATACCTATAGTATTTTTGGAAGCAATAAAGTCCATTTTCAGGACCGCAAAACTAAATTTGTTTGTAAAGGTTTTTTGCAGATTTCTGAAAAACTGTGCAACTTAGAAAGATCGTTTTATTTTTGCTGTAAAGTTTACATAAACCTCTGTCAACTGTAATTAATTCAGATTTTCCCTTACTCAAACTTCGGAGATAAGGGGGGGGGAATGGTATTTTTTTTTGACATTTTTCATCATAACTTGAAAACTAAGAAACTTAAAAAAATACAAAAATATATTTTAAAATGTACAAATAAAGCCCTTTCATATGATACCCCACTCGACCTAGTAGCGACAATTTGAAATTTGGCCCCCCCTATTTTGGCCCCCTTTACATTAATAATCATACTTTTTTCAAAAAAATTTCATGTGCAATTAAGTTGGGCAACTATATTCTAAAACTATTCCAAATTTCAGCTCGATAGCGTAAGTGGTTGCTGAGATATAGAGGTGTGACAGACAGACGGACAGACAGACAGACAGACAGACAGAGCGGCACCATAAGGGTTCCTTTTTTTTACCATTTTGGTATCGGAACCCTAAAAACTTATACAATTACTCGTACCTCAACTTACTGTGTTTCTGTTCATTAAAAGGGAGTTTTCCTTGACATCTATCAACGAAGTTTTTGGGAGGTACGCTAATCACTGTTGGTAAAAATATAGGTATGATATCTCCTTACAAAAAGAAGTTTTATAAGCATTTTACAGAAGCAATCAAAGTGACTTAATCATTTTCATACTGGTTACATGGTGGCACTATGATGATTTTCCATGTGCTGATTTGCAGTGCCGCCGTCCAGTAGACATTTTAGAAGCTGGTTGAAAACACCCTATTACTAAGAAATTTCCTGATAGAATATTATTTTTAAATGTGCTTTTTTGTAATATAAACCAAATCACTTAAAAACCGTTATACGTATCGAAATAAAATAAGCTGTTTTGGAATAGAAAGCCTTTACAAGTTTCTTTATATACCATTTTTAGGGTTCCGATACCAAAATGGTAAAAAAAAGGAACCCTTATGGTGCCGCTCTGTCTGTCTGTCTGTCTGTCCGTCTGTCTGTCTGTCCGTCTGTCTGTCACACCTCTATATCTCAGCAACCACTTACGCTATCAAGCTGAAATATGGAATAGTTTTAGAATATAGTTGCCCAACTTAATTGCACATGAAAATTTTTTGAAAAAAGTATGATTATTAATGTAAAGGGGGCCAAAATAGGGGGGGCCAAATTTCAAATTGTCGCTACTAGGTCGAGTGGGGTATCATATGAAAGGGCTTTACTTGTACATTTTAAAATATATTTTTGTATTTTTTTAAGTTTCTTAGTTTTCAAGTTATGATGAAAAATGTCAAAAAAAATACCATTCCCCCCCCCTTATCTCCGAAGTTTGAGTAAGGGAAAATCTGAATTAATTACAGTTGACAGAGGTTTATGTAAACTTTACAGCAAAAATAAAACGATCTTTCTAAGTTGCACAGTTTTTCAGAAATCTTCAAAAAACCTTTACAAACAAATTTAGTTTTGCGGTTCTGAAAATGGACTTTATTGCTTCCAAAAATACTATAGGTATATCGGAACCCTCGGCGCGCGAGTCCGACTCGCACTTGACCGGTTTTTTTGTAGTGTACGCCAAGGAAAGTTCAAATATGAGCGAGCGCTCTTTCTAGCACGCGCATTCTGCCCTATGTTAGAAAAGGAGGTAATTTTGACTATGGACAGCGTCGTTAGTCAACTTACAGGGGTTTTTATCGTCTTCGTCTCGTCATCGGTAGGCCAGGCCACATGTACCTTGTGATTTAGGGCGTCGAAGCTCGAGTCCATACCACCGCTTTCTTGACTCTTTTAATTTATCAACATTACTTTATAACTTTCTCTAATGTAATTGTAGCGGACTTTGTTAAATACTTCTACTATATGCAATACTATACAACGAAAAAAATCTAGTAATCGTGATTCCGGAACAGAAAAGTGGAATTGGCCAAGCTGAATATGAGATAACACACTAAAATACAAAAACCATTTCGAGATATTCTTATACTTATCATACCATATTTTTTTTATTTTCGACTAGAAAAGTAATTTGATTGCGGTAATACATTCAAAAATGCTGCGGCAGTTGTGACATCCATTTGACCACTGAGTCACGTCATTCCACAAGTAAAAAAAACAATAGAAAATGAAAGTTTTATTCTCTGTGCTCTTTCTGTCAAACGATTCGATTTGACGATGAAAAATTTGACGTCTCGAGTTTGATTGACACATCTGTGTCGAAGCACGTTCATTTCACTGTGACCACACTGTGGCAGTATGTAACGTTCGTTTCGTCGTCTATTGTGAAATGACGTCATCAACTTTAAAACTTAAAAAATTAATATAAAATTAATAATAATAGTTTAGGCGGAAAAAAACAAATTAAAAATATAAAAATAATCAATAATTTATTTAGCTTAGCGAATTGTCACTTCTACATTATAGACTTTGCTAAAGCATTTTCGCCCTTAGATGGTTTCCAAATCAAATTCCGCGACCGTAACAGGTCAATTGGCGCCAATTATTAGATGGGAATACGTTAAAAATAAAAAATATAATCATTTTTATTTATTTAGCTTAGAGACCACACGCAAAATTTCGAGTCTGTTTCTGTCTGATTTCAGTTGTGTTCAGTTTACTGGGATGTTGTTAAGTTGTTGCCCAACATTCTGGCCGCAATGTATAGCCAGATCAAATTTACAATTTACCTTTCCTTCAAACAATATACAAATAACTTATGAAACTGGACAATTTTTCAAGCTAACCACCTTTTTAGGGTTCCGATACCAAAATGGTAAAAAAAAGGAACCCTTATGGTGCCGCTCTGTCTGTCTGTCTGTCTGTCTGTCCGTCTGTCTGTCACACCTCTATATCTCAGCAACCACTTATGCTATCGACCTGAAATTTGGAGTAGTTTTAGAATATAGTTGCCCAACTTAATTACACATGAATTTTTTTTGAAAAAAGTATGATTATTAATGTAAAGGGGGACAAAATAGGGGGGGGCAAATTTCAAATTGTCGCTACTAGGTTGAGTGGGGTATCATATAAAAGGGCTTTACTTTTACATTTTAAAAAATATTTTTTGTATTTTTTTAAGTTTCTTAGTTTTCAAGTTATGATGAAAAATGTCAAAAAAAATACCATTCCCCCCCCCTTATCTCCGAAGTTTGAGTAAGGAAAAATCTGAATTAATTACTGTTGAAAGAGGTTTATGTAAACTTTACAGCAAAAATAAAACGACCTTTCTAAGTTGCACAGTTTTTTAGAAATCTGCAAAAAACGTTTACAAACATATTTAGTTTTGCGGTCCTGAAAATTGACTTTATTGCTTCCAAAAATACTATAGGTATATCGGAACCCTCGGCGCGCGAGTCCGACTCGCACTTGACCGGTTTTTTTTGTAGTGTACGCCAAGGAAAGTTCAAATATGAGCGAGCGCTCTTTCTAGCACGCGCATTCTGCCCTATGTTAGAAAAGGAGGTAATTTTGACTAAGCAACCTAACTTTTCAAACTGAAAATCCGTTTGATTGTAAAACCTGTTAAAAAGATTTGAAACTGAATGAACTTTCATACTAAAAAACTTTCACAATTAAAACATTTCAATTAATGAGCTTTTGCCTAAAAAGAAACGCTTTGAACTTTTATACAGTGACGTCACATCACCTCGAGCATTTAAAATTAAATAAAGGGTGCAAGGGACATTCCGAAAACTGAAAAAAATACCGGCCAAGTGCGAGTCGGACTGCGCCCTAAGGGCTCCGTATCTATCTACTATATGATATACTAAAAGCTTTTGCTCTTTGGTTTTAAGAACTCCGCGACCATCCAACTTGACCCCTCTTTTATATAAAAGTTCTTGAAACGGGAGCTCACCTTAATTGGTTACTATTAGTTGTGAGAAAAATTTTAATATTTAATGATTTTAGACTTTTCCCTTTACTTGTACTGTGAGACCTAGCTTCTTGCCAAATTTCATAATTTTAGATCAAAGGGAAGTACCCTGTAGGTTTTGGTTTTTTGCATAAATGTATGGAGATGAGGACATAAAAAGCCATATCTTTTGATTAAAAAAACTTGAAATTTTCAGATCTTGTGTGGTTCATAGACCTTAATATTCGTTATAAATTTCAACCTGATACCTCTTCTCGTTCGTGAGAAAAAGGGTCTTGACAGACAGACGGACAATAAAGTGATCCTATAAGGGTTACGTTTTTAGGGTTCCGATACCAAAATGGTAAAAAAAAGGAACCCTTATGGTGCCGCTCTGTCTGTCTGTCTGTCTGTCTGTCCGTCTGTCTGACACACCTCTATATCTCAGCAACCACTTACGCTATCGAGCTGAAATTTGGAATAGTTTTAGAATATAGTTGCCCAACTTAATTGCACATGAAAATTTTTTGAAAAAGGTATGATTATTAATGTAAAGGGGGCCAAAATAGGGGGGGCCAAATTTCAAATTGTCGCTACTAGGTCGAGTGGGGTATCATATGAAAGGGCTTTACTTGTACATTTTAAAATATATTTTTGTATTTTTTTAAGTTTCTTAGTTTTCAAGTTATGATGAAAAATGTCAAAAAAAAATACCATTCCCCCCCCCTTATCTCCGAAGTTTGAGTAAGGGAAAATCTGAATTAATTACAGTTGACAGAGGTTTATGTAAACTTTACAGCAAAAATAAAACGATCTTTCTAAGTTGCACAGTTTTTCAGAAATCTGCAAAAAACCTTTACAAACAAATTTAGTTTTGCGGTCCTGAAAATGGACTTTATTGCTTCCAAAAATACTATAGGTATATCGGAACCCTCGGCGCGCGAGTCCGACTCGCACTTGACCGGTTTTTTTATTTTGACGTACGGAAACCTAAAAAAACAGTCAAAACTGAACGAACATATTTCAGTGAATAAAACTTTTAGGAAATCAAAACAAAAATCGGCCTCTCCATACAAAATTGCAAATTTGATTAGGCAGTTTGTATGGAGGCTGATTTTTTTTTTCAATTCTGAAAGTTTTATTCAATGAAAGTTGTTCAGTTGCGTTGATTGATCGTGCCCTTTCAGTGTCCGGAAGGCTATCACTTATACCTTTATTCCGATAGAATACTTTTTGTAATTTTTGACGAATAATACTTACTACGGTAAGCCGTTTGTCCCGACTACTATCTACAGATGTAGTCGTTAATGAGCCATGTCAGAGGCCTTTGGCGGCTCAACAACTCTGACACCAGGGTTTGTGAGGTCGGTCATCGACCTTGCAACCCACACGATATGATGATGATGATGACGGTAACCCTCAAAGATTTCGGACCTCCTTGCTTCGCTCGGAATAGATACCTTGCCATTTTAGTAGGGGATGACATCTGCCAACATGTCACAACCCCATCATCGATGATCCATAGAAAACATTCAAAATAACCTGTCAAATCCATAGAAAAACGCCTACACCACCTAGTGACGAATTATTTCTTTCTAAGTACCTTTCTCCTTCTAAGTACCTTCGGTTTTGCCTTGGCCAGTATTTTCTCCGTATGAAAAATAATGAATTAAACTGTTGCTGCTGGCAATCTTCTGTATCTCCAAGTTCTGAACTGCCACATCGGCTGGACCGATTGGTTGATTCTTTTGTTTTTTGTATTCGTAATTTCAAGAGCTGGAGAGGATCTTAAAGAGCTGGGTGTGCCCGACTGGACGGAATTGGCACAGAACAGGGAAGCGTGGCGTACTTTAATGTCGGAGGCCAAGAACCACTTTGGTTCACTGAGCCAAAAAGAATGAATTAATGAATGAATGAATTTCAAGGACAATGTATGTACCGAAATATATATTTTTTAAACTTTCCCGAAAAACTTATAAAATGGGGAAACACAAAAGTACTTTTTTCTATGGGATTTTTTTATGACAGGTACGGTTTCTAGGCGTGCGAAGCCGTGTTGGGTAGAAGTCGTATTAGGATAATTATACCCAAAGAACCCCTTTAGTTTTTTTTGGTCCCGTATTGGGATTGGTCCCATTTTTTTTGTAGTCATTAATAACTCGGGTCATCATAGTGGTGGCTCAACAACTATAAAGGTTCCAAGAAAAAAGCGCGCCAAGAAGTTTCGCCTAACGCAGTCATCGAACGAATGTCAAATGCGGCTAAGTGCTGAGAAAACCTCTACACAACTCTGACACCAGAGACTGTGAATTCGGTCATGGATCACACACTATGATTGAGTAAATTAATCTAATATCAGAAAATCAGTTTGTGAGAACGTAATCTGCGCGGCACTGCTTTTGCACTCGCTAGCCTTGACCTCTAAGTCTTTAGATATTAATTGCGATTGTGACTTGGGGCTGGTACTGTGCGGGCGAGGCGAGGGTCGGCGCAAGACATAAGAAGCGAGAAGCAACAGCTGTAGGGCGGCGCCATGTTGAGGGCTGTGCGGGGAGAGGTGCGCGGTCGTTGACCCGCAACTTCCCCGCTATCGATCCCATTCACGCGTGAGTCGCGACTCCGGCCGGCTATGAACAGAACACACCGCACGGCAAGGCGGGCGGAAAACATGCAATCAACGATCATCTGGTTGGTATATGTTGTGTCAGCTACGTACTAAATTAGTATAATACTTACTCGTCTGGTGCAGTGACCCGAACTGAGCCTTGGCCTTCTAAAGGAGAATCCGCCACTGATACTACTGGTACTGATCTTGTGCCATAACTTGCCATTCGCCAGCCTGTTAGTTTGCGCAGGTCTGCGCTTATTACGTCTTCCTGTCGGACGACCCGTCCCGGATATTTAGTATTAAGCCAAATCATCGACCTCATAATTATCTGTCCTCAGGGCTAGATCGAGGTCAAAGCAAGCCCATTTACAATATTGAAAATATATGTACATATAGTAAGACAGTCTTTGAAGGTAGTAGAGCTCTGTTGCAAAGTCCGTCTGGGGTAGTATCACCCCTTGCCCACTTCTGCTTAAAGCAGCAGTTATTTCACTGCTGTCTTTCAGTTCATAGGGTAAGGGGTCCAGTGAAATTACCGGTACCTGATACCATCTTATTAGTGTCATGTTAAGTTATGCCTAGGCAGTAGATTTGTGAGTGATGGTGACAACTTAATGTCAGGTGGCCCACCTGCTGTTTTGCTCACTTGTGGCCGTCCTGCTTTTTTTTATCACAAGTGAGCCAATGAGCAAGTTGGCCAGGTGGTAAGCGGTCACCACCGCCTATGATGACACCCATTGTCTTATTAGTGAAATAATTTTATGTAGTTTTTTATGTAGTCTATAGTAGGTATGTAGTTATTACTATGTATTATTATAATATTATATTGGCCGTGTGGTGCCGGCAAAGAATAGTACCAACCCATACATACCCGTGGGTGTCGTAAAAGGCGACTAAGGGTTAACTGGAGGATGGGCAGCAGCATCCTCCTCTGAATCTTACATCTTACTTACTGCGGTCACCTACAACCGCGGTCCATAGTGCCAGCCGTAACGCTAACAAGCGAAGTGACTATGGTACTTCCCCTCCACATTTTTCCAGCATAAGCTAGAATTCTGGAGGGAGCTCCCTGTCCTGTAGTGGACGTTTCATGGGATGTTATGATGATTATTATAATATTATATATGTACTGATACTTATTTTTATTTGATGTGTACTTATTCTTGTCCCCGTCATATACTTTTTCACACTAAACTCTGGTTGGCTGGAAGAGATCTCTTCATAGAGATAAGCTCGCCATTGTGAACCTCTTCTATCACTACTGTTTTGTTTTATTGTGCACAATAAAGAATATATAATAATTTGACACTAATAAGAAAGCAAAGCGTTTTACCCACCCTGAGAACTAAGATGGTATGTCTCATGTGCCAGTAAGTTCACTGGCTCCCTTACCGTTCAACCGTCCGTACTTTACGGCAGAAAAAGGCAAACTTCCTGCTTTACCCGAGACACGAAAATATGCACCATCAGATGCTCCATTTCTGATTGGCTCGAACCCACCTATAAGCAAATAGATATGTTTACAATTAGCGCGTGACGTGTTCTGCTCTGGCACTGCTATCGTTAACATTTGTATAAACAGCCAACATTGAATTATCGACAGCTGAATGTGTAGGAATTGGGCCGGTAAACATAATACTTGGAATCTAACCAATTGCATAAGCCGTCTGATTTGCGCCACGGCAGCGTATGAGTATATTGTATAGCCAGAAAGCAAAGTAGTGTTTTTACGGCGAGAGTGTCCTGGATTTCGAATCTTGCTGAGTGGAGTAAAGGATTCCATAGTAGAATCGTAAATGTAGCGACTACGTATGAGTACACACACGCAACTTTCCATTTGCTATGTGAAAAATACGCTCATTAAATACCAGAGTAATATAAAAAAAGCCAGTGTGGCCTGTATTGCGAAAATTATGGCTTTTATCAAAATAAGATGAAAACTTATAATTTTTCAAAATTTCTCTACGTTTGTAACTAAATAACAATCAATCTGAACAACCTTTTTGACTAAATAACTCTTTGAACTGAACAACTATTCAAGCTGTTTTCCTTTCAAACTACGTAAACGAATATTATTAAACTGTGATAATATCGAAAAAATTTGCAGTACTTGGTGTCTAGTCTACTAATCTCCGATACAGTCGAATTCATAACGTCGTTCACTGACAATAGAGTAGAATATTGGTTGGATGAATTTTCACTGGCAGTGATTAGCATCATAACCAATATCCTGCTCTATTGTCAAGGGACAAAGTTTTGAATTGGCATGTTGCGAATAGTATCGTTTCGATATATCGGAATTTGAGAGAAGAGTACACTGGCGGACTGTCACAACATAAAGTCTGCCATCTGATGAGCCTCGTGAGAGAAGTGTTAGAGCAGGACGCAGCGATGTGCTACACATTGGAGCGACAGAGACAAGTATCGATCCGACCTGCTCTCACCCATAGTTTTTCCACGTGTCATTCTAATCAAGCTATATTATTTCGACTATAGTGAAGTGTAAAGAGTCTCCCAGTCGCCTTACTAGTCGGTCAAAAAACTCAGTTAAGTTGTACAAAAATCAAGAAATCTTTAAAAATCTATTTTTTTAGTATAAACTTTGTTTGCAAAAAAGAAAATATATCTTTTTTTACTTGTGAATTGATCATTAGTACTAAGAACGGAAGCGTAAATAATCCGTAATAGCCATTTTATGCGTGATTCTTAACAATGTTTTTTTCATGAATGGAAAGTGTTCTCTCCAGAAAAACTGTGGTACTTAGTAACATTTATTAGGCCCATGTCACATATTTCATTGAGAGAAAGATACAAATTTAACGTTTTTAGGATTTTATAAAAATCTATACATTTTAGTATGGAGGTCCCTCGCAAGAAAGTGATACGCTTATGGCTCCCTCCATAGCAAAAAGAGCTGCTAATTAAACCTCCTTGAGTAAGGTTTGAATGCAGCATGTAATCCAAAAATGCAAGTCAACTGCAAACGTACTACAGTATAAATGAAACGAGAAGCACAGAATAGGTAATAGTGCGGGAAGTAAACACGGCTTTGTAGAATGAGTTCCTTGTGTCGCGCGGTATTATGAGAACAACATACCGTCTTCTCGTTCAAATCCTCATCTCGTTCATAGTACAGTCAAGAGCACTTTTTAGGGATCCGATACCAAAACGGTAAACAAAAGGAGGGTTCCTTTTGTTTACCGTTATGGTACGACTTTGTCTGTCTGTCACACCTGTATGTTTATCTCAGTAACCACTCATACTATCGACTGGAAATTTGGAATAGTTATAGAATATGGTTGCCCAACTTAATTGTACATGAAAGAATTAAAACAAAAAATATAATTATTAATGTAAGGGGCCCCAATAATTTTGACTCGGTCCTAAAAATGGAACCCTCGGCGCGCAAGTCCAACTCGCACCTGACCGGTTTTCATATATGTGACAAGTGAGCAAACGGGCAGGTGGGCCACCACCACACCGCCCATAGAGCCTAAGGTCTTATTAGCGGCATAACATGACACTAATAAGACAGCAAAACACGTTGCCCACCCTGAGAACTGAGATGGTGTGTCTCGTGTTCCGGTAATTTCACTTTCCCTTCTTCAAACCGAAACACAGCAGTGCAAATATTGCTACTTTACGGCAGACATAGGCAAGTTAGAAGTAGGCACTTTACCCTAGACTGACTTTGCACAAAAGCCCTACATATTCAATAAAATTTCAAGATTGACACATTGGAATTAATACCGTTCGTATTTCAATAGTCGTAGGAGCTAAAGTCGCTCTGCGAGGATCAAGCTTTATCTGCTCTTGGCTGTACCTTCATACGCTTTTAGATGGTAAGGTCATGTTTACACAACCCTTAAACTTTATCTTGAACAACAATATCAGGTATCTTGTTGTGGTATCGTACTCCCAGACCCGCGAAAGCTGCTTAGAATTTTGCCTGTTTAAGAGCCATGGAGCACTTGAGATTCTCAGTTGCGACTGAACTGTCGTATTGATTAATCCCTTCTCAAGTGTGAGAGTGCTCTCAAGATGTATTTGAGAGGTTAAGTTCCTTTATAAACAAATCGTACATACTCAGTTATTTATTGCAATTGTTAATTTATTAATTTTTTGTAATTTTAGCTAACTGTGACATATTTTTGTATTTAATTTTTCTTTGAATTTTTCCATGACATGAATTTTTATTGCGTTATTAAATTAATTTTTGTGTTGATACTTTTTGACAAGTTGTAAAATCATAATAGAAATTTATTTAATTTAAGCATCTCTTTTCGCACACAGTTTGTACTGTTTTTGAATAAAGATACGAGTATGATGATGATGATGATATTACCGCTCTCAGGAGCGATATTGGGGCAAATTTTTAGTTAAAGTTGGTTGATCAAAACCCGTGTCTCTTGTGATGGCAAAAAATAGTATCAACCCATCTCTACCCACGGGTGTCGTGAGAGGCGACTAAAGGTTAATAAACCACAGGATAGGCAGCAGCATCCTTCTGTGTATTATATCATCTTACATTCTGCGATCACCAACAACCGCGGTCCATGGTGCCAACCGTAACGCTATGCTAACAAGCGTGGTGACTACGGTAAATCCCCTCCAAAGTACCACGCGTTATTGCTGGAGTTCTGGAGGGAGCTCCCTGTCCTGCAGTGGACGTTTCATGGGATGTAATGATGATTTATTAAAGTTAACGTTAACGTTAGTCACGCAATAAGTACTCAACCGATTTTAATGGTACTTGTTTTAATTGATACTATTGATAGATAATAGCTTGCCATGCATGTGTATCAGGGATGTTTGCGTTTTCATTCTCTCTCACCCACAGTATTGGCAGAAACGTGATGAAGTAACTCAACGACACAACATCAGAGCAACCATGAGAGAACTTTATTGCCAAAAGGATATTTAAGTTAGTGTAATTTCGTGTAAAAAATAGCAAAAGTGGGAATATTTCAGTAATTTTTTTTATGTGACTAGTTATGGGGCAAATCAGCACACGAGACAAACCATCTTAGTTCTCAGGGTGGGCAACGTGTTTTGCTGTCTTATCAGTGTCAAGTTATGCCGCTAATAAGACAGTAGCCAACTGATGGAAAGCGGTCACCACCGCCCATAGAGTCCGCTGTCTTATGAGTGGCATAATTTGACACTAATAAGACAGAAAAGCTCGTTGCTCACCCTGAGCATAAGATGGTGTGTCTCGTGTGCCGGTAATATTGCTGGCTCCCTTACCCTTCAAATCGAAACACATCAGAGTAAACACTGCTATTTCAAGGCAGAAATAGGCAAGGGGTGGTACTTCCCCAGACGGACTTTGCACAAAAGCCCTACCACCTTTATGTGTTCTACGTTAATCCAAAAGGATTTCTGTGTATGTATTGTGGTTACGCAAGTGTAGTGTACCTCGTGAGATTGAAGAGAAAACTCGTCAAGCTGTCAGAATGTTTGTTTACTAGACTTCCGGCTTTCGCATGGAATAGGCTATGTGTAAGCGAGTACTGGCGGCATGGCTCGCTTTGATGTGGGTGATGCTTTGCGCTAGTGGAAACTTGTTTATTATCATCACAACATCGCTTGAAAAATCCACTGCAGGGCTCCATCCAGAATTCCAACCTTTGCTGGAACGATGTGGAATTAAGTACCTACCATAGTTACCACGCTTGTTAGCGTAGCGGCTGGCACCATGGACCGCAGTTGTTGGTGACCGCAGTGTGTAAGATGGTACGCTATATGAGTAAACTCTGCACTAATCATGTCCATCTCAGTGATCCCCAATTATGAGGTTGCCTGGAATAGATTGCTCTAAGCAATAAGGCCGCCTTTTCGCGCAATCATGATTGTAAATTTGTGTGCAATAAAGATTTTCTATCTATCCTTCAGTTTATAATCCCTTAGTCGCCTCTTACGACATCCACGGGTAGAGATGAGTTTGCCGGTTATTTTTTTGCCTGTAAATGTCCTAGAAGACTTCTGAGCTTCTGAAAGGAGCTGGGCTGGCTTAAATAACTAGCTTATCAGCCTTACCTAACTAACACAAATTGAAATTAATTGAAATTACCATACGGGGGTTTTCAAGGGCGAAAAATCGATCTAGGTAGGTCTCATGTCTGAGAAAATTCGTTTTCCCTGTGTTTTTAAGCATTTTGTTAAAATTCTGCGTTTTAATCAGAAACCTAAAGCGCCATCTGTTGGCGGATAACATAGCTTGCCCACCCGATGATATTTTAATGTTGAGATGGCTATGTAGAGCGAAGCTCGGCCGCCCAGGTACTAAGAGTTTAATTGCGGAGACAAGAGCCTTCTAACTGACTAGGTAACCTTGTGACTCAGGACTCCTGGTGTCCACCCCTCGGATAAAATTATAAAATGTTCTTTGGCAAAAGTTGTTCAGTTAAATGTCCCAAACTTAAAAAACCAGCCTAACCTGCACGCAAAAAGGACCAAACTAGAGTTTAATTGTGGAAACAGGAACCCACTAACTAGGTAACCTTGTAACTCAGGACTCCTGGTGTCCGCCCCTCGGATAAAATGAGGAAATGTTTTTTGATAAAAGTTGTTCAGTTAAGTGCCCCAGACTTCAAAAATCAGCGTAACCCGCCCGCAAAAAGGACCAAATTAGAGTTTAATTGTGGAAACAGGAGCCCACTAACTAGGTATATAACCTCATGTCTATGGACTCCTGGGGAGTCATTCAGAGATGTTTCGCTAGTACGGGGCGAGCAAAACCCAAGTCTAACCTTGGTCTAACTTATTTCGCTAGCACAATAAGTTAAAACTACATTTATTCTAGGTCTATGGCCGTGATAAGAAATAATGTCATGTTAACCTGTGAAGACGTTGTACGTATAGTACTTATCTAGTCCCTGGTGAAGACTTAATATCACATGTGATAGAGAAAATTTGACAGTTGATCTCTATAGCAATTTTCCATAGAGTTCCCGGAGAATGGAAAATTTGTGAAAATTGTTTCGAAGATTATTCAAAAACATACCTTATTACGTAAACAACTACATTTTATTTTTGTTTCTTCAAATTGTGACATTGTGATTCAGAGGTTAAGTGACAGGTAATTACGATCGGTGACAGAGCTAGACCAAGGTCAGACCTGGGTTTTGCTAGCCTTGTGCTAGCGAAACGTCTCTGAATTGCCCCTGGTGTCCAGCTGTCGGATGAAATGAGGAAATGTTCTTTAGGAAAAGTGGTACATTTCGATGGGCAGATTAATTACCGCCCTTTCTAACAAAGGGCAGAATGCGCACGCTAGAACGGAGCGTATTCGCGCTGTTTTACGTTTTTCGCTCATTTTTGCATTTTATGCATAATATATGGAATCTTATCTTATCTAGCCTATAATGTCCCACTGCTGGGCAAAGGCCTCTCTCTCTTCCCTCCATTGGTCCCTATCTAAAGCCCGCTCTTGCCAGACCTTACCTAAAAATAAACGGTAATTTACAATGTGCAAAAGTTTTGGCATCATAGATTAATGGGTACTATAGAAAAACGGTTTAAAAGCAAAAAGCAGAGGTAACTTTGGATTTTTTTATGGCGTACAAAATATATTTAATCGTGTTTCGGAGTCGGCCATATTCTTGAAAAGATGCTTAATTATCACTAAGATTATCACATTATTTTTTTTCACCGCCACATATTCATAATTTTTCGTTAAATACCTGCTCAAGTGAAGCGTATTTAGCTCTTATCAGCCCCTTAACAGCCTGCGATCTGTCGCAGCGGGTCTTGTCTCTCGCTCGCATTACAACGACCACGCGAGCCACGGCCAAGCGCCACGCACACGCGGTTGTAAACACCAACAACTACGTTTCTCGTTTTATTACAACAGAATTAGATTTACGGCCGCCCGATTGAAGCGCCCGTCGCGACGTGAACCACGTGCCTTGTACACATTCTATTATTAAATGACATACCGTGCAATAACGTTTAAAAACACATTAAGCGCAAGCAATACGAAATTACAAAGGATACGTAGAAAAAAAGCCTCGTGTGGTGTCGGCAAAGAATAGTACAGTCAAGAGCACATCAAGCTTGACACATTGGACTTTTTACCGTTCTTATTTCAATAGACGTATGCGCTAGAGTTGCACTGCGAGTGTCAAGCTTGACCTGTCTTTGACTGTACCAACCCATTTCTACCCGTGGGTGTCGTAAGAGGCGACTAAGGGTTAATGAACCAGAGGATGGGCCATGGGCAGCAGCATATATCTTTCTGTGTATCGTATCATCTTACATTCTGCAGTCACCGTCAATCGCGGTCCATGGTGCCAGCCGTAACGCTAACAAGCGTGGTGACTATGGTAATTCCTCTCTACATTGTTTCAGCAAAACCTGGTATTTTGTATGGAGTTCTCTGTCCTGTAGTGGACGTTTCATGGGATGTTATGATGATGAATGATTATGAGAGGTAGCTACAGTGATAAATCATCACTGATTATTTTCAAATTTACAGTCAACAGCACGGCAGTAGAAACACTTTTGGACCTTAAGGCTTGATAATAGAGTTGAAAATAGTTTCTACCGATGTGCGGTTGACCGTACTAACGCACGCGGTCACTCCTGCACTCAAAAATAGAAGCGCTCTCTAGCCCTGTCCTGGTGACCTTGAAACAACTGAAAAGTAAACTTACCAAACAATAAAATAGAAGACAATAGCACAGTAAATATATAAGCTAAAGCAGTATGGAAACTCCTAACAAACGTCCAAAACTGGCGCACTCACACATGCGCACACCGCTACAGGAAAATAAGCAGTTTTCGCGCTGAAGTAAGTCGTGGGTGCTAAAACCATAATACAAACAAATAGGTACATATTTAGAGTCCCTATAAGTATGTCCCTGTCGTTGTGCGATAAAAGGCGACTAAGTATCTTAATCTGCCCTTGCCTGATAAAAGGCGACTAAGTGTCCTCATCTGCTCTTGTGTCATAAAAGGCGACTAAGTGTCTTTATCTGCCCTTGTGTCATAAAAGACGACTAAGGGACTTAACCTTCCCGTGTGTCGTAAAAGGCGACTAAGTGACTTCTTAACCTTTTCTTGTGTCATAAAAGGCGACTAAGTGTTTCGTTCTGCCCTTAGGTGCTAAAAGGCGACTAAGTGTCTTAACCTTTCCTTGCGTCGTAAAAGGCGACTAAGGGTTTCGGAAAAATTTGTTTAGTTTTACGGTCCGAAAACATGCTAAGAGGAACTAAGTTGATAGAAGCACCCCAATATTTGAGTTCATCATACTATTCTTATTTCAAATTTCTGGGTTACAACCCTGACGATCTGACGCAGAATAGTTCTTTTTTCAAAAAAAGGCCCGAGTTTCCATACTGCTTTGGCTTATATATTTACTGTGACAATAGTCTTAGAAAATAATACAGGAAATCTGACTGTATTTAAACTTTACGATAACTTAATTACGATAGCTTACCGCCTACGCAGGATTTAAACGAGAAAAATCCTTAATAAGAAGATGGTAAAATCTAAGATAAGACGCTAAAAATAAACGGTAATTTACTATAGTACGATAACCGGCTGAAATAAAGGGTGTAAGAGACGGGATCACGAAAACTGAAAGGACATAAAGTCAACGTAACTGAACAACTTTCAGTGACTAAAACTTTCAGGAAATGAAAAAAAATCTGAACCTTCATACGAAGTTGTAAACTTTATTAGACAGTTTATATGGAGAGACTGATATTTTTTTTTTCATTTTCAGAAAGTTTTATTCATTGAAATTTCTTCAGTTACGTTGACTGATCATGCCTTCACAGGAAGGCGGATTGAAAAACGACGACGTTTTGTAATCGGGCGCGCCGAAATGTAATACGGCGGATTCTACAATCCGGCTGCGACAGATATAAAGTGATGTTCAGAGCGAAAAAGTGATTATCTGTGATAGACTTACTAGCTTATACTGATTATAATAAACGCGGCGGCTTTAGCTAAAACAGATCAGTCTAAAAATCTGAACAATAATGAGTTTACATAGATTGTGCGCATTTTTTGTTTATGTGAAATCCAACATGGTGGGATCAGATTTCATTCGGCCCGACTTAACTTGTTCTTTCTTGTTGTTCATTCCAGAGTTTTTTTGGAAAAGGTAATATCGAATATCATTGATTCCATAAATAAGGGCAGTAAACTTCTGACCATATTGAATTTTCTCTTTTGACAAACAACGATTGTAGACAACTGCGTGACTCCGAAAGGATCTAACGCGGGTTTAATTTCAAAGTAATAAATACAGTAAGAACCTCACGAAGATGGCCCTTAAATAAACTTTTCCTAGCTGTAATAAAAGGTGATAATGATAACATGCTGTAAGTGCTGTAACGCGGTAATAGGCAAGCCAATCAAAGCCATAGCCATATCCAAGAAATCCCGGATCAAAACCTAAAAATGTACGCTAAAAATGTACTCATATTCCTGAGTTATACAAGTTGTAACAGAAAGGGTATATCAACCCAGAAAGGGTCAATCTGCCCTCGAAACTGAACAACTTATTTTGACCTCCCGTACAAAATGCTCTATCAGGTTATTCAGTTTCTATGGGAGGCCATAATTTTTTTGTCCTATTTCGACCTATGTTCCTTTCGGAAAGTTGTTCAGTTTCATGGGCAGATTCACATCCTACAGGGTTGGTATACCCTTCTTGTTACACCTTGTATATGTGGTTCCTTGCTCAGTGGCTTCAGCATCGAAGTTGGCTCCAAAGAATACTACTAACCTAATTACTCACCTACAAACTCTAATCTGTCAAAATGTATGTAAATAAATAAAATTTTAATAAATTCTAAGAGACCGAATTTAGATTGCATTAGCTTTTTCCAATTTAAAAGCATCCTTGATTGATGATTGATTACTTTTTAATGTTTTCAGATGTATACTTTTTTTTTTATTCTTGCTACCGACCTTCAAATAACTTACCCTCAATTTAAATGTTTTAATTACGTAGTGAAGATCTGTAATTGGCTAATGTATAGATTACTGTATTGGTTTATATTGTATGTATTAATGCTGTAGATCTTAGTTAAATAAATAAAATAAAAAAAATAAAATAAAAAATAAAAATAAGAACACCAAGAAAGCTCTACCATACTTTCGAGGTCTCATAGAAACACCAACCGTCTTACTACAAAAAAGTTAGACATCTGTTGAACACTTGATTAAAAACATCGTACCAAATAACTCTGTCTATGTCATTGATGCGCAGAAGTCAAAAATGACTTATTTTCTTATGACTTGACTTCTGCGCATCAACTGACATAGCCAGTTATTTTGTGCGCATTTTTTAATCAAGTGTTCAACAGATGTCTAACTTTTTTGTAGTAAGACGGAAGTTTAGATTTAAACGACCGGAAAAAGAAGAGAGAGTTTGCAAAAACTAGCAACAATGCATGGGGCATCTGTATATTTCCAGTAGAGGAAAGAAAAGAGGTATCTAAAGAAAAGGTTATTTTAACCAACTCAAAAAACAAAATTCATCATAACATCCCATGAAACGTCCACTACAGGACAGGGAGCTCCCTCCAGAATTCTAGCTTATGCTGGAAAAATGTGGAGGGGAAGTACCATAGTCACCTCGCTTGTTAGCGTTACGGCTGGCACTATGGACCGCGGTTGTAGGTGACCGCAGTAAGTAAGATGTAAGATTCAGAGGAGGATGCTGCTGCCCATCCTCCAGTTAACCCTTAGTCGCCTTTTACGACACCCACGGGTATGTATGGGTTGGTACTATTCTTTGCCGGCACCACACGGGACAAAAACAAAATTATTACTTGCAACAAAAATGCACAGATGTTGTAAACACTAAATACATAGCATACCAGTAGAAAGTAGTTTAACTAAAAATTTATCACAAGTATAAAACAGAGCGCAGATTCCTTACGCGCGGGCGCTACCGACTGCACACCAGTCTCTAAGTTTAGTACCTACCCTAGAAAGTAGTTTACCTAAAAATTCATCACAAGTATAACAGAGCGCAGATTCCTTACGCGCGGGCGCTACCGACTGCGACCGGCGCGGCGGGCGCCCATTTAGTGCTCTGTGATATGATAACCTGTCGTGTGGATTGCAAATTTGTGAATTTATTATTTCTTTTGTTCGTACAGTGACGGCGTTGCGCTCACACTGGGATGAGGCAAACGCGCGCGTGCTTCAGCGCAAAGCGCAGCTGGATGCCATGCTGGGAGACTCTCAGCGGTACGAGGCAAGGCGGAGGGACGCGGACGCATGGCTCACACGCATGGAGACTCGCCTTGCAGCCATGCAGCCACCTGGGCACACGGCCGACGTGCTTGAAATGCAGCTGCGTGAACAGAAGGTACGAGTATATAACTATCCAGTAATACTCCGGGTGTTTCCTGGATGCTATGCCGGGAGACTCGAGCGGTACGAGGCAAGGCGGAGGGACGCGGACGCATGGCTCACACGCATGGAGACTCGCCTTGCAGCCACCTGGACACACGGCCGACGTGCTTGAAATGCAGCTGCGTGAACAGAAGGTACGAGTATATAACTATCCAGTAATACTCCGGGTGTTTCCTGGATGCTATGCCGGGAGACTCGCAGCGGTAAGAGGCAAGGCGGAGGGACGCGGACGCATGGCTCACATGCATGGAGGCTCGCCTTGCAGCCATGCAGCCACCTGGACACACGGCCGACGTGCTTGAAATGCAGCTACGTGAACAGAAGGTACGAGTATATAACTATCCAGTGTTCTAAAGAATACTCCTGGTGTTTCCTGGATGCCATGCTGGGGGCCCGCAGCGGTACGAGGAAAGACGGAGGGACGCGGACGCATGGCTCACACGCATGGAGACTCGCCTTGCAGCCATGCAGCCGCCTGGACACACTGGAAAGTAAAAAAAAATAAATATCTAGATTCCCAAACCCTGTTTTCTACCCAAAAAGGGTAAATGGGGTAAGGGGTAATTGGCAAGGATAAAAAACGAGACTATATTAATACGCCTCCGATGCTGTCTGTCTGACAGCGGGCTGTATCTCATGAACCGTTCGACAGAGCTTGACAGTGGTTCACCAGTCGCCGCTGTTTACACTGACTTTAGTAACGCGTTTTTTTTTTATTTGAAACTGTTTAATATCTCAGAGTTTATAACTTATTTTACAACTAAAGACTACACAAGCCTGATGGGCTTATTGGCAGTCAGTGAGTTAAGTTTTAAGAGTTTTACAATAAAATTTCAGTAACTTGACTAATGCGACCCGAACGTTTAAAGTGCACAAACATGCATTAAAAGGATTTTAGCATTTAAGTATCACAATTCTTTAAGAAATACATAATAGAAATACTATTTACATAAATAATAAACAGAAAAAATAAATAAACTGACATATTTAAAAGTCCAAGAAGTAGTTTCATAGGCATTGTATGATAAAGTGAATCACCACATTCTTTTACGAAAGCTAAACTTATTCGGTATTGGAGATCCACTCCTTCAATGGTTTAAGTCATACATTAATCTGGAACACCAAAGCCTGTGTGTTTAAATATGGATCGACTTAAAGATCTTGAGACGAGAAATAGATTTGCTGTGACCTTAGCCAACTCTCTACCACTTCCAAAGACCGGTAATGTGAATGCAGACTGGGGGTCATTGTCTACTCAGATCTTAAACACCGCCACAGTTACTGTCGGTTACGGACTTTCACGTAAAAACGAGGACTGGTTTGATGATAATGATAAGGTCCTGTCAGAAGCAATAGCTAACTACAGACGCTTACTCAAGCAGCCAAGTGGAACTCGGCAAAGCGAACATATTGCAAAGATCAGTCGTAGAGGTTTAGAGGTACGTAGACAAGCTCGGGAAATAAAGAATAAGTGGTGGCAAGACAAAGCTTGTCAAATGCAGTGGCTTGCTGACACTAACCAGCTGGGGGAATTTAACAGCGAAGTTCGAAAGCTCCTTGGTACAGCCTGCTTTGCCAAAGTGCCGTTAAGGCCAGCTAGTGGCGAAGGCCTTCTTAAAAGCAAGGAGGAAGTACTCAAGCGATGGGCCGAGCACTTTAACACCTTGCTCAACGTGGATCACACGGCTGATTTACAACATGTCCTGTCTCTACCTCAACTCCCCACTGCTACTGAGCTAGATGAGCCGTTGACGCTTGACGAGATTGCCTATGCCATTAAACAGCAACAAAACAAGCGCGCGGTCGGCATAGACTCCATACCGGGAGAGCTGTTAAAATATGGCGGAGAAGAATTGCATTCGGTAATATGGGCACTTTTTGTTAATATGTGGGAGAAAGAACAAGTCCCAGACACTTTTAAAGTTTCTGTCATTAAGGCACTATATAAGAACAAAGGTGACCGATCTGACTGCAATTCTTTCCGCGGAATTTCCCTTTTGTCAGCCCCTGGAAAAGTCTTTGCTAGAGTACTACTAAACCGCCTAATGGAACTTTCCGAAAAAATTCTGCCAGAAACCCAATTTGGCTTCCGACCTGACCGAGGCACGTGCGAGGCAATTTTCTCAGTGCGTCAATTACAGGAAAAAAGCAGAGAACAGGGTCAAAATATGTATCTCTGTTTTGTTGACCTGGAGAAGGCATTTGACAGCGTGCCTCGAGAAGCCCTGTGGACGGTACTGGTGAAATTAGGTTGTACGGAAAAATATGTGAGACTAGTGAAACTCCTGCATGACGACATGGAGATCTGCGTCGCTGTCGATGGTGAACGGTCAGGCTTCTTCCCCGTAACCTGTGGGGTAAAGCAAGGGTGCGTCCTGGCACCCACGCTGTTTGCGTTGTACTTTTCAGTCGTAGTTCGCGAAGTTCTGGAGTCGAGTTCTGAAGGTGTCCACATCCGTTTCCGCACAAACGGCAATATTTTTAACTTAGCTAGACTGAAAGCTCGTACAAAAGTGTCCTATGCTATGATCACAGAAATTATTTACGCTGACGATCTATGTTTTGTAGCTGAATCTCCAGACGGCCTGCAACAGCTTATGTCAGTTTTCCACGAGTCGTGCCTTAGGTTTGGCTTGAAAGTAAGTGTCAAAAAGACGGAGGTGTTGTCATTAGACATACAAGGTCGTGAAACACTTGCCATCACACTCGGACATAATGTGTTGAAGCAGGTCGACAAATTCCGATATCTGGGAAGCACACTAACATCCAAGTGCGATCTTGATGCTGAAATCAACAGCAGAATCGGTGCAGCTGCAGCAGCGTTCGGTAAACTGGATACTAAAGTTTTCAGCTCACATGATATTAAACTTACTACAAAAATTTCCATATATATGGCTATTGTGCTACCTAACATTCTGTACTCTGCCGAAACATGGACCGTCTACCGCCGTCACATTCGCACGCTGGACCGCTTCCATCTCAAATGTCTGCGCAAAATCCTCAATATCCGATGGTCTGATCACGTACGGAATACTGAAGTGCTGCGAAGAGCTAATGTCGGTGGCATTGAGACCTACCTTATGCGGCGACAACTTCGTTGGAGTGGTCATGTGGCTCGAATGGCGGATCTGCGAGTGGCAAAGCGCATCTTCTACTCTGAACTTGAGAAAGGCAAGCGTAAGCATGGCGGACAACTTCTCAGGTACAAAGATGTGCTAAAGCGTCACATGAAGAAATGTAACATAGAGCCCTCGCAGTGGGAACACAAGGCTGTGGAGCGTGCCCAGTGGAGAACACTAGTAAGAGACAGAACACAAAGCTTTGAAATTAATCGCTGTCTTGAGCTTGATGCCAGACGCGAAGAACTGAAAGCCCGTCCACCTGTGGCGATCAGTTATAATTATATTAATGGAGTGCTCACGTGCCCGCAATGCGCGCGGACATTTATCAATAAGATTGGCTACATAAGCCACATGCGAGCACATGAACGCCATCTGCAAAGGAGTTGAAACAGTCGCCATGACCGAAATCGGTCGGATAGAATATATAATCATAGACCTCAAAGTGTCGTTATCAACGGTTACGAATCTAAGACATATTTCGCTGAATCAGGTGTCCCCCAAGGCTCTCATTTGGGACCAAATAAAACACTGCAGTAAATCTGTTTTTGCCGATGACTTAAAAATCTTTATTTACTTTATTATTATAATACGGTTGTTTTAAAAAACCCCACACCAAACATCTTCTCTTTAATGCCCTCGTACGCATCCATCTCGAGTACGCTAGTGCATCGTGGAGTCCTATCTATGCAGTTCACTCGCAATGTATTGAGAGTATTCAACGAGCCTTTACCAGGCACCTCGCTTACTGTTCCAGTGGTTTCTCACATAGACAACCCTATCAACAGCGTCTAAAAAAATTCGAAATGCTGTCTTCGTGACAGACGAAATATTCATGGCTTGTGCTTTCTGCATTAACTTATCAATGGTAAACATTTGAAATATCCTAGAAACAAAATTCTAAAAATATTACATATTCCTAATACAAGAACTAATCTTGTCACACCAATAGCCAAAATCTCCAATTATTAAAATAGTATTAGCAATAAAATAGATCTCGATGTTTTTCATGACTCTGTATTTAAAACTAAAGTTAATAGTTACCTTAAAGACAATACATAAGTGATCTAACTATAATTACTTACTTATGTTAATTTTTAAAATTATGATAGAAAATGCTATGTACGCCTGAATTGTCTTAAGCATCAGATATCTTACCTCTTTGTTATGTTGTAGTTATAGTTTAGTGTTTAAGATGTGGCTGTACTATTTTGAATAAATAAAAAATTAACCGTAATAGGTAGACAGTTGAAATGTTCAGAGATTATGTATTCCTGTTGCCGCTATAACAACAAATAATAAAAGTAAAAAAAATAAGGGGTCTTCCCTACTAAAAACGTGTATTTTACACGATTTTTGCTCGATTTTTAGGGTTCCGTACCCAAAGGGTATAAAATGGGACCCAATTAAAATGCCTCCGATGTCTGTCTGTCAGCGGCAAAGTTGCAGCGGGGTGTATCTTATGAATCATAATAGGTAGATAGTTGATCACAGATTATGTATTTCTGTTGCTTCTACAAGAACTGTTGCCTCTAACACAAAAAAATATATATTAGGGGGCTTCCATTTTAAAAACGTACTTTTTAGACGATTTTTGCTTGATTTTTAATTTTAGCTCTATCGTAAAAACGGGAACCCTTACAACTTATTGTGCATAAGCTAAAGAATAAAAACAAATAATAAAAACTGGTCAAGTGCGTGTCGGACTTGCACAAATTTGGCTCATATAGGTGTGGAAGAACTACTTGAACAATGACCTTGGCTGCGCAGAGTCGATTTTACATACAAATTGACGTGCGCAAAGCTTCCCCACCACGCGATTATAGTTCAAGTTGTTTGCCTTGCAGTATATACTTGGCTGGTTTTTAGGGTTCCGATACCAAAATGGTAAAAAAATGTAACCCTTATGGTGCGACTTTGTCTGTCTGTCACACCTGTATATCTCAGCAAACACTCATGCTATCGACTTGAAATGTTGCCCAACTTAATTGCACATGAGCGAATTAAGATTAATAATGTAAAGGGGGCCCAAATAGGGGGCTCAAAATTTTCAAATTGTCGAGTGGGGTATCATATGAAAGAAAGGGCTTTATTTGTACATTCTAAAATATATTGTTTGTATTTTTTTACGACTCTTAGTTTTCAAGTTAGTCCCATTATCTCCGAAATTTGTGAACGGAAAAATCGGAATTAATTACAGTCGATAATTTTTTTTTTTTTTTTTATAGAAGATGGGCTTACTCTTGACCTCGAGCTAGTCTTAAGACAGAGATGAGGTCTACGATGGAGCGAGCTTGCCCAGAAGAAGCCTATTCACTCGCGACTTGAATAGATTCGGGTTATATGAACTCGGGAACACAGACGCAGGCAGAGAATTCCACTCTTTAGCCGTGCGCATTATAAAAGATGTTTCAAAGCGCTTTGTGCGAATGTGCGGAATATCAACCAAGTATGGGTGATATCCTGCGGTGCGTCTGGACTCCCGATGGTAGAAGGGAGATGGTGGAATAAGCTCGTGGAGCTCTAGAGCACACTCTCCGAAGTACAATCTGTAGAAAACCGACAGACATGCAACTTTGCGACGGTGGGTCAGACTGTGAAACTTGGTTTTCACCAGCATCTCATCACCAACGAGCTTCTTGGCTCTGCGATCTATCGAGTCAAGTGCGGCTAGTTGGTATTTGGCTGAGCCATCCCAAAGGTGACAGCAATTCTCCATGCACGATCGGACTTGGGCTTTATATAAAACTAGAAGCTGTCCAGGAGTGAAGTAACGCCTCACCTTATTGAGGATACCCAACTTTTTTGCCGCAGTTTGGGCTTTTGACTCAATGTTAGCGCCGAAGTTCAGGTTTGCACACAGCTTCATGCCAAGTAGCTCGAGGCTGTCGGTAACTGGTACAGTTGTACCTCGAAAAGTAGGAGTCAGATTGAACGGACTCCTTTTAGCGGTGAACAGACACGCCTGAGTTTTGGTGGCGTTGAAACTCACCAGATTTTTGTCACCCCACTCGGAGACACGACTTAAGGTTGAGTTTATTCGCTCTACCATGGCTTCTCTCGAAGAACGTATCTCGTCACTGCTGGCTTTTGCGCTTGACATATATCTCTCGACGACAGTACTGTCATCTGCGTACCCAACAATACTAGGACCAAGTAGGTCGTTGATGTGCAGCAGGAAAAGAGTCGCAGAGAGAACAGACCCCTGAGGAACCCCAGCATCAATAGCCATGAGGTCAGAGGAGCAGCCATCAAGGACCACTCGGATCGACCGTTCACTCAGGAAGTCAGAAATCCAAGAGCAAAAGTCAGCGGGAATGCCGTATGCAGGAAGTTTGCTCAGCAGACTTGCGTGCCACACCCTGTCGAAGGCCTTCGAGATGTCCAGTGAAACGGCAAGGGCTTCGCCGTATTTCTCGATGGCCTCCCCCCAGCAATGCGTGACATACACTAGAAGATCCCCAGTTGATCGTCCCCGGCGAAAGCCATACTGACTGTCACTGAGTAGGTCGTTAGCTTCTAGGTATGTCAGCAGTTTACCATTAAGTACCCTTTCCATAACTTTGCAGAGTATGGAGGTGATGGCGATTGGCCGATAGTTGCTGGGGTCGGCACGACTACCCTTCTTGGGCACTGGCTGTACGTTGGCAACCTTCCAAGATTTTGGCACCGTTCTTGTTTTTAGAGAGAGGCGATACAGACGTGTTAGAACAGGAGACAACTCAGGCGCACAGTTTCTCAAGACTTTTGCTGGTATTCCATCAGGACCGCTTGCTTTGTTCACGTCTAGGCTTCGGAGTACTCTACGAACCTCTTTTGCGTGTATTGTGATCTCCGACATCGAAGAGTCACAGCGAGGTATCGTTGGTGGTTGATAAGAGCCGGCATCTAAACGAGAATTGTTTGCAAATAGAGACGCAAATAAATTTGCTTTCTCTGTTGCAGAGTGAGCCAGCGACCCGTCAGGTTTCAGCAGGGGAGGTAATGTCAGACGGCAGAAGTTTGTTTCGACCGATTTGGATAAGGACCAAAATTGTTTGCTACCAGAGGGGTAGGATGCAAGTTTGGTCCCTATGCGACTGACATGGTCGTAACGTGCCTTTCGGATCACCCTCTTGCAGAACTTTGCAGCATAATTGAATGCCTTTTTCTTCGCGCGAACCCGTCGAGCTCGAACTTTGCGATCACGGGCTAAAACCCAAGCTTGGTATGCGGACTGCATTCGAGCTGCAGCGCGAGCGCAGTCCGCATTGAACCAAGGTCGGGCTTTGTGACCGAGCGGTATGTCGGAGAATGGAATATAGTATTCCATCCCCTGCCGTATCACATCCGCAACCGCTTCAGCTGAACAGGAGGGATCGCCCGAAGAAAAACACACTGGCTGCCATGGGTAGGACGCAAAGAAGTGCCGCATCTCATCCCAATCTGCTGACTTGTATCGCCAAACTCGCCTCGTGCCTCTTGGGCTATCATCCGGAGGAGAGCTGATCGACACGGACTTCACCAGACAGTGGTCGGCTGTTCCCAGCGGGGCTGATACCGACACCGAGTGCCTGTCCGGATCTGTAGTCAGCAGTAAGTCCAAGCAATTGGGCGTGTGTCCGTCTACATCAGGCACCCGCGTAGCTACATTCACCAGCTGGGTGAGATCTAGCGACAATGCAAACCTGCGCGCCTCTCTCCCAGCATGGTCAGTTTTCTGGTATGGGAACAACCACTCGCTGTGGTGGGCATTAAAGTCCCCCAGAAAATGAAGCTGCGCTGTTGGGTACCGTTGTACGGCACAATCCGCCTTCTCTAACAGGTGCTCAAAGAGCCTGGTCGTCTCCTGGTCACCGCTGTGCGACCGGTAGACACCGACGTAGAGAGATTTCTCTATGCCGGTGTCCACCAGAATCCATATTGTTGATGACCCTGAATCTTCAAAGCAACGGAGACGCCGATAGCAAATGTCATCGCGGACGTACACACAGACCCCGGCTCGTTTTTTGAACTTGTGTTCCAACGAGTAACCCGGGTAGTTGAGGTACGCCACGTCTGACGGTGTTGCTATCTGCGTCTCCGTTAAAAAGAATAGGTGCGGCTTCTCGGTCTCAAGGTGGAAATGGACCGGATCGAGATTGGAGTGCAACCCCCGGATGTTAGTGAGGTGCACTTTTAGTGGGAGGAAGTGCCGCCGTTTAGAAACCTTTTTCTTTTTGGACTTTGACATGGAGAGCTTGTTGTTGTGGGGAAACGGAAACTGGTCGAGACGTGGCTAGGTTATCAAATGAGACTCTTCGGCTCATCTGACCAGTGGGAAACTCATCTGGAGACTGCGGGGACGCCCGAGCCCCCCTGAAATGGCCGTCGGGTCCTCCCGTCCAGTCGCCAGCTGGCAAGACGGAGCATTCCAGGATTTTTCGCTAGTTGGCGGGGCAGCCTTTCCCACGTCGGCTTTCGTGGTACTTGGGCCCCCATCTACCTGCGGTCGGCCAACGGCAGAGACCGTGCCTCGGATCCCGCTACCCTCCAGTATGAGTTACCCGGAACAGACTTGCCTAGAGACCAAGACCGATCCTAAGCCACGCAACTGACCACCTCCGATCCCCCAGTGGCACTGGCACTCCCGCACACCGACGGAACACAGACAAGCTGTTTGGCGTCGGGCTCCGGCGGGAGGGTGGTCGCGAGCCAGGCGGCCGAAGCCTACCACCGCTGAGAGAGACCTTCAGCCGTCGCCACAGAACGTGATGTCCCGCAGCGCCGTTGCCCGGGGTGGACCGCTAGGAGGTAGATCTCTACCACCCCAAATTGCCGAAATTTTCTTACAGATTAATGAGATCATAATTCCTATAATACTAATGCTATTTTTTTTTCATTTGTCTTATATTTGTAAGTTGACTTCAAGGTTATTTATTACAGCAAAAATACAACGATCTTTCTTAGTTGCACAGCTTTTAGAAATCTCCAAAAAACCTATACAAACAAATTTAGTTTTGCGGTCCTAAAAATTGACTTTATTGCTTCCAAAAATACTATAGGCACATCGGAACCCTCGGCGCGCGAGTCCGACTCGCCCTTGACTGTTTTTTTATATTCATCATGATATGTTTGTTGGCAGTCGTTCCACGCGGAAGTCCATCAGTACAAACACCAGTTGGAGCTGTTCGGTCAGCTGACGCAGCGGCTGATTGCCGTATACCGGAGTGATGACACTTCACGCATCAAGCGCGCCACCGAGAGTATCAACCTTCGATACAACGAGCTCAACAACAGGTACCGTTTGACAAAGGAATACTCTACATCTCGTACTGATAGATTCACTTCAAATGAGAGCTTGCTCTCCAGCCGGGCTAAGATGCGCATCGCGACTTGGTCGAGTCGCGCGCTACTGTCACTTTTTTATGTTTGGACGCGAGAAGACATAACCGGTTTAGTCTAAGAAGACTCGCCAAATCGCGATGCGCATGCATGTGGAAACGATAAGTGATCTCACTCGATTATTTCTAAACTATACAAGCTATCGAAAAAGTGGTTACTGATCCTGAAAGTGCTTCACGAGCTCTATCAAACGGTATCAATAATAGGTTACAGAATTAACTGGATCTATCTGAAAATTTAATGTTACCAGCTTCCATACATTTAGCACAGCCACATGGCACTCATCTGCCATAGCAAGTAAGAAGAGTGCTCAGAGGGAAGACTCCGTAAAAGAGGTCCCAGAGGTAAAGTAGCTCGTAGGGAAGACTCCGCAGAAGAGATCCTAGAGGGAAGAGTTCGTAGAAGAGGTCCTGGAGTGAAGAGTGCTCGCAGGGAGGACTCCGTAGAAGAGGTCCCAGAGGTAAAGTAGCTCGTAGGGAAGACTCCGCAGAAGAGATCCTAGAGGGAAGAGTTCGTAGAAGAGGTCCTGGAGTGAAGAGTGCTCGCAGGGAGGACTCCGTAGAAGAGGTCCCAGAGGGAAGGTTGTTCGGAGGGAAGATTCCGTAGAAGAGATGTCGGCGTTAAGACTCTAAGAGGAGGCTCGAAGTGCGAACTCTGTGCATGGTGTATCAAAAGAGATCTTACTTGCTATGGTATTATGAAGAGATGAGTGCCATGTGGTAGAATGTGGCTGTACTTAATGTATGGAAGCTTGAAACATTGAATTTTCGGATGGATCTAGTTTATTCTGTAAACTATTATTGATAAATAAACTAGGGTACTTATTAATGAAAAGGAAAACTTATTAATGGCCCAGATCCTACCTATTTTGTAATGGCTAATGTATGTTAAAAATAAGGCTGTAAGTTAAAAATAAAACAAAATAAAATAAAATACCATTTGGTAGAGCTCGTGAAGCATTAGTAACCAGTTCTTCAATGTCTTGTATAGTTTAGAAATAATCAAGTGAGATCACTTATCGTTTCCTATATAACATTGGAAAATAATAGGAGTCGTAAGTTGATAAACTGCAGTTGAAATTTATTATTTTACGTATAGATTTCAGGTAATTCATCAATTTAAATTTACTCGCGGTAAAATGATGCCACGAACGCGAGGTTTACGCTGATTGGTTGAATGTCGATTGTTCACAGCGATTGATCCAAAGAGATTGAGAGAGAAAGAGAGAGACCTGCGTAGCGAGGTTCAAATCTCTTTGGATTGATCCATACCTACGTGTATGATTTGATGTGTAGCAAAATCATTAGTTTTTCAAATAAATGACTGAGCGCAGCGAGGTTCAAATCTCTTTGGTTAGTTTATCAACGTACCGCCAGGCAGCGTAAGTTGATCAATTAGCTGAAATTTATTGCGTTAATGGCTTTCCTGAAGTAAACTAGCGCCCGCATCAGTTAAAAAAATATTACTCGCTAAATACAAAACTAATCGAAAATCCGTCTTACAAAATTTAAGTAAAGGTACCCTAGTTTATTTAGAACCTATCAATCTTGAAAAATATAGTTCACTGTAGATATAGATTTATTTTCTAGTTTTTGGTACATGATCCATTAATTAACAATAAAACCATTTAAACATTTTTTTCTTTAATTTTTTTTAGCATTGTGGCGCGGGGAAAAGCGCTGCACGGAGCGGTGTGTTCGCTGCAGCAGCTGGATCGATCGCTCGAGCAATTCGTCGCGTGGCTCTCCGAAGCTGAGTCGCTACTCGACGCTGCTGACAGGGATCCTCAACTACTTAAGGTCAGTCACGTTCATTCATGTACAGTCGAACCAACTGATTCGTGACCACGAATGTATTATACCATACTCCTTAAGCATCCATCTATCTTCACCAGATAAGCGTTTGTCAAGTTGTATATAGTCGTGCCTATTTGATCGACGCCATAGTAGTATAATAACTTGTGTATTCCCTCCCATCACTCCGATTTCTATTCCTACTCCTTCACTGTCCATGCGGCTAGGCTGTGGAACTCCCTCCCACACACTGTTCGCGATAGTCCCTCTATCGCTATCTTTAAAAAACGAGTCAAAGAGCACTATCTTTCCCTGTCTTAGTTATTCATATATTTATTAGTTATTTATTTATTTATATATAATATGCATAATATATATATATATATATATATATTTATAGTCGTTCGTTTTTCTTTATGTATTGTCCATTGTATTTTCTTGTGTGCAATAAACAATAAATAATAATGATAGAGTAATATAATTGTACTAAATACTGTAGTATCGAAATAGCCTTTATAGAGTTAATTCCACAGAATAAATATGTCGTCATCTGTCACAGTAAACGTCACGGGTTGCTAAAGTGCGATACGGTTATTTTGGCCGGTGAATAAAATCGGAACTAAAGGAACTGCTAAGGGATTTTGACATATAAAGATCAAAATATATGACAACAGCGCCCTCCTGTGAACGTCGCATTGTATTTTAAATTGGCACGCCAAATTTGCTGTAATTTGCTCAATAACGCCGATTTAAATACAGGGTGTCAATTTAATTGCGTGCCATAGCTCAGTGGCGGGATCAGTGTCAGTAACTGAACAACTTTTCCCAAAGAACATAGGTCGAAAAACGAAAAAGCAAATTTGACCTTCCATACAAAATGCGCTATCAGCTGATGCAATTTCTATGGGAGGTCAAAAATAGACTTTTGTTTTTCTACCTATGTTCCTTGGGAATAGTTGTTCAGTTTCTGATACTGATCCCGGCCCTGAACTATGCAATTAAATTAACACCATGTATAGTGCGTTATCTGTGTTCGTGACCCATTTTGACAAGAATTCGTTTGAAACTGTCAAAGCAATAAGTTTTTCTTCTTTGTCATTTTGGAAGCATGTTTGAACGAAATTCAACCTACTTGTATTTGAGATTATGTACGAAAATAAGCATAAGGGTCATGGTTCAAATTGGTCGACTGTACTTTTTTATATATATTTTTTTTCGATTTACATATATAGCTTGTTTAGAATGACAGTACGACAGAGCGATTTGTATATCTGCCACTTATACGTGTCGCTCTGTCCTGCTCTCGCGCTGTTTTAATGAGCCGGTTTTTAAAAAAGAAAAACTAGTTTTAATTTTCTTGATAGATAGCGTTGTTGGTGTAGGAAAATTTAACTGTCATCTTATTTTTCCTATCTGTTGTAAGTGTTGCCTAAGGAGGTTTATTTACTTCACGCTTCATCTGTAATTATTTTAAGTTCTTTAGCAACTATCTTCAGAGCCATCTATCGACACCTTTGAATACTCAGTTGACGCTTAGGTGCGAAACCGGCTCATTGTAATCAAGCTACATAATTACAACTGTAGAGGTCACTGATATAAACTAAACTCCTTAGAGTACACTGGATAGGCATCTTTCAAATAGGAAATTTTCTGTGACGTTTGTAAATTACGTTTTTAAAATGTCAAGTGGCACGCTCATCACTGTTGGTAATTTCTTTTTTATGGCTTTGTAAAATTTATGATTTTTTTTTATAAGAAAAATACGTTATAAAAAAAAATCTTTAAAGTAAATATTATTATGACAGACGTTTTCCAGTAGGCACCGGCTGACTTAATAATTTTCATACTGGTTGACCGTTTGGTATCAGTGTTTTTATTTTCCATTTTCCCAAAGATGATCAACAGCGCCATCTAGTTGAACTTTCAATAGGTGCTGGAAGACACCCTATTGTATTCGTGCCTATTTGATTGACGAAATAGCGTCCATGGAAATAACATTTTGAAAGCATGTTTTTTTCATGTTCAATAAACTACTTCGCAGAGTGTGCCCAAGAGATTGATCATGATCTTATTCCGCTATTACTCTTCTACCATAGGGAATTCAGATGCACCACAGGATATAACCCATATTTGGTTGATATTCCACACATTCGCACAAAGCGCTTTGAAATATCTTTTATGATGCGCACAGCTAAGAAGTGGAATTCTCCGCCTAAGTCTGTGTTCCCGAGGAATAGGCTTCTTCTGAGCAAGCTCTTTCCATCGTCGACATCATCTCTGTCCACAGGGCTAGATCGAGGTCAAGAGTTTACATTTATTAATTATAATAATAAAACACAATACAAATGCCTTCATCTGTGACAATATACGGCAAAATTTGTTCACGAGAGACTGACTGGGGGAGTTTTGTATTAGCACGGAAAATTTTCTGTCGTTTGTATAGATAAATCCAATACAGAGACTTTGTGTATATCAGTGATAGAGGTCCAGTCAGCGGCTGAAAAACTACCCGCAAAATATGATACCAACGAGGGAAGACAATCCGTACATAGTTTGATTATGTATGACAACTACAATAATTGCATTATTTATACCGCTAAATGCTTACAAGACTAGCCAAGACCTTTTTATTCTAACAATAAAAAAATATAATTAATTTCAAAAGTTTACAATAACAATGTTTGCTTGTAATGGGACTTCTAATTTCTATTAACGATCTCAGGACAGTCAGAAATCGTTTTCAATTTAATCGGAGCCGTATCTTCTCCGTGCTTCGATAGTTCGACGAAGTCATTAGTCTACTAACCTAACAGCTGACGGTCCTAAACCTATGTCGAAATCAATTTTGTGGCTTAAGAACTCTGACATTTACAGGGTTAAAGCAAGACCATGTTGCTCTAGGCATATATACATAATAAAGATATTGTAAATCTGTTTCCATCACCATATTTTGTTATGTAGCGTCACCTAGCGAACTATTGCTGCGACTGCTCTTTGTATAGTACCATCAAAGGCCATCTAAGGGTAGTAACATCCAACATTTAAAATTCATTCTAGCGCCCTCTCTGGAAAGCGGAGTGAACTTAAATACGTGCTCCTTGACTGTCAAGCTCGCGAGGTTGCTAGCGTATGTAGTACTATTATTAATTCTGTGCTAGCGTGGTTTGCGTTGCATGGAAATGTTACTAGATGGCGGTCGAAATGTTATCTCCGTCGTTTCCCTTCAGTGCTTTTAGATGGCTTTCAGGTAGCAGAGATGGCGGCAATAGATTTCTTAAATATTTTATCTACTCTCATATCGTAAATCCTCAATAATGCGTTTAAAAATTGTAGGTTACCACTTAAATAATATCAATCTGTGCCTAGGAATTAATCGTAATATAATAATAATTTATCGGTGGAAGTGTACTTTGAAGTATTGAATTTCCCGCGGGAGACCTGTTAAATAACTTAAAGTAAACGAAGAAAACTTATTGTATTTCACTTGTTACGAATGCTATAGGGATACTTTGTAGGTCGATGCAAGTATCTTTTTCGTATCTATAGTGACATTAGAAATAAAAGAAAAACTGATAAGATTACGGCACCTATTATGGAATATTTTCAATAAAAAGTATGTGTAGTATATTTTAATTTTCTACTAGAAGGTACATTTTTTATCTTTTTATTTCAGTTACAATATTACTCCAAGTGTAATAGACACCCCACTCGTCTTGTTTGAGTTTTATTTCGTTTCGAGCGACGAACTAGAAGTAAGCATGTCGAGATAAACATAATTAAGTTCAGCGACATTTGTAAATTAGACATAATTTTTTTTGTGTAATTAGAATAATATTAAATAAAAAAAAGAGTAAACGCGTTTGCAGTTAAACAGGACCGATTCTTAACCAACATTTTTCAGTTTCTAATAATTACCTCTGTTTTTGAGGTATTTGAGATTACCGAAGCAAGGAGGTCCAAAATCTTTGGAGATTACTATCTCCTTCTACCCTGTCTATGTCGAACCATCAGCAACGGCTGTAACCCAACTTTAGCCATATAGTCACATATAGTGTAGATACGCAACGAAGCAGTTGACCTCAACATAATTCTCTCAGGCAGATTTCATTTGACAGGATGATAAAGAATCATGAATTAAATGTAAATTCAAAATATCCAAAAAAAAATTTACAAAAAAAAATTTTCATACATTTTTTGTACTTTTTGTATGGAAAAAATAAAACTTCCGATTCTTTTTTTGGATTTTTTTATAGAAATTTTAATTTTAGATTTAATTTCATTTGAATCCACTTCGTTGACTGGACTAATAGCATTTTAACTGCATTCTTCTTCTTCTATCATGTCGATGGCAGACCAGTATTCGGCGACACAGATAGCGTTTAGTCTGGCTTTGTACAGATCCTTTAGCGATCATAATGTAGGTCATGATGCGCATGCTGTGAGGTGGGACATTGTTGGCATCGCACCGCATTGAAGCATAGCAGTTGGATTTTTCTATACAAATGTTATCCCCTGTTTTATTCCTGGATAATGCCCGTAGAGCAATGGTTTTTTTTTATAAAATCTAAGTCTACTCTAGGCATGCCCCTATGTTTTACTTTTGCGCAAAAAACAATTACAAAAAGAAATTTAAATTTCCAAAAAACCTAAAAATGCCCCATTTTGCCGCCCTATTCAGACGACTACCATTCAAATTTTAAATGGTTTTAAAATAAAAGAAAAACATAGGAGCATAGACCTACTCTTTCTTTAAATATTGGTATCAAAATTAATCGAATCGACTCAGATTTGAAGGAGAAAATAGGGGAAAACAAAAGGTCTGGTCAAGTTTTTTGTAGACAAAAGCGTAGTTTTCCCTATCGCACATGATAAAGAAAGAAAGAAAGAAAGAAAGAAAGAAAGAAAGAAAGAAAGAACAATTTTTATTTTAGTAATACAGTACTAAAAAAGGTAGCCACTCAGCGTATGCTACAGCACCTTGCGCTGCTGTAGCGCTGGTCTTCCGTGACCCCTGCGGTTACTCGGGTGCAGCGCGATGGCTGTAGTTTGTTCAAGTACCTATTTCTCGATTTATTCACAGGTACGATTCCCTCTTAAGCTTGACACATTGGACTTTGTACCGTTCTTAATTCAATAGCCGTAAGAACTTTAGTCGCGCTACGTTGTCATACTTGACCTACTCTTGACTGTAAGCTCTTACGTTCTACGTGAGCATAGCCTGTAATGATAGCACGGCACGTTTTACTAACTATGTTTAATTGGCCTTGGTATCGCGTGTACATGTAAATATTGAGGATTTTTGATAGCAATTAGCTTATGGGATAAATCACCCGGTTTATTCCCATCTAATAATTAGCACCAATTGACCTGTTACAGTCGCGGAATTTGATTTGGAACCCATCTAAGGGCAAAAATGCTTTAGCAAAGTCTATAATATAGAAGTGACAATTATTACCTTGCTTATACCTACCCATAATGGGTTAAGAATTAATTGAACTTCTGAGTTCTCAGTTGTTGACCCAAAAGATGGCTATGAACTTCCTGTCAAGGATAACCTTGCCCGTATCAGTTGAATCTCTTTTGTAGAAACTTTTGTACGATTTGGTGCATTAGTACACGCGCCATCTTGCAAAATGTCTAGCCATTACGAGGAGTGGCGAATTCCACAATTTATCTGCGACATATAGATATCTGTTAAGAAACTGTATTTATTTTTGTTCAAGTAAACTTGAATATTACAAGTGGAATGCAGTGAGCGAGCGGCTTGTCCAAGTACGCACTTCAGACATATTATCGTAAAATATTTTGGTTCTCCATGCTCCATCCACTTGTACCGGATAGGTCTCTCAATCTGTATAATTAGAAACATTTATTCAAAACAGATTTGAGTTACCTGGGAGACGGAGCAATGCTCGAATAATCTAAAACCAAAACGGATCAACAGATGGCGGTGTAGGTTTTCTAAGTGGTGTTATAATTTTAAACAAAATGTAGAATTTTCCCAGACATGAGACTTAACTGGATCGCTTTTCGCCCCCTAGAACACGTCAGAAGATAGCCGTCAGATCGTATAAGGAGGTAAAAGAGGCGGCTTTGGACAGAAAAATATGGAGGGAGTTGCACAGTTAAACTGACAGGGATGCTGCACCGACAAGATCCTAGCTCTTAAATTAAAGAAGAAGAACACGTTTTCAGGGTTTCAAACCAAAATGGTTAAAACGGAAGCCTTATGTTATGGTGCGACTTAGTCTGTCTGACCGTCTGCCTCAGCTGTTTATCTCAGCAACCACTCATGCTATCGACCTTAATCTTGGAATAGTTCTAGAATATTCCATGATTCGGAAGGCACGTCAGGCCGTTGGTTCCGGCTACTAGCTACGGTAGTTGGGTAGTAGTCATTAGATGAGCCATGTCAGAGGGCTTGGGCGGCTCAACAACTCTGACACGAGGGTTTGTGAGGTCGGTCATCGATCTGACCACCCACACGATATGATGATGATGACTCTCGCATGTCGCGAGAAAGTAAGTGCAGTGCTAGTGAACCATTTATTTCATTTTGCATTCATCTTCGCCTTACCAAGATAGATAAATCAGTCTTTGCTAGTAATAGGTCTCTCCCAAGTCACAAAGGCTGGCTATAAACCAGCCAAGGTAATTTTAAAGGTCATTCTGCGTAAAGTTCGTTTTGCGTTTAGGCCATTCTGCGTTTGGGTTGTTCTGTGTTTAGGTCATTCTGCGTTTGGTTCGTTCTGCGTTTAGGTCGTTCTGCGTTTAGGTCATTCTGCGTTTGGGTCGTTCTGCGTTTAGGTCATTCTGCGTTTAGGTCGTTCTGCGTTTGGGTTAGGTTAGGTGGTAGGGCTGTTGTGCAAAGTCCGGCTAGGGAAGAACCACCCCCTTGGTTTTTTCTGCCGTGAAGCAGCAGTGTTTGCACTGCTATGTTTCGGTTTGAAGGGCAAGGGAGCCACAGAAATTACTGACACATGAGACACACGATCTTATTTCTCAGTGTGGGCGGCGCGCGTAGTGTCAATCATGTTACAAATAAGACAGTGGGCGCTATGGGCGGTGGTGACCACTTACCATCAGGTGGCCTACAAGCTCGCTTGCTCACTTGTTACATAAAAACGGTCGTTCTGCGTTTAGGTCGTTCTGCGTGTACGTCGTTCTGCATTTAGGCCGTTCTGCGCTTAGGTGGTTGGTTTGGTCGTGGTTCAGTTTTATGGACAAATCTGAAGTACGCATGACTGTCCATATAACAAAATCACGGTAATTTTTTGTATACCATGGTTAAGATCGTAGCAGATCTTTGCCTACCCTGACGGGAAAGAGGCGTGATCATTTATAGTTCTACATACACCACACGTACGACAAAGAAATAGTACCAAACCTTTTCTACCCGTGCGTGTCGTAACAGGCGACTAAAGGCTTATTTATGAACCGGACGATGGGCTGCAGAATCTTTCTGTGTATCGTACCATCTTACATACTGCCGTCTCCAACAAGAGCGGCCAGCCGCAACGCTTACAAGCTTGGTGGCTATGGTACACCCCTTCTAACTACCACGTGTTTTTTCTGTAGTTTTGAAGAGAGCTCCTTGTCCTGTAGTGGATGTTTCATGGGATTTTATAATGAAATATTATTTAACAACTTTATTTACTACAACCACAAAACTGCGGCAGTCTAAAATTGACGGCCCTATTTCCCCCTTTGGGAGATGATTTTCCAAAAATGTTGTATCGTATTTCTCTTAGTAGGCCAAAACCCAAACAAGCAAACAATTACTTCAAAAACTTCTGTGTCTTATTTCAACCCTTTGGAAATTAAATAAATAATAAAAATAAATAATCAGCATTTTCTTTATTTATTTTGTTTATTTTCAGAAAGCAAAAAGTTTTAAATGCTTTACAATTACGTAAAACAGATGGACAGCGTAGGTTTAGAAATACTGATCAGTTGGAAACCTTTGCGGTACGAACCTCAAAAAAAAGTATTATAAAGGATACATTTCTGAATACCCCCATATTTGGGCTCCATTATAACATCCCATGAGACGTCCACTGCAAGACTGGGAGCTCCCTCCAGAACTCCGACAAAAACGCGTGGCATTTTGGAGGACTATAGTCACCACGCTTGTAAGCGCTGCGGATGGCGACCGCTGTTGTTCATGACAGCAGTATGTAAGATGGTACGATACGGAAAAAGATGCTGCATCCCATCCTAGGTTCATAAGCCCTTAGCCGTCTCTTACGACAACCACGGGTAGAGATTGGTTGGTAATATTCTTTGCCGGCACCACACGTGCATAGGTACTTGTTTAATTTGTTTTTATTCTAGTTCAACGAATAAAGGGGGTATTGAGCAATAACTTAAGCGTTTTCTTCGGAAAAGTCCTAACGAGGCGGAGAGGGTCTCAAAGTTCCCACTTTTGGGTTTTTTGCTAATATCTCAAAAATGGTGCGTTGGAGAGAAAAATGTTCGGAAGCAGAATGAAAGCCCATAAAATTCTCTACAACTTTTTTATGTAATTCTTATTCGAATTCTCAACCGCTTTCGAGCTACACGCACCAGAAAAGTGAAAAATAAAAGTTATGAAGCAAGTTACCACCAAGTGAACAAGTTGCCCCCTCAAGCACGGAATATATAACAGTAAACAAGTTTTCAGAAGTCTCACTCTTTTAATCTTAGTAAAAGCCGCCTTTTTATATACCTAAACATAGCGCCCCAAAGGTAAATTTCACCTTAACTCCACGCGTCAGGGCCCTGTTTACAATGCAGTTTGATATACCGAGTTTACGCTGTCGATTGCCAGGGTTAACTCCAGCGTCGGCCACAATCACGGTAATATCTGAAATACCTTATCTGAATTAAAATTCATTACATTCTGCTGGATTTGTACAGTCAAAAACATGCCATGCTTGACATATCTATATATCTATACATCTATACATATAATAAAAGAGTAGAAATCGCGTGTCTGTACTTTTGATAAATTTATAAAAACAATTGTGTGGGCGATAAGAAACGACTAATAGAACTCAAAAATATGTTTTCTGAACTTTTTGTCTGTCTGTCTGTCTGTATGTTTTCGATAAACTCCGAAACTACTGAACGGATTTTCTCGCGGTTTTCGCAAATAGATTCAGCTTAGCTCTGAGAAACATATAGGCTATGTTTCATTCAAATCGGTTCACTCAATCAGAAGCTACACTAATGTAAAGCATCAAATTGCCTGTAAGATAATAACTCACAAACCGATTTAAAAACTGAGTTTTCAATTACGAGTTTGGCTTACTTTTGTGCAACATAAAGGTTTAGTTTCATTGCAAACGGTACGTTAAGTTTCATGCGGCGGCGCAAATAACTCACAAACTATTGAACGGATTCAAACGGGGTTTTCAATAAACTGTCAAGCTTACTTCTTTGCAACATATTGGCTTAATTTCATTGAAAACGGCTCACTCAGACAGGTGCGTGAAATTTCCAGCGGAGGCGCCAATATCTCACAAACAACTGAACCGATTAAAACGAGGTTTTCAGTAACGTATTTGACTTACTCCAAGCAACATGTATGCTTAGTTTCATTGCAAACGGTTCACTCAGACATAAAATACACAAAGTTTCAAGCGGCGGCACCAATAACTCACAAACTACTAAACGGATTTAAACGGGGTTTTCAATAACGTGTTAAGCTTAATTCTTTGCAATGTATTAGCTTACTTTTATTGAAAACGGTTTACTCAGACAGAAAATGCCCGAAGTTTCAATAGGCGGCGCCAATAGCGAACAAACTACTGTACCTACTCCAACTGGCATTTCCATGACGTGCTTGGATTAGGTACTTCCGTGCAACATATAAGCTTAGGTTAGTTGAAAACGGTTTCACTCAGATAGAAGTTACGCAAAGTTTCAAGCGAAGGCGCGAATAATTCAAAAACTTTTGAGCAGATTCAAACGTGGCTTTCAATAACGCGTTTGGCTTTCTCCTGTGCAATAAATAAGCTTAGTTTCATTGCAATAGGTAGGTTCACTCTGACAAAAGATACGCAAAGTTTCAAGCTGCAGAACCAATAACTCACCTACTGAACTGGTTCAAAGTCAAACGAGGTTTTCAATGATGCGTCGGGCTTCTTTCTTTGCAACATATAAGCTTTATTTCATTGCAAACGGTTCACTCAGACAGAAGGTTCACGAAATTATAAGCGGCCGCACCAATACCTCACAAACTACTTGAACGACTTAAACGGGGTTTTCAATAACGTATTTGGGTTGCTTTCGTGCAATATTTGAACTTTTTTTTATTGCCATCGGTTCATTCAAACAGATAATAGGAGAGTTCAAAGTTTCAAGCTGTGAAACCGAGCTAAAATCAAACAAAGCTTATAATTTTGTACGGAAGAAAGCCAAATACGTTGTTAAAAAATTCCGTTTGATCCGGTCCAGTTGTTTGTGTAAAAGTCGTGGGTACAGCTAAAGATTGCTAAAATCTAGATTTAGTATTATTGTAAAAATAATAATAAAAAAAATCCTGTTTCGGCATGGCGGTGCAACAAATGTAAAAAAAATTATGAAAGTTCTAAAGTTTTGAAAACTTAGGAAGTAGATAGGTACTTATAAACGAAATACTTCAAAAAATAAAGAGAGAAGTGAATTATTGTTTCTTAGGAATTGTCTTTTAAGAGGAGAGATTAGTTACAAAGATTGTACGGAAGTGAAGTCCAACAGTTTTGTATGTAGGTACATGTAGAGTTAAAAGCATGTGAAACTAAACACGTTGGACTTTGTGCCGCTCTTTTTTCAGTAGACACAGAAGCTAAAGTGACTGAGCCTTAGATTTAGTTAGGCTTTGTTTTGTATAAGAAATAACGAAACCCATATCATAGTTACTCCGCGTGGAATTCGACTATGATTTTACACTTACGAGGATAGTGGGCGACCTAACGTAAACAAGAGGTGTTTAATTTACAAAAATCCGTATTATCGGTACTCTGTATACCTAATAATATAAAGGCGAGAACTGCACTGCCTGTTTCTCTGTCTGTTACTAATCCGATAAACCGATTGTGATAAAAACTTGGTACGAAGATAGTTTGAACTTTGAACCATGGGAAAAGTCATTAGCCACTTTTTCTGAACCCCACGCGGACGGAGTCGCGGGCAACAACTAGTTATTGATAAAGGAATGACCTCATATTTTCTAAGTTAAGAGTTCAGAGTATATCTACGTTTTCCTTTGGTAAATTAAGGATGGGTTGCACCATCTTACTTTAACATTAACAAACATCGAAACTTCAGTTAAAGTATCGGATAGGCCAAAAATGAGTTGCACCATTTGACAAATAGTTAAATGACGTCATAACTTTAACCTTAACCGCTCACTTTTCGCTGGTTAGTGCTATTGTTTGTGTTAAATTATCCATCAATAGTCAAACGCGCTGAACATATCCTCTCCAAACATCATTGTCGTCCATGTCTTTATTTTCTCCCACAGCGCACCAAAATCCGAAAGATTATTAGTAAATTAGAAATATTTCTTAGCTTCCTTGAAAAAACCTTTGTAAATAACAGACACCGAGCTGACATCAAATAAATGAACTGACGCTGATGACAGTTCATGACAGCGCAGCGCTAGAAACGAGTTTTTACGGTTATGTTTAATATTGCCACATTTAACTGTAAAATAATATTTTTAAGGCGAGGAGGGCGCTATTTCGAATCCAGAGCGAAGTGAAGGATTCTTGAGTAGAATCCCGAGCACGGCGAGGGATTCTAGAGTAGAATCCTGAACGTAGCGAGGGATTCAATAGGTCGCCCAAGGTAAAAATATTTTTGCAGCCGCGTAATACACTCTACTTTTCATCTCCCTCTATGAGAAAAGAATAAGAGGCTCATTGAGACACACACTCGTCATTAATTATAAATATAAAATACCATTACAATATTATTACTTGATGAAACAATACTAAAAATCATATTAAGTATTATTTGTAACAACTGAAAATGTTATTGACATTTTTGTATCAGTTAGGAACAGAACCTCTTTGGTTGGTGTTTACATTTAGATCATATTTCTTTTTTTATATTCATAATAATTTTAATAGTACAACCGGCCAGTATCATTTTTCATACAATATTTTGGTTCGACCTCTATGGTTGACCTAAAATATCCCTATGGTGGACCTAAATTCAAATTCTAATTTCAAATCCCATTTTTACCCGCTACGAAAGTCTCTCGGAGAAAACAGCTATTTTGTTCGCCTTTATTGACGAACCGTTCAGCGATTTTCGAATAGATGAGATGAAAAAATGTTACCCGCTTCGAAGTTGGGGAAAATCACGCCTCATTTGACTTGCAATACTTTTAACTTTAACGAAGCTAATGAATTCGCTGGTGCAACACATTTTGCTGCAAGTGTTAAAGTCAGCGATACTGTTAGTGTTAAATTTGACACAAACCTTTACTATAACTACTTGTACTTCTGTGGTGCGACGCAGCATTAGTATTTTTTATAAACGATACCTGTATGCTAATAAAAACACCTATAACAATCAAGTGCATCTTAAAATAGATAAAATTCTTCATAAATTAATAAAATTCTAGATAAAATCAATCACTTTTATTACTTAATCGCCTTGTTGGGCGGTATTAATAGTACTCAAGACAAATCGTAACGTGTTCTAACGACCACCTTATATCTCCATCATCATTGCATCGTCACTTTATGCCTTACTAGTGGTCGCAGCTCCAGCTTCGCACGGGTAGATATAGGTTCTTGTTGCGTCAGGGGTTACAAAAAAAAAACGAAGAAAATTTGGATATTATTTTTTAAATTAAATGTTTAGGTTCTTAAGTTATAGACAAAGCTAGATTTCTCATCATCACATACACTCTTTGATGCTCTGCCTACCCCTTGAGAGATATAGGCGTTATGATACACTCATTTCCACATTCAGGAACCATTAGCAAAATTTTACGTGTCTATTCTCTGTTGTAGATAAAACCTTTGACCGCTGTTTCTTAAATTTCAATTTTGATAATTATTACACTCATTATAACTTTTGAATGGGATATCTGATTAGAATAATTGGAAAAATAATTTGCAGGTACTGATATAGCTTTGAATACGATGAGATTTCCTTGGACAAGGATATTCATACCAAGGTACGAATTTGTACCGGCGTTAATATTGCACATTTTGACATGAAAAAGTAGTTATTGTGACATTACTGTAATAGTTAGACATATGATTTCACGATTTTTTTGTAGATATTGATGTCCTCTATAACACTCTAATACATCACTTTGCTCTATTATAAATAGTTTCCGCTGCGTACGCGATTTAAGGATGCTATTTGGTTTTTTTTTCACACCTTGGGTTACATTATCGAAGTTTTCAAAGGGATCCCTTATTTTTTAAAAATATTCTATAACCTATGTTCATCAGGAATAATGTACGATTCTAATGGTGAAAGAATTTTTCAAATCGGTCCAGTAGTTTCGGAGCCAATTCATTGAAAACAAACAATCAAATCTTTCTTGTTTTAATATAAAAGTACATGTGTATTATAAGTGTAGATGTTAGGTGAATCGGGCACCAGTATTTGCTTTAATAGTACATTAAAATGCAAGTGTACTATTTAGGATATTACTGTTACTGGTGTAATAGCTAACGCGCACGAGCTTTTTACGACGTTTTTCAACTCATTTGCGAATAAAAACAAATCAAATTGTTATCTTTAAAAATACTAAACTTTGCTAACCTTACGTCCACCGCACGTCCACCGGAACATTTTGTTGGCTGCATATGTTCATGTTTTCCTTTAATTTTACCAACTTTCAAAATTGTATTTAGTGTATGAGTATTTTAGACGGTTCAGGAACAGTTTTTTTTTGTAGAAGTGGACACTTTTAGAAATAATTACAATAATAAACACTAGAAATATGTGTAAAATGGCGCGCATTATTTCTTTTTCAGCGGGCACAGATTATGTCGCCCCAAAACATTACCAACTGTGTTATCTTACACCATCAATCTTTTGTCAATTATTAGTCAATCTAGTAACCAAGCTATAAAAAAAAGTTATTGTCACTCGGTACCCAAATATCCTATTCCATTAACCTTGAAATAAATTATGAAAAATTGAATATCTTGTTACGTAAATGACAAATTTATTGTTAATTAGTTAATTACTATACATAATTTTATAAAATCAACATTCATCTATGATATTTTCTCGAAGTCAGCTTGAAAATTTTAGTAACATAATAAGCATAAAAACTCCTTGCCCCTGGCCAATTAAAAATAAAATAAAAATAAAACACTAGTGCGGTAATATAATGACAAAAACACGCGTGTTTAATAAGCTGGATTATGGACCTTAATACTGTGCAAATAGAGCTAGCTGTTTTTTGAGCAAATGTGTTGAAAACTGAATTATAATTTTTTAATGAAATGTATGTAATAGGTAAAATGAACAAAGAAAGTTCAATAAAAGCTTGCAATGAAGACGATATCGCGATGATATGGAAAAGTTTCTGAAAGACGGGCAGTTAGCTCACAACAGAGAAGAATGGCGCATTATTTTAGGTGATTAAAGATAAAACCGGCCAATTGCGAGTCGGACTCGCGCACCGATGGTTCCGTACCAAGCGGAAGCCTCCCTTACTTTTTTTTTTATTATTATTTGTTTGTTGTTATAGCGACGACAAAAATACATAATCTGTGAAAGTTCGACTTTGTACTTTTATTGTTCATGAGATACAGCCCAAACAAAATTTTGTAAAAAACGCTAACTTTGGTGACATCTTATTTCTTTGTTTTAAAAATCCCGTTTTTCACCCTTTGGGTACGGAACCCTAAAAATGAAAATAAGTAAATTGAAATAACCACGAAAGAAAACAATGAATAGAACATAATTGTTGTTAGAATGCAAAATAAAATGTAGATCATTCGCGGCGTAGCGCCTCGTAGGCCGTAGTATTTGTCTACGAACTTTTTATCGTGACTTCCGTGACTTATGGGGAAAAACACTACTAATACCTGTCTGCGCATCATATCTTGGTAATGAGGCCCTATTTTTATTGCGTGTTTTAGATATGATGCAAATGTGTTGCATTTATATCACTGCACTCCATTTGTCTTTCGCTTCGTACAAAGTTTTTCAACTCAACTCACTTACGGAAAAAAGGATAGTCTGTGGGTTGCCTTACTAAACGATACAATCTGTGGAATATTGTTTATAACATTGATTTAAAGTTTATTAGTTAAATATATACTGAAATGAAATTATCATTATCTCATTTGCACGGTTTATTTCACGAAAAATATTTACAGCTCCGTGTTGAGCATGCATGTTTTAAAAGTTAATTTTTTTAGCCAAATGCGGGATGAATAAAGCTTGTTATGAGCTAACGTTGAAAAATATTGAAGAATATCAACCCGTGGATTACACATAATTTATTTAACTTTTGAGCGTCTTTAAACGCTCGTTTCGCCGAAATATCGCTACCCAAAGTTCAGTAAAGTTCTCTAAGCAATCGCGAAAACCGCACTTAAAAACCTAAACAGGAGTGCGTCGATGCGTCGTTGCGGGTGCGGGCGGGGGGCGGTGAGCGGTGGGCGGGTCGCAGGCAGCGGGTGGAGGGCGGCGGACGGTAGAGGGCGGGCGGCAGTGTCTCGGCTCGCGGCACGCGCGGCGCACGACTCGCGCCATGACCGAGGGCGCCACTCGGCCGCGGCCGGCGCCACCGCGCAAGCCGGACTCGCTTTCGCTTGCGTGGACGCGGTGGGACGATCCGCCACCGCCGCCGCCCGCGCCTGAACCGAACCGGGCCGTCACAACCGCGACCGTCTCCGCGCTGCCGCCGGACCTGGGCGCGTTCAGTCCGTACAACGCCATGTGTGGAGTGCAGCGCGAGGTTCCGCGCCGGCCGTGCAGCGTGGTGGTGGGCCGCAGTGCGCCCGCGCTCACGCTCGCCCGGCCGCGCCGGCCCCGCTCACTGGGTTCCGAGTGGGGCGCACGCGGGGTCCCGCTGCTGCAGCCGGTGGCGCGCCGCCCCCAGGGCTCGCTGCCCAGCTCCCGCAGCGACTACCAGTTGCAGCGGCCCGCCATCATGAGCAACGGCTACGGCGCGGTGCCGCCGACAACCGACCGCCGATTCTCGTTGCCCGGTCAACCTCATACCCCTATCAATCCGCCCAAACCCTCCGCCACCTACAGTGGTGGACTCAGCAGCCTGGCGGACCGATTGGGCTCGCTGGGCGCGCTAGGCACGCTGGGCACGCCGGGCACGCCAGCCGCTGTGCGCGATGCCGTGCGCCACTTGCTGCAGCAACCTCGTAACGGATTCCCCATCATGGACCACAAGCTCTCGCTCTTCATCGAGATTCTCGACGCCCAGGAAAAGTTCTCGCAGGTGGGAACTCTACTCCGTTCATTCTGGTTCGATGTATCCTACGGCGCCGCGCCGTTTCCGGTTACGAAAATACAACAAAGTTTCCGCGTGATACTTAATAAACTATTCCACATTGTTTCCTGCATTATCCGCAAATCGATGCGGAGTATCACTTTGTTTATTCTGTACTCAACTTAGACCTCGCAAACCAGAATCATTGTATCCTGAAAATGAAACCTTTAGATATTTAACTTTACACTCGATGTTGACTCTGGCAAATATTTAAAGTACATTGTCCACCATATTTACTTATTATTTACTACCGTACAGCGGCTTTTTTCAGTCCGTAACGAAATAACGTGACAACAATGTATAACACGCTAAGATAACTCGACAATAATAGAAATTGTGGGACAGTTTTGTAGTGCTAGCGAGGTTTTGGAGAACGATAACACAACTAAAACCGGCTGTTTTTATTAGGTGATAACATAAAGATAGTTATTATTTTAAGGGCTGAATGCGCATTTACGTTATAATATAACTTTGAAAAAGGTACGGCCGTGAGAATGAAAACGTAGTTATAGTAATTTCGAGTCGTTAATACAAGTTATTTATTAATATAAAAGTAGTTCAGAAAAATTTCCTTTCACTTGTCATTGTCTTACTAAAAAGAAAACAATATTACTTTTAATAATAATTGAACTTTTATTCGCAAATCAAAGGAAAGTTTTATACAAATCTCGGTCGAAACAGAGCTTTTAATTAATTAATAAAGAGTCGGGTGTCGCCTTGTCTTTTTGAAATCACTTGAGACTTCGCCTCATCCTACAAATATATTACTCGACCATGAATAGCTTTATTTCGAGCTTCTACAGTAATGTACTATTGTATTAAACACACCGCAACAATGGCACACCGGCGAGGAAGAGGGGGCAAAGAGGCTCGCATCGCGGTGGCGAATGAAATTCACGGACGCTCCATCTCTTGACCCCGTTTTAAGAAACCTTTTGTTTCAATATGAAAAAATACTGGAAAATTGAAATATAATAAAACGAGGCGAATCTAGCGAATGGAAGAAATAAAAAGCACTTAGAGAGCGGATACAGCGCGCGTCTACAGATCGTGGCGAGCGGCGTAGTGTTGCTACGAAGCTCGTAGCACGTAGCTTGTAGCATTCATAATAAGCATGCCGCCGATGGCTATAGTTATTTCAATTGATTCTTATTTTTGCGAACGGTAAGCGCCTTCAGGACCACAATTATGAATTCCTAAAATAGGGATGGCGACCACCTACAGTTTGTAAACAAAACTGTAGGATGGAACTAAGAATGCAGTGAGTTATCGCTTTCCGCCGCTGGTAGCCAAGGCCCGTAACCAATCAGATCGCTTAAAATTATAAAGTCAAATTTACAATGACTAACTGAAGGCAAACCTTCGAAAGAAGCGGTTGTTTCCTTTGTAGAGCTTTCTTGAGCTGCCTCCAGAATTCTAGCTTTTGATGAAAAAATTTGGAGGGGAAGTACCAGTCACCTCGCTTATCAGCGTTACGGCTGGCACTATGGGCCGCGGTTGTAGGTGACCGCAGTAAGTAAGATGGTATTACGTATCAGACCCAGTAAGTTTTATATTACGTGTACTGTTGGCGATCCTTATTTACCCACGGGTATGTATGGGATGGTACGGTCAACCGCTTGTCGGTAGAAACTTTTTCAACTCTATTACCACGCCATAAGGTCCAAAAGTGTTTCTACCGATGTGCGGCCGTGTGTACTATTCTTTGCCGACACCACACGGGACCTTTCCTTTGTGTATTAATTACCCAAAAACAAAAAAAACAACATTAAAAAATATTTTTTTTTTGCATTTTAACTCCATTGTGAATACATGTTTATCCTCCATTTGCATTAATGACTTACTACAATCGTAACGCGGACAAACTACAGATCCATACATACATAACATCACGCCTCTTACCCGTGAGGGTTGACAGATACCACAGCCATCCATATGCTCACTTCCTTTACTGTCACCATCCCTTTCATACTTTCTAGAAGAGAAAAATCCATGGGATTTAAAGCTGCGGTTCTAACAGGCTAATTCAAAATTCAGATTGACTTATGTTTATTGTATCAACCCTGTACGTTCAAACATTTTTAAAAGAGCGCGTGGGTTTTTACTGTCGCTTCTTTTTTTTCCACTACTGCGCCAATTTGTTTGTGAAGCGATGTAGTTTAGCTGACGTCATTAAGAGATTTTAATATCCAACAATGAATAAACTATTTTGACTTTGACTTGATACACGCTTTTTTCATACTTTTAAAATTATTTCGTTTTTTTTTCGATCAGTCAACATTGTCAACATATTTTACGGCTACTTCTGTACTTATAATAAACTAATGATTGTATTATTGGTGTCTCTTAGTAGTGTTTACTAAAATCCCAAAACATAAGTCGTAATTTGAAATAAACAAAACGCGCTTCCAAACGAATATTTTTGGAAGGTTGTTCAGTTTCATGGCCACATGGTCTGAGTAAGGGTCCGACTGGTTACAATTACAGCAACACTTATTCAGCTCTGATTTGGTGTTTGTGTGCCTTCGGGGGTTAAACTTGTTTTGGGGACCATTAATCCTTTGTTTGCGATTGCATATGTTAAATATTTTATTACAAAATTTTATAAAAATTCTTAAATTTATATTAATTTATCAAATTTTTCTATATATGCATATATGCATTCTATATATGCTATCAAATGTCGCACGCTCCGCTTAGCGTTTTACCTACCCCGTTAGCCCTAAAACACCTAACCAAAATATACAAGAAAGGTAATAAATAAATTGAAATTGATTTCTTAAAATGATGTGAAAAATGTTGTTGAGTTATGCTGGTAGCAAGGGGGGTTAGCTGCCGTCCGGCGGGGGACGGGATGGGGGGCGAGTGCACATTCTTCATGCAGCGCTCCATTTACTCGGCGAGGTCAAGTGGACACGGATTTGAATCGCTCGTTCAGGGTGCACTCTTTGACGCCTTTCCCTTTCCTGCCCTGCTACACATAAACTCTACTTATAGATTACTAAGTTTTAGCACAAAAGTGATAGTGCTATTATACAGAACGGACACTCTCCGCCCCCTTTGCAATCTACCCCGCACCCCCGCGCGCACCCGCCCTCTAGATTCTCGTGGTGCACAAGTGGGTCTTTTGTACTGAATATGCGAGCCTACGCGACCTTCCAATTTCAAGTTTCAAATTCGCGCTCGATGTATGTAGTGTCCTCTCAATTGAAAGCACGGAATTATAGGTCACGTGATTGAAAGCATTCATTTTTGGCTGCTAGGTGACGTGACCGCGGTCGCTCGCATTTACGAATAAAGCTTCGAGCGACCGCGTTCACGAAGCCACCTAGCCGCCACAGTGGTTTAAATAAAAATAAAAAAGCTTGGTTCATAAATAAATAAATAATAAATATTAGTTTCGTCCTCTTCCATTCAGGCCCTGCATATGACTATCTGTTATGCCTAAGTGTGTCTTATATTCGATGTAGCAGTTGCGTTTTATTTTGCGTTGTATTTTATAATATATTTTTTACGACGCAACGCATTAACGGGGCCTCGCTCTAAAGTGGTGTAGTGCTACAAAGCAACATTGTTTGCACTCGTAGTTTGCACTACTGTTTTTCGACTCGAAGAATTAGGGTGCCAGTGAAATAAACATCATATAAGACAGTCTCTCATAGTTCTCAGGGTGGGCAGTGGGAAATTAGTTTTGTTGTCTTATAGTAAAAGTATGCCACGAACAAGACTGAAGGTGTGATAGGCGCTCTTGACTTCGAACTATCCCTGAGGACAAAGATGAGGTTGACGATAGAACGAGCTGATTAAGCCTATTTACTCGCGACTTGAGTAGATTCTGGTTTCATGAACTCGGGATCACACACGCAGGCAGAGAGGGTTTAGACTCGTCTGCTCACTTGTGGTTTAAACGTTTATTTTATTTTAGTTTATTGAAAAACGTTTGTATTTTCACTAACCGGAATTAAATATACAGGGTTATTTTTGGACCTCTAACAAATCTGAACAACTATCCCAAAGAAACATGGGTCGAAAAACGAATTTTGTTTTTGGGTCTCCCATACAAACCTTGCACCTGCAACAGTGGAATTTGTATGGGACGACCAAAATTTATTCTCATTTTTCGACCCATGTTTCTTTGGGAAAGTTGTTCAGTTTCATATTCTGAGCAACATACTAAAATTGGCTAGGGGTTCAAAAATAACCCTGTAAACAGGATGTAAGGAACGTGTTTCTGAAGTCAACACTACTATCGGGCTGTCCATACAAAATTGCTATCTTGATTATGATTTTTGGTTTTATTTACTGAAAGTTGTTCAGTTACGTTGACTGATCATGCCCTTTCAGTTTTCGGAAACCTATCCCTTACACCCTTTATAACTCAAACTCAAAATAGTTTAATCATTGTTGGATATCAAAAGCTCTTAATGACGTCAGCTAAACTTCATCGCTTCACAAACAAATTGGCGCCATGGTGGAAAAAAAAAGAAGCTACAATAAAAACCCAAACTGATACAACTGCAGTGCTGCCGCTAACGCATAGCACGACTTGCGCACGGAAATCCTTCCATGTAAAATATACGTCGTCCCCATGAATAAAACAACACGGGCTTACTGAATAAGCAACAGTCAATAAATAATTAATGCCTCCTCTCAAAATATGCATCTTATTATCGCGATATTCAAAATTATAATCCGAGGGTATTCGGCTGCGTTGCGACTCTCGGTCTTGCACTTGGTCGGGATTTTTCGGCTTCATATCCATAAAGTAGGATCAACAGACTTTTATTACCTCTTTTGTTGCAAGTGTAGGTAATTATTATATTACTTACGCTTGTTAGTCTCGAGACGGGGTAGCAGATACCTTTATTAATCATGTTCAAAATGAGCCAAAAGCTTTGTATAATTCATAATTCATTTATTGCCAGAAACAGATACATAAGGTGTTAAAATTTATATAAAGTTTCACTGTATCTTACTGTGTCAGCATGCAATATACATTATAATAATAAAGATAAATTACAGATGGTCACAAAATTATTAAAATTACAAATCAGTATACAACAGTGGTCAAATTAGATTAGGTATGTCACAAAATTATTTAATATCAAAAGTCAAAACTAAATTACAATGTCCAAACAGAAAGTCACAAAATAGTATAATTAAGGTCATAATCAATTAAAAAGGCATTTCAATTATAATAACATCTATCAGTCAGCAAAGCCTGTAAATTTGTTTTGAATTGGCGCAATGATAGATCCTTTATAGAGTCAGGTAACTTATTATATATATATATAATTTTGGAGCCACTACTTACCATTGCCGTATTAGTATAGAATACCAAGAATAGTAGGTACTTTATACTTAGCTAAGAATGTGTGTAACTTTTTGGATAATAAAGTTTATTTATGTAACATTTATGTTACGAGCTGAGGGTTAAGGATTGGAGTGAAACGCCAATGTAAGTTTCGAACTTTTATTTGAAGTTTACTTCACACGGAACTTTTTGATTCACTCTTCACAGAGTCTTCCCTTGGAGACCTCTTGGGGTTTGTTACCTCTCACGACTTCCCTCTGCGGATTCTTTAGCGGTATGAAGTGTGCGCTGAACGCAACGAATGCTCTTTAATTGTCAATAAGATCGATCACTCCTCGATCACTAGTTAGATCTAGCACTAGCTAAGCACAGAAATGAAGTCAACGATGGAACGAGCTTGCCCAGAAGAAACGTATTCACTCACCACTTGTAGTTCAATCATTATAGATTTTGACCCGGGAATAATTAGTTCTTGGTTTTTTTTTTTCGTTGGTCCCTCGGGGGGGTCACTGGGAGTGCAAATTCAAAAAGTAGACTGAATCAGGCTCCTGTGTATATTCGAAAAATGTTTTTTTTTTTCTGAAAAACGGTTTTTCTTGAATAACTCAGCCATTTATGATTTACAGTAAAACCGTGAGAACAAAAATTGTAGGAAATTTGATTGGTTGGTTTAATTTCCAGAATATCGATTTTGGGGGAAAAAGGTGGGAACCATAATTGTTCAAAATTTGATTCTCTACAACTTTGTTTCCTTTCATTCATGCTGTAAAACGTGAACATAGGAAATAATGATAATATTTTGAATTTGTCACGTTTTTAAGGTTCAATTTCCAAAATATCGATCCTAGAAGAAAAATTGTGAGGAACAAACTTGTAGAGAATCAAATTTTGTACAATTTTTGTCCTCACGGTTTTACTGTTAAATCAAAAATGGCCGAGTTATTCAAGAAAAACCGTTTTTAGGGTTCCGTACCTCAAAAGAAAAAAACGGAACCCTTATAGGATCACTTTGTTGTCCGTCTGTCTGTCTGTCTGTCTGTCTGTCTGTCTGTCTGTCTGTCTGTCTGTCTGTCTGTCTGTCAAGACCCTTTATCTCACGAACGGGTAAAGGTATCAGGTTGAAATTAATACCACATATTAGGATCCATGAACCACACAAGATCTGAAAATTTCAATTTTTTACAACGACGCAATCAAAAGATATGGCATTTTATGTCCTCATCTCCATACATTTATTCAAAAATGCAAAACCTACAGGGTACTTCCCGTTGACCTAAAATTATGAAATTTGGCAAGAAGCTAGGTCTCACAGTACAAATAATGGGAAAAGTCTGAAATCATTAAATATTACAACTTTTCTCACAACTAATGGTAACCAATTGTGGTGAGCTCCCGTTTCAAGAACATTCATATAACAGAGGGGTCAAGTTGGATGGTCGCTGAGACGATTTTTGTTAAAGTTCTATTTAAAAACGGGAACACTTACAAACTTGAAAATTGGTATGTTTATAGTGCATAAGCTATAAAACAACAACAAATAATAAAATTTGGTCAAGCGCGTGTCGGACTAAAAAAATCTAGCACATTAACTTACTGAAATTTCAACTAATACAATTATGTTTATGTGGTGGTACGGAACCCTCAGTGCGCGAGTCCGACTCGCACTTGGCCGGTTTTTCGAATAAACACAGGAGCCTGATTCAGTCTACTTTTTGAATTTACACTCCCAGTGACCGATTTTGGTGGAGGGACGTACGAAAAAAAAATCCAAGAACTGATTATTCCCGGGTAGGGTCGGTTTTTTGGATATAATGACTGAACTATTGTATAGATTCGGGTTATACTTACACACTTACGAACACAGACGCATGCAGATAATTTTGCTCCTTAGCTGTGCGCATTATAAAATATGTTTGAAAGCGCTTTGTCGAATGTAGGATTTTTGTTGTCAATGGGCTTGCTTCATGACCTCGATCTAGCCCTGAGGAGAGAGATGAGGTCGACGATGGAACAAGCTTGCCTATAAGTAACCTATTGACTAAGCGTGGATGATATATTGCGTTGCGTCTGGACTACCTGATGATAAATAAATTTATGCTATCTTTGTGCTATCTCTGGAGGGTTCTCTGACTCTTTGCGAGGGGTCTGGTCTCTTCACTACAATTCAATCAAACTTATTAGGGCAAGTTGTTTGTATGTGTATGTTTGTATGTTGTGTGTGTATGTTGTCCGCGGCTACTTTGCGTCCTTAGCTCTTTCCTCTCCCTCCTCAAAAGAAAAACACCTTTGATGAATGTGAAGGGCGAAAGGGGATCAAAGTTGGAATACGTCCTTTATATGAATAAATTGCAACGCTCGACAAAAGGTCTAACTGTACCTCCTCTCCGTAAGTCTAATTTTGGTATGTTATTAGTAAGCGCTTTTATACCGGATTATTTTTGGAGTCCTCGCCAAATTTCATATGTTCCTCTGAACGCAAATCTGAATGACTTTCCCAAAGAAACATGGATCAAAAAACTCGAGTTATCTTGGCTTTTCCATACAAACCTTGCGCCAGTGATAGGGTCAAAGTACTTGGTGTTTTGTTACGTGGAAGATATCTGATGAATAAAGCATCAAAGAAAAACAACAAATAAACAGCATCAAGACATAGCCTTCTATATCCAACTCTCACCTCGTAGGGATTACCATGCTTGAACCAATACTAATCGTTCAATACCCATTCAATGAGTACCGCTCAACTCGATACAAAACTAAATCCAAAATAATTATCAGCCGTAAGCACTTACTGTGTATTTTTGTACATTCGTTTTAAGTGCACTTTAGATATTTTTGGTTCATTTGAAGTAACGTTTGATTTTTATTGTTCCTTGCGTACAGTAGTCGTCCCAATTATACTGTAGGGGAAAATATATTTTTGCATTATTTAAAATGTTTAGTTCTCAAGATCCAAAAATGTCTAAATAAATACCATTCCCCCCGCCCCTTATCTCCGAAGTTTGCCAAACGAAAAATCTGAATTAATTAAAGCATATAGATTAAGAGGTCTAGATGCAAATATTACAGAAAAAATAAAACGATTTTTAAATAGCACAGTTTTTTAGAAATTTGTAAAAATCCTTTACAAACAAAGTTAGCTTTGCAGACCTAAAAATGGACATTACTGCTTCTAAAAAAATTACGGATATGTCAGAACTCTCATTTGATCGTTATCTTTTTACGTATTTCGACTCATGTTATTCAAGGAAAGTTAATCAGTTTTATGTTCAGAGCAGCACTGAAAGGAACACAGAAAGGAATTGATAAGGAAGCACCCTCTATACATTAAACGTATCCTATAAAAAACTACCCTGTGAAGTATAGCATAACTTCCATTGTGATTTTTAGCCCGGCACTCAAATTATCAGCGATTTTATAGACATTTTGTGATACTATCTTGAGGACGGGTGGACCGGAGCGGGGTGTCACCATCTCCAGATACAAGTTCCCGATAAAGCTCTCTGGCGGGACACTGGTATTATTGGAGATCTGATTCTTACGAAATTTTGACTTTAAAAGGGATCTTTCATTGCGATAATAATATTATGTTTCTAAGTAACCGCGTCTGAACGATAGGATTTTCGAAAATTATTGTCTTTGATTGTATTAACCCACCATCCGACATGAAACCACTGTGCTGGAAATCTATTTTGGAATTTGATTTTTTAAATTCAATTTACGTATTGTTTAAAAAAGTAAGAAGTTAGTTTAAAAAGTTTGTTACGTATTTACTTAAAGTAGGAAATTTATTATTTATGAAAATAAAATCACAATTTAACATCGATGCAGTAATATAATATCGGCGGTATATAGAATCCAGGGCGTAAGGGTTCTAGAGTGGCGACCACGTACCGGAAGACGAAGCGTTGGCAGGCCCCCCACAAGGTGGACCGATAATCTGGTGGCGGTCGCGGGAAGCCGGTGGACCGGTCGTCATGGAGATCTTTAGGGGAGGTCTATGTCCAGCAGTGGACGTCTTTCGGCTGATATGTGATGACGATGATGATAGAATCTAGGTTCTACAGTACAGGCTATCAGTCGTACTAATAATCCTTTACCCACTCCGACATGTGCTCCGGGAATGGCTGCAAAATGGGAGTTTGTATAAGTTCCTTTTTTTTAGTTTATTATCTACGTCCTTTTTCATAGCTGATTAGTTTATACAACTGTCATATAAAGCAGATAGGCTGTTTGTTTACGTTCCTGGTGATATGTTTCTTGGTAAAAGTTGTTCAGTTTTGTCGACTGCCCTCTCAGTTTTTGCCAACCTGGTCCCTTACATCATAACATCCCATGAAACGACTTCTGCAGAACACTGCTCTCTCCAGAACTCCAACGAAAGCGCGTGCTTTTTTGGAGGGGACCGCTGTTGTTGGTGACCGCAGTATGTAATATGGTACGATACACAGAAAGGCTGCCCATTCCCCGGTTCATAAGCCCTTAGGGCCGTTTGCACTAAACTTAAGAATCGCCCCTAACTTGTTAAGGACTCTCCTGGCAATAGTTTGACGGTCCTTAAGCAAGAACTTGGGCGATTCTTAGGTTTAGTGCAAACGGAAGTTAGTCGTCTTTTTAGACACCCACGGTAGAGATGGGTTGTCACTATTCTTTGCCGGTATCCCAGGTTTTATTAAACCTCGTATACATTTTTCATTTTTCTATTTTAGAAGACACAAAAATGTTGGAACTGGCAACACGTTATAACTTGTGAAACTGCATTATGGCTTTTCACAACTTAATCCATTAAAACCGAAGCTACCACAAAAAAAAATTTTTTTAGGGTACCTCTCATACAAGTAAAGTGGGGGTGATTTTTTATTTTCTCGTTTAAAAAAATATATGTTCTGAACGTTATTGTAGATAGTAAAATATTTTTGACATTTTGAATTTTCCCGCTCCTCAAAGTAACGCAATCTTGTCTATGCTAAGATTCTAGTTTGTCAATGCTAAAAATGGTTGTTCACATTTTCGTAGTGTAGTTTTTTCTTTAAACAATAAAAGCCGTGTTATTCAATATAAAGCTGTCTAATTACAAGTCCTAATAACAAATCAAAACCTGCTTCGTTAAAAAACTACTACCCTATACTGCGCGTGGCCCGACACGCACTTGGCCGGTTTTTTTTCTATTTTAGAAGACACAAAAATGTTGCAATTGGCAACAGGTTATAACTTGTAAAACGCCAGTATGCCTTTTCACAACTTAATCCATTAGAACCGAGAAGCCCGGAGCTACCGCCGCGCCGCCCAGCCAGCTCGTACACACGACCGCACATCAGTAGAAACACTTTTGGACCTTATAATAAATAAATAATAAATAAAATCATGGCGTTGGCTTATGGCGTTGTAATAGAGTTGAAAAAGTTTCTACCGACAAGCGGTTGACCGTACCACTCCATGCCTTGTATTTGTTCGCTGGTGTTTCCATGTTTGTGTACATTAAAAACTATTTCAAAAATCAAAACACCCGACTGTGTGGAAAAATATGAACTGAAAAGAGAAAAAACCAGTTCAATTTATAAAATTCACTTTACTTACATAAATGTCAAAAATATCCTTAATATTAAAAGCAAAAATTACAAATAGCATAAAATAAATATTGTCAAAAATAAATCGAATAACCCGCCCCTAATCGTTCCCGGTGCAAAGGTGCCCATTATTACACTAGCTGCATTTCCGCGCTGAATGGCGAAGGCTAACCTTTGCATCAGGAACGATCCTGAGCGGGAGTCGCCCCCTTTTTCACGAAGTCGCCGGCCGATCGAAATATAATAAAAAATATAACTATAACATAAATATAATTTGAATTTCATGAGGTATGCAGGTGGGGACAATGGGGTACTATATGAAAGGACTTTTACATTGCAAAATAGTTTTTTTGTACGTTTTATGACGTTTTCAATTTATGATAAGCGGTGCTTGAGTCCGACTTGCACTTGACCGGTTATTAAATTTATTTGGAGTTCAGCCACGACACATACCTATAGGTACTTACTTGGTGAAATTTTAACAGGGGTTTAATTTAACAGAAAACTTGAATATAATCTGTTGTCACTGTAATGAGTAATACACATATTTTTGGCTTTTAAATGTTACTTACAAATAAAAGAACTAAAATGAAAATGAAAAATGAAATGAAAATGAAAGCTGAAGTATTTCACGATGTTCTGCTGCCTAGGAGAATGCATGCCGATACGATATGTGTAATGTTTTTTGGGCTTGCGAATACAACACTTATTTTATTAAATATAAGTATTTTAATAATTATATAAAAGCTATAGAGCCGCTACACTCACGACATGATCAAAACAAAAGATTTTTATACGACAAAAGTAATGACAATGATGAGACAATGTCATAATAGTTGTCAAGGGAACAACCAGTTGACGTTTCAAAAGTGCAACACCTGACAGGCCTTCAAATTCCGAGGAAAAACTATGCGTGAGAGCAGGTTGGATCGATACCTGTCCCTGTCCCTGTCGCTCCAATGTGTAGCGCATCGCTCCGTCTTTCTCTCTGTCTGCTTTGCTTTCCTACATTACTTTGACTGTAGGTATACGGGCATGGTGGGATTAGCGCATTCTCAGCGAGTATATATAAATATATTTATTCTCCGTTACTAATCTTCCGTGTAAAACACAAGGACTAAGTGAGCCAATTTAAAGAGGACACGTTTAAGCCGCCCTTTTTAATGGCCAAAGTTGCGCCCCAACCCTTCCCACCAAACTTTTTTGTCGGGAACATTATTTCGGTTGAAATTTTTAGGAGTTTGTCGGGTGATGGTCGGGATTGTTACTGGTCACAGAATATATAATTACTGGTTGCGACCATTCTGCCGGACACACCGCCGCTGCTCAATAACAGCTGTTTTTTTTTTATAAAAACCGGCCAAGTGCGAGTCGGACTCGCGCACCGAGGGTTCCGTACCACTAAGGTTAAATACCGTCTTAGTACTCGTAATGGACGCGCTGTGACTCAGAAGTGTATTAAATTCCAGCGAGTCCGACACGCACTAGACTTGAATTTTCACGTTTGTAAGTTCACGTTCCCGTTTTAAGTTCACGTTCCCGTTTTTACGATAACGCTAAAACAATAAATCGAGAAAAAATCGCCTAAAACACGTTTTTAATATGGAAGCCCCACTTATTTTTGTATACTTTTTGCTGTGTTTGTATAGAAATACATAATCTGTGAAAATTCCAACTCTCTACCTACGGTTCATGAGATACAGCCCGCTGACAGACAGACAGACCGACAAATAGACAGACAGACATCGGAGGCATATTAATAGGGTCCCGTTTTTCACCCTTAGGGTACGGACGGAATCCTAAAAACGATGGAAGCACGAACGGGTCGTGACTGTAACTTTTATACAGGTAACCTTTAACCTAGGTGTAAATATAAGACTAGAAAATGCGCGTAGAGCGGAGGCGTCGCCGAATTTGAAATTTCGAACCGATACAACTTGGGTTGATAACTTCTTCTATAATCGACGCGCCGTTACGCATTCTCTCTAATCCGCTCTTAGTTTGTAAATCTTTGTATCATCTCTAGCACGGTTACGGCTTTTTATAGACGCTATGACTTAAGGTCGACGTTGACCATTAGATACCGGTCTTGCTATTAATGCTGACTCATGTTTAATACCTCGACGGATAGAAAGTTTCATCAACTTTGTAATGCCACTAGTCTCATCCCTCCGTAAAGATTCTACATCGAGATATAAGTTTAACAATTTAATTTCATCGCAAACAAAATGACGAAAAAAATTGCATTTTCTATGAGTCACCACTAGTTGTTGTTGTATTCAGTTTGTTGTTGTTGTTGTTGTTCTTTGATCATCTCTTCTGTTTAAAATGACTGAGTTGTGAGCGGACAACTTACTTACTTATGCTGGCTCAACGACCCGAAGAGGATCTTGGCCTCCGACACTAAGAGCCGCCATTCTTCTCTGTTGTGTACAGCTAGTTGCCAGTCGGCTGTTTGAAGCTCCAACAGGCCTTTCTTGACTTGGTCGATCCAACGATACCTAAGACGTCCGACGGGGCGTCTACCAGACGGACGTCCAAGATACAACGGACAACGGGGGTTACATTTCGGGTGTGTCGGTTTTGTCAAGCCGGCCGTGTCACACCGAGCGGTTAAGACAGGGTTCCCTTTCAAAAACATAACCCTCCTGTCGGGGCAGTCGGGTAAATAGGGTTTGCCGATGCCGATGCCGGCTATTGTCAAGTTGGAATAATTGTATGGAGGGCTTCCTTATCAACTGCGTTCGTTTGACTATGTTTCTCGGACCATAAAATTGAACAACTTACTCTAAGAAACATTGGTCGAAATAATGGTCTATTAGCTGATGTTTGAAAGTTTTATTCACTGAAATTTGTTCAGTTTCCGGAAACCTGTCCCTTATATCCTTTATACCAATTTTTATGTTTGTATGTGTTCCCGTTTTACCACGGTACGTTTTACGATAGAACTAAAACAATTTTTTTTTTTAAATTTTCATTGTTTTTTTTAAATTTTTCATTGTTTTTTTTTTTATTTGTTAGGTAATCCGCCATAACAACCCATATTCTGTAAAATTTTCAACCATATAACTACGGTTCAAAAGACACGGCTCTTCAAATCCGTCGGACAGACAGATAGAGAGACGATGTAGGCTAAGTAAAAGGGACCCGTTGACACCCTTTAGGAACCGAACCCTAAAGACATCGCCGTGTACCCTACACTGAAAAAAAAAATTGCTGATTCAATCAAGATTGTAGTAGTTTCAAACAAGTATCTTGACTCCATTTGAGCTTGCAAATACCTTATTGGATTGTAACAATTTGATTATTGAATTAAAGATTACAAATTTAAATTGACTAAGACGCTTTATTGAATCTTTCAATATCTTTTTCGATTTTATCACAAAATGCCAAACAAGAGAAAATTGATCTTGGTTGGCTCTCCATTTTTTCAGTGTAGACGTGCGAATAAGTTCGCGAACTTTTGGCTCGATGACCTTTTTCGCTGGTGGGTCACCCTAAGTACGCGTACTTTAAAACCGCCGAGTGACTTCATTGCCGATCCGACAAGTTTGAAATTTGCTCATGCATTTTGTACTTTATTATACTATTTTCAACTTAGATTATGAATAACGGCAGCTTAATTTTCAAGCATTTATTTTATTTTTGAGCGCTGTCAAGTCCATACATTCTGTTCAATCTATCTCTTTCCTACTCTTATCGTATCTTTCTTACTCGCCGTCATCGAGAAAATAAATGTTTGGAAAGGCTATTATAGCAAGGTTCACGCGTGTGTCACCGACGTCAAGCCAAGTAAGTTCGCGATCTTAAAAACCGCGTACTTTAAGTTCGTACGTCTATCCCCTACTTTAGTATCGCGCTCTTGCCCCGCGATGTAAGATCTACGTTTTTTTGAGTTCTGCACTACGCCGCAGGCTGTATCGAGAAAATGATGCGTAAACTAAAGTGCCGATAAAGTATCGAAGGATCTACTTTTCTCGAATCACACCGGGGAACTACTAGATAAGTGAGTTGGCGTGACGGAGGTGGCGTGAATACTGGATATTAGATTTTGCGTCCCTCCGAACACTCATCTATCTGTAAATAGTGCGCAAACCTACTTGTCTCCTAAGCGGAGCTGAAGCGAGACTTCCATCACACAAGAATATCAAATTTTCTTTAGGGAAATGGTGTTTTAAACGTAATAGATATGTGCACTGAGCTGCAAAGAAGTCGGGTGGGTCTATTTTCTGCCATACATTCCCATACAATGATGGGGTCAAACCACACAATGTATTTACTAAACCAAATAAAAATACATATCAAGTGAGACCGTTAGATGAGATGTCTGACAAAAATTCTCTCGAACATCAACCTGTATACATACTAGGTTATTTTTTGGACATAATGTGCGTATGCCCACCTTAAATTACAGAGGTCATATGCAACTACTTTTGTTCTACGACTATGCTAAGAACGCACAAAAATATTTCGACTCCCCATACTAAAGTGACCGACCCATTTTGTATGGGAAGTTGAAAATTTTTCGTGCGTTGTTAGGAAAGTCGTAGAACAAAAGTTGTTGCTTTTGACCTGTGTAATAAGGTGGGCATACGCATATCACAAAAAAATACCCATGTATAGTATCCCAGTAAACAGACAAAAGCCCAATAATAAATTTGGATTCAGGGGCGTGATAATTTTTTCATAAATATTTTAAATGTACAAAAATCTATTTACAATTGTTTAATAGTAGAGATGTAGCGATAGTAACAAGTCGTTGCGTATGTTAATGCTTATGGCTGTCGCTCTGCAAGAAACGAGACACAGGCTTCAATTAATAAACATAAATGATGGGTTTAAAAATGATTCTATTTTAACACTTCCTGTGTTCGGATAATCTATAAAGTAGAAAATCGCAAAATCATCTAATGCTTACTAGATAGCAGCACTAACGCAACGTTGAAATGCGTATAGAGGTCGCAGATTTCGCAACATCAGGTAGGACTAGCCTAGTTGGTAAAGCGTCTCCGGTACTGACAGAGAAGACGCTGGTTCGAATCCTGCCTGTGGTTGTGAAATTTTACGATTTTCTACTTTGTAAATGATGGGTTTACCCAATATGTACGGTTACGTGATACTATCAAACAATTTATTGGTTGTATAAGAGAGTCGAGTGAGTCAGTTTGTCATGTCCCGGCAATCTATTAAGAGGTAAAAACGCGGAGCCACAGCCGTGGGTCGCATTAAATATCTATGAGATATCCGGCACGGCGCGGCGGCGGCTGACGGTCAAACCGACTGGACTGCCACGAATAACCTATACCACTGTGTAAGGGGTAAAAGTGTGGGGGGGTGCGGGTGTAAGGGACAGCCTTCCGAATACCGAAAGGGCATGGATCAGTTAACGTGACTGAACAACTTCCAGTGAATAAAACTTTCAGGAAATGAAAAAAAATCGGCCTCGATACAAACTTTCCAATCAAGTTTGCAATTTTGTATGGAGAGGTCGATTTTCCTTTTCTTGTCCCGAAACTTTTATTTGCTGAAAGTGGTTCAGTTTCGTTGACTGATCATGCCCTTTCAGTATTTGGAAAGCAGTCCCGTACACCCCATATAGGTACAGAAGATTTCTTATCTGTGTGCACATTTTTTTATGAAGGACGTAGAAATGATGGAAGGGCAACTATACAAATTGTACCAAAATGTATTCATGAAATCTATTCATGAAACCAAAAATGTTTTCCTTAGGGTATATAGAGTGACTTTGATAGCAAAAGATATGCATGTACTCATGTTACTGAACAACTTTTCCCAAGGAACCTAGGTCGAAATACGAAAAACCAAATTTGACCTCCCGTACAAAATCAGCTGATGTAGTTTCTACGGGAGGTCAAAACTTGATTTTTGTATTTCGACCTATGTTCCTTGGGGAACGTTGTTCAGTATCATGAGTACAATCATACCTTTTTCTATCAAGAACCAAGGCTCCATCTCATCACATGTGATGAAGTAGCATGACCTTGATGTTCCTTATTGAATTGAACCAGAATTGCAAATTACTAAGCATTTTGATTTGACTCGAGGTTTAGCCTCCTGCTGATGCAGTTTGTTGCTTGAGGAAGTTGAATTTCTTTATTTATATTAACCTACTAGCTGTTGCCCGCGGCTTCGCTCGCGTGGATTTCGTATTTATGTTGTTACCGGTTTTCCGAAGCAATGAGATATTTTCCCGTCATTTCGGGGTAATTTTAAACTAAGGAAAAACAGGACTAACCCTGCGCAAATCAATGAGTATAATTCAAGATCCAGCTGAATTTTATATAATATACAGAGATTACTTATAAATTACTCAGAACAGAGGAACTTAGCAGCAGTATCCTAACTTATGTAAAGAGAGAGATGAGAGACACCTTTATGTAATATTTCAAAACAGAGCCAATTCGCAGAAGTAATTGAGAAAAACTGAAACCCTCTCCCTCTCTCTCCCACTCCCCCCTTCCTCTCACCCTTCCCTTCCCTCTGTCTCTCCCCCTACCCCTCCTCCCTCTCCCCCTGCCCCTCCCTATCCCCCTCCCTCTCCCTCACCCCCTTCACCCTCCCTCTCTCCGTCCCTCTCGCCCTTCCCCTCCTTCTCCCTCTTCCTCTCCCTCTACCTCTCTATGTCTCTACGTCTCTACCTCTACTTCTCTACCTCTCTACCACTCTACCTCCTCCCCCCTCTCCCTCACCCCCTCCCCCTCCGTCTCTCTCTCCCTCTCCCCCTTCCCCTCCTTCTCCCTCTCCACCTCTCTACCTCTCTACGTCACTACGTCTCTACCTCTCTACCTCTCTACCTCTCTACCTCTCTACCACTCTACCTATCTACCTCTCTACCTCTACCTCTCTACCTCTTTACCTCTACCTCTCTACCTCTACCTCTACATCTACCTCTACATCTACCTCTACATCTACCTCTACATCTTCCTCTACCTCTACCTCTCCCTATCCCTGCCCCTATCCCTACCCCTTACGGCAATTTTAACCGCTATCCCTAACATAGAAACGACACCTGCTCGTATATTTATTTTTAGACATTTCAAACCTATCGAACCCCAACCCCTTCCCCAGGGGATGATGGTATTTCACGTCCACCACGTTGGATTTCAAAGTTTTTGTAGCTTTCGTAATCAGCGACCCGATAAACCATACAAACGACACCCATATTTCTTTTTAAACATTTCAAACCTATCGCACCCCAACTCCATCCCAAGGTAATGATAGAATTTAACGTCCACCACGTTGGATTTCAAAATTGTTGTAGTTTTCGTAATCAGCGACCCGATAAACCATACAAACGATACCCATATTGGTTTTTAGACTTTTTCACCCCATATTCCTTTTTAGGGGTTGAATGCGGGGTGGAATTTCAATAACAGTGATGAACGTCGCATAGAATTACATCATCAATGCCTAAATAATAAATTATGTGGACTTTTCTTTAAAAATAAAGAATTTTCAAATTCATCCCCCTTTTCACCCTTAACGGTGTCGAATTTTCAAAATCCCTGAGACACGTAAATATAAATTTTTAGTCGTCAGTCTAAATACAAATTTTGAAGATCCTAACTTCAAAACTGACGGACTTTCATACAAACTTTCATCCCCTATTTTACCCCCTTAGGGGTGGAATTTTGTAAAACCCTTTCTTAGTGCACCCCTAGGCCTCATAGAGAACCTACATGCCAAATTTGGAATCTCTAGACCCAGCGGTTTGGGCTGTGCGTTGATATGTCAGTCAGTAAGTCAGTCACCTTCTTCTTTTTTTATATATATAGATAGATAACTCTAAGGAAATGTTGTTCATTTTCGTGGAAAAACTGAGAAAGGTACAGTTCCATAGACTTTTCTGTTCAGGCGAACAAATGAACTAAAGACGCCATTACCACAAAATAAATTAAAAGTACCATCATATAGTACGAACACTCTCCGCCCCCCTTGCAATCTACCCCGCAATCCCACGTTCACCTGCCTCGTGGCCCTTCTGAGGGTCTGTTGTACAGAATTTGCAAGCCTGTGCGACATTCCAATTTTAAATTCGTGACGATGTATGTAGAGTCCGAGGTCTGCCACTACTACAACCCGAGACTACAACATTTTTACACCAAATATAACAACCATGTAAGCCGAAGTCATGTTTCTTGAGCTGACACGTGCCTGGTGTGAAGAAGACGTCTCCCACTAGAATTCTAGATTCTCTCCGATGAGGTGAAATACATCCATCTCCTAGTTTGCCTCGTTTAGCTTTTACTCCAATTTTATTTAATTTTGGTGCATGTGCATTTTGCCATTTCGTAAAAAAATCTCTAACCATGTAAAATAATAAAACTAAAGATCAAATCAAATCAAAAATCAAATCAAAATCGTTTATTCATTGTTGGATATTAAAATCTCTTAATGACGTCAGCTAAACTACATCGCTTCACAAACAATGTGGCGCCATTGTGGGAAAAAAAAGAAGCGACAATAAAAACCCACGCGCTCTTTTAAATATGTTTGAATGTACAAGGTTGATATACAACATACATAGGTCAGTTTTAATTTTGAATTAGCCTGTTAGAACCGTAGTCTAATCCCATGGATTTTTCTCTTCTAGATAATCTGATATTTTATAATAACCCTTCTTACATAATTTCTGCTTGATTACAGTTTTGAATTTATCTAACGGTAAACTTTCAATATCAGTGGGTACCTTATTATAGAAGCGTATACATTGACCTTTATATGTTTTACTAATTTTGTGAATACGGCTGACATGAGAAGCAAGTTGATTCTTGTTTCTTATGTTGACACTGTGCCTGTCACAATTTTTATCAAAAATATGTATATTCCGTTTAGCATATATTAAATTCTCATAAATGTATTGCGACACAAAAGTCAAAATGTTGATTTCTTTAAATTTATTTCGAAGAGATTCTCTAGGCTTCATTTTATAAATTGCACGAACAGCTCGCTTTTGTAGTAAAAAAATGCTGTTTGCATCCGCAGCATGACCCCATAACAAAAGGCCATATGACATGAGACTATGGAAATAACTGAAGTAGACTAACCTCGCGGTGTCTACATCCGTCAGAGCTCTTATTCTTTTCACTGCGTATGCTGCAGAACTAAGTCTGTTCGACAATTTATTAATAATACCTATCTATAACCATACTATCATGAACTTCCCGCCTTAGTAATACTAGGTTATTTTTTTGGACCTGATATGCGTATGCCCACGTTGTTACAGAGGTCAAAAACAACAACTTTTCTTTTACGACTTTTCTAACAACGCACAAAAAAATTTCGACTCCCCATACTAAAGTGGTCACGTGACCGACCCATTTTGAATGGTAAGTCGAAAATTTTTCGAGCGTTGTTAGAAAAGTCGTAGAACAAAAGTTGTTGCTTTTGACCTCTGTAATAACGTGGGCATACGCAAATCAGGTCCAAAAAAATAACCTTGTATAAGTGTAAAAAAAAACCGGCCAATTGCGACTCGGACTCGCGCCCTAAGGGTTACGTATCTATCTACCATATGATATACTAAAAGCTTTTGCTCTTTGATTTTAAAAACTCCGCGACCATCCAACTTGACCCCTCTTTTATAGAAAAGTTCTTGAAACGGGAGCTCACCTTGATTGGTTACTATTAGTTGTGAGAAAAATTGAAATATTTAATGATTTTAGACTTTTCCCTTTATTTGTACTGTGAGACCTAGCTTCTTGCCAAATTTCATAATTTTAGGTCAACGGGAAGTATACCTTGTAGGTTTTGCTTTTTGCATAAATGTATGGAGATGAGGACATAAAAAGCCATATGATATCATACGAGTATCTTTTGATTGCATTGAAAATTGAAAGTTTCACATCTTGTGTGGTTTATGAACCCTAATAATATATATGGTATTAATTTCAACCTGATACCTCATCGTTCGTGAGAAAAAGGGTCTTGACAGACAGACGGACAACAAAGTGGTCCTATAAGGGTTCCGTTTTTTATTTTTAGGTACGGAACCCTAAAAACAGTTAAATTAATGTGTTATATGTATTTGTTTTAGGTAAGTCCACCACCGATCGTACGATCCCGAGGACAACGTCCTAGAGCAATTCAGGTAAGGTATACCATAAAGTTTCTCCTACAGAAACTTAGGAAATCCTATATCAGTGCAGTGGGCTATATTATTCGTGGAACTACTTTATTGTGCAACATTTCTTGCGTGTGACTTGCAGATTAAAAACTTGGGGGTGCGGTTGGCAATTTGATACCAATCCGTCAAATTGAGTAAATTCAATGGTAAAGATTTCTAAAAGGTATTTTTCTACTCCCATTTGTTAAAGTTCGAAATACGAAACCGGAAACAGTATCACAAACATTGCCATTCCGACAACAGTTGCGTAATATTTATAAATGCATTTATAACTGTCCACAATACGGTAATATATTTTTTTCACCTTTTTGTTAGGTTTGGCCACAAAATTACGTTAATACTATGGTGTCTTGGATGTCAACGGCTAATATGCTAAATACCAAGCCATAAAGGACAACTTAAAAAAAGAATTCGTGCACTTATGAACTGAATCGTAGCTCCTCCAAGCACTGTAATACATGAACGTAGTGATTTACGTTCTATATCCATTTCATTCGTTTGCGCTTATTTAATCTGTCAAAAAAATAACTTAAGTTTATAATTTAATGATAAACATCCCGATTTCCATTGAAGATTTATAAATATGAGCAAATGTTTACGCCGACCAAAATAATTAAGGCAGCGTACGAAACCCAAAAGGAATGCCAAAAAAGTGGAGGTTTTCTAGTGCTCTACCCTTGGAGGAGCTACGCGCTCTACCACTACGACAAAAGCAAACAAATTCGGTACGTTATTTTCTTAATGATTTTTATGGTCGTAGAAAAAGTATTGTATGCCCACTGATTGAAAACTAGTCACTGTAACAACACTGTAACATGAGTGCTGTCTATTGTCAAACAAGCATTCATGTTAAATTACTTTACTTGACAGCGGCATAAACTAATATTATTCACTTTAGAGCACAAAAGACAAACACGAGAATTATTATGAATACCCAAATATAGCCGTGGACTATTAATTATTGGTCGCACTGTACAGAAAACAACCTAAAGCAAACAAGATGCATTGCGTTCACAGATCAAAATATACACAACCTGCTCGTTGGTGGAAACACTTTGACCTTGGGCGGGTCTCTGGTTTCGCGCGTTTGTAGCGTTGCGCTGGTTCAGCTTATACTGGTTGTTTCTATGTGCTTGCTGACGTGCGTACAATAATCGGTGGCCCTGAAGTTTTTTTTTTCACTAGCCTATGCTGTCCCACTGCTGGGCAAAGGCGGTCCTCCAACTATCGCGTTTCTGGCCAATCGCGACGGTACGAGTCTAAATCGTCTCGCCACCTTTTTCGTGGTCTACCCCTACGGCGTTGGCCATTCTGCGGTATCCATTGGGTGACGATTCTCGCCCACCGTCGCGGATGCATTCGGCTTACATGTCTAGCCCAGTCCCACTTAAGTTTGGCTGGTTTTCGACCCACGTCAGCTATTCCTGTCTTGGAACGTAGCGTAGTATTTCGCACTCGGTCAATCCGTTTAATACCTAGAATGTTGCGTTATATTCGTGACTATTTGATTGACGCCATTTGTAGCGCGTGTTTTTCTTAGCTTAATGGTGTAGTGTCCATGAAAATCCAGTATGCAAAAACAATCTAACCTTCTCCGAGTTGATCGTCAAGAGCGTGCTGCTGTTTGGCTGTGAGGCGTGGAGAGTGACGGAAGGCACTGACGGACCAGCTCCAAGTGTTAATGAACAAATGGCTGACAGAATGATGCCTACTCCGCATCTACTGGCTGGACATGATCAACATCGAGGATTTGTGGTCCCGATGCCAGCAAACGCCTATTAAGCAAGAAATTGCACAGAAAAAGTGGCGGTGGAAAGGACATACTCTCCGGGGCGTAACGACTTCAACGCAGCGTCAGGGATACACCCGTCAATATCATTTGAGAGCCGAGTTTGGGAGGCAGCCAAGTGGCAGATGTAGACCTGGGCGTCCCGTTCACACCTGCTAACCATCAAGAGAAAACTCAAGGCCGCTGGGCTGACTTGGAAAGAAGCGAGAAGGACTGCGCAAGACAGAGGGAAGTAGAGACAAATCGTAAAGGCCTTATGCATCAGGGGGTGCCCTAGGATAGCAACAATAGGGAGCAGGGAGACAAAAGCAAACCTAGAGCGTGTTAAAATTAATAGACGCGTTACATTCAGCATGCGTCACGTATGTTGCACCAGTCGCGTCGCAGGTTCATACCTCCGTCCATGTTGCGTACCTCATAGCGTAACGTATCTACTAACCTCGTGCCGCGTGACAAATCGTACATCGCCACGATTAATGGACGCGCGACGTGTTATGGATTTATTATTCTTTTGTGAGAGAGTTAGATTGATTAATGTATCTAATGCCTGTAGGTAGATGGTACGTTATGTGTTCATTTCTACGACAAAAAACAATTTGAAATTTCATTCATTTCGATCCCGAAGCGTAGTGCTTCTGCTCATGATAACAAGCACTTTACCAAAGAATAAAATATATTAAACGAAAAAGAAATCGACTTCCTATACAAAATGGGTCGATCAAAAAACTAATGTAAATTCACACTGTATTGAGATTAAGAGAAACAATTTGAAACTTTTACGCTTAAGTTTATTAGCTTAGTTTATTTGGTAACTATAGTTCTAAAAAGCAAAGAAGTTTACAATATGGTTGGGGCAGACAGGTGACGTAGCGTGGAAGTCTTCTCTGTCGTATTTGTCTTCCGGCACACAGGTGGTCTGCTTCACCGGCACGATCTCATAGGCGCTCTCGTACGCTGATCACGGGCGAATTGTTTTTATATTTACCCTCAGTTTAGGGTTATCAGATGTCAGGATTAGTCCTGACGTTACCGGACTAATAATGACATCTGATATTAAAAAATTATGACTTTATTGTGCTCTACCTTTCCAGTTTCTTGCACTTAAGAGGACCTGTTTGAAGGGCTATTATTGATTTAACTATGTTTTGGGTTAAGTCATCACTTAACTTGAAATCTGGTAGCAGATACGGGAGCGTCTATGTGCCTACGTGCTACTATTAGGACTCATCTGTGTCTTCAGAACTGGTGTCATCCGCCTTGGAGTCAGTGGTGTCTCCGCTGAGCTGAACCTTGTAATCGTACATGAAGTGATCGCCGTGAGGATGCGAGTCCTGCGCCGAAGAGTTGGTGCATCGATGCTCGTGGATCGGCACGAACACTGCACATATAACACCATGTTACTTAATCTGCTCTCAAAGTCCCATATGTTAGCCGCTTTATTTCATATTAAGGCATCAGACAATCACACATTGCCTAGCTAGTCATCAACCATCTTTGCTCCAGCCTTTTTTGCGTTTTTACGGAGTCGGCTACCTATAACCTAGCTAACCCCTAGCATTTACACAGAGCGAATGTTACATGACCTCCGCAGTCCAGGGTGCAATCTAGACCCACTTCTAGATCAGGTTTTGCCAGTCTCTAGTTCAGATAGCTTTAGTTTAGTACAGGCTTTGCCTGGTTGGCGATCAGATGACTTTGTGTGAATTTATTCAATGGTTAGGAGAATGTAACTCGTACTTATTGTGTGTAGGTATGTATGTGTATGTAAGCGAAAGCATGGCGGACAACTTCTGAGATACAAGAACGTGCTAAAACGACATTTTAAAAGATGTGACATAGAGCCATCGCAATAGGAGGATCTGGCTGTGCAAAGATCAGAATGGAGGTACTTGGTCAAAACTAAGACCGACGGTTTTGAAAAGCAGCGCTTATCAGACCTCGACATTAAGCGCGACGAACTTAAGGCGCGACCACCAGCGGCCATAACTTATAATTATGTAAACGGTAGACTCACGTGCCCTCATTGTGCACGTGAGTTTACAGCAAAAATTGGGTATGTAAGTCACACACGGGCACATCAACGCCACACCTCTATGTAGGAGTTGACAGCGGTCGCCATGACCGAAAACGGTCGGATGATGATGTGTATACGGTCAGTCACGCAGCGAAAGTTAAGGTTTACAATAAGCGAACAAGACTGTGTCTATACCGGAGTACAAAAGAGTCAGGTGTTATGTAAACAAAATCATATCATCAAATTCATGTCAAATGTGTCAAAAATGTAGATATTTCTGACCTTCTCTATGTAAAACGAAAGACTAAGGGTTTTTCTGTCTGTGTATTGTAGTGACAAGTGTTTGTAAACCGCAAAAGATAAATATATTCGTTTGTTTACAAAATACCTGACTCTTCCGTGAACTACGCTCGCCGGAACTGTAAAGTTCTATCAGTCTCGCTTGCACACTTTTCTGGCACGATAATAAGTTAGCACTACGTTTAGTTCTTCGTGTATGCCTGTGATGAGAATAATGACATTAAGAGTAGTTAGACTGGGGCTTTGCTTGCGTGGTTTAGATCTCGTGCTATCGGCATGTCTCTGAAAACCACCTATAGTTCAGTCGCTTAACGTCTTCGCCTTTACGTGGACACGCCTTATAAACTTGGCGTGTCCACGTAGAAATACTAAGCGGCCGCAATACCATAGAAGATAGCCAATATATGCATGTTCGCCTCAACTGTCGTTGCGCGACCTGTCTTGTAGATACTTACTGGTGCCGTCCTGGCAGTTGCGCAGTCGCATCATGCAGCGACTCTTGAAGGACCGGCGCGCGCGCTGGTAAGCGCCACAGACCCACTTGATGCGAGGGTCGCGCCACTTCATCTTCTCGTCTTCTGGACACTTGGTGCACTTGCGGTGCCATTTCATCCTGTAAATTTTATACTTACTTTCGACGTTTGTCCAAAAAAAGAACAGCACAGATATCGGCGATGACACCTATGAGTAAGTAATAAGTACTGTTTTTGCTCGAAACTTTGTGCCGATATCGCAACGATAATGGCGCTTTTCTTTGTTTGTCTGCATTTTCTCGGTATTGTCGCAGTGAAAAAACGGCCATAGACTAGGCAATTCGCCTTTTCTGAATGGTTGATTACAAAAATTGTGTACAGTCAAGAGCACATCAAGCTTGACACATTTGACTTTTACCGTTGTTATTTTAATAGACGTACGAGCTAGAGTCGCACTGCGAGTGTCAAGCTTGACCTGTCGTTGACCTTGACTGTACTAACCGAAACTCACTTGTAAAACGAGGAAATGTAAAAAAAATTACTTCTTCATGAAAATCGCTCACTGATCAAACAGTTTGTATGGAGAGGTCCAAATTTTTTTACATTTCCCAAAAATATTTCTTTGGGAAAGCTGTTCAGTTGGCTCAGCTGACTTAGTACGCTCTTTCAGTTTTTGGTACACCGTCCCTTACACCTTGTATAAGGCTGTCAAAAACAACGTGATCAAAATGAGTCGTATAAAAGTATAAAAAGGTGCGTTTGCGCACAGCAGTCACCAACAACCGCGAACCATTGTGCTAGGCGCATCGCTAAAGCATGGTAATAGTATTTCCCTTCCAAATGGTACTTTTTTGCCGGAATTCTGGAGGGAGCTCCCTGTCCTACAGTGGACGTTTCACGGGATGTTATGATGATGATCATATTTTTAAAGTTTGTTATTTATCAGTGAAAACCTCACCAGCCATGTCGCTCGATCGTCGATTTAATCTCAAATTTCTTGGTTTCAACAATGCCTTGCGAGTTGGACCCTGAGCCCGAGTCCTCCACTTCCATGCTGTCCTTGTCGTCCTCTTCTGCTCTGGACATGTTTTTTATTATTACAGAATCAAAGTATAATAGTAAGGAAAACGATTTCTATGAAATTTACAATATAATTATTTTTGGAGACGAAAAATCGTTAAAGTTGGGTCTCATGACTGGAACCATGCATTTGCGTATTATTTCGGAAAAGTAGATTAAATTTACCATACTAAATTAACGTAAGTGACCAACACAATTAAAACATTTTTTTTTTCGTTTTCAACCAATGGTTCCTTGGGAAAGTTGTTTAATTTAATGGGCAGATTCATCTCAAAAAATCTTATATAACTATACTTCTGAATCGTAGTTAAGTGCAAAACCAGAATGCAAATAATTAGGGTTTACAAAAAAATGGTACATTACTGCAGCGGCCGTAATTAAAGGTATTGATGGACGAACGTGACGATGCGTAAGTCCATCAATACCTGGTGGCGGCCAAGGATTGTATCGAACTTTTCCCTCGAAGCAAACCTTAAAAACTTAACACATCTAATAGTATAACTTAGAAAAGTGAAATTGCTTCATATACGTGATCTGATCACCCGTCTGCGCTGATTTTCACATTATCTTTGTCGGGCGCTATTTAACCATTTAATTACAGTAATTCCGATTTATGTCAAAGAAGGTTGTCAAAATAAAGATTGAATTTCAAAGCATGTTTGGGAAAAAATTGATTTTGAAAGATTTTACCCTCGGTCGCTTTTCGTTGGCCAGAAGAAGAGGAGGTGGAGCGGTCCTTCTTCTTTTTCTTCTTTTTTAAAATTTTGTCGGGCGGCGGCTTACGCTCAAAGTCCGTTGTGGTCGTACCCTCTGTAGCTGTCGTGGGTGCTGGCCCGTCCTCTCTTGCAGTGCCAATCCGATAACCGGCTGCCTTATTCGCGGCCGCTTCGACGTCATCCTCCCCCGCTCGTCTCATTTTCTGCTGCGTAGAAACATTCACTGCCAACACACACTACCCTTTACCACAGAATAAAGGTACTTTCATACAGAAGGGAAACTCTCCACCCCTCTTGCAATCTACACTGCAACACCGCGTGCATTCGCCCGCGAGTTTCTCGAGATCCTTCTGAGGGTCTTTTTGTACTGAATATGCGAGCCTACGCGACCTTCAGATTTCAAATTTAAAATTCACGTTTGATGTATGTAGTGAACTGGGAGTGCTTTTACACCTCAGATATTTCATAGGTGTGACAGACAGACAGACGGACAGACAGACAGACAGACGGACAAAGTAGTACCAAAAGGGTTTCTTTTTTTACCCGACTACGGCAAAAAGGAGGGTTATGATTTTGACCAGTATGTATATATGTATGTTCATCTGTTCCATCATAACTTCTAAACCATTAGAAGCGTCTTGATCATCCGCTGGTTATAGGATACAAGAAGTTTCGTTTAATTGAATGTGGCGCCCTCTAGAGGAGGTTAAGTCACGGAAGAAAAAAAAATTTAATCGTACCGTGTTAGGTATCAAATGAAAGGGCTTAATAAGCATATTTCAAAAATATATATGTTGTAAGGGTTTTTATTTATTTACAACCCCAAAATAATTGAAATAAAAAATCTGTTCAAAAACTAGAACCCGACTACTGGCAAATCTTGCTGTAAAAAGTATGAAACAAGAAAATATTGTCATCTGAAACTGTTATGTACGAACTATGGTATTAAATAAATATTCATAGTGATGTTCAGATAATAGCCGTGGTCATGTTATGCCACCTATCCTAAAAAAGCGATCATAAACTTTATGGCCACGTGGCATAACAATATGACCACGGCTATTTGTATGTTTTAGCCTAAGTGATACAAAATAAATTTTATCTTATCTTAGCTTATTATCTGAAAATCACTATGAATATTTATTTAATACCATAGTTCGTACATAACAGTTTCAGATGACAATATTTTCTTGTTTCATACTTTTTAGAGCAAGATTTGCCAGTAGTCGGGTTCTAGTTTTTGAACTGATTTTTTTACCATTTTGGTATCGGAACCCTAAAAAAGAAGGACAGTGTAGGGATGTCTTGTCCCGTTTTTGCGTTGCTTACCTGCGCAAAGCGCGAGAGCAAGCGACACTATTGGCATGCTTGCGCGCATGGTTCTTATCTGGGGGCAGGGTAACTCGCTTTCTTCACTGTACGCAGCCTCTCAACACTCCATAATTCCACATACATAATATCTAAAAATATATAGTTACATTTCACGTTTATATCGCTTCGGAAATTGCTTTAGTGTTTATGACTTGTTTCGCAACCGAAATAATCTGAATATCCACGTCTTGAACTGGCACATTCGATCACATATGACATAATATTATTAGTAACATAACTGTTTTGTATTGGTTTATTTAGAAAAAAAAAAACTAATAATTTATCATAAAAATTAAAAATTCGCCAAACTAAACGTTCACAACTAAAACACAGTTTGTTAGCGAATCTCTTCTACAAGATGTAACAGAAAGGGTATCAAAGGATATATCAACCCTGAAGGATGTGATTCTGCCTATGAAACTGAACAACTTACCCTAAGGAACATAAGTCGAAATACAAAAAAAATTTTTTGAGCATACAAAATGCGCTATCAGCTGATTCAGTTTATATGGAGGGTCAAAAAAAATTTCAGTGTTTCGACCTATGTTCCTTAGAGAAAGTTGTTCTGTTTCATGGACAGATTAACATCCTTCCGGGTTATGCCCTTTTTGTTACACCTTGTATATCCTGTCACTTACGCTTTGCACGTTTTGCTAATCTTTGTTTTGCACTACAGACAATACAGTCAAAATAACGTAGATGTAGCTTGATTAGGTTAATTGACAGCAGCACGACGGGACAGAGCGTAAGGTGCACAGAATTATAAGGGTAATAAGGAATATTAAAGAAATAATTGAGCCGGTTTCGCAGCTAAGCGTCAACTGAGTATTCAAAGGTAGATATAGATGGCGCTGAAGATAGTTGCTAAAGAACTTAACAACAACGCCATCTATCAAGAAAATTAAAACTAGTTTTTGTTTTTTAAAGGTCTTTATTCTGAGGTAAGATGTTTGAGTGGAGCGACAGAGACACGTATCGTTCGTCCTGCTCTCACATAGCTCTCTCCTGCTACATCATTTCGACTGTAGTCCCTATCGATTCTCTAACGGCTTAGCCACAACCATAGAATAAAGTACTAATACTAGTACTGAATATGCAGGCCTATATAGTTCGTCTGCGTTAAGAATGCGGTGAGTCATTAATGCAATTGCAGGGTAAAGGTGTGTCGCAATGGAGTTTAAATGCAAAAAACTATCTGTATAAATTTTCTCGTTTTTTAGGTAACACACAAAGGAAACAACCGCTTCTTTCGAAGGTCTGTCTTCGGTTAGTCATTGTATTTGACTTTATATTTTTAAGTGACCTGATTAGTTACGGGGCTTGGCTACCAGCGGCGGAAAGCGATGACTCACTGCTGCATTCTTGATGGACGAACTATAATCAATTTCAATTGACATGTCGTGGTTTCGCGCTCGTTGTGTTGTAGTAAGTGGCTAGCGGTTTTTTCAAATACACTGAGCGTTAAATCCCTATTTAGGCAAATATGCAGTATTGTGAAGGCAGTGTATTGAAAAATCCCTCGCCGCTTATGTCGTTACGCTAAGGTCGAGGCCAAAGCGGTCGTGTGCATAATAATATCGTCACACCACCCCTCTCATTGATTGTTAACCATACCTAATACTACCTTTCTATGTTGCTAACTCTTACTAACTTATGGTGTCAGCTTTGTTCGCGATGTAATAGTACTCCTTCTGAAAGATAGGTCTTATGATAAAAATATTTCCGTCTGGTACCTACATTATTTAATTCTCATTAAGTCTTAGCCCATGTTTCATTTGTTGTCCAATCCTATAACATTGGGTTACACTACTTTTAAATTTAATTTTTACTTTATTTTACAAGCAATAATCCTAAAAGCGTGTTTTTCCGTCTTAATAAAAATCATCGTTTTTTATCTTATACCTTTTCTATATGTACACATTCAAATCTAGCATAGAAGAAAATAGTAACTTAATTTTATGGTACTCTTTCATTGCCACAGCTCTGCCCGCTTTTAAAACTGACCTCTATTCAAAATGAATGTATACGGAATGAGTGCGTACTAGAATGAGTGTAGCCATAATAATATGACGTTGAATACCGGTCCAGTACGCCGAAAAATCAAAAAAACGAATTCCATTTTAATCTCGTTTATTTATTTGTGTTAGCGTGCTATGTCTCTTGCTGTACAAACCAACTGACCTACCTAAGTCATAAAACTAAAGTCTAACAATACGAGTGTCCATACAATCATTGAAGCATTTTGAATGTAGATTAATTCTCTTCATCTTTGCCTGTAACAGAAATTTAGGTACACCTTCAGAGTAAAAGCCGCAGTAGTTGGTTACAAACAGACGGTAGGTAGAAAACGGAACGGAAAAGAAACAAGTAAGATAAGGAGAGTAAAAAGATTATTACCAAGAAAAGAAAGATGGCATCTCAGTGGCAAGGGTTGCCCAAGCAGATGGAGTAGAGTTCGCCCGGTGACCCGGTGTCGGCGAGGCAGTAGCAGGCCTGGCAGCGGTGGTGGTACATGTCCCCTGCGTACTGGCACAGCCCGCGTCCTGCACAGTACACACCATACCCCCATACCTCACCTCACTGACAGACATGCACTTCGTTTTTCTCTTCTCCCCAACAACATCCTCCAAAAGTTTATTACATTTTACATCACCTCCAAATCTCATCGAAATATTCTAGATAATCATGTCACCCAAATTCCTTTAGGCGTAAAAAATCAATAAGCAGTATAGGTATTCAACGGAAGTTTGATAAAGTAGAATTTGCATGAGACCCGCACACCATCTGGTCTTTTAATATACTTTTAATTTATGTCTTGTCAGGGCTACCGGGGGATTACTGGGATATATTATGGTTGTTAAAATTTGTACGCAATTTTGGTTGAATTAATAGAAAGATAAGAAACGTTGGGAAAAAAGAGCGTGCGTAAAGAAAAGAAGTTTGGTAAGATGTTACGTTAGGATGACATGTGTTGTGTTGCCTCACCGGTCCTGACGACAGGTCCAGTGTCCGCTCCCACCGGAACCGCCACACCGGCGTCTGCTAATGCCTGCAGCAGCGCGCGCGACCCTGAACCTGCACACACAAACCGGTCTTTACAACCTGCACACAGCAAACGTTAGTTTACTATTATTTAATCTGAGACACAGCACACAAAACCACGCCGCACTCAGTCACTCACCCGCCTCTCCTCGATCGTACTCCAACGTGGTGGTCTCCCAAGGAGGCTGTCCCGCTAAGGTGGTTGCTTCTATTTGTTTAGGATCCCAACTCCGAGCATAAGGATTATAAGTCTGAGTGTTGTAAAGGTTGTCTGAGCCTGAAGAGTCTGCTTCGGCTTGTGTTCTTGTATACCCTGCTAGCAACTGTGCCTGTGCTTGTGCCTGTGCTTGCGCCAGTGCCTGCGCTTGCACCTGTGCATGCGCTTGTGCGATTGCCTGCGCCTGTGCCTGCGCCTGTGCGATTGCCTGCACCTGTGCTTGTGCCTGTGTGACTGCCTGTGCTTGTGCCTGCGCCTGTGCATGTGCGACTGCTTGCCCGAGCGCTTGCGCTGTTTCCGGCTGAGGTCTCAACAGGCTTAAATACGGGTTAAATGGTTGCTGCACTAAGTACCCATTGCTATTCGATGGATAAAGAATAGATTGAGAGTCGATAGCTATTTCTGCTTCCGGTTGGTTTACCAAGTATTTACTTGGATATTGGGCATAGGGCTGTGGATGATACTTCTGTTGGTACATTTTATTTATCGCGTCAAGGAAATCTGGAGCTGAGATTTCGCTCGGTGTATTTCTGGGTGGTCCATAGTTAATCCCCTGCTGGTACGCTGGGTTCGTGTACAGCTGAGTCTTTATATCTGGTGCACCAATGGTTTGAAAGAAGTTGGTCGGTGGGTTTTGACGGTTTTGACCGTACAACGTGTATAAATTAGGATTATTTTGAGCCTGAATCAGATTTGGTATCTGTTGGTATCCTTGGATTGGTCCTTGCGGAGTTTGTCCGTACAAGAAGTAGTCAATCCCTTGCGTATCGGGTTTTAGATTAGTGTTAGCCGCGGGGATAGCACTGGCCGGGGCGGGACTGATCAACACTTGGTTATAGTTTCCATCGCCCCCGCCACCGATCACATCTCCATCCGCTGAAGCGTCCGCTGAAACTTGCACTTGCAAGTCCCCTCCCATATTTTGTATGCCTGTCAATCATAATACATATTTCATAGTTAAAATTTCTCATAAAATTATTGTTGTTAGTGAATTATCAGTTCTATTCGACTTACTGTTTTTATTCGTATATAGAAAGTATTGCTTACTTTTGAATGAATGTAAAAATGCAATCAATACCTAGGATTTATTTTCAATTTATTTTTGTTATTTACGTTCCATGTTATAAAATTTGTTCGTGTTTGTACTTAATTTGGACATGGACTAAAAATAAGAAGGACGTAGCATCCGTTTACTGAAATTCCAACCCAGAAAAGTATAAAACTAGTTGGCGCAAATAATCAGCGAAGTTATTACGGTATTACGAATCGAGTATTCTGCTAAAAAATGTAGCAAATTTCAACGTTAGCGTTTCTTAATGTTGAAACTGTTGAAATTTTTAACTATTTTTAACCGACTTAAAAAAAGGAGAAGGTTCTTTATTCGACTGTATGTTTCTTTTTTAGCAGAATACTATACTAATAATTAATATAAATTACTTTACTTATTATTATTTGCACCATCTAGTTTATGTGACTTTTATCTTTTTCCGGGTTACAATTAGTAGTCAGTCTTTATTTCTTTCATGATTTAGTCTATTAAGTCTATAGAGCTGATCATTAGATATAATAATTAGAAAACACAATTTGCACTTACATTTTGGCTGCGGTGTGCATTTTGCGATGACGAAAGTGTATATAACCTGGCAGATGCACACGCTGCACCCAACTAGGAACGGCTTGTCTGGAATTCGTTGCTGACACCGAGGCTCTGCATCAAGTAACGAACATCATCAGTACAGTCAAAAGCACATCAAGCTTGACACATTGGAAGTAACGTTCTTATTGATTCGGATACGTCTATGCTTTCGTTTGGGGGTCTTTTATGCAAAGTAGATAGAGGCTCTCTGGCGGCAATTGTTGGTACACTCAACAGCATATCAGTAGAAACACTTTTGGACCTTATGGTGTGGTAATAGAGTTAAAAAAGTTTATACTGACGTGAGGTTGACCGTACTACATCGAGCTTTGTATGAGTCCGAGGGTGAGGGGAAGGGGATAGGGGGGGTGAGGGGAAGGTGGAGAGTAGACGTAGGTGGAAGTTTGACATGTTCTCGATCCATCTTCATAGACGTACAGTCAACGACAAGTCAAGTTTGACACTCGCAGTGCAACTTTAGACCATACGTAAGAACGGTACAAAGTCCAATGTGTCAAGCTTGATGTGTTCTTGACTGTACCTGTCCACATACGGCCGTATCAAGGATCAGCTAACCAGGGACTTTTTCAATTACCTTTGAGTTCAGTCGCACTGTAAGTGTCAAGCTAGACATGCTCTTGACGCTACAAGATTCTCGTCATTATTTCAATGACCATTGAGAGCAGAATCGTGCGTGCAAGTGTTAAGCTAGACCTGCTCTTGGCTGTACAGTATCCATCCTAAAGCATAGCGCTTTTCGCTCAACAGCTTTGTATACCTTTCTTGCTTCTTTTTTCTAATGGGAACTTTATAAAATCTTTCCCTTCGAGAGTATCCCTCCGTCCTGGGTGTTTACTCCCAATTTTCGATATATCGAAACGATACTACTTCGATACATTCGGATTCATAACTTCGTCCACTAACAATAGAGTAGAATATTGGTTGGATGAATTGTCAAATTGACAGAGATTAGCATCCAACCAATATCCTACTCTATCGTCAAGGGACGAAGTTTTGAATTTGCATGAGAGTCGACGCCCTGGTCTCACACTCCTGTCATTCTAATCAAGCTATACAATATCTCCGGCGACCGACTGCACAACTTAAACGATAGATTCTAACCATAAAATAGTTTTCCCAAGGAACAAGGTCGAAGTACGAAAAAAAATTTCGACCTGCCACACAAAATGTGCTATCAAATGATGCAGTTTCTATAGGAAGCCGAAATCTTTTTACGTTTTTCGACATATGTTCCTTAGGGAAAGTTGTTCAGTTTCACTGTAAGAATCTACTGTTTAAGTTTGTGCAGTCGATCACCGGATTTATTGTATAACTTCGCCTGTAGTTTGCGATCACATTAACAGGGCGGTTTTTGTGATATGATTGATACGTCTGTAATTCAGACCGCTTATCCTATACTATTAAACGAGAAATATTTGTATATATATACAGGGTGTTAATTTAATTGCGTGCCATAGCTTAAGGGGTGTTTCAGTAACAATAAAGGTACACAAAAAATATATAAAATAATTTCTTTTTTTTTCTCATTTTTTTTATTTTATTTTCTTGATAATATTTTAGGGGTTCAGTGTCTTGGGTGCATCTGCCCAAGACACTGAACAACTTTTCCCAAGGAACATAGGTCGAAATACGAAAAACATTTTTCGACTTCCCATACAAACTGCATCAGCTGACAGCACATTTTAGTATGGGAGGGCGAATTTTTTTTCGTATTTCGACCTATGTTCCTTTGGAAAAGTTGTTTAGTGTCATGGGCAGATGCACACACTAAAATATTATCAAAAAAAGTAAATAATAATAATAATAATAAATACGAAAAAAATAGATAAAAAAATTGATTTTTTGAATATTTTTTATTGTGTTCCTTTATCGTTACTGAAACACCCCCTAAGCTATGGCACGCAATTAAATTAACACCCTGTATATATTCGTAATCGGTTTCTCGAAAACGGCTCTAACGATTTTGATGAAATTTAGTATCCGGGGGTTTTTGGGGTCTTTTTAGGGTTCCGATACCAAAATGGTAAAAAAAAGGAACCCTTATGGTGCCGCTCTGTCTGTCTGTCTGTCCGTCTGTCTGTCACACCTCTATATCTCAGCAACCACTTACGCTATCGAGCTGAAATTTGGAATCGTTTTAGAATATAGTTGCCCAACTTAATTGCACATGAAAATTGTTTGAAAAAAGTATGATTATTAATGTAAAGGGGGCCAAAATAGGGGGGGCCAAATTTCAAATTGTCGCTACTAGGTCGAGTGGGGTATCATATGAAAGGGCTTTACTTGTACATTTTAAAATATATTTTTGTATTTTTTTAAGTTTCTTAGTTTTCAAGTTATGATGAAAAATGTCAAAAAAAATACCATTCCCCCCCCCTTATCTCCGAAGTTTGAGTAAGGGAAAATCTGAATTAATTACAGTTGACAGAGGTTTATGTAAACTTTACAGCAAAAATAAAACGATCTTTCTAAGTTGCACAGTTTTTCAGAAATCTGCAAAAAACCTTTACAAACAAATTTAGTTTTGCGGTCCTGAAAATGGACTTTATTGCTTCCAAAAATACTATAGGTATATCGGAACCCTCGGCGCGCGAGTCCGACTCGCACTTGACCGGTTTTTTTTAATATTTCTTAGCGCGTTTTAGTGCGTTCAAGAAACTTACAGCGCCATCTGTTGCTGAGTAGCATAGCTTGCTCACCCGATGATATTTTAATCATACAGGTTCTCGGTCGCCCAGGTACTTCTCTTTAATGTAATAAATTCAACTTACCAATATAAAGTATGCTACTTGCAGGTGCTATACCTAATGAAAAATAGTTAAATGAAATTATTGGATAACAAAGTATCTTACTTACAATATTTTTTATCTTTTAACTATACCAGTTTCTAGTTTACCTGGAACAAATAGAATAAGTAAATAAATTGACCGTTTATTTTTCTTCCACAAACTAATTTAATACACTTTTAGCCACTCATTTATACAAATAACAAAATTGTTTAGAAGAGCCTAAACATTTTTTAGAAAAGCTCTGTGGACTCCTGGACCTATAATATTGGGTCCTTCATCGTAACATCCCATGAAACGTCCACTGTAGGACAGGGAGCTCCCTCCAGAACTCTAGCAGAAACGCGTTGTACTTTTCAGGAGATTCACCATAGTCATTGCGCTTGTAAGCGTTGCGTCTGGCGACCGCTGTTGTTAGTGACCGCAGTATGTAAGATGGTTCGATACACAGAAAGATGTTGATGCCCATCCTCCGGTTTATAAGCCCTCAGTCGCCTCTTACGACACCCACGGGTAGAGATGGGTTGGTATTATTTTTTGCCGGCACCACACCATTAGATTTGTTATATTTTTTTTACAGATGATATTTTTCGAAAATTAAATTAAAGGTGCTGTAAGCTTAATCTCTTTTTGGATTTGTGATTCCAAAAATCAAATGCTAAAGTGTTAGTACTGAGAATTGAGTTTAGTTTTAAACGCCAGTTTCATAGGTAACTGCGCCTGCGCAGGCAACAGCAAATTAACAATAACAAACCACTGTACACGTGTTTCACCCTTAAGAAAAAATATCACCATTCCTACGATGATGTTGACTTAATGAAAGAGACCTTAGCAGGGGGCACAAAAGAACGATGCTGACAGTTAATGCAACAGAACAGAACTCTAATAACAACTAGTGGGGGTGCGCAGGGCAGGGTGGATCCGCCTGTCACCCAGGTGCGGGAAATTACGGTCAGCATCGGAGTTCTGCGCCGGATAATATACTGACATCGCTCGTTGTCGGTGCGTATGCGACGGCACTGCGGCACGACGAGCGTGCCCACCGGCCGGCACGCGCACACTTGGCAAGGGTCACGAGGGTGCTGGAACTCCACGCCGAACGTCTTCAACTCGCACATGTTGTCTGGAATCACACGCGATGTGTCAAGATCAGTGATTGATTTTGAGCAAGCTCGTTCCATCGTCGTCTTCATCCGGTAGATCGAGGTCAAGAGCAAAGCCTAAAGGCAATATAGGGTGACTTTTAATTAGTTCTCGATAGCAAAAGATATCCATGTACTCATGTTACTGAACAACTTTTCCCAAGGAACATACGTCGAAATGCGAAAAACCAAATTTGATTTTAAATTGGGAGGTCAAAACTTGATTTTCGTATTTCGATCTATGTTCCTTGGGAAAAGTTGTTCAGTATCATGAGTACCTTTTTCTATCAAAAACTAATTAAAAGTCACCCTATAATAGAAGACGTGCTCAGGACCTTGGAAGCGCTCGTGCTCGAGTGTTGTTTGCCGTTGTTCTTTCATTCCGATCACGAAAGTTAAGCAACGTTGGCCGTGTTCAGAACCTGGATGGATGACCGCTAAAAGCCGTTGATCCTGGCTACTGTCTACTGTAGCTGTGACTGTAGTCATAAAGCCTAGTCAGAGGCTTGAAATCTCTGGCAGCCTAGTTGGCCAGTAACCTGGCAAAGCCTAATCTAGGATTGGATCTAGGTTACGGAGGTCCTGTCATCATCATCATGTCAGCCGAAAGACGTCCACTGCTGTATATAGGCCTCCCCTAAAGATCTCCATGACGACCGGCCCTGCGCTGCTCGCATCCAGCGGCTTCCTGCGACCTTGACCAGATCGTCGGTCTACCTTGTGGGGGGCCTGCCAACGAGATCCTGCAATGTGGGTTAAATAAGAGACTGATGTAAAATACTGGCGAAACTGTTTTCCCGTGAATAACTCACTAATGTTTGGCCTGGATATTGTTGTAGCTGTTGGTCTTCGTACAATGAATAAATAAAATAAAATATTGACGTTCACCTACCTAGTAACTGTAGAGGTGCAAGTGTGGGTACAAGTTGCGCTGAAAGGTAATAAAATAAGTTAACTGTGCACAAGTCAGTATATTTCAATTTAAATATTAATTACAGATTTTATTAAAATTGGGGACATTGACCGCCATGTTTTTCATTTCCGTTTAAGCAGCCCCTTAATATGAGCAGTAAGGATATGTGAATGTTTTTTTTTATTGTGCTACCGTTAGGTACCTAGTTCGAGCATAGTTAATAAAAAGTTTAGAATAGCTTGAAATCTATGCTTAAACTTAGATATAAATTTTCTGTGTGTGAACATAGTGTTGGAAAAAATCTTACTTTGAGGCACTTGCCCTTGGATTGACACTTGATTTGGAAGCGCGAGCTGTCCTTGTCCTGTAAATATTGGTTATGATATTATTCTCCTCCAGTCTACAAAAAAATAACACATAAAGCATAAATAAATAGTAAAGTTTTACCTGCTTGTTCTAGAAGTTCTAAGCCTGTGAACAATTTCCGTTTCATAATACTCCATGATTAGCTAATACAGCCTGTGCGATGCATTAAGAGCTGTAGTAAAAAAATGGAAAAGTGCGAGTCGGACTCGCGCACCAAGGGTTCCGTACCACCACATAATCATAATTGTATTAGTTGAAATTTCAGTAAGTTAATGTGCTAGATTTTTTGAGTCCAACACGCGCTTGACCAAATTTTATTATTTGTTGTTATTTTATAGCTTATGCACTATAAACATACCAATTTTCAAGTTTGTAAATGTTCCCGTTATTAAAATGGAACTATAACAAAAATCGCCTCCGCGACCATTCAACTTGACCCCTCTCTTATATGAATGTTCTTGAGACGGGAGCTCACCTCAATTGGTTATCATTAGTTGTGAGAAAAGTGGTGATATTTCTTTATTTGTACTGTGAGACCTAGCTTCTTGCCAAATTTCATAATTTTAGGTCAACGGGAAGTACCCTATAGGTTTTGCTTTAGTGCATAAATGTATGGAGATGAGGACATAAAATGCCATATCTTTTGATTGCGTTGTTGTAATAAATTGAAATTTTCAGATCTTGTGTGGTTCATGGACCCTAATATATAATATCAATTTCAACCTGATACCTTTACCCGTTCGTGAGATAAAGGGTCTTGACAGAGAGACAGACAGACGGACAATAAAGTGATTAGGACCGTTTTCTTTTGAGGTACGGAACCCTTAAAGTGATTCATATCGTGCACTGCTCTTAATTCATCGATCGGACAAGAATGGATAGTTATCATATGGTCATAAGATATTCTGTCAGTGGACTCACAGCACGAGGACTTCGTGTAACAGTTGACTTCGATAGAAATCTGCCCCGGGGAGGAGTACTCTGCGCAGACGCACACCTGACACGTGTCCCACGGGTGCTGGAAGGGGATGTTGGCCGGGAACGGCTGGCACGACTGGTCTGCGTACAATACTCCACTTTAGAAATATGTCGAAAGAAATATGTAGTGTCGTTTCCCTAAACTATATAAAAACACTTACGAGGGGGTGGTCCAAGCAAAGGTCCCTTCTTGCGTTGCGCAGGTATAGTCAACGGCGGCCAGGGCACTGAAACGTCAGGTTATTTTGGTTTAGATTGTTTTAACAGTTGTATGCTATTAATTTATTACAATACTTACAAGGTTCCTGAAGCGATCCTGGTTGTGGTATAAGTTGTGTTGGCGCTGAAGGAAGACTGGGATAAGTTTGGATGGTATCTGGTAATCTTGCAGGTGTATCTTCCGCAAATGCTTCAACATCAATTTGTTCAGACAGGAAAGGTGGTGCGGCAAAAGACTCAGGCTGTGTTTGGGTAGGTACACTCTGTGCAGGTAGAGGTGGCAGAAATTCTAACGTAGGAGGCTTCTGTGGGAACTGCAGTATTTCTGGGCGTGCAGGTTGGAAAGGTATTATAGGTGGCATAGGTGGAGCCGGCACTAATTCTGGTTCTCTTTGGAACTCGGTGAAAGGAAGTGCAGGGTCAGGATGATCCGGTATAAATACAGGTGGACGAGGCGGTAAAAGCTGAATATTAGAGTCAGGAGACGGCAAATACGGTAAATGTTGAATAGGAATCAAATCTGAAGGATTGCCTTGCAAGAAGGGGAGCAAAGTTGGCTTTTGTGGAAGTGGTGGCTCCTCCGGTGGTAATCCGACTATTTCCATCACATTTATCGGTTCAGGAGGAGAGTCAGCTTCAGCATAAGACTCTACATCAAGAGACGGAACAAGATCCGGTGACGGTGCGAGGGGTTGTACACTTGCAGGAACGAACACGTCTTGTATCGGTGCGATGGGTTGTACACTTTCAGGAACGAACACGTCTTGTGTCGGTGCGAGGGGATTTACACTTTCCGGAACGAGCACGTCTTGTGACAGTGGGTTGATTCCTGTTGTAAATATAACGTTTCAATCATATTTTTATGAAATATTTTATTCTTATCTACTTGGATATGTACATTATTGTAAAAACATACTTAATGTCTCACCACAATTGAGGTCCGGGATGCACAGTAGCTTTCGCTCGGGAATGTTGAAGCTGTTGACGAACTGCTGACACTTGCAGAGCTTGCACGCCTCCGTGGGGTGGGGGAACACAACGTCCACAGGAAACATATTGCAAAGTGGAGCTAACCAAACAAACTTACACGTTTATACAAACATAATTATTTTAAGTTAAAACAGACTAAACAACAGGACATGTCATGTATGAATGAGAATATGTGTTACAAGGTCAAAGAACATATTCCAAAAACTATAAGGCGCAGGTCACCGAGACATTTGCATTGAACACAATTATTATAATTTTATAACATTACGGCTGTTTACAGTCTGCGGCGAATTAAATTAAATAAGCCCTTCCGTATATATAAGGGTTATTTTTGGACCCCTAACCAAATTTTTGTATGTTACTCAGAACACTAATCCACCCAAAGAAACATGGATCGAAAAACGATTTTTGTTTTTGGGTCTCCCATACAAACCTTGCACCAGCAACAGTGGAATTTGTATGGGACGACCAAAGTTTTTTTTTCGACCCATGTTTCTTTGGGAAAGTTGTTCAGTTTTATGATCTGAGCAACATACTAAAATTTGGCTTGGGGTCCAAAAATAGCCCTGTATACAGGGTATAAGGGACGGTGTACCGAAAACTGAAAGGGCGTGCTTAGTCAAATAAACTGAACAACTTTCCCAAAGAAACATTTCTGGGAAATGAAAAAAGCTTTTGACCTCTCCATACAAATTTGTCGACCCGACGTAGCATTTTGTATGGAGAGGTCAATTTTTTTTTTCATTTCCCAGAAATGTTTCTTTGGGAAAGTTGTTCAGTTTGTTTGACTAAGCACGCCCTTTCAGTTTTCGGTACACCGTCTCTTACACCCTGTATACCAACTTTAATTTTAGCGTTAATGGGTCACAGACATACAGACAGTTTAGCATTTCTAATATAAAGACGCATACATATCATAGATGTAATATACTATCTTAGACGTTTTGTACCAAATGTCTGTGGATCGTTCGATTTGATTGTAATATATTCTGAATAAAGGCCAGATTAAAAGTACCCTAAACCGACGAGCATGTATAATAGGATTGATGAAAGTACAGGAAGCAAGGGAAGTATGTCAAGATCGTAGCAGGTGGAGAACTGTGGTCTCTGCCTACCTCGACGGGAACAAGGCGTGATATTATGTATGTATATTCTCAATGACATCGCGTCGGTGCGGTGCACATAATATGAAATAGTTTGGCCAATATTAAGGTAAAATATTCCTCCCATAGAATATTCTACCATCTAAGTTTAGTGCATCCCATACAAATATGCTTACTTGGTAACGGAGCAGAAACAATAGGTGTCGGCACTAAAACAAAATCAGATATTATAAAACACTGCAAATGTCTGCTACTTTCAATTCGTTATCTTCATATAAATTGTAGAACTTACGTATCCTTGGAATTGGTGTTGGATGGACTGCAAAAATTAATAAACCATAAGATCTTAATTTGCGTGTTTTGTATTGTAAGAACCATAATAAATTAAACGAATATATTTAATAACGTTATTCTTGAGAAAAACCAATCATAGATTTAATGCCTCACACGGCTATCGAACACATTGGAAATGAATCTACGGAATTCTTTTTTCAAAAATGTTAGGCTACAGGGCAAAACCTTTACCCGATCGTATTTGTTTTAAGCTTAAATTGTAGCTGATTAAATTGTCCGGAGAAGTTTTTCTCAAAAGTTTTGATATCATTCTTCTTGCGTCTTTTGACCCATTTTTGAATATCATATCTTCACAACTGTCCGAGATATAAGGAGATCGCACTTTTTCATGAAATCGAAGCCTATACTACTGAAGCGAACGAAAAGACATTTCCAATATAAAAAAACAAAATTTAGGGATACTCGTATGTCATAGTTTTCATCTTTTGGTTACCACGTGTCTGCAAAAGAAACTTACCACATTGTGTGTCTTCTATGCAGGTAATTAAAACTTCATTACGTTTCATAACTTCCGGCCGACAAATACAGACCTGGCAGGGGTTCAGTGGGTGGTCGAAGGGCTCATCGTAAGGTAGCGGCGCACACGGTTGAGAACCTGCATTGCACAAGGTTGGAATATATAGAGCGGGTAAAAGTTTCCCTCCAGTTATAGGGTGTAACAAAAAGGGTGTACTCGTACTAACCCTGAAGGATATGAATCTGCCCATGAAACTGAACAACTTTCTCTAGGAAACATAGGCCGAAAAACGAAAATTTTTTAGTCCTTCCATAGAAACTGAATCTGCTGCTAGTATATTTCGTAAGGGGAGGTCAAAAGCTTTTTCGTGGGAAAATTGTTCAGTTTATTATACAACTTTTGTCCTACGATTTGGAAATTCGCAAATACAAAATTTCCTTCATCAGCCCATCTTCTTCAGCCAATTTGTATGAATATGCAAATTTTCGTTGTCGAAATAAAAAAGTCGTAGACTAAAAGTTTTTCAGTTTCATGTTGAGATTTACCAAAAATGTGTATAACAATCCTGAAAAGTGTGAATCTGTCAATGATTTGGGACAACTTTTCGCATGGAACTTAGATTGTAATCTTAGAGCAACACGTCATGTTTTCCTTTAATATAATACTGAAAAAAACAATATCCTGAGAGGTAAGGTTCTTATTTTAACGCTCTCTAAAAAGTAGAAAATTGCAAAATTCACAACTACATGCAGATTCGAACCTGCGACTTCGCCATATGTACGGGAGACGTCATATCTAACAATGCTACTGCGATCCTGCCTGATGTTGTGTTGCGACATCTTTTACACATCCAAAATTATTTCTGGTTTTCCGATCTAGGTGAAGTGGTTCAGATTAATGTGCAGATTCATCCTACAGGGTTGATATACCCTCTTTGTTACACCCCGAATGTAATACATTGCAAAGATTCACCTGCTGGTAGCAGCGTTTGAACTGGTTGCGTCTCAAAAGGTAGCAACTGTGTCGGTCGTACTGGTAGTGACGGTAGAAGCTGCAGCTCGGGCTCTATGGGCGATGGTGGCAGCATAACGTCGACCAAGGCGATTGGTGCGGGGGCTAAGTCGGGTGCTTCCTTACACGACGCGCAGTTAGCACAGACAGGCTGCACGCGCCCGCCGTGAAGCATACATGCGCACACCAGGCACTCGTTCCAAGGAGTACGCAAACTGTACATGTCGCCTTCTCGCGAACAAGTTATCAGCTCCTCCGCGCCTGTTGATATGTAGTTACTGTAGTACAGCTCGTAAACTGGCTTTGGATTTGTACATATTTGTGTTAAGAACTGTAAACAACATTTCATTACCAATAACGTTTTGTAGGTATATTAATTCAGTCCTCGGTATGAGTCTTCTAGAATAACCTGTGAAATAGTCGTGAAAATGTTAATTAAGTATTCGTTTAAAAACGTAAAACTGGACATAGGTCTCTTCTCTCGGTCATATATTCGTAAAATTTTGTATTTAGTTAAATTAAATAAATATTCCTTGGTCTGTTATAAAAAAATCTTATTAAAACCGTCAAAATTTCAAACGTAATGTACTTTATATATTCATATAACCTGATCCGTATGAATTTGCGCCTCTCCTTAGAGAGCCGGCGAAACCGTCAGCTGGTGGCGAGGAGGGTTCGTTACTCGCGGCTGTGGCACCATCTGCACTAGCGGCGATCAGGTCTTGAGATGTCATTTCATGAGCAGACAAGTCGCCCGTTAGGCTAGCCGGTTCTGACAAGTCTAGAAAGCCAATTCGGTCCTCGGTCTTCATTGCCTCACTCGGCTCATTTTCTGCCAATGAGATACTGTCTTCGGTTGCCGTGACACGTTCATCTTAAAATTTGATATTTGTTTCTGTATCACTTGTAGTTAGGTTGGCGTAAAATTTGGTTACACTTTGATTAAATACTTACTTTCATCTTGAATCGCTTCCGATTTTAAGTCCGTGTTATCATCATTATCACTAGTTGACCGTTTGGACACTGAAAAAATATTATTAGGAAATATTGTGAAGAAGAAGATCGAAGGTTTAAAATATCGCATGGCAGATAGCGGGATAGGTAACGGGGTGATTTGGAGTATGAAAAACATGGCACTCACCATTGTGGTAGAGATCCTTGGTGAGGTGAGGAGGGCCGATGGCGGAGGTAGCCCTCAGAAAGAGGGAGACGAGGAAGGCCAGACAGCAGACGCTGCCGACCGAACCCGCCTGCATGCTGTCGAGTGCCGACTGCTGCTATACCTGCCCAGGTGTTGCACCCTATCTGATGTTACTTACCATAATTGAGACGATTATTATTGCACGCCTCTTTATAAATGCGGTAAAATCAATTTGCATGAAATTTGATTGACGTTGCGATAGTACACGACTTTGATTGGTAGCTGTTAATACTCGTTCATTTCTTTACGCCTGCATCATTAGTTCCAGGTTATTAAATTTTTTATACATATCAATCATAAATTCAATTCGATTTGAATGAGCTCTATGGAAAATAAACTTTGATCAGGAAGCACGTCATACACCACAAAGATGAAATATGTGTTTGAAATTATAATGGTGTTAACGTTCATGACAAAACGTGTGGTGTATGGTTCACATGTCTATAGCCTCAAAAATTTTAAGAATGCCTGATTATTATTTGCATTACGATAATCCAATGTTATTTCTTGTTTATGCACAAAAAACTGTTCCATATAAAAAATCTCCTTAAGATGTTTAAAAATTACTTCTATTATTTTCTACAGGTTTAAAAAAAAAGTACACATGGTCCCACTAAATCGTTTATTTGAAGAAATGAGTGAAGCGCACTTAAATTGTCAGTTTGCTGCTTAATTAAATATTAAGATAATAGGTATAATCAGATCAGGTCAAGTGTGAGCCGGGTCGTTTGCGGGACATCGCACGTGGCGTCGAGTGTGGTGCGCGTCGGGAGATCATTCGAGCTCGTCTGAAAATTATACAAACATTATTAGGTGAAACAAGTTAATACAATACACAAATGTACGCACGGCAGCAAGCAAGTGGAAACAAAACCAGTATAAGCTGAACCAGTACTACGCTACAAACGCCCTTAATCAGAGATCCGTTCCAGGTCAAAGTGTTTCCACCTACTTGCGGCCCGTACCAGTTTGTTTAAAAAGTGTGGCTTGGGAGCATTCTAGGGGGGTATCATTCAGAGACATCTCGGTAGCACTGTTATAAGCTAGCACGACTTTTAGCCTTTGATCTACGCCCGATTCAGATTCAGATAATTTTATTCAATGTAGATTCTTTACAGAATACTTATTGAATGTCATGCAGAATACAATGCAAATAAAGCGAGTCTATACCCGTGATAAGAAAAAATACTTTCAGAACAGGTTTTAGCTACAAATGATCACCGGTGACCGTAGCCGGTGACAGGGTTAGACTAGGGTTTTTGTCCCGTCGTCACCCGTGCCTTGCTAGAGAATCATCTGTAAATGATACCCTGAGGGTCTTACTACAAAAAAGTTAGACATCTGTTGAACACTTGATTAAAAAAATGCACACAAAATTGGCTATGTCAGTTGATGCGCAGAAGTCAAGTCATAAGAAAATAAGTCATTTTTGACTTCTGCGCATCAATGACATAGACAGAGTTACTTGGTACGATTTTTTTAATCAAGTGTTCAACAGGTGTCTAACTTATTAGGGTTCCGTACCTCATAAGAAAAAAACGGAACCCTTATATAGGATCACTTTGTTGTCCGTCTGTCTGTCTGTCAAGACCCTTTATCTCACGAATGGGTAGAGGTATCAAATTGTAATTAATACCATGTTTAAGGGTCCATGAACCACACAAGATCTGAAAATTTCAATTTTTTACAACGACGCATTCAAAAGATATGGCATTTTATGTCCTCATCTCCATACATTTATGCACTAAAGCAAAACCTATAGGGTACTTCCCATTGACCTAAAATTATGAAATTTGGCAAGAAGCTAGGTCTCACAGTACAAATAAAGTCAGAAATCATTAAATATTACAACTTTTCGCACAACTAATGGTAACCAATTGAGGTGAGCTCCCGTTTCAAGAACATAACAACAAATAATAAAATTTGGTCAAGCGCGTGTCGGACTGAAAAAATCTAACACATTAACTTTCCGAAATTTTAAATAATACAATTATGATTATGTGGTGGTACGGAACCCTCGGTGCGCGAGTCCGACTCGCACTTGGCTGTTTTTTTTGTAGTAAGACCTAGCCGTCTTAAACTATAGTACTCATGAAAGTAAACAATACAATTATAATGTCGAATGGGTACAAAATGACACAACTACTAGGAGAAATTCAAGCTCTATGATGTATAGAATTATGTTAACCAGAATTTTATAAGAAACTGCAGGCGGGGACGAATAGTTTTACAACGGGAATTTGGGAAGTTGCTTTGGTACTTTTTTATTGGTAAACTTTATTATCACTCTTTATTTTACAGTAAAACGACAATAATTGTCAATTAAAAGACGTACAAGAACTACAGAACTTAAAATGCTTGGCCTAAGAGCGAATAAAGAAGAATGGACACTTGCTGAGTGCTTTAACTCAGGTCCATCCCATCCGCGCTTCCTTGAAATAGCTTTTAAGAAGTACGCTAATTAGGTATGAATTAGAGAGGCAATTAATCTTTCATTCCGATATTGAAATTAAAGCAACGGCAGGACCGTTGAGGTTAAATCTACAAAGTAGATAATCGCAAAATTTAATTCGAACCTGCGTCATCTGCGTCAGCACCGCAGACGCTTTACAAATTAGGCTACCGTGGTCCTGCCTGATGTTGTGAAATTTGCGACCTCTGTACGCATTTTAACGTTGCGTTTGTGCTGCCACCTAGTAAGCATTTGCTGTACTAGCTCAACTAGTCCATCATTACAGATAGATTTCAAATCGAAAATTGGTAACACTATATATAAATAAAAATACTTTGTAGATTTATCCGAACACAGGAATTGTAAAATATAAAAAATTCTGGTTGAGGTTATCTCAAACATAGTAGTCGAAGCCTCGTCATTCTTTGAGTTTGACTTTTGAAAATGGGTAATCAATCAGGCTTGCCATTACAGTACTGGCCTAACTGTGTCTACACAGTTACTCACTAACTAGGCGGTTTTAAATAATTTACTTTTTCTTAAAAAAACGGAATATACTTGCCTGTGTCAATACTCCTTTTTCTTCTTTCATCTTCACCACTTTTAAAACCTTGTGAGGAGGCGTGAGCGGCGGCCTGTGCTGCGGCGGAAGAGTAACCACCCCCACCTAATTGCGCTTGCGCATTCGCTTGAGCCTCTGCGTCACTACTGCCCCAACCACCGTATCCGCCTGCGCTAGACTGGGCAATAGCTTGCGCTGCGGCGTTACTTCCACTCCAACCGCCATATCCGCCTGAACCAGACGGGCTACTTCCGCCCCATGAACCATATGAATTTGCGTCGGATTGCGCGAGTGCTTGGGCTGAAGCGTCGCTTCCACTCCAACCACCATATCCACCTGCGTCTGACTGGGCATTTGCTAGGGCTTCTGCGTCACTACTACTGCCCCAACCCCCATAACCGCCTTTTCCAGAGCTTTGCGCTAGAGCTTGTGCTGCGGCGTTACTACTTCCCCAACCGCCATTTCCTCCTGCTTCAGATTGGGCAAGTGCTTGCGCTGCGGCGTTACTTCCTCCCCAACCACCATAACCGCCTGCGCTAGATTGAGCAAGGGCTTGCGCTGCGGCGTTACTTCCTCCCCAACCACCAAATCCGCCTCCGCTAGATTGGGCTTGAGCAAGTGCTTGCGCTGCGGCATTACTACCTCCCCAACCGCCATCTCCTCCTTCAGATTGGGCGAGGGCTTGTGCTGCAGCGTTACTTCCACCCCAACCGCCATTTCCTCCTGCTTCGGTTTGGGCAAGTGCTTGCGCTGCAGCGTTACTTCCACCCCATCCGCCATATCCATTAGAGCCGGATTGAGCAAGTGCTTGGGCTGCCGCTTCACTTCCGCCCCATCCGCCAAATCCGTTAGAGCCGGATTGAGCGAGTGCTTGGGCTGCCGCTTCACTTCCGCCCCATCCGCCAAATCCGTTAGAGCCGGATTGAGCGAGTGCTTGGGCTGCCGCTTCACTTCCGCCCCATCCGCCATAACCATTAGATCCGGCATGTGCTTGTGCTAGAGCTTGAGCCGCTGCGCTGCTTCCACCCCACCCGCCGGCTCCGCTCTGAGCAAGCGCCTGCGCTTGAGCATTAGCGTTGCTCCACCCACCTCCGCCCGCATTCGCTGAAGCGTCTGCGGATGCTGATGACCATGCTGTTAACACAATAAGTTAATACTCAATACCTTATTAGCACATTCCATAAAAAAATAAGGCGTTAAAATATAATTTTTGAAACACATTATAGACCCTAGGCACTTATACACATATAATAGGTATATTCTGAGAATATCGTTTACCAATCTTGCAATAACTTACGTGACAATGGGAGTGGCGCTAGGCTACTCGGTGATGGCATCACGGCTGAAAATGCAATCGTAAAATACATGATCGTATACAGTAAAAAATTTCAGTTAATTACACCACTAGAAGTTAAACTTACGGCAAGAGTCGTCCGGAATTGTTTCAACATACACGAAGTTGTATCTGACTTTGCAAATGTGGATGTGGCAAATGTCGTCCGGCAACCTGAAGGGCACAAGCGGTTGCTGTCCTCGGCATATTGGAGCTGCAATACGTTTTACAGTTAAAAAACAAATATTTCGATGCATAAGTAATGTGCTAGATGGAGTTTTACGTACCAACGAATATGATAACCGGGACTGCATATATTGCGGTCTCTGAAAATACGAAACGATCAAACCATATTAAATAACAAAATTCTGTCTGTGTATTATACTACATGACTTTAAAAAATGTTCTTACTTGTGACTGGTACTCGTACAACTACTAGCCTGTCTTTACCAGGCAAAGTAATATATCTGTTGACGGGATACGGAACCGGGTAAGGCCTAGGTGGTGAGGGCACTGGTACCGGGACGGGGACTGGGATGTCACGGGTCGGCCCTGGTACTGGTACTGGTATCTGAACCGGTGGTGAAGGAACGGGGTAGGGCACGGGGATCTTCTTCTCTGGCCCTGGTACAGGAACTGGGTACGGCCTCGGGACGTTAATAATTTTCGGTGGGGATGGAACCGGGACGGGCTCATACACTGGGTACGGAACTGGGATGTCCTTCTCGTAGGGCACCGGAACCTGCACGGTGGGGCCTCGCACGTAGATTTTCTGCGGTGGTGACGGAACTGGTACTGGCACTGGCACCAAGATTCGCTTGCCTGGAACCGGCACGGGTACGGGGTACGGCCGCGGGGGACCCGGGATCACTACGGGCGGTGGGCCTGCAAATACAATATTTTACTTTTTTCACCGGACATAAGTAAACCGTGATGACATATGGCACCGAGACGTGGCCGCTCACGATGGGCCTTATCAGAAAGCTCAAAGTCACCCAAAGGGCTATGGAAAGGGCTATGCTTGGAGTCTCTCTGCGCGATCGAATCAGAAATGAAGAGATCCACAGAAGAATTAAAGTAACTGACATAGCCCCGAGAATCGCTAAACTAAAGTGGCAGTGGGCAGGGCAAATCGCAAGAAGAACCAATGGCCGATGGGGCGTAAGGGTTCTCGAGTCGAGTGGCGACCACGTACCGGAAGACGAAGCGTGGGCAGGCCGCACAAGGTGCACCGACGATCTGGTCAAGATCGCGGGAAGCCGCTGGATGCGAGCAGCGCAGGACCGGTCGTCATGGAGATCTTTAGGGGAGGCGACGTCTTTCAGCTGATATGATGATGATGATAACTAAACCGTATAAATACCTACATTGATTTCAAGTAGTCGTCCGCGTGGCGCTAGTCCATAATGCCAGCTAAGAATATATAGACTGACCTATATCCACCCGTGGGTGTCGCATAAGGCAACTAAGGAAATTTCAATCGGAGGATGGACGGAAGCGTCATTCTACTTATCGTAACATGTTACCCACTGCCATCACCAACAACCGCAGTCGATGGTTCCAGCTGCAACACTAACGAGCGTAGTGACTATGGTGCTTTCCCATCAAAATATACCACCCATTCTTGCTGTAAAATCTGGACAGAGCTCCGTGTCCAGCAGTGGACTTTAGGTGGTATGATAAGATAAGTCAGAAATGGCAGTAATTATAATTACCCCGTGTGGTGCCGGCAAAGAAAAGTGCCAACCCATCTTAACCCGTGGGTGTCGTAAGAGGTGACTAAGGGCTAATGAACCAGAGGATGGGCAGCTGCATCCTTCTGTGTATCGTATCATCTTACATTCTGTGGTCACCAACAACTGCGGTCCATGATGCCAGCTTTTAGCAAAAGCTGGAATTTTGGAGGAAGTTCCCTGTCCTGTAGTGGACGTTTCATGGGATGTCATGATGATGATGATCATTGGTTAAAATATTCTGAGTAAAATTACCAGTTCTGATTATCTGTGTAAAGGTCGAATCTGAAGGGGAAGGTGTTAGATACGTACATATCGGTGGTCCAGGGGGGGAAGGCCACGGAAGTGGGCCTGGCCCGGGTGGAAGCGGGAACGGTAGGGGACCTGTTAACATTATTGTTATAGTAAGATTTCGTGACACTAAAGATAAATTACAGAAAGGCATTATACACCCTTACTTTTTTTGTTACCCTGAATATTTTGAAAAATAGTTCTGTCCATGAAACTGAACAACTTTCCCCAAAAAATATAGGTCGAAATATGTAAAAAGAATTACGACTTCCCATACAAACTGCATCAGCTGACAGCACATTTTATATGGGAGGTCGAAACTTTTTCATGTTCTTTGGGAAAAGTTGTTCAGTTTAATGCGCACAACTTCCTCTTAAAATATTCAGGGTGATAAAAACCGCTGTATAAACCAGCGTTGCACCAGTCTAGAAGTCCTAATAGTCGACGCCAGTCAGTAAGGCAAATCCTAGTTTCTTTATCGCTGCTATGTTTTCATAAAATACCATGCACCAATCTACGGTTTCTACCGAAATTTTCTGTTTCATCGAAGTACCGTACTTATTAACTAATATTTACTCCTTTATGATGTTATTATTATTTACCTGGTCCTGGGAAAGGTGCTGAAACAATATTACATTTTTAGTCTTTAGTGCAAGATATAGGCATTCAGATAGATTTTTTGGAATGAGTGCTTCCTGGTTAGGTTTAACTGTTATGATTTGTATATGGGGTGTAAGGGACAGCCTTCCGAATACTGACAGGGCATGACCAGTCAACGTAACTGAACAACTTTTATTGAATAAAACTTTCAGAAATTCAGAATACAAAATCGATTGGACAGTTTGTAGAGGCTGATTTTTTCTTTTATTTCCTGAAAGTTTTATTCGCTAAAAGTTGTTCAGTTTGGTTGACTGATCATGCCCTTTCAGTATTCTAAAGGCTTCAGTTACGAAGTTGCAGTTCTTTGCGTTACTTTTGCGTTGCAGCTTGAGTCTTAAGCCTAAGACAAAGATTACACGTTCAGTCTGACATTAGTTCAGTCCGTCATCAGGATGGCAGGATGCAGGTATAGGAAAGAAAGAGAAAGCTATATGACAATTATCCTGCAATCTACCTAGATCGATGGGTGAACGTAGAAGGTACAATCACTTGGAAACTGTCAACAAAAAGTGCGCCAATTGCTTAGTGCGTAGGTAAAAGTCGCACAAAATAACTTTGGCCATGTCATTGATGCGCAGAAGTCATTAATGACTTATTTTCTTATGACGTAACTTCTGCGCATCAACTGACATGACCAAAGTTATTTTGTGCCACGTCTAACCCTTAAACGCCAGGATCAGGTGCGACCGCAAGTTCAAAGCAACTGAGAATTTTAGTGATTTGAACATTTGAGTTGATTCAAAATTCAAAATGAGTAAGATCAATTCAATGAACTGTGATCTGTTCCGTATGGGTTGAACGTGTAACCTTTGTCTGGATGTCAACTAGCAAGTGCTCAATAGTTGGGTATTTTAAGTAGCCACCCATGAAAGATCAAATGCTGTCTTGAGGTTAATGGCGCTCCACATTCTCTTCAAAATTAAACGAGACTAAGTTATTACCGGGCCCAGGAATCGGTTCTGTAAATGAGGCATCAGTTTTAGAGTTCGCAACATTAGCAGGTATTATATTATGTACCTTCATTTTTATCTAAACATTTTCTTGAGGCCGATGTCCAGCAGTGGACGTCTTTCGGCTGATATGATGATGATGATTTCTTGTTTTGATATTTCTTTCGCTGTCGAAATTCGAACCAGCAAGGCTACCTTATTCGGCCTGATGCGAAATGTTTGACCTCTGTGGTTGTTATCATCACATCCTGTGAGTTGCAAGGTTGATGAAAGACCTCAGAAACCCTCAGAGTTGTTGAGCCGCCAAAGGCCTCTGACATGACTCATTAACGACTACATCGATTGTAAATTTTGCCTTTTCCTACTTAGCATGAGGAGTTGCTTACCTACCTAAGTTACAGCAAAATATAGCAAAACTGCAATAACTTATGTTATATATTCGTGTAGGTATGTTATATGCATATTATGTTGTTTGGGTTTAAAATACTCGTTGATTACCTGGGGATGGTATCGGCCAAGGACCTGCAACAGATAATTTTAGCTACTCCCAAGTAAAATATTTCAATTTCGAAATTGTTATGATATTATAACAGACTAGCTTTTGCCCGGGACTTCGTTCATATGGTAAATGATTGTAACAAAATTAAACGAAGTGGAAAAAAGAAATTATATCTCCGGTACCCAATTTAAAAAAAAAGTATACCATTGTTTAAGTCAAACTATTAGCTATCAAACAAAAAAGTTCAGTACTTTTTGCGAGATGCCATAACAAATAAACAGAAAAAAGTGAAAAAAATCAGTGATTTGGATTCAGGGGCATCAAGATGGCAGAACGTGATATTTTTTTATAAAATAAATACCTTCAATATACAGACAGAATCAATTTACAATTTTATGATAGTGGAGATTCATGCAGGTCATTCGCCTTGTCGTTAATTTTCAAGCTACACAGGCAGTAGTTTGAATGGATTTTCATTGTGCAACAACTCTTTATATATATTTTTTTATTCGGAAAAGTTGTTTGTAATCATTGGAAAAACACTGGGAAATTCACGTTGACAAAAGAGATGTGTGCGGATGTTTTGAGGGGGTAACACTGAACCGATTGTTCAGAGCCGTAAAACAAATATAAAAAAAAAAAATTAAAGCCAGGCGATTCAGCGATTTTAAGCTATGGGCACACCCCAGACCGAAAGCATTAAAGTCTATATCTAGTCTAATTTGAAATTGGATGGTCACGAAGACCCGCATATTCAGTACAAAAGGCCCCCAGAAGGACCACGAGAATCTCGCGGGCGGTTGCGCGCGGGGGTGCGGGGTAGATTGCAAGGGGGGCGGAGAGTGTCCGTTCTGTATGATAAGTACTTTTACCTTATTCTGTGCTATGGGCTACTTTGTACCGTGAAAAACTGCTTATTGCATGTTTAAGACGAACTAGCTATCAATACTTCCAATTGTGTATTTTATAGTTGTGGGCTCATTGATTACTGTGTGTAAGGTACGGAAATAGTTACCTGGTCCTGTAATAACACATGATTTGGGTTATTTTTCAAATTTAGTTAGTTATCTCCATACGGCCGTGTTATTTAGGAATAATTTTGACGCCAGAAAGTGTAAAAACACCAGTCAAGTGCGAGTTGGACTCGCGTGCCGAGGGTTCCGATACACATATAGTATAGTTATGGAAGCATTAAAGTCTATTTTTAGGACCGCAAACCTAAGTTTGTTTGTAATGTTTTTTTTGCAGATTTCTCAAAAACTGTGCTACTTAAAGAGATCGTTTCATTTTTGCTGTAATGTTTATATAAATCTCTATCGACTATAATTAATTCAAATTTTTCGCATAGCATACTTCGAAGAGAAAGGGGGGGATAGTATTTTATTTGATATTTTTCATCATAACTTCAAACGCAAAAATATACAAAAGTCTATTTTAGAATGTTTAAATGAAGCCCTTTCAAATTTTACCTTCCCTGTTTGGGCCCCATATCCAATAATACGAGTAATAAAGATATTTTTTCAGTCCTGCATTTTCAAAATAGTTGCGCAAGCATATTCTAAAAGTGTTCAAATTTAAAGTCCATTGTGTGAGTAGTTGCCGAGATAAACAGGTGTGATAGACAAACAGACAGACGAAATTGCACCATAAGGGTCCCGTTTTTTAGGGTTCCGTAGCCAAATGGCAAAACGGAACCCTTATAGATTCGTCATGTCTGTCTGTCTGTTTGTCTGTCTGTCTGTCCGTCCGTATGTCACAGCCACTTTTTTCCAAAACTATAAGAGCTATACTGTTGAAATTTGGTAAGTAGATGTATTCTGTGAACCGCATTAAGATTTTTACACAAAAATAGAAAAATAAAACAATAAATTTTAGGGTTCATCATACATACATTTTTTTTTCATCAAACCCATACGTGTGGGGTATCTATGGATAGGTCTTTAAAAATGATATTGAGGTACCTAATATATTTCTTTTCTAAACTGAATAGTTTGCGCGAGAGACACTTCCAAAGTGGTAAAATGTGTGTCCCCCCCCTGTAACTTCTAAAATAAGAAAATGATAAAACAAAAAAAAATATATGATGTACATTACCATGCAAACTTCCACCGAAAATTAATTTGAACGAGATCGAGTAAGTAGTTTTTTTTTAATACGTCATAAATCGTAAACCACAATTTACCTTTCATTCAATCAACTCAAATAAACATTTTAGTTACTTACATCACATAATAAATAATACCATAACTTAACATAATAATAATACCATAACTTTTCGCGCGCGAGTATCCGCGAGTCCGATTCGCACTTGGCCGGTTTTACCATTTTGGTTCGTAACCCTAAAAATGAAGTAGCTATGGATATTCTTCTTTTGTGTGGTAAAGAATTTCGAAAATATTATTGTATAGTCACAATGTGTTGAAAACAAAGCGGTAACTTGATCTGGTCGAATCTACCTTTAACTATCGACAGACAAAATTAAAAAAAATAAAGTTTTACCGGGTCCGGGATTTGGTTCTGAAAGTGTTCAAATAAGGCATTAGTAGACGTTGCAATAAAGGTCCTATAGAGTTTAAAAAAATGAAGCGTTCTCTGAAGAAGCCAAACGTTACAGTTAGGCGCATGACAGATGCACCCCTTACCACGCCTTCATCCCCGCGTTCCCTTCCATATAAATCCCTTACCACGCCTTCACGCCTTCATCCCAGCGTTCCCTTCCATATAAATCCCTTACCATGCCTTCATCCCCGCGTTCCCTTCCATATAAATCCTTTACCATGCCTTCATCCCCGCGTTCCCTTCCATATAAATCCTTTACCATGCCTTCATCCCCGCGTTCGTTTCCCTATTAACCCCTTACTACGCCTTCATCCCCGCGTTCCCTTCCCTATAAACCCCTTACCACGCCTTGATCCCTGCTTTCTCTTCCATATAAATCCCTTACCATGCCTTCATCCCCGCGTTCCTTTCCATATAAATCCCTTGCCATGCCTTCATCTACGCGTTCCCTTCCCTATAAACCCTTTACCACGCCTTCATCCCCGCGTTCCCTTGTAGCTTAGAGCAACGCGTCAAACCGCGCAGCCTTGCGCGCGAAAATCGTGTTACTCTATGCCTTGTAGTGACCAAGTAGAGACGTGTCGTATTGTCGATACTGTCAAATGTCATGCGCATAATTTTACCATTGACTCAAAAATGAGAAGACTGTCGATCACCGACTTTTAGCAAGCGAGTGCTTATCAAAGATGTATAATTGTAATATCATTGGTGCTTATAAAGTACTCAGTGTTTGATTACCTGGGGATGGTATTGGCCAAGGTCCTGCAACAAATAATATTAGCTACTACCATAACGAAATATTACATTTTGGAAATTGATAACTGAATAAGTAATTGAGGTCTCATATTTTTCTTCCCGGTTTAGAAATGTGAATATATTCATTCCGGCAGAAAACAGCTAATTACAAAAACTTTCAATTTATAGACAGTGAATTAGGGGGTCGCTAGTCAATCTCAAAGCCGATTTTGAAAGAACTTTCACTTATGGGAACTACTTTGTGCAGTGGAAAAAGGCTCTTTGCAATGAACTACCTATAGTTATCAATACTTTCAGTTTATAGACAACGCAAGATTTGTTGCTTTATTGGTAATAATATCGCATAAGGTACGGAAATTATACCTGGTCCTGTAATAATATATGATAATTGTTTATTTCTCAGTCAGTTAGCAACGTTACCTACTTAGCTCAATATTTCCATATTGTCATTGAAACATAGAATTTGATTATTTAGCTAATCGGACGTTAGCTAATGCTTGAAAAAGGAGATAAAGTATAATTTTTAAATATCGTTGTACGGTCATAATGTATAAATATATAAAAAAAATAAAAATAAAATGTTTTTACCGGGTCCAGGATTCGGTTCTGAAAATGTTAAAATGAAGTTAGAGACGATATATGACATTTACTCAATGCCTGTAGATTCTGATCATGAAACTGAACAATTTTCTCCACGAAAGTTAATTCAAAATTCTTCAATTTTTTGTTCAGCAACTAAACACCCTTATTTTTTTATCACCCCGGATATTTTAAGAGGTGGTTCTGCCCATGAAACTGAACAACTTTTCCATAAAAACTGTATCAGTTGACGGGACGTTTTTTATGGGAGGTCAATTTTTTTTTTGTGTGTCGACCTATTTTCCTGGGAAAAGTTGTTCAGATCACCTCTTAAAATATCCGGGATGCTAATAAAAAACGCTGTATTCTTTGCTAAGTTTAGTTTCTGAATCTGGTCTCTTGCAAATCTGCAGAGGATCGTGGCCCCGATTTATGCTTTGTCTTATTAATTGCTTCCACTGGCTTCGATCTTCTGCCTGGAGGAGAGCAGTGTTACTTTTAGCAAGCGATTGCATATAGGTATAAAATAATAGTAGCCTAAGATCCAAACGATTTCACTGTATGAAGATTCAACAAAAATTCATATCAGCCTCTTTTTTTTTGTCAAAAATTAGATTAGCTGGTCTATAAAATAATTCATTAGTAATCCACCCAAATTTACGACCGCATGAATTCCACAAAAGAAGGGCAAAAATGCTATAAGCATTATTTACTTTACATTTAATTACCTTTATTTTCATCTTTTTTAAGTATATAATCCTCCTATATTTGTAAAAGAAACACAATTAAATCTAAAAAAACAAATTTACGTAAATATCAAAGTTGCATTAGACCTATGATAAAAATGCTATCAGATCAGTTCTTCAATGCTTTTGTTTCATTAACGTCCCTTAACATATAGTGTAGGTACTAAATCCAAAAAAATAATATGGAAATTTAAACCTCTAGAAATTTAAATTGTACCTTCCAGTTTGACATTTGGGTGGATTCAAAAATATAGTCTCTTAAAATTGCATTTAAAAGCCCTTTAAAAAAATTTGGCCTGATATGAATTTTTTCTTCAAAATATAGGATAGCTCTTAGGGTATAGGTGATTACCTGGGGATGGTATCGGCCAGGGTCCTGCAACAAATTGTTTTAGCTACTCTCATGTCGAAATATTCCAAATCAAATTCTATTGTCGAAATTAATAACAGATTCGAAATTGGGATCATTGTCTACCACCACGGGCAGTAAAGTAATATGTACATTGCTCCATTTATAGAAAAGTACACTTTCGTCACTGTCCTTGAGGAAGTTATTATTCGATCCCACAAAAACATGTTTTAGGCGGTCTAAGTTACAGGCAACATCATCATCATATCAGCCGAAAGACGTCCACTGCTGGACATAGGCCTCCCCTAAAGATCTCCATGACGACCGGTCCTGCGCTGCTCGCATCCAGCGGCTTCCCGCAAGAAGAACCGATGGCCGATGGGGTGTGAGGGTTCTAGAGTGGCGACCACGTACCGGAAGACGAAGCGTTGGCAGGCCCCCACAAGGTGGACCGACGATCTGGTCAAGGTACAGGCAACAGCTTGTTACAAAATAAGAAAGACTTCCTATTTACTAAGTATCGGAAATAATTACCTGGTCCTTAAATAGAAAATTATAAGAATGAATCAGTTTTTTTTTAATCAGTTCTGTTATGTGAGCCAGCTCCAAATAAGGTGCCTATTCTATTATGCCATTTTAAAAAGATAGACAAGGAAGCAAGTTGATAAAAATGGGTTTATTTAGCTTTTGAATGTCAAACATCCAACGAAATAGCTGTAAAAGTGTAAATACGGTTTAGTTAAATCTATTGCCTAGATAGACCATCTTAGTTCTCAGGGTGAGCAACGCGCTTTGCTGTCTTGTTAGTGTCAGTTATGCTGCTAATAGGACAGTGGTCGCTATGGGCGGTGGTGACCACTTACCATCAGGTGGCCCACAAGCTCGTTTGCTCACTTGTTACATTAAAAAAAATGTATCGCCTGACGAAATTAAATTTAAAAAAAATTGTTTTACCAGGTCCTGGATTCGGTTCTGAAAGTGTTTAAATAAGGAATCATTTACGGCTGTCGAAACGTGCCAGCTTATAACAATATCAAATAAAATTTGGAGTTGAGTATTACAGTAACGGCTAACACAAAGTATGTGCCTTTTCGGTTGGCATTGTGTTTTATTGAAATGGTATTCAGCAAGAACGGCTTTTAGTAAGCGAGTGAATACAAAGTATTCGGTGATTACCTGGGGATGGTATTGGCCAAGGTCCTGCGAAACAAATGTTTTATTATCAATCATTAATTTGTCGGGAGTTGGACATTTTAGGCTCTGCGTAATAATTTTAACTTAAAGACTACTCGTATTGGTCCAACACAAATACTACATATATTATAGGAGGTCATGACAAAATTTGAAACTATCTCCAAATTGGATAAATCTTGGTTTAATGGATAGAGAATGACTCTATTAGGATAAATATTTTGGTCTGCCTGCACACAGTGGTGCAGTTGCAAAAATATGGCGCCTGATAAAGGTTTTTTTTTATGTTTTTTAAGTAACGGAAAGGTGTGAAAATACTGAAAAGGGTCAATCTGCCCATGAAACTGAACAACTTTTCAGCGTTGTTGGTAACCGCAGATTGTAAGATGATACGATACACAGAAGGATGCTGCTGCCCATCCTCTGGTTCATTAACCCTTAGTCGCCTCTTACGGCAAAGAATAGTACCAACCCTTACATACCCGTGGGTGTCGTAAGAGGCGACTAAGGGTTATAAACTGGAGGATGGGCAGCAGCATCCTCATTTGTATCTAACATCTTACTTACTGCGGTCACCTACAACCGCGGTCCATGGTGCCAGCCGTAACGCTAACAAGCGAGGTGACTTTGGAACTTCCCCTCTACATTTTTCCAGCAAAAGCTAGAATTCTAGAGGGAGCTCCCTGTCCTGTAGTGGACGTTTCATGGGATGTTATGATGATGATACAATATTTCTATTCAGTGCCTCTTGCTCACCCCGATGTTTTTCGCCGTTTTCGGTCTCATAAGATAAGCCGTCTTACTACAAAAAAGTTAGACATCTGTTGAACACTTGATTAAAAAAATGCGCACAAAATAACTGGCTATGTCAGTTGATGCGCAGAAGTCAAGTCATAAGAAAATAAGTCATTTTTGACTTCTGCGCATCAATGACATAGAGTTATTTGGTACTATTTTTTTAAACAAGTGTTCAACAGATGTCTAACTTTTTTGTAGTAAGACGGAAGACGTTTGATATTAAATCTCTTGTAAGTTTATGTTACGTTTCTTAGCCAAATATTGGTCATGAAACCCGTTGTCTTATTAATTATCGCAAGATAGCAAAATAGTTATTCGGTCCTGTTCATTAAACTTTAAATGATTTTTTGTTTATATTTATTGATGCTTTTTAATAGAAATGCATTTTTTTTATGTGTGGTAGATAAAAAAATATATGAAGGTCTGTAATCGTCCCATTGCGATGATACCGGTAGTATAAGATTTGTCGCCTTCTAGCAGAACAGATCATGAATCCACATACAAGCGGGAGATAGTTGCTTAGTATGTGTGTAAGAGCGTTTGTGGTGTAATCAGCTGATTAATTTGTATGGTTAGTAAAATACACTGCTAGACATTTTTGTTCGCAAATAATGTTTCATTATACATAAGTGTGAATAAAATTTACCTGGTCCTGGTGGAAGTGGCGGTTCTGGGAAAGGCTCTGTAATGATAATTATGTGGTGTTGTTTTGTGTAGTACATAAGTAAGTTTGATCTAAAGGCTGTAATCGTTCAAGTGTCAGGTTTCCGATATGGTTATATTTGTCGTCCTCTAGCGGAATGGATCTTGAGACATCTAATAGTCCAGTTCATCTACGATATGAAGTTCAAATGTCAAATGTACATTTAGAGAAATTAATTTTAAATAGTAATATAGGCTATTTGAAGCTGTAAATAATTGAATCTGTCAATTTTGTAAAAACACATTTTTTTGGGAAAGTAGCAGTAGGTATACGTGGTAAATATTATACAGGTTGAGTTCACCATAAACTGGTTTAAAGAATATCAAAATTACTGAGGTTTGAAAATTTTTAATGGTTTTACTGGTAATTTAATAAACTATCCCCTAAAGTGCATTTAATGCATCTCTCTCCATACAAACTTTCGTAGATTGACTTGGACTACTAAGCGGAAGGTGTTAGAATGATAAAAGTTGGTTTATGTGTTACTCAGCTGAATTATATGTACGGAGATAAAATGCCCTGTTTGAATGTGTAGAGAAAAATGCTTCATCATAAATGTGAATAAAGATGTTTGTGTTTATCTAGTCCTGGTGGTGGAGAGGTTGGGAATGGCTCTACAGTAATATTTATGGGGTATTTCTTTTTGTAATAAATGAGTGAGAAAAGGCCCTACTCAGTAATAAATTCAAGTAAAGGATCCCATGTTTACCTGGTCCTGGTGGAAATGGTGGGACTGGGAAGGGCCCTGTAATAATAATTATGTGGTGTTTCCTTGTAATTTTGTAAGAGTGGGGGGAAAAGCATGCCGTTATCAAAAGTAATTAAAGTATCCTACCTGGCCCTGGTGGAAGTGGCGGTGCTGGGTAAGGTTCTGTAATGATAATTGTGTGGTGTTGCATTGTTTAATAAACTGCCGGCTTGCCTTGCCTTTGCACAGGAAGTTTAAGTTTGAGAACGTACAAAATCCCAAGATTTTGTAAACTTTTCAGGGGATTCTGCAAATTTTCCTTCCTATACAAACATTTCACTTAAAATTACGAACTCAATTAAAATAATCAGCTAGTTTGATCGAGCCGTTCTCAAGTTGTTCTTTGATATGTATGTATGTAAGTGAGTGAGAAAAGATTCATAAATTCAAACAAGAAATGTTTACCTGGTCCTGGTGGAAACGGTGGGACCGGGAAAGGCTCTGTAATGATAATTGTATAGTAACGCTATGTCTTTATAAGTGCGTGAGAAAAGATGCCGTACTCAATAGTATTAATTATATGGGATCCCGAGTATATTTAATGGAAAACATGTATTCAATAACTAAAGGATCTCATGTTTACCTGGCCCTGGTGGAAACGGTGGTACTGGGTAGGGTTCTGTAATGATAATTGTGTATGTAGTGTTGCTTGTAGTGAGTCAGAAAAGATAGGTACCATACTCATAAAAAAAAAAATATAAAGACCTGGTCCTGGTGGAACCGGTGGTACTGGGAAAGGCTCTGTAATGATAATTATGTATTGTTGTTTTATATTATAAATACGTAAATTCGAAAAGATGTCGTATTAAACACTGGATTTGAATAAGGGATCTCATGTTTACCTGGTCCTGGTGGAAATGGTGGGACTGGGAATGGTCCTGTAATAATCATTATGTAGTGTTGGCTTGTACATATATTTAACAGAGTGGAAATTAAAGATCCCATGTTTACCTGGTCCCGGTGGAAATGGTGGTACTGGGTAGGGTTCTGTAATAATAATTTTGTGGTGTTGCTTTGAATAGTAAAGGAGTAAAAATAGATTCTTTACTTATTATTAATAAATTTTGGTAAAGACCTGATCCTGGTGGAACCAGTGGTACTGGGAAAGGCTTTGTAATGATAATTATGTATTTTTTGCTATATATGTATATTAAATACTTGAATGCGAAAAGATGTCTTACTATAAACACTGAATTTAAATAAAGGATCTCATGTTTACCTGGTCCTGGTGGGAATGGTGGGACTGGGAAGGGTTCTGTAATAATAATTATGTCGTGTTGGCTTGTACATATTTCAGTGAGTGGAAACCCATGCCCTTATCAAAAATTTAAAGATCCCATGTTTACCTGGTCCCGGTGGAAATGGTGGTACTGGGTAGGGTTCTGTAATTATAATATTGTGGTGTTGCTTTTAATGATAAAGGAGTAAATATAGATTACCTTATTCATTAATAATAAAATTTGATAAAGACCTGGTCCTGGTGGAACCGGTGGTACTGGGAAAGGCCCTGTAATGATAATTATGTATTGTTTGCTTTATATGTGTAATAAATACTTGAATGCGAAAAGATGTCGTACTAAACACTGAATTTAAATAAGGGATCTCATGTTTACCTGGTCCTGGTGGAAATGGTGGGACTGGGAAGGGTTCTGTAATAATAGTTATGTGGTGTTGGCTTGTACATATTTTAGTGAGTGGAAACCTATGAACTTATCACAAAATAAAAGATCCCATGTTTACCTGGTCCAGGTGGAAATGGTGGTACTGGGTAGGGTTCTGTAAGTATAATGTTGTGGTGTTGCTTTGAATGATAAAGGAGTAAATATAGATCACCTTATTCATTAATAATAAAATTTGATAAAGACCTGGTCCTGGTGGAACCGGTGGTACTGGGAAAGGCCCTGTAATGATAATTGTATGGTGTTTTTATACTATATATGTGAATGAGAAAAGATGCCAAATTCTCTCATGTTTACCTGGTCCTGGTGGAAATGGTGGTACTGGGAAGGGCTCTGTAATAATAATTATGTGGTGTTGCCTTGTATACATTTAGGTGAGTGGGAAACTATGCCACAATCAATATAAATGATCCTATGTTTACCTGGCCCTGGTGGAAACGGTGGTACTGGGTAGGGTTCTGTAATGATAATTATGTCGTGTTGCTTTGAATAATGAATGAGTGAAATTAACTCAATAATATTAAATTTTAATAAAAACCTGGTCCTGGTGGAACCGGTGGTACTGGGAAAGGCTCTGTAATGATAATTATGTGGTGTTGTTTATTTAAGTGATTGAGAAAAAACTTGCCGTAATCTATAATTAAAGGGACCCATGTTTACCTGGCCCTGGTGGGAACGGTGGTACTGGGTAGGGTTCTGTAATGATAATTATGTGGTGTTGCTTTGAATAATGAATTAGTGAAATTTACTCAATAATAATAAATTTTAAAGAAAACGGATCCTCTGTTTACCTGGCCCTGGCCCTGGTGGAAACGGTGGTACTGGGTAGGGTTCTGTAATGATAATTATGTGGTGTTGTTTATTTAAGTGATTGAGGAAAACCATGCCCTAATCTATAATGAAAGGGACCCGTGTTAACCGGGCCGGTGGCATTGGTGATACTGGGTAGGGTTCTGTAATAATAATTATGTGGTGTTGCTTTGAATAATGAATTAGTGAAATTTACTCAATTATCATAAATTTTACAGAAAACGGATCCTCTGTTTACCTGGCCCTGGCCCTGGTGGAAACGGTGGTACTGGGTAGGGTTCTGTAATGATAATTATATGGTATTGTTTGTATAAGTGATTGAGGAAAAACATGCCGTTATCAATATTTAGTAGGAGCCATGTTTACCTGGCCCTGGTGGAAACGGTGGTACTGGGTAGGGTTCTGTAATGATAATTATGTGGTGTTGCTTTGAATAATGAATTAGTGAAATTTACTCAATAATAATAAATTTTAAAGAAAACGGATCCTCTGTTTACCTGGCCCTGGCCCTGGTGGAAACGGTGGTACTGGGTAGGGTTCTGTAATGATAATTATATAGTGTTGCTTTGAATGATGAATTAGTGAAATTTACACAAAAATAATAAATTTTTAAGAAAACGGATCCTCTGTTTACCTGGCCCTGGTGGAAACGGTGGTACTGGGTAGGGTTCTGTAATAATAATTATGTGGTGTTGTTTACTTAAGTGATTGAGAAAATATGCCGTAATCAATAATGAAAGGGACCCTTGCTATCCGCGCCCCGGTGGAAATGGTGGTGCTGGGAGAGGTTATACAATAATAATTATGTAATATTATATTACTATAGTAATAATTATGTGTATAATTATGTGGTGTGGTTTAGTGTGTGTGAAAACATACCACAATGAATAATTAAACAAACCCATGTTTACCTGGTCCTGGTGGAAACGGTGGTACTGGGTAGGGTTCTATAATGATAATATGGTGATAAATAATGTGGTGTTGTATACTTAGTGAGTATGAAAACATTCCGCAATCAATAATTAAAGGAACCCATGTTTACCTGGCCCTGGTGGGAACGGTGGTACTGGGTAGGGCTCTGCAATGATAATTATTTCGTGTTGCCTTTTATAATAAATTGATGATTGAGAAAAGATTCTTTAAACAGAGATTCCATGTTTACCTGGTCCTGGCGGAAACGGTGGTCCTGGGAAAGGCTCTGTAATACGAATATATGGTGTCGCTTAGCATTGTCATTAAGTGAACAATGTTTTGTTATTTTCAAATAAATGGAAGTGTGAATATTTGCTTGCAGCTCCACTATAATTTTTATATATGCCTGATCAGGCGGTCTGATGATGAGTTTAAATTTAGTTTTGCCGTGAAAGTATGAGCGACTAGAAAGAGAAAGGCGGAATAGTAAATTTGAACGATATATGTAAGAAACGCCGTGTTACTAAAAATTCGGACATTCATCATTACTTTTTCGTTTTGTAAAATCTGTAAAATAAAAAAATACAAAAACCTATTTTAGAATGTAGATGTTCAAGTAAAGCCCTTTAGTACGATACCCCACTTGACCTAGGAAAGACAATTTCAAATCTTGCTTTCTTTGGGTCCCATTTACAATTAAAAAATAAATAAATCGTTTACAATAAAGTTGCCCAACTTTTTAAAGTTATGAAGCACATTTTAAAACTAGGCCAATTTTCAAGTCGATAGCGTGGTCTGTTGCTGACATATTAGACTTATGACAGACAGACAGACAAAATCGCACCATAAGGGTTTTGTTTTTATAATTTTAGTTCGGAACCCTTATAGAGCTCATAAGCATAATCGCTATCAAACTGACAAACTTTTAATAATAGTAACCGGCGATCAAGCTGTGCTCTGTACAAGACAGACTACCAACCAACAGATGGCGCTGTAAGGTCGCTGAAGCGCGTTTTTTTCAAGGAATTCAAAAAATCGTTTAAAAACAACTTTCCTAGACGTGGTGACCTAGCTAGTTCGTTTTCCCGCCCCCGAAATCCCCAATATTCTAAACTAATCTAATAATATGCATATTTAAATGTATAGTTAAGTGTCATGTGTAGTACAATGGTACTAGTTAGTAGTCCTGGACGATTAACTAATGTGTTTTTTATTTTATTTACAGGTAAGTCTGACTCATCGCATTGCAGTATAGATGTCTTGGTGCGAGGTAAGTAGGTAATATTTCCAAAGTATAGTGTTCTCGCGATAAAATAATATACCTTAGTTCACGATAGACACTGGGGTTTAGCAAACAAAAATTTTGCAGTTGATATAGTGCGGGGCAAACAACTTGAACAATAATCGCGTGGTGGGTGAAGCTTTTCTCACGACAATTTGTATGTAAAATCGACTACGCAGCCAAATCATTTTTGGTTCTACATATTTTTACCGGTCAATCTTTCCATGACAGTGTTTTTCTTTAACTTGAGATTGGCAGGAATGGTTGTTCCCCCTTACAATGATCGATTGCCAAAATATTTAAAAGTGAAGTGAAGGTAATTTGTCCATACCTATATCTACGTTTGTAACTACAATACACATACAGAAAATCTCTTAGACAATTGTCTTACAATATAGTAAGCAGTCAGAAATATCCAATTTTTTGACTTTGAGGTTATTTAATTACTTCGTGAACTCTGGTATACATTTCATGCTCTTTTTAGGGATTTTATGATATGACGCGTCTTTGACTCGATAATTGACTACCTACACAGTAAAGATATGGGCTTATAAGCCCATCTCTTTACTGTGCTACCTACCTAATTAAGTAATTCAGAAAGCTAAAATAAAACGTTCGATATTCGCGTTAGTACTTTGCTTCTGTGCGAAAAAAGCTACATTGTAAGATTACCTGGTCCTGGCGGGAACGGTGGTACTGGTGGTAATGGTTCTGTAATTATGTTTTATTTTTTAGTGGCGTGACGTGTGAAAATGAGATAGGTTGTGGTGCTTTCTTTATCACCCCCTGTCTTTCGAGAAAGGGACAACAACACTTTTAAGACCCGTCTTTTGTTAAGTTTTAGTTTGTGCCTACGAAATTAACATTATTGAGTGCAAATAAAGTGACTAAATATCAGTCAGCATCAGCTGGGAAAGGTTCTGCGATATGTTGTGTTGGTTATTACATGTAACATTACGCATCTTTCTCGTCAGGGTAGGCAGAGACCACAGCCCGTCACCTGCTACGATCTTGGCAAACTTCCCTCGATTTCTGTACTTTCATACATGCTCACCGGTTTTAGTCGCCCACGATTGTGGCTAAATTATTATAAACACTTTCTACAAATTTATACGAAAAGAACAGGGAACGCTTCGGAGAACATTCCATGTTCAGGATGTTCTGAACAGAGGAAGCGAGGGAAGTATGTCAAGATCGTAGCAGGTGGAGGGCTGGGGTCTCTGCCTACCCCACAGGGAAAGAGGCGTCATGTTATGTATGTATGTACTCTCATAAATACAATAGTAGTTACCTGGTATCGGGAAGGGTGGTGGTGGAAAAGGCCCTGCAAGTATTAAGTCGTGTTGCTTATCCTGCATGAGTGTGAAAAGATGCCTTTTAGTGTAAGTAACTATAGTAAGGGTGATGAAGGACAAATTTCTATATGATTTGCTCATGTCTGCCTCTTTGACTGATGATAAGGAGCATCCTCTAAAAGATACAAAAAATATTTGCGGACATCCACACTCCTGCGTTTATGAGGAATTAAGTTTAAACTATTTTGATATTTTACAATGAAACGTACACCTGGCAGACTATAACTATCTGATTAAATACAATGTATAAAACCCCAAAAAAATGGTCTGCCACCATAATAGCCCTGCGTCGTAAAGTTACAGCGCTTCAAAATGCAAAAATTCACTACTTCGTCCCGTGATAATGCAGAGCCCTGCATGTCTGCCTCTTCGATTTTCTACATCTTCAGAAGTATTTTAAACAGGTGCCACAAAGGCAGACAAAAAAAACATTATTTAGTATCTTTTTTTATTTATTTTGCTTTAACTCAAAAACGCAGCGACGCACAGAAAAACTTGTAAATACCAAATCGATTCGTATTGAGCTGATCTATCATCCCTATTAATATGAATTATGAGCAAATCATATACCCAAATTGCAGCCAGCACCCTAACTACTAATGATGAAGGCCCAGAATAATATAACCCGATCTATGCTCATGGGTGTCGTAAATCAGATCTCAGAAATTTTTGACATAAAATACAATAGATGGGGACTAAGTGTGACTACTAGTATTAACCAAACATGTCCAAATGTGACTAATAAGTGTGCAATGTTTACTCGTACCTGGTCCAGGTGCAGGCGATGGTATAGGTGATGGAATAGGTTCTGTAATTATATGTCGTGTTACTTAGAGTTGAGTTCAAATAATGTATCTAATGTAATTGCTTGTTGTTTTACCAGTTGTATATAATTATTTGTTGTTCAATAGATATATTTTTTTAAATGTCCTCCTGCATTTTTTAACCTCGTTGATAAAAAGCCGTTAATTTTTGTATTTTTGGTAGATAGTAAATCTGTTTAGTAGCAAGCCATTATGCAAATGCGTGTCATAATTATCGAGTGGTCTAGGTTGTAATGTAAGATCGATGATCTACCTCACACACTTTGGTGTCGAAGTCGTTAAGTCGTATAGCACTAACATCTTGTGCCTTTCGAAGCACGGAATCATCTTACGTGATTATAACATGTGTAATAAGTGTGCAATGATTACCAGGTGTAGGTGATGGATGTGGTTCTGCAATGATATGTCGTGTTACTTATAATTCGTTTCACGAGTCAATGCGAACGCTTACCAACACATTTTGCACTAGACAATCCACCACGAACCAGAGGAATCAGAGTATATTTGACGGAAAAAATAACATTGGTTTACAAACTTGTTTTTTCTTACAGCTTTAGCTGATTACTATTGATCATGGAGCGGGAACAAGGCGTGATGTTATGTATGTATGTATGTATGGAGCGTAATAGCCTTGATATAGCTGCAAAATGTGTTGGTAAGCTTTTGCATTGACTCGTGAAAGGGATTATAGGGATCAAATAGTGTACAGTCAAGAGCACATCAAGCTTGACTCATTGGAACTTGTACCATTCTTATTTATCAGACGTACGGGCTAAAGTCGTACTACGAGGGTCAAGCTGACTTTACGTTGACTGTACCAGTGTAAATTGTTTGTTGTTTTACGATGTTATGTATCGATAAAGAGATTTTTAATATAAAACGTCTTTGTCTTATGAACTAAAAACAGACAGGATTTTACTTAAAATGTGCCGATTTGTTTTCTATTTTTTTTTTTTTTACTGTATAAAAAAAATTCTATTTAAATAGATAAATTAGGACCAAAACCAACCAAACACAACCAAACCAAATTATACCCGCCTTGCGTAGACTTTATCTTAGTAAAGTCGACTTGACCTTCATTATTTTTTGGCGTGAAAATGTTTTTTGTATGAGATAGTTACCCAATATTCATTCGGCGTGAAAAATGTTTGTTGCATGCGAGAGTACCTATATAGGGTGACTTTTAATTAGTTCTTGATAGCAAAAGATATGCATGTACTCATGCTACTGAACAACTTTTCCCAAGGAACATAGGCCGAAATACGAAAAACCAAATTTGACCTTCCATACAAAATGCGCTATCAGCTGATGCAGTTTCTATGGGAGGTCAAAACTTGATTTTCGTATTTTGGGGAAAGTTGTTCAGTATCATGAGTATCCTACCTTTTTCTATCAAGAACTAATTAAAAGTCACCATATATATAAACCGTAAGCACACCCTAGACACTAAATACAACGACCGCGGATTTGAAATTGGAAGCGCGTTTAGGTCTGCATATTCAGTACAAATGACCGCAGGAGGACCACGAGAATCTCGCGAGCGGATGCGCGCGGGGGTGAGGGGTAGATTGCAAGGGGGGTGGAGAGTGTCTGTATGATAGTAGCTTCTTACTTTATCCTGTGCCATAAGTTGGAAATACTCATCAATTATTGTCACATTCCAGTTTTGTGTCAACTAAGGAATTAAAAAATTATTACCTGGAATCGGCCACGGTCCTGCAACAAATTGTACGATTGGTCGTTGATTGAGAGCTTCGCTTGCCTACCAAACCTCACGTTCTTATTCTTAAGGCTCATACTCTCGGAATGGCCTTAAGACTGAATAACTTCTTTACCACTTTTTTCATGAAATATAGCATTTTTCTTGGCAGAAAAAGACATAGTATTTAATCTACGAGATATCACAACTGATGTAGTTGGGTTCGAATTTTGATTTAGTTAATATAACTAAAGCAAAAAAATCATATATACTCGTAACTTTTATTTTTAATTTTTTTTTTCATTTTACTGCTTTATTATTTATGGCTTAGTAATTATACCAATTTTTATGCTTGTAAATGTTCCCGTTTTTATGATAGAGCTAGAGCGAAAAACGCCTGAAAAAACACGTTTTTCGTATGGTAGCCCTCTTATTTTTTATTTGTTGTTATAGCGGAAACAGAAGTAGGTACATAAACTGTGAAAATTTTAACTTCTACTTAATAAGGTTCATGAGATACAGCCCGCTGACAGACAGACAGACATCAGAGGCATACGAGTATGTATTAATAGGGTCCCGTTTTTCACCCTTAGGGTACGGAACCCTAAATAAATATATGAAAATCTTCAATATTTTAGACAAGTGTTCATTTTAATTTATTGATATTGTAAAAAAATACTATATCTCATTTTTTCGAATTTCAGTCTCACTGTTGGTCGTAATAGCCACGTTGCAAGGCACGCTTATGTGCACTTTATAGACGTGTAAATGAAGTCGACATTTGCATTGACGAGTTCGTTGCTGCTAATTTTGCAGAAGTATTTCTCTTAAGCTATGCTCTCAGGATGATGGGGATGGGGATGTCTGTTTTCAAAGGTATTTTGCAGCTTTAAAAAAAAACTGTGCTATTTCGAGAAACAGTTTTATTTTTGCTATAATCCGTATATGTCACCGGAAAATAATAAGAACTGTACATACATACGTACATAACATCACGCCTCTTTCCCGTCGGGGTAGGCAGAGACCACAGTCCTCCACCTGCTATGATCTTGACACACTTCCCTTGCTTACTGTACTTTCATCAATCCTTTCATACATTGTAAGTTGATAAATTAATTTCCTAGTAAGTTGATTAAAACTGCACTCTAGCGCCCTCATCAGAATTTAATTAATTTCTTTGAATTGGAGACAAAAATGAAAAATTTAAGACCGATAAAGTGTTCTTTGTCAGGATCGCGTTATTTTAAAGTAATAAAATTAGCTTTATATTAACTTGTTTATTCAAAATCCTTAAAACGGAGAATGGTGGCCACCGCGTTCCGTTCAAAGGATTTTGAATAAACAAGATAACATAAAGCTTATTGTAATAGTTTAAAATAACGCTATCCCGACAAAGAACACTTTGTCGTTCTTAAATTGTTAATTTTGGTCTCCAATTCAAATAAATAAATTAAATTCTGATGAGGGCGCTAGTGTGCGCGGAGTGCAGTCTTAAGTTTCGGAGTTTAATAAACTCGTAGGCAAGTCCGTTAGGTACGGCAATACAAGCTATGGGATCGGTTATAGTTAGTTTCTCTTTTGACCAAACGCACCAGCCGAGCTAGTGAAGCGAGCCAGAAGCGAATTCGGTACAGTTTATTGTTTTTTGAAAGTTGATCAACTTACTAGGTAATTGATCAACTTACGATTCCGTATCATTTTCCGGTGACATATAAAGGGTGTAAGCGACAGCCTTCCGAATACTGAAAGGGCATGATCAGTCAACGTAACTGAACAACTTTCAGGGAATAAAACTTTCAGGAAAAAAAATCGGCCTCTCCATACAAAATTGCAAACTTGATTGGACAGTTTGTATGGAGAGGCCGATTAGTTTTTTTCCTGAAAGTTTTATTCGCTGAAAGTTGTTCAGTTACATTGACTGATCATGCCCTTTCAGTATTCGGAAGGATGTACCTTACACCTTGCATTATTTCGTTTCTTTCGCTGTGTAAACTTTGGAGATAAGGTGGAGGGAATTTTTGTAATTTATCATAATTACTCAAAACTGAGATTCGTAATAAAATTCAAAAATATATTTTGGAATGTACACTATTGTACACGTAAAACCCCAACATATGTTACCAGATATAAAGAGTGTAAGGGACGGTCCCGTGTGGTGCCGGCAAAGAATAGTACCAACCCATACATACCCGTGGGTGTCGTAAGAGGCGACTAAGGGTTAACTGGAGGATGGGCAGCAGCGTCCTCCTTTGTATCTTACATCTTTCTTACTGCGGTCACCTACAACCGCGGTCCATGGTGCCAGCCGTAACGCTAACAAGCGAGGTGACTATGGTACTTCCCCTCCACATTTATCCAGCAAAAGCTAGAATTCTGGAGGGAGCTCCCTGTCCTGTAGTGGACGTTTCATGGGATGTTATGATGATGCTCTCAGTGAAGTATCTCTCTCTTTAACATATCTCTACGACACGGTATTGACCTTACAGCATATTCAATTTCAAAAGTTCTACAATAGTACAATGTAAAACATACAAATAAGCTTACATTGTTATCATAGAGTGAAATTCACAATGTTAGGCTATACAATGAGTACACATTTCTTTTTTTTTTTTTTTGTTTACGGCATATTACGCTTCCACATAATAGCGTCGCCGGTACGATCAGTCACTACCGATCTATCCTATTTTGTTAAATTAAAACCTTGAAAACTACCTATTCGGTAATGGTTAACAGGAAGCATCCTACTAATCCTACTATCCTACTAATATTATAAACGCGAAAGTTTTTAAGTATGGATGGATGGATGTTTGTTATTCTTTCACGCAAAAACTACTGAATGGATTTTAATGAAACTTTACATTAATATAGCTTATACATCAGAATAACACATAGGCTACAATTTATAAACCTGCGCAGACGAAGTCGCGGGCACCAGCTAGTCTTTAATAATCAAGTAGCCTAACACTTGAGAATAAAGCTTTGTTTTATAGGTTCGGTTCATAATATTATAGGTTCGATGAACGAAGTTGCGTGAAACAGCTAGTTAATAAATAAAATCCTAGATAGTCACATAAAAGGTGAATCTATAACTATCATTTGTATAACTTTAAATACTTTCAGCCTAAAAATAAAAGATATTTACCTGGCGGGGGAATCGGAGTTGGTCCTGGAAGAAATTCCATATCATTAGTCTTGTCACTGAAATTTTTAAAATATTTTATTTTACTTATGCCCCAATCAAAAATTACCATTTTGTGTAGATACTCTAATTTATAACATAATCAGATACACTCGGCCGCACGTTGGTAGAAACACTTCGACCTTGAATGGGTCTCTGGTATCGGACGTTTGTAGCGTAGTGCTAGTTCAGCTTATACTGGTTTTGTTTTTACGTGCTTGCTGCTGTGCGTACACTCAACTGCACGTCAGTAGAAACACTTTTGGACTTTATAGCATGGTAATAGAGTTGAAAAAGTTTCTACCGACGTGCGGTTGACCGTACAAAAGAGGTGAATACACATTTACAATTCCTACATACTCATACTACTACATTTTGTTTAACACCATCGGTATTTTAATCAAAATCAAACATTCAGAAGCATGTCAGCGACTAAGGATTTATAATAGGGGTCCACTCGTTTGTTGATCGTAGCTCCGTGAAGCGTGTGACCATAAATTCAGTGTCCAGTGAGGACACTGAAAGCCTTGCTGTTGGTCACCGATAATTAAATAAACCGGTCAAGTGCGAGTAGGACTCGCGCGCCGAGGGTTCCGATATACCTATAGAATTTTCAGAAGCAATAAATCCCATTTTGGGCGCTCAAAACTAAATATGTTTGTGAAGGCTTTTTTGCATCTTCTAAACATTTTAAAACAATTTAAAATTTTGACGCCCCTTTCGAGACCCCTTGACAATAATAATGATAACATATGATAATATTTTTATAATTCTTTCGTTTTCAACAAAGTTGGACAATCATATTGTAAAACTATTACAAATTGCAAGTCGATAGCAGGAGTGGTTGCTGAGATATACAGGGCCCTGAGTCAAGATGCTTTCTACAATCGCAAACGCTATAGAATAGAATAAAAATGTATGGGATTGACATTAGCTGTGACGCAACATTTCTATCGCTAATGTCATTCCCGTACATTTTCATTCTATTCTACTAGCGTTTGCGATTGTAGAAAGCATCTTGACTCAGGGCCCTGGTGTGACAGACAGACAGACGAAGTCGTACCATAAGAGTTCCGTTTTTACCAGTTTGGTACGGAACCCTAAAAAAGAGTGCGAACACGCTGCGAACGCGGACGTCCACAAACAGTCAAATTGTGTTATGCCAACGGCAGTTAAAGGCAACAATAGATCCCGTTTGAGTTCGATAGGACACTGGAATTTTGGAAAAACGTGAAAAACTATTTGCAGTTTACGTCAAATATTATTGCATCAATTTTATTTCAAATACCTTATTGTGTAAATAACTACATTTTCTTTCAAATTTTGACACGGTGCATGTATATTTTTTAAATTTCTGTAAAAATTTTAGTGTTTTGGAGAACTGTATAACTTTTATAAAGGAATAGGTCGACAGAAGATTGGTTGTCCCATGTAGGATCTTCTTATGACGACAACGACAGGTTTGTATGGGAAGGCAAAAACTGTCCTTGTTTTACGATCTATGTTTCTCAGAAAAAAAATTTCATTTTTATAATCTCACATAATAAAAATATAAATGATATAACCCTTTATAACTTTTAGCGATTACTGACGAAGAAGATCAGATCAGACCCATACTTAGATAGAAAGATATTTTCAACAAAAAATCTTAACCTGGCACGATCAAGTTATCTGAAAAAGAATAAATTATAAAGCCAGCAGCCCAGCATGTGTCAATAGAACAGTAAAATCGTTGCCCTGTTTTGGTTTTCTCGATTCATACATACATACCTCCCACGTCGTTAGTACGACCACGAACTTCGGTTGATGATTGCGAATTGAATACTTTAATGATTGGGGTGAAATGGAAAACTGCCAATCAACGACACAAGTTCTACCAAAGTTCACCCGGGTCCCTTTCCAAAACAGTGAAATATTACGCTGACAGCAGGATAACTTTATGACGTCCACATTTGTGATCGAAACAGACTGATATTTCCAGGGTTGACGTGAAATAACATTAACACCCCTGAAAATAAATCTAAATGCGCCTCCATCTTTTTATAGCAACCGTGGCAGCAGTATCTACAAAAGACGGAGGTGCATTTAGTCTGCGAGTTCTTAGGAACGTCACGGATATATTTGACACTCGCGTGCACTCTTGGTTGTTTTCTACTTGGAGTTTCTTTGTCTGATTCGTCACGAATTTGGCAAGAAGTCCGATAACAGCTCAGAGTTTGTGTGGAAAAGGCAAGTGACAAGTATGGTGTATTGTCGCATGTGTGGGTACGGTTGTGAGTGTGTGTGTTTGTGTGTGTATACCGTGTGTCGTGTACCTGGGAACGGTGTCGGTGACGGGTACGGCAGAGGACCTGCAACCAAATATTTTTCAATTTCATATCCATTAGCACCTACCTAATAATGCAATGTTCCAGTAAATCCACGTGGACTAGGTAAAGTATAAAGTCAGCGTTACTCTTACAAAATCAGTTCATTCGAATATTAATATATATTTGCGAAATTAGGTTTGTTCAGGAAAAAAATTGGTACATGGTAGTTTATAATCTTGGACCTATATTGGCAGCGACAATTATTTAGAATTTGCCCGTCTGACTGGTGCCTGTTATTGGTAAATGAGAAAAGTGTATATACTTGGTACAACTCACCGAAGGGGCATTGCGCGCAGGACGCGCACTTGGCGTAGAGGCCGAAGCCCGAAGAGTAGCAGGCGCAGATGAGGCAGCCTGAAGCCCCACGCTCGTAGTACATGTCGCCCTCCGAGGTGCACTGGTGTTCTGTCATCACAACCAATCACACTTAGCAACCAACGAACGATCATACATGACCTATAGGTACAGTCGGCCTACCTCCCTAAATATGTGGTCTACCTTCCTGGTGGAAGGTTATTTGTCCAATTTAAGGCAATACGGTCGATTTTGTTTTGACAGTTTCCTAATTTCTTGTCAAAACTGTTTAGACAAACTTGGCCGACCGTGCACGACAGTAGGGTGACCTCACCTCCGGTCCAGTCAGGAACTATAGCGGCAGGGATGGCAGGCCCGGGACCGATCGGGGCGGGGCTGATCAGAGGCCCTGGCCCGGGGCTAATCAGGGGCGGGCCGTAGCCGCCGCCGCCGAATCCGCCCGCGGCCGAAGCGGACGCGCTGGCGCTTGCGCTTGCGCTGGCCGCCGAACGCTCCGACTCCGAACCTGCGTACACACACACATTTTTAGTATATAATAACAAATCGAATCAAATGTAGTTTATTCATTGTTGGATATTAAAATCTCTTAATGGCGTCAGCTAAACTACTTCCCTTCACAAACAAAGTGGCACCATGGTGGGAAAAAAAGAAGCGACAATAAAAACCCACGCGCTATTTTAAATATGTTTAAATGACATCTGTTGACAGTTTCGCTAGTTGGACCCCATTCTGGACATCAAAGAGGACAACTTATTCTCAAAAATTCAGATAAAACAACTTCTCTTTTTTCGTCCCTACTTTCTTTGGATAAGTTGTTCAGTTTTGAAAATAACTATGAACAAAGTTTATCAAAAAGAGTTTAACAAAACTGAAGGATGTGAATCTGCCCATGAAACGGAACAACTTTTGTTATGGAACATAGGTCGAAAAAAGGATTTCAACTTCCCATTACTAAATTATGTATGGAAGGTCAAAAATTCTTTTAATCTTATTTCCACCATGTTTCTCGGGAATGGTTGTTCAGTTTCAAAGTCAGATTTACATCCTTCAAGGTTGATATAATTTTTTTGTACCTTGTCCATTCGAATGGCGTAAATAACAAAAACCAGCCAAGTGCGAGTCGGACTACCGCAACGAGGGTTCCGTACCACCACATAATATTACGAGTAATTGTATTAGTTGAAATTTTTCTCACTCGCACTTGATTTGTTTTTATTCTTATTTATAGCTTATCCTATTCTACTCTACTAATATTATAAACGCGAAAGTTTGTAAATATGGATGGATGGATGTTTGTTACTCTTTCACGTAAAAACTACTGAATGGATTTTAATGAAACTTTACAATAATATAGCTTATACATCAGAATAACACATAGGCTACAATTTATCCTGCGTTGACGAAGTCGCGGTCACGAGCTAGTAAGCTATAAATATACAAATTTTCACGCTTGAAAATGTTCCCGTTTTTACGATAGGGCTAAAACAAAAATCGAGCAAAAATGTCCTAAAATAAAGAAGATGGTTAATTAAAGTAGTTATCTTTGCTTACCATCGGGGTAGGAGGTGGCTGTATGGCTGGCCAGCAGCGCTGCGAGCAGCGACAGGACCGTAGCGGTCCTCATGATGAGCGAGACCGACTCTTAGACCTTAGCGAGCGGTGACGGACCACCCACCGAAGATTCCGTCAAATGCGCGCGCGCCACTATTTAACCACCACCTCCTTTACGCGTTAATATCTATAGCAAATCGATCATGCATTAAGAAGAATTAAATTAAAAATTGATAAAGCTTTCATTTATTTAACCTTTAATAATATAAACGAGCCGCGACGCCAATATTGAACAAATGAAATATTTTCTTGGCTTACCGTGGAGAATGGATAACAGACGCACTTTGTAGGCAATGTCGCCCAGTGATGGACAGGCAGACGCGAGCTGTGCCGTGAGTTGCTAAGACCACATCCAAATAATTAATTTTTAGGTGAGATGCTTAGGTATATTCCAAGCTATTTACCATTCCTGAAAAGCAGTGTTAATTAATAAATAATAATAAATATTGGGGGACATTTCACACAAGGTCATTCGATCCCAAACTAGGCAAAGCCTGTACTATTGGTATCAGATACTTATATAGGGTGACTTTTAATTAGTTCTTGATAGAAAAAGGTATGAATGTGCTCATGATACTGAACAACTTTCCCCAAGGAACATAGGTCGAAATACGAAAATCAAGTTTTGACCTTCCATAGAAACTGCATCAGCTTATAGTGCATTTTGTATGGGAGGTCAAATTTGGTTTTTCGTATTTCGACCTATGTTCCTTGGGAAAAGTTGTTCAGTATCATGAGAACATGCATATCTTTTGCTATCAAGAACTAATTAAAAGTCACCTTATATGTATTCATATATAAATAGATAAATAACACCCAGACACAGAATAAACACTTTTGTTCATCACACAAATGTTTGCCCTGGGCGGGAATCTAACCCGTGGCCCACGGCGTGTGAGGCAAGCTTACTACTAACCACACCAACGGGCTTCTCAAGTGAAAGTCTTCCTGAATTATTTTATACGTGATTTTTATAATTACCTTGGATTTCTAAAATAAATAGTCAGGACTTCCGGCATTGTCCTGCGAGACAATTTTGGCGGGGGCTAGGTAATCGAACGTCAGCGGATAGAAGAACCACGTGCAACTAACGATGCTTTCTTCTTCACCCTCCTTACTAAACAAAACAACCCTCATGATCTTTTAATGGGTAGAGCATTCGGCTCTCGTTCCTCGGTGGTTAAACTGTCGAGGCGGCTATTGTATTAATAACTAATGTGATAACGCAATTTTGGCTCCTTCCTGGATTTTTATAATTACCTTCGCTTTCTAAAATATAATAATCAGGACTTCCAACAGTGCCTTGCGAGATATAGTTGACGTCACTTTTCCATTATATTTCTTCTTTTTCACCCTCCTTACTTAATAAAACAGCCTAAATGGGCTAATGGGTAGAGCAAGTAGTAACATATATAAGATCATTGGGTAGAGCATTCGGCTCTGGATCCTCGGTGGTTGCACTGTCGAACAAAAATGAGCCTTCTCCTTTTGGTTAGAACTGTGCAGGTTACATCACCTGTTTGACCGTAAATTAAGACGATTCCTTGCTTCGTAAGGCACAGCCAGTTTTGAAGGTGGTAAGTCCGCCTGGGGAAGTACCACCCCCTTGCCTATTTCTGCCGTGAAATAGCAGTGTTTGCACTGCTGTGTTTCGGTTTGAAGGGTGAAATTACTGGCACACGAGACACACCATCTTAGTTCTCGGGGTGGGCAACGTGCTTTGCTGTCTTATTAGTGTCAAGTTATGCCACTAATAAGACAGCGGGCTCCATGGGCGGTGGTGACCACTTTCCATAGGGTGGCCTACCTGCTCGTTTGCTCACTTGTCACATAAAAAAAGCCATGTCAGCGGGTTTGACACCCGGGTTTGGGGTTGGTCATCCATGTCACAACTCACACGGTATGATGGTGATGAATTCTGCTCACCAGGCTGCTTTCCCCAAGATACAGATTTTTCTAGTTTGGGAGGCAGGGCTATAAATAATGCTGTCAAATTTGTACAATAATGATTTTTTTTTTTTTTTATTTTTTTTTTTTATTAATTTATTTATTCCCCTTCGTACAGGAGCTAAGCTTTGAGCTGGTACAATACCAACCAAATATACAGGGTGTAAGGGACGGTGTACCGAAAACTGAAAGGGCATGCTCAGTCAACGAAACTGAACAACTTTCCCAAAGAAACATATGTTGGGAAATGAAAAAAAAAAATTGATGTCTTCATACAAATTGCCTACTCTGGTCGATCAGTTTGTATGGAGAGGTCAAAATTTATTTTCATTTCCCAACATAATGTTTCTTCGTTGACTGAGCACGCCCTTTCAGTTTTCGGTACACCGTCCCTTCATCATAACATCCCATGAAACGTCCACTACAGGACAGGGAGCTCCCTCCAGAGTTCTAGCTTTTGCTGGAAAAATGTGGAGGGGAAGTACCATAGTCACCTCGCTTGTTAGCGTTACGGCTGGCACTATGGACCGCGGTTGTAGGTGACCGCAGTTAGTAAGATGTTAGATACAAAGGAGGATGCTGCTGCCCATCCTCCAGTTAACCCTTAGTCGCCTCTTACGACACCCACGGGTATGTATGGGTTGGTACTATTCTTTGCCGGCACCACACGGGACCGTCCCTTACACTCTTTATATCTGGTAACATATGTTGGGGTTTTACGTGTACAATAGTGTACATTCCAAAATATATTTTTGAATTTTATTACGAATCTCAGTTTTGAGTAATTATGATAAATTACAAAAATTCCCTCCACCTTATCTCCAAAGTTTACACAGCGAAAGAAACGAAATAATGCAAGGTGTAAGGTACATCCTTCCGAATACTGAAAGGGCATGATCAGTCAATGTAACTGAACAACTTTCAGCGAATAAAACTTTCAGGAAAAAAACTAATCGGCCTCTCCATACAAACTGTCCAATCAAGTTTGCAATTTTGTATGGAGAGGCCGATTTTTTTTCCTGAAAGTTTTATTCCCTGAAAGTTGTTCAGTTACGTTGACTGATCATGCCCTTTCAGTATTCGGAAGGCTGTCGCTTACACCCTTTATATGTCACCGGAAAATGATACGGAATCGTAAGTTGATCAATTACCTAGTAAGTTGATCAACTTTCAAAAAACAATAAACTGTACCGAATTCGCTTCTGGCTCGCTTCGCTAGCTCGGCTGCTGCGTTTGGTCAAAAGAGAACCTAACACAACCTAACCGATCCCATAGCTTGTATTGCCGTACCTAACGGACTTGCCTACGAGTTTATTAAACTCCGAAACTTAAGACTGCACTCCGCGCACACTAGCGCCCTCATCAGAATTTAATTAATTTATTTGAATTGGAGACCAAAATTAACAATTTAAGAACGACAAAGTGTTATTTGTCGGGATAGCGTTATTTAAACTATTACAATAAGCTTTATGTTATCTTGTTTATTCAAAATCCTTTGAACGGAACGCGGTGGCCACCAATCTCCGTTTTAAGGATTTTGAATAAACAAGTTAACATAAAGCTAATTTTATTTGTTTAAAATAACGCGATCCTGACAAAGAACACTTTATTGGTCTTTAATTTTTCATTTTTGTCTCCAATTCAAAGAAATTAATTAAATTCTGATGAGGGCGCTAGTGTGCGCAGAGTGCAGTCTTAATCAACTTACTAGGAAATTAATTTACCAACTTACAATATATGAAAGGATTGATGAAAGTACAGTAAGCAAGGGAAGTATGTCAAGATCATAGCAGGTGGAGGACTGTGGTCTCTGCCTACCCCGACGGGAAAGAGGCGTGATGTTATGTACGTATGTATGTACAGTTCTTATTATTTTCCGGTGACATATACGGATTATAGCAAAAATAAAACTGTTTCTCGAAATAGCGCAGTTTTTTTTTAAAGCTGCAAAATACCTTTGAAAACAAACATCCCCATCCCCATTCCCAGACACTTTGCACAAAGCCCTACCACCTATAATATTAGTCAGACAATATTTATTTATTGTAATGATTTTCAAAATAAAAATAAAAACCGTCAAAGTGCGAGTCGGACTCACGAGACTTCCGATAAACCTTAGTCCCCGAGTACATTTCTACGACCGCAAAACTAAATTTGTTCGTAAAGGTTTTGTGCAGATTTCTAAAAAATGTGCAACTTAGAAAGATCGTTTTATTTTTCCTGTAGTATTTACATAAATTTCTATCTACTGTAATTTCGGAGATAAGTGTATTTTTTTGATATTTTTCATTATTTTTCGTAAAAAAAGCAAAACAATTTTTTGGAGTCTACAAGTAAAGCCAATTAGTAACGACAATTTAAAATTCCCCCTCCCCTTTGCAATAATAGCAACAATATTTTTTTATTATTTCGTTTGCAATAAAGTTGGGCAATCATATCCTAAAACAATTCCAAATTTCATGTCGACAGACAGACACCATTTTATTATTTACTTGCGGTACGCCCCGGCTTCGCACGGGTAGATATAGGTTCTTGTTGCATCGGGGGTTACTAAAGAAACCAGCCAAGCGCAAGTTGGATTCCCACCGAGGGTTCCGTACCACTAAGGTAAAAATACTGTCCTAGTTATGGGCAGTCATACCATCTTAGTCACGCAGAAGTGCATTAAATTCGCTCGAGCCGACACGCACTTCATCAAAACCATCATAACATCCCATAATACGTCCACTACAGGACAGGGAGCTCCCTCCAGAATTCGAGCCCTTGCTAGAAGAATGTGGAGGGGAAGTATCTTAGTCACCACGCTTGTTAGCATTAAGGCTGGCACCATGGACCGCGGTTGTTTTTGACCGCCGTATGTAAGATGGTGCGATACACGGAAAGATGTCGCTGCCCATCTTCCGGTTTGTAAACCCTTAGTCGCCTCTTACGACACCTACAGGTTGAGATGGGTTGGCACTATTCTTTGCCGCTACCACACGGAACGACACGCACTTGACCAGTCAAATTTTTCGTGTCTATTCTCTGTTGTAGATAAAACCATTACAGTCACTTAGGGCGCTGTTTCTTTAATTTCAATTTTGATAACGGTTACACTCATGATAACTTTTGAATGGTATGTCCGATTTGAATAATTCAAAAAGTTATTTACAGGTACTGATATAGCCTTGAATACGAAATCATTTATTTGGATAAGGATTAATAGGTACGAATAATGTGGCCTATATAGTTTGTACCGGCGTTACTATTACATATTTTAACATGAAAAAGTAGTTATTGTGACATAACTGTAATAGTTAGACATATGGTATCGCGGACTTTTTTGTAGATACTCGTATTGATGGCTTCTATAATTCTGTAGTACATTACTTTGCTCTATTGTTAATAGTTTCGGCAGCGTACTCGATATAAGGATGCTATTTAGTATTTTTTTCACACCTTGGGTTACATTATCGAAGTTTTCATACGGAACCCTAACTTTTTTTAAAATATTTAATAGCCTATGTTCATCCCGGATAATGCAGGTTTCTAATGGTGAAAGAATTTTTCAAATCGGTCCTGTAGTTTCGGAGCCTATTCATTACAAACATACAAAAATAGGTACAAATCTTTCTTCTTTATAATATTAGTGTAGATTACCATTTTGGTTCGGAACCCTAAAAATTGGCCAGTGCATACAAAAATATAAACTTCAAGACTTTTTTTCATGTCCTTAGGCAACCTGAGGTTTCTCTGTTTGGGAAAATTGTTCAGATTCGTTAACTGATCATCCCTCATCATTTTCATATACACTAAGGTCTCGTTTTTTCAATCACAGGAGTTCGATGTGTTTTAAACTACTTAGACTGGAATGAAACTCATTGCTATTAAGTATGGCGTGCTTGTCGCGATCCATAATTGATTAAACTGGCGCGTGCGCGTGTACGGTCAAGAGCAGGTCAAGCTTAACTCTTGCAGTCGAAAGTAACACCTACGGCCACGGCAATAAGGATGATATAAAGTTTCCAAAGCCAAAGTCCAAAACTTGACGTGCGACTGTACTTAGTTGGCCACCATTGCGCTGCTCCAATTTAACCAAGTTAATATATTGCATGTTTGAGTGACATCATGACGGATAGACCACAAATAAAATCAATTATTTCCAACGAAGTTTAGCCGGCGAATTGTCCTCTGTAGGTAGTATTTGATTGTAACTGCTTCGCCCACGTGGAATCTTGCGCAAGGGCCACTCAGATTTGACCTCTCTTTCATATTAAATACGAGCTCACCGTTATATTGATTAGGTACAGTCACGAGCAATAACATAGAAACACCCTGATAATTCTAATTAATGTAGCAACATTAAATTGCAAAAACAAGTATGCTAAGCTGTGTCCAATAATTGAATAAACGTTAAATCAAAACTAACTACACATTTTAATCAAATTTTCCAAAAATTTATATTAACTTTTACTTACGTAATTATGTCATCATTCAATTTAAGAGACGAACTCTTGTCGATGTAGCAACTTCTTAAATGAATCGATCTCCATGCCTCTGTCCTCAGCAATCCTCTTCACCTCCTCATACGACATGACGCTGGCCTTCTATTTTACTTGGTCTGTGAATCTTATCCTTGGTCTACCTCTTCCTCTCTTTCCTTCTACCTTTCCTTCCATGATGTTTTTTATAAATTCATCTTGCCGTATCATCATCATCATATCAGCCGAAAGACCTCCACTGCTGGACATAGGCCTCCCCTAAAGATCTCCATGACGACCGGTCTTCCTGCGACCTTGACCAGATCGTCGGTCCACCTTGTGGGGGGCCTGCCAACGCTTCGTCTTCCGGTACGTGGTCGCCACTCTAGAACCCTTACGCCCCATCGGCCATCGGTTCTTCTTGCGATGTGCCACTTAAGTTTAGCGATTCTTAGGGCTATGGCGTATGAGGTGGCCGATCATCTTGCCTATTTTATTTTCTATATTTTTTTTTCTTTTCTTGAACTCTTTCCAGTACTTCCTCGTTTGTCACTCTTTCAGTCCATCGGATTCCCTCCATCCTTCGCCAACACCACATTTCAAAAGCCATCAATCTCTCCCTGTCCCTTTTTGTCATAGTCCATGTTTCGCTGCCTTACAGGTTTCGCTGCCACGTAATTATGTACTCAAGTTAATTTCAAAAACAAGTATATAGTATACTTTCGAAATTATGTAAACAATTACAAAGTAGCAGTTTCAAGCAGCTTAAACTCGGAAGGAAGTTGTGACAAAATCAGATTCCTTACTGACAAAATCAGTGTACATAAATTATTAGCATACTAGCGTGCTTCCCTGAGGCTTCGCAAGCCTAGGATTTCTATGCCCGTTAAAAAAAATTCCCGTGTGGTGCCGGCAAAAAAAGTACCAACCCATACATACCCGTGGGTGTCGTAAGAGGCGACTAAGGGTTAACTGGAGGCTGGGCTGCAGCATCCTCCTTTGTATCTTACTGCGGTCACCTACAACCGCGGTCCATGGTGCCAGCCATAACGCTAACAAGTGAGGTGACTATGGTACTTCCCCTCCACTTTTTTCCAACAAAAGCTAGAATTCTGGAGGGAATTCTGGAGGAGCTCCCTGTCGTGTAGTGGACGTTTCATGGGATGTTACGATGAAAAAAAAATGTATTTTCGAAAAAGAAAAACAATAAGGAATTGACAAACAATGAAAAAGAAATCAAAACATAAAAAACCAGCCATGTTCGAGTCGGACTGGCGCACCGAGTGTTCCGTACCACCACAAAATATTAATAGTATTATTTGAAATTTTCAGTAAATTCCTGTGCTAAATTTTTGATCAGTTTGCACTGCTCCAGTGGAAAGGCACCGTTTAAGTTTTCTTGCAACAGTTTGTTCGACTTTATCCCCTAATGCTTTAACAGTAAGAGTTTATTAGATCTCAGATTGAGAGACTTCGTTTGAAAGCACGCGGGCGCATTTTTTATAACACTTTTATTTCGTTTCTGTGACAAATGTATTTAAAAGTGCTCGTGTCGGAGATGTGGACCACTCGAGAGGTTGACCGGTGCGGTGACCGGGTGGCCGGACGCCGGGCCGGAACCGGAACCCGTCCTAACGAGGGTGCGTGCCATGCCTGATTGTTTGTTACTTCATCACGGAAATTTTGCGAACTGACCATATTTTACGAACTGCATCTTTTTAAAACTAGCTATTTGAGTTTGGACTTTTACTTACGGATGCGCCGCTTTGCAGCGTGTAACAAGGTGTGATAATACTAAAGGGTGTAAATCTGCCTATGAAACTGAACAACTTTTCCTAAGGAACATAGGTCATGGAACAAAATCAATTTTTGACCTCCCATAGGAAGTGCATCAGCTGATAGAGCATTTTGTTTGGGAGGTCAAATTTGGTATTTCGTATTTCGACCTACGTTCCTTGGAAAAAGTTGTTCAGTTTAATGGGCAGATTCACACCCTTTAGTATTATCACACCTTTACGTTGTATAGTTCTCGCATGTCTCCTGGGCCCTGAGAAAAATAAAATAAAAATGTATGGGATTGACATAAGCTGTCACGCAACATATCGTTAGCTAATATCAATCCCATTCATTTTCATTCTATTTCTATTAGCGTTTGCGATAGTAGAAAATTGTGTCTAGGCCCTGTTTGAGTAAAGCCACTATCACACCTAACTGAATTCAAAGACTAATTCGGCATATATTGCTGGGAGGCTTGGATATGTTAATTGCAATATCCTTACTTCAACGAGCAATGTAAGCCGAATTAGTTTTTGAATTAGGGAAGGTGTGATTGTGGCGTGAAAGCGATAGAACGAAGCAACTTTTAAGTAGGTGTAACATAGAAACACCAAAGCCTTATAATACATATATTATCGATTGGGTACTCCGTTTGAATTGGTTCAGAAGTTAGAAGCAAACCGCCTAAAACGTTGCATTAAATGCCTTCTATTTGAGTGAATCGATTGCAATAAAATAAAATAAGACTGCTCAGCTTCAGATTTCCAACTTTTCCGGCCTAGATACCTAAGGTTCTGTAACAAAGCTTTTTGCAACTGACGGTCAGTTTCAAAAACAAAAATACTTTTTTTTGTTCATTGAAGGATATTATACCAAATACCAATTCAAACAAAGTGGCGCCATGTAGAAAAAAAAAGAAGCATCAACAAAAAACCCTGCGCTCTTTTTTAAAAATATGTTTGATGTACAGGATTGATACAATAAACATAAGTCAATTTTATTAGCCTGTTTGAAATAGTAGTCTAATCCCATGGATTTTTCCCCCCCTAATCGGGCCCCCTTTACAATACAATTTTATCTTAACTCTTTCATGTGCAGTTGAGTTGGACAACCATATTCTAAAACTATTCCAAATTTCAAGTCGATAGCATGAGTGGTTGCTGAGATATACAGGTGTTACAGACAGACAGACAAAGCGGCACCATAAGGGTTCCTTTTTTTTACCATTTTGGTGTCGGAACCCTAAAAACAAGCATTCGGAGGCCCCGTTGCATTGACCCATGTTGTGCCTCGAATCATGCGTGACTTCGAGTTCTTAAAGTTGCGTGCTAGTGAAAGAACTAATATGCTTCCACTACCCTTTTAGCCCGTGAAGAACCAATCAGGTAAGTGGCTCGTATTTCACCACTGGATTTGCGGCCGCCCGGGAACGATTCCCGTTTAAGCGAATTACAAAGCGGCTTCTGGTGCTCACCAATCTGCAGTGGTAATTTTCTGTGTTTTTTGCATCCAAATGACGCGAAATAGATGCTAATTTTTCAGAGTGAAATTCCATACCAATTCAATTTCAATTAAATTTTTTTTAATTTTTTTTTATTCCATGTTTCGGGTCGTTGACGTAGGGAATTGAGATTAATTAATTCAATCAGGTAGATTCTTCATAGCTATATAACACTTTATAACATGAAATCAAATAGTGCGATTTTACATCGTTTCGGGTGCGTGCTGTTATGCTACTACTAAAAGAAAGTGCAAGAAGCATCTGCAGGATGGCTTACCTTAAGACACACGAAAGATATTTTGACCTTAGCATAATCTACAATTATTATTGTTGATCAAGTTATACTTGTTTCTGGTATGGTTGCTGCATGTATTTTTCATAACTTTATAGCTTCATGCCATCGCAATGGTCACTATGTATCAAAATTCGTCATCGTAGTATAAGTAGTGTGCACCCGTAAATATTTGTTTAAAACCACAGAGCAAATACGTGTCAAACCGCGCATGTCTGGGCTTTGCGCGTGAAAATCTTGTTACTATTTGTCTAAACCAGGGACTAGATAAGTACTATACGTACAGTCTTAACCTATCTAGAATTAATGTCAAATCATCTAATTCACAACAGAAATTCAAATGTGAGGAACCTTGAATCTTGGCGTAAAAATAGAGATAGGGTCATTTAGTTTTTTAAATTATGAAAAAAATTCGAACACGAAAATCATACAAAAATTTTTTTTCGTATAATATCGATTCCCAAGCGGCAGAATGGAAACCGACCTATCACAGAATTGAATAATAAATGGTACAGCAGCACTGCACTTACTTTCTCGCAATACTCAAGAAAAAACTATCAACCGCAAACTTAAATTTGTTATGCCATACACATAGTATGGAAATACAAACTTTTATGAACGAAATGAAATGTGAATGAAATATACAGATCAATTCAGAATTCAAATTGTCAAACATTAAAACAAACAAACCTCAAACGATTTCGAATAAATCACATGTTTAACTTTTGGTACAGATGATTGTTCAGGTTAGTCTACTGAGAAAGCCCTTTCAGTTTTTGGTTCACCCTGTGTACTATATTTTATAAAAAAAAACATTAAAAATATCCAGTCAGGTAGACAACCAATCCAGGATTAATATTATGGAAAATTTTAATAAACTCAATTGAACCAATTTTGGGTAAATCACATATTTACGATTTGGTGGTACAGGAACAGCCCTTATATGAAATTACACAGAACAATTTATACTAGCGCAAGATATCTTATATGGAGATGCTTGGTCATGTAAAGTTTCATCAAGATTATATGAGCCGTTTTTGAGAAAATTTCAATTTTTCATTTTCGTTGTATGACAGCTACCCTCAAAATGAGAGCCAGCAAGAAACCACTTAGAACTCTTCGATGGATTTCCATAAAACTCCAAAATTTAAAAGATGGCGTCAACCGGACCATTCGTTTAGCCGCTAGGCCAACGCGTGACGGACAGACCGACCGACGGACCGACCGACCGACCGACTGACCGACCGAGCGACCGACCGGCCGACGGACATTTTTGGGAGACTTGTTTTTTATGATCTATAAGTGATGCAGAACACATTTTTGAGAAAATTAGAAAAACTTTTTTTTTCACGAATACTCTCGCTCCGCTCGAAAGTTGTCATGTCAATAAGAGGTGACAGTTTTTGTTCGTAATTATTTAATGAATCGATATTTTACGAAAATAATAAATAAAAGATAGCGTTATACCAGGCCACTCAGAAAGTATTGCGAAAAATAGTTTTTATATATGGGAGACTGGCCGGTCAGAATCTTTTTCGAAAATATGATTACTTGTAAGTAAAAATATGTGTGTTCCATTTTCAAAATTTCCCTCCACATTTTTTGCGAGCCAATTCAAAGTATCGTGTCTTACTGAAAAATGGATCTGCGCCGGGAACATTTTAGAGCTATGATTTTTTACGATTTCAAGTGTCGCCTGAAACCGGATGAATCGTTCGATAGACTTCAAATGGCATTTATGGATGAAGGCCCCTCCAAGGCAACCGTGTATCGTTGGTATAACGAATTTAGGCGCGGTCGACCAACCTTGGGGGATGAAGAAAGAAGCGGTCGCCCTTTGACGGCTATTACGGAAGAAAACGTGCTAGCAGTGAAAAATTTAATCCAAGATAATAGGCGAATTACATATCAGGAGATTCAGCACATATTAAAGATTGGATCGGGAAGCGTTCACGAGATTCTACACGGGCATCTTCGCGTGAGGAGGATAGTATCGCGCTGGGTGCCGCACTACCTCACCGACGCTCAGAAGCAGGCCCGGGTGGAATGGTGCCGTGATATGCTGAACAAATTTGAAGCAGGCTCGTCTCGGCGTGTTTACGACATCGTAACAGGTGATGAGTCCTGGATTTATCAATACGATCCAGAAACCAAGCGCCAGTCGACAGTTTGGGTGTTTCAAAATGAACCAACGCCTACCAAAGTGAAGCGATCTCGAAGCGGGGGGAAGATTTTGATCGCCAGCTTTTTTAATTTGACTGGCCACTTGGCCTCAATTCCCTTACGAGATCAAAGAAGCATCAACGCCGAATGGTATCAAATGTTTACCAGAAGTTTTTTCTGTTGTGAGCAACAAGCGACCAAACACAGGGCTCCGCGGATTACTGCTCCACCACGACAATGCGCCTGCACACACCGCGCTCAAAACGAGGGACTTCCTGGACAGCACACCAGTCAAACTCCTGGGTCACCCTCCTTACAGCCCTGATCTAGCACCGTGTGACTTCTTTTTATTTCCAAAAATAAAAAATCAGCTCAAGGGGATACAATTTTCGTCGCCGGAAGATGCGCTGGCTGCGTTCGAGCAGGCTGTAAACGAGGTGTCTACGGCGGACTGGAAAAAGTGTTTTGAAAACTGGTTCAGACGCATGAATCTTTGTATAGAGGCTGGTGGAGAGTACTTTGAAAAGATTTAATAAAAATATATGTACCTGTAGAACAATTTTTTTTAGTGTCGCAAATATTTCTGAGTGTCCCACGTATGTATTAGAAAAAAATGTATTTCTTAGAACGCAGAGCTTTGAAATCAATGCGTTCTGTTCTGTTGTCCAGACTTTTTCGTTTATTTCGACGCTTATGCCAATCTATTTTGCAGCCATGACACTAAAACCAGAGTATATTTGACTGAACAAATAACATTGTTTTACAAACTTGTTTTTTCTGACAGCTTGAGCCGATTGCTTTTGTCATAGCTGCATAATGTGTTGGCAAGCGTTAGGATAAACGAAGAGAATGGATCATATTGTCCCTCGTAACCTTGACTCGCGACCCTGTGACTCAGGAGAGGACATCATATAATTAGTTGTCAGCGGAGGGGAAGTGCCACCCAGCCCCCCCTCCATCTGTCCAAGCCCACCCCTCGCTCACTGTTCACAACGAAACAATGCCTGCCTTTTATGACAATATCGCCATACCCATTTTAACTTCACATTGAAACGTCCAAAATCTTTATTTTCCCTCTTCAAGTTCGCCAAAAGCTTCTTTGTTTGGGGAAAACATTTATCGTGGAGGTCCTCTCGCGTCTCTTGAAAGGTTTTCGACCACCTTATTTATTGACGACTTGATAAAAATAACTCTTGGAAAATTGTCGCCCAGTGCGCGTTGCGAGCCAAGTTGTGTATTTTTCATTCGGTTCGTTTGTTTACGGCTCCCAAACGAAACAGATTACTTACTGTTGTAAAAGTTGAAAAATTTGCTACAGACGGGCTTGTCTTCGGTGAGCTTTATCGCGTTGTTTTCATCATTATTCACGAATAGGTTAAAAACATATGTCGTACTGCAGATTGTGGATAAGATGGCATCAACATTGCCGTAGCCTTATTCCGTTTTTGCCAATGGTTTTCACGGAGTGGGTTTGATGAGGAGGGCACAGTTTTTTACCCAGAGCGACTGTCATACTTAAACAAACCCAATCCTAGATTACTCTTTGCCAGCTAGCTGTCAGAGGTTTACAAGCCGCCAAATGGCCTCTGACGTGGCTTAAATGACTACTATATCATTGATAGTAACCGAGACCAATGGCTTAGCGGCTTCCGAAACACATAAAAATCTGTTGATGTTAAGCCACTAGGCGGTCACCTATCCGAGTTCTGACGACGGCCAACGTTGCTTAACTTTCGTGATCGGAACGAAAGAGCAACTTCCACTCGGCCATAATGATTGGTTGCGTTCCAATGCAGAGCAAAAACCTAAACAGGAATATTTTTCTTTTCAAACTTCAACAGAAATCGACTAATCAATACATAAGATAGATTAAATGAGAGTAAAATAAGAACCCAATGCAACACTTTGATTGATCGTGCCGAAAGCGGCACCTGTCACACACATAGATTTATATTTATTAACATTAGATTGCACCTGTAGCTAAGTGCTCGATCATCGCGAGCGTGCTAATGAGACGCGATATTGAGTGTACAACTACGCATACTTATCGGAAAAATAAAATTAAAAAAAAAAACAATTTAAAGCAAAGCTTTTATTAGATGTCTCAAGCTTTCAAATAAAAGCATGTTACATCCATAGAAATATAAGGGTAATAGAAGGAAGATGGTCCTGATGTCCCGTATGGTGCCTGCAAAGAATAGTACCATCTTATACATACCCGTGGGTTTCGTAAGAGGCGACTAAGGGTTATAAATAAACTGGAGGATGGGCAGCAGCATCCTCCTGTGTATCATACCATCTTACTTACTGCGGTTACCTACAACCGCGGTCTTTAGTGCCAACCGTAACGCTGACAAGCGAGGTGACTATGGTACCTACTTCCCCTCCAAATTTTTCCAGCTAAAGCTAGAATTCTGGAGGGAGCTTCCTTTCCTGTAGTGGATATTTCATGGGATATTATGATGAGAAGGAAGATTGATGAAAATATGTGTCAAGGTATTTTGACATTCATTCAGTAAATACGGCAAAGGCGTCGTTCTGTAAATTTTGTATGAAGATGTCAAATCACGTTTTTTGATATTTCAACTTGGGACACAATGGCAGATGTCATCCCATAGTAAAATAAATTAGTATTCCTTCTATTCCGAGCGGAGGAGCAAGCAGTCCGAATTCTTTAGTTACATCCTCTTTTTTAATTATCTCTAAAATGGAAAAAAATTGTTATGTATCTATCCAGTTGCCATTTCCAAAAACAGTGTTAAATTTAAACTATGAGCTATCAAACAAAAAACGTTTTGTCATTTTTGCGTGATGCTCTAACAAATATACAAACAGACAAAAAGTCCAAAAATCCGCGATTTGAATTCAGTGGCATCAAAATAGCATAACGTGATAATTTTTAGGGTTCCGACCCAAAATGGTAAGAACGGAACCTTTATTGTGCGGCTTCGTCTGTCTGTCTGTCCACCTGTTTATCTCTACGCTATCGACTAGAAATTTGAAAATAGTTTTAGAATAAGCTTGCCCAAATATATTGCAATCGAAAGTATTTATAAAATACTTTTATTATTATTGAAAATGGGTCTCAAATAGTAAAGTAAAGAGCAAAATTTCAAATTGTCGTCACTAGGTCGAGTGGGCTATCTAAAAAACTTTTTAACAAAAAAATTAAACCGCCGAAAAAACTGAAAAGCAAGAAATAATAAAACTTTTTTATTTAACCTTAATAACAGTTCTTAAACTAATGTAAGTATACCCGAGTATTTTTGAGTCGGCGCCGCAGCCGCCGTGCATCACGCTCTACATAATTAATTAATATGCTTGTTTGGCGCCGACTCAAAATTACTCGGATATACTTACATTAGTTTAAGAACTGTTATTAAGGTTAAATAAAAAAGTTTTATTATTTTTTGCTTTTCAGTTTTTTCGGCGGTTAAATTTTTTGTTAAAAAGTTTTTATTTTACAATTTTTTGTATCTTTAAATTTTATTGTCCTACCCTTAGGGTAAATCGGAATACTCTGTAAAAAGTTATGCGTGGTCATACATTACAAACAGTCAGTGAACAATCAAACATCCCCTGTTTTCCTACCCTTAGGGTTGGAACTTTTTTCCCAAATTTATATGAGACCAACGTCGGGGTACACCCTTTCCAATAAAAAAATAATTATCAAAATCGGGCTATTCTGTAAAAAGTTATGCGTGGTCATACATAAAAATATATATATATATATACGCATCGACTTGAGAACCACCTCCGTTTTTTTTTTCGTCGGTTAAAAAAGGGCTTTATTTGAACATTACAAAATATTCTTTTGAAAAGAATCGCTGGCATGTTGGCTATTGATCTGGACTTTCCCAGGTTTTGTATCCACGATATTATCCACTACGTATTTCTTATCCCATGGAGGGTTCAGCCTGATGGGGTACATCATCTAAGAAAGGATTATGCGAAATTGATCCTACGGAAATCCACACGAAAGAAGTCGCGATCAACAGCTAGTTATTATACAGGGTGTTAATTTGATTGCGTGCCATAGTTCAGAGGCGGGATCAGTATTAGTAACTGAACAACTTTTCCCAAGGAACATAGGTCAAAATATGAAAAACCAAATTTGACCTTCCATACAAAATGCGCTATCAGCTGACGTTCTATGGGAGGTCAAAGATTGATTTTCGTATTTCAAACTATGCAAGTTGTTCAGTTGCTAATACTGATTCCGCCATTGAAATATGACACGCAATCAAATTAACACCCTGTATAGAGCCTTGTAAGCCGCGGGATTCCATCAACCAATCAACAGGTATTGACAGTACGGTAAAACAGCTTAAATTTGGGGCGGTGAATGGAGCGATCGTTGCGATAACCCGCCCGCCCGCAACTCGTTCCACTATTGCTTGATTACAGTAGGTCTATTGAATGGATCAGTAATTAGAAAGGAAGCCCTTGGGACTCCATATGGGGACGGCGACGCGTAATTTCCTATACGTCTTTATTTTATCGAGCTTAGATTGTTTGTATGCTTTCTAATCGTTTAAATAAAAAATCATACAAACCGGTCCAGTGCGAGTCGGACTCCGCATTACTTTGAGTTTTTGAGTTTTGATCTATCCTATAGTATTTTTAGAAGCATCTTTAGGACCGCAAAACTAAGTTTGTTTGTAAAATATACATATTTGAAACTAAGTATTTTAAGTTCCGTAAAATCATAATGTTGTATTCTCCTTAACAATCATAACACAAATTCTCACTCAAATACATTACTACCCGCAATCCAAATCGATACGTTAGTAGTTTGTTGTTTTGTTGTTTCGCTACTGTCACACACTGAATTTTAAGGTTTTTTGTAAGTAATATTGTATAAAAAGTGAAAATATTCCTTGAACGTTTGTTAGAAAGCACTTGTTAGTACTGCAAATATGCTATGGACACGCGTTTGGAGTGCAGTCAGGCACGAAACAATGTTTTCATTCTCTTTATATATAATGATTGTACTTTGTTGTGTGTTCTTAATAAAATAAAATAAAATAAAAAATAAAATAAAGATATTTCGCAGATTTCTAAAATACTGTGCTACATCGTTATATTTTCCTGTAATATTGACTTACACATCTGTCGTCTATAGTTAAATTAGAATTTTCATTTAGAAAACTTCGGAAATAAGGGGGGGAATGATATTTATTTTGTCATTTTTCATCATAACTTGAAAACCAAGAGTCGTACAAAAATATATTTTGGAATGTACAAGTAAAGCCCTTTGACATAATGCCCTACTTGACCTGGCAAAGACAATTAAAATTTTTGTTCCCCAGGCAACCATTTACAAAAAAATAATCAAAATATTTTTTAATTCTTTCGTTTGCAATAAAGTTTTCCAAAAAGTTCAAGTCGACAGACTGAATAGTTGCAGAGATAAACAGGTGTGACAGACAGACCAAGTCTTGCATAAGGGTTTAGTTTTTATTATTTTGATTCGGAACCCTAAAAGCTATCATTTTCTAAGTGTCTCACGCACTCACACATAAGGAGATGGGTTGCCCGTACTGACTTGAAAAACTATGACGATGCTTCCCCCTTTACCACTGCGCACTACTAACTAAGTCACATGTTTCTTTGTGTTGGTTGAGCCTGATTTACCGGCACTGAATTTGTCCTCTCTGGGTATCTTGCTCTTTATGTGTCACCGTATGTAGAAAAAGGCAGCTGATCTGGCCTGAGATGATTCACAAATAATTGGAGCACCCCTAATAAACACAATAACAATAACACCTGAAAGGTTGCCTGATAGAGATTGCTACCTTAGCAATAAGGCCGCCTTTTGTACATTCTTTTGTTTTAATGTTTCGTGTTTTGTAAATTTCTGTCCTGTGGTGTGCAATAAAGTATATTTGTATTTTATTGTAATAAATAACTGTGTATGCCGCATCGCGCGTCTTGTCGCAACTGCCGCGGCGGCTTTTCTTCCTGCCTACGTTATGCGATACCTCGCAATATTGCCTTCATTAGTGTACCGAGCGCTCCAAGTTTTACGTTTATTATGAAAGTTTTCCTTCAAGATGGATAGACTCCACGGAATTATATCGACGCGAAACAATGGTATCTAGACATACATACTTAATCTAAGTAAATCTCAATACAAGAAGCTGTGCTGCGTCTGAGTGATGTCCTCTTTTTATGTGAATTTCGATAGATTTTTTATATGATTAAGAGCTTTACTTAATTTCAGCACTATTCTAGTTAATCCTTCTACCTATTTTTACCAGTATGTAGTTTTGTTTTCACCTTACCTAATAACTGTACAAAATCATCCATTAGTACCCTTTATACATGCACACAAAATTACGTACACACAAACACATACCCACACACACTCGCACACATACACTTCAATATAAACCATTATTCTCATCTGTCCAGCATTTTTATGTAAATCCCTAATACTTGTAAGTATACTCACTAAAATTAAAACCTAAACAGTTCTTCCCGTTAACCTAGAATCGTGAAATTTGGCAAGAACCAACATGAGCAAAGGAAGAGTCTTAAATCTTTTAATTCATACATACATAACATTACGTCTCTAAATCTTTTAATATCACTGCTTTCCTTACAATCAATTATAACCAATTAAGTTGAGCTCCCGTTTCAAGTTAATTTATATTAAAAAGGGGTCTAGTTTGAGTAGACGCGGACGATTTTAAAGTCAAAGGGCAAATCTTGTAGTATCACGGTGGACAGGTACTGAACCCTAAGTGCGCGAGTCCGACTCGCACTTGGCTGGTGTTTTAATAAACAAAGGTCTCTTAACTGGTGAAATAAATGAACTAGAAACATAAATAACGCAGAAGAACATCCTCTGAATAGCAATAACTGCCGAGCAGTTAAATGCATTGTAAAACGAGCAGGCGTTCAGAACACTTACTTTTATGTTAGTACTTATTCAAGGTGTAACAAAATAGGCATGGCAACACTGCCCATGAAGTTGAACAAACTTTCCCATAGAACACAGAAATGTTGGTCGAACCACGAAAAAAACGTTCTTGCCGACGACGGTTGATGAAAGTCGAGAAAGTGAGGGCAGTATGTCGATATCGTAGCAGGTGGAGGGCTGTTGTCTCTGCCTACCCCGATGGGATGGAGGCGTGATGATATGTATGTAATTCAAATGGTAAAAACTGCACCAAAAGCAAATATAATTTTTTAAGGTGCCATACCTCAAAAATAATAAAACAGAACCCATATTGTAACACTTTGTTGTCCGTCTGTCTGTCAAGACCCTTTTTCTCGCGAACGGGTTAAGGTATCAAGTTGAAATTAATATCAAATATTAAGGACCATGAACAAATAGGTAGGTATCAATATTTCAAGGTTCTACAACACAATCAAAAGATACGGGCAGTTATGTCACCATCTCCATACAGGATACTTCCCGTTGACCTAGAATCATGAAATTGGGCAAGAAGTTAAGTCTCATAACACAGCTAAAGGAAAAAGTCTAGAATCATTAAATATTTGTTTTGTTACTACTAATTGCGACGGCTGAAAATCAGCATTTTTGCTCCCTGAGCAAATCTCTATGCTGAGCCTTGGCCTTTTTGGACCACGGCACTTACATGTCCTTACTTTCTTTTTAAGTCATAGAAACGGTTTTTATTACACATTGTAAATGTAATTTCCGTGATGTTCAAATAAACGTTAATTATTAAAAATTAAGGAGAACTTATGTACAAGTAAATTCATATTAAAAGGGTCAGGTGAAGGTCAAAAGCTTTTAGTGTCATATTATGGTGCACAGGTACGAAACCCTTAAATCGCGAGGCCGACTCGCGCTTGGCGGGTTTTGTGTATATAGGGTGACTTTTAATTAGTTCTTGATAGAAAAAGGTATGAATGTACTCATGATACTGAACAACTTTCCCCAAGGAACATAGGTCGAAACACGAAAATCAAGTTTTGACCTCCCATAGAAACTGCATCAGCTGATAGCGCATTTTGTATGGGAGTTCAAATTTGGTTTTTCGTACTTCGACCTATGTTCCTTGGGAAAAGTTGTTCAGTATCATGAGTACATGCATATCTTTTGCTATCAAGAACTAATTAAAAGTCACCCTATATTGCTCAACCGACGTTCCTTAAGAAAAAAAAACGGTTTCATGGGACGGTTTACAAACCTGAAGGATTTATTTACATCCTTCAGATTTGTAAACCGTCTTTGTTACACCTTGTACTATAAAAGGCAAGTAGTTAATGTGCTTTCAATATTATTCTTATCACAATTCGATTATTCGTATATGTCGCAGGTAAATTGGCAGAGCCGTTAAAATATAATTTATCTAGTTAAATTATAATTCAACGGTAAATTGTCAATAGGCTCCATTTCTAACAATTTAATTAACAAGGTAAATATGGGCATATTTTTCACGGGGTATATTTTTGTAATTTCACGTGCTATTACGTTCGCTTAGGTTTGGTACCAGGAAAGGTCCCGTGTGGTACAGGCAAAGAATAGTACCAAACCATACATACATACCCGTGGGTGTTGTAAGAGGTGACTAAGGGTTAACTAAGCAGCATGTGTATCATACCATCTTACTTACTGCGGTCACCTTCAACCGCGGTCCATGGTGCCAGCCGTAAAGCTGACAAACGAGGTGACTATGATACTTCCCCTCCACATTTTTCCAGCAAAAGCTAGAATTCTGGAGGGAGCTCCCTGTCCTGTAGTGGACATTTCATGGGATGTTATGATGATTATGATGAGGTTTGGTAACTGGTACAATTTCATTCTAGGACAACTATGAGAATAGAAGAACACATAAAGAGGGAAATGAGTTTGAATGCGGCACAGTGAGAACTAAAGGAAAGAAACAAGAAAAGTTTGATGGACTGTGTGAAAGCATAGTGAAAGATACCACCTATAAATCTTATATTTTATTCATTTATTCCGACGCTTACCAATCTATTTTGCAGCCATGACACTAAAACCACAGCACATTTGACGGAAAGAATAACATTGTTTTACAAAATTGTTTTTTCTGACATTTTTAGCCAATTGCTTTTGAAATAGCTGCAAAATGTGTGGTAAGCGCTGGAATAAACGAAAAAAAAAATAACCATACTTTATTTTTTCGGCCACATTTCGGCGACCCCTGCGACGCATTAAATGGTCAATAATATTTTTAATTTTAATTGGATTGTTTCACGTGTATGACTTGTTTTTTTAAAATTTATTAGTTATTATTTTATTTTAATTTTATTTATTGATTTTTGGGAAACTAGCAGCTAAATTATAACATTAAATAAACTAATTAATAAACTTATGCTAATTTATTATAAGTCTCCAGTTATAGTATTACTTTTTGCACCTTTTGACTTCATAAACCCTTAGTCGCCTCTAACGACATCTACGGGTAGAAGACTATTCTTTACCGGCACCACGGGACAATAATAAACAAATAACATAACTGAACTTTTTTATTTATTGCATTTGTGCTGCGCGAAATAACTGCTCTTAAGCGATTGCTATTTAATAAATTACTTTTTTTTTTTTACATGTAGGATTGGTAAGCATTTGACTTCTTTCTCACTTTAATTTTTTTTTAATATTTCCACACTAGAAATATGATTTACCATAAAATATGATCAGGTCACGTAAAGTAACAGACTGGCCTACTTCTTTTACATAATCTGTGAACATGATAACTGTTGGCTGTGATAACTTATTCTTAAAGTAAGCCTGTACACTGCTGTTATTTGTTCCAAATAAATAAAATAAAAATAAAATAAAAGAACTGCCCATCTACCAAAATAGTTAATTAGGAGAAACAACGGTCAGTTTTTGAGTTAAAAGTCGCCTTTACGCCAATGCCATTAGCCGTTGAAATTGTTGTCTACAGCCGCTATCACACCTTCCTTAATTCTGAAACTAATTCGGCATATATTGATCGTTAAAGTAAGGATATTGCAACTAACAGAAATAAGTCTATCAGCAATGTATATCGAATAAGTCTTTTAATTTAGGAAGGTGTGATTGTGGTTTAATAGCCGCCTGAATATGAGTGGAATTAGCGCAGCTTAGTGGCAGGCAGTTTGATTTCATCGATGTATAAAAAGCTCTAAACGGGTCAGTACAGTTCTGTGTACAATACACTACTCTATGCCCCGTTAGCATTACGCAATGCAAGGCTAGTGCGGGCTTGCGGCGGCGCGGGCGCATTGCTCCGCCAACACAAATCCACACCGACCGGCACCGGCACTGGCCGAGCCGCGAGTTGCCGGCAGTACCGCGGCGCGAACACCCTAGCGGAACGATATCCGTATCAACTTATTCTATTTACTACTAAAAATATTAAATAAAAATTAAATCATGTTCATCTCCCATAGACGAAATGATTTGTGACATATTGTTTTCGTTATTCGGTTAGGAATAAAACACGTTGAAATGTTGTGATTGTGAGTGAGGTGAGTGAAGCGTAGTGAGCGTAGTTTAGTGAGTCGCTAAGGCCTCCATTCAAAGATGTGTCAATGGGATGTAGTAGAGTGCCCGCGCGCACGTATCTCCATTCAAGCTTTTGCGTTAGGTAAGTCGACTTTGAAACCATTGACTGAGACTTGTACAATTAAATGTATTTCTTACAGCTATCAAGAACACTAGTCAATAAATCACGTCCCACAATTCGGTTCCTCTTATTCGTTTCATTTGATATTAATATTACTGCGTGCCGAACGACTTCTACTATATTTTACGATTATGACTGTCAGTTCTCACTGCGGATTAGCAGTTGTAGATAAAAAAATAAGGAAATAAAGTGCTTGTAAGCAATTCAATGTCAAGTGTGTTGAATGAGGCCCGGCTCGCCTGTACCATAGCGGTATGTTGTCATGGCCGTCATCTCATCACATCACATCATCGAGCCGTGACGACGATATGACCGGTGACGGGTGAGCGTCGACGCACGATGCATGGCGACAATCTGCGTGTACACACTATTGGCCTCTTGTTATTTGGATATTACCGGCTCGAGTGTTAACGAAATTTGAAGTCTGACCGCAACCGCTGTACCGCGCCTTAGGTATGCGAGCGGCAAGAAGAGTGGGCCATTGCTCGTCATCGCTCCCGGCGGCAACTAGTTCTTGCTCTTTCCTTCCCACTCCCCCACCTCCCCGCGCATACCTAAGGCGCGGTTCATAGTTCATAGTTCATAGTTTATTATTCCTTAACAATATACATTGTGTTGGACATACCTCTTAGCATCAATACGATTTGTCAATAGAGAATTTACAATAATACATGAAAAAAAAAAATTACAAAAATATAGCCTTAAATTATTTAAAAAAAAAAAAAAAATTATAATGTTATAATGTCATTAGGTACAGCGGTTGCGGTCAGACTATATGATGTGTACGCAAATGTACGTAATATATTCGATAGGTTAGTATGGAATAGTAGTGGCGCTTGTTTGCGCAACTCAGAACTAGGCCAGTTCAGTCCAGTGAGTACAGTGGTCGTAGTTGTTATCTTGTATGAATGGAACTCTCGAGCTCAATTATACAACTAGCCATTCATTTGATTATGCATTATTATTCTAAATAACCTGGGACAGTGTGAGATTGTGGAATACATAGATAAATATAAAAATATGTTCGTTGACTTTGTGGCTACTTTTCGGACGAATCATGGATGTACAAACATGCTGCCTGCCCGCGCTGTTCACATTCAGTGTCCATTTGTACACTTAACAACACGTTAGTAGAATCACTTTGGACTTCATGACATGGTGATAGAGTTACAAACGCTTCCACAAACTGGCGGTTGACTGTGCAGGCACAGTTTGTACAATACTTTGTTCATAATCGGTGTTCACAAAACGGTATTTAGTAGAGATGTTTTTTTATTTTTCATGGTAGTGACCTTTATTCATCACTATTCAATCTGAGCTGTGAAATCCGCAAGACATTGACGTCATATCCTGCCTTTGTATATATTTATTCAAATATTCCCCATAACTTACTTCTGTTCCAACAAGATTTGCAAGCTTTATTGGATTGAAATTCTATGGACTATTTCCTCAGATTTGTTCTACAAACCTAGCGGTAAATATGCGATGAAACAATAATGAAAATCCACGCGATGTGATAAATAGTGCAGTGCTATGAACACGCACTGTACGTTAGAACCGCAAGCTCAAAAGCTACGGCGCGCGCGCATGCACTCCCAGACGGGTAGGAATTCCGCACTCAGCTTCACAGGGTTGCTTGAGCTTACCTCTTGTGATTTGATCAGTCAAATTAAATAAAACAAAATTCATTGTAGGATATTAAAATATCTTTAATGAAGTCATTTATATCGCTACACTAAGTTGCGTGAAGTGAAAAAATAAAGAAGAGACATGGAAGACCCACGCAGCCCTAAACTTCGTTGGTTATAATTATAATCGACTAAGTAATACATCTTTGAATTATTCAAGACTGTTATACAAGGTGTAACAAAAAGGGAACAACAACCGAATCGATAAACCGATAAATTATGAATGCGAATCTGCCAATCAAACTGAACAAATTCTAAGGGACTACTTTTGGGCCACAAAACGAAAACAAAAATTTCCCATGTAAAAAAATTTTAATTAGCTTAAGCGCACTCTATTATGCAAAGTTAGAATTTTCTTTTTCCATAAGTTGACCTAGTTAATTTTCATATGCAATTAGGTTTACATCCTAGAGGATTAGTTGACTTTTTTTATTCACTTTGTACAAGGTGCCCATTTGAAAATTACTTTGTTATCATAATACCCCACTATAAGTACAATAATTAAAGCATAGTCGGGCAGGGACTCAGTATTGAAATCACGAGTGTAGACCAGCCTTGCATCCGTTTATCACAATCCGAGGTGACGCCAGAGGGAGGCAGGTACTAAACGATGCGCGAGCACATCCTCTATCGGCCCACTTATGAAACTTTATTGATAACTGACAAGCAAAACAGATAGCACGCAATTGTGCGGAAATTTTATTACAATGTAATTCCATTTCCGAGGAAGCTAGTCACGCGAATCGGTGTTTTATATTATGTATTACACTTTAAGTGGATCTACAAATTATTGGCAACCCTAGATGTAGTTATGGCGGTATTGTATAGATAGTGTCCCGCGAGTGGGTCCACTGGAACTCGCGCTCGAGCCAAGAGCAAGTAGTAGCAACAATCGGGGTTAATAACCGCGTGCGACAAGTTTGGTTTTGGAATCACCAGATTCTCCATGTTGACCACTCGGCACTGCCAGCCACGCGTGGTGGAAAACTTTAACAAGCGCACAAGAGCTAGTGTCGCTTATTTCCACGTAGCTTGTGAGACGACCGCGTGAAAAACCAATCCGCCGGGTTACCGGATGCAACCAATTTTTTGTGTGGGTTGACATACCGTGTTACTTCGAACGGTTATGAGGTGCGCTGCCGGAGTAGTCGTATTTTTAGGGTTCTTTACTCAAAGGGTACAATGTCAAAACGTCGTCTATCTTTTTTTTTTCTTTCGTCCAAAAAACTGTCATGCGTTTTGGCGGAGGTTTATATGTACCTACCTATATAAACTGTATGAGATTTGTTTTTATTAAAGGCTTTAGTATTATCATTATTATTTATTACCTGACTGTTCGTCTGTCTGTTTGACCCTAAAAAATGTTGTCTCATTTGAACCATCATAGCATGGCGGATGAAAACGTCGTAGATGCAAGATTTGAAAAAAAAAAATTGTGTTCGCTTATAACTTGTTTAAAGCTTCTTAGTTTGAAGCCGACCAAGGGGCTATTGATTGATGTGCCTTTTATGGCAAGAAGAACGTGGCTACGTTTTGGTGTAGTTCTTGCCATCGAGTATAAAAGGAGCAGGAGCATGAGCATCTACTCGTACCCATTCATTCAACCTTAATAGTCCGGTCCCTTATAGTCTTATATCGCAAAATCACCAAATTCGAATTCAAATTGCACCAAATTGCACCAAATTTTTTCCAGGTACTAGTTAGGTACATAGCTCTCAATTGTTGATAGGAGCCAATTCTTGAATTTCAAAAAAATTCCATAGAAAATTCAAGAATTGGCTCCTATCAAAAATTGAGAGCTATGTACCTAACTACACAGAAAAAAATATCTCTTAAAACAAGAACGCAATATGTCTCAACTGATATTGCTTGATTATAAAGTTAAATGTCTTAGAGTAAGATAATCACTCTAAAGTATTAAAAATGCCGAATCCTTAAAATTAAAGAGAGAATTTCTTCTAATAAGAATTATATTACTAGGTTTGAAATTGATATTTTGAATTAAAATAAATTATTTTTTACATCAATAATGAAAAAAGTCTTAAAGCAAGTAAAATAAGATTCGCCTAAGAATTATGAAAAATATTAAATGAAGATTTAGGACAATATTAAGGCAAATAATATGTTGCTTGGTATAAGATAGTTGTCGTTTCGCTCAAGAACTAAGCAATGAAGAGTTAAGACTATATTAAGGCAAATAACATTTTGCTTGATAAAAAATTTAAGTTCCTTCGCTCAAGACCTAGTTAGATATGCAATGAAGAGTTAATGCGATGTTAAGGCAAATAATTGTTGCTGGTATCAAAATTTCGATTAGATTGCTAACTAAGCCTGTGGTCTAATGGTCAGAGCGAGGGCTACGATACCGATGGACGCGGGTTCGAATCCAGCCACCTCCAGGACTTTTGGTAAATTATAATGGTTGATAATGTTATAATAGTTAATGATAAAAAAACCGGCAGAGAGCAGAAGAAGAGGAATAAAAAGAAAAAACAGTGCTTATTTTCCTTAAAAAAGAACATTTATTTTAGTTTTTTTTTTTTAAAGAGCTTTAAATTTTTCAACAAAATTAGTATCGCTCTTGGGGTGACAGATTTAGCTTTTTGAAAAAAGAGCTTTAAATTTTTATTCAAATTAGTTTCCTTCTTGGTGTGATAGATGCTTCAATCAAATAAGTTTGGTTCTTGATGATAGTTTTTACAATAAGATAACAGTTGAAAATTGATATAAGAAATTTAGTTCTTGGACGGAGAACTATAATACAAAACATTTTATTTCCCAATCTAAGACGCTTTCGAGTTTCCTTATATCGAAATCCCAAAAGATCTTAACTTAAATAATATTATTTGGTTCAAGATATCTTTTTTTTCTGGGTAGTACCTGGAAAAAATTTGGTGAAATTGTAAATCGTGTCTACGTGAAACAGCTAACTGACCTCACTATAATGTTATAAGCGATAAAATAACTCTGTCTGTTCCTTTGTCTGGCTTGATGAAATTTTATACGATGACATTTTGGACCACGTGGAAGGACATGTATAGTCTTTCTTCTGAATAACACGCGTACTAAATCGCGTTTGACAGCTAGTCACACTTTAATATTATAAAGATGAAAGTTTTTGAAGACCCTGTCCAGAAAGGGCAAATTTGTCGCGATTTACTCGCGCGTGTTTCGCGCGTTCATCTGGACGCAAACAAGGCGCTCCTAGTATCTCGACTCGCGCGAGCCGAGAAAATTCGCGCGATGCTTGTGGACGCAATGTATTGACACCCAGTACCTCGCCGACGCGCGTAGAAACTCGCGCGTAACAATTCGCGGCGAATTCGCCCTTTCTGGACAGGGTCTAAGCGCTTAACAGAATTTGCTGAAAAAATGGGTTGTTCCCTGCGAGTTGTTCCTATTGTCCTTACTACTCGTACTCTCCTGACTAAATGACTTTTACCGAAGAAAGTTAAAGAATTTCCTTATAGGTACTTTTGCTTCATCCACGCGGACGAAGCCGCGGATAACAGCTAGTAGGACAGAAATATCATATTCAGGTACTTCTAGCGATCACGCGGTAGGGCGGTAGAAAGGGGAAGAGGAAAGAGGGGGGGGGGGGGACTCAACGCTGTCACGATACGCTTCACGCCGCCTACGACAACGACCGTTCTTGCGGAGGCGTCGCGTCGTCAACTTTCTTTGCCATTGAACTTGCCCTAGGAGGTACAGTCCGTTGCACTTTAATCATAACACTTTAACCTTGAGCGAGTTTCTGGGTTCGAGCGTTTGTAGAGTAGCGCTGGTCCGGCTTATGCTGGTTTTGTTAGCATTTACTTGCTGCGGTGTGCATTTAGTACGGTAAAGTAGTTCGGCCATATTTAGGACGGACAGGTTGGGATTAACTGTTTGTTGGTTTTTTATTGTATTATTTTATTATAAAAACTCATGTAGCCGTGAATTTGTTTTCCTTAGTTTCATGTTTATTAGCCTTTATTTACTTTAATCTTTGCCTAAAGTATTATCGAAATTTTCTTGCAGATTCTTGTGATCATAATTAAAAATAGCTATTTTTGTAATTCGTAAATCCATTAAATATGTGTATCTAAAATAAAAGGTTCGAAAATTGATCGTGTTAGATGTCCATTTTCATGGTTAGATTCGTAATTTTTATTTTACAGTTGACACTTTTCGAAAATTAAATAAATTTCCTGTTATTCTCTTTCAAACACGCAAACATAACATCACGCCTCTTTACCGTCGAGGTAAGCAAATACCACAGTCCTCCAGTCTCATAAATATATTTAATCGAAATTTGGATTTGTAATTTCTAAAAAAAGCAACAGCTTCATTGACAAGAATCATTTTACAAATATGTCAATAATAGTTACTTTATCATCCTTGAGTTAGTGGTTGAGTGACCCCGAACACATTGAAGATGGGTAACATTCACTAGTTGTTTAGAACCATTAGTTGTTAACATGCGCGCACGCCTGCCTGAATCATTGCGCTGTTATCACAGCCTTGAGAGTCGGGATTAGATTAGGCACGATCTTAAACGTGTATGGTGCAACACGTGTTAGTTTTACCAAAGGTTTTACTCATCATCATTATCATTGCGTATGGGTTGTACGAGTAAGATCAATGACCAACCTCACAAACCCTGATGTCAGAGCTGTTAAGCCGCCAAAGGCCTCTGACATGGCTTATTAGCAACTGCTTCCTTAGATAGCAGCCGGGACCAACGGCTCAACGTGCCTTCCGAAGCATGGAATTATATTACTTTGAAGACAATCAGGTGATTCAGCCTGCAATGTCCTAACCAAACTGAGGAAGTCGCACAAAGTGGGAATCGAACCCAGAACCCCCGGATCGAGAGCCGAACACTTTAACCACTGGACCATAGAGAAATGCTTTGATGTTCTGATGACAGAGCGTGGCTTTCACACCGGTAGATGAAGATTTCGTGGCAATACAGTCCATTTTTAGGACCGCAAAAGTAAATACGTTTGTAAAGGTTACTTGCAGTTTTCTAAAAAACTGTGCTACTTAGAAAGATCGTTTAATTTTTTCTGTAATGTTTACATAAACTTATGTAATTAATTCAGATTTTTCCTTTCACAAACTTCGAAGACAAGGGGGGGGAATGGAATTTTTTTGACATCATACTCGTAACTTGAAAACTAAGAGACGTAAAAATATACAAAAATACAAAAAACAAGTAAAGCCCTTTCATATGATACCCCACTCAATCTAGTAGCGACAATTTGAAATTTGCCCCCCCCCCCCTCCCCTATTTCGGCCCCCTTTACATTATTTATCATATTTTTTTCAAAATTCTTTAATGTGTTATTAAGTTGGGCAACTATATTCTAAATCTATTCCAAATTTCAAGTAGATATAGCACGAGTGGTTGCTAAGATATAGAGGTGTGACAGACAGACAGACAGACAAAGTCGCAGGATGGATGGCCGGAGGTTGTTTCTATAGTGTTTTCGGGTTGGTTAGAGCTTTTCACTCAGATCATAAATTAAGGTGCCGTTCTATAGTCAAAATTACCTTCCATACTAACAAAGGCCAGAATACGTGTATTTAGAAATACACTGAACAAATTGATAAAATGGTATGTTATACAATTTGATTTAACAAAAGGCTATACACAGCAATTTGGATCTGAGTTACATGCAGTAATTTTTGTTGTGATAAAATAACCCAGTCGAAATCAGATGCTACAGGTACTCGTGATTCTAAACAACTTTTACCATAGGACCAAATTCTTTGTTTCCTCGATGTTTCAATCGTTGCGCACGACACGTTCGGGTGACAAGCATTCTGAACTAAGTAATGTTTATTCCTGTTTATAACAGCCTCTGTAGACGGTCGTTAGAGCGTTTGGCTGTCGATCCGGAGTTTCTGAGTTCGATTAACAAGGATCATGTGGCTTATAAGAACTCTCCAGTTCGGTCAAACACTGTCAAACAAGGACAGACAGACACTGTCAAACAACGATCATGTGGCTTATGATAAGACTTCTCAAGTTCGGTCAAACCTGTCAAACAAGGACAGAAAGACACTGTCAAACAAGGATCATGTGGCTTATAAGAACTCTCCAGTTACGTCGAACACTGTCAAACAAAGACAGACAGACACTGTCAAACAAGGATCATTTGGCTTATAAGATTTCTACAGTTCGGTCAAAAACTGTCAAACAAGGACAGACAGACACTGTCAAACAAGGATCATGTGGCTTATAATAAGACTTCTCCAGTTCGGTCAAACAAGGACCGACAGACACTGTCAAACAAGGATCATGTGGCTTATAAGAACTCTCCAGTTCAGTCCAGCAATGTCAAACAAGGACAAACAGACACTGTCAAACAAGGATCATGTGGCTTATATGATTTCTCCAGTTCTGTTAAGACATTGCAGGGTGGATCACTTGATTTTCCAATAAGCAAAATGATTCAGTTCTCCGACAGACAAGTTAAGTCATAGGTCCCAGCTACTATTTACGGTAGTAACCGTTAACGAGCCAAGTTTGAAGCCTTTGGTGGCTCAACAACTATGCTACCAGAGTTTTCGAGATCGCTCATCGATATTTCAACCCACACGATATGATTGTGACGTGTTTGTTTATGTTCAATATTTTGTATCGAGTAATGGAAGGAAAATATTTCGAATTTCAGCTTCGCAGTTTATCTTGTTTGTGCAGCTCTGCAATTCGCGGTGCAGACTGTATGCGTCATGGGATCCAAATGAATATTGAATTAATTTTAGCATGTTACTTGGACCATGAAACTGTACAACTTTTTCCAAGATACATAAGGTCGAAATTCGTATAATTTTTTTTTGGTTTCTCATACAATATGCGCTATCAAAAATGCGCAACAAACAGTTATTCCAGCTTTATTATTTTGCGGGAAGGATGCGCAGTTTTGTATCCGAGAGAGCTGGCTCTTATAAGTACTCAATTACCTACCTAATACTCAATTGAGGCAGGCAATTGCCCAAGTGGTGCCGGCAAAGAATAGTACAAACCCATCTCTAACCGTGGGTGTCGTAAGAGGCTGCTAAAGGATTATGAAATGAAGGAGTATAAGCAGCGCCCTTCTTTGTATCACACCATCTTACAACCGCGTTCATGGACAGTCGCGAGTGCATAGGCTTCTTCTGGGCAAGCTGGTCACATTATCGATCTCATCTCTGTCCAAGATAAGAAGCTGAAATTTTGAAGAAAGCTTCCTGTTCTGCTGTAGGCTTTTCGCGGGATGTTATGAACTAATAATAACTCAATTATTATTAAGTGTTATGTTATTGCGTGATATTTACGCTCTACTGTCAACAAAATAATGGGAATATCCGTCGCGAGGCGGGATGCCGTTACGCTTCCGTCGTGATGTCGTGATTTATACTTGTCACATTGTCGCCGGCCCGGCCCCATACCCGGCCCCGTTGCATCGGGGTTTCACGGTGGTTCTGTTGATTACTAGTTGTTTAGGGATTAGGGTGGTTATCCACCAAAGCCCTGTGTGGTGCCGGCAAAAAATAATACCAACCCAAACATACCCGTGGCAGCATCCTCCTTTGTATCTTACATCTTACTTACTGCGGTCACCTACAACCGCGTTTCATGGTGCCAACCGTAACGCTAACAAGCGTGGTGACAATGGTATTTCCCCTCCAATTTTTTCAGCGAAAGCTATAATTCCGGAGGGAGCTCCCTGTCCTGTAGTGGACGTTTCATGGGATGTTATGATGATGATGATCCACCAAAGCTGTATTAGTTAGCTAAACTATGAGTTGGAAAAATTCCTACTTAAAGGGAGCTACATTTTCCTAGCTTAGAGCTGCGCTGTGCTATGCTAGGAAAATAGGCAATCTATATTTCTTAAAAAAAGTAATATGTAGGTACTTAATAACCTCTATCTACTACAAGAAAGAACGGATTAAAGTTCCTTCTAAAACACGGAAAACGGAATCAGGACGCTGGTCCACAACGCTCTTCAATAAAAACTAGCTACCAACTAGCAGTTCTTAATCCGTGTTGTGGATATTACCATCTTATTGAGGTCACCAACAACCACAGTCCATTGTGCCAGCCGCAACGTTGGTAAGCGTGGTAACTTTGGTAAACCTCTCCCAAAATATACCGGGCAATTTTGGTGTAAAGTTTTGGGGAGTGCTCACACAGTACACTGTTTAGCAGTGAGTTGTTATGAAGATGGTGATAATCTGGATGGATCGGAATTTCACAACACAGGTTAGCTACTTAGCTCGTTACTGGTGGAAAGCCACCCTTATAATAATTTTGTTCGTTTATTCCAACACATTTTGCAGCCATGATACTAAAACCAGAGTATATTTGACGGAAGACGTGGTAGGGCTTTTGTGCAAAGTCCGTCTGGGGAAGTACCACCTCCTTGCCTTTTTGCAGCAGTGTTTGCACTGCTATGTTTCGGTTTGAAGGGTAAGGGAGCCAGTGAAATTACCGGCACATGAGACATACCATCTTAGTTCGCAGGGTGGGTAACGCGCTTTGCTGTCTTATTAGTGTCAAATCATTTCACTAATAAGACAGTGGGTGTCAAGGGCGGTGATGTCCACTCACCACCAGGTGGCCCACCTGCTCGTTTGCCCTCTTGTGACATTAAAAAAAAGAATAACATTGTTTACAAACTAGTTTTTTCTGAAACTTTAAGCCAATTGCTTTTGACATATAGCTGCAAAAAAAATGGTTAGGTGTTAAAGATAAACGAAAAACTAATGAATTACACTAAGTTTATATGGCTGGATGATCCGTCTGTGTTAGGCTGAAGACGAATTTTCCTATACAAAGTTTCAAACCTCGGAAATCCCTCCCTATAGAAATGCAGCAGGGGAGCCTTAAAGAAATGCAGTAACACCTGCTTATTTATTTCTTGTGCCTAAGTCTAAATTTCCATGCAACCGTAGGTTAGGCAAACTCTTAATTTCACCTTTTTAGGAAATAATTACCCTTAAATTCTGCTTTTCTTAATGTTAGAGTTATCCCAAATTTTCTTGAAGCTTAATTAAAACTGTAGAACTTTTCTATATTCACACTCTCACCCTCTTAACACAGGGTTTTAGTAAAATCCTTTGTTAACGAGTGTTTACCACAAAAGAAATACCTAAATCTCAGGTTAGTAGCTTCAACAGTTTAGTTTGTTTTAAAGACCGTGAAGGATGCGTGTAGCCATCTCACTCTCTTTGTTATCACTGAACTAATCCCAAAGAACAGAAAACCGACATCTGCTGATGACGCATTTTCTATGGGTCATAATTTTTGTATGCCCCAGTATGGGTCCGCTAATGGCACACAGCTAACGACGTTGGTTGGTTGCACAACAATGCCCTCCGCCTGAATGTCGTCTTTCATTACCACGCAAGCCAAGCCAGGTGTTAAAAAAATCCACTGACGAGTATTCTCCCTTGTTTAGTTCACTTATGTGTACCTTCCGAATGTCATTGGTTCGTAGTAGCAGTAAAACCCGAGGCGCAATAGTAGATTACTACTATGCTTTACATCTCGATTGAGGACCTTCTGTCACTTACAACGGACGCAGTAACATATTTAAAATCTAATCGAATATGAGATGTAAAAGAACTTTTACTGTTAATGCGCAGAACTCAACAAAACGTCGAAGACTTTCATGCACGGGAAATAATGTTCGTCATCGAGGTTCCGCATCGTAAACACACCTTTACTTTAAACTGCTTAAGATACATTGGTGGCACATTGAACAAATTGAGGTGATCGCGCCTTATCTGCACTAGCGAGGTAAGGCGCTGGCGTCTCATGGCTACCTCCTCCTCTTCGTGCCTTCGTGTAGGTACGGTCAAAAGCACGTCAAGCTTTATTTCAATGTACAAAAGACGTTCAGTCGCAGCTTGACCTACTCTTGACTGTATTCGTAGTAGCTATAAAACCTCAAACAAACAAGCTGCAAGGTCGCGCGCTCCGCTCTAGGATGTACCAAAACATTGAGAGTCTTTTCAAATTGCCGTAAAGGTCAATTACCATTAGAGCGAGCAGAATTTAAAACTGTGGTACTTTGTAAAAAGTTGTTTGTAATAGGCTGATGCAGATGGATTGACTTTAATTACTATTCTAAGGAATATGAATCAAGATGATGACGATCATGATGATGACTATCCTAAGAAAGATAAAGTAGTGCTCAATGTTGAAGGGGATAACGTTATCAGACTACAGTCTTGAGAACTTAACAAGTCGGTACGGGTGACCTATCTCTATGTGCGAGTGTATGGGGTCCCATTCCGTACTACGGTTTTTTCGTAAATAGCCCGAATTCATTTGGCCCTTTTGTTTCTAATAATTAAACTTAATGTTACTACTAGGTTGGTAGGTAAAGGTGTAAACTATGACATTAATTCAATTTTAACATCCAGATATCAATTTATTCTAAGAAAATACCTTATGGAAAAAATAGCCCGAACAATTTTCGGCACAAATTTGTTCTATGACGTGAGGCATCTGTGCTTGTATAGTATTATATTCTTCTTCTTCTCATATTTAAGAGCCGCGCTCTTGTCGGTGGAGCAATCTCCATTTCTCTCTGTCCTCTGCCAATGATTTGACATCCTGATAAGACTCGACGTTTACCCTCTCTTTTATCTGCTCAAAATAAGTGCGTCTTGGTCTTCCTCTTCCTCTTCTGCCCTCTTCTTATATTAGCTGTGATAAAATGTATAGAAAACTAGCTGATGCCCGCGACTTCGTCTGCGCATAAATTGTAGCCTATGTGTTATTCTGATGTATAAGCTATTATATTGTAAAGTTTCAATAAAACTAATGAATGGCATTAGTTTTTACGTGAAAGAGTAACAAACATACATCCATACATGTTTACAAACTTTCGCGTTTTAATTATAATATTAGTAGGATAATTCCTTGACTATTCTTGTTTCCTAGTTAGCATGCTTAGAACAGAATAAAGTAATAGTACTATCTTACATCCCGTGTGGTGCCGGCAAAGAATAATACCGGCCCATCTCTACCCGTGGGTGTCGTAACTAATGAATGGCATTAGTTTTTACGTGAAAGAGTAACAAACATGCATCCATACATGTTTACAAACTTTCGCGTTTTAATTATAATATTAGTAGGATAATTCCTTGACTATTCTTGTTTCCTAGTTAGCATGCTTAGAACAGAATAAAGTAATAGTACTATCTTACATCCCGTGTGGTGCCGGCAAAGAATAATACCGGCCCATCTCTACCCGTGGGTGTCGTAAGAGGGGACTAAGGGTTAATGAACCAGAGGATGGGCAACAGCATCCTTCTGTATATCGTACCATCATACAATCTGCGGTCACCAACAACCGCGGTCCATGGTGCCAGCCGTAACGCTAACAAACGTGGTGACTATGGTACTTCCTCTCCACATTGTTTCAGCAAAAGCTGGAGTTCTGGAGTGAGTTCCCTGTCCTGTAGTGGACGTTTCATGGGATGTTATGATGATAACTATCATGCGGAACGGACTCTCTCTGCCCCCCTTGTTATTTCCGCGCACCCCTTGCGCTCAAGCGGGTCAGTTGTAATGAATATGCAGGTCTATGCGTGTTCCAATTTCAAATTTCAAACTCGCGCTCTTTGTATGTTGTGTCTGGAATGTGTCCTTAGTTTGCGAGCTACATGACCCCGTGTCGACTATACCTAAAAGACCCTCTATTGCGGCGGACGTCCGACCGGGAGCTTCTTTACGACTTGTAAACACTCACTATGTAAATTTTCACTCCGAGATACATTATCTGGGCCGCTGTAAGTAGCTCTATCTCAGGTGAATCTTTATAGTAGGTTGGTGTTACTCCATCGTGGCCTTGCTTGATATTTTCTGTTATCACTTTTAGCCCTGATTTCACCATCTCACTCTCTTTGTTAACCTGTTAGCTATTTTATGTCGTGCTTTTTTTCTTGGTCTCAACCAAAAAAGCTATAGCAACAAATCATTGTAAAAGTCTAGTGGTTAGAGGACTCGGCTCTCGATCCGGAGGTTCTGGGTTCGATTCCCGGTGGGGACACTGTCAAACAAAAATCCCTTTGTGCGACCTCTCCAGTTATGTCAGGACATTGCAGGATAAATCACCTGATTGTCCGGAAAGATAGACGATTCCGTGCTTCGTAACGCACGTTAAGCCGTTAGTCCCGTCTACTATCTACTGATTAGTCGTTAATGAGCCATGTCACAGGCCTTTGGCTGTTCAACAAGTGTGTCACCAGGGTTTGTGAGGTCGGTCATCGACCTTGTAACCCACACGATATGATGATGATTGTAGTGTTGATTGAGTTGCCGTTTGTAGACGAAAGTCTTTGACCAGTGTGTGTTGCCAGTGATGACTTATGGCACCGAGACGTGGCCGCTCACGATGGGCCTTATCAAGAAGCTCAAAGCCACCCAAAGGGCTATGGAAAGGGCTATGCTTTTACTGATACTTTAAATTGTTTATAATTAGATGAAAGAGCTAGCTTCCCATAGCACAGGGAATCCTAGTTTGGGGGCCAGGATGCAAAAACTCTGTAAACAATTTTTAACAAATAAATGATGTTTATGTTATGTTATGTCTCTCTGCGCGATCGAGTCAGAAATGAGGAGATCCGCAGAGGAACTAAAGTAACTGACACAGCTCTGAGAATCGCTAAACTGAAGTGGCAGTGGGCAGGGCACATCGCAAGAGGAACCGATGGCCGATGGGGCGTAAGGGTTCTAGAGTGGCGACCACGTACCGGAAGACGAAGAGTTGGCAGGCCCCCCACAAGGTGGACCGACGACCTGGTCAAGGTCGCGGGAAGCCGCTGGATGCCGCTCCATGGAGATCTTTAGGGGAGGCCTATGTCCAGCAGTGGACGTCTTTCGGCTGATATGATGATGATGAGTAGATGATACGAAGGTTACTCAATAACTTAACCTAACCTAACAGTGCGCTTCAGTTAGTGTAGCAACACACTGCGGAAATTCCGCGTAGGATCTTTCCGTCAAGCCTGACATAAACTTACCGCAAGGTCTTGTCACATGTGACATTTGCTTTGTGGTTGCGCTCTAGCTAGTGTGTCATGTGTCATATGATCAGCTATGTCAATAGCAATCGGCTAAAGCTGTCAGAAAAAATAAGTTTGTAAAACAATGTTATTCTTTCCGTCAAATATTTTCCAGTTTTATAGTCATAGCTGCAAAATAGATTGGTAAGCGAGGGAATTAACGAAAGAAATGGATTAAACTTGATGTAAGAAACACGCGCTCTGCTTTAAATTGCGCTAGAGTTTCCGAAATCTTTGTTTTTCGCGCTCTTACGTATGTCATACTTGACGGAAAATCAGGTGTCTCGCTACACTAACAAGTGAATTAGTTATAAAACAGAGTATTTTGAAATCAGGGCTTAGGTCGTCGGTGTGGTGCCGACTGCCGGAAAAGAATGGTACCAACCCATTTCTATCCGTGGGTGTCGTAAGAGGCGACTAAGGGTTTATGAAGCGGAGGATGGCCAGCAGCATCTTTCTGTGTATCGTACGATCTTACATAGTGCGGTTACCAACAACAGCGGCAGCTTAGCTTACAAGGGTGGTAACTATGGTAAATCCCCTCTAAAGTACTCGTACCACGCGTTTGTGCTAGAGTTCTGGAGGGAGTTCCCTGTCCTGAAGTGGAAGTTTCATGTGATGTTATGATGAGGGCTTATTTAAACAGTTTAAAAAAATTGTCATCACCATCATCAAATATTATAAGTTGAATTTAAACAACTGGAATTCAGTTGATTGATTAGAGTCACTCTAGTGGATATAGAAAGCAGAGTGGAGGTGTTGAGTATATCCATCATGTTGTAATATTATTACGTTCAATAAATAAACCTACTTTAAATAAAGATATCTACTTTAAGTGAACGAGCCTGAAATAACAATTTAAAATTGAAATTGTAATGCTTAGTTGAAATGTACTCGTAGTTGGGGACTCTTTAATGTACCCCAAATAAAGAGACACAAATCTAAATGTTCGAACCAATTATTTAACTACGAGTAGGTAGGTGTTTTGGTTAAAAAAAGAATGATTTTTCCTAGGCATTAACAAACTTAAAATCCAGTTCGATTACGTCCTTTCACAAAAAGTGGCGCTATTTGGAAAAGAAAAAGCGACAAAACACGTATCTAAAATCAAGAGCAGGACAAGCCAGATACTTGTAGTGCGACTCTAGCCTCAACGGTGTATAATTTTTTTTTTTCTTAGCCTGTACTGTCCCACTGCTGGGCAAAGGCCTCCCCCTCGTTCCTCCAACCATCGCGGTCCTGAGAAAATTCCCACCAACCGTGTCGGTAAGTCGTCACGCCATCTTTTTCGTGGTCTACCTCGACGGCGTTGGCCATCGTGGGGTTTCCATTGTGTGACGACTTTCGCCCACCGTCATAACATAAAATATAGTCTAAACAGATAAAAATCTTTAGTCTAGTACCCCGTCTCTGTTCGCACCTGGTCCAAACTTACCCATGACGCTGGCCGCGTTACCGCGTTAAAAGGCCAGCGACAACTGAGGAACGAGCCGGCAAGGGGGTCATTACCACGCTCCCTCAAGCCACTTCCAAGTATAAAATAAAAACGGTTCAATCTGTCAAGCTTGACGTGCTCTTGACTGGACTACCTATTTAGTAGTATGAGCAGTTTGAGTCACGCAAGCGCAGGTGATCTTTATCGATCGTGACTCTCGGCACTTCCTGTTGGTGGGTTCGCTACATTCCATTGCCACTATTTTTCCTAACTGATGACGAATATCTTGAACCAGCCAAAAATTGATGCTGTGATGATATCGTCGTAATATGCTGTATGTGGCATTTTAAGCCGAATAATTAATGCGTCACTTAACTGACTCCGTGGTGTAGTGGTTAGAGAGCTCAGCCAACCGGAGGTTCTGGGTTCAATTCCCGGTGGGGACACTGTCAAACAAAAATCCCTTTGTGCGACCTTCCCAGTTTGGTTAGGACATTGCAGGATGAATCACTTGATTGTCCGAAAAGTCAGATGTTCCGAGCTTTGGAAGGCACGTTAAGCCGTTGTTCCCGACTACTATATACTGATATAGTTGTTAATGAGCTATGTCGGAGGCCTTTGGCGGCTCAACGAATCTGACATCAGGGTTAGTGAGGTCGGTCATCGACCTTGCAACCCACACATACACAATATGATGATGACGTCACTTACTACGCGTCATCTTTTTTTTTTTTTTTTACTATGTATGGGCTTACTCTTGACCTCGATCTAGCCTTGAGGACTGAGATGAGGTCGACGATGGAACGAGCTTGCCCAGAAGAAGCCTCATTATTGGCATCATCTTATCGTGTAGGTTGCCAGTTTGATGATCGACCACAAAGCCTGGAAAAGTCAAAGTACACTTTATTCATATTAGGATTATTTGATCACTTTATGACGTCAATAAAATAAAAGCTACGTCACTTCACAAATAAAGTGGCGCCATGTGGGAAAAAAAGCAGTGACCAGAAAAAAACCCACGCGCTCTTTAAACACATGTGATGGATTACAAAGTAAAGGGTTGATGAAATAAATAAAAGTCAATTTGAATCCGCCGGCGCAGGAGTTGTGGAGCTGCAAAATGCCTCATTGACAACTTCTTCCTTAGTAGCCGGCACTAACGTCTTAACGTGCCTTCCGAAGCATGTAATCATCCTATCAGTTAATCAAGTGATTCATCCTGCAATGAGCTGACCAAACTGGTGATTTCTTAAACATATGTTTTTGTTTGAAATATTGTTCCCAACGGGAATCGAACCCAAAACCTCCAGGTGAGAACCGACCGTTTATAATATCGGAAACTTTTAAGTATGTCTTCATTTATAGACTCCGAATCCAATCTCGTTTTCCCAGTAAAAACATTGATGTCGACATCGCCATTGCTTTAAAACGTTCGGACCTCGTAAAATGGGCATCAAATGCGCCGGAGCAGCGCCCGGGTTGTGACCACCTCTTTAGTACTCTCACTTTTATGTGTTCTTTCTCATCATTTCGTCGGCTTTACTTTTTAATTATCAATATTAAAAAATCCATCTAAAAAAATTTTACGACTTAACTTCGACCACTAAAAGTGTAAACCTAGATTCCAAAGTGCTGATCCGAGCTTTATACGCATACTATAATCAAAAGTAATAATTTTAGAAGAATTTCATTTTGGTAAGATATTACCAACGTAAGTACAAAAACATGATTCTTTCCCGTCGGGGTAAACAAAGACTTCACCACACCGCTATTTCTGCTACGATCTTATTGCAGAGGTCTTAATTGTCTCTTTGTTTGGTTACAGCATGCAATAAAATGTCTATTTGGCCGTGTAAACACCTGAAAATTAACAATTGGAAATCTCCATAAAGGGGCTGGTGGACACTATGATCCCTCCTTGATTTATAATTGGTATTCCGACGGTACGCCACGGTACAGTGCGTACCAGGCGGAAGGGATCGGGAATTCGAAACTGTATTGGTCAACACTGCGGTGAGGTTAAGTTAGGCTCGTCAGGTCTACCGCTGTTACCGAAACGAGGTCTGGGAATCAATTGGAATGAAGCGAACGTGCGCCCGATCCGATTAGCTGATTGATGAGCCGCTGAACGCCGAGCGGCGTGTTTGTTGCACGCCGTACGAGGCAGACATGGGAACCTCTTTGGTATTATTTGTTATTGCTTTCTTTTCCAACTGATCTTACCGGTGATTAACTCTTTGATGTTTCCGAATTCACTTTTACTTTTTAATTAGAATCTTTGCATTCCTTTTTTTATGTTACAAGTGAGCAAGCGAGCTTCTGGGCCACCTGATGGTAAGTGGTCACCAGCGTAGCATAATTGACACTAACAAGACAGTAAAGCGCGTTGCTTACCCTGAGAACTAAGATGGTCTGTCTCATGTGTCAGTCATTTCACTGGCTCCCTTGCCATGCATTCAAACCGGAACACAGGAGTGCAAACACTGCAGCTTCACGTAATTTGCATAAAAGCTCTAGTTCCTACTTCTAGGACAGTGTTAATCAAAAACTGTTTGTTGTTAATTTCACCTATTTACTCGTAGTAATTAGGGTAGAAGGTTGACTCTATAAATGCGATAGTGATTATTGCCACTAACTACTGGAAACATTGTTTCGCGTCGCGTGCCTGGTTTGATTCCTCTCGTCTTGATACAGGCTTGCCTAGTGTGGGGACCTTACATAAATGATGATTAATGATGTTAAACTCATAAAAACTGAATGTTAATAAATATATTTTTTTGACGACTTCCGAATGCGAGTCGAGCTATCCCGCTTAGATTTGTACAATCAGTATCGAAAGTACGAGTAGCTAAGCAATAAAGAATATAAATGATACTTTTTTTATTTTAAAAAAATATCCTCATTCATGTTATAGGGAACATGCATGATTTTTTTTATTTAAAAAAATTATACGCATTCATGTAATAAACAGTTAAGTAAAACAATTTTTCGAATAACTATGAAATTAAAAAAGATATAAGCCAGCGAAGATTTGTTTCTGTCTCTTTCTAGCAAAACGAAATTTATGGCCGTAGTGAACTTTGACGTCACTATTCATGTCGGATCTCTCTGTCTAATAGGCGCGTAGTTAATAGTTTTAAATGCTTATGTCGGCCGTATTTCTTAGCCGATTAAAATTTAAATTTCACTTTTATTTTCATATTTTGTTAATAAATGCGACAAAAAAAATTTATGCATGTTCCCTATTAGCAGTTTAGTAAAACTATTTTTCGAATAACTATAAAATTAAAAAAAGATATAAGCCATCAAAGATATGTTTCTGTCTTTGTCTAGCAAAACGAAATTTAATACGTAGTTTATATGGCCGTAGTGACATGTGACGTCACTGCCCATGTCGGATCTCTCTGTCTAATCGGCGCGTAATTATTAGTTTTAAATGCTTATTTCGACGTATTTCTTAGCCGATTTGATTTTTTATTTTACTTTTTGTCATCTTTACTTACAGTAATTTCATATTTTGTTAATAAATGCGACAAAAAAAAAATGCATATTCCCTATTCAGGACATTCAAAGTCACGATAATAATCTGTAAGTACACACGGCCGCACATCGGTAGAAACACTTTTGGACCTTATGGCGTGGTAATAGAGTTGAAAAAGTTTCTACCGACAAGCGGTTGACCGTACAACAAAAGTTTTCAAATTGTTGTAAGCACCTTTTATTTTGAGGTGAATATAAGTGTTGTATACAATTATGGTCACTTTAAATGTGTGGATCTACGTAGACACCGGCATCCGCACCAGAAACACAAATGTATGGAATCTCAAACTTTTGCCCATAAATAGAGATAGGGTCTTTAAATTGCAATTTTTTTCGAGCACAAATACGAGTAACGCAGTTACCTTTTGTTTATTTTCGTCGAATATCGTTTCCCTCATTGCAGAATGGAACATAGACTATTAAATAATTTAAAAATATAAACTGTCACCTCTCTTAATGACGTGACAGTTTCTTTTTTTTATATTACGTGATAGGCTACGACTAAATTCCATTCTGCTGCACGGTAATCGATATTTTACGAAAAAAAAAACTCCGTTATTTGTGTTTGACATTTTTTTATATATTCATCGTTATAATTTAATGACTTTATCTCTGCAAGGTATAAAAATATATCAACCCTGAAAGATGTGATTCTGCCCATGAAACTGAAAAATTTAAATACGATAAAAAATTAAGCTCCCATATAAAATGCGCTATCAGCTGATTCATTTTCTATGGGGGGTAATTTTTTTCCTTTTCATACCAATGTTCCTTAGGCAAAGTTGATCAGTTCCGTGGGCAGATTCGCAACCTTCAGGGTTTATTTAAAGGCCAAGTTTCAAGTACTTTTGATGCCGACTGTACCAGCTCGCGCTTTACACCCATTTTATTGACCGACATTAATAGCCCATTTCTAAACTCCCATCTGAGACAAAGAATAAACAGCTGCTCGCTTTGTTTATCTTTTTCACCTTTCATCAAAATGTAGGTCGCGTGTGGTCGTGTGGTGAGTGGACAGAAGGTGTTTGCTGATGGGTCTGCTCAGAGTATATCTTACGGTTAAAGTGATTAATTGAAAATTATAAATATAATTACCGGTAATTATCCTATCCCTTACTATTAAACGAGAAATATTTGCATATATATTTGTAAATATATTTGTAATCGGTTTCTCCAAAACCGCTCTAAGATTCTGATAAAATTTACCATGCGGGAGTTTTCGGGGCTGAAAGTTCGATCTAGCTAGGTCTCATGTCTGGGAAAATTCTTTTTCCACGTGTATTTAAGATTTTTTTTAAATACCTTGTTCTATACAAAAACCTACAGCGCCATCTCTCGGCGGGTAGCATAGCTTGTTCACTCGATATTTTAATGTTAAGGCGGCTATTATAGAGCGAAGCTCGGTCGACGCGACCTTTTTCCACCAAAGTACATTTGATAATTATGTCTTTTATCAATGGGTCAGTCAGTAGCTAGCTATGCACTTTATAAAAGGGTTGTAATAATAAACATGAACAAGCCGGCCGTGTCGTGTAACACGGGTCTGTTATCATTAGCGGCGCTACTGGCCACGCGCCAAGTTTTTGAAACAATAACGTTAACAGCTTTGTTAGCACCTCTAGGTGAAGTAACAAGACCACATAGTTTGCTCATAATAAAGTTACTTGGTACCGTCTCCATGCAATCACAGAATAAAGATCATACAGAACGGATACTCCGCCCCCCCGCAACACCGCACCACAGACCGCACGCACCCGCTCGCGCGATTCACGTAGTGCTCTTGCGGGTCCGTTGTACTCAACATGCAGGCCTACGTGCGCTTCCAATTTCAAATTTTTGCTCGTTGTATGTAGTGTACGGGGTGTGCTGTAAGGTTCTATTTCTAAGCCATGAGGGTAAGATTGCTATTACAAGAATGCCACACCACCCTGAATCCGAACTGTTTTGGCCAGGAACAAACATGAGGCGATGTAGACGTCTTTTGGTATATCTCTACATGTCTCTCCGATGGTGGCTCTAATCACGTAACTGAACAACAGTATTACAAGATTTCAAAATAAGCAGAAAATATTTGGATAATTATACAAAATGGCCCTTCAAAAAAAATTGCAAATTCCTAAAATTCGGAAAACAAAAGCGGTTCAGTTTCATGGGCATTCATTGATGGGTTTCAACACCCCGAGTTTGCAGAAATTTACAAAAGACCCGGTATAAGGAAAACTAGTAAGCTGGTCCGATCAGACGTTCCCACTAAACACACAAACACACACACTCACACAAAACCAAACGAGTATGTATGTCAGAACCGTCACTTTAGTTGAGTATGCCATCGACTTATTAAGTACTAGCTAGTGCGCGCGACTTAGTCAGCTCAGGTTTATAAATTGTAGCCTATGTGTTATTCTGATGTATAATCAATATTATTGTGAAGTTTCATTTAATTCCATTCAGGAGTTTTTACGTAAAAGAGTAACGAACATCCATCCATCCATACTTACAAACTTTCACGTTTATAATATTAGTACATACATACATAACATCACGCCTCTTTCCCGTTGGGGTAGGCAGAGACCACAGTCCTCCACCTGCTACGATCTTGACATACTTCCCTTGCTTCCTGTACTTTCATCAATCCTTTCATACATGCTCGTCGGTTTAGGGTACTTTTAACCTGGCCTTTATTCAGAACGTCCTGAATTTGGTCCTGGTACGTTCGCCTAGGCCTTCCCCTTCCAACGTTTCCATTCACTCTCGCCTGGTAGATCTCTTTCGTCAATCTTCGTTCATTCATCCTCTCTACATGACCAAACCATCTCAGCATCCCTTTCTCGATTTTGGTCACTACGCCTTCTTTTACGCCACACCGTTCTCTTATCACACTATTTCTAATCCTGTCACTCAATTTAACACCAATCATACTCCTTAGCGCTCTCATTTTCACTGCATTAATTCTACTTTCATGCTTCTTCTGCCATATCCAGCCAGCGATGCCATACCCAGCTTTCACTGCCATACACCAGTGTTGGTACCAAAACACCCCTATGGACAGCCAAACGAGCCTTGTGAGACACCATCTGACTCCTCATAAAGGCGTGCAGGGCACCATTCACCATGTTTCCAGCATTCACTCTTCTTTCAATATCACTTTCACACTTTCCATCTCTCGTAAACTTTGAGCCCAGATACACAAACTCCTTTACTTGTAGTAGGATAGGATAAACACATCGGTAAGTAGATAGGATACAATATTAGTAGGATAGGATAAACACATCGGTTCATATAAATTCTTTGGAGAATGCTTTGCAAAGATGTACGCTTGACAGCTGCCATAAGAAGTGTTTCGTGACTGATGACGTGACTCCGTGTACCGGTGCTTGCAAAAGCTCCACACTTTGAACTTTGTACCAATCTTACTCCAATAGCCGATAGGAGTTAAATTCGCATTGCGAGCGTCAAGCTTGACCTGCTTTGGCCGTAGGCGAGTGTAGCATCTGTGGCTTTATATTGTACAACTGTACTTATTGACGCATCGCATGTATGCCCGTGCGCATGCAAACATTACAACTGGGGCGACACAGTGTTCGTTCTACGTTCGTGCACACGATTCTTCAAATACCTATACAAATTATTTTATTGTTTTTAACAACGCTCTATGAAGCTCATTAAGTTTTTTTTATATCTGATGAAGAATTTTATCCTCAACTACCGATATTTTCCTAAATATTTTCGGCAAGTTTCCCGACCCTAAGAATTGTGTTATTGAATTAACTGTATTATGTATTTGTTTGAATTGAATTTCTTTTTTCGTGTACAATAAATTTATTATTATTATTAAAAAGAAAAGAAGATTTCAATATTTGAAAATGCCTTTAAATTTAAACAAAAATTGCTTCATATAGCAAAGTCTCTACCTGTCTGTTCCGCTTTTGTAACCGCTGATAGCGGTTCACGAAAAAAGACATATAGGCTACTTTTTTTTAATTACCAACACTAAAGTCGCAAGCAACAACTAGTATTCTAATATGTGTATGTTTTTATTGAGAGGAAAGTTGTAATTTGGCTAAATAGGGGGCTGAGACTCCTTATTAGTACCAAGGACGTTAGTACCTACTAAGCGACGATTTAAAAGCAACATTTTATTTATTTACAATATTATATATGTCAACAGATAGTAACACCCATGGCTTTTGCTATTTATACAGGTAAAACTTAATGTCTATAGTGTTAGCAAACACAATCAACGAAAAGCATGGATTATATTATTTCTGCTTCCCGCAGCCTGAACATTTACCTAATAAAATACTAGTTGTCCTTATTAATTTTAGTTAATTTCTAATTGATTTTGTCGAGACTGTTGCCGCAGTCAAACTGTTCTAACAGTTTTTATTTTATTTATTTAGGATACCAACAGCGTTTTTATAGTATATCTTATAATTAATTTCTTAAATAACAATCAATAGCCAATTACAGGTATCCACTATTTTAAATACATGTTATGAGAGAGCAGAGGTAAGACTTTTTAATAAAAATAAAATAAGATGGAACATTCACACTTGAATTACCAGGCATATTATGTATACATATTGAAAAGTAAATATAATGTTAAAATTGCATAAAATACAATGTTAACTACTTTTACTACATAAATATGTCGGTCTTGTATAAATAATAATAATTAAATTAATATAATATAATAATAGTAAAATAAAAATAAATAAAAATAAAATACAAAACAAAAATACACTTAAAAATATACTTAAATACATATAAACATAAACAACAAATATTATAAATATAGAAGGTGACAATTGAAAATATCAGAGACCTACAACAATAAAAAAAACAAAGTTGTTAATAGCTTAGTCATACCTAAATGTAGTGATGAGAAAGATCCGACCAAGCGTACTGTCAAAAGCACATCAAGCCCATCACGTTGGACCCTGTACTGTTCTTATTACAAAAGAAACACGGGCTAGAGTCGCACTATGAGTGTCAAGCGTCACTAATCTCATTATTATCTTGACAAAAAAATAAAGTAAATAAAACTCAAGCAACTGTTACGCTCCACATGCCATGCCACCAGCCTCATATTTAAATTATTTTCTATATAAATTACACAAGAAGAACCTTACGATGAGTCAAATGATTTTATGATGATTTTATTTTTAAAAGTTTGTTTGGTACAAGTAAAGGGATCAATATCGTCGAATTTTTTATTATAAGTACGAACTAAGCGAGTCAAAACTGCGTTATTTCCATAATTGGTTGAATGGGGCGGCACACTAAACATAATTGTGCTCCGAGTCCGCCGAGCGGGCACACGAAACAATATGCCCGAGAGTAGATAGGGGCAATCCAGGCGACCGTTCAGAATATCATAAAGTAGACCCATGTCTAAAATATCGCGTCTTTCTTCTAGAGTTAAGAGATTGTAATTACGACAGTTCAAAACGTATGACTCTGCATGATTTTTAAAAATATAATTTAAATGTGATATGATTTTTTTTTTAATTCTCTCAACTCTTTTAATGTGAATAGCATAGTATGGGGACCATATTGGACTGGCATATTCCAAAATACACCTTACATACGCGTAGAAGACCTCACGGGTCCTTGTTTAGTTTAAAGAAAAAGCTGTAATATTTTTTAATAAACAAATATTCTATTCTAATATACTAATAACCCTTAGTCGCCTCTTACGACACCCACGGGTATGTATGCGTTGGTACTATTCTTTTCCGGCACCACACGGGACTGGCGACTAAGGGTCTGGAGGATGGGCAGCAGCATCCTCCTTTGTATCTAACTTACTGCGGTCACCTACAACCGCGGTCCATGGTGCCAGCCGTAACGCTAAAAAGCGAGGTGACTATGGTACTTCTCCTCTACATTTTTCCAGCAAAAGCTAGAATTCTGGAGGGAGCTCCCTGTCCTGTAGTGGACGTTTCATGGGATGTAATGATGAATATACTAATTATCGCTGTTCTGAAAACCTTCAAAGTTCAGACAAAGCAACCTTAGATATACGTCGAGCCCCTTACAAAAAGTGTATTACTATACTAATTATCGCTGTTCTGAAAACCTTCAAAGTTCAGACAAAGCAACCTTAGATATACGTCGAGCCCCTTACAAAAAGTGTATTACTATCTTCTTTTACCACATTATGGTTTCGTTGCCCAACTGTAATCCCGATATATAAGTTTATGAAAACAGAAACATGGTTTTCCAAGGCAAGCAAAGAGAAGCAGTAGTCGTAACATCTTAAATGCAGACGCCGCATGAGCGATGTGATAGGATAGGACTAAAGTGGATGTGGTTCCGGGGGCTCATCAAATATGAAACCGCATTCAGCATGCCGATAAAACTGGCATGGCTTGGCTTGGCACACCCCTGCCCCCGTGCACCGCTTTCCCGTCTTTTACGCCCCTGATATTATGCCCTTAACATTGTTTATTTACACGTGTTCGCTCGCCAACGTAGCGCCATCACTCGGACACCATAATACATAATTTGTTTTCACAATAAAACTTTATTAATTTTATGTTAATTTATTGGTGTTTTCGCAATAAACACGCACAGTATGCAGGAAAAAGTGCACTTGAAAATAGCTCTTAAATGTTCCTTATACAGCGTGAATCTTCATTGGTTTTGGTCCCAAAGACCATGTTACTCATAAAAACAAGTAGTGCGGGCAGTTAGCTGTTTCACGTAGACACGTCTTACATTTTCACCAATTTTTTTCCAGGTACTAGTTAGGTACATAGCTCTCAATTTTTTATAGGAGCCAATTCTTGAATTTTCTATGGAAATTTTATGAAATTCAAGAATTGGCTCCTATCAAAAATTGAGAGCTATGTACGTAACTAGTAGCTGGAAAAAATTTGGTGCATATTGGTGAATTTGGCGATATAAGACTATAAGGGACCTTTATAGAAGTGGTTTTGTATGCTTGTTTTGGATAAATAATAAAAAAAAAGTTTTTGCTTCAGATTTTTTTTATCCTGCTAACATCCTACTATCCTACTAGTCTTACTATCTTATCTTACTTCTTACTATCTTACTCTTAGTCTTACTAATATTATAAACACGAAAGTTTGTAAGTATGGATGGATGGAGGTATGTTTGTTACTCTTTCACGCAAAAACTACTGAATGGATTTTATTGAAACTTGGCACACATATAGGTTAGGTCCTGGAATAGCACATAGCCAACTTTTTACCGCGGGAAAGCACTTCATTCCCACGGGTAAACGCATTTAATGCGGGTAAAATCGCAGGCGGAAATCTAGTCTAAAATAAGTAGTTTTCACATCTCTTACATAGTCTTCACATAATTTGGTTTTATCTTACACTCATGGAATATTTCTGTCACGCTGAAAGCGATATTTTACGAAAATTAAAAATGTGAACTGTGTTATTTTATTTGTGATAGATTTTTTTTTACCCTCTCTCCATCTCTATTTATGAGCCAAATATCGAGGTTCCTTACATTTGAAATTTTCTTTTCATGAATTTTCTGTCGGAATAAACCGATCGATTATATACCACTCAAATAATGCAACATCTTAATAAAACATTACCTAAATCTGCACGAAAAGCCGTACAAGTGAGACCTTTTCGACGTTAACGGACGAATATAAGTTACTGTATTGACAAAATCCAAAAGGCTGGCGCTTCACCCGTCAGTCAAGTAAAGTGAACAAAGCCAACAACACTATGTCGATAGCCTCTCGTGTCGAGAGCTGCTCCAGTAAGGGCGAGGTGGCGAACTGGCCGGAAGCAATGGTCCTGACCCGCAAACGTCACTCGCCTTTGTAAACAACTCTCCATTTCGGTAAATATATCTAAGTACTCGTATTCTTAGCGACACTCTGTCCCGTGTGGTACCGGCAAAGAATAGTACCATCCCATATACATACCCATGAGTATCGTAAGAGGCGACTAAGGGTTATAAACTGGAGGATGGGCAGCAGCATCCTGCTGTGTATCATATAGCATTTTACTTACTGCGTTCACCTACAACCGCGGTCCATGGTGCCAGCCGTAACGCTGACAAGCGAGGTGACTATGGTACTTTCCCTTCACATTTTTCCAGCAAAAGCTAGAATGCTGGAGGGAGCTCCCTGTCCTGTAGTGGACATTTCATGGGATGTTATGATGATGATGACTCTTAGCGAACAGCAGGATAGGCAGCAGCACCTTTCTGTGTATCGCACCATCTTACATATTACACCAAGCGTGGTGTCTATGATAAATCCCCTCCTAAGTACAGTCAAGAGCACATCAAGCTTGACACATCGGACTTTGTTCCGTTCTTATTTCAATAGACCTATGGGCTAGAGTCGCACTTCGACTGTCAAGCTTGACCTGTGATTAACTGTACCACGCGTTTTCGCTGGAGGTCTGGTTGGAGGGAGCTCCCTGTCCTGCAGTGGACGTTTCGTGAAATGTTAGGATGATGACTCTTAGTGATGGCGTGTAGCGCCGGACATTACTTTCACAGGCTTTCACATTTTGAACTAATCAAAATTATCATATCGAGATTTAATAAAACTAGCATTTAATAATAGTAGTTTAAGGTACAAGGTCCGTAAGTTGCTTATTGGAACAACCTGGCGTTTCTTAAGCCCGAGCCGAAGCTGATTATTTACCATCGTGCAAGTTTACACGGCCGTGTAAGTTTCAAACGAAGTTTTTCAATATATTAGTGAGAAAAATAGAAACAAACATAATATCACGCATCTTTCCCGTCGGGGTAAGCAGAGACCACAGCCCTCCACCTGCCTCGCTTCCTCTACATTCATCAACCCTTTCAAACACGCTCTTTGTGTACTTACGTCGGAATTCAATCCAAATTGCAAGTTATCCTTACATCCTTGTTAGTAATTTTTTCAACAACTGTATTGAAAAAAACATTTATAACCAGTGTTTTGATTATACTTTCTGTTCCGCCCGAAGTTGAGTTACGCTTGGATGAATATCATCTTGGGGACAAAGCGTAATTTTACAAAAATTACTTTACGTTGGTCATTGTACAAAGCCCTCGGGCCTTGGTTCTTACGGCCCCACTGTTTACACAGTATACCGCGGGCCGAGAAGGGCTGCCTACCGAACCGAGACGTCTAACGACGCAACGCACTGATTTGGTGTGTTTTGACTCGAGTAAAAGTACTTAATTAAATTATTAAAATAAGACTATTAATTTTCTGTTAATTTATTAGTGTTTTCGCAATAAACGCGCACAGTATGCAGGGAATAGAACACTTTGGAATAGCAATTGACCGTTAAAGCATTTCAAATGTTCCTTATACTTTCTCGTAATAGTAAATTGCTCATCGAGAAGAGAAAGGGACCGATACCCAACCAGGATGTCGTTTGGGTTTATACTTCACGTATAAGGAAAAAAATTATTCAAAATTAAAACAAATAAAAACTTTTTAACAATAAAATTAAACCGCTGAAAAAACTGAAAAGCAAAAAGTAACAAACCCTTTTTTCATTTAACCTTAATAACTATGTTCTTAAACTAAATGTAAGTATACCTGAGTAGTTTAGAGTCGGCGACGCCGCCGCACATCACACTTTACGTAATTCGTTAATTTGCTTGTTAAACGCCGACTCAAAAAGTACGTCACTAGAAAGACGAGTGCCGGGCATATTGGGAAGATATTAAGCTAACAGAAGCTTAAATTTTAGTTTCGAAAAATATTACCTGTAAAGAAATAAGACACGTGCAGTCACGGACTTTGTCCGCCAGTGTGGCCGGTATTGCGAAAACTATAGTTTTTTTCAGAATAAAATTTAAACTTATCATTTTTCAAAATAACTCTACGTTTTTGAACTAAATAACAATCCATCTGAACAACTTTTTCAACTCAATAACTCCTTAAACTGAACAACTATTCAAGCTTTTTTCCTTCCAAACGAGCGTTGTTCTCATGTCAATGACTATAATAATATCGATAATAATTGCAGTACCAGCCACACTGGCGGACTGTCAGCAAAAAAAGTCTGCCGCCTGCAGGGACTAGATACATGAACCAAAGAGATTTTAACCTCGCTGCGAGGTAGCGAGGTTCAAATCTCTTTGACATGAACCAAGAATAAATTAGTTCATGACTAAATAAGGCCGTCTGTTGCTTGGTTATAAAGTTAAAAATCATTCCACTGACGTGCTGTTGACGGTACTTTAGAATTACTCCATACATAATATAATCCGAGTAAACATCATGGACGGCAAAATTTATTTTTGCGACAATCAAATGAGCATATAACTCCTATAGTCCGGTCCCTTAGAGTCTTATATCGCCAAATTCACCAAATTGCACCAAATTTTTTCCAGGTACTAGTTAGGTACATACGAGTAGCTCTCAATTTTTAATAGGAGCCAATTCTTGAATTAACTATGGATTTTTTTTGAAAATACAAGAATTGGCTCCTATCAAAAATTGAGAGCTATGTACCTAACTAGTACCTGGAAAAAAATTGGTGAAATTGTAATTCGTGTCCACGTGAAACAGCTAACTGACCGCACTACTATTATTAGAGAAACTTATTTATTTCATGCGTACTTATTCGTTTAGAATTGTGTCACTTTCTACCACACGTTTATAATGGTGTGAAGGATTGACTCATATAAACATTTCAATCGAATCTCTATAAACAGTGCCGCAGAATAAATAATAGTAAACAAGAGAATACTTACCAACACACTTATTTTTTATCACCCCGAATATTTTAAGAGGTGTTTCTATCCTTGAAACTGAACCTTTCCTGAGGAACATAGGTCGAAATACGAAAAAACATTTGTGACTTCCCATACAAACTAAATCAGCTGACAACACATTTTGCATGGGTCGAATTTTTTTTTCGTATTTCGACCTAGGTATGTTCCTTGCGAAAAGTTGTTCAGATTCATGGGCAGAATCACCTCTTAAAATATCCGGGGTTATGCAAAAATAAATCTGTGTAAACAGCCACAACAAATTGGGGTTCAACCTTAAACTGGCTAATTCTAGATGTCAAATGCAACAACTTTTGTTTTACGACTTTGAGAAATGCAATATTTCACATCCTTGGAGGACGACGTTTGGAAAAGCACACACAATTTCAAACGTGTAGCTAAAGCGGTTACAGGTCGGCGTCAGTCAGTCAATCAGTCAGTTAGTCAGTCAGTCAGGACATGTCATTTTATTGACATTTTAGTGAACTCATTCATACCAAGTTTGACGCTCGAATTAATAACTGTACTGACGACTGAGCAAAACCAACAAAATACATTTCTTGTATGGCGACCCCCATTTTTATATATTTTTTAGTTTTGATTGTTAAAAAAAAACATATCCTGTGAAGTTTTCAACCAGTTTCCTATGTCGTTTCAAAAGATACAACTATCAACCTATACTAGTCAAACACGACACATTTTGGACATTTGGCCCCACTGTGCGTCTCTGTCGCGTCCTGCCGAGGAGCACCACTTCTTGCTATAAGTGTTTACTTGAATTGTGCCAAGTTTCATCCCAGCAGGTTTTGTGCAAGGTACGCCTTGTTGGATCTCCTACTAGGGTATTTTTTCAGGTTCTTGAGTAGTCATATTTCTTTAGGTAATTATTTTTCGTCCATACCTACAGTAGACCTTGATTTAAAAACAATATACCATCGCTCGACGGGCATTATCCAGGGAGAAATAGGGGAATACATTATACTACATTTCGCACATTACATTGTACTAGCGGTTCGCCCCGGCTTCGCACGGGTAGATATAGGTTCTTGTTGCATCGGGGGTTACTAAAGAAACCAGCCAAGCGCAAGTTGGACTCCCACCGAGGGTTCCGTACCACTAAGGTAAAAATACTGTCCTAGTTATGGGCAGTCATACCATCTTAGTCACGCAGAAGTGCATTAAATTCGCTCGAGCCGACACGCACTTCATCAAAACCATCATAACATCCCATAATACGTCCACTACAGGACAGGGAGCTCCCTCCAGAATTCGAGCCCTTGCTAGAAGAATGTGGAGGGGAAGTATCTTAGTCACCACGCTTGTTAGCATTAAGGCTGGCACCATGGACCGCGGTTGTTGGTGACCGCAGTATGTAAGATGGTGCGATACACGGAAAGATGTCGCTGCCCATCTTCCGGTTTGTAAACCCTTAGTCGCCTCTTACGACACCTACAGTACAGGTTGAGATGGGTTGGCACTATTCTTTGCCGCTACCACACGGAACGACACGCACTTGACCAGTAAAATTTTTCGTGTCTATTCTCTGTTGTAGATAAAACCATTACAGTCACTTAGGGCGCTGTTTCTTTAATTTCAATTTTGATAACGATTACACTCATGATAACTTTTGAATGGTGTGTCCGATTTGAATAATTCAAAAAGTTATTTAAAGGTACTGATATATAGCCTTGAATACGAAATCATTTATTTGGATAAGGATTAATAGGTACGAATAATGTGGCCTATATAGTTTGTACCGGCGTTACTATTACATATTTTAACATGAAAAAGTAGTTATTGTGACATAACTGTAATAGTTAGACATATGGTATCGCGGACTTTTTTGTAGATATTGATGGCTTCTATAAACCTGTAGTACATCACTTTGCTCTATTGTTAATAGTTTCGGGAGCGTACTCGATATAAGGATGCTATTTAATATTTTTTTCACACCTTGGGTTACATTATCGAAGTTTTCATACGGAACCCTAACTTTTTAAAAATATTTTATAGCCTATGTTCATCCCGGATAATGCAGGTTTCTAATGGTGAAAGAATTTTTCAAATCGGTCCAGTAGTTTCGGAGCCTATTCATTACAAACATACAAACATACAAAAATAGGTATAAATCTTTCCTCTTTATAATATTAGTGTAGATGTAGATTAGTGTAGATTGAACTAGCTAGGCAAGATGCTCTGATTAGCGTTTACCCACATTTTATGTTCGGCCATGTTCGGCAAAATTTATTCTTTTTTAGTTTTGCAAAATTTTAATTTGAACATTATTTTGATTTGATTATAGTATTTAGCTAGTTTATTTTACTGATACTTTAAATTGTTTATAATTAGATGAAAGAGCTGGCTTCCCATAGCACAGGGAATCCTAGTTTGGGGGCCAGGATGCAAAAACTCTGTAAACAATTTTTAACAAATAAATGATGTTTTTATGTTTTATGTTTTTTTTTTTATTTTGATATTTTTGAATTTGTATGGAAGAAATTCAGCTACGAACCCCTCATAATTGTTTCAACTATCAGGCTCAGATCTCTGCTCAAAAGACGCCGCACTTTTATAGGCGATTAAACTTGTTTACTGCGCTCAGTGGCTTGTATTTATTTTCCTCGAACGATAGCTTTCGCACATCGAAGTACATTTCTCAGGATTATAAAATTGACATTCATGTCGAATGCTAACTACCTGTATCGCGCGAAATACGCCGGAAAAGTAAAGCAAAACTTGCCGCAGCATTTGTATATGAGTGAGAAATTCTCAAAAGCACGTTAATTTTAAAATTTCAATATTCCGATAGTCAAATCAAATATAGTTTATTTATTGTTGGACATAAAATCTCTTAATGACGTCAGCTAAACAACATCGCTTCACAAACAAAGGTATTATTAAATCTGTTTTTTTTATGATAATTATTCAGTTATATATTAGTTACTAGCTGTTGCCCTCGACTCCGTCCGCGTGGGGTTCAGAAAAAGTAGCTAATGACTTTTCCCAAGCTGTACTCACGACTTTTACACAAACAACTGGACCAGATCAAACGAAATTTTAAACAACGTATTTGGCTTTCTTCCGTACAAAATTATAAGCTTTGTTTGATGTCAGCTCGGTTTCACAGCTTCAAACTTTGAACTCGCCTATTATATGTTTGAATGAACCAACGGCAATAAAAAAAAATCAAATATAGCACGAAAGCAACCCAAATACGTTATTGAAAACCCCGTTTAGCAGTTTGTGAGGTATAGGTGCGGCCGCTTAAAATTTCGCGAACCTTCTGTCTGAGTGAACCGTTTGCAATGAAATAAAGCTTATATGTTGCACAGAAAGAAGCCCGACGCGTCATTGAAAACCTCGTTTGACTTTGAACCAGCTCAGTAGGTGAGTTTTTGGTTCTGCAGCTTGAATATTTGCGTATCTTCTGTCAGAGTGAACCTACCTATCGCAATGAAACTAAGCTTATTCATTGCACAGGAGTAAGCCAAACGCGTTATTGAAAGCCTCGTTTGAATCTGCTCAAAAGTTTTTGAATTATTCACGCCTTCGCTTGAAACTTTGCGTAACTTTTATCTGAGTGAACCGTTTTCAACTAACCTAAGCTTATATGTTGCACGGAAGTACCTAATCCAAGCATGTCATGGAAATGCCAGTTGGAGTCGGTACAGTAGTTTGTTCGCTATTGGCGCCGCCTATTGAAACTTCGGGCATTTTCTGTCTGAGTGAACCGTTTTCAATGAAAGTAAGATAATACATTGCAAAAAATTAAGCTAAACACGTTATTGAAAACCCCGTTTAAATCCGTTTAGTAGTTTGTGAGTTATTAGTGCTGCCGCTTGAAACTTAGTGTATTTTTTGTCTCAGTGTACCGTTTGCAATGAAACTAAGCATACATGTTGCATGGAGTAAGCCAAATACGTTACTGAAAACCTCGTTTTAATCGGTTCAGTTGTTTGTGAGATATTGGCGCCTCCGCTGGAAATTTCGTGCACCTGTCTGAGTGAGCCGTTTTCAATGAAATAAGCTAACACGAGTATATAGCAAAGAAGTAAGCTTGACAGTTTATTGAAATCCCCGTTTGAATCCGTTCAATAGTTTGTGAGTTATTTGCGCCGCCGCATGAAACTTAGCGTACCTTCTGTCTGAGTGAACCGTTTGCAATGAAACTAAACTTTTATGTTGCACAAAAGTAAGCCAAACTCGTAATTGAAAACTCAGTTTGAATCGGTTCGTGAGTTATTATAGTACAGGCAATTTGATACTTTACATTAGTGTAGCTTCTGATTGAGTGAACCGATTTGAATGAAACATAGCCTATATGTTGCTCAGAGCTAAGCTTAATCTATTTGCAAAAACCGCGAGAAAATCCGTTTAGTAGTTTCGGAGTTTATCGAAAACATACAGGCAGACAGACAGACAGACAGACATAAACATTAGAAAACATATTTTTGAGTTCTATTAGTCGTTTCTTATCGCCCACACTAATTTTTTATATATTTATCAAAAGTACAGACACGCGGTTTCTACTCTTATATACTCGTAGATGATTTAATTTCGTTCGAGGGAAAATTTAAAAGTTACATAAATGTTGCTGATAATGTGCATAATTCAGGTTGTCTACATACTACCTAGTTCGGATAGGCAATGTAGGTATGTTTTTTCGAATCATGTGTCCGTCTGACTATCGAGAACATTTTACTCAGGAACTGATAAAAATCAAGTTGAAATTAGTATCGTTGAATGTTAAATCGTACCATTCTTCTTTATCTATAAGCAATGTTTACAATGAATGATATTTCATAAATTTAGAATGCCTAAAACCAAAACCAGATTGTACAGACTGGTTGCCGGTCGCGGACGCATTGTGTGAAATCATCTTTATAAGCTCCTTCGGTAAAGATATTAGCAAACATCATATGAGGCGTAATAGCCCAGTTGCTTGTGGTCAGGAAGCCAGAAGCCAAGCGGCGCGGGTACGGTCCCAGCCTCAGCAACGCACGCCTGCAACCCGATCCCCACTCTCGTATTACTGAGCCGCTATTTATGGAGCGTGAAATCGATAGGCCATTGGCTTCAGTTCCTAGTTTGGCTGCGGTCTGCGTCTAATAGATTACAATCACGGTAAGTGATCTACTAAAGTGCCTTGAGACCCCACTCGGCCGTAGCCGAGAAGTTTTTCGTTACCACGCTCCACGGGTTCTTCCAATTCACAACATACTCGTAAACAAGTGATTCGAATTGCCAGTACATTACAGTTTCGTTTCGAACTGAGCAAGTAATGTAGAATAATATCCACCATCGAAATTAAGTACTTTATACCTACGTTTTTCTGCACATAATCCCATTTTATAAATGTTCGGCTTCATTAAAATTAAAATCCGGACAAGCGTGAGTTAGGCTCGATAAGATTTCCGTACCTGCCCATATGCCTGCCCACCATATTATCAAATACATGCATTTTGCCCTTTGATTTTAGAAACTCCGCGTCCACGCAATACTGAAAGTCCATATTGCCGAAAATCTTCCACCAGGACCTGATCTTCCCTGGCCCATATGGAAGTCAAAAGACTAAGATTGGGCGCAGGCAGGTGAGGAGACAAGTGTGAGTGCGGCATTTTGCAATCTATGATACACTTGCTTTCGTGCCCTACTTCCTCAGTTTCATGCACCCGGGAGGACCTTTTTGAAGGCAACCAAAGATGTAGCCACATTTTGGGCTAAGTTACTATAAAATCATTTGCCATTGAATATATGTATGATAGAGAGATGAAGAAGAATATATATATGTACTTATTGAAAGTTGTGAGAAAAGATTTATGACTTTAGACTTTTTCCTTTGCGTGGGCTATGAGATTCTTGCCAAATGTCATGATTCTAGGTCAATGGAAAGTAACCTTAGTAAATGTAGTAGGGCTTTTGTGCTAAGTCCCCCTATCTATACCGTAAAGCAGCAGTTTTGCACTGCTGTGTTTTGGTTTGAATGGTAAGGGAGCCAGTGAAATTACTGGCACATGAGAATCACCATCTGAGTTTTCAGGGTGAGTGACGAGCTTTGACGTCTTATTACTTCATCATAACATCCCATGAAACGTCCACTACAGGAGTGCTATTCCCAATTTATCAAATGTCGCCCATAACCTCCCGAACGAATCAGCCCTCACTTCCCGAACGCATCAGATCACGCACGCAAAATTTTTGGTATTCTGTCGCATTAGCACAAGCGGGTCGAGATGACATAGGGATGACCACCCATTTGCGTACATAAGAATCGAGAAATCGATTGAACATTATCAGCGTAATAATAAGTTTTTAACTATGTTATTGTTAGTATTTCACTAATTAATATAAGAGTCGAATCTTTTTCGTAATCATTACTTGAAAAATCCTTCGTTTTCAAAAAAGAGTACAAATAATAAAGTGGCATTGATGTTTTAAAAAAGCACCGCTTCGGCGTTTTTATCGTGATTGAACTCTGCCAAAAGTAATGCGAGCCGAGTAGGATGTGAAATGGGATGTAGGAAATTTGTCTAATAGGGTGTCCACAATATTATGTTTGTTGAGTGGGACAAGTATTGTGACGATTTGTTTAAAAACAGAAATAAGGGAAACTATCTGTAAAGAAAGCTTCATACAACGCGTTTTTATAAGTTTGTGAGACACCAGAGCAACATTCAATCGCTTTTGTTTATTTTTTTCGTTCTTCTGAAAACTGTTACCTAAATGAATATTACTTTGTTAGAATTAAGCATTTATTAGAACATTACAATTTGCAGACTTAACAAATGAAATCCGATTGCACTGGAAACCTTTCAAAATGAACCGTCATTCCAAATGCACGATCTTTCATTTTATAACCATTTTCACTTTAAACGAGTTTTCAATAACACATTTGGCTTTTTGCCATGCAACATATTAACTTTGTTTTATTGCAATTAGTTTACTCAAACAACAGCAAAGCCGCTTGAAATTTTGACTACTTTTGTGAAAAATATAACGAGTTCTGAAAAAAACTGGCGCTGCCAGGGCGGCGTGGGAAGGTACAAAAACTACAGCTGTGGTTTTAGTACTATTTTATGATTAGATTTTTTACCTACAGCTTTGAAATATTGTGCGATGCCTAGGACATTGAAGAATGTATTACTCAGTGAATAACATATATCTTCGGATGCAGCGTCAAATATAGTTATGGTCAAAAATCAATTTTTACGGCAAACATGCAGGTAAATGAACGAAGAAGAACAACCTTCATGTTAAATAATCTTTCAAAGTGAAAAAGATTTATACAGGGTTTAAGGAAAAGTACCGATTTCCTTTTAACCACTTGTTCAATAAGTAGAATATAGAACAATAAGCATGTTTAAACAACAAAAAACCGGCCAAGTGCAAGTCGGACTCTCGCACCGAGGGTTCCGTACCACCACATAATCATAATTGTATTAGTTGGAATTTCAGTAAGTTAATGTGCTAGATTTTTTTAGTCAGACACGCGCTTGACCAAATTCTATTATTTGTTGTTATTTTATAGCTTATGCACTATAAACATACCAATTTTCAAGTTTGTAAGTGTTCCCGTTTTAAAAATTCGCCTCCGCGACCATCCAACTTGACCCCTCTTTTATAGAAAAGTTCTTGAAACGGGAGCTCACCACAATTGGTTACCATTAGTTGTGAGAAAAGTTCTAATATTTAATGATTTCAGACTTTTCCCATTATTTGTACTGTGAGACCTAGCTTCTTGCCAAATTTCATAATTTTAGGTCAACGGGAAGTACCCTGTAGGTTTTACTTTTTTGCATAAATGTATGGAGATGAGGACATAAAATGCCATATCTTTTGATTGCGTCGTTGTAAAAATTGAAATTTTCAGATCTTGTGTGGTTCATAGATCCTAACATATGGTATTAATTTCAACCTGATACCTTTACCCGTTCGTGAGATAAAGGGTCTTGACAGACAGACAGACAGACAGACAGACAGACGGACAACAAAGTGATCTTTTAAGGGTTCTGTTTTTTTCTTTTGAGGTACGGAACCCTAAAAAAGAATAAAAAAACAGAAATAAAAAACTTATATTAAAATTTAATTGTGTCAACCCTCGCCAGAGTCGCAGCGCGCATGAAGGTAACTAATAGGTCTTTACCTATGAAATTGCCGTTTTCTATGGCGAATTTTAGGTAAACTCAATTTTCAGTACTAACATTTTTGCATTTTTCTTAGGAATTGTAAATACAATTTATTTTATTTTTTTAAGCATTATTGATTAAGGTAACAGAAGCTTAAACTTAATTCTCGAAAAATATTATCTGTAAAAAAATATAACAAATCTAATGATGAAATCGGACGACATTTAAGACGAACAATTTTCGAACCTTTAATTTTATATATCAAACTAAAAATAAAAGCTTTATTTTATGCGTAAATTCAACTACCTACCTTTTAACTTGAAGTCAACTTTCAAATATAAGACAAATGAAAAAAATTGCATGAGAATTATAGGAATTATGATCTCATTAATCTGTAAGAAAATTTCGGCAATTTCATAGGTAAAGACCTATTATTTTTCTCGTTTACAATAGGTGCGCCGAGTGCGCGTTGCGATTTTTAGAGCAGGGTCGGCGATTTGAACTTTTTAAGGTAGGTAGGTATTTTATTTAATTTTATTATAGCTACTAGTAATTGTTACAGTTTATTTTTTACTAAGATGAGTATGTATTTACGTTTCTTTCATTCATATAAATTAGTCTTATTTTCTTTCATGGTTTTCTCTGTTTGCACGCTTGCATCCTGCATCATTATACTTTATCCTTTAGTCACTCTAAGATTGACTGGTAGAGATCTCACGTAGGGATGAGTCCGCCTTTGCATGTCGTCTTGCCGAGAATAGTATTTTTGTAATTATCGTGCAATAAAGATTAAACAACAACAACAAAGAATTGTCTAGATCACACGTGTATTCTAGCATTCTTTCATCTGACGATTCTTTTCAGTATGCGAGTTTGCGTCTGCGGAGAGGAAAGGGAACCTTTGTCCCCGTAGGCACTAAAACATTATTTTCACGACACGGCGCCGTTACTTTCAAACCCGCTAGGTGGTAGTTGTTCTAGTTCTGTCCCGATAAATAATAAATACATGGTGATGGCTGCGCCGCAAGTAATTTGTTTCTACAGATGTAATGGCATGGTCACCCTTGTTCATATGCAACACTTTTTTGTGTTTAATGGTTAACCTGTGAATGTTTATGCCGCAACCACCAAATAATCCACTTTTCCTAAAACAGCAAACATAATTACAAAATAAAAATAAAACATCCACAAGATCTCAAGATTAAGAAACGAAGTTGTGATGACAAGTGACATCAACAACATGGCATGCAAAGGGATACCAGAAAATTATTTTAGCAAATGTTTTAGATATAGATAAAACTAAATAAAAAAGTCTTCCGCAGCTACTAAACTTGTTTAAGAAAAAGACTGCTTTTAATTTAAAAATCAATAACTTTTTATTTTGCGGGCTTAGTAATGCACAACTTATTTTAAAATAAAGTATAAATAAAAACACGTGGATGCAGAACTTAACTTTTTGCACGGAAATTGTGCAAAATTTGATAGTAGATGGCAAGAATTAGAAAGGGATAAACCGCTCTGATCTTGCTCTACTCGTTTTGCCTTTGTAAGTTTAAGTTGCAGTCTACAATCACGATACTTGTTATAACATCATTGTAAAGTGGTTGGTTGTTGTGGCAAAACATTTTTTATGGCCATCAGGCCATCACATCAGGAGTTTTTTGCCAGTTCAAATCCTACAGTTTTGACACGAGGTACTTGAAATTTGGATTTTAGCTAATAATAACAAGTAAAGAAACACGTGGTTTTTCACTGGTAGAATGCTACATTATTCCTGAGTAACATATGCTATATTTATTACTAGAAACATAATATTTAAACTTCAATAATGTAACCCAAGGCGAAAAAAACCGGCCAAGTTCGAGTCGGACTCGCACCCTAAGGGTTCCGTACCTATCTACCATATGATATATATATATTTTACTATTATCAATGGGCTTACTCTTGACCTCGATCTAGTCTTGAAGACAGAAATGAGGTCGACGATGGAACGAGCTTGCCCAGAAGAAGCCTAAAAGCCACATACTAAAAGCTTTTGCTCTTTGACTTTAAAAACTCCGCGATCGTCCAACTTGACCCCTCCTTTATAGAAAAGTTCTTGAAACGGGAGCTCACCTTAATTGGTTACTATCAGTTGCGAGAAAAATTGTAATATTTAATGATTTTAGACTTTTCCCTTTATTTGTACTGTGAGACCTAGCTTCTTGCCTAATTTCATAAGTTTAGGTCAACGGGAAGTACCCTCTAGGTTTTGCTTTAGTGCATAAATGTATGGAGGATATAAAAAGCCATATCTTTTTATTGCGTCGTTGTAAAAAAAAATAATTTTCAGATCTTGTGTGGTTTACGGACCTTAATATTCGTAATCAATTCCGACCTTATACCTTTACCCGTTCGTAATAAAAATGGTCTTGACAGACAGACGTACAACAAAGTGATGTGTTTTGTGAGTGGTTCTGTTTTTATTTTGAGGTACGGAACCCTAAAAATTTGCCGTAATATGTCTTTCAATGCATGCGCTACAGAAACTATTGATGATAGAACAAAATAATGTTGTAAGAACCTATCTGAAAAAATTGGAGATTGTAGACTACTTTTTAATATTCAAATCGGATATTCCATTCAAAAGATATTACGAATTCAAAAATGTCAATCTATACAAAATACTTATAGAAAAATATATTTAAGCATATCTACAGGGTGAAATGGAAATCATTCGACAAATTTTGAGATTGATTTCAGACTGCGAAACTGAACAATTTTCGCCTAGGAACATAGGTCATCGGACGAAAAAAAATGTTTACCATTTCATAGTAAATTTAGTCAGCTGACCATATATTTTGTATGGGAGATCGAATTTTTTCTTACGTCTGACGAGCTATGTTCCTTGGGGAAAGTTGTTCAGTTTCGTGGTCTGACCTCAATCTATAAATTTGTCGAATGTTTTCAAATTCACCCTGTAGAATTACTAGTTATAATAAAAACTTTTTATAACATCGATTTTATAGGAGCACTAAATAATTCACAGTAAAATATAAATACAATTTATTCCAAAAAAAAAAAAGATACAGTATTTTAGAGTATGAATGATTTCACATGCTATGTCCAAAAAGAAAAAATAATGTCTTACATTTTCGCTTAAAATGACACGGTTAATATCCCGCTGAAAATGTCACTTTTGATTGTAGTTTTTTTGAATGATTTTTTACCTAAATAGAGTTTTTTTTTAAAACGAAAAACTAAACAATATCCTGAATTTTTGAATGGTAATTTTTATTTTGTAGCATTTGATCCTTCATAAATCTCGCATCTGCGTAGACGGTCAAGCGCTAAGTTAAAAACGGACGTGTTAAAAAACTGTTCTATTTGGAAAAATATCCCAATATTTTGAGATGTTTTTAAACCAAAAAGCAGATCGTGAAAGTATATCTAATATGATATTAATGTCTTCTTTGAAAACTGAGAACTGCATTGTTTTATCCTTCGGCGAAAATCGTAAATTTTGACTCCAGCGCGATTTTATCGGATGAACGCTCTAAAAACTAATGCAAGCTGTTTTTCTCTTTCATGTTTAGATTCAGATATCTTCATCGTAATGTTATTTCATCATAATGTTCTTTGGGACAAGTTGTTCAGTTTTATGGGCTGATTCTGCAGATTCACATCCCACAATACTGATGTGGTTGTACCTTTTTAGTTTCCTTTGTGTTCAAATATCGTACATTACAGCCACCCTACTTCATACGTAAAACAGTTCGGCTTTTTCATAGAAAAAGTAAAGGAATAATGGATACCCATAGAAGAATATTCCGCAAATAGCATAACTATCAATTTTGCAGCCATTTACTCTATAATATTTCACTGTTTTTGCAGAAAATATACGCGATTTAAAAAAACATTTAGCATGACATAAAAATGTGTCAAAGACGGGGATACCAGTAATGTATTAAAAAATATTACGAAAAAGGTTGATGACCAATGAAGAAGTTCATAACCTGCTTGACCTTAAACAACACAATTAGATCAAAAATATTTATATTTATATATATATATATATATATAGGGTGACTTTTAATTAGTTCTTGATAGCAAAAGATATGCATGTACTCATGATACTGAACAACTTTTCCCAAGGAACATAGGTCGAAATAAGAAAAACCAAGTTTGACCTCCCATACATAATGCGCTATCAGCTGATGCAGTTTTTATGGGAGGTCAAAACTAGATTTTCGTATTTCGACCTATGTTCCTTTGGGAAAGTTGTTCAGTACATTCATACCTTTTTCTATCAAGAACTAATTAAAAGTCACCCTATATATTTATATACCTATATAGGGTGACTTTTAATTAGTTCTTGATAGAAAAAGGTATGAATGTACTCATGATCCTGAACAACTTTCCCCAAGGAACGTAGGTCGAAATACGAAAATCAAGTTTTGACCTCCCACAGAAACCGCATCAACTGATAGCGCATTTTGTATGGGAGGTCAAATTTGGTTTTTCGTATTTCGACCTATGTGCCTTAGGGAAAGTTGTTCAGTATCATGAGTACATGCATATCTTTTGCTATCAAGAACTAATTAAAAGTCACTCTATATACAAACTCATTGCTCGTTTAATAGTATCGGGTTAGTATTTATTGTATTGAAGAATGCACCGGAGAGAAAATCTGAAATCTACGATTACTTGTACATAGTGACTCAATAAGCCGTATACGTTTTTTTTTGTCTCGATTTTGCAAAAAAATATCCAAAAAAGACCAAATCGACCGATGTTGGCTGCTGGTCTATCTCGATTTACAAGCCCGCAGACACGCTCCACCAGGGACTAGATAAGTACTATACGTACAACTGGACTGAGTGCCATGTAGAAAAATTGTGCTGACAGCAAGTAACATAAGATACCGCGGTGTCCCTTTCTAAAAAGGGTGACAATGATATTCTGAAGATTGTGGGAAACCAAACAGGGTATCGTATCGAAATAGAGCCAATTAAAAGCATACTACATTATAAACAGTGTTTTATTATTTACAGGTAATTATTAAAAAACGTCACGTCAAAACAGAAAAAATATACACTATTTACATACCTACAAATAAGAAAAAAAAAGCATTCGCCCATCAAAAACAAGTTATTCCCCAGGTATCCCCAGGGTTCTCATCTCGGACCTTGTTTTTTCACGCTTTTTATTAAGGATATGTCAATGTTTTCATAATTCGAATCATTACTTGTTTTCCGATGACCTCAAAAGTATTTAAAAGCATTAAATATTTGAACGACTCTAGGTTACTACAAGATGACCTAGACAGGCTTAGAGATTGGTGTCAGAAAAATAGGAAACAATTAAATGTTGGCAATTGCCATCACATTAAATTTACTCGTAATAAAAACATAGTATGTACAAACTACAGTTTAAATGGGGAAACGCTAGAGGAAGTAAGTCACATCCGTGATCTAGGCGTTCAACTTGACTCCAAGCTTAATTTTATCAGGCATATAGATACAGTCATTGTCAAGTCTACTAAAATGCTTGGTTTTATTCTAAGAGAGTGTAAGAATTTTAAAAACCCAGTCACAAAAAAAGATCATGTTTTACTCCTTAGTCAGAAGTCAACTAGAGTATTGTAGTGTGGCTTGGGCACCATCTTATAAAGTTCATATAAATCGGCTTGAGAAATTACAAAGAGTATTCCTTCGGCATATGACTTACCATTGCAAACTGGCTAAACAACTTAAGTCGTACGAAGAACGTTTGATACACTTTAAAATGTCTTCATTGGAGAAACGTCGTCAAATGCTGGATTTGGTCTTTCTCAAAAGACTAGTTACTAGTTCCACTAATTGTCCTAGTCTTCTTCGTAAAATCAAATTCAATGTGCCTCGAACCTTACCACGTTCATCCAACATTAAACTTTTTCAACAACCTATCAGTCGTACCAACTTAAAAAAGCATTCATCACTTTATAGATTTTTTTCCCTGTATAACGTATTCCAAGAATCTATAGACTTAAATGTAACACCAATTAGTAGGATAAAAAAAAAGTATTGTACTCACTAGTTGAGAGCATAAAACTTACTGCCAATACTGAAATTTTAAGTAGTTTCTCTTTTTTTCTTTTTCTCTTATAGATTTTTTGTATCAGCATCTAGCACCATTTTTCAAAGCTAGCTTGTTTTTGTTTTCTCATTTAATGCTTATGAGTATAATGTAGGTGTATTAATGTTTCTAATTAGTATTAAATATAAAGTAATTTAAGGTCCTTAATTAAATTATTCAGAGCATGTTATGCTCTTCTTTAAGTGATATGACACTTAGATTTAAGTAATGTTTGTCTTCTTGTATTTATACAGTGTACATATTGTTGAAGAGCCAAATAAATAAATAAAAAATAAATAAAAATAAAAAGTTATGATGGACATGAACATCTCCACATGGAACAATTTAAAAATGAAACTGATTTTACTGTGAGAAAAATACCACATATTGTGGAAATTTGCGGTTTGCTTAGTAGATTTGAACAAACAAGTGGACGTCGACTGTCAGAGCTACTAAAAAACAGACGAACAACAGCCAACTATTTAAACCAAAAAAGCACAAGTGCAAAAACCCACTAAAAACCAGCTACACTTGCTACGAAAAATACAAAGAATAAATAAAGGAATACAAAGATATAAATATAACATCAGTAGGTACAGAAATATTTAACAACATAGAAAAAAATATAAATAAGTATGCTAAAACTTTGAAAATAAAATAAAGATAAATAATAATACTGAAGATACCTAAAAATTAAAATACTGAAATACAGAAATTAAAATAAGACAAAAAAAACTAAAAGCTGAAGGGGAATTCATACATATCATGCAATTTGTGCCAAGTTTTTTTTTTTCGGAATTCTTGGTCTTGTTCAGTTTTATTTTCAGTGCTACCACCCGAGAGATTTTTCTTTATTTACTCAATACGTTGTCTACGCCTAGAGACCATACAAGTTTATCGAATTTCATACATTGCACAAAACGCCTGCAATAGATTGCCGTTGACATTTAACTGAATTTAGCATACCGCTGCTCACCAATAAAATCCAGCAGCCAGCTAGGCATTTTACTAAAAAATGCGTTAGCATACGCATGTATTTTATTGCAAAATGTTCACTACTTAATTTACTTTAAATATCGTACACTTTTTTTCTGTTAAATTGTTTATAAAATAATTCAAATTCCTACCAAAAATTTAATAATCAGAAAAAGTATGAACGGCAACACCGCTGTTTTGATCACTTTTTTTGCGTACGAAGTATATCGACCTTCGAATAACTTGGCAGAAAAAGTAAATTTGTACGTTCAGGGGCTCGCTCCACTTACAGCTTTGACAGAATTTTTTTTGGTATTCTGTAAATTTTTACAACACAAGCGCAGTGGAGTGAACTAGGGATGGGCAACAAATCGCTTATATGAAAATCGACAAATCGACTGTACATTATCAGCTCATTTCGACGTTAATTAATTATTCATTTAGTGTCTCTAAAAACAAAACGTAATAGTCAATCCTTTTACTTAATTTGAAGTTTAAAATATTAGTTCTGTACAAAATTTTATAATAGATTCAGAGCGCAATGCCTTTGCGGGCGAGCTATACATAAAAAAAATATGAACCATATCAACATCTGTCAAACAAGTCACAAATCACAACAACAACAAATTTAATTATTTAGCTAGATTTTCAACTAAATTTAAATTCGCTTCATAATAGCACAAAGTAGAAGAGCATTTGATGCCACAATTTATTATATAATTACAAAATACAAGGTAATTGACTATGAAATCTGTCACCAAAGCCTTTGCACAAATAAGCACATAACTTACTAACAATTTTTTTATAATTTCAGATAAAAGTGGCGGTATCTTCCATGTCTCGCTTCTTGAGCTATATCTTGGGATCGCAAACCAAAGAAAAGGTCGCTCACGCGTCGGATTCATGGAAATTTGCCTGGTAGAGCCTGCATTCAGATAACTATTTTGAATGCTATGGATGACTTCTTTCCAGCAGATTACCGAACAATAATATTGCATTTTCATCAAGATGTGTACGAACATCTGATATCTTGGGACCGCAAACCAACGAAAAGGTCTCTCACGCGTCGGATTCATAGAAATTTGCCTGGTGGAGCCTGCATTCAGATAACTATTTTGAATGCTATGGATGACTTTTTTCCAGCAGATTACCGCACAATAATATTGCATTTGCATCAAGATGTGTACGAACATCTGATTTTTCATTTTACAGTGGCTTTGATTGTGTTTTAAATGTTATTTTAAAGTGACTATTTCTATAAATATGTGTCTATTGTTTATAAACGTTTATTTACTTAAGTACGTAAGGTCAACCGCTTGTCGGTAGAAACTTTTTCAACTCTATTACCATGCCATAAGGTCCAAAAGTGTTTCTACTAATGTGCGGCCGTGTGTACCTAAATATTTTATTAACATTCAATACTGTGTATTAGATAAAATAGATGTAGCGTGCTTATAAATTATAACAGTATCAAAGTAAGGTAGGCTAAAAATATCTCTGGTGGAGACCTTTTATATTTTGTTTATAAAATCCTGTACTATTAAACAAGCAATATTTGTTTGTGTATATATTTCTACAAGCGAGGTGACTATGGTACTTCCGCTCCACATTTTTCCAGCAAAAGCTAGAATTCTGGAGGGAGCTCCCTGTCCTGTAGTGGACGTTTTATGGGATGTTATGATGATGATGATGTATATATTTCTAATCGGTTTCTCGAAAACCACATACTTATACTATTTTCTTATGTCTCTAAAAATTAAAATTAACCAATTGAACTAATGAACTGAATTTTACTTTTTAGAAAGCTTCTTTGAACAGAGAAGATAATTTTGTTATTACAACGGGAAAAACATTAAACCCCAGAGCTATTCCTTATTAATGGAAACGGGTTATTCCCGCGGGAAAGCCACTTACTTATTCCTACGAAAAAACCGTTCAATTCTTGAACTAATGAACCAATTCTAAAGGTTTTTCTGTTGCGGTAAGATACGTTAACGGGAAAACTTCTCATTCCTTCAGTAAAAATGTCCTACAGATTTTCTTCTGTGGAATGCTACAGTATCCCTGATTGACGTAAGTTACATATAACCGCGGGAAAAACGAACCAGTGCTATTTATTTTTGTCATATGTACAGCTAAATGTAAACGTATTCAGAAGTTTCTTTTCTTGTGGAATGCTACATTGTGCTAATTTTAGCTACTTATTACCGCGGAAAAACGTCCATTTAACACGGGAAAAACGTTTGACTTTTGAACTATATATATTCTTTATTGCACACATATTGAAAAAAAAAAGCAGAATAAAAGGACATATACAAGGGCGGGCTTATCTCTAAAAGATATTTCTTCCAGCCAACCTATGGCAGTTAGATAAATTCTTTTAAAGTTTTCACTAATAGGAAATTGCATAATCTCTGACTTACAAAAGCTCCTTTTACCGTAGTTTTATATCCAAAAAATCTCAAAAATTAACTGCTCACTTACAGATCCGCAGGTAGGTTGTAACTTTTATGTTGTTCGAGGTTTGCCTTCTTAGTGAGCGCTGGAGTGAACGCGGGCTATGCACCGGAATACCAATTCAAATGTCAAACCATACAATAATGTCAAATGTTCATTTAAGGTAGTTCTCTTCACCACCAACTTTACCCAGTAGTGGCGCTAGCATCTTCATGCTGGTTTAAGTCATCCCAATTTTGTATTTTATCTGCAAATTTACGCATGTTCTGAGGGTTTGTCATCATATAGTAGCATTTAAAATATTTCACAACTCAAAATATAGTAAAAAACACAAAAATAGTAATATTAAAGGTTAACATCAAAATTCGAGAGTGAGCGCGGAATGCGTTACGGAATACCAATTTAAACGTCAACCCATACAAAAATGTCAAAAAGTCCGCTCAGCGGTTCACGCAGTGATCTCACCGTCGTGATAACTTGGTTGCAGAATACCAATTTGACACACACCTGCGGATCACCTGCGGATCCGTGTGCGGACGTCAAAATTGTTGTTTTGGGAATAGCACTCCAGGACAGGGAGCTCCCTCCAGAATTCGAGCTTTTGCTGAAAAAATGTGGAGGGGAAGTACCATAGTCACCTCGCTTGATAACGTTACGGCTGGCACCATGCCGCGGTTGTAGGTGACCGCAGTAAGTAAGATGTAAGATACAAAGGAGGATGCTGCTGCCCATCCTCCAGTTAACCCTTAGTCGCCTCTTACGACACCCACGGGTATGTATGAGTTGGTACTATTCTTTGCCGGCACCACACGGAACACTTATTACTTATTAGTGACATATTATGCCCATTCGGTGCTATGAACGATGGAGATCACTGATCATCAAGTGCCACACCTACTTGTTTGCTCACTTTGTAACTTAAAAAACATTTTTGGTTTGGTTCATAAATGTCAAAAGTTCAAAAGGGACATAAGTGGCCCTATCGTTTGATTGTGTTGTTTTAGAAGCTTGAATTATTCCCACTTTCGAGAGTGATTGTGCAATGTGCTGCTGCTCAAGGTTAACGCGATGATTTTCAAATAAGCACCATGGCAGAAAAAGACGGCAAAATTTTACTGAATTATATTTTGTTTCAGGGTTCGATTCTTATCCCGTAGGCCGTATCATTCTGATAATCCCGCCGCTTTCTGAAACTATTCAATAAATCCAGCGTAACACAACAGAACATTAATCAATTTCAGTCCAATAACCCTTAGCCGTAGAATTCATAAGCAAATTCCGCGAGTACCTGTCACACTAATCATTCACCTCGAGACAATGATGAATAGCGGGACCCTCGCGTACGGTTACCGTACCAGTCTGTCGTCTGAGCGCTGCGACCACACAACCCAATAGACCCCTCCCGAACCACACCCAGGGGCTTGAGGCTTTCTATTCTCGCAAACGCTGTAGAATAGAATTAAAATGTATGGGATTGACATTAGCTGCCACGCAACATATCGTTAGTTAATGCATAAAGTTAATGTCAATCCCATCAATTTTGCAATAGTAGAAAGCCAGACTCAGGGCACTGGGCACTACATTAGATCGAGCGCGAATTCGAAATTTGAAATTGGAATGGAAGGTCGTGTAGGCCCGCATATTCAGTACAAAAGACCTTCAGAAGGACCACGAGAATCAGGCGGGCGGGCGCGCGAAGGGGTACGGGGTAGATTGCAAGCGGGGAGGAGTGTCTGTTCTGTATGATAGTACTATTATTTATTCTGTGCTCATGGCGATCACTTTCTGGCAACTCGTGAGACTACATACATACAAAACATCATACCTCTTTCCCTGTGGGGTATGCAGAGACCAATAGCCCTCCACCTGCTACGATCTTGACATACTTCCCTCGCTTCCGTAACTTTCATCAACCCTTTGATAGATAGATAGATACTCGTAGATAGATAGATAAATAAATTCTTTAAATTCTTTTAAAACAATACACAGGAGACTCTTAAAACTAGGGTGGACAAAGGCGGTCTTATCGCTTAAAGCGATCTCTTCCAGACAACCTTAGTTGCTGCAAAGACTACTGATATGATCCTACGTAAGATACTAAATTATAAAGTGAAGCCATCTAAGCTACCTTGAACCAACCAATCAGCATACATATCAACTGCTCCCGCCGACTATACTCAACGCATTTATACAATTGTTTATTTGGAGAAAGAATTGAGGCGTCTATTAGGTGATCGTAGTCTGAGCGCCTTTGCCCCCCCCCCCCCCTCTCACTTTCCTCAGACACACACTTACTCTTTGGTGAAATGAGATGATTTATTATTTCAAAGTACATTACTGCAGTGCCCTGCAACAGCTGGTCGTATACGCTTTCGACATGTTGCTCTTTTATCATTTTGTGCTTTTGGCGTTTTGAGCCCAGAAGACGGTTTGAGCTTTTGACATTTTGCGCCTAAACGATCGAATTCGCTATTTGACAACCTACCTGCATAGCTATAGTTTTTTTCGAACGATAGCATAAAATTTTATTCTGGCCTTGACCAGGGTGCGTACTCCGAAGTTTTATCGGAGCTCCGATATTATCAGATTGACAACAACAATTACGTTCGGAAATTTACTTTGTATGGCAATTTGTTTGTCAAAGGCCGAACCATAGACTAATTATCGGCGCGATATTATCGTAGTTTCACTTCGGAGTACGTCAGCTGAAAGACTGATTTTTAGTTATAATTTTTGAGTAAGGAACGAATATCGATTCTAAAAAAATATTTATTTATTAGTGCTATGAAATGGTGAGGATTGCCGTTCCGTTAGGTTAGGGCCGCTGTCGGGGAGGCGGCGGCGGATTCATGGGTGCACACCTGAGAAAATAAGGATTAAATTAATAATTCGTCACTAGTTGATATCGTGTGATATAAAATCATAATAAATTGTACAATCCCATTATCTTTGTAAATACAATGAAGGCGTCGTACTAATAATTTGGTAGTGTTTTTTTGAATATTTCATAATCATCGATGATGATGTTGCATAGCAAAAGAGATGTGGCATGCTGGCAGATGTCATCCCATAGAAAATGAAATTAGCACGGTTCCTATTCTGAGCGAATCAAGGACCGAAACTTTTGGTGCACACAAAGATATTTGAACCTAGCTCTGCTTCCTTTATTTGAGGGTGCACACACACCCTGCAAATAGCTTCCTGACACCGTCTTCACGATTTTGAGCGTAGCGAACTCCTAGCTGTGTTTCTGAGAGTGTCATCAAAGCATGTCAAATGTACAATACCGAAAGACAGGAGTGTAACAGCAGGATGAAGCGATGCGTAGGAACAATTGTTGGGTTCGTAAGACATTGGAGTTACAGAGACACACACAGAGACACATGTTCAATACAACAACGCGATGAGTGAACAACTTTTATACCACCATGCGCAGGCGAGCCTCCGCGATAGCGGACAGGGTGCGGGCCAGCAGCAACAGCCTCCTCCAGGTCGCCAGCAGGTCGGACGGACCGTTTATGAAGCACTGGCGGGCACTTCATGCCCCAGTGTTCCCATTGTGGACCAGATAGCTGCACACATGAAATGTTTGCGTTAAAAATTTTAATTTTATTTTTGACTTATTAGGATTTTTATTTTGACAATTGTAATTTAACATTTTATTTTATTTTTTTGTAATTTACATTTTTCTTATTATTTTCAAAGTGAAATTATCTTTCAATTTTTTTTGACATACTAAATTTAATAATTTTCTGAATTTTTAATTTTTCATGTTTTAGATGTCAGATATTTTAATATTTTATGATGTTGCCAATTTGTAACTAGATATCGTTACGTCCTGTTCTCACGCAAAGCTGTCCTGTTGTCAAGCTACATTATTTCAACTGTAATAAAAAAAAAAAACCGGCCAAGTTCGAGTTGGACTCGCGCACCGAGGGTTCCGTACAAACCGTTTATAATTACTAATTAATGATCGATGTAACTAAAATTTAAGGTTTTCGGAATTTTTCCTTTATGTGTGCTATAAAACGTTGCTTCACGCCAAATTTCAAGATTCTAGTTCGACTGGAAGTATCGTTTAGGTTTTGATTCCCTTGCGAGTAGTTGCGAGTTTCAAAATATGTGGCTTATGTTGCTGTTTCTTTCGATTGCTTTGACGTAGAACTTTGATTTTGTTACAGCTTAAAGGTATTATAGACCTGTGTATTTGATATAAATTTCAATTTAATACCTTTACGCGTTCATGAGGAAAGGGGTATTAAGTTTAAAATTATTAAAAATATTTTAATTATATGTTGTATAATTAAAATTTATGTTTTTCGCAAATTTTTCTTTACTTTTGCTAGAAGATGTTACTTCGTACCAAATTTCAAGATTCTGGGTTCACGAGAAGTACTCTGTAGGTTTTGATTCCCTTGCGAGTGTCGAAAAACTTGAAAATTAGCGGCATAAACGGCTGTACCTTTTGATTGCGTTGGCTTAGAAGTTTGATTTTTTCACAGCTTTAATGGACAGTAGACTTAAGTATTTGATATGAATTTCAGCTTATTACCTTCAGGCGTTCCTGAGAAAAGGGGTCGTGACAGACAGATAGACAGACAGACAGACAGACAGAGAGACAGACCGACAGACAGACAGACAGACGGACAACAACGTGATCCTATAAGGGTTCCGTTTTTTATTTTGAGGTACGGAACCCTAAAAAGTAATTGAAAGTATGTATATGTATAGGGTGACTTTTAATTAGTTCTTGATAGCAAAAGATATGCATGTACTCATGATACTGAACAACTTACCCCAAGGAACATAGGTCGAAATACGAAAATCAAGTTTTGACTAACGTGTTTTTTTAGGCGATTTTTGCTCGATTTTTTGTTTTGGCTGTATCGGACTGCCGTATATTTAAAACAAAACGAAAATCAACGAAATTTCAACTATACAATAAATATTATGTGGTAGTACGGAGCCCTCGGTGCACGAGTCCGACTCGTACTTGGCCGGTTTTAATGTTTTCCTTTCAAAACTACCTACCTAGAGCAATCAGTGGAGGTCCTGGCCATGTCATAGTTTACTCTACCTACCCTCAATAATAAACTTAATAATATGTTTTACTTAATCAATCGATCTGTAATTAACTCCACAAGTATATTGGATTTTTTTTAGGTTGATCTTTGAGTTAAATAAAAGAATAAAAATAATTGGCAAAAGGGACCCACCCACCTCACAAGGTGAATTATATACATATTTACATATTTACATATTTACATATTTAACATTATAATTAATTATTCAACCGGAACATTATCCAGTTTCGTCATGTCCGCCAACTTAAACCAGCTTGGCGTAAACTGGCTTACCTCGAGGTGGGTAGACTCCCGATTGCTAATCACCCATCAGCCGTATATATGTGAACTTCTCCTAAAACTTTGATACCGCGTTTTAGGATTTAGGTTTATAATTAAATAACTGCGCGGTATTATCTCACTTTTCTATGGCTATCTTTCGGGTAAAACATCAGTCAAAGTTATAATAAAATTGCATCGTCATCCGATTCACACAAGTATGCAAATTTAAAAGATTGAAAGATTTGGTCGCTGCAATAAACTACTTAGCGTAAGAAAAATTACAACAATATCAGCTGATTGTTTTATATGGAGTTAATTCTTTTTGCGAATTTCTAAAGCTTGCTGTATCTTTGTATAAATCAGCGAAAAATTTAAATAAAAATACAATGCACTCGTATCGTACCTATACACTCGTTTTTCAACAGCATTTTATGTCCCGCATAAGAATGCAAGTAATTTGAATTTAGTATGGAAAACGAATCGCCTTACGGATCATTTTTCGATTTAGAAATCCGTTTGCCAAATATTTAGCTTGAAAGCTTAATTTTTTGTTGGACTCAAGTGTGTGTGTCCGTCCCCCCCCCCCGCGCCCTGGCGGCTAAACGGTCGTGATTGGAAATGTAAAAACCGGCCAAGTGCGAGTCGGACTCGCGCACTGAGGGTTCCGTGACATAATTGTATTAGTTGAAATTTCAGTAAGTTAATGTGCTAGATTTTTTGAGTCCGACACGCGCTTGACCAAATTTTATTATATGTTGTTATTTTATAGCCTATGCCCTATAAACATACCAATTTTCAAGTTTGTAAGTGTTCCCGTTTTTAAATAGAACTAAAACAAAAATCGCCTCAGCAACCATCCAACTTGACCCCTCTCTTATATGAATGTTCTTGAAACGGGAGCTCACCACAATTGGTTACCATTAGTTGTGAGAAAAGTTGTAATATTTAATGATTTCATACTTTTCCCATTATTTGTACTGTGAGACCTAGCTTCTTGCCAAATTTCATAATTTTAGGTCAACGGGAAGTACTTACCCTGTAGGTTTTTCATTTTTGAATAAATGTATGGAGATGAGGACATAAAATGCTATATCTTTTGATTGCGTCGTTGTAAAAAATTTAAATTTTCAGATCTTGTATGATTCATGGATCCTAATATATGGTATTAATTTCAACCTGATAACTTTACCCGTTCGTGACATAAAGGGTTTTGACAGACAGACAAACAGACGGACAACAAAGTGATCCTATAAGGATTCCGTTTTTTTCTTTTGAGGTACGGAACCCTAAAAACAAAAAACTGTAATAAAACAAATATGCCGGTTATCCCATCAGTTCCACAATAAATTCTCTTATCAGAAATTGAATATGAAATCTGCGCAACGTTCCACTGAGTGTAACGAGACATCACTAGCGTAAACAAAGCAATAGTGACCTTATTTCGTACGGGCTAGAATTTAATATCTGTGTATAACGTACTCGCGATACAGTCGCTGCGTCGCGCCGCAATGGGTAAACTTTATCGATTTTCACTTTTTTATTTTAAAACACTTAAAAATATTTTGTTTAAAGTGAAAAGTTTTTGAAGTAAGCATACAGGAGATTCTAGAGGCAGAACCTATCGGATCAACGTCTGATGACGCCGCCTATGAGACGATGACTTCATTGATTATGTAAAATGTAAGAAGTATGGCATTAGCAGAGAGTAAGACTAGCCCTTGTCCCGTGTGTTGCCGGCAAAGAATAGTACCAACCCATACATACCCGTAGGTGTCGTAAGAGGCGACTAAGGGTTATAAACTGGAGGATGGGCAGCAGCATCCTCCTTTGTATCTTACATCTTACCTACAACCGCGGTCCATGGTGCCAGCCGTAACGCTAACAAGCGAGGTGACTATGGTACTTCCCCTCCACATTTTTCCAGCAAAAGCTAGAATCCTGGGAGCTCCCTGTCCTGTAGTGGACGTTTCATGGGATGTTATGATGAAGACTAGCCCGTTAATGTGGTTGGTAGTGAGCCGAGGGTTCTATCCCCGCTTGTTCTGTGTCTGGATGTTATTTATCTGTTTGTGTATGTATATCAGTCTCTGATACCCTCTGCTCTGCTTAGTTTGATATCAGTGTGTGAAATGTCCTCAAATATTAACAAAATGATTAGACCTGATCTTTCTTCTTCTTTTAAATATTTGAGACTTGATCTTTAAGGCGAAGTAATATCTGACGGAAAGTGAAGTTGGGGAGGCGGCGGCGACGCGGGCGGTCTCCCATGTGTGTCCCGCACCGGGCCCAGCCCGCACCCGCCGGGAATCCAATAAACAGTCCCGCAGAATCATTTTGCGGAATTGCGGGATTCCGGGCAGAGTGTTAATTTTTGTAATTGCCTCTGGCTCTACGAGTATTGGGTTATACTAGTATAACAGATTCTACTAAATTGCTTTTTTTCTTATGCATTATTGCGTCAATTTAATAAATATCAAATGGAGTGGAATTCCGAAATTTTTATCAAAGGATCCCGTGAACTTTTGCAGGGAGTCTAGTTATTAAAACGTTAAGCTTAAAAATACCTGTCGGTGTTTTTAATTAAACAAAGTGACCTACTGGGTGGGTGTTAGTGGCAGCTGCTCTTTATTATCATGCCGTTCGGATAAAGGAGTGATCACACCTAGCTGAATTCAAAGACTAATTCGGCATACATTGCTCGTTGAAGTAAGAATATTGCAATTAACATAACCAAGCCTCCCAGCTATGTATGCCGAATTAGTCTTTGAATTTAGCTAGGTGTGATCACGGCGGCGTCAGTTTGATTTGACTTACTGCGGGCGCTTACAATTACGGTTTATGGCTATGAGCGCTTTTTGTGCCGAAGTTGGAGAAGAGGGCGTCTCGGCCATGTCACGTCACGTCTCCTCTGGGAAATCATAATTTGACGCAACTGGCCGAACGGTACTCGTTTGCTCGGATAATGAAAAGGGATTTCGATGCGCAATGCTCACGCGTCACGCACAAAATGTTGAGTGAAATTCCTGTGATAAACTGGGTGGGTATCTCGGAACACGTTAGAAGTTGTAACAGGCAGGTTTAATTTCCTTAGCGGGGTGAGTGTTCGCTTGGATGTTTTTATGCGACGCGGAACGGACGGCCAGAGCTGAGAGATACATTATAACAATGTGAGCGAAATTATCGTGATAAGATCGAGGCAGTAGAGAGGGGTAGGGTGAAGGGATGCTCTTATCCATTGCTCTATATGCAGGATTAACATATTACATGTGTACAATGTTTGAAAAATTTGTTGACAAGGTTCATATCTAATGATTTCACTAATAAGCTTCGTATTTTTTTTCGATTTCTGTAAAAATGTAAAGCGGAAAAAGTACTGACCCATTTTCTTTGCTCTTCAGTGTATAGAACTTAAATGTATTAATTTTTCCTTCAGAATCATTGAATTTGTGAATAGAAATAAAAAAATGTTCATTTTGTTTCAGGTATGTTAATAGGAGCTTGAGTTCATCTAAGTAAGTATTTTCGGCTCAGCTGTGTCTGACTACTTCACAGACGACTAGAATGGAATGGAGAACTTTGTGGGCGATGTAGTAATAGTGGACAAATCCCGAACAAAATATTTGCTCTTCATTGACTTTTAGCTTTGCAACCCCTTGTACAGTCAAGCTTGACACTTAGGACTTTCGTGCCGTTCTTATCCCTAACATACCGTTACTAGTACTACAAATGTTAAGCACGAAATGCTCTTGACTGTACTCGTACGTCCTTAGGGCGATCATCGGCGCGCTAGAAAAATTATAAAACGTCATTTTTAGATACGGTTCCATGTGTTACCGGGAAAACCGGTATAATGAAAATACATAGAGTGTAGTCCCAACCTATGGTCTCAACTGGTTGAAGAGCAAGCATATATGTTTAGGGTCCGTTCTGTACCCAAAGGGTGAAAAATGGGATCCTATTGATATGCCTCTGATGTCTGTCTGTCAGCGGGCCAAAATAAAAAAGTAACGGAGCGGCTTCCCTACTACAAACGTGTTTATAGGCGATTTTTGCTCGATTTTTCGTTTTAGCTCTATCGTAAAAACGGGATCATTTACAAGCGTGAAATTTTTTATATTATTAGTGCATAAATTATAAAATAACAACAAATAATAAAAACAGGTCAAGTGCGAGTCGGACTCAAAAAACCTAGCACAGTAAGTTACTGAAATTTCAACTAATACAATTAATATTATGTGGTGGTACAGAACCCTTGGTGCGCGAGTCCGACACGCACTTGGCCGGTTTTTTGTCAATTATTGTTTGTCAAGCTTAGTTGCCATGGCGCTGGTGGTCGAAAGGGATTAAAATTTAATGGTAGTAGTTAGTCGCCGCCTGCCAACGTATGTCATATTTTTCGTACGTATGAATATGTAAATCTGTGTTAATTTCACCGCAATGTTATGTTTGTTTTTGTCCCCCGAGTGGGATTAGCTCCTCATTTATTTGTTGATAAATGTTGAAGCTTTCAGTGTGGACTGAAAGATTAACACGTGCCTAATAGCCCGCGTAGTCTAGTAGTTATAACACGAGTCAATGCCAACGCTTACCAACACATTTTGCAGCCATAGAACCAGACAAACCACCACGAACCAGACGAACCAGAGTATATTTGACGGAAAAAATAACATTGTTTTACAAATTTGTTTTTTCTGACAGCTTTAGCTGATTACTTCCTTACATAGCCTTGATATAGCTGCAAAATTTTGGTAAGCTTTGACATTGACTCGTGAAACGGAATTACGACTTTTAATGATGAATTAGAAAGTCACGGTAACAGTCGTTAATTACCTGTCAGAGGACTTTGGTGGTCAAACAACTCTGGCACCAGGGAGGCCTTTGCCCAGCAGTGGGACAATAAGGGGCTATTCAAGATAAGATCGAGGTCAAGAGTAAGCCCATACACAAAAAAAAAAAACTGGCCAAGTGCGACGGCTCGCGCACCGAGGGTTCCGTACCACCACATAATCATATTTGTGTTAGTTGAAATTTCAGTAAGTTAATGTGCTAAATTTTTTGAGTCCGACACGCGCTTGACCAAATTTTATTATTTGTTGATATTTTATAGCTTATGAACTATAAACATACCAATTTTCAAGTTTGTGAGTGTTCCCGTTTTTAAAATAGAACTAAAACAAAAATCGCCCCCGCGACCATCCAACTTGACCCCTCTCTTATATGAATGTTCTTGAAACGGAAGCTCACCGCAATTGGTTACTATTAGTTGTGAAAAAAATGTTATATTTAATGATTTCAGACTTTTCCCGATTTTTGTACTGTGAGACCTAGCTTCTTGCCAAATTTCATAATTTTAGGTTAACGGGAAGTACCCCATAGGTTTTGCTTTAGTGCATAAATGTATGGAGATGAGGACATCCTGGTCAGCTTTTAGTTTTGGTCAGCTTTTAGTTTTATATAAAGCCCAAGTCCGATCGTGCATGGAGAATTGCTGTCACCTTTGGGATGGCTCAGCCAAATACCAGCTAGCCGCACTTGACTCGATAGATCGCAGAGCCAAGAAGCTCGTTGGTGATGAGATGCTGGTGAAAACCAAGTTTCACAGTCTGGCCCACCGTCGCAAAGTTGCATGTCTGTCGGTCTTCTACAGATTGTACTTCGGAGAGTGTGCTCTAGAGCTGCACGAGCTTATTCCACCATCTCCCTTCTACCATCGGGAGTCCAGACGCACCGCAGGATATCACCCATACTTGGTTGATATTCCGCACATTCGCACAAAGCGCTTTGAAACATCTTTTATAATGCGCACGGCTAAAGAGTGGAATTCTCTGCCTGCGTCTGTGTTCCCGAGTTCATATAACCCAAATCTATTCAAGTCGCAAGTGAATAGGCTTCTTCTGGGTAAGCTCGTTCCATTGTCGACCTCATCTCTGTCTTCAAGACTAGATCGAGGTCAAGAGTAAGCCCATTTAAAAAAAAAAAACATAAAATGCCATATCTTTTGATTGCAACGTTGTAAAAAATTGAAATTTTCAGATCTTTTGTGGTTCTTGGACTTGAATATATGGTATTAATTTCAACCTGATACCTTTACCCGTTCGTGAGATAAAGGGTCTTGACAGACAGACAGACGGACAACAAAGTGATCCTATATGGGTTCCGTTTTATTCTTTTGAGGTACGGAACCCTAAAAAAAGAAGAAAACCCCGTGTGGTGCCGGCAAAGAATAGTACCAACCCATCTCTGCCCGTGGGTTTCGTAAGGATGGGCAACAGCATCTTTGTGTATCGTATACCCCCTAATATACTGCGGTCAGCAACAATAGCGGTCGCCAGCCGCAACGTTTACAAGCGTGGTGACTGTGGTGAATCCCCTCCTAACTACCAAGAATTTTTGCTGAAGTTCTGGCGGGAGTTCCCTGTCCTGCAGTGAACGTGTTATGGGATGATATGGTGATGATGATAATTTACATAAACCTTTGTTGACTATAATTAATTCAGATTTTTCCTTTCGCTAACTTCGGAGATACGAGGGGGGGGAATGGTATTTTTTGGCATTTTTAATCATAGCTTGAAAACTATGAGTTTTAAAAATAATAACTAACTACTAATAATAACTATGAGTTTTTAATATAATAATGTACAAGTAAAATCCTTTCATATGATTCCCACTCGACATACTCGTAGTTTCGAACTACAATTTCAAATTTACAATAATAGCAATAATATTTATTTTGGTTTCCAATAAAGGGTCAATCAAACTATTTCAAATTTCAAATCGAAAGCTTGAGTGGTTGCTGAGATACACAGGTGTGATAAACAGACAGAAGAAGTCACACCATAAGGGTTCCGTTTTTACCATTTTGGTACAGAACCCTAAAAACAACAATGCAAGTGCATGAAACCATCAATATCATAACAAATAACGGTTGTTAGTTCGCTTACCATTTTTATGATTAATATCCGGATGGTCTGATGTGGGGGACGAATGTTGTGTTGTATCATACCGCCCCCCCCAGTTGCCACCCGCAAATAATTACACCCAACAATCATTACATCACATGATTCGTCGAAACATATTCTGTTTGCATAGAGGATATACCACAGTCAATATGACCAATTCGGTATATCATGTTCAATTCAGGATGTTGGGTAGTACAGACATCCGAAAACTGAAAGGGAATGATCAGTCAACATAACTGAACAACTTTCAGCGAATACATTTTTAAGGAAATGAAAAAAACTGGCCTCTTCATACAAACTGTCCAAAGGAGTTTGCAAGTTTGTATGGAGAGGCCGTAGATTATATAGAGGTCAAGGAGGTTTCTATTCTTTTGAAATATATTTAGTTACGTTGACTGCCCATGCTGCAACAGCTGCGTGCGTACCTTGCTGCCACAATCTAAGCGACGATATGCGCTTTTTATTTAAAAAAGAAGGCTATTAAAGCATTTGTTATTGAAAAATCGCCCAGCAGTTAAACAATTAGTTGGTTTACGACAGTTAGTTTTGCTACTTTATATCTAGAGCAGCGAATGGCCTGTTGATGTTTAGACGTCGATCTCACGTTTAAGCCGCGGTCTCACCTAACTGAATTCAAAGACTGATTCGGCATACATTGCTCGTTGAAGCAAGGATATTGCAAATAGCATAACCAAGCCTCCCAGCACTGTATGCCGAATTAGTCTTTGAATTCATTTAGGTGTGATCGTGGCTTTATACTGCGTTATTTTTTATCATCCAGGAAATTTTAAGACATGGTTCTGCCCGTGACCCTGAACTACTTTCCCAAGAATCATAGGACTAAATACGAATGACAATATCGTCCTCTCAAAAAATGTGATATCAGCTGATGCAGTTTGTATGAGAAGTCGAAAAATTATTTTCGTATTTCGACCTATGTTCATTGGGAAAAGTTGTTCAGTTTCATGGGCATAACCACGTTTAAAACTTCCGGGTTGATAAAAAAAATAACAGTGTATTGCGGCGAAAAATCAAAGTAAATCAAATATCTACTTATTTTAATCACGCGACGCTTTCATATTTTGACGTCAACAATTCCGGCGTTATTCAGAAAGTTGAGACGCTGAGATATTCGTAACTCGCGGATGCAAGGCGGGCTTGCGGTGGTAGAGTGGTGTGGGCCGGATCCGGATCAGATCGCAGGCGGCAACAAATCAAACAACTCACCAAACAGTACGCTGCACAATGCTCTGGCGTGCTGTCGCAGAATGAACTGCCTTCCTCCGCAAAGATGTAAGCTTTGTTGCTCGCTGTACCAACTTGTGTCGTCACGAGTGCCTGCGACCGGCCGCTGGACATGCTATATGCCCTGCCGAGTTACATCACATCGCATTCCCTTTAAACTCATGATCAGGGAATGCGGAGAATGTTGTTCGGCCCCAACGGCAGTGTAAGCCAGCGCGAGTGAGGGTGTCCGCTTTCGACCGATATTCAGTTACCGGTTATCGGAAGAAATAAGCTACTCGGACGTGATCGAGGTTACTGCTTGGTTTTCCTGCCCTATAGATAGCCAATAAAGGAAGGAAAATACGAGCGATTCATTATTTTTAGACTTTTTTCAATTCTACCGACACGAAAGGTCACCAGGATCTAAAATATGCTTGGGTGTTCCAAAGGGCTCCGTTCTGGGACCATTTCTATTCTTGTCTGATAAAATCCGACCACAGAAACCTTAGTAAAATGATTTTGGTGGCCTTTTCGCCTTCTATAACTGTGTACCTATCCTTTTTAGCGTGTGGCTTTTGGCGTTTGCCCCGAGCCCCGCGCGGCTCACGTGGCGGCTTAGCGCGGCTCAACTTTGGCTCGCCACACCGCACCGCGCCACTCTACCTGCCCGCTTTGTAAACAATTCCCCCAGTTCACAAAACCTTTATCCTCCCGCTTGATGCGAACAAAGCGGTATTTAAACTATTCGCGCTCTCATTTAATGAAAAAATGTCGTAACAATTATTCCAGCGTTTTGCAATATTATTTTTACGACGGGTCAAGTTCGAGGTAGACTCGCGCACCGAGAATTTTGTTCCAACTATCCGTGTTTTATAATTTTGGGGTAGATTTGTTAGGCATGGCTGTAAGAAAATGAGTGATCGTAAGCTGGTCGTGCCCCGTGTGGTGCCGGCAAAGAATAGTACCAACCCATACATACCCGTGGGTGTCGTAAGAGGCGACTAAGGGTTATAAACTGGAGGATGGGCAGCAGCATCCTCCTATGTATCATACCATCTTACTTACTGCGGTCACCTACAACCGCGATCCATGGTGCCAGCCGTAACGCTAACAAGCGAGGTGACTATGGTATACTTCCCCTCTACGTTTTTCCAGCAAATGTTAGAATTCTGGAGGGTGCGGATGTCCTGTAGTGGATGTTTCATGGGATTTTGTGAAGCTGGTGGTGTGGTACATGCTGAAGAACATACCCTCACGTATCTGACGAACCAATAACGGATAGATAAATAAATAATGTTATCTTAAGAGATTAGACATTACTTCTGTTTGGCACGTAAGGAATATGTTATAAGTTTGTATATAAGGAATATTAAGAGCAGTAACCTGGTGGAAAAGTAAAGGGTCAGACGAATGGTAAAGGTCTGGTATTTGCCTCCATCGAGTACCATACAGTTTCCATACATGACCGAAGTCAGGGCAGGTGGTAGGACCAGAGCCACATACGGCTTCGTATTACGTACACCCAACAGCACGTCAGTAGAAATACTTTGGACTTAATGTCATGACAATAGAGTTAAAAATGTTTCCACTGACGTGCTGTTGACTGTTTTTCTCATCTTCACCGCCCAGCTGTAGCTACCAACATGGCTTTACGGCTCGCGAACGGTTTGTAGCATATAATTTCGTTCATTAGATCGTTGGTACTAGTTCAGCAGGTTACTTCTTCTTCTTTTCGTGTCGACGCAAATCCAATAGAATTAAAAGAATGTTGCCCAGTACTCAGCTACGAGAACGGCATTTTGTGTAGCTTCTATCAGTTCGTCCCGCGTGCAGGTGCTAGGGCACGCGGGGCAGGATGTAAGGTGGGCCATACTCTTAGATAAGTAAATTAGTTATCTATTCGTTAGATGTCCGCAAAAAACGATCTGCCAAGCAACATATTTTTTATCCTGAATATTGTAGTAGGTAACAACGTATGAGACTGACAAAGCGGTATTTTTATAACCCTAAACAACGTGTAAATAGTACAAAGTGGATAATAAATTCCCGCCAATAGACATGGGTCGGGGGCAGGGTCGGTCGGGATAGTTGTTACATTTTTGGCGGGAGGACGCCCGGATTAACCTGTCCGCATCCTGGATTATCCCGGTTTGACGTCCCCGCCCCCGGATAACGGGAACAAGTGTATCGCTGTCGGTTAATCTTCTGATTGTCAGGACTGTGGTCAGGACAATATCGACGCCGGCCGGACCGCGGTTTTTTCCCCACACTCCACAAGCCGCTGCTGTTATATTGGGAAGTCAGTTATCCATAGAAAAAATAAATTATAGTTAAACCTTTTCGGCTTCTTGTGTAGGTTAAATGCAACTACTAGGGTGGGTACATGCTAAGAAGCTAAAGGCTCAGAACAGGTCAGAATGCGCTTGCTTTATTACGAAGAAAATTTAAAGATAGAAATACTATTCTGTGCTTCGCTGCGCCTTCTGGGTCTCGGCATACGCCCACCCATATTGTTCTATGGATTTACTAGTTAAAAATAAAGAAATATTTTTTATTGCTCACATATTTAAAAAAAGAGAGCTTATCTGCATAAAAGATTTCTTTCAGCCAACCTATCTGGTTTGGTCGCAAAAAAAAATTAAAATGTAGTCTATCGTACGTATCCACTAAACCTTTACATTGACAATTGAGGTTATTTCGCTTATTAATCGTCTTGTAATTTTAGTAAAATAAGTAAAAGGTCACGTGACCAAGTAATACACCTGGTCATAATAATAAAGTGCGACATGCGACACAAATAAAATACCTACGTACTCGTGTTCCCGTTTGATTAACTTTAGAGCATTAAAGCAGTGGAGACTGTTTGCATAATTCATTGAGGATTAGCCGCAATAAAACGTGGAGGGGTGCAAGTATCCGTGAGCGAGCGTGCAGGGCCGGGGCGAGGGCGGGTGGGGACACAGAGCGTTGGCGCACCTCTATCTTAGCCGGCCCAGTTCCGGCGCGGTCTCATTCCATGCTATTAAACGAGCAATATTTGTAATCGGGTTCCAACGATTTTAAATTTTTGTGGACTGAAAATCAAGGTTTTGTGTGTGGGAAAATTTAATTTCTCCAGTTTTTTTTTTTATTTAGTCTTCGGAAAAAGAAAATAGCGCGTCTCAGAAACCCTACATAGGCAGATTGTTTCGATGTAGTTTTTCTACTCTACACTAAATGGCGCTAAAACGTTTTTCAATGCAAAAACAAATTACTAGCAGAGCTCGGCTGCCCAGGTACTCCCATTAGAACGTGGAGGGGAGGGCTGCAAGTATTCTTGAGCGTGCGTCTAGATGAGGGACGACGTTGGGGCGGGAAAACGGGGCGGTGGTGGTGCACCTCTACCTTAACTGGTCCTGTTCTAACGCGGTCGCATTGTTAATTGTTTAATTTTGTTCAAATTTAAGTGAGAGAATTAAATCTCCAAATGCTCTGTAACAGAAAGGGTACCAAGAAGAACCTACCAAGCCTGAAAATACGAATCTGAACCACACCATGAAGCTGAACATAGCTTTTCAAAAGGAACAAATATTTGACCCTTTTCACGAAAAAGAGCTTTCAGCTGAGGCACTTTGAGAAGCTGCTTTTTATTTCGACTAGAATTTCTTTCAGATTACACTTTTCATAAAAAGTAAAAACTAAAAATGTTCTTATTTTGTAATAATGTTCAATACAAATAACCGCCACGTTTCGTTGTACAGCTATCGCGAAAACCTGACGCATTGTAAAAACTATAAACGGTACGGTTATACGTTGTAAAACTATCGTTTAACCGAACCGTAATCGCGGCTCTTAACGATAATAGTAGCCAATTGGCGATTTCAATTACGGGGGGGCGAGTACCGCAGGACTTCCTACTACTACCTTCTCCCACCCCGCATCACACTATGTCGACGGAATTCGTTAGTTAACTAGACTTCAACCAGACCCTAGTGTTAATCCGTCGCTTGTTATTTTTCAAAAGCCACGTAGGTATATACCTATGCTTCGCGTTCGGAGTTAAACTTTTGTGGCCGATTATCATTTACCACAGAAAAGATGAAGAGGTATACTTACTATTAAACAAGCAATATTTATACAGGGTGTAAGTGTAAACACTATGATCCTGGAAACTGTTCAATCACACCATGAAACTGAACAACTTTCTCTATAGAACATAGATCTAAATACGATAAAAAAAATTGACTTCCCATAGAAACTGCACCAGTTAGTTGACTGCGAGTTTTTTATGGGAGATTAAAAAAAAAATTCGTATTTCGACCTATGTTCCTTAGGGAATGTTGTTCAGTTTCATGGTCTCAATGCACAGTTTCAAGGATCACAGTGTTTACCCTAACACATGGTATATATTATATCGGTGTGGTGCCGGTAAATAATAGTACCAACCCATCTCTATCCTTGCGTGTCGTAAGAGGCGACTAAGGGCTCATGAAGCGGAGGATGGGCAGCAGCATCTTTCATAGTATCGTACCATCTTACATACTGCGGTCACCAACAACAGCGGTCGCCAGCCGCAACGCTTACAAGCGTGGTGACTATGGTAAATCCCTTCCTGAGTACCACGTATTTTTGCTGGACTTCTGGAGAGAGATCCCTGTCTTGTAGTGGACGTTTTCATGGGATGCTATGATGTTATCTCTAACCAATTCAATGAAATTAACTTTAAGGGGGTTTTCGGGGACGAAAAATCGATCTAGCTAGGTCTCATAGATATGAAACCCCAGATGGGAAAGTTGGGATTATTTTAACTTCTTCGCCTCAGTGGTCTAGTGGTTAGTGAGTTGGTTTCTCAATCCAGAGGTTTGGGTTCTATTCTCGGCGGGGAAACAGTCATACAAAAATCCTTTTGTGAGACTCCTCCATTTTGATAAAGACGTTGCAGGCTGAATCAATGGCGGAAGAAGGTCTTGGAGCTCTCGGGCACAATCTCCGAAGCACAATCTATAAAAGACAAACATGTTACGCTTTGTGACGGTGGGCCAGATTGTGAAACTAGGTTTTCACCAGCATTTTATCACCAACGAGCTCCAATGTCAAAGGCTTTGGTAACCTATCCATATCATAGTGATGACCGTCACTGTTGTAGTTCAAATAATCGGGCTGTACAAAGCCAGTTTTATATTGCGTTATTTATATTGCGTGGAGTAGCCAGTACTCGACTACATAGGTAGGTAGCTGTGCAGTGCGGGACCAGATGCGACAGCGATAGAGCACGCCCGGTACCCCGGTACCCCGCGCCCCCGGGTGGCGTCGGCCCGTGGCTACGGCTGATGATTACACAAATATAGTGCGGTCAGTTAGCTGTTTCACGTAGACACGATTTACAATTTCACCAAATTTTTTTCAAGTACTAGTTTGGTACATAGCTCTCAATTTTTGATAGGAGCCAATTCTTGAATTTCAAAAAAATTTCATAGAAAATTCAAGAATTGGCTCCTATCAAAAATTGAGAGCTATGTACCTAACTTGTACCTGAAAAAATTTAATGCAATTTGGTGAATTTGGCGATATAAGACTACAAGGGACCGAACTATAATACATGTCGTCTGCGTACTGTGCCAGCTCAACCATGTTTCGCACCTCATTTTGCACCGAATCCATTCATTCCATTCAACCACAGCTTCCTTACTAATCAGTCTCGATTGCGAGTGGCATAATATCTTCATTAATTAATTACAAAATGCTATTTGCCCGTCTTATACCGGCAAAGAATAGTACCGACCTATCTCTACCCGTGGGCATTGTAAGAGGCGACTAAGGGTTAATAAACCAGAGAATGGACAGCAGCATCCTTCTGTGTATCGTATTATCTTACAATCTGCGGTCACCTACAACCGCGGTCCATGGTGCCAGCCGTAATGCTAACAAGCGTGGTGACTATGGTCCTACACAATGTTTCAGCAAAAGCTGGAATTTCGGAGGGAGCTCAATGTCCTGTAGTGGCCGTTTCATGGTATGTTATGATGATGATGATTTGAAAAATATATTTGTGTTAACACTTCCTTTGTTTGGATATTTCTGTAATGTAGAAAATCTCAAAATTCACAACCACAGACATTATTCGAACCTGCGTCTTTTCGTTTGTAGGTACTGGAGATACTTAAACTAAACTTGTTTAGTACCTATTATATATTCTATGCTTAAACCATCTAGGCTACCAAGATCCTGCCCGACCTGATGTAATGTACCAAAAATAAATCAAATTCAAAAATGTTTTACTCATTATATTATAAAAAATATCTCTTGATTACGTCAGTAAATTAAATTAGTGGGAAAAAAGAAAAGAGGCCCAGTAGCCCCAACTTGGTTAAGGCATCTCTGGTACATACACACCAAAAAACAAAAGTTCAAATCCTACCTGTGCTTATGAATTTTACTATTTTCTATTTCAAAGTGCTATTTATAATATGCTTGAAATTTTCCTGAAAATGCCTGGCTACTTTTCAGTCTGTTTGAGTTATAAGTGTATTTAATGCAAGTTTCTCGTTTGCACTGAGATAAATTACCATCCGTCGCCGGCGGCCGTCTTCACTTATAATTTTACGTAAAAATAGGGTAGTCATAACTTTCATGACACCATTTTATTTTGCTAATAGATGTTTACCTCGATCAACCGTGGGGGACATAAGTGAAAAAAACCCGGCCAAGTGCGGGTTGGACTCGCGCACCCAGGGTTCAGGGCCGTCTTAAGCTTTGTTGAGGCTCTTGGGCACACAAGATTTGGGGCCCTTTTGGGAAGTAAAGAAAAATAATGATACAAAGATTTTTCAGCAGCTATCCAATACCAATTTATTAAGTATAGTTATCTTTAAATCTGAAATCTGGTAGGTACTCATATATTAACAATTAGATAAGCAGGAATTCCTGTGCTGCATTTTTTAATAGCATACTATGCAATTGCAAGTGATTTAAAGGTGGATCTACTAAAGCGAGGGCCAGAGATGAATCACGAGCAAGTAAAAGATTCTAAAAACTGAATCACGACCGCAGGGATCTAACAATCCGCAGTGAGTGTTAGAATCCTGAGCGATGCGAGTGATTCATGGCCCTCGATTTAAATCCCTTTTGTTCAAGAGTTGCATAGTATACCTTATACTGTGACTACGATAAAAATAAAGATTTGAGCGAAAATACACATTCAAGGAGGTTGTATAACATTGAGACGGAGGTTCAATATATTGGTGTGTTCTAAATTCAATGCAAAATACCTCCATACTAAAATTCATGGACCTCCATACTAAAATGTATGGATTTGTATAAAATCCTAAAAACGTAAAATTTTTATCTTTCTCTCTGAGAAATGTGTGACATGGGACTAATAAATGCTACTACCACAGTTTTTCTGGTGAAAACACTTACTATTCAGGAAAAAAACGTGTTTTAGAGAAGGAGAAGTTGCACTCTCACAAGACCTTTCGGCACTCAATGGGTACTACAAAAGGTGGCGCCTCTGTCCGAACCCGGCAAAGTCTGAGGTAATGGCCTTCCATCTCACAAACTGTATGGCCCGACGAGAGCTGGAAGTGTTCTTCAATGGTGAAAAAGTGCGGCATAACTTCACCCCGAAATACCTAGGGGTTACACTCTACAGGTCTTTGACTTACCGAAATCACCTGGAAGTCACAGCACAGAAAACGAAAACCCGGGTAAACTTAATCGGTCGATTGGCAGGCACATCATGGGGCGCCCGGGCCGATGTACTTCGGACATCTGCACTAGCTTTAGTGTTCTCCACAGCTGAGTTCTGTGCTGCGGTATGGTACCGCAGTGCACATACTTCTAAAGTGGACGTGCAGTTGAACCGAGCGATGCGCATCGTCTCGGGTACGTTGGGCCCTACCCTCACACCGTGGCTTTCAGCTCTCTCCCACATAGCGCCCCCTCACCTTAGGCGCGCTCAAATCGCAGCGGGCGAGTTGATGAAAACGGAGAACTGCAAACTTCCGTACCAAATGCCGATCAGAACCAAATCGCCTAACATAACGCAAGCCCATTTGGTCTGACCCCGAAGTTCGGCAGTCCTCAGACATTCGCTCGTCCTGGCTGGCTGAAAGGCAAACCCTAGAGTGCTCTGCGGGTGTGGTCTCGGACCCGTCTGAACAAGTTCAAGGCTTCAAATCCAACAGACGTATCTGGACGACGCTAAACCGCATCCGAACGGGTGTAGCCCGATGTAACTACCACCTTCACAAGTGGGGTATAGCGGGCTCACCCGCTTGCGATTGTGGAGCGTCAGAGCAGACCACGGCACATATTGTAGGAGAATGCCCCCTTAGACGGTTTCCTGGCTCATACGAGGAACTTCACGGGCTTTCTGCGGCGGCTGTAGGTTTTGCATTTTTGCATAAATGTATGGAGATGAAGACATAAAAAGCCATATCTTTTGATTGCGTCGTTGTAAAAAATTTAAATTTTCAGATCTGGTGTGGTCCACGGACCTTAACATTCATTATCAATTTTAACTTGATAACCTCTTCTCGTTCGTGAGAAAAAGGGTCTTGACAGACAGACAGACGGACAACAAAGTGATCCTATAAGGGTTCAGTTTTTTTATTTTGAGGTACGGAACCCTAAAAAGGAGCGAGTCTGACCCGCACATGACCAGTTTTTATTATTTGTTGTTATTCTATAGCTTATCTACACTAATATTAGGTCTTTACCTATGAAATTGCCGTTTTGTATGGCGAATTTTAAGTAAACTCAATTTTCAGTACTAACATTTTTGCATTTTTCTTAGGAATTATAAATCCAATTTTTTTAATTTTTTTAAGCATGATTGGGAAGACATTAAGCTAACAGAAACTTAAATTTAATTTTCGAAAAATATTATCTGTAAAAAAATATAACAAATCTAATGATGAAATCGGACGACCTTTAAGACGAACAATTTTCAAACCTTTAATTTTATATATCAAACTAAAAATAAAAACTTTATTTTATGCGTAAATTGATAACCTTGAAGTCAACTTTCAAATATAAGACAAATGAAAAAAATTGCATTAGAATTATAGGAATTATGATCTCATTAATCTGTAAGAAAATTTCGGCAATTTCATAGGTAAAGACCTATTATTATAAAGAGGAAAGATTTGTACCTATTTTTGTATGTTTGTAATGAATAGGCTCCGAAACTACTGGACCGATTTGAAAAATTCTTTCACCATTAGAAACCTGCATTATCCGGGATGAACATAGGTTATAAAATATTTAAAAAAAAGTTAGGGTTCCGTATGAAAACTTCGATAATGTAACCCAAGGTGTGAAAAAAATACTAAATAGCATCCTTATATCGAGTACGCCGCCGAAACTATTAACAATAGAGCAAAGTAATGTACTACAGAATTATAGAAGCCATCAATATCTACAAAAAGGTCCGCGATACCATATGTCTTACTATTACAGTTATGTCACAATAACTACTTTTTCATGTTAAAATATGTAATAGTAACGCCGGTACAAACTATATAGGCCACATTATTCGTACCTATTAATCCTTATCCAAATAAATGATTTCCTATTCAAGGCTATATCAGTACCTGTAAATAACTTTTTGAATTATTCAAATCGGACATACCATTCAAAAGTTATCATGAGTGTAATCGTTATCAAAATTGAAATTAAAGAAATATCTACAACAAAGAATAGACACGAAAAATTTGACTGGTCAAGTGCGTGTCGTGCCGTGTGGTAGCGGCAAAGAATAGTGCCAACCCATCTCAACCTGTAGGTGTCGTAAGAGGCGACTAAGGGTTTACAAACCGGAAGATGGGCAGCGACATCTTTCCGTGTATCGCACCATCTTACATACTGCGGTCACCAACAACCGCGGTCCATGGTGCCAGCCTTAATGCTAACAAGCGTGGTGACTAAGATACTTCCCCTCCACATTCTTCTAGCAAGGGCTAGAATTCTGGAGGGAGTTCCCTGTCCTGTAGTGGACGTATTATGGGATGTTATGATGGTTTTGATGAAGTGCGTGTCGGCTCGAGCGAATTTAATGCACTTCTGCGTGACTAAGATGGTATGACTGCCCATAAATAGGACAGTATTTTTACCTTAGTGGTACGGAACCCTCGGTGGGAGTCCAACTTGCGATTGGCTGGTTTCTTTAGTAACCCCCGATGCAACAAGAACCTATATCTACCCGTGCGAAGCCGGGGCGAACCGCTAGTATTACATAAAGGTGTTTCTCATCTCTCTCTTAACATTTGTTAGGATGCTAAGTTCCTCTGTTCTGAGTAACTTATAAGTAACGTCTGTATATTATATAAAATTCAGCTGGATCTTGATACTCATTGATTTGCGCAGGGTTAGTCCTGTTTTTCCTTAGTTTAAAATTACCCCGAAATGACGGGAAAATATCTCATTGCTTCGGAAAACCGGTAACAACCTAAATACGAAATCCACGCGAGCGAAGCCGCGGGCAACAGCTAGTATAGTATAAATTAAATTAAATATCGTTTAATTCAGGCAATATAGGTTGTTGTGATGTCTCAGAACAATAACTAGTGATGAACTAAAGTGACATATATGGAAACGTGTGCGGCACTTTGAACAGTCATAGTGATAGTGTTTTAACTATTATAGCTACAATGTATGCGTATATGACGCATCACAAGTGTAAAAACTTATATATTGACGTATCTGCTGCAAACTTGTCGTTTGGCCGGCACCTCGGGGAAAGGGCTCTTATACATTATTCTTTCTCCAACGCTTAATTAAATATTTGGTGTGCCATGTGAGGCCAGGCGGGCGTCTCCGCGGGAGCCCTGAAGAGATTGCCGCAATTAGGCTATTATGAGAACGAGGAAACCCTTTCTTTCATAAGGCGTGGCGCGTGATTGCTCGGTACATACTTGTGTGCGTGTAAATATTCACCGCTTCAGTCTTTACGGCTTCCTCGACGAGCTGCGATATTGCGAGGATCCGATCGTCAAATTGAATCCTTACGATCATGATAATGCTTTGCCCGGGGCTGCGATTGAGTGTAACTCAGTACTGATTTTATTCAAGTATCGGCTTTGATATTAAAACCTCGTTTCTCTTTTCTTTGTCTTCACAATTTTTGAACGTGCTTTTGATGGATGAAGCTTAAGCTAGAACTGGGCTTAGATAAAATTGGCTTTCTACTATCTCAAACGCTAGTAGAATATAATGAAAATGTATGGGATTGTTCGTCCAAAATACCGCAGTGTCTCAAGACGAAAGTCTTTGACCAGTGTGTGTTGCCAGTGATGACATGTGGCACCGAGACGTGGCCGCTCATGATGGGCCTTATCAGAAAGCTCAAAGTCACCCAAAGGGCTGTGGAAAGGGCTATGCTCGGAGTCTCTCTGCGCGATCGAATCAGAAATGACGAGATTCGCAGAAGAACTAAAGTAACTGACATAGCCCTGAGAATCGCTAAACTGAAGTGGCAGTGGGCAGGGCACATCACAAGAAGAACCGATGGCAGATGGGGCGTGAGGGTTCTAGAGTGGCGACCACGTACCGGAAGACGAAGCGTTGGCAGGCCGACGATCACAAGGTGGACCGACGATCTGGTCAAGGTCGCGGGAAGCCGCTGGATGCGAGCAGCGCAGGACCGGTCGTCATGGAGATCTTTAGGGGAGGCCTTTGTCCAGCAGTGGACGTCTTTCGGCTGATATGATGATGATGATGGTATGGGATTGACTTTAGCTAACGAAATGTTGCGTGACAGCTAATGTCAATCCCATTCATTTTGCGTTTGCGATAATAGAAAGCCACTTGTCTCAGGGTCCTGTCCTTGTCTAGTTGTATGGCTCCACTATATTCTCCACGATATTCATCAAGTTAATAAAAACGGAATATAGGAAATATGCTTTGGTAGTTAGGTACAGGCAGCCATTTCGTTTCGACTTTGTCCCTTGAAAAAAGTTATTAAATTTCAGACCATAGGTATATTCCTAAAACCTTTTATATCTAGTCTACTACTATAATACGTATTACTATGTTTAGTTTATTATTACATTCATTTTAAATTTTTCGTGGCAATTGTTATCACATAATTACTTGCAGACTCTGGAAATGTATTCCTGTCGTCAAAGGTTGCCTGTAAGAGATCGCTTGCAGCGATAAGGCCGCCTTTGCCCACATTAGGTTAAGCTGTCCGTGTATGTTTGTATTTTTCTTTTATGTGATCAATAAAGTGTACATCCATCTATCTATCTAGGGTTGACAAAGTTGAAGAAGTGATGGACCGTGAGACGAGACGTGCGACTTGCATGCGTCTTGCGTGCTTCGGAACGGGTTATGGTTTTACTTATAAACAACAGCTCTACACAACTTAATGCGGGAATATTGCCTAACTTATATTCAGAACACATTCGCAGCAAATGCAGAGTAGTGAGAGAGTTAGAGCAAAGCCTAAAACTCAATATTGAAGTTGGTGCTACAGTAGGAATATACATGCCGCAAGTTAGTTGTCAGTTTGTTAGCGCCGGCTGCAATTCGATTACTTCGCAGCAGTTAGCCGAATCTAGTTAATCTCGCTAGAGCTAATAATTCAGCGGGTAATGTAGATGGCTGAAGCTCGTCCTGTAGGTACAGTCAAGAACGCGTCATGCTTGACACGTTGGACTTCGCACCTTTTTATTTTAAACGTCTTGGAGATAGTCTCGCTGCATGTGTCAAGCTTGACCTGCTTTTAACTGTATCTACACTACACGCAAAGATTATGGACTCCATAGCGTTTCGCTCTATTTTACCTCACTACAGCAGAAAGGGGGGTTACGATTTTGACCTGCATGTATGTGTAGGTACCTACGAGTATATTCATCTAATCCGTCATAACTTCAAAACTACTTATTGTAATTTGACAAATGAGGTAGAAGCGATAAGATACAAGATGTCACAATCAATTGAATAAGGCGCCCTCTAAAGGAGATTAACTTACTATTTTTTTATTTAAATTATTTTGGGTATATAAATAAGTTTAGTGTACAAGCCCTTTCATTTGATATAAATATTGAGGGACATTTCACACAAGGTCATCTGATCCCAAACTAGGCAAAGCCTGTACTATGACAATCAGAGACTGATATACATACATAAATAGATAAATAAATATCCAACACTTAATGTATTTTTTTTTGTTCATATCTTCATCTCCTCTAGAGGGCGCCATATTCAATTTGATGTGACGTCTAACCCTAAAAAAAGCGAAGCTTTAGGGCAAAATGGCATAATATTATTGACCACGGCTATTATGTCTGAACATCAGAAATACCACAGTTTGTACATATTAATTTCGGATGAAAATATTTAATTTTGCTTGTTTCATACTTTTTCAAGATTTGTCAGTAGTCGGATTTTAGTTTTTAACAGATTTTTTTTATTTATTGCAAAAGATGATGATGTCCTCCTCGACGTAGATCCGTCGATGGCGACTCCCTGGACTCATAATTATTATACATCAATGTACTTCTGTGCAAACCTTCTTGTGCAAGTCTTTAAGGTGTTTTTTTTAACATTGTTGCTTTCGTTTGGATCAGTTTGTACTCTACACAATGTTGTAAACCGCGTAACGCAACGCCAAACGATAGCCAGAAGTAAAACTACTCGCTCAGAGCAAATCTGCCTCTCAGGGGATCAGGTAATGCTGTTACCAAGAGAAGGTAATCTACTTCCTAATTTCGAACGAGCTTGCTCCCACTTTTGTGTTACGGAAATCTTTGACTTGTTCGGCACTAACCAACTGGAATGTAAGTAGAACAAGCAAGCTACGTCTGGACTCATTCGAGATCCTTTCTGGCTAATGGTAAGTAATTACCAAGTTCGTAGGGTTTTCCCTCAGAGAAAAAAACTATAGAGTCCGCCATATACATATTCTGTATGAGCTAGTGAAGTGTAAAACGTCTCACTGTCGTCGTCTCACTGTCGCCCATGCTAGTCGGTCAAAAAACTCAGTTAAGTTTTACAAAAATCAAGACATCCTTAAAAATCTAATGTTTTAGTATAAACTTTGTTTGCGAAAGTGAAAATATGTCGTTTTTTACTTGTGAATTGATTATTAATACTAAGAACGGAAGCGTAAATAATCCGTAATAGCCATTTTATGCGTGATTTTTAACACCGTTTTTTCCTGAATGGTAAGTGTTTTCACCGAAAAGCTGTGGTAGTAGCATTTATTAGTCCCATGTCACATATTTCTCAGAGAGAAAGATAAAAATTTTACGTTTTTAGGATTGAAAAAAAAAAACATACATTTTAGTATGGAGGTCCCTCGCAAGAAAGTGATACGCTTTTGGCTCCCTCCTTAGCAGAAAGAGCTGCTACTTAAACCTCCTTGGGTTTTCCGAGAGTCATTTGTTTAATTCATGCGTATCGAGGAAAACGGGCGCCGCGTGCATTTGTGCGTGTGTGTATGAGCCTACTACCACAGCTCACGACAGAGCGTCACATTTTCTGAACAGTAAGCTCAAATTCATATGAAATGTGTTAAAAATGTGGATATTTCTGACTACCTGCTGTCTTAGAATGGTTTTCCAGTGTGTATTTTGGTTTTAAACGTGAACCTCGTGTAATTGAAAACAAATATTATCTTAACTGCAATAGGTTAAGGTATTTCGTAAACTCTATTAGACTCTCTTCCTTTGCTGCAGCTTTGCTTTAGCCATTGCATTCGCTCGCAGCCATTTAGTTCGATAAGTTATAGACAAAACATAAATACGTGAGAAGTACGGCCGCGAGACACGACTGGTGCGGGCTAATCCTCTGGAACCAATAAATACCTACTCAATTTTTGTAAACTCCAAAGAGCGTTAGCAGCTTACGGCTGTACCGCGGCTTACCGGGGGCTCAGAACTTCAGGACAACCCCCCGCACCGCCCGCTCAGAGGCAACTTTTATTTGCTGTCTCGCGCTCCAATTCTGCTCGTAGAGACACTCGCCGAATAATTGGAGTTTTTTATAATCTCCCAACGTAATCATATTACGGCGGGAGTTGGTTTCGGACGATAATCCCATCCATAGTACGTACCAGCGCCATTCAGTTAAGTCCGGGTATACTGATTCGTGGCGGGTTCCGGCGGTAATAACCACGCTATGTACCACGTGTGTATATTGAGAGCTTATGGACTAATTGAGCAGTACAGCTGATGTATGATGCTGAGTACGAACGAAGAAAAACACTATTTGCAATTTGCCTCTACGAATTTCCATTACGGCGGTGTCGTTTGTAGAAGGAGGCGCTTTGACTGGCTTTATTTATCAAACAAGCAGATTCTCCGCCGAAATAGACTTCGTATCTAGGTCACTTGGTGCATATTTGCTGCAGCAATGGATGTGAATTCGAGGCCAATCCACAAACGATCGAATACTCTCCCTGACCTGCCACTCGTGTCCTGATCGTCCGAGGATCTCCGTAAAATAAATAAGCCATTGTATGGTACTAGGCTATTTTTGGACCTAGCCAAATTTTAGCAATTGTCTTTAAAAGAAAAAAAAATTGGTCCCCCCATACAACTCTTGAGCCGGCAGTATTGAGATTTGTGGGATTACCAAAATATTTTCTCGTTTTTTAAGTTCAATAGCTATTCAGATTCGTGTTCTGAGTGAGATACTAAGGACCCTTAATAACAATTCACACTACAATTGTTTATCGACTCGATAAGACGAAGGTGAGATATTGACGAGACGTGCGTGCCAACAGCTGGAAATGAGGCAGGCCACTGTGATCATCAACGAAATGGGCGGTCTCTTTGTTCGAGGGTGGATGTAACGCGGATATATCCGAAAATACGCAGAGACGTCGATCCCGATCGTGTTATGCCTTTACGGCGCACTTGAATGCCGATGTGCCCATTGATCCATATTTTCCTTCAGGAAATGAGGAAAGTCGTGAATCGGAAAAGCGTTCTGGAACGGGTACCTTCAACGAGCATTGAAGAGGTCGTGCACCACACGGCTCATAGCTACTAATGGAAGGAAAACTAGCTAGGCTTTTGCAATTGACATTAATTTTTGTGAATTTGTTAATGTTTTCTAGTCGCTTTTTTGGGTTCCGTAGTCAACAAGGAACACTTATAGTTTCGTCATGTCCGTCTGTCCGCGGCTTACTCGTAGCTCGGAGACAGTGCTAGAAAGCTGTAATTTAGTACGGATATACATTTCATCCACGCCGACAAAGGGGTAAAATAAAATCTTGAAAAAACTCATATTTAGGGTACCTCCCCTACAAGTAAAGTGTGGGTGATTTTTTTCTCGTTTACCCCATCTCATAGTGGGGTGTCGTTGAACAGATTTATATCCGTTTGCGAAATATTTGGCTTTAAAGCGCAATCCTTTTGTTGGGAAAACTATCACAGCTAAGTAGGCTTCACAGATTAATGAGCTATAGCCGGAGAACTGGAAATAATAGAAATAGCAATCAGGCGCTAGTACCTCGCTGAGCATATATATTCTTTATTGTGCACAAATTACATAAAATTGTAGTTAACATAAAATTTGTTTACAAAGGTGAGCTTATCTCTATAAGAGATCTCTTCCAGCCAACCTAGCTGGTGTGAAAGAATGACATGAAAAGGAGCACAGGAATGTGCATTTAGAAGTGTGAAATTTAGCATTAGGAGGGTAAAAAGTTTATGTTATGAACGTTATGACTTATGACATACTTAATCAACAAGGTAGACCGACGATCTGGTCAAGGTCGCGGGAAGTTGTGGATGCGAGCAGCGCAGAACCGGTCGTCATGGAGATCTTTAGGGGAGGCCTATGTCCAGCAGTGGACGTCTATCGGCTGATATGATCAACACCTACTTTGCGATAAAAAAAATCGTAATAAACCTACGGAACCCTATAATGCGCGTGGTCCCACACGCACGTGGCCGGTTATTTCATTTTCGAGTCGCATCGCCACTTCGTTTCAATAACGTAACTAAGCTTGGCGTCTTAAATCTAATTTTGATTTCATTGATATTCTAGAATGTAATTTTATGTATTCTTTGGTAGTGGTTTAGGTTTTCATAAAATAGCTACGTTATAAACGGGAAAATGGATATATCGTTCCTTTAATATCAGGTAAAGTATACTCACTCTGACTTTAATATTGAATTCTCTGCCTGCGTCTGTGTTCCCGAGTTCATATAACCCGAATCTATTCAAGTCGCGAGTGAATAGGCTTCTTCTGGGTAAGGCCGTTTCATCGTCGACCTCATCTCTGTCTTCAAGACTAGATCGAGGTCAAGAGTAAGCCCATTTTCAATAAAAAAAAAAAAGAATATCTTGATAAGGGTGTCTAGACAAAGTGCCATTTGACGAAAGCAGACGTCATGGAATGTATGATATGACATTTGGCATAATTATTATTATATCATCCCATACATTTTATGACATTTTTTTTTTTCGCTTTCGTCATCTCTTAAATGGCACGTATTTAAATGAAACCATAGATTTTTCTTGAAGGGAGCCAGAGAAACTACTGGCACATGAGAGATAACATCTTAGTTCTCAGGGTGGGCGAAGCGCTTTGCTGTCTTATTAGTGTCAAATTATGTCACTAATAAGACAGTGGGTGCTATATATTTATGTTACAAGCTACTTTACAAGTGAGCAAACTAGCAGGTGGGCCTGATGGTAAATAAATGGTCGCCACCCCATTTATTTACCATCAGGCCCACCTGCTAGTTTGCTCACTTGTAAAGTAGCTTGTAACATAAATAAAATATGCAGCGTCTTTTTGCGTATTCTACCATCTTACATACTGCGGTCACCATCTACAAAAGCAAAACTTCTTACAGCTTTAATCTGGATAAAGGCATTAAAGGTCCTAAGGGAATAAATTCAGTATTTACGAATAAAATCAATGTTCTATCAATACAAAGCCAATCCGCCTCTCTGTTTGATAGCATTCGCGGCTCTAATATTCACAATAATGTTATATTTTCTCTGCTATTTTATGATATGCAAAGCCTACAAAGAGAATGAGAACGAGTTACTGGGGTACAAAAGTACCCTAAACCGACGAGCAATTATGAAAGGATTGATGAAAGTTCAGGAAGCAAGGGAAGTATGTCAAGACCGTAGCAGGTGGAGAACTGTGGTCTCTGCCTACCCCGACGGGAACAAGGCGTGATGTTATGTATGTATGTATGTTACTGGGGTCTTGCTTTAACTTTTGCTATACAACATTAAGGAGTGATCACACCACAGAAAAAGAACACACCTAGCTGAATTCAAAGACTAATTCGGCATACATTGCTGGGAGGCTTGGTTATGTTAATTGCAATATCCTTACTTCAACGAGCAATGTGTGCCGAATTAGTCTTTCAATTCAGCCAGGTGTGATCACTCCCTTACTATAGCGTGAACATAAAACATCTTCCCCAAAGAAAGATACTTAGGTAGAAAAAAATTCGCTTCCCCGTACAAACCTTGCGCTGTCAACCCTGGTATTTGTAAGAAAAAAAACGCTTGGTTCTAAAGAGGGGATTTACCATAGTCACCACGCTTGTAACCGTTGCGGCTGGCGACCGCTGTTGTTGCTGACCTCAGTATGTATTATGGTACGATGTATAGAAATCTTTCTCTGCCCATCCTCCGGTTCATACGCCCTTAGTCGCCTCTTACGAAACCCACGGGTAGAGATATGTTGGAACTATTCTTTGCCAGCACCACAAGGATTAAAAAATTAAAGCGTTAAAATTATCTGTCTGTTAAATCATGAGTTTGCTACCTAGGTGGTGACTTGAGATGTTGGGGGTGCTAACGGCAACTTAGTTCATTAAGACGGGCCGAGCTGAGCCGGCTACTAAACTGAGACAGGTTTATTTAAAACCGATATGAAAGTTCAAGTTAATACCAATTCTAAATCAGAATTTATGACCGATTCCGCGGCAAGGTCCATCGGTGATTTAGTACCGTTGAAATTGGCACATAAGTTAGCAACGGGCAGTGGACGTCGAAATTCAAACAGGCTATTTGACATGTATTCCGGACTGAATCGATTTCCGTCCTATTTCTGCTTGATTGTGACGGCAGGATCTGTAAATCAGTCCGAGGAAAACCACGGGATTGGGAACATTCGCACCACTTACGTAAAGATATGATTCGTCTCCACGCTCCATCGTCGCGCATCGTTACAATTGTGTCAATTTACAGAATGCTACTTAGTCGTTTGTGCATCAGCATGCATCTGCGGGGTGAAAGTGTTTTCACAGTGGAGTTAAAATAAAATAAATTGTACAGCAGCACTGCACTTACTTTCTCGCAATACTCAAGAAAAACTATCACCGTAAACTTAAATTTGTAATGCCATACACATAGTATGGAAATACAAACTTTTATTTACGTTTTTCCAAAAAAATGTTCGAATGAAATATACAGATCAATTCAGAATTCAAATTGTCAAACATTAAAACAAACAAACCTCAAACGATTTCGAGTAAATCACATGTTTAACTTTTGGTAGTACTGGAACACCCTTTATATGAGCTTTCACCGATCAATGAATACTACCGTAGGATACTTGCGTGGAGATTTTTTAATTTCCCAACACATGTTCCAATTTCCCAACAATTTTTCAGTTTAGTCTACTAAGCAAGCCCTTTCGGTTTTTGGTACACCCTGTGTACTAAATTTTATTAAAAAAAAAATCATAAATAATATCCAGTCAGGTAGACAACCAATCGAGAGTTAATATTATAGAAAATTTTAATAAACTCAATGGAACCAATTTTGGGTAAATCACATATTTACGATTTGATAGTACAGGAACACCCCATGACCAAGCATCTCCATGTAAGATATCTTACATGGAGATGCTTGGTCATGCAAAGTTTCATCAAGATTCTATGAGCCGTTTTTGAGAAAACTTCAGTTTTTCATTTTAGTTGTATGACAGCTAAACTCAAAATGAGAGCCAGCAAGAAACCACTTAGAACCCTTCGATGGATTTGCATAAAACTCCTAAATTCAAAATCTGGTGTCAATCGGACCATTCGTTTAGCCGCTAGGCCAAAGCGTGACGGACAGACCGACCGATGGACCGACCGACCGACGGACCGACCGACCGACCGACCGACGGACGGACATTTTTGGGAGACTTATTTTTTATGATTTATAAGTGATATAGAACACATTTTTGAGAAAATTAGAAAAACTTCTTTTTTTTTCACGAATACAATACCTTTCTCGCTCCGCTCGAAAGTAAAAAGATATATATTTAATTTTTTAGGTAACGCACAAAGGATAAAACCGCTTTTTTATAGTTCGTTTTAAGTTATGTAGTTAAGGTTTGCAGAGTTAGGCTCTACACTAGCTGTTGCCCGCGACTCCGTCCGCGTGGGGTGCAAAAAAAGTAGCTAATGACTTTTCCCATGGTTCAAACTATCTTCGTACCAAGTTTATATCACAATCGGATGATCGGATTAGTCATAAAAGCTTAACAGACAGACAGACAGTGCAGTTCTCGCCTTTATATTATTAGGTATACAGAGTACCGATAGTACGGTTTTTTGTAAATTAAACACTTTCCGTCTTACTAAAAAAAAGTTAGACATCTGTTGAACACTTGATTAAAAAAACGTACCAAATAACTCTGTCTGTGTCATTGATGCGCAGAAGTCAAAAATGACATATTTTCTTATGACTTGACTTCTGCGCATCAACTGACATAGCCAGTTATTTTATGCGTATTTTTTAAATCAAGTTTTCAATCAAGTGTTGTAGTAAGACCCGTCTTGTTTACGTGTGGACTGTTAGGTCGCCCACTATCCTCGTAAGTGTTAAATTATAGTCGAATTCCACGCGGACGAACTATTATATGGGTTTCGTTATATGTTATACAAAACAAAGCCTAACTAAATCTGAGGCTAAGTCACTTTAGCTTCTGTGGCAACTGAAAAAAGAGCGGTACAAAGTCCAACGTGGTTTCACATGCTTTTAACTGTACATGTACCTGCATACAAAACTGTTGGACTACACTTCTGTTCAATCGTTGTAACTTATTTCTCCCCTTAAAAGACAATTCCTAAAAAACAATAATTCACATCTCTCTTTATTTTTGTTTATAAGTACCTACTTCCGAAGTATTCAAAACTTTAGAACTTTCATAAATTTTTTTACATTTGTTGCAATGCCATGCAGAAACAGGATTTTTTACTTTCGAGAAAAGTATTGTATTCGTGAAAAAAAAAAGTTTTGCTAATTTTCTCAAAAATGTGTTCATCACTTATACATCATAAAAAACAAGTCTCCCAAAAATGTCCGTCCGTCGGTCGGTCGGTCGGTCGATCCGTCGGTCCTTCGGTCCGTCGGTCGGTCGGTCTGTCCGTCACGCTTTGGCCTAGCGGCTAACCAAATGTTCCGATTGACACCATATTTGGAATTTAGGAGTTTTATGCAAATCCATCGAAGGGTTCTAAGTGGTTTCTGGCTGGCTCTCATTTTGAGGGTAGCTGTCATACAATGAAAATGATAAATTGTAATTTTCTCAAAAACGGCTCATAGAATCTTGATGAAACTTTGCATGACCAAGCATCTCCATGTAAGATATCTTGCGCCAGTATCAAATGATCTGTGTAATTTCATATAAGGGGTGTTCCTATACCACCAAATCGTGAATATGTGATTTACCCAAAATTGGTTCCATTGAGTTTATTAAAATTTTCTATAATATTACTCCTGAATGTTGTCTACCTGACTGGATATTCTTTATGATTTTTTGAATAAAATTTAGTACACAGGGTGTACCAAAAACTGAAAGGGCTTGCTCAGTAGACTAAACTGAACAATAATCCATAAGGGACATGTGTTGGGAAATAAAAAAAATCTCCATGCAAGTATCCTACGGTAGTATCTATTGATCTTTGAAAATTCATATAAAGGGTGTTCCAGTACTACCAAAACATATAGCGAAAATTGCCAATGATTTCTTGGCAACCAATTATAAATGAAAGATTTTTGGTGGGATATTATTATATGATATGCACACTTATATTTCCATGCAAAATGTAATATTGAACTGTATTTTTTGTGTTCTTAAAATAATACAAAAAAAGAACACAAAAATAGAATTAAGTTTACAAATCACAAGCTGTTCTTTTGAAACTGGCGAACGAACTGTCGCGGGCTTTTAAGTTATTTTTAAGTGAACCATTACCTGCCGTATCTTGTAGGATTACGTTTAAATACGGAGTTAACGAGTAGGATGGGTAGAACTCCGTGGTAATGCATTATTCCGTGTCGAGCGAAAGTTTATGGCGCGTGTTGGGTAGCTTCGGTCGTAACGTCAAGTGTAGCAGTCACTACGCGAGTCGCAAGACGATCGCCTATCCGAACTGTCTCTTTTGTCAGTAAATGAATCGAAGCGACTGACTGACATTTAAAGACAAGTTTAAGTTGAGTTGAAGACTAGATAGTACTTTTTTTGAAGTTAAAACTTCATTAGCGGCGCTTGGCACTTTTTTAGATGGGAAAAAAAATTTGAACTCGCCTGAGATGTCGCGTCAGATCTCGCGTCAGATCCGTAGCCTGATCGAAAACGCGTCAACTGTCAACCGTGTTATTATTACAATACGGGTTTTTATTCAGTGACATCAAAGAGGCACGAGTACGCGAGCAATGGCGCGATTGACCCTTATAAAATGCATAATATTCAAAAATGCAAGTTTTCACTTCTGCCGGCACTTCCGGAGTGCAACCCGTCCTTTTTTATGTATCCTATACTGTCCCACTGCTTGGCAAAGGCCTTCCCCATACGATTCCATTCCTCCCTATTTGTTGCGACTGTGGGCCACTAGTCTTTAAAAGCATCCAGATCATCTCTCCACTGCTTCTAGGGCCTTCCTCTGCCTCGGCGTCCATCGTGTGCTACCCATTCCGTGGCGCGTTTGGCCCACCTATCCGGGTGCATCCGACACACGTGACTCGCCCAAGCGAATTTTGTTGTGGCAGCCTTTTTGCCGACGTCAGCGATACGGGTTTTAGACCGCAGAGTCGTGTTCCGGATACGGTCGGTCCTCTTTGCACCTAGTATGCTGCGCTCCATCGCCCTTTGGCAGACCGCAAGTATGGACGTCTGTGCCTCAGTCAGTGACCATGTCTGGGCTCCGTTGGTAGGTAGTACTTACAGGAGGAGATGAATAAATTATTCTGAGGCATTTTAAAAAAAATTGGATCTGGCAACCCTGGGGTTCAGCTCGGATTAGTCTACTAGCCTCCATTTACTCGCAGATTTGTCGGCGATTCCTCGTACAAAACTTGGAATGAATGGTAGACATAACGAAGTACGCAGACGAGAGCGAAACGTTTGCGGCGATGAAGCGGTTTATCAGCCGCGGAAAATTAGTGCCTCCCAGGGTCGGCACAAGGCTCACGGATCACTCCTCCACTATCAATCTGCGAGTGCCGACTCACCATTAAACAAACACACAATTTGACAAATCACGAGCGACGTGGAATGAGGGAGCTACGCCGCCGGGAGAAGGGGAGGGGATGGCTGATTGATGTCTCGGACCCTTGTCTACGGCTAGTTCTGAAGATATTTGAACCATGAAAACGAATGCGATCTTATTTTTTTAAGCCCCCGAAGTGACCACTATTTAGTAGAATCTCGGTCGTGACAAATGGAGAAATTTTGGCTTAAAAAGAAGGCGTTTTATTTGGGTTATTTATTACCAAAATATGAAATCTGTTTTATTTATTTGCTAGCTATGTGTCAGATTTTTCATACCAACTTTCACACTGCAAATATCCATATAATCTAATGACATGTTATTAAAAATCGAGAGATGTCGGTAAAGCGTAGTAACAAAATGCCAAAATAGGCCTAGATTTTGCGTGATACTCGAACGAACCAATTAAATAAGCAAACAGACAGACCGCAAAAAGTCCAGAAATCTGTGATCTGGTGGTTAGTGTGGCATCTAAATACGAACTTTTTCTATGTAAATATTTTCAAAGAAAAAGATCGCGATATTTCTACCGTCGGGAGTCCAGACGTACGAGTACCTCAGGATATCACGCACACTTGCTTAATATTCCACAGATTCGAAAAAAGCGCTCTGAAACATATTTTAGTGGAGTTCTTTGCCTGCGTCTGTGTTCCCGAGTTCATATAACCCGAATCTATTCAAGTCGTGAGTGAATAGTCTTCTTCTGGGCAAGCTCGTCCCATCGTCGACCTCATCTCTGTCCTCGAGATTAGATCGAGGTCAAGAGTAAGCCTAAATACAGAAATATTTGATTTACAGTTTTACATTAGTAGGTGCCTGAGATATATTAGATGGAACTCCTCGATTTCTGCTTACCTTTCCGGTATTAAGGTAAAGCACACAAAGGGACTTAACGCAGGAACTCTTAAGCGTCTTATATTATTTGTTGTTTGGTTGTGAAACCCACACACAAGTAAATACATACACTCGTCACCTTAAGCGCTTTAATGTTTCGGCTATTTTCTATTCAAGTATTATGTTTTTCTTGTATTCGTTATTCCAAAATTTTGTATTTTCTATATTTATTCGTTTGGTACCGACTAAAGGGTGAGTTCCTGTGCGAGCTAAGCTGAGACTGTGAAAACTTTTTTGTTCTTTTTCTACATCTAAAGCTTGTTTAAAAAATATTTTTTACCATTATTTTATTTTCTTGTATTTATGATGAAAACAACTACGGCGCCTTAGAATCAGACGTGCACAAACCTAAAATATATTTCTACGTACTCCCAACAGCACGTCAGTAGAAACATGGCATAGTAATAGAGTTTCAAATGTTGCATTACCGGGAAGTGGGTCAAATTTAACTTGCAAGATTTGGTTACAGACAGACTCAGCGACTGGTGAAACTAAATTAAAGCTTTTAAAAATCGGAGTGACTACGGTGCTTCTATGTGATATCTCCTAAAATAGAGACGAATATTTGCTATGTCATTCTAGACTCTGTCCAGCATCGGACTTTTATTGAGATTTTATGATGAAGATGAGAATGAGATTTAGACAGTGGGTTTCAGATAATCCGGTGAAACTCGACGACATCAAACAAAAAGCGAGTCTCAAAGTTGATAATGAATGACGCTCCCATTATCTATCACCCGAGAGCCGGAGAGGGCGGCCGCTAGAAAAAAACGGCAGCATTTGAACAAACGAGAGACACGACAGCACAATCCGAGACAAGTTTGTCGTGCACAAACATTGGGATTGGGGACTAATGTGGCGTGAGGTAGTTGCAGTATAAAGTAATCATAAATTCATTTTAGGATAATCTTTTATTATTTTATCACGTCAAAAGGTGCGCCTGTGAAAAAAAACCCGATCAAACGCGAATCGAACTCACGCCTTAAGGCGCTTCTCACTGTAAAATTTGCAGCTTCAAGTACGTCAATGAAAACGTCGACCTCATCTACACGTGAATAACGTTCATATTAGAGTGCTCTGCAACGTGGCTGTTACGATCGGTCGTACAGACTAATTGGTGGTGCAGACTGAGATAAATTAGGATTTACGTATCAAGACATTGACTGATTTTATAACAATATATACAGTTTTACAACCAAGTTACAACAAATAATTTCCTGCAAAAATTTTGTAAATCCATCCATCCATTTAGGGAAAATATCGAATTTAGTGTGATTTTGGAAGAAAAAAGCACATTGCTTTTGTGGCACGGAACCCTAAAAATAAGATAAAGGTACAACGTGACAGCTGGTTGCTACGCTGCGCAGTCGCGTACTATAAGGTGATTTTATCCGCCTTTTCTGTTCACGCTGAGCGTGCGCCTGCAGTCGCAGGAGTATTCTAATAGAGTTGTGCAAAAACTTAGTCTCAAACTAATAGGATATTCCGTTAAACGGGTTCTTACCCCGATGTGTGATTTTATCACCAAACGACTTGTTAGTGTTACACATGATTATGCACTTAGACGTGCGTGAGTTTATCACTCACGTTTTAGGACGTCCGCAAAAACACGTGCGGGCGCCCGCTCCCGTGTGAAATAGTATAAAAAAAGCCCGTCACACGCGCCCGCGCCGCGTACGCTGTTCGTACTATTTAAGGGGCTGATAAGAGCTAAATACGCTTCACTTGAGCAGGTTTTTAACGAAAAGTGATGAATATATGGCCGTGAAAAAAATGTATGTGATAATTAAGCATCTTTCCAAGAATATGGCTGACTCCAAAACACGATTAAATTATACGCCATAAAAAAAATCTAAAGTTACCTCTGCTTTTTGCTTTTAAACCGTTTCTCTTAAGTACCCATTAATCTATGATGCCAAAACTTTTACACATTATTCAATACATTATGCATATTAATATAGCTATCTGATATCGCCCGAGCGAGTTTTAGCGGACGCCCCTATATTGAAGGCAAAGGGCAGTGCTCGGCAGGACGCGACAGACGGCGGTCCGTGAAATAGCTAACCTCGAAGAAGATCCGCAAATCGGATCGAAACCGTCTGCCGTCAATATACAACGTGAGTTTATCCGTCCAAGAACATAATGATATAATTATCTACTATAGCGGATAAACTCACGTTTTATATTGACAGCATGGCCGACAGGTTTCGATCCTGTTCAATGATCTTCTTCTCTTCTTTCGTCGTTGTAGTACATAATTATGTGTAACACTGTGTGGCGAAGAGCAACATAATTCGAGCAATATAATTGAGAACATAATTCGGCGTTGCCCCCTCTTCTCAAATCCAGGACCTCCAGAAGACTTGTTTAGTTAACCGCCTGACGCCGTCGAATGGCTAAAAGGAGTAATCCATACTAATATTATAAATGCGAAAGTAACTCTGTCTGTCTGTCTGTCTGTCTGTTTGTTTGTTGCTCTTTCACGCCTAAACGGCTGAACGGATTTTGATGAAATTTGGTATGGTGATAGATGGTAACTTGGAGACGGACATAGGCTACTTTTTACCCCGGGAAAATATCTCATTCCCGTGGGAATCTACACATACAATAATACTCTAGCGGGGTTGTATCTGCTACAGCACACCGAAACTACTTAACCGATTTTGATGGGAATTTTTTTATTCAACTAAGTATCGCTGATTACGAAAACTACTACAATTTTGAAATCCAACGTGGTAGACGTAAACTACCATTATCCCCTGGGGATAAGGTTGGGGTGCGATAGAGTTGATATGTCTAAAAATCAATATGGGTGTCGTTCGTATGGTTTATCGGGTCGCTGATTACGAAAACTACAATGATTTTGAAATCCAACGTGGTGGACGTGAAATACCACCACCCCTGGGATGGGGTTGATAGGTTTGAAATGTCTAAAAATCAATATGAGTGTCAGTTGTATGTTTATATAAGGATAGGGATAGCGGTTAAGATGACGTTAGGGGTAGAAGCAGGGATAGGGGTAGGGTCAGGGATAGGGAGAGGGAGAGGGGGAGGGATAGGGAGAGAGTGTAAGGGAGGGGAAAATGAGGGGAGAGAAAGGGGGAGGGAGGGGTAGAGGGCGTGGGAGGGGGTAGAGGGAGGGGGGGTAGAGGGAGGGAGAGGGGGAAGGGGAGGATGAGTGAGGGGAAGGGGAAAAGGGAGGGGAATGGGAGGAGGGCGAGGGGGAAAGGGAGGGTGATGGGGAGAGGGGAAGGGGGGAAATGGAGGGGGAAGGAAGGGTGAGGGGGGGAAGAGGGAGGGGCGAGGGAGAGGAAGAGAGAGTGAGGGAGGGGGAGTGGGAATGTAGGGGGGGGGATACAAAAGGATAGATAGGGAGGAATAGGGACCTTTTTTACTTTTATGAATACCTCCTCGCTACCCATTCACTTCACTCCCTTTATTGCCTTCTTTTTTAAGTTCGCCTGTAACAGTTGACAATGAAAATTCCGCACTACCTACCAGTTAAATAAAATCAAAAGATAATTAAGTTTGTAGTAAGATGCATTTATTCAACTTGGATAAGTACAAATGCATCTTTTACGTAGGGATCAAGAAGGATAAGCGCTCCGTAAAATATGTTTCAATTAAGTTCGAGTTCTGTTTTTTTATAAAATCTACGCGGACGAAGTCGCGGGTAACAGCTAGTCTAAGTTTATAAATATCGCCTATTCGTAATGCCATACGATTAAATAAATGTGTAATGAATAGAAAACATAATAATATGTGACTTTTGCAGGCTTGTGAAACTGTGAAAATCACTAACAATATATTAATATGGAGAAAATAATTTATTACTTATTTATATTACCTTCTTCAAGATAAATTGGTCTTGAAGGACGGATTATAAGGCAAATTCTGAAATAAGTCTCATTGAGAGGGGCAATTATAATTTTTGCCTTGTTATTTTGCCAATGTTTGTATTGCGAATAACTCTAGTGGGCGCTAAGCCGCTTTGAGCTACTAATTGTGCGCCCAAAATAGCTAGAATACCACTCGACAGATTTGAAAATATTGAACACTAGCTGTTGCCCGCGACTCCGTCCGCGTGGGGTGCAGAAAAAGTAGCTAATGACTTTTCGCATGGTTCAAACTATCTACGTACCAAGTTTATATCACAATCGGATGATCGGATTAGTCATAAAAACTTTTTTTTTTTGACATGTAATAACAATAATTATTACCAAATAAATGAATATGAATATGAATAACAGACACACAGACAGTGCAGTTCTCGCCTTTATATTATTAGGTATACAGAGTACCGATAGTACGGTTTTTTGGAAATTAAAGACTATCCGTCTTACTACAAAAAAGTTAGACATCTGTTGAATACTTGATTAAAAAAACGTACCTAATAACTCTGTCTGTGTCATTGATGCGCAGAAGTCAAAAATGACTTATTTTCTTATGACTTGACTTCTGCGCATCAACTGACATAGCCAGCCAAATCAAGTGTTCAACAGATGTCTAACTTTTTTGTAGTAAGACCCGTCTTGTTTACGTGTGGACTGTTAGGTCGCCCACTATCCTCGTAAGTGTAAAATTATAGTCGAATTCCACGCGGACGAACTATGATACGGGTTTCGTTATATCTTATACAAAACAAAGCCTAGCTAAATCTGAGGCTCAGTCACTTTAGCTTCTGTGGCAACTGAAAAAAGAGCGGTACAAAGTCCAACGTGGCTTCACATGCTTCTAACTGGACATGTACCTGCATACAAAACTGTTGGACTACACTTTTGTACAATCGTTGTAACTTATTTCTCCCCTTAAAAGACAATTCCTAAAAAACAATTATTCACATCTCTCTTTATTTTTGTTTATAAGTACCTACTTCCTAAGTTTTCAAAACTTTAGAACTTTCATAAATTTTTTAGGGTTCCGTACCTCAAAAGAAAAAAACGGAACCCTTATAGGATCACTTTGTTGTCAGTCTGTCTGTCTGTCTGTCTGTCTGTCTGTCTGTCAAGACCCTTTATCTCACGAACGGGTAAAGGTATCAGGTTGAAATTAATACCATATATTAGGATCTATGAACCACACAAGATCTGAAAATTTCAATTTTTTACAACGACGCAATCAAAAGATATGCCATTTTATGTCCTCATCTCCATACATTTATTCAAAAATGAAAAACCTACAGGGTACTTCCCGTTGACCTAAAATTATGAAATTTGACAAGAAGCTAGGTCTCACAGTACAAATAATGGGAAAAGTCTGAAATCATTAAATATTACAACTTTTCTCACGACTAATGGTAACCAATTGTGGTGAGCTCCCGTTTCAAGAACATTCATATAAGAGAGGGGTCAAGTTGGATGGCTGCTGAGGCGATTTTTGTTTTAGTTCTATTTAAAAACGGGAACACTTACATACTTGAAAATTGGTATGTTTATAGGGCATAGGCTATAAAATAACAACAAATAATAAAATTTGGTCAAGCGCGTGTCGGACTCAAAAAATCTAGCACATTTACTTACTGAAATTTCAACTAATACAATTATATTTATGTGGTGGTACGGAACCCTCAGTGCGCGAGTCCGACTCGCACTTGACCGTTTTTTTTACATTTGTTGCAGGATTTTTTATTATTATTTTTATAATAAAACTAAATCTAGATTTTTACCAATCTTTAGTTGTACCCACAACTTTTAAACAAACAACTGGACCGGTTCAAACGGAATTTTCAACAAAGTATTTGACTTTCTTCCGTACAAATATAAGCTTTGTTTGATTTCAGCTCGGTTTCACAGCTTAAAACTTTGAACTCGCCCATTTTCTGTTTGAGTGAACCGATTGCAATAAAAAAAGTTCAAATATTGCACGAAAGCAACCCAAATACGTTATTGAAAATTCCGTTTAAGTCGTTCAAGTACTTTGTGAGGTATTGGTGTGGCCGCTTAAAATTTTGCGAACCTTCTGTGTGAATGAACCGTTTTCAATGGAATAAAGCTTATATGTTGCACAGAAAGAAGCCCGATCCGTCATTGAAAACCTCGTTTGAACCAGTTCAGTAGGTGACTTCTTGGTTCTGCAGCTTGAAACTTTGCGTATCTTCTGACAGAGTGAACCTTTCGCAATGAAACTAAGCTTGTTTATTGCACAGGAGTAAGCCAAGCGTGTTACTGAAAGCCACGTTTGAATCTGCTCAAAAGTTTGTGAGTTATTCGCGCCTTTGCTTGAAACTTTGCGTAACTTCTATCTGAGTGAACCGTTTTCAACTAACCTAAGCTTATATTTTGCACGGAAGTACCTAATCCAAGCACGTCATGGAAATGCCAGTTTTAATCGGTACTGTAGTTTGTGAGCTATTGGCGCCGTCTATTGAATTTCGGGCATTTCCTGTCTGAGTGAAACGTTTTCAAAAAAGTAAGCTAATACATTGCAAAGAATTAAGCTAAACAATTTAATGAAAACCCCGTTTAAATCCGTTCAGTAGTTGGTGAGTTATTGGGGCCGCCGCTTGAAACTTAGTGAATTTTGTCTGAGTGAACCGTTTGCAATGAAACTAAGCATACACGTTGCACGGAGTAGCCAAATACGTTACTGAAAACCTCGTTTTAATCGGTTCTGCTGTTTGTGAGATATTGGCGCCTCCGCTGGAAATTTCGCGCACCTGTCTGAGTGAGCCGTTTTCAATGAAGGTAAGCTAATATGTTGCAAAGAATTAAGCTTGACAGTTTGTTGAAAACCCTGTTTGAATCCGTTCAATAGTTTTTGAGTTATTTGCGCCGCCGCATGAAACTTAGCGTACCTTCTGTCTGAGTGAACCGTTTGCAATGAAACTAAACTTTTATGTTGCACAAAGGTAAGCCAAACTCGTAATTGCAAACTCAGTTTAAATCGGTTTGCGAGTAATTGTCGTACAGGCAATTTAATCCTTTACATTGGTGTAGCTTCTGATTGAGTGAACCGATTTGATTGAAACATAGCCTATATGTTGCACAGACCAAAGCTTAATGTACCTGCGAAAACCGCGAGAAAATACGTTTAGTAGTTTCGGAGTTTATCGAAAACATACAGAAGACAGACAAAAAGTTCAGAAAACTTAGTCGTTTCTTATCGCCATTGAGGTAAGAAAAACGCTGGCGTAGTTTCCAAAATCTTTGCTTATCGCTCACACAATTTTTTTTATATATTATCAAAAGTACAGACACGCGGTTTCTACTCTTTTATTATATGTATAGATGTATAGATATCAAGACTTTAATGGAAAACGATTTTATGTTCTTTCAATGAATAAAGAATAAAATAAGATCTCTTTTCGAATTGACGATTTTTTTAATAGTACAATAGAAGCCAAGGGCTGTAAGGCATCAATTGCAGCCCGAGATATTTAGGCGCACGAGCGCAGCGGCTTGTAGGTGATCAATTAGCGCTCTAGGGTAATAATGTAGCTAGATAAGCCCTAGGGCGGTAAGTAATTAAAATGTCCGCCTTGATGGCCGCCTCCAGCCGCGGGGCGGCGGGCGTTTTAATTACTTACCGTCCTAGGGCTTTTCTAGCTACATTATTACCCTAGAGCGCTAATTGGTCACCTACAAGCCCCATTTGGTGGTAATAAGGATAATAAGGACTTACTTACCGAATATGAGAGATGTAAATTTAATTTATACATGAACCGGAGGATGGGCAGCAGCATCTTTCTGTGTATCGTACCATCTTACATAGTGCGGTCACCAATAACAGCGATCGCCAGCCGCAACGCTTACAAGCGTGGTGACTATGGTAAATCCCCTCCAAAGTACCACGCGTTTTTGCTGGAGTTCTGGAGGGAGCTCCCTGTCCTGCAGTGGCCGTTTCATGGGCTTTTATGAAGTCTATGCTTTTGTTTCATGGGGGGTCATTTCATGCAAAGTTAATATAGGCCCTATTGCGGTTATAATTTTTACTATATCGAGCTTTGGCATGGTGTGAGGGAAGGGGATGAGGCAGGGTGTTTGAGGAAGGGTTAAAAGGGGGGGGGGGGGGTTGGAGCTTGACGTGCTCATGACTGTACCTACCTACACAGATGTACACTTAAAACTACAGTCTTATCAAGGATACAGCGAACCAGGTTTTGATGGTGGTAGGGCTTTAGTGCAAAGTCCGTCTGGGGTAGTACCACCCCATTGGCTTTTTTTGCCGTAAAGCAGATGTGTGTGCTATGTTTCGGTTTGAAGGGTAAGGAATCCAGTGAAATTACCGGCACATGAGACATACCATCTTAGTGCTCAGGGTGGGTAACTCGCTTTGCTGTCCAATTATTTCACTAATGAGACACAAGCTCTTACATAAAGTATTTTACCTACTTGCCCACTTGTGACATAAAAAAAATCACTTTGTTTCCTGAGAATTAAAAAAGTATCCCTAAAAACTCTTCAAATGAAAATAAGGGGCAGTCAGTTAGTAGGTAGCCACCGCTTCGCAGTTGTATAATTTTGTCAAGGATTCGTAGCAGACGTCTCGAGAATTCGAATAATATCAGACAATAACGTTCTTGGACTTTTGTAAAGAATTCTTATGCTTTTATAGATGGTTTCGTAGAGAGATTCGTTACATTACAAATCAAAGTAAAAGGAGGAATGAAACCATTAAGAGTGCCGGGCAAAAACGCACCTCGGCAATTTTTTAAGCTTCCCTGGGGGCGAGCATCGGGGGAGCTCTGTGAGGCGGGGGTGACATTTGCTGAAAAATAAACTTCCTCCACGCCAAGTTAATGAGCCGCGAGGAGACACATGTATCGCTCTCGATGATCATTTGTTTTCTGGATTCCTCCAATCGGTATTTTTGTCTTCCTCTGATGTTTTAATTATGTTTTCGCTTTCAATCGTATCGCATAGCATACTCTGTATATAAACAAGAGTGGCTAAGACACGAACCGGAGACGGAGCGTGCGGGCCTGCAATGCACACACAAAAAATGCGGGTAGTTGGCGCGTCTTCTCAAATGACTCGCTCTCGCCGGGAAATGGCCTTCATTCCACACCCCATGCCATCGGAGCCGGCGACTGACGCACCCTCACTCAAGTTATGTTTAACCATAACCACTTTAATGTTCCATTCTCAAACTCCAAGCCATACGAAGAAGAAAATTGCAGAAATTGTGTTCCTCGGCGAACTACAACAAATTACGTGAACATGTCACCCTGTGACACCGACGAACACATACGAGGTCGGTGATGTTTTGATGAGATGAGGCAGTGAGCGGAGGACAAAGCCAGATAAATGGACCCGGATAAAAACAAATACATAATTTTGAGGCGGAAAAAAGGGAATGTGTTTCCTCTGACTTGCGCCGCGTCTTAAGTGGGAAATAGCTGGGAAGTGGATGGAAATAAGAGCTAAACGTTACGCTACGAAGACAGATTTGTTTTATCCTGTGTCAGTCTTCAGCGTTGCTTGGGGAATCGATATGTCGGCACAATTGAGGCAGAATAAAGGGCAGGACGTTCTGAATAAAGGCCAGGTTAAAAGTACCCTAAACCAACGAGCATGTATGAAAGGATTGATGAAAGTACAGGAAGCAAGGGAAGTATGTCAAGATTGTAGCAGGTGGAGGACTGTGGTCTCTGCCTATCCCGACGGGAAAGAGGCGTGATGTTATGTATGTATGTATTGAGGCAAGTAGTAAATGTTGAGTGCGGTCCAATAGTTCATAAAGATACAATATTTAGCCGTCGTTGGCACATGGCTTTTACTAGAATGGCACGACCTCCTGAACCCCGAGTTTCACTTTAGCTCGCAGCAACGCGAAACGCGACACGTTTGAGCGCTATTCAGTAGCAAAGTCACTTTATGTTGAATACTTTGCGGCGGGTGGAGGTGACATTAATTCGGAACCGTAGACCGGACACGGGGTAGCCTCACTCCGTCCTATTCGCCGCTCCGGAGAGTTGACACTTGGCTTTTCGGCGTATTGTCACAACACTGTGCTCATTTTTGCCGGCCGCTGCATTTGGTCCTAATAAAGTTGCGCAAGTTAGGCGCTCGTAAATCCCAGAGCGGAATTCCTTTCATAAACACGACGGGTGTTGGCGGTAGGGTGGTGCGCCGACCAGGATATTAAACTTTGCTTATTGATCAGCTGTTTACGCTTGCCTTATGGTTGAGTAAAGATAGCTCGGCCCGTCTGTTTCTAGTTACGAGAAAGGAGGGGGGAGGCTGTGCCGCAATATTCATAACGACAGCAGTGACACCGCTAGCGGCGTCGAGTTACCGACTCTCATGCAAATGAAGACGTATGGCGTCCTAATACCCTGAGTAAATTTGGCTCGCCTCCCTCCTCTCCTGCACTCAATCTTACGGTGGATAGTTATTATTCTTGGCGATGTTTACCTTTAAACCCCTTAAGATTTGCTTCAGCTGTCGTAAGGGTTTGCCTTATAAGTCCGTAAAGTCCGTAAGTACAGCGAAACTGGGTAGTTAAGGTGATCCGTTTTCCATACAAAAATTCAAATGACTTGCATTCTTACGCGGGACATAAAATTCTGTTGAAAAACGAACGAATACTGCTATTTTTAGTTAAATTTTTCGCTAATTAATACAAAAATACAGTTAATGTACTGAAAGTACTATTTTTGTGAGCAATTTTTGGTTCAATATTACGATTGTGGGCGTGCGGTCAAAACTGTACGGTTGTGCTTTGTGTGCATGTGTGGGTGATCGTACTCATGTAAACACGGATTGACGAGAGTAATTGACTTTAGTGGACATATGGAGATATTTTTCTTATCGAAATTGTTGTTAGGCGTTGAAGTTGTACGATGAAATTTACGCGAATCAACTTTTTGCACATATATAGTTGGTACTTATTGCATTAAAAAATAAAGCCTTATATTTGCAGCAGTGGCTCCATCTAGTTGCGTTCGGGGCTAAGCTGGCCGTCACAGATCACCTTAAACAAAACTTTGGAGATACCTACATCCCCTAAAAAATTGTAATAAACAAGTACTTCCTCCAGAGGCTGAGATTAGGAATTGATTTGAGAGTGTTTTGGAGGTGTTTTTTTACATTTATTCTCTGTCTAGGTTGCATTGCACGCACGATTTAAAGGCAATGAGCCTAATTTATATTTGTGTAGGTAAATTAATATAAAATGAATGCCATTAATATGAGGGTAGTGTATCTTTTCGCTAAATTGATCGAATCACTTGATTAATACGATGGTCTATGAACTTTAGTAAAAAAGTCATCTTTGCTTGTCTGAGTATCCCAAGATAGTTTTTATAATCTAATAGTACCTGGGCGATCGAGCTTCGCTCTTTATGAGCTGCCTCAACATAAAAATATTATCGGGTGAGCAAGCTATGCTACCCGCCAACAGATGGCGCTGTAGGTTTCTGTATAAAACGCGGTATTTAAAAAAAATATTTCAAAATACGGGGAAAAAGAATTTTCACAGACACGTGACCTAGCTAGATCGATTTTTTGCCCCCGAAAACTCCTGTATTCTAATTTTCATCGAAATCGTTAAAGGCCGTTTGAGAGAAACCGATTACATATGTAATAGGTATATACAAATAATACAAATATTTCTCGTTTAATAGTACATGATTTTGTGTATGTTGTCTAGGTTCCTACCTCAAACAGCCACTAAATAAGCTTGAGTAGGTTGTCCGTCTTCAACATAATTATATAGGGTTGCCGCGGCGGAGATTTCCCCCGTCGAGCCCATTAACTATTTACAGTCATCAGATTATTTCAAAAAGATCTGTAACACAACGGGTCCTGATTGCCCGCGACCAGCGGCTTCCCGCGACCTTGACGGGAAGTGTACTGGTCTTACGAGTATATCGTGTGGGTTGAACGATCTCCTAACTCTTGGTGTCAGAGCTGTGAACCGGCAAAGGCCTTCAGCACGGCTCATTAGCCACTGCGTACGTAGACAGTAACCAGGACCAACAGGTAAACGTGCCTTCTGAAGCATGGAATCATTTTACTTTTCAAACAATTATGTGATTGATTCTACAATGTCTTAAAGTTTCAAAAAATATTTTTGTTTGACTGTGTTTCCACCGGGAATCGAACCCAGAACCTCCAGATCATCATATCAGCCGAAAGACGTCCACTGCTGGACATAGGCCTCCCCCAAAGATTTCCATGACGACTGGTCCTGCGCTGCTCGCATCCAGCGGCTTCCCGTGACCTTGACCAGATCGTCGGCCACCTTGTGGGGGGCCTGCTAACGCTTCGTCTTCCGGTACGTGGTCGCCATTTTAGATCCCTCACGCCCCATCGGCCATCGGTTCTTCTTGCGATGTGCCCTGCCCACTGCCATTTTAGTTTAGCGATTCTCAGGGCTATGACAGTTACTTTAGTTCTTCTGCGGATCTTCTCCGTGACAGTCGTGGGCTGCTACTTGTGCCGCCACACCTCTCCAGATCGTCCTATCTTGAGCACGGTGAATGTTGGCCTGTAGTGTCGCTCCAGCAGCTTCTTTCATAGCGTGGGCCCGTCGCATTGGCAACAGAAATATATATTCTGAGAAAATTTCAACTGTCTACCTATCACGGTTCGTGAGATACAGCCCGGCGACAGACAGACATACATCGGAAGCATATTAGATACAGAAGAACTAAAGTAACTGACATAACCCTGAGAATCGCTAAACTGAAGTGGCAGTGGGCAGGGCACATCGCAAGAAGAACCGATGGCCGATGGGGCGTGAGGGTTCTAGAGTGGCGACCACGTACCGAAGACGAAGCGTTGGCAGGCCCCCCACAAGGTGGACCGACGATCTGGTCAAGGTCGCGGGAAGCCGCTGGTTGCGAGCAGCGCAGGACCGGTCGTCATGAACTTTCACCTTTATTATTTATGTCATGAGTGTTAGATGTATGATCAGTATTGTGCAAGGAGTTTGAAAACGATATCAATAGAACTGACGTGTGGCTATATTATTACTTGTTTTCCCATGGGAATGAGAGGCTTTTCCAAGGTAAAAAGTAGCCTATGGAGTCGATCTGTCTGAGGAGTCATGGATCTGAGGAAACACGTTCAAGAGTTTAAGAACCATATTAATAGTAGTGACGTAAGGCTATGATAAAGATTGTTTTCCCATGGGAATGAGATGATTTTCCGAGGTAAAAAGTAACCTTTAGCACGCTTGGGCCCTTCAACTATCACCATGCAAAAAATCACGTCACGTATGAACAGTGTTGTGCAAGGAATTGGAAAACCGTTTAAAAAAAGTCACGTATGGCTATAATAAAACATGTTTTCCCATGGGAATGAGATGTTTTACCGCGGTAAAAAGTAGCCTATAGCACTCTCGGGACGTGCAGCTATCAATCACCTTGCAAAAAATCACGTCAACTACAAGCCCTATTTGATGTGAATAAGGACTTACTTACCTAATATGAGAGATGTAATAGTACATTAAAATGCAAGTGCGCTATTTTGGATATTACAGCCGAGGCTCAAAAATTGCAGCCCGAGCCGCAGGCGAGGGCGTAATGGAGCCGAGGGTGTAATTACCAACGCTCACGAGCTTTTTACGACGTTTTTCAACACATTTGCGAATAAAACAGCTCTATTTGCATTGTATTAAGGTCCATAATCCAGCTTATTAAACACGCGTGCTTTTTTCATAACTATAATTTCACTAGTGTTGTAATTTTTGTCAATCAATATTTTCGTTTAATTAACGTTTATTTATCATATTATCGAACACAGTTTCTTAATTCATTAAATTATTATGAATGTTATAGATATAGAATCTCCTTGCACCTTCCCGCTATAAAAAACAAAACAAAAATAAAACACTAACCTGTCAATCAGCTTACTCAGCAAGGAGGTCTTTGTTCTGAGGCTCACTCCCATGAATTATTTAACATTGAATATTTTGTTACTTTAAAGACAAATTTGTATAAGTTGGTTGATTAATATAAGTATTTCCATGTTATTAACATTTATTTATCATATAATCGAACACAGTTTACGTTTTCATGAAAATATTATGAATGGTATAGATATAGAAACTCCTTGCATCTTGCCGATTTTAAAAAAGACAAAAATTACAGCACTAGTGAAATTATAGTAATGAAAAAAGCACGCGTGTTTAATAAGCTGGATTATGGACCTTAATACAGTGCAAATAGAGCTGTTTTATGAGCAAATGTGTTGAAAAAAAAAATAATTCCAAAAAAAGCAGGCAGTTTACAATTTTTAAATAATTCTACATACTCGAAGATTTCAATAAACTACAATCCCTGCAGCCAGTAGCGGGTTATCTAAAATCGCACACTAGGCTAGGCCTGTTTTATGGTGATTTTATTTAAAATAACATTATTAGTTCATCTCATTAACATTACATTTCATTATAGGCATTTAGGCTAGTCATTTTAATTATTACCACTTTTATCAATTAATATCTTTATTTAATTAATTATTACAATTATTATCACATTTTTACCGCTTAAAAAATTAAGATTTCTTTATATTCCAAATGTCATATTCCTTCCAGGAAAGGGAAACCAACTTCCAATGTGATTTACGTTACACAAAAGAGAAAAATAACATTTTCTTGATTGAAATGTTTTTTAATATTACTTTTCTGTTTTCCGACATCGCGCGTGGCTGAGCCGGAGCACGATGTTGATTTCATGTAAATTTGATTCAACGTTTTTAAAGCCCAGCTTCCGCAAATTGATTGTTCTCTAATTTGATACATACTGGTTCGGAATTGCTTACCCTCTAGTTATTATACAGAGTGTTAAGGAAAAGTTGGCAAAAACTGAAAGGGTAACGTAACTGAACAACTTTCAGTGAACAAAACTTTCAGATAATTAAAAAAGAAACTTACAGATATCGTGCCTCACACGACTATAGAGTTCATTGGAAATGAATCTACGGAATTCGGAAAAATAACGTTCTGACTTTTTTCAAAAAGGTTAGGCTACAGGGCAAACCCTCAACCCGATCGTCTTTGTTTTAGGCTCAAATTGTAGCTGACTAAATTGTCCGGAGGAGCTTTTCTCAAATTTTTTATATCAGTTTTCGTTTCCAAAATATCGAGCGACGCCCTTTCAGTTTTCGGTACACCGACGCTTATACCATGTAGGCCAAAACACGAAAAACTTTTTTGACTTTTTAAAACTGCATCACGTGACAGTGCATTTTATATGGGAAGTCAAAGTTCTTCCCGTGTTGTCTTTATCGATTTAATAGACAAGGAAAGAGACAACGCTAGACATGACAGGCTCACTTTAAGTGAAATCTCTGAGTGCAGCATTAGTTTTAATACTTGTGTAGTAATGTGATTTTTTGTATTGTTGCAGGTACTTACGGTCTCGTAAATCGTTGCACTTAGTCCTCTACGCTTCTCTACGCGTTACGCTACGGGCTACGGGCTACGATCGCGAGAGTCGCGGTTAACAACATTTTCGCCGCATGTATCAGGCTCGCTCCGGTCCCGATATTTGACTTGCATATTTTGTTAGGGTTTGCGCTGCGAAAGTTTTTATGATCGCTTGTTGTGCCTCCAACCTTCGCTATTCGATCTCGTTCGAGCGGTCCGCTGTGCATAGGTTTCCAGTTCTAATATCATGTTACTTTCAAAAAGGGTAAGACAAACCTTAAGGATATGAATCTGCCCATGAAACGGCACTTTTTTCCCATGGAGCTTAGCATAGAGCATAGGTTAATCTTTAAGAACGAAAAGATTTTTATTTCCCATAGAAACTGCGACAGCTGATAGCGTGTTTTATATGGGAGGTCAATGTTTCTTTTTCATCTTTCGACCTATGTTTAGCTTGTCATTTTTCCCGCGACTTCGTCTGCATGTTAAGTTATAGGATCCGGTTCCCATTCCAAAAAAAAAACCATATTAGCTATCAAACAAAAAAGTTTGAAAATTGGTTCAGTAGTTATTGCGTGATGCTCGAAAAAATAAACAAACAGACAAAAGTCCAATAATCTTGGATTCAGAGGCATCAAAATAGCATAACGTGATAAGATTTTTATAAATATCTTTGAAGAACATTGTTAAATAGGCGATAAGCCCCCGAAATAAATAAAAAAACTAAATTAATTGTTTCTTAGTGAAACTTAAATCTAATTTTTTAGATCCTCCAAGTTTAGTTTCAATAATCATCATATCTTGTGAGTTTTATGATCAATAACTGACCTCACATTCCCTATCGTATACTAGCAATATCCATACTAATATACTATATACTATATAATATTATAAATGCGAAAGTAACTCTGTCTGTCTGTCTGTTTGTTTGTTGCTCTTTTACGCCTAAACGGCTGAACGGATTTTGATGAAATTTGGTATGGTGATAGATGGTAACTTGGAGACGGACATAGGCTACTTTTTACCCCGGGAAAATATCTCATTCCCGTGGGAATCTACACATACAATAATACTCTAGCGGGGTTGTATCTGCTACAGCACACCGAAACTACTTAACCGATTTTGATGGGACTTTTTTTATTCAACTAAGTCATACTTCATACTAATATTATAAATGCGAAAGTAACTCTGTCTGTCTGTCTGTTTGTTTGTTTGTTGCTCTTTCACGCCTAAACGGCTGAACGGATTTTGATGAAATTTGGTATGGTGATAGATGGTAACTTGGAGACGGACATAGGCTACTTTTTACCCCGGGAAAATATCTCATTCCCGTGGGAATCTACACATACAATAATACTCTAGCGGGGTTGTATCTGCTACAGCACACCGAAACTACTTAACCGATTTTGATGGGACTTTTTTTATTCCTACTACAATTTTGAAATCCAACGTGGTAGACGTAAACTACCATTATTCCCTGGGGATAAGGTTGAGGTGCGATAGGGTTGAAATGTCTAAAAATCAATATGGGTGTCGTTCGTATGGTTTATCGGGTCGCTGATTACGAAAACTACAATGATTTTGAAATCCAACGTGGTGGACGTGAAATACCACCACCCCTGGGATGGGGTTGGGATTCGATAGGTTTGAAATGTCTAAAAATCAATATGAGTGTCAGTTGTATGTTAAGGATAGGGATAGCGGTTAAGATGGCGTTAGGGGTAGAAGCAGGGATAGGGGTAGGGTCAGGGATAGGGAGAGGGAGAGGGGGAAGGATAGGGAGAGAGTGTAAGGGAGGGGAAAATGAGGGGAGAGAAAGGGGGAGGGAGGGGTAGAGGGCGTGGGAGGGGGTAGAGGGAGGGGGGGGTAGAGGGAGGGAGAGGGGGAAGGGGAGGATGAGTGAGGGGAAGGGGGAAAGGGAGGGGAATGGGAGGAGGGTGAGGGGGGAAAGGGAGGGTGATGGGGAAAGGGGAAGGGGGGAAATGGAGGGGGAAGGAAGGGTGAGGGGGAAGAGGGAGGGGCGAGGTAGAGGAAGAGAGAGGGTGAGGGAGGGGGAGTGGGAATGTAGGGGGGGGGGATACAAAAGGATAGATAGGGAGGAATAGGGACCTTTTTTACTTTTATGAATACCTCCTCGCTACCCATTCACTTCACTCCCTTTATTGCCTTCTTTTTTAAGTTCGCCTGTAACGGTTGACAATGAAAATTCCGCACTACCTACCAGTTAAATAAAATCAAAAGATAATTAAGTTTGTAGTAAGATGCATTTATTCAACTTGGATAAGTACAAATGCATCTTTTACGTAGGGATCAAGAAGGATACGCGCTCCGTAAAATATGTTTCAATTAAGCTCGAGTTCTGTTTTTTTATAAAATCTACGCGGACGAAGTCGCGGGTAACAGCTAGTTTGTATATAAATTTGTAATCGGTGTCTCGAGAACGGCTCAAAGTCTTTCGATAAAATTTACCATACGGGGGTTTTCAAAGGTACAAAATCGATCTGCGTTTTCCCCGTGTCTTTAATATGTTTTATAAAAAACGGGGGTTAAAAAAAAACCTACAGCGCCATCTGTTGGCGAATAGCATAGCTTGCTCACGCGATGATAGTTTATGTTGAGGCGGCTTTATAGAGCGAAGCTCGGTCGTCCAGGTATTGATAATAATGAATTATGTTGATGTTTCAATGATGTCACAACTCGATCTTGCGCATATTTGCACAAAGCTATATAGAAATTATCTTCAGATATTTATGACTCCTCCGAGTGGAATGAATGGGGCGTTCCGTTGCATAATGTGCGAATAGCTCTTCAGTCGGGTACATGTTGGACCTGTTGATCATCTCAATTTACAGTCAAAGTATACTTTACTAAAATTAGGATTCTTTGATCACTTTATGACGTCAATTAAACTAAAAGCTAGGTCACTTCATAAACAAAGTGGCGCCTTGTGGGAAAAAAGAACCGACCCAGTGCGAGTCGGACTCGCCCGCCTAGGGTTCCGATATGCCTATAGTATTTTTGGAAGCAATAAAATCTATTTTTAGGACCGCAAAAGTAAGTTTTTTTTTGTAAAAGTTTTGGCAGATTTCTGGTAGATTTAGTTTTATTTTTGCTGTAATGTTTACATAAGCCTCTTCAACTAGAATTAATTAAGATTTTTCGCTTTGCGAGCTTCGAAGATAAGGGGGCGGGAACGGTTTTTTGGTACTTTTCATCATATCTTGAAAACTACGAGTCGTAAAAAAAATACAAAAATATATTTGGTAATGTTCAAATGAAGCCCTTTTATATGATACCCCGCTCGACCTAGTCACGCGACAATTTGAAATTTTGCCCCCTCCTTTTGGGCCCCAAAAATATTTTTTTTGCAATATAGTTTACAAGCACATTTTAAAACAATTCTAAATTTCAAGACGATAGCGTGAGTAGTTGCTGAGATGAACAGCTGTGACACACAGACAGACCGACGCACAGACGAAGTCGCACCATAAGGGTTCAGTTTTTACCATTTTGGTTTGAAATCTTAGATTATGAATAACGGCAGCTTACAGTTTGAAATGGAACCCTAAAAAGGAGTGGCGGGAAGTGACGTGAACTTCTTTCAATAATTTATCATCATTCGCGTCCGTGTTAGGTAGTAATATATTCCTCATAAGTGTGAGATTGCACTGAAGAAAATTTGTATTTTTATATTACATCTTGAGTGTAATTATCTCACACTAGAAAGGGATTTATTTATTTAGACAAGTGGCTTTTTACTGTCGTTAATGCTAGTAAAATTGAATAATTTTCAGGGTTGACTTAATTTATCACGTATGAAATTTAAGGCTAGGTTATCCGTGTATTTGAGCTTTTTTAAACTATCTGAGACGTAAAAAATAGTGTTATAAAATCTAAGAAAAATATGTTTTACTTAACAATCTACATAATGAACCTCACCCGACAGAAAAATATCCCAAGTCACCTCTTTTTGTTATTTTCAATATTATTAATAAACTGCTAATATCGAATTATCTATTTTACCATGATTTTACCCTTAACTAAAGACATTGAGGATTTCTTGACAAATTCGCAGAATTTAGAGCTTAGAAATACCCAAAAGATATCGATGAAAAACAAGTTTTTTTTACTCCCATTTGTTAAAGTTCGACATATGAAACCGGAAACAGTATCACAAACATTGCCATTCCGACAACAGTTGGGTAATATTAATAAATGCAACTGTCTACAATATGGTAATATAATTTTTTCACCTATTTGATAGGTTTGGGAACCAAATTTCGTTAATACTATGTTGTATTAATGTGCTAGTTACCATGCCATAAAGGACAACTTTAAAAAATAATTCATGCACTTATGAACTGAACCCCCATACACAGTATATATGATGACTGGCCGAGAGGGATGCAGCATAGATGCAGCAGTGTGAAAGAAAGAGAAAGATACACACTGTAATACATGAACGTAGTGATTTACGTTCTAATACATACGTAGTGATTTACGTTCTGATACATACGTAGTGATTTACTTTCTATGTCCATTTTATTCGTTCGCGCCTCCTTGGTATAATCTGTCAATAAAAATTACTTTTAATCATTTACTTACGAGTATATATAAGTACTAGCCCATCGGCACGTTACACTGTCCCCAATTCGTTGGTCCGAAATCTGACATTTAGGACCAACAAATGTCAGTCGTTGTCAGTCATATTGTCAACATTGGATGCAAATAAACTTACCAACAAAATTGAATGTTCTTATTTGAAGAAACAATATACTCTTATTATTATTATCATTATTTCTTATTATTGTTTCTGACTATAATCCAATTAATAAAACTCAAAAACCAGGCCTAAATCACATATAAACAGTAAAAAGATTGTTTTGTTTTTTCCCGCCATATTATTTCCGTTCCGTGTATTTAGCACCGACTGAAGTACTACACAACGTAGTCCACGCGATTTTTCACAGATGGCGCAATTTTTTCTTGTATGGGGAAATTTTGAACCGCTTGTTCCCAAGACCCTATCTTGACTATATAAATCTATGCTTTTAATTTATAATTTAACGATAAACATCTTGATTTTCATAGATAATTTGTGAATATGTGTAAAATATTCACGCCGACCGAAATAATTAAGGCAGCGTAAAAAAGTGGAGGTGTTCTAGTGCTCTACTTCTGCGACAAAAGTAAACAAAGTCGGTACGTTAGTTTCTTAATTATTTTTATGCTCGTAGAAAAAGTAATGTATGCCACTTCTTCTTCTATCGTGTCGATGCCAACACTCACACTTTTTTAGACCAGTATTCGGCAACGCAGATGGCATTTGGTCTGGCCTTGTACAGATCCTTTAGCGAACATATTGTGGGGCTTGATGCGCATGCTGTGAGGTGGGACATGGTTTGTGGCATCACACCGCAGTCGCAGATGTTTTTGCTAGCTTCTATGTAGCCCCACCGGCTCAGGTTGTCTCTTTCGCCGCGCCTCATGACACAAACAAGAACTCATGTTACAATGACTATCATTACCTGACAGTGGCATAAACTACTATTGTGGGATCCCGCTTTGAATTGTAAACTATGCAATATATACAAACATATTTAAAAGAGCGCGTGGGTTTTTATTGTCGCTTCGTTTTTTTTCCCACAATGGCGCCACATTGTTTGTGAAGCGATGTAGTTTAGCTGACGTCATTAAGAGATTTTAATATCCAACAATGAATAAACGATTTTGATTTGATTTTATGCTTCTAAGAAAAATACGCTGGCACTGCGATAACCTGGCCTTAATAGGTTTAAAATAAGAACATTATTACATGACATCACGCCTCTTTCCCTATGTGGTAGGCAGAGACCACAGCCCTCCACCTGCTACGATCTTGACATACTTCCGTCACTTCCTCTACTACTCTCATTAACCCTTTCATGCACACTTGTATGATTAAGGTACTTTTGACCTGGCCTTAATTCAGAAAGTCCAGAAGTTTTTAAGAAGTACCTACCGTCTTTTTCACCCGTAGGCCTAAAAGTGTCGGTAACACTTTTAAACTTATGAAATTTAGTTTATTGACACCATTATCAGACCCATACATTTAATTCTACTAGCATTTACAACAACAGAAAGCCACGTGTCTGTCTTACCCCTCTTATAGTAAAGTTGGTTAATCTATGTGGCGCGAAGTGTTACGGGTTTGTCGCGGGATGGTAATCTCCTCCAGACATCCCGAGGGTGAGCGCGCACCTGGGCACCCCGTCGGACGCCACAACTTCACAACTTTGCAAATGCAAATCAATTTGTTTTCGCATAATCTTTCCAAGCCCCTTTCAGAAAAGTCAGGTTACCGCTGGCCAATTTGAATATTTTGATTTTGTTTTTTGAAGACGTACATGATACAAGCGCTCGTGGTCGAATGGTTGTTGCTCTTTCTTTCCGATCAAGAAAGTTGAGTAATCGCTAGTGGCTCAACTAGAGAGCTTCTGTGCTTCAGAAGGCATGTGAATCTTTTTTTCCTGGCTTCCGTCACTGATGTTAGTTAAGCCTAGGGTAAACCAAGTCAGAGGCTGTTTGGCAGGTTGAAAACTCAAACCGAAGGTGGTAGGGCTTTTGTGCAAAGTCCGTCTGGGGAAGTACCACCCCGTTGCCTTTTTCTGCCGTGAAGCAGCAGTGTTTGCACTGCTGTGTTTCGGTTTGAAGTGTAAGGGAGCCAGTGAATTTACAGGCACATGAGACATACCATCTTAGTTATCAGGGTGGGTAACGCGCTTTACTGTCTTATTAGTGTCAAATTATTTCACTAATAAAACAGTTGGTGTCATGGGCGGTGGTGACCACTTACCACCAGGTGGCCCACCTGCTCGTTTACCCACTTGTAACATAAATTAAAACTAGTTTGATCAATAAAATGACAAAACCTTATTTAAGATTGGGTTAAGTAAGCCCTCTGGGTTATAAATTGTTCATAGGCTTTGCTTTGTCGAAAATCTACAAAACATATCCAGCAATGCAAGTTAGAAAATAAATATTATAGCGTGCGCAGGATAAGTTGGGCTGTGACGGTTATTTTCTGGGCATCGGTGACAGGCGGAGAGCCAATGAACGTAAGGGTGGTGAAGGACAAATTTCTAAATGATTTGCTCATGTCAGCCTCTTTGACTGTTGATAAGATTTGTTTTATTTATTTTATTATTTTATTTTGTTCGGAAAACTTACAGCCTTAATTTTAACACATGAATCACTATACCATAGGTAGGATCTGGGCCATTAACAAGTTTTCACGTTTACCTACCTAAAGCGCAATTATAACCATATCCCAGTCCACAATTGTTGACGAACCGCGACTTTGGCTCAGCGCATCGGAGAGGATTTTATTAAGGTACTGGAAAATCAACTTTAACGTCATTGAAATAAAGTGCATATATGCTTGAACCCGACAAAAAAGGCTCGCGCATCCTCGAGGATACGCGGGCATCCGCGCGCGGCGTCGAGTAGGCGCGCGGCGTCGAGTCAGCGCGCGGCGGCGAGCGCGCAGTCTTGTCACTAAGTTCAAAGACGAAGGGCGTGTTTTTTTTTAAGATTTACCTACCTAAAGCGCAATTATAACCAGATCCCAGTCCACCATTATTGACGAACCGCGACAAACTGGCATGTTTCGGTAGAAGATGACGGTTTACTAGGCTCGCGCGGTCAGGCTCGCGCGGTCGCGCGCATGCTCGAGCCTGCGCGAGCATGCGCGATCCCTCAGGAAATTCTCGAGCCTGCTCGAGGATTATTCCGTTCTGTCTGCGCTGCGCCTATGACTATCTGATTAAATACAATGTATAAAACCCCAGAAAAATGGTCTGCCACCATTATAGCCCTGCGTCGTAAAGTTACAGCTCTTCAAAATTCAAAAATTCACTACTTCGTCCCGTGATAATGCAGAGCCCTGTATGTCTGCGTCTTCGATTTTCTACATCTTCAGAAGTATTTTAGACAGGAGCCACAAAGGCAGACAAAAAAACATGATTTTGTATCTTATTTTCATTTTTTTTTGCTTTAACTCAAAAACGCAGCGACGCACAGAAAAACTTGTAAGGACCAAATCGATTCGTATTGAGCTGATCTATCATCCCTATTAATATGAATCATGAGCAAATCATATACCCAAATTGCAACCAGCACCCTAACTAATACGCTCGCCTCCTCCCTCCTGCCGCGCTTTTTTTTCTTCTTCTTTCGTGTCGGCAAAAACACGGGCTAAATCTTACTTGCCCAGAAAGCGAATACCATGGTAGCCCTCTGGTTACTTTCAAGTAAGTCCTCACGCGAGCTACTGGTCAGGTACGCGGGACAATTAGTGAGGTGTGCCATGGTCTGCAGAGTTCTCACTCCACAGTCATAGCTGGCGTCTGCACTTCTTAGGAACCCCCACCGGCACAGGTTATCCTTGCTTCGGCCAACCTGGGTCCTCAGCTTACTTAGACTTCTCCAGGTTGGCCAAGGTTTTTTATAGCCAGGAGGCAGGTTTTCGTTGCCACGCTCACCCCCGCGATAATTTTTATTAGAGTTATTTTGTACGACGAGTATAAACCTGCATTTTACTGAATACCAAACAGAAAACAGTGTTACTGGATCATAAGTTTTTTTTATTCATCGAGGTAGTTTAACGGCCATGCAACGAGGTGGCAAGCCGATGTCATGTAGCAGTCAATCCGGCTAATGAGTGCCAGGTGGTGTTGAATGAACGTTCCCCGCTTACCATCAAAAGCGTTTTAGCCTCGAATCTAGAACTCCAGGTATTTCTTTCACTGTTACATGGTTCCATGCTAAAATGTGTTAAATAGAAGTTTTGTTTTCAACATGGAAGCAATTTTAATGTGAATGTGAATCTCAGGATTTTTAGTTTGTGGATGAAATATACGGTACATTTTGGCATTACCTACTTAAAACTGTTGAAATGGATATGTTTTTCGATATCGGCAGCTCCTTTGACTTTAACTGAAACATAATTGTTAGATTTGAATAAAAGAAATAAATAAATAGTAAATAAATATCCGGGACAATTCAGACTCTGATGTACACTCGCGGTATAAAAAGATTCGCCAGTTTTCAAATTGATTCGTTGAACTTTGCGAGCACATATTACCTTTCGGAACTGACTATTGCATTAAAAAGTGTAATTTACTGTTCGACAATAAAGTTTATTAAGTAAGGCCGGCCATACACGGACTGCTCGAGCAGTTAGCCAGTGATTAACATACACGGACCGCTGTTTCAGTCAGATTCAACAGCTTAAAGCTGCCATTGATAACTGCTGGAGAAGTTGGTATCACCTGCTCTACAAGGCAGAAGGCGCGCGCGACGTGGAATGAAGAGCGCGAGTGGAGGTAACTGCGCGAGAGCAGTCCACAGTTAGAAAAGTCAGTGTATGCCTGGCGACTGCTTGACTGCCCGAAGCAGTCGCTCGAGCGCTTGAAGCAGTCCATGCTGACTGCTTCAAGCTGTCCGTATATGGCCGGCCTAGTTTGTTGTGACTTTACATGACACATCGCTAACTTGTGATAAATTATTTCTTGAATCCTACTTCTACAAACCTTATTATACTGAGTTTTCGATGTTACACTCAACTCAACGGACGCTTATCAAGAGACTACCCTACCCGACTCACTGAACTTATAACTTTGACATTTGCAAGTACTCCCAAATCTATATCAAACGCTTGTAAACTAACTACTACTATATACTATACGTAGTTTGGTGAAGATAATGATTAACTTAGAAATACTCAAATGTACAACGTGTTAAAGGAATAAGCGAAACTGAGAAAATAGTTTGTTCAGAATCAAGAGTAGAATTAGAGTAGAATCAATTTCACGTGTTTTTGATAGGGGTAATGTTTTTTTTATTTTTGATATTAAAATTTTTGCCGCTTCTATTCTAAACATTTCTGTTGATACGTGCGCTGGCGGCGGGGAAAGTTGGCGTGGCGTGCGCGGTATGCGCGGACTAGAACAGCGAAGAAACTAGAACAATGATGAAACTTTAAAATAACAATATCTAGATTTAAAAAACCGTTTTTAATATTTTTTTTACGGGAATGGATTTATTTTAATAAAAATCTAAAAATAACCTGATCTTGTCATATCTTGACACTATATGACAAGATCAGGTTAGTGGTATATAATCGTTTGCCTGCTCTACCATAAAAAAAACCGGCCAGGTGCGAGTCGGACTCGCGCACCGAGGGTTCCGTGCCCCTGCCTTCGGCGCCGTAGGTCGCGGGTTCCATCCCCGCCCAGGGCGAACATTTCTGTGATAAACGTTGAAGTCTGGTATGTGTCTGGGTGTTATTTAACTATTATACATGTACAGTCTCTGATACCCATAGTTAAGGCTTCTCTTAGTTTTGGATTGGATCAGTTAACTTTGTGTGCAATGTCCCCAATACTTTTTACTTATCTTGACGAGATAAGACGATTGAATAGTTCATTCCTTATTGAAAGAGAAAGGGAGCGAATCCCAACGAGGGTGTAGTTTGAGGCCTGCGGCGCAGCCGAGGGCCTCAAGACACCCGAGGGGGGAATCGGTCTGTTTGCTTTATATTTCACCTTAGAAAAAAAAATTATATAAATTGAACACAAATTAAAGATTCAGAACTTCATTCTCTTCTATTCCATTTTTATTAAAATGGCGTTTAAATTTGTGGCACAGCAGACGACAGACTTTTTGTTCTGACAGTCCGCCAGTGTGGCCGGTACTGCAATTATTTTCGTATTACTATAGTCATTGACATGAAAAAAACGCTCCGTTTCTATGCGCGTATTTTCCTAAATCTTTAGTTTGGAAAGAAAAACGCTTGAATTCAAAGAATTAATCACTCGAAAAGGTTCTTCAGATTGATTTTGATATGATAGAGCAACTTTTAAACTTGTTATATTTGAATTTTATTCCGATAAAAACTATAATTTTCGCAATACCGGCCACACTGGCGACAATGTCCGTGACTGCCCGCGTATGTCCGCCCCTTCATCTGCTGAGCGCCTTAAGACAATTTCACCAAAGCTGTCAAAGCTTTTAACCGATATTTGCTTTTTTAATTTAATAAAATAAAAGTGCAAGGGGCCAGTATCATTTCGTGATTTCAGAATAAAAACTTTTGTCTTTTGACATTATGATATTGAAAATAGGCCAGATTTAACCAAATAAAAATTGCGCATTTGAAATGAATTTTCATACAATATTCCATCTCACTCAGCACGTTAGATATAGATTTTTATAGAGAATTCCATCCCGCATATTTGTACGATAACAATGTCGTACATTTTTCCTCATTAAAAAAAAAAGTACTAAGCTACTTTCCGAGAAAAAGTATAAAACGACCACCGCAAGAACATCTAGATATCTAACATACAATCACGAACACGTTTGATTCAGGGATCCCTGCAAGGTGCTTGCATCGCTTCTGTCTGTTCTTATGAATTATGAATCAAGGTGGTCCGACGCCGGCGCGCCACGAGGACTTGCAGACGAATAATACAGTCTGCTGGAACTTATTGGAACAAATTGATTTAAATCGATGGTAGAATAGGTATCAATAGACATCCGCCGCACGAGAAAACACAAAAAAATATTAGGAAGATATCTTAAATTCTTTTTGTTTTACAAAATGTTCCTTCCATCACCTGCTATTCTGATGAGTTTCAAATTGTTTTTAAATTCAATTTAAGCCAAACGAGACGAGACTTAATTTCAGTGGAATATTCGGGTCCAAAATGTTGCGGATTTTTGAAGCGGGACAACCGGAACGTGACCACGAGTTAGGAAGTTAAGATGGCGCGACGCTACGCCCGAAAGACTGTGTCGCAACTCTGAGTTCAAACAATTACTTTCAGCTGAAAAAGGGCAACCCTCTCATAGTTTGTGTCAGCTTTTAAATCAAATCGTTTCTATATTTTGTGTAAACGAATCGTTTCTGTAGCCTGTGCTGTCCCACTGCTGGGCAAAGGCCTCACAACGTTTCCACTCTTCCTTATCGATCGCCATCGCCGGCCACTCCTCTTCGAAAGCAACCAGGTCATCTCTCCACCACTTTTTTGGCCTTCCTCTGCCCTGGCGTTCGTCGTGTGGCACCCATTTGGAGGCGCGTTTGGTCCACATATCCGGATGCATTCGATACACGTGGCCTTTCTATTGGTAGCAGCCTTTTTATTGATGTCAGTGATACGGGTTTTGGAGCGTATAGTGTTCCGGATACGGTCGGTCCTCTTGACACCTAGTATGCTGCGCTCCATTGCCCTTTGGCATACCGCAAGTTTGGACTTGGATAATTTTATAAATCACAATTTTTGTTTGTATTTTACTTATACTGAACAATTTTGTCTTAGAAACATAGGCTGAAAAACGAGACAAGTTTTTGTTCTTCCCATACAAACCTTACGCTGTGAATGCAGGATTTTACAATGATCAAAAATTGTACGCGAATGTGGCCAATGTTTCTTTGGAAAGTTGTTCGACTGTATAGTGTTATTACCTATTACTATGCAAAAAAAATCAGTGGTTGAAAGAATACAATAATTACGTATCCAAGTAAAATTAATACGCGTCTACAAATTAAAAGTACTTTGCCCGAAATGCTGCATGGAAAATGAAGCTGTGTCTCTAGAGCATTACGTTGTTAATAAAGGTTCGCTTGTAGTATAATTAGGTATTCTCTTTGAGTCATAAAGCTGCTTACAGAGGATCTTCACGGTCTGCGGTGGCCAGTCGAGCGCGGTTATTGCAGTTTAGTGATAGACAAGAAGTTTTCACATTGGAAATGTCTTTTCGTTCGCTCCAGTAGTGTGGGTTCCGATTTCACGAAAAAGTGTATATCTTGGAGAGTTGTGAAGATATGATATTCAAAAAAAGACTACAAAGACCATTCACGAGAGCTGTAAGGTGCAAAAAGAATTATTCGAGAAAGTCGAAAACAAAAAAGTTATGGCCGAAATAGTGTAAAAAAACCGATTTTTTTATTTTGGCGCTCGATATTTTGGAAACTAAGAATAATATCAAAAATTTGAGAAAAAGTCCTCTGGACAATTTAGGCAGCTTCAATTTGACCCTAAAACAAAGACGATCGGGTTAAGGGTTTGCCCTGTAACCTAACCTTTCTGAAAAAAAAAAATTTGGATTCCGTACATTTTTTATTTATTCATTTGCAATTAAGTTGGGCAACCATATTCTAAGACTGTTTCAAATTTATATTGGTAATCAAGATTTTTATAAATCCTACTAAAATTATAAACGCGAAAGTTTGTAAGTATGGATGGATGGATGATGTTTGTTACTCTTTCACGCAACAATTACAGATTTATTATTTACTGGACTAATGGATTTCAATGAAACTTGGCACACATATAGGTTAGGTCTTGGAATAGCATATAGGCTGCTTTTTTACCGCGGGAAATCACTTCATTCCCACGGGAAAACGCATTTAATGCGGGTGAAACCGCAGGCGGAAAGCTAGTAATCCATAAAGTAGTCGAAGCGAGGAAAGTAGTAAATGAAGGGCTGTGATCACTGTTTCCCCCACAGGGAAAGGCGTGGTGTTATGTCATCATAACATCCCATGAAAATTAAACTACAGGACAGGGAGCTCCCTCCAGAATTCTAGCTTTTGCTGGAAAAGTGTGGAGGGGAAGTACCATAGTCACCTCGCTTGTCAACGTTACGGCTGGTACCGTGGACCGCAGTTGTAGGTGACCGCAGTAAGTAAGATGAAGTGATACACAGGAGGATGCTGCTGCCCATCCTCCAGTTTATAACCCTTAGTCGCCTCTTACGACACCCACGGGTATGTTGTGTATCTAACCCCGTAGCTGCAAAATGGTTGGCAAGGACAATAAGTAAAAAATATACCAAAAAAATATGACCTCTACCTACTATACATTCAGATGGTGCCAAGAAGGGCTCCAATTCTTGAATATCACCAAGTGTTCTTTACGATTAAAAAAAACCCGAATAAACTTTTTAATCCTACTTCCTACTTAATACTATAAACGCGAAAGCATGTAACATGTATGGATGTATGTTTGTTACTCTTTCACGTAAAAATTACGGAGACTCAATTCATGAATATCACCGGGTGATAAAATATCACTATAAAAATTCAAAATCACAGATTTTTCTTTTCAAAAGTGAAAATTGATATTCGTAAAATATAAAGCAGTCCTTGATTGGTAATTTTTATGTATTCTGAATGTGAATTTTTAAAGTCTCAAAAGTGTTTAGTTTTTTATAGACACCACGTATTTACAAACGCGTTCTTTCGGCGGGTTGAAATCGCGTTTAACGTGCGTTCGATCCATGTACGAGACGCGTTTGAAAACCATATGAATTGCGTATGACGCGTGCGTTCGTCTTGCGTTCGTATCGCGTTAGTATCGCTTGTCACTAAACACTTGTCGTTAGCTCGTAGAAAAACGTCTCGTCTACATAGGCTCCTAATCAGTGCTGACAGGGGTCGCGTGATGGCTATTGCGACCCTAATTACGACCCGAGGCATTTTTCATGTCGTACTGAACTCAATTACATTACCGCGAAAACGGATTCCATGATTCCGAAATAAGAAAGAATGCCCTGCGGGCGGCCCTGGCTGCATCTAGCTGGAGCAACTAATTGCCTACTGTGATCGAATTTAACTGGTCATATCGTTTGGTTAGTAAGATCATTCTTAAATAAATAAATAAATCATTGACCGACCTCTGGTGTCAAGAGTTGTTGAACCACCAAACACCTGTGATATGACTAATGACTACTTGTTTATATATAGGCCGTAATCGGAACGAACGGCCTAACGTGCGTTCCGAAGCACGGAATCATCTTACTTTTCTTACAATCAGGCGATTCATCCTGCAATGTCCTAACTATAGTGAGGAAGTCCCTCAAGTGATTTTTGTTCGAGAATCGTAATGAGAGCCTCCAAATCGAATGTACTTGGACGACCGAGCTCCGCTCTATAATTAGCCGCTTAAACAGTAAATTATCATCGGGTGAGCAAGCTTTGCTACCCGCCAACAGATGGCGCTGTAGGTTTCTGTGTAAACCGCGTTATTTTACATAAATGCTTAAACGAGGAAAATATTAACTTTCCTGGACATGAGACCTAGCTAGATCGATTTTTCGCCCCCGAAAACCCCAATAATGTATACAAATATTTTATTGACCCCGACATTTTAAGAGGTGGTTCTGCCCATGAAACTGAACAAATTTTCCCATAGAATATAGGTCGAAATACAAAAAAAAAATTCGGCCTCCCATACAGTAAGTATGTGCTAAAAAATGAAGTTTGTTTATGAGTTGTAATGCTAAGTTGCATTTCAGTATCTTTTTATTTAGAATTCCACCGCTATCAGCGGGTAAAAGCTATTTAGTTTCGACCGCACAGGAAATTTATTCGATAAAGAACATGGTCGTGACTAGAAAAATCCCCCGCGATTGAATCCGTCCGGCGCATCCGGTAGGGTCCTCTCCGGTTCCTTCCACCCTCGCACTAGATGCCACATCCTGATTTGAATAGATGTTAGGTATGGAACGCTACGTCTGTAATATCATGTAAAATGGTACACAAAATAAAGCGAAAATCTTAAATAAAATTATAAGTAAACAAAGCAGTGTGCAATTTATCCTCCCTCGCAAGAGGAAGTTTAAGTAGCTGGAGCCGCACTTGGCTCGACTCCAAAATCAGCATAATTACCCCGAACATTGGTCTGTTTCAGAATAATTGTTTCTGTCATTATTTTATAGTATTCAGTTTGATGAAACTTGTTGGTTGTCGGCCAGTTTTTACCTAACTTAATGTTGTCATTGATTTGTTGACGTCTCGTCTTGTCGCTCTATACAGGATGTATCACAACCCGAATGAATGATTAGGAACTTATCTCGAAACACAATTTTTGGTATCTTGGTAAATCATGTCAAATTACAGATGCATAAAACTTAAACAATGGAAAACAGTTTGTGTCACTACCTACCTACGTCATCCCGCCCCGGTTCTGTCCTGGCCCAAACTTGACCATTATGCTAGCAGAATTACATCGGCAACTGCAAGCTGTTGAACCAGAAAAGAACCAGTGCGGGGATCAATTAAATTTATCTTGGTAAATTGGTTTTTAAATAATGATAAACTTTAATTTCTACAGAAAAGCATTGTTAAACTTGCGACACGGTCTGAGAGCCGGTCTCGTGCTTGAATAAAGATTTTTTTTTGCTTTTATATCCCATTGACATGTTTTTAACTTCGCAATGGTGTTCAATTAAAACTATATTTTACAGGAGTACCTATCCTACATATTTTAATGACAAAACTTCACCTTTAGTAATGTTTGAACACCGGAACAAGAGTTTATTTGTTCTGTATAAGCCGGGTTAAGCACAACAAACTCATTGTTTACGGGGCTATTATGTCGCTTGCAATCTAACTTCCCTCATCCGGATTACACTAATTAAAAAATTACTTGATAATGACTGGCCCGCTGATGTGAAAATAACTTGATAATTACTGGCCCGCTGATGTGATTGGCTAGCTCACTATCCTTCCACGATTTGGGTCGCGAGTTTGAACCCCGCAACGGGAAATCATTTGACTTATGAACACAAGTGTTTTTTCTGTGTCTGGGTGTTATTTATTTATGTATATTGGGGTCTGATATCCTTAGTTTGATTCCCGACTTGAGATCATTTAAAAAATTTGTCTGAAATCGTCTCCCAATCAAAAACAAGTATTAAATGATCTCTTTTTAACCCTTTCACACACATCATGTCAAAATTTGTTCCCTGTTAATATCAAAAGCTTTTCACATGTTTTAAATGTACCTAGGGGCTAGGTTGTAGTGAGGCACTCAGCTCAAAGGATAGTAATGTATCGAACTCCGTTTACATCCCGCCCTCACCGCTCTCCGCTCGCGGCTCACTTTCAGCCCCTACTTCAACCGATTTCAGCCTAAATTGCTGATTTTCTAATTAATCTCCAGAGAGTTTGATTAATAGGCCTCCAATGAGCCCTGCCGATCCGCACGGAGACGATGATTTAGTGATTCCGCTGAAAGGCGCCATTTTCCTTTCAGTCTCTGTTTTCAGTCGCTAATTAATAAGTAGGGTGTCAAGTTTTTGAAGCTTCTGTGAGTGTTTCGTTTTAACAAATTATGTAGTTGAGTTGTCGATATAACACCAGTCTCATTGACACATCTCTTAGGAATGGAGACCTACGAATCAGATGAATGTTCAAAATTGAGTTGTCCTTACAGTGATAAATGTATGTGGTATTTTACGGAAACACCGCTAAATGAGAGTGCTCAAGACGGAATAAAGGAACGGACTAACTGAATAAGTTTGGTAAAAATTACGTGTGATCTCAAAATGGCGCTGGAGGCCTGCAGCTGATACCGGCCAAACACAAGAGTGGAAGCTGCAAAGGAGTCTTCGAGGATATCGGGTCCCCGGGCCGTCGGGCACATGGCCGGGCCGCCCCCTTCTCCCGCAGCGAGCGGGGGCGGCCCCCCTTCTACAGCCCACAGAGAGGCGTACGCGCAGTCTGCCGCGTTATCACCCGCGCGCCGACGACATTTGGGAGAAATTCATTACCAAAGGTCTCTGCTACGGTTGCGGCGGAGACTGGGACTTTAAAGGTGCACTTAAGGTGGACATTAACAGTTCGGAGTATATGGGTTACAAATACTTTCACACCAGGCCAGGATATAGGATTAAAGCGCGATCTTGCGAAGATGCCAGATTTATACACATCAACTTTTTGCTTCTCGCCGAAGTCAGACACTTCGAGATGGTAAGTAGGTAGTATTAAGTAGTTGTTACTTTAACCACTATTGCTTAATCATCATTGTCATCATGAAATCCCATAAAAGTCCACTGGTGGACAAAAAGCTGCCCCCCCAATTTTAAAAACGCCTGATAGGCTGGTGCAATGGAACGCAGTGGTTGGTGACTGCAGTATCGTGAGATGATATGTAGAAGGACGCTGCTGTCAATTGTTCAAGATCCCTTTAGTTGCCTTGTTAGACACCCACTATTCTTAACTAACACCACACGAGGCAATATATATATATAAATGCCCTCATTCTGACTCTATTGATAGCCTCTACCTCCTGGTAAAGTGAGGAGGCAGGATACGAAGGCGACTTTGTGCTCGTGCCGAAGTAATTAAAGGTAAAAGCAGGTTTGACACTTGACATGGTTCCGACTGAATGAAAGCACGGCCTCAAGGAATTGTACCTATTAATTACCTTACACTTAATGGCCTCTCTTGGAGCTCTCATGTGAAGGGTTGACCCCGACCTGTTTTCGCTGAATGGGAGTTGAGAGCGTATTGTAAGATGGGTGATTGGGAACGGGCTACATGATTCTTAACGTTATCTGTGCTATTAGGGTGGCTTTCAACCAGAGCTGTAGGTAGCTAACTCGTAAGCTCGAGAATTTCAACCAACAGCATAGCACCACCTTTAACAATGAAGGAATCCCATTGTTTGGAATTTTCCCAGCGCACAGACACCCTTAGTTTCACCTTGCCAGTAATGAAGTCCTCAATTTGTTATCATACTCTCCAAGCTTGCTACTTGAAAGTACTGCGAAAAGGACAGAAAGGGGAAGGGTCGCTCGCACTTTCCCATTTATTATGAGACTCATATGTAAATTTCTTTTATCTGCCATATTTTATATGTAATCTGACCGTACCCCTATAGATTTTACGTTTGAGAAACGTCTGGCAGGCGCCCTGGTAATCTTTTTCTCCATATAATAAAACGATTTATAATGCTGTCCTTCCAATTTCAGTCAGAAATATTAAAGCCATCATAACAACCCATGAAATATCCACTACAGGACATCCACTGCATGACAGGGAGCTCCCTCCAGAAATCTAGCTTTTGCTGGAAAAATATGGAGGGGAAGTACCATAGTAACCTCGCTTGTCAGCTTTACGGCTGGCACCATGGGCCGCGGTTGTAGGTGACCGCAGTAAGTAAGATGTTAGACACAAAGGAGGATGCTGCTGCCCATCCTCCAGTTTATAACCCTTAGTCGCCTCTTACGACACACACACGGGTATATATGGGATGATAGTATTCGTTGCCGGCACCACACGGGACATTACAGTAGGTAATTATTACTACAGTTGTTTTTATATAGTTTGTGGAGCCAGTTCTGCCGATCGGTTGGACATATAACCCCATGTCCCGTGTTTATGTCAATTGCAGCTACAGGACTGAATCCAGTGCATATAACTTGAGTGTAGCCGCCTTGCATCGCGGCGCGACTTTCCCGCGGGATCGTCGAGTCTCGTATTTCTATTAGCGCATAGCACCACTGTCACACTCTATTACCGAGTCACTACCGTTGCTTATTGCGCATTCAATACTCCTATTATACTATTTGAATAATTGTTGGACTATCTATCTTACCATGGACGAATTATATGAACGACTGAAAATCTCCCCACTTTTTATCGTAGCCCAGCATAAACTTACTAAAACGAGATGGTACTTTTAAGTCAGGAATATAATTATGGCTAAAAATTATCGCCCTATATCCATACTGTGCACTTTTGCTAAAATATTCGAAAAACTCGTGTACCCTTCATTAACATCACACATAAATATAGTTCTAACCCCTGAACAACATGGTTTCTGCAACAAAAAGTCAACTACCAGTAACTTGCTGACCTATGTAACAGATCTAAGTCAGAGCATTGACGAAGGGAAGCAAGCTGACGCTATATACACGGACTTTAGTAGCGCATTTGATAAAGTCGATCACTCTATCTTACTGCGTAAGTTATCACAGTATGGTGTACATGGGTTGCTTTTACAATGGTTAAAGTCATACTTAACCGAAAGGGAACAAAGGGTGGTCGCTAACGGCTTTGTCTCTTCTTCATATAGAGCCTCGTCAGGTGTACCTCAGGGCTCACATTTAGGCCCTGTGTTATTTCTAATCTTTGTTAATGATATAGTTGAATGTATTAAACATAGTAAATATTCCCTTTATGCCGATGACCTGAAACTATATCGCGAGGTATCCTCGTCTGATGATGCACAGTTATTGCAAAATGATTTGGAAGAAATCCAAAAATGGTGTTTTAACAATAAGATGGAATTAAACGCAGGTAAATGCTGCCATATAAAGTTCACTAAAAAGAGAAAGGAAATTTCTACCCAATACTTTTTATGTGGAACTATTCTACAAGAAGTCGACCAAATAAGAGATCTGGGAGTCGTACTTGACAAAAAACTGTCATTTATCCCTCATATCGACCAAACTGTGGCTAAGGCTTTTAAAATGTCCGGATTTATTAAACGAACCTGCAGAGACTTTACAATTATTCGTCCCCTGGTGATGTTATATAATTCTTTTGTGAGAAGTGTACTGGACTATGCATCATCAATTTGGAATCCTTTCTACAAAGTACACATAGATCGCATAGAGCGTGTGCAGCGTAGTTTTACACGACACTTAGCATTTCGCGACAAAAATGCATGTACGAGATGGAGTTATAAGTTACGACTTACTTATTTTGACATAATATCCTTGAAAGAACGGCGTAGTTTGACAGACTTATTGACCCTTTATAAGATTGTTAACAACAAAATTATGGCCCCAGACGTCCTAAGTCATATAAGCATTTCCGTTCCTCGCTCAGCTAATGTGAGAAGTTGTACTGATCGCTGTATTTTTTCGATTCGCAATAGTCGCACAAACGTGGGTATAAACTCCCCCCTCAACACAATGCTGTCTACATACAATCAGCTGTATAATCTCAAGCCTAGCATCGACATATTTAATGACTCCTTTGTCCATTTTAAAAATCTTATTTTAGAATGATTTTAATCAATTCATTTTCTGTCATTTTTTATATTACATTCCAAATTCAAAATTGTTTTAGTTGTTTGTTAGTAATTCATTAAGTTTCATTTAGTTTGTGATGAATTTTTGGTTTGTTGTTGGTAATAAATAACTAAACATAATTAATTATTGGTGAAAGATGTGTATGCCTGTAAGTGACATGTTGATAGAGTTTAAGTCCTATTAATTTTTTTTTTTGTAAAATTTATGTATGAATGTGTCGTTGGTGTACCTATTCAAATAAAAAAATAAAAAAAAATACCGAGTATGTCCCGTGTGGTACCCGCAAAGAATAGTACCATCCCATACATACTCGTGGGTATCGTAAGAGGCGACTAAGGGTTATAAACTGGAGGATGGATAGTAGCATCCTCCTGTGTATCATAACATCTTACTTACTGCGGTCACCTACAACCGCGGTCCATGATGCTAGCCGTAACTCTGACAAGCGAGGTGACTATGGTACTTCCCCTCCACCTATTTCCTTAGTGATAAGACCGCCTTTTGCCCACATTTTATAGCTGGTTATGTGTAAATGTTACTTTATTAGTGTGCAATAAAGTGTTATTCATTCATTCATATTTCCAGCAAAGGTAGAATTCTGGAGGGAGCTCCCTGATTTCATGGGATATTATGATGACGATGATGATACCTAGTATTCTGCTAAAAAATATTATTTTTATATTTTTGTACAATCCATTAGTGATTTAGAATCAACCCTTAGAAGGATCATCGTCCTTTTTTTACACCCTGTATTTTTAAACGGATTTCCTTATGTCACCGCGTCGTCTGTTATCTTGTTACCTCGCATTAGAGAAATAAGACGGAAAAACCTAAGAAGTAATAGAATTATGGTAAGAACCGACGATGGAATATTCAAATGAGTGGGAAGGGCTGAACGTGTAACATAGTTATGAGGTGTCCGCGCGGTAGCCATATTAATTGCCCATCTTGTGACAGATCCACCCGTTTCTCCCGCGTCGCTCGCTGTGCCGTGAATATTAATACGTGTACGTGAAACATGATGATCGCTACACAAGCCATGTACCTAGGTAATTTTAATTCAGTAGTTTTTCTTGCTGGCACCACACGGGGCACGGGAATAGTACCAACCCATCTCTACCCGTCGGTGACATAAGAAGCGACTAAGGATTAATGAACCAAAAGATGGGCAGCAGCATCTTTCTGTTTAGTATCATCTTACGAGTACATTCTGCGGTCACTAACAACCGTGGTCTCTGGTGCCAGCCGTAACGCTAACAAGGGTCGTGACGTCCACATTGTTCCTGTAGTGGACGTTTCTTGGGGTGTCATTATGATGATGAGTTTTTCTTGGTATACGGAAGCGCTCGTCCCCAAGTGGTAGTTGCTCTTTCTTTCTGATCACGAAAGTTTTACAACGTTGACTGTTGACCGCTAGTGGCACAACAACAAGAGCGCTTTCGTGCTTCGGAAGGCACGTTAAGCCGTTGGTCCCGGCTGTCGCTGATAGTAGTCGTTAAGCCAAGTCAGAGGCCATTTGGAGGCTAACCACTAACCTGGCATAGCCTAATTTAGGATTAGGTTTGGCTTGCGTTCTGTTTTGCAGAGGTCAGATAACAGTCGCTCTGTGTAAAAACCAATGTCCTCATCTAATCCCCTAGGTTAGTTAGGGTACTCCGTAAAAAAACCGGTCAAGTGCGTGTCTCGCGCACCGAGGGTTCCGTACCACTAAGGTAAAAATACCGTCTTAGTTATGAACGCGCAGTCATGCAGAAGTGTATTTATCCGACACGCATTTTACCGGTTCTTATTATTTTTTGTTATTCTATAGCTTACGTTCTATAAACAAACCAATCGTCATGCTTGTAAGTGTTCCGCTTTTTGCGATAAAGCTAAAACAAAAATCGAGCAAAAATCGTCTAAAATACACGTTTTTAGTAAGGAAACCCTTCTTAATTCTTTTTATGTTAGTATTTGTTATTATAGCGGCAACAGAAATACAATCTGCGAAAGTTTCAACTCTCTACCTGTTACGGTTCATGAGGTACAGCCAGTTGATAGACAGACAGACAGACATCGGAGGCATATTAATAGGGTCCCGTGAAACCCTTTGAGTAAGGAACCCTAAAAACCATCGGTTAAAAATGCAATAAGGCTAGGCGGTGATGATGATGAGGTGTTTTTTTCTCTATAACGTGTAACAAAAAGGTTTTTACAACTCTAAAGTGAATCTGCCCATGAAACTGAACAACATTTTCCATAGAACATTAGTCAAAATATCATATTTTAGGGAAACTAAAACTTTTTTTTCGCAACCTATTTAGTCTGTTCTTTTATTTATTACGTAAACATGTTAATACATTTCGAAACTGTAAGTAATAAGCTGTGAAATTTACCGATAAATCAATTAATTTCAATATTTGTTTGTTTGTTTGGAAAGTTGTTCAGTTCTCTTGGACCCATCCATCCCTCAGGGTGGTTATACCTTTTCTGTTATACCTTGTATATTCCTTGTCCCTGTGTTTCATTTCAAATCGATTATAACTCGTAGCACAGCTACAAAAATGCTACGAGACGTACTTCTTTGTTGTTGATAAATTATTTAGATTTTGTTATTTCGTTTATGAATAAATTATGACAGTAACAACTAATAAAGTTTATCACATCAATTAGTTTGCTGTTGGTTTAAACGCGCAGCGAGGTCAAATCTCTTTGGTTTAAACCACTAATAGTTACTAGACAGTCGAGAATAATATTATAATGACTGAATTTGCGCGTCGATATACATTATCAGCATATCGTGTAGTGTTATTGGCTGTTAGATCGATGGCCGATCTCACAAACCTGGAAGTCAAAGTGGTTGTTGAGTCGCCAAACACCTCCGACTACTCCGGGACCATTAGTTAGGGTGCTGGCTGCCATTAGGACATACGATTTGCTCATGATTCATATTAATAGGGTTGATAAATCAGCTCAATACGAATCGATTTGGTCCTAACAAGTTTACCTGTGCGTCGCTGCGTTTTTGAGTTAAAGTAAAAAAAATAAAAATACGATACTAAATAATGTTCTTTTTTGTCTGCCTTTGTGGCTGTTGTTTAAAATACTTCTGAAGATGTAGAAAATCGAAGAGGCAGATATGCGGGCTCTGCATTATCACGGGACGAAGTAGTGGTTTTTTTGATATTTGAAGCGCTGTAACTTTACAAAGCAGGGCTATTACGGTGGCAGACCATTTTTCTGTAGTCCTATACATTGTGTTTAATCGAACAGTCATACTCTGCCAGGTGTACGTTTCATTGTCAAATTTTAAAATAGTTAAAACTAAATTCCTCAAAAACGCAGGGATGTGGATGACTGCCAATATTTTTGTACCTTTTAGAGGATGCATTTTATCATCAGTCAAAGAGGCAGATATGAGCAAATCAAATATATTTTGTCCGTCAGCACCCTTACTACATCGGGTCAACATCCTTTCCGAACGGAAATGTTTTACTTTTAACGAACAACCTGCAATGTCCTTACCGAACTGTGGAAGTATATGGATCGTAACAAAGAAATCATTGAAAGGTTTTACAAACAATAAAACGCATTCTTGTGAGACAGAACTGATGAGGCGGAGAGGCAGTCGTCGATAGCGCTACCTGCTACCTGCTACGGGCGCCGGTAAGCGGGAGCGAGGAGCGGTCGTTATCGCAGGTGGCCGGGCCGGGTGGATCCAGCTAAATCCGGTTACAAGCCGGTTACCAGGCGCGGAATTACCCGCTTGATCCGGTTCTGCAGTCGTTTGCGACTTGATTTATTCACTTCGGGGGATTCTAGACTTTTTTTATTCGAAATGGAGCGTTAGGAATGTTTTGATATTGCTGGATTTTTCGTTGATTTATGAGCTTGCTTGATTAAGTATCTCGCTTAACTTTATCTTTAGATACTGATTCTGAGAAGCGTCAGCTTGAACATAAATTGTAATTCTTTCGGGAGTTTTACTTATTGCTGAATATCTATCGCTTATGAATTCAATTACTGTCTAGAAAGATAAAAACATACACGATACAACCCAGCCTTGTCGAAATTCTGTCTAAAATGTGAAACGTGATTATAACGTCCGTAAATAAAGCTTATTTAAATACAGCGACACACCTGTGGTACTACGGTGCGGTACGTTCCGATGCCGACCGAAATATCCGTCAAGTATGACTCACTACTGGTGCGGAACCTTCCGCAGCAGAACTATCCGCGTTGGACTCTTCCGCTAAGAAAGAGACTTGTCAAATTGTGACTGTTAATACGTGTGAGTAAGTATTATTCAGAATCATTGTAGCAAAACAAATTATTTTTGAAATAATTCCGGGTTTTTAATCGCCCATCTCTAAAGTGGCTACAGAATCACGAGCCGAACCTTCCAAACTATTCGTCCTAGGAAAAATTGGCCGCCTACCGGAAAATATATTTCGATGTGTCATAGGTAACCTAAAAAGCATTGCGAGTTTGATGAGCCGAACCTTCCGCTCGGAACTTTCTGTAGGTATGTCACTACATTAAGTGCAAAAACGCGTCGTCGGTGGCACGCAGCGGCGCGGCTGCGGGGCGGATGCGGCTCGCGACCGTGTAATCCCCCACATTACCGATTCCGGTCACGGTATGATCCTCTTCAAAACATTTGACTAATTCTCGGTGTTAATTGTCAACTACCGTGTTAAATGTCTATCACGCGGACCCACTCGGGCCGGTTTTATGAGGAATTTACATAATTTTGTCGGGAGGGCGGCGGCGGCGTGTCGTGACATCTTGAGGTTTGCGAGGCCGGAATACATTGAATAAAATACATAAAAGGAATAAGAGAGCGTTCGGTAGGGATGATAATACGGCTGGCGCGGCTTAATAAGATCGTTTCCGATCCATCGCTGGCTGGCGCGGGATGCCGGGGTTGCGTTCTAACCTCAAACCAATTACATCGTTTCGCGGGTACGCAGCTGGGTCGCTATACAAAAATTAATTCTTGCTATACAGGATGTATACGAATTGCGGTGTAACGAAAACTGATTGGGCTAGCTCAGTATCTACTAAATTGATCCATTCTGGCCGTATTGGCAGCTGTGTATTGCATGCAACCAGTTGACGCATACAAAAAAATTTTAGTACGTAACCACTTGAGATAGAGGAAGTTTTCTTTTATCGCAATTAGTGCTTTTACATAAGACACTTAACATAAACAGTTGAACAGATATGAATTAAAAACAAAACACTTCATTACTTTCATACACTTACGTCCATCAACGCACTAAACACATAGATACAGACATACACACATACCACACACACACACACAAAATACAAAACTACCGCTTTCTTCCTGGCAGCTTGTATAAAAAAGTCGAAATTTATTATCATTTTCCAACATTTATAACAGTTTGGAAAAGTTGTTTAGTTTGGTCTTCCAAGCAAGCCTTTCAGTATTTTTTATGTGACAAGTGAGGAAACGAGCAGGTGGACCTGATGGTAAGTGGTCACCACCGCCCATAGCACTCACTGTCTTATCAATGGCATATTTGGACACTAATAAGACAGCAAAGTACGTTGCTCACTTTGAGAACTCAGATGGTAATTTCACTTACCCTTACCCTTCAAACCGAAACACAGCAGTGCAAACACTGCTGCTTTACGGCAGAAATAGGCGAGGGGTTAGGACTTTGCACAAAAGCTAGGGCTTACCAGACCACTACCTTTTCAGCAGGCCGCCCCTTACACCCTGTATATTCATTCTAAGGGTTAGTCCGTTACAAACATAGATAATATTATGGGGAATTTCGTTCTCGAGCGCGTTTTGTCAGTAGGAGATGATATGTTATATTTCGGTGCGGGTTGGGTAGTCGGGCCCGTATCCCGATTGTGCTCTGTCAAGACAACGTCGTAGCTCCCTAACTTTATGGAAATTATCAATAGAGAGTTATCTTATCAACTGGGAAGCTGTCCCAAGGGTGTTACCTGTAATAATGTCAATTTGGATAATATTTGCTATGTTTTTTCTTAATAAATCTCTTTTATAATGTTGTTTTTTGGCCCTCGATACACACCGCCTCCGCTTTCCATCCTAGGAAGAGGGATTAGCTGAAATAAGCTCTATTCTTCGGCCCCTTCATTGTAAAAGCTGAGCTATTTCCTTTTAAAAATATATTGTAAAATGTTAAGCACCAAATATTAAAATTTTGCAAATAAGTATATTTTTGTCTTATCTATCTTATATTTAGAATTTTTTTTTAATAAAGTTGTCCGTGTGGTTCCGGCTAAGATTAGAACCACCCATGGGTGTCTTAAAAGGCGACTACGGGATTTTAAACAGAAAGATGGGCAGCAGCTTCGTACGGTTCTACATTGTACGGTCACCAAAAACTGCGGTCTATGATGCCAGATGTGTCGTTAACATGCGTGGTGAGCATATTTTTCTTCTTTTCAAAAAAAGAAATTGCTGTGAAATTCTGGAAGGAACTCCCTGTAATAGTTAAACATCAGTTAACAATTAGCTAATCTGTGCCAGTAGTGTACTTTTAATAATATAGGGTTCTATGATAAAACCAGTAACTGAAACTTGGTTGTAGATTAGAAAATAGGTAAACAAAGTATCAAGCATGCAGCTTGTTTTCCGATTGTTGTAGTGCTGAACCGCAGCGAGTTCGTTAGCTACGGGAGTTGATTATTGAAGTGGATGCAAGAGGTCGGGTCTCCCGTTGCGGTATTCCGGGTGATGCGGTGGACGAAACGAGGCACGGACTATGCACAGCTGCGCCCTGCGTCAATAACTACGCCATTATATAGGGTGCTTCCGAATCAACTGCGTGTCTTTTTGTGTTACTTGGGCCTTTAAAATTGAACTTCTTTCCGGAACATAAAAAAAACTCCTTTAGAATCTGCAATTTGTTTGGGAGGTAATTTTTTTATAAAGTGAAAACTTCTTTAGCGACGCTTGGCACGTTTTTAAATGGGTAAAAAATGTTAAACTCACGTCAGATGTCGCGTCAGATATCGCGTCAAATCTCGGGTCAGATCCGTAGCCTGATCGAAAAAGCCAAACTGTCACCCGTATTGTTATTATTACAATACGGGTTTTTATTCAGTGACATCAAAGAAGTACCGCGCGTATCGCGCGCGTATCGCGTATGGCGCGATTGACCCTTACAAAAAGCATAATATTCAAAGATGCAAGTTTTCACTTCTGCCGGCACTCCCGGAGTGCAACCCGTCCTTTTTTTTAGTTCTACGTATGTTTATTAAGGAAAGTTGTTCAGTTTTATGGTTCAAGTAATATACTCAAAGGAACGTAGTAGAAAGCACCCTAGAAAATACGAAAAAAATAATTCTACTGCCCATAGGAACTGCACCAGCTGATGTTGATGATATGGGAGATATAATTTTCTTTTCGTAATTCGACCTATGTTCCTCAGGGAAAGTTGTTCAGTTTCAAAGTCTAAGTAACAGGCTAATAAGTGCTTACTATTTTTTTACACCCTATATATAGTGCATCTTGTAGCGGACGGTGTACCGAAAACTGAAAGGATGTGCTCAGTCAACCAAACTGAACAATGGTACTGAAACTTTTGTTTGGCCTTATGTTTTGATTGTGTTGTAGTAGAAGTTTGTAATTATCAAAACTTCAACGGTTCATTTGATATTAATTTCAACTTGATACCTATACCAGTTCGGGAGAAAAAGGGTCTTGACGGACAGACGGACGGGCAACAAAGTGACTACGATGTCCAAGAACCCTAGAGCCGCCTACGTGCAGACATTGGACAAAGCCCGGCTTGCATTAAAGCAGACCTCTCTACCTCTGACCATTGATCGCTATCGGAGTATATACATACATAATATCACGCCTTGTTCCCGTCGGGGTAGGCAGAGACCACAGTTCTCCACCTGCTACGATCTTGACATACTTCCCTTGCTTCCTGTACTTTCATCAATCCATTCATACATGCTCGCCGGTTTAGGGTACTTTTAACCTGGCCTTTATTCAGAACGTCCTGAATTTGGTTCCGATACGTTCGCCGAGGTCTTCCCCTTCCAACCTTGTAGATCTCTTTCGTCAATCTTCTTTCATAATAGAAATGGGAGTAGATTCATAACAGAAATCTACATTGATTGACGTTCGTTACTTTTTATATTACGGCGGGCAACATCTTATAGGTTATAAAATGTTGGTTTATAAATCTGCGGATGCGAAATTGCGGAAAAATATTGTAAAATTGTTTAATTACTTGTTGGTTTATAAACTCTTTTATATTAAATGCGTTGTGCGGATGCGATAAACACAGTTCCCCCTTACCTTTTTTGCCCAGCGACCACTAAAAATTAGTGTTCGATGCGGATTTTGCAGGTACAATAAGCTTTAAATCTAAAAATTAACCCAAATATATTTTTATGACCTTCTTACTTACAAGATAACCTGCAAAGCTGATTCAAATACATCCTATATAACAAAGATAGATAGATAGATAGAAACTCTTTATTGCACACAAATTAAGAGTAATTGCGTAAGAAACCTTATATCTGATTGCGCGCAAAGGCGGCCTTTTTGCTTAGAGCAATCTCTTCCAGGCAACCTTAGGACTGGGAATCGCTGATATGGACACGAGTAGTGCAGAGTTTGCTTAACTAAGTTAGACTAATTTGAAAATAAATTAGGTACATAAAATCAAACAATAAACTTACTTACCAAAATACTTAAATACAGACATAGAATAAATAAATACACATATATACTACTATAAATAAACATAAAAATATATACCTTTATATATATATATATATATACATACATTATATAAAGCCTACTATCATTTCTCTTTTTAAACTTTGAAAGGAGAAAATGTTAAGGTGATCGAAGTCGAGGGCAACAGTTACTTATACTAATATTCCAAAAGTGTTAGTAAATCTGTTGGTACATAAATCTTCGGATGCGGAGGAGATGAAGCGGGCTAATAACAAGGCATTGTGTTGAACCGAGACGGCGAGGCGGCGAAACAAAGCCTTACCGCACCACCACCGCTGCCTACCTCTATTAGTCGTGTAATAGGTAAGGTAAGCGTTACTTGCGGTACTCGTGAAAACGATACCGCTATAACGGAAGAATATTCACACACTGTTCGTAGGATCTTTTTATGAAAGCTTATTTATCTCCATTTTTAAGGTTTGTTAACGGGGCTCAGCTTAGTCGGGGTCAGGTTACTTCAACAAATTCGGAATACGACACTGATTTCCCAGAACTAGATCGGTGATAGTATAGCCCAGTATTATATTACTCTATGGTATAGCTCAAAAAGCCACTTATCTCAAGTGAGATTGGCAAGTATACATTGGGCTAAAAACTAATTACCAATTTGGTGTCAAATGTCAGACGACATCGTGCTCTACAGCAAAAGAGATGGCGAGATGCCAAGAATTGCGTGTGTAACGCTTGTCAGTGGCCTTAGCTGCAAGCCAGACAGAACGGGCGCGGCGCGCTTTGGGTGCGCCCGAGGCGCGCTGGACGACGCAATCGATGGCAGCGGACTGTGCTGTGCGGCGGCGTGCCGGCGGTGCGCCGGTGGTGCACCGACAGTGCGCCTTAGGCATGCCGTCTCGTCGCCTGTTCAAATCACATGCATACAAAATGTAGGAGAACGACGCGGTGCAAGCCAGACAGAAGAGGTGCGCTGAAGGCATGCCGTGCGGCGCACCTCTTCTGTCTGGCCTGCGCCTTAGTTAGCCAAAACCGTGTATTGCCCATAGTCCACCTGCGTGGTTCACTTGGGAACAGGAATGTGTGGAAGGACGGAAGGGAGGCGTGTGTCCTTTAGTGGAACACGGCCGACTCGTAAATAAATAAACAATGACGTACGCTTAGCTCTTCACCTCAATTTAGCCCTGAATTGATGACAAGATAATCGACTCGTATGTCAAATTGAAGCATTCCTTAGCCTCATTAATACCTAAGTAGTTCGGTAACCTAAGACAAGTCGGGTTGCTTTCATGTGGCTCGCTGATATCCGAGGTTTCGAGGCGGGAGGGAGGCAGAGGCACGCATGTCGCGCGTATTACCGCATAGACAAATTAGTAATTCATGAACGGCCGGCGTCGACCTACTTCCCGCCCCTCGCCGCTTCGTCGCCGTTACCGGCTGGTCGCGAAATGTTGTTTATCAGTTCAGCACCTTCATTAGCCGTTGTCAATCATAAAGCCGTGTTTGCTCTCCCAATATTAGGCAATAGCGGATAAGGTCATAAGGCAAAAGTGGCCTCCCTCTGCCGTGAAAGGGGACCTCACTTTTCCCGTTCAGTTAACCCTTGATACATTATTTCACATGATAGATTAAGGGAGTGATCACACCTGGCTGAATTCAAAGACTAATTTGGCATACATTGCTCGTTGAAGTAAGGATATTACAATTAACATAACCAAGCCTCCCAGCAATGTATGCCGAATTAGTCTTTGAATTCAGCTAGGTGTGATCACTCCTTAAGCCTTGCCCTATAATATGTTCAGTACGCAACGGAATATTTCTTACGATAGCAATGTTTTGTAGAGCCAATGAGGTAAGGTTTCTAAACAAAAATAATCTCCAAAGAACACGTTTCTAGTATTTACCTAACTTTGACGGACAACCAGACAAACGACGTATACAGAGAAGTGAAAATAAAATCGACTTTTCCATTCAAGCTGCCTGAACTCAGTAGTGATTTTGTATGGACGGTGCGTGTTTTTTTCATTTCCCAACACGTAGAACTTAGAGAAAGTTCTTCCGCTTAGTCTACTGAGCAAGCTCTTGCAGTTTTCGGTGCACCGTCCCTTTCACCCCTTATAGGTTTAGTAAGCTCGGTAATAGGGTCCCGGTGGAACTCTTTGTAAATGAAATCTTTATAATATTTAACTCTCATTAAGGCGATCCGTTTTCCATACTAAATTCAAATGACTCGCATTCTTATGCATTCTTATGCGGGACTAAAATGCGGTTGAAAAACGAGTGTATACTGCTATTTTTAGTTAAATTTTTCGCTGATTAATACAAAGATACAGCTAATGCACCGAAAGTACTAGTTTTTGTTAGCAATTTTTGGTTCAATATTACCATTGTGGTTGTGCGATCTATACTTTAGTACTTTCGGTGTATTAGCTGGTATCTTTGTATTATCTGCGAAAAATTTAACTAAAAATAGCAGTATACACTCGTTTTTCAACAGCATTTTATGTCCCGCATAAGAATGCGAGTCATTTGAATTTAGTATGGAAAACGAATCGCCTTAAATAAACATTTTTAATCTGACATTTAATTTTACTAAATGAACGTCCCTGTGGTTTTATTTCAATTGAACTCATAATTCATTTGTTTGCTTCTCACCGCTGCCGCTTACCGAATTCATTTTCCGCCTCAATGGCTTTGTCACGTTGCTCGGTTCCCCGACAAACAATATCATTTACTTAATTTATTTAATAAGAGGTACGCTGGTCAGATCATTTCCTTCATTTATTTAATAAGAGGTACCTGAGGTATCTGTCCGTCAATTAGTAGGATTAGGCGCTTATTAGGATAAATTTGTAATCAATCGACCCGTGTGGTGCCGGCAAAAAATTGTACCAATGCATCTCTACCCGTGGACGTCGTAGGAGGTAACTAAGGGCTTATGAATCGGAGGATGGGCAGCAGCATCTTTCTGTGCATCGTACCATCTTACATACTGCGGTCACCAATCACAGCAGTTACCAGCCTAAGCGTCGTGACTATATAGGGTAATTCCCCTCCAAAGTATTACGCGTTTTTGCTTTGTTCTGGAGGGTTTCCTCATAAAATTTCAAATTGTCGTTACTAGTCGAGTGAAGTACCTATTAAGGACTTTATTTGAAAATTCAAAAAACCTTTTTGATTTTTTTACGCCTTTTGGTTTTAAAGTTAGGATGAAGAATACAAATAAAATACCATTGCCCTCCCCCTTGTCTCTGAAATTAATCAATAGAGGTTTATATAAACATTTGGCTGCATTTTGGGTATATGATTTGCTCATGATTCATATTAATAGGGATAGGGAATCGATTTGGCCCTTACAAGTTTTTCTGTGCGTCGCTGCGTTTTTGAGTTAAAGCAAAAAAAAAACAAGATACTAAATAATGTTTTTTTTGTCTGCCTTTGTTGCTCCTGTTTAAAATACTTCTGAAGATGTAGAAAATCGAAGAGGCAAACATGCAGGGCTCTGCATTATTACGGGACGAAGTAGTGAATTTTTGCATTTTGAAGCGCTGTAACTTTACGTCGCAGGGCTATTATGCTGGCAGACCATTTTTCTGGGGTTTTATACATTGTATTTAATCAGATAGTCATAGCCTGCCAGGTGTACGTTTCATTATCAAATTTCAAAATAGTTAAAACTTAATTCCTCAAAAACGCAGGGGTGTGGATGTCCGCCAATATTTTTTGTATCTTTTAGAGGATGCTCGTTATCATCAGTCAAAGAGGCAGACATGAGCAAATCATATAGAAATTTGTCCTTCATCACCCTTACTATAAGTAGCACAGTTTGTCTGCAAAAAAACCTTTCAAACAAATTTAGTTTTCCGGCTCTAAAATTGACTTTATTGCTTTGAAAAATAGCGTAGGTATATTGGAACCCTAAGCGTGCGACGTCTTTTTTTTTCATTTCCTGATAGTTTTATTCACTGAAATATGTTCAGGTACGTTGACTGATCATGCCCTTTCCGTATTCGGAAGGCTGTCCCTCACATTGCTGAGCGGCAGGCAGTGGGAGAGACTCTTCAGGGTGTGTAGGGGTTAAAAACAATCATACGCGCAAAATTAGGTTTAATGCGATTTTTTTTGTGCGTTGTTAGCAAAGTCGTAGAACAAACAAGCCCGTTGGTGTGGTTGGTAGTGAGCCTGCCTCACACGCCGTGGTCCGCGGGTTCGATCCCCGCCCAGGGCAAACATTTGTGTGTTGAACACAAGTGTTTGTTCTGTGTCTGGGTGTTATTTATCTATTTATGTATGTATATCAGTCTCTGGTACCCATAGTACAGGCTTTGCCTAGTTTGGGATCAGATGATCTTGTGTGAAATGTCCCCAATATATAAAAGTTGTTGCTTTTGACCTCTGTAATAACGTGGGCATACGCATATCAGGGCCAAAAAAATAACCTAGTATATATATTTGTAATCGGTTTTTCGAAAACGGCTCTAACGATTTTACAGAAATTTACTATACGGGGGCAAAAAACGATCTACTAGGTCGGAAAAATTGTTTTCTGTGTTCTTTTGAGCATTTTTTGAAAATAACGCGTTTTAGAAACCCTACAGCGCCATCTGTTAGGATTATAAGTAGGGCTTCGGTCATCATCATCGTGTGGGTTGCAAGATCGATGACTGACCTCACAAACTCTGGTGTCAGACTTGTTGAGCCGCCAAAGGCCTCTAACGTGGCTGATTAACGACTACATCCGTAGATGGTAGTCGGGACCAACGGGTTTACGTGCCTTCCGAAGCACGGAATCACCTAACTTTTCGGACAATCAGGCGATTCATTCTACAATGTCCTAACCAAACTGGGGAGGTCGTACAAAGGGATTTTGTTTGAGAGAGCCGAGCCCTCTAACCACTACACCACGGAGGCCGTTCTTCGGTTAAGATTATACAGAGCAACGCTCGGTCGCCCAGGTCCTGTATCTAAATAAGTGCTTATTTTGACGCAGTGAGTGAGGCCGAAACCATAAATTAAAGTTGTAATGAGGAAGCGCCTCATGGCCTTTCTTGGTGTTTCGTCGCTTTAGTATGATTGAAGTCCATATTTTGTCGAATCAAACAATGACACGGAGCTCCCCTTTTGCCCCCATGTCCCAAAACGCCACGCGGCGTGGCTTTCGCTCGTATGTCCGATAACGCGTGCAAACACCGTCAATATTCCCACCACAACTAGGGTTAGTATATATCGCGAGATATTAGGATTCTTTTCAGGATTGTAACCGGATGTTGAATATCTGCAAATCTCATGATGTTTAGTTTATGGATGAAATATACGGTAAATTTTGGTATTATTACCTACTTGAAACTATTCTAATGGATGTTTTTCGATATCGGCAGCTCTTTTGAATTTAACTGAAACACAATTGTTAGATTTTTATAAAAGAAATAAATTAATAGTAAATAAATATAGGGGACATTTCACACTAAGTCATCGGATCCTAAACTAGGCAAATCCTGAAGTAAAAGTACCTACCAGACTCTGATGTACAGTCGAGAGCAGGTGAAGCTTGACACTTGCAGCGCGACTCTAGCCCTAACGGTTATTGAAATGATAACGATACAAAGTCCAATGTGTCAAGCTTGATGTGCTCTTGACTGTACACTCGCGGTATGAAAAGGTTCGTCAGTTTTCGAATTGATTCGTTTAACGTCGCGAGCACATATTACCTTTTTAAGCTATGTCACAAATTATACTATTGCATAGAAAAATATACTTTATTGTTAGACAATAAAGTTTGACTAAGAAGATAGACCTTGACTACGAAGATTATCACAAGAAAGTTTATTATGAAATATCAGATTACTTAGAAGAGAAAAATCCTTGGGATTAGACCTGAGGATTAGACTACGGTTCTAAGAGGCTGTTTCAAATTGGCTTATGTTTAGTGTATCAACTCTGTACATCAAACATATTTAAAAAAGCGCGTGGGTTTTTTATTGTAATCTTCCACCTGGCGCCATTTTGTTTGTGAAGCGACGTAAATGTAACTGACGTCATTAAGTGATTGGAAATGAAATATTTTTATTTTATTTACGTCGTATAAAACTTAAACCTTCTTGTTAGTTTGACCTTTCATTATTGCTTATTTTAACCGCTCAATGTTGAAGTTTCAGTTATTTATGTCCCTCAACACAGAATCCTCAGAGAAAAAAACTGCATAAAAATTATTTTGACGATGCCAAAAAATAGTCATGAAATAGTCACCATAAGGAAAAAAATTGTCGCGTTACAATTCTAGAGTTATAGCTATGGTTTGCTGAGGATTATGGGCATAGGCTATACACAGAATCCCCAGCTTTGATGCAAGCTAACCGTGGGGACTATCGACTTGGTTTTTATTTAAAAAAAATAGTCATGAAATAGTCGTCTTAACTTCCAAATTCTCAAAAATAGTCGTTCAAGGATTTTAGAGTTACAGGGGTAGCTTGCTGAGGATTCTGTGCATAGCATTTCACGGACGCAGATTCCTGCAGAACGTTTAGGTTTTTCTGTTTGATACTGATGTCAAAAAATAGTCGTCTTAAACCATAATCACTTTGGTCTGGTTAACCTTGTAGAAGTATGTTAAAAATGCATGTTAACTTCGTCATACATTTTTTCTTTGTACAGTCGCGTACACAAAATTATTTGATATTGATTTTAAGTTGTCAAAAATGAATGGATTTTGATATTGTTAGAGGCTTTTATTTCTATATGTTGTTGCAGACCCTATTTTGGTGTTATCTATTTTTATTAGGTAAATAAGAGGACAAACCGACTGACATATCAGTGCACAGCCCCAACCTTTTAGGTAAAACTAGAATGTCGAGCTTACACCCAGATGCATACAGAAAAAAAATACTTTAATAATAATTGGTAGTTTCGCAAATATTACTAAATTAACTTAACTAACTTTACTAATTTCTTGATTCATCAATGTTGTTTGCCTACGCATTTAACTTTTAACAAAATAAAATTATCTACCTTATCTGACCGTGTCCGTGACATTCCGCACGTGTGGCCGGTATTGCAAAAATTATCGTTTTCATCCGAATAAAATTAAAGCTTATCATTTTACAAAATTGCTTTACGTTTTTAACTTAATAACAAACAACTTTAACAACCTTTGAACTAAATAACTTCGAACTGAACAACTATTCAAGCTGTTTTCCTTCCAAATTACGTAAATGAATATTAATTATTAAACGATAATAATATCAAAAAAATGTGCAATACTGGCCACACTGGTGGATTGTCACGGACTTTGTAAACATAACATTTATTTATTTGTTGGCAGTACTGTGTTTTGGATTGTGATGTTGGTATGATTGAATTTTGCACTGATGCAAGTAAAAACAAAACTTAAGCAGACGAACCTTTTCATACCGCGAGTGTACATACATAAATAGAATTATAACGACCAGACAGAACTGAATAAAAATAATAAATAAATATTGGGGTACAATTCACACAGAGTCATTTTATAGATAAATAACGATCAGAAAACATTATTGTCCATCACACAAATTTTAGCCCCGGGCGGGGATCGAACCTGCGGTACACGGCGTAAAAATATCATCCTGAAATAAGTACAGTGCACAAAACCAATAATATTTTACTTTTATCCACTAAGTTATTAATTATGTTTGATGCGAGAAAATACGCAAACTTCGACACTCAGGAGATTTCAATAAAAATCGGGTTTTTTCCGGACTTTAAAATTTTCAATGTGGTTACCCTACCACACCGTACTGCACCGCCCCGCCCAGCTCCCGCCCGCATCATCACGTACTACACACAAAATTTTGCGTTGTCAGAGCTCTGTTTATTTATTTGCTTAAACAAGGGATGAAACATGAAGCGTTCTTTTTAAGGCTCCGACCTCAAAGGAAAAACGGCACCCTTACGTTTATTGAGCGGCCGCCCTCTTCCCTATAGGTCAAATTTACGTTCCTTACACTAAACATGTATTTGAACTGGCCAAAGTTTATTCACTTTTATTTTTGTTATTTCCGTACATTCATGGTTATTTTATACTGAACTCATCAATCAAGCTGAAAAACGCATTGAAAATATTTCTGCCGACATCTGCCGAGCTCTTTCTTTAGCCGAGAAGAAATATAACACTAACGTGTATTCGGGCTGCAGTTCCTCGCAGCTAGGTCCACTTTGCAAATCCTCGTGCGAGGCTGATAGATATTCGGGCATTTGTCTTCGTTAGCCGGGTCCACCAGCCGTCCCGCGATGCTGCTGCTAAAAAATAACAATCCTATACAAGCTCTGGGAATTCGTGTGGATTTAATTTTAGAAAGGGTTTTTAGGAGGGACAGCTCGCATCAGCCGTCAATAAATAACGCCCTTGCCTCAGTCCGGACTGACGGACACCCTACTAACCCAGCTTCTTGCGACGTATTTACAACCTCTATTCGCGATGAATACGCGCTTCAGCCTTCTGAACGATTTATTTCATGAATATCGTTTCATCTCGGTTCGGCTTAGCTTTCGATGGACAGTTTTAATATCCTCTAGATTCAATCTACACAACTAGTTTTATAACTATACAGACAGGCAGCCAGCACAAGTTGTTTGACAATCTGATGGAAATATGTGTGGATTCCAGCCGACTTTTATCGCTTATTACAAACGTTTTAACAATAATACTAATGAACGTAAAAGTAAATTAATTTCTCCCCTCCCCTTCTCAATAAGTTGAATTAAAATTTTACCTTGCCTTACCAACGGCACCACTTATTATTTAGGTCACCGGAATCTTGGTTTTCTCTATTACGCTGGTACGAGTATCCGCAGGGACGGTATAATTAGAGATAGTGTACGCGGTCGTTGCATGATACTCCTAATTGCAGTTGTATTTTATTGAACCCATGAAATAACTAACACGAAAGTTGCAAATTAACTGCGATTCCACTTTCTGTGAAGTATTCCATTTTCGCGCACAAATTGTCCTCAATCCGGGTCTCTCGCAGGAACGTGCACAGCATATCTCAGAAAATATTTGCATTCTGCACATTGCTGAGTGGGCGTCATAAAACTCGACATCGTCAATAGTCATACGCTTTTCTGATATAACTCTATCAAACCTGCTGGAATAGTAGTTTAAGATACAAGTTCCGTAAGTAGGGTACAAACGAGTCGACGTTTTGTAAGCCCGAGACGAAGTCGAGGGTTTACCATCGGCAGGAGTTTGTCATAACCCTTACGGACGTGTATCTTACGACATTTTTCAATACATTTGTGAGAAAACAGTTATTAGTAAAGCACTTGGTAAAGGAACCAACCATGGGTACTGTACAGATCTGAAGTCCCTTCAGATAGGATCCTCAAATCAGATACGTGAAAGTTTTGGCCAAGGTTGATCGTCTAGAATAATATCCTTTAAGAATATTATATTTTTCCTGAATCCTACGTCATTCCGTTTTATATATTTATAATATCTTGTAATTTACAGATTCTGCTCGGTGGAGAGTGGCAATAGAAGAATGAAAAAGAAACACACTTGTTATTTTAATACTTATATTAGAATATAAACCTAATCTTTACAAGTCTAATTTGTGTTATTTATTTTATTTTATATCACTGTTTATTTAAATTTAGTTTCATATTGACAGGAGTAGTTCATCTGAATTCATGTAGTTTCATCAATTTAGGAAAGGTTTCATCTCATTTACAATGCAATATTAGAGCCGATAAGTTTCTGAAAAGAAACCTATGTTAATATAAACGAAGTAATAAAAATAATGTGGGGACAATCCCCAGGTTTGGGGCACCGCCATCGCCCCAAGCAGCTCGTCCTAGGCCTCCTCTACCCTAAGTCCTAGGTCCGAGGCATATCATCACCCAGCTCACGATGACATGACGCTAAACTACCCTAACAATCCAACTGGATCGTCAGGATTCTGATCATCCTCGCGGAGCTGGAAATCCCACCGAAAACTTAAACTACAGTAAAGACTAGGGTTAATGTATGTGGAGAGCGGAACTAACTAACCACAGTACAACCCAGACGGTGATGATGTCTCCCCCCGGTATGTTCATGCCCCGCGTCAAACCCGACTTCCACGTGGCCCACCTTTAAGGGACGATCACTGACTCATCCAGGGTTCACAGGGTATTGACTATTTCTTTTAGTCACCCATACCAGAGCTGGTCACCGAGCCCGCCAGGCACACGAAGCATACAGTCTTCCTTTAGGAAAACAGGGCACTCTCCATCATGAGCTATAAGAGCTCTTCCTGTAATCCCTCCGGGCAGACAATGATCGACATCATCGAATCCCTTAGTTTGTTTTGAAATAAGTTAAACTGAAAATAATTAGCCAGCTCCACACGTCCAAGTGTGAAGTCTGTACTAGATACGGGTATAGTATTATTGCTTGCATGGCCAGCCTAGATCAATAACGGTTTTATAACGAGAGACATAAAGAGTTTGAAGGGCAATCTCCCTCCCCCCAGTCACTGAGTGACTTTATTGCACCAACAAGGTCTCCGTATATCCTTCATAGCTCTCACTTGTGATGCGTAGCTAAATCTCTTTTCCGTTACCAACCCACGCAGGACAAGGATTATGTAGAGTAACCCCAGTCTAAACACTCATTTAAATAAAATGAATTGCATCTAAACTAAAATGGGATTACCCAGCATATTTCGAAGAAGAACATATAAGAAGTAAGTATAACAAAAGATTACTGAAGGTAATCCTTAATTAAAAGTGAAGTATGATGACCAGAACCGAGAAGATACGGGATAGTAGTATCTAAGCTAGGTTGGGCCAAACATTTATGATTTAAGATCTTAAAGGAAAATCAAAAGCATCGAGTATTCAAAATCAAGAACACTGGGAGAATTTAGCGTAAACAACACTAGCTAAAACTCGATGTTCTTTAAAAGAGGACTCAAAAGAAGTATAAAAATGGGGTTATTGTATATACTTAAATATTCGGAACTTATCTACAATGAAAAGAAACTAAACATTATAACTTCTGTTCCATTATTGTTTTCAAGAATCTATTTAGTAAAGTTAAGGTGGTTTCACACTGAGTCAAAGTATAATTTTAAGTATGATAATTTATGACAAGTTTTATTAAGGGAAAATAAAACTTAGAATCTTATAAAGTTTAGATTCCTGTATGATTCAATGAAGATTAAATAAATTATTTAACTACTTTAGGATGACACACATAAAGTTCAGAGGTCCCCCAAGGTCAGAGTGTCTTACAGCCGTCGCAGCCTTGCGGGCGAACGTCGTCAACACACTTTACAAGAAGCAACCCACGAACGAACGTAATGTCTCCTTCAAGAATATTCTTCCTATTGATTCAGGACAATTCTAATTTATTCTTTATGAACAATTTAATGTCAATAGACTAAACTAGAATGTCCCTTCACATAAGAAGAAAGTTTTAAATTGTCTAACTACTTTACATTTGGTAATCTAACGCTAAGATCAGGAGGTCCTCCCGCGGTATATGCCACTCAAACGACGCAACCAATAGTGGGCAAGCGTTGTCAGCACATAACACAAGAAACATTATTTCCAAAATCCAACGTTAAAACACCTTGCTAATATCCCTCCATTTGTACCGGAATAACACCAATTCATCCCACACATACAGAAGAGGGAAATCAGGATGAATCAGCGAAACCTCACACAAATAGAAAGAGAAGAACTTTAGTATCAGACCCTTTTAGGCTTGAAGGCTCCGGCCCAAGAATGATTAAAATAAATAAATCCGAAGGTTGATATTATCAGATAGACTTAGACAGATACTCCAGCGACACGCGACATACATTAGCCACAACCAATATAGTGGACATCGGGGACACATGTCACGAGGGCATCCATCCATGCTTGGTTGAACTAAATAAACCTGAGAGCAGGCATTTCTTAATCTCAAAATCTGGGACTCCTATAGTATGAAAGTAAAAGGAAAGATAAGCACCTCCTATGAGCTTGAGTACTGAGATGTAGTAGTGCTCTCAGCATGTTCCAATTTTGGGAAATTGAGGCAAAAGATTCAAAATCACTATCAAAGCAATTTATTATTACTTGAAATATTATTATTTATAATATTCACTCTACTTAAACTTACCTTTTATTTCACAATAAAATATCACAATCTATATCCAAGTTTTAGTTTTCAGATATATTATTTTTAGATTTTGAATTGACGTTCTAATTCTTTTGATCTGACGGAATATTTTTCTTAAATTTTATCATATGAAGACATTAGTATATTAAAAACTGGAATTTTGATTTAGGGCCAAAGATTTTATATTATTTTCTAAAAAAGGTAATTATTTAATGTATTAATATTTTCTTCCATTTTGATTTTGGGTTTTGATTTATTTTTTGTTAAAGAGTTAAAAAATTTATAAAGATTTCAAAATAGCGTCTAGCTTTGAGTAAAACTAAATCAAAAATGATTTATTTGTTGACTATTTGACAATAATGTCAAATAGACAATTCTACCTAAAAAAGTATAAAAATATACATCGTTTAAAGTCTCCTTGAATTGATGATAATAATATACATCGTCTAAAGACTATTTTAAAATGTTGACAAAATATACAACACCTAAAGCCACCCCTAATCGATGACAATATATATACATCAGAGTCCAGTTTCCATGATTTCACCAAGGACTATTTTAATCAATTTCTCTGTAAAGGAAAGAATTAAACACAATGAAATTTACATTACCTTTACAATCCAAGCAATACCCTTTTTTAGCCTTCACGTTTTATCATTTGTGGTTTGCTTTTCCATGTCTATAATGTTCCTTGTAATTCCTGTACCTGTTTAGAAATAGAACATTATCCTGCCTAGCTATACGCGAACAAAGACACTTGTAGAACTAGTTTATACTTAATTATGGGAAAAGAAAATCTTTATTACTATCTACAAATAACGACTCAGATTAGAAACACAGTATGTTATAATTTCCGCAGAGTTATTAATGTTTACAAACGAAAATCATTAAGTGGGAATATCAATTTACTTAAAGTATCACACAGTACAAGCCTCTTATGACCTCGCAGGTAGATCTGTAAAGCTGCAAATATTCTCCAATCAACTCTTCCTCTTTTGACATTGAAATTTGATTTACTCAACGTTATTTAGCTCACATAACCTGGAAGAAACTATAAATTTCATTAAGTCACTTTTCACCTTAACTCAAATACACACAACAACTTTGAACCGAAAATAAATAAAAGATGGAAAACCACAAAATTGAATACTTACATAACATTAGTTTCACTCCACTTATTCTTTACACTTTGGAATCAAACCCTGAATGTTAGCAACTTGAAATTATGCGCAAATAAACCTTCCTATACTATATCCTACACGAAGCAATCCCTATCTTTATCTCAATTGAAGGAATCCACAATCCAGGATCATAGCCTCCTTCAAAAGATTCGTCTCATCAGCTGTATGAATTCTATCTTTCGCGAGCTACAAAAATAAAAAAAATATAACTCACAGAAATCCAGCTTACTATCGATTCTGTTCTTTCACAGACGTCTCAAAGTAACAACAAGGATATTTGGAGCGTTTACCGATTCCCTTCTTCCATTTTTCTCCGTTTTTTCCCAATTTTCCTTGTTTGACGGCCCAAAAATCTCTCTCACCTGAAACTAGCAAAACATGTTAAAATACTATTTGAGCTCCAATGCCCTCACTATTCAACCAATCCTGATTCTTAGTTTTCTTCTGTTGCTTTCGTTTATCAAAATTTTAGCAACTATTCATTTTTATCAGCAAAAATAGCTTTTTTCCTTCATTTTTCCTTTTCGACTCTTTCCCGACCCTGTCACGACTGTCACTCCTTGTCATATTTTTTTACTCCCCGTTTCCTGTTACACTTCTTGACACTTCCTCTAAATAGTATTTTATGCATTTAAAATTTTTTTAGGGTTCCGCAAGTGCACAGCCTCCCCCAAAATTTTATTATTTCGAAAAATCTAAGAAAACCTTTTTTTTTTTTCGAGAATTCTAAAATTTTCAATTTTAAATTAATTTTTTTTTTATTATTATTATTATTTTATTAAAATAAAACCTCCTATATTGGCCCTTAAATTTTTTTATTCACAAATACAATAAACAAAACAAATAACTAAACTACTAATATTATAAATCATTAAACTAAATTAATTTTTTATTCAAAATTATTAAAATTATTTAACATGTTTATCTAAATTTAGATTTATTTCAGTTCAACCCTGATTATATAAACAAATTAAATTTGTATTAAATTATAAATTATTATAGTTCATTATATTTTTTTTTTTTAAAACGAAGTCAATTTATTAATGCCAATCAATTCACTAACAAATTGGCTCACTATATACTATAATCAAAATAGTCTTCTAATATTAATTATTAAATTAAAACTAATAAAATTATATTAATTAGGTTGTGACCAGGAATATCTCAATTCCTCTAAAGTTAAAATTTATGAAATAGTCCCGTGAAAATCTCAGTAGCTAACATCCTAAGTATAATATTTAGCCAAATGGACTGCATTATAAACTCCTTTGACACTTTGAGTTTCAGGATCAACGAGAATATACACATTAGCATATTTTATTCCTCCAATTCGATATGGTCCATCATATAATAAATCAAATTTCTTAGTTTTATTTCGACTAGAATCCGATTTATTAAGCCCCCTTAATTTTACCAAATCACCAACTTGAAAATCTATCAACTTATGAGTTCTATTGAATCTATCCTGCCGCTTCTGACTCGAAAGTCTAAGGTTTTCTCTAACTTCCTCTCTAATTTGGTCTAACGTTTTATTCGTGAGTGCCCGTGGTAGAAAACAGTCTACTTTAAGTTTCTCTGAATTTCCAAATAATATTTCATTAGGAGAAAATTTCGTACTCTCGTGGAACGTATTATTATACAATTCCTCAATCTCCAACAAGTAATGATCCCATCTAGTATGGTCATCATGACAATAAATTCTAAAGAATTTGTTTAATTCTTTATTCACTCGTTCTGTAGTGTTAGGTCGAGGATTACGAATAGTAGTATACAAAGTCTTAATTCTCAAGGCTCTGAGTCCATTTTTCCACTTGTGACTAATAAATTGTTTTCCGTTATCTGTCATAACAGCCTTAGGTTGTATTATTTCAGTGAACACTCTCATGCAATAAAGCACTGAGTCTGCTGAAGCTCCACGAAGTCCGAAAAGTTTAATAAATTTACTAAAAGAATCCTGTATTACAAAAATGTAAATATAACCAGCCTCAGTTTTAGGTAATGGTCCGAAGATATCAGCCATTACTAATTCACCCGGGTTTTCAGTTAAAATCGATTTACATTTCCCTACCCCTTTTATATAGTCAGGTCTAGAAAGCTGACAAACATGACACTTCTGAACACAAAATTTCACTGTCTTACCCATATTTATCCAATAACACCTTAATTGTAAATATTTCAAAGTTTTATATGCGCCAAGATGACCCATCTCTATATGTACCTGTTTACAAATCTCTTCTTGTAGTACCTTGGGCATAAACAAAACGTAATCTCCACGTACAGTTTTAAAATAAAGTAGATCATTATTGACAATACAGCGCAAAGTTATACGTGTAAATCTATCTGTTCTTTCGGGTACTCTAGAACCATTTATTCTCTCCTTAATCCCACATATGACGTTATCAAGCCGTTGATATTCCATCATACGTTGTAATTTATTTTTCAAGTCACGGTCAGTAGAAACACCTACATACATAACAGTTGGATACCACACCTTCTCTTCTTGCAAAACTCCCCCTGGCGGATATCTAGATAAAATATCTACCCCAATATTTTCTACACCTTTTACATGTTCGACTTCGAAGTCAAATTGTTCAAGAAATAAAATCCAACGTGTGACTCTACTGTTGTATAATTTCATTTGTTTCATGAAGGTTAATGCCTTATGATCTGTACGAATAACAAATTTCGCTCCTCTTAAATAAGTCTCAAACTTTTTCACAGAATAAATAATAGCCCACAACTCTTGTTCAGTTACAGTCCATCGTAATTCAGAACCCCGTAGCGCACGACTACAGAACCCCAAAATTTTAACCTCACCATTATTTCCAATCTGAAACAATGATCCGGCTATTCCGATCCCTGAACTGTCGGTCTGTAAATAATATAATTTATCCTGATCTGGATGGCTCAATAGAATCGTTGTAATAAATTCTTCCTTTATATTATTGAAAGCTCGATCTAATTCTTCATCCCAAAACCATGTTTGGTTTTTCTTTAATAACCTAGTTAACGGAGCAGTCAAAATACTATAGTTCTTAATGAAACGTCTATAATAATTACAAAGTCCCAAAAATCCTCTTAACTGTTTTTGTTTCTTTGGGATAGGGAATTCCTTTATAGCTTTTATTTTATCCGGGTTAGGTTTAATTCCCGAAGTTGTAACTATATGCCCTAACATTTTTACTTCACTGCAGAAAAAGTTGCACTTTGCAAAATTACAAGTCATTCCAGCTGATTCTAAACGATCCAAAACTATATCAATATGATCCAAATGGTCTTGCCAAGTCCCACTCGTTAGGATTGCAAGATCATCCAAATAATTGACACAAAACTCTCTAACACCAGGACCCAATATAATGTCCATTGCGCGACAAAAGGACCCTACTGACGTTTTAAGTCCTTGCGGAAGCACGTTGTATACGTAAGACTTTCCATTAACTGTAAATCCAGTATATTTTTTACTGTCCTCAGTCAACGGTATTTGAAAATAAGCGTTATTTAAATCAATCAATGTTATAAATTTTACACCAAGAAAAGCATTAAGTATGTCAATCTGTAAAGGCGGTGCTTCTACTTCTGGAACCATATATTTATTGATTTCCCTAGCATCAAGTAATATTCTAACAGATCCATCGGGTTTTCCAGTGAAAGTTAGAGGACTACAAAAATTTGTAGTTTTCCTCGATATAATCCCTAATTCTTCCATCTCCCTCAACTTTTCCTCTACTTTTGCCCCATGTGCGTATGGTATAGGATAGGTTCGTTGAATCCTTGGAGTACCCTCAATCATTTTAATGTCATGAGTATAACAGTTTGCCCTTCCAAGTTTCTTTGTAAAAACTTGCATATGGGATCTCAAAACATTAAAAATTTGTTCCTTCTCTATATCAGACAAATCCATTCCCAACCGAATACTTTTAAACAAATCTAATAATTGCTTTTCTTCACCGCCTTCTTTTTCGTTTTGTTCCTCTATTCCAGATATTAGATTTATTCGATTCTCTTCTAAAAACCCACTAGAAAGATTTCGAAACGGAATAGTAATTTCTCCTTGTCCAACGATACCCAATTCTAATGTTTGTGGTTCTTTTAAATGCAAAACAGCGTTGTGCGCAACTAACCAATCTACCCCAAGGATAGCAGAACAAGTTAATTTAGCAATCACTAAAAATCCCGTATCTATATCAAATGAACCACACGTCAAAGGTATAGAGACTAGTTTTTTAATTTGGAGACTCTTTTGTCCAACGGCTCCCCTCACACATATTGGTCTAACTGGTAACGCAGGGAATTCTAACTTTAATTCTCCTTGTAAACACTCTAAGAATTCTTCCGAAATACAAGTTACTTCACTTCCAGTGTCTACCAAGAGAACTATAGATTGCCCCAAAATTTGTAACTCTATTTCTGATTTAAATTTGGGCCCCTCATTCTCAAAGCAAACCTCTTCATCATATAAAGAGTTACCTTCATATTCTCTAATGAACTGATTATACATTGGTTGATTTTGTTTAATCACGGAAACGTCAAAAACTTTAATTAAATTTACGACTGTTTGTTTATTATTATAATCTTCTGAAGAATATCCTAAACCTTCTCTATCACAATTCGTTCTAGTATTATTCGGGGAAACAGGATATAAGATCCCTTCTTGGTCACAACCCAATCCTACCCCTGGCTTCCATCCTTGTTTTATTAAATATTTTACAGGAAAAAGATAATTTAGTTTTTTGTTAATTGCGGCCACCTCCTGCTTATTGGAAATGGCCCCAACTAGTTTAAATCTTCTTCTTGAATTATTTCATCAGTGATCCTTCCCCTTGAAGTCTCCCCCTCGATGTGAGCCACCACTTTTGGTTTTTTATAAAATGGCTTGTCTTTATTTGAAACGAATGGACTTTGACGCTTTGTTCCCCTATCAGCTCCAGTAGAGGAGTCAAAGGAAGAAGATCCACATTGTTTATTCACGTCATCCAATTCACGAAGAAACTCTGTTGCCTCAATCAAAGTATTTCCTTTCTTCATCCGCCAAGCATATTGTACATCCTTCGGAAAGTGTCTCATCAAATCCTCCACTATTTGCCATTCAGGAATTGGTCTAGACATCATCTTTGCTTGCCCTGCTAAACTAACGAAATGTTCTAGCATTGTTCCATTTTCCTTAGACCAAGTGCCATTTACAATCATTCTTCTCAAGGTGTTTTGCTCGGCTTCTCCCCAATAAGCATCCAAAAAATCTCTTTTGAAATCCGACTGTGTAAACCATCTCTGTCTATAAATTCTGGCCCATTTTCGAACATCACCTTCTAAACAACTGATTATAGTTTCAATTGTAGCATCTTCATTAGGCATTCTCCGTAAATAATTCTGAAGATCCTCCAAAAACGACACTGGATGTACCCCAAATCTTCCAGGAAAACGTGGTTTTTCGACTCTTGTATCAATCACCGGGCATATATTAATCGGTGCTTCATGCCTTTCAGACGAAGCTGATGCAGCGTTAGTTTCCCGAGCTTGCGACAGCTGATTCTCTAAGTTCGACACCTTCTGTGTCAGAATTCCCATGTTTCTTCGAAGTTGGCGAAACATAGTGGAGTTGCGTAAAGAAGGTCGTGGACGTTCTTCTTGCTGACCTGTCCTTTCTAATTCATCTTGTCCCTGAGATGATCTAAGATTATAACGAGGAGGCATTTTTCTTTTCTTTGGATACTGAAAGTTTATTACAAATTATAGGTTGGAATTTTGTTTAAATTAAAGAATAGAAAGCTTATCTAATATTCTTTCCTTAACTTCCCAAAACTGTTGCTTTATGGAGCTAATATTTTGATCTCCATCGATAATCTCTATCCTGTCAAAATCTTCCTTTATATTAGGGTTCAATAACCATTCCTCATGAATGTTGTGAATCCTCTCTATATAATCTAACGTTATCCCTGTCTCTTCAGGTCGACCACGACTTAGGGCTCTCTGATAAGAAACCATAGGGGAAGTCCTAAGATAAACCACTAAATTAATTCGAGTAACCAATTGTTCTTTGAAATAAGAATAGGTTTCATCTAAAACTGCAAACTCAGCCGGGTGCAACAATTCACTCTCTTGCAATTCCCTAATAAAACAGTTTTTGGCTGAATAGATGGAACGTTCCATAACTTTAATCTTAGCGCTAGATTCTTTCGTATGATTCTCTAACATTGTTAGAAGAACATAATTTTGAAAACAGAAACCCCATTTCTTAGGGTTTTCCTTAAATAACTGGAAGAGATTAACGCCAGATAAATTAGTCCATTTATCAATTGGTTCTGGTATTATCTCAAAATCAGAGTTGCCTCCCAAAGCTGCCAACAAAGTAGACTTCCCTGACCCTATGTTTCCTTCTATTGAGACTGTAAAATTTCCCATCTTTATTCTGAAACAAGGAATGCATCATATTTTCTATGGTCTCCAAAACAAATAACCCTAAGCTAAAACCAATTCTAACGTCCCGCTTAACAACTTTAACTTAGATAGACTTTACTCTCAAGTTTCTTCAGTTCAAAACTAGAAATTAGTGTATTTTCCATTTTGTTTCTTTTTTCACTCCTCAATACCTCTCTCGCTTGAAACCAGCATATCCTGGTCACGGCACCTGCTGTACAGATCTGAAGTCCCTTCAGATAGGATCCTCAAATCAGATACGTGAAAGTTTTGGCCAAGGTTGATCGTCTAGAATAATATCCTTTAAGAATATTATATTTTTCCTGAATCCTACGTCATTCCGTTTTATATATTTATAATATCTTGTAATTTACAGATTCTGCTCGGTGGAGAGTGGCAATAGAAGAATGAAAAAGAAACACACTTGTTATTTTAATACTTATATTAGAATATAAACCTAATCTTTACAAGTCTAATTTGTGTTATTTATTTTATTTTATATCACTGTTTATTTAAATTTAGTTTCATATTGACAGGAGTAGTTCATCTGAATTCATGTAGTTTCATCAATTTAGGAAAGGTTTCATCTCATTTACAATGCAATATTAGAGCCGATAAGTTTCTGAAAAGAAACCTATGTTAATATAAACGAAGTAATAAAAATAATGTGGGGACAATCCCCAGGTTTGGGGCACCGCCATCGCCCCAAGCAGCTCGTCCTAGGCCTCCTCTACCCTAAGTCCTAGGTCCGAGGCATATCATCACCCAGCTCACGATGACATGACGCTAAACTACCCTAACAATCCAACTGGATCGTCAGGATTCTGATCATCCTCGCGGAGCTGGAAATCCCACCGAAAACTTAAACTACAGTAAAGACTAGGGTTAATGTATGTGGAGAGCGGAACTAACTAACCACAGTACAACCCAGACGGTGATGATGTCTCCCCCCGGTATGTTCATGCCCCGCGTCAAACCCGACTTCCACGTGGCCCACCTTTAAGGGACGATCACTGACTCATCCAGGGTTCACAGGGTATTGACTATTTCTTTTAGTCACCCATACCAGAGCTGGTCACCGAGCCCGCCAGGCACACGAAGCATACAGTCTTCCTTTAGGAAAACAGGGCACTCTCCATCATGAGCTATAAGAGCTCTTCCTGTAATCCCTCCGGGCAGACAATGATCGACATCATCGAATCCCTTAGTTTGTTTTGAAATAAGTTAAACTGAAAATAATTAGCCAGCTCCACACGTCCAAGTGTGAAGTCTGTACTAGATACGGGTATAGTATTATTGCTTGCATGGCCAGCCTAGATCAATAACGGTTTTATAACGAGAGACATAAAGAGTTTGAAGGGCAATCTCCCTCCCCCCAGTCACTGAGTGACTTTATTGCACCAACAAGGTCTCCGTATATCCTTCATAGCTCTCACTTGTGATGCGTAGCTAAATCTCTTTTCCGTTACCAACCCACGCAGGACAAGGATTATGTAGAGTAACCCCAGTCTAAACACTCATTTAAATAAAATGAATTGCATCTAAACTAAAATGGGATTACCCAGCATATTTCGAAGAAGAACATATAAGAAGTAAGTATAACAAAAGATTACTGAAGGTAATCCTTAATTAAAAGTGAAGTATGATGACCAGAACCGAGAAGATACGGGATAGTAGTATCTAAGCTAGGTTGGGCCAAACATTTATGATTTAAGATCTTAAAGGAAAATCAAAAGCATCGAGTATTCAAAATCAAGAACACTGGGAGAATTTAGCGTAAACAACACTAGCTAAAACTCGATGTTCTTTAAAAGAGGACTCAAAAGAAGTATAAAAATGGGGTTATTGTATATACTTAAATATTCGGAACTTATCTACAATGAAAAGAAACTAAACATTATAACTTCTGTTCCATTATTGTTTTCAAGAATCTATTTAGTAAAGTTAAGGTGGTTTCACACTGAGTCAAAGTATAATTTTAAGTATGATAATTTATGACAAGTTTTATTAAGGGAAAATAAAACTTAGAATCTTATAAAGTTTAGATTCCTGTATGATTCAATGAAGATTAAATAAATTATTTAACTACTTTAGGATGACACACATAAAGTTCAGAGGTCCCCCAAGGTCAGAGTGTCTTACAGCCGTCGCAGCCTTGCGGGCGAACGTCGTCAACACACTTTACAAGAAGCAACCCACGAACGAACGTAATGTCTCCTTCAAGAATATTCTTCCTATTGATTCAGGACAATTCTAATTTATTCTTTATGAACAATTTAATGTCAATAGACTAAACTAGAATGTCCCTTCACATAAGAAGAAAGTTTTAAATTGTCTAACTACTTTACATTTGGTAATCTAACGCTAAGATCAGGAGGTCCTCCCGCGGTATATGCCACTCAAACGACGCAACCAATAGTGGGCAAGCGTTGTCAGCACATAACACAAGAAACATTATTTCCAAAATCCAACGTTAAAACACCTTGCTAATATCCCTCCATTTGTACCGGAATAACACCAATTCATCCCACACATACAGAAGAGGGAAATCAGGATGAATCAGCGAAACCTCACACAAATAGAAAGAGAAGAACTTTAGTATCAGACCCTTTTAGGCTTGAAGGCTCCGGCCCAAGAATGATTAAAATAAATAAATCCGAAGGTTGATATTATCAGATAGACTTAGACAGATACTCCAGCGACACGCGACATACATTAGCCACAACCAATATAGTGGACATCGGGGACACATGTCACGAGGGCATCCATCCATGCTTGGTTGAACTAAATAAACCTGAGAGCAGGCATTTCTTAATCTCAAAATCTGGGACTCCTATAGTATGAAAGTAAAAGGAAAGATAAGCACCTCCTATGAGCTTGAGTACTGAGATGTAGTAGTGCTCTCAGCATGTTCCAATTTTGGGAAATTGAGGCAAAAGATTCAAAATCACTATCAAAGCAATTTATTATTACTTGAAATATTATTATTTATAATATTCACTCTACTTAAACTTACCTTTTATTTCACAATAAAATATCACAATCTATATCCAAGTTTTAGTTTTCAGATATATTATTTTTAGATTTTGAATTGACGTTCTAATTCTTTTGATCTGACGGAATATTTTTCTTAAATTTTATCATATGAAGACATTAGTATATTAAAAACTGGAATTTTGATTTAGGGCCAAAGATTTTATATTATTTTCTAAAAAAGGTAATTATTTAATGTATTAATATTTTCTTCCATTTTGATTTTGGGTTTTGATTTATTTTTTGTTAAAGAGTTAAAAAATTTATAAAGATTTCAAAATAGCGTCTAGCTTTGAGTAAAACTAAATCAAAAATGATTTATTTGTTGACTATTTGACAATAATGTCAAATAGACAATTCTACCTAAAAAAGTATAAAAATATACATCGTTTAAAGTCTCCTTGAATTGATGATAATAATATACATCGTCTAAAGACTATTTTAAAATGTTGACAAAATATACAACACCTAAAGCCACCCCTAATCGATGACAATATATATACATCAGAGTCCAGTTTCCATGATTTCACCAAGGACTATTTTAATCAATTTCTCTGTAAAGGAAAGAATTAAACACAATGAAATTTACATTACCTTTACAATCCAAGCAATACCCTTTTTTAGCCTTCACGTTTTATCATTTGTGGTTTGCTTTTCCATGTCTATAATGTTCCTTGTAATTCCTGTACCTGTTTAGAAATAGAACATTATCCTGCCTAGCTATACGCGAACAAAGACACTTGTAGAACTAGTTTATACTTAATTATGGGAAAAGAAAATCTTTATTACTATCTACAAATAACGACTCAGATTAGAAACACAGTATGTTATAATTTCCGCAGAGTTATTAATGTTTACAAACGAAAATCATTAAGTGGGAATATCAATTTACTTAAAGTATCACACAGTACAAGCCTCTTATGACCTCGCAGGTAGATCTGTAAAGCTGCAAATATTCTCCAATCAACTCTTCCTCTTTTGACATTGAAATTTGATTTACTCAACGTTATTTAGCTCACATAACCTGGAAGAAACTATAAATTTCATTAAGTCACTTTTCACCTTAACTCAAATACACACAACAACTTTGAACCGAAAATAAATAAAAGATGGAAAACCACAAAATTGAATACTTACATAACATTAGTTTCACTCCACTTATTCTTTACACTTTGGAATCAAACCCTGAATGTTAGCAACTTGAAATTATGCGCAAATAAACCTTCCTATACTATATCCTACACGAAGCAATCCCTATCTTTATCTCAATTGAAGGAATCCACAATCCAGGATCATAGCCTCCTTCAAAAGATTCGTCTCATCAGCTGTATGAATTCTATCTTTCGCGAGCTACAAAAATAAAAAAAATATAACTCACAGAAATCCAGCTTACTATCGATTCTGTTCTTTCACAGACGTCTCAAAGTAACAACAAGGATATTTGGAGCGTTTACCGATTCCCTTCTTCCATTTTTCTCCGTTTTTTCCCAATTTTCCTTGTTTGACGGCCCAAAAATCTCTCTCACCTGAAACTAGCAAAACATGTTAAAATACTATTTGAGCTCCAATGCCCTCACTATTCAACCAATCCTGATTCTTAGTTTTCTTCTGTTGCTTTCGTTTATCAAAATTTTAGCAACTATTCATTTTTATCAGCAAAAATAGCTTTTTTCCTTCATTTTTCCTTTTCGACTCTTTCCCGACCCTGTCACGACTGTCACTCCTTGTCATATTTTTTTACTCCCCGTTTCCTGTTACACTTCTTGACACTTCCTCTAAATAGTATTTTATGCATTTAAAATTTTTTTAGGGTTCCGCAAGTGCACAGTACTGTCAGCCTCTTGTCGATTTATGTACTCCTGTTACTCTCCATTTTATTTTAAATATAGGTAGGCAGTCGTCACCCAAGTAAAAAGTCACCACTGTAGTATTTTTACAAAATAATTTTATGATCAGAGTGTAAAAACTCCTTGGTATTATACTTTTTTTACTTACCGCACTAGTTCGGTAAGTGACTACTTACGAGCAGTGTTTACGTCCTTGTACAAGTTTTTCGAGCAAATCTATTGAGAAATATATTTTGTTTTTGTTGATGATTTTGTTTTTGTTGACATGATGATTTTAGTTTAGACTATTGGTAGGTACTCATCTCTCCCCTCTTTCGTCCCGTTTATATGCTAACTCGCTATTACTTATCCATTAGCACCATGTTCGTCGCGCCATCTTGTTTAGTGCCGACCACGATGCCTTGATGCATTTTATAGACCCAATAATCAAATAAAAAAAAGTCTCTAAATGACGTCAGCTACACTATATCGCTTCACAAACAATGTGCCGCCATGGTGGAAAAAAAAGAAACTACAATAAAAACCCACGGGCTACTAATAAATAAGATAAATTTATTTCTTCATAAAATCTTAGTCTAATTACAGATACACTCAGTCTTGAAGTATTTATATGAACAACTAGTAATAATGACGGAGGAACTTAAACTAAGTATATTGAATACTTGTATCTTAGGTACGAGTCGCTAAATCGGCGGCTACTTTTTTATTTGCCTACAGTTCAGCGCTCTTGACGTACGTACGATATATCAAGATTCAAGATCGTTTATTGCAAGCCACATTACAATTTAAAAGATGGAAAAATTAATACACTGGTTAGGTGGCTTGGCTTATCATTTAATCATTGATGGATATTAAAATCTCCTAATGACGTCAGCTAAACTACATCGCTTCACAACTTGGACGAAACAACCTCTGTTTCGTCCAAGCTTCACAAACAAAATGGCGCCATGTTGGGAAAAAAAAGAAGCGACAAAACCCACGCGCTCTTTTTTAACATGTTTGAATGTACCGTTCGTATGTAATGAATATCCGGCACACTTTCACGCGTGATATAGGTCTAAGAGCGCATATCTGCGTGCTTTAAACGCGGTTAAGTATCCTAGTACCTGGGCGCCGCTGTAAGGTTTCTGAAATGCGTCATTTTCAAGAAATGCTCAAAAAACAGATAAAAGAAATTTTCCCAGACATGAGACATAGCTAAATAGATTTATCGCCGCCGAAAAATCCCCCGTAAAATAAATTTCATCGAATAAATAAATAATAAATAATAAATAAATAATAAATAATAATAATAATAAATTTCATTTTTAGAGCCATTTTCGAGAAAGCGATTACAATTGTATATATTTATAAATATGTTATGGCTAGTTAATCTGCGGATTACCTAGTTAATGTGCTAACTGAAACAATGTTTCGCACTTTAACAGAGTAGTAAATCCCCACGAAACAAGAATCTAAAAAGGGGGTATTGTTAACCGTACACCTGCGAGCTTATCTTTGTATCAAATAACGTAGGTCAAATGACGGTCGCCGCTCGTACACTCAACAGCACGTCAGTAGAAACACTTTTGGACCTTATGGCGTGGTAATAGAGTCGAAAAAGTTTCTACCGACGAGCGGTTGACCGTACTACTTTGTCAAAGAGTATATAACAATATAGGAGGGAAAAGAGTCGCACCTTAAGAGTTTTATTTTCTTTCTTTTTTTATTAAAAAAAAGTATGATGCACTGAACTGCGCTCCATATCTTTCGCTTGCAAACCTTTTTAGACTTAGTCAGTCACACAGCAAGTCTGAGCTTTATAGTTAAGAATGGTGCACAAGTCCATGAGTCTATTCTTTAGTCTGCTTTAGTGATATTCTTCTTATATTCGTGTCGGTGGCAATGGACATATTTTTTTAGCCCAAAGTTCGACCACATGGACTGCATTTAGTGTGGCGTCTATTTACTCGGCGTGAAGATATGAGTGCCGATTGATGGGGACGCAGGACATGATATTAGAAAGAAATTTGCCCTTTATAAGCTCCTTTAAGTGAAGAAAAGGCTTTGTGCAAATGGCGGAATAATATTCGGTTAACAAAGTTGCTTTATCATTCTTTCACTTCAGAAAACTCGAACAACAACTCCACCCTCAAAAACTGATACGTCATCAAGTTTTTTCTCAGCACATCAACAAGATGTTTCATTCCAGTCATCCAAACATTTAAGGTGAAATTCGAACCGTTAAAGAAAATTGGTGTAAACACGTATTTGTGATCCGTATTTTTTATTGTTCCGATACCAAAATGGTAAAAAAAGAACCCTTATGGTGCCGCTCTGTCTGTCTGTCTGTCCGTCTGTCTGTCACACCTCTATATCTCAGCAACCACTCATGCTATCGACCTAAAATTATGAATAGTTTTAGAATATAGTTGCCCAACTTAATTGCACATGAAAAAAATTTGAAGTATGATTATTAATGTAAAGGGGGCCAAAATAGGGGGGGCCAAATTTCAAATTGTCGCTACTAGGTCGAATGGGGTATCATATGAAAGGGCTTTACTTGTACATTTTAAAATATATTTTTGTATTTTTTTAAGTTTCTTAGTTTTCAAGTTATGATGAAAAATGACAAAAAAAATACCATTCCCCCCTCCCCTTATCTCCAAAGTTTGAGTAAGGAAAAATCTGAATTAATTACAGTTGACAGAGGTTTATGTAAACTTTACAGCAAAATAAAACGATCTTTCTAAGTTGCACAGTTTTTCAGATATCTGCAAAAAAAACCTTTACATACAAATTTAGTTTTGCGGTCCTGAAAATGGACTTTATTGCTTCCAAAAATACTATAGGTATATCGGAATCCTCGGCGCGTGAGTCCGACTCGCACTTGACCGGTTTTTTAATTAAACCCAAATATTTCTAGGGGTGGTGTAACTATGAAAAAGATTAAGTTTTATCAAAGCCTTAGAAAAATGCTCTCGCTAGTTAATTTTTTTATAATTTTCAAACAAAAAATTAATTATTATTTGCAATCATCCTGTAGTAATGATTTCGACCGTACTAAGAGCCCGAAACCGAGCCGAAACCGCCCGAAACGCGCACTCGGCTTGCGCTGCGCGTGATTGGCTCACGACTCTGCGCTGCCGCCTGTGCTGATACGGAGTGTTCATTTTACGATATTTAGCGATATTGTTTTTAGGATTTTTCTAGAAAACTAGCGAATAGAAATGTAAAAAAAATAACACCAATAGTATTCATTTAGGTGCTTGAGGTAACCCTAACAATATTTGGGTCTAATTAAAAACACCTTATATACAAGCATTTTATACAGAGTGTAAGGGACGAAGTACTAAACCTGAAAGGATGACCAACTTTATCCAAGATATAGAGGGGCCTAATGAAATAGTGAACATAATTTTAGCTCGTTACTTAGACCATGAAACTGAACAACTTTCTCAAAGGAACATAGGTCGAAATACGAAAAACCAAATTTGACCTCCCATACAAAAAGTGCTGTCAAATCAGCTGATTCAGTTTCTATGGGAGCTCAAAATTGATTTTCGTATATCGACCTATTTTCCTTGCGGATCGTTGTTCAGTTTCATGGTCTGAGTAAGATACAAAAAAAAATATGTTCACTATTTCAGTAGGACCTTTTATATTGGGATTCGAAAAAAAAATCGACCGCGTTTAAGCTTAATTATGTATTTCTACGGATAAACTCACGTTTTTTGTATTGACGACATGGGACCGACACTTTTGAGCGCGAGTGGGCAGCTTGTTTGGAACTTTATTTATTTATTTTATTTATTCAGGAATCAAATAGTCATTTACAGATGTTTCTTATGTACAAACATGAATACTACTAGACCTATAGTTCCCTATATTCTTCGAAATGTCGATTATTTTCTAACTCATTGGTTCAGTTGACCTAGTAGCAGATGGTCCAAAACGCAAATCCTCCAAAACGCAGATCGTCCAGCCGCACTTTGTCCAAGTCGCAGTTGGTCCAAGTACAGTTACAAGAGAATATGTCAGGACCAATTCTGTACCACTGCCGCACTCTTGTTTCGAGATATATATAAACAAGCACTTTCAGATTTTCGGTACACTGTCCCTTACACCATGTACTCGTACGATGTACGTACGCTTTATTGTACTTCCTGCAGTTTTTTTCGAAAGAAATTAACTGTAGTAACTCGTAACTGTCCCGAATATTGTAGTTTTTTTGCAAGTTATATCTCGCAAAATGCTGTGATGGGATGGCAGCGGAGTGGTGCTTGGGTTTAAGTATCTGTCAGATGGTTTTACAGTCAAAAGCACATCATCTGAAGCTTGCAACGCGATTCTAGCACATACAGCGTTTGAAATAAGACCGTTACCGGCACAAAATCCAATAAGTATATCAAGCTTGACGCCCTCTTGACTGTGCGTATGTATTGGTTGTTTCAGGACTTGCAGTCAGAGATCGAGACGCACCGGGATGTATACGCATCACTTACCGGGACCGGGCGACGGCTGCTGGGCTCCCTATCCTCGCAGGAGGATGCTGTCATGCTGCAGCGCCGCCTCGACGAGATGAACCAGCGCTGGCACCACCTCAAAGCCAAGAGCATGGCTATCAGGTACCATCATCATAACATTCCATAGCGGGTTAAGGCGTCTCCGGTACTTACCTACTAGTATACGGAAAAGACGCAGGTTCGAATCCTGCATGGCTCTGGGTCTGAATTTTTCGATTTTCTATTTCCGCTGCTGGATGGCGTCTCCCAGAAATACAGCTAAAATGCGTGGTGACTACATTAAAGCGGACGTGTCATAGTCACTATGGGGTCACTATGCTTGTTAGAGTTTGCAGCTGGCACAATGCACATGGATGGTAGATGACCGCAGTATAACATAGTAAAAATACACAGAAGGACGCTTCTGTCTAGACTCTGGTTGATGATCTCTTAGTCGCCTCTTACGACACCCACGCGAATCGATGCAGTGGTTTCAATTATCTTAGCTGGCACAATCGCAGGTACTATTTCAAATACCCTGCAGCAGGCATTAGCGAATTCTACCTTCTTGTTCTTATTTCTAGATTTTGTTGTGTTGCCACTTGGCAACCGTTGTCAGTTGCCGCCCACAGATCTTCCAGCGTTACAAAAATGTTTCAAAATCATACGTCAGCAATTCTGTCACACCTTTTAACAAGCTTTTATTTAACTTGCCCCTGTTTACAAGTTTATATTTCCCACCACACCAATGATATTACAATTATATAATTGCACCACACCAGCTACTTTCAATTTGAAATAGTTTCCAGGTGCTTGTCACGTGTTTTATTTTTAAGTAGCTCTTGCTCGCGAATTTGTCTGCATGTAAAAAAATATATACCAGTGTTTAAGTCAAACTATTAGCTATCAATCGAAAAAGTTTCATTAAAAGCGGTTCAGTAGTTTTTGCGTGATGCGCGAAGAAATAAACAAGTCCAAAAATCAATTATTTGGATTCAGAGACATCAAAATAGCATAACGATATCTTCAACGTACAGACAAAACGAGATTACAATTATATAATTATTTTTAATGACTTTACTTGCGCCATAATAAAAAAAAAACAATCATCTAAAATTACCATCCGACCCCTTATCTCCGAAGTTTTGCTCATCGAAAAATCTGCATTATTAGCGTTGATAAAGGCTTATGTACCTATAAATATATTTATGTGCCGAACTAGCATATTTTCTTTACGAACAAAACGTTATTATGTGGTTTTAAAAACCTCTTTGGCCTCGTTGGTAATTGAATTTCGCAACTAGTTTCGAAAGAAATAAAGAAAAATATTTGTTTTATAAGCTTTTAATACTATACATGCTGAATAAATATTCCGTTAGGTGCTTACATTATGGTATACTTACGTTATGGTATACTTACATTATGGCACAACCGTGAAAAAGGAAATGACTAAGCATTGTGTCGTTGGCAATTGAACTAGCTTCAAAAGAAAGAAAGGAAAATATTTGTTTTAAAAACTTGTGATACTATACGTGCTGAATAAGTATTTAATTAGGTGCTCACAGCCGTGAAAAAGGGAACGACTCAGCATTGTGTCTAGTCTTGATCTTAATAGACGCTGTTTTTCATTCACGCCTAGTTTTGCAACCTCAGTTTAACCATCGAAAATGAAATTCTTGATTTCGTAGCGAAAATTAATTTTAGAAGAAGAAATATCATTTTTTATCTGTAACTGATTGCGACAGCTGTTGCGATCATGAAATGAACTTTGTTTGCGTTATAGTGATCCCTACTATAGATATTGTGTAAATGGTACGGAGTCTGCGCGAGTCTAACTTTCACTTGATTGGTTTTATTTATTATTCAGTTTCAGTAGCCCCTAGAGTAATCCACTGTGGGGCAAATGACTCATCTTTTGTAGGCTAGTTATCGCTATCTTGAGTCGCTGACTGTATTTGCCTGGAATACAAGCATCCAAGTAGTCTTTTTTTATGTTATAAGTGAGCAAACGAGCAGGTGGGCCACCTGATGGTAAGTGGTCACCACCGCCCATAGCACCCACTGTCATAATAATGGCATATTTTGACACTAATAAGACAGCAAAGCGCGTCGCTCACTTTGAGAACTGAGATGGTATGTCTCATGCGCCGGTAATTTTACTGGCTCCCTTGCCCTTCAAACCCAAACACAGCAGTGCAAACACTCAGAAAACGGCAGAAAAAGCAAGGGGGTGGTACTTCCCCAGACGGACTTTCCAGAAAAGCCCTACCACTTAGAAGTCGCACCAAGATACAGCCCTTGGTCCACTTGGCCAACCAGTCTGAAGACATATCTGAACATCCTCCACTTCAACATTATTCATAACTATGATCCATGTTTATCGTTTATTCCATATCGCTTACCAACTCATTTTGCAGCTATGTCGAAAGCAATCGGCTAAAGCTGACAGAAAAAACAAGTTTGTATTACTATTTTATTCTTGTTTATTTTGTTCCGGGTCTTAGCGCGATAATAGTTATTAGGCAAAATAAATTACCTTATTATTCCCGACGTTTCGGCTGCGTTGCAACAGCCGTGGTCACGGGTAGACTTAAGAGAGGTGAACTACGTAGATATTATTGTGAGGGTAAATTAAATTGTTATTGTCTCGCACAGCTAATTATCGCGCTAAGACCCGGAACAAAATAAACATGATTGAAAAGTGCGAAAGTCTAAAACAAACCTTATTATATTCTTTCCGTCAAATATACTCTGGTCTTAGTATCATGGCTGCAAAATAGTAAGCGTTAGAATAAAAGTAATTAATTAGTATGTTAATTAATTGCGTGCCATAGCTAAGGAGCGGGATCAGTATCAGTAACTTTAACCTTTTCCTTTCTTAAACTAAATTTGGCCTTCCATACAAAATGCGCTATTACCTGATGCAGTTTCTATGGGAGGTCAAAAATTGATTTTCGTATTTCGACCTATGTTCCTTGGGAAATAAAATTCAGTTACTGATTCTGATTCCGCCCTTGAGGTATGGCACGCAATCAAATTAACACCCTGTATATTAGCCTATTCCGTCCCACTGCAGGGCAAATGCCTCCCTTCCCACATCCACTCCTCTATATTCTGCATCCGCTCTTGCCAACTCTTTAGTCCAGTAAAAATACGGTTTTGCAAAACATTAAATGCTAATAGCTACTTTTTTGTGTATATCGTATTTAAATATGATGTTAAGACGCAATATTTACGAATCCACCTAAAATTTTAAGCGGAATATTTTTTTCGAATAACAGCTAAGGCAAAAATAGTAATAGACAATTATATACTTTATATCATAGATAAACGTATACTTTACATATAGGCATCAAAATCCACCATAAATATATTTAAAAATATCAATTTATTTCAAAATATAAAATCTCCACTTATTTTTACATATAAGGGCCAATAAAGTCGAGGTAAAATAATAGGAATAAACTGAGCTAAACTCAACCTTTTTAAATGTAAGTGATTCTTATATATATTCACAAAAATGCCGAGCATGTATGAAAGGATTGATGAAAGTACAGGAAGCAAGGGAAGTATGTCAAGATCGTAGCAGGTGGAGGACTGTGGTCTCTGCCTACCCCAACGGGAAAGAGGCGTGATGTTATGTATGTATGTATGTAAAATGCCATACTAAATAAAAAAAAAGTTTGTTGTAATCGCTGGTTTACAATGATTTTGTAAACATTTATGTTGGATTTGCCAAAAATGTGATTATATAACACTATTTAAATTATTAGAAAGCAAAACGGATCTATCACTATTTTTGGTTGCGAAGATAAGCTGTATTTAAATTTCGTGCTATAAAAGTTAAACAATACAAAAAAGCTAATATTTTTAGGTGGATTCATGTATAATATGAAATTCTGAATATATAGCAAGCTGTAAATAAAAAAAATAATCTATTAACATTTTTTTCCGAAATTCCATATTTTTTTAATGTTTGGACGGCAAAATAAATAAATAAATGAAGTAAATTTAGGTGGATTCCATTAACAACCTTTACACAGAAATATAATCTATCGATCTGAAAAAGAATCACGGCTATTATAAATTATTTCCGTTTCGCCATACAATCTCTCGTAATTTTACTGGAGTACTTAGAAAATGTCTCCATTTCATTAAGCCTTTCTACGACATCCTCTCGGCCGAGTGACGCCTGCTGCCCGTTGGTTGTTTTCAAAGCCCATAGACTAGTATTCATTAGTATTGAAGATTGACCAGAATGATGAAAAACATAATGATGCTGTAATAAACATAATGGAATTGCGTGGGGACACGCTATTCGTGGTACACACGGCCGCACATCGGTAGAAACACTTTTGGACCTTATGGCGTGGTAATAGAGTTGAAAAAGTTTCTACCGACAAGCGGTTGACCGTACGTAATAAAGTTCTGCAAATCAATTTAAAGCATAACAATGCCTTTACACATTTTCGTTATTCGACGAATTCATTCGAGGTATGGATTAATAAATTTTAGTTTGAATTTCGAACCTGAACATCCCGCGTATTTCGACGTGATTAAATATCTGTGGTTTCACCTGATACGAATTTCTCGATGCTACAGTTAAAATTCGGTATTAATTCCTCACGTCCAGTCATTTGGAATTTAATCTGCTTCATATTACGTCATTTCTTTACCAAAATTATAAGGGCACAGATAGACATGCTAGTAAATGAGCATGCTTACTAGCATGCTCATGCATGAGCATGCTCTTTAACTGTCTACACTTGCTTGCAAAAAGAATGCTCGTTACTAGCATGCTACTAAATAAGCATGCTCAAATCAAATACTCTTGACACACATGCCATTAAGTAGCATGCTAATATAACCTATAAGACGTTAGTGAAAATGGAAAATCAAGTGGCCCTTCGAATTGAACTTAATAAAATTGTTGTTTCGTCGCCCCAGCGAGACATTTTCATCACAGAACACTATTACTTGTATTTTGATGCGATACACACCTGTGACAGCTTTCAACTGATTGACACTAGCATGCTCATAAGCAAACCTGTTCACACGTGCTCAAAACACCTCCTTCCACCCGCGCCGCAGGTAGCATGCTAGAAAACTGAACGACGGTAAATCTTTTGACATGCTAGAAATGAGCATGCTTATGTCAAGCAAAGCGTGTACACACATGCTACTAGGTAGCATTTGCTACGTAGTAGCATGCTTTACTAGCATGTCTATCTGTGCCCTAATTATTTTGATAAAAAGTAGTACATAGGTCCTTTTACTTTTGTTTTTTTTTCCACACCTCACTTTATTTTTTTACGTTACAAGTGAGCAAACGAGGTAACAATTTATGAGTTCACGTAATTTAATGAACGTCTTAAACTGTTTGGGAACAAAGAAATTTTAAAGAACCCAAAGAGCTGCCTGTTACTTGAATGTAAAAACCTATGCTTTAATGTTGGATATTCAGCTTCTAAACCCAACTTCGAGAGGTTTCTTCTCACAATCAAAGAGTTTAATACCCCTCTTGAACCGCGAATTGAGTTATTGTCGTCTTGTGAAACGGCTGAGTCGGCGCGCGATGCTGAGTCGGCGTCCTAATGATGAAGTTGGCCGACATCCCCCACCCCCCTCTGTCGCCTCTCGACACTTCTCAATTAATTTTTGTTTGTTAAATCAATTCCTTTCTAGTTGGCATGGCGTGTCGAACGAAAATATTTGTTATTTGTATATTGAACTCTTGCGCCGAGGGTCGAAAACTCTTTGCGATAGATTTAGGACAAAAAGCTGATACATTTTAAATGACTTTTATCTTTTTAGGTTACATAGCATCGCTAATTACCTTCCATGCGCAATCAGCTGGTGCAGTTTCTATTTCTTCGTATTTCGATCGCTGTTCCTTGACAAAAGTTTTTCAGTTTCACGGTCTGAGTAATACGCCAAACTAATTTAGTGCTTACTATTTTTTTTACACCTTGTATAAGTCCTAGTGTCGTGGTATCAAATGTGGTTGGCGGCTATCTTGGAGTTATGTCTGTCTATTCGGTCGACAGTCGTAGTCGTCACGAGTGGTCCTCGTCACCTGTCATCATGTTTTCTGTGGTGTATCCTGCTACGCAATTTCCTCGGTTTGTTAGCTGGGCACTCGGACGCTGGGCAGATTTCCTAGATGGCAGTCGGTCGCCTTCGGCGTTGGCAGGTAACGTGGTTGGTGTCGACGAGGCATTAGACATAAGTCAATTTGATGTGTCGTAGCTTGGTCGCAGCGTAGCGATCACTGAGCAAGTAACCGCGCAAAGAGATTTGAACCTCGCTGCGCTCTCATTTATCTGAGGAACCACGTATATATAACGTGTTAATGGAATAAGCGAAACCCTCATACACCCCAACTGATTTTTATTAAAATAAATCCATTCCCGTAAAAAAATCTTAAAAAACGATTTTTTTTTCTAGATATTGTTATCGTTCTTGTCATCGTTGTTCTAGGCCGCGCACTCCGCGCCCGCCACGCACACTTCCCCCCCTTCCTCACCGCTCATGATCCGCGTGGCGCCGCGCCGCCAGCGCGCGTATCCACAGAAATATTTAGAATAGAAGCGGCAAATGTTAAATAATGAAAAAAAAAATACCCCTATCTAAAACCCGTGAAATTTATTCTATACTCTCGATTCTGAACAAACTATTTTCTCAGTTTCGCTTATTCCGTTATCACGTTGTATAAGCGATCACTGAGCAAGGAACCACGTATGTATATGGTAGCGTAAGTAAGTGAGGTTCTGCGGCCTTCTGGCGGCTTGCGATCGCCAATACGGTTAATAACGATTTAATCCGCTATCCACATAGATGCAGACTCCCACACTGCCTCATCGAATAACTTGTGCATGTTCACCGCAAGGCTGGTTTACTTTAGCTACTTCCATAGCATTATGTCTTATGGCATACAACTTTGGGGCCGGGCAGCTGATATCCATTCAGTATTCGTTGTACAAAAGAGGGCTATAAGAGCAATTTATTGCCTGAAGACTCGTAATTCCCTGAGAGAACTGTTTAAAGAGATCAACGTTATGACAGTGCCATGCCAATACATTTATGAAAACATCATGTACGCTAGAAAGAACATTCATCAATTACCTAAAAATTGTGACAGGCATAATTTTAATACTATAAATAAGTACAAACTTGATCAACCATATATACATCCTTCGTTGGTCTGTGTGTACGATACTACAACAAAATACCTGACAATGTAGTGCAATTACGTGAGTGAAAGTTTAAACAATGTGTAAAGCAAACTTCTTCTACGCTCTTTTACGCTGCCATATCACGATCCGAAACGGCGTAGACTCGCTCTATTTGCATTGTATTCTGCATGACATTCAATAAGTATTCTGTAAAGAATCTACATTGAATAAAGTTATCTGAATCACTTACTAACAGATTCAGATTATTTTATTAAGGTAGATTCTTTATAGAATATATATTAAATGACAGTCGTAACATTCAGAATACAATGCAAATAGAGCGAGTCTACGCCGTTTCGGATCGTGCTATGTCAACGTAAAAGAAACGGCAAGAAACCACTGCAGCACGGAGTACTTTAAGAGTCGGCTTTGTTCAATGTTTTTCTTATGTTTCGCTGGAATATCAAAGCACCAGGTCCTTGTCATTGTCCAGTCATACTCCAGTCATAAGCCTTTTTACATAACGTTTGCTTTACACATTCTTTAAATTTTCTATCAGGTAATTGCACTACATTGTCATGTATTTTTTGTAATATCGAACGCAAAGACCGACAAAAGATGTTTTGACTTTTGCTTATCATACAAACTGTCCAATCAAATTTGCAATTTTGTATGGAGAGGCCCATTTTATACTTCATTTCCTGAAATTTTCATTCGCTGAAAGTTGTTAAGTTACGTTGACTGATCATGCCCTTTCAGTATTCGGAAGGCTGTCCCTTACACCCGATATGGTTGATCAAGTTTGTACTTATTTCTAGTACTAGCTGTGCCCGCGACTCCGTACGCGTGGGGTTCAGAATAACGTAGCTACTGACTTCCCCATGGTTCAAACCATCTTCGTGCCTAGTTTTATTAAAATCATAACAGACAGACCAATTTTCGCTTTTATAACGTTGTATGCTGATATGAGATGTATAGATTTTTTTGTGTATTAAACACTTGTTCACGTATGGACTGTTAGGTGGCCCACTGTCCTCGTCCTCGTATGTGTAAAACGCGGACAAAGTGTGACACGGGTTTCTTTATTTCTTACACAAAACAAAACCTGAAACTAAATCTGAGGTGCAGTCACTTTAGCTTCTGTAGCTACTGAAAAAAGAGCGGTACAAAGTCCACCGTATTAGGCTGTACAAAACTGTAGGTTTTCTATACAAACTTTGAACACTTAATAAATTATCCTCCTTTAAGAGACGATTTCCACAACACAAAGATTCACATCATCACACCTCTCTTTATTTCTAAAAGTATTTTATTTATCTATTTCACCTACGTTTTCAAAACTCTAGTATCATATATTTTTTTACATATATTGCACTGCTTGTCGAAACTATTTGGATTTTTTTAATTATTATTTTTATGTACCAGGGCGACTGAGCTTCGCTCTGTGTTATCTTAATTAAAGCCCACTTAAAATCGTTAGGGCCGTTTTTGAAAAACCGATCAAAAATATAAAACTACCTATTTATAAATATTGCTCGTATGATAGTATAGGATAACTATAAATCTAAATTCGTTATTGAAATCTCTGTTCGAATCGGTTCAACAGTTTGTGAGCTATTGGCACCGCCGCTTGAAACTTCGCGTACCTTCTGTCTGAGTGAACTGTTTACAATAAAACTAAGCAAATGTGTTGCACGAAAGTAAGTCAAACACGTTATTAAAAACCCCGATTGAATCCGTTCAGTAGTTTGTGTGTAAGTCATTGCAGCCGGCGCTTGAAACTTCACGTTGAATTTTCTGTCTGAGTGAACCGTTTGCAATGAAATTAAGCGGTTATGTTGCACGAAAGTAAGCCAAATACATTATTGAAAACCCCATTCGAATCGCTTTAGTAGTTTTTGAGTTATTGGTGCATAGACCGCTTGATAATTTGCATTCGGGTAGCTTCTGTTTGTGTGAACCAATTGCAATGATCTGAAGCTAAAATGTTGCCCGAAAATAAGCCAAATGCATCATAAAAACCCCATTCGAATCGGTTCAGTAGTTTGTGAGATATTGGCGCCGCCACTTGAACCATGACATATCTTCTGTTAGACCGATTTCAATGAAACGTATCTTATATGTTGCAGAAAAGTAATCAAAATACATTTCTGAAAGTTTCGTTTGAATCAGTTCAGTTTGTGAGTTATTGATGCACATGCCGTTTGATTCTTTGCATGCATGTAGTTTCTGTTTGAGTGAACCGATTGCAATGAAACTGAGCCTTTATGTTGCACGAAAATAAGTTTAATACATTGTTGAAAACCCCATTTCAATCGGTTCAGCGGTTTGCGAGTTTATCGCGAACATACAAACAGACAAAAATTCCAAAAATGACTCGAAAAGGTTCTATTACCGTTTTTGTGACCCCCCAGATCATATTTTCGCGAAAATTTTCAATGTACAGAATCGGCGAGCTTATGATTTTATTATATGTATGTATAGATTAAGATTATGCTTGCATTGTTAACTGAAGGGTAATGTAACCTAACATGTTTACCGAGGTGTTACCAAGACTTTTTAATTCAAGTTTGATATCGCCGATGTGTTATTTATCCTCCCCTGCCTGTCCACTACTTTCGGTGTATTAATCCGAGTATTACGAGTTGAAAGCCTGGCTTTCAGCATGCACATGAGGCTTTTAAAAATTAACGGTATTTGTCGTCGCTTCTTTATAGGCCGACAGCCATTACCAGTTATTTATAGCAGGTAGCGTCGCGCGCTCCTTCCGACGAAAGTACGCAAAAATGGCGCAAATTTTATCGATTGTGAGCGGAGCACTGGACTTAGGGTCGAATGGATGAATCCCGCTTTAGTGTGAAATTGTCCTTAAGGGGGCATCTTGAGGTGTTGCATTAATTAATAAACAGAAATTGAGTAGCTGTCATCGGAGCAATTATCACTCGAGTGTTAAAAACACACTCACTAATTTATAAACGAAACTTAACTCAAAACGCAGACATAAATTCTTTTTGCTCTTTTGACGTTTGACTCAAAGACGGAAACTTGAGTTTGGTATTTAAATAGTAGTATATTAATTAGCAATATCTTGAGATGCTAATTGCATCTTGATAATAAAGTCAGCTGACATGGTCTTGGGGAAGATTTTGAGAGGTATTTATCAATACGGGCCTTAGTAACCACTGATTTAATTTCGACGCGTGCGGCAGTCAGCCTCAAACAGTCAGTACCTGTAAGGAAAGTGCCGTCGATGAGGCATCACCCGACACCCGACCCCGAACACTCACTTACATAATCGCAAAATGTTTACACTTTCAAATGAACGCAAAGTAAACTTAGCTCAGCTCTCTCCTTAAACTATTTTGCCTAAACTGGGGTTTCGAAAGGGATATTCGGTCGCGTTGAATTATTGAGTAAGAGAACAACGTTTCGCTGAGTCCGGTATGTTTCGTGGACCGAGTCCGGTCGGTCCAGACTTCAGATTAAATATTGCTGCTCTCCTGAAATAAGTGGTACATTAAATCTTCGAGACCTTTTCTTCGTCGTCAACAGATTTCTGCAAAACAAATATTTTTCTTGTTTCATTCGAATAAGTGTACATACTCGATGACAAATCCGAGTGATTGATTCGTTTCGTTCACTTTTCCTTACTCCAAAGCTCTGACTGTTTGCCCAAATAAATTGAGAAATATCGGATCGCCTCGTCCTGCGCCGCGCTACAAGTGGTTTTGTTTTACCCTGAGTTCTCGGAGTCGTTTTATTTTCTCTGTGAAAATACCACAATAGATATACCAGAGTTCACGAAAGACACTAGGATTTCGCAAACAAACATTTTGCGGCTAACAAAAGATTTATTTTCAATTACAATACACACAAAAAATGCTTTGACTATCGTTTTTCATACAGCTAGTCAGAAATATTATTCATTTAAAGCTGCATAATGATGTAGTATGAACAGTTATGTACTTAGTTAATTAATATATTCAGTTTGCTGATAGTAAGACAGATTGGCATGAATTTGATTAGATGTGTCAATCAGCTGGGCGGGCGGGCGTTCTGCGGCCGGTTGCATGTTGTTTTCGGGCCTCGGGGGGCGGGGGCGGGGGCGGAAGGTGGGGACGGTGATTGCCTCCTGATCACCCTTGTCTACTTTTCACATTGTACTCCATACGGGAACTACCCATTTGTTATCTAACTAACCTTACCTATTTAAGTGTGGTCAAAAGGCAATGAAAATATTCAAGTTTGCTTCTTACTTTTTTCTCCAATCCTATTTGCTTTTCCTTAAAATTAATATCGATAAAAGATTAAGTGTTTTCATCTCTTTCGAATATCTCCATCATTCAGTCGTCCATCTCCGATTTGGAGTCAGACTGGGTGCTGAATTAATCATTCCTACCTAATGATACGTCATAAATCTTTTTACTTCGGATTAACTGAGAAAAAAATGGGCCACGGCCGGATCACTGGCGCCGTAATATTTTAAGTTCATTTGATTGAAATTGATCCGCTACGTTTTATGGAGTACCGCCAACCCCTTGAATTTTAAGTGTTCGGGAAGCACTCGGTCGCTCGGATTTAAATGCTTAGGCTGTAGAAGATCTATCGAGGCGGGGGTGAGGGCTGAAATTAAAATCAAACGGTGCCGCCGGATTATAGCGCATAGCCGGGATTACCGCTGACGGCGGTCCTTTGTGAACAAACGCATGACGCAGCCGACAACCGAGTGCCGCCCGGTAACGTTATATGCACTTTAAGCCTTTGCGCTGTTAACCGCTTTAACGCGTACATCTTTGTGTACCAAACTCAAAAGGCTGTGTGAAGCAATATACACCCAGATAAAGTCAGGCAAAAGCCTGTGATAAGCACCACACAGTTGTGCGTAAAAGTGATTTTATTGCCCACTTTACAAGTGATAGCGGCAATAAAACTTTTACAATAGCTGCACCCGAGATGTGTTTGCGGCCGATAACAGATATACTCACAATATATAGAGCATGTTTGATTGCCTTTCAATTGCACATAAAACTTGGTTTTGACTCCACGTCAAAACCAAGTTTTATGTGCAATTGAATCAGATCCAACGCATGTTGTAAAGGTTAGGTGGTATGGAATGTAGGTTATATTTTGACGCGACATTTTTTATTGTTTAAGGAAAGTTTTAAAGAGTGTCGGTCGAATAATGGTCGGTTGTTTTTTCGTCTCTCTCTGACTCTTCTGGCGTATATCGCAACAAGGTGTAAACGTGATGTAACCGTAACAATACACATACCTACACGTTACGTAAGTAGGAAATCCTCCCCCGGAGCATAATTTCACGTTCACTAACTACGACGGATGCTCTTGAATCAAATGTAAATGTGCCCTTATTCTCAGTAAAATTTCCGAATTCTTCCCTGCATAATCCATCTTTTGGAAGTTAGTTCTGTATTTTTTTTACAATATTTTTCATAATTAAATACCAAGTTGTAGTGTATCATCATAACATCCCATGAAACGTCCACTACAGGAAAGGGAATTTCCTCTTTAATTCCAGCTTTTGCTGGAATAACTTGGAGGGCAAGAATCATAATCACCTCGCCTGTTTAAGTTGCGGCTGGCACCATAGCCTGGTTGTTGGTGACGGCAGTAAGTAAGATGGTACGATACTCAAAACGATGCTGCTGCCCATCCTCCGAGGCGCCTCTTCCGACACCCACCCACGGTCAGAGATAGGTTGGTACTATTCTGGCACGACACTTGTACGCGAAGGGTATCAGGAAGATTTAATTTAAAAGGGTCAAGAAGGTTAAAAGTATTTTGTCTCAACCACACCATGCTGTATATCGTCGCAAGTCGCGTACTGACTGCCGCTCGCTGGAAAACAATAAAAAGCGATCTGCATACGTCGCGTCGTAAAAGGCTCTGTTTAGTGAATTCATCGCAAATAAAACAAGGACGCCAGCCATTGTCGGGGTAGACGGGACGACACCGGCACGGTTACGGTAACGTGTCGGTAATATACATAAACTGAGAACCGCACCGGGGCCGCCGCGCACGACAAATTGAGTTATCGTACTGATGCTTTTACACTGCCGCGGACCAACTGACGCCCATTTATGGCTGCAAATGGCAAATGCACACGTCCACGCAATTTTATTGTACGATCCATTATCCAAGTTAGCCGTAATGGACGGACATTTCAATGTCGAGTAAAGAATGCAAATTTTAAATTAACACATAATCCTATACTATTAAACGAGCAATATTTGTATATTTATTTGTAATTGGTTTCTCGAAAACGGCTCTAACGATTTCGATGAAATTTGGTACACAGGGGTTTTTGGAGGCAAAAAATCGTCCTAGCTAGGTCTCGTGTCTGGGAAAATTCGTTTTTACCGTCTGTTTAATATTTCTTAGCGTGTTTTAGTGCGTTCAAGAAACTAATAGCGCCATCTGTTGTTGAGTAGCATAGCTTGCTCACCCGATGATATTTTAATCATACAGAGCATAACTCGGTCGCCCAGGTACTTATTTATTACCTTTGCAATATACTCATTATGAGTCTTGGCTACGAACCGCTACGAACGCACGAACCTACGCTACCAGCCGCTACGAAGTCTCTACGACAGAGGACAGACAGATTAGTGTGTGTAAAAACACAACTCTTCTTTTAGTCGGGTAGAACTTTATGTAAAATCAAGTAAACTGCCTGCAAGTATGAAAATAGCAATTGTCTCAAACGTAGAGAGCGCCAGATTTATGGAGCGGTACTAGTGACGAACTTAAATATCGACATTTCTATCGTTTTATGGTATAAGTTTTATCGAAATTCGCGTTTTGATGTCAGTTTTATTAACCCGTTGAGTATTCAAAGTTTAATTCTCTCGAGATATGGTACAGTCAAGAGCACATCGACCTTGACACGCTGGACTTTGTACCAAACATAGATACGATACGACTATTGACTGTACCTCTAATACCAAGGAGGTTTTAGCAGCAGCTCTTGCTGCTAAGGAGGGAGCCATAAGCGTAGCACTTTCTTGCGAGGGGACCTCCATACTAAAATGTATGGATTTCTTTTCAAATTCTAAAAACGTTAAATTTTTATCTTTCTCTCTGAGAAATATGTGACATGGGACTAATAAATGCTACTACCACAGTTTTTCTGGTGAAAACACTTACCATTCAGGAAATAACCGGTGTTAAAAATCACGCATAAAATGGCTATTACGGATTATTTACGCTTCCGTTCTTAGTATTTATGATCAATTCACAAGTAAAAAACGATATATTTTCACTTTCGCAAACAAAGTTTATACTAAAACATTAGATTTTTAAAGATATCTTTATTTTTGTAAAATTTAACTGAGTTTTTTGATCGACTAGCATGCGCGACAGTGAGACGCTTTACACTTCACTAGCTCATACAGAATATGTATACGGCGGACTATATAGTTTTTTACTCTGAGTCTAATACACTCTGTAATTTCTTGCCGTTTGAAATATTACTGCTCAATGTTGTTAACAAATGTAATTACCATATAAGTCGAAATTAGTGGTCCGCTTAATAATAAAGTGATTTACCGCCAATTGTACAAATCATCTTAAAAGTAAAGTCCCTTTCTTTGTCAACAAAACAGAAAGAGTCGGCAATATTTTTTTTTACTGTGAAAGGGCTTACTCTTGACCTTGATCTAGTCTTGAGGACAGAGATGAGGTCGACGATGGGACGAGATAGCCCAAAAGAAGCCTTTTTGCTCGCGACTTGAATAGATTCGCGTTATATGAACACGGAAACACAGACGCAGGCAGAGAAATCCACTCTTCCCACTCACTCACGCACACTCACTCACACTCACTCACACTCACTCTCACTCACTCACACTCACTCTCACTCACTCTCACTCACTCACACTCACTCTCTTTTTCTCTCTCACTAAAAGAAGCTTTAACTTTAATAACACTTTGTGCAACTAGCACGTAAGTATTTTATCGACTCGAGGTGTAAAACGGCACCAGCCAAGTCACGGCTTATACATATTAGGGAGCAGAGCTGTGGCTAAAATTCCAACAATTGTACTTATTTCGGGCTTTATACCAGCCAAGTTTTTGAATGACTGTCTGCAGCTACGGAGCCCTTTATGCGACTTACTTTTATGGGACATCAGCCCTAATTTCCCCATGCTACGCTTACATTCCTTTTAAATTAACATTTGTTTAACTGCGGCGAACTGAGATTAGGTATGAATATTTAAATTAGAAGTTTTGATGTAATGGCTGATTGTAATAAGGAGATTATCCGTGTAGTGCCGGCTTAGAATATTACCAACCCATCTCTACCCGTGGGTGTCGTAAGAGGCGACTAAGGGCGTATGAACTGGAGGATGGGCAGCAGCATCTTTCTGTGTATCGTACCATCTTACAAACTGCGGTCAGCCGGTCACCAACAACGGCGGTCGCCAGCCGCAACGTTTACAAGCGTGGTGACTATGGCAAATTCCTTCTTAATTACCACAGGTTTGCAGTAGACGTTTCATGGGATGTTATGAAGATAATGAATAGGGAGATTTCCACCACTTTGTTGAAAGTCCAACTGAATGGCGCTGCTGATCAGCATAACCACCATGGTGCCACCATGTAATCAGTATGAAAATTATTAACATTCTATTACATATAGCTTAATAGGGAACATGCATAATTTTTTTAGTCGCATTTATTAACAAAATATGAAAATACCGTAGTAGAGATGACAAAAAGTGAAATTTAAATTTAAATCGTCTAAGAAATACGATCGATATAAGCATGTCAAACTACTAAATACGCGCCGATTAGACAGAGAGATCCGACATGAATAGTGACGTCACAATGCACTAAGGCTATATAAGCTACGCTGCTAGCTGCGCTAAGAGAGGAGAGGCTGTAATACCCGTGGTCAGTTTTTGATGTTTGCGTCGTTCTTGCAGGAACAGACTGGAGTCGAACGCAGAGCACTGGTCGGCGCTGCTGCTGTCACTGCGCGAACTCACCGAATGGGTCATCCGCAAGGATACAGAGCTGACTGCGCTCGCGCCGCCTCGCGGGGACCTCAACGCGCTACTCAAACAACAGGTATCCCATACTTTTATTATTATATTCTGAACAAACTATTTTCTCATTTTCGCTAATTCCGTTAACACGTTTTTATATATATAATTGTACCTAGAGAAGCACAAGATGAGTCTGTGTGCATGCATGTGCGCATTTCCCGGGGTGTGTGGCTTCTGCGGTGAGTTTCAAACAACTCGCTTTAAAATTAATTATCCTGTGACATAGCCGTGACGTCACGACCCGCGCGAACCAAAGACTACACTCTGATTAATAACCTTGTAATTTAATTATTTAACAGTTGGAACAAACAGAAGACGTACAGCTAACCGCAATTCAGTGAAAACATTTCACTCGCGACTTGAATATATTCGGGTTATATGAACTCTCGAAACATGATACTCAAAAACATTTGCCAGAGGAAGAAAGTCGGGGGCTTTAGTTAAAACAAAACAGCTTAAAAATCTGAAAAAGACCTCCTGAACAACGGGCTACGGTCTAGAAGTTGGGACAACTCCACACTTAATAATGAGGTAGTCTGGAATCTTTGGCCGCTCGCTCGACTCACTCGGCTCGCTTGCCCTGTTACGTGGTATATCTACACCGCGCCGGGGCAAACGCGAGCTGAACTCACGTTATTTTACTTCTTGCTTCATTGGACACGATAAATTCTCTAAGAGAGAGTGGAAAATCAAAAATAATGGTGTGAGGCTACGCAGACCATTATTTTCAGATCCGATAGAGGGTAATGTTTTACGATCTTACGGCATTATTTACGTTATGCTTTAAACTTGTGTGGATCATCCTAAAACTGTGCATTGTATACCTACTATGTCTTGAAATTTTAGAGGAATGTAATAAAATGGTAATAAAATAGTAAATGGCAGCTGTAGGGACTGTAGGAATTCGTCATAGAGGTCAGGCTGGCAAGATTCTAATTCCTTTAATTTATTCAAAGCAGATTGTTTGCAGAATGTTTATTGAATATCATATCGTAAAGTACCCGTATGTGGTTTATGGCATAGGCTCCAAGTCAACCAAAGGGCTATGGTAAGGGCTATGCTCGGAGTCCCTCTGCGCGATCGAATCAGAAATGAGGAGATCCGCAGAAGAACTTAAGTAACTGACATAGCCCTGAGAATCGCTAAACTAAAGTGGCAGTGGGCAGGGCACATCGCAAGAAGAACCGATGGCCGATGGGGCGTGAGGGTTCTAGAGTGGCGACCACGTACCGGAAGACGAAGCGTTGGCAGGCCCCCCACAAGGTGAACCGACGATCTGGTCAAGGTCGCGGGAAGCCGCTGGATGCGAGCAGCGCAGGACTGGTTGTCATGGAGTTCTTTAGTGGAAGCCTATGTCCAGCAGTGGACGTCTTTCGGCTGATATGATGATGATGAAACACAAACCGGTGTACTATACCATAAACAACATAAGGGTGTAATAGAAGGAAGATTAATGAAAATATGTTTCTTAAAGCGTTCTGATATTTGTTCAGTCTTTGTAAATACGGCAAAGACTACGTTCTGTTTTCGTATGAGGATGTCAAATCAGGTTTGATGATTTGAGATTTCAACTTGGGACACAATGCCTGATGTCATCCCATATAGTCCGGTCCCTTATAGTCTTATATCGCCAAATTCACCAAATTGCACCAATTTTTTTCCAGGTACTAGTTAGGTACATAGATCCCAATTTTTTATAGGAGCCAATTCTTGAATATTCTTTGGAATTTTTTTGAAATTCAAGAATTGGCTGCTATAAAAAATTAAGAGCTATGTACCTAACTAGTACCTGGAAAAAATTGCTGAAATTGTAAGGCGTGTCTACGTGAAACAGCTAACTGACCGCACTAATAGTAAAATAAATTAATTTTCCTTCTATTCCGAGCAGAGCAAGGGGTCCGAATTCTTTGTACTATAGCTACGGTGTGTATAAGGTGGTTCCTAATTAACAGCGAATATTTTTGTAAATTCGGGCCTTAAACTGACCGACGCTGAACTGAATAACTGAAAAATTTTAGATGTTTTGGTTGTTTCATACAAAATATCTCTAAAAAAAACTCGTTAATCAAGGTAAGTTCCTTATATCAGCTTTACGGTCCGAGTACATGAGTGATCAAACCTAGCTGAATTCAAAGACTAATTCGGCATACATTGCTGGGAGGCTTAGTTATGTTAATTGCAATATCCTTACTTCAACGAGCAATGTATGCTGAATTGGTCTTTGAATTCACCTAGGTGTGATCACTCCTTAACCTAGGTACTCAAATAGTCGTATTTATTAGGAAGCATCCTTTAGTATAAGAGCCCATTGTTATTCGGCTTAAAGGGTAATGGAGTCACTATAATTACCGGCAACTGAGATATTCTATCTTATTTCTTAAGTGCACAAGCGCTTTGTTGTCTTATTAGTGTCAAAAAATGCGACAAATAACACAGCGGTGGGTGATATGAGCAGTGGTGACCACTTACCATCAGGTGGAACGTTTGCCCGTTGACATAAAAATATAAATTTCTAAGTATTGCTTTCTTCTGGCACTGATTTTCTATTCGCTGTGGTTGCCTGAAATAGCGGCTGCCTAACGCTGTGTTTTTAGGGTTCCGTACCTCAAAAGAAAAAAACGGAACCCTTATAGGATCACTTTGTTGTCCGTCTGTCTGTCAGTCTGTCTGTCTGTCTGTCTGTCTGTTTGTCAAGACCCTTTATCTCACGAACGGGTAAAGGTATCAGGTTGAAATTAATACCATATGTTAGGGTCCATGAACCACACAAGATCTGAAAATTTAAATTTTTTACAACCACGCAATCAAAAGATATGGCTTTTTATGTCCTCATCTCCATACATTTATGCAAAAAAGAAAAACCTACTAAAATTATGAAATTTGGCAAGAAGCTAGGTCTCACAGTACAAATAAAGGGAAAAGTCTGAAATCATTAAATATTACAACTTTACTCACAACTAATGGTAACCAATTGTGGTGAGCTCCCGTTTCAAGAACATTCATATAAGAGAGGGGTCAAGTTGGATGGTCGCGGAGGCGATTTTTGTTTTAGTTCTATTTTAAAAACGAGAACATTTACAAACTTCAAAATTGGTATGTGTGTAGTTCATAAGCTATTAAATAATAACAAATAATAAAATTTGGTCAAGCGCGTGTCAGACTCAAAAAATCTAGCACATAAACTTACTGAAATTTCAACTAATACAATTATGATTATGTGGTGGTACGGAACCCTCAGTGCGCGAGTCCGACTCGCACTTGGCCGGTTTTTTAAATTGTATGATGATTTTTCCCTTATAAAATAAAGTATAATAGGACTAGCTTTCCGCCTGCAGTTTCAACCCTCATTAAATGCGTTTTCCCGTGGGAATACAGTGTTTTCCTGCGGTAAAAGTAGCCTATGTGCTATTCGATGACCTAACCTATATGTGTGCCAAGTTTCATTAAAATCCATTCAGTAGTTTTTTGCGTGAAAGAGTAACAAACATCCATCCATCCATACTTACAAACTTTCGCGTTTATAATATTAGTAGGATTATTAAGAGCTGGTGTGTTTTCAGGATGATCACCGCGCGTTCCGAAGACAGTTGGAAGACAAGCGGCCTGTGGTTGAGAGCAACCTGCTCAGTGGGCGGCAGTATCTCGCCAGTGAGCCTGCGCCGGCGCCGCCCGCCCTGTCAGATACTAGCGACACAGAGCGTGAGTACACTAAAATCGAACCACTACCCGGACCCTACACACAACGAGCACGAATTTGGTGGGCAACGCGATTTACTGTCTTATAATAAGACAGTGGGCGCTATGGGCGGTGGTGACCATTCACCATCAGGTGTGCCACAAGCTCGCTTGCTCACTTGTTACATTAAAAAAAGGACTGGTTGCACTCCGGGAGTGCCGGCAGAAGTGAAAACTTGCATTTTTGAATATTATGCTTTTTGTAAGCGTCAATCGCGCCATTGCTCGCGTACTTCTTTGATGTCACTGAATAAAAACCCGTATTGTAATAACAATACGGTTGACAGCTGACGCTTTTTCGATCAGGCTACAGATCTGACGCGAGATCTGACGTGACATCTGACGCGAGTTTAATATTTTTACCCATCTAAAAAAAGTGCCAAGCGCCGCTAAAGAAGTTTTCACTTCAAAAAAAAGTCTGCCATCGCATACTATTCTTATGTTTGTGCTTTTGTCTCTACGTTTATTTGTAGTGCAAAAGGTATGTGATGCATTTTACTCATCTCTATGTTCTGCTGTCGGTAAATTCCCCATAAAGAAAACTAAACGAATATACGTTCTTGTCATTTCCTACGCAACTGTGGCAATTAACAAATTTGCGCAAGAGAAGCATAATTCAGTAGTCAGTTTATCTCTGAAAGTACTGTGGCGGTTTCAACTCGGCCCTAATTAAGGTCGTCGGCGCAACATCGAGCCCGCGATGACAGCCTACCAAGAAATTCAGACAAATATCTCAGAGGAGTGGGAACGATCAAAATCATTAGCTTCACGACGTCATTTCTCTTTCTGAGCTCCTCTCATAAACTGTGACTACATTTTGCTAGAAGGACGGCACCATTTTTCAAATGATGGTACAATTTCATTTCCCGCTCAAGTTTTTATTACGTTCTTGGACACGCTCGAATATTAAAACAAAGCGAGTGAATGGATGAGTGAGTGACTACAATTACAGCGGACGAGGGGCCGGCCGCCGGCGTTAGGTGCTATGCCATGCGGGAGTTGCACTAATTGCGAATTCCGAATGTGCGATAGATCGCCATCTATCAGCTCGATATTCACAAGAAACATTAATGGGAACGCGCCTCCAATTAGCCGGCATTATGTTTCCCTAATACCCTTCGGCTAACTCTCTAGAGTTTTTTATGCACCATAAATAAACGGACGATGTTTGAAGAAAACTCATAAAAATGGTTAAGTATACACTTTGTCCAAAAAATGATAACCCGATGGGAAATAAGTTTATCGTCCAGAAAAGATCATGAGCGAACTCCGCGCAAAGTGAGGTCCGCTCGGCGTGTCGGCCACGTCGTAAATTTGAAAATGGAACGACTTCCCGGGTCCAATGGTGGCGCAGTGGTCTCGAACGTCAAAATGCGAAATCGGTAGAGTTGCCCTTTAAAATCGGTAGATATATATTCAAAACCGATAAAAAGCTACAGTTTTATTTGTACTGTACAAATATTCATTAACTACATTACAATTAGTCACAATTTTTCACCAACCTTATCTGGGCCCTGAGACAAGTGGCTTTCTACTATAGCAAACGCTGTAGAATATAATAAAAATGTAAGGGATTGACATTAGCTTTCACGCAACACTTCGTTAGCTACTATACATTTTCATTATATTCTACTAGCGTTTGCGATAGTAGAAATCTGCTTTACTCTAGGCCCCGGTCATTCTTGCAATTACTTAGAAAGCAAAACAAAGTAACGCTTTGCATTGACTTACTCGTTAGCCTATTTCTATTTTTGTTTTTTTTTTAACTCATATGGGAGATAATACGAGTATGTTCCACGTTGGCGGAAGAATGAAGCTGAACTGTTAATTTGTCCAATGTATTTTTAGAATTATCTTGTATTCTCTAAAATTGGTAGAAAATGGGTTTCGGTAGAAATACCGAAAAAACGGTAAGTTCGAGACCACTATGTCGGAGTCGGCGAATTTGAAAAACGTACTCGGCCTTCGTTAGGGCGGTCATTGCTGGCGAATGGCGATGAACGGACATCGGGCCACCCCCTCGTACCCCGCTGGACTGCCATCACGACCAATATTTTTCTCCAATTTTACGTCACTGCTATACGCCGTAGGGTAGAGCTATTTTGCAAGATTATCGATACGTTTAAATTTCTAGAGATGGGAAATACGTAAGTCAATCAGGCGTAAAAACTTTTTCATGCGAAACAGGAACCCGAATTTCCGAATTGACCCCGAATCTCACCTGGTGTGAGTGACGACGGGGTCAAAGATGCAGCATGTTTTCATCATCTTGCCGAGAAAAGATCCAGAATAAATTTTTTGAAGAACAGTTTGGCAGATTGATTTGAGTTTCACTCCTTAGCTTTTTGTAAACCCTTTTTTTTTTTTTTTTTTTTTTTTTACACGGGGAAATCCGTCATGGATACACTGCCGTCCGGGGGAACGACAGTGTTATGTCAGAGTCTTACTGACTAAAACCCCGTGGTGGCCAACTCTGGCACATTTGAAGAGGTCCCGGGAATCGCCACAGGCATACGGCCGGTACTCTTCGTGCCTTGTCGCTGCTAAAGCAGAGACCCACCTCAGGGAAGTTTTGGCTTCCCCCTAGCACCGTCTGGGTGCCACGATAGCACACGGCCACTGTGCGTTACCGTCCGCCTTGGAGTCGCTCCTTGGTTATTCCGAGCCCCCGCTCTGAATAATCACGTCTCCAAAGGTTTCCTTTTAGTCGCCTCTTACGACAGGCAGGAAGTACCGTAGCCCTATTCTAAGCCCGGGTCTACAGGGCACAGCTTTTTGTAAACCCTAGGCCGGGTTCCAAAACTGGTAACATTACCCTGTGGTAGGAGTGTGTCTCGAGTACACATATGGACGTCGTATATAGCTATCAGGTTAGGTTAATTTGCTGTCAGGTTAATTTCTCATCGTTTTGAAACACGCCATAGGTTTTTTGGTCTTTAAAAAGTAATAAACATTTGGTACTTTAATTTTAAAGTTTCTATTAAATTATATCACGTGATCATATCATTAAATTATATCGCGCTTTTTGTATGGGAGGTAGGAGATTTTTTTCGTATTTCGATGTATGTTTATCAAGTATTATTATTAATTTTCATGAGTAGATCCCAATCTTTCTTTGTTAGAAGTTTTTCAGCGAAGTTTTACACTAGTTTTTGGATGAACGTACAACCATTTACGGTTGTAAATCTTGTAAATGACCCCCTTTTTTCATCGTTCAGTCAAGAGAACATCATGCTTGACAACGTAGCGCGACTTAAGCTCTTACGGCTATAGAAATAAGATCGGTAAAAAATCTAATTTGTCAAACTTGACGTGCTCTTTACGTAATGCTCGTAAATAAATATTGAAGTCATATTATGTGGGAACGAAGACAGTCATCATATTTTTTATCGACTTAGTTTTCATTCATTTCACTCAGTACACGCCTTTCATGCTAGTACGAAAAAAAAGAGATGAATGCAACAAGTGCTTAAAAAATACTAGAGGCTGTGAAAACTTTACACTCAAAATAAAAACGGGGATCCTCTGAAAGCATACCTCTTTTAATTAAACCGGAGCAGCTCCGGCTCGGAACCAAAGGATCCGGTGGTGTTGGTTGATTAAGAGGTTTGCTCAGAAATTCTTAATTAAAATGGTAGATTCACTCGTAACCTATCTGTTAAACCTCTCAGCCGCCCCGCTTCCGTGCAGCGCGGATTGGAGAACAGTGTGACCACATTTAAATTCGTCAATCTGCTTCGGTAACTTTAAAAATCTACCAAAATCTCCCAGAGCTAAAATTCTATGTCCAAACAAGAAGGTAAGCACTTCTCGCGAGACAGCTTTTAGTGCTAGTTAGTATCTAAATCCAAAAAGCACCTACACCTTTTTTTTCTCTCCCCAACTAAGTCCCCAAGTCACATACTTAATTTGTTTCTTTTCCGCGTATACTAACCATTTTTGTAAACGATAGAAGGAACGTCGAAACTCGACTTCTGCTCAGGAAGCCCCAAAAACAGTAGTAATTAGACAGTTGCCAGTTATTCGATTCAAAAACTACTAAATACTTATAATAGCGGTTAAATACTTATAATTTAATTGCTATGTGTGCCATAGCTCAAGGTCGGATTCAGTATCAGTAACTGAACGACCAAAATTATTTTTCGTTTTTTGACTTATGTTCCTTGGGAAAAATTGTTCAGTTGCTGAACCCGCCCCTGAGCTATGGCACGCAATTAAATTGACCCCTAGTATGTTACATCGATTCTATAGCATAGAGACATGGGTCGAAAAACAATCGAAAAACGATAATATTTGTTTTTGGAGTTTCTTACTTTCATAATAATAAAAAATAACTAGTTTTTCTACCCATGATTTTCTACTCTGGTTGTTCAGATTCGTGTTCAGAGTGACATACTAAAAGGTCCAGTCCACCTAAATCTACCGAAAACATTTTTACTGCCGTGAAAAATGTTTCCGCATTAGCATACAGTAGCTACCCGTAGTAACGTTCCGAATAAAAACGCCGATGAATACTTCTGTAAGGGATTCCAGTATTTCACGCTCAATAGAAAACGAAATACTCTCATGGCGGGTGCTGCTACGTAATAAATGAAAAATGTAAAAGGATAAGTGAAATATATTCTTTGAGAGCAAATCCGTGCAATACGCAGTGTCTAGACGCCTCGTTTGATTAGGCGATGTACGGTCAACCACACGTCTGAGGAAACACACAACTCTATTTTCATACCATAAAGTCTAAAGTGATAGTACTGTCTCTACTGATGCGTTGTTGGGTGGACAGTCAAGAGCACATCAAACTTGACTTGTTAGACTTTGTCTCATTCTTGTCTCAATCATTATAGGGGCTAGAGTCGCGCTGTGAGTGTCAAGCTTGACCTGATTTTGACTGTGCAGTCAGCTAGCTACATTTTTTACGTTAGTTAATGTAATTTTTAACATCCTACCTGGCCTCTGCTTCTGGGCTAGAATCCCGGTGGGTACACTGACAATCATGCTAATGACGGCTAAGGAGTTGAATTCTCTGCCTGCGTCTGTTCCAAAGCTCTTATACGTGGGACACTCAGAAATATTTGCGACACTAAAAAAAAATTGTTCTACAGGTACATATATTTTTATTAAATCTTTTCAAAGTACTCTCCACCAGCCTCTATACAAAGATTCATGCGTCTGAACCAGTTTTCAAAACACTTTTTCCAGTCCGCCGTAGACACCTCGTTTACAGCCTGCTCGAACGCAGCCAGCGCATCTTCCGGCGCCGAAAATTGTATCCCCTTGAGCTGATTTTTTATTTTTGGAAATAAAAAGAAGTCACACGGTGCTAGATCAGGGCTGTAAGGAGGGTGACCCAGGAGTTTGACTGGTGTGCTGTCCAGGAAGTCCCTCGTTTTGAGCGCGGTGTGTGCAGGCGCATTGTCGTGGTGGAGCAGTAGTCCGCGGAGCCCTGTGTTTGGTCGCTTGTTGCTCACAACAGAAAAAACTTCTGGTAAACATTTGGTAGTATACCATTCGGCGTTGATGCTTCTTTGATCTCGTAAGGGAATTGAGGCCAAGTGGCCAGTCAAATTAAAAAAGCTGGCGATCAAAATCTTCCCCCCGCTTCGAGATCGCTTCACTTTGGTAGGCGTTGGTTCATTTTGAAACACCCAAACTGTCGACTGGCGCTTGGTTTCTGGATCGTATTGATAAATCCAGGACTCATCACCTGTTACGATGTCGTAAACACGCCGAGACGAGCCTGCTTCAAATTTGTTCAGCATATCACGGCACCATTCCACCCGGGCCTGCTTCTGAGCGTCGGTGAGGTAGTGCGGCACCCAGCGCGATACTATCCTCCTCACGCGAAGATGCCCGTGTAGAATCTCGTGAACGCTTCCCGATCCAATCTTTAATATGTGCTGAATCTCCTGATATGTAATTCGCCTATTATCTTGGATTAAATTTTTCACTGCTAGCACGTTTTCTTCCGTAATAGCCGTCAAAGGGCGACCGCTTCTTTCTTCATCCCTCAAGGTTGGTCGACCGCGCCTAAATTCGTTATACCAACGATACACGGTTGCCTTGGAGGGGCCTTCATCCATAAATGCCATTTGAAGTCTATCGAACGATTCATCCGGTTTCAGGCGACACTTGAAATCGTAAAAAATCATAGCTCTAAAATGTTCCCGGCGCAGATCCATTTTTCAGTAAGACACGATACTTTGAATTGGCTCGCAAAAAATGTGGAGAGAAATTTTGAAAATGGAACACACATATTTTTACTTACAAGTAATCATATTTTCGAAAAAGATTCTGACCGGCCAGTCTCCCATATATAAAAACTATTTTTCGCAATACTTTCTGAGTGGCCTGGTAACAGACATAAATAACATCACGCCTATTTCCCGTCGGGGTAGGCAGAGACCACAGTCCTCCACCTGCTACGATCTTTACATACTTCCATCGCTTCCTGTACTTTCATCAGCTCTTATAACCCGAATCTATTTAAGTCGCGAGTGAATAGGCTTCTTCTGGGCAAGCTCGTTCCATCGTCGATCTTATCTCTGTCCTCTCCGGGCTAGATCGGGTCAAGAGTAAGCCCTTTGACAATAAAAAAACATTCTAAGAGATTTTTTTAAATATCTTAGTAGATAACTGTCGTCTTTGTGGGTTCAACAATTCTGATACCAGGGTTTGTGAAGTCAGTTAACGAGCCACCCACACGATCCGATGATGATTGTTATGTAAGTAAGAAATAATGAGCGCGTGGGCTTTTCGCGCTTATTTTTTTCCTACACTTTTTGACTGACGTTTTATTTCCTCTTCCTTTTGACGATTTTTTATGGTTATATGAGAAACATTTTTTTTAAGACTTTTTTTTGTGGTCGGTGGTCGTGTCGGCAGTATCTGTGCAGTTAGCAGGGCTTGACTGATACGTAGGGTTGCCATAATTTTCAGGATTCAAAACGGGAAATTTTGATACTGCCGGTCGACACTAACCTAACGCCCAAAATAAAGCATTTAAGAGTATTAAATAAAAGTGATAATTTTTGAGTCGATTCATTAGTAATTTAATTTGGTATCGAGTTGTACGTGTTTTATTCTCCTTAAAACACCACTCAACTCTGGGTTATTTCCTTATATTTTTGGGAACTGTTCAAAAACAGAACAGATACGGGGCACGTAACAAATCTCGTATAGGTACAACGTTTAACAAAAAGAGTATAACGGCCCTGAAACTAAAACAGAAGAAATATTGTAACAATTCACTCAAAATCATCTGATCCTAAACAAGCCAAAGCCGGGTTCCAGACATTGATATACATACACACACATAACTGATACACAGAACATAATGTTTGACCTGGGTGGGAATCGAACCCGCAGGCCATGTCAACGGGCCTGTCCGATCCGAAATCCAACGTTACATCCTTCATGGTTAACTCTTTTACATGTACACAGACGTGTGGCAACCCTACTGATACGGGTCGCGGGTAGCGGGGAGAGGAGTGCGGAGGGTGAGATTCTGCAGCGCGGAACTAACGACGTAATTATTAAATTCTCGCGTTTTTCACGGAGGAGGCTCGAGTGCGGCTACTAACTACTAACGCTCCAGATACTTGGCACCAGCTTTAAGGAAAATCTTCTTTTCTCATTTCAGTGTGTACATATTTTACTTATCTTTAAATTTTATTAGCCACTACTGCCCGCGACTTCGTCTGCGCAGGATAAATTGAAGCCTATGTGTTATTCTGACGTATAAGCTCCTTCTTCCTCGGTCCCTCACTGATGAGGATCGCGACCACATATGGTTTCCTTCCACACGCTGCGATTGTATGATGTGTGGACTGCACGCTGCATGTTGCTGCCGACTGCCTTCTTCATTAGTTCTGACTATCTCGTAGGTGCCCTACCTTGAGCACGTCTGCCTTCCATTTGGCCCAAAATAATCTGCTTATCCAAACAATGCCTTGACGACCGCATAATGTGTCCGAAGAAACGGAGGGCACGCTTTTGGCATATAGGATGTCTTTTAATTAGTTCTTGATAGCAAAAGATATGCATGTACTCATGATACTGAACAACTTTTCCCAAGGAACATAGGAAGAAATACGAAAAACCAAATTTGACCGCCCATACAAAATGCGCTATCAGCTGATGCAGTTTCTATGAGAGGTCAAAACTTGATTTTCGTATTTCGACCTATGTTCCTTGGGGAAAGTTGTTCAGTATCATGAGTACATTCAAACCTCTTTCTATCAAGAACTAATTTAAAGTCACCCTATATAGTGGAGAGCCGCGTCGTGATGTTAAGTTCTTTTAATATGGACTCATTAGTTCGCATGGCAGTCCAAGGTATGCGACGTAATCTCCGCCAACACCATAACGTATAAGCTATATTATTGTAAAGTTTAATTAAAATCCATTCAGTAGTTTTTACGTGAAAGAGTAACAAAAATCCATCCATACTTGGAAACTTTCGCGTTTATAATATTAGTAGAATTGTTGACATCGTTGGTACCGTGTGGTGCCGGCAAAGAATAGAACCATCCCACGCATACCCGTGGGTGTCGCCAGAGGAAACTGGGGTGCCGATTTATGTATCTATTTATTATTCCTTTGCTTCATACCCATCCACAACACAAATCCTTCAAAGGTCTTACTGTGGTAGTAATACTTTTGAAATGTCTGATTTAAAATAGAAGTTCTTCAAAGAGCTATTTTCATACGTCTTAAAGCTGTGATTCTTCTAATAAAAACAAGCAAAGTTCATGAGGAAAAAATATTTTAACGGTAAAATAGTTTTTCTAATCACCATTATCATATCATCCCACAAAACGTCTACTGCAGGACATAGAGCTACCTCCAGAATTCCAGCTTTAGCTGGAACAATGTGGAGGGGAAGTACCATAGTCACCACGCTTGTCAGCGTTACGGCTGGTATTATTGACCGCGGTTGTTAGTGAACGCAAAATGTAAGATGGTACGATAGACTGATGGACGCTGCTGCCCATCCTCCTGTTCATAATCCCTTTGTCGCCTCTTACGACACCCAAGGGTAGAGATGGGTTGGTACTATCCTTTTCCGGCATCACACGGGCTCTTTTTCTACTACCTTAAGTAAATGTGTCGGTCACGTGACCACTTTAGTATTCCGCGAGTTTCCTGGGTCAAAAATAAAATTAAATCCTGTTTGCGTCTAAGAAAGAATCATTTAAAATTTATGAAAACCAAGAAATTTTTATTTTCATACGTAGTTTTACATTTTTAATTAAAGTATTAAAAAGTTACTAAACGATGGCAAAAATTATGACGTCATCGTTCAAAAACTTCATACAAAATCTATGTAAGATTTTTGTTTTGACGTTCAATAAAGAGTAGGTCAATTGACTAGGTTGGAAACTTATCACGGAATATAAAAATTCACGATGTATATGAAAACTAATCTGTGCTTTTGTTGTGCAGCGAGCCGCGAGGAGGGTGACTCCCGAGGATACCGATCCGCGGAGGAGCAGGCGAGGGAACTGTCGCGGTCCATCAGGAGAGAGGTGGCCAAGCTAGCAGACAAGTGGAATGCGCTGGTGGATCGCAGCGACTCCTGGGGCCGTTGTCTCGAAGACGCTGTGCAGGTAAGACTCTCTTTCTATCCCCATCACGGAGATTTCAAGTGTAATACCATGTACCAACAATAAGAAGGACTGACCATCCCCTTTTAGAAATCTTAACCCGGAAAAGTATAAAACTAGATGGCGCTACGAGTAATAAAATAAAAAATAAATAAATAAAATCTCTTTATTTTCAGGCACAGGACCCATATCAAACAACCAAACAATATTACATTAACTAACATATTACATTACATTATCACATTACATTACATTACATTTTTTTTTTTTTTAATAAATAGTCCAGGAAGTTATTATGATTTATCGAGTATTCTGCTAAAAAAATAAACCGAATTTCAATGTTAGCGTTTCTTAACATTGAAATATTGAATGATTTTTTGGCATAATACACGGTAGACCATAACTAATTTCCAGATTATTTGAAATCGCCATCTAGTTTCCATGAGTTTTATGCCTTTCCGGGTTACATGGGTCCATGGTAATACTTATGCAACCAGAGTATGTGTGACAATGATGTCGAATGTGACTGATAAAGATGTCGTTACCTTCGAATTTGCCGTCTAAGTAGGCCGTAGAGATAGAGACACCTAGCTATCTCTATGGCTCAGCGAACCAAAGTGGTTCTTGGCCTCTGACGGCTCCGACATCAAAGCTCGCCGCGCACACCTAACTCGTTTACATCTTTGGCGACTTTATCCTTCCATCGGTATCGTGGCCTGCCAAGAGAACGGCGGCTGACCTAAATACGCCCTCTGAGAGGGCGTGGAGGTTCTTTAAATGATTTTTTAGGTACGGCAATATTCGTTTACGTGAGCCTTTGAATCTACTTGCATGAAATCTCTATATACTATACTATCACAACTTGAACACTTGCTGAGGCTAATTCGGTATTTTCCTATCTCAAATAAAATAAAATAAAATTTTATTTTCTTATAAGTAAGATTTACAAAAAATACATGAAAAAGTAATTATTTTACATTTAGTGCGTTATTTTTATTTCACAAGTGTAATTTAGAGTTAATAAGTTCGTAAATGATGGCAATAATGACGTCACAAGCTAGTAACTTCTTATAAAATCCATATACCATTTTGACGTATAATAAAGGGTTGCTGATTTGACGAGTGTCAAATAGCTGTCTGACAGTGTATTTCAATGCGCGCGCCGCTGCTAGCCCGTAGTAACTGACCCCAGCAATAGCCACGCGGCAAGCAGGTAAGGTGAAGTATCGGAGTTGTCGGGGAGTGGAGTGTCCTTCTTCTATAAACTCTTACCCTTTATTTATTTTATTTATTTCTTATTTATTTAACTTCATGCACAAAGGTACATAGGCGGACTTAACGCCTAAAGGCATTATCTAACAGTCTACCTTAGGGTGATGCAGAGACAGGTTGGTAGGTGCATAATTTATAGTGAATTGATTAATGAACTGATGAGTATATAAGAATATATAAGTGTCTACGTGATAAATAAATACATATAAATAATAATAATATATACCTTATTCTCTTAAACCAAGGAACACCTGATAACAACACCATGTAGCTTATAGCAGGCATCGGAAAGAATCGGGTCCTCTTGCACCGCAAAATCTGTTTACAGGACTTGCAAATTTCTATTAATTTATCTACCTATAGCGTGCACGGAATAAGTTTTGTTTTGACGGTTATATTCTGCGCATGGTTGACAAGCGGAGAGCCAATGAACGATTCGCTCGCCTCCCCCACCTGCCGCGCTCACCCCCGCGACTCATTTTTATGACTTCTGCACATTAACGGTCATAGCCAAAGTAATTTTGCACGACGTATACACCCGCTCTGACACTTTTCACGCACTTATGTTACAACGTCTCACATTTATTGATTCAGACGCAAAGTCCCAGAAACGCAAATTATCTGATACGCAGATGACCAGTTATGAATTTCGCTAATTACACGTGGATGACCATATACGCAAATGACCAGGCACGCAAATTACCAGATTTTTTATTGTTTGATGCTCAGATTGAAATAGTAGTTTATGCCACTGTCAAGTAAAGTTTTGTTTGGAATGTTATAGAAATGTTACATTACAAGTAGGTTTAAAATTGTGTAAAATATAGTCGCCCCTCTACCCAAACCTCTTACTTGTTTATAAGTACGGTCGACCGCTTGTCGGTAGAAACTTTTTCAACTCTATTACCACGCCATAAGGTCCAAAAGTGTTTCTACTGATTTAGCTAAAAAGCTCGTTTAAAAGTTTGTTCTAGCTCTAAAGCCATATCCAATGTAGGTCTAATGATGGGAAATGTAGGTCTAATGATGGGATACCTACCTAGGGTAGCTTAGATGATACTAGATACCTTATCCAAAATTGTTTATTACACACTGGAATGATATAATGTTGGAGCGTCAAGGATGCCCATTACTCAGATAACAAACATATGTGTTTATACTCCGCAAAATGTAGCTTATTTCAGTAATTTTCAAGTTGTGTATGTATAAAAATATTTTACTGACATAAAAGTATCTAAAATATAAATTAACTAGTTTTCCCGTGGGGATGAAGTGTTTTCCCGCGGTAAGAAGTAGCCTATGTGCTATTCCAGGACCTAACCTATATGAGTGCCAAGTTTCATTAAAATCCATTCAGTAGTTTTTGCGTGAAAGAGTAACAATCATCCATCCATCCATCCATCCACACTTACAAACTTTCGCGTTTATAATATTAGTAGGAAGGATGGAATAGGTTGACCAACAGCTCCATACTCCGTCTGTGTGGTGCCGGAAAAGAATACTACCAACCCGTCTATAGCCGTAGGTGTTGTGAAAGGCGACTTAGAGATTATGGGCAGCAGCATCTTTCTGTGTATCATCATTGAACTAAACTACTAGTATTAAAGTTTATCATACCATCTTACACATTGCGGTCACCAACAACAGTGGTCGCCAACGCTTACAAGCGTGGTGACTATGGTAAATCCCCTCCAAAGTAATACACGTTTTGGCTGGAGTTCTGGAGGAAGCTCCCTGTCTTGCAGTGGACGTTTTGTGGGATCTTATGATGATGATGCCCTCCATTTACGCTACACGGTCTGAACTTGTCAATCAAAGACTACCTAACTAACTTACAGTACGTGCGATAACGCCGGCAAAAGCTCGCTATTATAATTCAATTGAACTTGTAGCGCCACCTTCCACAAACAGTCTGTACTTCGTAACTGTTTATCGACAGCTCCGCTCGTTTTAGTTCATTAGTTCCAAACTTGACACTAGATGGCAGTATTAACAATAATGTAGGTAACTTAGTTTATCGGCGTTCCAATCCAAAGAGGTGAGTAGGTACATCCGTGGTCGGAAGGACTAAGTTATAATGGCTATCAATCATGGGCCCATTGAATCGAGTGTGATGAAAGGGACGGATGTCCGTCGGGAGAGGGACGGCTATACATACATAGTACATTACCGTGTATACATGTAAGCAGTGTAAGGTATGCACAGGCACGAACGCGTCATTTTGACTCGCAATATCAACATACAAAGAATGAATAATAAGTAATTATGAACATAAATTAAGATAAGATCTACAAACATCATGGCTGAACTTAGGTAGGTACGCACCCAAAACAAGCTTCGAATAAAAGTAAAGTACAGTGCTTGACCCGTGTGGTGCCGGCAAAGAATAGCACCAACCCATTTCTACCCGTGGGTGCCGTAAGAGGCGACTAAGGGCTTATGAACCAGAAGATGGGCAGCAGCATTTTTCTGTGCATAATACCATCTTACATACTGCGGTCACCAATAACAGCGGTCGCCAGCCGCAACACTTACAAGCGCGGTGACTATGGTAAATCCCCTCGTAGTACCACGCGTTTTTGATAGAGTTCTGGAGGGAGCTCCCTATCCTGCAGTGGACTCCTTTTGGGATGTTATGACGATGGCAATGCTTGATACATTAGACTTTTTACCGTTCTTATTTCAGTAGACGTACGGTCTAGAGTCGCGCTGCGAGTGTCAACCTTAACCTGTCGTTGACTGTACGTAACTACTTACTACGAAACTTTTTATTTTTATCCAAGTTTCAGTCAGCGCCCGAAATATAGACGAATTTATAGAAATGAGATTAAAGCCAACGCTTAAAATCCCAACTTCCCAAGCCTACTTACTAAATCTTCCGTTTAGATGGACGTGTAAAGTATTTTCTTCTACAATGAAAAATCTGTATTCGTAAAACATCTCTTTGATGACGTTGATAACGTCTCCTTAAAAAGTGCGGCAAGAAGAAGCATCATGAAAAATCCTATAAGGTACACCCCGCGCGACGAGTTTAGCCCGCTTGGCGGGAGTGGAGGGGGCTCAGAACAAAAACCTCCTTGCTTCGCTAGTATTTTTCTTACAAATATTGCAACTGCGCATACCCCCTCCACTCCGCTCGCGCGGACTGTATACAATATTATGAACAATTACATCGCAATAATTACGAGTAGGTACGTTATTCTGGATCTGCAGTTGGTAGTGTAGTGGTCAGAGCGTTCAGCTCTCGGAGGTTCTGGGAGATAATTTTATTCAATGTAGATTCTTTACAGAATACTTATTGAATGTCATGTAGAATACAATTCAAATAGAGCGGGTCTACGCCGTTTCGGATCGTGCTATGGCAGCGTATTGCAGGTTCGATTCCAGGTGCAAAAACTGTAAAAAGACTTTCCCTTATGAAATGAATCACCCGATTGTCCGAAAATAAAGATGATTCCGTGATTCGAAAGGCACGTTAAGGCGCTAATAGCGGTCAAATGCCTAACTTTACGTTGAAATATTAAAATAAATGGCCATCAAAACCATTGAAAAAAAATACAGGGTGATATATCAAGATTTTATAAAGGTTTTAACTTGAACAGAATTGTATTTTTGCTAACCACATTTTAGGAAAAAAATCCCCAGCAGCACCTATTTTTGTGATAATTTGCAAAATTTCTCCAAAACCGCAAAAGTTCACTAGTTAGTTTTTACAAATGGACTCGTGTCGCCCATTTTTTATTAAACACAAACTTTTGACTGTAGCTTGTTTGTTCATTCTTGAAGTGTGCCTTTTTGTTTATAAGCATAAAGCATTTTTTCAAGAAAATCATACGATTAGTACTAGAGAATTACGTTCGCAGTATAAAGATAAACTTCATGTACCTCCCGTGAGACTGACATTAATTAAAAATAACGTTTATATGATGTGCATTCAATGTTTCAATAAACTTCCAGAACAATTTAAGAAATGTGATGCAAATAAATTTAAGAGATCAATAAAGCTGTGGCTTACGGAAAAATGTTTTTATAACTTACAAGAATATATGGATTGCGGATGACTGCTCTGTTTGGGCTATTTAATTTAATTTAGTATTAATAAGTATTGTTGTAATCTGATATAACTTTTTCATCGATTGCGACATTTTCGTCTTCGATTGCGACGTATTGCTTGACATAGCCTTTTTGACACAATACTTATTTTTAATTTGACATTACGTTATGAATTTGAATTTAATGTGACAGAAGCTTTTAAATTGACATTTTGATTTTCTTTTTTTTTCTTTTAATGTAAAATTTCATGTAAATGCCTGCGAAGGCAGTTTTTAGTGAGACTAAATTTATATGTTCAACTCCTATGTACCTACCTGATTACTTTACGTGAATAAATGAATTATGAATTAAATGAATTATGAATTACACAAAAAAGGTATATAGTATTATACCAATATTTTTACTTGAATGTTTTATTTTTATTCCACATAATACTAATGAAAAGTGCAAAAAACCGAGTTTTTGAGCGCGTGCGGCCGCGAACCCGACCAAAAACTGTAAGCGCGTGACATCTTAGCGTGCACATACGATTAGAGTGCATTTTTAATTTGATCAAGTAACGCTGAGCGCTATTAAGGCCTTAAGCTTTCATCTCAGCTACTCTACCTGCAACTCTAACACCAGGGTTTGTAATCTCAGTCATCGATCTTATCTTACAACCTGCACGATATGATGATTGATGATCATCATCATATCGTGTGGGTTGCAAGGTCGATGACCGACCTCACTGACCCTGGTGTAAGAGTTGTTGAGCCGCCAAAGGCCTCTGACATGGCTCATTAACGATGATAGGATGACTGTAGTCAGCAATCAGATTGTTGATATACAATCTGGGGGCAGGGCAGTGACAGAGTTAGAAGCTAAGCTGTACATGAGATCTGATAACTTTTTGAAAATGCTAACTATATGGTCTCGTATTGGCAACATTTTACATGGAAATGTTTTTGGTGGGATATACAACGTACGTGTTAACGGAATAAGCGAAACTGAGAAAATAGTTTGTTCAGAATCGAGAGTAGAATCAAATTCATGGGTTTTGATAGGGGATTATTTTTAATTTTTGTTATTAAAATTTTCGCCGCTTCTATTCTAAACATTTCTGTAGATACGCGCGCTGGCGGCGGGGAAAGTGGGCGTGGCGTGCGCGGTGTGCGCGGTGTGCGCGGATTAGAACAGCGATGAAACTAGAACAATGGTGAAACTTTAAAATAACAATATCTAGATAAAAACAACTTTTTTTAGGATTTTTTTTACGGGAATGGATTTATTTTAATAAAAATCAGTTGGGATGTATGAGGGTTTCGCTTATTCCATTAACACGTTGTATGTATATATACATACTGCGTCGTCGGCTTTCATTCCCCAATCTCAGAGTATGTAAATAAATAGATAACTTGATTCGGCGTCTTCAATGCTGATTTCGTACTTATTTGAGAACCTCAGTTACGTAATACTTTATGGTAATACTTATCCGCTAAATCTTAGGTAAGCGGCTTTCCGCTGATTGTGGCTGGTGCCCGAAGTGCCTGAGTTCTAGAATCTAGTTTTAGGTAAGTGCCGAACTCCACTTAAGCACTTGAACGCTCTCTAATCTAAGTATCTGACTGCCAACAACTATCAAGGTTGGTATCTTAAGCCACGATCACACCTGGCTGAATTCAAACACTAATTCGGCATACATTGCTGGGAGGCTTGGTTGTGTTAATTGCAATATCCTTACTTCAACGAGCAATGTATGCCGAATTAATCTTTGAATTCAACTAGGTATGATCGTGGCTTTTGGTAAATGGTTTTTGATTCGCTGTCGAAATGATAAAATGTGAATGCCTTATCTTTCTGAAGTTCATTTGTGAGCGGTTTTCAAGTGAGGTATCGTTTTCCTCTCTAAAATGAGGTCACCAAATCACAAGACCTGACTACCACACTATCATCATCATAACATCTCATGAAATGTCCACTACAGGACAGGGAGCTCACTCCAGAATTCTAGCTTTTGCTGGAAAAACCAGGGGAAGTACCATAGTCACCTCGCTTGTCAGTGTTATGACTGGCGCCATGGACCGCGGTTGTAGGTGACCGCAGTAAGTAACATAGTATGATACACAGGAGGATGCTGCTGCCCATCCTCCAGTTTACAACCCTTAGTCGCCTCTTACGATACCCACGGGTATTTTATTTTATTTAAAAGGACCATCAACAGGAGATACAAAAATACTTAGCCTAATACTTAACTATAACAGGATATTTGTATTCCTAATTATAGATGGACACGGCATCAACACTTAACGTTTACTGTAGTTTAAGCAAAATTTTGAACTAAACATTTAAATAATTACTATGTTAACTATCGTGTTTAATGAAATTTTTGAATTTATGAAGAGTGTTGTTGTGAACATCCAACTCACGGTTTTTCATTGACACCTTGTTAAATAATTTAAATATTTTATGGAGAGGAGCGTTAAAACCATACATAGTTTTTCTAAACTCGTGCAGGTATGCATGAGATGGTGCTATTTTTCGCCGGCACCACACGGGACTGCCAAACTATAGGTATACTCAAAGTAAATGGTTTCGGAGTCGCTTTGGAAATGCAACGCCTCTCTGTCTCACTCCTGTTACTTTAGAAGTTCGTTTGTGAGTGGTATTCTAGCGAGGTATAGTTTTCCTCTCGAGGATGAGCCCATGTCCTCAATTTGTGTTTACTATTGTCCTCTTAATTGGTCCTCCTCGTCGGGACATGCCTCTAATTGTGTTGCGCTCTGTTGTGATTACATTCGGCACTATCATAAATGTATGTATTTTTTTTACTTGTTAATAAAATACATTTACATCTCTCATATTCGGTAAGTAGGTCCTTATTACCCCCAAATGGCGGTAAGTAATTGGGCAGCACCTCCACCTCCACGCGCGGCTCCGCCTTGATGGCCGCCTCCAGCAGCGGGGCGGCGGGCGTTTTAATTACTTACCGCCCTAGGGCTTTTCTAGCTACATTATTACCCTATAACGCTAATTGGTCACCTACAATTTGGTGGTAATAAGGACCTACTTACCTCACATTCGAGATGTAAAGCAGAGTACTTAGCTCGGGTGTAAGCATCAATTGCACCCTCGAACTATAGGCGCCCTCGCTGCGCTCGTGCGCCTAAATATCTTGGGCTGCAATTGATGCCTTACAGCCCTTGGCTACTAATCTACTATTGACAGTTTGTACACCAGTTACGATAACGAGACACAATTAAACGCTCAGCAATCAGGTGCTGCAGTAGCAACCCTACAAAGACCGAAGTCTGTGTTAGGGTTAGCTACAAACAATAATTTATAATGAACAATGCAGAAAGCTATCTAAAAACTAACTATTTAATATAGAGTGTATAAAAATTCAAAAATTATCTTAGTATTTAATCTGTTTTTACTTTTAAGTAACGTTATCTTCTTACTTACGTGACTTTAATTTCATTTATATCTCATCTTTAAATTCCACCGGCGCATTATGTCACGTTCTTAAAATGAATACTTTACAAAATGTCGAGCTACTAAATACTGTGTATTATTACTTGGTTAATTATTTTTATTATTACCCAACAAAAAAAATATTTTTCCCTTTGGTACATTGGACAAAGAAACGTACTATACGTAATAGTACTCACGTGCTAAGTTCACCTTAAGGAATTTGGATTCCCGTCGGAATTATTTAAAACCGAGTCCCTAAGAATCGCTATGTACGCTCAATCGGCAGAGACGACTCGATTACTGTATGTAGAAAGTCTGATTTAAATCCAACCTGCGTTAGCTTCGCAGTTTTAATACTTAATCTGTATAGAATAGCATTGAGTGAGTTCGCGAAAATTACCCACGTTTTGTAAAAATACATACATCCATACATAATGTCACGCCTTGTTCCCATCGGGGTAGGCAGAGACCACAGTTCTCCACCTGCTACGATCTTGACATACTTCCCTTGCTTTCTGTACTTTCATCAATCCTTTCATACATGCTCGTCGGTTTAGGGTACTTTTAACCTGGCCTTTATTCAGAACGTCCTGAATTTGGTCCTGGTACGTTCGCCGAGGCCTTCCCCTTCCAACGTTCCCATTCACTCTCGCCTTGTAGATCTCTTTCGTCAAATACGTCTTCTTTTACGCCACAACGTTCTCTTATCACACTTTTTCTAATCCTGTCACTCAGTTTCATCCCAATCATACTCCTCAACGCTCTCATTTCTACTGCATTAATTCTACTTTCATGCTTTTTCTGCCGTACCCAGCTTTCACTGCCGTACATCAGAGTTGGTACCAAAACACCGCTATGAACAGCCAGACAAAATAACACAAATAAGTTATCCGAAAACAGAGGTCACTCGGCAAAACTTTCTAACTATGAGTACTATACAATACACCCACCGACAAACCTTAAAGGCTATCTGAACTTTGAAACTTGTTTACCTACTATTATAATACATACATACATACATAACATCACGCCTCTTTCCCGTCGGGGTAGGCAGAGACCACAGTCCTCCACCTGCTACGATCTTGACATACTTCCCTTGCTTCCTGTACTTTCATCAATTCTTTCATACATGCTCGTCGGTTTAGGGTACTTTTAACCTGGCCTTTATTCAGAACGTTCTGAATTTGGTCCTGGTACGTTCGCCTAGGCCTTCCCCTTCCAACGTTTCCATTCACTCTCGCCTGGTAGATCTCTTTCGTCAATCTTCGTTCATTCATCCTCTCTACATGACCAAACCATCTCAGCATCCCTTTCTCGATTTTGGTCACTACGTCTTCTTTTACGCCACACCGTTCTCTTATCACATTATTTCTAATCCCGTCACTCAATTTAACACCAATCATACTCCTGTTATACCCAGCTTTCACTGCCATACATCAGTGTTGGTACTAAAACACCTCCATGAACAGCCAAACGAGCCTTGTGAGACACCTTCCGACTCCTCATATAGGCACATAAAGGCACCAGTGAGCGCCACACCAAACTTCGGCATGCGTCACACTTCATGCGTCTGCACAAAGAGCTTCAGACCCTAAATGCATTTGCGCCGTCATGCGGCAGCGCTCGCACATCGCAGGGTGCGGGCGCGGCTATATCCCACTCGTAACCCAATGCAACTAGGATTTACTATATAAAGCTATTATTATCCTACTAGCTGGTGCCCGCGACTTCGTCTGCACAGGTTTATAAATTGTAGCCTATTTGTTATTCTGATGTATTAGCTATATTATTGTAGAGTTTCTGTTGAGTGTAATGAAACGTAAAGCTGCTAGAGTAGGATAGGTATATATAAGTATTGCTGTTCTCTTCTTGTACGAGTACTTGTAATGGCGGCTGCGTCTCTATTTCAATAAATAATTTAAATAGAATACTCCAGAGTTTCACTCCAAAAACCCTGCTGGGAAACAGGTTATGGGCCCAGAAACGCTTTAATCTGTTCCAGCAGGTCGAGGAGTGTGGAGGTTGAAGGAAAAAAATACGTCGACGTCGAGTTGGTGCGTCACGGTTTGGTCGAGGCAGCAAAGGGCAAGACGCCATTTTTGTCTCCGCGTGTGTATCGTCGAGTTTGGTGGATTGCGAATATACTCCGTGCAAGGAGGTTTGTGAATATTATATCGACGAGTATAATAATACGCTTCAAGGATGGAGCGGTCGGCAGCTTGCGCAAGCAATGGTGTGAAATTGCGCGGTGCGGAAAACTGGGGTGTGTGGAAATTCCAAATCCAGATTTTAATAAAAGCCAAAGGCACTTTCGAGTTGTTAAGTCGAGATCCGGAAGCATATGATGAAGAAGAGATGGAAAATGATGCCAAAACACAAGCCCTATTGATATCTCGCATGGAAGAAAATGTGATGTTGAATTTGACCACTTGCGAAACAGCTTACCAAATTTGGCAAAAACTCAAGACTATTTATGAACAGGACTCGAGTGTGAGTAAGCATTTGTTGCATCAACAATTCTATAATCTGTCGTTTGAAGGAAACATTGCCAGGTTCTTATCACAGATTGAAGATATTTCATCCAGACTTAAAGCTCAAGGTGAAACGCTGACTAGCGGAATGATAATGACGAAAGTCCTGATGAGTTTACCCCCCGAATATAGACACTTTATCTCAGCATGGGAATCTGTTCCAGAGGAATCACAAACTTTTAATGAGCTCTCAGCTAGGCTTTTTATCGAGGAATCCAGATTGATGCAAGGAGAAAATGCACAGGCATTGGCTGCTAAAACATCTGGTGTAAAATGTTTTAAATGTGATAAGGTGGGTCACTATGCAAGAAACTGCCCGAGCAACCAACATCAACAACAACAGTTGATTTGTCACTACTGCCATAAAAAGGGACACAAACAGGAGAAATGCTTTCATCGTCTGCTTAAAGAAAAGGCTAACCAGGAACAGCGAAATGACCACACAAATGCTTTTGTGTCTTCAGCTTTAGAAGAGGCTCTCATCATGTCAAGTACTGCCGGTAATTGGATTCTGGACAGTGGAGCTAGTGAACACATGTGCCACAGCCGTGAACTTTTCTCAGACTTCAGTGAAAAATGTGTGAAGAAGAAGGTCAGAATTGGTGACGGTACTATGTTGGATGTGTTAGGTACAGGCCAGATCACTTTACAAGCCTGGAATGGACATTCATGGTTGGACACTACACTTAATAATGTTTTGTTTGTGCCTTCATTAAAAGTAAATTTGTTTTCAGTTGCAAAATGTATGGATAAAGGTTTTGTCATGAAATGCGATAAAGATTCTCATCAAATTTTGGACCAGCAAGGAAAGGTCAGAGCTATTGCACAAAGGTCAGGTAAATTATATTCTTTGGTTTTTCGACAGGATGTTGATTCAGCTAATATTGCAGATTTATTTGAATGGCATACTAATTTTGCTCATCAAAATTTTTCCCATGTCAAAAATTTTTTAGATACTCATAGCATAAAATATACTTCAAAGAAAAGTTTTTGTGAGGAATGTTTGTTAGGTAAACAACACAGAGTCTCATACAAGTCGAGTGACTCACGTGCTAACTCAATTGGTGACTTGATTCATGCAGATCTAGTCGGACCTATGGAGGTCAACTCTTTGGGCGGGTCAAGGTACTTTCTTTTACTGACAGATGATTTTTCAGGTTATAAATTTGTTTATTTCATAAAAAATAAAAGTGGGGTAATTAAATGTTTACAAAATTTTGTGAATTTAGTGCAGACTCAAATACAAAAAACATTGAAGATTATGAGAACGGATAATGGTTTGGAATTTTGTAATAAAGAGGTGACAGTTTTGTTTGAAAAACATGGTATTTCCCACCAAAGATCTGTAGTTTACACCCCACAACAAAATGGAAGAGCCGAGCGTGCAAACAAGACGGTGATTGAGGCTGCGAGGACTTTAATAGCCAAGATGCCGAAACATTTTTGGGCGGAGGCGGTAAATACTGTGATTTTCACACTAAACAGGTGCGGCACAAGTCCAGTGTTAAACAAAACTCCATATGAGCTTTGGACAGGTAAGACCTTTGATATTACTTTCTTAAAAACCTTTGGGAGGAAGGTCGCAGTGCACATTCCAAAAGAAAAGAGACAAAAGTTGGATGTAAAGTGTAAGTTTGGTATTTTTGTAGGTTATGACAATCAGGTCAAAGGTTACAGAGTTTGCTTAAACGACAATCAAGTGGAGACTGTTCGTGATGTGGTGTTTTTGCCAGAGATGTGTCTCTTAGACAAGAAGGTGAGTGGTTATCAGTCAAGATCGGATGAAACATGTGACTGTGAGGTAGAAAAAGAAATAGTCACTCTGGATACTACCAAGGAAGGAGATATTGGTCAGGAGAGGGAAGAAAAAGCAGGACAAGGAAATGAAGATGAGAATCAAAGCACACCGAATCTGGCAAGTAAGGAAATACAGACAGATAATTGTGCAGAGTCACCAGTTAGGCAGGCAAGAGAGGAAAGTGCTAGTCAAAGTACAGTGACCACTAGTGGGACTAGTGGGCAAGTGGAGGCGAGACAGTTACGGGACCGAAAGCTATTGCAGCCTCCGTTGAAATTGAAGGACTACGAATGTTATGAAGAAGTTGACTACGCATATATTGGTGAGTTGGATAATGAACCTCAGTCTTTTCAGGAAGCAATGAACAGTCAAGAAGCTGAGTTATGGAGTAGCGCAATAAAAAAAGAAATTCAGAGTTTAGAAGAAAATGAAACCTGGGAGCCTGTGGTAAATTATGAGGGAAAAGTGATAGACACAAAGTGGGTTTTCAAAAGGAAGAGGGACAGTGAAGGTAAGGTTCAAGTGTATAAAGCACGGTTAGTTGCACGTGGTTTCCAGCAGGAAGGAGTCTCTTTTGAGGATGTGTATGCCCCTGTTACAAGCTTGACAGCGGTAAGATGTTTGATATCGATGGCTGCATACTTTGGTTGGGAACTACATCAAGCTGATATTTGTAGCGCGTTTTTACATAGTCAGATAGATGAAAATGTTCACATTTACTTACCTCAAGGTCACTGTCAGTCTAAGAAAGTAGTCAAATTAAGAAAGGCTATTTACGGATTAAAGAAAGCTCCCAGATATTGGTATAATACATTTAATGAGTTCATGTTAAAGAAGGGGTTTGTGAGATCAAAAACTGATATGTGCTTATACAGTCAAGTTTCTGGAAATGAGAAAACATATGTAATTTTATATGTCGATGACATTTTAATTACCAGCTCCAATACAAAATTAATTTCAGATCTAAAAAGTGAAATGGCTGCATGTTTTAAAACTAAAGATTTGGGGTTGGCTTCTCATTATTTGGGATTGAGAATAAATCAATATAGTGACTGTATAAGCATAGACCAGACTGTTTATTTGACAGAAGTGCTGAGAAATTTCAATATGTTGGATTGTCACAGTGTAAAAACACCCTTAGAAAATAATTTTGATGTTAAAATTTTGTCAAGGGAAAAGTCAGAAAGTAGTGAAATTGAAAACAGGTGTAGGAAAGCGATTGGCTGTATAATGTATGCCATGCTGGGTACAAGACCTGACCTCAGTATTGCTCTAAATATATTGAGTAGGTTTCAAAGTTGTGCTAGTGAGCAGTTATGGAAATGTCTTAAACATGTAATGAGGTATATAAAGGGAACTTTGGATTTGAAACTTATTTTCAAAAAGGTAAATTCTTGTAAAATTCTAGAAGCCTATGTAGATGCAGATTGGGCTGGTGATACATTAACCCGGAAATCCACTTCGGGTTATTGTCTCATGTTGTTCAGCAACCCTGTTTTATGGTGTAGTAAAAAACAATTATGTGTCGCCCTCTCGTCCACGGAGGCGGAGTATGTGGCCTTAAGCCATTGCATTGTTGAATGCTGCTGGATGAAAAATCTAATTTCAGAAATGACAATTGTGCCTAATAAAAAATTAACAGTCTATATTTATGAGGACAATCAATCTGCAATATGTGCAGCGAATAGTACACAACAACCTAAGCGTTTGAAACATATTGATATTCAGTACCATTTTATTCAAGAAAAAATTTATTGTGGATGTGTAAAAATAGAGTATATTGGTACTGAATATCAGTTGGCGGATTTCTTGACAAAACCTTTACCCAGACCCAGTTTTGAAAAGTTCAGAAAATGTATCGGCTTAGACTTTTAATAGTAACTAGATAGGTATGTATGGAAGTAAATAAAACAATAACTTATGAAAGTTCACTGTTATGTATTATGTATGTTTATTTAAACAATAGCCAACATTTATATTTGTGATATAAAACTAGTTAAAGTATATATTTAAACATCAGCTTTTTTAATGGGAACGATGAAGAAAAAGTTTTAAGGAAAGTTAAAAGATGGAAAAATATGGAGCATTGCTATGTTTCTTTTTCAATTTTATTTTGTTTACCTGAAGACAGGTTAAGGTTTATATCTGGTTAAGATATTTTTAAGTTTTCTATTTAGTTCATTAAGGGGAAGTTGTATTAACTTTTTATTTTTTCGAAATTGTTATTCAAATAACTTTATATGGTCATGTATAAATTTTGGTAGTAATTCTGTTAATGCATTTAAGGGCTGTTTTTTGAATGAAAGACGTTTCATTAAAGAAAGAAAGAAAGAAAGAAAAATTTATTCGGTATAGCTGTTAAAAATTGTTAGAGTGTTATAATTGTTAGAATTAAGGGGGAGTGTTGAGTGTAATGAAACGTAAAGCTGCTAGAGTAGGATAGGTATATATAAGTATTGCTGTTCTCTTCTTGTACGAGTACTTGTAATGGCGGCTGCGTCTCTATTTCAATAAATAATTTAAATAGAATACTCCAGAGTTTCACTCCAAAAACCCTGCTGGGAAACAGTTTCATTAAAACCCATTCAGTAGTTTTACGTGAAAGAGTAACAAACATCCATCCATCCCTCCATCCATGCTTACTAACTTTCGCGTTTATGATATTAGTAGGAAGTAGGATAGTATATAGGATAGTAGGATACTATTTAATGCGCAATATTTGTGTTATGTATAACTTGTAATCGTGTTCTTAGAAACGGCTCAAACTATTTCGATGAAGTTTGTAGGGGTTTTAGTGGGCGAAAAATTTATGTATCTAGGTCACATGTCTGGAAAAAATCGTTTTCTCGGTGGTTTTAGAAAAACTACTAAGAAACCCTACAGCGCCATCTGTTGGCCCAAAGCATAGCTCGGTCACCCGAGTACTGATATTTGTGGTAACAGTTCCTACCACGATATAGTTTTGTGTGATCTCCCGATATTTCGCTGCCGTTGCAAGCACCTTGATTACGGATGAACTAGTAGACTGTGGGTCTCAAAATCCTATATCGTGGTTAGATCCCGGCAAACTGTCCTCGAAAGCCTTAACAATGATGTTAACTAAAGGTCTCAAGGCACTTGTGAGGTTGGTCATCGACCTTGCAACTTACAATACAAACAAAACGCACTCAAACAGCGACACAGCGTCATGAGTTCAATATTACAAAATTACTTTTAAAACTAATGAATATTACCTAACTTACTGAAGAAACTCTGTGAAGTAAACTGTTCAGAAGCAAACATGATCCGCGAACTTGCACTTTGACGTCAAAGAAACTTTAAACCAGTTCATTATTACTCGAGATTAAATTCTCCATCTTATGATCTTTTGACATTTATGGGAGCTCGTTTTATCCTGCGAGAGTTTTTATTATCGCAGGAGATTCACATGAAGAGTCGTCGAAGAGATAAGACTGACGACCGACGACGGTCGAAGCGGGTCGGGTAGAGAATGTGAGGCTCACACAAATAAATCAGGAAACTATTTTAATGATACTAGCGTCCACTTGGGCGAAAGTTAGCGAAACTGTGGCCGAGCCAAACTTCACACACTCACCAACGGTACTGGCTGGGACTGTAATGTTCATCTACAAGATCCGAACTGAATACAGAATAGTGTCATTAATTTATCATCATCATAACATCTTAAGAAATATCCTTGGCAGGACAGGGAGCTCGCATGGTGTAGTTTGGAGCGAATTTGTTTGCTTTGCAGCTGGCATCAAGGACCACGATTGTTGTTTAGTATGTAAGTTGGTACGATACATAGAATGACGCTTCTGCCCATCCTCCGCTATCCCTAAGTCACCTTTTACGACACCCACGGGTTAGTGCTATTCTTTGCCGGCTCAACATGGGCGGATATTTAACTAACTTAAATTATTAATTAACTCCAACGTAATATGATTTCCAGACGACTTTGAGCGGATATGAATGAATATGGTCATTGACATCGTACGCGTAAAGTTCAAGAAATAGTCTTGTCCTTCTCCATCGTTCAAAATATCTTCATAATCTTATCTTATTAGCCGTTCCTGTCCCATATCTGGGCAAAGGCCTCCCTCCGATCCTTCCACTAGTCGCTACACTTTTTTTTATTCATTAAATCTCATCAATATTCAGTAGATAAGCCGTAAAAGCCTAACATACAGTCATAGTTATTATCGCGTGTACAGTATTAGTACGGATAAATAGTTGACGTTTGACCTCCAGGGGAGGATTGTTAGTTGCGACGAGGCGCAGTGGTGTAGCGGCGTGCTAATCCTCACCACCCTATGCCATGTGCATCAATCATTTCTCGAAATCTGAAGACGAAGACCATTAAACTGATTTTTTTTCGTATTTCGACTTGTATTCGTTGTTCAGTTTCCTGGACAGAACTACATCTTAAAATATTCGGTGTGATACATACATATATAACATCACGCCTCTTTCCCATCGGTGTAGGTAGAGACCACAGTCCTCCACCTGCTGCGATCTTAAAATACTTCCCTCGCTTCCTGTTCTTACATCGATCCTTTCAGACATGCTCGTCGGGGTGAAAAAAAAATTTGTATAGGGTGCTTTCTAATCAAGTTGTTCAGTTTTATGGTTCAAGATAAGATAATTTATTTGCTGAAAATATGATGATAATGGTGTTACAATTTAAAGTAAGTGATCATATTTAACCATAAGAGTGCAAAATTCATAGTCCAATAAAACAATGTAAAGTTTTAACAACAGCATTTATATTAAAATACTAATCAACAAACGAAACTCATTACAAATCAAAATAACAATTACATAAAAGTCCAAGTAGCATATTAAAAGGAAAGCAGTTAATCAGGACGCACACTTTATAGTTGTCCTCCTAAGTTGTCGATGTCGGCTGCGGTTGGTGTCGATGCAATCCGATCAGTTTGCATTACGTCGATAACAATGCGTTTTGCGGTTCGATGGGGTTCGTTATCGTGAGCGAACGTGATTGGAGCGCTATTTCACAACACCACATTCTACATTATTTAATAAAATTTCCTCCTCCCAAATCATATGACTGAAATCGCACTGGGACCGAATTTAATCGAACCACATTTTAGAGTGATAGCCACATGAACCAACGAAGGCGGTAGGGCTTTTGTGTCTGGGAGAGTACCTATAGAGATTCAATCGAAATCTAATCTACCACCCCTTGCTTATTTCTTGCCTAGGTTGCATTTATTTATTTATTATTATAACAATAAAAATACAAATTTACATACTAAATGGTGCAACAAAAACGTGCATAATGTTAAGTATAGATGAAGTGACTTATAATTGATTACGTCATTAGTCAGTTTTGGTACTGAGCAGATATTGTCAGAGGATAATAGGCAGTAAACGCTGACGTGAACGTTGGACCTGACACCCGTCAGCTCGGTGAGAAGTCCTGCTCGTTAAGGTCGAGATCGGTTCTTGCGTCAGCTTCTCCAATCCGCCCACAGCTGCCACAAACAAATATCTCCCCCCGTCCTTCAGTAAGCAATTAAATACAATATTTTCGTAGCGAATAGGCCGGCTAAAGAACTATTTTATAAGCTAGAGACTCCAGCTCTCGCCCGGATGCAACAGACAGTAATTGAACGGCTACCACAAGTATTTGAAATAGTTCCGACAGGATAGAACGGGGCGGCACTACCGCGTCTCGCTTCTGCAACGCATTTCAGTGAAAATATTTTTCGATAGATTCATCGCTCTTTGCTTGGACACAAAACGTTATGTACTTTCATTCGTCTAAGCTTTAAAGTGAGCGTATCGTATCGGAGAATTGTGGTCACCCCCTAAGGCTCCGCTGTTTGTGAGGCTCACTACGATACCAACATGAAAATGTTTTGATGTTGTATTTTATTTATTTTATTCGATTCTCGAAAGCGGCATTTCTGATTCATAGAACGATGTGTGTAATGCCATAATGCCGCAGACAATTCCTTTCATATTATGACGTAACATTGATTTATTTCAGCTTTGGCTGTAATTCTAATTCCCTCGGCGGTGGTGGGTAGCTGATTCAAAAGATTGACAGAAATAGGGATACATCTTTTAGGATCGGGAGGAAATTATGTGTAAGATGCTTGGGAATTTTTTTTACAATAGAGATAGTAGAGCCTATATGCTTAAAGGGATTTGGTCGGGTTGACGGCTCATGTTGCTCGGTGCTAAGCTAGCAACTACCGTGTGCTCGCATATATTAAGCGGAGGGGTCTGCCTGTTCCTTGTCTGCGTCCGTGAACAATTTCGCCCGTGATGCAACGTTGGCACGTACAAACACACACCTACCTTAACCCTCCCATCAACACATCCCCCGTGCGAGTAAAACAACCACCCAACTCCACAATTGTATCTAGCTACATAACTACTTTAAAATAATCCTACTTTTGGACCTCTGGCCAAAATTTTGTATGTTACTCAGAATATGAATACGAAACAACAAATTTTTGGTCTTCCTTAAGTCTTCCCATAAAAATTTCAATTTTATCGGCGCAAGGTCTGTATGAAAAGCCTAAAAAAAACTTGATTTTGGACTCGTGTATCTTTAGGAAAGTTGTTCAGACTTGTGTTTTGAGTAGTATACAAAAAGTAGAGGATTCAAAAATGACCCTGTAAAACGAATTTAATCCGTTGTTATTTAAATATAGCATGCAAATGTAAAATTGAGTCAATTTGATAATATTGTAATTATACTAGTATAAAAAAGAGCATATTATTTCAGGGAAGCATTAAATAATACTAATGCATTTCTGCCGTACTACGGGGGGAACAATGTAGTTAAGTTGGCGACTACTTCAGTTTACTGTTAGTACCTGGATGACGTAGCTACGCTGAGTATAATCTTTACTACTTTTACTACCATCAATAGATGGCGTTGTGGGGTTTCTGAAACACGCAATTTTAAAAAAATGCTAAAATAAAGGAAAAAACTAATTTTCCAGACAGAGATAGAGACTAGCTAGATAAATTTTTCACCGTTTAGTAAATTTCATCATATAGGGTGACTTTTAATTAGTTCTTGATAGCAAAAGATATGCATGTACTCATGATACTGAACAACTTTTCCCATGGAACATAGGTCGAAATACGAAAAACCAAATTTAACCTCCCATACAAAATGCGCTATCAGCTGATGCAGTTTCTATGGGAGGTCAAAACTTTATTTTCGTATTTCGACCTATGTTTGTAGGGGAAAGTTGTTCAGTATCATGAGTACATTCATACCTTTTTCTATCAAGAACTAATTAAAAGTCACCCTTTATACAGCGTGTAACGAAAAGGTGTGTTAATACTAAAGGGTGTGCATCTGCCCATGAAACTGATCATTTTTTCCCATGGAACATAGGTCATAGACCAAAATAATTTTTTTACCTCCCATAGATCTGCATCAGCTAATAGCGCATTTTGTATGGGAGGTCAAATTTGGTTTTTCGTATTTAAAAGTTGTTCAGTTTCATGGAAAGATTCACACCCTTCATCATATATTTCCGTTACACGCTGTAAATATATACAAATATTGCTCGTTGATGTACGGCAGTGAAAGCTGGGTATGGCAGAAAAAGCATGAAAGTAGAATTAATGAAGTAGAAATGAGAGCGTTGAGGAGTATGATTGGTGTGAAATTGAGTGACAGGATTAGAAATAGTGTGATAAGAGAACGTTGTGGCGTGAAAGAAGACGTAGTGACTAAAATTGAGAAAGGGATGCTGAGATGGTTTGGCCATGTAGAGAGGATGAATGAAGGAAGATTGACGAAAGAGATCCACAAGGCGAGAGTGAATGGAAACTTTGGAAGGGGAAGGCCTCGGCGAACGTACCAGGACCAAATTCAGGACGTTCTGAATAAAGGCCAGGTTAAAAGTACCCTAAACCGACGAGCATGTATGAAAGGATTGATGAAGGTTCAGGAAGCAAGGGAAGTATGTCAAGATCGTAGCAGGTGGAGAACTGTGGTCTCTGCCTACCCCGACGGGAACAAGGCGTGATGTTATGTATGTATGTATTAATAGTATAGGGTTTCATCTGTGACTACGGGAAGTCGGTGGGGGAGAATGAGTTATCTTTGAGTTTTATGAAAATGTGGTCAGAGGGATTTAGAGTGAGTGGTCGAGCGCGTATCGGATGCGCTGTTACACAAACCTCAGCTGGGGTCGTCGTTGGAGTTAAGTAGGTGTATAATCCCGCGGCGACCGCAGCCCGCCGGCCCAGGTTAGTCCCGTACGGCCGCAGTTCCGCTTGTACGAACTTCAAAGTTACCTAGCAAAAAGTTTCGCTTAGACACGAATTCCTTGGTTGTACCAAAGACCATATAATTTATTGTAAACAGCCTCTGTGGTGTAGTGGTTAGAGCGCTCGGCTCTCCATCCGGAGGTTCTGGGTTCGCTTCCCGGTGGGGACACTGTCAAACAAAAATCCTTTGTGTGAACTCCCCAGTTTAGTTAGGACATTGCAGGATGAATCACCTGATTGTCCGAAAAGTTAGATGATTCCGTGCTTCGGAAGGTACGTTAAATCGTTGGTTCCGACTATTATCTATGGATTTAGTCGTAAATGAGCCATTACAAAGGCCTTTGGCGGCTCAACAACTCTGACACCAGGGTTTGTGAGGTCGGTCATCGACCTTTGAACCCACACAATTTGACGATAAGTGTAACTGTTGATTTTGGTTCTACATAAACCATAGTAAATTTTACTTATTATTATATAATTTCGTAATTATACCCACAATAATTTTAATCGTAACATAGAGTAAGCGACAATTCAGAGTGCGGTCAAAATGTATGGTGCACCATACATTTCGCCTGCACTTCTAAGCTGTCGTGTTCCAGGTTAGTATACAGTTAATCAAACAGTTTAATAATGCTTACTAATTGCGAAAGTATTTACAAATTAATATTTAATTACTTGCAAATATACGTACGGTCAACCGCTTGTCGGTAGAAACTTTTTCAACTCTATTACCACGACATAAGGTCCAAAAGTGTTTCTACTGACGAGCTGTTGAGTGTACAACTATGGTTCAGCACAATATGCCCGTTCTGATTACAATTAAAAACCGGTCAAATTCGAGTTTGACTCACACAAAGAGGGTTCTGTACCGCCACACAATACCACTTAATTTCGGTCGTTGTTTCAAAATTAGTTATTACGAGTATTATTTATTATTCTTCTGAAGCTCATGCACTACAATCATACAAACACTTGGATGTATTGCCGTATTTTTTTTTTAAAAAACCCCTAAAGATCGCGTTTCTTGTATGAGGGGACACCCTTCTTACTTTTTACTTTTCATTGTTTTTATTTCTTGTCAGATATATGATTCAGATAATTATATTCAATCTAGATTCTTTACACAAAATTTATTAAATAATATGAATTTTAGGCCACAATTAATGATGTAGCAGTGAAATAACATGTCGCTTTTTGCCTCACGCGACCCCTTTACAATAAACGTTAATATGTGTTTGTGCAACGCCTGTTTAATGCACACATTTATTCATGCGTTTTACCGTGTTTAATTACGATTTACAAACTACAGCTCGGTGGTGGCAGTAATTTCTGATTTATCGCTCTTTGTCGCTTCCAATGTTACCAAAAGGTTTCTAATTATTGTGCCCAGGTGGTTATGGGCCGAATTTTTATTAGTTGCTAACCGTTTTTGGACTTCGTTATACTTTACAGATAAGTATACAAGTTGTAAGGGAGAGGTTTTTTAAAGGGCAAGATCAGTCAACTTTCAGTGAATGAAACTTTCAGGAATGGAAAAGAAATCGGCCTCTTCATACAAACTGTCCATTCAATGATGATTTTTTTTTATCGTAAGTTAGGTTTACTTCCCTCCTGGCACTTGCCGGCCGCTACCATGACACGCTCGTTTTGCTCGCTCGCCTCTTGCGTTGTGGTCACAAGCGAACCTAACTTAACCTAACCATGGGGTCTCATTCCGTACGGTTTTTTCGACGGAGTAAATAGCCCGAATTCATTTGGCCCTTTTGTTTCTAATAATTAAACTAAATGTTACTACTAGGTTGGTAGGTAAAGGTGTAAACTATGACATTAATTCAATTTTAACATCCAGATATCAATTTATTCTAAGAAAATACCTTATGGAAAAAATAGCCCGAACAATTTTCGGCACAAATTCGTTCTATGACGTGAGGCATCTGTACTAGTATAATATTATATTATCTGTGACCTAACCAATAACCTGTTACGTAGAGTGTGCCTTACCTAACGAACTTACCGTTAGTAAAGGCAAACTCAACGTAACAGATCCCGTAAACCTAGGATTTTGATCAAAAAACTAATTTCATCAAAAACCTGCGACATTCGTTTTCCCCGTGTTTTTAAGCACTTTTTTTAAATACCGCTTTTTAGACAGAAACCTACAGCGTCATATGTTGGCGGGTAGCATAGCTTGATCACCCGATGATATTTTAATATCGAGGCGGCTATTACAGAGCGAAGCGCGGTCGTCCAGGTATTGAATAATTATGTAACAAAGTAAATACCAATAATAACTTTGTTAATCATCGGCGTAGCGGAGCCGAGAGTAGTTCCGAGGTAGTCAGTAGTGCACAGGCAAGTCGTACGGACTTTATGTAATTGAGCCGGTTTGATGGCAAGACGGAATGCCTTACAGTTTAGTTATAATTAGCAGTATAACATAAAATTAGGCAGTTATGGATTAATGAATTTCCCGTTTTACCGAAGCAGTGAACTACTCCAGTAAAAATACGGTTTTGCAAAACATTAAATGTTAATAGCTACTTTTTTGTGTAAATCGTATTTAAATATGATGTTAAGACGCAATACTCGTATTTACGAATCCACCTAAAATTTAAAGCGGAATATTTTTTTCGAATAACAGCTAAGGCAAAAATAGTAATAGACAATTATATACTTTATATCATAGATAAACGTATACTTTACATATAGGCATCAAAATCCACCATAAGTATATTTCAAAATATCAATTTATATCAAAATATAAAATCTCCACTTATTTTTACATATAAGGACCAATAAAGTCGAGGTAAAATAATAGAAATAAACTGAGCTAAACTCAACCTTTTTAAATGTAAGTGATTCTTATATTCACAAAAATGCCAAACTAAATAAAAAAAAAGTTTTTTGTAATCGCTGGTTTACAAAGATTTTGTAAACATTTATGTTGGATTTGCCAAAAATGTGATTATATAGCACTATTTAAATTATTAGAAAACAAAACGGATCTATTACTATTTTTGGTTGCAAAGATAAGCTTTATTTAAATTTCGTGCTATAAAAGTTAAACAATACAAAAAAGCTAATATTTTTAGGTGGATTCATGTATAATATGAAATTCTGAATATATAGCAAGCCGTAAATAAAAAAAATAATCTATTAAATTTTTTTTCCGAAATTCCATATTTTTTTAATGTTTGGACGGCAAAATAAATAAATAAATGAAGTAAATTTAGGTGGATTCCATTAAAAAGCTTTACACAGAAATATAATCTATCGATCTGAAAAAGAATCACGGCTTTTATCAATTATTTCCGTTTCGCCATACAATCTCTCGTAATTTTACTGGAGTAAACGGTGGGAGTTGTAGGTACGAGTATAGTGTGGGGAAAATGTATGGCGCGCTTTACGTCTCGACAGTTGTCGCATAATATACCTTACCCGTGTCGCAGATGGTCGGCTTATTATACCCTGCCTCCGAGAGTTCACTCTCGTTGTGCTATCCATTATTAATACATTCATTTATTTCCATTCTAGACAAGCTTCTGCCCTCGGAATTATCCAATCTCCCGCAGGCCTAATCCGCGGGCCCTTTTATACAAATTAGAGATTTAGTATTTTAAATTTACATATACCGTCACAAATATACATTGAGGCGCTCGTGTTCCAGTGGTACTTTCTCTTTCATTCGGATAACAAAGGTTAAACAACGTCGGCCGTGGTAAGAACCCGGATGGGTGACCGCTAGTGGCACCACAACAAGAGCGTTTCTGGGCTTCGGAAGGCGCGTTTAGCCGTTCGTCCTGGCTACTGTCAATGATAGTACTCGTTAAACCAAACTTTTACAGCCAGGTTGGCCACTAACCTGGCAAAGCCTAATCTAGGATTGGGTCTAGTTTGCCATGAGTTGCGGAGGTCAGATGGCAGTCGCTCTGTGTAAAAAGCCTCGTTATCCTCTAGGTTAGCTAACCGACTACGTAAAATTGGTAAAAACGGAATCTTTAGGTATTCGAATACTGCATCACGAGGAATGAAAAACTTATGCCAATAGCCAATAAATTCTTGGCGCTCTAGATTCAGATTTCTTTATTAAGACGCTTCTTACACTAAAATTAGCAGCTACAAGCTCGTCAATGCAAATGTCGATCTCATGTACACGTCAATAACGTTCGTATTAGAGTGCTCTGCAACGTGGCTGTTACGATGGTAGCACAGACTAATTGGTCGTGCAGAATGAGAAAAATTAGGATTTATTTATTTTATTACTGATTTTAAAACGGTACGTACAGGTTAACATCGAAGTTATAACAAATAATTTCCTGCAAAAATTTTGTAAATCCATCTATCCGTTTAGGAGAAATATCGAGTTTTGTGTGATTTTGGAAGAAAAAAGCTCTTCTTTATAATTTTTTTCTAAGGTATTTTAAATTGTGTCGAAAAGATATACGTAAAAATTATAGCTTAAACATGGATAATCAACATATATTTTTTTCATATTTATTTCTTGAATAACGACCTACTTATATCGTCTCAAAACACGCCTAAATTTACAAAACACAGAGAGAATCGCCTTAAATGTTGATTCTTTACAGAATACTTATTAAACGTCATGACATGCTGAATCCTATACTATTAAAGCAATATTTGTATATTTATATTAGTAATCGATTTCTCGAAAATGGCTCTAACGATTTCGATGAAAATTACTATACGGGGGTTTTCGGGGGCATAAATCAAACTAATCAAGATTGATCAGTTTGATTTATGCCCCCGCTAGATAGCTAGGTCTCATGTCTGGGAAAATTATTTTTCCCTATGTTAGCATTTTTTTTAAATACCACGTTTTAGACAGAAACTTCCAGCGCCATCTCTTGGCGGGTAGCATAGCTTGCTCACCCGATAATATTTAAAATGTTGAGGCGGCTATTATAGAGAGAAGCTCGGTCGCCCAACAATACAAATAGTTTTAAAAATTCTACTGCCGTTTGGAATTGTATAATGCTAGCGTAAAGAAACGGCAATAAACCACTACAGCACGGCCTACTTTAGGAGTCTATAAGGAGTTTAGGAGTGAATAAACTTATGGCATTGATTAATTTACAAAAGTCAAGTAAGAAAATCTAACATATTTTGTATTGTTTATTGTTCACGTAGACTTTATTCATCGAAAATAATATCGTATCACAGTAAATGTTTATGTTCTGAACATTATGAAATACTTACTCAAAACCAAATAAAAAAAATATTAAAATAAATAAATATTTAATAAATATTTTCTTTCAATACTACTGTTATTAATTAATTACAAATGCAGTGACTTGATCTTTTTAATAAATATTTTCTTTCAATACTACTGTTATTAATTAATTACAAATGCAGTGACTTGATCTTTTTTCTTAATTTCATATTTTTATATAATTTATAAGTAACAATTGCACTTTTTTTTTTTTGAGATTGTTTCGTTTTTCTTGCTTCAAAGTGACCAATGTTATTAGAGTTCTCACATTAACAAATTGTATTATGATAAGGGGAACTACAGGTCTGTTTATTTTATATATGTTATTTACATAGTCTAACTTTGTGACTGTTTGTTTCTTAAATAAAATAAAATAAAATAAATAAAATAAAAACCTGCTTTGCGATATAAAATCGTAAAAAAACTATGGAACCCTATACTGCGCGTGGCCCGACACGTACTTGGCCGGTTTTTTTCATTGTTTTTATTGTCTGAACGAAACTTTTTGCTTGATATTTTTGAAATTGAATCCCGTGTGCAAACTGAACTGAGGCGGTGCGAGGTCTAACCCAAAAATATTTTCCGCTTACAACTCTAGCAACAGCCTGATTTTACCAAAAAGCTCGTGGAAATATGTTTTTAATTACAGGCAGTTTTAAAAGACCGCGGAAAAATTTGTAACGGGTACAATTTCTTTCATAAGCTTTCCTGCTCGTAAGTGGGTACAGTTGACCCAAATTCGTCGGCTCTCCGCTGTTAGTCGAGTCGAGTGCAGTTTCAACCACCTATACTCCGTGCAACACCCCACTTCACTTCATACACTACACAACACAGTCTGACATTTTATATTATTACCACTTTTATGTCACTACCCCGTATGGTGCCAGCAAATAATAGTACTCGTACTAACCTATCTCTACCTGTGGGTGTCGTAAGCGACTAAGGGTTAATGAACCAGAGGATGCGCAGCAGCTATCCTTCTGTGTATCGTATCATCTTACATTCTGCGGTCACCAACAATCGCGGTCCATGGTGCCAGCCGTAACGCTAACAAGCATGGTGAATATGGTATACTTCCCCTCTACATTGTTTCTGCAAAAGCTGGAATATTGGAGGGAGTTCCCTGTTCTGTAGTGGAAGTTTCATGGGATATCACTACCGCATCATCACATAGACTACTACACATTATTCAGTTTTGTCACCGGGAGTCATACAAAAACATTTAGTACTACCTTTAGCTCTCATTTTATACCCTTGACTATAACCCGCCTGCCTGGCTTCGCACGGATAGCATTTAGTTTTGGGATGTTTATCTAGAAATGCTTAACCATATTTTTCTATTATGTAGTATTCTATGGTGGTAGGGCTTTTGTGCAAAGTCCGTCTGGGGAAGTACCACCCCCTTGCCTATTTCTGCCGTGAAATAGCAGTGTTTGCCCTGCTGTGTTTCGGTTTGAAGGGTGAGGGAGCCAACGAAGTTACTGGCACATGAGACACACCATCTTAGTTCTCGGGGTGGGTAACGCGCTTTGCTGTCTTATTAGTGTCAAGTTATGCCACTAATAAGACAGCGGGCTCCATAAGCGGTGGTGACCACTTTCCATCAGGTGGCCCACCGGCTTGTTTGCTCACTTGTCACATAAAAAAAAATTGTTTAGATTGTCATTCTTAAATTTGTAATATCTTTTGAATAGAATATCCGATTTGAGTAATACAGTGATTTATTTGGGTAAGAATTAATACAAAGGTATGGATAGCAAGTCTCGAATTCGGAACTTTCGCATAGTTGCAATTTTTGATTTAAGTACCTGGGCGACCTAGCCTCGCTCTATAATAGCCGTCTCCACCTGAAAATATCATCGGGTGAGCAAGCTATGCTACTAGCCAACAGATGGCGCTGTAAGTTTCTGTCTAAAACGCGGAATTTAGAAAATGCTCAAAAACCCATGGAAAACGAATTTTTCCAGGCATGAGACCACCATGAGACCTAGCTACTTCGATTTTTCGCCCACGAAATCTTTCGTATGGTAAATTTAATCGAAATTGTTAGAACCGTTTTCGATAAACCGATTACAAATAAAGATTGCTCGTTTAATAGTATAGGATAAATGTTTATTTATTTCGGACACAGTCCACATTTGTACTTTAGTAAATCCTACGTTCCTCCATCCATCTTTGGAAGAGGAGATTTTTAGCTTTTGGCCAACCTAAGTCTTCACGTACAGTTCTTTGCTCCCGCTGTGTTTCTCCATAATAATAATAAATAACTCTGCTCGTAACTTCTTGGCTGCAACCAACAAAGGCTGCTCATTGCGATATTTCTGCAGATAATTGAAATTTTAAACCCTTTGCCTGGCTTGAGCCAATAATAAAATTTAATTTTAATTGGCCGTAAGTTTTCTACGTTAAACAAAAGAGTTCGTTTGAAGCTGAGCTGAATTATTTGACAAACACAAATTCCGTCGTAAGTAACTCATTTAGCCTCTTCTGAGTAAATATTTCCGTGTAGGGTTAAGTATTGTACCAACCTGTCTATACCCGTGGGTGTTGTAAAAGGCGACTAAGGAATTTGAAGCGGAGAATAAAAAGCGTCGTGACTATTCCTCTCCAATATACAGGGTGTAAGGGACAGCTTTTTGAATACTGAAAGGGCATTATCAGTCAATGTAACTGAACAACTTTCAGCAAATCTAAGCGCACGGTAGTGCGCAGGCCAAGTTCCCGCAACAGGCCATGCGCATGCCGTGCACTATTTACACGAACCGTTTCGACCCACTTTTGAACCCCCTGTAGCTCAGTGCCTATTGCAAGTACAGAGATAAGACTGTACCTACATAATAAAACTTTCAGGAAATGAAACAAAAATCCAAACCTATCCATAGAAACTGTCTAATCAAGTTTGCAATTTTCTCTGAATAGGCCGATTTTTATTATTTTCCCGAAAGTTTTACTCGCTGAAAGTTGTTCTGCTTGTAGTCATGCCCTTTCAGTATTCGGAAGCCATTTTTGCTGTGAAATTTTGAAGGGAGCTTTCTGTCATTATCATCATCAATTGCATTTCGTTTAAAGCCTACGATGATAATGTCGAGTAAATTTCAAACTACCTAACATGAAGAAAGCGAGAGAAAGAAAAATTACTAATACGAAAAATGAATGAAGGTCATCTGAACGAGCCTTCATATTTCGTTTCCACGTAATTACACGAATTCCTGGCGATTACATTATAGTTAACCGCAATGACACGTGATATTGTTTGCTCGGGTCGGGTTTAAAATCTACATGATGTGCGGTACAAAACTAGCCATTAGGATCCGACTATCGTAGGGTCGCGAGCTGCAGTTAAATTTAATAGAAACCGGCGGCGGCCGACCCGTTCTCACTATGCCGCCATTGCCAACCAAAATACCTGCGTAATATGTCGTACTACATTAGATTATTCAAAATCAAATCAAATCAAAATCGTTTATTCATTGTTGGATATTAAAATCTCTTAATGACGTCAGCTAAACTACATCGCTTCAAAAACAATGTGGCGCCATTGTGGGAAAAAAAAGAAGCGACAATAAAAACCCACGCGCTCTTTTAAATATGTTTGAATGTACAAGGTTGATATACAACATACAAAGGTCAGTTTTAATTTTGAATTAGCCTGTTAGAACAGTAGTCTAATCCCATGGATTTTTCTCTTCTAGATAATATGATATTTTATAATAACCCTTCTTACATAATACATTATACATATTTACATTATACATACTTCTTACATATTAATATATTATACCTTCCTTCTGTGTATCATACCATCTTACTGCGATCACCCACAACCGCGGTATACAGCGTGATTTTTAATTCACCAGAAAACAATTAAGGAATGATTCTGCCCATGAAACTGAACAACTTTTCCCAAGGAACATAGGTCGAAATACGAAAAACCAAATTTGACCTCCCATACAAAATGCGCTATCAGCTGATGCAGTTTCTATGGGAGGTCAAAATTGATTTTCGTATTTCGACCTATGTTCCTTGGGGAAAGTTGTTCAGTTTTATGGGCAGAATCATCCCTTAATTTTTTTTGGTGAATAAAAAATCACGTTGTATGGTGACAACCGCAACGCTAACAAACGTTGAGAATATGGTATTTGTCCTCTAAAACGTAAGCACAACGCGGTTTTTGATGTTTGGAGGGAGCTCCCGGTCCTTTTTTTTTATAATAAATAATAAATACACAGTGCGTCCTGTAGTGGACGTTTCAAGAAGATTCCTGGGATGTCAAGAAGATTCCTATTCGGTCAGTTCACTTGATGTCTAGTATGCTACTTTCCATAACTCGTTGGGAAACTTTGAATTTGTACAACACACAAGTCTGGACATCGTAGGTTAGGATAGGCCAGTGAGACTACGCTTGAGAGGGATTAGATATTCATTGTTTAATACTTCGGTATTTCCTTACGCGAAACTATCAAACAAATTAAAAGAAACTATATATTAAGACGATAGATATTAGAACAGAGATTTTTACGTACGATGGAAGCATATGTCACAAAAGCTCATTAAGAACACATGGGACCATAACCTGTAGGAAGCGAAGCAGGAATAGCCGTTCACATGATGTAGTCGGTGTAGCGGTAATCCGGCAATCAGTCGCACTAATATCGCCTCACATTAGTATGGAAATGCGGCGGACATCGATTGGCCGGCGGCCAGGACTAACACGGCACTCGGTACATGGCACGGCACACGGCTACACTCGATCGCTTTACTGCACTTTTTACCGACGCGCGCTCAATCGGGCTTAGATCAATCTGCATAGCCATTTAGCGAGATTATTCCCTTTCAGAATCTTTAAGTTTCTACAGTTTATGCATTTCCGAAACGCAAATTTTACGAAATAATTTTTGTACCTAGTCAGTTCACACCTGCGTTTGTTGTCTGTTAGAAAAATTTTCCAACTATCAATTGATGGACGGTCTCTAATAAATTCAGCAGGCAGACAAATATTGGCTCTTTGCTGTACTGCACAGCAGAGTGATTTGGTTCTACGTTGTTTAGAAATCGCCAACTTGCGCTGTCGTGGGACTCATAGATACCCGAGGCATATAATATAAGTGCAGCGTAATCGTCGACTTGGCTTAATTCAAACTAGGTACTCGTAGGTATATCAGAAATGAAACCCTGTCTAATTCTTGCTGGTCATACTCATTCTATTCAAGAAGTCAAAGTTTGGTGTTTGGCTTGTAAAAAGACGTGAAGTTTATTATTTTTCAAACGGAATCAAATGCTGAACCGGGTTCACATTTTATAGCTTACCCTTTGCACTTAATAATATTATTTTATTGCAAAGTCACTCGCAATCACTGCTGTAAATTTTAGCTTTTTCTTTACTTATCAAGAAAATATTTAGTTATCTTTAGTAAATTTCTTAAATACACGTAAAATATACGTGACATTCTAGGAAGATAAATTTTGCAAGATAATCATAATATCTGTTAACTCTCGTTTAAACTGTTATGTGCCTGGTTGGTTGCGTGGGCAACATTTTCTTGATGAACATAACTATAATAATTAAATATTTTTTGTTCTGTGTTTGGATGTTATTTATTTACGTATGTTTATTGTGTCTAAAAGTTTTTCAACTTATAAAATGTTTTGGTCACTTACGTTACTTTTTATGGAAAGATGTGCGTTGTTAGCAAAGTCGTAGAACAAAAGTTGTTGCTTTTGATGCTTATGTTCGTTTCTGATGCTTATCACCATCCGTCATATTGATTCGAATTCACAAATCCTGTGAGAAGCCTGGACTAAAGCCTTAGCCAAGTAGACGCTTTACTTCGTTTGATCTTGTGCGAATTTTCCCCTATATTTATTTTACTGAAGCCGCAACGTAGAACTCATACAGCTTTTTTAAAATCATTGAACATTTTTGTTTGGTCATTAAACCTGTTGTCAAAACTATTTCAGGAATAACAAGAATTCAAACACATTCTAGTGTTCACTCACGTCCAGCCCCAACACATGAACACTTTCTATACCTTCAACTTGTCGCGCATTTCAACCATGAAGATGTCGTCCGCTTAGCAGTGTAATCGGCGTCCTGCGGTTATCACTCCATCCAATTTTCTTTGTGTATATAAGGTCCTAATGAAATAGTGAACATAATTTGAGTATATAGGTGTGAACATAACTCAGACCGTGAAACTGAACAACTTTCCCCAAGGAACATAGGTCGAAATACGAAAACCAATTTTTGACGTCCCATAGAAACTGTATTAGCTGATAGCGCATATTGTATGGGAGGTCAAATTTGGTTTTTCTTATTTCGACCTATGTTTCTTGGGGAAAGTTGTTCAGTTTCATGATCTGAGTACATACTCAAATTATGTTCACTATTTCATTAGGACCTTATATATGCTAAACCTGCCTTTTAGCTAGCAGCCCTCAATCCTCCGTGTTTGTTATCGAGTGCTCGGCTCGACTCAAAGCGGGTTTGAGCTCAAGCTCGACGCTGCTTCACACGATTCCAATTATTTTGTCCTCACAAAAAATGACCTACATTTTATAGGCTCTTCGTCACAAGAAAAATTTGTACCTTCTTTTTGGTCCCCCTTGCCCCCCGTCTTTGATAAGCTGATAACTTAAATAGAACTTGATAGATGGTGTATAGCTATTAGAGGATTTCAACTTTCTTAGTTTTTTTAGGACAAGAAAGGATTAATCACCTGATCATTTGAAAAGTCACGTTAATGGGCCCGGCTACTATCTATACCGTGTCCGTATGGTGGGTGTTGTAAAAGGCGACTAAGGGCTTATGAACCGGAGGAAAGGCAGCAACATCTTTATGTGTATCGTACCATCTTACATACTGCGGCCACCAACAACAGCGGTCGTCAGCCGCAACAATTACAAGCGTGGTGACTTTGGTAAAACCCCTCTAATGTACTACGCGTTTTTGCTGGAGATCTGGAGAGAGCTCCCTGTCCGGCATCGATACAAACGCGATATAAAATCGATGTAAACGCGATACAGCATCGATATAAACGCGATACAGCAGTTATACAAACGCGATACAGCATCGATATAAACGCGATACAGCACCGATATGAACGCCATACAGCATCGATATAAACGCGATACAGCATCGATACAAACGTGATACAGCATCGATAATAAACGCGATACAGCAGCGATACAAACGCGATACAGCATCGATATAAACGCGATACAGCATCGATATAAACGCCATACAGCATCGATACAAACGTGATACAGCATCGATATAAACGCGATACAGCTTCTATATAAATGCGATACAGCAGCGATATAAACGCGATTGCAATTAATATTCTAATATATAAAAATACATATCAAAATTTAAAAAATAAATATAATTTATTTTATTATAAATAAAAAAATGCATCGATATAAACGCGATACAGCAACGATACAAACGCGATACAGCATCGATACAAACATGATACAGCGCGATACAAACGCGATACAGCATCGATATAAACGCGATACAGTATCGATGCAAACATGATACAGCTATCGAAGCTGTATCATGTCTGCAAACGAGATACAGCATCGATGCAAATGCGTTACAGTATCGATATAACCACGATACAGTATCGATGCAAACGTGATACAGCATCGATGCCAAGGCGATACAGCATCGATGCAAACGTGATACAGCATCGATGCAAACGCGATACAGCATCTACAAGTATACCTACTTTATGCGGGATTGATGCAAATCTTTCATAGTATTTTTTTATCATCCCCACCTACCCCCACATCTTCATCGATACAAACGTGCGGCGTATGAACCGATACAAATGTACCGCTGCAGGTAGTCGCAATGGCAGTGTATAGGGCCTAAGTACAGTCAAGAGCACGTCAAGCTTGACACATTAGACTTTGTACCGTTCTTATTTCAATTTCCGTAGGAGCTAGAGTCGCGCTGCAAGTGTCAAGCTTGACCAGCTCTCGACTGTACAAGTAGCCATTGCCTACAATTAGTGTAACTCAAAGGGGAAATATATAGCCCTAATATTGATCATTGGACTCGGTCCAGTGGCGCCTTTCTAATGGCTCATTGTTATAGTTTATTGTTTGGAAGTTTTATTACGTAAGTAACAATCTATTATTTGTAAATAATGAATTGTTGTCAGTTAGACGACTATTTGGAGCAGAAACAATAATGCCCTATGATGATACAAAGTGTATAACAAAAACAGTTTAAACTCGGAACGATGTGAATCTACCTATAAACTAAACAACTTTTTCTTTGGGTGGAAATTTAAAAAAAGAAATGAATTCGTCTACTTAAACTGCACTGCTTTTTATATGGAAGATCATCTGTTTGTCATATTTAAAGTCGTATATTAGGGTTACTTACCAGAATTGTCCAAAAAGAGCCATTTTACTAAGCCTACGTCGTCTCTCTGCCCAAGGGCTATATATTTTGAACCATAGTAGTAATTGGTTGGTAATTATGTGATCTTATGGCGACTTATGTTAGGAAGGTAATAATTTTTTTTATAAAATATAAAAATAAGGGGAGTCCCCATACACGCAACTTGTTTTTGGGTGCTTTTTATTTTAGTTCTGTTGTAAAAACGGGACACATACCTATAAGTGTGAAAATTTGTACGCGTACTTCTGCGCGAATGCGCGTCGCTAAGATTGTATTTTAACCTTAGTAGTACGGAACTCTGACTCGCACTTAGCCGGTCTTTTTCTACAAAGTATCATATTTGGACTACTATGTCACACAATACGGCAACAAACAAACACATATTTAGGTATATCTTCCTATTTTCTTAGGAAAAAGTTGTTCAATTTCTTGGGCAGATGGTTGTTTCACCTTTTACTACTCTTCTACGTTATTTAAACAACATGGTTCTAAACCGCGCAACAAAATGAAAGAATAGAGTGTAAATGCGGAATGACGCGTATATTGTAGGTGGAATTGAAAAGATCCGTACATGTAAGGGCGGCGCGCGGCAGGTAAAAGGCAGTAAACGACAGTGTAGCGAGACTACTAGATCAACATTGTCGCAAAATAAGGCCTCTTTAGACATCGTTGATACAGCTCACGCATCGCCACCAGTAACGGATAGTCAAAAGTAATAGATTGCTGCTAGAATTACTATTCATCATCATCATCATAACATCCCATAAAACGTCCACTGCAGGACAGGGAGCTCCTTCCAGAACTCCAGCTTTTGCTGGAACAATGTGGAGGGGAATTGCTATAGTCACCACGCTTGTTAGCGTTGCGGCTGATACCATGGACCGCGGTTGTTGGTTACCGTAGTGTGTAAGATGGTACGATACTTAGAAGGACGCTGCTGCCCTTCTCCTCGCCTCTTCCGACACCCACGGGTAGAGATGGGTTAGTACTATTCTATGACGGCACCAACCGTGCAAAAAAATTCTTATTACCTTTTAAAATCTATTAAAACTGTATTATTAATTAACAGAAAACATATTTGCCTTTGTAAAAGGATAACAAACTTCTTGACTTGCACTTGCGAGACGGCTAAATATCGTAAAATAGTTAGCTTCTTGTAAATTTTTCCGTTTTCTGGCATGCTTGACAGCCTTGAGCTAGATTACCGAGCGCAGATTCAACGACGTCTAAAGACACCTGTCTATACCACAGACTATACAGGGTGTTTGGTATATGTTTGCAAACCTTTGTGAACTATCTAATGATCTGACTGTCATTTGTATGTTTGTTTGATTTGGATGAGATTTTGACGATTACTTTGAGCCAATTATTACTCTCTTAACTCTATCATAGCAATTTAAGTTAAATTTAAATTACTCATTAGCCAAACTTATAAAGCTAGATTGTAATACGAATGAAATACCTAAATATATTAGGTGCGTCATTGAGGATTGAATATTTTAAGAAAATGTATGGTGGAAAAACTCATCATCATCATATCGTGTGGGTTGCAAGGTCGATGACCGACCTCACAAACCCTAGTATCAGAGTTGTTAAGCCACCAAAGGCCTCTGACATGGCTCATTAACGACTACATCCTTAGATAGCAGTCGGGACCAACGGCTTAACGTGCCGTCCGAAGCACAAATTCGTCAAATTTGCCAGACAATCAGATGATACATCCTGCAATGTCCTAACCAAACTTCGTAGATTGCACAAAGGATTTTTTGTTTGACAGTGTCCCCACCGGGAATCGAACCCCAAAACCTCCGGATCGAGAGCCGAGCGCTCTAACCGCTTGAGCACAGAGACACCTCTGTCACAGAATAAATTAATAGTACGATCATACAGAACGGACATTCTCCGCCCCCCTTTGCAATCTACCCCGCACCCCGGCACGCACCCGCCTGCGAGATTCTCGTGGTGCTTCTGAGAGTGTTTTGTACTGAATATGCGGGGTCTACACGACCTTCCAATATCAAATTTCAAATTCGCGCTTGATGCATTTATTGTCCGGGTGTGCCTCTTAGTTAGGGTGCTGGCTGCCATTTGGGTATATGATTTGCTCATGATTCATATTAATAGGGATGATAGATCAGCTCAATACGAATCGATTTGGTCCTAACAAGATTTTCTGTGCGTCGCTGCGTTTTGAGTTAAAGCAAAAAAAATATATAAGATACTAAATAATGTTTTTTTTGTCTGCCTTTGTGGCTGCTGTTTAAAATACTTTTGAAGATGTAGAATATCGAAGAGGCAGACATGTAAGGCTGTGCATTATCTATCACGGGACGAAGTAGTGGTATTTTGCATTTTTAAGTGCTGTAACTTTACAACGCAGGCCTATTATGGCGGCAGACCAAATAAGATACTAAATAATGTTTTTTTGTCTGCCTTTGTGGCTGCTGTTTAAAATACTTTTGAAGATGTAGAAAATCGAAGAGGCAGACATGCAGGGCTCTGCATTATCACGGGACGAAGTAGTGGTTTTTTGCATTTTGAAGTGCTGTAACTTTACAACGCAGGCCTATTATACGGTGGCAGACCACTTTTCTGGGATTCTATACATTGTGTTTAATCGGACAGTCGCAGTCTGCCAAGTGTACGTTTCATTGTCAAATTTCAAAATAGTTAAACCTTAATTCCTCAAAAACGCAGGGGTGTGGAGGTCTGCCAATATTTTTTGTATCTTTTAGAGGATGCTTCTTTCTTTCAGTCAAAGAGGCAGACATGAGCAAATCATGTAAAAATTTTGTCCGTCAGCACCCTTCTGTGGTCTAACGACCGACAGTTTTCTTTAATCTTCAGTGTATGATGTCTGTGAAGCCCGTCAATCTCAATAGATTCCTACGTAACCATTTTTACTGTTTGCTTGGTATATCGCCTTTAACCCAATACGTACGGTCAACCGCTTGTCGGTAGAAACTTTTTCAACTCTATTACCACGCCATAAGGTCCAAAAGTGTTTCTACTGATGTGCGGCCGTGTGTACCTCGTGGCTTTCACCGCAGTCCGCAATCAGCCATTCTCATTATCACACGTGGTGGTTCGTAATTGAGTCGTAATTAATTAAATGATGATTAACCGATAATTCAATAGCTCCAGGCCACATTGCGCTACAATTACTATACAGGGTGCAAAGGACGGTGTACCGAAAACTGATAGGGCGTGCTCAGTCAACGAAACTGAACAACTTTCCCAAAGAAACATGTTGGGAAATGAAAAAATATTTGACCTCTCTATACTAATTGCCCAATCTGGTCGAACAGTTTGTATGGAGAGGTCAAAAATTTTTTTTCATTTCCCAACGTATGTTTCTTTGGGAAAGTTGTTCAGTCCCTTACACCCTTTATGAATGCTTTGACATGTATACAGCATCTTACGGAAAGGTGTGATAATACCCACTAAAGAGTATGAATCTGTTCATGAAACTGAATTACAAAGGTCAAAGAACAAAATCAATTTTTGACCTCCCATAGAAACTGCATCAGCTAATAGCGCATTTTGTATGAGAGGTCAAATTTGGTTTTTCGTATTGCGACCTATGTTCCTTAGGAAAAGTTGTTCAGTTTCATGGGCAGTTTCACACCCTTCAGTATTATCACACCTCTCATTATCAGGTTCGAATGAAACAGTGAACATAATTTTAGGATGGCGCTCAGATCATGAAACTGCCTTCCCCAAGGAACATAGGTGGAAATACGAAAATAAAATTTTTAATTCTCATAGAAACTGCATTAGCTGAAAGTGCATTTTGTATGAGAGCTCAAATTTCTTTTTTTTCGTATAGATTTAGATTTATCTATTTCACTCTATCAATTTCATGATTACATTAATTATTACATTAAAATATAATATGTCCGAGGATAGGGTGATCGTCAGTAGGATAAATGTCAAACTTGTATACAAAATAAATGTCAAACTTAAAATTATTATTAACTTAAGGAAAGTTGTTCAGTTTCATATCTGAGTAACATGCTAAAATTATGTTCACTATTTTGTTACGACTCTATATCATCATATCATCCCATAACACGTCCACTGCTGGACAGGGAACTCCTTCCAGAACTTCAGCAAAAATGCGTGGTATTTAAGAGGGGATTCACCATAGTCACCACGCTTGTAAGCGTTGCGGCTGGCGACCACTGTGCTTATTGACCGCAGTATGTAAGATGGTAAGATACGCAGAAAGATGCTGCTGCCCATCCTCCGGTTCTTATGCCCTTAGTCGCCTCTTACGACACCCACGGGCAGAGATCGGTTGGTACTATTCTTTGCCGGCACCAAACGGGACGGGACCCTATATAGGCTAGTAATATTATTACTTAAGGCACTGAGTCTTTCATACCGTTCTATATTAATGTAACGCACTCAATAAACGTTATTATTTGCGTGGTTTAACAAACAACGTTGTCAATAAGGTAGAGGTGTCAACTCCAGGTCACTACCAAGAAACTGGGTGCTTCAGAATGCGGATCTCGTTATTTATTTATTCCGCAGTAAGTGCCACTCAAAACACTGTCTTAATTAACCAGAAACTGAGAGAAGCTGCAGCGGTTGTGCTGCAGCCTCATGGCACGGTGTCGCGCGGAGCGGAATCATTTTTATGTCACAACTAGCTGGTACCCGCGACTTCGTCTGCGCAGATTTATAAATTGTAGCCTATGTGTTATTCTGATGTATAAGCTATATTTTTGTAAAGTTTCATTAAAATCCATCCAGTAGTTTTTACGTGAAAGAGTAACAAACATACATCCATACAGTCATGTTTACAAACTTTCGCCTTTATAATATTAGTAGGATTTGTACAAACGAGCAGCAGCCCTTGATTGTTAGTGGCCCTGTTACTTTCCTGGTACTGTCTAAAGAACCTGACATTTTGCGATCGTGTCACTTTGCAAACGTGTCGTTTTTAGAAAGTGGCATTATGCGCCGGGAGGACTCTGACAACTAAGATAGTATGTCTCATTTGCCGGTTACTTCACTGGCTCCTTTACCCTTGAAATGAAACTCAGCAGTGCAAACTAGGCAGTAAAGTTGCCGTATACTCATAATCTAAGGTGCAAAAACTGCTGCTCTACGGCAGAAACTAGCCGATAATTCCCTGGGGGATCGTAGTGGAACATTTAGTGCTGTATAGTCCTCTGGGGGACTGATCCAGGGGATTCAAATGAAACGAGTGAAATATACGGGGTGGTATTTCCTCAGAGCTTTGAACTCCATGCGCGCTCGCGCAGGCGGAGTGGCCCTATCGTTGTTCTGTGGGCTTAGACGAATTAAAAACCCTATCACCTTCTAAATATGCAAGAATACCCGCCGCGACTCACTTCCAGGCTAAGCAAGTTTGTTTACTATTATACGAGTATATTCTGTGGCTGAGCGTGATCACTCACCGTGAACACTGACTATCCTATTTACAACTCTATTTACGACACTTAAATTCCAGCCTGTTATGGCACAAAATACTTTTCGAAGGAACACATAATGAACGTTTCGCAAGTACGGTCAACCGCTTGTCGGTAGAAACTTTTTCAACTCTATTACCACGCCATAAGGTCCAAAAGTGTTTCTACTGATGTGCGGCCGTGTGTACAACATCTGAAGCGAGTTGGGGGCACACGATGTCGCTTCTTCTACCATCGTGTGCTCTTGACAGCCGCTAGATTTTTGACCGCACACAAGAAGGTCTTGCCTCCAATAGGTACAGTAAAGAGCAAGTCAATTTTGACACATGAAGTCCTATAACTAATTCCGCTCTCTCTAGTTCCTTGATTGCACCCTTTTTGGACCCTCTTTGTCTAGCTTTGCATTTTCACCGCCGCTCATAAATTCATAATTAAATAGCAAACTACTGGCTTTCCGACGTTATGGAGCTCAAATATTATTTAATTCTTCCCTGGCTGCCCACTGCTCACCACCAGAGGCTAGTTTTCTTCAAATATATTAATAGCTATAGATACACTTTTACGTACCCTTTATCTTAAGGCTGCGTGAACTGGAAAAATTCCAACCAATAGGATCAGGCCATTTTTAGGGTTCCGTACCTCAAAATAAAAAAACGGAACCCTTATAGGATCACTTTGTTGTCTGTCTGTCTGTCTATCTGTAAGTCTGTCTGTCAAGACCCTTTTTCTCACGAACGGGTAGAGGTATCAGGTTGAAATTGAAAATGAATGTTAAACTCCGTGGACCACACAAGATCTGATAATTTAAATTTTTACAACGACGCAATCAAAAGATATGGCTTTTTATGTCCTCATCTCCATACATTTATGCAAAAAAGCAAAACCTACAGGGTACTTCCCATTGACCTAAAATTATGAAATTTGGCAAGAAGCTAGGTCTCACAGTACAAATAAAGGGAAAAGTATAAAATCATTAAATATTACAGTTTTTCTCACAACTAATAATAACCAATTAAGGTAAGCTCCCGTTTCAAGGACTTGTCTATAAAAGAGGGGTCAAGTTGGATGGTCGCGATGTTTTTAAAGTCAAAGAGCAAAAGCTTTTAGTAAATCATATGGTAGATAGGTACGGAACCCTTAGGTCGCGAGTCCGACTCGCACTTGGCCGGTTTTTTTGGATAAAATTTCTGTCTTATGAAGCAAACCTATTGAATGGTATTTTCTAGCTCACATTTGCACTGATGGAAATTCACCCTAAGACTATAGTCTAACTAGTGTACTCGTACTAGTAATTTTATCGCTGACCTACATTTTCAGTTTTCAGCGAGAATAATACCACTTCTGTTTTTCTTCGGATAAACTATTTGTCCGGGCAACCTGAGAGTGTTGTTAAAAAATGTAACACTCTTTATTTAGACTAAGGCCAAAGTGTGCCTAGTTTGATCGAAGTAGCTTCGACGGAAGCGGGCGCCTGCCTCTGCATAAAAGGTGTCTCGTACCGTTCTTTTGACAACACAAAGTGTTTCCTTTCAATTCAGAAACTTAAATAACTGTTCTTATTTCTTGCGAAGATCGCGTCAACTCAAGTCTGAGTTGAGTTTAAGTTGGGCTGGTATAGTTGTAGCATATTAATTATGATACGGGTATAGTCCGGGCGCCGGGTGATAGCGCGGTGTTTCTGCGGGTTCGTTTTAATGAGCGGGAAGACGTGACTCCTGTCGACTCGTGCCTTTTGACGGTGACATTATAGAATATAGAATAGATCGAGTATCGTGACATCACGCTACACGCTCGTATGCGCTTGATCACTGTAAGTGATCTGCTGCTCTATCGGCAAAATTCGATTGGTTTCGTTTTTACTCGGTTTGAAGCCCATAAAAAGCGTCAAAGTCTCAAGGATCACAAGGATTCAATTTTAGCGAGAACATGATAACTTCTTAAAGTCGTCGTCGTGTACTCACTGTTGATTGTCTTTACTAGGTATCTATTATAACAAGGGCATTTCAGTCTTACAATCAGTCTCTCAAATAGTCTCAACAGAGTTAGATCATCATCTTTATTCATAAAATAGTACATGACTGTGTGCGAATAACAATAAAATTAATAAATTAAAACTAAAAATTTAAATAATATCACAAAAATAGAAATAAAATATTGAATGAAAAATTAAAACAATAAAAATAAAATGCTCTACAATATAAAATGTCACAATTAGTGTCAAATCCATTCTCTACAAGTCCAAAATTCACATTATAACATAAAAAGAAGTCTGCGCGCGCTGTCAAATGACTTACGACGACAAACCATTGACGTAAGAAAAACGCCCTGGCGTAGTTTCCAAAATCTTTGCGACAAACGTCCATGAAAAATTGTCCATGTTGACAGAAGCCATATTACAAATATTTGATTTTTTGATTTTTTAAGCATTCTAAGCCTGGATCGTCCTATAAACGTGCCATTATTTTTCATTGGTTTTGCACCCGAGTGCCTATTTCTACTCATGAAAACAAGCAACATTACCAAAAAATTTAACATTAAAAAAAAATCGACTTCATACTGAAGTGGTCACGCTATCGACCCATTTTAGTCGCTTCAGGAGCAAAATCAATAAAAAATCACATTGAATTTCTAGTGCATCAAAGTTAGATAGCATTATAAATGAATATTTAAACTATTGTTCGTTCTGTTGATCTTTGTGTGAAAGCGTGGGGTGTCATATGTATGTAGCCCCTAAATCACGTGACGCCGCTGCGCCGGGAGTCCCCTTACCCGCTTCATACTGGCTTTGTTCCACGTGACACGCTGTTGTAAATGTTTCTAAACTTGGTGTTATTCACTTAGGTACCGTAGTTGTTGTAAAGCCTTTGTTGTATTCAGTTCTCGCCTCCACAATGTAATCGCCTTTTCGTAATAGCTATTTAGTATGTTTCTCTCTTGGTTCTAATTAAAGTAGTGTGTTCAAAATAAAAGATAGTTTGCCTTCGTTTTTATTTCGGTCTAGTCTTGAGGACAGAGACGAGGTCGACAATGCGACGTAATAGCCCAGAAGATTCCTATTCAGTCGCGACTTGAATAGATTCGGGTTATATGAACTCGGGAACACAGACGCAGGCAGAGAATTCCAATAGCCCAGAAGATGCCTATTCAGTCGCGACTTGAATAGATTCGGGTTATATGAACTCGGGAACACAGACGCAGGCAGAGAATTCCAATAGCCCAGAAGATGCCTATTCAGTCGCGACTTGAATAGATTCGGGTTATATGAACTCGGGAACACAGACGCAGGCAGAGAATTCCAATAGCCCAGAAGATGCCTATTCAGTCGCGACTTGAATAGATTCGGGTTATATGAACTCGGGAACACAGACGCAGGCAGAGAATTCCAATAGCCCAGAAGATGCCTATTCAGTCGCGACTTGAATAGATTCGGGTTATATGAACTCGGGAACACAGACGCAGGCAGAGAATTCCACTCTTTATTGCTTTGTGCGAATGTGTGGAATATCAACCAAGTGTGGGTGATATCCTGAGGTGCGTCTGGACACCCGATGTTAGAGGGGGTATGGTGGAACAAGCTAATGGAGCTCTTGTTCTCCCGAGGTATTTGTATTCTTGTATTTAAATATTTACTCGTGTGGTGCCGGGCTAAGAATTGTACCAACCCATTGTACATCTGTGCCCGTGGGTGTCACGAAAGGCGAATATTTGAACAGTAGTAGGTACATCTTTCTGTCTGCGTATCGTAGGTACTATCATACATACCACGGTGCCACCCGCAACGCAACAAAGTGTGGCTACTATTAGTACTTCCCGTCCAAACTTAACCATGCGCTTTTGCTGCAAAATTCTGCAGGAAGCTCCCTATCCTACAATGGTCTTTTAATAGGATATTATGAGGATTTAAACTGATACATCTTTCAAAAATTGCTTCTTTAAGCAACAATGTTATTTAAGACGTTTCCGTCATACGTAATACTGTCAGCCGAAAAAACGTCCACTGCTGGACATAGGCCTCCCCTAAAGATCACCATGACGACCGGTCCTGCGCTGCTCCCATCCAGCGGCTTCCCGCGACCTTGACCAGATCGTCGGTCCACCTTGTACGTCGTCGGTACGTTGACGCCACTCTAGAACCTTTACATCCCATCGGCTATCGGTTCTTCTTGCGGTGTGCCCTGCCCACTGCCACTTCAGGTTAGCGATTCACAGGGCTGTGTCGGTAACTTTAGTTCTTCTGCGGATCTCCTCATATCTGAATCGATCCAGCAGAGAGACTCGAGACATAGCATAATATCATGTTCAAGAAGATGTTATTAAAGCGAGCTGTTTTTTATCACAGAATTGATACTAAAAATTGAATATTGTTAATACAGCGTTGGTAGTAGTCGTGTGTCTAATATCTACTTTTTTTTTATAAGGTACATTTACAGAAGTACATATACACACATTAAATAAAAAGGTTTCCTAGGTCTAGTTCTTATATGTCTACCAATTACAAACGTACACAGCATTGACAATAAAGAATATAAACAAACAGAACGATTACATGCTGAGATCAATTAATAACTATAAATATATGTATATATAAAAAGAAAGAGAATATTATAAACTACGTGGGGAGGGGGGGACTGACGATGATTTTCTTTTTAAGTTGGTTGCGAGTGGCGTTAAATATATCAAGGTCAAGTTTACTGGAAGCTACGTTATATTTTGCACACATTCTTGGGATTGGACTGTGTAGAGCTAGATTTGTTCGATAGTTTGGAACGTGGAGAGGTTTTTGAATGGGGTGCCGAGGGTATCTATATGGTACGTTACATGTACGTTACATGATCTAACAGAACGATTACATGCTGAGATCAATTAATAACTATAAATATATGTATATATAAAAAGAAAGAGAATATTATAAACTACGTGGGGAGGGGGGGACTGACGATGATTTTCTTTTTAAGTTGGTTGCGAGTGGCGTTAAATATATCAAGGTCAAGTTTACTGGAAGCTTCGTTATATTTTGCACACATTCTTGGGATTGGACTGTGTAGAGCTAGATTTGTTCGATAGTTTGGAACGTGGAGAGGTTTTAGAATGGGGTGCCGAGGGTATCTATATGGTACGTTAATTTTTATTTGGCCGAGCAGATGGGAGCAATTTATTTTGCAAGAAGTTATCCATGAAGGAATAGAATGTCTGATTGCATACGGCGATACTTAACTTGAGTCAGTACTCGCATTACTATCCGGTATCGGCATTAGGCAACAAAGGGGCGAACAGTCAGGACAATTGGATCGATTGATAATTGGATCTTGCAATTGACTCCTCCTCGACTAGGCTATTTCCATCACAGTGGTTAACTAGAATTAGCACGTGGTTGCCAAGCAACCACGTGCAAATTTTAGTGACTATTTTGGTTTTCTTTTATGTCACAATTGGGCAAACGAACAAGGTGGGCCACCTGGTGGTGAGTGGTCACCACCGCCTATGACACCCACTGTCTTATTAGTAAAATAATTTGACACTAATGAGACAGCAGAGCGCGTTACCCACCCTGAGAACTAAGATGGTATGTCCTCATGTGCCGGTGATTTCACTGTCTCCCTTACCCTTCAAACCGAAACACAGCAGAGCAAACAGTGCTGCCTTACGGCAGAAAAAAGCAAGGGGTTGGTACTTCCCCTGACGGACTTTGCACTAAAGCCCTATTACCTATGTTTCTTTACCCTACCGATGTGTTTCTTTATTTTTATTGTCTATCTATGTTGATGCCTTGTTGATTTCGGTAACGGCGCGTGATACGTTGCCGACGCCCGTTTTTCTTTCAACCTGATACCTTGTTGAAGCAAGAGAAACTGCTTATCAAAACGAAATACAATTATGTAGGATAGTGCAGCGACGCTTAAATACACGCGGGAGGTGTATACAGTGTTATTTGTCGACCCGTAGCCAAATTTTCGTATATTACTCAGAATATGAAACATCGGAAAACGAGAAAATTTTCGATCATCCTTGTTGCAAAAAATCTTGTTTTCCGACCTATTTTTCTTTGAGAAAGTAGTTCAGTTTTAAGTAGTAAGCAAAACCCTAAACAGGACGATTAATGTTTGTATTTTCGCCACTGCGTTCCGCTGACTGAGTGTTGTAAAAGAATTATCGCCCGCATGGAAAAAAAATATCTAATAAAATAACGATGCGACTCCACTCCGTGCCGTTTCCATTGTTGGAAAGCCATTTATTTAAGGCTACATTCGCCTTTCCAGGAGCCATAAGTATTTATTTGAAATATTCAAACATTTAAAGAAAAAATAAAAATTCGACAATTTTATGAAGAAATGTGGTTGCGAGATGCGGAATATAAAAACAAATATTATCACAACCGATGTCGATAACTCTATTTTTAATGTAAAAAGCTTACTTTAGATTAAATGACTATACCTACGAATGACAAAGAGGTATGGTGCTTGCAACTTGAAAACGGTTCGTCTTAGCGACGACACTTTCAAAGATGTTTGTTCACCATTTCGTATGAGAAATTAAATTGGAAAGTTTTTAAGGAGGTTTTGCCGTGACGACGCTGGGATTCCCAAATGAAGTTGCATGAAGTCGTAACATTGGAATCTTGTTACTTAGGTATAAGCTTGCAAACTGTACTAAATTGAACTTTTACCCAGACCTGTAAATTTCATTTGCAATACAAAATTTGACACATTTATTAGCGTTTTTTAGTGTAATCGTGTTTGAAATATTACACTATACTAGCAGTTGCCCTTGACTCCGTACGCATAGAATACCGAAAAAAATAACCTATGTCATTCCTCATTATTTAATCTATCTTCGTACGCAATTTCATCTAATTCGGTTATGCGGATGAAAGCTTGTAAATTTGACATACTGGCGGAATGCAGTGTATGATCCTGGATATTTGTAATGTATATGCAGTGGGTCGACCACACATCAGTGGTTACACTTTCATCTTGAACTGTTCTTTGGTTTTGCTGTTTTGTATGGTAGCGCTAGTTTGGCTAATACTGGATTTGTTACCACATACTAGCCGCCTACGTTTTACTCGTAGTGCGGTGCAGTGCAAGGATCTTCACCTCGAAATTTACAGCAACAAGTACGGGACCTACAATAATAAAGTTATGCCTACTCCCTTGATCTTCAGCTCCACTGTCGTACGTAACGATCCTTATACAGTCAAGAGCATGTCATGCTTAACACATTAGACTTGGTCTTATTTCAAAAGCCGTATGAGCTAAAAGTGCGCTACGCTTTTCAAGCTTAACCTGCTTATGACCGTACGGCCTGACTTTGAGATTAATTCAATTATTTTTAGATGAACGGCCCAGCTAAAAGCCTCTCACAGTTACTGATATTTCGTGGCCTGGTCCCCTCCCTTGCTACAACCCCCGACCGTGTTTTTCAGCACGGAGATGGAAAATATTTCTCAGCTTTTTTATTTTTCTGTCCGCTACAAAGTGTTTCACTAGCTTATCTGGTTGGCACTCAGCTGGGAAGCAGCGTGGAGTGAAATTATTTGAAACAAGCAACAGTTCTAAAATGCTGCCGAAAAATTCCAAAAGTCTTAAGCAGGGAGTAAAGACTTATATGGTCTTCTTGTGTGTTGTGTTTTTTTTTGTTATCTGTATCTTATTAAAAACTACATCAGAAGATAGTTGAAATTCATGAAAGTTTCTGCTTTTACACGTGTGCTTATTTATTTTAAGGACTATCTGAAACCCGACTGAAAACGGATATTGTTGTCTAGAAGACATAAATCCTACCAAAAACATTTTATGTCGAGAAGATTGCCAAGACTCAGAAGCTCGTAAAGTGATATCAGGTCTCGTGTCCAAGTTCCTCGCCACAGGCCCTAACTCTACAAACCCTATAGCTTGGTGAAAAAGTATGAAGGGTAAAAGTTACAGATCTCTTAACTTTTTCATTGTTTGTGTACAAATTCTGGCATATCAAACAACATACTGCAATTTCAGGAGTACCCAGAGGGTTAAAGAGTAACTGAGTGTATCAGCGACAAAATCGAGATTTTTTGGAAAATATAAAATTAATAAAAGCTTGACAAATTAAAGTTAGTGTGTTTCATAAGTTTACTAACTTCATCTTTTGCTGCGAATATGGCCTCTAGTATTATCCAGTCCAGACCATGCTTTGTAGTTTAGAAAATACGACTTCTTCTTCTCGTATCAATGGCTACAGCAATAGCTCTTTGGTTGCCTTCAAAAAGGTCCTCCCGTGTGCAAGAAACTGAGGAGGTAGGACATGAAAGCAAGTGTGTTATAGATTGAAAATAACACGAAACGCTAGGGTACTTTTGGCTTATGAAAGTGAATCTCTATCTCGATGCAGTGAAGCGGCGGCGCAGCGCAGCTCGAACCTGCGCCAATTAGATCATTCGTGCGCGCCAGGACTATACGAACGAACGATATGGAAATGTGGTGCGCCCTCCGTATGCCTCTGTGAGTTGAGTGAGGAACCTTAGCGCGCAGTGTCATGGCGGCCGGCTGCGCGGCGCACGCGCACGCCCGATCGCGCCTCGCGCCTTCTTGAGATAAACCATCGACATTTGCATCGGCTCAAAACTTTGCATATTTTTAACACTGTGTACGTGCATTTTTTATTGAAAAAGTGTTTTAGGTCCGCTTTCAGTGCAATTAATTTACAGTCATGGAATTCTGTTTTTTTTTATTAATTCGCGAAAACTTTTGCGTTAGTTAGAAACCTTAAAAACTTTAGTTAGTTATTATCGTTTTATGTTTCTTTGTAGGACTTTTAATGGATCTGTTTTAATGTTGTTTAAAGGAGGTCGGGTTCGGGTGATGCAATGCAACTGGTAATGCGTGTAGGGATTATATTCGTTAGTCGATCGGATTTCTAATAGGCTTATCGAGTTACCTACTGTTGGTAGTCTAGTGTGATGTGTTTGTTAGATGTGTTGGTGTTGTGTTTATGCTCATAGTACTTGTATGTTGTTACCAGAGGTGAGCTCGTCGTCTCAGTTTGATCTTGATTGTGGTTTGTCATTCGTACGTCTGTAGCCGCATGGCTGTATGTCAGCCAAGTTCGCGAATGAAAAGGGACCCCCTCCATCATTTTAGTAAATTGTCTTCGAGTACGTTATCCCAAATTTCTTATTTTATTTTTCTTTTCTTGAGATAATGACCAGTTCGACGCGAGGGCTCGCCAATAAAAGAAGTAAGATCTAGATGGATAGGTACCAAGTTTTTTCATTACTGTAGGAATGCAAAAACTTCTTTGGATAAAACAAAATTTATTATGAGTTCTGTATTAATAAATGGTGAAACCTGACAAATTAACTAGTTGATAAGTATTATATTTGTTATAATATTTTGGCGGTCGGTATACTGTGATAGAAATGAGATTTTAAATACTATGCCTAATTATCTAGTAACACTTGCGAAGTTACGCCTTTTGGTACTAAGAACTTATTGCAAATTTCTGAACTTACAACAGGTAACTGAAGAACGTTTTGAATTTCTACAGCTATTATTAAAGAAACTTTACATCTCTCATATTCGGTAAGCAAGTCCTTATTACCACCAAATGGGGCTTGTAGTTGACCAATTAGCGCTCTAGGGTAATAATGTAGCTAGAAAAGCCCTAGGGCGGTAATATAATTAAATTTTGAAAGAGTGAAGTGTTTTTTTTTTAATTACTTACCGCCCTAGGGCTTTTCTAGCTACATTATTACACTAGAGCGCTAATTGGTCACCTACAATTTGTTGGTACTAAGGACCTACTTACCTCACAATCGAGATGTAAAGCAGAGTAGTTAGCTCGGGTGTAAGCATCAATTGCACCCTCGAACTATAGGCGCCCTCGCTGCGCTCGTGCGCCTAAATATCTCGGGCTGAATTTGATGCCTTACAGCCCTTGGCTACTAATCTACTATTTGTAGAACTTAGTACCTACCTATTTATATCTTATTACAGCCAGCCGACAACCTTGTGGTGTAGTGGTTAGAGCCCCCAACTCGCGATCCGAAGGTCATGGTTTCTACTCCCAGTGGAGACATAGCCAAACATAAATCCTTTTGCGTGACCTTCTCTGTTTGGTTAGGACATTGCAGGATGAATCGAGGTGATTGTCCGAAAAGTTAGATTATTCCGTGCTTCGGAAGGCTCGTTAAGCCGTTGGTCCCGACTACTGAAGTCGTTAATGAGCCATATCAAACGCCAGGGTTTGTGAGGTCGGTTATCGACCTTGCAGCCCACACGATATGATGATAGATTCTATTTCTTGTACTGGCGAATAAACTCTGACACCAGCAACCCACGCGATATGATAATAATTGGTGAAGCCTTTTTGTAGAACTTGGCCCTATTTTACATTTTTGTTTTCGGTGGAAATGCTGGAATTGTTCATTACTGCCGCCGCGCGCGAGTAATTAGGAAATGCTCGCTTTATGACACACGCAGCACACAAAGCCACTAACAACAACAAACAATTGCCCTCTTATGAAACTGTTCGATAAGCAGATTCCGGCGGCGCGGCGGCGGCAGCGGGGCGCTACAATAATCGATCGAACGGAATACTTAATAATATTTAAAATAACATCATGTTCGCGGGACGTGTGTGTGTCCCTCTCCTCGCCTCAATCCCCCCCTGGCCCTCCTCGCCCGGCATACGTTCACGTCGAGGTAGATAATAATATTATCCAAGACGAATTTTGTCTACTGCAAAGGGTGGAGCTGTGTCGCTCTTCATTTGAAGGGACTTTAATCTAGTTTTGTTAACAATTCGTAAACAAAGTGAAATAACAGCGAGGGAGATCGGCGATTAGATCATGCTCAGACAAACGGGTGATTAAAGGTAACAAAAATTGTTCAATTGTTTATACAAAAGTGTCATTGTGTTCTCGATCACTAAGTCATATCATAATATACACTAAAGATGAAACAGTAGCGGTTCGAGGAGTTGGCTCGTCTCCAAAGGCCCAATCAGGCACACGGTGCGCGAAACCAAATCATCCGTGCGCATACTCAAAAAGTTAACTAGTAGGCACCTCTATAAATATTTACTGGTAGGTTAAAATCATGAAACAACGACAGGACCACTCCGCTTGAGCAACACACATGGACTTCAGAGCTCTGTGGTTAACACGTTCGCGGACAGTAAGTCACCCTTGGGTCACACAAAAAAAAATTTTGAAAAATTTTGAACTGCTATAGCATCACTTGTCATATAGCGTCTACTTTAGACCATTCAATGTGACAGTAACCACTATGAAACCCATACAAATAGGAATGCTATAACATCTGTGTGCGTATAAGGGGGTATGTAGGGCGAGATTTCAAAAACTTTGAATGTGTGCAAAAACATCATAAAAGGACAGTAAAAACTTCTTGACTAATTGAAATGTGACAGAAAATTATAAACTTTCATAATTTGGTACGAGAAAACCGATTCTTACGCATCCTTGCCCAAAAATTAAGAACAAACTTCGAATGCTATAAAATCCGCGTCCAAGCGTGTGAAAAAAAACGGATGCTATAGAGTTTCCGTCCGCGAACGTGTTAAAATCAAAAGAGAGAAAGAAAAAAAAATCGTTCATAAGACAATAATATAAGTGTAGAAAAGGAAAATAGACAGTTTGATTTTTATTATGGCTACAAAGGCAACAGACTCTCAGGTGGTGCCGCCGGTTGCCAGCTCAACCGAACTGCCTGTCATAAAACGTACACCCAACAACACGTCAATAGAAACACTTTGGATCTTATGCCATAGTAATAGAGTTGCAAATGTTTCCAATGCCGTGCGGTTGACCGTACCTAGTCACATTTATTAACTGAATTATCAAGATATTTCAGCCATGATAAGGCACGGCTAAGCTAAGGCAAGCTTGGGCACGTCCGTGTGGAGCCGGTAAAGAATAGTACAAACCCATCTCTACCCGTTGGTGTTGTAAGAGGCAACTAAGGAATTGTGAACCGCAGGATGGGCAGCAGCATCTTTCTGTGTATCGTATCATTTTACATACTGCGGTCACCAACAGCCGTCGCTAGCCGCAATGCTTACAAGCGTGGTGACTATGGTAAATCCCCTACAAAGTACCACGCGTTTTTTCTGGAGTTCTGGAGGAAGCTTCCTGTCCCGCAGTGGACGTTTTATGGGATGTTATTATGAAGACTCGGCTGAAGTCGAAACTGTAATCAAGATTAAAATGCGTGACATAACTTCAGTTCACAAAACTCTTCTTTGAAACCATGGATGTTGTGATTGGGTGTAATAAAATATCACTTTTGAGACTTTGAAAATTCTAATTCATCCTAATAAACTGTTAAAAAGTTTATAAAAAAAATGCGATAATCAATAATTATATAATGCTTTATATTTGAATATTAATCTTCAGTTTTGAGAAAAGCTCTGCTGAGCGCGTTCTCTGACTCACGAATGAAAATATTGCGCGCATTACATCCGCCGCCATTCCTGCTAAGTGCGCTGCGGTCTCTCACACCGCTAACAATGCAATGGCCGGAGCACGTGCGGAGTGCACACCCATACCACACCTCACTCAAACCAATGATCTAGTTTGTGCGAGCACGCTAGTACGCACCGACACGTCTAGCTTTGATTTATTGAACTCCCTTCCCTTTCCAAGCTTCGAATTAGTTTCTCCGGCATCGGGCTACAACCGAACTGTAGTTCCGCAACAACGACCACAGGAAAAGGAACTTTGGCGGATCGATTTCGTGCATAGAACTCGTGATACTAAATAATACTTATGCACGAGAGATCGCCGTTGGTCCATGCCTTGGACGAGGCTTCGGCCGCCACAACACTTTCCAACTAATCGAACCAGGATAGTGTCCAAAAGGATGTGATCCACTCTCTTTGTGCCGGGTTTGCATGTCTCGAGACTATAATCGATTCACTTTTCCCTCCGCCGGCCGCGCCTCGCCTCGCATGCCGAATGTCTCGCCATCTTTATGCAGAGCATGCACGCCTCAAATGTCAAACCATTTATTTTCACTCTTTTCCCACCAAATTCACTTTCTGCTCCGCTCGTGCGACTCGAGTGAGCCATTCCATCCATTCCACCATCGTCATTAGCCGATGGAGCTTTGAATTGGAATTCGGGAGAGAAGAAAGAACAAAGAAATAGGTAGAAATGGTAGGCACAGGAAAAGATTAATCATTTACCTCTGCCGTCGCATCATTTGTTACATTTTTTAATAAGTCGTAAATCAAATTAAACCTGGCTGGCAAGTCTAGCAACGCAGTTCACTCGGGCAGTTCAGTGAATAAAGGAAAAAAGAAACGTAAAATTAAAATTACCTTATGCCCTTAATTATAGGAGAGCTTACAATTTTTGTGTCGAGAGGAGAGCGACGACCTCAATGAAAGTTATATTAAGGCGCCCGAAATGTGAGCGGTTAATAAACAAGTGCATATTCCAATGTATGCGACACACCATTAGCCTAATTGTAAAATAACTGCAACGGGCTGCACGCCACCCGGCCGCATCCTGGATGCTTTTTGTATTTCTCGGTCAATTTAGAGGTAGCCAACGTTGGCACAAACTCCTTCATGAAAAGTCAATAGAGTTCTCTGTAACAGCTCAAAGTTCGATCATCAAACAACCTAGGTTATAATATCGGAATCTTATCGTAGCTAGTTCCAATTATACACAATTTAGCATAATCTATTCGTGGTTCGCGATTGTTTTGGCGGGTGTGCCGTATACTGTACAGGCCCACAGTCTACAAATAGGTACACTTTAGTACCTGGAAACGACTACAATCGCTGCAGCCGAGCGACATTCTAAGATTGTTTATTACTCATTGCCCGGTCAAGTCAACCCTGCGAGCATAACAATTGTTGCTAGGACGCCTTGGATAAAGGAATTAAGCTCATAGTTTACTTGCACTTCCTTTCTACTACCGGCTGATTCACTACGAGTACATTGTTTGTCGGAGTGCTATTCGCTTTCATGAAGTTAGATATTCTACAAGAGTACTCTTCCTCAAAACATATTTGTAAAACTACGTAGCAATAGAAATGATACTAAAATTGTTTCATGTCTAAACACAGAATTTCATTGAAAGATAAACGAATCCTTATTGAAACCGAACGCGGTTGAATCCGTATCAATGGCGTCGTCAACAAGCCCATTCTTTAATTAAAATTCTTTCAAAATTTTGTTAAAAGTTTTCTTTTGTTGCAAAGAAAATTTAATGTTTGCAGGGCTCTAAACCGAAGTTCCTAAACTTCGTTTCCCTTTTATCAGGCAGGGGAAACAAACAAGCGGGTTCGTCCGCAGCGCCATCCGAGTTTAAACATTTGTTCGGATCTAAATCAGTCTCGGCCGTCTTGCACACTAGTAGCCAGTCCCTTCACTATGCAAAAAGATTGCGACGAGACGAGAGTCCTACGCCGGAGATGTTCCGAATTAGCAGGCTAATTATAAGGAAACTCGCCAAGGACTCTCCTGAACTTATTCTGTTTGACCGTTTGCAACGGATAGCAAACTTTATCGTAGATGTGTTCGTTTACTGAAATACATATTAAAATAAAATTGTGGTAAAGGCAAGTCAAGCTTTCATTGCGACATACGCCGGCAGTTGTAAAAACTTTGTCGGAACGGTTGTTGCATTGTCGCATGAAATTGTTTTCTGGATCGTCGCCAATCTGCCTTTATTTTTTATTATCAATGATTTTCTCGATTCTTGAGTGGCGATGTTAAGTTCGTGATTTCCTTTATTCGTTGGAGAGCATCTTAAGTCTGGAGTCATATTTTTCAATTAATTGGCGAGGATGGTAGATAATTATTTTGTACTTTTGTCCTTATTTTCTGGCTGTGAGTGGTGTCGTCTCGTGATAAAGTGGAGTGGTCTTGTCTTGTATCGTTGACAAGAGAGTTTGGGGCAGTGTCGAGTCGCCGGTCGACGCTCGCCGAAGTATGACGAGTTGGTGTATTTATGGAGACTGTTATTAGCCTGTAATTTGTGAGTTGATATATTTATGCTCTCACCCATCCCGACTTCAGGATTGTTTTTAACGTCGACACAAAAGTTGACAAATTATTAACGACTGTCAGAGTCGTCAACGTGTTGCGCTAATTAAGAACTCGAAAGCTGCGGGTTTGGTTCGTTCGAAGTACGTCTCCGCCGCTGCAGGGCGTCACCTCGTTTCGCGTAAACAGAATTCCACAACTTATTATTTTGTTACAGCTAATTTATTAATACCAAAGAGACTTGTAAATACATGTAGAGGGAAATAAGTTACAAGAATTACGTGTATAATTAAGTGTAGTGTAAAGTATAGTGGTGTAGATAGTTGTGAATAATGAAGATGCACATGCAAGAGGAGATGATGGTGGTAGGCGAGGTTTTCCGCAACAGCTGCGTGCAGAAGGTGCAGGTGTCGCATGAAGCCGAGATGCTTTACTACGAGCTGATCCGCGCGCTCGAGGACGAGGAAATGGTATGTACTACACACAAACATATTCACAAACATTCTATAGTCTGTCTGACCGCAACCTCTGTACCGCGCCTTAGGTAGGCGAGCGGCGAGACGGGGGGGCCATCGCTCGTCACCGCTCACGGCGGCAACTATTTCTTGGTCTTTACTTCCCACTCCCCCACCTCCCCACGCATACCTAAGGCGCGGTACAGCTGTTGCAGTCAGACTTTAAATAAATACATAAAATCATGCTTTTTTCCCTACGGGGTAAGACCCCTACCTGGCACAGATTAAAGCCCCTGCTTCGATCTTGACACACTTCCCTCTCTTCCTTTACTTTCATCAACCCTTTCACTTACGCTCGTCGGTTTAGGGTACTTTTAACCTTTACTTTATTTAAAACGTTCGAATTTGGTCAGTATTCTTCTTTTTGTAATGTCGGCTACAACAGACCAGTCCAACTTTTTGCCAAATCGACAGACTTGATTCGCCACGTTTAGATCCTCCACGGCCACATGCCAGTCAGGATAGGACAGCAAATGTTCCATCGACTGCGTGTCGTCTGCACTTATCGTTCCGGTTTTCTTTACTAGTTACTACCTACCTAACTGTCCTGTTAACTGTGCAAAACGCGAGAGGCGATCTCATTTACTTGATTTCGACACAAGTCGTCAACCGGTTCCACATGTGGCGTCATCACCACGATGACGTCACCTGTTCCACGATTCCACATCACATTATGATATACATTTCCTAAAAATATGAACGTGAGTAATTTTATTGCCAAATTTCTTGTCGTTGTCAATTCTTCATGTCTGCAAAGTTTTGTAATTTGTGTTGCTCGCGGAGTGTAATTTTGTATGACACTTTAGGATCGACGCAAGTTTGGAACTTCGAGGATCGTTCTTGATAACACGTAAATACCTTATACTTACCCTTCTTTCTTCCTAATATTTTAACGGATTCTTTTATGTGCAACGGTCTTCCAAAGATACCGATTGCAATGATCGGTAATGTTGTAAGCTTCGATCATGCATTTTGGTAGCCACACACACACACCGACTGTATGTGACTCTAACGAAAAAGCCTATTTTCGTGTGTTCTAAATTTGAAATTTCAAAGTGTAAGTTTCCTAAGCCTTATAGCGACTGAGAGCACAGAGAGGCATATAAGCCTTATTTGTGCCAAATTTGGAACAGGTATCATGCATCTATCAAAATGAATGATCGAAGATTATAAGTGCAAAAGTAGTCTCAGCGGGCACGGCGTGGCGGCGGTACCTAATGCGACGAGGTTATTCACACCGTATTTGCATATATTCCGAGCGATACCGAGCGAGCCACGTACGTACAGGCTTGAATCCGATCTGTCGGTTTAAGCTAACACAAAGCATTGTCCAACCACTAAGCGCCTTCCGACGATATTCTCATACACGAAGGATTTATAGATGTGCCCTAGCCTTATTCCGTTTTTATAGAGTAAAACCACAGATACTATATCGAGTGTAAAAAGCACTATTTAATCCTGATACTTAGACCATAAATCTGCACGACTTTCCCTTAGGAACATAGGTCGAAATAAGAAATAAAAATTGACTTCCCATACAAAATGGCTACAACTGACGCAGTGTCTATGGGAAGCTGAAATTTATTTCTCGTATTTCGACTAGATATAGTTGTTCAAAATGTTCTGTTCTGAGTAACGTGCTAAAATTATCTGATATAATACGTACAACTAAAAGAGTATGTTTAATATGAATAATGAATATGATCAATTCAATAAGCTACCTATACTTTTTAACTGTCAACATGACGTCACCCCTTAACTCATGCTCACCACCATCGCGAAGTGTATTAAACAGTTAAAAGCCGGTTTTGAACACATCAAAGTGATGCTTTTAATCCTCTCAATACGTTTGTTAACGCTAATTGTTTTGTTATAGTGTGCAATGAGCGTGGGAATTCTAGTACGGTCAACCGCACGTCCGTAGAAACTTTTTCAACTCTATTACCACTTCATAAAGTCCAAAAGAGTTTCTACTGATGTGCTGTTGAGTGTACCATCCGCTGTAATCTCAGTTGTTTTTCACTTTGAGACTAATGTAGTTTTTTTTGTACTTTCAGTACTAAGTTTCCTTTTGTTATCCTCAACGCTTCAAGTAATTCTTTCGAGCGCTGACTGTCGATGCACCATCCACGTCTACCCTTAATTGTTATTTTGTTAATTTTACAATGTATCACCAATACTGAGCTTATATGGTTCTATTGTGTGCTTACAACCTCTGAAAATTGTAAATAGAGTTCAATTTCCAAACTCTTTACCTGCGTGTCTGAACTATAAAGGGTGTGTACTTGAAATAGAAGCTTACCGTTTATTAGTAACTCTTGGTTGTGAAAAATCGAGTTATTATGTTTCGCAGAGTTTATTCGACACCTATTAAAAAATAACACAATTTATTGTAGGCGTGTAAATAATTGCAGTGTATTGTGCTCATCATTTTAATATTTCAACGCTCTTAATTTTCTTCGTAACATCTTTTCGAGGTGCCTTTTAAAATAAATTGGAGAGCTTTATGGGGAAAAAATGTTTGAAGGCTTCGTGTGAAGCATGAATTCGCTTTAAGTGAACTCATCCGCAACTGGAGCATACAATTTGCGCACGAGGAGCAATTTGGAGCAATTTATAAGACGCAGCGGGTTCAGATGAGCCACCTGAACGTCCTATACTCTCGCTAAGCACCCGTCACCCGACCATGAAGTGTAATATCCTGCACTCGTCTTATTTCGTCTTTATATTGTAGACTTAGAGCTGGCAGTTGGCAATCCTACCTCATCGCACATCAAATAGCGACTGGATTCTGCGTCTTAAAAAAGTGCGTCTAAATTGAACACCCGTATGCTACCTGTCACGATTTGTACATTCGGCAAAAGATTAGTTATTTATTTACCTCATAAAGTATCAAATAATATACATTAAGTATAATGTAGTAGTAGTAATCAAGAGATATTAATATTCGCAGGATTGTCACAACCAAACCACCTAGGGAGAAAGTACAACCTTTAAATTATATCACGACTTACTGTACTCGTAGCACCAGAATTAAGCAAGGTAACCCAGTTTATTCCGGTGCTTACTGATTACTACTTTTGCATGTACGGTCAACCGCACGTCAGCAGAAACGTTTTCAACTCTATTACAACGCCATGAGGTCCAAAAGTGTTTCTACTGACGTGCTGTTGAGTGTACGTTCGGAAAGGGTGCTACAAATGCCCGAAACCAGAGATCCGCTCAAGGTCAAAGTGGTTCTACCGACGAGCGGCCGTGTGTACTATATTGTTACTTGATACAAGATATAGTAAAAAAAATAACAGATTTTTACTGACTGTATTAACGTGCCACCATCCCTTTTTTTGAACTCATCTTTTTATTATGCACCATTCTAATTTGGTCCCTTTTTGGTATGCGATGAGGTAGGGTCGACGGCGATCAGCTCCCCACCTATTATTTCGTCACTACATTATACTTCGCATGCCTCCACTCCCTCCCCTCACAGTTCACATCCCGTACCTCTCCCCTTTCGCACCTCCCTTTTATAAACGCGGACAGACAGCCTTCATCTCATTATTACAAGCAACTCCAATAACAAAGTAACTAAAATTTTATGTTGGTTTTTGTGAATCACGATGCAGATTTACAGTTGGTGAATAATATAAATGTACATTATTACATGATTTATTAACTTTATACGGTAGTGTCAACCGTGTAGCTGCAGTATGCGTTTTACTGACTATAAACCACCCAGTTGTGGATGTCAAGTGAATTGCAGACGCCGCGCCGGCGCCAAGCGCTCGTGTAACGTGCGCAAACGCATCGCACAGCCAACACCTTTGTGTCTTATGTATGAAAATATATTCTTAAAATATTTCTACTGAAATATAGGATTATTAGAATTCCGAACCAAAATGGTAAAAACGGAACCCTAACGGTGCGACTTCGTCTGTCTGTGTGTCTGTCACACCTGTATATCTCAGCAACCATTAATACTATCGACTTGAAATTTTGGAATAGTTTTAGAATATGATTACCCAACTTAATTTCAAACGAAAGAAATAAAAAAATATTATTGTTATTATCGTAAAGGGGCATAAATAGGAAAAGCAAAATTTTGAATTATTGCACTAGGTCGAGGGGTATCATATGAAAGGGCTTTACTTGTGCATTCCAAAATAGGTTTTTGTATTTTTTTAAGGACTCTTTGTTTTCAAGATATGATGAAAAATTTAAAAAGGAAATATCATTCCCCCTCCCTTATCTCCGAAGTTTGCTAAAGGAAAAATCTTTAGTCGATAGAGGTTTATGTAAATAATTATAGGAAAATAAAAAGATCTTTCTAACTTGCACAGTTTTTTAGTAATCTGTGGTCTTGCGGTATTAAAACTTTATTGCTTCTAAAAAAATTATAGATATATCGGAACCCTCAGCGCGCGATTCCGACCGTTGTTTTTTGTATGTTACTCATGATATAAATCGGTCAACTTTACTAAAGAAACCAGCCTCCGTGATGTAGTGGTGAGAGCGCTCGGCTCTCGTGTAAATTCAAAACCACACATCATCTTTATAAAATCTCATGAAACATCCACTGCTGGTCAGGGACCTCCCTCCCGAATTCCATCAGGGAGCTGCCTCCAGAATTCCATAAAAAACGCGTGGTAAAATTTAGAGGGCAAGTACAATCAACGACAGGTCAAGACACTTGCAGTGCAACTCAAGCCCGTACGTCTATTGAAATAAGAGCGGTGCAAAGTCCAATGAGTCAAGCTCGATGTGCTCTTGACTGTACCATAGTCACATTAGTCACCATGCTTGTTAGCGTTGCGGCTGGCATCAGTGACCACAATATCTTAGTCGCCTCTTACGACATCCACGGGTAGAGATGGGTTGGTACTATTCTTCAAAACTACACACTAAATGTAAAACTACGAGTACTATACTATCGGCAATGTCATCTTTCTTAACTGAAAACTGTTATTATCGACTTGGGAACATCCGGAGTTATTGCCTCTTTCCTTCCCTCCTACTTACTAGCTACGAACAACCTAAAACCGTTCGATTTCGTGCACTGTTTCCTCCCTTCTCGCAGTAGGGGTCAGCTTCGTAATCGCTTTTCAGTCAAGGGGTCAAATCCCAACTCGTTTTTAGAATTCCGATACCAAAATGTTAAAATAAGGAACCCTTACGGTGCGATTTTGTCTGTCTGTCTGTCCGTCTGTCACACCTCATTATCTCAGGAAGTTCTAAACCTATCAACTTGAAATTTGGAATAGTTTTAGAATATGCTGCCCAACTTTATTGCAAATGGAAGATTTATAAAAATATTATTCTAATAAAGGGGGACCAAATGGGGGGGTCAAAATTTAAAATTGTTGTTACTAGGCCATTGAATCCTCGGCGCGAGTCCGACTCGCACTTGGCCAGTTTTTTTTTTAGTTTACTGGTATTTAATTTTCTACTTAACCTCTTGTTTTATACATTTCTATTTTCAATCAGGACCGTTATATCTTGTAAACTAATTGAAAAATCTGCTGTTATTATACTTTCATTTCGACGGTACTGAACCAAGACTCGTCTTAAAATTACTTTCGTACAGAACTTTAAATACTATAAGATCCAGTTTACAACTCAAAACTAAAAAGCTTCGTTTTGTACAATTTCAAATAAATTCTTCTAAAAAGGGTTACTATTCAATTAGGTCTACATCACCAATAGAGAGATCATGTAAATTTTACACTGCATGTAAAGTAAAGAGACGGGCCTTAACCTTGCAATGAACCAATTGCAGCAGTGAGTCAGCCAAATAACGCGTATTTAAAGCGTACAGCACTCGCATTGTTGTCAGGCAGGGAGGAACGAGGAACGGAACGCTTTGAGCTCGCTGAGATGCGCAGTTTCGTGCAATTGTTTACAAGTGCGATCCACTCACATCCACATCCCAGGTAGCAATATGTCGTCAAAATGACGTCATAATACAGTCATTTTCGACGTAAGAGACGTCATATTATGACGTATTTATGTCCTGTCCAGTACTATTAGTACTATTGTCACAGCCTTAGGACGTCATATAAGGATGTTAGAATGATGTCTTATAAACGTCTTGTGGTACGTACTAAAGACGCCATTTAAAGACGGAAAATAGACGTGTCCGACCCTATACTGACCAAAAAATGACGTCAGTTTTACGTCCTATCTCGACGAATGCAGTACAGACCATAAATTGACTTTAAAATGATGTACTTACTGTTTTCGTCCCAGACGTCATTTTGCTACCTGGGATACCGGGTCGGTAGATGGTAGTTGCTTTTTCTTTCCGTATTCAGAACAACAAGAACGTTTCCGTGCTTCGGAAGGCAAGCCGTTAGGAGCTGCCAAAGAAGCCGGGAGGCTTCTGTTGATGATAGTAGTCGTTAAGCCAAGTCAGCAGAGTCTATTTGGCGGCTTAAAAAGTCCTACCTGGCAGAGTTTAATTTTGGATCGGGCCTGGTTTCCCCTGCGGGTTTCAGAGATCATAATCCATTAGGTTAGGTAGCCGACGTAAAACCCATCGGTAAAAATAGCAAAGATGGGGTAAATTTTAATTTGTTACACAGAACATAAATCTGAACAACTTTCCCATGGAAAGTATCGAAAAACGAGATTCCTTGCGCCGGAAAAAGTGCAATTGGTTTTGGACGGCCAAAATTTTTTTTTCGTTATTCGACCCATGTCTCTTTAGGAAAGCCTTTGTATTCAGAGAAACATATCTAAAATTTGGCCATGGGTCATGAATCATAATTGAACGAATTCATCGTAATGAACGGATCATAACCAGCAACCATATTAAGATGACTTAGACAAAATGTCTGGCTCCATATTCGTCTGCTGCGTTTGACACAAAAACCGGACGAAGCAACGACAGCCGTGAAAATATCCAGATTAATGTGTAGAGAGCGAAAAGCCACTAATGGGGGCCAGAACCGTTAGTTTGGTTTAGTTCCTCCCCGCCGCCCCTTCCGCTCCCCTGCTTACGGACACTCAGGGTTCCGTATAGGTACTGTACTGTTAAGCTCTGTTTGACAAGCCCGTTGGTGTGGTTGGTAGTGAGCCTACCTCACACGCCGTGGGCCGCGGGTTCGATTCCCGTCCTGGGCAAACATTTGTGTGATGAACACAAGTGTTTGTTCTGTGTCTGGGTGTTATTTATCTATTTATGTATGTACATCAGTCTCTGGTACCCATAGTACAGGCTTTGCCTAGTTTGGTATCAGATGAACTTGTGTGAAATGTCCCCCAATATTAAAAAAAAAAAAAAAAAACCTTAGAGCAACGCACAGTCGTACTCCCTCCGCGAAAAGCTCTTAATCTCTTATGCTGTGCTAAAGCAAAATGTTTGGTGCAACCTACAGACCACAGGCATTAGGCGTTGGCCAGACTACTAGTGTTATATGATCTGTGGCCACACAGAAGCGGTACGCCGCCGAGGCGCACTCCTTCTGTCTGGCTTGCACCGCGTGCCTTTCATAAATTTTGTATGCAAGTGCGTGTGCAGCGGCGCGCCTTGCGTCGTGCTAGCGGTCGCACGTGTATGCTTGCAAAATGTATGAAGAGAAGCAGAGAGACGAGGCGGTGCACCACGCGGCCGCCGCAATGCGTGCCGCGCCTTTCCTGTCTGGCTTTCGCTTTACATCAAATTTAACGTTTTAATTTCAAAAACTTTTCAAAATTTTTGTATGGGTTATAATGCTCACACTCCATTCAACGCGCAAAAAATGACACGTTCAGTCAAGATCATCGACAATTATTTTATGTTTTGCTGACACAGGTTACAAATAATGGGTTTTTGTTGGATTTCATTTATTCCATTCGTTTGTGGCATGTTTGTGGTTACGAGACGGGATCACGGGACCCTCTTTTAGGTAAGCTCTGTCTGAGAGCCGGTGTTTTTGTCGACGGTGCAAAGTACTCTCGGCCCGAGCTCGGCCACATCTCTTGGCCTAACTGCTGGTCATTAAGGAACAATGTAAACCTTATTAGGCTCATTTGCAACACGCTCGCCGACGGCTAATTGTTCAAACACTCTTCTCTTACAATGCTACATCGTCTCGCCTGAACGCACGCTTTGCACAGCTCGGGAACACACACAAAAGAACTGTTAAATTACCGCAAGGGTCGTGGGAGAGGCTCCAGCCATATTGTATCAATGTGAAGCTCATTTTTTAAATCGTCATGTTATGAAAAAGTGTCCAATCGTAATGAGCCGTTAGTGCCCCACAGCTGGGCAACTGTCTCTCTTTTTCTTACATTCGTCCCTAGAGCCTGCATTTGCCAATCTTTACAAAAGACGTCGAGTTCATCGCGCCATCGGCGCCTCTGTCGGTCTCGTGTTTAGAAATTCTATACTATGTATTAAACGTGCAATATTTGTAAAAGCTCTAATAGTATCGATGAAATTTACCATACGGGGCTTTACGGGGGCAATAAATTGTTCTAGCTAGGTCTCATATCTGGAAAATTTGTTTTCCACGTGTTTTTAAGATTTTTTTAATAAATAACGCGTTTTAGACAAAAACCTACAGCGCCATCTGTTGGCGGGTAGTATAGCTTGCTCACCCGATGATATTTTAATGATGAGGTGACTATTAGAGAGCGAAGCTCGATCGCCCAGTACTTTATTTAAAAATAAAAATATGTAGCTACATATGATAATTCGTAACATAGATCCGTCTGGAATGAATGATTTGTCGCCTGGGGTGAGGTGATGGAGCCTTCTTGGTGAAGTGGAGTAAGAAGGGATGTTGTGAGCGATAAGATACCGCCAGACGGGACATACTAACGGGTCGGTTACACCATGTTACACTTACCTTGCTAACTATTGAAATTATCGTACATATATCCACGTCGTCTCAATATAAGACGCTGTCCTGTTATTTTTTATGATACGACTTACATCGACGGCAGTGAACCGTGAAAGCAAAAAAGGACATAAATCGTAATGTGACAGGTCGCAGTATATCATGTGACCTCAGAATAATAAAAGTTATAGAAGTAGGATTAAAGAAATACTTCGTCACAAGTTAGGGCTGCTCGATGTAAAGTCACAACAAATCACGTAATCCTATTATCTTTGTAAATGCAATGAAGGCGTCGTTCTATTCATTTGGTAGGGTTATTTTGAATATTTTATATGACATTGCATAGCCAAGTAGATGTGACATGAAAGCAGTTGCATTCTAAAGTAACATAAATTAGCACGGTTTCTATTCCGAGCGAAGCAAGGAGGTCCGAAAACTTTGCATGTATCGTCGACCAGTGACCCCCACCTTGCCCCCTTTGCAATGAGCTGTTTTCACGGTTAAGTGTCAACTGAGTATTGAAAGGTGTCGATAGATTGCGCTGAAGACAGTTGCTAAAGAACTTAAAATAAATCTGTCTAGATGAAGCTTGAAGTAAATAAACCTCCTTAGGCAACACTTACATTTACTTAGACATCAGATAGAAAAAAGAAGTTGACTGTTCGATTTTCCTACAACAACGCTATCTATCAAAAAAATTTATACTATTTTTCTTTTTTTAAAACCAGCTCATTCACGATCAATCTACACTTCATAATTTAGAATATTTGTATGATTATTCTTCTTCATGTCCCTCACTGATGAGGATCGTATCCACATATAGTTTCCTTCCACAGGCTGCGATCAGAGGGTTTGTCGTCCACTCGATGCTGCCGCCCACAGGCCTTCCTCTTTGTAACTTACAATCTCTTATTTGCCCTGAGTTCGTCGGCCTTCTATTTCGCCTTCGCCTTGAAGACCGCACGTGTCCGAAGAAACTGAGGGCACGCTGAAGAATATGATTGGGTTCTTGTCTGTCATGGAACAGCATTTACCTTACATTATTCACTGCAGAACATTGTTTATACTATGGTTATAGATAGCTCAGACAAGGGTGCCGCGGTGCGCCTAAGGGGCGGACGCGCCGACGACCGACGAAGCTCGTCTGTGCGACTCCTTATCTCCTCATACCAGTTCGCGAGGACGTAATTTGTAACTATCGAGTATGAAGCGCGTCGTAATAACATGTTCTGCTCCAATCCTCATATCCGGTCTTGAGACTATCGCACAGTCAGAGCGGCTTGAGGTAATATTCCATTCTAGATATTTTAAAAAATTGTGTGATTATTGTAGCTAAAGGCATTTGAATTTCGAAACAAAGCTTTTAGTGTGACCTACCCTGGTACATTTTTTTTACGGTTCCGTACCCAATGGGTGCCAACTGTGTGTCTGTCTGCCCGACAGTTAATTTACAGAATATGTGCTTTTATGACGGATATCTTAACAAAATAATACTAAATGAAAACAATGAGAAGTTTTAAAGTAAGGGGGACACAAGATACGATTTTTTTATTTTCTTTTCGTTTTAGCTCTATCGTAAAAATGGCGACACATAAAACCATGGAAGATGATACAATTTAATGAAAACGGATCAAGTATGAAAAGGACAAAAAAAATTGTTACAGAAGTTTTGAACCTATCACAAATTAATTGTCTATTAATAGTACATTACTGCAAGGACCGACAAAAAACATTTTGAAGGACGAATGTGATAAATCATGGCGTAAGTCCTTCAATAACTGATTGCGGCCAAGGCTTGTATAGTACTATTCTCAATATTAAAAAAATATAAAAAATAAAATATTGGGGGACATTTCACACAAGGTCATCTGATCCCAAACTAGGCAAAGCCTGTATTATGACAATCAGAGACTGATATACATACATAAATAGATAAATAACACCCAGACACAGAACAAACACTTGTGTTCATCACACAAATATTTGCCCTGGGCGGGGATCGAACCCGCGACCCACGGCGTGTGAAGCAGACTCACTACCGACCACACCAAAGGGCTTGTCTAAAAATGCGCGGAAATTCAAATTAAGTTTAATCCAAAATAAACATTAAAAACTTTCTACTTACCACTATATTCCTATGTTTACATCGCAGTTTTTCATATTCTATTTACCTTTCATTTCATTGGTACATTCCACTTTTAAATAACTAGACAGATATGATTTTCAAAGTAATTTACTCAGTCGCAATACTCGATAGAAATAGATTTTCATACTAGCTTTGACGGCAGCTGCTCGCGTGTATTTAACCTTTTAAGGTTGTCAAAATAATGATCGTATTTCCAAGCATGTTTAAGAAAAAAAAGTTAAAATGTGAGGTGGCTCGGAACTATCGGTGCGTAGCTCACAATTGACCGGTTTTTCATAGGTACTATGTGCGTGGCATGGCATGCAATATCCGCCGCCACCCTGCGCAGTGAGGATATCCCGTCTGGCGCTTGGTGCACCGCTGCTGCGCTACTCGTACATCCTCCTCACCCCTTCTTCCGCCCTCCACTCGCTTTCCTTTTTCCTCCGCAAATATATCACCGGCAGCTATTCTCTGAAACTTCCTATCTAAGGATGAAAACATAAAGAACTAGGTTACCAGTCAGGACCAATTCGGTACCGAAGAAAGTTGTGGCGTAAAATACTATGAAGTGACTAAAATTGAAAAAGGAATGCGACAATAGTTTGGTTATTACTAACGATAATTGCCGAAAGAGATCTACCAAGCGAGAGGGATTTGACACATTGGAAAGGGAAGGCCTCGGCGAACGTTTCATGACGATAGTACCTTAAACCGAAGAGCGTAAGTATATAAAAGGGTTGATGAAAGTACAGGAAGCGAGGGAAGTATGTCAAGATCGTGGTCTCTGCTTACCCCGACGGGAAAGACGCGTGACGTATGTATAAATCGGGATAAACCAAAATAAAATGAAAGACGGGTAAATGGGAAAAACCGTATCAAATCTCAGTCCTGTTAAACGTACTGACGAATAAAAATAGAATATGATAATATATGGTTTTAATAGTAATTGATTGATATATCCTACTAATAATATAAACGCGAAAGTTTGTAAGTATGGATGTTTGTTACTCTTTCACGTAAAAACTACTAAATGGAAGCTTACACATCAGAATAACATATAGGCTACAATTTATAAACCTGCGCAGACGAAGTCGCGGGCACCAGTTATAATATACGAGTATCAACGCACAGCCTAAACGGCTGAACCTCAGACTTGAAATTTTGCACGTAGATACCTTAAACAGTGTAGACATCCACTAAGGAAGGATTTTGCGGAATTCCACCCCTAAGGGGGTAAAATAGGAGATGAAAGTCCGTCAGTTTTGAAGTTAGGATTTTCAAATTTTGTACTTAGGCTGACGACTAAAAATAAATTTTAACGTGTCTCTGGGTTTCTGAAAATTCTACACCCTAAGGGGTGAAAAGGGGGATGAAGTTGAAAATCCCTCATTATCATAGTAAAAACCACTAAATTTATAATTCAGGCAATAGGGTAGGGGTAGAGAGAGAGGGGGGGTGGGAGAGGGAGGGGGAGGGGAGAGGGGCTGGGACAGGGATGGTTTGACGGACGGTTGGACAGATGGTTGGACGGAGGGACGGACGACAGATAGACGGAAGGGTTGATGGATGGATGGTCAGATAGATAGATAGATGGAATCCCTCGCGGACGAAGTCGCGGGCAACATTTTAAGCTAACGAAATGTTGCATGACAGCTAGGTACCCTAACAACTTCACATGCCGGTACGAGAAACTCATCTCTGATTGTGTGTCCATAAGATAACATATCCAATGACACTCTTACAGAATTTGCCTGTTCTTGTTATGTTTGCACCATAAGACAAGGAACGTGCTAAAGTCAAACATAGGAGCAATTTCCTAGCCTTGATTTATGTATAGTCGTTATCAAGTTCCTCGATATAATCGATGAGTTCTGGTCTTCCATCATTGTCTCCGGAAATAGTTTGCAGTGTCTGTGGGTGGTCCTTACGTTAAAGTATGACCTGGCTATGCAAGCTGGACAGCATGAATTTTCATAGGTATCGCTCTCGAAGCCCAGTGATTCTGCCGGCTTCGAGAACGATACCAATGAAAATGATAGTAATGTCGAGGATAAAATGGTTTTTCACTTCTCATGCTCTGAAAGTGCTTCTTTGTGCAGGATATAGGCTGCACAAATTCGAATTTTGTGCACTAGGGCAAAAAAGTAATCACGGTGGTATACGGCCTGCGCGCGGACCTGCGGCACCCCCCCAGCCGCGCCGCGCGCGCGTCAACATATTCTTCACTAAGACCCTGTCCAGAAAGGGCGAATTCGCCGCGATTTACTCGCGCGTGTTTCGCGTGTTCATCTGGACGCAAACAAGCCGAGAAAATTCGCGCGATGCTAGTGGACGCAATGTATTGACACCCAGTACCTCGCCGACGCGCGTAGAAACTCGCGCGTAACAATTCGCGGCGAATTCGCCCTTTCTGGACAGGGTCTAAAGCAGAACAACTCATTCTTCAGTTACATTTAAAGAGTACTTTTACGTTTTATTTCCTCGCAATCAAAGTGAAAAGCAGAGTTTATAACTCGTCCACAAAACCATTATATCCTTCGACATTACTATCAGCCCTCGCTTTCGGCTCGGGCTACTAAAAGTCTCGGGGAAATGGTTAGTTTTGTGCACTTGTTGTAAAATCTACTATTGTGGACGAGTTATAAACTCTGCTTTTTACTTTGATTGCGAGGAAATAAAACGTAAAAGTATTCTCTAAATGTAACTGAAGAATGAGTTGTTCTGCTTTAGTGAAGAATATGTTGACGCGCGCGTGGCGCGGGGGGGGAGGGGGTGCAGCAGGCCCGCGCGCAGGGCGTACACCACCGCGATTACTTGCATGCCCTACTGCACAAAATTCGATTTTGTACATGGTAGAAGATTAAAACATTCTGCATACATGTTATGTGATATAATACTGTAGGATTAGCCTGGCTGAACCTATACCTTAATTAAGTACACATGGGATGGAAACTGTTGAATATAAACCGACTGGAAAAGTAGGGCAGTTTTTATTTCACAGCATAAAATAAAATAGAGCACTATTAAATTTACTCTCTTTACATACAGTGTGACTTTAAATTAGTTCTTGACAGGGACTAGATAAGAACTATACGTACAACGTTCTTGATAGCAATAGATATGCATGTACTCATGATACTGAACAACTTTTCCCAAGGAACATAGGTCGAAATACGAAAAAGCTAATTTGACCTCCCATTCAAAATGCGCTATCAGCTTATGTAGTTTCTATGGGATGTCAAAGCTTGATTTTCGTATTTCAACCTATGTCCCTTGGGAAAAGTTGTTCAGTATCATGCACAGAACAACGATAGGGCCACTCCGCCTGCGCGCACACCCCCATAGAAGCGAATATAGTAAAATTTGGTCCTTATTGTCGAGGTATACTATCCAATTTATGTTAGCGCTTATTATGAATGCACATCATAAACACATTCGTTGCCATAGATAGAAAGTGTGTTAGTTTTAGTAAATGGTGACACTGATTTGTATTGAAAGACATAAAGAATTCGTCCCTAGATGTCTTAGAGCAACGCGTCAAACCGCGCTAGCCCGGGCTTTGCGCGCGAAAATCGTGTTACTCTATGCTAGATGTAGAGCAAGACGCATGGACTTCAGACCTCTGTGGTATCATGAGTACATTCATACCTTTTTCTATGAAGAACTAATTAAATACCCTATATAGGGTGTGGGGATATGTAATCTAAATACTCGACTATAGTTCGTCCGCGTTCAAATGCAGGGTAAAGGTGTCGTCACAATGGAGTTAAACTGCAAAAAAAATAATTTATTTTATTTTGTGCTTTAGACAAAAGAAACAACCGCTTCTTCCAAAGGTTTGCCTTCAGTTAGTCATTGTGCATTTGACTTTATAATTTTAAGCGACTTGATCGGCTACGGAGCTTGGCTACCAGTAGCACTAAGTTTGATCGGTTACGGGGTTTGGCTACCAGTATCACTAAGTTTTAGGCCATAGTTTTGGGGGATGCTTAAACATATTTTTCTATTTGTTAAGGGTGACATTATGAAAATCGTAATATCTTTTGAATATAATGGCCGATTTGAATAATTCAAAAAGTAGTCTGCAGATATTGAAACAACCCTGAATACGAAATTATTTATTTGGATAATAATTAATACAGAGGTGTGAAGAACATGGTCTGATTTTAGCATTTCTATCATCTTTTAAAATATAAAAAAATCATTACTACAACACTTGGACATATGGTATCGCGAAGTTTTTTTATAGATATTAATATGTTTAATATTGTAGAATTTTATTTTGTTCTATCATCAATAGTTTCCGTACCGCGCATGCATGCTATATTTTGTAGCATTTTTTTACACCTTGGTCTAATTATTGAAGTTTTAGTAGGGATCCCTAATTTTCTAGTAATTTTTGAAATCGGTCCTGTAGCTTTTGAGTTTATTTGTTACAAACATACAAATCTTTCCTCCTTATAATACCAGTGTAAGATATAAATGTAGACATATTTAATTGAATTTGTTTTCGACACAATAATAAAAAGAAGCAGTCCCACGGGATTTCATTCATCTAAATTCACTGTTATCGCCTTAAAATGCTTACGTTAAATAAAATAGGGTACGGTACGAAAACGTCCCAAAACGTTTTACCGCAAGCACAATGACCGCTAGCAAGCAAAACAAAAAAATATATTTGCATAATAAAAGTTTGTGTTAGAGAAGTCTTGTCGTGAGTCCCGTCGGAGCTGGTATCGACGACATTTGACTGTAGACTTTGTTTCTTTAAAACAAGAGCCACTATTGTTCTCACCAGGCGCGCAGTTAGGCCTTTCTTACTACACGGCGGCTTCTGACGTGTAGGAGCCGGCGACTCCTTCACTCCTTCTTACTTTATGGACCTTATTATTCCCAGCGCAGCGTTTGTTTTGCTATATTGACGGGATTTATGTAAAATGTATGGTAGTTTTCGTTCATTCATACTCGCCATATGTCGGCAATGAGTCAGGACCTTCGGGATGCGATTTTATGAGGTTTTTTATTTTTCTTTTGTTGTAACCTATTGACCTTTGTACTAGGATTCCGACTGGATTCAATTCTCGGCTAGGTTGCGTTGTTTGTGTTATAAACTTATAATAAACGTTCCGTAATGAGTTGTTGGTTTTGTTATTTTATATTATTACTAGTTACTTTTAGTTGTGTGATTTGACAAGCCTTTGGTGTGTTTGGTTGGTAGTGAGCCTTTGAAGCCGTGAGCCGCGGGTTCAGTCCCCAAATTTGTGCGATTAACAGAAGTGTTTGTTCTGTGTCTGGGTGTATTTATCCATTGTATATCAATCTCTGATACCCATAATACAGGCTTTGCCTAGTTTGAGATCAGGTGGCCTTATAAATATACCCTAATAATTTTTAATTGTTTTAAAAAGTTGAAAAAGTACTGGTTGCACTTCGGGAGTGCCGGCTGAAGTGAAAACTTAAACATCAACGTTGTGCATTTTTGAATATTTTGGAATGGTTAGGTTAGGTTTATGGAATTGTTTTATTTATCAGTATAAAAGTACATACAATATTCATTTCAACTCCAAAGCTCGGAAACATTTGTTTTGTCGGTTAAATTCTGCGGCCAAAAGCGATTTTTGGCCCCTAGCGGGCTAAAGGTTTTTCTGTGGCCAAAAGCGATTTTTGGCCGCTAGGGGGCAAAAGGTTTTTGAAATTCGAACGTGATGCAGTATGGCAGACCTCCACGCTGCGGTACTGGCTGCTTCCTCGCTTTAGTGAGGTGAAAAATTTTGTGTTTCGCTCGGCAGCAAGGTTATATTGCGTTTCGTGCCTTGAAACCTTCGCTACGCTCAGGATTCTTCTTTTGAACCACTCGCTTCGCTCGTGGTTCAATTCTAGAATCCTTCGCTTGCTCAGGTTTCAATACAAGGCACTCACGCCAAATAACGCTTTTGCTGCCTTGCATAACAAATAACTATTTCACCTCCAAAGCTCGGAAACATTTGTTTTGACGGTTAAATTCTGCGGCCAAAAGCGATTTTTGGCCCCTAGCGGGCAAAAGGTTTTTCTGCGGCCAAAAGCGATTTTTGGCCGCTAGCGGGCAAAAGGTTTTTGAAATTCGAACGTGATGCAGTATGGCAGACCTCCACGCTGCGGTACTGGCTGCTTCCTCGCTTTAGTGAGGTGAAAAATTTTGTGTTTCGCTCGGCAGCAAAGTTATTTTGCGTTTCGTGCCTTGAAACCTTCGCTACGCTCAGGATTCTTCTTTTGAACCACTCGCTTCGCTCGTGGTTCAATTCTAGAATCCTTCGCTTGCTCAGGTTTCAATACAAGGCACTCACGCCAAATAACGCTTTTGCTGCCTTGCATAACAAATAACTATTTATTGCGCTATCGTAGACAAACATGACAATATTACATATAGACAATCTTCGTCAGATCTGACGCGCTGCTAAAGAAGTTTTCACTTCAAACATTTCAAAATTAAAATGTGTTGAAACTCATAATAGTAACGTTTTTTCAGTGAGCGCACAAATCCTGTGTGAGGGAAAATTACTTTTATTGGTTCCCGCTAAACTCAAAACTAATACGAACGATCGAGCTCGTGATCTAATATTTGAACGATAAATATTATTTTCCTGTTTCCCCAAACATTGTTTTTTTTAATAACGGAGCGCGAGAGCGGGTACAGGAGAGGTGGGGGAGTCGGGGAGGAGGGTAAATCCGAATGAACGTCATAAACGGTTGTGCTGTAGAGCCGGGCCGGCTCGAAGCCCGGCTTTACCGGATATTGCCGGACGAAAACGGATTTGTCCGTAAAATGAAACAAGCGAGTTAGCACCTTGCCTCGTGCTTCGTTTATTGGGCCGGCAAGTGTGTTTGACAGGTTTAAGCTCGCTCACCACATCGCCACCCTTGTGCCACTCGATGATAATAGCAACACTACCTTGATTTGTGACAGCCTTTTGGGAACATGATGTATGCCAATAAACATCAATTTTTCGTTACATGAAAAGCACATTTCGTGGCCGGATCCCCTGACATTATTCACGCTAACAGATATCCATAATTTTGCAGAGAATATAGTGAGTGAGTTGAATGTTCATATCTACCGATTGCGAAATTATTTCCAATGTCGGTTACCTGGATTTCACTCAGATGTATTAGGGATTGTTCGGCATGCGCTACAATCAGGACTTGGCTATTTGCCGTCGCGGCTACTGCCCACGCGTGGTCTCCCAGTTGCCCACGCGTATCTCCAGCTAAACTGGTTACCAGCCTTTCATTACCGGTACTTTTACGCCGCTTCGTCTACTTTCATAAATCATGAGGCTTCTTGCCAATCGGCTTCTTAAATCATTAGGGACATTATTTATCTGATTGTTATCAAACTATTTTAATAAATATGCCTGGGATTGTTTTAAAACAAATGAAAAAACAAGAAATGATGCGATTAGAAACGACTAAGCGAACCCGGTAGTTGAAATAGGATGTCGATCGTTAACCCTACGATGCGGGAGTAAGTATTTATTTATGGCCGCTAATGTGACCCATTTAGTAAGGCCCCGTGCACACGGAAGCGCAGATAAGGCATCGGGAAGTAATTAACGCAATCAGCGATGGGCGACCGCGACCGTAGCCAGTGTGTACATGTTCTCTTACACGGCGATTATACAAATTTATCGGCTATAAAAGACCGCATACTCCCTTTGCACTCACATAAAAAGCTCTCAATGTATAGCATAGAAGTAAGAAAGTTTATGTAATGTGAATTTGTTTACAAATGTTATAAAGAACGACTTAATTTGTTGAAGAATTCCTGAGGTAGCGATTACGGCAACTTGTCTACCATCTAATGGTCGCCGGCGACAGCAGGTACCTCGTCTTATCCTGTTCTGGATGGATGGGACCAGACAACCAGTCCCTCGTGGTTTTTTATCCAGCTGCGCGCAATTTGCATGCAGATTTAGATGCGCCGCCGGAGTTCTCCCGCGCCCTGCATTCCTCAATCAGAATCTCCAGGTTCTCCCACACACACGCATTCGTTCAATGTCATGATAAGATAAGGTGCACGCACACACACACGTGCAAGTGTTGTTTTTACACGAGTATTATTTCTGTACAGTAACGGGGCAAGTTGCTCGAGGGTGGAGTGGAGGCTAGAGGCTGTGTAATCGTGCTGCGCTGGCCAGTATGCATCTTGTAATGAGTCTTTTTGCGGCTGTTAGTTTGCAATTTGCATACATAGGACCTCCTAAGCTGTTGCAGTTTAATTTATACGGTTTACATTACGAATACGAGTCGGCTTAACTAAAAAAGAAACTTGTGAACGTGCGAATATCAATTTAAACCGGACGATATCTCAGTTTTGTCTGTCATACATAACATCACGCCATCGACATCGGGGTAGGCAGATACTCGTACCACAGCCCTTCACCTGACATACCTCCCTCGCTTCCTGTATTTTCATCAACCCTTTCATACACGCTCAGCAGTTTAGGATACTTTTAACCATGCCTTTATTTAGAATGTCATGAATCATGACGTTCTAAATAAAGGCATAGTAAAAAGTATCCTAATCATGAGTTTAGTCTTGCAACATTCGTCTCTCACTGAAATAACTATTTGTTCTATTCTATACTTCTGCGGGGTGCGGAGACACCAGGTCTAGATAAAATGGTAATTTTAATCTTACATAATTGATCAAAAAGCCTTCCAATATAATATAAAATTACACTTTCGCAAAATGTCACATTCGCAGAATGTCACGTTTGCCGTGGACCTCACCAGGAGAGCATGAATTAAAAGAATCTAAACACAAAATCTAGCTAAGGCCTTAGCACGCTGACAGCGTTTACGGCACGTCAAACAACTAAACGTATAATATACGCTTACTAATATATTTTTCAGCCATGACACTAAATTTAGAAAGAAAGAATAATATTATTTTACAAACCAGTATTTTCTGACATATTTATTTATTGCAACAAGTGCGAGTTGGACTCGCGCGCCGAGGGTTCCGATATACATTTAGTATTTTTAAAAGCTCTGCTACTCGTACAAAGACCATTTTAGGACCGCAAAACAAAATTTGTTTGTAAAGTTCTTTTGCAGATTTCTAAAACACGGTGCTTGTTAGAGACATTGTTTTATTTTTTCTGTAATATTTACATAAGCTTCTTACAGCTCTAGTTATTTCAGATTTTTTTCGGTCAAGAAACTTCGGAGAATGGGGGAATGGTATTATTTTTTCGATTTCTTTTTACTATAAGTCAAAAACAAAGTCTATAAAAAATAAAATATAATATTTTTGGAATATACAACTATACAAGTAAATCCCTTTCATTTGATACCTCATTTGACCTAGTAATCACACTTTGAAATTTGGCCCCCTTGATTTCCTTTTTGTTTGAAAACATTTTTCTTTGCAATGGATTCGGGTAAAGCTTCTTTAAAACTATTTCCAATTTCAAGTTGATAGCTTTAGTACTTCCTGAGACGGACAGACAGACAGATGAAGTCGCACCATAAGGGTTCCTTTTTCTACCATTTTGGTATCGGAACCCCAGAAATGGGTCAGAGTAATGCGTATTGTCTTTTTTATCGATGTTTTATATCCCTCCCAATCCCTATAGATGCTATAATTTGTGGTTCGAACGTAAAAACGAGAGTGATCGATTTTCTCTAACTACTAATTTTAATTCTGTTTAGTCTCATACTTGTGCAGCGTTTGAAACAAGTTATCTACATATTTCCTTTCCTCTATCCTCTAAAAGAGATAAAAAGATAAGGACTAATTGACATATTAACGATTTTAAAATTAATCTTACATATGGATTGACCGATGAGACCCACATATCCTGGCACTAACAAAAAATATATGAACTCATCGGATAGGTTGTTTAATTTCATTTTCAATGTACGGTGTGCAAAATGTTGCGTCGTAGCGTAGCAGTTTTTTTTCTTAATCTGTAACAAGAAGGCATTACATTGGCGAAATTTTTTTGCATATTAGTGGAATCTACATTTTTATAATTCTATACATACCCATTTTCATTATTTGTTTAAAAATGTTTAAAAAAAATTGTGAGCACTATCTAACGTGTCACTCTGACTGTGAAACTGAACAACTTTTCCCAAGGAACATACCTAGGTCTAAATACGAAAAAAAATTCAACTTCCAATGTAAGGTCAAAATTATTTTTCGGTCTATCTTTTATGGAAAGATGTTCAGTTTAATGGTCAAAGTAACACCCGATATTTGACAGTTGATTTCAATGTTATCAATCTTTCATTTTAGGTTTTATATAAATTTAAAGGTTTTTAAATTGTTCGTCTTAAATGTCGTCCATTTTCATCATTACATTTGTTATATTTAGGTGCCTTTCCATTCATTCTTTAAAAAATATATAAAATTTGGACTCGTTATTCCTAAAAAAAATGCATAAGTGTTATTACTGAAAAAACTTCTTTACAAAAAAAAATAACTGCCGAAAAAACTGAAAAGCAAAAAATAATAAACCTTTTTTATATAACCTTAATAACTAAGTTCTTAAAGTTTAAACAAGCGTAAGTATACCTAAGTAAAATGAGTCGGCGCCAAACTATCAATAAACAAAGCTCACTAAATTACCTTAAATTTAAAGAAATAACCGACCAGCACGACCACTCGCAACGACGTGTGCCCTCACGTGTGTGCCTTTTCGGGCTGCTGACTAGCTGTTTAATTGTCTTCCTCCGTTTTTGTTTTTCGTCGGTTGAAAATTTAGTATTTCATGAGTAAAAAACCTAATATTTACATATATTGGTAAGCTTACCTTATGTACTTAACAAGCTTCTACTGTAAGTAACATTAAGCTGGTTAATTTAGCGATCTCTCTTCTTCGAGATTGGCTGCCGACTCTCCGTCGTTGATTCCCTTTCGGCGTCATGCCAATTACTCGATTACCAACATTGTTGAGGCACCAAGCAAATTGACACTGCAATCCTCTACCCACTATCACTTGGGAGTCTGGCGTCGAGAACCTACTCCAGCGTATAGAATAAGATCCCACTGCAAAATTCTACATCGAATATTATATCGCAATGAAGGAAATCCATCCTTACAAATGGGATACGTCACCGTTGCTTTGCGTAGCAATATCTTGCACCAAGTAGGTACCAAAAACAGTCGTGGTTAAGTTTATATCGTTTCGGAGCCACGTACCGCAATAAATATATGCCTAGTGTCTAAGGAATAAGAAAATACATCTTCGAACTTCAGTAGAAAAATAAGACTATATTTTTTCCTCGCAAATGTGCTATGAAGCGTGTGAGCATTGCTCGTCAAATTCTCTGCTGCATTACGCCTTACGCCCTGTACAATTAAATGTACACACGGCTGCACGTCGGTGGAAACATTTTGACATTGAGCGGGTCTCTGGTTCCGGGAGTTTGTGGCGTAGCGCTAGTTCAGTTTATTTTGGATTTGTTTTTAGTGCTTGCTGCCGTGCGTACTTATTTTGTTGCTAAAATATTTGAATTTGTCTAAATAAATTACCATGGACCGAGTGGTGCCGGTAAATAATAGTACCAACCTATCTCTACCCGTAAGTGTCGTAAGAGGCGAACCGGAGGATGGGCAGCAGCGTCTTCCTGACCTCCTGTGTGTCGTACCATCTTACATACTGCGGCCACCAACAACAGAGGTTGCCAGCCGCAACGCTCACAAGCGTGGTGATTATGGTAAATCCCCTCCGAAGTACCACGCGTTTTTGCTGGAGGTATGGGGGAGCTCTCTGTCCTGAAGTGGACGTTTTAAGGATGTTATGGAAAATTACCGAATTTCTTTTAATCCTGGACTTCAATACGTATGACCTGAACTTTAATTTAAATCTAATTTTGATGTAATAAAAGATGAGTGCAGATTGTTACGGCGGGATTTTGATAGAGCCTCAGAATGGAGCATATTGCTCGTTAGTTACAATTTATGCAAACGACAAAATTACTTACGTTTCTCTGACTCTGTGTGCACGGTGCGTGAATGTAATAGCCTCTTGAATATTGTCTTGTCTGTACATTGCAATGCAGGTGGCGAAGTAGTACTTCTTTTTGTAAAAGAGTATTTGAAAAGTAAAAGATTTCAAAGCTTAATACGAGTATATCATCTCAGTACGATTACTCGTTACGTAAATATTGTCTAACGAGCACCCAGCTGGTTCATGGAACATTAGTAGAGGTAGATGTTCTCGAATCCATATAAACCACTGATTTGAAAATATTCTATGCTTAAATGGAGGCTCCAATCTATGTTATAGTTAAGGAAAACATGTGAACAGAAATAAAAACTATTTTATTTTATTTATTTATACTCCTTATTTATAGTAGGTATACTTTATAGGCGTTGGTTAGTGGTGCCTATTTGATCGACGCCATTTTGGCGCTGTACTCGATGTGTATCGGTGAGTGTCCACGGAACTAAAACTACAAAATATAAATGTCATCATCTGTGATAGTACGAGTATACGTCCAAATTTGTTCACTGGATATTAACTGGGGTCGTTTCAAATTAGCTCGCAAAATTTGCTGCCATTTATGTGGAAAAATCCACAAATCAGTGATATAACCCCAATCTATTCAAGTTGCAAATGCATAGGCTTCTTCTGGGCAAGCTTGTTCCATCTTCGACCTCATCTGTGTCCTCAGGGCTCGATCGAAGTCAAAAGTTGTCCCATGACTGTAACAAATATACTGTTTTGATCAAAAATTAAAAGTAGTAAAAGCTATATTGCTAATTTCGTCCTTGCTCTTTTTGTTGACTGTTTGTTTACAATATAAATGTGTTTGTTTACAATATAAATGTGTTTGTTTACACTGCCTTTGAGCCGGCGAAACCCGGGTGATGATACGCGGTCGGATGTTTGGTTTGTGTAACTATTACTCTTTTTGCTTTACTGTCACTTTTCATTAAAAATTTTCTTTTTTTTTTTTTTCTTTGCAGTTTTTTATAAATCAGAAGGTAGAGTCAGTCTTCAAATTCATTCAAAATGTCGAAATGATGTAGTTTGATTAGAATGTCTGCAGGACAGAGCTATGTTTGAGAGTAAGAAGTAGCTATATTTGTCTCTGTCACTCCAATGTCTTACGCATCGCTTCGTCTTGCTCTCACACTGCAGTCATTCTACTCGTAATCAAGCTACATTACTTTGCCTGTAACTGCAGCTGCGTTGGCGCCGATGTTGCGTCACTCGCACGTGTACTGGCGCCTGTCACTTGAGCTAGTACTATTATTTACTTCGTGCTGAAGCCAACCCGTTTCGCACTTCATTAGCCGGCAAGACAACACATTGGCCAATCTAGGAAGTCGTACAGTTGCTGCAAAATAGGTCGCCAAGACCATATTATTGTGACGTAAACAAAAACCTACTTAAGTGTTAAAAAATAATGTAGCTTGGTTATAATGACAGCAGTGTGAGAGCAGGACGGAGCGATGCGTAAGATATTGGAGCGACAGAGACACATATCACTCCATCCTACTCTAACGCTTAGCTTTTTCCTGCCGGCTTAGCACGCTGCAGTTGTCAGTTTATCTAGGCCCATAGATTAAAGACTTCAAGCATGGTCACGTTTTTTTACATACGAGCAGTGCGACACATTTTGAAAGACAAGGACTTAAGCATTAGTGTATAAAGCTATCTCTGTCTAAAATATCAAAAACGTAATTTGTGGATTTGCTAAACATTTTCCTCCACTGACATTTATTTTCGCTTGGAGGTGATATAGATGATATAATTCCTCAAATAAAGTGACATTTCTCCGAGATATATTTCTCTCGGGCAGCGTGCTAAGCCGTCTGCTGCTTTATTTTGAGTGTAGTTGTATGAAAAAGGAATGCTGAGATGGTATGGTCATTGGAGAGGATGAATGAACGAAGATTGACGAAAGAGATCCACTAGGCGAGAGTGAATGGAAACTTTGGAAGGGGAAGGTCTCGGCGAACTTTCCAAGACCAAATTCAAGACGTTCTAAATAAAGGCCAAGTTAAAAGTACCATAAACGAAAGGATGAAAGTATATGAAGAGAGGGAAGTATGTCAAGATCGTAGCAGGTGGAAGGCTGTGGCACAGTAAATATATAAGCTAAAGCAGTATGGAAACTCGGGCCTTTTTTTGAAAAAAGAACTATTCTGCGTCGGAGCGTCAGGGTTGTATGTAACCCATAATTTTTGAAATAAGAATAGTATGATGAACTCAAATATTGGGTGCTTCTATCAACTTTGTTCCAGCATGTTTTTGTACCGTAAAACTAAACAACTTTCCGTAAGAAGTCGAAATACGAAATAATATTTTTTTATGTCCAATAAATTGGCAATAGCATTAGAAACTGCGTCAGCCGATAGCGCGTTTTGTATGGGGGGGGGGCAATTTTTTTCGTCTTTAGACCTAGGTTCTTTACTTAGTCGCCTTTTATCACATAAGCTTAGATTAATATACTTAGTCGCCTTTTAGCACCCCAGGGAAGGTAAAGCCACTTAGTCACGAAACACTTAGTCTCCTTTTACGAAACAAGGAAAGGTTAAGTCACTTAGTCGCCTTTTATTACACAAGGGCAGATTAAGACACTTAAACACCTTTTAGCACTCAAGGGAAGGTTAAATCATTTAGTCGCCTTTTATGACACAAGGGCAAACAAAGACACTTAGTCGCCTTTTAAGTCAAGAGGGTAGATAAAGACACTTAGTCGCCTTTTATCGCACAAGGATAGGAACATAGGGTAAGGTGCTCTAAGAGTGCGCGGTCTGTAAGAGTGCGCGGCTGATATCAGACGGGTTCTGTAAGACATTTTTTGCTAACTTCAGTTGTGTTTTGGGGCTACAGTGAACGGGTACTCCCTGCCAAAAAATTATCTTAATTCTTGCAAAAACTTAGATTCCAGGTAAGCCTATTAGTTCTCAAGCCCATGTCCATCATTTTACTCTTTCGACTATCAGCAAATTACCTATCTAGATCGCTTGGGGCTCTTCTGCTGACGCCGAGACTATTGGTCATTTTGACCAAATCGGTCCGGTATAAGTTCTATGGATGCTCAAAGTCGGGATTTTTGAAGATCGATTTACTCTTTTTACTATCAGCAAATTTTATATCTTAATCGCTTGGGGCTCTCCTACTGACGGATAGTCTATATTGCATTTTGCTCAAATCGGTCCGGATAAGGTTCTATGGACGCTCAAAGTCGGGACTTTTGAAAAACGATTTACTCTTTTTACTATCAGCAAATTTCATGTCTACATCGATGAGCGGTTTTAAACTGATGACGAAACTGAAAACCATTTGGATCGAATCGGTCCGGATAAAATTTTATGACCACTTTAATTATGAAAAATTAAACTACTAAAGTAGAAATCGTTGCGTTTTTACCGCATATTTCGACAAATCAAAGAAATAGTTGGTCGCAAAACTGATATTTAAACGATTTTTTTAATAAAACCATTCTTAGATCTTAACTTTTGATGATGGAGACGTACTGCTCGCATAAACGGTAAGAGCCATGAGTGTGCTGCTCTAAAAAATTTTGCTCAAAATCTATGTCAAATTCATATGAGCAAAGAAAAAAAACAAAATGGCTGATTTCACATTGGTGACTATTACCAGTCCTGGATTTGAATGTTGAGACTATCAGCAAATTGAATATCTTAATCGCTTGGGGCTCTTCTACTGACGAATAGTCTTTATTGCATTTTGCTCAAATCGGTCCGGATAAGGTTCTCTGGACGTTCAAAGTCGGGACTTTTGAAAAACGATTTACTCTTTTTACTATCAGCAAATTTCATGTCTACATCGATGAGCGGTCTTAAAGTAATGACTTAACCGAAAACCATTTGGATCGAATCGGTCCGGATAAAATTCTATGACCACTTTACTTATGAATAATTAAACCACTTAAGTAGAAATCGTCAAGTTCTTAACGCATATTTCGACAAATCAAAGAAATGATAGTTCGCAAAAGTAATATTTATACCACTTTATGAATAAAACCATTCTAAGATCTTAACTTCTGATGATGGAGACGTACTGCTCGCATAAACGGTAAGAGCTATGAGTGTGCTGCTCTTACTAATTTTGCTCAAAATCTATGTCAAATTCATATAAGCAAAGAAAAAAAACAAAATGGCTGATTTCACATTGATGACTATTACCAGTCCTGGATTTGAATGTTGGGACTATCAGCTAATTGAATATCTTAATCGCTTGGGGCTCTTCTACTGACGAATAGTCTATACTGCATTTTGCTCAAATCAGTCCGGATAAGGTTTTATGGACGTTCAAAGTCGGGACTTTTAAAAAACGATTTACTCTTTTTACTATCAGCAAATTTCATGTCTACATCGATGAGCGGTCTTAAACTAATGACTAAACCGAAAACCATTTGGATCGAATCGGTCCGGATAAAATTCTATGACCACTTTACTTATGAATAATTAAACCACTTAAGTAGAAATCGTCAAGTTCTTAACGCATATTTCGACAAATCAAAGAAATGATAGTTCGCAAAAGTAATATTTATACCACTTTATGAATAAAACCATTCTAAGATCTTAACTTCTGATGATGGAGACGTACTGATCGCATAAACGGTAAGAGCCATGAGTGTGCTGCTTTAACAAATTTTGCTCAAAATAAAAGTCAAATTAAAATGAGCAAAGAAAAAAACAAAATAGCTGATTTCACATTGGTGACTTTTACCAGTCCTGGATTTGAATGTTGGGTTTATCAGCAAATTTAATATCTTAATCGCTTGGGGCTCTTTTACTGACGAATAGTATGTATTGCATTTTGCTCAAATCGGTCCGGATAAGATTCTATGGTTGCTCAAAGTCGGGTCTTTTGAAAAAAAGATTCACTTTTTTTACTATCAGCATATTACCTATCTAGATCGCTTGGGGCTCTTCTACTGATGCCAAGACTATTGGTCATTTTGACTCTATCGGTCCGGTATAAGTTCTATGGATGCTCAAAGTCAGGGTTTTTGAAATTCGATTTACTGTTTTTACTATCAGGAAACTTTATATCTTAATCGCTTGGGGCTCTCCTACTGACAGATAGTCTATATTGCATTTTGCTCAAACCGGTCCGGATAAGGTTCTATGGACGCTCAAAGTCGGGACTTTTGTAAAACGATTTACTCTTTTTACTATCAGCAAACTTCATGTCTACATCGATGCGCGGTCTTAAACTGATGCCTGAACTGAAAACCATTTGGATCGAATCGGTCCGGACAAAATTTAATGACCGACTTTGAGCTTCCATAGAACCTTATCCGGACCGATTTGAGCAAAATGCAATATAGACTATCCGTCAGAAGGAGAGCCCCAAGCGAGTAAGATATAAAGTTTCCTGATAGTAAAAACAGTAAATCGAACTTCAAAAACCCCGACTTTGAGCATCCATAGAACTTATACCGGACCGATTGAGTCGAAATGACCAATAGTCTCGGCATCAGTAGAAGAACCCCAAGCGATTTAGATAGGTAATATGCTGATAGTAAAAAAAAATATATTTTTTTTTCAAAAGACCTGACTTTGAGCAACTATAGAATCTTATCCGGACCGATTTGAGCAAAATACAATATAGACTATTCGTCAGTAAAAGAGCCCCAAGCGATTGAGATATCAAATTTGCTGATAGTCCCAACATTAAAATCCAGGACTGGTAATAGTCACCAATGTGAAATCAGCTATTTCGTAGTTTTCTTTGCTTATATGAATTTGACTTACATTTCGAGCAAAATTTGTTAAAGCAGCACACTCATGGCTCTTACAGTTTATGCGAGCACGTCTCCATCATCAGAAGTTAGGATGTTAGAATGGTTTTATTCATAAAGTGGTATAAATATTAGTTTTGCGACCTATTATTTCTTTGATTTGTCGAAATATGCGTTAAGAACTTGACCATTTCTACTTTAGTGGTTTAATTTTTCATAATTAAAGTGGTCATAGAATTTTATCGGAACTGATTCGATCGAAATGGTTTTCGGTTTAGTCATAAGCTTAAGACCGCTCATCGATATAGACATGAAATTTGCTGATAGTAAAAAGAGTAAATCGTTTTTCAAAAGTCCCGACTTTGAACGTCCATAGAACCTTATCCGGACCGATTTGAGCAAAATGCAATAAAGACTATTCGTCAGTAGAAGAGCCCCAAGCGATTTATTCTCAAGCCCATGTCCATCATTTTACTCTTTCGACTATCAGCAAAAAACCTATCTAGATCGCTTGGGCTCTTCTGCTGACGCCGAGACTATTGGTCATTTTGACCAAATCGGTCCGGTATAAGTTCTATGAATGCTCAAAGTCGGGATTTTTGAAGTTCGATTTACTCTTTTTACTATTAGCAAATTTTATATCTTAATCGCTTGGGGCTCTCCTACTGACGGATAGTCTATATTGCATTTCGCTCAAATCGGTCCGGATAAGGTTCTATGGACGCTCAAAGTCGGGACTTTTGAAAAACGATTTATTCTTTTCACTATCAGCAAATTTCATGTCTATATCGATGAGCGGTCTTAAACTGATGACTAAACTGAAAACCATTTGGATCGAATCGGTCCGGATAAAATTTTATGACCACTTTAGTTACGAAAAATTAAACCGCTTAAGTAGAAATAGTCGCGTTCTTACCGCATATTTTGACAAATCAAAGAAATAATAGGTTGCAAAACTAATATTTAAACGATTATTTTAATAAAACCATTCTCAGATCTTAACTTCTGATGATGGAGACGTACTGCTCGCATAAACGGTAAGAGTTATGAGTGTGCTGCTCTATCAAATTTTGCTCAAAATCTATGTCAAATTTATATGAGCAAAGAAAAAAAACAATACACTTGCAATTAGGTGTAGCATTAAAAAGCCTGACTGGCAGTCAAAGGATGCTTGAGATTATTAACAGATTAGGCCATTGTGTTTCATACAACATTAAGAAGAGCTAGAAACGGAGCTAGCTTTCTCAAACATACAAAAGGGAACAATACGAGTAACTCCATATGAAATCTTGCCCATAACATCAGAAGTTGTTTTTGCTAATAGTAAAAAAAGTAAATTGTTTTTCAAAAGTCCCGACTTTGAGCGTCAATAGAACCTTATCCGGATCGATTTGAGCAAAATGCAATATAGACTGTACGTCAGTAGAAGAGCGTCAAGCGATTAAGATATAAAGTTTCGTGATAGTAAAAACGGTAAATCGAACTTCAAAAATCCCGACTTTGAGCATCTATTGAACTTATACCGGACCGATTTAGTCAAAGTGACCAATAGTTTCGGCATCAGTAGAAGAGCCCCAAGTGATCTAGATAAGTAATTTGCTGATAGTAAAAACAGTAATTTTTTTTTCAAAAGTCCCGATTTTGAGCGTCCATAGAACCTTATCCGGACCGATTTAAGCAAAATGCAATATAGACTAGCCGTCAGTAGGAGAGCCCCAAGCGAATAAGATATAAAGTTTCCTGATAGTAAAAAAAGTAAATCAAACTTCAAAAACCCCTATTTTGAGCATCCATAGAACTTATACCGGACCGATTTAGTCAAAGTGACCAATAGTTTCGGCATCAGTAGAAGAGCCCCAAGTGATCTAGATAAGTAATTTGCTGATAGTAAAAAAAGTAATTATTTTTTGAAAGTCCCGACTTTGAGCGTCCATAGACTCTTATCCGGACCGATTTGAGCAAAATGCAATATAGACTATTTGTCAGCAGGAGAGCCCCAAGTCATTTAGATATAAAATTTGGTGATAGTACAAACCATTAAATCCAGGACTGGTAATAGTCACCAATGTGAAATTAGCTATTTTGTTTTTTTGCTTTGCTCATATGAATTTGACTTAGATTTTGAGCAAAATTTGTTAGAGCAGCACACTCATGGCTCTTACCGCTTATGCGAGCAGTACGTCTCCATCATCAGAAGTTAAGATCTTAGAATGGTTTTATTCATAAAATGGTTTAAATATTAGTTTTGCGACCTATTATTTCTTTGATTTGTCGAAATATGCGGTAAGAACTTGACGATTTCTACTTTAGCGGTTTAATTTTTGGTAACTAAAGTGGTCATAAAATTTTATCCGGACCGATTCGATCCAAATGGTTTTCAGTTTAGTCATCAGTTTAAGACCGCTCATCAATGTAGATATAAAATTTGCTGATAGTAAAAACAGTAAATCGTTTTTCAAAAGTCCCGACTTTGAGCGTCCATAGAACCTTATCCGGACCGATTTAAGCAAAATACAATATAGACTAGCCGTCAGTAGGAGAGCCCCAAGCGAATAAGATATAAAGTTTCCTGATAGTAAAAAAAGTAAATCAAACTTCAAAAACCCCGAATTTGAGCATCCATAGAACTTATACCGGACCAATTTAGTCAAAGTGACCAATAGTTTCGGCATCAGTAGAAGAGCCCCAAGTGATCTAGATAAGTAATTTGCTGATAGTAAAAAAAGTAATTCTTTTTTCAAAAGTCCCGACTTTGAGCGTCCATAGAATCTTATCCGGACCGATTTGAGCAAAATTCGATATAGACTATTGTCAGCAGGAGAGCCCCAAGTCATTTAGATATAAAATTTGGTGATAGTACCAACCATTAAATCCAGGACTGGTTATAGTCACCAATGTGAAATTAGCTATTTTGTTTTTTTGCTTTGCTCATATGAATTTGACTTAGATTTTGAACAAAATTTGTTAGAGCAGCACACTCATGGCTCTTACCGCTTATGCGAGCAGTACATCTCCATCATCAGAAGTTAAGATCTTAGAATGGTTTTATTCATTAAATGGTTTAAATATTAGTTTTGCGACCCATTATTTCTTTGATTTGTCGAAATATGCGGTAAGAACTTGTCGATTTCTACTTTAGTGGTTTAATTTTTTATAAGTAAAGTGGTCATAAAATTTTATCCGGACCGATTCGATCCAAATGGTTTTCGGTTAAGTCATTAGTTTAAGACCGCTCATCGATGCAGACATGAAGTTTTCTGATAAAAAAACCAGTAAAACGTTTTTCAAAAGTCCCGACTTTAAGCGTCAATAGAACCTTATCCGGACCGATTTGAGCAAAATGCAATATAGACTATACGTCAGTAGAAGAGCCCTAAGCAATTAAAATATTAAATTTGCTGATAGTCCCAACTTTCAAATCCAGGACTGGTAATAGTCATTAATGTGAAATTAGCCATTTTGTTTTTTTTCTTTGTGCATATGAATTTGACATAGATTTTGAGCAAAATTTGTTAGAGCAACACACTCGTGGCTCTTACCGTTTATGCGGGCAGTACGTCTCCATCATCAGAAGTTAAGATCTGAGAATGGTTTTTATTAAAAAGTCGTTTAAATATTAGTTTTGCAACCTATTATTTCTTTTATTTGTCAAATATTGCGGTAAGAACGCGACGATTTCTATTTTAGCAGTTTAATTTTTCATTATTAAAGTGGTCATAGAATTTTATCCGGACCGATTCGATCCAAATGGTTTTTGGTTAAGTCATTACTTTAAGACCGCTCATCGATGTAGACATGAAATTTGCTGATAGTAAAAAGAGTAAATCGTTTTTCAAAAGTTCCGACTTTGAGCGTCAATAGAACCTTTTCCGGACCGATTTGAGCAAAATGCAATTCAGACTATACATCAGTAGAAGAGCCCTAAGCGATTAAAATATTAAATTTGCTGATAGTCCCAACATTCAAATCCAGGACTGGTAATAGTCACCAATGTGAAATCAGCCATTTTGTTTTTTTTCTTTGCGCATATGAATTTGACATAGATTTTGAGCAAAATTTGTTAGAGCAGCACACTCATGGCTCTTACCGTTTATGCGGGCAGTACGTCTCCATTATCAGAAGTTAAGATCTGAGAATGGTTTTTATTTAAAAATCGTTTAAATATTAATTTTGCAACCTATTAATTCTTTGATTTGTCAAATATTGCGGTAAGAACGCGACGATTTCTATTTTAGCAGTTTAATTTTTCATTATTAAAGTGGTCATAAAATTTTATCCGGACCGATTCGATCCAAATGGTTTTCAGTTTAGTCATCAGTGTAAGACCGCTCATCGATGTAGACATGAAATTTGCTGATAGTAAAAAGAGTAAATCGTTTTTCAAAAGTCCCGACTTTGAGCGTCCATAGAACCTTATCCGGACCGATTTGAGCAAAATGCAATATAGACTATCCGTCAGTAGGAGAGCCCCAAGCGATTAAGATATAAAATTTGCTGATAGTAAAAAGAGTAAATCGAACTTCAAAAATCCCGACTTTGAGCATCCATAGAACTTATACCGGACCGATTTGGTCAAAATGACCAATAGTCTCGGCGTCATCAGAAGAGCCCCAAGCGATCTAGATAGGTAATTTGCTGATAGTCGAAAGAGTAAAATGATGGACATGGGCTTGAGAACTATATAGATTTTTGCTCGTTTTGATCTTATTTTTATGTGTTTAGCGATTATTGCTATCCAAAAACTATGCAGTAAACAATAATGGAAACTTTCTCAACTTTCAAGTTGCTCTATGGTCTTATCGTGAATAAAGAGAAAATGGATATGTTTCGCAAGAGATGTCGCCTCCAGTTCTTTATATTGCAGCAGGGTGAGATTACTAAGAGTGCGCGGTGTGGTTGCGCTTAAGAGTGCGCGCGCACTCTTACATACCACTTGATTTCAGTGTTACGTTTTGTTGAAGCTTTGTTCCAATTACATACTAAATTTAATGACATCTTTATTTAGAGCAGGTTTGGAAAAAAACTATAGGCTAATCAAAAGAACTGTACACCCGAAGTACTTAAAGAAGCTCGGAATCTTATAGAACATTCGACATAGGTTGGTAGCTGACGCTCTTGGTATGCCATAATCTTCATTAACAATTTAGCTGAAGAGAGGTGAAATTGATTGATGATTTCATTCTTATTTTCATTCATTCATTCATTAAAGTGGTCAAAGAAGAATTTTGTGAATATATTAAACATATGAAGATGTTCATTGGATTGACAGCAAAACGTTTGAAGGAGTTAGCTTATGATTTCGCCGTACAAGATAACATTAGTTACATTACAACACACAGATTTTATAAAAGGAAAGAAAACTAGCAAGCAAAAGATGGTTAAAAGGATTTTTAAGTTGCGCACTCTTACCAAACCATGCGCGCACTCTTACTCAACCAGTTGGGTAAGAGTGCGCATTTCTCTTTTTTTTTATTTAGCTATTTGTGCCAAAACTGATTGGATTTGCAATGGAATTTTTAAGGTGTTTTGTTATTAGATATATAAAGACTCATAAAACATAGAGTTGATTTTCGTACCCCTAATACTTTTTTTCTTATAACATCTCATTTGAAAAGTGCGCACTCTTGGAGCACCTTACCCTACATATAGGGACCCTATAATCCCTATATGTATCTATTTGTTTGTATCATGGTTTTGGCACGCACGACTTACTTCAGCGCGAGAACTGCTTATTTTCCTGTAGCGGTGTGCGTATGTGTGAGTGCGCCAGTTTTGGACGTTTGTTAGGAGTTTCCATACTGCTTTAGCTTATATATTTACTGTGGCTGTGGTCTCTGCCTACCCCGACGGGATAAAGGCATAAAGGCGTAATTTTATGTATGTACCTCATCATCATGACATCCCATGAAACTTCCACTACAGGACAGGGAACTTACTTAGAAATTCCAGCTTTTGCTAAAATAATGTGGACGGGAAGTACCATAGTCACCACGCTTGTTAGCGTTACCGCTGGCACCATGGACCACGGTTGTGGGTGGCAGAATGTAAGATTATACGATCAACAGAAGGATGCTGCTGCCCATCCTCTGGTTCATTAACCCTTAGTCGCCTCTTACGACACCTACGGGTAGAGATGGGTCGGTACTATTCTTTGCCGGCACCGCACGTTTTTATGTATGTACCTATGTATTTCTTTCATTTTGTTAGTAATTATCCTGAAAATTAACCTTTTGTAGATACATAGATATACTCTACTCGTTTCTCATCCGTTATCCATCAGCTTTGCTATAAAAACACATAAAGCCACAACACCCGAACATGGCGGTTGTTTTTTCGGTCAGTCACATGATAGTGGGTATGTTTAATAAAAATCTGGTCTTAAAGATAAAATATCCCTTGTGTGTCGGTGCGTCGCATCCCAAAGGTCCCAAAGGAACGAACCCGCGTTCTAAAAAATATCTTCGGATATGAATATGAGCCACATCACATAACATAATCTTACGCTCGGCTAGCCAAGGAGCCCTACAAGCCTATACCGGGCTTTAAAAAAATGGTGTTATAGTTATTTATGCAACTGTTGCGTAATGAGAGTAATTTTAACACGAGATCTGGTTTTTGATACGAGGCGCAGCCGAGTATCAAAATAGTACAGATCGAGTGTTAAAATGACTAATTACGTATAGTTGCATACAAAACTTTATCTACGACCGACGAAATAATTTTTTTTTTAAAGAGTAGTGATCAATTTATTGAACTAAGAGGACAGTTAGTACAGTTAATTAAAGTTATTCCCGAAGTTATTCCAGATCCAGAGCTTATAGATGGCGTTGCTTTAACATTAATTTCATGTTTATGGTTACTGACAGCCTCTTGTAGAATCATGTTCTCCTGGTACATACTTTCCATTTTGTTCAAATCACTTCTTTTGTTGCCAATGTCACTTTATATAGAAGCGAGCCAACTGTCAGCTTCTTGTCGATTTATGTACTCCTAGTCACGCCTGGTACTCTCCGTTTTCTTTTAAATATAGGTAGGCAGTCGTCACCCCAGTAAAAAGTATTTTTACAAAATTACTTTAAAATAGGCTGTATGTAGTACTGTGGTAGTATTAGCCTATGCAGATTGAAAATTATGTATTATAACAGTTGCGGAATGAAAATCCATACTCCATTTCCGTACTGCTCGTAGTATGGAACAGTGTGGAAATGAAAATGATAGCGGACAATGACCTCAATTTCGAATCTGTCATTGGTTTCGAATTCGGAATATTCCGGTACGGGAGTGGATAAAATCTTTTACGGGCTTATGGGAGCTAAATGAACAACTTTTGTTCTACGACTTTTAGAAATTAGCAAAACAAAAAGATTGACTTTCCATACAAAATGTAATACCGTTAAATTTGTATGAAAAATAAAATTTTCTTATTGCGACTTTCCAAAAGTTTTTTTTTCATTTAGCACCCAGAACGAGCTCCTGATATTTGAAGCCCTAGCCAAATTTTTGTGTATTACTCAGAATACAAACAATTTTCCCATAGAAACAAAGGTTGAAAAGCTAGATATTTTTTTATTTCCCATACGAAAGCTGCTTGCGTTGACAGCAATAGTGGAATTTGCATGAGTCTAGTATAATTTTTTCACGTTTTCCGAATTTACCTACAAAAGTACACACATTACCTACATAAATAAGAAAAACTTTTCTTTTGCGGAAGTTTCAGTTTAATTCACAATTAGTAAATGATTTTTTCGTAGAAAAAATATAAATGGAATTTAAACTCAGTTCATATAACAAAGAAAGCCTTGTAATAACTTGAAATTTCAATAAGGACGCGTCTCAAAGAGTTTGGTCAAATGAAATTTGAAGAGTTGGTGGGAGCTAAACGGTTCTTTAACGCGCAATTTTTGAGCAAAGTAATTCCAGACTACTTAGTTTAAATACTTATACAAAAGACTTACCAGACTCGTTTTATACAGGGTGTAGGTACAGGTTGGCAAAAACTGATAGGGTGTGATCAGTCAACGAACAGCTTTGAGTACAGAAAACTTTCAGGAAATAAGAAAAAAATCTGTTTATCTATACTAAATGTCTTGATTGGACACTAATAATTTTGTATGGGGAGGGCGATTTTTTTTATAAATCCTGAGTTTTTTTATTAAAAATCAAATCTGCCTCTCTCTCTCTCTCTCTTGAAAACAGTATAGATGCAAACTCACTTCTTAAAAGGTCGTACTTTTTTACACCCTTTATGTATAAATAGCGGAAAGCAAAGAAAGCAAGTAGGTTTTTGTTCTGAGGCGGAAAGCCTCTCGAGTGGAATCTCTGGACATAACAACTGAACCACTTTTATTCCATCACTTTCGAAAATTCGCAAAAAAGATGCTTGCTCATTCATACAAATAGATCAGTCTGCGCTAATTTGCATGAAAAAGCAAAAGTCGTAAAACAAAAGTTGTTTAGTTTCATGTTCAGAGCTACCACCCGAGAGGTTTCGCGCAATTCACTTAACACCCTGTATATTGTAAAGCTGGTTATCAATAGCTGGTTGCTACACCTACCTTTCAGGGGTCACGGAAGACCAGCGCTACAGCAGCGCAAGGTGCTGTAGCATACGCTGAGTGGCTACCTTTTTTAGTACTGTATTACTAAAATAAAATTTTTTCTTTCTTCTTTCTTTCTTTCTAAATGATCTGTATTGTCGTGGCGCAATGCAATTTTTTATATTTTCTGGGAAACAAGACAAGAGACTGCAGAGATTTCTTATGCCTTTTGTTTCCTATTTAATACTATATTATAGTTCGGGCCCCCTTAGCCTGGCCATCTACCTGAAAGGAGATGCTTAGTAACACACTTTTTGTCAGGGGCTCGAATTCCGTAACACGGAAGAAGTATGAGAAATCAAAGAAATCAATAACCTTAATAAAGATATTATTAACCTTCAAGTTTGAGGCAAAACAACCTTACATATACCTGGAGCCACTAAGTCGATGACGTGGCCTCCCTGTGTGTTCTGTACCGTCTGTACAGTGGGGAGTGTTCTGAGGAACTATTTAGTCTGGTGCCTGCGGCACAGTTCCACCACCGCACCACACGCCGCAGGGAGAGGTTCCATCCACATCACTTGGACAATTGGCGTTGCAACACAACGCGGTTTATGCGATCATTTCTCTTGCGCACATCTAGGATGTAGAACGATCTTCCCCCTGCGGTTTTCCCTGGTAGTTTTGACATGGGGAGTACCCCCCCCAGGTGTTGCAAGTATCAATGGGCAGCAGTGACACTTACCAGCAAGTGAGCTGTCTGCTCGTTTGCCTGCTCTTACATAAAACAAAAATATACGTCATTATGACTTCCAGGGCTATTTTCTTACACTGGTTTCAATCTTGTATCCTATAATATAAAAATTTCTCTCTGCAAGCCATGTATGGGAATATTCGACCAGGCTGTCTGACGACTGTGACAGGAATGTGGGCAAACTTAGTTTATTATTGCCTTTATATGTTTTTCTTTCACTGTTCATGTATCTTATGGCACGACATAATTTTGAATCCAAAATCGGTTTCATCATACTCCTTCCAGGTTACGGAATTCAAGCCCTTAACAAATAGTGTGTAACTTTAAGCATATATACTCACCACAGGCTGCGGGAGCCCGAACTATAAGGTATTTTGAAATAAAAATACTAAAATTGTTTCATAAATTGTGTACAACCATATAGTAAATAAGTTTCGTATAACGAATTAGTGTATCTATCTGCCTTCGCGATAGTGATGCGGGCAAGCAAGTTATCACCGACTGGATCTCCCGGGTGCTGGGCGGGCATACCAAACCCGCCCACCGAACATACATATCTCTAAATTATACAATGTGTTTAGTGATCGACTCTACAGGCAAACTGAACAACTTTTCCCATGGAACGTTGGTCGAAATATGTAAGACTAGCTTATAACTGCGGCTTCGCTCGCGTATAGTCTTTGTGCCATCCTAGTGTCACCTACAGGAACCATGCGTTTTTCCGGCATAAATTGTAGCCAATGTATTAGTCCAGTGCTTGATCTATCTACCTCTCAAGTTTCATAGAAATCGGTTCAGCCGTTTATGCGTGATAGTGGAACAAAAATATAAACATCCAAACTTTCGCATTTACAATATTAGTGAGATTTCTTGTCTTGTCTCTCCACTCTTAAATGTGTTTCATGTCGCTACTTTTTTATTTCACGTGGAACATTTATTTGTATGTAGTTTAAATGACGTCATTAAGTGATAAAACTATCCTACTATGAATGAATAATAGTAATAATAGCCAAATGGCAAAAAACGGAACCCTTATAGATTCGTCATGCATGTCTGTCTGTCCGTCCGTATGTCACAGCCATTTTTCTCCGAAACTATAAGAGCTATACTGTTGAAACTTGGTAAGTAGATGTATTGTGAGAACCACATTAAGATTTTCACAAAAAAATTGAAAAAAACAATAAATTTTAGGGTTCCCCATACTTGCTAGCTGAAACTCACAATTTTTTTTTTCACCAAACCCATAAGTGTGGGGTATCTATGGATAGGTCTTCGAAAATGATATTGAGGTTTCTACTATAATTTTTTTCTAAACTGAATAGTTTGCGCGAGAGACACTTCCAAAGTGGTAAAATGTGCCCCCCCCCCCCCCTGTAACTTCTAAAATAAGAGAATGATAAAAAAAAATATATGATGTACATTACCATGCAAACTTCCAACGAAAATTGGTTTGAACGAGGTCTAATAAGTAGTTTTTAGGGTTCCGTACCTCAAAAGAAAAAAACGGAACCCTTATAGGATCACTTTGTTGTCCGTCTGTCTGTCTGTCTGTCTGTCTGTCAAGACCCTTTATCTCACGAACGGGTAAAGGTATCAGGTTGAAATTAATACCACATATTAGGATCCATGAACCACACAAGATCTGAAAATTTCAATTTTTTTCAACGACGCAATCAATAGATATGGCATTTTATGTCCTCATCTCCATACATTTATTCAAAAATGCAAAACCTACAGGGTACTTCCCGTTGAACTAAAATTATGAAATTTGGCAAGAAGCTAGGTCTCACAGTACAAATAATGGGAAAAGTCTGAAATCATTAAATATTACAACTTTTCTCACAACTAATGGTAACCAATTGTGGTGAGCTCCCGTTTCAAGAACATTCATATAAGAGAGGGGTCAAGTTGGATGGTCGCTGAGGCGATTTTTGTTTTAGTTCTATTTAAAAACGGGAACACTTATAAACTTGAAAATTGGTATGTTTATAATGCATAAGCTATAAAATAACAACAAATAATAAAATTTGGTCAAGCGCGTGTCGGACTCAAAAAATCTAGCACATTAACATACTGAAATTTCAACTAATACAATTATGTTCATGTGGTGGTACGGAACCCTCAGTGCGCGAGTCCGACTCGCACTTGGCCAGTTTTATTTTTTAATACGTCATAAATCGTAAACCGCAATTTATCTTTCATTCTATCAACTCTAATATAAATTTCAGTTACTAACATCACATAATAAAGTTTTTTAGCAATAAAAATGCCATAACGTTTACTTTTATACGTACAAGTTTATACGGAACCCTCAGCGCGCGAGTCCGACTCGCACTTGGCCGGTTTTTTTACTTTGACTTGAAAACTTTTTTTGGCTTGGCATACAAAATCCGCTATCACTTGTCGTCGTGATGCGGTTTCTATGGGAAGAAATTTTTGTTTGTGTATATCTGAAATTTGTACGTAATTAGGTTCTTGCCGGGTTCGTTCTTGGATTCTTGTAAAGTAGTCGCTGCCACCACTCATTCGTTGGAATGAGAATAATAAGTAATTGGAGTTTAATTTGGACACTGATTTATTTAAAGTACAAAATACAATATGACTATAAGGTAAAACTCTGGGAACAGATCAGTAGCTAAGATGTGATTACTATGAGGGTACGGAGTAGAATGAGTCTAAGTCGCAGCTTCAGACTTTATATACTCCTTTGAAGCACGTGCCTTATCGCCTTTCTGAGAATAATGTAACACCTAGGTTAATGAGAAACCGTGAAATCATAGTTCAATGGAAAATAAGATCGTAAAACCAAGTTCTTGAAAGAATTAGCAATAAAATATAGGATATGTCATACATTGTTGCACATTGCATTGACTATTAGTTTTGAGAATTGGTTTGCGCAAGGAAGCTATAAAATTAAGAAGGTTACATTAATATGAGTAAGGCTGTCGTCACATAACTCCTCCCTCCTTAAGAGTGAAATTAGAGTTTATGATAATTTTGCTCATTATACAATTTTAAAAATGGGTTAGTCTTATAATTTTAATTATATTATGTTAGTTATAAATTTGATTAAAGTAATATTCTAATTCTAATCACTGAATTTTCACTTTCTATTGAGAATCCAAAATCGTCATTACACTTTTATCACTTCACTTTTTATTACGCTTTACACGTTACACATGATTCGTAGAACTTTGCGTATTGTCGATTCGTAGAACACGTCGTAGCATTCTTCGTAGAAGTTTTGTGGATTTAAATCGGAATGTAATTCAAGTCTGTTATGTGTAGAAAAACCCACTGGAATTATATTCGGTTTCTTGTCCAAACGATTTTGATTTTAGCATCAACTCTTGAGATTTTGTAGTTAATCATTTCTAACATCTTGTCATTCCGTTGATATAGGATTAAAGGCTGGAGCATTATTCCACATCACTAGGTGATTTCTACAAGTCATGTTGACATATTGCTCATTGTCCATTATCCATTAAGTTCTCGATTTTCTTGTTCTCAGAAAGATTCAGACAGTGTGCTTTACAAATATTCTAAATTGAGGTAATTTGGTTATATACTTTAGCATATAAATTTTTAAGACAAAGGTTACATATTAATTATTCTAAGTGATTATATGTTTTTACAATTGACTTATTCTTCTAAAGATATTTCGATTATATGTTTTTAATAATTAACTTATTTGTTCTTAAGTGATTTCGATTATATGCTTTTAATAATTAACTTATTTGTAAGTGAGGCCTCAATATTTTTATATCTATACTATCTTTAACTTATTAATTTCTAGAATATAATGCGATTATATTAGTCTCATAGTCTTATTGACCGCCCAAGGAGACCAATGGGATGGTTAGTCTCATAGTCGCTTTTCGCGTACTTCCCAAGGAGACCAATGGGATAAAAATTTTACATTCTGAAAAAGTGTAATTTTTTATTTTTTCTTAAATAAATCTATCCCTTTACTTATAAAATTCGTGACTTTATTGGGTCTTTTAACGTTTTTAAGGGGTACTGTCGTTTCGCGTTCGTTAACTGTTATTGGCAGAACATTTCTTTCAGGACTTGCAGAGACAATTGCTCGTTGAAAACGTGGCTTATCTTTAGCTAATCGTTTATTGACCATTTTAGTATATACAACATCATCTGGTTGTATTTCTGTGCTAGTTGAAGCATACGGTTCTAATTTTTGTCGATTCTTTTCTTTAAATTCAACCATTTTATTAGAAATGTATTTATATAAAATTTCTGTTTTCTTACAGTGATCTCTTATTAATTGTTGCATGTAATGCTTATTAAAATCGCAATCAAATACACTTCTTGAATCCGTATGACCGAAAACTACCTCGAAAGGCGTAAATCCAGTCATCGAATGGATAGTATTATTATAAGCTAATACAGCATAAGACATGTTATTAGCAATTTCACTGCATTTATTTTCAATTTTGATTATTCTATATATTTCGATAATTGTACTATGAAATCTTTCTATAAGACCCATAGAATTGGGATTATTGGGAGTTCCAATGTGCAAGTCAATTTTGTAAAGAACTAACATTTCTTTCAATAAGTTATTGTTAAATTCTGATCCAGGATCACAACTAATTTTAAAAGGGGTGCCATATATAGAAAAATATTTTAAAAGAGCTTGAATTACTTGGGGTGTTGATCTATTCAAAATTTCAATAGATTGCCCTAATTTACTGAAAGCGTCTATAACGGTTAAGTACATTAGTCCTTCTATTTTGAAGAGATCTATGAATATTTCTTCAAAAGGTTTGGATTGCGTTTGTGTTAATTCAATCAAAGGCTTTAAAGGTCGTCTGTCGTATTTAGCTCTTTTACAGGTATCGCAAGTATTAATTATTGCGGAAACTGTTTCTTGCATTCCGGGCCAATAATAATTACGTTTTAATCTAGTTAAAGTTTCTTTTATACCTCTATGGCAAGTTTTTCCTTCATGCGTTTTTAAAGTTATTTCCTTTTGTTCGTTTTCATTATCTAAGACTTTTATTCTTTTGGTACATTCTATTATTTGGATTGAGTCATTATCAAAGAGATTAGATATTACTTCGCAGAAAGCGTCTTTTAATGATTTTGACGAAAAATGGACAAAATATTTTGTTTTAATATTAATTGTTTCTTTTAAAAACTTTTTAATCAAGACTGAATTTAATGGTATAAATACTTCCAAAATTTTCTTTTTATTTTGAGATATATCTTTAGTTTTTATTTCATCTCGGTACCATTGATAAATGATTAATTGGTTAGATTTTGTATCGATCGCCTCATTCAGGACTGGTATAACGTTTATACTGTCATCGTCATCAAAGTCATCAGTGTTATCTAACATATCAACTTCTGATGCTGTCATTGTATGTTCTGAAATATTTTCGTAAGTATGGTTATCAAATTGTGAAGTTGAAGGTGAGTCTTTGATTGTTAAAGTATTTAATTGGATTCTTGATAAAGCGTCAGCATTAGTATTTTGTTTACCTTGCTTATATATGACATCAAAATTATATTCTTGGAGTCTTAATCTCCATCTTGTTAATTTACTATTAGGCTCCTTTAATGAGTAAAGCCAAGCTAAAGGTCTATGATCTGTATAGACTGTAAATTTTGTACCATACAAATAGGGTCTGAAATGATCAACTGCCCAAAGGACGGCTAATAATTCTTTCTCTATTGTACTGTACTTTTGCTCAGTGAATGTAAGAGTTCTACTGGCATATGCTATTGGCTTATCAGAACCAATTGTTCCTTGAGATAATACTGCTCCAATTGCTACATTACTAGCATCCGTCGTAAGTATGAATGGCTTATTAAAATCTGGATATTGTAAAAGAGGTGCGTTTGTCAAAAGTTTCTTACATGTTTCGAAAGATTGAATAAATTCATCCGTGATATTAAATTTATAATTTTTTCTAAGCAACTGAGTCATTGGTTTAGTTATTTTGGAGAAATCTTTAATAAATCGTCTATAATAACCTACTAATCCCAGGAAGGATTTTATCTCTTTAGTGTTTTTCGGTAAGGGGTAATCTAGAACTGCTTGGATTTTATCATTATTTGGCTTAAGTCCTTCTTTTGTAATGGTATGACCTAGATATAATACTTCTTTTCTTAAAAATTCGGATTTATCGAGTTGAATTTTTAGATTTGCCTTTCGCAATGTGTCAAATACAAGTTTTAATTTTTCTAAATGTTCCTTTAATGAGGTGGAGAAAATGAGGATGTCATCTAGGTAAATTAAACAATGAATGCCTTGCAAGCCTCTTAAGATGCTATCCATCGCTCTTTGAAAGGTTGCAGGTGCGGTTTTTAAACCAAATGGCATTCTCGTGAATTCATAGTGACCAAATTGTGTACTAAATGCAGTTTTTGGCTGATCTGGCTTATCAACTTCAATTTGGTGATATCCTGATGCTAAGTCTAATGTAGTAAAGTAAGTGCTGTTGCCAAGTTTATCAGTGGATATTTATCATCCAAAGTTATTTCGTTAAGCTTTCGATAGTCTATTACCATTCTATATTTTTGTTCACCACTTGCATCTAATTTCTTAGGCACAAGATGGACAGGGGCGCTCCAAGGGGAGTAACTAGGTTTTATCACATTGTTCTTTAATAAATTTTCCACTTGTCTTTTTATTTCTTCATTTTGAGACGGCGGTTGACGATAAGGTCTTATGTAGATTGGATTGTCATCTTTTGTTCGGATTTTGTGTTTAACTTCATGACTGAAAGATAATGGGATCTCTTCATGATGAAAAAGATCTCGATATTCATAGCAAAGGCTGTAAATAAAATCTTTTTCTTCAGGGTTCATGTGATCCATTCTTAATTTCTGTAAGTTGTCGATAAGTAACTGATCATGATCTGGAAGGTAATTTGTGATGCAATATTCTTTTGATTGGGAGACCGAAAAAGGTTTCGTTATTTTAATTGTCATAAACTGGTCTGTTGTATTTTGAATTACTGTATATGCAAAACCGTTAACACATTTTACTAGGGCACACGGCATTCTTACGCCGGCATAAAATTCTACGAAATCTAATATTCCTTCGCCATTAACTAATACAGTTGGAACGCGGACTCTTTGTTCCACTCGTGGTTCCAACGTGATCGAAACAATGGAAAATGTAGTAGTCGGCTGTGAGTCATAACTAATCGGAATAGTAACGGTTGGTGTGACTAAACTTTCGTTTTCAGTGTCAATGACCGCATGTAATCTTCTAAGCAGGTCTATGCCAAGTAATCCGTCGTAACATTGGTCAATATCATAAATGTAAAATTTATGAATCAGATTCACTTTGAATAAATTAAATACAGGTATTTTTACGACTTCTTTGTGTTGACTTATAGCATGAGTACTAATGATGTCAAATGGTTCTAAAGTTTTATGGTTTTTAAAGTGTTTGTCGGCGATTTTATTACTTAAAAATGATCTCGTGCTACCGGTGTCTATTAATAACTTTGCATTTATTTCCGGTATAAAGATGTAAGGTAATGAATTTAAATTATCGCTTATTTTGTGGGGTTTGTATGGGAGGCTGAAATTTGAAAATTTTCCTCAGTAGTAATAGGACGTGTTTCAGAAGTTCTAGGTTGTGATGGTCGTGTCTGTGACGTACTAGGCTGGGAATGATAATTTGTATTATTCTGCCTAGGTGGTACGAAAGAGTTTTGAAATCTATTTCCGTCGTTGGAAAATCTTCGGTTCATTTGGGATGAAGGTCGGAAAGGCCTTGAAGGTTGGGTATTATAGATATTATTTCTATTGAAATTAGGGTTAAACCTTGGAATGAAATCTTGACGCGGAGTATAATGTGGACGAGGAGTGCTTGTAAAGTTTTGACGTATATAATTATTAGAGGTATTGTTTCTGCTCTGAAATTGACCTCTAGGTCGGAAGTTTCTATTTTGGGGGGTATTACTAGTGGAAGGCATTAAGGGTTGGATTCTTCTTGAAGGTTGTTCATTTCTGTAGGTGTATTGTTTTTCGAAATTAACTTCTTCATTGACTAGTTTTAAAGCTTCTTCTATTGTTTTTGGTTCTTTAAACCTGACTATTCTTAAAAGAAATTTATCGAGATTGAAAAGGAATATTTCTAGCGCTGCATGTTCATAAATTCTCTTTTTAGTAAGGCCAGTCATTAAATCATTGTTGTCAATAATTTTAGAAAATAAATTACTTTTAGCTGACTGTATTCTATTGTAGAAGTCTGAATATGATTCGTTATGTAATCTTTTAAGATTTTGTAACTCTAGGATGTAACATGCTTCGGATTTCTGATCTCCAAAGTGTTGTATAAGTAATTGTTTTAAATCATCCCATTTAGGGGCAATATAGTTCTGCTCACTAACTAAATTAGCTGCTCTTCCCGAAAGTTTACTCGTAATCTTCTGAATTATAAATAGTTTCTCCGCCTCGTCCATGTGACCAAGAACTTTATAGACGTATTCACATTTTTTAATGAAAAGGTTTAGTGTTTTAGTATTGCCATCAAAAGTTGGGATAATATCCAATAATTCGGTTAATAGGCTTCTAGTTCTACCTCTATACATGAGTGGTACTGTTGGTACAAGGTTCTCATGGATAGGAGAGGGTGATGGAGGATCCCTTGGGATATCATCTCCAGAATCAGCGCCTGTCTCGCTACGTGTAACGAAGTTACTAAAATTAGGTAAAGAGGGTTCTGGTGGGTGATTCATCCGTAGATCGGGAATTTGAGGATTTTGGGGCTGTTCCTGATATTCAGGAGGAGATGAGGTATCAGAACCTTCGGCTGGTGGAGGAAGTCCAGGATTTCCATGATAACGATCAAATCTGATTAGACCGGGCATTTCTACTTGTGCATGGACGTACCCTGGTGGTGGAGCCATTTGAGAGTTATCCTGGTAATGGGCATGAGAAAGAGGTACACCAGGTGCGTAATAACCAGTTGGGGGAGAATTACTCCTTAATGGTTGAGGGGGGTGAGGGTGATCTTGCATATGAAGAGTATCAGCAATTCTTTCAGTTATATGATCTGTTGCGCGCTCGACTTCACGTCGGGCCGCATCCCTAACTTGCCCTACAGCTTGTTGAGCTGCGTTTCCTAGTTCTCTTGAAGCCATTTGAGCTGCGTCCATCAAGAAATTCATTAATAGTCAAAAGTATCGGTTCTACACCCAATAACGTTACAAGATTTAGAATATACAATTCGTATTATTATTATTTTTGAATAATTCGAATTTATTATATTTTGATTACACCTTTTCAGATTATGTTTTAATTTTATTCTGATAACGATTATTATACAAGTATCAGATATTATTAGCGTATAAGTCCCTCTTTTCATAAATCAATATAAAGCAATGTTTTTACAGGTTTGCTTAAACCACAGGGAATAATATTTTTTCTTCTTTAATGTTCACATTCGCACGGTACCGTTTATTTTAATTTCATATCATTTAGCGCACAATTCAATAAAAATATATTCGCGAAAGTTTATTCAACAATTTAATTAGCGCTTATTTCGTATCAAAAATTCTTTTAGAACACCATATTTTTTTTTTATATTCGCATAACCAATAAAATAATTCCCTTTTTTAAATTCGCGCTGTATTATAATTTCCCTTTTAAATTACGCTTTGTTACACAATTTCCCCTTTCTTTTTATAATTCGCAGCTGCACACAGAATAAATTCACACAACAAAAATAAAAATATATAAGTGATCACACAATAAAAATTATTAAAACAAAAATGTCCCTAGAGCACACATGTCTATCTAGAGGATAATAAATTTGGTAAGGAAGGGGTGTCGCTTCTTGCGAGCTATAGAACCTCCCGATTCTACTCCCTTTTGCTGATCAGCATATCTTAGTCTTCCAGGTTTATGCCTTATATATTTTTGAAAAGTTTCTTAATTACCGCTGAATTTCTCAAAAGAAAAAGTAGCTTCTCAAGTTGAATGAAGTTTCAGGATATTTCCACTTACTTGAATCTCAGTTTGGTCAAACCTGAGATGTCACTGCGGCTGTCTTGAATCGTACTGTGGCTATCTTGAGTCGTACTGCGGCAATCCCACCGCTGCCACCAATTAGGTTCTTGCCGGGTTCGTTCTTGGATTCTTGTAAAGTAGTCGCTGCCACCACTCATTCGTTGGAATGAGAATAATAAGTAATTGGAGTTTAATTTGGACACTGATTTATTTAAAGTACAAAATACAATATGACTATAAGGTAAAACTCTGGGAACAGATCAGTAGCTAAGATGTGATTACTATGAGGGTACGGAGTAGAATGAGTCTAAGTCGCAGCTTCAGACTTTATATACTCCTTTGAAGCACGTGCCTTATCGCCTTTCTGAGAATAATGTAACACCTAGGTTAATGAGAAACCGTGAAATCATAGTTCAATGGAAAATAAGATCGTAAAACCAAGTTCTTGAAAGAATTAGCAATAAAATATAGGATATGTCATACATTGTTGCACATTGCATTGACTATTAGTTTTGAGAATTGGTTTGCGCAAGGAAGCTATAAAATTAAGAAGGTTACATTAATATGAGTAAGGCTGTCGTCACATAACTACGTACAGTCATACAATACGACAAAAATTCTTACTTCATATACACAACCTCCTATTAGAATCATCATTCGCCTCGTCCGTCTAATCCATTTTTTTTAACCGACTTCAAAAAAGGAGGAGGTTCTCTATTCGATCGTATTTTTTTTTAATGTATGTTATTCCATAAATCCGACAATAGTGAACCGATTTGAATGATTTTTTTTTTATTCAATAGGGTTTAGCTTCGAGTTGGTCCCATATAAATTTTCGTTTATTACAACGCTTAGCAACACTTTGCAGCCATGACACTAAAACCAAAATATATTTGACGGAAAGAATAAAATTGTTTTACAAACTTGTGTCTGACAGCTTTACAAAGCCGATTGCCTTTGACATAGCTGCAAAATGTATAGGAAAAAATGGATCGTATCATAGAATACATGAAACAGGATCATACCGTAAAGTTCCATTTATTTGTTATGTGGAAGACTTTTGTCTTATCGAAATGTTTTCTTGTTTTTCATCTGTTTCTTAGGAAAAGATTCTCAGTTTTACGGTTTGGGTAAAGTTAAGTCATCATCATCATAACATCCCTTGAAACGTCCACTGCAGGACAGGCAGCTCCCTCCAGAATTCCACCTAAAACGCGTGGTATTATTTCGAGGGGAAGTATCATAACCACCACGCTGTGTGACCGCAGTATGTAAGACGGTTCAGATAGAAAGACGCTGCTGTCTATCCTCCAGAATCCCTAGTCGCCTTTCACGACACCCACAGAGATGGGTTGGTACAAAGCCGCCACAGTTTTATAAGAAACACCGTACCCCTCGAATCAGATCCATCAAAGGCTAGGATAGAACTGTGGTCAAAAAGGTACCCCCCTGATAGCCCATATATCCCCATTGCCGAAAATCTTCCACCAGGACATGATCTTCCCTGGCCCATATGGAAGTCACTTAATAGACTGCGATCGGGCGCAGGCAGGTGCGGAGAACTGAAGAAGAGGTGGGGCTTCTCTGATAACGACGAGTGTGAATGCGGCATTTTGCAATCCATGACACACTTGCTTTCGTGCCCTACTTCCTCAGTTTCTTGCACCAGGGAGGACCTTTTAGTAGGCAACCAAAGAGCTATTGCTGTAGCCACATTTTGGGCTAAGTTACTATAAAATCATTTGCCATTGATACGAAAAGAAGAAGACTATTCTCTGTCGAGTTGAGTTTTTAAATAACCCTGTATGTTCTCGTTGGAGGCTTGAGGGCATTGGTGGTGGCTAGTGGTTGGTATCGGCCCGACCGATCTGCGGTCGGACATCGCACCCGCACATCCACTTCACTACTTCGCCAGCGACACACAAGTCACTTACTTACGTTCACACTACTAAAATATCAACTTCCCTTTGCGCGATAAAGCTTTACAGAATCTAGCGATGCTCAGTGTCCGTTGGGTTCCCGAAAGTGCTTATATGACACAAGTTATTAACTTACGCAAACACTCCACTCCGTCCTCTACAAACTTTATGTCATAAGGAACATGTTGAAAGAAAAATTTTCATTGGAAAATCTGCCTGGGATTCACTGAGTTCAGTTATGTTTTGACTAACTTCAAGTATGACGATTGCCATCGACTCGCCAAGAATAAGAAACATTTCAGTGGATTGTGCTTTTGTTTATGTTCATCTTTTGGGCATATGATTGTAATGACACTGATGCTTGCAAAAATACTTGTAACCTCGACTGCTGTGTTAGTTTGCAATTTTTGGCATGACCCTTCAGAGGGTGATAAATATTTTGTAAAGATTGTCATGGTAGACCTCGAAAGACATGACGAAACGAGTTATTTGAACACGCTCGTCAATGGCAAATGCTAGCTCAAAACCGAAATGTTCGGATGGACGGAAGGAAACTAAATAAATAAATAATATAGTAAAGACCAGCGGGGGGCCTTTGCCCAGCAGTAGGACAACCATGGCTAATAAGACAAGAAAGTTAGTGCAAGACTGTGGTGCAAGAAATGAGAATGCAAGAACGTGCGCTAAACAGTTTGCGAGGCGGCGGCTGTGAGCACAGGCGAGGCGACGAGCGTGAGATGCATACCGCGATTGTGTAGCGACACCACGACACAACACACATTACAGACACGAGACCAAGCCACAGGATTTGCTACCAGACATTTGAATAATCCAATTGCTTGTTCAACAGTTTCTCTGAATACTTGAATATAAGCGCATTGTGTAGGTGAATATTGTTTTTCCCGTAAACTAAATTGATTGAAGATTGAAGAGCCCTAACCCGTAGGGCTACTTTTGGTGGTCACGACCCTCAGCCATGAGGAAACGACGAAGAAGAAGAAATTGCAGAAGATAAAATATCTGCTGTAATGGATTTAATTTGGAATTTGAAACAGAAGGAAATACGTGCCATCCCGGAGGTTGGCGAGCATATGCCGACTTTCTGCCAAATCAGTAAAAATAATACAGGTCTTTTTGTCTTCGGGCAGTTCAGTTGATCAAAATTGGAACTAAAATTGTTAAATAAAATCTTCTATAGCGGAGCTGTCTGTCAACTGCTGAACAGTAACGTGGTTTTACTCTACGAATAATTATGTATTCGAAGGTTTTACTATTTACATGGCTGTGCTGTCTAATTAATTCAAGGAATTTGTATTTGCCGTTCCTATAGGTGCGTGACCAAAATATGCTGCTCTCCTTCATTGTTGATAGACTTCCATTTTTTATCCATAATTTCCAAAACCCTTACATTAGTTATTCTGTTCCTTTGATTTTGAGCATTCTTCTTCTGAAAGTTTGTAAATTGTTCTGTGTCTGGGAGCTAGACTAGATAAGTATAATATTTTAGCATAATATGTGGGGGACAATTCACACAAGATCATCTGATTCCAAACTGGGCAAAGCTTGTGCTATGAATACGAGTATCAGAGGCTGATATACATACATAGATAAACACCCAGACACAGAACAAACATTCGTGTTCGTTACACAAATGTTTGCGCTGAGCGGGGATCGAACCCGCGGTCTACGGCGTAGAAGACAGACTCACTACCAACCACGCTAACGCGCCAAATAAATTCCATTTAGAGTACGTCGTAGGGGCGATGAGGATTTCTCGAACCATCACCAGTCGCCAGTCTTCAGCTCAACTCGATAATTGACAATTAAACGACTCACGCCAACTTGCTCCTGTTCAAAACCCATTAAATAATTTTATTGTTCTAAATGCACTCGGTGCACTGGAAAAACGTTCGAAGTTTCCTAGAGAAAGTTACCCTTATTGTTCCTTTCTGCCCCGCAGTGAGCACGGCAAAAGCTAGCAAGCAACTTATCAAATAAAACTTTAACATTTCTTTTCTGTTCAAAAAGTCTTGAAAACTTTGTTTATAAACATCTTCATCATGATGCCTGAAATACATTATATAATCAACTTATGTTTCTTTGCGTCCATGTGAAAAAAAGTACCAACGCATCTCTACCTGTGAGTGTCGTAAAAGGCGACTAAAAGAGTTTAAACCAAACAGGAAAAGGTGCAGCGGCTACCAACAACTGCGGTCCATGGTGCTAGCTGCAATCCTAACAAGCGTGGTGACTATATGGAACACCAAAGTGTACCACATATTGTCTTGAAAAGCCGACTCTTAAAGTAGGTCGTGCTGCAGTGGTTTCTTGCCGTTTCTTTTACGCTGCCATAGCACGATCCGAAACGGTGTATACTCGCTCTATTTGCATTGTATTCTGCATGATATTCAATAAGTATTATGTAAAGAATCTACATTGAATAAAATTATCTGAATCTGAAATCCTGCAGAGGACTTTTAATAAGATGTTTTGATGGTTTTATGAGTTAAATAAGAAACTGCAGGGCAGGCATAAGGCCTACATATACTCGTAAGTAACTTGGTAACGCCGGCACCAACGTCTCACGCATGTATGTAAATAAGTAGCGCTGTCCAATTTGGGCACAATATTAGCTCAACTCGGCGGCGGGGGAATACGCCGTGAGACGCAGAATTTTAAGGAGATCCAAGATATACAGCCTTAAGGAAGAGACAACAAAGAGGTACTAATACGAAAAAAAAATGTGTAGAATCTTAGATACATAATTAAATATGATAGAACCGTGGGTACGATACACATGTTTTCAGTGTTTCGTACCTCTAAAGAAAAAAACCGGCCAAGTGCGAGTCGGACTCGCGCCCTAAGGGTTCCGTACCTATCTACCATACGATATACTAAAAGCTTTTGCCCTTTGATTTTAAAAACTCCGCGACCATCCAACTTGACCCCTCTTTTATAGAAAATTTCTTGAAACGGGAGCTCACCTTAATTGGTTACTATTAGTTGTGAGAAAAATTGAAATATTTAATGATTTTAGACTTTTTCCTTTATTTGTACTGTGAGACCTAGCTTCTTGCCATATTTCATAATTTTAGGTCAACGGGAAGTACCCTGTAGGTTTTGCTTTTTTCGCATAAATGTATGGAGATGAGGACATAAAAAGCCATATCTTTTGATTGCGTCGTTGTAAAAAATTTAAATTTTCAGATCTTGTGTGGTTTGTAGACTTTAATATTCGTTATCAATTTCAACCTGATACCTCTTCTCGTTCGTGAGAAAAAGGGTCTTGACAGACAGACGGACAACAAAGTGATCCTATAAGGGTTCCGTTTTTTTTATTTTGAGGTACGGAACCCTAAAAATGGAATCCTTATAGGATCACTTTGTTGTCCATCTGTCTGGCAAGACCCTTTGACACTCGCAGGCGACTTTAGCCCGTAAGATTATTCAAATAAGAACGGTAAAAAGTTGAGTGTGTTTAATTTGATCTTCTCTTGACTGTACCATCCCCCTAGGTGTAAGTGCCTATGGGCGATGGAGACATTTACCATTAGGTGAGCTGTCTGCTCGTTTGCCTGCTATAACATAAAAAAAATAATTCACTAAGATCACTATCGCAAATTAATTAGTCAAAAATTAGGTTAGGATAGAAAGACCCATCATCATCGTATCACCCGAATGACGTAGGCCTCCCCTAAAGATCTCCATGACGACCGTTCCTGCGCTGCTCGCATATCCAGCGGCTTCCAGCGACCTTGACCAGATCGTCAGTCAACCTTGTGGGGGGCCTGCCAACGCTTCGTCTTCCGGCACGTGGTAACTGACATAGCCCTGAGAATTGCTAAACTAAAGTGGCAGTGGGCAGGGCACATCGCAAGAAGTACCGATGGCCGATAGGGCGTAAGGGTTCTAGAGAACATAAACAAATAAAAATAGTCCTTTTTGTTGTTTCTCGGATCATATCCAGAGTGCGAGTGTCTGTGTGAAGTTTGGTCCCAAGGCGGCGGCGTCTCGTCCCAACTCCACTCTCAGCATAATGTGGCTGCTTTATATTGTACCACAACGCCACACGTCACGTCACGCGGCTCCGCCGTAATGCCTATTCAATATATCTTACACTTCCAGTCTATTAGGAGAATAGGTATACCTTCCCCAGCTGAGTAAATCCCGATTCGTACCAGTATTTAAGAACCGTTTTGGGACCAAAACGGGATATTGCAATTTTGTAGTTCCGATACGTCTTTCGCTTGCTTCGCTTTTTTGAAGACTTTTTGAAAAGAAAAGTATCTAACGAAGTACCTATTGAGATATGTACCTAAACTACCTAATAAAAAGCAGAAGGTATGAGTAGATTACATTATCACTAAAATTACATTTGTAACATAATTTACTTTGAATAAAAATTTGTAATCTTGTAAACGTTACTTTCGAAAACACTATTATTGTAAGCATTACTTAACTCATACAATCTTTAAAAAAACTAGCCAAGTAATTCGGACTTCCCACATTTAGGGTTCTATACCAATGGCATGCCGTTGCCCGCGTCCTTTCTATGCTATATATTTGACCGCAAGATCAAGTTGGACGTAATAAGAAAATTTAGGGAGTTTCAAAGAAAAGATCTGATTTATCCATATATTAATAACAAACATCAAAACCAAATTTTAAGTTTATAGGTCAATGAAAAGTTAAAAATTCTATAGAACAAAGTAATGTAAAAAAGCTGACGTTAATGGCTTCTCATTCCTTCGTTTTCGTACAAAAAAATACTGAGTTAATAAACAGTGTTTATTTACTTAACGAGCTTTAAACAACGATACCCCACTCGATAGGGTAGGTAGAGACATTTATACACAGGATAATAAAAATATTTTTTGACAATATGGCTTTGGGTCAACAAGGTGCTTATACTGTGAAAATATGAAGACTAGCTCCAATTTTGTCTGACACACGACGGACAGACGGAGACGTGAGTTTACAGCATAGGGCACTGAAGAGGCGGGCGTCTGCTGTGGCTCGCTTGAACTTGGGATGTAGAAATTGATGTCTTCTTAAGGGTGACAATGGTATATTAAGCTCGTACAAACGACAATCTATTAATGGAAAGGGAGATGGGTGCGTGCATCTTTCTTGATTGTTTTAAGAGTAGTGGAAGACGACGTGTAGAGACGCGCGTGCCACGGAGCCGGTATTCTCGTTGTGTGCGTGTGTAGACACACATGCAAGGCGTCAACATGCTCTTTTTGGACCTTCGTGTACGGAACCCTAAAAACGTTGTGGGACGTATCGGGCTTAATATTTTTTTATAAAATATTAAATATCCCGTTTCGTCCCAAAAAGGGTGCGTAGGCCGGGACGAATCGGGATTCACTCTCCCACTCCCCTGCCGTTTCCTTCCGGGCCCTCACCCCGATCATCACATCACATTCGACTTCCTCTCCGGAAACTTGCCGACGATTGACACTCGCATGAATTTTGACGAGCATTGGTGCGGAATCAAAACGATAACTCGCTTTTTCGACTTACCACGTAGAAGGAAAACGGGATATTTATTAGGTTTTATTTTTTTTTATACCAAAGTACAAGAAAGACGCTGGAGTTTGCAAAATGTGCAAGAGATGTAGATATTGCTAAATATTTAGCTTATTTATGTCGTCATAATCATCATATCAGCCGACAGACGTCCACTGCTGGACATAGGCCTACCCTAAAGATCTCCATGACGTCCAGGTCCTGCGCTGCTCGCATCCAGCGGCTTCCCGCGACCTTGACCAGATCGTCGGTTAATTATCAATAGAAATATATTCTTAACTATATTCTTCATATTTGTTTACAAAACCTCGCGTTCGTTCTTGATCTCTGGTATAGTAGCTGTCTAAATAGCATTTAGATGACCAGTATAAGAAGAGTTTGTGTGCTACGAATCTGCGTTCTTATTAAACACAACTAATATGGCAGGGTGGCGATAAATGGCATCTGCGACCACGTTATTGCCAGTAACTAGCCATGACCACGCATGTAACCTACTCGCTTTGTATCATTAAATGCTAAACTGATCTAACTGGCATACTGTGTGTCAATGTTTTGAGAAATTACAAAGGAATTTAAACAAATACGTCATCATCATCATACAGGGTGTAACAAATAGGGTATACCGACCTTGAAGGATGTGAATCTTCCCATGAAACTGAACAACTTTCCTTAAGAAACATGGGTCAAATACGAAACTTTTTTGACCTATTGCCATAGAAACTGAATCAGCTGATAGCGTATTTTATATGCGAAGTCAACATTTTTGAAGTCAAAACTTCTTTAGCGGCGCTTGGCACTTTTTTAAATGGGTAAAAAATGTTAAACTCACGTCAGATGTCGCGTCAAATCTCGCGTCGTCTGATCGAAAAAGCGTCAACGGTCAACCGTATTGTTATCACAATACGGGCTTTAATTCAGTGACATCAAAGAAGTACGCGAGCAAAGGCGCGATTGACCCTTACAAAAAGCATAATATTCAAAAATGCAAGTTTTCACTTCTGCCGGCACTCCCGGAGTGCAACCCGTCCTTTTATTCCTGTTTTGACCTCTGTTACTTAGGGAAACCTCATATTTCGTATGTGTTGTAAGATCAACAACCATTCTTACGAATGGTGTCAAAGTTGTTGAGCCGCTTAAGGCCTCTGACGACGTGACTCTTTTAATGACTACTTCTGTGCAGTTGCTGAAGCCTTCCGAAGTACGGAATCAACTTATTTTTCAGACAATCAAGTGACTCATCTTGCAATGAAAGCCTCACGAAGTCATTTTTGATCGACAGTCAAACCCAGAACCATGGAGCTCTAACTACTGGACCGTGGAGGCTGTTGCGTGAGGAAATATTTCTCGCGATTTGAGAGTTTTTGTTTGATAAGATTGTTTGCACTTACGAGCACGTTCACACTTACTGTTCATGTAGGTATGAACATCTAGACAGACATGTAGGTATTATTCATATACCTACGTGTTCATTTGCGCCCACGGTTTGCGCCTTTAAACAACTGTCTAGTCAGCTTTCAAATCGGTATTTGCCTATGTCAAATGTCAAAAATAAAATAAAATTGTGTTTGCATTTAAGAACTATTTACGTAAAATACATGAAAAGTTAATCATTTTACATTTAATGTGTACTATTGAATTTACAGAGAAAATTTATAGTTAATAAGTACGTAAACGATGGCAATAAATTCCTCCCGGCGCATAGTGTCACGTTCGCAAAATGTCACTTTCTCAAAATGTCACGTTCAGATTCAGATTTTTTATTCAATGTAGATTCTTTACAGAATACTTATTGAATGTCATGCAGAATACAATTCAAATAGAGCGAGTCCACTATACGCCGTTTCGGACCGTGTTATGGTAGCGTAAAAGAAACGGCAAGAAACCACTGCAACGGGTTCGCAACTTATATAATTGTAATATCATTGTTCGCAACTTTATACAAAATTCATTGTCAATTTTAGTTTTGCCTTCCTATAACGAATGAATGAATTAATGAATGAATAAATTCTTTATTGCACACATAAACATAAGAACACACAAAGAATAACACTTAAGGTTATAGTGGGCAAAGGCGGTCTTATCGCTGAGAGCGATCTCTACCAGACAACCTTTGTATAGAGGAAAAGACATACATAAATAATCACAGCAGGTAGTGTACCAATAAAAAATTGCATACAAAAAACACATATATAAATATAAATAAAATATAAATATAAAATAAATACAAAAATATAAACAAATAAATATAAATATACATATATATAACTATAGTGTTACGAATACATGTATACTCAGTTGCAAACAGAAGAGTTGCTTATTTGACAAGGGTGTCAAATAGCGGATTGTTTTGATTACTTATGTTCTAGGTAAACCAATATTTTCCTCTAAGGTTGCCCTTATACAGGGTGTATGTGACAGCCCTCCAAAAACTGAAAGGGCATGATTAGTCAACGTAACTGAACATATTTCTGTAAATAAAACTTTCAGGAAATGAAGAGAAAAATCGGCCTCTCCATACAAAATATCAAACTTGATTGGACAGCCACCGATTTTTTTTTTCATTTCCTTAGTTTTATTCGCCGCCGAATGTAGTTCAATTACGTTGACTGATCATTTCAGTTTTTGAAAGGCTGTCCGTTACACTACACCCTGTATTTTTATTTTATAAAATATATATAATTTTTGATGTTTTCTTGGTAGACCATTTTCCTTAAAGTCTTACTTTAACATATCACTAGTAGCGATAAGGCTGCCTTTGCACTCCTTAGCTTAAATCTTCTGTACAATGTGTTCTATATTTAAGTTCGGAAGAGGTTCGGAATAAATATTTGTACATATTTTGTTTTAAACATCGGAAAGATATTTGATGTCACCCATTAGCTTGGCGATTGGAATAAACAAATAAAATGCTTGAGAAAAATGCTTCGCTTCGTAATACGATTCATATCGGTATCGGTTACACGTTCCGTCATAAGAGGTATGTTGTGTAGTTATTATATATTCTGTGGTGTAGTGTAATCGCGGGGTAGCGGACTATAAGTACAATCAACAGCAGGTCAAGCTTGACACTCGCGTCGCGACTTTAGCTCCTAAGACATTTAAGGACGGTACAAAGTCCAATGAATCAGCCTACATTGATATGCTCTTGACTGTACCAAGTTCCGAGCCCCTCTAACCCAAATTCTTCTTAGCTCCACCGGTGTAGCCAAAGCTAATATTATTTCCTCTTAAATCCACCCGGGAAGGTATCCAAATATAAACATACGTTTACTATGCCACTTCGATCTACCAACTGAGGGATCCATAAGTGTACGGAGTGCGTGTAGGAACGTCAGTTGACTATTATTTCATCTGTGGTTAGGTAAGGAGATACGCGCGGCAAGGCTACGGTCCAGCAAGGTCACTGCCAGGCAGCCACGGTACACCGCACTCACTGCTGGGATAAAACTGCCTGGTACAGTGAAGGACACGTCAAGTTTGACACATTGTGTACTGCTCTTATACAAACGTAGGGGCTAGCGTCGCACTGCTAATGTCGAGCGTTCCTAGCTCTATATTGTGACTACTTATAAGCTTCGCTCTCTATTAGTCGCCTCAACATTAAAATATCATCGGGTGAGCATGCTATCCTACCAGCCAACAGATGACAAGGTTTTTGTCGCGGTTTTTTCAAAAAAAGCTTGAAAACACGGGGAATACGAATTTTCCCAAACATGAAACTAGATCGATTTTTCGCCCCTGAAAACCCCCGTATGGTAAATTTCATCGAAATCATTAAAGCCGTTTTCGAGAAACCGATTACAAAAAATATACAAATATGCTCGTTGAATGTATAAGATACTAGGGTACATACATAGCACCCCTTTTCGAACGGCATCACACGTAATTTCATTAGCTAGTGTTTCATGGGAAACTACTTATACGTGTCTCGGAGACTCTCGCCTGTGCCTGCGTTTTGTTTAACAATATAATTCCACATTAATATACATTTGACACGACTTCCTTGGAATAACAACCTATTGGAAACTACATCGTCGTATACATATTTGTACCTATGTCGTGGCCAGATCGTGGTATTGGCTATTTCATGATGTGGCCACTTTCATGTTGGTTACTTCATGAATTCATGTTGGTTACTTCATGAAATGCAACCTAACATAACCGAACCTTTCATGAAGTGGTCAGCCACATCATGAAGTGATCATTTCTAACGATCTGGCCACGACACAAGGTTATATTTTTGGACCTGATATGCGTTACAGAGGTCAAAAGCAACATCTTTTGTTCTACGACTTTGTTAACAACGCACAAAAGATTTTCAACTTCCCATACAAAATGGGTCGGTCACGTGACTACTTTAGTTGAAAAATTTTTGTGCGTTGTTAGCAAAGTCGCAGAACAAAAGTTGTTCCTTTTGACTTTTGTAATAAGGTCCAAAAAATAACCTTGTATTGCCACCGGAAGCTGCTCAACGGCAGGCAGAGAGAGAGACTCTTCAGGGTGTAGGTAGGGGATCCAAAATACAAACGTAAAGTTAACGAGTTTATTATGACAAAGTAGGTACAAAATACAAGGCGGTGGTCGTGCTGCGCGCGGGCACGTTCGAGCACGACCAGAATCAAAAGTAAACTGCCCAGATTAGTAAGTTAATGTACAGAGTAGAAACTGACTGTTTTTGACACGAATGACACCGAAAGACAGAGATAGAAGACATTTGAAATAGGAATTTGGAATTTTGGGCCAGGACGATAGAGCCAGGATCACGAAAGGAGGCAGCATGCGAGGCATGCAGCCCCGCTCCGTGACAGTATATAGGTTTTTGCAGACTTCTAAAAACTTAGTTACCTACTAAGAAAGATCGTTTTATAACCTTCCATCAACTATACTTAATTCAGATTTTTTGTTTAGCAAACTTCGGATATGAGATGGGGAATGGTATTTTTCATCATAACTTGAAAAAATACAAAACTTGAAAAATTAAAATCCAAAGTTGGGCAAGCATATTCTAGAACTGAAACAGGTGTTACACACAGACGTATAATACTAAGGGTTCCGTTTTTACCATTCTGGTTCGGAACCTTAAAAACGAAACAAGGTTGAAAGCGTTCGAAAGAAACGAGACTGATTAAATCAAGCAGGATCTGTAAATACGTAATAGATGCTTTTGAATAGGTTCACTCACTCTCTGGTGGGGTTTCTATATTGCGCATACATACATACAAACAAACAAGCAAACACAAAAACACAACGTTTGCGAAATATTCAACTTGAAAGCGCCATTTTTATGTGGAGTCGAGTGTCCCCCCCACCCCCCTGCCAGCTAAACGGTAGTTAATGGAAATGTAAAAAAATTCACAGTAGTAGTATATATGATGAAATTAAAAGGAAAACTATCACAGCTAAGTAGGCTTCACAGGTTAATGAGCTATAGCCGAAAAACTGGAAATAATGTAAATAGCAATAGCAATCAGGCGTTAGGACCTCGCTGAGTATTAGGAGGTAAAAAACCGGCCAAGTGCGAGTCGGACTCGCGCACTGAGGGTTCCGTACCACCACATAAACATAATTGTATTCGTTGAAATTTCAGTAAGTTAATGTGCTAGATTTTTTGAGTCCGACACGCGCTTGACCAAATTTTATTATTTGTTGTTATTTTATAGCTTATGCACTATAAACATACCAATTTTCAAGTTTGTAAGTGTTCCCGTTTTTAAATAGAACTAAAACAAAAATCGCCTCAGCGACCATCCAACTTGACCCCTCTCTTATATGAATGTTCTTGAAACGGGAGCTCACCACAATTGGTTACCATTAGTTGTGAGAAAAGTTGTAATATTTAATGATTTCAGACTTTTCCCATTATTTGTACTGTGAGACCTAGCTTCTTGCCAAATTTCATAATTTTAGGTCAACGGGAAGTACCCTGTAGGTTTTGCATTTTTGAATAAATGTATGGAGATGAGGACATAAAATGCCATATCTTTTGATTGCGTCGTTGTAAAAAATTTAAATTTTTAGATCTTGTGTGGTTCATGGATCCTAATATGTATATGGTATTGATTTCAACCTGATACCTTTACCCGTTCGTGAGATAAATGGTCTTGACAGACAGACAGACGGACAACAAAGTGATTCTATAAGGGTTCCGTTTTTTTCCTTTTGAGGTACGGAACCCTAAAAATTATGTTATGAACGTTATGACATACTTAGTCAACACCTGTTTTGCGATAAAAATCGTGAAAAACTACGGAACCCTATATTGCGCGTGGCCCGACACGCACTTGGCCGGTTTTTGATCAAGTGTTCAACAGATGTCTAACTTTTTTGTAGTAAGACGGCCAATATTTTATTGTATTGTTGCAGCGTGTGCGCGCGTTCACCAATTCCCTGGAAGAGCTAGCTTCGCGCGTGCAGGCGGCCGAAGCAGCACGCTCAGCGTGGCGCGGGCCGGGCGACGCGCGCGATGCACGCGCTCAGCTGGATGCCGTGTCGCGTGCGCGTGCCCAGCTGCCGCCGCTGCGTCGTCTCGCTGAGGAGCTGCACGCGCAGGCGCAGAACCTCGCCCGCGACAAGATACAGCTGCCTGACCATGTGCTAGCACGACTCGATGATTTGAACACACGGTAAGTTTCTTCATTTTTAGGAATGTCTTTATATTTTTGGAACGCCTTTCCCACAACCTTCTTTATACAATGTGAAATTGAAAGTTCCAAACTTGCTAGAAAGCGATTCTGTACATTAAAATGTACATCTTTTTTATACGGGACATTTTCCTAATGGAAGTAGGAAACAATATACCGTGTGTAACGTTATGTAATCTCCCTATGAAACTGAATAACTTTTCCCAAGAAACATAGGTCATAGAACTAAATCAATTTTTTATCTCGCATAGAAACTGAATCAGCAGATAGCGCATTTTGTATGGGAGGTCATATTAAGTTTTTCGTATTTCGACCTATGTTCCTTGGGAAAAGTTGTTCAATTTCATGGGCAGATTCACACCTTCCGTTACACGCTGTATATTTTGACTTCCCATAGAAACTGCTTCAGCTGGTAGCGCAGTATGGAAGGTACGAATGTTTTTTTTTTGTATTTAGACCCATGTTCTTGAGGGAAAGTTGTTCAGTTTCATGGGGAGATTCAAATCCTCACCTTGTACACATCACCGCTACATCATGGGAGGTCACAGGACAGTCACAGCCTCTGTAGCCTAGTGGTTAGAGCGCTCGGCTCTCGATCCGGAGGTTTTGGGTTCGCTTCCCGGTGGGGACACTGTCAAACAAAAATCCTTTTGTGCGATCTCCCCAGTTTGGTTAGGACATTGCATTACGAATCACCTAATTGTCTGAAAAGTTAGATGATTCCGTGTTTCGGAAGGCACCTTAAACCGTTGGTCACGTCTACTAACTACGGATGTAGTCGTTAATGAGCTATGTCAGAGGTTTTTGGCGGCTCAACTACTTTAACAATAGGGTTTGTGAGGTCGGTCATCGACCTTGTAACCCACACGATATGATGATGCTGTAAGATTAGAGCCAAGTGCAATTTTGTGATTATTGTTGCAGCGTGAGCGGTCTTTGCGCGGGCGGCGAAGAACGCGCGCGGCAATTGGCTGGCGTGGCTCGAGACGGAGGCGCAGGCGCAGCGCAGGGCTTCCTCGCGGGCTCCGTCGAGCCGCCTTGGGAACGCGCCGTCACGCCAGCTAACGTCCCCTACTACATCAAGTCAGTTTCCAACTTACGTACTACATTTCTCAACACTTAGGTATATTATCGTATAATCTCTTCAAAATCCCTTCCTATAGTATAATCTCTTCAAAATCCCTTCCTGATTCAGCTTTACTGGTTATACGTTAAATCTTTAGTTTTGTCCCTAGTAGCAGTCACATCTATAATATCACTCACATACACACACTTACACATATACACATACACATGCATACACACGCACACATGCATACACACGCACACATGCATACACACGCACACAATATACAGTCACATCCACTCTCATCTACCTATTTTTGGATTAGACTTTATATAGTTAAGTACCTACCTTTTACTCACCTGGTCCAGAGTTGGAGAGGCTGGTTATCTGTAATACAGGTCCTCCTAGTACAGAAACCAGTCTCTCACATAGATTGAATCTGTTGTGTACCTAACCATTTAATGACTAAGTTTACCTTATTTAGTAATCTGTGTGAGAGAAAATAAAGTTATTTTGTAAAAAAAAAAATTTTTGTAAAAAAAAAATTATAAAACTAGCTGGTGCCCGCGACTTCGTCTGTGCAGGTTTTGTGTTAATCTGATGTAGAAGCTACATTACTGTAAAGTTTCATTAAAATCCATTGAGTAGTTTTTACGTGAAAGAGTAACAAACATCCGTCCATACTTACAATTTTTCGCGTTTATGATATTAGTAGGATAGTAGGATTGCAAATGGATTTTGTCATATAAACCGGAACTATTCAAGTCGCGAGTGAATAGGCTTCTTCTGAGCAAACTCGTTCCATCGTCGACCTCATCTCTGTCCTCAAGACAAAATCAAGTTCAAGAGAAAGCACAATATCAATTACTAGCGGCCGTGTCTACATCTTACTGCAGTCATTACCAACCGTGATCCATTATGCCAACCGCAACACTAACAAGCGTAATGAGTATGGTACTTCCTCTTCAAAATATGTATTAAATATGATGTATATTATGATGTATTATGATGTATTAAAAATAGAGGAAGCAAATGAATTTGACCTATTAGGGATCAGTATAGACACGCATTTAACTTGGAAGGCTCATGTACAAAAAGTTAAATCTAAACTATCGCAATTCACTTACGCACTTTCAGTTTTGAAAGCTAATACAAACCGCGAATCGTCACTAGCTGCCTACTATGCGTATGCCTACGCATGGTTACGATACGGTGTTCTGTTATGGGGAGACAGCACTGACGCGCACGATGTATTCGTGTTACAGAAAAAATGCATACGAATTTTATTTAACATTAAGCCAAAAGACAGCTGCAAGCCTTATTTCATAAAAGAAAAAATATTAACTTTTCCATCGATTGTGATCCTAGAAGCTGCGACTTTTGTGAAAAAGAATTTGCATGAATTTAAAAATAGCAAAAGTGCCCGACGAAGAAACATGTTAGAAATGCCAAAAGAAAAAATGCACATTAGTAGAGAAGGTCCATATTACAAAGCCACAAAAATTTACAACAAAATTCCAGACAGTATTAAATCTGAAACCAACGAAAAATTTTTCTACAATCAATTAAAATCATTCCTTCAAAACAAAGCTTATTATTCAGTGAAAGAATATCTCGAGGACCGAAATTGTAAATAGATTTTTGATAATTATAATTTATTTTTTATTTTATTTTTTGACTTTTAAATAATGGAAATTGAATAATCTTTTTTTACTATATTGACATGTATTAATTTGAATTGACATTATTTTTTATAAATTTAATTTAAATATTTTATTAGACTAAATCAACTATTTTTACCTATACTTGACCATTTTATAAATTCAATGACATCTTTTTATTTAAAAAAAATTTTGGATTACAATTACATGTTCGTGTTATATATTTTGAATGATCCTAGAATTTTATTTTAACTTAGCTTAACATTATAAAGATTATATAGGTATAGGTACTTAAGTTAGATTATATTATTGACTGCATGCCTCCAAATCATTTGCGATGCCCAAAAAGGGTTTATGTGCTAATACTGTACTATAATTTTTAAATGCAAATAAATAAATGAAATGAAATAAATATACGACGCATTTTTCTAAGAAATTCTAGAGGGTGCTTCCTTTCCATCACTGCGGAAGGTGGTAGGGCTTTTGTGGAAAGTCCGACTGGGGAAGTACCACCCCCTTGCTTTTTTGTGCCGTGAAGCAGCAGTGTTTGCACTGCTGTGTTTCGGTTTGAAGGACAAGGGAGCCAGTGAAATTACCGGCACATGAGACATACCATCTTAGTTCTCAAAGTAAGCAACGCGCTTTGCTGTCTTATAAGTGTCAAAATATGCCTTTAATAAGGCAGTGGGTGCTATGGGCACCCACCCACCCGTTTGCTCACTTGTAACATGAAAAAAAAAACTTCCAGTAGGATGTCATGATAGTGATGCTGCCGATTGTTTCTAATGATTAATGATATATTGCACTACACTGCAGAATTCTGTATAATGTGTATTCGTCAAAAGTTTGTCTTTAAGAGATCACTCGTAGTGATAAGACCGCCTTTTGCCCACACTTTATAACTCGTTATTTGTAAATGTTACTTTATTATTAGTGTGCAATAAAGTGTTATTCATTCATTCATATATTTCTAGCCACGAGTTGGAGACAACGCACTGGGACCACCCGAAGATGATCGAGCTGATGAACTCTCTGGCCGACCTGAATGAAGTGCGTTTCTCCGCGTACCGTACCGCTCTCAAACTGCGCACCGTTCAGAAAAACCTCTGCAGTGAGTACCTACCTACTACTTAACACAAACATCTAATCCTCATGTCCTATATTATCTACTCAGTACCGGGTAGACCGAGCTTCGCTCTATTATAGCCGCCTCGACCTGAAAATATCATCGGGTGAGCAAGCTATGCTACCCGCCAACAGATGGCGCATTAAGATTTAAAAAATGCTGAAAAACACGGGGAAAACGAATTTTCCCAGACCTGAAACCTAGCTAGATCGATTTTTCGCTCCCAAAAATCCCCGTATGGTAAATTTCATCGAAATCGTTAGAGCCGTTTTCTAGAAACCAATTACAAATATACTATAGGATAAGATGATCTAGCTTATGAACGCGATGGCAGCCCTAACCAAAGTGTGATTCTCTGCGTTCAGCACTGCCCTCAAAATACGTACCGTGCAAAAGAGAACCTCTGAATTAAGTACCTAAATATCTGGTCCCCCCGGTCTCTGTTACCTACTTTAACACCACAAGCTACACTGGAACTACCTTAAGATGATCGAACAGATGAACTCTCTAGCAGACCTGAGACCAGTACCGCACAGCTCGCAAACTGCGTACCATGCAAAAGAACCTCTGCATACTACATACATAACATCACGCGTCGGGGTAGGCAGAGACCACAGTTCATGCTGCTACGATCTTGACATATTTCCCTCGCTTCCTTTTCATCAACTTACTTTGTAGTTCAAGAATTTTAGTTCGCAATTTATGCAATAGCAGACACAATCTAATCCTTCTGTCCTCTGCTACCTATTTATTTAATGCTCCCAAACCAGAGATAGGGAATTCAGGGTATTTTGAAGGAGATCTCCCGAATTTTAACATCACCGGATCTCCCATAACGCAGACAAAATTTCTCGATTTTTGAGCATTGCCCAAAAAAGTTAAGAATGAATTAACTTTCGTTTATTTTTCCCCGTTAGTAACTTAATCACATGAGCCAACGAGCAATATTTGGTTTATTGGCTGCAATCACAGTCCTTATTATTATTAATCTTTAAATTGCGATAAACAATAAAGTAGCAGGGATATATCACCATATTTTACAGTTAATGGTTGATTTGACGATTTTTAATCAGAATCATAAGGCGGTGTGATTTTTGCGTATGCATCAACACGTACGGAGCTTTGAAAACAAAAATATCGTTAAAAACAAGGCCATAAAATCTAACGAATGGCCTTCCGCACATCAACCAGAAACTACTTAGTGTGCTGAATATTTAAAAACGTACGCAAGTATTCGCCGGCATTGGAAAATTCTGCACTCAAAGTAATTGAAAGGCTTTCTTTTTTATTTAACATAATGAGGCTAAAACGTTTGCCAAATACCCTGCTTTAAGAGCCCAACTTTAGCTGCCAAGAAAGTAGGTATTCAGAACCGGCTGCCAACCGCATGTTATCAGAAGGACTTATAATCCGAGCAATAAGCGAACGTGACCAGCATAACCATATCGGAGTACGTTGGAACATAAAATCCACGTTGACCGTGCGGCAAAACCAAGGCATCATAATACCAAATGCCTTTTTGACGCCTAAGAAGAACCTGTTATGGCCGAGTTTGGTGTCTGCGAGGTCATTATCAGCTGTCGTAAACCGAATACTGTCAAATATACAGACTGAGAGCAAAGTGAGACACTGCAATAAAGTCCAAGTGTATTTTAAGGTCGCACCCCGGTTTGAGAGTGGACTTTATCGCGCCATCTGGGGTTGCTTTTAACAAGATCGGGTTTAGGGATTCGCTACTTTGTAATTTACTCCGCTGGAAAGATGGTTGTTGTTCTTCGCGGGGATAAATCAGGCCGGTATAATTGCCAACTTAGTTAATCAGAGTTTTGTAACTCCTTCGTTGAAGGATTTAGTGAACTGTCTTCGTGGAACGGATAGTGAAACTTTTGAAATCTTGCGAGACTTTGCTCTTTTTTATATAATATCATCTTATGGCACAAATAAATATCTTTATTGATTTATACGGGGTGTTTAAAATACGATGATCCTTATAAATAGTTATTCATTGATAGATTATATTTGTTTCTTTTAAAATTTTGTTTGGACATTAAATTTGGATTTTATTATGGAGTAAATCATAAGTGTAGTGACTATCTTTAAAACAAATCCTTATCTGTGTCAGTAGCTGTTCATAGAGGTCTTTTAATCTTCCACGTGATTTACTTCTTCTTGAGCCAAAAATTCTTTTATACACAAAAACAAAAAATAAATATTAATGATGCAAAATCATCCTACTTTTTACACCCTGTGTTTACACACATAGCGATGTGAATGTCGACTCAGAGGCACTGTATCTCATAGGTCCGTTAGAGCCACCGCGCACTAGCGATTTTTTAGGTGGCCGATAATTTGATCGTTCTGAGAATCAGTATGTACCCCTATGGTACTCGTAGTGCGCGCATATGTCGATTTAAAGTTGACGATTTGTCTATTGAAAGTACGATTGCGACTGAACTGTCGGCCAACAAAAAATCGCTAGTGCACGGTGGCTCTTAGGTAAAGCAAACAACCTAGAACCGATATATTAGTTTCTCTTGCGACCATAACGTGAAGCCAGGAGCTAATTCGGTACAGTTTTAATGTTTTCGTTAGTTTACAATCTAACGATATTCACGATCGTAAGAAAGGAAGACAATCGTACATTGTCATAGACAAGGTGTTAAAAAAGGATGATCTTTTAAGAGGTTACCCCCAGCCAACTAGCGCCCCCATCAGTTAAAAAAATATTACTCCCTAAATACAAAACTTATCGAAAATCTGTCTTACAAAATCAAAGTAAAGGTACCCTAGTTTATTTAGAACCTATCAATCCTGGCATAAAGCTGGAATGAAATGGAGTGTTTTGTCTGTATTTCTATAAAGTCGGGGTCTCCATGCCATGCAAGCTTATATCATTTTGTGAGGCAGATGTATTTTTAACATGCTATTAATCAACGCTAAGGTAATATTAAATTGCATTAGAAACAGCATCCTGAAGACGTTATCTGACCGGTTAAAAGATGGATGGAGGTACAACCAGTCACAAATAAAATTTTGTACCTAGTCGCTAAGATATTACATTACTAACCTTAGATTGTAAGATGTGTTTCTAAGTACTAACAGAAATATGGACTCTGTCCGAAGTAAATCCTATACGAGCAATATTTGTATGTAAGGTGCATTCGGTTAGTTCCGAAAATCGGGTAATTCCAATAATGTCTCATTTCTATAAAATGCGCCATTTTTTTTTTGTTTTGGATTCCCTTACCTAGCGGCCATCTTAACCCGCTCCCCCGCTTTACTTGACTCCGGTTGCTAAACGCGAGCGTACGTTCACGACGAGTCATTTAGTCCTCGACCGAAATTTTCCCGCATTTTGTGCATTTTCGGAATTACCCGGACGTCGATAATTTCTATCTCTGGCAAGTTTTTAAATTGATTGTCTTTACATTTGCAAAATTTTCGTTTCATTGCATTGGTAAATGCGTTTAGACCGGTCTAGCCAAAGATATTTAGTTATTTTCAGATTTAACCGACGAGGGTAATTCCCTTAGAGCAACGCGTCAAACCGCGCTAGCCCGTTTAGGAGACGCCTTTTACGTAGCTTCCCCTCTGCCAAAGTACAAGCACAAAAGAGCATATGCGTTCAACAAAACTAGTTGCACTCGGATTTTTAACTAGACCAAGTCTAGTCGTCGTCGTGAACGGTCACAGCATAAACATGCTTTGTTAATGTGTTTTCTGCTGTAAAAAAAGATCTGTGATATGAAGCTTACAAAAAGAACGTGTTTCATTTCACATCGAACAAATTGTTACTGTATAATTGCTATTTAATTATGTAAAAACACGAAATTCGTATTTTTAGTCTAAATCAACCGTCGGATTTGTTTGACAACACCGAAGATCTTGATTGAAAGAAGATACTGAAATAAATTTGTACAAAATTCGTATGGTATCACTGGTTATAGTCAGAAAAATTGATTTGATACTTGCATGCAAACTCGATTTATTTGTGGGCAACATTCTCATTTGTCCTGAAAAGCTTTAGACACAGAATAGGTTACTAGCTTTAGATATTGTGCTCTTCGTTTCTTGCTGCATGCACTTGACTATTTGTGCTGATCCTTTTCATGGTAGCCTATAGTTATTAATGTTAGTCTCTAAATTAGCTCCCGTCCCGTCCCCTAGGGGTGCCTACGGGACTTTTTACTAAGCCCTGTCAGTCTGTCCGACCTTTATCTTTGGAACCGTAGTAACTATATGGTTAAAATTTTTACAGAATAACTATGTGTGATTGTAGCGGATTAGCTAACAAATAATAAAATCAATGAAAAGTAAAATAATTAGGAGGTCTCCATGCAAGAGACATATATTTAGTCACCATGCTTGAAAGCGTTGCGGCTAGCGAACGCTGTTGTTAGTGACCGCAGTGTGTAAGACGATACGATGCACAGAGCTGGGATGCTGCTGCCAATCCTCTGATTCATAAGCCCTTATTCGTTTCATACGACACCCACGGATGATACGTGTCACATTAGTGGTACGGATCTCTTAGTTTAAGTACCGGATACACGGTCGCCAACCAAGCCCCGACAGAGGTGACCTTGGTCGGTTCCGACCGTTTAGTTCATGGTCGCCAACCAAATTTTTAGTGACCTTCCAACGCCCTTGGTTGTGAAAGCAGCTTCCCAAACTAAGGTCAAATAGAGGACGTTGGTTACGTCTCCGACCGTGTAGCTGGCAGTTGGCGACCGCACAGATTATAAACTGACGTTTCTTGTCTTTCCCGGTAATTAAAAACAAAAGAAGACAACGAAATTGATAATTTTGTGACAAAGAAGATATGAAAAGTCTTCTAAGCAGTGATTTGTTTTTAACCGAACTACAAAATACAAGAACTGTCAGTGTCAACTGTCATTTTGTATCAACACATCGTGTTTTTTAATCTATATCAATGCTTGTTGTCAACAAGTCGGCGACCGTGTAGTTGAAACGGACCCAAATGGTTGCAAACCAAGGTGACCTCTGTCGGGAGCTAGTCGCCGACCGTGTATCCGGTGTTTTAGTAGTCGGACTTGCACATGGCCTGTTTTTTTAGTGCTTTAGATGTGTGTACATACAGTCAAGAGCAGATCTATCAATTTTGAATTAAAAAAATATTATTTTGTCCCAAGAGGCCAAGAACTGATCAAAATCGTCATGCTAGACTACCGATTTCACTCGATAAGTTCACAAAAATACTCTTAATCCTAACTGAAAATGTTAACTCTCTCTTACTGTTTCTGTTTAAATTCACAAATCATTGTACATCTCAGCTTTCGTGCGTTGTTTTTCAATGTTTTGAATATGTTTTCGATGAGAAATTACTTCAAATACTACAAAATTTTGTCACTTTGACACATCAACAATACAAGTCAAGACAGCCAATGGGGTTGTCAACTATTTTTTGGAATGAAACCTCATTCCCTACCTTTCTATGCTACACTAAGGTTGAAAGATAAATCTGACTTTTTGGTGAATAATTTAGTGATGTTCAATGTACAAAGTACGTGTCGATAAATTTGAGAAACGGAGTAGAACACAACACATAAAGCGAGGTGGTCCCAAAAATTATGTCTCTATCTGTTATTTAGTAGAGTACAATAAATAACCACACTTTTGCACATTATGAAAAGTATGAATAAAATCCGAAATGGTACGGGAGCCGAGAAATGTTTTTTCTTGGTTTTCACGTGATTTTCAGGGAGAAAACGAAATATCTCAGTAGATGGGGGACAATGAGAGGATAGAGAAAAAACTTGTGAGAACTTTTAGACCAGAGCCCAGAGTTCAGGAAGCTTTTTCCAGATTTACAGGCTAAATCCAGATTTGCTTGGCTGGCAAATGTTTTTTATTATCACCATAATCTATTATTTTATTATATATATTATTCCATTATAATTAATCAGACAAGCCTGAAAAATGTGGAATAGACGATTTCTTTGTCATATTCATGAATGGCGAACAAAAGTTATTGCCGGTGATAGAGTAGCTTACCATGATACTGAAAAATATTTGCTCGATAAGAAAAAACAGCAGCTTGAATGAAAGAGTACTCTTAAACACCAGACTTCTGTCTAGAACATCTCATATGGTTTTTTGTGATCGTCTAACCATTCCCTATCTACTAAGACATCTTGTTTTCGCCCTATTTGTTACGTGAAAAAAAAAACCTTTCAAGTCCTGGCCCAATACGTCTACTGTACTCCAAACAGATGTTAATTTTATTTCGGTGAATGAATCATACTGCAAAATTATTGATTTTAAAAATTAAATTGGGAAAAGTGATAACATTTAACAATCCCAATGAAATTATTCAGCGACTGTAAACGTCAAGGCAACAACATTTTGTTGTGGAAGAAAATTTAATTCGCTAAAATTTACTTTAGTCAAGTACGAGTTTTTTTGTTCGATCCTCGCGGGCAAAGTCTCGGCTAATAGCTAGAAATGTTATTCATAAAGGTGAAACTTTGTATGTTTCTTACTCTTTTACGGCCTTACTGCTGAACAAACCTTGATGAGTGGCAGAAATATTTCTACTTACTTTTATTGCGAATCCTAAGCAAGACGAAGTCGCGGGTAACTTGTAAAGACTAATTTCTTTACTTTTATTGTTTCTTCTTAATAATTCTAAAAATCTTTCGATATGTCGATATATGTATGCAGAACAGCACTTTAGTAATAGGTTTGCCAGCATTTTCATGTTCCGATTCCGAAACTTTTGAAGCCTTTACGGAACTTCAAGCTAATTTATACGAGACAAAATTGAGGCACCAAAAGCTAAGAATAAATCGACATATTATTAATATATCATTATTATTTGTTTGTATATTAAGGTAAAATCACACCACACGTAAGGGCCATTAAGGCGAGGCTGTACGACAAAGAGCATATAACAACATTGGCATACCTACTGTCTGCCTCTTTGTAAAAGTCACAAATTCTTCGGAAATCATGAAACTAATGTCAATTTAAAGTAAATAAGATTATAATCACTAATTCTTGATTGTCAAACTGTCATAAGATGCGCAAATCCTCAACATTGATGTGTGACTAGGGGGAAGTAGGTTTTCGTAATAACAGGGCGTACATGGTGGTCCAATGGATTTTATTTGACTATCTGACTATCTCTTAACCTTTAATTTGGTAAAAAGGAATATTTCCCACCCAGCATTTGACATTTTGCGGGCCTCGGTGAAAAATATAACATGTCCCCAAATTTTTTATATGGTATGGGCAATAGGAATAAAGCTCCCACATCGCCTTAGTTTATGTGGGAAATATGAAACTGAACTACACTACAGCATAGCCGCTCGGTGGCCGGCCTTATATACCCATGTTACTCGTTCTCGAATATTCTGGACTCACTTTTAAATTTAGGTTTTTGTTGGATCTTTCTAGATTTTAGCTCTCTTTCTTCAGCTTCTTTTCTTTCTATTATTTCTAGAATGTTCTAAACAAATGGTAAATGATAAAACATCCATATGGATGGGAAAAGCTGGCTTGGTAGCCCAATACCCTATCCATTGGACCACGGGGCTATCAACTTTGTTGACGAAATTTTCAAACAGTTCTCTCGTATGACAGTCGCCAACCTGACGTCATGTTCGTGGCAATATGCATGCATGTACTCATGACTACTACTTTTACTATGAAGTAATCAAAATATTTATTCATATTTCGACCTATGTCCCTTGAAAAAAATGTTCAGTAACACGAGTACATGCATCTCTTTTGCTATCAAGAAGTAATTAAAAGTTATTCTGTACATATGTTATAGGCAAACTCCGAAGCTCCGGCGCTCCTAGGTTGGACTGGTCAATCCTCAGGTCAGACTGAATGACTTAGTCAAAGCCCAAACAAATGTAAATTTTCGGCCTTTGACTAAACAATTTTCGTCAAACCTGGGAGAGACTAATTTGGTCAGGCAAACGTCAAAACACAATTTTATTAAATCGGGGTTTGACAAGTCAAACTCCGATATAGGTATGAAGTGTCTTATCTTCGTATATTTGGAAGCATTTTATCATTTAAGCAGCTTTCAAGTCTTAAGAACCGCTTAACTCTGCCAGTTCTGACACCTGATTGGTCAGCTTACGTGATTTTCACTTTTATATTTGAGATGCTTTGAGAGAATGCCGTGTGGCATTAGGCCCGCCTTTTGTACGATGTGCAATAAAGTATAACCTAACCTAACCTAAAGAGACATTATGAACCTGTTTAAACATGTTCAGATCAACGTTTGACCGAGTTTTGCAGTCGCTTCTAGGATTGACTAGGCCAAAACCGAAACAGAATAATTTACTTTCGACGTTTGACTGAAAAGTTAGGAGCTCCTGGGTTTGACTAAAAATACTTCAGGCAAAGGGCGAAATTGAAATGTATTTCGGGGATTGCCTGATGGCTTTGGCCAAACCTAGGATAAACCAGTCCTTCCGCGAAGAGACTGTGTATCGGACTTTGACTATAACATATATATGTCAAATGTTCAGGTAGGGATCCGTATATTTGTCGTATGTTCCACCGCTTGTGAGGCAGCACCGCCCTCTCATATGTTATAAGACCTGCCTATGAATACGAGTACCCCCCTGCAGAAGCTATCTTTGCAGTAACTGACCTGGATCCGTAATTTATTCGAAGACATTCAGAAAGACAAATCAAGGCTCGAATACTCTAGCCACCAACAAAAACAGAATATGAATTTAACCAATTAGTATAGTTCCGATTACGTTACAGGAACTTTTCTGTTTTTTTTAGCAAACATAGCGCAACCAACCAAAATAAGCTTCTGGCAGCACTGATTCACCTCCCCCCGGCCCCCGCAAAAAATGGCAGAACTATTTGCATGAAAATATGATCCTTTGCCTACTCTTTTCCGGGCTTTGCGCGCGAAAATCGTGTTACTCTATGGTAATTCCGAATCAAAGTCAAAGTCAGGTTAAAATAGTTTATTCATTGTTGGATTTTTAAATCTCTTAATGACGTCAGCTAAACTACATCGCTTCACAAACAAATTGGCGCCATAGTAGGAAAAAAAGAAGCGACAATAAAAAAAAAAGAACAAATTTTCCCCACAGATTTCATGTCGGGTAAATCCGAATTATAAATAAATATCATATAAATAGGTTTAAGCTGTTTAATAACTAGTTACGATTAAATATTTTTGGGAGTCTAAATATGAATGAAAAAGCAATATGTTCATTATACCACAATAGAATAAAAACTACTTTTGAGTGTCATTCGGAATTTTCCGCGATTCATTCGGAATTGAACTCGTGCAATGAAATGAAAACCAAATTTTAAAACATTTTTATCTACTTACTGGGTAAATTTTTGGAAACTATCTTCAAGTTGTGGTTTAGTATACATATTCAAGAACCCATTTATTTTGAGTTTGATACTAAAATCTCAACCACATTTTTATTAGTCAGTTATAAATTGTCACGCTGTCAATTTATCTAAAAACGTTTCATAATTACCCGAATACACCTTATACGATTTCGATGAAATTTACCATACGGGGGTTTTATGGGCCAAAAATCGATATAGCTAGGTCTCATGTCTGGGAAATTCCTTTTATTTTTTGTTTTTTAATATGTATGGGCTTGCTTGGGCGTTTCCCCGTGTTTTGAAACATTTGCATTTTAGACAGAAACCCACAGCGCCATCTGTTGGCGGATAGCATAGCTTGTTCACCCGATAATGTTGAGGCGGCTACTCGGTCGCCCAGGTACTGAATATTTTATTTAGTAATAGTCGTTTTATACTTTGAACTGAATTAAAATTTTTGAGTATTCAAAGTCGAGAAAAATATAATAAAACAATTATTTTGACTATTGTTGTGTTATATTTTCAGTGCACATGTTACAACTGCCGGCAGCCCTGGAAGCTTTCGACACACACGGCCTGCGCGCGCAGAATGACCGGCTTATTGACATACCGGATATGATCACAGTCCTCACATCGCTCTATGAAGTACGTATCACTGACATCGTCATCATGATTGCAACAAGTCGGCAACTCAATGGCAAATGGCTACAAAGTATAGTCGTTGTTCAGCTGTCTACTAATAGACCAAACAATTGATTTAAAAAAAAGGAGGTTTAATATCAACATTTGCTAAAGTTTAATTTTCATTTGAAACATCGATTTTCGTTAAACAATATTTAACTATATCCGCAATTAGCTGGCTCTATTTGTATATTTATAGGGTCCAAAGCAAAATCATAAATATGGAACCCTTATGGTGCGACTTCGTCTGTCTGTGTGTCACATCTGTTTATCTCAGCAACCACTCATGCCATTGACGAAAGCACTGTCATAGAAATCTGTAAAAAACCTTTAAAAACAAACAAAGTTTTGCGGTGCTAAAATGGACCTATTTGCTTCTAAAAATACTACAGGGTGTCTACTCTAAAAGTCCGATATATCGAAACAATACTACTCGAAACATGCAAATGCAAAACTTCGTCTCTTGACAATAGAGTAGAATATTGGTTGGATGCAGTTTGAAAATTCATCCAACCAATATTCTACTCTATTGTCAAGGGACGAAGTTTTGCTGTTGCATGTTTTGTGTAGTATCGTTTCGATATATCGGACTTTGAGAGTAGACACCCTGGTTTATTGAAACTGTCGGCGCGTGAGTCCGATTCGCACCCAACTTCAGGGGTTGTTTTATTTTTTTGATGAGAAGTACAGCAGACAAATAAGTATTAAAGATCAGCATTAGATCAAACAGAAGTTTACCTTTATATGAGCTTTCTGCAACTGAAGGTAAATAAAAAGGACAATCTTGAAAAGTGTAAGTGTAACTATCAGTTGGAGCCCAATTAATGCTGATACCATAGTTTATTTTTAGTTTATTTATTATTTTACTCTATGAATTGAAAATGACCGTGAACCACAGAAAAGATAAACAAAACCACCGCTCTAAGAAACAACTAAACCTTCTAAGAAACAACTATCCCCTCTAAGAAACAACTATCACTATCACTACATAGTTTTCAGTTTCAGATTCAGATTATTTATTCAATGTAGATTCTTTACAGAATACTTATTGAATGTCATGCAGAATACAATTCAAATAGAGCGAGTCTACGCCGTTTCGTAGTATAAAACAAAGTCGCTTCCCGCTGTCTGTCCATATGTATGCTTAGATGTTTAAAACTACGCAACGGATTTTTATGCGGTTTTTTTCAATAGATAGAGTGATTCAAGAGGAAGGTTTATATGTTTTATAGTGGAGAAACACTGATAATTTTAGAGGTTTCGTAATCGATTTTCATTTCAATTGAAAATGACCGCGAATCGCGGATGACCTAATTTGAATTTGATCTATATGATCTAATTTGAATTTGATCTAATGATCACTGGTTTGCATAGGTCAGGTTGTTTAAGCTGTGTGAAAAAACAAGTACCCTTCGCAATGAACTTCTGTAAGGCTTTTTATTATACAATTTAAAGGTTAGGTGGGTGAGGTTCCGTCACACTTCTGACACAGCATTTAATTGCGCGTAATTACCACATTAAAAAATTCGCTGATTGATAGAGTCATCTAATGCGTGCACCCTCGACGGCCCTTGTAATGAACCCCAGCAATAGCCACACTACAAGCAGGGGAAGGAAAATATCCAAAATTACGAAAAGCGCAGTTTCTATTCTGTATGCTAGTGTTACAACAGTCTTCTGTGATTACATTGCAGGTGATCGCTGCAGAGAATCCGAGCTTAGTGAACGTTCCATTATGCCTGGACCTGTCCATCAACTGGTTGCTTAACGTGTACGACAGTCAACGCACCGGCCAGATCCGCGTGCTCAGCTTCAAAGTCGGCCTGGTGTTGCTTTGCAAGGGACACCTCGAGGAGAAGTATAGGTAACAATCAGTGACAACCCTGGACCTCCTACCCGCGCCCTGTATGTCGTCTCATCTCAGCCGGGCCGGCCACTCGACTGTCTTCATGACAAATAGATTCCATTTATTAGTGAACACGCCTAGAAGAAAATAAAGAAGTATTTATAAAAATTTACGAAAGGAACGCCGAGATGGTTTGTACATGTAGAGAAGATGAATGAACGAAGATTGACGAAAAAGATCTACAAGGCAAGGGTGAAAGGTAATGTTGGAAGGCCTCGTCTTTTCAGGACGTACCCTAAATCGACGATCGTGAAAGATTGAAAAGAAGAAAAGGTGAGATAAGTATGTCAGGATCGTAGCAGATGGTACTGTCCAGAACCGTCGTTAGCAGAAGTATAAGCAGTAGTTTTAAATTAAGACAAAAGTATAAGAAACGTTGAGTTTTAAAAACTACTCATGAAATACATAATGTGGAATCTCTTTGGCTCATAATGACTTCCAGGGCGCAGAGGAGGCTGCTAAGCGATCGTAACCACGTGGTTTTTATGCTGTGCGGATAAAAACACATTGCGAATTTGTCAAAACATTCCCTATAGAGGATTATTTAAACTTAAAGCTAGATGGCTGTTGAAACTATTGTAAAAAGAAAGTTACAAAGTATTGTAAATAGGAATGAGTGGTAGGAACGTAGGAGATATCTTTGAGTGAGTAACCTTATACCTTACCTTAAATCCTTTCCGTTCCTATTTCTGCGAACTGTCACCATTTAGCTGAGCTTTCTTTTGAACAACTGCGCTTTGCGTCACTTCAGCCTAAACTCTTACTTAGATTTACAACCAGGTTTGGCGTACGTGGCTGATGATACAAAACATTTTTCAATTAAGAACATATATTAATTGACACTAATATTTTTTACAAATTATAATTAATTTTAATGTAACTTCAGCTGTCATCTTGCAATTAATAGTATAAATAAAAAATATCGCAAATGCGGGACGTACGCCTAATTGGAAATAGTATACATTTACGTAGTGAGACCAGAAAACTAGCCTCCTTAGGCTTTTTTTCATTTATGGTCGTTGTGTACACGTTTTACGGTAAGCGAGAAAATATATAGTTTCTGGCCATAAACACGTGAATTTACAAGGATTGGCTATGAGGATTTTGAGGCGGTTATGTGTGCGCTATAAAAGTTGACATTTGCAGATATCTATTCCGGCTGATCGCGGATCCATCCTGCAGAGCCGATCAGAGGAAACTTGGCTTGCTGCTTCATGATTGCATACAGGTTCGTTTTGTACTTCAGTTTTAATTTTACTAAATTCTAATTTTAATTTAACTGAATTCTAACTTTATCGTCATCAATGAAATAAATACTTGCTTTTCTTATAAATTATTTGCCCGGCGAAAGTGCGAATCACTTTTCTGTTATGAAGAATAAAAATTATTCTTATTACTTTAAATATATTGGATATCTCAAATGTCTGATGAATAAAGTAATTTTTAAATAAATAAAAATTAAACAAGATAATGTAAATAAATGTAAACCGAATGTAAACGACTTTCCATTTGAGTTTCTCTCTTATGTTTTCTTAAATATTTAAAAAATACTTGATTTTGAATCAAGAATCTATAATCTACTACATTTCTCTTGTTTTTTGTGACCTCTTTGAATTCTTTAAAAATGTGTAAAGAGACATCCCTGGAAACTGAAACTATGGATGCTGGATGCAGACCATGTAACTGAACTACTTACCCAAGGAACATAGATCAAATTATGATCGAAAAACATAAAATAAAGACTTCCCATACGAAATGCCGTCGTGTGATGCAGTGTCTACAGGATTTAAAAAATCCTGTATATGTCAGAACACTTTGGCGGATTCACAACTCTGACGCCAGGGTTTGAGATGATGATGGGTCTTCAAAGATCGTGTCCTGTTAAAGGATTTTCGATGTTCCTTTGAGTGTTTGTATGTATTTGTAGGTGCCACGGCAACTTGGCGAGGTGGCAGCATTCGGGGGCTCCAACATCGAGCCGTCCGTACGCAGCTGTTTCGAGCAGGCCTCCGCCGCCGCCCCGCATGCCAAGGAGGCCGGTAAAGGAGGCACGCTTGACAGAAAAGGTAAACAACACCACCGCACTAAGAAACAAATGGACCTTCTAAGAAACAACTATCCCCTCTAAGAAACAACTATACCCTATAAAATAAACTAACACATATTCAGTGAGAACAACCATATAGCTACTACGGTTAAAAGATGCAGCCCTCGAACAGGCAGACAAGGACCCTTCGGGTACGGTACCCTGAAAAACCACTTTCACATTGATGAAACCGAATAACTTTCCCTGAGGAACATAGGTCGAAATGCGAAAAAAATCTTTTGACCTCCTATACAAAATGTGCTCAGCTGATTCAGTTGTTATGGGAGGTCAAAATTTCTAAATCATATCCTTCAGGGTTTACTCTATTCCGGGTCTTAGCGCGATACTTGTAAGTAGGCAAAATTAATTACCTTACTATTCCTGACGTTTCGGCTGAGTTGCATGAATGAGAAGTGCGAAAGTTTGAAACAATCCTTTTGTTTTGATATATCCTTTCTGTTACACCTTGTATATATATACAGGGTATAAAAAAGTACGATGATCCTTCTAAGGGGTAATTCTACTTCAGTATAGATTGATTTTAAAAATGCTTGTCTGCCTCCCTCTTCTATAAAAAAAAAATGCTTTTTCCTAAAACCACAGAGCTCTGAAGTCCACGCGTCTTACTCTGCATCTAGAGACGAATTCTCTATGTCATTCAATATAAATCAGTGTCACCATTTACTAAAACTAACACGCTTTCCGCACCCACACTACTAGCGTCATTTGAGTGCGATAAACATAGTACCATTATTGCGAGAGAGTAAGATGCAAAAAACCAGTGACAGCGTCTCTATGGCAACGAATTTGTTTATGATGTGCATTCAAAATAAGCGCTAACATAAATTGGATCGTATACCTCGTCAATAAGGAAGAAAATTTATATGGGGGGGGGGGGGTGCGCGCGCAGGCGGAGTGGCCCTATCGTTGTTCTGTGCTTAAAACAGTAGTTTTGGAGGGTTCAATGACCTATATGATCAGCTGATGACGCAGACGAAGATGTTTTTACAATCTATTGGAATCACAAAAAAAATTAAAAATATTTATTTTTAACTTTGTTTTTTTTTTTATTTGATCATGAAATTAGATTTTCTTTTACATTACAGTAATATATTGAAATGGATGCTACTTTCTAGTAACTGAAAATTATTTAAAAAACATTTTTGTCTGTATCACCAGCTGATCGTAGAGGTCATCTAACCCTTCAGGCGTTTCATTTCTAGTTGAGCTAAAACTATTTTTTTTATATTTTTCATACAATCTTTTAGTAATAGAGAATCTCCCCTTAGAAGGATCATCGTACTTTTTTTACACCTGTATATTTGAAATGTGTTCATTAAACCTTTTAATTTGATACCCAACATGGTATCATTTTAAAAATATATTTTTAGGGTTCCGTAGCTCAAAATAAAAAAACGGAACCCTTATAGGATCACTTTGTTGTCCGTCTGTCTGTCTGTCTGTATGTCAAGACCCTTTTTCTCACGAACGAGAAGCGGTATCAGGTTTTTCCAGTATGTAAGATAGTACGATACACAGAAAGATGCTGCTGCCCATCCTCCGGTTCATAAACCTTTAGTCGCCTCTTACGACACCCACGGGTAGAGATGGGTTGGTACTATTCTTTGCCGGCAACACACGGATACGGTTTCGTATGCGCATCGAAATTAAATTGAATTTTAAACGAATTAATAGCCAAAGTTACATCATTTATCTTTATAACTCATTACAATTTCATTATTGAGCTCTAAAATAATATTTGACATTTTAAAAACTAATTGTAGGATATCACCGATACTAGTTTTTTTCCGATAAATAGTTTCGCTCAATACATAGTTATTTATATTGGGTCTCATGTCTGGAAAAATTAGATTTTCCTGTATTTAAGCATTTTTTTTAAATACTGCGTTTTAGAGAGAAACTTACAGCGCCATCCGTTGGCGGGTAGCATAGCTTGCTCACACGACGATATTTTAATGTTGAGTAGGCCATTATAGAGCGAAGCTTGGTCGCCCAGATACTCTTTATAACTCGTTACAATTTCATTACTGAGCTCTAAAATAATATTTGACATTTTAAAAACTAAGTGTAGGATATCACTGATACTTAGTTTTTTCCCTATAAATAGTTACGCTTTATACATAGTCCTTCATTGCTGAACTGAATACTGTATTTTTACTTATTAGTTATTGAATCTATTTACATTTTGTAACGCCCATCTCTATGAATTAATTAATCTATTTATTAGCGATATTACTAAAAGGAGCTTGTAATGTTGCATAATCATGACGTAATACGATTCCTTACTTATATTAATGTCTATGTTTTACCTAAGCGGGTAAAGTGAGACGGGTCGTAAGAATACTAGTTTTTGCCAATCTCGTGTTCTAAAGACATTTGCACCTTATGTCACAAGCACTTATGTTCGTCCAGGACAGGATCACTACTACCATTGGCTTTGTACCACTACACGGTGAGTTTGAAGACATTCGACAAATTTTAAGGGTAAGTTCTGTTTTCGATGTAGATCTACAGGGTGTACCGAAAACTAAAAGGACGTGTTCAGTCAACGAAACTGAACAACGGTACAAATCCGATGTTACTAGTGATCCTGGACGAACATAAGTGCTTGTGACATAAGTTTCAGATGTCTTTAGAATACTAGGCAGTGGCAAAAAGGTAAGATAAAAAGTGGACATTAATATAATTAAGTACGAAATCCACGTCACGATTGTGACAAGACTTTCCAAGTTCCGTTCCAACATTCCAAGTTCGTTTAGTAATCGTCGACGACGATGTCGTTATCGATAATAATTACTTCACTTTTTAAGTCATCTGATAGTTGAAGACTTTTCAAAAATTGAAATACAAGTGCAAACATTCCAGTTCTGTTTTCAGCTACTTCGACAGCCAAATCAACTAGAGTTAGACAAGGGATGCCATTAAACAAGGGAGACACAACGCCAGCGTGTTTCAGAAACTATACACCGCTATCTGGTTCAAAGCAAGAAACAGTGTTTCAAGTTGAAAGGAATAGTTATATAATATAAGTACCTACGGAATCCTGTTACGTAAAGTAACAAGTCATGATTGTGACAAGACTTTCCAAGTTCTGTTACAACATTCCAAGCTACTTTTAGTAATCGAATCGTCATTATCGCTATTCAAAGTAGTAGTACAAATAGAAAAAGTTGTCCCACTAGTACTACTACGTTGAAACTATGTTTATACTATTAGTTTGCAAACAGTAGCATACATTACTTTTCCTTCGACCATAAAAATCTACGTTTTTTTTTGGGAATTTTATGGCCTGGTTACAAAGACCTTTAAGCCAAGTCTTATTTTAACACTTCACTTCACTGGATTTATATTCTGTTTATTTACAATTTATTGAAAGTATTTTTAATATATTTATAAAGCGTATTTACTTAGCGAATTGTTTTTTTGACTATTTTGTCAATAAAACTCTGTTGAGTTACGAAATTTTCGAATGCTGCTTAAATTATTTCGGTCGTCGATAATTACTAATTTTCAACGGAATGCAAGATATTTATTGTTAAATTATAAATTAAAAGTTATTGTAGCGCGAACTAACGAATGGGATGTATCACAGTCTGTATCTCTTTCTTTCTTTCACACTGCGGCAGCTATGCTGCATCCGAATCTAATGGCCGAATTCTTTTTTAAGTTGAACTTTATATGGCTTGGTAACTAGCGTATTAGCCGATTGCATTTAAGTACATTATAGTATTAAAGTAATTTTTTTGCCAAACCTGATAAAACCTGTAGACTAACGTGGCTGAAGAAAGTAATTTTTTACGTTGATATCTGAATTATTAGTATTCATAAGTTGCCTGAACTGTCTGCATTAACTAGGTTAAAAATAACTAGAAAGTCGTTAGTTAAGGAAATTTTTGTCCTACCGTTGTATAGAATATCCTGAATTTAGTCTTAGAACGTTCTACGTTTCCATTCCCTATCTTCCCTTTACGAGGGTAAAGGGGATCTACGAGGCTAGATCTCTTTCGTTAATCTTGGTTTATTCATCATCATCATAAGATTTCATGAAACGCCCACTCAGGATAGAGAGCTTCCTCAAGAATTCCAGCAAAAGCGCGTGTTACTTTCGAGGGGCATTACCATACTCACCACGCTTGTAAGCGTTGCGGCTGGCGACTGCTGTTATTGGTGACCGCAATATGTAAGATGGTACGATAACAGAAAGATGCTGCTGCCCAGTTCATAAGCTCTTAGTCGCCTTTTATGACACCACGGGTGGATATGTGCTGGTACTATTCTTTTCCGGCAAACACGGAGGAGGTTCATTCATCGTTCCGACTAAATCATATTCCAGATAAAGACAAGGACAAAGAGAAAGAGAAGGAAGACGCGGAAAAGAGCTTGGAGCGCGACGCTCAGGGACAACTGCAGCTGTTAGAAGCGAGCCACTTCCTTCAGTGGCTGCAACGAGAGCCACAGTCCATGGTGTGGCTACCCGTGCTTCATCGCCTCGCAGCCGCCGAGACGGCGCGGCATCAGGCCAAATGCAACATCTGCAAGGAATACCCCATCGTTGGCTTCCGGTAAGGACTATTTTATCTCCCACTATTAGATCGAGCCACTTCCTTTAATGGCTCCAACGAGAACCACAGTCCATGGTGTGGTTACCCGTGGTTCATCACCACGCAGCCGCTGAGACTGCGCGTCACCAGGCCAAATGCAACATCTGCAAGGAATACCCCATCGTTGGCTTCCGGTAAGGACTATTTTATCTCCCACTATTAGATCGAGCCACTTCCTTTATTGGCTGCAACGAGAACCACAGTCCATGGTGTGGTTACCCGTGGTTCATCACCACGCAGCCGCTGAGACTGCGCGTCACCAGGCCAAATGCAACATCTGCAAGGAATACCTCATCGTTGGCTTCCGGTAAGGACTATTTTATCTCCCACTATTAGATCGAGCCACTTCCTTTAATGGCTGCAACGAGAACCACAGTCTATGGTGTGGTTACCCGTGCTTCATCGCCTCGCAGCCGCTGAGACTGAGCGGCATTAGGCCAAATGCAACATCTGCAACGACTACCGCATCGTTGGCTTCCGGTAAGGACTATTTTATCTCCCACTATTAGATCGAGCCACTTCCTTTATTGGCTGCAACGAGAACCACAGTCCATGGTGTGGTTACCCGTGGTTCATCACCACGCAGCCGCTGAGACTGCGCGTCACCAGGCCAAATGCAACATCTGCAAGGAATACCCCATCGTTGGCTTCCGGTAAGGACTATTTTATCTCCCACTATTAGATCGAGCCACTTCCTTTATTGGCTGCAACGAGAACCACAGTCCATGGTGTGGTTACCCGTGGTTCATCACCACGCAGCCGCTGAGACTGCGCGTCACCAGGTCAAATGCAACATCTGCAAGGAATACCTCATCGTTGGCTTCCGGTAAGGACTATTTTATCTCCCACTATTAGATCGAGCCACTTCCTTTAATGGCTGCAACGAGAACCACAGTCTATGGTGTGGTTACCCGTGCTTCATGGTCTCGCAGCCGCTGAGACTGCGCGTCACCAGGCCAACATCTGCAAGGAATACCTCACCGTTGGCTTCCGGTAAGGACTATTTTAACTGCAACTTTTGGAGGCTAGCCACTTCAATGGGAGCCGCAGTCCATGGTGTTGTTTACCCGGGCTTCATCGTCTAGCAGCCGATCACTCGTCACCAGACGCATTCCATCGTCGGAACCAAAGAATACATGAAACAGGTCGGAACGGACGGTAAAAAACAACACACTAAAAAAAAGTGGTTAAATTATTTTATGAGTGGGCTTATTCTGGAGCCTAAATGCAACAATTCTGTTCTAAAGCGCTGTGTATATGGAACAAAAAAGTCTTTGTTGTCATGCATTCGCTGATAAAATTATTTGAACATTTCATAAAATAATCCGATATGAAATCCAGTCATCATCATATTAGCCGAAAGACGTCCACTGCTGGACATAGGCCTCCCCTAAAGAACACCATGACGACCGGTCCTGCGCTGCTCGCATCCAGCGGCTTCCCGCGACCTTGACAAGATCGTCGGTCCACCTTGTGGGGGGCCTGCCAACGCTTCGTCTTCCGGTACGTGGTCGCCACTCTAGAACCCTCACGCCCCATCGGCCATCGGTTCTTCTTGCGATGTGCCCTGCCCACTGCCACTTCAGTTTAGCGATTCTCAGGGCTATGTCAGTTACTTTAGTTCTTCTGCGAATCTCCTCATTTCTAATTCGATCGCGCAGAGAGACTCCGAGCATAGCCCTTTCCATAGCCCTTTGGGTGACTTTGAGCTTTCTGATAAGGCCCATCGTGAGCGGCCACGTCTCGGTGCCATATGTCATCACTGGCAACACACACTGGTCAAAGACTTTCGTCTTGAGACACTGCGGTATTTTGGACGTGAAGATATTGCGGAGCTCCCCAAACGCTGCCCATCCGAGTCGGATTCGACGAGTAACCTCTTTCTCTAATTTGGATTTACCCAGCTGGACTGTTTGTCCCAGGTAGACGTACTCATCAACAACTTCGAGCGTAGAGTCTCCAACTTTGAGTGGAGTGGGTACAACAAGGGCGTTAGACATAATTTTCGTCTTATCCATGTTCATTTTAAGACCCACTTGTTGTGAAACTCTACTGAGGTTATTGAGCATCGTGCCGAGATCTTCCAGGGTCTCAGCCATTACGACAATATCGTCGGCAAATCGAAGGTGGGTCATGTACTCGCCATTGATATTGATGCCAAGTCCTTTCCAGTCCAGGAGTTTGAAGACGTCTTCCAATGCAGCGGTGAACACTTTAGGAGATATGACGTCTCCCTGTCTCACTCCTCGCTGCAATTGGATAGGTTTCGAGTCCTGGTCCTGAAGACGAACTGACATAGTGGCGTTTTTGTACAGATCCTTCAACACTTCAATTTACCGATAGTCGATCCATTGAAGTGTTGAAGCAAGCAACCATCCAGTCATATCGCCAGCAAAATATAAAACCATATTAAGAGTCCTCTGCTGGACAGGTTCTCTCCAGGATTTAACAGCAATAATGGGTGAAATATTTTGCTGCGCAAATACCATAGTTGCTTGTTAGCGTTGCAGCTGGCACCTTGGACCGCGGATGTGAGTCACCGCAGTATGTGAGATGGTACGATACGCATCACACTGCTGACCATACTCCGGTTCTAAATACCTTAGTTGCATTTTACGAGATAGGGCAGCTAGGTACTATTCTCAATTGGCACCACAAGAACCCATTGATTAAAGGCTTATCAAAGGTACTTATTACGAAAATTATCAGTTTGATCATGAAAGTTTTAAGACAAGGATTGTAGAAAATTTTATCTACAATGCACTAGGACGGAGTTGTACGTCAAAAATGAGAACAGGGGTCACCCAAGTCCACAATTTGAATGTCAATTGAGGTCCACCTAAGCCTGACGCTACTGCCAAGTTTCAGCCTTCTGGGACTTTTATCCCCCAGAAATTTACGTAATCCAGCGTATCCGTAAACGTTAAGAGACTAAACATAACAAAATTTCGGTTGTTCCTTCCAGATACCGATGCCTGAAGTGCTTCAATTTCGACATGTGTCAGAAGTGCTTCTTCAGCGGACGCAAGGCGAAGAACCATAAGCTAACCCACCCCATGCAAGAGTATTGCACTGCTGTAAGTATATCAGGTCTATGTGAATTACCAGCCAGCACAAATTCGGTACCCCACATAAAAGAACAGGTAAATAGGTCAGTAGTTGGCTGTGATGACGTTTCCCTGGTTAGTGTAGCATTATGATAGCGCAGCTGCTGGCTGCTTCTGGGTTTGATTCCTGGTTGGGGCTGATATCTTATTGATGATTTTTAGGGTTCCGTACCTCAAAAGAAAAAAACGGAACCCTTATAGGATCACTTTGTTGTCCGTCTGTCTGTCTGTCTGTCTGTCTGTCTGTCTGTCTGTCTGTCGTCAAGACCCTTTATCTCACGAACGGGTAAAGGTATCCGGTTGAAATTAATACCATATATTAAGATCCATGAACCACACAAGATCTGAAAATTTCAATTTTTTACAACGACGCAATCAAAAGATATGGCATTTTATGTCCTCATCTCCATACATTTATTCAAAAATGAAAAACCTACAGGGTACTTCCCGTTGACCTAAAATTATGAAATTTGGCAAGAAGCTAGGTCTCACAGTACAAATAATGGGAAAAGTCTGAAATCATTAAATATTACAACTTTTCTCACAACTAATGGTAACCAATTGTGGTGAGCTCCCGTTTCAAGAACATTCATATAAGAGAGGGGTCAAGTTGGATGGTTGCTGAGGCGATTTTTGTTTTAGTTCTATTTAAAAACGGGAACACTTACAAACTTGAAAATTGGTATGTTTATAGGGCATAGGCTATAAAATAATAACAAATAATAAAATTTGGTCAAGCGCGTGTCGGACTCAAAAAATCTAGCACATTAACTTACTGAAATTTCAACTAATACAATTATGTTTATGTGGTGGTACGGAACCCTCAGTGCGTGAGTCCGACTCGCACTTGGCCGGTTTTTAGTACTTGCATACGAGTTTGGTGGTTTTTGTGCGTATTTTTGTGTGTCCGGCAATCACGTTTTTCTAAGTGTGTCGCTGAAAGGGCATCAATTAATTGCGTGAGCTAATTTTTAATCCTCCTCCCCCCTCTCTGGGTGCATGTGCGCGTGTTTTTGTGTGTCCAGCAATCACTTTTTTTCAAGAGTGGCGCTGAAAGGGCATCAATTAATTACGTGAGGTAATTTTCAATCCTCCTACTTCTTCTCTGGGTGTATGTGCGCGTGTTTTTGTGTGTCCGGCAATCACTTTTTTTCAAGAGTGGCGCTGAAAGGGCATCAATTAATTACGTGAGGTAATTTTCAATCCTCCTCCTTCTCTGGGTGTATGTGCGCGTGTTTTTGTGTGTCCGGCAATCACTTTTTTTTAACAGTGGCGCTGAAAGGGCATCAATTAATTACGTGAGGTAATTTTGAATCTTCTCCCTTTTCTGGGTGTATGTGCGCGTGTTTTTGTGTGTCCAGCAATCACGTTTTTCCCAGTGTGGCGCTAAGGGGGCGTCTATTAATTACGCAAGGCAATTTTCGATCCTCCTCCCCTTCTCCCTTGGTGAGACGTCGTGAGATTTAACTCGACCTCCTCTCTCACCCTCATCTAACGTGAGATTTATCAAAATGCGTATTTTTAATGTCAATACGTTAATCTGTGCTTGATTGCGATGGATTTATTTATGAACCGGTCAAGTGCGAGTCGGACTCGCGGGCAGAGGTTTCCGATATACCTATTTTTAGAAGCAATAAAGACCATTTTTAGGACCGCATTTTTATGCAGATTTCTAGAAAACTGTGCTACTCAGTGAGATCTTTTTATTTTTGCTGTCTTATTTGCAGTTGACCGGCTTTTTTGTTGTGTTATACAATCATTATTGTATTGTTTGACAGACGACATCAGGTGAGGACGTCCGAGACTTCACACGTGCTCTCCGAAACAAGTTTAAGTCGGCGCGCTACTTCAAAAAACACCCACGAGTCGGATACCTTCCCGTGCAAACTGTGTTAGAAGGTAATATTATGTTAATTCGTAAATATATCAATATACAAGATTTTTCTTTTGGACCTGATATCCTTTGCCCACTTAAATATAAGGTCAAAAGTGAAAACTTTTGATTTATGACTTTTGTAACAAGGCACAGAAAAAAATCAACTTCGCATTCAAAATTTGTTGGTCACTTACGTTACTTTGTATGTGTCATAGGAAGCCGATTTGGGGCCGTATACAAGTGGCTTTCTATAAACGCAAATACCGGTAGAATAGAATAAAAATGTATGACATTGACAGTTAACGAGATGTTGCGTGACAGGTAATGTCAATCACATAAATTTTAATGTTATTCTATTCTTCTACTCATTTTAATTTTACTCTACAAGTTTTTACGATTATAGAAAGCCACTTGTCTACTAGGTACGCCGTTCTTTGTATTGTTGTGCCAGAATAAACTTATTATTCCTCTAAACAAGTTTTATGCTAGTTTGCTTAACATTTAGTAACATTTAATTTTAAGTAGAGAAAACGCGGTGCGTGTGATGGCGTCTGCTGTGACGTCACGGCTAGGTAGTGATTGCACGGTGTCTATTCAAAAGTACAAGCAAAGAGGTATTAACCCACGCCTCGCTTTGGGAAGGAGGGCATAATGCAAAATCCTTGCTACACAACGCTTTGTCCATTACGCCTTTCTCCCCAAAGCGAAGCGTGGGTTAAAACCTCCTTGGTCGCAGCACTTGTACTGTCACCATGCCTAATTGACATTGATTAATTCATTTCTGGTGGGGATGCTGCAACCTCAGAACAAAAACCTCCTTGCTTCGCTCGGAGGGCTGCAACGCACGCAGACAGGTGACCCTTCAATAATTAATAGACATTGATACTTATAAGGTCCGTTTGTATTTCAGGAGATGCGCTTGAATCGCCAGCGCCGTCACCACAACACGGCGCGGGGGTGGGAGGGGGAGTGGGCGGTGACGACATGCACTCGCGACTCGAGCTGTACGCGTCCCGACTGGCGCAGGTGGAGCTTGGAGGGACGCAGCCTGGGGGGACGCCTGACAGGTGAGGGTGGACGGGATCGAGCTGTACGTGTTAGGTGGAGCTCGGGGGGACGCAGCCGGGGGGGACGCCTGACAGGTGAGGGTGGACGGGATCGAGCTGTACGTGTAAGGTGGAGCTCGGGGGGACGCAGCCGGGGGGGACGCCTGACAGGTGAGGGTGGACGGGATCGAGCTGTACGTGTTAGGTGGAGCTCGGGGGGACGCAGCCGGGGGGGACGCCTGACAGGTGAGGGTGGACGGGATCGAGCTGTACGTGTTAGGTGGAGCTCGGGGGGACGCAGCCGGGGGGGACGCCTGACAGGTGAGGGTGGACGGGATCGAGCTGTACGTGTAAGGTGGAGCTCGGGGGGACGCCTGACAGGTGAAGGGGGACGGGGATCGAGCTGTACGTGTTAGGTGGAGCTCGGGGGACGCAGTCGGGGGGGACGCCTGACAGGTGAGGGGAGACGGGGATCGAGCTGTACGTGTTAGGTGGAGCACGGGGTGATGCAGCCGGGGGGCTCCTGACAGGTGAGGGGGTACGGGGCAGCTGTACGGGTTTCATTCAGCCAAGAGTAGCTAGTCCCAACTGTTATTCAAATAAAAACTTTACAGACAATCATACTAACATAATAAAAAGGGAAATCCTGATTGATTGAATGACTGACGTATCGACGCACAGACGAAACTACTGAAGATAGAAACACGTAATTTGAAGGGTATATTGTTTGAGTTATGGAGGTTGCCGATAAGAAAGGATATTTTGAAATTCATCCCCTAAGGGGGTGAAATGAAGGAAAATGTTTTGTATGAAAGTCCTTTGTTTCTTAAGCTAGATTCTCACAACTTTGAATTTAAACTTTCGGTAAAAAATAAAAAAAACGTGTTTAAGCGTTTCGAGAAAATCATCCTTGAAGGGGTGAAAAATGTTGGTCTAGAAGTCTTTCATTTTTAAAGGAAGAGATATAAAAAATTGGATTTGAGCCTTACGTAAAAAAAAGTATGTATTTGAGCATTTTGATAAATTCACCCCTCTAAAATTATTTGTATGAAAGTCCTTTGTTCTGAAGATGGAAACGCGAAATTTCCATTAAAAAAATTGTTATTGAAACTCCTATATACAAATATTGGTAAAAGTGATAGAAATACGTGTTTAAGCGGTTCTTAAAAATCATCCTTTAAGGGGGTGAAAAGGGGGATGATTTTTTTTCATACGTTGGTCTAGAAGTCTTTCATTTTTAAAGGTAGAGATATAAAAAAAAAGAATTAAACTCTCCGTAAAAAATAAAAAAAGTAGGTATTTGACCATTTTGGTAAATTCATCCCCTAAGGGGATGAAATGGAGAAGAAGAATTATTTGTTTGAAAGTCCTTTCTGAAGATAGACACGAAATTTTGAGGGTATATTGTTCATGTTGTGAAAGTTTTTATTAAGAAAAGATTTTTTTAAACTCATCCCCTAAGTGGATGATTCAGATTCAGATAATTTATTCAATGTAGATTCTTTACAGAATACTTATTGAATGAAAATGAAATGAAGATAAATGTTTTGTATGAACGTCCTTTGTTTCTAAAGTTATATTCACACAAATTTAAATTTAAGGTTGTCATAAAAAATAAATAAACACGTGTTTAAGCATTTCCTAAAAATCACCCTTGAGGGGGGTGATAAATAGGATGATTTTTTTTCCGTATGTTGTTCTATAAATCTTTCATTTTTAAAGGTAGAATTATACGAATTCGGTTTTGAGCTCTCCATAAAAAATAAACAAGTACGTGTTTTAGCATTTTTAGAAATTCATCCCCTAACGCGATGAAATGATGGATGAAAGTTTGCATAGAAATCCTACAGTTTTGTCATGAGGTACTTGAAAATTTAGATTTAATAATAAGAAATAAAGAAACACGTTGTTCAGAAATAGGATATAAGTTTGTTTGAATATCCTACAGTTTTGACATGCGGTACGGACCGAAAACGGGCCAAGTGCGTGCCGCCAGCTGAGAAGTGTATTGAATGTGCGCGAGTCCAACTTGCACTTGACCAGTTTTTATAATTTGAATCTAAAACAAAAAAGAAACACGTTTCAAAATCGGGAAATACTGAAAGTACTTTTATCTATGGGATCTTTTTATGAACTCTAGGTTCCCGTGCAAAGCCGGGGCCAGCCGCTAGTATAATAATATAATATGACAAGCTCCTCTTGACTGTGCAAGTGAACTCACTATATTGAGAGCAACAATGATATATTGGCGTTAATATTGTAAGAAGGTGACGATTGGTAAAGGTGATTTTATGTAAATACAATGTCTTTTTTGTTTTTCATTTATGTAGTTTATATGAGTGCACTACACTGCGGAATTCTGTAAATGTTGATTTCGTCAAAAGGTTGTCTGGAAGAGATCATTCTTAGTGATAAGACCGCCTTTTGCCCACATTTTATTACTGGTTATGTGTAAATGTTACTTTATTAGTGTGCAATAAAGTGTTATTCATTCATTCATTCATTCATTCAAGGTGACAGGAGGGCGCTGCTCTCATATATGAATCTATCAGCCTATTTGGTTTTAAGGTGTGAAGAGCTTTTAACTTAAAAAAAACTTTCGATCAAAGACTTTTATGCAATTTTGAAGCTGGTATATTGACCGTAATTGAAATGACGGTATACTGAAGTAAGAATATACCGACGGTATACTGAAGTAAGAATATACCGACGGTATACTGAAGTAAGAATATACCGACGGTATACTGAAGTAAGGAAGGTTTTTATCCTTTACTATTAAGTGAGCAATTATATGTTTATTTCTCAAAAATGGCTCTAACGATTTCCATTAAATTTACTATGCGGACAATCGATCTAAAAAAAAAATGTTCTATCCGTTTTTTTTTTGGAGATTTCTTGAAAATAGCGCGATTAAAAAACTCGTACAGCGCCATCTCCTGGTCAACTTTGGTTAAGATTATACAGAGCAAAGCTCGTTCGCCCAGGTAATTTAAATTAAAAGTGCTGTACATATTGACTTTTTGAATACCCAGCAATAAGACTTTCAATGCGAATTTATAATGATCGATCACTGATGTAGACGTTGTGTTTTTTATAGTGACGAGGAACATCAGCTTATCGCCCAATACTGCGCGTCGCTGAACGGAGGCGCCAACGACGATGAAGCGCCACGCTCTCCCGTTCAGGTGGTGTCTATCATTCATCGCGAACAACGCCACGAACTTGAGGCTATGATCCGGTGAGTGCGATCGTATTGACGACTGTAATTTGCAAGTACTGCACCATAGAACAAAAGATTTATACTTACGGTTTTCGGCGCTTGCTGAAACTCCATATTCACTTTTGTATTGAAACACTTGTACACACGGCCGCACATCAGTAGAAACACATTTGAACCTCACTGCGTGGTAATAGAGTTGAAAAAGTTTCTATCGACGTGCGGTTGACCGTACAATGGTTCACTAATATTATTTTTCTCGACCGGTTTCGCTAACTATTTAGCACCTTCATAAGAATACGAACAAATTTAATTAAACACATTCTTTTTACTTTATTGTTGCACGATGTTAGATGTCCGACAAAACTCCATATAGAAAAAATTTTTGTTTGACGAATTAATTAAATTAAGTATTATTTAATTGTGACTGATACTGGTGACAACCCTAGCACTCGACAACGTAGACAAGGTATTTCAAACTACATTGAAAACAAGACGCTGACGCCTGAAGTTAAGGTGCAATTTGGCTTAGGCGCGCTAAGTTCAGGTAAAAAAGGCGGGCTTTATGAAGATCAAAGGAGTGAATCTGCTGTAAACTTGTTTACTATTTTATGCTTAGACTATATAATACTATGTTTAAAATAACAAACGCTAAAGATTAAGAGGTTGTGCTACGACGTACTCCTACAGCTGTGTCTTTTTATTACAACGTGTCAGTGAGACGGAGACATGCGTAATCTCAAAGATTTCGGACCTCCTTGCTTTGCTTGGCATAGAAACTGTGCTCATTTATTTTACTATGGGATGTTATCGGCCAGCATTTCACATCTCCTTTGCTATGCAATGTCACATCATCATCGATCATTATGAAATATTCAAAATAACTCTACTAAATTAATAGAACGACGCGACGCCTTCATTGTATTTACAAAGATAATAGAATTATGTCATTTGTTGTGACTACATCACACATTCCTAACTTTCTCTAATCCTACTTTTACAACCCTTATTATTCTGGGCGTATTTTTTTTTAAAAAAGGCATAAAATTAAAATATTAAATAAAATAATGTTTTATCTAATTTCATAAATCTCTAATTAAATATTTCTCTTTGCGTATACCTAACTTAATTTCAAACTAACACACACCACTTATATTTGCGACGCCGCCGGTCTCTTTTTTTTTTTTTTGTAGAACACGTTAGAAAACTTACCTATAATCCAACACATTTAGCAGCTATATCAAGGCTATTATGCTCCACGATCAATAGTTGTTAAGGTTTAATGTATATTGGGCGGTACTATTAGATTTATGTATCAGAAGGTTGTAGTAAAATGAAACATTTAGTGAATTTACTAGATATATATATTGATTACGAAAATGGTTACATATTTTAAGTACAATAGACTGGACTCGCGCGCGGAAGGGGAGGGACTGCCGAGGCGCCGGCGTCGCGTCCAGAGCCCATGCAAAGGTGCTGATCTTGCATTCTGTTACTATATGTGTCGCTACAATAGTAATCAGCTAAAGCTGTCAGAAAAAACAAGTTTGTAAAACAATGTTATTTTTAGGGTTCCGTACCTCAAAAGAAAAAAACGGAACCCTTATACGATCACTTTGTTGTCCGTCTGTCTGTCTGTCAAGACCCTTTATCTCACGAACGGGTAAAGGTATCAGGTTGAAATTGATACCATATATTAGGGTCCATGAACCACACAAGATCTGAAAATTTTAATTTTTTACAACGACGCAATCAAAAGATATGGCATTTTATGTCGTCATCTCCATACATTTATGCAAAAATGCAAAACCTACAGGGTACTTCCCGTTGACCTAAAATTATGAAATTTGGCAAGAAGCTAGGTCTCACACTACAAATAATGGGAAAAGTCTGAAATCACTAAATATTACAACTTTTCTCACAACTAATGGTAACCAATTGTGGTGAGCTCCCGTTTCAAGAACATTCATATATGAGAGGGGTCAAGTTGGCGCCTGGAGGCGATTTTTGTTTTAGTTCTATTTTAAAAACGGGAACACTTACAAACTTGAAAATTGGTATATTTATAGTGCATAAGCCATAAAATAACAACAAATAATAAAATTTGGCCAAGCGCGTGTCGGACTCAAAAAATCTAGCACATTAACTTACTGAAATTTCAACTAATACAATTATGATTATGTGGTGGTACGGAACCGTCGGTGCGCGAGTCCGACTCGCACTTGGCCGGTTTTTTTCCGTCAAATATACTCTGGTTCGTCTGGTTCGTGGTGGTTTGTCTGGTTCTATGGCTGCAAAATGTGTTGGTAAGTGTTGGCATTGACTCCTGAATCGGATTATACATGAAAGCTAATAAAGAAATTAAATTGAAAATGGAGTGACAGAGACACGTATCGCTCCGTCCTGCTCTCACGCAGAGCAATGTCCTGCTGTCATTTTTATATTACCTGTAGTAAAATTATTAGGGGGGACATTAGGGGGACATTTCACAAAAGGTCATCTGATCCCAAACTAGGCAAAGCCTGTACTATGGGTACCAGAGACTGATATACATATATAAATAGATAAATAACACCCAGACACAGAACAAACACTTGTGTTCATCACACAAATGTTTGCCCTGGGCGGGGATCGAACCCGCGGCCCACGGCGTGAGAGGCAGGCTCACTACCAACCACACCAACGGGCTTGTCAAAAATTCTTACATTTGTTAAACAAAATAGCTTGCCCCAGGTGTGAAGATTGTGGTTGATGTTTGCAGGGAGTTGGAAGAAGAAAACGCGAGTCTTCAGGCTGAATACGAGAGGCTAAAGGCCAAGCAGACGCCAGGGTCCACGCCCGAAGACCAACAGCTTCAGGGCACGCAGCAAGACAGCCGCGGGGCCCTTGTTTTAGCAGACCAGGTACAGTTCTTATAAGATAGAGAGAGAGAGCTATTTTTAAATAAAAAGTGAGGTATAACCATCACAAACACTATAGATTTATAATGTAAAAATATTTTTCTTCGGCTAAGTTGCTTGTTATCATGAGTAAAATCACTGGGCTTTGGAAGCAAAGCCATTGGAAATTCACGCTGTGTTTTTGAATATCGAAATAAATAGCAAACGAATGAAAATATAATGTAGAGTTTCTATAGTGAAAGTCCTACATTACACTGTTCTTTTTTTTATTGTCAATGGGCTTACTCTTGACCTCGATCTAGTCTTAAAGACAGAGATGAGGTCGACGATGGAACGAGCTTGCCCAGTAGAAGCCTATTCACTCGCGACTTGAATAGATTCGGGTTGTATGAACTCGGGAACACAGACGCAGGCAGAGAATTCCACTCTTTAGCCGTGCGCATTATAAAAGGTGTTTCAAAGCGCTTTGTGCGAATGTGCGGACCGACCAAGTATGGGTGATATCCTGCGGTGCGTCTGGACTCCCGATGGTAGAAGGGAGATGGTGGAATAAGCTCGTGGAGCTCTTCCCTAAATAGCGACAGGTCCTCGCCAGAAGACCAAGCCCTCGTGTCAGTAGATCAATTACAGACTGTCCTTTGAACAACAGCAGACCCCAGGAACTACTTCCAAAAACCAGTCCCTCGTGTTAACAGACCAAGTAATCTACAGCCATCCATATCTACATCATGAGCAGAGGAGCTTTCAAATTTACGAGAATATCATGCAAGGAAGAAGAGAAAAATTGTATGCACCCCCCGTAAAGCGATAGTGAATTTTACGAAGGAAAATGTCCATCACTTTCTGAGAGAACACAAAAGAGGATTTAACACGAGATCGCTTGAAATCTTCATCAGCTGCGCACTCCTTAATCAATTTACTGCATAGTACACTTTAACAATTATTTCAATCGAGCAGGCCAAAGATTTCGGACCTCCTTGCTTCGCTCGCAATAGATACCTTGCTAATTTATTTTAGTAGGGGATGACATCTGCCAACATGTCACAACCCCATCATCGATGATCCATAGAAAATATTCATAATAACCTGTCAAATCCATAGAAAAACGCCTACACCACCTAGTGACGAATTATTTCTTTAATCCTCCTTCTAAGTACCTTTATTTTTCTGTGGAGCAGGCACACACCAATAACGTGAGGAAAACGCGCGCTCTGTACTTGGGTTTCCATCTTTGGCACAGGCAAACACCCAAGTCGAGTTCCCACCAAAAATCGAAAGAATCTTTAAATTAGAGAGAGTTGCTCGTGTTTCCTCCTTGGATTGGAGTAATAAAATGAGGGTTTGTTTCTTCGCAGGACATGATGGCGGAGGCACGACTGCTTCGTCAACACAAAGGACGGCTGGAGGCTCGAATGCAGATCCTCGAGGAACACAATCGACAGCTGGAGGCGCAATTAGCCAGGCTGAGGAGACTGCTGGATGAGGTAAGAAGACAGTAATGGTGGTTGTTAGGAAATGATGACAAAGACTGCAGGTCCTTTGAGGAACCAACAGCTGGAGGGCAGTTGGCCAAGGTTGAGGAGACTGCTGGATGAGGTAGGTAGATAGTGAGGGTGGTTGTGAGGACACGATGTCAAAGACTGCAGGTCCTTTAGTAAACCGACAGCTGGCACGCTGAGGTGACTACGAGTACTGGATGAGGTACTCACTCACAATTGCCTAACGTAACTTGAGGGTCGATTTACATTGCATTAGTAGCAGTCATAGTTTACATTCGATCAAAGATTACATCGAAGGCCAGTGTAATTATACAAGTGGCTTTTTATAGTCGTGAACGCTACTAGAATAGAACAAAAATCGTTACACACGTCAATGTCATACAGTTTTACCATGGTTTTACTTATACGTTTATACTGCCACCAACTTATCTATTCAGGTGGTGGCGTCGCTGTCATCTATCGCATTGTGTCACTTTGGTGTCGCTCTTAGTAGTGGCGTTGTTAGCTCTCCATTTGTGCACCTGAACAAAAAAGTTGGTGGATCTGTATGTTTATACCACTTGTAAGCGAAAGGTGTGGTAATACTAAACATGAATCTGCCCATTAAGTTGAACAACTTTTTCCATGGACATGGATCGAAACACAAAAAATTTCGACCTACCTTACAAAATGTGCTATCAACTGATGCAGTTGTGCAGAGGTTTTTAGTTCGTACTCGTATTTCGACTTAAGTTCCTTTAGTTCAGTTTCATGACCAGATTTACGCCTTTTAGTATTATCACACCTTTCATATAAGGCCACTTGTCTCTAAGCCCAGTACTAACTATAATGTTTGTATTCCAGCCGGGGGGTGGTCAGAACTCTGGCGGGGGTGGGGGGGAAAACTCTCCGCCTGGAGGGGGGTTGACGGGTCGCACTGGAACGCTACAGACCCGCTCCGTGACAGCCTCACAACTCGCCACCGATTCTCCCGCCAAGATGCACAACGGACTCTACCACGAGTCGCACACAAGTAATTATCCATCACCTAAAAGTCAAAGATAATATGCATATTAGGATATTCTTATATCACTTTAAGACGTCATTTTAACTACATCGCTTCACAATCAAAGTGGCGCCATAAAGAAGCGACGCGAAAATTTAACAAATGAATGGACTTTGGGACGAGCGTAAAGCCTGTACTTTGGATACTAGAGATATATACATTAATAGGTAAATAATATTAGACACAGAAAAAACACACTTGCTCACCGCTACTAGCCGACCGCAACAATTAGGCCCGTACAAAGATTTCGGACCTCTTTGTTTCGCTCGGAATAGATACCTTGCTAATTTATTTTAGTAGGGGATGACATCTGCCAACATGTCACAACCCCATCATGGATGATCCATAGAAAATATTCAAAATAACCTGTCAAATCCATAGAAAAACGCCTACACCACCTAGTGACGAATTATTTCTTTAATCCTCCTTCTACTCGTAAGTACTTTTATTTTTCTGTGGGCCCGTACATCTAACAGTTGACAGTGTAGACGGCAAGTCAGTAGTAGGTAACTAAGGGAAACGCGGGAAAAAGGCGGGGTACATCCGTCATGCGCCTAATTGTAACGGTCGGCTAGTTTGTACTATGGATATCTGTGGTCCTGTGTGTGTGTGAGGTGAAGTGAGGTCGGCCATTATGAATTGACGTGTGTTGATGACGACAAGATGGCGGCTACGGCGCGTGGCCTGGACCGGGCGGGGCGAGTGCTCTGCGAGACCCTCTTCCGATGTCGGAGCGACCTCCCCCGCCGCCGCACTCCGTTCACAGTCTCATGCACTGCGCAGGTCAGCCGGCGCAAAGCAACGTCTGGGCATTAGACAAGTAGCTCTCTAAGAGGTTCCAAGGGCATACTTACCTATATAGTGTGTCCACACACTGTTTGCGGAAACTGAAATGGCATAATCAGTCAACGTAACTTTACAACTTTCAGTAAATAAAACTTTCAGTGAATGAAAAATAAAATCGACCTTTGAATATAAACTCTCCAATCAATTTTGCAATTTTGGATGGAGGGGCTGATTTATTTTCATATCCTGAAACTTTTTCCTCTGAAAGTTGTTCAGTCCCGTTGACAGATCATGACTTTTTAGTTTTCGGAAACCTTTTCTTACACAGGGTGCTTTCTAATCAACTGCGTTTCTGTTAGTTTGTAACTCGGACCATAAAGCTGAACAACTTTCACAAAGGAACATAGGTCAAAATATTTAAAAAAATCCGGCCAAGTGCGAGTTGGACTCGCGCCCTAAGGGTTCCGTACCTATCTACCATATGATATACTAAAAGCTTTTGCTCTTTGATTTTAAAAACTCCGTGACCATCCAACTTGACCCCTCTTTTATAGAAAAGTTCTTGAAACGGGAGCTCACCTTAATTGGTTATTATTAGTTGTGAGAAAAATTGAAATATTTAATGATTTTAGACTTTTCCCTTTATTTGTACTGTGAGACCTAGCTTCTTGCCAAATTTCATAATTTTAGGTCAACGAGAAGTACCCTGTAGGTTTTGCATTTTTGCATAAATGTATGGAGATGATGACATAAAAAGCCATATGTTTTGATTGCGTCGTTGTAAAAAACTGAAATTTTCAGATCCTGTGTGGTTTATGGAACTTAGTATTCGTTATCAATTTCAACCTGATACCTCTTCTCGTTCGTGAGAAAAAGGGTCTTGACAGACAGACAGACGGACAACAAAGAGATCCTATAAGGGTTCCGTTTTTTTATTTTGAGTTACGGATCCCTAAAAACGGTTAAGTGCGAGTCGAATCCGCACGCCGAGGGTTCCGATATGCCTAAAGTATTTTTATAAGCATTAAAGTCTAATTTTAGGACCGCAAAACTAAGTTTGTTTGTAAAGGATTCAAAAAAACTGTGCTACTTAGAGAGATCGTTTTATTTTGGCTGTAATATTTATATAAACCTCTATCCACTATAATTTATTCAGATTTTTCGCATTTTAAACTTCGGAGATGAGGGGCGGAATTGTATTTTTTCATCATAACTCGAAAACTGAAAGTTATAAAGAATACAAAAAAAAATTTTGGATTAAAAACGTAAAGCCCACCCCACTCGACCGAGTAACAATTTAAAATTTTGCCAACCCCCTATTTTGGCCCCCTTTCCAATATAATATTTTTTTTTTATTCTTTCCTTAAATTGAGCAACCATATTGTAAAACTATTCCAAATTTCAAGTTGATAGCATGATCGGTTATTGAGATATAGGTACAGGTGTGACAGACAGACAGACGTAAGGGTTCCGTTTTTACCATTTTGGTTCGGAACCCTAAAAATGTTGTTGTCAAGGAAAGTACACGATGGACAGAGTTCGCTAGATGGCGCTGTTAGTTTCTGTAACGCGCTTGCGTTGTGTCTCCCTTGTTTAATGGCATCCCATGTCTAACTCCAGTTGGTTTGGCTGTCGAAGTGGCTGAAGAAGGTTCTTCCTAGAGGTGGGTCGTTTACGTTTTTCGGAATACCGAAACTAGCTATCGTTACAGTAGCCGATAGCGGCTTTTGAAACTATTTATTTTAATAACTATTTATTTTTGAATATCGCTTGACGTTCGGAAAACGAGTAACCGAAATGCGTGTTGGTTATTTTTATGAAATATGTGATTTAGTTCGATTAGGAATATTTTCGGATTTTTGACTGTAGGTTTAAACAAATATCGAAATCAAATTAACTTCGCGCTGTAATCAAGCTTTGTTCGTTCACGCGTTGAGTCGCGCGATCTCAATGGTTTTCGGTTTTCAGAAATAACTAGTTTCGCTCGATAGATAGTTTTCGCAATAGCCGATAACGTAATGAAGCTATTGCACCAATAAATAGTTATCAAAACTATTTACGTTATTTAACGCCCACCTCTAGTTCTTCCATTAAGTACATTTTGTTTTTAATTTTTGTAAAAGTCTTCAAATATCAGAAGACTTATAAAGTGAAGTAATTATGAAGGAACCCTAAAAATGAACTTTCATTTCATATAAACTGCATCAGCTGTCAGCGCATTTTGTATGAGGGTTTTTTATTTTCTGATGGGGACGCCGCGGCTCGCGCAGACGGGTGATCAGATCACATGGATGGAGCTATTTCACCCAAAAAATGTTGTATGAGGGTTTAATTTATTTTTATCTTAGGGAAGGTCCGAGTAATCTACTAAAGGAACGAAATTGATTAAGAAGCACCCTATACATAAAACTAACTGTACTCAAATGGCGAAAACGTCCCTGATGTTTCGTAAGAACTTGCAGTGTAAATGGGCCTCCATCGCTTTCTATCATATCGTTTCATCACTGAAAGAGGTAGAGGCACATTTAGGTTTTTGTTTTCAGAGACGGAAATGTTCCTTCACGAGAGCCCTCTAGTTGTACTTGGAAATTTTAAATTAAATTAAAATTAAATCTCTTTGCTATCGTAAAAGAATAGAATGAAAATGTATTGGTAGCGTCTTTGGCAGCTTTCAATCCCAGATGACTTGTCAAATCCAGAGATGGAAACCAACGATCAATAATTTTTATAGATATGTTGCATGCAAATTGTATAATTCGTCGATTTTAGCTTATGCCTTGGCATTCAAAAAATGCTGAGAAATTTTTAATTTGTCATTTTACATAATGCTGTGGCAAAAACGGCGCGTACGATTTATCGTGGCTAACGAACCTAAAACGCACCAGTGCTCTTAACCCGTTTACAATCTGCTGGCGCCGTTTTACTATTTGCCGACCGTTTACAGTTTGCCCGCCGCTTGTAAACGCCGAATTATACGATTTGCATGCGACAGATACAAAGTCACATTCAAGATTCGAACGAAAAAGTGTCCTTATTTTCGTGTGTTCCAAATTTGAAATTTCTAAGTCAAAGTTTCCTGAGCCATAGAGCGACTGAGAGCAAAAACAGGCTTGATTTTTTAATGTTGCAATTTTATGAGCAGCTATCTTGCACCTATGATGATCGTAGATAGAAACCCATTGAGCTAAAGAAGCTTCAATCCTTTACATTTTCATTCTATTATACCTTTCTCATTTACGATAACAGAAAGCAACCAAAGCGATTTGCATTCTATGCCACAAGCATTTACGTTAGTAGAAAGCAAAGATTCATGGAAAGCTACTTGTCTAGACCGCCTTTAGCTGTCTCGCTCGTTCTCGCTTCTTTTATCAACCTATTCTTTTTTGCAGATTTTTTATTATTTTCTAATCGAATTAAAAGTAATTTTGTCAGATTTTCATTACTTTTATTTGTAGGCAGATTTTGAATATTAACAAAATGTTTAACGAAATAATTTGTTTGATTGAATATCATTGTTCGCTCTATTTATCTGCAAAGCTGGTTATTTCTAAAAAATTTTTAGCTCGTTGTTGATTTTATTCTTGGTTTGTTTTCGACACGTGTTCTGCATGGATGTTTTTTGCATGTTACTGTTTCTTTCATGAATACAAAATAACTAACGTTTGTATTTTTTCTTGCTGCCTATTGTACAGGACGACTACCTTAAGGTACTGTTACGTAGACAACTTTATTAATAATAAAAATAATAGTAGAAAAATCATTGGTTTAAAAATGCAACAGTTACATTTCTTTTGAAACCTTGCAGCCTCTCCTAGTAATCATAAAAAAATCTGAAATCAGACGAAATATTACTAAGAAAACTGAAACTATGTTACAGGCTACGGTCCGATTGTATAAAGTACCTAAATCCAAAGTACCTGGGACTCAATTCTTGAAATTCACCCGGTGATAAAATATCACTTTTGAGATAGGTAGATAAACCGTTGGATTGAAATCAGTGATTTTGAAGTTTTATGAGTGATATTTTATCACCCGGTGATATTCAAGAATTGACTCCCAGGACCGAGCTTCGCTCTGTACGATCTTAGCTCAACCCTGCTAACAGATGGCGCTGTGCGGTTAAAACAGGGATAACGAATTTTCCTAGACATGATATCATTTTTCGCCCTTGAAAATCCTCGTATAGTAAATTTCATCGAAATTATTAAAGCCGTTTTCGATAAACCGATTACAAATCAAGTCAAATGCAGGCTTTAAAACCGTTTGACTCATGATTATAAAAAACTTTTACTATGGTATCTACAGTGGAAATAATGTGGCTGATTAGAATGACAGAGCGATGTGTAAGATATTGAAGCGACAGAGACACGTATCGCTCCATCCTGCTCTTACGCATAGAGCTCTGTCCAGCTGTCATTCCAATCAAGCTACGACACTAAAATTCCAAATAAAAACTTGCCGTTTGCAAGGTTTTCGAAAAAAAAACACGAAGGTTACTTTGTTTAAAGCATACTGCCAGGCCTTCTACGCACCTGCAGCCTATGGGTCAACTATACATAGAAAGCTCTGAGCTCTCTCAGAGTTCTTTAAAGGGTGTAAGGGACGGTGTACCGAAAACTGAAAGGGCGTGTTCAGTCAACGAAACTGAACAACTTTCCCAAAGAAACATATGTAGGGAAATGAAAAAAAAAAGACTTCTCCATACAAATTGCCCTAGTTTGTATAGTGAGGTAAAATTTTTTTGTCATTTCTCAACATTGTTTCTTTGGGAAAGTTGTTCAGTTTCGTTGACTGAGCACGTCATTTCAGTTGTCGGTACACCGTCCATTACATCCTGTATAATAATATATTCAGGATGCTGTTGCGGCTGCCACGTTTTTGCAGCGCATCGTCCACACGTTGATGGCTTTTCTGCCATAATGCGAAAGAGAGTGGCTTCACTGATGCGCAGGGTGCGTGACAGTGGCAACAGTCTCCTGAGTATAGTAGCGGGTATGTTGCAGGGTCCTGCACTGGACCACAGTAAATATATAAGCTAAAGCAGTATGGAAACTCCTAACAAACGGCCAAAACTGGCGCACTCACACATGCGCACACCGCTACAGGAAAATAAGCAGTTTTTGCGCTGAAGTTAGTCGTGGGTGCCTAAACCATAATACAAAAATAATAATAATAATAATAGGTACATAATATAGGGTCCCTATAAGTATGTATCTGTCCTTGTGCGATAAAAGGCGACTAAGTATCTTAATCTGCCCTTGTGTCATAAAAGGCGACTAAGTGTCTTAATCTACCCTTGCGTGATAAAAGGCGACTAAGTGTCTTCATCTGCCCTTGTGTCATAAAAGGCGACTAAGTGTCTTTAAAATTGTCCCCCCATACAAAACGCACTATCGGCTGACGTAGTTTCTAATGCTTAATGGACATAAAAATTCTGCCAAACAATGAACAAGTCCCAGAAGATGGTTTTTCTCAAGCGGAAGTATTATACGCAAAATCTGAAAAGGAAAAGGGAATAATTCGAAAAAGAATAAGAAACGCAAGGGTTTCAAATGCTCTTACTGTAAGAAACAAGGCCACCGAACAGTTGACTGTAGAAAATGGATTGCAGATTCAAGACCTCAATTGGAATCTACCTCAGCAGAACATTACGGCAATGACTGTGAACATTGCTGAAGGGTTTGGCGGAATTGACCATGCAAATTAGTATGTGGACAACGGAGCGACGTCTCACATTACCAATCGTGGGGAAAATTTTAAAGCTACTACTTTCAAAGAAACAATGGTTAGCAATGGACAGTGAGATTAATTCACTTAAAAATATTGAGATTTGGGAGTTAGTAAACCTACCCAAAGGATCAAAAGCCATTCCCTGCAAATGGATTGTCAAAATCAAGACAAATGCTAATGGATTATTTGATAAATACAAAGCACGTCTTGTGATCAAAGGCTGTTCACAGAAAGAAGGATTAGACTTATGAAACTTTCAGCCCTGTTGCACAGTTAAGCACTATCAGAGCTCTACTCAGTATTTCTGCTCGGGAAAGCCTTGTACTTTCTCAATTCGATATTTCCGATACCTTGGAATTTACATGAAGCCACCTGAAGGATATCCCAGTAATAGCAAAGTTTGACGACTTAAACTAAGTTTATACGCATAAAAACAAGCACTTTGAACATTACGATTACAGAGTATATCCCTAAGATTGTATTTAAATAATTTGATAGTGATGCCTGTTTGGTTAAAAGAGGGGAGGGGAAGAGCAAGCTGTTGCTAGCGTTATACGTTGATGACGGACTTCTAGCAGCCGCCGTCAGTAAAGAGGCTGAAAAGTTCTTAAACTAAATTTGGACAACCCAACTCCAGATGATGTCCTATCTTATGCTACATAAAAGGCACTGCCGATTTTTGAATCATTTATAAAGGCTCTCACAACAGTAAAGGACTGATTTTAAAACGACGCCGACCATTTAGGTGATGGATGAATCTACTGGAAGGATGACAAATGACATTATTTGCATAAAATGCTGAAAGTCAAAGCAAGACAGTTTTTTTTTACATTTTCTACAAATTCCAAAACTACTAAACATGTCACTAAATAAAACAAGTCAAAATTATTCGTCAAAATACAAAGGTACATTGCGCTTCTCGTACAGCTGAGACTGTGATGGCCGCGTGGGTCCACCGTGACACCGCAGGGACAGCGATGTGGTTCGCAAACCGTACAGCCCAACCTCAGCGCCACTGCCACCCGTGACGAGGTATCATCGAGATGTGTGCCAAGCTGAGGCGAAAGTAGGGCTTGGAGCCAGGCACCTGCTTTGGGGCACGTTGCTGCGTTTATTCGCGGCATATTTATGCCCGTAAGTGATTCGGACAACCCCGAGAGACAAAACTTAGCACTCAAGTCATCCCAGGCTCTCTGTGATGCGGGTTTTTCAAGGGGCTGGACACCAGGATACGTCGTCGACCAAGCCGCCAAGCCTTTGCCTTGATATGGGATGCTGCATCCGCCGCCGAGACAGTTAACTGTAGGTAGCATTATCGTCGTTAGCGCGCTTTTGCTAGGTCTGTGATTATCGTCAACTGAGGCATAAATTGTAGCTGTCAGTGAAGCTGCCAGAGAAATATTGTGGCTAAAAAGAATAGTTGTTTCCATGGAAGGACACCGAAAACAAAACTACCCAAACTGTTTTTAGGGTTCCGTACCTCAAAAGAAAAAAACGGAACCCTTATAGGATCACTTTGTTGTCCGTCTGTCTGTCTGTCTGTCTGTCAAGACCCTTTATCTCACGAACGGGTGAAGGGATCAGGTTGAAATTAATACCATATATTAGGATCCATGAACCACACAAGATCTGAAAATTTAAATTTTTTACAACGACGCAATCAAAAGATATGGCATTTTATGTCCTCATCTCCATACATTTATTAAAAAATGCAAAACCTACAGGGTACTTCCCGTTGACCTAAAATTATGAAATTTGGTAAGAAGCTAGGTCTCACAGTACAAATAATGGGAAAAGTCTGAAATCATTAAATATTACAACTTTTCTCACAACTAATGGTAACCAATTGTGGTGAGCTCCCCTTTTCAAGAACATTCATATAAGAGAGGGGTCAAGTTGGATGGTCGCTGAGGCGATTTTTGTTTTAGTTCTATTTAAAAACGGGAACACTTACAAACTTGAAAATTGGTGTGTTTATAGTGCATAAGCTATAAAATAATAACAAATAATAAAATTTGGTCAAGCGCGTGTCGGACTCAAAAAATCTAGCACATTAACTTACTGAAATTTCAACTAATACAATTATGTTTATGTGGTGGTACGGAACCCTCAGTGCGCGAGTCCGACTCGTACTTGGCCGGCTTTTTTTTTTGGATAACGAAGCAGCCATATGACTATCGCATGATCTTCCATGTGAACGACTATTCAACTCAGGCATTTCTTTGTCCGTGAGTGCGTCCTATCGAAGGAACTAACTGTTGAGAAGATTGAAGCGAAAGATAACAAAGCCACTCTTCAGACCACGACTGAACAGACTAATAAAACAAATTGGCTTTTTTGAGTGTTAAGAGGTTCCACAGGATATTGGCGAACTCGCGATAATAATTTCTTTACTTCGACATTGGAAAAACACCACTTGTAATGAGATGTGATGCCATTAAAATAAATATCTATTATTATGTGCTGTGTTCCAAATTGTACAAACGCTGCTAAAAGCGTATACAGTACTGACGGACGGTCCAAATTGATTTTGCTATCACTGCTTTAATGGCTCTAGTCAATTTGGAATGGATTTAAGCGCGCTCACGTGTTCATCTGTCAAAATGTCAGTTCTGTTTTTATTTTCTTTAACAAAGCCTAAGCTAATCCCACAAAAATCTTGAGAAACGTCAGCTGGCTGCAAATGTGTGGGAATTTATATGCGTCGAATCGATTTTGACATTAGCGCTTTCACTGCTCCACCTATTTGACTAAAGCACCATTGGCAGAATCACCGCAAGTGGCGGTGGAGCCATAAACATTCAAAAATTGAATTGAATTGACTAAAGCACCGATAGCAGAAACGATGACGTCATCAATGACGTAAGGCGGTGAACGAGCGAGTGCTTTAGAGCACGCTTTAGGTCAATTTGGACCGACTTAAGCGCGCTCACAGTGCTCTAAAGCAGTCTGTTAGCGCAAAATGGAACGCACAGATGGTCTAGTGACCACTTGAACCGCCAAAACCTGGCCAAAACAAACAGCTGTCACTTTTCGCCGAACATTCGACCAAAATTTTCGTTTACTTTGATATTATTCTATTTAAGAGTATCATATTCCATGCAATTGTTGTGAATAAAAGTGATTTAAGCAAGGATATCGCGTGAGAATTGATAAATAATGGCTAAAGTCCACTTAACCAACGTCGTAGTACTAGACAATCCGAGTCCATTTCTAAACCCTTTCCAATTCCAACTTACCTTCGAATGCATAGAAGAATTAAAAGAAGATTTATTATGGAAGATGATATACGTCGGTTCAGCAGAAACGGAAGAACATGACCAGGTGTTAGACACAATATACGTAGGACCAATACCAGAAGGCAGACACATGTTTGTTTTTCAAGCTCCATCGCCAGACGTGACGCGTATACCTGATAGCGAGGCTTTAGGAGTGACAGTAGTACTGTTGACTGCCTCATACAGAGGCCAGGAGTTTATTAGAGTAGGTTATTACCTATGTAACGAATATAGTCGATCTGAGCCGGAGTTACGGGAGAATCCACCGGCGAAGCCCCAGTTTGACAAAGTCGTAAGAAGTATATTCGCTTCAGAGCCCAGACTGACTAGATTCAAGATCAATTGGGCTGAAGCTGATGCTGCAGCAGCTACGGACTCTGGAGATGGTAACCTGGAAACCACACATACCCCGAGTAATGACTGGTGTGATGCATCTTTCAATGCAGACAGCCAGATCAGTGGGATAGAGTATCAAGACAGTTCGAGTGGTTCGACAATAGTGATAGCTCTGACAGACGTTCCTGTCCCATCGAAGTTCTGAGGTAATTTTCAGAATTTTTTTATTTTATTCGGGAAGTTTTTATTAATTTTGGCTTATGCACGTTGGGGGCCCCTTATAATTGATACGGCAGATACGGCAGTAGCTACGCCCCTGTTACCCTACCTAGGCTTATTCCAATTTTACAAATGGTTGTTATGGAGTCTGCTACCTAAGCCAGGGGATTCAACTTGGGTTACTGGTTTTTACACATCTGACCTCCACTACCCAGAGGGCAAATCAGACCCAAATTAGATAAGGCTTGGTTGTCAAAGTTTTCAATCCACTAAATGGCCTCTGACTATGATATACAACGACTGTTATTGGCAATACTCGGAACCAACAGCTTAACATGCTTTCTAATGCACATAAATACTCTTGTTTCATACAATAAGATTGTTTATAATTGAATATTTATTATTATTATTTACGTTTAGTAGTTTTACTTCTCTCCGAAGAGGTATGTTATGGCACGGGCCGAAGCCAAGTGCATTAGTCTTGAGACAAAAACTTCCTGACGATCCTGCATGTATTTAGCACAACGGCCTTCTGTAAAAGTGTATAAATGAGTGGATGGATGCTGAGTGTTTCGAGGCTAGAATGAAGAGTTTTTGGAATGACGCCGGTAGAGGAGAGGACGATCGGGACGGTCCTGACAGTGCGAACTTGCCATTGTGATTTAATCTCAACGGCAAGGTCTGTGTATTTAGCAATTTTTTGTGTGTGGGTGTTTAAAAGGTTGTGTGTATTACATACTGCGATATCTATTAAGTAAACTATCTTCTCGGTCTTGTCTAATAATGTTATGTCCGGTCTATTGAAATGCACTGTCTTGTCTGTCATGATCGTCCTATCCCAGTAAATTTTGTGTTTATCGTTTTCTAGGATGGTTTCTGGAGTATATTTATAATATGGAAGTTTTTGTGATATCAGTTTGTGTTTGAAGGCTAGGTGTTGGTGAACTATTGCAGCTACTTGGTCATGTCTATGTTTGTAATCAGTCTGAACTATGGCTTTACAACTTCCTGTTATGTGTTGGATAGTATTATTATTATTATTATCATTGAGCAGGCAGGCAGTCGATATACAACTGATAATGCCTGTATCCAGTTAACTAGTGTGCTTTCTTTTTCTTAATTTCTATTATATGTTTGTCTAGTTTGTTCTTAAAAATGTTGACATTTGGTGCTGAGACTACTTCTTCGGGCAGTTTATTCCATGGGTTGACGACTCTATTAGCAAAGAAGTTTCTGTGAGGATTGTTGTGGGAGAGACAGGTTTCTAGTTTCAAGTGGTGACCTCTTAGACGGGTATTATTGTCCTTTCTGAACATTGTCTGGAGATTTTTCAGATTGTAGTGGCCGTTTAAGATTTTATAGGTTTCTATAAGGTCTCCACGCTCCCGTCGCTCTTTGAGGGTGCATAACTTCAGTGCTTCTAGTCTGTCATCGTATGGTAGTCTCTTTAATTGTCTTGGTATTTTGGTGAAGCTGCGCTGTACTTTCTCCAATAATTGACAAAATACGGGCTCCAAGCCTGAAAAGCATACTCCAGTATTGGTCTTATGTATGTCTTGTGTATATTCAGCAACATGTCTGGAGTAAGAATTCCAAAGGCTTTTCGGATAAGATAGATAAAGCTTTTTGCTCTCTTCGTGATTGTGCAAATTTGATCTTCCCACTTAAGGTTATCCGTGATAATAACACCCAAGTCAGTTTGCTCTTTGACTGCTCGCAGTTCTACTCCATTCATCTTATATTTTAAGTATGGGTTTCTATTACCTATGTGGAGTGTGGTACATTTGTCAGCATTAAGGTTTATGAGCCATTCTTTTGACCAGTTCGCTATTGCATCTAGGTCTCTTTGCAGACTGTCGTAATCAGTGAGTGGGTTTCCAAAAATCTTGGTGTCGTCAGCAAAAATGCTGACATTGCATTTCAGGCAATGTGGCAGGTCAAATGTATAAATAATATACAGAACGGGGCCCAGGACAGAGCCTTGTGGCACACCACTATGTATTTCTCTTTCTTCAGACATAGTATCGCCGACTCGAACTCGCAGTGTTCTGTTTCGCAGGAAGGCCTCGATCCATTCTAACAGTTTTCCTCGTATACCTATGTGTTCTAGTTTGTGTAGAAGCCTTGTAGTGGGTACTTTGTCAAATGCCTTTTCATAGTCTAGGTATATGACGTCTACAGGTTCTCTTTTGTTGAAACTATCAGTCCAGGATGCTAGGCAAGATAATAGATTTGATACAGTCGAACGGTGAGGGCAGAAGCCATGTTGCTGGTCACTAATTATTTCATGTGTATGCAGAAATTCTCTTATATGCCGAACTATAACTTTTTCCATTATTTTGCATACTACACTGGTCAGGCTTATAGGTCTGTAATTTGACGGTTCCAGTTTACTTCCTTTCTTGAAAATTGGTGTTACTGATGCAGTTTTCCACAACGGTGGCAGGAGTCCAGTATAAGTCTGCATTAAAACTGATAATGTCTCTGCAAGGTTGCATTTCTGTATTACTGTTACAGGGATTTCGTCTGGTCCTGGTGCAGAGTCTGGTTTCATTTCTTTAACAGCTTGTTGAATTTTTGACACTGAGAAAGTAACATCTGTTATACTTTCCTGTATTCGAGTGCATGGGTCCAAAACAGGTAGTTGGCCCTGTGGTTCCTTTTGAAACACTCCTGCAAACTGATCAGCAAATGCCTCTGAAATCTCACAAGCTTGCGAAACTATTTGTCCATGTTTATTGCGTAAAACAGAGGGCGTGTTGACTTTCGACGTAACTTGTTGCCTTATGTACGAGTGAAAGCGCTTTGGTCCAGCTCGAAGATCTTTTTCAAAATGGATGCGTGATCTTTTGCTTTGATTAGACAGTTTGTTATTAATTTTTCTATACTCTTTGTAAGTTGTGTCCAAGCCTGTTAACATGTATCTGTTCCAGAGTATTAGTTTTTGTTTAATTAAGTCTTGGGTTTCTTTCGTTATCCATTGTATTACGTAAAGTAAATTTTTAATTGTTTAACATGGAAGTAACATGATAGGGCCAAAGGTAATTAATGAATGTACTGGCAAAGCTTTTCCTAAAATCGGTCAGGAATGTGTGGATCCTTCTGAAATCAGATAATGTGTTAATGTGTAGAGCAATTGGATGTCCGATATCAGATATCCAATTGCACTACACATTATCCGATTTCATTCAATTAATTAGAAGATTGGATGATCAGAAAGGTATGTTTGCATCCTCCTTTCAGTTAAAACAGTACTAATTGGGTATAAGTAATAATTGTGTTTGTATGAGTAACTATACATCTTGTGTTGAACTGAAGATTTCCTTTGGCAGGATTGGTCCTTAAGATCTAAGGATGGATTGATTGAGATTTTTGTAGTAAGTTTTTTGGTGGGGTCTTCATCAGCTAAGCAAGTTTGATATCATTTTCGTATAATGCTAAAGGATTTCATATGTGGATTCACATTTGCATCGTTCAAGAGTAAAAAGGCATAAATAAAAAAAATATCTTTTTCACTTGGCTTTCTTTAACAGAAAAAGAAATCATAACTTTCACATCACTAGGAATAGGAATATCTAAACGAGCAATATTTATATATAATATATTTGTTGAAAACGCCTCTTAACGATTTTGATGAAATTTACCATATACGGGGGGTTTCGCGAGTGAAAAATCGATCTAGCTAGGTCTTATGTCTGGGAAAATTCGTTTTCCCCGTGTTTTAAGCATTTTTTTAAAATACACGTTTGAGACAGAAACCGACAGCGCCATCTGTTGGCGGGTAGCATAGCTGCTCACCCGATGATATTTTAATGTTGAGGCGGGTATTACAGAGCGAAGCTCGGTCGACCAAGTACTTTTAATAATAAAAAATCAGGAGCCCTATTCAAATCAAATCAAATCAAAATCGTTTATTCATTGTTGGATATTAAAATCTCTTAATGACGTCAGCTAAACTACATCGCTTCACAAACAATGTGGCGCCATTGTGGGAAAAAAAAGAAGCGACAATAAAAACCCACGCGCTCTTTTAAATATGTTTGAATGTACAAGGTTGATATACAACATACATAGGTCAGTTTTAATTTTGAATTAGCCTGTTAGAACCGTAGTCTAATCCCATGGATTTTTCTCTTCTAGATAATCTGATATTTTATAATAACCCTTCTTACATAATTTCTGCTTGATTACAGTTTTGAATTTATCTAACGGTAAACTTTCAATATCAGTGGGTACCTTATTATAGAAGCGTATACATTGACCTTTATATGTTTTACTAATTTTGTGAATACGGCTGACATGAGAAGCAAGTTGATTCTTGTTTCTTATGTTGACACTGTGCCTGTCACAATTTTTATCAAAAATATGTATATTCCGTTTAGCATATATTAAATTCTCATAAATGTATTGCGACACAAAAGTCAAAATGTTGATTTCTTTAAATTTATTTCGAAGAGATTCTCTAGGCTTCATTTTATAAATTGCACGAACAGCTCGCTTTTGTAGTAAAAAAATGCTGTTTGCATCCGCAGCATGACCCCATAACAAAAGGCCATATGACATGAGACTATGGAAATAACTGAAGTAGACTAACCTCGCGGTGTCTACATCCGTCAGAGCTCTTATTCTTTTCACTGCGTATGCTGCAGAACTAAGTCTGTTCGACAATTTATTAATATGCGGTCCCCATTGTAATTTGTTGTCTAAGGTAATACCTAGGAACACAGCTGATTCCACAAGACTCAATTTATCGTTTTTCACTAATAGGCTTGTAGCAGTTGGCTTTACATTAGGCAAAACAAATTTAACACACTTAGTTTTCTTTTCGTTAAGTAAAAGATTATTTACGGTGACCCACTCAACTACATTAGAGATTGTACTATTTACGTCGTCAAAATTTGATTGTTGTCTTTTGACTTTAAAAATCAAAGACGTATCATCTGCAAACAGTACTATCTCATTCTTGTCCTTTACAAGGTTTGGCAAATCGTTAATGTAGACAATGAACAGGAATGGTCCCAGGATTGAGCCTTGTGGAACGCCCATACAAATTTTTGATCCTAGTGACCTTTTCCCATTTACATCAACCTTCTGGATCCTTTCACTTAGATACGACTCCAGAAGGCTTAGAGCCTGGTCTCTAATTCCATAATGGTGTATTATTATTTTATATTAAAATGAAAGAAAAGTGTATCTTGTTTAGTTGATTTAAAAAATTCCTCATCATCACATCCCATGAAACGTCCACTACAGGACAGGGAACTACCATCAAAATTCCACCTTTTGCTGAAATAGGGGAGGGGAAGTACCCTAGTCACTATGCTTGTTAGCGTATCGGCTGGCACCATGGACTGCAGTTGTTGGTGACCGCAGAATGTACGATGATACGATACACAGAAGGATGCTTCTGCCCATCCTCTAGTTCATTAACCCTTAGTCGCCTCTTACGACACCCACGTGTAGAGATGGGTTGGTACTATTCTTTGCTGGCACCACATGGGGCAAAAGAAGAACACCTAGATGAAATAAAATATAAAAAACCGGTCAGGTGCGAGTTGGACTCGTCAGCCGAGTGTTTCAATACAGGGTGTTAGGAAAACTACCGATTTCCTTTAAACCACATGTTCTAAAGTAGAATAAAGAACAATAAGAATGTTTAAACAATAAAGAAAGAATAAAAAAATAATATTAAAACTTAATTAGTAAATTTTTAGGACCGCAAAACTAAGTTTGTTTGTAAAGGTTTTTGAAAATTTCTAAAAAACTGTGCTACTTAGAAAGATCGTTTTTGTTGTTGTTACATTTACATTAACCTCTATCGATTTAATTAATTCAGATTTTTCGTTTTGTTTGTATTTTCATAAGAAGTCGTAAAAAAATACACAAGTAAAGCCCTTTTATTGATACCCACTTGTCATAGTTACGACAATAAAAAATTTTGTATGTTGTGTTTTCGCAAAAGGAGTTGTCCCTTTTCATTTTGGTTTGTCTGTCTGTCAGTGGGCTGTATCTCAGTTGAAATTTTCAGACATTATATATTTCTTTTGCCGCTGAACAACAAATTATAAAAATAAAAAAATTAAGGGAGCCAATAAGAGTAAACTTTTATTGGCCAACAGGAGCGAAGTTCAATTGTTTCTACACGGTTACTATGGTCTTTGTTTGTACACGGTTAGTTATTGTCCCGAGGTACACAGATTCCGTGGCCAGTCATTATTTGATCGATACAAGAAAGGCCGGCCCAGTATTGTACGGCCTGGAATGACCGCCCTCGGAATTCGTGTACAATGGATCTCAACTCCCTGGCCGTGCAATCCGCGGCCGGACATTACTTGTACGGGCTCGTAATGCCCAGTCAAGAACGTATGACCGTGGACCTCGGAATCCGAAACCAGATTGTTGGCTTCGTATTCCACGGTTATACAATTGGTGGACGTATTTATTCCGGGCACTCAAAAAATTTATCTAGCAGTCTCATTTCTTTAAAAAAATGCGGTTCGGAAATCTTACAGCGCCATCTGTTATTGGGCTTTGATTAAGATTATAATTTGTACCCAGGTACTTTTCCATAAGTCAAAGTCAAAATCGTTTATTCATTGTTGGATACACATTAAAATCTCTTAATGACGTCAGCTAAACTACATCGCTTCACAAACAATGTGACGCCATAATCTGTTATAAGCAACTTCCACGAGTCACGCCTGATTCTATTGACGTTTCGTTTTCCAGACTACTTAGGACGTGCCGTCGAGGAGCTAGTGTCGGTGATGACAGAGGAGCAAGCAGCGCAGAGCGCCGGCGCACGCGCACCCCCGCACTACTCCAGCGGTAACCAGCAACCGCCAACCTCAACCTCATCTCAGCAACCCAAAGAGGACCACAAGCCCTAGCCTAGCTTCGTCCGTCCAACAGCCTCACCATAAAGCTGATCATACAATGCTTTTATAAAAAAAATATTGTGAATTTTCAAGTCTTACTACCGAAGACTAGTCTATTTTCTTCCGGAAAGATGTTTATCATTAGTATAATCTCTGGGCTTCGGTAGAAAAACCAATGAAAATTCAAGTTTTTTAACATCTCATGATTATATGATTCTCATATTTAAGCAGCATAGCACGAGAATCTTAAACTAACAGTTTTGTGCTATAATCCGGCGTTGCAATTATTAGTTTCATCTTTTTCCGGAAACCGTGCTATAAATGAACAGGTTAGACATTGACGTAAAAAACAATGGACTTGAAAAAATATAGCACTAAAAGTGGCACAACACGAACTTTCTTTAAACCTATATTTGATTTTAAAAAGTATTTCACTATCTGATAAAATTTGTCACCCTGCCTATAAACATAGATATTTATAAAGGTATGTAGACGACAGACGATTTTGCGGTTTGTATCACTTTCGATTCGCATATTTTTGAGCGCGCTTGCGAAGTCCATAAATTAATACGTCAGTGAGGTTAACACTGAAGTCACTCGAGATTGTGTATTCTTATATTGAATTTGAAAATTGTTGCCTACGCGCAAACTACCCAACTGATTTACTTCTCATTTGCATTCCAAATTGTATCTCGTATGATCTCTTTACTGTGCGTTTGGTGCGGCGGATAATAAGCTCAGCAGACGAAATCACAAAATACGCCAGTGCTGTCAGTACTGCAAAATTTTTCGATAACATCTAGTAGAATGCTTTTCGTATAAAAGGAAGATAGGTAAGCGATATCTCAGGAGTGCGGCTGAAATGTATGGCGCGCTGTACATTTCGCACGCACTTCTGAGCTGTCTGTCGCGTACTTTTACACTGCCACCGACTCTATTCAGGCGGCGGCGTCGCTGTCTTCCATCGCGTTGAGTCAGTTGTAGGGTGACGTTACTAGTTCTCCATTTGGCCACTTAAACGGAAAAGTCGGTGGATCTGTAGTCAGCTTGAAGAAGGTTGAAAAGCAATTTGATTCGAAAGTTTGCTCTGTCTGATAGCTACTTAATTTTAAATGGTTTATAAGTTAGAATTTTTTTTATATAAAATCGATATCTTTTGCAACACGGACAACACTGTCGCATTTTATGTTCTCCCTTCTAGCTGAGCTCTTAACTGGCAGCTTTAAACTAATTTTTGTGACCCAATTGCTCTATCTTTCCCTCGTCCTGGCAACATTTGTCGAGCTCTATCGCTCTATTTAATCTACCTCTTTTCTACTATACAGATTTATTCAAAGAAAAAAATTAAAAACTAATCGACTCATCGCTTTAACTTACTAGAAATTTTCTATTTACGCACTTACTCATCTATTTTTTCTTTTATTAAGTCACTTTATTTTGCGATGTATGGAATAATGGCAAAAAAAATTAAACCACCTGGGTCTTCCAAATTTGGATCTATTTATAGTACCTACGCAGCCTATAGTGTGTACCACTTCTGATAAAAAAAATTATATAGTTTGAAATAATTTTCTGATGATGATTTTCAATGCAATGACAATTGAATATACCACCTTCACACCATTGGCCATAAAGACGATTTTTTTCTCTCTTTTCAAATATATAAAATAAGGTCCAAGTTATAAACGCCATAAACGACTATACACTTTATAATACATAAGCTTTTTACATTTCACCACTTACTAACGGGACTTCTTGGGCACGCTTAACGTTTCTTACCGGTGTGTAAGAGAAGCGACCCAGATGTCACTGACGGCTTCTCGGCTCCACGCAACACGCTGCCTTTGAGGCATCTATTATCACACTCAGGGACCGGAGAGGGTTGAGGCCACTTTAAGAAATATCTTATTTGCATAGACATAACCAGAGATGAAACGATTCCTTTATTTTTTAAAGTTGCAGCACCTCTGCTCTGCAACAACCTTAGACGAAATAATGTAGCTTTAAAACAGCAGTGTGAAAGCAGGACCCTCACGCATAGTTCTGACTGAATAAGGATTTAATTCGGCGTTTCCTAAAAAATAATATATCTCACTCACACGTTTCAACAAAATCGTTACTCTATTCTTATCTTACATTTTGTTGAAACGTTTTGAGAAAGGTCTCATTAGTCTGTCGTGTCATATAAATTAAACAGCAACGTAGGGTCTTGGGTCTTACCGATTTAAACCGGGTTTGTCTTTTCTTTCCCGGGTCCCTGCGTGACGGGCGCCATGCGTGGTAGCCGAGCTCCGACGATTGCCGTATGCAACGCTTATTGTATTGATAAGGGAATGCCATAGTTGCAGTACGAATCGTGATTGAGTCATTCTTTACTTTAGCTCGTTATTCAGTTGTGCGTGCCGTCGCATTGATTAATATCACATGAGAAAGGTTACCTGCCTATCTATCTTGCAAAATTTAAGCTGCATATCGAACCAAACTTAATGGTCTTCCTTCATGATGCTACAGCATACCTCTGAGTGTTTACTGAGAATGTTGCCAGGACGAAACGTACAAATACGTTACCTTGAGCATTTATAAATATCTATTATATTTTAAAGAAACAATGTCAAACTATGAAAATGATAAAATCATTTAGTAAAGTATATTTTTTTTGGTTTGTGCCTAGGGTGTAAAAGAACAACGAAATGAGCAATTCTATTTTCTACTATGCAGATCATTATTAACTTATAGAATGATGACAAAATGACAAGTATGTAGTTGTTTTATTTATCCATGCAAGTATTAAGTCAAAATCCTAGGCGTAAACAAAAAGAAATATTAGGTTTACATATCTCATTAGTACAATATCCATTATACTATCATATCACTTCTTGTAAATTCCCATATCATTTTTGCTGTATATTGTATCTGGCGTTTTGTATACATTTTTAAACGAGAGAAGGGATTATTTAGGCAGCTTGAAACATGTAAGAAGCTGAGAGCTTTAATAGGACACGCTAATTAGCTTAAAAGAGCACGGGAGAGGACCGTTACGACGCGACTTGACGCCACGCCATGGCAGTATTCGGACTTGGCCTATATTTTAGTCAAAATAAACGTTATCTGCTTATAGGAAGCACGTACCCACAGTTTAAGGACACTTCAGAATCAAACTATCGTATTGCGAACTTTGTTGTTGTTACATTATTCAGAAACGCGCTGCGTGTGCGCTTCTGAAGTGTCCTTGAAACGTTGATGTTTAGTTCTTAGATAGATGTCAGAAAATGTTGTATGCCATGTCATTGATAAGGCCGTAGTTAGTATGGATTCGTTAAACAGTTCTGCAAGTAGATCGTAGTAGTAGCCAAACAGTGACTGAGAAGTCAAAGCATAAAATAATTATGTGCATGTTTGTGTATGTTACATATATCAAGTTAATCGAAATATATCATTAGAGGAAAATATAACTAATGGAACTACTTGTACGCAATGTAGAGACGTCTTCTTTACAGTTCCTGGACTCTGTCTGACGTAGTGAACTCTTGTTAGCATCTCCTTGATGTATACTCCATTTAAAATAAGCTGTACTAATGTCACTTGATTTTTATTGAAAAACTAGTATTGTAATATTGAGTTCGTTTAAAGCCCAGTACGGAGAGCTACGTAAAAATATTGAATATGTCGTGATCGTTGTTATTTAAATGTGGTGCCATTTTTAGAGTGGACAGTTTATTAATGTTTTGCAATTATTTGAACTATCAAATATTCTGCAATGAAAGAAAATTTGTATTCCAATAAAATAAATTAGCACTGCTAAATTTTGAGCGAAATAATCGCCTAGCTTATATTATTTTGTGTGTATATTGTGCTATTGATATCATCACGGAATCATTATCCTGATGACCGCCACGAGTGTAATCAGCTCAGCTTATTTTGAACGAAGTGTGCCCATTGTTATTATACTGATACACCCACTATAGGATCCTGCAATCGTACGGGGTGTCTCGTTCTTACGTCCGAGGAGTTAGCGCTTAGCGATCAATGCCTCTCGCGGCTTACTCTGCGCCTAAAGTTGTCTTAAGACGAGAAGAACGTTAGTCGTAGGACATCGGAACGCTTGATCGCTTAGACAGCTCACAGACGACCGACAGGTGTCGGCGACTGCTCGCGACAGTGGCTGGCGAAGGACGAGCGACGTAGTCGTGCGACTCATTATCGCTAAAGTAACGCCATCGCAATGGGCCCTTTGTGACAGCGAGCTTCTATATTTAGGCCCTACTTTCCATCGCCGACCATTATCCCGAGCGTACGCCGACACCTGTCGCTCGTCTGTTAGCACTCTTGTTGGATTTGATATACTGAATGAAAGTAGAACTTGATTTGTAGCAATTGATTTGTTAGACGTAGACGGTCCGTGTCTCTCAGAATGCACAAACCAACGCAACGCGTCTACCTATAGGGCGCTGCTTACCCTTTAGATAAGAATATACATATTAAAGATGACTTTTATACGAATGTTATTGAAGCTAACTCTAGGACTTCCCGGTCAGCCATATCATGATTTTTTTTTATTTACTTACCTATACTTTATGAACGCGGTGTGCTGTAAATTTTTATAACATAGTAACATTTATAATCGAATAACTTTGTAATTTCAGCCACCGTGTTGCTATCTATTCTATAAATGATTATATACTAAAAAAAAATATTATTATTTTGGCATGCGTACCTATATTAAGTTTAAAGCACAATTGTTATGTTAATTAAAAATTTATTAATATTCCTCCTACAGAGGTACACTAATATCGTATTATAATATGATGGGTAGGTTTACTTAAAGAAAAATATTTTATTTGTATCGGCATGATAAGAATAAACATTCAGCATAATATAAACAGTGTTTTATTTCTCAGACTTATGCAAGCATGCTTATGACTTAGCGTATTATGCTGGGTCTACTATTATATATGTGCTGTGTCTACAGCTGGCTGATTGACCGTGTAAGAACCATATTGTGCTCTAAAACACGTCATAGCCAACACAGCCGCCAATTTCAAGTGGGATTGAACAGTTCACGTGTCCCGTACGCTGCAAGAACTAAGATCCCGTCCAGAAACCTTATTTTCGGCGCGAGTTGACTCGCGTGTTGCCGAGATACTCGAGCTACATATATTGCGTCCAGAACATTTTCTTACGCGCGTAGAACGCTGGTAGAAACTGTTCTGGACGCAATACGAGGGCCACACCGAAATGATCGGGAATAGAAAAAAGTACAAAAATAATATAACAATATTTACTTTCATTGTTTTTCGAAGTATTTTCCGTGACAATCGATGCACTTTTGCATTCTATCAAACCAATTATTATAACAGTAATTCCAGTCTGAAGTGGATATAGTCGAAACGGCCGATTTGTAAGCTTCGACTGCCTCTTCTGGGCCTTGAAATCGTTGACCACGTACCATATCTTTAATTCTTGGGAATGTAAAATAATCATTGGGGCTCAAGTCAGGGCTATACGGTGGATGGTCCATTAACTCCACGTTTTCCTGATTTAAAAATGCGATCGTTTTGTGAGCGGTATGTGAGCTCGCATTATCCTGGTGAAGAATGATGCGACGATTCGGATTAATTTTACGAAGTTCTCTTATGACTTCCGGCAAACAAACTATTGTGTACCAATCAGCAGTAACCGTTCTGCGTTCTTGTAAAGGAATCGTAGCCACATGACCAGTTTTCGATACAAACGAAGCGACCATTTTTTTCGACACGCTACGAGAGCGGACAACTTTTGTTGGCTTGACCTCGCCTTCGAAGACCCAAACAGCCGATTGATGTTTTCTTTCGGGCTCATATGAATAAATCCACGATTCATCACCAGAGACGATATTGTAAACTGCATTTGAGCTCCCTCTATTGAACCGTTGCAGAGTAGACCGACACCAATTAACACGAGCCGACTTTTGTTCCTCGGTCAAACGATGGGGCACCCAGCGGGAAACTAACTTCTTGACACCCAGTTAATCATGTAAAATAGTTTGAATCGCTGTCATACCAATGCTGAGAGAAGCCCGAATCTGCTCGCATGTCACATGTCTATCTTCTTTTATTAATTGGCGCACAGCATCGATGTTATCTTGTGTTACCGCTGTTTTTGGTCGACCAGTAGAAGGAACTGTCGTGAGAGAGGAACGTCCACGACGAAACTCAGAATACCAACGATATATAGTAGTTTTACTGGGTGCTTCAAGTTCATAAACAGAAACAAGCTCGGCGAGACATTGTTCTTGAGATAAACCTCGACGAAAGTTGTGAAAAATTATGGCACGGAAATGTTCCCGCGTAAGCTCCATTTTCCCCACTGACTTGTCAAATTCAAATGGCTACCGCTCTTTTCTTTTTTACTTTTTTTAAAATTCGAAAATGGAATTGTGTTTGAAATAATACTACATGTCATAAACCAAAAAGGTTTTAATCTAATTTATTCCTGAGTATTCTATTCCCGATCTTTTCGGTTTGGCCCTCGTATACTCGTATGTAGCTCTAGAATCTCGGCAATGCGCGAGTCTACTCGCGCGTAAAAAAAGGTTCTGGACGGGCCCTAAAGTTCAAACCACGTGGCAGCCGACGAAAGGCGTCGAGGCCGACCAAGGCGCCGATGAACTCTACGCCTTTCGCAATCGCAAGGCTTGGCAACAGAAATTTTGCATGGGCCAGTGGACGGACGGGAGAGAGACGCCTTTGCCTAGCAGTGGGACGCTATAGGCTAAATCCCCAGCCTAAATCCGGATATTTTCCACATACGTGATTCACCTGGGTGTATGTACGACGAGAGACTTTTCTCTTTTTTTTTCGAAGTTCGACCGAAAAGATCTTAAGTTTAATAGTCTAAAATTATGTTCACTATTTCATCAGGACCCTATATACCTATCTTTTTCAATAAGTATCCTATAATTTGAATCCCTTGAAAATAGAAAATTATAATAATACATATATTTTCTTGATATTTTGGTTAAAACTTGTGCAATAGACACTAGGTGGACCACGGGCAATACCCGGCTAAAACATAGGGCTAAAGAAAATAAGATCTCAGTACCTGGGCGACGACCGAACTTCATCTGAAAATATGGGAGTTTATCATCTTCTGAAAATATCATCGGGTGAGCAAGCTATGCTACTCACCAACAGCAGCGCCATCTGTTGTTGAGTAGCATAGCTTGCTCACCCGATACGCTGTAAGTTTCTATCTAAAACGCGGAATTTAGAAAATGCTCAAAAATACTGGGAAAGCTAATTTCCCCAGTCATGAAACCTAGCTAGATCGATGTTTTGCCCCCAAAAACCCCCGTAAATCTAAATCTTAGGGCAACTAAACTATTACTAGTTCGCATAGGATAAGTTTGGCTCTGACGGTTATTTTCTGCGCATGGGTGACAGGCGGATAGCCAATGAACGATTCGCTCGCCTCCCCCCACCTGCCGCGCTCACACCCGCGAATACGTTAGTAGGTATATAATCTAAGCCCGCGATTAATTTTTTGAGTTCTGCGCATTAACGGTCATAGCCAGTTATTTTGTACGACGAATAGTCAATGATGGTATAGTCAAGAGCACATCAAGCTTGACACGTTGAACTATGTATCGTTCTTATTTCAATAGACGCATGGGCTAGAGTCGCACTACGAGTGTCAAGCTTGACCTGTCGTTGACTGTACTCGTTAAGCTAAGGCGAAGGCTATAATTTTGACGGCCTGATCACTCTGAGCCAGATTGGCTGTGCAATACCAAGTTATTGATTGGCAAAGCCTAATCAAGGATTGTGTCTAGTTTTCTCTAGGTTGCAGAGGTCAGATGGCAGTCGCTCTAAGCCAGTGTCCTCGTGATATACCCTAGGTTAATTAAGCCTAGCCTTAGCCAATGATTATGTACTGCTACGGATAAACGACGACGGATAAACTCGCGTTTTATGTAGACGTTTTGATCCTGTACGAGGATCTTTCTGAAGATGCCGTTAATACAAAACGTACCTAGTTATCCGTCGAAGTACATACTTAGTGAACTCACGAGTTGTTTAGTGATAAAATATGGCAATGATGATTGAAAGAAATAAATTTTGACCATTTATTTTATTTTCTGCTAATAATTAAATTAAACATAATAGTAATTTAGGAGTCGTATTGATAAACACCTCAAGTGTGAGATTGCTCTCAAGATGTACCATCAACAAAGTTGGCGCCTGACCACCATTAAGTTTAGTTTCCCGTGCAGTATTGGTTCTCGAGAACATCCGTTGGCTCCGCCTTGCTAGTGTTAAGACACTGAGTGCAAGTTGTAACTGATCAACAATGGACAGATAGACTCTGAAGGACACGAAAAGGTCATAAAACTCATTTTACTACAAAAAGTTAGACATCGGTTGAACACTTGATTAAAAAAAAATCGCACAAAATAAATGGCTATGTCTGTTGATGCGCAGAAGTCGAAAATAAGTCATTTTTGACTTCTTCGCATCAATGACATAGCCAGAGTTATTTTGTACGATTTTTTAATCAAGTGTTCAACAGATGTCTAACTTTTTTGTAGTAAGACGGAAAGTGTTTACTATGGTAAACAAAGTAAAGAGCGGGGCGGGATATGCAAGCGACAAGGTTTACTGATAGAACCTTATCCAAACAAATTATGCATCTCAGACTTGAGAGCGATTTATCAATACAGTCCCTTAGGCCGATATTTCACTGGGACACCACGGTGGCGCGACTGGTTGCGCCACTGGTGTCCATAACTAGACACCAGTAAAGACACCAGAGTCGCCACACCCTGCGGCCACGCCAGTGAATCCTATTCGCCAATACAGTTATCACTTTCGCAATGGCAAACTAATACAAATATTTTTAATTCACACAGCATTTTGGTTATTGGAGAAATAAACTTAAGCCTTAAGTTTACTCTCAATATCCACTTACCACTATTAATCAAATAAGTAACAAAAAACTACAATTAAACACATGACAAGTATAGTATACTATGGGGCTGCAGTGGCACTCCCAGCTCAACATATAGTGTAGAACCATGAAAATTAGTAATTAGCATGTGTATTTGGTTTTATTATGTTTTTGGTTTTATTATAAATTAAAATATTTTACTATTAATTGTAAAATCTATTACCGATCCTTATTTTTCTTAACTGTCATGTACTTAAATGAAGCAGACACATAGTAATCTACCTATTGGTTTATTTCTAAAACCAGAATATATGTATAGCATCACCTACACAGGCTGTCGAGCCCTTTGCAACTAGTTGAGATTATGCTTATACAGCCCTTAGAATTGCCTGTAACCCAATCATTCTGAGTGAAAATACCTTTTTTCATTTACAAATCAGAGCATCCAAAACATAATTTATTTCAATTTCTACAAAAATAGTATTTATGTATATCAATCATCAGTCTATGCTTATTCCTAACATAATTAAAGTATATTATTGAATTCACTTTAGCCTTTATTATAATATTATTAAAATAATTATTAGTGATCATCAATCAGTTTCACATAGAAAAGAACTACTAATCATATTCTGGGTGTAATAGTTAGAGATTATTCCATAACTATTACAGATATAAAAAAACCGGTCAAGTGCGAGTCGGACTCGCGCGCCGAGGGTCCCGATATACCTATAGTATTTTTGGAAGCAATAAAGTCCATTTTCAGGACCGCAAAACTAAATTTGATTGTAAAGGTTTTTTGCAGATTTCTGAAAAACTGTGCTACTTAGAAAGATTGTTTTATTTTTGCTGTAAAGTTTATATACATTTCTGTCAACTGTAATTAATTCAGATTTTTCCTTACTCAAACTTCGGAGATAAGGGGGGGAATGGTATTTTTTTTGACATTTTTCATCATAACTTGAAAACTAAGAAACTTAAAAAAATACAAAAATATATTTTAGAATGTACAAGTAAAGCCCTTTCTTATGATACCCCATTCGACCTAGTAGCGACAATTTGAAATTTGGCCCCCCCTATTTTGGCCCCCTTTACATTAGTAATCATACTTTTTCAAAAAAATTTCATGTGCAATGAAGTTGGGCAACTATATTCTAAAACCATTCCAAATTTCAGGTCGATAGCATTAGTGGTTGCTGAGATATAGAGGTGTGACAGACAGACGGACAGACAGAGCGGCACCATAAGGGTTCCTTTTTTTTACCAGTTTGGTATCGGAACCCTAAAAAACTGATATCGAAAGTATGTTAACTAATGAGTAAAATGACATCAATAACTTTTTTTAAATAAAACGAGAAATATTCATAATTTTGACATTATTACCACTAAATATACTCCCATATATTTAGTAGAAAGGTTTTATTTTCTTTATTTTAAAAAGCTATTTTAGCTTAATAGTGATATTTAAGTAAACTGATTAAAAATAAAATGAGTGAGTGAGACCACCTAAAATTTATCAATTTATTTAAGGAAACAACCTTTCTACTAATCTCATACTAAATGTATGGCAGCATTTAATGTCAAAATTTTAGATACTTCTCGCATTATTTAAAAAAAGTTATTGATGTCATTTTATTCATTACATTAGGTAGGTAACAAACTTTCGATCAGAAGAGAAACCAAGCAATAAAAATAAATACATATTGAATTATGAAAAATATAGTAAAATATATAAAGAAAAGCTTGGTAAACAAGGCTGTAATAAATAAATAAACACTTTCGATATCACATTAAAGTGTTTTGAATGTTTGTAATAGTTACAGAATAATCGTCTCGGCACACTTAACTATTACACCCTGTGCACTACCCTAACTAAAGATCCCAATACAAAAAAATCCTACATTAATTAGGTTGCCTGTCAAAATCGCATTTCTTATATGCATGGCAGTAAGTGAATGCAAAATTAGTATAAGCTGAATCAGCACTATACTACAATACCCTGAAACCAAAGGCCAGTTCTATGTCAAATACTGCTACCGGCTTGCAAAACTGGAAAAAACATAGACGCTACTCCTCACTTTGCTGTAACTCTTGGGTTTCTTCTTTGAAGAGGTGAAATCTTCACCTTGACAACCCCTAAGTTGCAGCAGACTGAAAAGTGGCCACCTATTCTTTTCTAGTTCTCAATAAGTGGAACAAAAAATATTATATAGGTACTTAGACAGACAACTATCACATTAGACAACCTGGTAACAATATCTGACTTCTTATATTAAAATCACATTTCAATCAATAGATATCTAAAAGGAGCAAATATTTTTGCAAAGGGAACCCTATAAGAATGTATTATCAACCAGCGGAGTTACTAAAACAAATTTCTGTTTCATTCCCATTAGACAGTTGGTGCTCGTCTAGTCCAATGGCTGTGTTTGGTAGTTCAGAGTCAGTTTTCGGTTGCGTCTCTTCCGATTCATCTGTCGAGAGGTCGGTCCTAGGCCTCCGGAACAAGAGCACGTGTCGTTCCGGTTTGTGTACCATGAAATGTTGCCAGTTAGGGCTCTGCTGAACACCCAGGTTGCGCCACTCAGTCTCCGTCATAAGATGCTGCCGGGGCACCTGGCAGGCGATGTCCGGCGGCAGAATCACATGCCTAACATAAAATAAGTAATAAATTAGTAATTATTATTTCCATAGAAGCGTGGCAAAGACAAGCCACGCTAAACTAGATAAAGGTAAATAAAATAAACATTACCTGTACTCGTACTTATCGTCATAGTACCGCTCTGAGTATTGAATTTGGTCCGCCGGCATTTTTTCCTAATATACTGGGTAAAATAAGGTTTATAACCGGCGACGATTTTTTCCAAAATTCTTTTTTTTTTTTTTTTTTTCGCTCTTCCTTCAAAGCAGGCTAAGGTGCAACACCATACCGCCTTGTCATTTGTATAGTTATTCAAGTAGATGTCGTCTTTGGTATTTTATTAATTTCATTAGTCAAATCCGGTAATATAATGTGTGTCCGTCTACCCAGCAAGCCCAAGCAAGATATGGCCAAGTGGCATACACCAAAATTTTGTGGAAATTTGTGCATTAAAGTCAGATTAGTGCGTCAAAAGTGCCGACACTACGTTTTTTTTTTTTACTATGTATGGGCTTACTCTTGACCTCGATTTAGCTTTGAAGACAGAGATGAGGTCGACGATGGAATGAGCTTGCCCAGAAGAAGCCTATTTACTCGCGACTTAAATAGATTCGGGTTGTAAGAGCTCGGGAACACAGACGCAGGCAGAGAATTCCACTCCTTAGCCGTGCGCATTATAAAGGATGTTTCAAAGCGCCTTGTGCGGATGTGTGGAATATCAACCAAATATGGGTGATATCTTGCGGTGCGTCTGGATTCCCGATGGTAGAAGGGGGATGGCGGAATGAGCTCATGGAGCTCTTGGGCACACTCTTCGAAGTAAAATCTGTAAAAGACCGACAGACATGCAATTTTGCGCCGGTGGGCTAGGATGTGAAACTTTGTTTTCACTAGCATCACATCACCAACGAGCTTCTTGGCTCTGCGATCGATCGAAAGTAGAGCGGCTAGTTGGTATTTGGCTGAGCCATCCCAAAGGTGGCAGCAATTCTCCATGCATGATCGGACTTGCGCTTTGTATAAAACTAGGAACTGTCCAGGAGTGAAATACCGCTTAACCTTATTGAGGATACCCAACTTTTTGGCCGCAGTTTGCGCTTTTGACTCAATGTTGGCGCCGAAGTTTAGGTTTGCACACAGCTTCATGCCAAAAAGCTCGAGGCTGTCAGTGACCGGTACAGATGTACCTCGAAAAGTAGGAGCCAGATTGAATGGACTCCTTTTGGCAGTGAACAGATACGCTTGTGTTTTGGTGGCGTTGAAACTTACCAGATTTTTATCACCCCAGTCGGAGACAAGACTTAAGGTTGAGTTTATACGCTCTACCATGGCCTCTCTCGAAGAACGTACGTGATGAAAACTTTGGGAGGCTATAGAGATGTCTCGTCAGCCAACCCATTCTATACAGGAAAAAAACCGGTCAAGTGCGAGTCGGACTCGCGCGCCGAGGGTTCCGATATACCTATAGTATTTTTAGAAGCAATAAAGTCCAGTTTTAGAACCGCAGAACTAAATTTTTTGTAAAGGTTTTTTGAGAGCTATGGAAAGGGCTATGCTCGGAGTCTCTCTGCGAGATCGAATCAGAAATGAGGAGTTCCGCAGAAGAACAAAAGTAACTGACATAGCCCTGAGAGTCGCTAAACTAAAGTGGCAGGTGGCAGGGCACATCGCAAGAAGAACCGATGGCCGATAGGGCGTAAGGGTTCTAGAGTAGCGACCACGTACCGGAAGACGAAGCGTTGGCAGGCCCCCCACAAGGTGGACCGACGATCTGGTCAAGGTCGCGGGAAGCCGCTGGATACGAGCAGCGCAGGACCGGTCTTCATGGAGATCTTTAGGGGAGGCCTATGTCCAGCAGTGGACGTCTTTCGGCTGATATGATGATGATGATGATGAAAGGCTTTTTGCTGATTTCTAAAAAACTGTGCAACTTAGAAAGATCGTTTTATTTTTGCTGTAATATTTACATAAACTTCTATCGGTGATTAATTCATATTTTTCCTTTCACAAACTTCGGTGGTATATATTAATTGGTATTTTTCATCACAACTCGAAAACTAAGAGTCGTAAAAAAATACAAAAATATATTTTAGAATTTAAAGTAAAGCCCTGCACGTAAAGCCCTTTCATATGATACACTCACTCGACTTAGTTACAACAATTTGAAATTTTGCCCCCCTATTTGGGCCCCCTTTACAGTAATAATCAGGGGAGTCAATTCTTGAAAATCAAGATTTTGGTGTATGCCACTTGGCCATATCTCTCTTGGGCTTGCTGGGGAGACGGACACTACGGATTCCGAGGGCGGTCACTTGGCTTCGTATTCCGCGGTCGGACAAGGTCGTACATTCCGATTTCCAGCTTGGGTTTACCGTACCGAATCGACTTAATCGATTATATCGATTATTATTATTCTTCAATCTTATCGATTAGATCGATACTATCGGCATAATCGATTCTATCTAAGAATTGTTTAAGATAGTATTGCAAGTCCTTGTTTATTATATAACCTAATCGATTGAAAGAATCGACATGAATCTAAGTCAACCACAACTTTACCCTCATTACCAAGATAATAAAAATAGTAGCTAGATGTCAAGAGGAAGCCTATGCGGTAAGCAGGGACTAGATAAGGACTACACGTACATAGGTCGATTGTATCGATTACGTACATATAATCGATTTAGTTTTGGAATAATTACAATCGATATAATCGATTCAATCGTATATAAGTACACCCAACAGCACGTCAATAGAAACATATTGAACTTTATGGAATGGTAATAGAGATGCAAATGTTTTATTTAACTTCCTATATCAAAATATTTACAGAGAAATATTTTTAACGAAGATTTCTTCCTACATAAGTAGATACTTTTTAAATTTTGCAAAAGATAGGTACGATTTTAGCTTTACCTAGAATTTGTTCACAATTTTGCGACTATACCAAATTTTTTTTAGCATGGCAAAAGCTTACCAACACATTTTGCAGCTATATCATGGCTATTGTGCTCCATGATTAATCGTAGGTAATCAGCTAAAGCTGTCAGAAAAAACAAGTTTGTAAAACAATGTTATTTTTTCGGTCAAATGTACTCTGGTTCGTCTGGTTCGTGGTAGTTTGTCTGGTTCTATGGCTGCAAAATGTGTTGGTAAGCGTTTGCCATCTAAAACAATTTAAGATATATCAATAAAATTTTTGTTTCTGCACCGGTTCCTCAGTGACCGCACTTTTGCTTCTACTAAAGAGTAAGTAGAAACAGAGAGTCCGAATTCAGTACAGCTGTGGTACAGCTTGTGTAGAAGTTTGGCTCTGACTGTTATTTTCTGCGCATGGGTAACAGGCGGAAAGCCAATGAACGATTCGCACGCCTCCTGCCACCTGCCGTGCTCACCCGCGTGACTCATTATTTGACTTCTGCGCATTAACGGTCACATCCTGAGTTATTTTGTGACTTATAGGTTTATAAAGCCCGGTGTACACTAGAACGGTGCTGACCGTTATCAATAAGCAGAACTCAAAAAATGAGTCGGGGAACGAGGCAAGGAGGTCATCTATTCGAAAATCGCTGATTGGTTCGTCAATAAAGGCGAACAAAATAGCTGTTTTCTCCAAGAGACTTTCGTAGCGGGTAAAAATGGGATTTAAAATTCGAACATGAATTTAGGTCCACCATAGCACACCATACAATATTTTAGGTAAACCATAGCACAGTAAAGAGATGGGCCATCTCTTTACTGTGACCATAGAATTCGAACAAAAATATTGTATGAAAAATGATACTGGCCGGTTGTATTTTTAATATATATTTTTTTAAATTTATTACGGCATTGGAAACAAGGCCATCTGGCTAATCAAATAACAAAACATCTTATAACTTCTAATTACCTACGTCTAAATAAGCGAAAAAACAACTTTAAATTAAATTACATAACTTAAGTAATATAATGATAGAATTACTATACAATAACATCAATTTGACAATAAACAACAAATCAAATAAACAAATCAAATCAACTCAAATCAAATCAAATAAACAACTAAATCATCAGCATAAAAAGAATATTTTACATAAGAAGGAATATGCTTCATAAAGTCAACTAGACTGAGAATAAAAATGAGAGGCGAAATCACTGAACCTTGTGGAGTGCCACTATAAGTGAATTTAGAACCATACATTTTTTTATTTATTTTCAAAGTCAAACTGCGACCATTAAAAAAATTAAAAATCCAGGATAAAACTTTTCCAGGCAAACCCAACTTCGATAAACTTTTAATAAGATAGTTATGGTTTATGTTATCAAATGCTCCCTTTATATATAAAAGACGGCTAAGGTAATTCTATTATTTCTCATGTTGTTTTTAATATCACCTATCAAGCACCTCAAATTGTACATAGTACTTTTGCCTTTACGAAACCCGAATGAAAATCTGGTATCAATGAATTAGATTCAACATACCATTCTAAACGATTTTTTAACATAGTCTCGAAGTATTTAGCTAAACAAGAGGTCAAAGATATGTATCGATAAGCGTCCAAGCTATTACGATCTTTATTAGGTTTGGGAATTGGTACAACAATTTGCTGTTTCCATATAGGCGGAATACAATTTTGACTCCACAAATTATTAAAAATATTTAAAAGAAGCTTTTGTGTGTCTTCGGGTAAATTTTTAATCAATCTACGAGTATATGGTACGTAGTCAGGGCCAGGAGAATTTATTTCAGCTAAGCATTCTGTTAAAGAACTAACGTCCGTTGTATCTAAACAAAAATTGGGCGTCTGTTGATGAGCAATGGGAGCAGAATCTGAATGTCTTTGAGAGGAATTGCTAGAACTGTAAAGCACACCTATGTGCACAGGGAAATTATTGATACTAATAGGATAGTCATGAAGAACAGAGAAAGTGCAAGAAGAACTTACCAACGGTGAAGCTAAAGTCAAATCTAACACGTTGCCTTCTTGGCCAAAAGGTGGCAATGTAGTAATATTGTGATCATTTAAACATACTAAGTTTACGTTATCTGTGAAGGAATGAATATCATTACCTCTTCTTTCGTTTGTTCTCGAACCCCACATAGAGTGATGTGCATCAAATAGTTATTGCTTGTGAACTTGGATAATACCTACTATATCTGATAATTGACGCAATTTGAATTTTCCATTAGGAGGCGGAGGAATATATACACATAAAATATCAAGGCTGAAGGACTGAATCTATCTGAATAGAGAGTAGAATGTTCTGAAAATTATAATCCGAAGGAGTGTCTACAATTTGGAAACCATACTTGTTACTAACAGCTACTGCAACACCTCCGTGAGGGCGATCTGAATCTCGCCTGGCTATAGTGTAACCAGGTAATTGGAATTGTTTATTATGATCTAGCCATGTCTCATTCAATAGTATAATGTCAACTTACACACCAAGACTGGAAATAAAGTACTTAAAATCATCTAACTTATTTAAGATGCTACGAGCATTGAAATGTATAATATTGACCTGCTCAATATCAAAATTGCAATCCATTTTTCATTTGTCATTCTGACAATATCAACCACAGTTTTTGTTAATGTTGTCAGAATTTCATCGTTGTTTAAAAAATCTAAGAGCATAGCTCTTCCTTGGGGAGTTTGGGGAATCTTTAGAGGGGGGGGGGAGGAGGAGTTTTGGTGGCAGCCATAGAGGCATAGCTTGTTTTACCATTGATTTGTTTTTTTATTTCAGCCGTCTTCGCAGACTTCACAGGACAGCTATTGGACACTGCTACATGGGGCCCGCTGCAGTTCACACACTTTTTTGAATCAGGGGTTTCGCATACCTTGAAGAAATGACCGCCGGAACAAATTGAACAAACCTGTTTGCTTCTGCAGGAGCCTCTACTATGACCATTTAACATTGTCTTAACGGTTTGATGTATTCTTTGATGTCAAACCACATGTGGTCAAGGGTTGCATGGTCAGGCAATGACGAACTCAAAAATGTTACCAAAACTGTAGGAGTGGCGACCCATTCACCCTCTGAAGTTTTCCGCGTGAACCTCTTGACTCCAATGACTTCAGCTGATGCCTTCAAATCACTCAATATCTCTTCTTCAGTCAACTCCACTGGAACCTTGATAATCCCCTGTGATTCGAGGTTGTCATAAGGAACCCTAGCAATCCATTTGTTCAATACCAGGAGAGGATTCAAAATAGCGCCCTCGCCTTAAGGTGATCCGTTTTCCATACGAAAATTCAAACGACTTGCATTTTTACGCGGGATATAAAATTCTGTTGAAAAACGAACGAATACTGCTATTTTTAGTTAAATTTTTCGCTAATTAATACAAAAATACAGTTAATGTACTGAAAGTACTATTTTTGTTAGCAATTTTTGGTTCAATATTACGATTGTGGGCGTGCGGTCAAAACTGTACGGTTGTGCTTTGTGTGCATGTGTGAGTGATCGTACTCATGTAAACACGGATTGACGAGAGTAATTGACTTTAGTGGACATATGGAGATATTTTTCTTATCGAAATTATTGTTAGGCGTTGAAGTTGCACGATGAAATTTACGCGAATCAACTTTTTGCACATATATAGTTGGTACTTATTGCATTAAAAAATAAAACATTATATTTGCAGCAGTGGCTCCATCTAGTTGCGTTCGGGGCTAAGCTGGCCGTCACAGATCACCTTAAAAATATTATTTTACAGCCTTGTGATACAATCTACTATTGAGGTTTATTTATTTGGTTTATCTCTTACATCACACTTAGGTCTCAAAAAGTAGTTATCAACGGGTTCGAGTCTAATTCTGTAACAGTTTCTTCCGGTGTGCCCCAAGGATCCATCCTTGGGCCACTACTGTTTGTATTATTTATAAACGATATTGGTGAATGCTTTCAGCATTGTAACTTCCTTTTATATGCTGATGATCTGAAGGTCTACCTAGGTGTCCGTTCATTAACTGATTGCCTTAAATTTCAAAGCGACTTAGACAGATTAACCCAATATTGTATCATAAACAAACTCCATTTAAGCCTACCCAAATGCAATAAAATTACATTTACTAAAAAGTCTTATATTTTTTTTTATGTATCAATAATTCGAGACCTCGGTGTCCTTTTGGATTATCAGCTTCATTTTGACACTCACGTTGATAATATTATTAATAACGCCTTCCGTGTTTTCGGCTTCGTTATGAGAACCTGTCGCGACTTTAAGCTTCCAATAACATTTATTCACCTCTACAAGTCTTTAGTTCGTCCCAATCTTGAATATGCGTCCCAAGTCTGGAACCCTTTCTACAATAAGTATATTGACAGAATTGAAATTGTCCAAAGAAAATTCTACCGCTCTCTGCACTATAGGTGCTTCCGCAAAAAGCTCTCTTATAATAAGTTAAGTACTCCGTCATGTCTCTTCAGTCACGTCGAGTTTTGTTAGACGTTATGTTGTTTTACAAGATTTGCAACAATACACTTGATTGGTCCGCACTCACGAGTTATCTTGCATATAACGTCCCTGTCCGTCCTCAGCGTTCAATCAATCCACAAAAAATATTTTTCACGTGTCCCTGTCAAACTAATGCTGGATTGCGTTCTCCTATGCGCCGGATAGTAACAACCTACAATGATAGATTTATGCATATTGACACATTCTCAACAACACCTAACAGATTTAGGAACTTGGTATTGAAAGAGCTACAAGATTTGTGAACTAGCATTCTACTTTTTAAATTAAGTGAGTTTATATCTGCTTTCGACCTACTTCTTTTACATAATCTGCGAACATTGTAGTTGGCTGTGTATAGACTTAAGTCTGTTTGTATAACTTATTCTTAAAGTAAGCCTTTGTACACTGCTGTTATTTGTTCCAAATAAATAACAATAACATTGTCTACAAAGACTCTTTCGTGAACTCCGGTTTAGGTACTTGATTTTATTTTTCAAGAAGAGACATACTTACCTAGTAGGTACCGTGCACGGACGTAAATAAAGCCGATATCACACCTTCTTTAATTTAGAAACGAATTCGGCATGCATTGCTTGTTGAAGTAAAGATTTGGAATCAACAGAACCAAGCCTTCCAGCAATGGATGCCGAATTCAAAACGGTGAGAAATTACCCTGACAGCATAATACAGTAATTCTATGTAATCAATGTTTGGCCGAAATGAACAAATTAATAAAGTTTTGAAAATTATGTGGGATGATACCTTAAGCCCTAAGGCTTAGGGTGTGGTGTTCAAAACTCATAACTCTCCAGCCTCCTCCACATGACGCGTCACCCCCCCTCACTGTGATATATATTCTATGGTGACATGTGTCCCGTTAACCGGTTTTTTCACTTTTTTGTGAAAACTGTTATAGATACGAAAAAAAATTCAAAAGAAAAAATAATCCTTATCAAATTCCTAACAAAATACCGGTCATATATTTTTAGGTTTCCGTATCCAAAGAGTGAAAAACGGGACCCAAATAATATGCCTCCGATGTCTGTCTGTGTATCAGTCAAAGGGCTGTATCTCATGAACCGTAATAGCTAGAGAGATGAAATTTTCACAAATTATGTATTTCTGTTGCTGCTTTAAAAATAAATACTAAAAATAAAAAAAAGTTATAAATGAAGGGGGGCTAAGACGATTTTTGCTCGATTTTGTTTTAGGTCTATCTTAAAAACAGGAAAACTTATAAATATGACAATTGGTGTATTTGTAGGGCATTAGTTGTAAAATAACAAACAATCATAAAAACTGGTCATATTTGTGTCAGACTTGCGCATTTTTAAACGTCTGCGTGACTGCGCGTCAATAACTAAATGTGTTTTAGCTCTATCTTAAAAACGGAAACACTTACAAACGTGAAAATTGATATATTTATTGTGTATAAACTATAAAATAACGAGAAATTATAAAAACTGGTCAAGTTCATGTCGGACTCGCGCATTTTTAATATACTTCTTCGTGAGTGCGCTAATAGATTGACGCGCAGTCACGCGGAAGTGTATTAAAAATGCGCAATTTCTATACACTTGACCAGTTTTTATAAATTTTTGTTATTGTTTAGCTTATGCGCTATAAATATACCAATTTTCACGTTTGTAAGTATTCCCGTTTTCAAGATAGAGCTTAAACAAAAATCGAGAAAAAATCACCTAAAAACAGGTTTTAGCCCCAAGGGGGGGGGGGGGGGGGTGAAGCGTCAGGTGGAAGGGAGAGGAGAGTTATAAGTTTTGAACACCACACCCAAAGGTATCATCCCACATAAGTTTCAAAACTTTATTAATTTGTTTGTCTGAAAAACATAGAATTACCGTAGTAGCAGGACAGCTATAAATGACTTAGTCGAGATCGTTATTACCTGTTTTTCAGATTCAGATTCAGATAATTTTATTCAATGTAGATTCTTTACAGAATACTTATTGAATGTCATGCAGAATACAATGCAAATAGAGCGAGTTTACGCCGTTTCGGATCGTGCTATGGCAGCGTAAAAGAAACGGCAAGAAACCACTGCAGCACGGCCTACTTTAAGAGTGTTTAAAACCCTGTCCTAATTTAAGTAATAATAGTTTATTGTACAAAATACCTATTGTAGTCTCTACCCGTGGGTGTCGTAAGAGGAGACTAAGAGCTCATGAACCGGAGGATGGGCAGCAGCATCTTTCTGTGTATCGCACCATAGTAAGTTAAATTTACTGTACTTTTTAAATCTTAATAAATAATAATAATAAATCTTACATACTGCGTTCACTAACAAAAGCTGACGCCAGCCGCAACGCTTACAAGCTTGGTGACTATGGTAAATCCCCTCCTAGTACGGTCAACCGTTTGTCGGTAGAAACTTTTTCAACTCTATTACCACACCATAAGGTCCAAAAGTGTTTCTACTGATGTGAAGCTCACTGTCCTGCTATGGACGTTTCATGGGATGTTATGAATGTGTAAAATAATAGGTTATTGTACAAAAAAAAGTTGTTGAGTAGCAACTAGATAGGTTAGTAAGATAGCAAGGTACTACTAATGCTTTTGTAGGTAGGTACGGTCAACCGCACGTCGGTAGAAACTTTTTCAACTCTATTACCACACCATAAGGTCCAAAAGTGTTTCTACTGACGTGCTGTTGAGTGTACTGTACAAATCTTTAAAACTGTTCGGTACCTTTCTCTTCTCACCTGTTACTCCAGTAAAATTACGAGAGATTGTATGGAGAAACGGAAATAATTTGTCATAGCCGTATTTCTTTTTCAGATCGATTGATTATATTTCTGTGTAAAGCTTTTTAATGGAATCCACCAAAATTTGCTCCATTTATTTATTTATTTTGCCGTCCAAAGATTTAAAAAATATGGAATTTCGGAAAAAGAATTTAATAGTTTATTTTTTTATTTATGGCTTGCTACATATTCATAATTTCATATTATACATGAATCCACCTTAAAATATTACCCTTTTTGTATTATTTAACTTTTATATCACGAAATTTAAATAAAGTTTATCTTCCCAACCAAAAATTGTAATACGAGTAAAGCCGTTTTGCTTTCTAATAATTTAAATATCTTATTTTTGGCAAATCCAACATAAATGTTAACAAAATCTTTGTAAACCATCGATTACAAAAAACTTTTTTTTAATTTCGTATTGGAAATTTGTGAATATATATAAGAATCACTTACATTAAAAAAGGTTAAGTTTAGCTCAGTTTATTTCTATTATTTTACCTCTTTTTTATTGGGCCTTACATATGAAAATAAGTGTAGATTTTATATTTTGATAAATATTTATATTTTTTAATATATTTATGGTAGATTTCCATACCTATATGTAAAGTTTACTTTTATCTATGATATAAAGTAAATAATTGTCTATTACTATATTTTTTGCCTAAGCTGTATTTCGATAAAAATATTCCGATTTAAATTTTAGGTGGATTCGTAAATATAGTGTCATAACATCAGATTTAAATACGATATACACAAAAAAGTAGCTATTAACATTTAATGTTTTGCAAAACCGTATTTCTACTGGAGTATGTGTAGCGCATGATCTTTGACCATCCGGCGTTCCGCCATTTTTACCTGTTACGAGTATTCTCCTCAGTCGAACCTGCCGCGCTTGCATGTGTCACTGCGTTTGATAATTTATCGTCGCGAAGATCTCACGATTAAATGTTTGGCATTGTTTGGGTGAACGGCTAGTGTAAAACGGTTTCTTTTTGCTGGTTCGAGTCGAATTGGAGTTTGCTGCTTGACCTTTTTTGGAGTCTGCTGCTCGATTTTAGTGATAAACTGCAGGTTAGTGAATAATTTCTCATCAAAATATAAAAATAAGAGTACGTCCAGGAATGGAAGAAGTGAGGGAAGAAGGTCTAAGTAGGTAGGTAGCGAGAGCGATGGTTATTACATCAATGGTTGCAAGATGAACAGGCAAAAGATTAGCAACTGCTTGTCCCGACGGTAAAATAAAATCTTAGGTCATCGAATTAAGGAGGTGAGTCGTAAGGTCACAGGATAAACTGCTACCCTCTCACCTCTGGCTGGCGGCTTATTAGGGCTCATTATCCAGATAACTTATATTCTAGGGTCTAGATTCTAGTTAGGTTAGTGCAACACGCAAGTCCGAGTTAAGTGGGTGGCTGGGTGTGAATACTTTTACAGCTTTTGCGAAAATGTGGGTAGGTAGGAGTAGGAAGGTACAACCTGCCTAAGTACCTACCTACTCACCTAAGTTAACACTATCTTAACAGCCTCCGCGGTGTAGCGGTTCGAGCGCTCGGCTCTCGATCCAGACGTTTTGGGTACGATTCCCGGTGGGGGCACTTTTTTTTACGGTTACGAGGACTCTTTTTGGGCAAGTAAGATTTTGTACGAACTCCCCAGTTTGGTTAGGACATTGCAGGATGAATCACCTGATTGTCCGAAAAGTTAGAATCCTTAACGTAGCGACGCATTCAATAGGTCGCCCAAAATAAAAATATTTTTGCAGCCGCGTATTACACTACTTTTCATCTCCCTCTATGAGATTTGAATAAGAGGCTCATTGAGACACGCTCATCATTAATTTTAAATATAAAATACCATTACAATATTATTACTTTATGAAACATTATTTGTAACAACTGAAAATGTTATTGACATTTTTGTATCATAATTAGGAGTAGAACCTCTTTGGTTGGTAGTCTTGTTTACATTTCGAGCGTATTTCTTTTTTTATATTCGTATATTAATGACACAACCAGCCAGTATCATTTTTCGTACAATATTTTTGTTCGACCTCACTCACCGAACTAAAATATTCGGTGGACCTAAATTCATGTTCGAATTTTGAATCCCATTTTTACCCGCTACGAAAGTCTCTTGGAGAAAACAGCTATTTTGTTCGCCTTTATTGACGAACCGATCAGCAATTTTCGAATAGATGGGATGAAAAGTACTTTGCCGCGCAATTTTTGAATTTGGTACCTCTTATTGTTCAGCGCCAAAGAAATCAAACGCAAATATTGTAAGGCGACTAAGTGACTTAACCTTCCCTTGTGTCATAAAAGGCGACTAAGTGCCCTAATCTTCCAACAAGTGTCTTCATTTACCCTAGTGTCTTAAGAGGCGACTAAGTGTCTTAATCTGACATTGTGTCATAAAAGGCGACTAAGTGACTTAACTTTCCCTTGTGTCATAAATGGCGACTAAGTGTCTAAACTTACCCTTGTGTCTTAAAAGGCGACTAAGTGTCTTAATCTGCCATTGTGTCTTAAAAAGCGACTAAGTAACGTAACCTTCCCTTGTGTCATAAAATTCGACCAAGTGACTTAACCTTCCCTTGTTTCATAAAAGGCGACTAAGTGGTTTAATCTGCCCTTGTGTGATAAAAGGGGACTAAGTGACTTAACCTTCCATTAGGTGCTTAAAGGCGACTAAGTGTCTTAATCTAAGCATATGTGATAAAAGGTGATATAAGTAACCTTCTGACATGACATTTTATACAAGCCTGTCTGTTAAATTTAATTTGGTCTATTTTTATTTTTTCCTTAAAACTTTGAAATCAAAGACTGATATACCTACATACATTCTTAAAAGAATAATATTCCATTGGAATCAGTGCTTTTAGATGTCGGACGTCTAGACATCTTGAAGAATCGATATCAGAAATGGTCTTATGAATATTTTTTTGTAGTACAAATAGATATGTTAAAGTACAAGTCACCTTAAAATTAAAATCTAATATTTATAAAAAGTCAAAAAAGCCTCCCGCGCAATGCCCCCTACCCAAACGTCCCCATAACTCTGGTCGCGTTCCCGCGCTGTACCGCTATTGATAATCGCTGGGCTAGAAAGAGCCCCGCGCGGGGATCTTCGCCCTTTTCCTTCAGTCGCCGCGCGACACCCCTGATAAGCTCCTTAAGCCGTGACTCCTGCGCGTGTTTCGCTCTACACACTACACAGGAACCTCTACACAAACGAATTTAGTATATGTACACACTTCGTCTCCTGCTCAGAAACTTTTGTTTGATGTTTCATAAACATCTGCTGTCAAAAATGGCTTCCGACGCTTCTTTGGTATCGCCGAGAAGAAAACATAGATTTCGTACTCGTATAAGACCCTATTTGATGTCGATTTGGCACTCTGCGCGGCTGTCAAATTTTAATGTTTACTCCACTCCCCTTCACCAAATGTGTAGATGTTTTCCGTCGGGCATGGAAAGCAAAAACATTAAGTATTAACACAATTTTGACAGCTGAAATGTGTAGAGAAACATGTTTTGTGTAGAGGTTTTTGTGTAGTGTGTAGACCGAAACACGCGCAGGAGACACGGCATTAGCCTAGGAGCGAAAGCTACCGGCACGAAATCGTACGCAGACTCCAAGTTCGCGTATTACGTACGTTTGAGGCCAGCAGCGATCTCACCCGCCCTCTGCTGGGTGCTCCTTAGATGTGACGGTGCGAATGTGCTAACGCAGGTGGTGTCGCCCAAAGGAGGCAGCGTCCCTTCGCCCATGGGATCTGCGTTAGACCGTCGGGTCTCTTGCCGTCCGACCGGCTGAGTCCTGGGGGCTCTAAAACGCAGGGGACGCCAGCTGACACCATCGCCCGCCGGATGATGTCGTTGATTGACTTCTTTTTACATTGAGTTATTGTTATTGTTTTTAACTTCTTTTTACATTGTGTTATGTTTTGATAACCAATCAGTTCATTTACAAACTTTTTTGGTAATCTGTTGAGCTACCTTATGTATTGCTCACCGTAAAAGTGGTTTGTTTTTAAACTTTGTTTACAATTCATCGCTAATATCTCTTTAATCGCATTCCAATTTTCTATTGAAATATTGAATGTACTATGTACCTATTTAGTAATCGATGACTGATGAGGTTTACGATAAAAAAAGCCGGCCAAGTGCGAGTCGGACTCGCGCACTGAGGGTTCCGTACCACCATCATCATCATCATAACATCCCATGAAACGTCCACTACAGGACAGGGAGCTCCCTCCAGAATTCTAGCTTTTTCTGGAAAAATGTGGAGGGGAAGTACGGTCAACCGCTTGTCGGTAGAAACTTTTTCAACTCTATTACCACACCATTAGGTCCAAAAGTGTTTCTACTGATGTGCTGTCGAGTGTACCTACCGTAGTCACCTCGCTTGTTAGCGTTACGGCTGGCACCATGGACCGCGGTTTTATGTGACCGCAGTAAGTAAGATGTAAGATACAAAGGAGGATGCTGCTGCGCATCCTCCAGTTAACCCTTAGTCGCCTCTTACGACACCCACGGGTATGTATGGGTTCCACCACACCACCGTACCACCACATAAACATAATTGTATTAGTTGAAATTTCAGTAAGTTAATGTGCTAGATTTTTTGAGTCCGACACGCGCTTGACCAAATTTTGTTATTTGTTGTTATTTTATAGCTTATGCACTATAAACATACCAATTTTCAAATTTTTAAGTGATCTCGTTTTTAAATAGAACTAAAACAAAAATCGCCTCAGCGACCATCCAACTTGACCCCTCTCTTATATGAATGTTCTTGAAACGGGAGCTCACCACGATTGGTTACCATTAGTTGTGAGAAAAGTTGTAATATTTAATGATTTCAGACTTTTCCCATTATTTGTACTGTAAGACCTAGCTTCTTGCCAAATTTCATAATTTTAGGTCAACGGGAACTACCCTGTAGGTTTTGCATTTTTGAATAAATGTATGGAGATGAGGACATAAAATGCCATATCTTTTTATTGCGTCGTTGGAAAAAATTGAAATTTTCAGACCTTGTGTGGTCCATGGATCCTAATATATGGTATTAATTTCAACTTGATACCTTTACCCGTTCGTGAGATAAAGGGTCTTGACAGACAGACAGACAGACAGACAGACAGACAGACAGACAGACAGACAGACAGACAGACGGACAACAAAGTGATCCTATAAGGGTTCCGTTTTTTTCTTTTGAGGTACGGAACCCTAAAAATTGCCAGGTTGCGCCCAGGCAACCCTGTAGATTTGGACAAAACTTTCTAACTTGGGTCACCATAGATTTTTCGCATGTTGGGAATGATTCACATAGGGTTGCCAACTGCTTGCTCTTAGTCTACAACAATATTTATTCTGAACTTTCGTGTTGTTATTTATTATCGAATTGTGTTTCTTCACAGTATGAGTCTCAGTTCAGGATTCCAATGAGTTCTGTTCGTGTGGTGCGCGCAAAGCATAGTTCCGACCCTTCTCTACCCGTGGGTGACGTAAGAGGCGACTAAGGATTTAAGAACCGAAGGATGGGCAGCAGCATCTTTCTGTGTATCGTATACTATCTTACATACTGCGGTCACCAACAACAGCGGTCGCCAGCCGCGACGTTTACAAGGGTGGTGACTGTGGTAAATCCCCTCCAAAGTAAAGTACCAAGCCTTTTTGCTGGAGTTCTGGAAGGAGGTCCCTGATGTCCTGTCATGGACGTTTTATGGGATTTTATGATGATGAAAATGTGTTTAGATATTTTTTTCATATTGTAAGCAAGGTCTAAAATAAATAAATAGACTGCTTATTTATTGATTTACTTTTTTTTATAACATTTTTGTTGTATAAACGTTGTATCATACAAGACAATTTAAGAGACTTTTTGCCCTGGACCTGAACAGAAAATGGATCGGAGACAGCTGCTCGAAATTTGGCAAGAAGAAAGGCGTAAAAAGAAAATTATTGAAGCGGCTTCTAAAACGAAGCCGTTTCTCACTGGAATTGCACCCACAAAAACGCGCAACTCGCAAACCCAACATCAACCTCGTGTGGTACCCGTGAGGACATTTCTACCCAGGGAAACGATGTGCAACTTTGACGAAGGTAAGGCCTTTTTAGGGTTCCGTACCTCAAAAGAAAAAAACGGAACCCTTATAGGATCACTTTGTTGTCCGTCTGTCTGTCTGTCTGTCAAGACCCTTTATCTCACGAACGGGTTAAGGTATCAGGTTGAAATTTATACCATATATTAGGATCCATGAACCACACAAGATCTGAAAACGTCAATTTTTTACAACGACGCAATCATAAGTTATGGCATTTTATGTCCTCATCTCCATACATTTATTCAAAAATGAAAAACCTACAGGGTACTTCCCGTTGACCTAAAATTATGAAATTTGGCAAGAAGCTAGGTCTCACGGTACAAATAATGGGAAAAGTCTGAAATCATTAAATATTACAACTTTTCTCACAACTAATGGTAACCAATTGTGGTGAGCTCCCGTTTCAAGAACATTCATATAAGAGAGGGGTCAAGTTGGATGGTTGCTGAGGCGATTTTTGTTTTAGTTCTATTTAAAAACGGGAACACTTACAAACTTGAAAATTGGTATGTTTATAGGGCATAGGCTATAAAATAACAACAAATAATAAAATTTGGTCAAGCGCGTGTCGGACTCAAAAAATCTAGCACATTAACTTACTGAAATTTCAACTAATACAATTATGTTTATGTGGTGGTACGGAACCCTCAGTGCGCGAGTCCGACTCGCACTTGGCCGGTTTTTTTTTCATTGATGCCCACTATTAGGAAGCTCCAACTTAATTTGCAGCGATAAAACTAACAAAATTATGAAAACAAGGATGTATTGCAATTCCCATAAACCGTCCACTGCAGAATACAGAAAAAACGCGAGGTATTTTGGAGGGGAATCACCATAGTCACCACGCTTGTAAACGTTGCGGCTGGTGACCGCAGTATGTAAGATGGTACGATACACAGAAAGATGCTGCTTCACATCCTCCGGTTCATACCACCCTTAGTCGCCTCTTACGACACCTACGGGTAGAGATGGGTTGGCACTATTCTTTGCCGGCACCACACATGACATGACATTTCAATACTTAAATTTAATTTTATAATACAATCAGGTTAAGAAACTAATATTTCGAACTCAAACATTGTGTTTTTGAAGAACTAAAAAATAATAATGAAATAATTTGTACTTCCCTTGACTGCTTTTGTGATCTTCCGCTGTCTTCAAATGTACTTACTCGTTGGGAGCTTTGACGTTAAATAATGGTTGTTTCCGTACCCAGCGGCCCGCAAGGCAAAGAAACAGCATGGGGAGCAATCTATCCCGGCGTGTGCTGCCGCCGGTGAGGAGCGCATTTTCAATGAGGGCTTCTTTTCCATTTGTTCCCCGGTGCGAGTCATGTGCACCCCCCCTCGCAAGCCTAATCTATCAAAGGCCGTGCTCTCCAGCAAGGACTCTGCTTCTAAGGTGAGCCGCTTTTTAAGGTTCTTTATGGGCATAGTTAACTTGAAACAAAGATGACGTGTGCTTCTAAGGTAAGTCCCTTTTTAGGGATCGGTACGTATGGACTTCAGGGATCCCGCACACGACCGAGAATCGGTGACCGATTTTTTGTCGGCATCCCGCTCTGACGTGTTATCACCTGAATCTTCCGTCCTTGTCCTGGCCGATAATCTCCCACCGATTCTCGGTCGTGTGCGGGAGCCCTTAAGGTGATTCTCTCTGTGTTTTGCAAATGTAGGCGTGTTTTGAGACGATATAAGTAGGTCGTTATCTAATAAAATCGTAAAGGCAAAAAAGTCTGTACATTGAACATATTGAGAAAATAACCAACCAGGGCGACTTAAAATGATTAACTGAACATGTTTGCATAGCTTTTAATATTTTTGTTTGTTTGTCTGTTTGTTTGACCGAGCATCACGCAAAAACTACTGAACGGATTTTGACAAAACTTTAAATATTGATAGTGTATGTACCAGAATAACAGCATACACAAAAATCATCTCGAAAAATTGTCGAGAAATAGTAAACCACAAACAATAACTTCAGCATAGTACAAAGTCAGTACATTTCAGAGGTCAACTTAAATCTACTAATTTTGGATATATGTCAAAATACGAAAACCAAGCAAAAGATGAGAATTTTTTTTATTTTCAAGATGTAATAGTAAGGGTGCTGATGACAAAATTTCTATATGATTTGCTCATGTCTGCCTCTTTGGCTGATGATAAGAAGCATCCTCTAAAAGATACAAAAAATATAGGCAGACATCCACACCTCTGTATTTTTGAGGAATTTAGTTTTAACTATTTTGAAATTTGACAATGAAACGCACACCTGGCAGACTATGTCTGTCCGATTAAACACAATGTATAGGAATACAGAAAAAATGGTCTGCCATCCCCATGCAAAAAACCACTACTTCGTCACGAGATAATGCAGAGCCTTGCATGTCTGCCTCTTCGATTTTCTGCATCTTCAGAAGTATTTTAAACAGCAGCCACAAAAAAACATTACTTAGTGTCTTATTTTTTTTGCTTTAACTCAAAAACGCAGTGAGCCAGCGACGCACAGAAAAACTTGTAAGGATTAATATGAATCATGAGCAAGTCATATTCCCAAATGCTTAAAACTCCTTGGTTAATTTGATCATAATATCGTTACTATGGTTACCTACAACAACTTGCATGACAATAATTTGTGTTAACATTCTTTGGATTAGATTATTACTTTAGTTAAACAATTGTAAGTTATAGGCACAGTTATAGCCCAAGTCGTTTTTGTCATATCAATCGCATTTCTGCAAAGATGTTCTGCATTTGTTCTAAGGGCCATGGGCACACCGTGACTTGTTATCGCGCCGTCATTGCGTATTTTGCGAACACGCGTCAACAGCGCGTTTTTTTTCCACAGAGCAGTTTGTTAGCGATGGTAGTGATACAAACGCGCCGTCAATGGCGCGTTTTTTACGGCGCGTTAAACTTATCGACGGCGCGTTACCGGCGCGTCGACAGTGCGTCATCAGCGCGTGGTCTCTCCCGGGTGAGAGAGAGGCGTAATGTGATGGAGTGTGGATACGTGGAGTAGAATACCAGTGTTCACGAAAATGCGTCACGTTTTGTGAACCAAACTATAACCGCAATTTTATGTAAAAAGTGTTAAAAGTGTGGATATTTCAGACTTATTTTATGTAAAACGATAGCCTTAGCTTTCATGGAAATTTTTAGGAAAGGCCTGTGCCCTGCAGTGGACGTCTTTCGGCTGAAACTGCCCATACTACCTTTAAAATAAATATGCGTGCGGGTCGAACTATTTTTTTATTTTTTAGGGTTCCGTACCTCAAAACAAAAAAACGGAACCCTTATAGGATCACTTTGTTGTCCGTCTGTCTGTCTGTCTGCCTGTCTGTCAAGACCCTTTATCTCACGAACGGGTAAAGTTATCAGGTTTAAATTGATACCATGTAAGTATTAGGATCCATGAACCACACAAGATATGAAAATTTCATTTTTTTACAACGACGCCATCAAAAGATGTGGCATTTTATGTCCTCATCTGCATTCATTTATGCAAAAATGCAAAACCTACAGGGTACTTCCCGTTGACCCAAAATTATGAAATTTGGCAAGAAGCTAGGTCTCACAGTACAACTAATGGGAAAAGTCTGAAATCATTAAATATTACAACTTTTCTTACGACTAATTGTAACCAATTGTGGTGAGCTCCAGTTTCAAGAACATTCATATAAGAGAGGGGTCAAGTTGGATGGTCGCGTAGGCGATTTTTGTTTTAGTTCTATTTTAAAAACGGGAACACTTATTAACTTGAAAATCGGTTTATTTATAGTGCATAAGCTATAAAATAACAACAAATAATAAAATTTGGTCAAGCGCGTGTCGGACTCAAAAAATCTAGCACATTAACTTACTGAAATTTCAACTAATACAATTATGATTATGTGGTGGTACGGAACCCTCGGTGCGCGAGTTCGACTCGCACTTGGCTGGTTTTTATATTTTTATTGAAAATGGGCTTTCTCTTGACCTCGATCTAGTCTTGAAGACAGAGATGAGGTCGACGATGGAATTAACGAGCTTACCCAGAAGAAGCCTATTCACTCGCGACTTGAATAGATTCGGGTTATATGAACTCGAGCACACAGACGCAGGCAGAGAATTCCACTCTTTAGCCGTGCGCATTATAAAAGATGTTTCAAAGCGCCTTGTGCGAATCTGCGGAATATCAACCAAGTATGGGTGATATCCTGCGGTGCGTCTGGACTCCCGATGGTAGAAGGGAGATGGTGGAATAAGCTCGTGGAGCTCTAGAGCACACCCTCCGAAGTACAATCTGTAGAAGACCGACAGACATGCAACTTTGCGACGGTGGGCCAGACTGTGAAACTTGGTTTTCACCAGCATCTCATCACCAACGAGCTTCGTGGTAACTCTCACGCTCAAGAGTTTTCCGACGTGCTTCTCAAATCTTAGAGAGTATATTACATTACCAAAAATAAATGAAATAAGTAGTACAACGATGTAACGGATCTCGGCTAAAGGTGTTGTCACTTCAGAGGAACCTCACTGAGCCGGAAATTGTAACAAGCTGCAGCGCTCCTGGTGAGTCAGTTTTTCATACCAGGCATCCTCTTCGACCCATTCCAGTTCAAGCACGTGCAGTTTCCTGTCAGCGTTTGTTTCACAATGACAATCAACATATCGCAGCCAGTCGCAGGGGGAACCGGTCAAGGCTGCCGGTGGTGATCTGAGGGTGGGATATTTTTCATACGGAAAGCTCAACCTACGTCGCCTGCTCTGACCTGTGACCCGCTTCAAGCAACTTTATTTACTTGCTACCAACCATCAGACCGCAAACACTGTGTTGACTGAGAAATTAGTAAACATTTTTGTTATTAGATTAGATACAATAAAAAAAAATAAGTTCGTCATTAGTAACTATTCCTCTTGAATTATTCTTAAAATATACTTACATGTAAATCAGCTGTAATGCTGTAACTAATCTGAAAATATACTTTTCAATTCATAAACAGTCTGATGTAAATTTGTCGTGTTCAGTCTCATACACACGCGGACGAAGTCGTGGGCAGCAGCTAGTTCAAGAAATAAATAAGAAAAAAATATATGTTGACTATCCATGTTTAAGCTATAATTTGTACATATATCTTTTCGACACAATTTAAAATAAATTAGAAAAAAATAATAAAACAAAGCGCTTTTTTCTTCCAAAATAACACTAAACTCAATATTTCTTCTAAACGGATTGATGGATTTACAAAATTTTTGCAGGAAATTATTTTTTATAACTTTGATGTTAACCTGTACATCCTGTTTTAAAATCAGTCAATGTCTTGATATCGTACGTAACTCCAAATTTTTCTCATTCTGCACAACCAATTATTATTAGTCTGTACGACCATCGTAACAGCCACGTTGCAGAGCACTCTAATACGAACGTTATTGACGTGTACATGAGATCAACATTTGCATTGACGAGCTTGTAGCTGCTAATTTTAGTGTAAGAAGCGTCTTAACGTAACCCACTTAAGGCGGTTGCTGGGTGGCAGCACCTTACTTTTAGAAATAAATTTATTGCGTCGGAAATACAAAACCTTTCGGTAGTATGGTTCGTTTGGCGGCAATATATGGTAGTTATATATGTTATAACCCATGACATCATAGCTTAGCTTATCATTTATAGCTTTGTATTGGTAAAGTGCTAAAAGTGGCCGTTTTTGGCAGTTTTACAATACAAAGCTATTCACGATAAGCTAAGATGTGATGTGGTGGATAATAAAATATAGAACGACCCCAAATTAATAAATTAGAAAAAAATAATAAAACAAAGCGCTTTTTTCTTCCAAAATAACACTAAACTCAATATTTCTTCTAAACGGATTGATGGATTTACAAAATTTTTGCAGGAAATTATTTTTTATGACTTTGATGTTAACCTGTACATACTGTTTTAAAATCAGTCAATGTCTTGATATTGTACGTAACTCCAAATTTTTCTCATTCTGCACAACCAATTATTATTAGTCTGTACGACCATCGTAACAGCCACGTTGCAGAGCACTCTAATACGAACGTTATTGACGTGTACATGAGATCAACATTTGCATTGACGAGCTTGTAGCTGCTAATTTTAGTGTAAGAAGCGTCTTAACGTAACCCACTTAAGGCGGTTGCTGGGTGGCAGCACCTTACTTTTAGAAATAAATTTATTGCGTCGGAAATACAAAACCTTTCGGTAGTATGGTTCGTTTGGCGGCAATATATGGTAGTTATATATGTTATAACCCATGACATCATAGCTTAGCTTATCATTTATAGCTTTGTATTGGTAAAGTGCTAAAAGTGGCCGTTTTTGGCAGTTTTACAATACAAAGCTATTCACGATAAGCTAAGATGTGATGTGGTGGATATTAAAATATAGAACGACCCCAAATTGCTGCCAATCAATCAATCCTTATTATATCTCTTGTATTTATGACGCAATAAATTTATTTCTCAAAGTCGCAGCACTTCTGCTCAGCAACCACCTTAAGACAATATGTAATTTTTTTGGGTATTTTGAAGACAAATATCTTTTTATTTACTCAGTATCTTGCTGTGATTTTCAGGTATGTGTTTCTTGACCATTCAAGTGATAATATCGCTATTACCAAAACACGATTAGTGAAAATCGGCTCGACAAAATAAAAATGCAGAGTTACCTCTTAAATTTTCATTATTTCCTCTTTTAGTGGAATCTGAGGTGTTTGAAGTAGTGAAATTAAGAACACAGAAAGGTGTTCGTAGATACTATCACATACCTAACCTTAAATTTTATTTTATTACTTAGTTTTTACAAAAAGACGATTTTTTTTTATCAGGCGCTTACGTCATTTAGTTTTGGTGTCACACACAGTGTATCTGTCGCAATCTAATGCGTTGCGGAAAGTCAGGCCGATTCGCTTCTGAAATAAGCTGCTGCAACCACTCGCACTTGGCCGATTTTTATTCATATTCTATCCTACTAATATTATAAACGCGAAAGTTTGTAAGTATGGATGGATGGATGGATGGTTGTTTGTTACTCTTTCACGTAAAAACGAATCAATGGATTTTAATGAAACAATAATAATATTATAATATACGAGTAGCTTATACAGGCTGTCTCACGGCAAAGTTAGGATTCTAAAATTGAATATTTATAAAACCGTTGGAAAATAAACGCGCGGGGATAATTTGCGTGACAGATTTACTGTTCGTGCGGACTGGTCATTCACCATGTCGCAGTGGTCAAGTGCGAACCGTGCGTACGCTATTGAGGCTTTTTTCGAGGGCAGGAAATCGGATGTTACGGCTCGGCAGCAGTTTTGTTTACATTACAACATAAGGCGTTTACAGGATAGACCAAGCGAAAACTTGATTCGTAAATGGGTACAGAAGTTTTGTTGTACAGGATCAGCCATAAATCAGCCGCGGCCGGACCCGAGCAGGATTCTAGAAATGAAGAAGCAATAAACGAAGTTGACGCTAGCGTTCGTGTTTTTGAAGATGGTAGAGGTCGAACGATGACTGTTACTGGTGATGCGTGTCGACCAATGATAACAAGTTATTTTATACCCCAGCTTCAAGGATATCCTGCGTACGGTTCACGGACGTGGTTTTAGCAGGATGGAACCACCGCGCACACTGCAAGAGCCACCATGGACCAGCTTCGAGAGTTGTTTCCTCGAAAATTGATATCCCGCTGATGTGATATCGCATGGCTTCCACGATCACCAGATTTGTCCCCCATAGTTTTTTTCCTGTGAGGGTATCTTAAGAGCAAAATTCACATCAGTAATCCAACGAATATCGCTGAGCTCAGAAAAAATATCCAACACGAAATTATGAACCTCGATCCTGCCTTGCTCCGGCGTCTCACGCAAAATGCCATGTCTAGATTCCAGTGAGGGTATCTCAAGAGCAAAATTCACATCAGTAATCCAACGAATATCGCTGAGCTCAGAAAAAATATCCAACACGAAATTATGAACATCGAGCCTGCCTTGCTCCGGCGTCTCACGCAAAATGCCATGTCTAGATTCCACGAGTGCATGCGACGTGCGTGATGGAGGTCATCTTGAAGACGTCATTTAAAAAAAATTATATCCGCACGTTTACGCTTTTTCAAATACATTAAAAATGTTTTTCGTAAACAATAAGGTTGCTTTTTTATTTAATTTTAAAATCCTTACTCTGCCGTGAGACACCCTGTACATCAGAATAACACATAGGCTACAATAATAGTGGTATATATCTTCGATCGATACTTCGATCATTCATTGGTAAACAATTTTATAATACTAAAGTCAGCTGTTTGGATGACATGTTTATTACATCAAGAAAACGAGGTTTGTAGATACCCCATAACATCCCCCCTAATAAAAATAAAGAATTGAAACCGAATATGCTCCGGGCTTTTTTGGCAGATTTTATAATACCAAAGTCGGTTGTTTGGTTGACATGTTTATTACATCAAGAAAATGGGGTTAGATACCACAAATACACGATAGCTTCTCAAATAACTCGCCATCGCTTCGCTCGGTTGCGCCAATAAGTACCCACACTCAATGACAGTTACATAAAAACTACTAATACACTTCATCTCTCCTTTCCAGATTTACTCACCATTTGCGCCTGTTAGTGCTTCCATGCATAAACTCGATGAAATTTATACACAAACTCAAGAGCCTGCAGGCGAGATGAGTGCAGCTATAAGTGAGGTGCCGGCAGGCGGCAAGAAAAATGCTGTCAAACCTGCCGTGAAGAAGACTGCCAGACCCGATGCACAAAGCAGGATCAAAGATATAATAGCTGGTGAGTTGGAGTTGGAGCTGGAGCGCAGTATGTAAGATGGTACGATACACAGAAAGATGCTGCATCCCATCCTCCGGTTCATACCACCCTTAGTCGCCTCTTACGACACCCACGGGTAGAGATGGGTTGGCACTAATCTTTGCCGGCACCACACATGACATGACATTTCAATACTTAAATTTAATTTTATAATACAATCAGGTTAAGAAACTAATATTTCGCACTCAAACATTGTGTTTTTGAAGAACTAAAAAATAATAATGAAATCATTTGTACTTCCCTTGACTGCTTTTGTGATCTTCCGCTGTCTTCAAATGTACTTACTCGTTGGGAGCTTTGACGTTAAATAATGGTTGTTTCCGTACCCAGCGGCCCGCAAGGCAAAGAAACAGCATGGGGAGCAATCTATCCCGGCGTGTGCTGCCGCCGGTGAGGAGCGCATTTTCAATGAGGGCTTCTTTTCCCTTTGTTCCCCGGTGCGAGTCATGTGCACCCCCCCTCGCAAGCCTAATCTGTCAAAGGCCGTGCTCTCCAGCAAGGACTCTGCTTCTAAGGTGAGCCGCTTTTTAACGTTCTTTATGGGCATAGTTAACTTGAAACAAAGATGACGTGTGCTTCTAAGGTAAGTAAGTCTTTTTAGGGATCGGTACGTATGGACTTTAAGGCGATTCTCTCTGTGTTTTGCAAATGTAGGCATGTTTTGAGACAATATAAGTAGGTCGTTATTCAAGAAATAAATATGAAAAAATATATGTTGACTATCCATGTTTATTAAGCTATAATTTGTACATATATCTTTTAACACAATTTAAAATACCTTAGAAAAAAATAACATAGCAAAGAGCTTTTTTCTTCCAAAATCACACTAGACTCGATATTTCTCCTAAACGGATAGATGGATTTACAAAATTTTTGCAGTAAATTATTTTTTATAACTTTGATGTTAACCTGTACATACTGTTTTAAAATCAGTCAATGTCTTGATACGTAAATCCTAATTTTTCTCATTCTGCACGACCAATTAGTCTGTAGGATACTAAAATTGAATATTTATAAAACCGTTGGAAAAAAACGCGCGGGGATTTCAATTCAATTCTATTCATTTATTTGTGAAATATGTGTATAATAGGATCTTAATAGTTAGGTAATACAGCTCAACATGTTCAGCCATTCGGCATACAAATATTAACAATACAAAATAAATCTATAAGTCAAAATTATCAAAATATAGGATGTCAACTTGTCATGATCAAATAATAATGTTACATAATACAATGAAGTGTCAAAATCTAAAAATTATTAATTAAGTTAAAATTTGTCATTTAAATATGAATTAACATTATAATAACATTTACATGCCAAGATTTTATAAAGTTCGCGTTTAAATATGCTCATACTCTCAATTTGAACCACACGCAAGGGAAGCTTGTTGAATATCTTTGCACACATGTTCAGTATGCTTTTTTGGAATAATGCAGTTTTGTAGCTACATTGCAAATGAATTTTAGTTTTGTGACGTTCACTACGATGCGATACAAACAAAGAGAGATTAGTTTTGACGATAACAGAAACTTCTAAAATATATAGACATGGCAATGTAAGAAGGTTCTGGCTTTTAAAGTAAGGCTCACAAGATTCCCAAGGTTTCAAGCCACATACAGATCTGATACATTTTTTTTGTGCAATAAAAGCATCTTGTACATCCGTAGAATTTCCCCAGAAGATCAAACCGTATCTCAATATTGATTCAGCATGTGCCCGGTATGAAGTTAAAAGTGTAGATCTGTTAGCAACTTTTGAGAGTTGATAAAGTGCATATGAAAACTGATTTAAGCGGCCACATACACTTTTGACATGTTCTTTAAATTTGAGCTGTGAATCTAATTGAACGCCCAAAAATCTATTAGTATCAAGTTCTTCAAGTGTTTCATTGCCATATTCAATATTTAATTTAGTTTTTGGTGGTATTTTATTATAGAAGCGCATATATTTGGTTTTTCCCAGATTAAGGTGAAGATTATTATCTTTCAACCAGTTAATTAATTTGCGTGACAGATTCACTGTTCGTGCGGATTGGTCATTCATCATGTCGCAGTGGTCAGGTGCTAACGGTGCGTACGCTATTGAGGATCTTTTCAAGGGCGGGAAATCGGATGTTACGGCTCGGCGGCAGTTTTGTTTACATTACAACATAAGGCGTTTACAGGATAGACCAAGCGAAAACTTGATTCGTAAATGGGTACAGAAGTTTTGTTGTACAGGATCAGCCATAAATCAGCCGCGGCCGGGCCCGAGCAGGACTTCAAGAAATGAAGAAGCAATAAACAAAGTTGACGCTAGCGTCCGTGTTTTTGCAGATGGTAGAGGTCGAACGATAACTGTTTCTGGTTGATACAGAAAACGCTTTACCTTATGATAATTAGGCTTTATTCAACTAGAAAACATGCATAGGAAAAATAGCAGACATAAGCAAATGAAAGACATGATTGACTACGTGTCAAGTATTATTCTTCCATTGCCGAGGCTAGAGCGAAGAGTTCACATAATTCGCCCTGGGCCTTTTAAAACGAGCCGGTATCATAATCCTGAAGATACACCGGCGGCCTGCGCGCTCGGGTTGACCGGCGTAACTCAGTTCCTTCTTGAGTCGGGCCTTCATTGTCAATAGCTTCCTCTTCAATATCAGGAGTCATATAATCTTCTTCTGACGAAGGTTCATTAATCACTGGAATTGGAGCTAAAGACCTGTTTGAGACAGATGTTTCGCGGCCATCTGATAACCTCACGAAAGATTAATCCAGATTACTTTGCAGGAGCTCTACTTCTTCGACAGCTGGATCATATTTAGAATTCCTCACATGCTTCTTCATAAGAACCGGACACTGTGAAAGTAACCATGTTTGCATAGATTCACCGTTCAGTGAACGTCTAGGATGATTAAACATTCTTTCATGTGGTGTCGTATTCGTCCCAGTAGAGAGTAGAGATCTGATTGAATGGAGTGCTACTGGTATCGCATCCTGAATTGTTCTCCAGAGTGTTCCATTAAGACGCTCAACTAGTCCGTTCCCTCTTGGATTATAAGGAGTAGTTCGGCTGCAGGCGATTCCCAAATTAGTCAGGAAAATTCTCAATTTGTCCGATAAAAATGAAGTGCCTCTATCGGAGTGAGTATATGCTGGCGTGCCAAAGATAAAAAATATTTTTTTATACATTTTATTACCGTTCCTGCCGTCATATCTCTGCAGGCAAAGGCTAAGGGAAAACGGCTATACTCGTCTATTATTGTAAGAATGTAACCGTTCCGTGTGTTAGATGGTAGTGGACCTTTAAAATCCATATTGAGTCTTTCAAAGGGCGCTGTGGCTTAAATGAGTTTTCCCTCATTCTTGACCAATCTAGGTTTAATTTCAGCACAAACAGGGCAAGCTGCTGTCATCCTTTTTATTTCTTCGACAGAGTAAGGCAAATTCTTTGTACGAAACTAGTGTACCATCCTCGTGATACCTGGATGACACAAAGAATTGAGTCCTGTTAATTTACTCGAAGCAATATTCATATGTGCCATTACCCGTGAAAGTTCATCAGCGCCGATATTTTGTTTTCCGGGTCTATGATGTCATAACGATGGCATGATACTCGTAACTCTAGGCGCCAACGCTCTATTTTTTCATTTTTACTTTCGAGTGGAGCGAGAAAGGTATTTTGTATTCGTGAGAAAAAGTTTTTCTAATTTTCTCAAAAATGTGTTCTGTATCACTTATACATCATAAAAAACAAGTCTCCCAAAAATGTCCGTCCGTCGGTTCGTCGGTCGGACGGTCTGTCCGTCACGCTTTGGCCTAGCGGCTAAACGAATGGTCTGATTGACACCGTATTTTGAATTTAGGAGTTTTATGCAAATCCATCGAAGGATTCTGAGTGGTTTCCTTCTGGCTCTCATTTTGAGTGTAGCTGTCATACAACGAAAATGAAAAATTGAAATTTTCTCAAAAACGACTCATAGAATCTTGATGAAACTTTGCATGACCAAGCATCTCCATGTAAGATGTCATGCATCAGTATCAATCGATCTGTGTAATTTTTTAAAGGGGTGTTCCTGTACCACCAAAACGTAAATATGTGATTTACCCAAAATTGGTTCCATTGAGTTTATTAAAATTTTCTATAATATTAATCCTGGATTGGTTGTCTACCTGACTGGATATTATTTATGATTTTTTTTCAATAAAATTTAGTACACAGGGTGTACCAAAAACTGAAAGGGCTTGCTCAGTAGACCAAACTGAACAATTATCCATAAGGAACATGTGTAGGGAAATTAAAAAATGTGCATGCAAGTATCCTACGGTAGTATCCATTGATCTGTGAAAATTCATATAAAGGGTGTTCCAGTACTACCAAAAGTTAAACATGTGATTTACTCGAAATCGTTTGAAGTTTGTTTGTTTTAATGTTTGACAATTTGAATTCTGAATTGATCTGTATATTTCGTTTGAACATTTTTTTGGAAAAACGTAAATAAAAGTTTGTATTTCCATACTATGTGTATGGCATTACAAATTTAATATGCGGTTGATAGTTTTTCCTTGAGTATTGAAGTGCAGTGCTGCTGTACCATTTATTTATTTTACTTGCGTGATTCTGATTGAACATGAAAGATACGGATTGTTGGTCTCTAACAAGTAAAAAGTGCCTTGCGGTCAAATAATGGCGCCATTTGCGTAGCACTTCCACTATGGCGCTAGCTTCTTTTTCAATTGATGGTTGTCGTCTTTCAGAATTATTGAGTAAACGTGAAAAGAAAGCTACGGGGCGTCCTTTTTGGGATAATGTAGCAGCTATAGCAAACTCTGAAGCGTCCGTTTCGAGAGTAAAAGTATCTTTCTCGTCTATAGCGACATTAGCGACTAAAGCAGATTTAGTAACATCAGTTTTCAATTTATTGAAACAGTTGACTGCGTCTTCAGATAATGGGAAACCTGCTTGCAGTAGTGGCTTGATTTTAGCAGAAAAAAATTCTATCCCTTTCGAATAATGTGCAAATAAACCGAGGGCTCTTTTCAAGCTTGCCGCATCCGATGGTATAGGTAGACTTATGAGTGGTTCCAAGCGAGACTTGTCAGGTGTAACTGTATTTTTATCAATTGTATATCCAAGGAGGTTGATAGATTCAGTTGCAAAGACACATTTGTCAAAGTTCAACATCCATGAATTTGTAAGTTTTCGTCATGATCCTGTTTATCTTTCCCGCAGATAGTGACGTCATCCAAATAAGCAAATGTTGCATTCAGTTTCTCATTATGAATAATATAGAGTAAAGTTCTTTGGAATGGGGCGACTCCACTGAAGGAATGGAAGATGTTCAAAATTTTTCACTTAGCTTTAACTTTCATCCCTTATTTCACCCCCTTGGGGGATGAGTTTTGGAAAATCCTTTCTTGAGTGGTGTTTGTGGCATGCAATAAATTAGCATATTAATTTTGACTGATAGACGTCAGTCAGTCAGTCTGTCAGTCAGTTAGTCAGTCAGTTAGTCAGTCAGTCAGGACATATTATTTTATTGACATTTTAGTAATACCAAGTTCGACACTCGAATTACTAACCGTTCTGACGATAGAGCAAAAACAAAAAAAATACGTTTCTTGTATGGCGACCCCCCTTATTTTTTTAAATTTTAGTTTTTTATTATATCGTGATATATTTGTTTTAAAAATACATATTCTGTGAAATTTTCAACCAGCTACCTATGTCGGTTCAACAGATACAGTTTTCAACCTAGTAAAAAACTACACATTTTCGACATTATGCCCCACTGTGCATCTCAGTCGCGTCCTGCTGGGGAGCACCACTTCTAATATGTTACCTATGGGTATGTACTTGACTCCTGCCAAGTTTCATCCCAGCAGGTTTAGGTGCAAGGTACCCCATACAAGCTCAGCCTTAGTGATCCTACTATTAGGCTTTATTCAACTAGAAAACATGCATAGGAAAAATAGCAGACATAATCAAATGAAAGACATGATTGATTGAAGATTGATCAAGTATTATTCTTCCATTGCCGAGGCTAGAGCGAAGAGTTCACACCACTGGTGATGAGTATCGACCAATGATCACAAGTTATTTCATATCCCAGCTTCAAGGATATCCTGCGTACAGTTCACGGACGTGGTTTCAGCAGGATGGAACCACCGCGCACACTGCAAGAGCCACCATGGACCGGCTTCGAGAGTTGTTTCCTCGAAAATTGATATCCCGCTTAGGTGATATCGCATGGCCTCCACGATCACCAAATTTGTCCCCAATCGTTTTTTTCCTGTGGGGGTATCGTAAGAGCAAAGTTTACATCAGTAATCCAACGAATATAGCTGAGCTCAGAAAAAATATCCAACACGAAATTATGAACATCAATCCTGCCTTGCTCCGGCGTGTCACGCAAAATGCCATGTCTAGATTCCACGAGTGCGTGCGACGTGCGTGATGGAGGTCATCTTGAAGACGTCATTTAAAAAAAATTATATCCGCACTTACGCTTTTTCAAATACATTAAAAATATTTTTCGTAAACAATAAGGTTGCTTTTTTATTTAATTTTAAAATCCTAACTCTGCCGTGAGACACCCTGTACATCAGAATAACACATAGGCTACAATTTATAAACCTGCGCAGACGAAGTCGCATGCACCAGCTAGTAGTATATATATATGTCGGCAGATTAATACCAGAACCCACTGACCTCTATCCAGAACCTCATTAGTCCGAGTGAAGACTCCTTGGTTGTTGCTACTGGAATAGAGCCATCAGCTAAGTATGGTAGATAGCTGTGGTTCTGACAAAGTGCCAATGTGAAGGAACACGACACAGATAGCGATCTTGGAATAAAATCCTAATTTGTGCGGTTCCTAAATAAATATGTCAAATTGTCCAATCTAGTAGTAGCCAATGATATTACAATTATATAACCGAGGTAGATACGTTACTAGTGCTTCAAAAATGAAGCTCAAAAGTTGCGCCACATGGCGCAACCCGCTTTAGTCGCTCTCGAACAAGAAGACTATGTGCACGTCCTGTCATATTTGAGACCTTGTTTACTTTTTTGTATTATTAAAACAAAATGCCAACGTGTGTAGTGCATAAATGTAAAAATAGTTGGGCAAAAAAGTAAAAAGTCGACGGGATCACAAATCACAGGTAAGTTGGACAAAATTATTACATTTAATTTGGTTTATTATTTTATTACAAAAAATATGACGCCCTAATGACGTAGTAGAGGTAACATGACAGAAAAAGATAACCATATTTCTTTCGAAACTGGAGTGATAGGGACATAAAACGTGAACATAGATCAACTAACAGAAGCGCCATTTTCATTAATTTCGAAACACTTTAGTGCCTAAGGGAAGCTGAAACACGTTTTGGATTGTTTTTCGGAAATGTTGCTTATTTCATGCAAACAGTCACTGGGCTTAGGTTTGAATATTCAAAAATGTTAATTGAAGCGGGCTCGCTTAAAATGTGTGGCATAAAATGAGTATAATAGCATTGCGTCATGTAAAATCGGAATCATTTTATCTTCTTCCTCTAAAAATTGTTTCAGAAACCGGCTGTTAAAATACTTATAGTGAGAATCAAATACAAATTTCGAAACCAGCGTTACGCTTTAATACATAAAACCAAATACTCGCTAAAGGTCATAGTGTCACCATTGTCGTGCGGCCAACTGTAACAAACGGCAGAAATGACACCTTTATAATTAGGTTAAATCTGTCCACTTGTTCCCTACCTTGGTCAGACTAATATGTAGAAATATTTTTTTAGTTGATTTTCTCATATTTTTACTGTTTTAGATTTCCATGTGATATGCTGCTTAGACAAAAATGGACCATACTAGTTCGAGAAGAGAGAAGTAAAGAAGATTGGAGACCGTCAATTGGCAGCACTATTTTCTCCATTAAGCTGCCGTTATTCATAATCAAAGATTTTCTCCGAACATTCCGTTGCTTACGACAAATATTGTACAGCAAAGAGACGCATATTCCATGAAAATGTTATTCCCAAAAGTTTCAGAACAAATGCCGTTCCATAAGTGGAACGTTAGTAGAGTGACATGTTGCAGGTGTTAATATTTTTCTTTTTTGTAGTGTTTTTCGTTTATAGGTGTCAACTATATGAGAATTTTAATAAATTTTTACTTAAGTCAGTAAACAATGAAACGTTGATTCCAAGAAAATGTTTTATTTTTTAAGATACATAACAGAAACCTAACGTAAAATATGGATTCCGAATATTCTCGATATAAACCTAGATGGTTTTTGGATTTTTTTGTGTTGCGTAAAATCAGAGTGCCAAGCGCTTTGGAACATCTTATACAACGTGTTAATGGAATAAGCGACACCCTCATACACCCCAACTGATTTTTATTATAATAAATCCATTCATTCCCGTAAGAAAAATCTTGAAAAAAGTATTTTTTATCTGGATATTGTTACTTTAAAGTTTTATCACTGTTCAAGTTTCATTGTTGTTCTAGTCCCTGCACTCCGCGCACACTTCCCTCCCCTCTTCAGCGCTTATTAACCGCGCGGCGCCCGGCCGCCAGCGCACGTATCCACAGAAATATTTAGAATAGAAGCGGCAAGAATTGAAATAATAAAAATAAAAAATATTACCCCTATCAAAAACCCGTGAAACTGATTCTACTATTGATTCTGAACAAACTATTTTCTCAGTTTCGCTTATTCCGTTAACACGTTGTATAGTACGCACAACTTAACCAATGCCTTCCCTGCTTGTGTATTTCTAGTTCATATAACTACCCCGAATCTATCCGAGTCGCAAATAAATAGGGTTTTCCGGAGTGAGCTCATTGCAATGTCAACCTTCTTTGTCCTTAGGGGTGGACTGAGGTCGAGTGAAAGCCCATTGAAAATAAAAAAAGTTTAAATTTACGTACAACAACCAATTCATTTTTTCCAAGTATTTTTTCCCCAATGCCAAAGTAAAATGGTCTGTTCTTTATGAAGTTAGGTAGTTTAGGTCTTGTTAATGTGTTTTAGGTATTTAATGTCCCTTCTGTTTATTTCATAGTTAATCTATGTTGAGTCAGCTTGCTTCAAGAACATCTCTTGAAAATAATGCTATATCGTTCTGTCTCATAAATTCCGTATTATCCATCTCATATATTGAAGTTTAGTATGTATGTGTCAAAGCGACGCAATATTTTAGGCTGCATATTATGAAGGTAACTTATCTTTCCTAAAACATCTTTGGGTAGTAGCCTATTTATTTTCAGAACAATCATTGATTATAATCATCACAGTGTAGAACTAGTTAAGTTAACCAATCCATCAAACTTGTGATCAATGTTACTTGGTTCCTATAAAATTATACTTGAACCCACTAAATCCTTGTGATTATGATACTAAGATGGCCTCTCCTGCGCCGATATATATCTTCGATCATTCATTGGTAGACAATTTCATAATACTAAAGTCGGCTGTTTGGTTGACATGTTTACTACATCAAGAAAACGGGGTTTGATACCACAAATCCACGATAGCTTCTCAGTAAACTCGCCATCGCTTCGCTCGCTTGCGCCAATAAGTACCCACACTCAATGACAGTTACATAATAGTTATTTATGCAACTGTTGCGTAATGAGAGTAATTTTAACACGAGATCTGGTTTTTGATACGAGGCGCAGCCGAGTATCAAAATAGTATAGATCGAGTGTTAAAATGACTAATTACGTATAGTTGCATACAAAACTTTTTCTACGACCGACAAAATAAAATAAAATTTTAAAGAGTAGTGATCAATTTATTGAACTAAGAGGACAGTTAGTTAGTACAGTTAATTAAAGTTATTCCAGATCCAGAGCTTGTGGATGGAGTTGCTTTAACATTAATTTCATGTATATGGTTACTGACAGCCTCTTGTAGATTCATGTTCTCCTGGTACATACTTTCCATTTTGTTCAAATCACTTCTTTTGTTGCTACGGTCACTTTATATAGAAGCGAGCCAACTGTTAGCCTCTTGTCGATTTATGTACTCCTGGTACTCTCCGTTTTCTTTTAAATATAGGTAGGCGGTCGTCACCCCAGTAAAAAGTATTTTTACAAAATTACTTTAAAGTAGGCTGTATGTAGTACTGTGGTAGTATTGCCTTAGCCTATGCAGATTGAAAATTATGTATTAACAGTTGCGGAATGAAAATCCATACTCCATTTCCGTACTGCTCGTAGTATGGAACAGTGTGGAAATGAAAATGATAGCGGAAAATGACCTCAATTTCGAATCTGTCATTGGTTTCGAATTTGGAATATTCCGGTACGGGAGTAGATAAAAACTACTAATACACTTCATCTCTCCTTTCCAGATTTCCTCACCACGATATGCGCTTGTAACAGCGTCCTTTTTTGGCAAGGACGTTGTTGTGTATGAAGGAATCGCTCTACTGTCGGTAAGTTGGACGAAAATATCAGTTCAAGCAGATGATCCACCAAATAATTTGGACACTTAAAGTAGGGCCAACATTATGAAGTCCGTTTTGATGTTTTTTTAACACCAATATTCCAAAAGATATTTCTCTTTAGTTGCCCAAGGCACATAATATGTGTACAGAAAAACATTCAGACTAATTTTGACATTATATGTCACATGTATCCATATTTTAAATCATCATCATATCAGCCGAAAGACGTCCTCTGCTGGACATAGGCCTCCCCTAAAGTTATCCGAGACGGCCGGTCCTGCTTGGCTCGCATCCAGCGGCTTCCCGTGACCTGGACCAGATCGTCGGTCCACCTTGTGGGGGGCTTCGTCTTCCGGTACGTGGTCCCCACTCTAGAACCTTTACGCGCCTTTATTTAAAAATCCTTTTTACATATAAAATTAATGTCATTTCGTTATTTATTAGCCCGTGTGATGTGATACCGGCAAAGAATAGTACCAACCCATCTCTACCCGTGCGTGTCGTAAGAGGCGACTAAAGGTTTATAAACCAGAGGACTAGGCAGCAGCATCTTTCTGTGTATCGTACCATTTTACATACAGCGGTCGCCAGCCGCAACGCTTACAAGCGTGGTGACTATGGTAACTCCCAACCACGCGTTTTTGCTCGAATTCTGGAGGGAGCTCCGTCCTGTAGTGGACATTAAGATTATTCCCAAAAACTTTATCTTAGGTATAGGTACTACTCAACGTTGTGCTTTCCAGTGAAACAAAGATGACGTAAGTCCTTTTTTAGGGATCTGTACGTATGGACTTTAACGTAACCTACTTAAGACAATATGTAAATTTTTTTGGGTATTTCGGAGACAAATATCTTTTTATTTACTTAGTATCTTGCTGTGATTTTCAGGTATCTGTTTCTTGACCATTCAAGTGATAATATTGCTATTACTAAAACACGATTAGTGAAAATCGGCTCGACAAAATAAAAATGCAAAGTTACCTCGTAAATTTTCATTATTTCCGCTTTTTGTGGAATCTGAGGTGTTTTAAGTAGTGAAATTAAGAATACAGAAAGGTATTCGTAGATATACTATCATATGCCTAACCTAAAATTTTTTTTATTGCTTTGTTTTTACACAAAGACGATATTTGATATCAGGCGCTTACGTCATTTAGTTTTGGTAGCACGCACCACGCACAGTATATCTATCGCAATCTAATTCGTTGCGGATTGCGCACTTTATCCCTTTTGTTCAAGCGAAAAGACTGCGCCCACTGTCAAATAACTATCTTTTCACATATCCTCTTAAAGCTATACTTTTCATTGAAACAAAGAGTGAGTGCTTCTTAGGTGAGTCAGTCTAATCTGCTTCTGAGGTAAGTAAGTCAGGCCGATTCGCTTCTGAAATGAGCTGCTGCAACCACTCGCACTTGGCCGATTTTTATTCATATTCTATCCTTCCTACTAATATTATAAACGCGAAAGTTTGTAAGTATGGATGGATGGCTCTCATTTTGAGGGTAGCTGTCTGCTGGAAAATTGCAATTATCTCAAAAACTGCATCAACTATTTTGATAACACTTTGCATGACTCGGACACATCATACAATGTGTCTCATGGTAATATTCATTGGCCTTTGGAAATTTATATACCAAGTAATCCGGTTAATCCAAAATTTAAACATGTGATTCAAAGGTACTAGCGGCAAGATTTCAATAAGCAACCCTACTGTGCTGTCATACAACGTTGCATGGTCATACAATGCCGCTGGGTTGCCTAGCACAATGTTGCCGCAAGTAACTCTAAATCACATGTTAACATTTTGATTTAATGGGAAACAAAAATGTAAATTAAAGGTACTTGATGCGGCAAGATTTTGATAGGCAACTCAGCGGCGCCATGTTACATTGCCATAGAGTCATACAACGATACACGATAGCTTCTCAAAAAACGTGGGATCTTATACTATTAAATCTTCAGTCAATGAAACTTTGACAAACCTTCTTTTAAGAAAGTCCAAAGAAAAATAGGTACTTACTTTTAATTTTTCTATACAAAAATGTCAAAAAATTTACGAAAAATTTTTTTTTGATGATTTTTTTTTTTTGGATATTTTGAATTTAAGTACATTAAATTCATGATACCTTATTATCCTGTCAAATAAAATCTGCCTGAGAGAATTATGTTGGCGTCAACTGCTTCATTTCCTACACTAATTGCTTCGCTCGGTTGCGCTAATAAGTACCCACACTCAATGACAGTTACATAAAAACTACTCCATCTCTCCTACACTTTATATCTCCTTTCCAGATTTCCTCACCATTTGCGCATCTTAGAGCTTCCATATTGGGCCAGAACCTTGAAGAGTACGAAGGCTTCGCTCTACTGCCGGTAAGTTCAACGAAGATATCAGTTCAAGTAGATGATCCACCAAATAATTTGGGCACTTAAAGTAGGGCCAACATATGAAGTCCGTTTTGATCATAGAATACATGAACTCTGTTTCATGTATTCTATGGTTTTGATGTTTTTAGGGTTCCGTACCTCAAAATAAAAAAACGGAACCCTTATAGGATCACTTTGTTGTCTGTCTGTCAAGACCCTTTTTCTCACGAACGAGAATAGGTATCAGGTTGAAATTGATAACGAATATTAAATTCCATGAACCACACCAGATCTGAAAATTACAATTTTTTACAACGACGCAATCAAAAGATATGGCTTTTTATGTCCTCATCTCCATACATTTATGCAAAAAAGCAAAACCTACAGGGTACTTCCCGTTGACCTAAAATTATGAAATTTGGCAAGAAGCTAGGTCTCACAGTACAAATAAAGGGAAAGTCTGAAATCATTAAATATTTCAATTTTTCTCACAACTAATAGTAACCAATTAAGGTGAGCTCCCGTTTCAAGAACTTTTCTATAAGAGAAGGGTCACGTTGGATGGACGCGGAGTTTTTAAAATCAAAGAGCAAAAGCTTTTAGTATATCATATGGTAGAATAGGTACGGAACCCTTAGGGCGCGAGTCCGACTCGCACTTGGCCGGTTTTTTTTTACACCGATATTACAGAAGATATTTCTCTTTAGTTGCACAAGGCACACAATATGTGTACAGAACAAGCTTCGGACTATCGTTTGACATTAAATAAGTCACATGTATCCATATTTTAAGTCATCATCATCATATCAGCCGAAAGAAGTCCACTGCTGGACATAGGCCTCACCTAAAGCTATCCGAGACCACAGATTAGATAATAGTTCCGAGACGGCCGATCCTGCTTGGCTCGCATCCAGCGGCTTCCCGTGAGCTTGACCAGATCGTCGGTCCACCTTGTGGGGGGCTTCGTCTTCCGGTACGTGTGGTCGCCACTCTAGAACCTTTACGTGCCTTTATTTTAAATACTTTAAACATATAAAATTAATGTCATTTCGTTATTTATTAGCCCATGTGGTGCCGGCAAAGAATAGTACCAACCCATCTCTACCCGTGGGTGTCGTAAGAGGCGACTAAGGGTTTATGAACCAGGGGATAGGCAGCAGCATATTTGTGTATAAAAAAAAACAAATTAATAAACAGTATTATGAACAGTATTTAGTATCATACTAGCTGACCCGGCGAACTGTGTTCCGCCTTACAGGCAATAAATAAACAGGTTTCAGCAACGACACTGAACAAATTTCAGTTAACAAAGCTTTCAGGAAACGAAAAAGGAAATCGGCTTCTCCATACAAACTGCCCGATCAAGTTTTAAATTTTTTAAGGAGACGCGGAATTTTTTTTTTTCATTTCCTGAAAGTTTTGTTCACTGACAGTGGTTCAGTGTCGGTGACTGATCGTGTCCCTTCAGTGTTCGGAAGGCTGTCCCTAACACCCTATAGATTTTATTTTTTTGCTTTAACTCAAAAACCCAGCGACACACAGAAAAACTTGTTAGGACCAAATCGATTCGTATAGAGCTGATCTGTCATCCCTATTAATATGAATCATGAGCAAACCATTCGTCCAAATGGCAGCCAGCACCCTAACTATGCGAGAGGTACTATCGGTTACTTACATAGAAACATGATCTTTTTGAGTTTTCTTTTATGACGCGGAAATTCGCTCAAGTAACCACTTCTACCAAGTGTGCCTTAAATTTTACATCATGTTATTTTTCTGTTTGCAGCAAACTCCTGACAGAACTTCTCCCAATCTATCCGCCACTCCTGTGAGAAGCACCCTCAAGACGCCGCAATCGGCAAAACCGGCGAACAAGTCCGTGATACTTTAAGACATCTCAGACAGTCTTGAAGACGAATCGAGAGTACCAGGAGAACAGAATACGAGCGACTAATATACTACCGCTTCCGAGCCAGAGAGAAATGAAGCAGAAAGTGTTAATACTAGTTGTTCTGCAAACTTGAAATTAAGATGTCAAACAAAAGACAACACACCAAAAAGAAATACTCCTAAAAGTACCGGAAGTAAGAAAGCAAAGGAACGTGAATACGTAAAAGAAAATATCAAAGAATATCCCTCTAGAACCCGTTAAACCTGTTAACCCGCAAAACGCTTCTAGTTGAAGACAGTCCTATGGAGGAAGGTCAGGTCTTGGAGGCAGAAAAGAAGTCAAGACGATCGACGCGAAAGAAGAATAAAGCTTCCTAGAAGATGGAAAGGAAGTTATCGCAGAAAATGTCGTGAAAGAATATCCCTCCAGACCATCCCCAAAAAAGCGTCTAGATGTAGACGACTATGAAGATGACTGGAGATCATTTTGTCGATGACGAAAATCATTAGACGAAGTTGTCGCTGGGCGACGGTCCACGGACAACGGATGACGATTCAGAAGGTCCACACGACAAAAACCAAAAAAACACAATGAACTTACAAACATTATATGACTCTTGAATGCTAATAAATTGTTATTAGCATTCAAGAGTCATATAATGCTAATAAATTGTTATTAGCATTCAAGAGTCATATGATGTTTGTAAGTTAATTGTATTCTTTTGGTGTTTGTCGTGTGGCCCTACTGCAAACAACTGAACTTGAATGCAGTAGTTTATTTAATTATTAAGATTATTATTTTTATTATTGTAATATTGTGTGTTTGGTTTATATTTATGTGTGTTTGAGGAACAAGTCAAGTCAAAATCGTTTATTCATTGTTGGATATTAAAATCTCTTAATGACGTCAGCTAAACTACATCGCTTCACAAACAATGTGGCGCCATTGTGGGAAAAAAAGAAGCGACAATAAAAACCCACGCGCTCTTTTAATTTATTTGAATTCACTGTTTTATTATTTTTTTATAAATTTTTATCGTAATTGTTATTAATTTTTATCCTTAATTGACATTCAAAAAAATACCATTTGAAATTTTGAAAGTCGAATTATTTACACAAGGCAGATAAATTAAGATTAAATTGAAGTTTAAGTTTTGACTTGGCTAGTTTTTATATTAATGTTATCTTATAGTTGGCTAATCAACTCACTTTCTTTATTTTATTCTTATGCAACTGACAGTTTTTTTATTGTAATACTGTTCTTTACTCCTCTACATATTTAGTTAGGTGGTAAAAACTAGCCAAGCCAAATCTTAAACTTCAATTTTATCCTAATTTATCTGCCTTGTAAATAATTCGACTTTCAAAATTTCAAATGGTATATTTTTAAAATAACAAACATTGTTATAGCAGAAAAAGTAAAAAAATTGTGTTGTAAATTTATTTCAGAACTAGCTGTTGCCCGCGACTCCGTCCGCGTGGGGTTCAGAAAAAGTAGCTAATGACTATTCCCATGGTTCAAACTGTCATCGTACCAAGTTTTTATCACAATCGGTTTATCGGATTAGTCATAAAAGCGTAACAGAAGACAGACAGACAGTGCAGTTCTCGCCTTTATATTATATACAGAGTACCGATAATATGGATTTTTGTAAATTAAACACCTCTTGTTTACGTGTGGACTGTTAGGTCGCCCACTATCCTCGTAAGTGTAAAATCATAGTCAAATTCCACGCGGAGTAACTATGATGCGGATTTCGTTATTTCTTATACAAAACAAAGCCTAACTAAATCTGAGGCTCAGTCACTTTAGCTTCTGTGGCTACTGAAAAAAGAGCGGTACAAAGTCCAACGTGTCTAGCTTCACATGCTTTTAACTCTACATGTACCTACATACAAAACTGTTGGACTTCACTTCCGTACAATCTTTTTAACTTATCTCTCCCCTTAAAAGACAATTCCTAAAAAACAATGATTCACTTCTCTCTTTATTTTTTGAAGTATTCCGTTTATAAGTACCTACTTCCTAAGTTTTCAAAACTTTAGAACTTTCATATTTTTAGGGTTCCGATACCAAAATGGTAAAAAAAAGGAACCCTTATGGTGCCGCTCTGTCTGTCCGTCTGTCTGTCACACCTCTATATCTCAGCAACCACTTACGCTATCGAGCTGAAATTTGGAATAGTTTTAGAATATAGTTGCCCAACTTAATTGCACATGAAAATTTTTTGAAAAAAGTATGATTATTAATGTAAAGGGGGCCAAAATAGGGGGGGCCAAATTTCAAATTGTCGCTACTAGGTCGAGTGGGGTATCATATGAAAGGGCTTTACTTGTACATTTTAAAATATATTTTTGTATTTTTTTAAGTTTCTTAGTTTTCAAGTTATGATGAAAAATGTCAAAAAAAATACCATTCCCCCCCCCTTATCTCCGAAGTTTGAGTAAGGGAAAATCTGAATTAATTACAGTTGACAGAGGTTTATGTAAACTTTACAGCAAAAATAAAACGATCTTTCTAAGTTGCACAGTTTTTCAGAAATCTGCAAAAAACCTTTACAAACAAATTTAGTTTTGCGGTCCTGAAAATGGACTTTATTGCTTCCAAAAATACTATAGGTATATCGGAACCCTCGGCGCGCGAGTCCGACTCGCACTTGACCGGTTTTTTTTTACATTTGTTGCACCGCCATTGCGAAACAGGATTTTTTTTTATTATTATTTTAACAATAAAACTAAATCTAGATTTTACCAATCTTTAGCTGTACCCAAGACTTTTACACAAACAACTGGACCGGATCAAACGGAATTTTCAACAACGTATTTTTGGCTTTCTTTCGTACAAAATTATAAACTTTGTTTGATTTCAGCTCGGTTTCACAGCTTGAAACTTTGAACTCGCCTATTATCTGTATGAATGAACCGATGGCAATAAAAAAAGTTCAAATATTGCACGACAGCAACCCAAATACGTTATTGAAAACCCCGTTTAAGTCGTTTAAGTAGTTTGTGAGGTATTGGTGCGGCCGCTTAAAATTTCACGAACCTTCTGTCCAAGTGAACCGTTTGCAATGAAATAAAGCTTATATGTTGCACAGAAAGAAGCCCGACGCGTCATTGAAAACCTCGTTTGACTTTGAACCAGTTCAGTAGGTGAGTTCTTGGTTCTGCAGCTTGAAACTTTGCGTATCTTCTGTCAGAGTGAACCTGCCTATCGCAATAAAACTAAGCTTATTTATTGCACAGGAGTAAGCCAAACGCGTTATTGAAAGCCACGTTTGAATCTGCTCAAAAGTTTTTAAATTATTCGCGCCTTCGCTTGAAACTTTGCGTAACTTCTATCTGAGTGAAACGTTTTCAACTAACCTAAGCTTATATGTTGCACGGAAGTACCTAATCCAAGCACGTCATGGAAATGCCAGTTGGAGTCGGTACAGTAGTTTGGTCGCTATTGGCGCCGCCTATTGAAACTTAGGGCAATTTTAGTCTGAGTGAACCGTTTTCAATGAAAGTAAGCTATATACATTGCAAAAAATTAAGATAAATACGTTATTGAAAACCCCGTTTAAATCCGTTTAGTAGTTTGTGAGTTATTGGTGCCCCCGCTTGAAACTTAGTGTATTTTATGTCTGAGTGAACCGTTTGCAATGAAACTAAGCATACATGTTGCATGGAGTAAGCCAAATACGTTACTGAGAATCTCGTTTTAATCGGTTCAGTTGTTTGTGAGATATTGGCACCTCCGCTGGAAATTTCGCGCTTCTGTCTGAGTGAGCCGTTTTCAATGAAAGTAGTCTAATATATTGTAAAGAAGTAAGCTTTACAGTTTATTGAAAACCCCGTTGGATGAGTTATTTGCGCCGCCGCATGAAACTTAGCGTACCTTCTGTCTGAGTGAGCCGTTTGGAATGAAACTAAACTTTTATATTGCACAAAAGTAAGCCAAACTCGTAATTGAAAACTCTGTTTGAATCGGTTTCCGAGCTATATTCGTACAGGCAATTTGATAATTTACATAAGTGTAACTTCTGATTGAGTGAACCGATTTGAATGAAACATAGCCTATATGTTGCTCAGAGCTAAGCTTAATCTATCTGCGAAAACCGCGAGAAAATCCGTTCTGGGTGTCTACTCTCAAAGTCCGATATATCGAAACGATACTACTCGAAACATGCAAATGAAAAACTTCGTCCCTTGACAATAGAATAGAATATTGGTTGCATGAATTTTCAAACTGCATCCAACTAATATTCTACTCTATTTTCAAGGGACGAAGTTTTTCATTTGCATGTGTCGAGTAGTATCGTTTCGATATATCGGACTTTGAGAGTAGACACCCTGTAGTTTCGGAGTTTATCGAAAACATACAGACAGACAGACAAAAAGTTCAGAAAACATATTTTTGAGTTCTATTAGTCGTTTCTTATCGCCCACACTTATTTTTTTATAAATTTATCAAAAGTACAGACACGCGGTTTCTACTCTTTTATTATATGTATAGATGTTGTACGTACTTATAAACCACATTTAAGATTATTAACGAAACTTGGCATCCATTTAGATATCACTTCTTTTGTCGGTGAAGTCAACAAACACGCATATTCTTTGTAACTGAACTTGGCTTATATTTTTTCACATTTATGTTTTTGGTGGGATATGTTAGACAAGGTTGATATACAACAAACATAAGTCATTTTTAATTGTGAATTAGCCTGTTAGAACCGTAGCCTAATCCCATGGATTTTTCTCTTCTAGATAATCTGATATTTTATAATAACCCTTCTTATATAATTTCTGCTTGATTACATTTTTGAATTTATCTAACGGTAAACTTTCAATATCAGTGGGTACCTTATTATAGAAGCGTATACCAATGACCTTTATGTTTTACTAATTTTGTGAATACGGCTGACATGAGAAGCAAGTTGATTCTTGTTTCTTAAGTTGACACTGTGCCTGTCACAATTTTTTTCAAAAATATGTATATTCCGTTTAACATATATTAAATTCTCATAAATGTATTGCGACACAAAAGTCAAAATGTTGATTTCTTTAAATTTATTTCGAAGAGATTCGCTAGGCTTCATTTTATGAATTGCACGAACAGCACGCTTATGTTGTATAAAAATGCTGTTTGCATCCGCAGCATGACTCCATAACAAAAGGCCATATGATATGACATGAAACCATGGAAATGACTGAAGTAGACTAACCTCGCGGTGTCTACATCTACACTACGGTTTGTTTCTTGAATTTAACGCACACATCACATTCACTGAATATAGTCGGTTTATTTCTATATGCGTGCATTCGTCGAATACGATCGAATACAGTTTTAAACCAGACTAGAGCGCGCTTTATGTCAATGTCACTGAGAAAAATTAAAATTTTGATTTTGTTTGGCGTTGTAAGAAATTATTGAGAGATAATGATTATTCGATAAGATAATTAAATCTAAAAACCCCAAAAAGAGTTGAAAAAAATCTCTCGAAAACGAGATTGATGACAAATGTCATATGAATTTGACGTTTCGCACACGCTGCACTACCTCATTTTCGTATGCAATGATAGCGCGCTAAAGTGACGTCACTGATGACGTCACGTCGCTTAAACGAGTGAAGACAAGCAAGTTTTGAACCGACTATTAGCGCGCTAAAATTGCACACAAAGCTCATGTAGCTAGTGTAGACAACGAAGCAGTTGACCCCAACATAAATTCCTCAGGCTGATTTTATTTGACAGGATGATAAAGTATCATAAATTAAATGTAAATGCAAAATATCCATAAAAAAATTCACAAAAATTTTTTTTATACATTTTTTGTAATTTTTGTATGGAATAATTAAAAGTACTTACCGATTTCTTTTTGGATTTTTTTAAAGAAGGTTTGTCTCATAATAGTGTAATAACCCAGCAAAGTTTCATCGACTGAGGATTAATGCGGGGGTCTTCATACAACGATCCGCTTCGTTGCCTAGACTAATAATCCGTCAGACCTCTTATTTTTTTTCACTGCGTATGCTGCCGAACTGAGTCTGTTCGACAATTTATTAAAATGCGGTCCCCATTGTAATTTGTTGTCTAAGGTAATACCTAGGAACACAGCTGATTCCACAAGACTCAATTTTTCGTTTTTCACTAATAGGCTTGTAGCAGTTGGCTTTACATTAGGCAAAACAAATTTAACACACTGTGATGCATTTGCGCAATTTGTAAAGGATTATTCAAAAATATTTAAACAGGTTTGTGCTGCAGCCAAATCAAATTTCATTAAGAATAAAATCAAAAATAGCTCCGACATTACGAAAACGACTTGGGAAACTATAAATAGTGAAACTGGACAATCTAAAGCTCCTCGGAATGACTTCCAGCTTAAGATTGATGATCAGATCATAAGTTACAGATATAGAAGTTGCTGAAGCTTTTGAAAACTTCTTTACGGATATTCCAGTTTCAACTACTAAAACCTTGAACTCATCTCCCACTCTTGCCAAATCTTATCTCGAACGACACGTAGATGTTTGCAATGTAGATTTTAAATTCAGTTACGTCAATGCTTTCGTTATAATTAAAGCCTTTAAAATCACTTAAAATGAAAAAAAACCGCCGATATAGATGGCCTGTCAGTTAAAATTATTAGTGCCGTTATAGAAAGCATTGCACCATACTTATCTAGAATTTTTAATAAATGTGTAGATGATGGTGTTCTTCCTGATTTGATACAACATAGTAAAATTATTTCGTTGTTTAAAGCTGGTAGTAAATCAGACCCCACTAATTTTAGACCTATTTGTATTCTACCAACTCTTAGTAAGACATTTGAAAAGATAATTTTAAATCAGGTTTAGAGCCACTTGATGCACCTCAAACAGATCGGTTTTACGAGGGGTCGCTCAATTTTTGACGCCTGCGTTTCCTGTGATTTGTCCAAGGCTTTCGATTGTGTGCATTATGATATCCTTATCAGGAAAGGGCAACATTATGGAATTAGAGACCAGGCTCTACGCCTTCTGGAGTTGTATCTAAATGAAAGAACCCAGAAGCTTGATGTAAATGGGAAAAGATCACTAGGATCAAAAATTTGTGTGAACGACTGCACAAACTTAAGCGAAAGACCAAATAATGAAACTGAAAATCTTTCTAATTGAACAGTTAAAACAAAATTGGCTTCCCAAGAGGAAACATTTAATACAGTTTGTATGGGTCATTTGTTAAATTTATTGACTTTTTTACTTTTGACTTTCCTAGCTTGTCAATGTTATAGAATAGTGTAAAATGAAATTGAAAAATGATTATGACCAAAATCATGACAATTGAATAAATAATGTGTTAAATTAATAATGTATCTTATTTTGCCAGATTTCAAAGATTCCAATTTGGAATTGAACACAACACGGCTACAGCGCGTTCAGGACAAATCTGTCTATGACGGTTATTTTCTGCTCAAGGGGTGACTTCTTGGCGCATTAACGGTCACAGACAGAGTTATTTTGCACGCGGTATATTTCATGACTATTTTTACTTTCGAGCGGAGCGAGAAAGGCATTGTATTCGTGAAAAAAAAAAGTTTTTCGAATTTTCTCAAAAATGTGTTATACAGGGTGATTGGAAGCTGGGTGCAAAGCCTTAAAGGGGTGATAGCTGAGATAATTTAGAACATAATAAGCCATATTTGTCTTAGACGAAGTCGCATATATTTTTTTTCATTGTAGCTTTAATGTTTTTGATAAAAAAACTCCGCATTTAATTTTAACTAAGATCTACAGCATTAATACTTAAAATACAAACAAATACAATAAACAGTACATTAGCCAATTACAGATCTTCACTACGAAAACAAAATTGTAACTTAAAATGGGTTTGGGTGGTTTGTTCGTCCCCCGGTTCTGACAGAAAGTTGTCCAGGTCATTTCATTAGCGATTAATTTATTTGAGAGTAAAGCCACGATCACTCCTAGCTGAATTTGAAGACTAATTCGGCATACATTGCTCGTTGAAGTAAGGATATTGCAATTAACATAACCAAGCCGGGAAGCAATGTATGTCAAATTAGTCTTTGAATTCATTTAGGTGTGATCGTGGCATAAAAATAAACAAAGTAGTATTTGCAGCGGTTCTGTTAGTAAGCCGTAGTAACTCTCTGGCTATAAACAGTAGAAATGATCGATTGCGTAATATTGATTATTTACCAACATATAGACTACCTAAAACTATCAATGTCTACGGTATGAGGACTTGGGAATACTTTCTACCAGACATACTCAATTCATTGCCTGAGCATGTTCTGTCAAATATCCTTAATAATAAGGACAAATGTAAAACAATTGTAAAAAAGTTTTATCTAAATGCTTAATATCTAACTAGCGATTTAATATTATTTATATTAGCGATCTTGTGACTAATCACTTTTCGCATAAACCTCTTTAGGTTTTTAGATAAGTGTTTCACTGTAGTAATTTTCTGTATAAAATTTGTGTTGAATAAACAATATATATATATATATATATTAAAAAAAAGCCTGCTTTTAATGCCGCCGTGGGTCGCGGTTTCGATCCCAGGCAAACATTCTTGTCATGAACACAAGTGTTTGTTCTGTGTCTGGGTGTTATTTAGGTATCGTTAACAGGCTTTGCCTAGTTTGCGATCTGATTGTAGTCCGAAACGTCCACTACATGACAGGGAGCTCCTTCCAGAACTCCAGCAAAAACGCGTGGTTCTTTGGATTTGCCATAGTAACCACTCTTTTAAGCGTTGCGGCTGGCGGCCGCTGTTGTTGGTGACCGCAGTATGTAAGATGGTACGATACAAAAAAGATGTAGCTGCCCATCCTCCGGTTCATAATATAAGCCCTTAGTCGCCTCTTACGACACCCACAAGTAGAGATGGGTTGCTCCTATTCTTTGCCGGCACCACACTGACTGAAGTGGGGGGGGGGGGGGATTTGATTACCTCGTGTGAAATGTCCTCCAAAGTATGTACCTTTTCATTCGTTATTTCTTTTGCAAACCTACTCGGACCGCAAAGACACTGTAGTCTACAATTACCTACGTATACTAATGTCTTTTATGTTGGTTTTTAATGTATAACTTTTATTTGTCTGTGAAAATATACGAATCTAGGAATGAGTCTGGGTTGCGAAGGTCAGATGGCAGTCGCTCTGTCCGCTGTCCGGCTGTCCCCAACTCCGTAGGTAAAACGGAATAAGGCTACAATGGCAGATTATCTTTTTTTTGTTAGGTACATTACAAGTGAGCAAACGAGCAGATGGGCCACCTGATGGTAATGATCTCCACCGCCCATAGCGCCCACTGTCTTATTAATGGCATATTTTGACAATGACAAGACAGCAAAGCGCGTTGCTCACTCTGAGAACTAAAATGGTATGTCTCATGTGCCGGTAATTTCACTGGCTCCCTTGCCCTTCAAACCGAAACACAGCAGTACAAACACTGCTGCTTCACGGCACAAAAAAGCAAGGGGGTGGTACTTCCCCAGACGGACTTTCCACAAAAGCCCTACCACCTCCAAAAATATTTATCTACTAATCTTTACTTAGGTAGGTACCTACCTAAAATTTGTTTTATGGAAAAGTAACTCAATAAGAAGTAACTAAAATAATGGCTTTTCTTACAATTGAATACCCGACTTGGTCGTAAAGTAGGTATAGTATAAATTGTAGTTTCAACAACACTCCTGACGCACAAAAACTGATTCATTAACATTATTCATTCACTCAACGAATGAACAAAGTCAACGATACTAGGTACCTTAGAAATAAAAACTACATCCAGAAAATAGTGGTATTGAAAACAAAAAGCCTATCCGCAAAGAGGCGAGTTTAGACTCCTCTCAACAGATCCCGGTCCTCCCAGAAAACTTCTGCAACCCAGGACTCCAGGGGAGTAGTTTCAGGGTGGAGGATGGACATTTCTCCCCAGGATTTTAAATTTACCGACCTAAGATGGCCGCGGCTATATATTTTCCCGCTTATGTTATGTACCTTATGTAAGGACGGGCTAGGTAATTCTGTTTGGTTTGTATTTCGCAATAAATAGAACGAAGATTGAATGAATGTCTGCAGCTTTGTACACACGGCCGCACATCAGTAGAAACACTTTTGGACCTTACGGCGTGGTAATAAGGTAGAAAAAGTTTCGACCGACAAGCGGTTGACCGTACGATGGAACTTTGTAGACGTTGTTTGTCAGGCGTGTACGGTTTGGTGGGAAAGCGACGTAACAAGAAAATTTCTAACTCAAATTGTCATATTATTTAGGTTGAGATTTCTCGAAAATAATACGAAATGCTTTGGTGGGATTTATAATTAATTAACGCCTGCAAGAATGCTTTATTCCTATGCCCGATACAAAAAAAAGCAGTAACATTTTCACGGCCTTTCAGATATTTCAGACAGCGCTTAGTACCTACTTATAAAAACAAAATCTATTTATTAATAACATGGTAGGTTATTTTGTGTTCCTTAAGATAGCTACGTATTATGATGATGTGTATCCATGATGTACCTATTTATTTATGAACACCTTGTAAATCTCATGGGATGCAATAAATGTATTGAGTATTATTTTTCACGGCATCCGGATCCTCAGTCCACGAAACTGAATTAATAATTTTCCCAGATCAAGTTAAAAAACGATCGCACGTTTTGAGTAAATACCTAGGTAGGTAACTCTTTTGTGCACTTTTTTTTAAGGTTTTAGGGGACTCTTTAATATCACCGAAAACGGAGACTTACGAAATTAAATTAAATGAAAATAGCCGCGATAAGGGCACATTGCCTAATATGAGTTTTTTTAATGTAGCAAGTGAGCAAGCGAACTCAGAGTCTTATTGGTATCATAATTGACACTAACAAGACAGCAAAGCGCGTTGCCCACCCTGAGAACTAAGATGGTGTGTCTCATGTGCCAGTAATTTCCCTGGCTACGGCAGAAAAAAGCTAGCGGGTGGTAGGTATCACTGTAAGGTTTTTGTCAAACAAAAATCTCTTTTTGAGACTTCCCCGGTTAGGTCTTAGGATGTATCAAAAGATTTTTTGAAAAGTACAATGATTCTATGCTTCGGAAGGCACGTTAAGCTGTTGTTCCAACTATTATCTAAGTAGATAAATAGTTTATAAGCCATAGGTCTTTGGCGGCTCAACAAATCTGATATAGCTGATACCATTGTTACTGTCTGAGGTCCCCCTCATAACCAACAACGATGGTGGATGAGCTCTTGAAAGTTATTACACGAATTTTGGAAAATACTAATCAAAATGTTTCACAAAAAATTATCAGTTACATCCTTCTGCGCAAGAGTCACTGTGCGGCGCGTCGCGTCGTCAGTATAAAAGAGGTCGTGCGCAAACGCTCCTCGCATTCGGGCGATGACGCGGAACGTGAGTTGATTTATTTTATTTACTTTTAAATCTTGCTTGAACGTCCGCCATTTTGTCGTGCTATTTGCAACCACGCGGTACCTAGTTAAAAGAAACTGCATTTTCTTAAATGTTTTAACGTTAAATTTATCTGATTATGTGTTAATAGCGATTTTATTTGTCTCGATTGAGGAGATTTGTTGTATTTTTCAAGATTTCCGTAGTCCACGTGGTAGATTGAGTCTGCTTGTGTTTTAGTTTTGCTCATTACGTTTTTTCTTATTCGACCTTAAATATAACTGAAGGATTAAAGTACATACTTATATTAGCCTATATTCTCTTTTTTTTATAAAGTCAAGGGCGGGTTTCAATCTTCTAATCATTTTCTTTGATTTTGTTCACAGTGAGCCAGGGTTCCAGCAAACACCTACCATGACCTGCTGTAAAACCGGTAAGTTTTATTCCAATTTGTATGAGTATATTTTCTGAATGTGTGCTGTGTTTTAATGATCATAAGTTTTCCACTGGCCAATCCAGCTTTGCTGTCGCAGGTTTCAAGCCAACTATATTAATCCAGGTTCTTGTTTGAACAGGTTAAGAACCGTATGGTTTAAAACCGTCATTGATTGGAAGTTTGGCTGCTTTGGGTCAGTAGGTACTTTTATTTCGATACTCGTGCCTGGTACTTTTATCTATTCGGTTCTCGTACACGTGTTTGTGTGTATCTAGTACCCACAATGCTGGTTTTCTAGTACGCGCGGCCGCACATCAGTAGAAACACTTTTGGACCTTATGGCGTGGTAATAGAGTTGAAAAAGTTTCTTCCGACAAGCGGTTGACCGTACGCGCGGCCGCAAGCAAAACCGGTTTAAGCTGAACCAGCGCTACGTCACAAACGGTTGAAACCAGAGATCCGTTCAAGGTCAAAAGTATTTCCACTGCGTGCATTCTTCGTACAGTCAACGACAGGTCAAGCTTGACACTCTCAGTGCGACTCCAGCCCGTAAATTACCTCTATTGAAATAAGAACGGTACAAAATCAAGCTTGATTGCCCTTGACTTTACAAACCGATTTTTTAGACAGTTGTCGTGTTAATCTATACGCTTTACTGTGCTACTGTTGTGAGATAACCTTTTAAGTACTTACTTGCTTTTACTGTGTTTCAAATGTACGATCACAAGTCTTGTAAAAATGACTAAAACGCCTTCCGAAGCTCTGCCACGCCACTGATTGGTTCAGATTCAGCCTGCTCGTCCTAACCAAAACTGTCATCATCGTCAGCCTTATTGCATCGGGTCCAATTCGGGGCGGTCTTTAGGTCTAAAGCTAAGGCTAGCTATACTTAATATCATCATCTCCAATCACCTATCTCCGTAGTCAGTCAACCACTGCATGGCATAAACTTCTTCTTTTTTGTGCTTTTCCTAGCCATCCCAGTGTTTCAACTGCGCCGCTTACATGAATTCTAATTGTTTTTGTATTTACAGGCATTCCACCAGGGGTGGAGGACATGGCTCGCCCGGTGCCGCGGCCGCCAGCGTCCTCAGGGGTTTGGACGCTGCCCGGGCGCACTATCTGGCTGCGACGCTGCTGCGACTCCCACGGAGCTGCACGCAGCGTCACGCCTTGCATATGTCATTATGCAAAAACAAGTAAGTACTGCTGCAGCTTTTCCTTACTCTACTACTGTCACGGCTAGCGTTTGCGATTCTCCCACACAATGTCGTGTTACCGGCTTTTTCGGGAGACGTATGCAGCATTGCGCGGTTACAGCATCTTTATCCATAACATGATGTATTTTCATCACACTGCCTCTCTCGCTATCCGCATACACGCCGCATAGCTGACAGAACTGGAATGTCGCACTCAGTATTACTATCCATAATGTGCACGATGCGCAATCAGCTTTTCATCGCGACGTGATCCTAGCGCAGTGTCACTTGTCCTCTAATCCTCACGTACCTGGCTTCGTTTCCCATCTCACTTGCTTCTTTTTATCATGATCAGCTTTATCAGTCGTCGCTAAGTTTCGGTTGCTTGATAAATATAGGCAGCCAAATGAAGCACGGCCAGAATGTGTTTTTTTTACTGTTCTCCCCTCTTACTTTTAACTATTTCCTCTGAATGCTACATTTGCTCGCGAAAGCTAAGACCGCTCCACTATACTAAGTAGCAGATGCACAAAGCTTCTTTAAAATTAAAGCTCTATTAAATCTATTGCTGTCACTTTGTTTTGCTGACAATGAAAGTGTCTGCAATAGATTTAATGGAGCTTTAACTGTATAGAAGCTTTGTGTAACTGGCGGTTAGTCTTTTTTATTAGGGTTCCGATACCAAAATGGTGAAAAAAAGGAACCCTTGTGGTGCGACTTTGTCTGTCTGTCTGTCTGTCTGTCCGTCTGTCTGTCACACCTGTATATCTCGGTAACCACTCACGCTATCGACTTGAAATTTGGAACAGTTTTAGAATATGGTTGCCCAACTAAATTGCACATCATCATCATCATCATATCAGCCGAAAGACGTCCACTGCTGGACATAGGCCTCCCCTAAAGAACTCCATGACGACCGGTCCTGCGCTGCTCGCATCCAGCGGCTTCCCGCGACCTTGACCAGATCGTCGGTCCACCTTGTGGGGGGCCTGCCAACGCTTCGTCTTCCGGTACGTGGTCGCCACTCTAGAAAAAATTGCACATGAAAGAATTAAAATAATTATGATGATTGTTGTAAAGGGGGAGCCAAATAGGAGGGGCCAAATTTCAAATTGTTGCTACTAGGTTGAGTGGGATATCATATTATCATATGAAAGGGCTTTACTTGCACATTCTAAAATATATTTTTGTACTTTTTTACAACTCTTAATTTTCAAGTTATGATGAAAAATGACAAAAAAAGTACCATCCCTCCCCTTATCTCACGAAGTTTGTGGTAGGAAACATCTGAAATACTTACAGTTGATATAAATTTATATAAACAATACAGCAAAAATAAGACGATCTTTTTAAGTTGCACAGTTTTTTAGAAATCAGCAAAAAACCTTTACTTACAAACAAATTTAGTTTTGCGGTCTTAAAAATGGACTTTATTGCTTCCAAAAGTACTATAGGTATATCGGAACCCTCGCGACTGATTGCTTAATGCGAAGCTAACATTGGTATTTTTTGTTCCAGGTCAATAAAGAAGACTTTTCACAAACAATCCATTAATTAAGGTTGCAAATACGTTAGGTAGGTACATATTCGGGAACTATTTTATGTTGTTTTATTGTAATATTGTAATGTAGATATGACGACAGTCCTTCATTTCATTTGGTCACTTTTCACTGGAGTCACGTCACCTCAAGTCACCTCATGTTGTTTTGTTAGTTGCGAGTTAAGATGATATAATGTTATAATCATAGTATGTAGGTGGTCATTTAGCTTCTACGTAAATTTTCTATTACTAAGTAGTTTACTTTACTTTTCATTGCCCAACAGCTAACACACTCACGCACTGTAATGTAGTCTTTTTTTTTAGATTTATTTTGAAACTCTCACATATTTTTCTTATGACTAATATAGGGTGACTTTTAATTAGTTCTTGATACCAAAAGATATGCGTGTACTCATGATATTGAACAACTTTTCCCAAGGAACATATGAAAAAAACCAAATTTGACCTCCCATACAAAATGCGCTATCAGCTGATGCAGTTTCTATTGGAGGTCATGAAACTTCATGGGGAAAGTTTTTCAGTATCACGAGTAAATTCATACCTTTTTCTATCAAGAACTAATTCTTCTTCTTTCGTGGCGGCAAGAACACGGGCTAAATCTTACTTGCCCAGAAAGCGGCTACCTTGGTAGCCCTCTGGTTACCATCAAGTAAGTCCTCACGCGAGCAGGCGGTCGCGGGACAATTGGTGAGGTGTGTCATGGTTTGCAGGAGTTCTCCACATTCACAGCTACTACCTTGGTAGCCCTCTGGTTACCATCAAGTAAGTCCTCACGCGAGCAGGTGGTCGGGCACGCGGGACAATTGGTGAGGTGTGTCATGGTTTGCAGGAGTTCTCCACATTCACAGCTAGCGTCTGCGCTACTTAGGAATCCCCACCGGCACAGGTTATCCTTGCTTCGGCCAACCTGGGTCCTCAGCCTATTTAGACTTCTCCAGGTTGGCCAAGGTTCCTTATAGCCAGGAGGCAGGTTTTCGTTGGGGGGGTACAGTGAATGTGGGTACTCGCTTGCCCAAAGTCTGCACCTCACGTCGGAAGGGTTTTGGTCGGGTAGAACTAATTAAAAGTCACCCTATATAAGAACAGTGAAAGTTACACATGCACATAGGATTAATGTTTTCTTTTTTGTTTTTGTAGTGATGTTAGTCGTAGCGACAGTCATTTGATAAAACACTTTAAGAATTGTTTTAAGTTTATTACTTTAGTTTATAAGTTTAAAAATTTCCGTTACTAATCACTGGGTACAGCTATCACGTAAATTTTTTGAGATGTACAAATCACTTTATTAGTTCTAAGTTTACTTTGTCTTGCGATAGTTCATTTGTATTCGTAGTACTAAGTAATTTACTTTACTTTTCATTGCCCAACAGCTCACACACGCACTGTAATGTAGTCTTTTTTTATATAAGAACAGTGAAAGTTACACATGCACATAGGTTTAATGTTTTCTTTTTTTGTTTTTGTAGTGATGTTAGTCGTAGCGACAGTCATTTGATAAAACACTTTAAGAATTGTTTTAAGTTTATTACTTTAGTTTATAAGTTTGCTTTGCGAAAGTCGATTTGTATTCGTAGTTTATAAGTTTGCTTTGCGAAAGTCGATTTGTATTCGTAGTTTATAAGTTTGCTTTGCGAAAGTCGATTTGTATTCGTAGTTTATAAGTTTAAATATTTCCGTTTCTAATCACTAGGTACAGCTATCACGTTCTATTTGTGAGATTTACAAATCACTGTATTAGTTTTAAGTTTATTTTTCTTTGCAAGAGTCCATTCGTAGTTTGTAAGCTTAGAAAACATTTTCAAATACACATTTTTCTTTCTATGTTGTTGTTTCTATAAACCCTGAATCCTTGAATTAATTAAGTAAGACCTTCCTTAGTTTACTGAAGGTCTCCGCGGGCTCCGGCTGCGGAGCGCGCGAAGACTTCCAATATTCTGAGTAAGACCCTATTCAGTATGTAGGGGCGAATTTGCTGCAAGATTTAGCGCGATCACACTTGCCTAAAATGCCGCTTTGTGTAGCCGTGCGAGTGATCAAATTGTTAACGTTTAAGGAACCCAGCTAACTCGCGCCTACTTCTGAATAGGCACTTTAAGCCGGATTTAAACGACGGCAAAATTTAGTCGCGTCTGTCTGAGAGATGCAGCTATACGATAGAAAGAAATAGTCGAATAGCTTTCTCTTTCTTTATTTATTTAACTGTTTATTGTACACATAAAAATACAAACAAAACATACATAAAGAGAACAGACACAACAGGTGCTGCTTATTTCAGCTTGGAAATTTCTTCCAGCAGACCTTTCTTTCGTACAGCCGCATGCCTCGGAGGCGTCTAAATTTTGCCCCGTGTAAATCAGCCATAAGCCTTACTCTTAAGGCCATCGTAAGAAGTAGTTTTGTCAAAAAAAAAGTAAACACAGCCGCACGTCGGTGGAATCACTTTGACCTTGAGCAGGTCTGGTTCCGCGCGTTTGTAGCATAGCGTTAGTTCAGATTATACTGGTTTTGCTTCCACTTTCTTGCTGACGCTTCTTACTATGGCCTATTGTAGGTATTAGAAGCATGGTCATTCAACGGTATTGAACCCAAAGAGATTTCCAAGTACCTACAGTCAAAATACCATCAAGCTTGTCAACGTATCTGAACAACTTTCAGTAAATAAAACTTTCCGGAAATGAAAAAAAAAACATCGGGCTCTCCATACAATCTGGCCAATCAAGTTTGCAATTTTGTATGGAGAAGCCGATTTTTTTTTTCATTTCCGGAAAGTTTTATCTACTGAAAGTTGTTCAGTTACGTTGACTGATCATGCCCTTTCAGTATTTGCCAGCCTGTCTCTTGCACCCTGTATAATCCGTTTCATTCGTAAATGCCAACGCTTACCAACAAATCTTGCAGCTATTTCAATAGTAATCACCTAAATCTGAAAGAAAAAACCGGCCAAGTGCGAGTCGGACTCGCGCCCTAAGGGTTCCGTACCTATTTTCCATATGATATACTAAAAGCTTTTGCTCTTTGATTTTAAAAAAACCGCGACCATCTTTTATAGAAAAGTTCTTGAAATGGGAACTCACCTTAATTGGTTACTATTACTTGTCAGAAAAATTTAAATATTTAATGATTTTAGACTTTTCCCTTTATTTGTACTGTGAGACTTAGCTTCTTGCCAAATTTCATAATTTTAGGTCAACGGGAAGTACCCTGTAGGTTTTGCTTTTTTGCATAAATGTATGGAGATGTGGACATAAAAAGCCGGCCAAGTGCGAGTCGGACTCGCGCACTGAGGGTTCCGTACCACCATCATCATCATCATAACATCCCATGAAACGTCCACTACAGGACAGGGAGCTCCCTCCAGAATTCTAGCTTTTTCTGGAAAAATGTGGAGGGGAAGTACCTACCGTAGTCACCTCGCTTGTTAGCGTTACGGCTGGCACCATGGACCGCGGTTTTATGTGACCGCAGTAAGTAAGATGTAAGATACAAAGGAGGATGCTGCTGCCCATCCTCCAGTTAACCCTTAGTCGCCTCTTGCGACACCCACGGGTATGTATGGGTTCCACCACACCACCGTACCACCACATAAACATAATTGTATTAGTTGAAATTTCAGTAAGTTAATGTGCTAGATTTTTTGAGTCCGACACGCGCTTGACCAAATTTTGTTATTTGTTGTTATTTTATAGCTTATGCACTATGAACATACCAATTTTCAAGTTTGTAAGTGATCTCGTTTTTAAATAGAACTAAAACAAAAATCGCCTCAGCGACCATCCAACTTGACCCCTCTCTTATATGAATGTTCTTGAAACGGGAGCTCACCACAATTGGTTACCTTAGTTGTGAGAAAAGTTGTAATATTTAATGATTTCAGACTTTTTCCATTATTTGTACTGTAAGACCTAGCTTCTTGCCAAATTTCATAATTTTAGGTCAACGGGAACTACCCTGTAGGTTTTGCATTTTTGAATAAATGTATGGAGATGAGGACAAAAAAACCGGCCAAGTGCGAGTCGGACTCGCGCACTGAGGGTTCCGTACCACCACATAAACATAATTGTATTAGTTGAAATTTCAGTAAGTTAATATGCTAGATTTTTTGAGTCCGACACGCGCTTGACCAAATTTTATGCCCTATAGCCTATGCCCTATAAACATACCAATTTTCAAGTTTGTAAGTGTTCCCGTTTTTAAATAGAACTAAAACAAAAATCGTCTCAGCAACCATCCAACTTGACCCCTCTCTTATATGAATGTTCTTGAAACGGGAGCTCACCACAATTGGTTACCTTTAGTTGTGAGAAAAGTTGTAATATTTAATGATTTCAGACTTTTCCCATTATTTGTACTGTGAGACCTAGCTTCTTGCCAAATTTCATAATTTTAGGTCAACGGGAAGTACCCTGTAGGTTTTTCATTTTTGAATAAATGTATGGAGATGAGGACATAAAATGCCATATCTTTTGATTGCGTCGTTGTAAAAAATTTAAATTTTCAGATCTTGTGTGGTTCATGGACCCTAACATATGGTATTAATTTCAACCTGATACCTTTACCCGTTCGTGAGATAAAGGGTCTTGACAGACAGACAGACAGACAGACAGACAGACAGACAGACAGACAGACGGACAACAAAGTGATCCTATAAGGGTTCCGTTTTTTTCTTTTGAGGTACGGAACCCTAAAAATGCCATATCTTTTTATTGCGTCGTTGTAAAAAATTTAAATTTGCAGACCTTGTGTGGTCCATGGAGCCTAATATATGGTATTAATTTCAACCTGATACCTTTACCCGTTCGTGAGATAAAGGGTCTTGACAGACAGACAGACAGACAGACAGACAGACGGACAACAAAGTGATCCTATAAGGGTTCCGTTTTTTTTTTTTGAGGTACGGAACCCTAAAAATACGTTTCTTGTATGTCGACCCCCCTTATTTTTTTAATTTTTATAAAATTAAAAAAATATATAATTATATAATATTTTAAAAAAATACATATCCTGTGAAATTTCCAACCAGCTACCTATGTCGGTTCAACAGATACCATTTTCAACCTAGTAAAAAAACTACACATTTTCGACATTATGCCCCACTGTGCATTTCAGTCACGTCCTGCTGGGGAGCACCACTTCTAATATGTTACCTATGGGTATGTACTTGACTCCTGCCAAGTTTCATCTCAGCAGGTTTAGGTGCAAGGTTCGTCTTATTATAGTGAGTTGACGGAAAAAAATGCTTATGTACCTTTTTACCCCAAAATGTACCTTTTCAGCGCTGGATATGTACTTTTGGGAAGCGGTGTGAAGTTAGCTGAAAAAGTTAGCTGAATTTGATAACCCGACCAAATTGAGGAGGTCATTTTCGGAAAATGGTTTGAAAGCCCCAAAACGGGTGGAAAATGATCAAAAACCGAAAAAAACTAAAAGAAAATTGCTTTTCCAGCTAGGACGAGAGCCCACAAACACTAAAACTCGTAAAAACTAAGGTGGTTCCAAAAACATCACGAATCGCTGTTTCGAGGCTAAATATGATTTTCTAAGTCGAATAAAGTATCATCATCATATCAGCCGAAAGACGTCCACTGCTGGACATAGGCCTCCCCTAAAGAACTCCATGACGACCGGTCCTGCGCTGCTCGCATCCAGCGGCTTCCCGCGACCTTGACCAGATCGTCGGTCCACCTTGTGGGGGGCCTGCCAACGCTTCGTCTTCCGGTACGTGGTCGCCACTCTAGAACCCTCACGCCCCATCGGCCATCGGTTCTTCTTGCGATGTGCCCTGCCCACTGCCACTTCAGTTTAGCGATTCTCAGGGCTATGTCAGTTACTTTAGTTCTTCTGCGGATCTCCTCATTTCTGATTCGATCTCGCAGAGAGACTCCGAGCATAGCCCTTTCCATCGCCCTTTGGGTGACTTTGAGCTTTCTGATAAGGCCCATCGTGAGCGGCCACGTCTCGGTGCCATATGTCATCACTGGCAACACACACTGGTCAAAGACTTTCGTCTTGAGACACTGCGGTATTTTGGACGTGAAGATATTGCGGAGCTTCCCGAACGCTGCCCATCCGAGTCGGATTCGACGAGTAACCTCTTTCTCTAAGTTGGATTTACCCAGCTGGACTGTTTGTCCCAGGTATACGTACTCATCAACAACTTCGAGCGTAGAGTCTCCAACTTTGAGTGGAGTGGGTACAACAAGGGCGTTAGACATAATTTTCGTCTTATCCATGTTCATTTTAAGACCCACTTGTTGTGAAACTCTACTGAGGTTATTGAGCATCGTGCCGAGATCTTCCAGGGTCTCAGCCATTACGACAATATCGTCGGCAAATCGAAGGTGGGTCATGTACTCGCCATTGATGTTGATGCCAAGTCCTTTCCAGTCCAGGAGTTTGAAGACATCTTCCAATGCAGCGGTGAACAGTTTAGGAGATATGACGTCTCCCTGTCTCACTCCTCGCTGCAATTGGATAGGCTTCGAGTCCTGGTCCTGAAGACGAACTGACATAGTGGCGTTTTTGTACAGGTCCTTCAACACTTCAATATACCGATAGTCGACTTGGCACCTCTGGAGAGATCGTAGCACGGCCCACGTCTCGATCGAATCGAAGGCCTTCTCATAGTCCACAAACGCTAGGCAAAGTGGCTGGTTATACTCTTCGGTCTTCTGTATAACTTGCCGTAGCGTATGTATGTGGTCTATGGTACTGAAGCCTTTACGAAAACCGGCTTGTTCGGGAGGCTGGAAGTCGTCGAGCCTGCGCGCGAGACGGTTCGTAATGACTCTCGAGAACAGCTTATAGACATGGCTCAGAAGTGAGATGGGTCTGTAATTCTTCAGCAGGGTCTTATCACCCTTTTTGAAGAAGAGTACCACCACACTTCTGTGCCATGCCTGTGGCGTTTTCCCTTCGAGTATGACAGAATTAAACAGCTTCTGAAGAGCTTTAAGCACTGGCCTTCCGCCTGCTTTCAGAAGCTCAGCCGTAATTCCATCGTGCCCGGGTGCCTTGTTGTTTCTAAGCTGTCTGAGAGCCATTCTAATCTCGTACAAGCTGACGTCCGGGATATCTTCGGTATGGTGTCGGGTAAGTCTAGCTCTTGGATCGTTGGCCAGACTGCTAACGGGTGGGCCGGTTGATGTGTATAACTGCCCATAGAACTTCTCGACTTCCCTCAGTAGCTCAGGCTTGGACGATACGGTTCTGCCATCCTCGGTCTTCAGCCTCGTCAACTGGCTCTGTCCAATAGACAAATCTCTTGCGAACACTTTGGAGCCTTTGTTCCGCTCAATCGCTTCTTTAATACGGTTAGTATTAAATAGCCGAAGGTCGCGGGTCAGAGACTTAGAGACCTGTTTATTGAGCCGCCGATATTGTAGGATAATAAAGTATAAATTTAGTAAAATAACACAAAACCCACTATTACACATGCTAAATAAACTTCCTATATACAGAAAACCGAAAATAAATTAGCATGAAAACAATGTAAAAGTGTTTTATTTCATTCAAAAATATACAGTTTTTCAGAGGCTTGTAGCGACTACCACAGACCAGGTACATCCACAAATCTGATACCATTAGAAAGAAAGTTTCAAAAGCTGTCCAAAAATATAGGTTTCAACCAACTGGATATCGTCAGATTGCTGAAAAGCCAACACACAAGCATACTCGTCCATCTTAAATCCGCTAACGTGATGTCAATGTTCAGAGGCTTGTGGCGCCTACCACAGACCAGGTACATCCACAAATCTGTTACCATTAGAAAGAAGGTTTCAATAGCTGTCCAAAAATATAGGTTTTAACCAACTTAATATCGTCAGATTGCCGAAAAAGCCTACCACACAAGCATACTCGTCCATCTTAAATCCACACCACGTGATGTCAATGTTCAGTGGCTTGTGGCGCCTACCACAGACAAGGTACATCCACAAATCTGATGCCATTAGAAAGAAGGTTTCAATAGCTGTCCAAAAATATAGGTTTCAACCAACTGGATATCGTCAGATTGCTTAAAAAACAACACACAAGCATACTCGTCCATTATAATCCGCTAACGTGATGTCAATGTTCAGAGGCTTGTGGCGCCTACCACAGACCAGGTACATCCACAAATCTGTTACCATTAGAAAGAAGGTTTCAATAGCTGTCCAAAAATATAGGTTTAAACAAACTGGATATCGTCAGATTGCTGAAAAGCCTACTACACAAGCATACTCGTCTATCTTAAATCCGCTAACGTGATGTCAATGTTCAGAGGCTTGTGGTGCCTACCACAGACCAGGTACATCCACAAATCTGTTACTATTAGAAAGAAGGTTTCAATAGCTGTCCAAAAATATAGGTTTCAACCAACTGGATATCGTCAGATTGCTGAAAAGCCAACACACAAGCATACTCGTCCATCTTAAATCCGCTAACGTGATGTCAATGTTCAGTGGCTTGTGGCGCCTACCACAGACCAGGTACATCCACAAATCTGATACCATTAGAAAGAAGGTTTCAATAGCTGTCCAAAAATATAGGTTTAACCCAACTAGATATCGTCAGATTGCTGCAAAGTCTACCACAAAAGTATACTCGTCCATCTAAAATCCGCTAACGTGAAGTCAATGTTAAGTGGCTTGTGGCGCCTACCACAGACCAAGTACATTATCAAATCTGTTACCATTAGAAAGAAGGTTTCAATAGCTGTCCAAAAATATAGGCTTCAACCAACTGGATATCGTCAGATTGCTGAAAAGCCTACTACACAAGCATACTCGTCCATCTAAAATCCGCTCACGTGATGTCAATGTTCAGTGCCTTGTGGCGCCTACCACCGACTTGGTACATCCACAAATCTGGTAGGATTAGAAAGAAGGCTTCAATAGCTGGCCAAAAATATAGGTTTAAAGAAACTGGATATCGTCAGATTGCTGAAAAGCCTACTACACAAGCATACTCGTCTATCTTAAATCCGCTAACGTGATGTCAATGTTCAGAGGCTTGTGGTGCCTACCACAGACCAGGTACATCCACAAATCTGTTACCATTAGAAAGAAGGTTTCAATAGCTGTCCAAAAATATAGGTTTGACCCAACCGGATATCGTCAGATTGCTGCAAAGTCTACCACAAAAGTATACTCGTCCATCTAAAATCCACTAACGTGATGTCAATGTTCAGTGGCTTGTGGCGCCTACCACAGACCAGGTACATCCACAAATCTGATACCATTAGAAAGAAGGTTTCAATAGCTGTCCAAAAATATAGGTTTAACCCAACTGGATATCGTCAGATTGCTGCAAAGTCTACCACAAAAGTATACTCGTCCATCTAAAATCCGCTAACGTGAAGTCAATGTTAAGTGGCTTGTGGCGCCTACCACAGACCAGGTACATCCACAAATCTGTTACCATTAGAAAGAAGGTTTCAATAGCTGTCCAAAAATATAGGTTTAAACAAACTGGATATCGTCAGATTGCTGAAAAGCCTACTACACAAGCATACTCGTCTATCTTAAATCCGCTAACGTGTAGTCAATGTTCAGAGGCTTGTGGTGCCTACCACAGACCAGGTACATCCACAAATCTGTTACCATTAGAAAGAAGGTTTCAAAAGCTGTCCAAAAATATAGGTTTCAACCAACTGGATATCGTCAGATTGCTGAAAAGCCAACACACAAGCATACTCGTCCATCTTAAATCCGCTAACGTGATGTCAATGTTCAAAGGCTTGTGGCGCCTACCACAGACCAGGTACATCCACAAATCTGTTACCATTAGAAAGAAGGTTTCAATAGCTGTCCAAAAATATAGGACTGACCCAACTGGATATCGTCAGATTGCTGCAAAGTCTACCACAATAGTATACTCGTCCATCTAAAATCCACTAACGTGATGTCAATGTTCAGTGGCTTGTGGCGCCTACCACAGACCAGGTACATCCACAAATCTGATACCATTAGAAAGAAGGTTTCAATGGCTGTCCAAAAATATAGGTTTAACCCAACTGGATATCGTCAGATTGCTGCAAAGTCTACCACAAAAGTATACTCGTCCATCTAAAATCCGCTAACGTGAAGTCAATGTTAAGTGGCTTGTGGTGCCTACCACAGACCAAGTACATTATCAAATCTGTTACCATTAGAAAGAAGGTTTCAATAGCTGTCCAAAAATATAGGCTGCAACCAACTGGATATCGTCAGATTGCTGAAAAGCCTACTACACAAGCATACTCGTCCATCTTAAGTCCGCTCACGTGATGTCAATGTTCAGTGGCTTGTGGCGCCTACCATAGACCAGGTACATCCACAAATCTGTTACCATTAAAAAGAAAGTTTCAATAGCTGTCCAAAAATATAGGTTTCAACCAACTGGATATCGTCAGATTGCTGAAAAGCCTACCACACAAGCATACTCGTCCATCTAAAATCCGCTAACGTGATGTCAATGTTCAGTGGCTTATGGCGCCTACCACAGACTAGGTACATCCACAAATCTGATTCCATTAGAAAGACGGTTTCAATAGCTGTCCAAAAATATAGGTTTTAACCAACTTAATATCGTCAGATTGCCGAAAAAGCCTACCACACAAGCATACTCGTCCATCTAAAATCCACTAACGTGATGTCAATGTTCAGTGGCTTGTGGCGCCGGCCACAGACCAGGTACATTCACAAATCTGATACCATTAGAAAAAATATTTTAATAGCTTTTGAAAAATATAGGTTTCAACCAACTGGATATCGTCAGATTGCTGAAAAGCCTACCACACAAGCATACTCGTCCATTTTAAATACGCTAACGTGATGTCAATGTTCAGTGGCTTGTGGCGCCCACCACAGACCAGGTACATCCACAAATCTGATACCGTTAGAAAGAAAGTTTCAATAACGGTTCAAAAATGTAGGTTTCAACTAGCTGGTTATAGTCAGCTCGCCGTAAGAGCTTATCTTACAAACATACTTACCACTCTAGTGACGGCTAACGAGACCGCAATTTGCGGTGGCTCGTTACATCTTACCACAGAAATAGTGAACGCATGAGAAAAAGGCAAATAAAAAGGCATGAAAACAAAACAAACAATCTCTTTTATTTCAAACTTAATTTACCAAATTTTCAGAAGCTCATAGAGCCTACCACCGACTAGGTGCATCCACAAATCTGGTAGCATTAGAAAGGAGGCTTCAATAGCTGCCAAAAAGCATATTTCAGATGGACGAGTAGTGTAGTAGGCTTTTCAGCAATCTGACGATATCCAGTTGTTTGAAACCTATATTTTAAGACAACTATTAAAACCTACTTTATAATGGTATCAGACTTGTGGATGTACCTGGTCTGTGGTAGGCGCCACAAGCCACTGAACATTGACATCACGTTAGCGGATTTTTAAAGGACGACTATGCTTTTGTGTAGGCTTTTGCGGCAATCTGACGATATCCAGCTGGTTGAAACCTTCATTTTTGGACAGCTATTAAAGCTTCCTTTCTAATGCTACCAGATTTGTGGATGTACCTAGTTGGTGATAGGCGCCACATGCCACTAAACATTGACATCACGTTAGCATATTTCTGATGGACGAGTAGTGTGGTAGGCTTTTCAGCAATCTGACGATATCCAGTTGGTTGAAACCTATATTTTAAGACAACTATTAAAACTTACTTTATAAAAAACGCACGAAGGAGACCTAAGGGGTGCAGTGCGGCTTCTGGTCTCTGACAACAGTCTCGCTCCTGCAGGACAGGAAACCCTAAGGGCGCTCCGTGACAAACACCCTGCTCCGTCGAGAGCCTTATCAATCCCAGAAGAACCCGATGGGGCTGGCCCCGCCCTTACGGTGACCTGTGAGGACGTGGCAAGCGCCATCGCGTCCTTTTATAACAGTTCCGCTTCCGGCCTCGATGGTCTACGCCCGCAGCACTTGAAGGAGCTGATATCGCCGTCGGCCGGGGATAATGGGACTCGTCTTTTGGAGTCACTTACACACCTTTGCAACATTATGCTGCAGGGTGGAGTGAATCCGGAGGTGTGTCCATACCTTTATGGTGCCTCGCTCTGCGCACTTGCCAAGAAGGACGGGGGGATCCGGCCTATTGCGGTGGGGAATACTTTTCGGCGTCTAGTCGCCAAGCTCGGATGTCGCGCGGTAAAGGAGAGAATGGCTTCAATCCTTCAGCCCCATCAATTAGGATTTGGGACAGCGCTAGGATGTGAAGCAGCTATACACGCCACTCGAACTTTCGCGATGGACGCGTGTAACTCCAATAAGGTCATTGTTAAGCTTGATATATGCAATGCATTCAACAGTGTGGAGAGAGACACGGTTCTAGCGGAAGCGAGAGAAATGATCCCGTCGGTGTACCCGTTCTTGTACCAGTGTTACGCAACAACTTCGAGGCTCTATTTCGAGGACTCTCCCATTGAGTCGCAGGTAGGGGCCCAGCAGGGTGATCCATTGGGGCCTCTTATCTTTAGCCTGGCAATACACAAGGCTATAGAATCCTTGAAGTCACCTCTGAATATCTGGTACTTGGACGACGGTACTATCGGCGGGCCGCAAGATGTTGTGGAGCAAGACATCCACCACCTTTTCCCCAAACTTGAAGAGATGGGTCTCAGGGTCAATACCGCTAAGTGCGAAATTTTCCCGTGTGGGCCCGAAGCGCAAGCAAGTTTGCCAAGTTTTCAAGCGCTTATTCCGGACCTCAAAGTTGTCAACAGGGACAATTTTGCTCTTCTCGGTGCCCCGATCTTTCCCGACGCCGTTCCCGCCGCCCTTTTTGAAAAGAGGGAAATGCTACTGAAGGGGCACGCGCAGCTTAAGCATCTATCGGCTCACGTCGCTCTTGTATTGCTCAGGAACTGCCTATCCCTTCCAAAGCTCACGTATATGGCAAGGACTAGTCCAACGTGGTTGTTCCCTCAGGAAGTTGCCGCGCTCGATGATGTCCTGAAGTGTTCTTTGGAGGACGTTATCAATGTCAGCCTGGGTGAACAGGAGTGGCGACAGGCCAGTCTCCCAGTCCGTCATGGAGGCTTGGGGGTAAGGAGAATGCAGGACACTGGGCTGTCTGCTTTCTTGGCCTCCGCGAACGGCTCACTGGAGCTCGTCACTAGTATAATCTCTTTTGAGGGTGACAGCTTCAGCGTTCCTTTCGCGGATGAGGCTCGGACAGCTTGGACTGCACTTTGCCCTAATGCCGCACTTCCAGAAAAGCCCCAATATCAGAGACACTGGGATGATTTATGGGCTAAATCAGTAGTCGCGGATCTCATCGGGTTGTCGTCAGGGGCGGATTTGGCCCGGTTACGTGCGGCTACCTGCCCTGAGACGGGAGCATGGCTTCATGCTTTGCCTTCCCCGCACGTGGGTACCCTCCTGGACGACAACACGTTGAGGATAGCGGCGGCTCTCCGACTAGGGTGCAGGATGTGTGAGCCACATAGGTGCCGTTGCGGGAAGTTGGTTGACTCCAGTGGGCGGCATGGTCTCAGCTGCAAAAGATGTGCGGGGAGACATCCTCGTCATCACGCACTGAACGAGGTTATTCGCCGTGCACTGGTGTCAATTGACGTCCCGTGCAACTTAGAGCCACCGGGTCTGAGCCGCACAGACGGTAAAAGACCCGACGGACTCACACTAATCCCCTGGGAACGAGGGCGCGCCCTGCTCTGGGATGCAACCTGCGCGTGCACTTTTGCTGCGTCACATTTGCCTCGTACCACGCAGACTGCGGGGGCGGCTGCGGAGTGGGCCGCAATCCAAAAGCAGACGAAGTACGCGGACTTAACACGGACCCATCACTTTGTCCCTTTTGCTGTCGAGACTTCGGGTGTGTGGTGCTCGGCGGCAAAAGATTTTATAAGGGCTATAGGGAGGCGCTTGAGAGTCCGCGGCAGTGACCCCCGCGCCGGCTCGTACCTGGTTCAACAAGTATCCCTGGCCATACTGCGCGGCAACGCGGCCAGTATAATGGGAACTTTTGAACCAGGTACGAGAGAAGGCGGGATCTTAGACTGTGTCTGATAAGACTTAATTTGACATAATATTGACATTGATATGTATACTTTTGACGAATTAAAATACTTTATAATGGTATCAGACTTGTGGATTTACCTGGTCTGTGGTAGGCGCCACAAGCCACTGAACATTGACATCACGTTAGCGGATTTTCAAAGGACGACTATGCTTGTGTGGTAGGCTCTTGCGGCAATCTGACCATAACCAGCTGGTTGAAACCTTCATTTTTGGGCAGCTATTGAAGCCTCCTTTCTAATGCTACCAGATTTGTGGATGCACCTAGTCGGTGGTAGGCTCTATGAGCTTCTGGAAATTTGGTAAATTGGGTTTGAAATAAAAGAGATTGTTTGTTTTGTTTTCATGCCTTTTTATTTGCCTTTTTCTCATGCGTTCACTATTTCTGTGGTAAGATATAACGAGCCACCGCAAATTGTGGTCTCGTTAGCCGTCACTAGAGTGGTAAGTATGTTTGTATGATAAGCTCTTACGGCAATGTGACTATAACCAGCTAGTTGAAACCTATATTTTTGAACCGCTATTGAAACTTTCTTTCTAACGGTATTAAATTTGTGGATGTACCTGGTCTGTGGTGGGCGCCACAAGCCACTGAACATTTACATCACGTGAGCGTATTTAAAATGGACGAGTATGCTTGTGTGGTAGGCTTTTCAGCAATCTGACGATATCCAGTTGGTTGAAACCTATATTTTTGAAAAGCTATTAAAATCTTTTTTCTAATGGTATCACATTTGTGAATGTACCTGGTCTGTGGCAGGCGCCACAAGCCACTGAACATTGACATCACGTTAGTGGATTTTAGATGGACGAGTATGCTTGTGTGGTAGGCTTTTTCGGCAATCTGACGATATTAAGCTGTATGAAACCTATATTTTTGGACAGCTATTGAAACCTTCTTTCTAATGGAATCAGATTTGTGGATGTACCTAGTCGGTGGTAGGCGCCACAAGCCACTGAACATTGACATCACGTTAGCGGAATTAAGATGGACGAGTATGCTTGTGTAGTAGGCTTTTCAGCAATCTGACGATATCCAGTTGGTTCAAGCCTATATTTTTGGACAGCTATTGAAACCTTCTTTCTATTGGTAACAGATTTGTGGATGTACCTGGTCTGTGGTAGGCGCCACAAGCCTCTGAACATTGACATCACGTTAGCGGATTTAAGATGGACGAGTATGCTTGTGTGTAGGCTTTTCAGCAATCTGACGATATCCAGTTGGTTGAAACCTATATTTTTGGACAGCTATTGAAACCTTCTTTCTAATGGTATCAGATTTGTGGATGTACCTGGTCTGTGGTAGGCACCACAAGCCACTGAACATTGACATCACGTTAGCGGATTTAAGATGGACGAGTATGCTTGTGTGTAGGATTTTCAGCAATCTGACGATATCCAGTTGGGTCAAACCTATATTTTTGGACAGCTATTGAAACCTTCTTTCTAATGGTATCAAATTTGTGGATGTACCTGGTCTGTGGTAGGCGCCACAAGCCACTGAACATTGACATCACGTTAGTGGATTTTAGATGAACGAGTATGCTTGTGTGGTAGGCTTTTGCGGCAATCTGACGATATCCAGTTAGTTAAAACCTATATTTTTGAACCGCTATTGAAACTTTCTTTCTAACGGTATTAAATTTGTGGATGTACCTGGTCTGTGGTGGGCGCCACAAGCCACTGAACATTGACATCACGTGAGCGTATTTAAAATGGACGAGTATGCTTGTGTGGTAGGCTTTTCAGCAATCTGACGATATCCAGTTGGTTGAAACCTATATTTTTCAAAAGCTATTAAAATCTTTTTTCTAATGGTTTCAGATATGTGAATGTTCCTGGTCTGTGGCAGGCGCCACAAGCCACTGAACATTGACATCACGTTAGTGGATTTTAGATGGACGAGTATGCTTGTGTGGTAGGCTTTTTCGGCAATCTGACGATATTAAGCTGGTTGAAACCTATATTTTTGGACAGCTATTGAAACCTTCTTTCTAATGGTAATAGATTTGTGGATGTACCTGGTCTGTGGTAGGCTCCACAAGCCACTGAACATTGACATCACGTTAGCGGATTTTAGATGGGCGAGTATGCTTGTATGGTAGGCTTTTGCGGTAATCTGACTATATTCAGTTGGTTGAAACCTATATTTTTGGACAGCTATTGAAACCTTCTTTCTAATGGTAATAGATTTTTGGATGTACCTGGTCTGTGGTAGGCTCCACAAGCCACTGAACATTGACATCACGTTAGCGGATTTAAGATGGACGAGTATACTTTTGTGGTAGACTTTGCAGCAATCTGACGATATCCAGTTGGGTCAAGCCTATATTTTTGGACAGCTATTGAAACCTTCTTTCTAATGGTATCAGATTTGTGGATGTATCTGGTCTGTGGTGGGCGCCACAAGCCACTGAACATTGACATCACGTTAGTGGATTTTAGATGGACGAGTATGCTTGTGTGGTAGGCTTTTGCGGCAATCTGACGATATCCAGTTGGTTTAAACCTATATTTTTGGACAGCTATTGAAGCCTTCTTTCTAATACTACCAGATTTGTGGATGTACCTAGTCGGTGGTAGGCGCCACAAGCCACTGAACATTGACATCATGTTAGCGGATTTAAGATGGACGAGTATGCTTGTGTAGTAGGCTTTTCAGCAATCTGACGATATCCAGTTGGTTCAAGCCTATATTTTTGGACAGCTATTGAAACCTTCTTTCTAATGGTAACAGATTTGTGGATGTACCTGGTCTGTGGTAGGCGCCACAAGCCTCTGAACATTGACATCACGTTAGCGGATTTAAGATGGACGAGTATGCTTGTGTGTAGGCTTTTCAGCAATCTGACGATATCCAGTTGGTTGAAACCTATATTTTTGGACAGCTATTGAAACCTTCTTTCTAATGGTATCAGATTTGTGGATGTACCTGGTTTGTGGTAGGCGCCACAAGCCACTGAACATTGACATCACGTTAGCGGATTTTAGATGGACGAGTATGCTTGTGTGGTAGGCTTTTCAGCAGTCTGACGATATCCAGTTGGTTGAAGCCTATATTTTTGGACAGCTATTGAAACCTTCTTTCTAATGGTATCAGATTTGTGGATGTACCTGGTCTGTGGTAGGCGCCACAAGTCACTGAACATTGACATCACGTTAGCGGATTTTAGATGGACGAGTATGCTTGTGTGGTAGGCTTTTGCGGCAATCTGACCATATCCAGTTGGTTTGAACCTATATTTTTAGATAGCTATTGAAGTTTTCTGTCTAATGGTTCCAGATTTGTGGATGTACCTGGTCTATGGTAGGCGCTTCAAGCCACTGAACATTGACATCACCTTAACGGATTTTAGATGGGCGATTATGTTCGTGTGGTAGGCTCTTGCGGCAATCTGACCATAACCAGCTCGTTGAAACCTACATTTTTGGAAAGTTATTGAAGCCTCTTTTATAATGGTACTAAATTTGTGGATGTACCTGGTCTGTCGTAGATGCTACAAGCCTCTTAATATAAGTCGAGCGTATTAGAAGTTAGGTGTGTCATTTGAAAATTATAGTTTTCGTGCAATCAGATTGCAAAAATTTGATTGTTTTGCTTATTTTCTAAAAGCTTTTGATAAATTCTTTCTAATGCTGCCAGTTTTAAGACTGTTAGTGGTCCGTGGTAGAAACTCCAAGCCACTGAACAATGACATCGCGTTAGCGGATTCTAGATGGGCGAGTATGCTTGTATGGTTGGCTTTTGCGACAATCTGATCATATCCAGTTAGTTTAAACCTATATTTTTGAACAGCTATTGAAGCCTCCTTTCTCCTGATACCAGATTTATGGATGTACCTGGTCTGTGGTAGTCGCTACAAGCCTCTGAAAAACTGTATATTTTTGAATGAAATAAAACACTTTTACATTGTTTTCATGCTCATTTATTTTCGGTTTTCTGTATATAGGAAGTTTATTTAGCATGTGTAATAGTGGGTTTTGTGTTATTTTACTAAATTTATACTTTATTCGACTTAGAAAATCATATTTAGCCTCGAAACAGTGATTCGTGATGTTTTTAGAACCACCTTAGTTTTTACGAGTTTTAGTGTTTGTGGGCTCTCGTCCTAGCTGGAAAAGCAATTTTCTTTTAGTTTTTTTCGGTTTTAGATCATTTTCCACACGTTTTGAGTTTTCAAACCATTTTCCAAAAATGACCTCCTCAATTTGGCCGGATTATCAAATTCAGCTAACTTTTTCAGCTAACTTCACACCGCTACAGCATGAGCGTTTTAACTGCATTAAAAAACAACAGACTACACGCTAACACTAACTATTTAATTTATGTCATAAAGAATTTGTGGTACGAACTTTATTTGAAGGATGTCTTTGTTAGTTTTATATGGGTTCCTGGCCATGCAGGCGTGGCAGGAAACGAAAAGGCAGACTTTCTAGCACGTACAATTTCAACATTTGCTTCATCCTCATCTACAAATGTCAATGTCATTAGCGTTTCGATACCATATTCAGATATCATTACCCTTTTGAAAAATAGGATGTCTGATAAATGGAAGAGCCATTGGGTTCATTGTACTCAGATACAAAATAAAGGATTATGGTTTGCTTCTATACATTCGCAGATAAATAAGTGTCCTTGGTTTTGCCAAAGTTTAAAATGGGCATATTTCAAACTACTTGTACATGCCGTAAAATTTACTGTCCCATGGACAATTATTTACTTTTTTATGTCTATATATCCCTGAGATATTTTTTTGTTATTTTTAAATATTAAATTAATGTTTTTTCTGCTGATTTACATATATTAAACTAACAGTATTACATTTTAAATAAATAATGAATAATTTCAAAAATTGGCAATTTTATTGTTCAGTACTGTCCCATTTCCATTCACCAACTTTTGACCTGATATTCAACATTACTTTTCATAGAATATATTGTGGTTTCGACTTTTTTGTGTGTAAATATCTTTTTATCTTACGAATAAATACTAAATAGCTCTCTAAACCTTATTTAAGGAACATATTTTCAATATTAAATACTGTCCCATAATTTGGTTGTAACGGACATGTCCTAGCACCGTTACCGTGTTACAGGCGATATTTTTATGAATTTTTATACCAAATACGAATTGTATTTATCAAATAGTAACACTGTAATGAATCTTTCAAACTTTACTCTATGTTGTCGGCCATTTTAACAAGATTTACGGGTGGAGTGAGCTATGCGGTATATAATCTATTTGGTTTCACGTCTGATTGTCCGGTCAGTAATTTGAATGTACAAAAAACAATTAATAATAAACTTACCTTCACTTTATACTGTCATACGTTTTAGCTATTTTGGAATTAAAATATAACCACAATAAGCCTTTTTAAACAATATTATTAGGCGAGGAAACCATTTTCGGTAGCATGATGTGGTTCCGTTACGTCCTGTTCGTTACTTTAAAACCAGTAACGTATGACCCGGACCTAATCAGTAACGAATAGGACAGCATAAAGTTGCGTCTAAAACTGATGTCTGGTCCAAATATAACCTTTTATATTCAATGGGAAAAAAACTAAAGTTTTTATGGCTTTCTGATCAATAATACACGCAGCCAAGTTTCTCTGTATATCTTCATCTTTACTGTGTCCTGTTCGTTATGAGTAGGTCAGGTTACGTGACTGTCCCATAAAAAATTCCCCAATCTTCTTGATTATTGCCTATATTTATAGGAAATCCATTTATTTATCAATATTAAAAATGACTTTAATATAGTGAGATCAAATAGCTAAGAAAACTAGTGATTAATTAGCCTAAGAATATGATTATACCACAAAGTGAAAGATTAAGATTTTTTATTAGGTAACGGTAAGGACTAATTAAATGCAAAAATAATAAATAAATATTTTTCTAAAAACAGTACGTGATTATTAAAAGATAAAGAACTTATTTGTTTTCCCAATAAATGTATTAAAACATGAAATTTAAAGTTTGTTTTAGAATTATAACCATTTTTCTCTTGGTAACGAACATGACAGAATTCATAGAACTTTTTAGGTTTTTCTTTGATTAGATCATAATTATTTAAAATTGATCGGTTCTTTAAATGAAAATACAAAATTTATCTATTAGGCTACTTATAATTGCTAAAAATATACTAATGTAATCAACTTTGATAAAATCATGAATTTTTCAATAGCGTACAAGTAAATTGAAAAATGCCCAAATACAATAGTAGGAAATTTTACTCCACAATATGCCGCATGAGGTTTGGACATTGTCGTTTAAATTATCATCTTCATCGTATGAAAATTGTGAATGCTCCCCAATGTAATTATTGTCGATCACAGGAGGAACAGACTTTGTCTCATATTCTGTTTGATTGCCCATCTTTCGGCATTCAGCGCCTTGTGTTGATTGATGAGCTGACTGAAATTTATTCTGATACTGAAGTCCCGCCGTCAGCTCAAGATCTACTTACAAATACAGCTACATTTATGCCGTTGTACAGATTTATTGTAAATACTGTTGAAGGAATTTAGGGTTGTATATATTGTAAATATTGTAATGCTATTGTGTCTTAATGTTTTTAAAGTAATTTTCAGGACATGAATTATAATCGGATTTGACTTTTTTATTGGATTTGACGTATAAACTTTATAAATTATACAATTTTACTGGATATGACAATTTCTGAATTTGACTGAATAAAATACTGAAGACGTTTAATATTATAAAAACACCCAAGATGACAAAATACTTACGACGTAACTTAACAAAAATACCAATGATGTCGAAAAATACCGAAGACGATCAACTTCACCAATCTATCTATGAAGAAAACACTGAAGACGTTTAATTTTAACAAAACACTAATGTACAAGAAACTAATGACGAGGCAGCATGGTCCTGGCACCTTAGCCTGTCCCAGAAAGGGACGAATGGAAAAAAAAAAAAAGTGAAAAGTGTTAAATAATGTCCGAAAAGAAAAAAGCATTATTTATATGCCTTGGTAAGTAATGAATAGTACCTGTATACCTGTATTAGTTCTCTGGTACAAGATTTTGAATTACTTAGTTGTTTTTTGTTTGGCTACAAAAAGCTAACCTCAACTAACACGACAAAAAAGTCATGTAAAATTTTCATAACAATAGAATAACATTTATTCCCATAATACAGTGTATTTACAACAACAACGTATTTCGACCTAAGTAAGTATACTTGGGAAAAGTTGTTCGGTTACTGATACTGATCCCGCCCCTGAGCTATGTATGGCACGCAATCAAATAAACATCCTGTATACTTGTTAATTTAGCTTGTTTTTCAGGCAACATATGCCGTTCACCAATAGCTGAGGGAGTATTTCAGAAGACAGTTAAAGATGCTGGCCTAGCAGACCAGTGGGAAATCGACAGTGCAGCCATTGGGTCTTGGCATGTTGGGAACCCACCGGATTGGAGAGCCTTAGACACTATGAAGAAACATGATGTGCCATACAGCAACACTGCCAGACAGGTACTTATCGAAATTCTATTAGAACACTTGTACTTAATTTCATTCTATCTATATTACACCTACTAGTTATTGCCACTTATGCTATTCATGTCATTGTCATTGGTGTGTTCAACCCAAGGAGGTTTTAACCCACGCTACGCTCTAGGAAGGAGAGATGAATGGCCAAAAAAAGCGTGACGACGAGTATATCCAATAGTCGCGGTGGCATCTCTTTCACACAGTAGGGTGACCTAACTATTTTACGCTAGGGGATGTAATATTATTAAAGCCCTCTGGAACAGCAGCTTCATTTTCAATATTTTATTTGGCAGGATATTATCCTTTAGTTTCTTCCTGATAAGTTGTGCTTCGCTCGGCAACAAAGTGTTTTGTGTCTTAAAATCCTCGCAACGCTGAGGATTCTTCTTTAGAACCACTCGCTTGGCTCGTGGCTTAATTATAGAGTCATAGAGGTAAATGAAGTCAAGTCCGTTTGGTGCTGGCAAAGTATAGTACCAACTACCAACCCATCTCCCCCCGTGGGTATCGTAATGTACGTACAGTGTACGTATCATGGGATGTCATGTACCACATGACAATATTATTCAAGCATGGTATGTGCATGTCATGAATATAATTCAAGCATGTCATGAGTACCTTGGGTTCAATTCTTGAATAACACCGGATGATAAATAATTATCACCCGAAAAATTCAAGATTAAAAATTATTCTTTACTAAAGTGCAGAATGATATTCGTTAAATATAAAGTAGTGATTGATTGTTACTTTTCATGTATTATGGTCTAAATTTTTAACAGATTATCAGGCTAGATTTGATTTTTTTTTATGTTAAAAGTAAGCAAACGAGCAGGTGGGCCACCTGATGGTAAGTGGTCACCACCACCGCCCTTAGCACCCACTGTCTTATTTGATGTCTCAAAAATTTTATTTTATCACTCGGTAATATTCAACAATTGGGTCAGAGTTTTTTCAGCAGCAGCATTCTTTTTGTTTGTTTCCAAAATAAACCTTTTTTCATTTCTTTCTTCTTGCTTTCCAGAAAAGCCCAGGGAATTCTTGAAAATCACCGGGTGATAAAATATCACTTTTGAGACTTTAAAAATTCACATTTGCGCTGATAAACTTGAAAGGTAACAAACTAACTGTCAATCTCAACTTTTGAAAACAAAAATCTATGATTTTTAATTTTTTGAGTGATATTTTATCACCCGGTGATATTCAAGAATTGTTCCCCAGGTACGTTGCATGCCTCATCATCAAGAAGCAAAGCAATTAATGAAATTTGACGTGTATTTTATGATTTATTGTTTATTGATAAACTAAATTCATTATAGGTATGACATGTTACAAAATAATCGAACAAATATAAGATTTTATTTCTTATTTCATCGATTCAGTTCTGACTTTACATTTTTTTCACTCACATGGAATAACAATAATTTAAAAATATGGACTGGCTGTTGAACTTTGCCTCATTTATACGTTTCTAAATATTATGGCCCAAGTTTTTGTCACTATCTTTATACTGAAATAAACTATCAATACTCAACCTTAAACATTAAAAGACTTAAAACAAATATGTTGCTCATTCTCACTACTTATTGAACAGCCCTCGTAACATCAGCTGTCTCTCTGTCCATCTATATTTGCGATCCATCTGGCTGTCCGGGAACAACAGGTCGATATAGGTTTTTTTGGTATTCTTCTAAAAACTCACTATCAACCAACTTCATTTGGGCCTAATTGCGAGCCACCTACTTTTTAACCGACTTCAAAAAGGCGGAGGTTCTCTATTCGATCGTATTTTTTTTTAATTTTTTTTTTAAATGAATGAATCATTATTACCTACCAAGTGACATCTGTCCACATCTGAAACTTTTTTAAACAAATTCCAACCAAAGGGCACCACATAAAATCTCTCAATAATGCCCGGCACAAAACTTTGATGCTGACCGTAAATGGCTCGAAATATCTATCGCGAGGGAGCGCAGGGTTTCCCGCATGTCGTCAATAAGAACGCAGCAAATAACCGGCAGCATCATATGTACTATTTTCCTATTATTGTACAACAGTACAGGTTCCGTTGTTTTGTTTGATTTTCTTTTAAAACTAATGCAAGCTGTTTTTCTCTTTCATGTTTAGATTCAGATATCTTCATCATAATGTTATTTCATCATAATGTTCTTTGGGACAAGTTGTTCAGTTTTATGGGCAGATTCTGCAGATTCACATCCCACAATACTGATGTGGTTGTACCTTTTTAGTTTCCTTTGTGTTCAAATATCTTACATTACAGCCACCCTACTTCATACGTAAAACAGTTCGGCTTTCTCATAGAAAAATTAAAGGAATAATGGATACCCATAGAAGAATATTCCGCAAATAGCATAACTATCAATTTTACAGCCATTTACTATACAATATTTCACTGTTTTTGCAGAAAAAATACGCTATTTTAAACAAGATTTAGCATGACATAAAAATGTGTCAAAGACGGGGATACCAGTAATGTATTAAAAAATATTACCAAAAAGGTTGATCACCAATGAAGAAGTACATAACCTGCTTGACCTTAAACAACACAATTAGATCAATAATATTTTTGAGAGTTTCCTAGATAAATCACAGAACCAAAAGCACCCGAAAAATATAATTCTTTTTAAGATTTAGCTCTAAAAAAGTTTTCTATATGAAAACCAAGCATAATGTCAAAAGATTTTTTCCTACCAACCCGCAATTTCGTTTTGCTATGGCAACTGTGTGAGCGTGACACAACCGCGACTAATTGACCTCTCCCTCGGCACAATTTCTCTTCTTCGCAAATCACAGGAATTTATACCGTATTACAATATACGATTGACAAAATTTGTGTAGCAAGATTTTTGCATTAAACACTCCTTACTAAGGCGAAGCGTAGTGAAGCGTAGTAAAACCTCCTTGGTTCAACCATGGACGGTTCAACCCATTTTTACTCGTGGGTGTCATAAAGGGCGACTTAGGCATTTTGAACAAGAAGTTGAGCAGCAGTGTTCTTCTGCATAAAGTACTTAATAATTCGTGAAATTGAAATACTGAGCCAGCCTGTAGAGCACCCTTTTCGTGAAATTGAAATACTGAGCCAGCCTGTAGAGCACCCTTTCCAGCTGTAGATAATAATGAGTTATTGCGCACTTATCTTAGGTCTTTACCTATGAAATTGCCGTTTTGTATGGCGAATTTTAGGTGAACTCAATTTTCAGTACTAACATTTTTGCATTTTTCTTAGGAATTATAAATCCAATTTTTTTAATTTCTTAAGCATTATTGGGAAGACATTAAGCTAAAAAAAGCTTATATTTAATTTTCGAAAAATATTATCTGTAAAAAAATATAACAAATCTAATGATGAAATCGGACGACATCTAAGACGAACAATTTTCGAACCTTTAATTTTATATATCAAACTAAAAATAAAAACTTTATTTTATGCGTAAATTGATAACCTTGAAGTCAACTTTCAAATATAAGACAAATGAAAAAAATAGCATTAGAATTATAGGAATTATGATCTCATTAATCTGTAAGAAATTTCGGCAATTTCATATGTAAAGACCACAGAGCAGAAACAAAGTAGAGTTGCCCTTTCTTGTTTTCTATATAGAATCAGGTGAAGCGGGGGTGCGGGGGACGTTACGCGATGCCACCGCCACCTAGTAATGAGTATTAGAACCAAGTGGAGCTCTAGAATAGAACCTAGTGGAATCTGGGGTGTGCTTATGTTGTTAACCGCTATTCAGCACTAGATGGCTAATAAATATTTTATACCAGGTACGTATAATAGGCACAACATAAAAACCCCCACAACGTGAAAACCGGGGGGGGGGGGGAGTTCTAGGTAAAGATAAGAAATAATTCAAAATGAAATAAATTAGCTTTATCTTCACTACATAGTATAAAACAAGGTCGCTCCCCGCTGTCTGTCTGTGTGTTAAAGATCTAAGATTACATAGGTATGCTTAGATCTTTAAAACTACGCAACGGATTTTGATGCTGTTTTTTTAGAGTGATTCAAGAGAAAGGTTTTTATGTATAATACATGCATAATATAGTAGAAAAATACTGACAATTATAGAGATTTCTAATGTGATGTCGTAAAAGAACACATTTTTTTGCTCTTACATTGCAAACGCTGGCTGAACCCTGTGATATAGATCAAAATAATGTATTGCATACAATATATTGTACACCTTCAAAAGGTTTACAAAATAGTGTCAACCGGTTACAACATTATGACATAGGTACTTAATCAAAACCTGCTTTGCGATAAAAAATATCGTAAAATATCTACGGAACCCCATACTGCACTTGACCCGAGACGCACTTGGCCGGTTTTTATTTTAACGCCTTTGATTTCTCAGTTGAAAGATCGTAAAATTTTTGACCCCCCGTTTTACTTTATTCTCGAGTACGTACCTGAAATTTGTCCCTACCAAGTACGTCTACTTGGCACTAGGTGGCATTAAGAAAATTGCCATCGCGATGCAGGATTGTATACTAAATTCAATGTTCTAGAATATTCTACATAAAAAATAAATAAATGTCAAATAAAATACTTAGGAGTGGAAAGTAAATCTGTTTCCATTTATTTTATTTGGAAAATCCGAACAGCTTTTACATCCAATGATACAACACTTAATTTTGCACTGGGAAACACGTTAAAATAAAGATCTCCGAGGAACAGTAACGTGCACGCTCAACGAGATCTAGTCGCGTACTGATGTCAGCGCTCCTAGGGTGGAGTATCTGAACTAAAGAGTATGTGACGTCAGGCCTACATTGATTGCATCAAGGCTACATTGCTTACAGCTCCTCTACTTTGTTTCTGCTCTGTGGTAAAGACCTATTAACATGTCTATGATTGCAAGTATCTTGCACCAAAGTGTAAATTTAACTTAAATGATTTTATTCATCATATCATCCCATAACCAAGCTATCTGGAACCCGCTCTGCAATGCACTGAACGGACTGTATAGGCTTTATACATTTAACTGTTCATCTAGCTATCCGGAATCCGCTCCGCAACGCACTGAACGGACTGTATAGGCTTTATACATTTTACTGTTCGTCTAGCTATCCGGAATCCGCTCCGCAACGCACTGAACGGACTGTATAGGCTTTATACATTTTACTGTTCGTCTAGCTATCCGGAATCCGCTCCGCAACGCACTGAACGGACTGTATAGGCTTCATACATTTTACTGTTCGTCTAGCTATCCGGAATCCGCAACGCACTGAACGGACTGTATAGGCTTCATACATTTTACTGTTTGTCTAGCTATCCGGAATCCGCTCCGCAACGCACTGAACGAACTGTATAGGCTTTATACATTTTACTGTTCGTTTAGCTATCCGGAATCCGCTCCGCAACGCACTGAACGGACTGTATAGGCTTCATACATTTTACTGTTTGTCTAGCTATCCGGAATCCGCTCCGCAACGCACTGAACGGACTGTATAGGCTTCATACATTTTACTGTTCGTCTAGCTATCCGGAATCCACAACGCACTGAACGTACTGTATAGGCTTCATGCATTTTACTGTTTGTCTAGCTATCCGAAATCCGCTCCGCAACGCACTGAACGAACTGTATAGGCTTTATACATTTTACTGTTCGTTTAGCTATCCGGAATCCGCTCCGCAACGCACTGAACGGACTGTATAGGCTTCATACATTTTACTGTTCGTCTAGCTATCCGGAATCCACAACGCACTGAACGGACTGCATAGGCTTCATGCATTTTACTGTTTGTCTAGCTATCCGAAATCCGCTCCGCAACGCACTGAACGAACTGTATAGGCTTTATACATTTTACTGTTCGTTTAGCTATCCGGAATCCGCTCCGCTGCGCACTGAACGGACTGTATAGGCTTCATACATTTTACTGTTCGTCTATCTATCCAGAATCCACTCCGCAACGCACTGAACGGACTGTATAGGCTTCATACATTTTACTGTTTGTCTGGCTATCCGGAATCCACTCCGCAACGCAGTGAACGGACTGTATAGGCTTCATACATTTTACTGTTCGTCTAGCTATCCAGAATCCGCTCCGCAACGCACTGAACGGACTGTATAGACTTCATACATTTTACTGTTCGTCTAGCTATCCGGAATCCGCTCCGCAACGCACTGAACGGACTGTATAGGCTTCATACATTTTACTGTTTGTCTAGCTATCCGGAATCCGCTCCGCAACGCACTGAACGAACTGTATAGGCTTTATACATTTTACTGTTCGTTTAGCTATCCGGAATCCGCAACGCAACGCACTGAACAGACTGTATAGGCTACATAGTTTTTTTTTTTTACACTTATCTCGGCCTTACGTCTTGTATTTAAGAAGGTATAATAAGAAGAGTGCCGTGTGGTACCGGAAAAGAATATTACAAACCTATCTCTACCCGTGGGTGTCGTAACTGATCTAAGCCTAAAAAAAACCAGTGATAATCATAATTATTAAGGGCATTATTCTGCATTTAATATACTTTTACAACATTTAGAAACTGCTAGTCAGTGTTAATATTTTTAAGATCTTTTTAAGGGTCTCTTCTGCATCATCAAGAGATTGAGAACTACAATCTTTTAATTAAAATCCAGCAATTGAATTAATGCCCGTTTGGTGCCGGCAAAGAATAGTACCAACCCGTGGGTGTGGTAAGAGGTGACTTAGGGTTAATGAACCAAAGGATGGGCAGCAGCACCAACAACCGCGGTCCTTGGTGCCAGCCGTAACACTAACAAGCGTCGTGACTATATTACTTCCCCTCCACATTGTTCAAGCAAAAGATGGAATATTGGAGGGAGCTCCCTGTCCTGTAGTGGATGTTTCATGGCATGTTATGATGATGATAAATTAAGTTATTCATAGCTCAATCGTCATTTTGAATACTTAACGTCATATTCTTAAGGGCTCCCGCACACGACCGAGAATCGGTGGGCGATTATCGGCCAGGACAAGGACGGAAGATCCAGGTGATAACACGTCAGAGCGGGATGCCGACAAAAAATCGGCCACCGATTCTCGGTCGTGTGCGGGCAGCCTAAGTGGAATCCTCTTCAGCAAGATGTTTGCTAGATTTCTAATAATATTATAATATTAGGATTGTCAATTTTTTTATTTATAGATCGTATCAGAAGACTTCCACCATTACGATTTTATATTTGGAATGGACGAGGCGAACATGAAGGACCTAAACAAGCGAGCACCGAAAAACTGTAAAGCCAAACTACTTCTATTTGGGGACTTCGATCCTCAAGGAGACAGAATCATTAGAGACCCATATTACGTAAGTACCTACTCCACCTACTCATACAAGAGAGCTCTCACGGACCAGCGACTAAAGTACGGTCAATGTGAGAAGTCCGTATTGACGTTTTCTTATCACCAACGCACAGGATACATTTTTCTTTGCAGGTTGTAATTTTTCATACGTTTGACAGCTGTCAAAATGGACCTATTACGATGGCCTTATTTTAGGTAAGGCGACGACTGCCACGTGTGACCCTCGACGATCGCTGTTGGCTGCCGCTCGCTGTCGCGTGCTTTCGTCGAGGGTCGTCGTCGTCGACGTTCGTCGCCTCACCTTGTCGCTGGTCTGTAAGAGCGAACATAAAGAAGTAGGTAACAAGACATTTGTAAGAACAACTTCGTTCGGTTGCTCTTACAGTGTGACCACGATATATGTGCAGTTGACAGCATCGCTAGTCGTGAAGATTCTATGAAACTTGAAACTTCTTTGCCAATTCTCTATGAAAAATTATAGTTTCGCTATCAACTGATTCAGTTTCTATGGGAGGTCAACATACTTTTTTCATATTTCAACCTATGTTCCGGAAAGTTGTTCAATTTCATGGGATGATTCACATCCTTTGGAGTTGGTATTCCCTTTTTTTACACCCAGATGTACAATGTCCAATTTGGCGAACGTTAATCAGTTTTCAGTTATTTTAGGCGCCTTTTGCGACAGTTAGACAGACGGGTATATTTTATTGACTTGTTTACAAAATTGTTTGCAGGATAGCGACGCTGCAGGATTCGAAAAGTGCTACCAGCAGTCTAAACGGTGCTCAGAGGGATTCTTAGAACGTCTATCTAAGGGCCAAGTGTAGACCTCCGATTACTTTGTACAGTTACGGCATGAAGAGGCTCAGCAGACGAAAACAAAAACCCCGACATTCTGCCAATGTAAGTTACAATGGGTAACTGACAGACAACGTAACTGAACAACTTTCAGTGAATAAAACGTTCAGGAAATAAAAAAGAACCATACAAAATTTCAAATTTTGATTGGACAGTTTGTATAGAGACGCCGATTATTTTTTTCCTTTCCCGAATGTTTTAGTCTCTAGCTTGAGGTTGTTCAGTTACGTTGACTCATCATGCTCTTTCAGTTTTTGGAAACCTGTCTTTTACACCTTGCATAATAATAATATTTAGTTGCATATTATTATGTAGTTAGTTAATTTTATTTCATTTAGTATTGTACTTAGATATTATTATAGTATTACTTATATTGGCAGCATTTTTCTTAATGTACTTACTTAGTTTGAAGGTAGTCGGCTAGAAAAGAAAGGTTAGTGAGTTGCAAAGATTGTAGTTTTTATTGAAAATTTTGTCATGCTGAGCCCGTATTTGATGGGTGGGTTTTAAATTAATTGTAGGTATATACTCTTATAAAAAATACTTATGCATTTGCTATGTAGAACAAATATGTAAGCAAAAACTTTACTAACATTGATTTTTCAATGAAATCAATGTTAATAAAGTTTTTGCTTACATATATAACACAGCTCAGCAAAACAGCACACAAATCAAAACACTTTTACTCTACGAAAAATTAAAAAGTCTTAAACATGCTCAACCATTTATTTCCGGGACTGTACTATATAATATAATTCACATTGCAATGTTTGAATGTTCTCTTGTTTTTTTTTATTAGTTGAAAATGGCAAATGTAATGATGTTTGCATGTATGTATAGTATGGATTGTAAGATCAACGGGTATCATTAACTATTTGTGTATAATAAAAGAGTAATTAAACGAACAAGTTTTTTTTTATCTAGACTACATACTCGTATAACTATGTTTGACGCTATTTATAAGCGTGATTAAGCTTTCGGCGCGACGCTAGGTCTCACAGCATAAATATATAAAAATCGTAAATAAAAAAATAAAAAGCCCTGTAGTAGGGCCCTGTAGTAATCCGTAGTGGCTCGTTATATCTAAGACAACTTCCTATACTTAGGCCATGTTCAGATGACAAGCGCTCAACGCGCGTTTACAACTGCAGTGCGACAAGGCTTATACCTATAATGAACGTGAGTGAGGGCGCTGGCTTGTATGAGGAGAACTGTCAAAAGTGATGTTTGACAAGGTGACGGTGTTAGTTCCTTTTTTTGCCACGTTCATTATAAGCCTTGTCGCACTGTACATACTTACATTTTGTTCTGGCCGTACATATTCTGTGGCCGTACAAATCTCAGAGTAAAAAACTATAGAGTCCGTCATATACATATTCTGTATGAACTAGTGAAGTGTAAAGCGTCTCACTGTCGCCTATACTAGTCGATCAAAAAACTCAGTTAAGTTTTACAGAAATCTTTAAAAATATAATGTTTTAGTATAAACTTTGTTTGCGAAAGTGAAAATATATCTTTTTTTACTTGTGAATTGATGATTAATACTAAGAACGGAAGCGTAAATAATCCGTAATAGCCATTTTATGCGTGATTTTTAACACCGTTTTTTTCCTGAATGGTAAGTGTTTTCACCAGAAAAACTGTGGTAGTAACATTTATTAGTCCCATGTCACATATTTCTTAAAAAGAAAGATAAAAATAATAAGTTTTTAGGATTTGATAAAAATCCATACATTTTAGTATGGAGGCCCCTCGCAAGAAAGTGATATCCTTAGCAGAAAGAGCTGCTATTTAAACCTCCTTGGTACACATGATAACGCGCGTTTTAATAAAGCGGGCGTTGAACGCTCGCTGCGACATCGGTCGACTGTTGTCAACACGCGCTTTGAGATCATCGAGTTTTCTATGTATCCGTTCATCAGTTGAGCGCGTGATTTCGACGCGGCAAAAGACATATTTTAGGGTATATCAGTCCAGAAATCGTCCGAAATTTATTACGGCAACGCCTGACAAGCGCGTGTCATGTGAACACAATTCAAAAAATTTGCGCGCGTTGAGCGCTTGTCATCTGAACATGCCCTTAGTACAAAAAAAAACGGCCAAGTGCGAGTCGGACTCGCGCACTGAGGGTTCCGTACCACCACATAAACATAACTGTATTAGTTGAAATTTCAGTAAGTTAATGTGCTAGATTTTTTGAGTCCGACTCGCGCTTGACCAAATTTTACTTTTTGTTGTTATTTTATAGCCTATGCCCTATAAACATACCAATTTTCAAGTTTGTAAGTGTTCCCGTTTTTAAATAGAACTAAAACAAAAATCGCCTCAAATACCATCCAACTTGACCCCTCTCTTATATGAATGTTCTTGAAACGGGAGCTCACCACAATTGGTTACCATTAGTTGTGAGAAAAATTGTAATATTTAATGATTTCAGACTTTTCTCATTATTTGTACTGTGAGACCTAGCTTCTTGCCAAATTTCATAATTTTAGGTCAACGGGAAGTACCCTGTAGGTTTTTCATTTTTGAATAAATGTATGGAGATGAGGACATAAAATGCCATATCTTTTGATTGCGTCGTTGTAAAAAATTTAAATTTTCAGATCTTGTGTGGTTCATGGATCCTAATATATGGTATTAATTTCAACCTGATACCTTTACCCGTTCGTGAGATAAAGGGTCTTGACAGACAGACAGACAGACAGACAGACAGACAGACGGACAACAAAGTGATCCTATAAGGGTTCCGTTTTTTTCTTTTGAGGTACGGAACCCTAAAAAAACCGAATGCAACGAAATATTTGCGGAACTAAAAAATTAAGCTTTATTTGATTCATATCGCCTTTAGCGAGACGACACCGATAACAGAAGAACAGCGCCGATACTGACGATAACACCATCATAGCCTGGTCAAATTTTCTTTAAAATGCCTTCCGTTATATGTTTAGAAGCAAATCATATTACTTTTTGGCAAACAATGTTTCCTTACTAATTCGAACCCGCTGAATCCAACAAAGCCGTTTGACCCCCCCCCCCCTCTTTTGCCCCCTTCCCCTTCTTTCCCCCTCAAAAGTGTCCCTCGCCGTGGTTTTTTTCATTTTACAGAAAAACGGTTACAATAGCAGCAAACTTTCCAAGAAGAAGTTAATCCACATTAAATTTCCTAAACAAAGGTACGCTAAGTTTATGTCGATACGATAAGAAATTTTTGATTTACAGCCTTCGACATTGCATGAACAACATTGAATCTTTCTTCTTAATTTGTAGGAAAGTGACGGCAGTTATAAGAAAATTATCCTTGGACATTTTAAAGCTTGTCAAATTATCTTAAAAAATACATATAATTCACAGTCGAGTGAGCAATGGTTCTCAAACTACAGTTTTCCGCGTGGAGGTATACCCGCGCGCATCGTACACTCTTTCTAAAATAATGGGTCATCCACTAGAAGCTTTGGATTTAATTTTTACTTAATTACGTATATTTAAAGATTTTCGTGCCTTGCCGCTTCTTTCTTCATTGCCTAACCTACAATATTCTTGTCAATCTTTAAGTGAACCGTTTGCAATGAAAATATGCTAATATATTGCATGAAAGTGAGCCAAATACGTTATAGGAAACCAGTTTGCGAGTTATTTGAAATTTCGCGTACATTCTGTCAGAGTGAACAGTTTGCAATGAAACCAAGCTTATATGTTGCACAACAGTAATCCAATCACGTTATTCAAAACCTGGTTTAAATCGGTTCCAAAGTTCAAAGTTTGTGAGTTATAGTCGCACAGGGAGCTTGATGTCTGAGTCAATTGATTGCAATGAAACAAAGCTTATAATGTTGCATGGAAGTAGACTAAATACGTTATTGAAAACGTATTGTAAACGTACGTTATTGAAAAAATTGTTTGCGAGTTATTGGCGCCGCCACCGCTTGAAACTTCGTGTACCTTTTGTCTTATTGAATCGTTCGCAATGAAACTAATCTTATATTTTGCATGAAAGTAAGCCAAACATGTTTTTGAAAACCCTGTTTGAGTCGGTTTTATAGTTTGTGAGTTATTGTCTCACAAGCAGCTTGATACTTAACATTAGTGTAGATTTTGATTGAGTGTCACACGTTCAGTCTACCGATTTAACTCGCAATGTTGATTGCCTGAGAGTGTCCCACGAGGAAGCTGATACACGTATGATTATTCATGCTGTTAACAGTACAGCTAACAATGTTGTTGTGATGACCAGAGACACTGATGTTGTGCTTGTTCATGCCCATCACTCTGACAAGATGAAGTGTTCACACGCCCCCTGGCGTAGTTTCAAAAATCTTTGGTTCACATCTGTGGGTTATACAAATACAAAATCATTTATTTCTCAATTCAAATAACATCAGTATGTCAAGAAAACAAAACATTTGAGAAAATGGCATATGAGTGGCATTGCACGAAACATCAAATATATTCCAGTTCATGATATTTGCAAGAAGCTTTCTCCTGAGCAAGTACGTTATTTGCTGGCTTTCCATGCAATCACTGGTTGTGATTTGACGTCCAAACTTGCATCCATATCGAACATCGGCGCCTGGAAAATTTTCTGTGGAGAAAACTGCGAACTTCTAAGTGTACTTGCATGCTGTCCACTTAGTGAAGACGTTCTCAAGAACGTAAAGGCGCTTGTCGTCAAATTGTAATAAGGTACGTAGATATACGTTTTCAACATGAGTACACGCAATCAATAAAATAATTGATCACAGAATTTATTTAACTTTCCATACAGGTTGATCCTGGCGTTGCTTGTGCAGATGAAGCCCGCAGTATTTTATTTTTCTTCTTAGCGTGTCGATCAATCACAAATATTTAAATTTTTGTAGCCCAGAACGTTGCCACATTTACTGCGTCATTTGTGACATTAATAAGGTCATCACGCGTACATGTATCGGGACATACGGGACAGGAGGTTAGGTGTTCCATTGTTTGTGATCACTCCCATCTAAAACAGATGCACTTCGGCTTCACATAAAAAGGTGCCACTATCAAGTAAGTTTGCTCACCTTCCCAAGCCATCTCTTCCTTTGCTGGCAGACTGTAGCTGGACCGTTAATGGTGACCAAGTAGTTCTACGTTTAATGACGCTTGATCCTAGACGTGCCCAAAAGTTATAATTTGTCACTGTAAAGGACTTTGTGACTCAAAGAACTGTGGTTGTAGGAAAGCAAACGTACCTTGCTTAAAACTTTGCACCCCCTCTAAATGTACTTGTCTTAATTCTGGAGACACACAGTAATATTTTTGAGTTTCAATAAATTTTTGCAAGTATTTCTTGTTTGTTTTACGAGTATATCCGGAAAGATCTGAATTGAAGTCGAGACTTTGCTTATAGATGTTTAAAACGTATATCGCGAAGTGTCACACTAATTTTTTGGCCAACAAGGGTGATGCTGGCGCCATTTTGGCTCCTATGTTATCTGGTAAGTAACTTTCCGTGTTTCAAGTGGATTATTCATGATTCTAGGGAGAGTGTACGATGCGCGCGAAAATACCTCCACGCGGTAAACTATTGAGAACCATTGCTCACTTGACTATGAATTAGATGTATTTTTTTAGATAATTTGACAAGCTTTAAAATGTCTTAGGATTATTTTCTTATCACTGCCGTCACTTTCCTACAAATTAAGAAGAAAGATGATAAAAAGATTTTTTTAACTTGTTCATGCAACGTCGAAGGCTGTAAATCAAAAATTACTTATCGTATCAACATAAATTTAGCACTTATGTTTAGGAAATTTAATGTGGATTATTTTCTTTTGAGGGGGGAAGAGGGAAAAAAGGGGGGGGGGGTCAAACGGCTTTGTTGGATTCAGCGGGTTCTAATTAGTAAGAAAACACCGTTTGCCAAAAAGTAATATAATTTGCTTCTAAGAATTCGATTTTTCTGAAAACTTGACAAGACTATCAGTAAGTACTGAATAAATTAGTTTCTTTCTATAATTTGTCTATGGTAATAAAGTACTGGTTTTGCTTTGTGCCTAGGTAGTAGGCACTAAATCGGCGGGATTCTATTTTCACCCGACTGCCCCAAAACAGAAGGGTTATGTTTTTCGAGTGTATGTACCTACATTAAAACCATCCTCTTGAATCACTCTATCTATTAAAAAAAACTACATCAAAATCGGTTGCGTAGTTTTAAAGATCTAAGCATAAGTACATAGGGACAGACAGACAGACAGCGGGGAGCGACCTTGTTTTATACTATGTAGTGATTTGTCAATTCAATATGCACATACATTAAACATAAAATAAAATTAAATCAAACGTAAAATAAAATATCTGAAATAATAGTTATAAAATTAAACAATACAATACATTTCATTTTCAATTCTTAAAATTAGTAAATTCCTTAACACTCTAGACACATTTACTAAGCAACCACTGCGTCAATCTTGTTTTAAAGAATGTAGATAAAGCTAATTTATTTCATTTTGAAACCCCCCCCCTGGGGGGTTTTTACGTTGTGCCTATTATACGTACCTGATCGAAAAAAAATTATTAGCCATCTAGTGCTGAATAGCGGTTAACAACATAAGCACACCCCAGATTAAACTAGGTTCTATTCTAGAGCTCCACTTGGTTCTAATACTCATTACTAGGTGGCGGTGGCATCGCGTAACGTCCCCCCCACCCCCGCTTGCCAGCTTCACCTGATTCTATATAGAAAATCCTACCTACAAAACCCGGATTGAAAGGATTCAGAAAAAGTTCTTGAAATTTTTATCCTTTAAAATTAAAGATCGCTATGATTCTAAACAATACATTGGCATGTGTAAGAAACACCACCTTCTTCCGTTGGTAAATCGTCGTGAAATAGCTGATCTCGTTTTCCTTTTTAAACTTGCGTCTGGCTCTATTGATTGTCCTAATCTCCTAGCTCGTATTGGTATTAACGCTCCCAAGAGGCCATTAAGATTTCACGACCTTATTCATACATCCTTTGCCACGACCAATTACCGTCAAAATTCATTTATTGTGCGTGCGAGTAGAAATTTCAATAAACTGTGCAGGGAATTTGACTTTGATCTTTTCTACACTAGCACCGTGTCAGCAAGACGTCAGTTGAGCAATAAGTTCTTCGAGATAACGCAGCGTTCATAGTATACCTATCTGCTGATTGTTGTGTTTTGCATCGTCGTAATATTTAAAACTTATATATTCATTTAAGAATTATATTATTGGATATTTTAGTTGTTCGCATCTTGCATCACTAGCTCTTAATTTAGTCATACCAAAATGTTGTAATTCTATTTTCTTGTGCTAGTTATAGTATTGTATATTTTACTTTTTCAACTGTGTCAGTATGCGCACAAACAACTCTGTGCAGCTTTGTTTGCTTTTGTGATTTTTTTACTCAATTGTTAGTAGTGTAAGCCTGTAATTGGCACTCTGATGTTATTATTGTTTCTATTGTTTTTTTAAATAGCTGTTGGCTTACCGAACAATAAATAAATAAAAAATAAATAAAAATAAAATAATGGCTGGTCAAACTGATTAATAGTGCTGTTTTAATTACATGGCCCAATTGAGTCGGGCATTATTATTACAGACCGGCCATTATTAATAGTGCCCGGGCTTATCACATTGCCCGTAACAACAACATTGATTTCTGGATTCTATGGTGCCCAAAACCCCATAAAACCTTTGTTGTCAAAAATGGTCCCGTTTAAGTTCTGAAAAAATTTTAGTATCACTTTTTGAATTATATAAACAAGCACAACCTTTTTAAATTATAATAGGTCTTTACCTATGAAATTGCCGAAATTTTCTTACAGATTAATGAGGTCATAATTCCTATAATTCTAATGCTATTTATTTCATTTGTCTTATATTTGAAAGTTGCCTTCAAGGTTATCAATTTAAGCATAAAATAAAGTTTTTATTTTTAGTTTGACATATAAAATTAAAGGCTCGAAAATTGTTCGTCTTAAATGTCGTCCGATTTCATCATTAGATTTGTTATATTTTTTTCACATAATATTTTTCGAAAATAAAATTTAAGCTTCTGTTAGCTTAATGTCTTCCCAAAAAAACTGAAAAAAAAAATTAAAAAATGGATTTATAATCCTTAAGGAAAATGCAAAAATGTTAGTACTGAAAATTGAGTTTACCTAAAATTCGCCATACAAAACGGCAATTTCATAGGTAAAGACCTATTATAAATGGTAAAGTCAGCGCTACAGTCAGCGTCAAATTAATATGAGCGTCTATCGTAGTCAAAATGATCTGTTGTAAACAAGTTCAATTTCATATACGCAATTTGAATTGTCATATAGTGTAATCACCCAAAGTGTTTAAAATTTCTTTGCAACAAGGTTTCCAATATTATGTTCGTGGCCGTCACCGTCAAATTAATGTGAGCGACTATAGTAGTCAAAATAATCTGAAGTACCTAATCTAGATCTTGTTCACTTCAGATCATTTGACTATTATATAGGGTGACCTTTTAATTAGTTCTTGATAGCAAAAGATATGCATGTACTCATCATACTGAACAACTTTTCCCAAGGAACATAGGTCGAAATACTAAAAACCAAATTTGACCTCCCATACAAAATGCGCAATCAGCTGATGGCTATGGGAGGTCAAAACTTGATTTTCGTATTTCGACCCATGTTCCTTGGGGAAAGTTGTTCAGTATTATGAGTACATGCATACATTTTTCTATCAAGAACTAATTAAAAGTCACCCTATACGAGTACGAGTAGACAGTGACGACCGCGAACATAATATTGGGAACCCTGTTGCCAAGATATTTTGAACACTTTGGGTGCTTACAGCTACATATATGACAATTCTAATTAGTCCAGGGAAATTATTATTTGACCTGGAAGTAATTAAGTATGGCTGTTTTTTCTCGGATTCTTGTTAAACAACTAATCTCTCCTATAAATGTATAATTATTAGGAGGGAGGTCAAATTTAGTTTTTCGTATTTCGACCTATGTTCCTTGGGGAAAGTTGTTCAGTATCATGAGTACATGCATACCTTTTTCTATCAAGAACTAATTAAAAGTCACCCTATATACCACTGAATTAGATTTAATTACATCAAAAATTATACGCAAATAATATTATAAAAAAATAAAGTCATCAACTTCTTGGTAGCTCTCCCTCCAGATTGTTGACTACCTAAGGTACAGGAAGCTTACGAGCTTTTGCGTCTCGCGACCGCTCCCGTCACCGATGATGACATTTAGGCAGATCTGAAACAAGAAACACCTTTTTAGGTCTCCGTAGGTACCTCAAAAGGAAAAGAATCGAAATCCTCATAGGATCACTTAGTTGTCCGTCTGTTTGTCAAGACCTTTCAATGGCTATTTATATGTCCCAGACGCGAGTTTTTTACGCAGACAAAAGTGATCGGACTAGAAAAAGCGGAAAACCTGCCAAGGTGTGGTCAGGTCAACCAAGATATAAGTATAGATAGTGAGTATGTTAATAATTTAAATTAAGCTATGGCCGATGGGGCGTGAGGTTTCTAGAGTGGCGACCAGAGGCGGCTCGTCCTAAAGAGCACTGGTGCATTGCACTCCCTTCACAAAACTCAAACTTAGGATGTATTACCTACCTAGTTAAGTTACATACGATTAAATACCTATTTTCATAACCCTATACGTTGTATACATTTATAATAGCCTAAGAAATAATTACGCAACAATTTACGCAGTCAAGTTGTACCAAGTGGTGCGTCAGGGATTGTGCTCCTATGAAAAAATATTCAGTACAATTCCTACTCGTAATACAGAATTCAATGAGAGTGAAAGAGAAACATCAACACGCTCGACCGCGTGAAACAAAAGATTTTATATGAGAAATTAGCCTCATCAGGAGCGCTGCTCAATGCGCTACGTTGCCAGGTCGCGATTCGCATGCAGTTCGGTATGAGTTCGGTGACAAGGCGCTGTTGCCGATCATACGTAAACAAACTTTTCGTATACAGCTTTCTAGTAGTGGGAATTATCGTTCACCTCAGAGAGCGAGAGCGATTTGAATCTTTTGGACTACTGAACTAAATCACTCATTTAGTTCAGTAGTTCATTTAGTTCAGTACTGTAATATGACCTACAAGATGCTTGCGGCTCGCGAGCCTATTAGTTCATTTAGTTCAGGAGTTCATTTAGTTCTAAGACTCATGTGTTTCGACTAATTCACAGCTCAGTGTAGAGTTAGAAGCAGCTCTTGCGTGCGTTTTATTTTTCTAATCAATCAGCCGAGATTTTCCTTCATACTTGACAGGCTTAGGACTGTCAACCCATGCGAAAATTCTTTACCTATATGTTTTAACAAACATAAAAAGTACATAATTACTCCCGCCAAAATCGAAACATTCGTTAGAAATTCGGGACTAGCTATTCATAAATTAAGAATTGAACCTTATTTTTATCATCAGTGTGTTCAATTTGCTTTGAAACAGTGTTTGTTGCAAATCAATCTACCTCAATAGAACTCTAGCTAGCGCTCTCACTCTCTCATACTATTACCATGTATTGATGACATAATGCTGTTTCTTTCGTTGTTTCGCTGAGCTGCGAACTGAGTCGGGTGGCTCTGCGAGCCGAGAGCGTCGAGAACTAAATGAGCCGATGAACTATTGAACGAAATGGTGAACTAAAGAGCGATTCAATTTTTGACAGGAGTTAGTTCATTTAATTCAGTCGCTCACGAGTTACCCACGACTACAGCTTTCAGTTACTGTTCGCAACTTTGCTTGAAAATTTAGAATTAACTGTTTTTAAATAGTGTACGTGCCTAATTACTGTAAAAATCGACGAATACAGTGCCGTTTACATTAAAAAATGCGAAAAAGACTTTACAAATACGACTTGAACTCAATGAAAAGGGGCCGTCACGACCTGAAATCGTGCTAGTTCAAAAGTGTAGTACAAAAAAATAAACTTTTAATCTTGAAGAACAATATTTAAAAACACCTTGGATGTGAGGTTGTAAATAAATTGTTTTGTTTCCCGTGTCTAATATATGAAGCTGGCGCTGGCGCGCATAATATGTAACAATAAAGCCATAAAAAATATTTCATCAATAAATGGTAGGTAAGTAAATTTATTTATTTTATTTTTTTGTGCACACCCATAAAAAAAATGTCACGAGCCGCCTCTGGTGGCGAGCACGTACCGGAAGACAAAGCGTTGGCAGGCCCCCCACGAGCAGCGCAGGACCGGTCGTCATGGAGATCTTTAGGAGAGGCCTATGTCCAGCAGTGGACGTCTTTCGGCTGATATGATGATGATGAAGAAGCTATAGGTAATTATACTCGTACTCTGTCGCCATTCTATTTAAAGGAGTGATCACACCTAGCTGAATTCAAAGACTAATTCGGCATACATTGCTGGGAGGCTTGGTTATCTAACGAGCATTGTACGCCGAATTAGTCTTTGAATTCAGCTAGGTGTGATCGTGGCTTAACCATAAGTCCGAAGTGCAAAAAAATGAACCCTGTGTGTTGGTGTTAAGGAAACGTCATAACGGACTTCTTCCGTTCGCGATATTTGACTAGATGTAGGGACAAAAGATAGGTCTCAATGAGAATACAGAATAAAGCAATAGAACGGACACTCTCCGCCTCCCTTGCAATCTCCCCCGCACCCCTAATTCGCGCTCGTTCTGTGTAGTGTAAACTTGTTTACTATTATATATTCTGTGGTAGTGTTCGGGCTGTGACGCCTTTTGCCAAAGCGAAGCCTTTTGTCCGCCAGCTTCCTTTTGTTCGCCAGCTTCCTATTGTCCGCCAGCTTCAACTTTCACTACGTGTCTCTGGCCATTTTTTTTCTGGAAGTCTCTTTCTATGTGGGTGATTGTTTGTGCCACGCCGTGTTACTATTTTCCCAACCCCGTCAGTAAGGAAAATATAGACTACATAATAAAATATAGGTTATAGAGTCCGGAGCAGGTCAAGTTTGACACTCGTAGTGCAACTTTGGTCTCAACACTGATAAAGATAAGCGCGGTGCTAAGTCAACTGTGTCAAGCTTGATGTGCTCTCGACTATACAAAACGGAAGTGTATGTGTAGTGACTGACGATTGGTGTATCGTTGACCGAGGCAACAATTGGCGAGGGTATTGAACTGCAGAAGTTCACAAAAAGCAATCCGCCTGCCAAGCGCTTTTTTAGGGTTCCGTACTTCAAAAGATAAAAACGGAACCCTTATAGGATCACTTTGTTGTCCGTCTGTCTGTCTGTCAAGACCCTTTATCTCACGAACGGGTAAAGGTATCAGGTAGAAATTAATACCATATATTAGGATCCATGAACCACACAAGATCTGAAAATTTAAATTTTTTACAACGACGCAATCAAAAGATATGGCATTTTTTGTCCTCATTTCCATACATTTATGCAAAAAAGCAAAACCTACAGGGTACTTCCCGTTGACCTAAAATTATGAAATTTGGCAAGAAGCTAGGTCTCACAGTCAGAGGCGGCTCGTGACATTTTTTAATGGGTGTGCACAAAAAAATACATACATACATAACATCACGCCTTGTTCGGGGTAGGCAGAGACCACAGTTCTCCACCTGCTACGATCTTGACATACTTCCCTTGCTTCCTGAACCTTCGTCAATCCTTTCATACATGCTCGTCGGTTTAGGGTACTTTTAACCTGGCCTTTATTCAGAACGTCCTGAATTTGTTCCTGGTACGTTCGCCGAGGCCTTCCCCTTCCAACGTTTCCATTTACAAAAAAATTTAATACTTAAATAAATTTACTTACCTACCATTTAATGATGAAATATTTTAATGGCTTTATTGTTACCTACATATTATGCGCGCCAGCGCCAGCTCCAAATACCAGACACGGGAAACAAAACAATTTATTTATAACCGCACATCCAAGGTGTTTTTAAATATTTTTCTGGTTTGAAAACACGATTAAAAGTGAATTTTTGTACTCCATTTTTGAACTAGCGCGATTTCAGTTTGTGGCGGCCCCTTTTCATTGAGTTCAAGTCGTATTTGTAAAGTCTTTTTCGCATTTTTTAATGTAAACGACACTGTATTCGTCCATTTTTACAGTAATTAAGCACGTACACTATTAAAAACAATTATTTCTAAATTTTCAAGCAAAATTGCGAACAGTAACTGAGAGCTGTATACGAAAAGTTTGTTTACGTATGATCGGCAACAGCGCTGACCGAACTGCATGGTCTGCATGGCATCGCGATCTGGCAACGTAGCCTTGAGCAGCGCTCCTGATTAGGCTAATTTCTCATAGAAAATCTTTTGTTTCACGCGCTCGAGTGTGTTGATGTTTCTCTTTCACACTCATTGAATTGTGTATAAGGAATTGTACTGAAGATTTCTTCATAGGAGCGGAATCGCTGCCGATCCACTTGGTACAACTTGAGTACGTATTTGTTGCGTAATTATTTCTTAGGCTATTATAAATGTATACAACGTATAGGGTTATGAAAATAGGTATGTAATCGTATGTAACTTAACTAGGTAGGTAATACATCCTAAGTTTGAGTTTTGTGAAAGAGGGAGTGCACTGCACCAGTGCTCTTTAGGACGAGCCGCCTCTGCTCACAGTACAAATAATGGGAAAAGTCTGAAATCATTAAATATTACAACTAATGGTAACCAATAGGGAGTATTCATCTATTTTTTTCATTTGTTTAATTTACTTCTTACATCGTTATACCATGGTTAAATATATAAATACTGTTAGAAATGTTCAAATATTTTCATAAAGTAATATTTAAAAAATCGATTATATTTGACATGGATAAACGCCGCCATTTTTCGCGCGTTATGGATGACGTCACATGCCGCGTTCTGTATTGTTCACTATAGGCTTGTAAAGGTAAAACCTGAAGATCTTCAGTTTTAATCGCTATTAGATGATGGAAAATGCTAAAAATACATTTTATAGGGTATTGTCTTATGCCAAAGTGCCCAAATACTATGAGAAGTTTACAGATAATGTGGTTTTTGCGGATCAGAGAGATGTGAAAACACGAAAAAAATGGTATAAGGTGATGAGAAGAACTGAAGTATTTTCAATATCCTATTAAAATTGTTGTGAAGATCACTTTAATGTAAGTTTATCATGTTTGTATAGGTAACATGCGTGTCGAGCCACGCGCATAGGGTTCCATAGTTATCTTAGAAATGATTATTGTTAAGCAGGTTCCTAACGAACAGCGAGATTCAGCGCCTGATTGCAATTTCCATTGTTTTCAGTATTTTGACTATTTCTCGTTAACCTGTAAAGCTAACTTAGTTGTTTTTCTTTTAAATTCTTCATATTCATGTGGTGGTAAGCACTGTATATTTTTCCACGTTTCCATATTAACCGTTTAGCTGGCAGGGGGACACGACCCTGACAATAAATTGCCCTTTTAAGCAAATTTTTTCGCAAACGAATCCCTAATTCATAAAACCGGCCAAGTGCGTATCGGGCCACGCGCAGTATAGGGTTCTGTAGTTTTTTTACGATTTTTCATCGCAGAGCAGGTTTTGCTTAAGTATTTCATAACGTTTATAACATAAACTTTTTACCTCCTAATATGCTCAGCGAGGTCCTAGCGCCTGACTGATATTACAATTTTTATTATTTCCGCTATAGCTACCTTCTTTACCTGTAAAGCCTACTTAGCTGTCTGTGATAGTTGTCCTTTCAATTTCATCATATATACTACTACTGTGAATTTTTATACATTTCCAATAACAACAGTTTATCTGGCAGGAAAGGCGGGGTGATTCCAACAAACAATTTCGCTTTCAAGCTAAATATTACGCAAACGGATCCCTAAACCGAAAAATTATCTTCGCAAACTCACATTATTTTTAAAAGACCTATCTAACGACACTCCACACAATGGGGTGAACAAAAAAAATTCACCCCCACTTTACTTACAGGGGAGGTACCCTAAAAAAAATATTTTGTTAGATTTTATTTTACCACTTTCTCGGCGTGAATAAAATACGTATTCATACAAAATTTCAGCTTTCTTGTACGAAGGGTCTCTGAGCTAAGTCGAATTTTTCTTCCAAATACAACAGCACAGTATGAATATCGACACTACGACATGGCGCGTGACGTCACGTTTCGATTCGACCAATGGCGAGGCTTTTTGCTAATTCGAACTTCCCTCGTTTATTTATCACTTTTTAATTAATATTTTGTGCATTTATATCCACACTAAACAAGAAAATATTGGTTTAGGTGTAAGTTCAGGGCAATAAAGTATCGGAAATAAAAAAATCAAGTTAATTTATATGACATGCATACTCCCTATTGTGGTGAGCTCCCGTTTCAAGAACATTCATATAAGAGAGGGGTCAAGTTGGATGGTCGTGGAGGCGATTTTTGTTTTAGTTCTATTTGAAAAACGGGAACACTTACAAACTTGAAAATTGGTGTGTTTATAGTGCATAAGCTATAAAATAACAGCAAATAATAAAATTTGGTCAAGCGCGTGTCGAACTCAAAAAATCTAGCACATTAACTTACTGAAATTTCAACTTATACAATTATGATTATGTGGTGGTACGGAACCCTCAGTGCGCGAGTCCGACTCGCACTTGGCCGGTTTTTTTTATACCACAAACAAGCAAATGTTGGGAAGTTGTCACCACTGCCCTACTGTTGAGTTTGTGGCAGACCGCAAAGCAAATTTCTACCTTTATCTTCGTGGTAATCTACGTATAATTGGACTCACCAGCATCATCTCCATGGTCTTTTGACGGCGGTCTTATTGGGTCGCTTGGTGACGGGCTTGGCGGCAGGTATGTCGGTGGGTTTAGCGGATGGCCCAGCAGCTGGCTCGGCGGCTGGTTTGGCGGCCGGCTGGTCAGCCGGCTTGGAGACGGGTTTGCCAATTGAGCTAGTGGCTGGCTTAATAGCCGGTTTGTTGGCCGGCTGGTCGGCCTGCTTGGTGACGGTTTTGCCAAATGACCTAGTGGCCGGTTTGTTGGCCGGCTTGTCGGCCGGCTTGGTGACGGGCTTCCTAATTGACCTAGTGACCGGCTTAGTGGCCGGTTTGTTGGCCGGCTTAGTGACGGGCCTGCTAATTGACCTAGACGCCGGCTTAATGGCCGGTTTGCCGGCCGGCTTGTCGGTTGGCTCGGTGGTCGGGTTGGGAGCAGGCTTGGCAGTTTGCCTAGCGGCCAGCTCAGTGACCGGCTCGGCGATGGGCTCGGCGAGCGTTTCGGCGATGGGCTGCGCGATCGGCTCGGCGATGGGCTCAACGATCGGCTCGGCGACGGGCTCAACGACCAGCTTGGCGACCGGCTCGGCGACCGGCTCGGCAATGTGCGAAAACTGAAAAATTCATCATCATCAGTCATCACTCATCACGCTTTCGAAGCTGATAATTTTACACTAAGAAAAAGATTCGCCTTGTATAATTTTTGGATCTACGATGGCTTAAATTACTATAGTTTGATGACATGTCTAATCAATAGGGAATATGCATGATTTTTTTTTTTACTAAAAAATTTAACCTCATTCATGTAATAAACAGTTTAGTAAAACTATTTTTCGAATAACTATGAAATTAAAAAAGATATAAGCCATCGAAGATTTGTTTCTGTCTCTTTATAGCAAAACTAAATTTAATACGAAGTTAATATGGCCGTAGTGGCATGAGACGTCACGTGCCATGTCGGATCTCTCTGTCTAATCGGCGCGTAATTAAAAGTTTTAAATGCTTATATCAGCCGTATTTCTTAGCCGATGTAAATTTTAATTTCACTTTTTGTCATCTCTACTACGGTTTTTCATATTTTGTTAATAAATGCAACTTAAAAAAAATTATGCCTATTCCCAATTACTAGAGTAGGTATGAAGCGTTGGCAGGCCCCCACAAGGTGGACCGACGATCTGGTCAAGGTCGCGGGAAGCCGCTGGATGCGAGCAGCGCAGGACCGGTCGTCATGGAGATCTTTAGGGGAGGCGTATGTCCAGCAGTGGACGTCTTTCGGCTGATATGATGATGATGACATGCCTGGTAACTGACACATGTTAAAAGTATAGCGTGCTACCGGCACACGGGCATTTATTAAAACTGTAAATAATATGCTCCATTGAAAATCGTTTGCATGTATTATAAGTATACCAGGAATGGCTCAGCGACCGTCTCGGTGATCGGCTCGAGGATATGCTCAACGACCGGCTCGACGACGGGCTCGGAGATCGTCGGCTCGGCGATGGTCTCGGTGACCAGCTCGGCGACGGTCTCGGCGTTGGGTTGCGCGATCGGCTCGGCGATGGGCTCAACGATCGGCTCGGCGATGGGCTCAACGACCAGCTCGGTGACGGGCTCAACGACCAGCTCGGCGATGGACTCGGCGACCGGCTCGGCAATGTGCGAAAACTGAAAAATTCATCATCATCAGTCATCACTCATCACGCTTTCGAAGCTGATAATTTTACACTAAGAAAAAGATTCGCCTTGTTTGGATCTACGATGGCTTAAATTACTATAGTTTGATGACATGTCTAATCAATAGGGAATATGCATGTTTTTTTTTTTTACTAAAAAATTTAACCTCATTCATGTAATAAACAGTTTAGTAAAACTATTTTTCGAATAACTATGAAATTAAAAAAGATATAAGCCATCGAAGATTTGTTTCTGTCTCTTTATAGCAAAACTAAATTTAATACGAAGTTAATATGGCCGTAGTGGCATGAGACGTCACGTGCCATGTCGGATCTCTCTGTCTAATCGGCGCGTAATTAAAAGTTTTAAATGCTTATATCAGCCGTATTTCTTAGCCGACGTAAATTTTAATTTCACTTTTTGTCATCTCTACTACGGTTTTTCATATTTTGTTAATAAATGCAACTTAAAAAAAATTATGCCTATTCCCAATTACTAGAGTAGGTATGAAGCGTTGGCAGGCCCCCACAAGGTGGACCGACGATCTGGTCAAGGTCGCGGGAAGCCGCTGGATGCGAGCAGCGCAGGACCGGTCGTCATGGAGATCTTTAGGGGAGGCGTATGTCCAGCAGTGGACGTCTTTCGGCTGATATGATGATGATGACATGCCTGGTAACTGACACATGTTAAAAGTATAGCGTGCTACCGGCACATGGGCATTTATTAAAACTGTAAATAATATGCTCCATTGAAAATCGTTTGCATGTATTATAAGTATACCAGGAATGGCTCAGCGACCGTCTCGGTGATCGGCTCGAGGATATGCTCAACGACCGGCTCGACGACGGGCTCGGAGATCGTCGGCTCGGCGATGGTCTCGGTGACCAGCTCGGCGACGGTCTCGGCGTTGGGCTGCGCGATCGGCTCGGCGATGGGCTCAACGATCGGCTCGGCGATGGGCTCAACGACCAGCTCGGCGACGGGCTCAACGACCAGCTCGGCGACCGGCTCGGCGATGGACTCGGCGACCGGCTCGGCAATGTGCGAAAACTGAAAAATTCATCATCATCAGTCATCACTCATCACGCTTTCGAAGCTGATAATTTTACACTAAGAAAAAGATTCGCCTTGTATAATTTTTGGATCTACGATGGCTTAAATTACTATAGTTTGATGACATGTCTAATCAATAGGGAATATGCATGATTTTTTTTTTACTAAAAAATTTAACCTCATTCATGTAATAAACAGTTTAGTAAAACTATTTTTCGAATAACTATGAAATTAAAAAAGATATAAGCCATCGAAGATTTGTTTCTGTCTCTTTATAGCAAAACTAAATTTAATACGAAGTTAATATGGCCGTAGTGGCATGAGACGTCACGTGCCATGTCGGATCTCTCTGTCTAATCGGCGCGTAATTAAAAGTTTTAAATGCTTATATCAGCCGTATTTCTTAGCCGATGTAAATTTTAATTTCACTTTTTGTCATCTCTACTACGGTTTTTCATATTTTGTTAATAAATGCAACTTAAAAAAAATTATGCCTGTTCCCAATTATTAGAGTAGGTATGAAGCGTTGGCAGGCCCCCACAAGGTGGACCGACGATCTGGTCAAGGTCGCGGGAAGCCGCTGGATGCGAGCAGCGCAGGACCGGTCGTCATGGAGATCTTTAGGGGAGGCGTAAACCCAGCAGTGGACGTCTTTCGGCTGATATGATGATGATGACATGCCTGGTAACTGACACATGTTAAAAGTATAGCGTGCTACCGGCACACGGGCATTTATTAAAACTGTAAATAATATGCTCCATTGAAAATCGTTTGCATGTATTATAAGTATACCAGGAATGGCTCAGCGACCGTCTCGGTGATCGGCTCGACGATATGCTCAACGACCGGCTCGACGACGGGCTCGGAGATCGTCGGCTCGGCGATGGTCTCGGTGACCAGCTCGGCGACGGTCTCGGCGTTGGGCTGCGCGATCGGCTCGGCGATGGGCTCAACGATCGGCTCGGCGATGGGCTCAACGACCAGCTCGGCGACGGGCTCAACGACCAGCTCGGCGATGGACTCGGCGACCGGCTCGGCAATGTGCGAAAACTGAAAAATTCATCATCATCAGTCATCACTCATCACGCTTTCGAAGCTGATAATTTTACACTAAGAAAAAGATTCGCCTTGTATAATTTTTGGATCTACGATGGCTTAAATTACTATAGTTTGATGACATGTCTAATCAATAGGGAATATGCATGATTTTTTTTTTACTAAAAAATTTAACCTTATTCATGTAATAAACAGTTTACTAAAACTATTTTTCGAATAACTATGAAATTAAAAAAGATATAAGCCATCGAAGATTTGTTTCTGTCTCTTTATAGCAAAACTAAATTTAATACGAAGTTAATATGGCCGTAGTGGCATGAGACGTCACGTGCCATGTCGGATCTCTCTGTCTAATCGGCGCGTAATTAAAAGTTTTAAATGCTTATATCAGCCGTATTTCTTAGCCGACGTAAATTTTAATTTCACTTTTTGTCATCTCTACTACGGTTTTTCATATTTTGTTAATAAATGCAACTTAAAAAAAATTATGCCTATTCCCAATTACTAGAGTAGGTATGAAGCGTTGGCAGGCCCCCACAAGGTGGACCGACGATCTGGTCAAGGTCGCGGGAAGCCGCTGGATGCGAGCAGCGCAGGACCGGTCGTCATGGAGATCTTTAGGGGAGGCCTATGTCCAGCAGTGGACGTCTTTCGGCTGATATGATGATGATGACATGCCTGGTAACTGACACATGTTAAAAGTATAGCGTGCTACCGGCACACGGGCATTTATTAAAACTGTAAATAATATGCTCCATTGAAAATCGTTTGCATGTATTATAAGTATACCAGGAATGGCTCAGCGACCGTCTCGGTGATCGGCTCGACGATATGCTCAACGACCGGCTCGGCGACGGGCTCGGAGATCGTCGGCTCAACGACCAGCTCGGCGATGGACTCGGCGACCGGCTCGGCGATGGACTCGGCGACCGGCTCGGCAATGTGCGAAAACTGAAAAATTCATCATCATCAGTCATCACTCATCACGCTTTCGAAGCTGATAATTTTACACTAAGAAAAAGATTCGCCTTGTATGATTTTTGGATCTACGATGGCTTAAATTACCATAGTTTGATGACATGTCTAATCAATAGGGAATATGCATGATTCTTTTTTAATAAAAAAAATTATCCTCATTCATGTAATAAACAGTTTAGTAAAACTATTTTTCGAATAACTAGGAAATTAAAAAAGATATAAGCCATCGAAGATTTGTTTCTGTCTCTTTCTAGCAAAACTAAATTTAATACGAAGTTAATATGGCCGTGTAGTGGTATGAGACGTCACATGCCATGTCGGATTTTTCTGTCTAATCGACGCGTAATTAAAAGTTTTAAATGCTTATATCAGCCGTATTTCTTAGCCATATACATAAGCATAGAAGACCAACAATTGCGAGCGAGAAACAAATCTCTTATGGTGATATTGCAAGATAGCAAAGGATAGCGAATCGAATAGCTCTGTAACCGATTTTGAATGACAGGGGGTCACTTTGGGCCACGCGAAAAACCAGTTTTCCAGTTTTTTGTAAAAAAATGCGTAAAAACTACATATTTAAACAAAAAAAGGATACTTTTAATTATGACGGTGTGTAGTGTAGTTGGATGTGGTGTTAATCACAAAAATAGTCCAGAGAAATGTACATTTCACGGGTAATTTCCTAGGACGTTATTACTTTTGAACTCTATGTTTTTTTGCTTAAAATAACATATTTCATGTTTAAAATATAGAATAGCTTCTTCTGAATTGCTAATTTTCGTATTTTGCATTGAAATAAGTTAAGTTGTTGATAATGTTCTGAATTTTAGTGTTATATTTTTCATCAATATAGCTCACATTTACGCTAGGGCTTGACTCAAATTTATCGATACCTATTTCCTTTATGTTTATAATACGAGCTCACAGACGCATTGTTACGCGTCGCGTACTGAAATACTTGATTTACCATTTTCGTCTTGAAATAAACAGAAGTAGGGCAGTCCTAACTTTGTTTTGCCATTTTGTTCAACAGTTTCCAAAGGATTCGAATATAAAAGGAAAATTGATAAGGGTGATTGGACGAGTTGGAATCCTAAAAAATACTCTTAAGTTTTTCATTCTATACTATCATTTCATTTTTATTCTATACTACTGGCATTTACGATAGTAGAAATCCACTTATCAACGGCCCTAGGCGGAGAAATGGAGGATTATAGACACTACTACCTACTACAAGTGAAACACTGCGATTGTTGACAGCGACGCTACCGCCTGAACAGACAAGTCAATGTCGCCAGGGTACACGAATATCGATACCAAAATGTACATCACTATCTAACGCACACATTGACAAATCAAAATTGGTTACGCGTTTTCGGGCTCTTTGTTTATCTATAGGCAGTAAGCTGCCCAGGCGCGGATCCAGGATTTTGATTTGGGGGGGGCTCACTTGCTATTTTTCAAATTTTCAGCGTAGTTAAGGCAAAGCGGTCTTTTACGCGTATACACGGTTATTTTTTATCACTTGGATATTTTAAGAGGTGGTTCTGCCCATGAAACTGAACAACTTTTCCCAAGGAATATAAGCCAAGCCATGGTGTGGTTGGCAGAGCGCTTGCCTCCTTCTCGGAGGACCGCGGTTCAATACCCGTCCAGGGCGATTAACACGAGTGTATGTTATGTGTCTAGGTGTTATTTACCTCTTTATGTATGTATATATCAGTCTCTGGTACGCATAGTACAGGCTTGCCTAGTTTGGGATTGTCCCCCCCAATATTTATGTTTATTTATTTTATACTTTTTTTTGGCTCTTGACGGTGAACAACATACATGCTTGAGTTATGGTAGCACTGAAACACACCAGGTTTCTGTCACCCCCCTAGGAGATAGTTTGCTCAACCTTGGCCTCTCTCAAATAACGTAAAATGTCACCTCTGGATTTTGCGCTAAACTACTTATTTCTCTTCTCTGTTTGAACAATTAAGTCGTTGATGTGTAGCAGTAAAAGTTTCGCAGAGAAAACAGACTACTCGGTTCGATTGTTCGCTCAAGTGGCCAAATACCCAGACGCACAAGTCAGCAAAAATGTCGTATTATCCTGGCCTATCGGCCATCGTGCCCTGGAGACCATTTCTCGATTCCATGTTAAATGACTGTACATGGCCCATGTTTCGTCATCTAAGACATGAAAATATAGCGGAGATTCCCAAAGTGTCCACAACATTGGCCAGTCTAGTCAGATTCGACGAGAGACCACTATCAAGATCTTTGTCTTCCTATTTCCTATGAACTAACCAACTACAAGATCTTCAAGAAGTTTTTTTTACCTAGGACTATTTTGTCCCATGTAGACGTATTAGTCAACAACGTGGGTTATATACAACAGCTAGACATTATTATTTGAGTTGGGGATGCAGCGACGCACGCAGACGGGTGATCGGATCACATGAATGGAACCATTTCACCCAGATACGGACGGCTTGGCATGCTTTGTTTTGATCCCCAGCCACGAGACTGCCAGTCTGTGCAGCGAGCTGCTCACTGGTTTTCATCGGGGTATCCCCACCTTTCCAGCTAGACATAATATTATTCTTGTTAATGCTCAATTTGAGACCCACTGTTTGCTTATTGTAAGCATTGTGTTGACATCTTCGAGAGTTTTAGCCATCAAGAAAATCAAAGGTCCACGCCAGTAATTTTGATGCCAAAACCAGTCCTGTCCAGGAATTCGTAGATATCTTTAAGTGCATTGATGTACTACAGCTTAGGAGACATGACGTCTCCCTGTCTCATTCCTTTCAGCAGTTGATAAATAGATAGATAAACCTGATTTCGTGGTTTTTGAATCCTGGTCTTGGAGACAAACCTCTTTAGTGGCGTTTATGTACAGACAGATGGAAGATTTTTGTAATGTTTGTAAAGTATTATGAGCCGAAAAACTACAAATAATCTTGAACTATTCATACCAAATCCGTAACAGGAGGAGTTTGTATAGGGAGACCAACATTTTTGGGCGTTTTTCGTTACGAAAGCTGTTCAGTTTCTAAAAAAAGGGTCATCGTTAACTTATTTTACCCCTATATAGAAGTTTTTAGTTAATAGCAGTAGGTATCAAGGGGCAGTAGACGTCCGGACCTCTACTGCCCCTAGATACCTAGCGACCGGTTGCTTGATGGTTTTGGGGGGGGCCATGGCCCCCTGGGTCCCCCCCCCCTGGATCCGCCAATGAAGCTGCCGTTATTAATAATCTAAGTTCTTGGCCGATTTAAATTTTAATTTCACTTTTTGTCATCTCTACTACGGTTTTTCATATTTTGTTAAACTAAAACAACTAAAAAAAATTATGCCTATTCCCTATTACTAGAGTATGAAGCGTTGGCAGGCCCCCCACAAGGTGGACCGACGATCTGGTCAAGGTCACGGGAAGCCGCTGGATGCGAGCAGCGCAGGTCCGGTCGTCATGGAGATCTTTAGGGGAAGCCTATGTCCAGCAGTGGACGTTTTTCGGCTGATATGATGATGATGACATGCCTGGTGACTGACACATGTTAAAAATATAGCGTGCTACCGGCACACAGGCATTTATTAAAACTGTAAATAATATGTTCCATTGAAAATCGTTTGCATGTATTATAAGTATACCAGGAAGGGTACTACGTAATAGTCGTTATTCATATCGCTGTGTCACTTGGTACGAGACATTGCTGTACATTGCCGGGAATTTTAATTTTGTTAAACAGTTAATGAAGCTTAAATTTATTAATTTAATTAAGGTCATGGATAGCTTACAGAACTCAGTTACAATGTCACACTACCATATTTTACTATTATTTAATCTGTGACACTACTCACACTGGAAAAAAAACCCACTTGCGTTAACACACTGCATCCTATTTATTTATTTACTAGCTGGTGCCCGCGACTTCGTCTGCGCAGGTTTATAAATTGTAGTCTATGTGTTATTCTGATGTAGCTATATTATTGTAAAGTTTCATTAAAATCCATTCAGTAGTTTTTACGTGAAAGAGTAACAAACATCCATCCAACCATACTTACAAACTTTCGCGTTTATAATATTAGTAGGATAGGATTTAGTTTATTAGGCTCACAAAACATGTTAAAGTTATAATAGTAGATCGGAAATTGAGGTTATAGGTTATTCTCCGTTCAAGTCATCTCGGATATGGGCATATCTGGTATCAATGCATTCAGTGTCATATCCTGAACTAAAATTTGTGAGATGACCTTAGATTATGAATAACGGCAGCTTATGGAGATGACAAGCGCGCATGTGGTGGGGGTGGAAACTGTGAAGTCATAAAGACGGTCATACAAAAAAACCGGCCAAGTGCGAGTTGGACTCGCGCCCTAAGGGTTCCGTACTTATCTACCATATGATATACTAAAAGCTTGCTCTTTGATTTTAAAAACTCTGCCACCATCCAACTTGACCCCTCTTTTATAGAAAAGTTCTTGAAACGGGAGCTCACCTTAATTGGTTACTATTAGTTGTGACAAAAATTGAAATATTTAATGATTTCAGACTTTTCCCTTTATTTGTACTGTGAGACCTAGCTTCATGCCAAATTTCATATTTTTAGGTCAACGGGAAGTACCCTGTAGTAGTAAGGGTGCTTGCTGCAATTTGGGTATATGATTTGCTCATGATTCATATTAATAGGGATGATAGATCAGCTCAATACGAATAGATTTGGTCCTAACAAGTTTTTCTGTGCGTCGCTGCGTTTTTGAGTTAAAGCAAAAAAAATGAAAATAACATACTAAATATTGTTTTTTTTTTGTCTGCCTTTGTGACTTCTGTTTAAAATACTTCTGATGATGTAGAAAATCGAAGAGGCAGACATGCAGGGCTCTGCATTATCACGGGACGAAGTAGTAAATTTTTCATTTTGAAGCGCTGTAACTTTACGATGCAATGGTATTAGGGCTCCCGCACACGATCGAGAATCGGTGGGCGATTATCGGCCAGGACAAGGACGGAAGATTCAGGTGATAACACGTCAGAGCGGGATGCCGACAAAAAATCGGTCACCGATTCTCGGTCGTGTGCGGGATCCCTTATGGTGGCAGACCATTTTTCTGGGGTTTTATACATTGTATTTAAGGCGAGCGTATTTAACGATTCACTCAAATTGCTGGGGTGGGAGACTCCGCCTACCGCGGGGGGCCGCTCGCGCGGTCGGGCGCGTAAGCAACTACGCGCCATATTTGAATTAAGCTTCGGAATTTTTTATCATTATAGCTTAAAAAGCTCGGAAGTGAATTTTGTATTATTGTATCGCAATCTGTATTTTTTAGCTGAAAGTATAAACTATCTCCTGTTCCACCCACGATGATTTATGACAAAACTTCAATCTAATGACAGTTTTTCGAAACAGAATCGGCTTCAAACCATAAAATTAAATTAAATAAATCGAAATCAATTTAGCCAGTGTAGACAAATAGTGAACATACGAGTATGCAGTTTGAAGAAATGCACATTGTTATAATAATACACACTTTTGTATTCGTAATATTTTTCTTTCACAAAAGGTAAAATGTGATTATTCCAAAAAAGGGTGATGGGCAAAAACGTATGGGTCATTATCAGAAATTCCTAATTTATTGATATCGAAAAAAAGCTGAGCTATCGACAAAATAATGACTGATAAGGATTTCTGCATGTATTACGAGCTTGCTAAAGTAGGTATAATACAATTATGATTATGTGGTGGTACGGAACCCTCGGTGCGCGAGTCCGACTCGCACTTGGCCGGTTTTTTTCCGTTTTTGTAAGCATTTCTTGAAAATAAAGTGCTTCAGAAACCCCACAGCGCCATCTGATATTGGGATTTGGTTGGTATCTTAAATACAAAGTAAGGCTCGGTCGCACAACAGGTACTAATAAAAAACAATTTTAAAACTTTATTTAACTAGCTTACCTGAAACAAATATTCGTCGTCAGTGGAGTGACTGTTGTCACTGTTGTCGCCGTCCGACAAGGAAAAGTATTCGTCCAGCGGGTCGTGAAACTCTTCATCCATCACGGAGTAAGTAGTGGCCTGTAAGTTGACATTTTCAAAATATTCACAACACGGTACTCATCATCATTTAATTGTCCACTACAGGGGTTACAGGACAGGGAGCTTTCTCCAGAATTCTAGGAAGGGAAGTACCATAGCCACCTCGCTTGTCAGCGTTACGGCTGGCACCATGAATCGCGGTTGTAGGTGACCGCAGTAAGTAAGATGGTATGATACACAGGAGGGTGCTGCTGCCCATCCTCCAGTTTATAATGTTTATACATGGGTATGTATGGGTTGGTACTATTCTTTGCCGGCACCACACAGGCCCCAGCCACTTAAGAAATACAGTACCAACGGAAATTAAAAATTGGTAGCTGTCGCACACAATCCAGGAATTCAATCACTGTTTGCATTCATCATCATCATATCTTTATTCAAAAAACAGTACAAACTGTGTGCGAAAAAAGATGCTTCATCATCATCATCATCATATCAGCCGAAAGACGTCCACTGCTGGACATAGGCCTCCCCTAAAGATCCCCATGACGACCGGTCCTGCGCTGCTCGCATCCAGCGGCTTCCCGCGACCTTGACAAGATCGTCGCGAAAAGAGATGCTTAAATTAAATAAATTACTAATACGATTTTACAACTTGTCAAAAGTATCTATACAATCATTAATTTAATAACACAATAAAAAATAATGTCATGGAAAAATTTATAAGATAAATTAAATAAAAAATATGTCAAACAAAACTAAATTTACAAGAAAAAATATAAACGATTGAATTGCAAGACTTGAAGGGATGAGAAAATTACTAAAAATAATGTCAAATAAAATAACACAATAAAAAATCATGTCATGGAAAAATTAAAAAGATAAATTAAATAAAAAATATGTCAAACAAAACTAAATATACAACAAAAATAATAAATGATTGAATTGCAAGACTTGAATAGATCAGAAAAATAATGTCAACTAAATAATACTAAAAATAATGTGAAATAATAATTACTAAAATTCGTCAATTGAATAACAATTTTTATCTAAGAGTGTTTGTTTCAGTTTGTCCTTGAATGTATTCAAATTAATTTCAGATTTTAATTCAACCGGTAGTCTATTAAAAAGTAGTACAGCTTGATATCTAGGACATTGATACTTTTTTAAGAAAATAGATCAAAATGTTAAAATATACATAACTTACCAACTTTTGTCGAATCTATGTTTGATTTTAAGTACTAAATTTGAAAATCGCACAGTTATTATAAATAAGGGCTTTTAAAAACTGCTAAATAATTTAAAAGACTGATCGTAAGTAGTACTTAATTTGAACGATGTTAGTTGGTACTAACATCGTTCAAATTAAGTCAGTAACAAAAACGATTGCTTGAAATGCTTAGTTAATTCTTAATGCTAAAAAGATATATTTTCACTTTCACAAATAAAGTTTGAATAAAACAGTTTTTTAAAAGATTTTTTTATATTTGTAAAACGAAATCGAATTTTTTGACCGAATAATCAAAGTCTATTACGAGACGTTTTACACTTCACTACCTCATACAGACTATGACGAACTACAATTTTTGCCTGACGACAAGCGGGCTTGACAGAAATCCTGCTTTGAGGGTGTTTGGTTTTAAATATTTATCTATCTACCCACTTTTAACTGTGAGACATACGAATGATGCGCTACATAGATTGCGCCAAGCGAGTCATGATCGCTTATGCAAGGAGGACATCAGAATAGACTTTTCCCTCTCCAACGAGCTTATTCGATTCCATTTTGGGTTCGATTCCCTGATGGCGACACTGTCAAACAAAAAAGAAAGAAAGATGATTCCGTGGTTCGGAAGGGACGCAGGCTAGTATTTACGGTAGTAGTCGTTAAATGAATCATAATATAATATATATCTTTCTTTTATTTTATTTATTCGTCCCGTGTGGTGCCGGCAAAGAAACGCACCAACCCATGGGAGTTGGTGTGTCGTAAGAGGCGACTAAGGGATATAAACTGGAGGATGGCCAGCAGCATCCTCCTTTGTATCATACCATCTTACTTACTGCGGTCACCTACAACCGCGGTCCATGGTGCCAGCCGTAACGCTGACAAGCGAGGTGACTATGGTACTTCGCCTCCACATTTTTCCAGCAAAAGCTAGAATCCTGAAGGGAGCTCCCTGTCCTATAGTGAACGTTTCATGGGATGTTATGATGATATATTTTTTAATGTTACATGTAGGCAAACGAGCAGGTGGACCACCTGATGGTAAGTGGTCACCACCGCCTATAGCACCCACTGTCTTATTAATGGCATATTTGTCACTAATAAGACACCAAAGTGCGTTGTTCACTTTGAGAACTAAGATAGTAGTATGTCTCATGTGCCGGCAATTTCACTAGCTCCCTTACCCTTCAAACCGAAACACAAACACTGCTGTTTCACGGCAGAAATAGGCAAGGGGGTGGTACATACCCAGACGGACTTTGCACAAAAGCACTACCACTAGAAAAGAGGCTGCAGGGTGTTAATTTGATTGCGTGCCATAGCTCAGGGGCGGGATCAGTATCAGTAACTGAACAACTTTTCCCAAGGAATAGGTTGAAAAACCAAATTTTACCTTCCATACAAAATGCGCTATCAGCTGATGAAGTTTCTATGGGAAATCAAAAATTTACTTTCGTTTTTCGACCTTTGTTCCTTGGGAAAAGTTATTCAGTTACTGATACTGATTCCGCCCCTGAGGTATGGCACGCAATCAAATTAACCTGTATATCAGAGGCTTTGGGCGGGCGGCTCAACAACTCTGACATCAGGATGTGTGAGGTCGATCATCGACCTTACAACCCACACGGTTTTATTATGGTGTATTATCTTATTCAGCCATAAATATTATCTAAAACCGTCTGACATAAACGGCTAAGGCATATTAGCCCAATCAACGAAAAAGTATAGAAAGAAAACCTTGGAACACAATTTTTGACTTCGTAACTTTGTTTGGACTAGTTAGCAGGTAAACATATTAAAAGTCACCGCCCGTACCCCTACCGTACCCCTAACGCCTTTGGGGGGGGTTGAATGTCCCATTTCATGGTTATTCCTATTCCTAGCAGCATAAAACTTTAAAAAAAATTAAAGCTGATTACATTTACTACAAGTTTTATTCGATCAAGTTTTTCGATATCTAGTTCAATCATTATAGATTTTGACCCGTGAATAGTTTCTTGTTTTTAGGGTTCCGTACCTCAAAAGAAAAAAACCGAACCCTTATAGGATCACTTTGTTGTCCGTCTGTCTGTCTGTCAAGACCCTTTATCTCACGAACGGGTAAAGGTATCAGGTTGAAATCCATACTTAATATTATAAATGCGAAAGTAACTCTGTCTGTCTGTCTGTCTGTTTGTTTGTTGCTCTTTCACGCCTAAACGGCTGAACGGATTTTGATGAAATTTGGTATGGTGATAGATGGTAACTTGGAGACGGACATAGGCTACTTTTTACCCCGGGAAAATATCTCATTCCCGTGGGAATCTACACATACAATAATACTCTAGCGGGGTTGTATCTGCTACAGCACACCGAAACTACTTAACCGATTTTGATGGGACTTTTTTTATTCAACTAAGTATCGCTGATTACGAAGACTACTACAATTTTGAAATCCAACGTAGTAGACGTAAACTACCATTATCCCCTGGGGATAAGGTTGGGGTGCGATAGAGTTGATATGTCTAAAAATCAATATGGGTGTCGTTCGTATGGTTTATCGGGTCGCTGATTACGAAAACTACAATGATTTTGAAATCCAACGTGGTGGACGTGAAATACCACCACCCCTGGGATGGGGTTGATAGGTTTGAAATGTCTAAAAATCAATATGAGTGTCAGTTGTATGTTTATATAAGGACTAGAGGTCGCGTTGGTGCGCGGGCTGCAAGCAGCCCGCGTGAGGTGTTGTGGCTGTTGGTTTTGTTATCCAGGACCAAATTTCGATTTTGAAGGCAATCGGCCGAAAAACATAAAAAATCAAGATGGCGGCCAATTTTTTCAATTCTGACATTCGATTCGGTATCGGAGACCTCTCGGTCCCTCAGATATCGATTTTGAAAGAAATCGGTCAAGAAACAAAAAAATTCAAGATGGCGGCTATTTTTTTCAATTTTTACATTGGATTCGAAATCGGAGACCTCTCGGACCCTCAGATATCGATTTTGAAAGCAATCGGTATAGTAACAAAAAAAATCAAAATGCCGGCCATTTTTTCAAAATTTTATTTTTGATTCGGTATCATAGACCTCTCGGACCAACAGATATCGATTTTGAAAGCAAACGGTCCAGTAACAAAAAAAATCAAGATGGCGGCCACTTTTTCAAATTTTGACATGAGATTCGTTATAAGAGTCGACTCGGCCCCCCAGATATCGATTTTGAAAGCAATCGGTCGAGAAATAGAAAAATGCAAGATGGCGGCCATTTTTTTCAATTCTGTCATCTGATTCGTCATCGCAGTCGACTCGGACTCTCAGATATCGATTTTGAATGCAATCCGTTTAGAAACCAAAAAATTCAAGATGGCGGCCATTTTTCCATCGAAGGGGGGACGCTTCGGGCTTCGCCCTACGCGGAGCTCGGCCTGCGGCCTCGCAACTCGGCCTCCGGCCTCGTACATTACTTATGGTAGGAGAAGGGTGCAGGGTCAGCCGGAGGACGCTTCGAGCTTCGCTCTACGCGGAGCTCGGCCTTCGGCCTCGCTTTATGATGAAAGTTACTTGGGGGGGGGGTTTAGTTGGGGAGGTATTAGTAAGGGGGGACGCTTCGGGCTTCGCCCTACGCGGAAGCTCGGCCTCGTATGAACCTTGAACTAATGGATGATGTGGGAGCACGCAATGCTGGGGGACGCTTCGAGCTTCGCTCTACGCGGAGCTCGGCCTTCGGCCTCGCCATGTTGGTTTTAGTTACTTGGGGGGAGGGGATGGGGACAGGCAAAGTTAGAGAGGGACGCTCCGAGCTTCGCTCTACGCGGAGCTCGGCCTTCGGCCTCGCAAGTTACCAAGTCCTCAAAGCCGAGTTTCGCATAAGCAAATTTAAGTTTGTATTTCTTAAAAAATGTGTACAAAATGTATGCAAGGCAAACTTAACTTTTCTGTTGGCTAAAAAAGTTTTCTCCATACAAAGTTATACCGGTTCGCCGTTATCTTGTTTTTCAATATTTTGTTTTTTTTTTAATTTGCCGTCAAATTGCTTAGGGTTTGACACATTTTCTTATATGGCGGCCAATCTCAATCTCTTTTACTTTTTTCGGGCAGTTGACCAACATTTCACTGAAACCTGATCTCCAAATTCCTATAGTTTTCCCAAATACACACGCTGACCTTCTATACAATCAAATTTTAAAAAATGCCTTAAAAAGTCTCTGGAAAAAGTTCTTGGAGCGAGTTTGATTTTCAAAAGTTTACTGGTTCGCCGCCATCTTGTTTTTCAATTATTCGATTTTTTTTTTATTTGCCGTCAAATTGCCCAGGGTTTGCAACATTTTCTTGTATGACGGCCACTCTCTATGTCTTACCGTTTCGACGGGCAGTTCACCAACTTCTAAACGAGCTCATAGAGACCTCATTTTATAGGCTCTTCCTATACACTCTTTAATCTTCTTTACGCTTGATTATAGCCTATACCCACGAAAATTCGAGTTCGAGAGATGTTCCCCCTTGAATAGTTTTCATACAAACTTCATCCCCCCGCCGCCATCTTGTTTTTAAGAATTCCAACTTTTTTTTAATTTGCCGTCAAATTGCTTAGGGTTTGACACATTTTCTTGTATGGCGACCACTCTCCATCTCTTATAGTTTTTGCGGGCAGTTGACCACCATTTCACTGAAACCTGATCTCCAAATTCCTATAGTTTTCCCAAATACACACGTTAGCCTTATATACAATAAAATTTTAAAAAATGCCTTAAAAAGTCTCTGGAAAAAGTTCTTGGAGCGAGTTTGATTTTCAAAATTTCACTGGTTCGCCGCCATCTTGTTTTTCAATAATTCGAATTTTTTTTTATTTGCCGTCAAATTGCCCAGGGTTTGCAACATTTTCTTGTATGACGGCTACTCTCTATCTCTTACCGTTTCGGCGGGCAGTTCACCAACTTCTAAACGAGCTCATAGAGACCTCATTTTATAGGCTCTTCCTATACACTCTTTAACCTTCTTTACGCTTGATTATAGCCTATACCCACGAAAATTCGAGATCGAGAGATGTTCCCCCTTGAATAGTTTTCATACAAATTTCATCGCCTCGCCGCCATCTTGTTTTTTAGAATTTCAACTTTTTTTTTATTTGCCGTCAAATTGCCCAGGGTTTGCAGCATTTTCTTGTATGGCGGCCACTCTCCATCTTCCACCGTTTCGGCGGGCAGCACACCAACTTTTCACCAAGAAGGTCATCACCACATTTTTTTTCTTCACGTCGATAAACAACCCCACCTTCTCCAGATCTGACTTGAGTTTATGGCCTCTAAAATTTCTCCTTCGGGGTGTTTTTCCCCCTCAAAGTTTTCCATACAAACGTTTCTCGACCTGCCGCCATCTTGGTTTTTATGTTTTCAAAAAAATTTCAAGCCACCGTCAAACTGCCCAAGGTTTGCTACATTTTGTTGTATGACAGCATCCCTCCATCTCTTTTCGTTTCGGCGGGCAGTTCAACAACTTTTCATCAGGACCTCGTGGTCTACACCTGATAGTTTTCCTTTTGGTTTCAAACACCTCTAAACATTTTCTCCATACATCATACCCTTCCAAATATACTCCTTATACCCTAATAATTTCTATAAGTCAGTCACCCGAATCCAGCTTTATATATTATAGAAATAGAATAGAATAGATAGATAGATAGATAGGGATAGCGGTTAAGATGGCGTTAGGGGTAGAAGCAGGGATAGGGGTAGGGTCAGGGATAGGGAGAGGGAGAGGGGGAGGGATAGGGAGAGAGTGTAAGGGAGGGGAAAATGAGGGGAGAGAAAGGGGGAAGAAGGGGTAGAGGGCGTGGGAGGGGGTAGAGGGAGGGGGGGGTAGAGGGAAGGAGAGGGGGAAGGGGAGGATGAGTGAGGGGAAGGGGGAAAGGGAGGGGAATGGGAGGAGGGCGAGGGGGGAAAGGGAGGGTGATGGGGAGAGGGGAAGGGGGGAAATGGAGGGGGAGGAAGGGTGAGGGGGGGAAGAGGGAGGGGCGAGGGAGAGGAAGAGAGAGTGGGAGAGGGTGAGGGAGGGGGAGTGGGAATGTAGGGGGGGGGGATACAAAAGGATAGATAGGGAGGAATAGGGACCTTTTTTACTTTTATGAATACCTCCTCGCTACCCATTCACTTCACTCCCTTTATTGCCTTCTTTTTTAAGTTCGCCTGTAACAGTTGACAATGAAAATTCCGCACTACCTACCAGTTAAATAAAATCAAAAGATAATTAAGTTTGTAGTAAGATGCATTTATTCAACTTGGATAAGTACAAATGCATCTTTTACGTAGGGATCAAGAAGGATAACGCTCCGTAAAATATGTTTCAATTAAGTTCGAGTTCTGTTTTTTTATAAAATCTACGCGGACGAAGTCGCGGGTAACAGCTAGTTAATACCATATATTAGGATCCATGAACCACACAAGATCTGAAAATTTAAATTCTTTACAAAGACGCAATCAAAATATATGGCATTTTATGTCCTCATCTCCATACATTTATTCAAAAATGCAAAACCTACAGGGTACTTCCCGTTGACCTAAAATTATGGAATTTGGCAAGAAGCTAGGTCTCACTGTACAAATAAAGGGAAAAGTCTGAAATCATTAAATATTACAACTTTTCTCACAACTAATGGTAACCAATTGTGGTGAGCTCCCGTTTCAAGAACATTCATATACTCGTAAGAGAGGGGTCAAGTTGGATGGTCACTGAGGCAATTTTTGTTTTAGTTCTATTTAAAAACGGGAAAACTTACAAACTTGAAAATTGGTATGTTTATAGGGCATACGCTATAAAATAACAACAAATAATAAAGTTTGGTCAAGCGCGTGTCGGACTCAAAAAATCTAGCCATTAACTTACTGAAATTTCAACTAATACAATTATGTTTATGTGGTGGTACGGAACCCTCAGTGCGCGAGTCCGACTCGCACTTGTTTAGGGTTCCGATACCAAAATGGTAAAAAAAGGAACCTTTATGGTGCGACTTTGTCTGACTGTCTGTCACACCTGTATATCTCGGCAACCACTCACTCTATCGACTTGAAATTTGGAATAGTTGTAGAATATGGTTGCCCAACTAAATTTTAAATTAAAATTATGATTATTGATATAAAGGGGGCCCAAATAGGGGGGAATTTCAAATTGTTGTTACTAGGTTGAGTGGGGTATCGTATGAAAGTACTTTACTTGCACATTCTAAAATATATTTTCGTACTTTTTTACGACTCTTAGTTTTCAAGTTTGATGAAAAATGTCAAAAAAAAATACCGTTCCTTATCTCCGAAATTTGTTTTAGGAAAAATCTGAATTAATTACAGTCGATAGACATTTGTGTAAATATTACAGCGAAAATAAAACGATCTTTCTAAGTTGCACAGTTTTTTAGAAATCTGCCATAAAACTTTACAAACAAATTTAGTTTTGCGGTTCTAAAAATGGACTTTATTGCTTCCAAAAATACTAAAGGTATATCGGAACCCTCGGCGCGCAAGTCTGACTCGCACTTGACCGGTTTTTTTTTTCGTAGGGGGTCACTAGAAGAATAAATTCAAAAAGTAGACTGAATTAGGCTCCTGTGTATATTCGAAAAATGATTATTTCCAAAAAATCGGTTTTTGTTGAATAACTCGGCCATTTTTGATATAACAGTAAAACCGTGAAGACAAAAATTGTAGGAAATTTGATTTTCTACAATTTTGGTTTTCACAATTTTTCTTCTAGGATCGATATTTTGGAAATTAAACATTAAATATTATCATTATCTCCTATGTTCCACGTTTTACGGCATGAATGAAGAGAAACAAAGTTGTAGAGAATCAAATTCTGAACAATTTTGGGTCCCACCTTTTTTCCCCCAAAATTGATATTTTTTTTAAATTGATATTAATTTTTCGCGTTCTTCAGGTTTAATTTCCAAAATATCGATTTTGGGGGGAAAAAGGTGGGTGGGGTGCTGTAAAACGTGGAACATAGGAGATAATGATAATATTTTGAATTTATCGCGTTTTTCAGGTTTAATTTCCAAAATATCGATCCTAGAAGAAAAATTGTGAGTACCAAACTTATAGAGAATCAAGTTTCCTACAATTTTTGTCCTCACGGTTTTACTGTAAAATCATAAATGGCCGAGTTATTAAAAAAAATCGTTTTTGAATACACACAGGAGCCTGATTCAGTCTTCTTTTTGAATTTACACTCCCAGTGACCCCCCCGAGAGACCTACGAAAAAAAAAACCAAAATTTGATTATTCACGGGTAGGGTCGGTTTTTTGGATATAATGACTGCACTAATCTTGTATAGTTTTCGAGATATTCGCAGTGAAGTCACATTGGCTAGTTGACTGATTTTACCGTCACCCCTCTCTTTACTTGCTTTTTTTAAGGGAAAATTAAAGACTCAAGAGCGAATATCTCGAAAACTATACAAGATATCGAAAACTTTTTGCAAAATTAAATTTGATTAAATTACTACAAGTTTTGTTCAGTTACGTTTTTTGATATCTTGTACAGTTTTCGAGATATCCGCTCTTGAAAGTCTATTTTTGTGTCGTTAAAATTAGCAGCAAGTGTTTTGTTTCTGATGAGGAAGTGATTGTATCAAAGTCAAAGTTTATTCATTTGTTGGATATTAAAATCTCTTAATGACGTCAGCTAAACTACATCGCTTCACATACAATCTACATCGAGTCCTGTTGTTTCTAAAGTGGGTGAAAAAGAGATAATTTCCCTTAAAAAAAGCAACTAAAGAGGGGTGACGGCAAAATCAGTCAACTAGGCAATGACACTGCGAATATCTCGAAAACTATACAAGATATCGAAAAACTTGACTAAATAAAACTTGTAGTAAATTTAATCAGCTTTCATTTTTCAAAAAGTATTATGTTGCTAGGACGTATAGTTTCCGAGATATATGCGAATAACCGAAAAAAATGGGACCTTCAAAAGGCGTTAGGGGTTCGGGCGGTGACTTTTAATATGTTTACCTCCTAACTAGTCCAAACAAAGTTACGAAGTCAAAAATTGTGTTCCAAGCATTTCCCTCTATACCTTTTTTTGAGAATTCGTTGACTGAATTATATGAATAAAACGCTTAGATTGGAGCACGAAAATTTTTGTTTAGGTAATATCGTTCAAATTCATTCGCTGTTGTGTCGTTCAGTAACACTCTTGCGCAAGAGACGAGTGCGGTTGCCGTCGGCTGCGGGAAGCCAGTAAAGATAATTTATTTGTCGGACGACATTATCCAATCACAGAGACCATTCTCACTTCTAGGCAATTCAATCAAATTCCCCCGTGTAGGAATAGCACACTGTTAGATCTTTGTTAGATAAAATACACAAAATAAACACTTTTAGGTATCATTCAGAGATGTTCCGCACCCAGATTAGTAAGTATAGCTGGGAAGGATGAGCAGAAATAAAGAAGGCGACACAAAATGAATTTAAACTACTTATATTGTTCAGTTTAAATAACAAAGTAGTACGTGTATTCGATTCAACGTTCAAGAATGGTGGGCTGACGGCCCGTGCGCAGTTTATTATCGCGGCGACGAGGGGTCGGGTGCGAAGAGGCGCGGTCACCGCGCTTGGAAACTAGTTTTCGCGTTAACAATAGCTGTTTCCTATTCTATATTCTGTGGTATAGTACAGGTTTCGCTAGCACGAGGTCAGCAAAACCCAGGTCTAACCTTGGTCTGGCTCAGTCACCGGTCATAATTACTTGTCAATTGATGACGTTTATATCACGGGCATGACCTTGGTCTAGCTCAGTCACCGGCCATAATTACTTGTCAGTTGATGACGTTTATAACACGGGCATGACCTTGGTCTAGCTCAGTCACCGGCCATAATTATTTGTCAGTTGATGACGTTTATATCACGGGCATGACCTTGGTCTAGCTCAGTCACCGGCCATAATTACTTGTCAGTTGATGACGTTTATATCACGGGCATGACATTTATATCAAGGGCAAGAATAAAATGTAGTGCTAACTTAGACCTGGGACTTAATTCTTGAATATCACCGGGTGATAAAATATCACAAAAAGGAAATTCAAAATCACTGTTTTTTTCTTTTCGAAAATTAAGATTGATACCGTAAGAGGTAGTTTACTATTATTTAATCTGTGCTAAGGGTTATAGACTGGAGGGTGGGCAGCAGCATCCTTCTGTGTATACTATCTTACTTACTGCGGTCACCTAAAACCGCGGTCCATGGTGCCGCCACAGCCGCAGCCGTAATGCTGACAAGCGAGGTGACTGTGGTACTTCCACTCCACATTTTTCCAGCAAAGGCTGGAATTCTGGAGAGAGCTACCTGTACTGTAGTGGACTTTTCAAGGGGTGTTATGATGATGATAGGTTTATAATCGACATTTTTCGCTCATTCCAACGCTTACCAATCTATTTTGCACCCATGACACTAACATCAGAGTATATTTTACGGGAAGAATAACTTTGTTTTACAAAATTCTTTTTTCTGACAGCTTTAGCCGATTCCTTTTGACATAGCTGCAAAATGTGTTGGTAATCGTTGGATAAAGGAAAAAAAACCGGTCAAGTGCGAGTCGTACTCGCGCGCCGAGGGTTCCGATATACCTATAGTATTTTTGGAAGGAATAAAGTCCATTTTCAGGGCCGCAAAACTAAATTTGTTTGTAAAGGTTTTTTGCAGATTTCTGAAAAACTGAGCAATTTAGAAAGATCATTTTATTTTTGATGTAAATTTTACATAAACCTCTGTCAACTGTAATTAATTCAGATTTTTCCTTACTTAAACTTCGGAGATAAAGGGGGGGGAATGGTATTTTTTTTGACATTTTTCATCATAACTTTAAAACTAAGTAACTTAAAAAAATACAAAAATATATTTTAAAATTTACAAGTAAAGCCCTTTCATATGATACCCCATTTGACCTAGTAGCGACAATTTGAAATTTGCCCCCCCCCCTATTTTCGCCCCCTTTACATTAATAATCATACTTTTTCTAAAATTTTTTCATGTGCAATAAAGTTGGGCAACTATATTCTAAAACTATTCCAAATTTCAGGTCGATAGCATAAGTGGTTGCTGAGATATAGAGGTGTGACAGACAGACGGACAGACAGACAGACAGAGCGGCACCATAAGTGGTTGCTGAGATATAGAGGTGTGACAGACAGACGGACAGACAGAGAGGGTTCCTTTTTTTACCATTTTGGTATCGGAACCCTAAAAATATCATACAGGTTTACTGGTCCGTGAGATACCGGCAAAGAATAGTACTCATCTACATCTCTACCCGTGGGTCTCGTAAGAGGCGACTAAGGCTTAATGAACCGGAGGTTGGGCAGCAGCATCTCTCGGTCACCAACAACTCCGGTTACCAGTCGCAACACTGACAAGCGTACACTTACAAGTACCACGCGTTTTTTGCTAGAATTCTGGAATTCTGTCCTGCTCTTATGTTCATATTATGATGAGAGGTTTACTGATAGTCCCAGATGTAACCGAAATTATGGTTACTCTCCTATATCCCGATCAGTCAGTGGGCCCCAGCTAAGCACTTGAGTTGAGCGCATCATCGGATGCATACTATTCTGTTCCGCAACGAAAGTCGAGTCGTTTACAAGCCTTCGTACTCCCGGTGTCATGGTTGAGCTTACATTGGAATTTTTTCAAAAAATCCTGGCTGAGGACTATCCCAATGTCGTTATTCATGAATTTGAGGTACGTGGTCTCGTTCCCTTGTCATTTCATCCGCTGAAGCGAGTTGTGAAAGCACGATTTTCAATGTCTTCTTTTTCTGTTATTTCTTGCATTAAGCGAATTTAACTACTACGACGTTTTAAAAATGTACCTACTGTGTAAGAGACGGTGCACCGAAAACTGAAAGGGCGTGAGCGTGGGCGTCAACGAAACTGAATAACTTTCCCAAAGAAACATTTTTGTGAAGTGAAAAAAATTTTTGACCTCAACATACAAACTGTTCGATCATAGTCAGCAATTTGTATGGAGAGTTCAAAAAATCTTTTCTTTCCCAAAAAAGTTTCTTTGGGAAAGAAGTTCAGTTTCGTTAACCGAGCATGCCCTTTCAGTTTTCGGTTCACCGTCCCTTACACTCTGTAGGTAATTGTAATTTTTTTTGGACTCATTTGCCCACTTATTAGTGAAGTCAAAAGCAATTACTTTTGTTCTTGGACTTTTGCAATAGGTAACACATAAAATTTTCAACTTACCATACAAAAATTTTAAATTAATTTGCATGGAAATTCGATTTATTTTAATGTTGTTGCAAAACTAAGTTGTTGATTTTAGCCTCCCTAATAAGTGGGCAAACGTTTGTCAGGTCCAAGAAAATAACCCTTTAGCACAGAATAGAGAATAGTACTATCGTACAGAACGGACACTCTCCCCCGCACCCCCGCGCGCACCCGCCCGTGCCGCGAGATTCTCGTGGTCCTTATCAGGGTCTTTTGTACTGAATATGCGAGCCTAAACGCCCTTCCAATTTCGAATTCGCGCTCGATGTACGAGTATGTAGTGTACGGGTGTGCCTGTAATTAAATTAATGTCATCTCATGTTATACTCGTAGTTCTTTGTTTTGATAATTGATAAAAATAAACCAAATAGTAGTTTAAGATACAAGTTCCGTAAGTAGGGTTATTACAAACGAGTTGACGTTTTGTAAGCCCGAGACGAAGTCGAGGGTTTACCATCGGCACGAGTTTGTCATAACCCTTACGGACGTGTATCTTACGACGTTTTTCAATACATTTGTGAGAAAGTAATACACTTGGTAAAGGAACCAACCATGGGTACTGTCAGCCTCTTGTCAATTTATGTTCTCCTGGTACTCTACATTTTATTATAAATATAGATAGGCGGTCGTCGCCCAAGTAAAAAGTCATCACTGTAGTATTTTTACAAAATAATTTTATGACCAAAATCGAGAAAGGGATGCTGAGATGGTTTGGTCATGTAGAGAGGATGAATGAACGAAGATTGACGAAAGAGATCTACCAGGCGAGAGTGAATGGAAACGTTGGAAGAGGAAGGCCTAGGCGAACGTACCAGGATCAAATTCAGGACGTTCTGAATAAAGGCCAGGTTAAAAGTACCCTAAACCGACGAGCATGTATGAAAGGATTGACGAAGGTTCAGGAAGCAAGGGAAGTATGTCAAGATCGTAGCAGGTGGAGGACTGTGGTCTCTGCCTACCCCGACGGGAAAGAGGCGTGATGTTATGTATGTATGTATGTATGTATAATTTTATGATCAGAGTGTAAAAACTCCTTGGTATTATACTTTTTTTACTTACCGCACTAGTTCGGTAAGTAACGACTTACGAGCAATGTTTACGTCCTTGTAAGTACGTTTTTCGAGCAAATGTATTGAAAATAATATTAACCGACGTTAGGTACGTATTACGTAACGTACAGTCCAGCCAAAATCAGGCTTGACCTATTGGACTGTGTACAGTCCTTATTGCAATACTACGGTATAACGGTACGTGACTAGGGTCACACTGCAAGTGCCACGCTTTACGTTGTTTACTGTACCTATTGTTGATAGGGAGCTCCTGGTTCAAATAGAGGAGATAACTACACGTCAATGGTGTATCGAGTCACATTGAAGGGAGTGCGCAAGATAGCAGAAGCAGACGGGTCCAGCGAACACGAGGAGCCCTGGGAAGGGTCCATCATCTACAAATGCCTGCCTGACAGCATCCTGCGCAGGGAAGCCTTCAAGAGCGACCAACTCTTCTGCAACGAGGTCGCATTCTACACCAAGATATGGCCGGCATTCTCCAACTTTCAATCTCAATGGGAGAGAGTGAAGAACCCGTTCAAAGCGATTCCGAAGTGTTATCTAGCTCAGAATGACCTGGTGATCCTTAAGGATCTGAAGCGCATGGGTTTCGTGATGCCGGATCGCAGACAGGGTCTCTCTATAGAACAAGCCTACTTCGTCCTCAAACAACTGTCGCAGTTCCACGCGCTGTCGCTCGCAATGAAATGCGAAAACCCTGAAAGATTCTACGAGCTGCTGAACACTCAAGATGGGATATTTGAAGGTATGAAGAAACGTTTACATAAGGAGGAGTACAAAATCTTGAGTGTAGGTGGGTTAATAGCATGAGTGCGTGCATGGGTGCTTGTCAATCAAATAGTTCCTTTTAGTATGTTACTCGGACATTAAAAATTAACAATTTTTACTGAAATACGTAAAAAAATTCATCGTCTCACAGGAACTGCATCATCTGATGGCTCATTTTGCATGGGAGACCAATTTTTTTTTTCGTATTTCGGCCTATGTTCCTTAGGGAAAGATGTATGTTCAGTTTTATCATCCGAGTAACATACCTACTCAAAGCAAAGCAGTTGATTACGGAGAACCCTATATGCAGTTACATACACAACTTTTTCTACACTTATGCGTGAATATGCGTTTATACTACCCACTCTGTAGTAGCACTTGACACTTCACCCTAGCAGTTTCGTTATAGAGGGGTGTGGACTGTGGGTACAAGCCTAGGTACTGCCTATTTTTGTAACGCAGCGAGTAGTGGAGACTAAAATCATGACAACGATAGTTGTATACCACTAGATAAAAATAATGTAGGTGTACGCCTCGGGGTGTATGCCCGGTGTGGTGCCGGCAAACAATAGTACCAACCCATCTCTATCCGTGAGTTTCGTAAGAGAGGATGGGCAGAACCAGAGGATGGGCAGAAGTATCCTTCTGTGTATCGTATCGTTTCATCTAACACATTCGTAGTTAGTGTAGGTAGATGAATTGTATGTACATATTAACATAAGGTTCGATTAACCCATCATATTTGTCAGTGCCATATATAGAGGTCAGTGGTGGTAGGGCTTTTGTGCAAAGTCCATATGGGGAAGTACCACAATGGTGCGTTTCGGTGAATTTACCGGAACATGAGACATACCATCTTAGTTCTCAAGGTGGGTAAAGCGCGTTGCTGTCTTGTTAGTGTCAAATTATTTCACTAATAAGACAGTGGGTGTTATGGGCTGTGTGACTACTTACTACCAGGTGGCTCACCTGCTCGTTTGCCCAAACACAAAGAAAAATATTGTAGGTACGATTTTTACAGTCTTCTTCGCAGCCGAAAACAAAGAATATTATAGGGGCTACTACACTGAGGCGATAAGAAACGCCATATCGATGGTCGAGGAGGGCTTGGCTGACTGCGATCTCAGAGACCACTACCTAGCCAAGCTCAGGGACTTCTGTGACGAGGAGACGTTCTTCCAGACGATGGTAGACCTGGTGGCAGCTAAGGAACCGCTGGCAGTCATCACGCATGGGGATTGCTGGACCAATAACATGCTATTTAAATATGTCAACGGAGATATCGCGGAAGTAAGTACACCCAATAACTCGTCAGTGGAAACACTTTAGTCTTTATGGCATGTTAATAAAGTCACAAATGTTTCCACTTATGTGCGGTAGACTATACCTATGCCAGTGAAGAAGGTCAAAAGTAGTATATTAATCGAATTTATATTAAAAATCTTTTTACCGCCAACAGTTTGTGCTGTATGGATTACTGAAACGCACTATTTTCAAGAAATGCCCAAAAAAACGAGGAAAACAAATTTTCCCAGACATGAGATCTAGCTATATCGATATTTCGCCCCCGAAAATTGCCGTATACAAATTTTTATCGAAATCGTTAGAGCAGTTTTCGAGAAACCGATTACAAATATGAAATAATAAAATTGTGAAAAAATAGTGAACAGACCGTCAGACCATGAAACTGAACAACTTTCCTCAAGTAACATAGGTCGAAATACGAAAATTAATTTTTGGCCTCCCAAAGAAACTACATCAGCTGATAGCGCATTTTGTATTTTATTTTTTATTTATTATTTATTTATCATCATTTATTACAAAATAAAGTTACAAAACACAATTAAAATGGGCCGTTAAACTTAACAAAGTTTGTCTCGGCACCAATCCGCAACAAACATTATTACAATTTAATAAGTAGATACATACAACATGAACAATAATAAATATAAGTAGGTAGTATAGCGCCGCGTCGCAGCGCAGCGCAAGGCGCACGCAACCGATGCCAGGGTGTCTACTCTCAAAGTCCGAAATATCGAAACGATACTACTCGAAACATGCAAATGCAAAACGTCGTCCCTTGACAATAGAGTAGAATATTGGTTGGATGAATTTTCAAACTGCATCCAATCAATATTCTACTCTGCTGTCAAGGGACGAAGTTTTGCATTTGCATGTTTCGAGTTGTATCGTTTCGATATATCGCACTTTGAGAGTAGACACCCAGGCTCGCACGCAACCGATGCCAGGGTGTCTACTTTCAAAGTCCGATATATCGAAACGATACTACTCGAAACATGCAAATGCAAAACTTCGTCCCTTGATAATTGAGTAGAATATTGGTTGGATGCGGTTTGAAAATTCATCCAACCAATATTCTACTCTATTATCAAGGGACGAAGTTTTGCATTTGCATGTTTCGAGTAGTATCGTTTCGATATATCGGACTTTGAGAGTAGACACCCAGGCCGGGAACCGGTTTCCTCGGCAGTACCGTGCGTATGAGGTACGGGATGTTCCAAACATACATTCGTTATCATTATAATCACATATAGTCAAAGCGTTTACGGCCTACAAAACCGTTTTCGCCACGTCTGACAATTGCCGTTATCGGGATGTTCCAATTAGCTATATTTTCCATTTCTTTTATTACTTTTCGGCCGGTATCCAAAACTGCCAATAAGCTCATTACAGATTGGTTTAGACAGTTTACCATTCAAAGTGATCTCTTCCCTACTTTTTGTTGATAGTTTATTGAGTAAGGTTGGCAAAATGTATTCTGTTGTTCGTGTTCCATAATAGTTTGAAGCTCGTGGTATTTGGAACATTTTGTTAGTTACTTTTCTCGTTATTTTTGAGTGCGATACCAGTTGTATTAGATCTGTCATCATATAATGTTCTTTAAGATATTGGAGTTTGTACTTAATATGGATAGGTAATACTTCGCAAATATTAAATAATTCATCGTCCGTTTTAAGTTTATTTTTTAGATTGTATGGTACAACTATTTTTAAGAGCCTAACTTGTAGATTTTTAATTTGGTTCAAATAAGACTTAAACGTTCTGCCATAACTGCTTAGCCCGTATGCAATAATGCTTTCCGCGTATGTGTGGTCCAATTTGGTTTTTCGTATTTCGACCTATGTTCATTTGGGAAAGTTGTTCATGATCTTAGTAACATGTTAAAACTATGTTTACTGTTCGTGTTGGACCCTCGTTTAATAGTGTAGGATAACCTTGTCTCTAAAACTAAAACAAGATCTGTGTCTTAGGAGACATTACAATGATATAGGATTAATTTATTTTCCAGATGTATATAGTGGACTTCCAGATGGTGCGATATGGCTCGCCAGCACTTGACCTAGCGTACGTGATTTACTTGTGTTTGGACCGCGAGCAGCGTCAGGACCACCTAGGGTCCTTGCTTGAATACTACGTGGACGAGCTTCATCGCAGACTGGTGGAGATGAGCGACCAGGGATCGGTCTTTCACCTCAGCCTTAATAAAGACGCCCTCAACGAGCTGTGAGTGAAAAAACAAAATACCCGACTGAGAAGAGAAAAAAAAGTTCAATTTATACAAATATATAACTATAGGTAACATAAATATAACTTGAATTTCATGAGGAATTGCAGGCGGGGACAAACCGGGGCGGACTAAAATTATGTGTTTGTAGGTGGGTTTTCAACATCAAATATATTTTGTAATTTTTGTTTGTCCTCGCCTGCAATAGCTCATGAAATTCAAGTTATATTTATGTTATAGTTATATATTTGTATAAATTGAACTTGATTTTTCTCTTTTCAGTCAGGTATTTTTTTTATTTAGTACTTTTTTTAATTTTTAGGGTTCCGTACCTCAAAAAAAAACGGAACCCTTATAGGACCACTTTGTTGTCCGTCTGTCTGTCTGTCTGTCTGTCTGTCTGTCAAGACCCTTTATCTCACGAACGGGTAAAGGTATCAGGTTGAAACTAATACCATATATTAGGATCCATGAACCAAACAAGATCTGAAAATTTCAATTTTTTACAAGGACGCAATCAAAAGATATGGCATTTTATGTCCTCATCTCCATACATTTATTCAAAAATGCAAAACCTACAGGGTACTTCCCGTTGACCTAAAATTATGAAATTTAGCAAGAAGCTAGGTCTCACAGTACAAATAATGGGAAAAGTCTGAAATCATTAAATATTTCAACTTTTCTCACAACTAAGGGTACTCAATTGTGGTGAGCTCCCGTTTCAAGAACATTCATATAAGAGAGGGGTCACGTTGGATGGTCGCTGAGGCGATTTTTGTTTTAGTTCTATTTTAAAAACGGGAACACTTACAAACTTGAAAATTGGTATGTTTATAGTGCATAAGCTATAAAATAATAACAAAAAATAAAATTTGGTCAAGCGCGTGTCGGACTCAAAAAATCTAGCACATTAACTTACTGAAATTTCAACTAATACAAATATGTATATGTGGTGGTACGGAACCCTCAGTGCGCGAGTCCGACTCGCACTTGGCCGGTTTTTTTATACCCTATGACTCTCCCACAATTAATACAAATCTAACGACACCTCAAATGTTGAAATCTATCAAGCTGTTTAGGCTGCAGAGCGCGACAAAGAAACGAACATATACATATACTCGAAAAACATAACCCTCCTGTTTTGGGGCAGTCGGGTAAAAAGATTTTATTTTAACACTTCCTGTGTTTGACTGGGCCGTTGGTGTGTTTGGTAGTGAGCCTGCCTCTCACGCCGTGGGCCGCGGGTTCGATCCCCGCCCAGGGCAAACATTTGTGTCATGAACACTAATGTTTGTTCTGTGTCTGGGTCTTATTTATTTATGTATGTACTACAGCGTGATTTTCAATTCACCAGAAAAAAAAAAGGGATGATTCTGCCCATAAAACTGAAAAACTTTTCCCAAGGAACATAGGTCGAAATACGAAAATCAATTTTTGACCTCCTATAGAAACTGCATCAGCTGATAGCGCATTTTGTATGGCAGGTCAAATTTGGTTTTTCGTATTTCGACCTACGTTCCTTGGGAAAAGTTGTTCAGTTTCATGGTCAGAATCATCCCTTCATTTTTTTTCTGGTGAACGAAAAATCACGCTGTAAAGCAGCCCTGAGTGAGATGCTGGAGGCGGTTACTCAGAGGGTGCTCTTAAATCTTTCTAATGTAGATTCGTATAGAAAAAGTTCCTCATCAATGAAACAGGTAGATAAAATTCAATTTGTAGTTGGTAGGGCTTTTGTGCAAAGTATGTCTGGGGAAGTACCACTCCCTTGCCTTTTTCTGCCGTAAAGCAGCAGTGTTTGCACTACTGTGTTTCGGTTTGAAGGGTAAGGGAGCCAGTGAAATTACCGGCACACGAGACATACCATCTTAGTTCTCAGGGTGGGTAACGCGCTTTGCGGTCTTATTAGTTTCAAATTATTTCACTAATAAGACATGGTCCACACCACCAGGTGGCTCATCTGCTCGTTTACCTACTTGTGACACAAAAAATATATGAGTAACTATCACTATTGAAAAAAAACACAGTAAATTAAATCACACCTGAAAAGAATACACACGCATAGCTTTACTAACTATTACTTAACGAAAACACATAAAATTAAATCGCTAAGCAAAAACGCTAATAATAATGCTACACGATATTAGATAGGTCCTAAATAGAATGATTGAAAAATGTTCGATGAAGGGCGATTCAAATAAAAATTAATTCTTTTGACTTTATGTCCTTTAGCGACTCGACTTAAGGTCGCAAAGGGCCAGAACGTTTCGGATGATGAACCTAGTACCAACTTTTTGTATGTTATTGATACACCTTCAAAACCAACGGGACGAAAGCTGTCAAAAGCCTGGATCAGGAGGTATGACGTCATCAATTTTTTGTATGAGATTTCAAAAATAGTATATTATGCAATTATTGAATAAAAGACGGATTTAAAGCGAGGGCCAAAGATTAATCACGAGCAAGTGAAGGATTCTAATGACTGAATCACGACCGCAGGGAGTGATTCAAGTGTTAGAATCCTGAGCGACGCGAGTGATTCATGGCCCTCGATTTAAATCCCTTTTATTCAAGAGTTGCATTACTACGAGAAAAAGAAATATTTAAGCGAAAATATACATTTAAGGAGGTTGTATACTCGTAGCATTGAGATGGAGGTCGAATATATTCATGTCACAAATATTTGTTAAATAAGGCGCGCATCGCATTCTTATTATTTAGGCCCGAATTGATAAAGCTTGACTTATCTAGAACTCAGGTTGAACTCAACCTGATCCTAAACTCAGCCTGAACTCAGGGAGGGAATCTGTGTAAACAAATGAGTAGAAATAATTTGACAGATTTTACGTCAAGAGGACTAAACGCTCGACTTGTCTCTGCGTTTGGTTACTGCTTTGAGTTGAAAAAAAAAATTAACCACAAAACATGATAATACTAAGCTGAAACAAAATATTTCTTTAGATTTCCTTAAGTGTTTTGCTCAGCGTACACTAATTATTAAAATACATCAAAATTGCAAAATAATGCATGTAACAAAATATTCTTTAAACCAAGACTAAACTATTTTTTCCCAAACTAAACGCAGTTTAGTATGCCATAGACAAATAGCTCTACTGAGGGCCAAAACTTGAGTTCGGCTCAAGTTTTTGACTATCAATTAGCACAAATTTTTTACAGTGACGTCATGAATCTTTACTCACGAACCTGTCAAAGGTTAGTCATGGTCGACCCTGACTTGAGGATGTCAGTTAAACGTCAAAAGGAGAACCTGCACAATGTAATTCAAATCATACAGGGTATTTTGATCACAAACTTGAAAAGACCCTGTATACATATTTTTTATCAAAAATAAAAAAGAACGTGAAACATTTTTTTGAACATAACACTTTTGTATAACTCATATTCGCAATTTGGGTACCTTCACAATACCGATAACATCCCACCTAACGTTCATAATATGAATTAGTTAACGGCCCGTTGGTGTGGTTGGTAGTGAGCCTGCCTTCTACGCCGAAGGCCGCGGACGGGATTCCCGCTAAGGGCAAACATTTGTGTGATGAACACGAGTGTTTATCCTGTGTCTGTGTTATTTATCTATTTATGTATATTAGCCTCTGTTACCCAAAGTACAGGCTTTACTTTACTTTGCCTAGTTTGGGATCAGGTCACTTTGTGAGAAGTGTCCACCGATTGTATACTGGGTTGTTCCTCGTGTCCGTACCACAACCCATATTATTTGTATCACGATTTTATTGTTTTCAAAAGAACACCATTCTGAACTTGCTCTTTAAACCATTACGACCTCGTATGACCCATTGCTACTGCATTATAAAATTTCTATTGAAAAAGAAATTATGAGGAGAAGTTCCTTGTTGATTTGCTCAAAGTTGAATTTAAATTGTATGGCTCAAAGACACACAATGGCTTTAGTGTAGCGTGGATATCGTCGCCTGCATCAAGTTTAACGCACATCTTCAATCTGCCGAAATGGTGCACCATAAGCTTAAGCCGTTCCTTTCCTGTGCGACCTGTTTCGTGTTAGAAATAAGAATAGGTAGTGCTCTGGCATCATCATAACATCCTACGAAATGACCACTACAGGACAGGGAGCTCCCTCCAGAATTTTGGCTTTTGCTGAAAAAATGTGATGGGGGAAGTACCTTAGTAACCTCGCTTGTCAGCGTTATGGCTGGTACCATGGACCGCGGTTGTAGGTGACCGCAGTAAGTAAGATGGTACGATACACAGGAGGATGCTGCTTCCCATCCTCCAGTTTATAACCCTTAATCGCCACTTACGACACCCACCGGTATGTATGGGATGGTACTATTTTTTACCGGCACTACACGAGACTATGGCATCACATCACCCTAATATAAATGTGGGCAACATTTGCTTACTATACCTACATTGAACATTGAAATAAATAATAAATCCGGCGTAAATCTAACGAGTAGTTTTATTGTTATAAATATCAACTCATATAACCAAGTTTTCTATTTTCGTGCTTCAAATATCCCCTACCCTTCCCCCTGTAAAAAAAACCGCTGGATGCAGGCAGCGCAGTTCTGGTCGTTGAAGATAAATGGTTGAAGAGAACTCCAGGGGAGGCCTCGACAGCAGTGGACATCTTCCGGCTAGTAAGTAATGACGAACAAGTATACTCGCAGGTACGATCTTCTGACAATAATCGAAACTTATTCGTTTTTTAGCAATGCTTTTGCCAGGTTTAGTCAGCTAGGCTTTGGAAGCTGCCGTTATTCATAATGTAAGGGACTGGCCATGTTACACATACGTTTCGCAAACATGTATGGAATTTTGCAACAATGCTGAAAAAGAGAACATTATTTACCTATTTAACCTAATATAATACATACACACAATTAACCAAAAATCGAAACAATGATCGGTTACCTAGAGGTGCCTACCAATTATTTTGTTTAGATAGTTAAATAATGTTTAGTTTATAATTTTATTGATTTCAAAAAAATTTACCACTTCGTATTGTATTGTATATTTATTTAATGGCATCACATCTCATTACAAAACGTATTTCGCCATGACATTGTTTGTTGACAACGTGGCAGCTAGACCCATGCTAGACCACAGATTAATTATATTATGCGTTCAGTTCTTGAGAGTACATTGAGAAGGATTCGTCACATAAAGGTATTATACTTTTTTGCAACGAAAAACTTATAGAGGTTGTTCATTTGCTGAACCATTTTACCTTTTGAATAGGTAAATTAATATCTTTTGTAATGCGATGTTTTCCCCATATAAAGCTTGAGAATGGAAAATACGAAAAGAGAAAACAAAAACAACGGCCGCAGTACAATCAACGGTCAGAAGGAAGCATACTTCTGAAGGGCGCCGCGCTGCTCTATCTTTCACACTGCTGGATCCTTCGCTATGCCTCCCTGGTTTTACTGATGCATCACCTTGTGAAATCTACCTGAACACACTAAAGTCTGAATAGACTGAATTGGGCCCGGCCACAGATGAAATAATATTAAATGCCCGGCATGCAACCGGGTAAGGTATGGATTCCAAAAGGGGCGGAAAGTTTCTGTCTTGTTTTCTAAAATCATATAAATAAAGAAGTCATAGAAAGCGTTTATTAAAATTCATGTAAAAAAAACCGGTCAAGTGCAATTCGGACACGCGCGCCGAGGGTTCCGATATACCTATAGTATTTTTGGAAGCAATAAAGTCTATTTTCAGGACCGCAAAACTAAATTTATTTGTAAAGGTTTTTTGCAGATTTCTGAAAAACTGTGCAACTAAGAAAGATCGTTTTATTTTTGCTGTAAAGTTTACATAAACTTCTGTCAACTGTAATTAATTCAGATTTTTCTTACACAAACTTCGGAGAAAAGGGGGGAATGGGATTTCTTTATGACATTTTTTATCATAACTTGAAAACTAAGAAACGTAACAAAATACAAAAATATATTTTAGAATGTACAAGTAAAGCCCTTTCATATGATACCCCACTTGACCTAGTAGCGACAATTAATATTTTGGCCCCCTTTACATCCTACTTATAATTACTAGCTGTGCCCGCGGCTTCGCTCGCGTGAAATTCAGACAATGTGCAGTTTCTCCCTCTCCCCCTCCCTCTCAACCTCCCCCTCCCTCACACCCTGCCCCTCCCTCTCCCCATCCCTCTCCTTCTCCATTTCCCTCTTCCTATCCCTGCCCCTAACCCTACGCCTACCCCTATCCGCTATCCCTATCCTTACATAAACATAGAAACTAAACCCATATTGATTTTTAGACATTTTTACCCTATCGCACCCCAAACCCATCCCCAGGGGATGATGGTATTTCACGTCCACCACGATGGATTTCAAAATTGTTGTAGTTCTCGTAATCAGCGACCCGATAAATCATACAAACGACACCCATATTGATTTTTAGACATTTCAACTCTATCGCACCCCAAACCCATCCCCAGGGGATGACGGTGTTTCACGTCCACCACGTTGGATTTCAAAAGTGTTTTAGTTTTTAGGGTTCCGATACCAAAATGGTAAAAAAAAGGAACCCTTATGGTGCCGCTCTGTCTGTCTGTCTGTCTGTCTGTCACACCTCTATATCTCAGCAACCACTTACGCTATCGAGCTGAAATTTGGAATAGTTTTAGAATATAGTTGCCCAACTTAATTGCACATGAAAATTTTTTGAAAAAAGTATGATTATTAATGTAAAGGGGGCCAAAATAGGGGGGGCCAAATTTCAAATTGTCGCTACTAGGTCGAGTGGGGTATCATATGAAAGGGCTTTACTTGTACATTTTAAAATATATTTTTGTATTTTTTTAAGTTTCTTAGTTTTCAAGTTATGATGAAAAATGTCAAAAAAAATACCATTCCCCCCCCCTTATCTCCGAAGTTTGAGTAAGGGAAAATCTGAATTAATTACTGTTGACAGAGGTTTATGTAAACTTTACAGCAAAAATAAAACGATCTTTCTAAGTTACACAGTTTTTCATAAATCTGCAAAAAACCTTTACAAACAAATTTAGTTTTGCGGTCCTGAAAATGGACTTTATTGCTTCCAAAAATACTATAGGTATATCGGAACCCTCGGCGCGCGAGTCCGACTCGCACTTGACCGGTTTTTTTTTAATCAGCGACCCGATAAACCATACAAATGATACCCATATTGGTTTTTAGACTTTTTCACCCCATTTCCCTCTTTCAGGAGTTGAATTTGGGGTGGAATTTCAACACCAGTGATGTGCGTTCCACAGAATTACAACCCTAATGACTAAATAATAAATTTAGTGGATTTTCAACTTCATCCCCCTTTTCACCCCTTGGGGTGTAGAATTTTTAAAAACCCTGAGACACGTAAAACTTAATTTTTAGTCGTTAGTCTAATGACAAATTTTGAAGATCCTAAATTCAAAACTGACGGACTTTCATACAAATTTTCATCCCATATTTCACCCTCTTAGGGGATGAATTTTGAGAAATTCTAAAACACGTCTTTTTTTATTTTTTACGGAGCTCAAAAAATTTTTTTACAGTTCTACCTATAAAAATGAAAGACAAAGTTATAGACCAACATACGGCAACTAAACATCCCCTTTTTCACCTCCTTGAAAGGTGATTTTTAAGAAATGCTTAAGCACATTTCTTAATTTTTACCAAAAGTTTAAATTCAAAATTTTGTGAATCTTACTTAAGAAATAAAGGACTTTCATACAAATTTTCATCCCTTATTTCACCCCCTTAAGGGATGAGTTTTGGTAAATCCTTCCTTAGTGGGTGGTTTTGAAGTGCAATAAACCTGTGTACAAAATTTCAGCTCTGTAGCTATAGCGGTTACGGCTCGGCGTTGATGAATCAGTCAGTCAGGACAAGCAATTTTATATATATAATAATAAAAAATATATAAATAAATATATATATTTAGATAAACGCGAAAGTTTGTAAGTATGGATGGATGTTTGTTACTCTTTCACGTCAAAACTACTGAATGGATTTTAACGAAACTTGGCACACATATAGGTTAGGTCCTACAATACTCGTAACACATAGGCTACTTTTTACCGCATGAAAACCCTTCATTCTAACGGGAAAATGCATTTAATGTTAATTAAGAAGGTGACTGACTCACTGACTGACATATCAACGCACCGCCCAAACCGCTGGGTCTAGAAATTCCAAATTACGCATTTAGGTCTCTTATAAAGTTTAACGGTGCAATAAGAAAGGGTTTTGCAAAATTCCACCCCTAAAGGGGTAAAATAGGGGATGAAAGTTTGAATGAAAGTTTGTCAGTTTTGAAGTTAGGATCTTCAAATTTTGTATTTAGGCTAACGATTAAAAATTAATATGCACGTGTCTCAGGGTTTCTGAAAATTCTACACCCTAAGGGGTAAAAAGGGGGATGAAGTTGAAAATCCTTCATTTTCAAAGTAAAATCCACTAAATTTATTGTTTAGGCATTAGGGTTGTAATTCTGTGGAACGTACATCACTGTTTTAAAAATTCCACCCTAAAATTCAACCCCTAAAAGAGGGAAATGGGGTGAAAAAGTCTAAAAACCAATATGGGTATCGTTTGTATGGTTTATCGGGTCGCGGATTACAAAAACTACAACAATTTTTAAATCCAACGTGGTGGACGTGAAATACCATCATTCCTTGGGGATGGGGTTGGGGTGCGATAGGGTTGAAATGTCTAAAAATCAATATGGGTGTCATTTGTATGGTTTATCGGGTCGCTGATTACGAAAACTAAAACTTTGAAATCCAACGTGGTGGACGTGAAATTGGGGTGCGATAGGGTTGAAATGTCTAAAAATTAGAGATGGGCCGACTATACACCGACTAGTCGGTAAAACCGACTATTCGGCATATTTTAAAGTCGGTTACTAGTCGGCGACTAATCGGTAAAAACTGCGCCGATTATTCGGCAGTAATAGTATGAAATAAAAACACAGGATCTTAATATTTATTATGTTCTGTCCTTAGCCATGACATAAGCAGTGCATCACTATCATCGTTGCTCAAGGAATCTTTAAAACTTCTAGTAAAAATTGTAACCTCATTGTTAATATATTTTGCGGCTCAAAAAAACTGCAGATTATATCTGGGATCAAGTACGAAATAAGGATGATCGGCACTGCCGACTAGTTGGCTGACTATCCGGCAATATCAAAACCGACTAGTCGCCTAGTCGGCTGATCGGCAAACCCCATAGTCGGCCCATCACTACTAAAAATCAATATGGGTGTCGTTTCTATGTTTATATGAAGATAGGGATAGCGGTTAAGATGGCGTTAGGGGTAGGGATAGGGGAAGGGATAGGCATAAGGGTAGGGAGAGGGAGTGGGAGAGGGACAGGGAGAGGAAAAGGGAGGGGGTGGGGGAGAGAGGGAGAGGACCAGGGCCAGGGATGGTTTGACGGACGGTTGGACAGATGGTTGGACGGACGGACGAAAGGACGACAGATAGACGGAAGGGAAGATGGATGGAGGGTCAGATAGAATCCCTCGCGGACGAAGTCGCGGGCAACAGCTAGTTAATAATCATATTTTTTTCAAAATTTTTACGTGTGCAATTAACTTGGGCAACTTCTTATATTCTAAAACCATTCCAAATTTCAAGTCGATAGCATGAGTGAAAAGAGATAGCTGAGATATAGAGGTGTGACAGACAGACAGACAAAGTCGCACCATAAGGGTTCCTTTTTTTACCATTTTGGTATCGGAACCCTAAAAACGGTAAAAGCATGAATGGGTCGTGCGTGATGTAACTGTTGCAGGCATATAGTATAATTCTTCATATCACAGTTTGCCTTGGTAATCTGCCGGTAATTTTACTGGTTCCTTTGCCCTTCAATCAAACCGAAACACAGCAGTGCAAACACTGCTGCTTCACGACAGAGAAAAAGCAAGGGGGTGGTACTTCCCCAGACGGACTTTCCACAAAAGCCTTATCAGGTAAGCAAATGTTACCTGTTTTTATTTGTAAATGTGTTGAAAAACGTCGTAAGAAGCGCATGCGCTTTGGTCTTACACTCTCGGCTCCATTACGCCCTCGCCTGCGGCTCGGGCTGCAATTCTCGAGCCTCGGGCGTAATCAACAAAATAGCGCACTTGCATCTTAACGCACTATTATCAATTCGTTAAAATTATTGAAAATATAACAGCCCTTATAATGATCACGTTTTTTCCATAGATAATACATTTTTTTTAGTCCAAAGCAAAAACCAAACGTGAACTCAGGGAGGACCATTTCTTTACTCACCCTCTTCTCACCCATTACTCAGCTCAATTTGTTTATAAATTAGCCAAGATCTCAACTTAATGAAAGAAAGAGATAGAAATATAAATCTTAACTCAGGTTGAGTCGAGTTTCCTGAACAGGTAGACGGGCGTTTAAAATTTTAGAGAACTGATTTTGCAAAAGGACAACGGAGATTATGTGACACATTTTTTTAACTCTCGAATAACACTCGATCATCTTGAATCACTGGAAAATTTATCCCAAAACGTGCCGAAAAACCTTCTCAATCGTCCCGAGTACACACGGCCGCACATCGGTAGAGACACTTTTGGACCTTATGGCGTGATAATAGAGTTGAAAAAGTTTCTACCGACAAGCGGTTGACCGTACCTATTTAGATTTACAATTCAATAGAAAACCGGTCAAGGGTGGTGCCGTAGTACACTCAACAGCACATCAGTAGAAACACTTTTGGACCTTATAGCGTGGTAATAGAGTTGACAAAGTTTCTACCGACGAGCGGTTGACCGTTCTCACCCAGTACGTAAAATGATAGGTTGTAGTAGTTTAACATACATGTGTACAAGATAGTGACTTTTGGACGTCAATATCTCAAGAAAAGGTAATGGTTTATACTTACATGAAATTTAGGAAAAAAATAGGATTCTATAGGCGGGTCTTACTATTCGACCAATATAAAGAGTTATGGGCCTTATCCGTACAAAACGCTAATAAAAAACAAGTCTCGCTACAACTACATGTAACGCACACGCACGGTTACAATTTTCCTAATCACATGCACACACAGTCCCTAACAGAGATAGAAACACGCGCTCGCACCGTAGCGCGAGCGAGATAGCGAATTTTCGTCGAGATGCCGTCGTTTCAATCACGCGTCGCTGAATAATGGCGGCAAGGCCGGCGAAGGTTTTTTATCAAGAAAATTATCAAATAATTAGATTTTACTAAAAAATATATTAACAAGTGAAATGTGACGCCTAAATCTTCGTTCGTATTTTCTTGAGTTATTTGAATACTTTGAAAAGCACAGGACGGCTTTATTTTATTAGAAAGGCGGGAAGTTAATTATTTGCTCACACGTGTTACTCGTTGAGCATTCGAACACCGACTAAATCAAAGTGAGTGACCTCACTCACTTGATCGGTTTTCAAACGATGTTCCATATGGCCCGTCTATAACTCTTTATATTGGTCGAAGGGTTACTTTTTAGTTTGGGTCTTACTAACCATGCAAAATTGCAAGTTTGTAGGTGAAATAGATTTAATTTTAAAGGGGGAGGCGGGGGTCGACAGTAGCCTCAAATGGTTCGTGCTGCTCTTACGTTGTGGACACATGTTCCGCAGGTAGAGTGATTACAAACGAGTTGATGTTTTGTAAATCCATCATGTAAATCCATCCGGTGGCTAATATATATGTTTCCCGTATCACTTTAGTGTATTTTTTTTTTCAACCTGTATATTCTGGGTGCACGCGTGCGCATACTCCATTTAAAAAAAAGGTCCTCCGTTTTTTAGAGAATCTATCCAAAAACACTCCTATTTATCCATTTATAAATTACCGCTAAAACCGCTCATCAGCCGCTCGTCTGTGTTTCCTTTACTTGTCAAATGGTCATTTTCTCAGAACAAAAACCTCCTTGTTTCGCTCTTTGGTCATTTTACTGAAAGTGACCTCTATGAAATTTTCAATGAAGTTTTCAGTTTATGAGGACATGGACAGTGTTATTTATCAAGAGATATCGCACAGATGTCACTTTCTGATAAAAATAACTTTGAAAAGGTAAACGCAGACATGACAAACGTTGCGACATTGTATTTTTAGATACATCAGCAAAATTGCTAACTGCTTATTGAGGACGGAACAGAGAAAGCTTATGTGGTAATGAGGACATTGTAAAAAACCGGCCAAGTGCGAGTCGGACTCGCGCACCGAGGGTTCTGTACCAATTGTATTAGTTGAAATTTCAGTAACTTACTGTGCTAGATTTTTTTAGTCCGACTCGCACTTGACCAGTTTTGATTATTTGTTGTTATTTAATAGCTTATGCACTATAAATAACACAAATCATCACGCTTGTAAATGTTCCCGTTTTTACGATAGAGCTAAAACAAAAAATCGAGCAAAAATCGCCTACACGCGTTTAACAACACGTTTGTAGCAGGGATGCCTGCCTTAATTTTAAATTTTTAGTATTTGTTGTTATAGCCACAATAGAAATACATAATCTGTGAAAATTTCAACTGTCTACCTATTACTGTTCATGAGATACAGCCTAAACAAAATAAAAAAAAAAACGAAAAAGACTTTCGTAGCATCTTATTCCTTCGTTTTTAAATATTTTTTAAAATAAGAAATACAGTATTCCTCTGCTCAACGAGCTCTAAACAACAATACCCCAATTAATGGGGAAGGTAAAAAAAAATTTTGCGCCCCTCTTCAGCTGTTCATTTTTAGGGTTCCGTACCTCAAAATAAAAAAACAGAACCCTGTCTGTCTGTTTGTCAAGACCCTTTTTCTCACGAATGAGAAGAGGTATAAGGTTGAAATTGATAACGAATATTAAAGTCTATAAACCACACAAGATCTGAAAATTTAAATTTTTTACAACGACGCAATCAAAAGATATGGCTTTTTATGTCCTCATCTCCATACATTTATGCAAAAAAGCAAAACCTACAGGGCACTTTCCGTTGACCTAAAATTATGAAATTTGGCAAGAAGCTAGGTCTCACAGCACAAATAATGGGAAAAGTCTAAAATCATTAAATCTTTCAATATTTCACACAATTAATAGTAACCAATTAAGGTGAGCTCCCTTTTCAAGAAATTTTCTATAAAAGAGGGGTCAAGTTGGATGATCGCAGAGTTTTTAAAATCAAAGAGCAAACTCTTTTAGTATATCATATGTATAGTAGATAGGTACGGAACCCTTAGGGCGCAAGTCCGACTCGCACTTGGCCGGTTTTTTTTATTTTTAGTCTTTGTTGTTGTAGCGGCAACAGATATACATAATTTGTAAAAATTTAAAATTTCTACCTATTACGGTTCATGAGATACAGCCCGCTGACAGACAGACAGACTGACAGACAGACATCGGAGGGATATCTATAGGGTCCCGTTTTCACCATTTGGGTGCGGAACCCTAAAAATCTACGAAAATTATTTATGGAGTACAAAACAGTTTTGGCTATGTGTAAGGCTTGATCTTCTTATCAACGACTCACAAACAAAGGTCCTTTTGAGGGTCCTCTTTCTCACGAACGGGTAAAGGTATCAGGTTGAAAATGATAACGAATATTAAAGTATATTTAAACCACATAAGATCTGAAAATTAATTATTTTACAACGACGTAATCAAATGATATGACTTTTTATGTCCTCATCTCCATACATTTATGCAATAAGCAAAACCTAGAGGGTACTTCCCGTTGACCTACAATTATGAAATTTGGCAAGAAGCTAGGTCTGACAGTACAAATAAAGAGAAAAGTCTAAAATTATTGAATATTACAGTTTTTCTCACAACTAATAGTGGTTACTAAGGTGGTTAAGGTGAGCTCCCGTTTAAAGAACTTTTCTATAATAGAGGGGTCAAGTTGCATGGTCGCGGAGTTTTTAAAGTCAAAGAGCAAATAGATAGGTACGGAACCCTTAGGGCACGAGTCTGACTCGCACTTGGCCGGTTTTTTTTTTAGGTTTTCCGCTAGCAACTTGAAACGTTTGAAATGCTTTGTCTTCTTTAGGCAGTAGGTGTCTGTATATCTCTTGCGGTTAAGTGAGAGCTCACCTTTAAATAAAACGAACATTGATAGATTTAGTAGATTTTACAACAAGTGCACAAAACGAACCATTTTTCTGAGACTTTTAGCAGCCCGAGCCGAAGGCGAGGGCTGATAGTAAAGTCTAGGATAAAATGGTTTTGTGGACGAGTTATAAACTTTGCTTTTCACTTGGATTACGAGGAAATAAAACGTAAAAGGACTCTCTAAATGTAAATGAAGAATGACTTTCAATTGACTATTTCAGACAAGGCAATACATAGATAGAATACGATCCATATATTTGTATGTTTTCTTTTGATCTAGATTAGCGGTTTTCTTCTTCTTCTTTTCGAGTCATCGGCAAAACTGACTATACAAGCTTAGCCCAAAAAGTAGCCAAATAAATAGCCTTTTAGTTGCCTTCAAGAAGGTCCCTCCGAGTGCAGGAAACTGGAGAAGTAGGGTACGACAGCAAGTGTGTCATAGTTTGCAAAATACTGCATTCACACTTGTCGTTATCAGAGAAGCCCCACCTCTTCATGAGTTCCCCGCACCTGCCAACGCCCGATCGCAGTCTGTTCAGTGACTTCCATATGGACCAGGGAAGATCGTGACCTGGTGGCAGCTTTTCGGCGGTAAGATCTTCAGACCAACGTTTGGCTACGTATTTGAACATAACATTAACATGTAGCTGAAGCTGCACATCTAAATTACTTTATTTTGGTCGTCAGCTCAGACTTTTTATTGGTCAACTTTATAGGTCGTGCAAACAACCTGAAAAATAAAAATACTTATTTAAAAGTTTTGACTAAATAAAATAAAATTGTTCAGTTAAACTACAAAAGCATTTGTAAGCAAGTGGATTGTACTCAGATCAAATTGTGATCCATTTTATGGAATGTAAATACGTATTATATAGGGCATATAGGCCACGGGTAAACACCCATATTTCTCCACTTTGAACGCAGGAAAATTTAGCGAAACTGGCCAAGCAGTGTTTTATAAGATATTCAAAGTTTACAAAAGGCTACCAAGCCCTTCATCTTCTGCTAAATCTTTGAAAACAATTTGAAAATATATGGAGAACTAAAATCATGTTTCACTTACCATTATTATATTATAATTGAATAAATTTATATCGCTGGTCGCTAATGCACATTGCGTATGATTATTCTCGTTCTTTCTAGAAGGTTCCTAGCTTGGTACATACTAATTAAATACTAAATAAAATGAATATGTAAAAAATTGTTGTTTTCATATCTCATAATGACATTTCTTTGACGGATTTGTGCGATTTGTGCCCTTCGAAAAAATTTCTACTAGAGATTTGATGAAAGTTATGTCAGATAATCTTTCTTTTCATACAACTCCAAATAAGTGAAAGGGACAAATATAGACTTTACGTGTTCGTTATAATCCTCCCGGTCAAGAATCGACCCGACTTACCCTCAACTCAAATCAGAAGGAAAGGCAACGACTATCGAATAGCTGAGTTTTAGCTGAGTTCCTGATGCAACGTGCTGCGCATGCGCTAAGTTATACTTAGGGTTGAGTCGCGACTATAAATTCGAGCCTAAGCATTCTTTCTTTTTAGCGGGCACAGATTATATGCGTATTTGAGAGGTACAGACTAAACTTCCAAACAGCCATCAGAACTTTATATCTTGTTACTTAAATAACAAATTTATTGTTGATTAGTTAATTTAATATCATAAAATGAATATACATTCATCCTATTTTCTCGAATACAACTTAATTTGCTGACCACCTCTTTTATTTTTATGCTCTCCTGGTAGGTGCTTTTTATTTTATGCCCGTCCAAGCCTCCACTCGCTGTCCTCCTCTTGAATATTCATGTTCTCCTGGTACATCGTATTGAGTCGCTGCTCTTAAGGTTGCGAATTATATTGATGTGTTCTAAACACCAAAATCGTGATTAAAAGGGCTTTTTATTTACTGTTTCCAGTGAATAAAATAATCTTTTTAGAGGGGGAATGGTATAATTTTTTTTATTCCTATCGTGTTGTATATCAAATGAAAGGGCCTTAGGAGCTGATTCTGGAAATATACTACATGGTCACATTTTAGCATCTGGCTATCTTAAAATCAAAGAAACATTTTCAAAACACACCAAGTTTGAGGTCCTCCAGGCAAAAAACGGCTGAATATTTTTTGAAAAATCTATATCCTCATTAATAAATTGTATGAAAGCAATTTTGAAAATATTGAACAGGAAAACCTTTAAAACCTATCCTATCCTATTTATCTAGTTTCGGATTTAATATTTCCAAAATTGCTTTCATACAATTTGTTAATGAGGATATAGCGAGTCATTGGACGTTAACGTTTAGTTTATTTACTAAAAGTTGGAATCATCATCCGAAATGTGCTTACCTTAAGTCAAGTTACTACTTTGGGTTAGAAAAGCATCGCAGTTTCCATAGCCGTACCTTGAAACTGTACTTATGTCTATCAGACGTAGTATCTACTAAAATGTGTAATCTTAGCGTACAGTACATAATATAGCCCGTTGGTGTGGTTGGTAGTGAGCCTGCCTCTCACGCCGTGGGCCGCGGGTTCGATCCCCGCCCAGGGCAAACATTTGTGTGATGAACACAAGTGTTTGTTCTGTGTCTGGGTGTTATTTATCCATGTATGTATGTATATCAGTCTCTGATACCTATAGTACAGGCTTTGCCTAGTTTGGGATCAGATGACTTTGTGTGAAATGTCCCCCAATATTTATTTATTTTATGTCAGGTTGCAAGAGGAGTTCAGACGAAGTGGCCGGTTCGCGCTCGGGATGGCTCTGGACATGTACCCTATAATGACGTGCGATAGTAACGAGGCGCCGAATCTTTATCAGGAAAAGGTCAGTGCCTTATTAGGACCCCTACACAACAACATACAACAAGGGCGAAACCACTACCTATGCAAAATTTTTACTTGCCAGACAGAAACTTAGTAGGACCGTATATTTTGCATGCACCATTACAAATGGATTGGATCCGACGCCAGACCAGGCGAACCGCACGAAGGGTGAGGTAAGGATTCCGCGGGACCGGAGAGTGTCCGCTCTGTACTATTAGTACGCACACGGCAGCGAGGAAGTAGAAACAAAACCAGGAAAAGCTGAACTAGCGCTACGCTACAAATCCCCGAAACCAGGGACCAGCTCAAGGTCCAAGTGTTTTATCATAACATATTATGAAATGTCCACTACAGGACAGGGAGCTCTCTCCAGAATTCTAGCTTTTACTGAAAAAATGTGGAGGGGAAGTACCATAGTCACCTCGCTTGTTAGCGTTACGGCTCGCACCATGGACCGCGGTTATAGGTGACCGCAGTAAGTAAGATATAAAAGAGGATGCTGCTGCCCATCCTCCAGTTAACCCTTAGTTGCCTCTTACGACACCCACGGGTATCTATGGGTTGGTACTATTCTTTGCCGGCACCACACGGGACAGTGTTTACTATTACTTTATTCTGTGCCCCTGGCCAAATTTTAGTATGTTGCTCATAACGCAAATCTAATCAACTTTTCCAAATTGAGATTTGTTCATCTACGCACACAAACCGTGCGCCGCGCCGGCAATACCGGATAGTTCTTACAGCCTCCGTGCCTTGGCCTAGTGGTTAGAGCGGTCGGCTCTCGATCCGGAGGTTCTGGGTTCGATTCCTGGTGGGGGACCCTGTCAAACAAAAATCCCTTTGTGTGACCTTCTGTTACCTTTTGTTTACAATCAATGTTGTTTCTTGGTAATCATCTCAGTAGGTAATCATCTAACTAAGGTATGTCATCTCTTGAGATTGCCCCCCAACGTAATTGCAAGACAGACGAAATCGCACCATAAGGGTTTCGTTTTTACCATTTTTGGTTCGGAACCCTAAAAACTATACAAACAATTACAGTCGAAATAAAAAATGGATGGATGGTCAAAATAATGTACCTACTAACCGCTATAATTCGGCAAATGACAATTAAGAAATTCACGAAAAATTTTAGCTGTGTTCGCTTAATTATAACAGCGTCACATCATGAGCCTAAATGTGACGACCGGCTTTAGTTTGATTAGACTGACATCTATGCAGGATGGATCGATAGGTTGCGACAATATCTTACGCATCGCTTATCAGATGGCGCCACAGAGGTTTATAAAACGTGGTAACGAGGTGACTTCTCTGAATCATGACCCCCGCAAAGGATTAATTGACCCGACGCCCAGGAAAAAGGCTTATCTATTTCTCTCGTTACAATTTTTGCAAACGCTTTCCTTAGAAAGCGTAATATTTGCTTAGATCTGTGGTTCTTAACCTTTTAGACATGAGGGACCATTTGACAAAATTTCTCTCTTGCCACGAACGATTATGATCATAAGGCGATTGCTTTTTGGCTCTAAAAATCTTCAATATTAATTCCGGATTCGAATGTTTCTTGTCATTGTCGTGATGCATTTCAATTACTTCTTAGATTTCATCAGGCACTTTTGAAACGTTGAGAATGAAGGGATTGCGGATCAGTTTTTAAATACTTTTTTCTTCGCAGTCAGGAAAATAGCGATTGAATTCACTTTTCAAGTTTCTCAAATGAAGAATCATGTTCTTCTGCATTTCTCCTTTAATACAGCATTCTGCCCGTTAATAATTTTATTGACCGTATCAAATGTAGAAAAGCTTTTTCTATCGACCTTGCTGATGGCTCCGCGGACCACTTGGGATGCTTCAAGGGACCACCAGTTAAGAACCACTGGCTTAGATAGATATACGGTGTGGCTGTGGCGTGATTCTGACTAGGGTAACGTTATACAAAGTTACACCAGACTGCTTTGGAGCAGCTCCATGCCCGACGACGGCGACGACGCTACATGACCTCATATGTTTATGGGATAAGTGGTTACCTTTTTTTGTCGAGGGGAAATCCATACCCGGTCGCTGGGGAAACGGCCCTGTTATGTCAGACTCCTCTGACTAAATAGTAAGGGTGATGAAGGACTTTCTATATGATTTGCTCATGTCTGCCTCTTTGACTGATGATAAGGAGCATCCTCTAAAAGATACAAAAAATATTGGCGGACATCCACACCCCTGCGTTTTTGAGGAATTAAGTTTTAACTGTTTTGAAATTTTACAATGTAACGTACACCTGGCAGACTATGACTATCTGATTAAATACAATGTATAAAACCCCAGAAAAATGGTCTGCCACCATGATGATAGCCCTGCGTCGTAAAGTTACAGCGCTTCAAAATAAAAAAAATCACTACTTCGTCCCGTGATAATGCAGAGCGCTGCATGTGTCTTCGATTTTCTACATCTTCAGAAGTATTTTAAACAGGAGCCACAAAGGCAGACAAAAAAATCATTATTTATTATCTTATTTTCATTTTTTTTGCTTTAACTCAAAAACGCAGCTACGCGATGCACAGAAAAACTTGTAAGGACCAAATCATTTCGTATTGAGCTGATCTATCATCCCTATTTATATGAATCATGAGCACCCAAATTGCAGCCAGCACCCTAACTAAAAACCCCTCGGTGACCATCCTCGGCGCTATTACCTAATTTGTTTAGGTTTTTATTAATATTAAATTTTTATTAAGCTTAGGTATACAGGGCTATAATAAATTTGTCTAAAACCGTTTTAAGGGCTCATTTTGGGGACTAAATGTGAAATAATTCCAAATTTAGTTTTAAGACTCAAAATTTGTCAATTACCTACACCAAATTGACGTTTCACACTAATTAATACCACCAATCAGCTGAGTATTTTTCGAATTCCGAAATGTGGTGTCGTTTTTACTAGGTACGAGTATCCTAGGTTTTATTGGTGCACGACGTAACAACTTTTCTCTTTGGTTGCGCCAGCAAAGTTGCAAACTTGTAGGATAGTTTCAGAGCGTGGCGTGTCGCCGGCGCCGGCGGCACGCGCGCATGTAGATAGTAGGTAGCGGCGGCCGCCATGGCTCTAAAACGCTTCCTACTATCTAGCGCACTTTCTAATGCGCGCGTGTCACACGCGACACTTCGAAACCAGCCGTACTCGATGACGTAGGATAATTTGCTGAGCCCTCAAAGTCTGATACCATTTTCATTTACATTGTTTGCAGGAGAGCGGGTCGGCGCCCTCTCACGATGACGCGAAGCCAGTGTTTACAGTAAACGCAGAGTGTCGCAAGAAAATGACCGACCTCGTCTCGGAGCTCGTTGACGGAGGCATATTATGAAGTGACCACCCTCTTCTCGCTAATGTCATAAGACCATGTCCCCACTAGGCTCACAGTGAGCCGCTCACTGTCTGCCTCCAGTACGCCTCTCTATATATTTTAAACGAGTGTCCATTAAGCGCTTACTGTACGCAGTTTGTTTGCGGCATTACGCTTGCGGATTCATTCAGTGAGCAGCTGACTCTGGAGATCAGGACATAAAATGCCATATCTTTTGATTGCGACGTTATAAAAAATTGAAATTTTCAGATCTTGTGTGGTTCATAGATCCTAATATATGGTATTAATTTCAACATGATACCTTTACCCGTTCGTGAGATAAAGGGTCTTGACAGACAGACAGACAGACAGACAGACAGACAGACGGACAACAAAGTGATCCTATAAGGGTTCCGTTTTTTTCTTTTGAGGTACGGAACCCTAATGAACCCTGTTAAGGTTTCAAAGCGGACTTCTAAGATGGTCTTACTTTAGTTTTGCTACCACTCTCTTGCTGCCGTGCGTACCCTTCATGAGGGATACCTACAGTAAAATCTTTGAATATTACAGTGATTTGTGAGACGTTTTTTAAATTCCAAAAACCACAGAAAAGCTCCTAAATGGTCGGAAATTAACAATAAATGGTACAGCAGCAGCACTGCACTTACTTTCTCGCGATATACGAGAGTCATCATTTAACAGTATCCCCGCCGGGAGCCGAACCAAGAACCTCCGGATCAAGAGCCGAATGCTCTAACTACAGTATTATAAAGGCTGCGGATAGTAATGAGTAAATAAGTACCAACTGCAAACTTAAGTTTGTAATTCCATACAAATAATATGAAAATACAAATTTACCTATACCAACCAGATTTATGTAAAAATGATTTAATGAAATATGCAGTCAAGTAGAAAACCAATTTAGAATCCAAATTGTAGTACATCAAAATAAGCTCAACGAAATCGATTTTGAGTAAATCACATTTAAAAAATTTTGTAGTAAGGGAACACCCCTTATATGAATTTCTAGGGACCAGTTGATACTGCCGCAAATACCTTAAATGGAGATGCTTGGTCATGCAAAGTTTCATCAAGATTTTAAGAGCGGATTTTGCGAAAATTACAATTTTCATTTTCGTTGTATGACAGCTACCCTCAAAATGAGAGCCAGCAGGAAACCACTCAAAACCCTTCGATGGATTTGCATAAAACTCCTAAATTCCAAATATGGTGTCAATCGGACCATTCGTTTAGCCGCTAGGCCAAAGCGTGACGGACAGACCGACCGACCGACCGACGGACCGACCGACCGATGGACGGACATTTTTGGGAGACTTGTTTTTATGATGTATATAGAACACATTTTTATAAGTGATATAGAACACATTTTTGAGAAAATTAGAAAAACTTTTTTTTTCACGAATACAATACCTTTCTCGCTCCGCTCGAAAGTAAAAATCATTTTAGAGTATGTCATTTAACGAATATCATATCCTTCAGTCATAACATAAGGGCTCCCGCACACGACCGAGAATCGGTGGCCGATTTTTTGTCGGCATCCCGCTCTGACGTGTTATCACCTGAATCTTCCGTCCTTGTCCCGGCCGATAATCGCCCACCGATTCTCGGTCGTGCGTGCGGGAGCCCTAAAGCGCAAGATACAATCAGCATCAAAAGTGATTAAGAGACTTCCTGCAGTCCACTAGCGCCCCCAAAATATAAGGTCCTAATGAAATAGTAAACATAATTTTATTATGTTACTCATACCATGAAACTGAACAACTTTCCCCAAGGAACATAGGTCGAAATACGAAAAACCAAATATTGACCTCCCCATCATCATCATATCGTGTGGGTTGCAAGGTCGATGACCGACCTCACAAACCCTGGTGTCAGAGTTGTTGAGCCGCCAAAGGCCTGTGACATGGCTCATTAACGACTACATCCGTAGATAGTAGTCGGGACCAACGGCTTTACGTGCTTTCCGAAGCACGGAATCATCTAACTTTTCGGACAATCAGGTGATTCATCCTGCAATGCCCTAACCAAACTAGGGAGGTCGCACAAAGAGATTTTTGTTTGATAGTGTCCCCACTGGGAATCGAACCCAGAACCTCCGGATCGAGAGCCGAACCCTCTAACCACTAGACCACGGAGGCTGTACAAAATGCTCTATCAGCTATTGCAGTTTCTATGCGAGGGAAAACTGATTTTCGTATTTCGACCTATAGTTCCTTGGGGAAAGTTGTTCAGTTTCATGGTCTAAGTAATATACTAAAATTATGTTCACTATTTCATTAGGATAATATTACTTGCAAAAAACTTTCAAAAATCTGGATAGACAGATTAAAGAAAAGGTACCCAAGTTTATTTAGAACCTATAATTTTTTACCCGACTGCCCCAAAACAGGAGGGTTATGTTTTTCAAGTGTATGTATGTATGTATGTATGTCGATTTCTTTGTCGCGCTCCGCAGCCTAAACAGCTTGGTAGATTTCAATATGTGAGGTGTCGTTAGGTTCGTATTCATTGTAGGAGTGTCATAGGGTATTAAAAAAAATAAAAAAGTACGAAATAAAAAAAATATTTCATAAAATAAAATACCCGACTGAAAGAGAATCTTAATCTGTTTCCGATTGAGATGAAATTTTGCATGCGTATGTGAATCGGATGACAATGCAATATTATTGTAACTTGGAGCTGCTCTGATGATGGAGCCGGAAGATATCCATAAAAAAGTGGAGATATTACCGCGTTTCAGAATCCTAAGGCGCTATTTGTAGGTGGGTATCGTCGCTTGATCACCTGGTAATATTTTAATGATAAAACAACTCTGGGAGGTTTCTTTATGAAATATTTGGGCTTAGCTAGGCCTTTTGGAAATAAAATCACTTAGTTTTAACATACAAAGCAATGACTAAATTTCCCGTGCAAGATGCGGCATTCATTACTTTTGTAATATACTGTAGTTTTTCTACTCCATACCAGAGGCGCTGTTTTTATTACCGCGTTTCAGAAACCTACAGCGCCATCTGTTGGTGGGTAGCGTCGCTTGCTCATCTGGTAATATTCTATTGATAAAACAACTCTGGGAGATTTCATTATAAAATATTTGGGTTTAGCTAGGCCTTTTGGAAATAATTTTCTAAGTTTTAACATATAAAGCAATGACTAAATTTCCCGTGCATGATGCAGTATTCATTACTTTTGTGGTAGACTGTAGCTGAGCTGTTTTTTGATGTCGACTACCCAAGGAGGTTTTAGCCGACGCTTCGCCGAAGCGAACCACCAGCGACTAAACCTTGTGACTACCAAATTCAACCATACCTTACGTACGGTCAACCGCACGTGAATGGAAAGATTTGCAACTATTACTAAGTCACAAAGTTCGAAGTGTTTCTACTGACGTGCTGTTGGGTGAATGTAGAAAAATACAGTCAGCAGAGAGGGACTATATACTCGTATCGCTCTTAACAGCATCGGGTGTCCACCAAACCTTCTTAGTTTAATAAAGAGCTTCCACGAAGATATGAATGGCGCTGTCGTTGCTGGTGGCATTACATCTGAGCCGTTCAAAATGCGCAGAGGTGTCCGCCAAGGTTGCGTGTTAGCACCCACCCTGTTTGGTATATTTTTCTCATTGCTATTAAGAGAAGCATTCGGCAATGACCAGCAGGGTATACTTCTACATTCAAGAGCTGATGGGAAGTTGTACAACATAATTTCACTTCTTAAGTACAAGCGCCATCGCGAGGACGTTTTTATCGACAGCCTTCTATTTGCTGATGATGCAGCCTTTGTGACCAACACTGCAATTGATTTACAAATAATCGTCGATAAGTTTTCACGGCCATTTTCCTTGTTCGGCTGAATACAAGAGTATGGCAAAACAAACATCTTACGACGAACACCAAGATGATCGTTTACCAAGCATGCATTTCAAGCATACTGTTGTATGGAGCAGCAAGGACGACGTACGCAAAACAAGAGCGACAACTTAATGCCTTTCATATGCGTTGCTTCCGAACCATCCTAGGCATCTCCTGGAAGGACAAGGTAACCAACAAAACGGTCTTACAACGAGCACAGCTGCGCCCAGTTTCTTCGCATTGCTGAAGCAGAGACTATTACGATGGTTGGAACACGTGCGCACGTGGAACCAACCCGTCTACCTCAGCGTGTATTGCTTGGTGCTATAGCCCTTGCAAAAAGAAGTGTTGGTAGGCCAATGCTGCGCTTTAAAGATTGCGCCAAGCGAGACATGATCACTTTTGGTACTGCACACCTAGATTGGGAGCAGACAGCTGAGGACAGAACCAAATGGCGTAAATAATTACTGGATGGACGCAAGGTACACGATGAAGCCTGGTGTTGTGCCATTGCCGAAAAAAGCGAGAAACGTAAGAAAAATAACGACATAACATCAGTTATTTATAACACAAGCTTCACCTGCAGAGCGTGTGGCAGGACGTGCCGCTCCCGAACAGGCTTATTCAGCCACGAAAAACGGTGAAATCGACAGAATATTGCTTAAATCGTCTGACATAGACGGCTAAGGCCTATGATGATGATGTATGTATGTATGTATGTCGATTTATTTGTCGCGCTCTGCAGCCTAAACGGCTTGATAGGTTTCAACATATGAGGAGTCGTTAGATTTGTATTTATTGTAGGAGTGTCATAGGGTATAATATTTTAGTACGGCACCTTTGAAGAGAAAAAAGGGGGAAATAAAATTTTTAAAATCACTTACATCAATTAATCAATTACTTTTACAACATGGGTATCAAACAATAGCTGGTAAAAACCTGATTCTAAGGTTTAAGCAAATGTTTTAGTATAACTTGACGTAGCAAATCTGAAATCGAAAAAGTTGTAAATTAAGTCGTAAACAAAACATCCACAAAACGTTTTTTCGTCCCCGCCTGCAGTATCTTATACAATTCAAGTTACCAAATCCAATAGGATTTATGTTTGTTTTCCTCTCTTGTGCTAAGCAGTTGGGTTTTTTGTTATTTAATATTTTTTATTTTAAATATAGTTCACCGAGTTACAGATACAAAATTGCGAAAAGCGGCTACTTTTAGCAGTTTTTGTATCTGTAACTACAGTGAACTCTATTTTACGGAGTTGATGGGTTCTAAATAAACAAGCGTACCTTATCTTTAATCTGTCTTTACGGATTTTCGATAAGTTTTGTCTTTAGCTAGTAATATTTTTTTAACTGATGGGGGCGCTAGTGGACTGCAGGTAGCCCCTTTTCAGATGTCCACATTCAAAGTGATCATAATAATCTTCGTCGTCTTTATGACGACCTGGCCTCCCAACACCGCACCATACGCCTCAGAGAGGTGCCATCCACATCACTTGGACAACTGGCGTTGCAACACGACACGGTTTGCGCGATTATTTCTCTTGCGCACATCTAGGATGTGGAACGATCTTCCCTCTACGGTTTTCTCTGGTAGTTCATTGGGTCATTTAATAAGCGGGTTAAACTTCTCAAAAGCTGGCAACGCATTAGTACCACCCGCCTCAGTGTTGCAAGTGTGTATGGGCGGCATTGATACTTATCATCAGGTGAGCTGTCTGCTCGTTTTCTTGCTCTAGTAAATCTATACAACACTATTATTCAAATTATTAGTGAAATACTGTTTGCTCACAACAATAGGAAAACTTTTGATATAGAATGTGTGGTCTTATGAGCACCTGAAAATCTACTTTTGATGCTGACTGTCAGAAGTACCGGTGATATTTTACAACACAGTGGTATTGAAATTTGACCACAGTGGTGTATAAAAATTGACCACAGTGGTGTTTAAAAATGGACCCCAGTGATTCAGATTCAGATTCAGATTATTTATTCAATGTAGATTCTTTACAGAATACTTATTGAATGTCATGCAGAATACAATTCAAATAGAGCGAGTCTACGCCGTTTCGGATCGTGCTATGGCAGCGTAAAAGAAACGGCAAGAAAGCACTGCAGCACGGCCTACTTTAAGAGTCGGCTTTTTACAATGTGTTTCTTGTGTTTCGCTGGAATATCAGAGCACCATAGTTACCTCTTTGTCATTCATATAGTCATCCAATCTATAGTAAGCTTTTTTACATAACGTTTGCTTTACACATTCTTTAAATTTTCTCTCAGATAATTGCACTATATTGTCAGGTATTTTGTTGTAGTATCGTACACACAGACCAACGAAAGATGTATTGACTTTAGTTAATCTAGTATATGGTTGATCAATTTTGTGCTAACTAAAAATTATGCCTGTCACAAATTTTAGGTAATTGATGAATGTTCTTTTTAGCATACATAATATTTTCATAGATATACTGGCATGGCACTGTCATTATGTTGATTTCCTTGAACAGTTCTCTCAGGGAATCACGACTCTTCAGGCAATAAATTGCTCTTATAGCCCTCTTTTGTAAAACGAATATTGAATGTATATCAGCTGCCCGGCCCCAAAGCAGTATGCCATAAGACATATTGCTATGGAAGTAGCTAAAGTAAACCAGCCTTGCGGTAGCTACATCAGTAAGTTGTCTAATTTTTCTGACAGCATATGCAGCCGAGCTCAATCGACCACAAACAGCCGTTATATAAGGGCCCCCATTGAAGTTTAGTCTAGTGTTAACCCTAAGAAAACTGTACTATTTACAAAATCTAATGGTTCATTATTCAATACCACGTTCAATACTATGTTATGTGAAGTAAACCTTACATTTGGTAGTGCAAATTTAATACATTTAGTTTTTTTGGCGTTTAGGACTAATTTGTTAACAGTAAACCATGCATGAATCTGTCCAAGTGACTTCGTTATAATTTTGTGATTTCCTACTTACATTGAATATTAATGAAGTATCATCAGCAAATAACACAATCTTTAACAGATTCTTCACTACAGTAGGGAGGTCATTAATATAAATAACGAATAAAAATGGCCTTAATATGGACCCTTGAGGTACGCCAATTTTGACAACAGATCCCAGTGATTTCGTTCTGTTTACTTGTACCTTTTGAATCCTGTTTTCCAAATATGACTTAAGTAGTTTAAGTGAATTATTCTTAACACCGTAATGTTCAAGTTTTAACAACAATGTGCTATGATCTACGCAATCAAATGCTTTGGATAGATCACAGAAGATACCAATAGCATCTTCAGATTTTTCCCACGCGCAAAAAATGTATTTTAAAAGTGCAGTTCCGGCATCCGTTGTACTGCGCCCTTTCGTAAAACCAAATTGATGGTCATGTAGTAAGTCATTTCTATTAAAGTGCGAAAGCATTTGATTGAGTATGACCTAATCAAAAATTTTACTAAGTACAGGTAAGACTGATATTGGTCTAAAATTACTGGGATCCTTTTTGTCACCAGCTTTGAATAATGGAACTACTTTAGTTGTGTTCAAAAATTGACCCCAGTGGTATTTGAAAATTGACCCCAGTGTTGAATATTTAATTGAAGTTACAGGGAATGTATTGGACATAGTAAAAAACTAGGTATTCGTAGAGTAAATATTTAATGTTGTTCGTTTAGTACAATAAACGTTTAAAAAACATTGGTGTTAAATTCCTAAATTACCTATTATAAAATAGTATTAGATTATGTAGCACACTTAGCCTTTGTGACAAAATAACGTTTGATCAATATCTATTGAGGTCAGTCGGGACAAGTGTGTCTACGGGGTAAGTGCATGGACGAACATAACAAGATAGGACTGACAATCCCCTACTACAACCCGTTTACAAAAAAAATGGTCCTCGCTGGAGTGTGACGACTTCCACTTACGCAGCCCCGGATCTATGGGGGGGCAAACCGGGGCACCCGCCTCGGGCGCCAAATTCAGGGGGCGCAAAAATCATGTTCGAGTAAAAAATATTTTTACAAAACGCCTAGCATCCAGCGCAAGTTCTTATATTGATTACAATTTAGTTTTTGAGCACATCATATTGATTTATGAAAGTATCTGTCAATTTTTGATCGCGGGCATAGAATCCGGGGGTATCCTGTCGCATCTATCTATACAGCGTGAATTTGTATTGGTTTCGCTCCCGAAGCCCGGTGATTCTACTCATGAAAACAAGCAACTTTCCCAAATAATTTTAATTTTACTCAAAAAAATCTTTTCGCCTGCCCATACAAACTTTACTATGGAGAGATGGAATTTTTTTTGAAGTAAAAATTTTTTTTCTTCGTGAAAGTTGCTTGTTTTCATAATTAGAATCACTGCGCTTCGGGAGCAAAACCAATGAAAATTCACGCTGTAGAAACGCAACGGTGTGCAATTTTATGAGGCCGTTTGTCCAAATTTTTTTTTATATTTTTTTTTATTTTTGATCTGTGTTGCTAATCGCTTTACAGTGAAATTAAAGAGTTCTTAATCTCCCCGTCACAAAAATTACGTCAAACGCTAGAGAGAGGGGGGGGCGGGCGTTGCCCCGGGTCGAAAAAATCGAAGATCCGGGGCTGCACTTACGACGAAATCCAAATATCTAATCTAACAAATTTTTCTTAATGACGCTTTTGTGCATACCGTACCTTAAGCAGTACGATATCGCTCTATTATTATATTATATTCAGGTTGTAGTAAACGTAACCCGAATAGCATAAAACTCATTGAAACTAGATGGCGCTAATTAAATAATCTAAAAGTTATTATGATCAACCGATTACTTATTCTGCCAAGTGCCAAGAAAAACAATAAAAAATTCAAAATAGTTCCAATAAAAAGAAACGCTAACTTCGAAATTAAGAACGGTTTTTTTTAATAAAATACTTGATAGACCAGAGTAAACCAGATATTATTTGTCAGCACCATCTAGTTTTATACTTTTCGGGGTTTGATTTATCTGTATATCCAGTTCCCGTGCACTCTGCTAGTTTACCACCGAATCCTGAACACGCGTCCTGGGGGTAACCGTGAGTAGATTCCACCGCTTTATTACAATCTGTTTAATCATACCTAAAATGGCCGTGTGGCCGAGTATAAGGTAGGTACGGTAGGAAGTGGTGCTTGTTATATTCCGCGCGTCCGCTTAGTTGGCTGATTGGCCTAGGCTGCTATTACCGGGCTGGGTGCTGACCCTCAGCGATAACCTGAGGGAAACCAACAGGACGAGGGTAGCCAAGGCAGGCACCTCTCGCGTCCCGCTTCCTTACGTGTGATTTTCCTCAGCGTGTCAAGAGTTGGTTGCGCTTCCCGCTAACTAGCCGCAACGTAACGACCTGCTTTGTCCACTAGACACTCCTGACGACAGATTTGCTCCCTAGTCGTGGTGGCACCGCCCCCTAAGGGCTCTGCTCCACGAACGAGTCCCTGTGATAGATATTTTATTCTGTGTAATAAGTACCTGCCCGTTTTATAAGAGCAACGCTCGCCTGTAAATTAGGTATCAAGATTTAATAAACTACCGTATGTCAATTATACTATTTATACTAAACCTGTCGTTTCCTTTGACCTTCTCCCTCAAGAGCCCTTAGGAAAGCCGCTTTTTTCTTCGAAAACTGTGCCGAATAACCCCATTTTACGGTATCCTATTCGGAAGTAACCAATTCGGTGCTATAATCAGTTTTGAACCCAATCCTAGTTAATACAATTACCTGAAATTATGTTATGTTCCCTGTGAAAATATACAATGCCCTTACAGAGGAAATACGTAAAATAGATAATCTTAATATCTTCAAAAAGAAACTACAAACATATCTCAGGCATGCTACAGCGTAAAGGATTTTCTGGAAAAGAGCTTTTTACGTAATCAATAGCATCAATGACACTGTCCTTTCCGTTGTCTACTTTGCGCTTGTTTATATTCTGACGGGCTTATAGCAATTTGCTTTTTTTTACCATAGAATAAAAAAAGGAAAAAAAAATTGTTGATGTACTGATTCTAAATTTTTGACAATGTTTGAACGAACTTTCTTTGTTTTTTTTTATGACATTTAATTGAAGTGTTTATTACGGCCTATCTTGCGGCCCGATACCTACAGTTACTTGTTTTGTATACAAAAACGTAACATGATAACGTAACGACCATGATTATGACCTATCGGTCGCACCCAGAACTTTTACCAAAATGATGGAAAATTTATTAAGATAGACGTAAATCTGTTCACCATATAATGACATTTTATTTATGATAATTCCGACAAATGTTAGAACACTAATCGAGAGATTTTGAAACCTTTTCAATATTTTTTTGTAGTTAATTACTACAAAAGTTCATTACCACCTACACAGGCTTAAAAATTTTAGCCTTCGTTTACGTCATACAATTTTATCTTTTCTTACCTTCCGACAAACAAGTAAAAATAAAGGAAAGTAACAAAATTAAACGTTACCGACGTATTAAGTATACGTGTGTATGACGTATGTTAGATGTTTTTTCGTCTAATGGCGAAACTTACGAGGGTAAGTAAAACATGAAATATTTTTTTGTGTTTTAAACATTTATTACCAAGTGAATCATAGAACAACTTACGTCGGAATGGACTGCGAGTCAATTGCGACGGCAGTAACTTCGAGTTACCGCCTAATATTATTTACGATGTTTGCGACGGCGTTAACTGCGAGTTAAGGCCAAATAATATTGACAATACGCGATATCTACATAGATATGAACTGTGGGTTACCAAGTATCTATTGCTTGTCGGGATTGACTGCGAGTCAATTGCGACGGTGTTAACTGCGAGTTAACGCCACATATTATCGAAAATACGTAATGTATAAAGTTGCCTATCTATTATTATGTCGGGATAATAATAGATAGGCATAGGCATTATACAGTTGTATTGAATGAGTAACTTATTATATACTCATAAGTTGATTTTTTTGCATACTTGCTTTTGGGATAAATCAAAGGTATTATCTGGATTTTTGCTTGGATTAGCAAGTTACAGATTTTTTCAACGAATTACTATTTGTAATTCGTTGGCTTAGATAGTTAAACTAGAACATCTTGTATAGTTATACATATGTTTCAAAGTAACCAAACAAAACTTTGTTCTCTAAACATCTACTTGTAAACAAACTATATCTGAAGAACGAAGCGACGAAATATAATAGATGATCAAACGAACTCCAGGAGTGAAGTTCGATCGTTATTATATGATTCAGATTCAGATAATTTTATTCAATGTAGATTCTTTACAGAATACTTATTGAATGTCATGCAGAATACAATGCAAATAGAGTGAGTCTACGCCGTTTCGGATCGTGCTATGGCAGCGTAAAAGAAACGGCAAGAAACCACTGCAGCACGGCCTACTTTAAGAGTCGGCTTTTTACAATGTGTTTCTTATGTTTCGCTGGAATATCAGAGCACCATAGTTACCTCTTTGTCATTCATATAGTCATCCAATCTATAGTAAGCTTTTTTACATAACGTTTGCTTTACACATTCTTTAAATTTTCTCTCAGGCAATTGCACTATATTGTCAGGTATTTTGTTGTAGTATCGTATACACAGACCAACGAAAGATGTATTGACTTTAGTTAATCTAGTATATGGTTGATCAATTTTATGCTTATTTCTAGTATTAAAATTATGCCTGTCACAAATTTTAGGTAATTGATGAATGTTCTTTCTAGCATACATTGTATTTTCATAGATATACTGGCATGGAACTGTCATAATGTTGATTTCCTTGAACAGTTCTTTCAGGGAATCACGAGTCTTTAGGCAATAAATTGCTCTTATAGCCCTCTTTTGTAAAACGAATATTGAATGTATATCAGCTGCTCGGCCCCAAAGCAGTATGCCATAAGACATAATGCTATGGAAGTAGCTAAAGTAAACCAGCCTTGCAGTAGCTACATCAGTAAGTTGTCTGATTTTTCTAACAGCGTATGCAGCCGAGCTCAATCGACCAGAAAGAGCCGTTATATGAGGGCCCCATTGAAGTTTAGAGTCTAGTGTTAACCCTAAGAAAACTGTACTATTTACAAAATCTAATGGTTCATTATTCAATACTATGTTATGTGAAGTAGACCTTACATTTGGTAGTGCAAATTTAATACATTTAGTTTTTTTGGCGTTTAGGTCTAGATTGTTAACAGTAAACCATGCATGAATCTGTCCAAGTGCATCATTGACTTCGTTATAATTTTGTGATTTCCTACTTACATTGAATATTAATGAAGTATCATCAGCAAATAACACAATCTTTGACAGATTCTTCACCACAGAAGGAAGGTCATTAATATAAATAAGGAATAAAAATGGCCCTAATATGGACCCTTGAGGTACGCCAATTTTGACAACAGATCCCAGTGATTTCGTCCTGTTTACTTGTACCTTTTGAATCCTGTTTTCCAAATATGACCTAAGTAGTTTAAGTGAATTATTCTTAACACCGTAATGTTCAAGTTTTAGCAAAAATGTGCTATGATCTACGCAATCAAATGCTTTGGATAGATCCCAGAAGATACCAATAGCATCTTCAGATTTTTCCCACGCGCAAAAGATGTATTTTAAAAGTGCAGTCCTGGCATCCGTTGTACTGCGCCCTTTCGTGAAACCAAATTGATGGGCATGTAGTAAGTTATTTCTATTGAAGTGTTTTGATTGAGTATGACCTTCTCAAAAATTTTACTAAGTACAGGTAAGACTGATATTGGTCTAAAATTACTGGGATCCTTCTATTCACCAGCTTTGAATAATGGAACTACTTTACTTTTTTTCATTAAGTCAGGAAATGTACCATGATCGACACAATCATTGAATATAACAGCTAAATATGGAGATATAGTATCAATGATCTCACTACAGATTTTTACTGACATTCCCCATAGGTCCTCAGTAGTTTTCATTTTAATACTTTTAAAGGCTTTAACAATTTCGTTAGGGGTGACATGATTGAACCCAAATTCAGTTTCGCAGGCGTCCACATTCTTTTGAAGTAAATCGCTAGCAAGTGAAGATTGTTGCTGTTGTTTTCAAAGGAATATTAGTCTATGAAAGTTGCTTGTTTTCATAATTAGAATCACTGAGCAAAACCAATGAAAATTTACGCTGTAGAAACGCAACGGTGTGCAATTTTAAAAGGCCGTTTGTACAATTTTTTTATATTTTTTTTTAGGTGTGTCGCTATACAGTGAAATTAAAGAGTTCTTAATCTCCTGGTCACAAAAATTACGTGTTTTAACAGTTTATCTCAAATGCTAGAGAGAGGGGCGCCACTACCAAATTTTTGTCCCGGGTCGAAAAAATCGAAGATCCATTGCTGCTCCTCCCACCTTTGAATGAAATACCTGCCCACATAGTGAAGATTCTGATTGAAACTGATAACACCTCTTTTTATATTGGTTAAAAAGCAGACTTGCATGATATAATCTTTTGATTTGCAACATTAATTAAACCTAGCTCAACTATTTTCTATACATTAGTAATGGTATCAAAATAGTTTAGTTAAAACCAAACGTACTTTACAAACAACAATAACATAGACGCCCATAATTCAGAGTTTCTACGTTAGGCTTCGCGAAAATTTTATACCACTAGCGGAAATTACATATTTTACAACAAAAATAAACAATACAGCTTCTAATACAACTGGTATTTCAATAAGATATACATTAATAAAAATTAAATCCTGGCTCTTGGCATTATCGTATGCAGAAACAGAAAAGGTTCTCGAGGTTGTGACATAAACCAGGTTTTTTCGGGTCAAACTCAGTTGTGTGCAGTTAAGCAAGTCGTAGTTTGTTGTATTTTATTATTATTATTATTTATCTTTATCTATATTATATACTCTTACATTTTTATTTATCTATATTATATACTACTAGCTGTTGCCCGCGGCTTCGCTCGCGTGGATTTCGTATTTAGGTTGTTACCGGTTTTCCAAAGCAATGAGATATTTTAGTCCAGGGAAAATATTATTTATCCCATCATTTCGGGGTAATTTTAAACTAAGGAAAAACAGGATTAACCCTGCGCAAATCAATGAGTATAATTCAAGATCCAGCTGAATTTTATATAATATACAGACGTTACTCATAAATTACTCGGAACAGAGGAACTTAGCAGCAGTATCCTAACAAATGTAAAGAGAGAGATAAGAAACACCTTTATGTCATATTTCAAAACAGAGCCAAATCGCAGAAGTAATTGAGAAAAACGGAAACGCTCTCCCTCTCTCTCCCTCTCCCCCTTCCTCTCCCTCTCCGCCCATACCTCTCCCCCTCCCTCTTCTCACTCTTCCACTGCCCCTCCCTATCCCCCTCCCTCTCCCTCTCTCTCACCCCCTCCCCCTCCCTCACTCCCTCCCTCTCCCCCTTCCCCTCCCTCTCCCCCTTCCCCTCCTTCTCCCTCTACCTGTACCTGTATCTCTCTATCTCTCTTCCTCTCTACGTCTCTACCTCTCTACCCCTCTACCTCTCTACCTCTCTACCTCTCTACCTTTCTACCTCTCTACCTCTCTACCTCTCTACCTCTCTACCTCTCTACCCCTCTACCCCTCTACCCCTCTACCCCTCTACCCCTCTACCCCTCTACCTCTCTACCTCTCTACCTCTCTACCCCTCTACCCCTCTACCCCTCTACCCCTCGACCCCTCTACCCCTCTACCCCTCTACCCCTCTACCCCTCTACCCCTCTACCCCTCTACCCCTCTATCCCTCTACCTCTCTACCTCTCTACCTCTCTACCTCTCTACCTCTCTACCTCTCTACCCCTCTACCCCTCTACCTCTCTACCTCTCTACCTCTCTACCTCTCTACCTCTCTACCTCTCTACCTCTCTACCTCTCTACCTCTCTACCTCTCTACCTCTCTACCTCTCTACCTCTCTACCTCTCTACCTCTCTACCTCTCTACCTCTCTACCTCTCTACCCCTCTACCCCTCTACCCCTCTACCCCTCTACCCCTCTACCCCTCTACCCCTCTACCTCTCTACCTCTCTACCTCTCTACCTCTCTACCCCTCTACCCCTCTACCCCTCTACCCCTCTACCCCTCTACCCCTCTACCCCTCTACCCCTCTACCCCTCTACCCCTCTATCCCTCTATCCCTCTACCTCTCTACCTCTCTACCTCTCTACCGCTCTACCACTCTACCTCTCTACCCCTCTACCTCTCTACCTGTCTACCTCTCTACCCCACTACCTCTCTACCTCTCTACCTCTCTCTCTACCTCTCTACCTCTCTTCATCTCTACCTCTCTATCTCTCTACCTCTCTTTTTTTCTACCTCTCTACCTCTCTACCTCTCTACCTCTACCTCTCCCTATCCCTGCCCCTATCCTTACCCCTAACGTTAATTTAACCGCTATCCCTAACATAGAAACGACACCCATTTTTATTTTAAGACATTTCAAACCTATCGCACCCCAACCCCATCCCCAGGGGATGATGGTATTTCACGTCCACCACGTTGGATTTCAAAGTAGTTGTAGCTTTCGTAATCAGCGACCCGATAAACCATACAAACGACACCCATATTGATTTTTAGACATTTCAAACCTATCGCACCCCAACTCCATCCCCGGAGGGATGATGGTATTTCACGTCCACCACGTTGGATTTCAAAATTCTTGTAGTTTTCTTAATTAGCGACCCGATAAACCATACAAACGACACCCATATTCACATTTCAACCCTATCGCACCCCAACCCCATCGCATCCCAACCCCATCCCAAGGGAATGAAGGTATTTAACGTCCACCACGTTGGATTTCAAAATTGTTGTAGTTTTCGTAATCAGCGACCCGATAAACCATACCAACGATACCCATATTGGTTTTTAGACTTTTTCACCCTATTTCCCTTTTTTAGGGGTTGAATTTGGGGTGGAATTTCAATAACAGTAATGAACGTTGCATAGAATTACATCATTAATGCCTGAATAATAAATTATGTGGATTTAACTTTATAAATAAAGAATTTTCAACTTCATCCCCCTTTTCACCCTTAAGGGTGTCGAATTTTCGAAAACCCTGAGACACGTAATTATTAATTTTTAGTCGTCAGCCTAAATACAAATTTTGAAGATCCTAACTTCAAAACTGACGGACTTTCATACAAACTTTCATCCCCTATTTTACCCCCTTGGGGGTGGAATTTTGTAAAACCCTTTCTTAGTGCACCCCTAGGCCTCATAAGGAATCTACGTGCCAAATTTGGAATCTCTAGACCCAGCGGTTTGGGCTGTGCGTTGATATGTCAGTCAGTCAGTCAGTCAGTCAGTCAGTCAGTCAGTCAGTCAGTCAGTCACCTTCTTCTTTTATATATATAGATATAGGTACATACTATAAATTTTATTTTGTAGTAATAAATATGGTTTTGTATTTAAATATTCCACTGCACAATTTTTTATTGTATTAGCATTGAAGAATTGCTGAACAAACTTGAGCGCCTACAAAATCTGGCTATTCGTTTCATCTTTGGTCTTCGCAAATATGATCATGTCTCCGAATTTCGCGCTCAATCAAAGTGGCTTCCTATCCGACTTCGTCGTAATGTGCACATCCTTTCTGTCCTGTATAAGATCTTGAATGACCCTGCCACTCCTGACTATCTTCGCTCCCGCTTCCAACTTTTACCTCCTGATCCGCGTTCTAGGCGCGACTGCATCACTGCGATGTTGGAGTGTCCTAGAGCGAACACCAAATTCTTTTTTAACTCCTTTTCTTCCCAAGCTGTGCGACTATGGAACAAACTTCCAAAGGCTATACAAAGCAGTCCATCAATAACATCGTTTAAGATGCTATTAAGAGAGCACTACTTATCGCAATCATCTTGAGTAATGTATTTATTTTATGTATTATTATGTATCATTATATAGTATGTCTATGTATTATTTTTATGTATTTTATAAGTAAGTTTATAAATTTTATATATTCCTTAATATTAATACTGTTATTAGGAATATAAGTATATTCGTGTGTAGTTTAAGTAGGTTTATCCCTATTTTATATTACACTGTATTTTGAAATTAATTTTAATTTAAAAATGTATTTTAAAATTTCTTATCACGAATATTAATGCACATTCCTGTGCCCGCTTTAATGACACTCTTCCACACCTAATAGGTTGGCTGGAAGAGATCTCTTAAAGAGATAAGCTCGCCTTTGTAAACAATTTTCATTTAAAAACTGTATTTTATTTGTGTGCAATAAAGATTAATTTTAAAATACGTTAGTCTAAGTGATCTGTTAAGTGTTTTTCGATTTTGTAGCCTGGCTAAAACGATCTCCACGATACAGGCTTGCCTAGTGTGGAGTTCATTTGTAAATCTACTTTTGTAAATTTTGAACTTTTAAAAATAAAGATATTTGTATTTGTAATATATTTACAATGTTTTCGACGACGCGTCCTTGTCAGTTTTTACCGCGGAATAAATAAATAGTGACAGCTTTTTAGCAAATCCTTAGAACTGTGCAATAGAGAATCGATTGTGATTTAAGCGACAAAAACGAATTCGTTCTGTACAAAGTACGCCGGGACGCAATGACATCTTCCGTCATGAAAAAGTCAGGTCGAAATGATGAACGACATTTTGTTCTTTGTAAAGGAACTTGGAACGCAGGAGGTTACACGTCAATACTTTGATGAATACACAAAAGCCATGAATCAAAGAATTGAATTGAATATATTTGACAACTGCCTCTTGCCAGCTGACGTTCTGAAATCGTTAAATAAAAGCTTCAGCATCCTTATTTACTCAGAGTAAAAAACTATAGAGTCCGCCATATGCATATTCTGTATGAGCTAGTGAAGCGTGAAGCGTCTCACTGTCGCCCATGCTAGTCGGTCAAAAAAACTCAGTTAAGTTTTATAAAAATCAAGATATCTTTAAAAACTGAATGTTTTAGTATGAACTTTGTTTGCGAAAGTGAAAATATATCGTTTTTTACTTGTGAATTGATCATTAATACTAAGAACGGAAGCGTGAATAATCCGTAATAGCCATTTTATGCGTGATTTTTAACACCGTTTTTTTCCTGAATGGAAAGTGTTTTCACTAGAAAAACTGTGTTAGTAGCATTTATTAGTCCCATGTCACATATTTCTCAGAGAGAAAGATAAAAATTTTACGTTTTTTGGATTTGAAAAAAATTCAATACATTTTAGTATGGAGGTCCCTCGCAAGAAAGTGCTACGCTTATGGCTCCCTCCTTAGCAGCAATAGCTGCTACTAAAACCTCCTTGCTTATTTACGTCAATGTTTTTTCTAAGCGCATCTTACGTTCCGATTCACATTTCCAATATTTGTTTGAAAAATATAAAACTGTCATTTTAGCAAGTAAAATATTGAAATGAAATTCTATATTGAAAATTATTTATTAAACGAATTTTTAAATATGGAAAGGAACACGAATCAATCTTCTAAGTAGTCTGGGACTTTTTGGCGGGAACTCGACATGGGCGTTTGCCTGCTTGATTGAAATTTTGTTTTTTTGTGCATTTAGTGATTTACTGGTGTTATGTAGTAAATTTACTACGGAGTGCGCAGCTGATGAAGATTTCAAGTGATCTCGTGTTTAAGCCCCGTTTGTGTTGTCCCAAAAAGTCACAAATATTTTCCTTCGTAAAGTTCCCTATCGCTTTACGAGGGGAGCTAAAAGAAAGATTAAAGACATCAGAAATGGCTGTATGGGCTTTGTACTCCTTGCCTTTCCGAAAGGAAAAATGAAACAAAAAAAAAAACTTTAGTAGTCTGTGCAAGCAAAACTGTATCTCCTAAGTAGTCTGTGGCAAAACTTACTAATCTGGGAGGGGACTTTTTGGCGGGAACTCGACATGGGCGGTTGCCTGCTTAATTGAAATTTTGTTTTTTTGTGCATTTAGTGATTTAGTGGATAATAAAGATAGTGTGTTATGCAGTAAATTTACTACGGAGTGCGCAGCTGATGAAGATTTCAAGTGATCTCGTGTTTAAGCCCCGTTTGTGTTGTCCCAAAAAGTCACGAACGTTTTCCTTCTATAAAGTTCACTATCGCTTTACGAGGGGAGCAAAAAGAAATATTAAACACATCAGACATGGCTGTATGGGCTTTGTACTCTTTGCCATTCCGAAAGGAAGAATGAAACCAAAAAAAAATAAAAAACTAATCTGGGAGTCTGTGTAACGAATGCTGTTTGAAACATACCTACTAATATTTGCTAATGAATTTGCTATAATAAATAAAATGTTTGTTTCAGAAGGAATAAATAATGGAAAACTCCAATCAATAATCATAGAGGAATTGAAGAAAGCTGGTGTGAAACATCGTCTTAAGAAAATTATTTTGAAAAATGTTAAAGTACGTACCTACTCGCTAAACAATTCGCTGCTTTTGTGAATAACAATTAATATTTTCCATTTTATTTGATTCAGGATCACAAAGCAGTGTTTGGAGCCCCCCTTGCTAAAGTCCCATCCACCAGTGTCATCTGTTGCGGTGGTAATTTGAGTGTTCCTACAGTCGTCAGTGAAATGTCTTCAGTGCTTAGAAGCAATGCACATGTCGAGGGCCTATTTCGCAAGGCTGGCTCACAGAGTCGACAGAAGGACATTGAAGTAAGTTCTGATCATAAATTGTGTTTTATTGAAATTATTATCCTTTTCAACGTTACAAGTCCCATTTTCAGAGATTATTGGATGCTGGAGGGTGTGTATCAGATGGTCACCACCCTATAGATGTTGCAAGCATACTAAAGCTATACCTACGATGTTTACCGGAGCCTCTGATCAGTGCTGAAGTCCAGGACCTGCTGCTCCGATGTAGAATAACTGCTGGAGATACCTTGAAGCTTTTATTACAGACATTGCTACTACTGCCAGTATTACATGTTCATCTGTTACACTATATCATGGAGGTAATTTTTCTAGATGCTGGTCAAATTGAATTACTTTAATTATCTCCTATGTATGTCAATATAAATCTATCCCAGGGTTGCCAGATCTTAGCCAACTCAATTCGCCAAATTTTTACTACCGAGTAGCCTAAATCGCCTAAATTATTTTTTCTGTCAAATAACCTGATTCGCCCAATATTTTGAACCAAGTAGCCTAAATGTAGCCTAAATAAAGATAAAATCTTGAAAAATAAATCAATTGAATCCTCTAAAACAAAATAATTCAAGCTTTTTCATAGGGCATGATAATAATACACTACCCAAGTTTTGTACTAGCTATCATATCTTTTTGACACATAAAATATGGCAAAACAATAACATCAAGTGACTTCTCTACTGTTAATTTTAAAGTAATCCTTTTATTATGATTACAGCCTTGTTTTTCAAGCTTTTTAGGGTTCTGTACCTCAAAAGAAAAAAACGGAAGCCTTATAGGATCACTTTGTTGTCCGTCTGTCTGTCTGTCAAGACCCTTTATCTCACGAACGGGTAAAAGTATCAGGTTGAAATTAATACCATATATTAGGATCTATGAACCACACAAGAACTGAAAATTTCAATTTTTTACAATGACGCAATTAAAAGATATGGCATTTTATGTCCTCATCTCCATACATTTATTAAAAAATGCAAAACCTACAGGGTACTTCCCGTTGAACTAAAATTATGAAATTTGGCAAGAAGCTAGGTCTCACAGTACAAATAATGGAAAAAGTCTGAAATCATTAAATATTACAACTTTTCTCACAACTAATGGTAACCAATTGTGGTGAGCTCCCGTTTCAAGAACATTCATATAAGAGAGGGGTCAAGTTCGATGGTCGCTGAGGCGATTTTTGTTTTAGTTCTATTTAAATACGGGAACACTTATAAACTTGAAAATTGGTATGTTTATAGTGCATAAGCTTTAAAATAACAACGAATAATAAAATTTGGTCAAGTGCGTGTCGGACTCAAAAAATCTAGCACATTAACTTACTGAAATTTCAACTAATACAATTATGTTTATGTGGTGGTACGGAACCCTCAGTGCGCGAGTCCGACTCGCACTTGGCTGTTTTTTTTTATTTTATTTACATATTTTCCTTAATTCTATATTTATGTATGTATCTTACTTCGTTCGTCTTCTGACGAAGGCCTCCTCTAGAGCCCGCCTCACCTCTCTGTCCTTAGCAACTCTCCGCCACAATGGCCCTGCTACTTCCTTTATTTCATCTTCCCATCGTTTGTTTTGTCTGCCTATTTTCCTCTTCCCATTCCTAGGATAGAAGTAATCCTAAGGTAGCCTAAATCTCCCGATCGGTTTTTCCTTGGTAGCCTAAATGGCTACTGGTAGCCGATCAGATTTTTTTGTCACCATGAGACCCCTTGAGGTAGCCTAAGTGGCGACATTTCGCCTAATCTGGCACCACTGATCTGTCGTGCTGTTGGGTTAAATTAAAAAAAACTATGTGGGAGACGAAAATGGAGATGGGCTGGACATGTTATTCGGTTGAAAGACAAGAGATGGACAGGAGCTGTAACGGACTGGTATCCTAGGGATGGGAAGAGGAAAGTGGGCAGACAAAGCAAACGATGGGAAGATGAAATAAAGGAAGTAGCAGGGCCATTGTGGCGGAGAGTTGCTAGGGACAGACAGGAGTGGCGGGCTATGGAGGAGGCCTTCGTCAGAAGACGAACCAAGCAATAAAGATACATAAATATAGAACTATAGAAAATATGTAAATAAGTAAAGAAAAAGCTTGGAAAACAAGGCTGTAATAATAAATAAATAAATGTGGGACGTACCAATGTACCATTATAATATTTTACTTTATTCTTGATAATTTAATTTATTACTTGAGTTAAATTTTTCTTGTCAATCTTATGTTATTCTGAGTGTGTTGTTCAACTAAACAAAGTACTAATAATAATCAACATTTCAGTTACTCAACTTCATAGCATCAAAGCACAAAGATAACTTGATGGACACTTCCAACCTGGCCATAGTGATGGCTCCGAGCATCATGCCTTTACATGCAGCCTCTTCGGGTGAACAACTGGAGGACCATATTGCACTTGTTAAGGTGTGGTTACCAACTGTATAGCAAGGTATATAGGTTGTATAACAGTATGATGAACCTTCGAAGGGATGATTTTCCATCATATTTATTTTGTAATCATGGGTGATCATAAAATTTGTTTATTTTTAATCACAATTCAAATATTTTCTCTTTGTTTGCATCCCCAGCTGATCTGATAGATGTCATTAAGTTTTGACTAGAAGTTCTGCATGTGAAAGTTTCCACATGCTGAACTTCTAGTCCATAGTATGTTCTGTTCTAGTTCGTAATATGTTTTAAATTTTAAACCCTGAAAAAACTGCAAAATATCAATTTTATACTTTTAGTTGGTTTTCAGATAGGAAATTGTAGTCTTGAAAACCAACTAAAAGTACCAAATTGTTATTTTGCAGTATTTTCAGGGATTAAAATTTGTTATTTTTAAATTTCCCGCGGTTTTGTATGGACAGCTTTCGTTGGCCAGACTCTAATAGTTGTCCTAGCTAAGCACTTCCTTGACTTGCTATTCCATTTCTTCCTAGATGTTCATTGAAAACTCAAAGCACATAGGGCTCCTCACAGAAGACCTAATGAGCCAACTGGATGATTATTCCGATGTCGGCGAAAGCGCTGCCAAAAGCCGCGCAAAGAAACGCCGAAGCAGATCTGTCAATCGTGAGTTAATTATTTTTACATCTCTCATATTCGGTAAGTAGGTCCTTATTACCCCCAAATGGGGCTTGTAGGTGACCAATTAGCGCTCTAGGGTAATAATGTAGCTAGAAAAGCCCTAGGGCGGTAAGTAATTGTAACGCCCCCGCCCGGCAGCACCTCCACCTCCACGCGCGGCTCCGCCTTGATGGCCGCCTCCAGCAGCGGGGCGGCGGGCGTTTTAATTACTTACCGCCCTAGGGCTTTTCTAGCTACATTATTACCCTATAGCGCTAATTGGTCACATACAATTTGGTGGTAATAAGGACCTACTTACCTCACAATCGAGATGTAAAGCAGAGTAGTTCGGGTGTAAGCATCAATTGCACCCTCGAACTATAGGCGCCCTCGAACTAAATATCTCGGGCTGCAATTGATGCCTTACAGCCCTTGGCTACTTATCTACTATTAAGGGCTAGCCGCCGTCCAGTGGCGCCCCCGTCAGCTTGAAATTGGGAAAGCAAAATAATATTACTCGCTGTATAGAAAAAAATCGAAAATGAAGTAAAAAGGGTATCTACTCTGGTCATTAAGAATGGACCCCTAGCAAAATTTTTGTATGTTAGAACAATATACAATTTTTCTAGGGAAACATGGGTCGAATACTTTAGAGATTTTTTTCTTCCTACAGTATAAAAAGGAATTTTATGAGCTGGCCATTTACATCGTTTTTCGACCCATGCTTCTATGAGAAAGTTGTTCAGATCAATGTTCAGAGTAATATATTAAAATGACCAGTAGTGGTCCAAAAAGAACTGATAGTTCACTTATGGACACAAGAAGTGTGAAAAATGGCCACTTTTAAACATTTTTATATGTTTTACTGAGTAGGTAGGTTTTAAATAGCTAAGGTAACTTCAATTTGTCTGGCGGGATTTTCGATAAATTATGTACGTACTCAGGGAAAAATATTTATCACTGATGATAACACCATTGGTCCCCAGGTAAGTACATCCAACAGCACGTCAGTAAAAACACTTTGAATTTTATGGCATAGTAATAGAGTTGCAAATGTTTCCATAACGAGCGGTTGTTCGTACCTATATAGAGGCAAAAGTGAAGCCTTTGTCTGTCAGTGGGATATCAATTTCTGATGTTGATCTCGACAACTTTATGTATTGCTTGTTTGTTATTTGTATTCGCAGGTATGTTGAGTGGGTTGCGAAAAATGGTATCTGGGAATGTTGATTCACCAGCAACAGCGTGCGAAAACGGGACTACACCACTTCTGAGCAAATCTGCTGCAAAGCGAAAGTTCGATAGTTACGATGGCCTATCTGCAAAAACAAAGTATGTTGCTAAAGATATGGTAAAAAGGAAATTTTCATGCAATATAGTAGGCTCAACTCCTATTTTTACTTTCGAGCGGAGCGAGAAAGGTATTGTATTCGTGATTTTTTTTTTTAATTTTCTCAAAAATGTGTTCTCTATCACTTATACATCATAAAAAACAAGTCTCCCAAAAATATCCGTCCGTCGGTCGGTCAGTCGGTCCGTCGGCCGGTCGGTCCGTCGGTCGGTCTGTCCGTCACGCTTTAGCCTAGCGGCTAAACGAATGGTTCGATTGACACCATATTTTGAATTTAGGAGTTTTATGCAAATCCATCGAAGGGTTCTAAGTGGTTTCTTGCTGGCTCTCATTTTGATACAACAAAATTAAAAATTGAAATTTTCTCAAAAACGGCTCATAGAATCTTGATGAAACTTTGCATGACCAAGCATCTCCATGTAAGATGTCTTGCGCCAGTATCAATTGATCTGTGTAATTTCATATAAGGGGTCTTCCCCGTGTTCCTGTACCACCAAATCGTAAATATGTGATTTACCCAAAATTGGTTCCATTGATTTTATTAAAATTTTCTGTAATATTAATCCTGGATTGGTTGTCTACCTGTCTGGATATTCTTTATGATTTTTAGGGTTCCGTACCTCAAAAGAAAAAACGGAACCCTGATAGGATCACTTTGTTGTCCGTCTGTCTGTCTGTCAAGACACTTTATCTCACGAACGGGTAAAGTTATCAGGTTGAAATTAATACCATATATTAGGATCCACGAACCACACAAGATCTGAAAATTTCAATTTTTTACAACGACGCAATCAAAAGATATGGCATTTTATGTCCTCATCTCCATACATTTATTCAAAAATGCAAAACCCACAGGGTACTTCCCGTTGACCTAAAATTATGAAATTTGGCAAGAAGCTAGGTCTCACAGTACAAATAATGGGAAAAGTCTGAAATCATTAAATATTACAACTTTTCTCACAACTAATGATAACCAATTGTGGTGAGCTCCCGTTTCAAGAACATTCATATAAGAGAGGGGTCAAGTTGGATGGTCGCTGAGGCGATTTTTGTTTTAGTTCTATTTAAAAAAGTGAACACTTACAAACTTAAAAATTGGTATGTTTATAGTGCATAAGCTATAAAATAACAACGAATAATAAAATTTGGTCAAGTGCGTGTCGGACTCAAAAAATCTAGCACATTAACTTACTGAAATTTCAACTAATACAATTATGTTTATGTGGTGGTACGGAACCCTCAGTGCGCGAGTCCGACTCGCACTTGGCCGGTTTTTTAAAATAAAATGTAGTACACAGGGTGTACCAAAAACTGAAAGGGCTTGCTCAGTGACTAAACTAAATAAATGGTACAGCAGCACTGCACTTACTTTCTCGCAATACTCAAGGAAAAACTATCAACCGCAAACCTAAATTTGTAATGCCATACACATAGTATGGAAATACAAACTTTTATTTACGTTTTTCCAAAAAAATGTTCGAATGAAATATACAGATCAATTCAGAATTCAAATTACAAAACATTAAAACAAACAAACCTCAAACGATTTCGAGTAAATCACATGTGTAACTATTGGAAGAACTGGAACACCCTTTATATGAATTTTCACAGATCAATGGATAGTACCGTAGGATACTTGCATGGAGATTTTTTAAATTTCCCAACACATGTTCCTTATGGATAATTGTTCAATTTAGTCTACTGAGCAAGCCCTTTCAGTTTTTGGTACATCCTGTGTACTAAATTTTATTAAAAAAATCATAAATAATATCCAGTCAGGTAGACAACCAATCCAGGATTAATATTATAGAAAATTTTAATTCAATGGAACCAATTTTGGGTAAATCACATATTTACGATTTGGTGGTACAGGAACACCCCTTATATGAAATTACACAGATCATTTGATACTGGCGCAAGATATCTTACATGGAGATGCTTGGTCATGCAAAGTTTCATCAAGATTCTATGAACCGTTTTTGAGAAAATTACAATTTATCATTTTCGTTGTATGACAGCTACCCTCAAAAGAAGAGCCAGCCAGAAACCACTTAGAACCCTTCGATGGATTTGCTTAAAACTCCTAAATTACAAATATGGTGTCAATCGGACCATTTGTTTAGCCGCTAGGCCAAAGCGTGACGGACAGACCGACCGACCGACCGACCGACGGACGGACATTTTTGGGAGACTTGTTTTTTATAATGTATAAGTGATATAGAACACATTTTTGAGAAAATTAGAAAAACTTTTTTTTTCACGAATACAATACCTTCTCGCTCCGCTCGAAAGTAAAATAAAAAGCAAGAAGGTGGTGCTTCCCCAGACGGAGTTTGCACAAAAGCCCTACCACCTTCAGATTTTTGTATTATAAACTGTTTCCCAATCCAATATTGTGGCTCTAATCGCATTTTAGACGCATAACACAACATATGCAAAACACCAACCCGACAAGCTAAGATAAGCTAACATATTTGTAAGTGTGCTTTCTTTTTATTAACAAATGGGCCATTGTGTTGTCTAAATAAATGAATAATAGGTCTTTACGAGTACCTATGAAATTGCCGAAATTTTCTTACAGATTATTTCAAAAATTGTTAGTCTTAAATGTCGTCCGATTTCATCATTAGATTTGTTATACTTTTTTACAGATAATATTTTTTCGAAAATTAAATTTAAGCTTCTGTTAGCTTAATCTCTTCCCAATCATGCTTAAAAAAAAGTTAAAAGTTGGATAATTCATTTAAAAAAAAATTCAAAAATGTTAGTACTGAAAATTGAGTTTAGGTACCTAAAATTCACTATACAAAACGGCAATTTCATAGGTAAAGACCTATTATATTATTATTACTAGCTGTTACCCGCGGCTTCGCTCGCGTGGATTTCGTATTTAGGTTGTTACCGGTTTTCCGAAGCAATGAGATATTTTCCCGTCATTTCGGGGTAATTTTAAACTAAGGTAAACAGGACTAACCCTGCGCAAATCAATGAGTATAATTCAAGATCCAGCTGAATTTTATATAATATACAGACGTTACTCAGAACAGAGGAACTTAGCAGCAGTATCCTAACAAATGTAAAGAGAGAGATGAGAGACACCTTTATGTAATATTTCAAAACAGCCAATTCGCAGAAGTAATTGAGAAAAACTAAAACCCTCTCCCTCTCTCCCCTTCCTCTCCCCCTCCCTCTTTCTCTCCCCCTCCCCCTCCCCCTCCTTCCTCTCCCCCTACCCCTCCCTCACCCCCTCCCCTCCCTCCCTATCTCCCTCCCTCTCCCCCTTCCCCTCCTTCCCCCTCTCCCTCTACTTTACCTGTACCTGTACCTCTACGTCTCTACCTCTCTACCACTCTACCTCTCCCTCTCCCTATCCCTACCCCTTACGCCAATTTAACCGCTATCCCTAACATAGAAACGACACCCATATTAATTTTTAGACATTTCAAACCTATCGCACCCCAACCCCATCCCCAGGGGATGATGGTATTTCACGTCCAACACGTTGGATTTCAAAGTTGTTGTAGCTTTCATAATCAGCGACCCGATAAACCATACAAACGACACCCATATTGATTTTTAGACATTTCAAACCTATCGCATCCCTACTCCATCCCCAGGGGGATGATGGTATTTCACGTCCACCACGTTGAATTTCAAAATTGTTGTAGTTTTCGTAATCAGCGACCCGATAAACCATTTAAATGACACCCATATTCACATTTCAACCCTATCGCACCCCAACCCCATCCCAAGAGAATGATGGTATTTTACGTCCACCACGTTGGATTTCAAAATTGTTGTAGTTTTCGTAATCAGCGACCCGATAAACCATACAAACGATACCCATATAGACTTTTTCATCCCATTTCCCTTTTTTAGGGGTTGAATTTGTAGTCCTTGAGCCCGTGACAAAATCACTTACCTGTCATGAGAACATCTTAAGATGTATGGCAACAGATCGGCAAAGTGGTGCTGAGCAAGAATCAGTTACATTTGGCATCCGAAATTTGCCGGAAGTCCGAGAATTTCTTCCACTTCCGGTCAAAATTTGGGGGTGCAAGTTACGTGTCATGAGAACACTCTGAAACCCTCGGCAACATGTAGTCCTTCATTGACAGAGTAAAAAAATACAAGTCTGCCAGTTCCTAGTTTGCCGGAAGTACTTGGTAGACGGACTCAAAGGATGGCCACCACCCAGTAAACAGATCTAAGATTTTTACTATAAAATTTAATACGCATTAATAATCGTGCAAGTCTGCTACGGCTATGGTTTTTTAGTCACTAGTCATCGTAACTGAGTACTCCAAGGGTCTGATGATGACCAGCTATCAAGCAACTGGATCTGAGGGCCAACTACACCCTAAAGCTCCAGATTTTAACTAAAATGCATTGTAGGTGGCTGCCGTCCCTAGACTTGCTGGCTCGAGAGTCTGATGATGACCAGCTGTCAAGCAACTGGATCTAAGGACCAACTACACCCAAGAGCTCCAGATTTCAACTCAAATACTTTGTAGGTGGCTGCCATTCCTGGACCTGCTGGCTCGAGGGTCTGAAGATGACCAGCTATCAAGCAACTGGATCTGAGGGCCAACTACACCCAAGAGCTCCAGATTTGGAGTAAAATGCATTGTAGGTGGCTGCCATTCCAAGACTTGCTGGCTTGAGAGTCTGATGATGACCAGCTGTCAAGCAACTGGATCTAAGGATGAACTACACCCAAGAGCTCCAGATTTCGACTCAAATGCTTTGTAGGTGGCTGCCGTTTCTGGACATGCTGGCTCGAGGGTCTGATACTGACCAGCATCCAAGAAAATGGCTCTAAACGAACTTGTGGACTACTCAATTAAATTGTGAACTTAATTAAAATTATAACTAGAACTACTAAATCTAAATATATAAAATTGCTTGTCCTGACTGACTGATTCATCAATGCAGAGCCGTAACCGCTACAGCTACAGATCTGAATTTTTTTACACAGGTTTTTTGCACTTCAAAACACCCACTAAGAAAGGATTTTGGAAAATCGTCTTCCAAAGGGGTGAAATAAGGGATGAAAGTTTGTATGAAAGTCCTTTGTTTCTTGAGCTAGATTCACACAAATTTGAATTTAAGCTTTTGGTAAAAAATAAAGAAATAGGTGTTTAAGCATTTTTTTTAAATCAATTGGAATTATGTTGATCTATAAGTCTTTCATTTTTAGGGTTCCGTACCTCAAAATAAAAAACGGAACCCTTATAGGATCACTTTGTTGTCCGTCTGTCTGTCTGTCAAGACCCTTTTTCTCACGAACGAGAAGAGGTATCAGGTTGAAATTGATAACGAATATTAAGGTCCATAGACCACACAAAATCTGAAAATTTAAATTTTTTACAACACCGCAATCAAAAGATGTGGCTTTTTATGTCCTCATCTTCATACATTTATGCAAAACCTACAGGGTACTTCCCGTTGACCTAAAATTATGAAATTTGGCAAGAAGCTAGGTCTCACAGTACAAATAGAGGGAAAAGTCTAAAATCATTAAATATTAAAAAATTTCTCACAACTAATAGTAACCAATTAAGGTGAGCTCCCGTTTCAAGAACTTTTCTATAAAAGAGGGGTCAAGTCAGATGGTCGTGGAGTTTTGAAAATCAAAGAGCAAAAGCTTTTAGTATATCATATGGTAGATAGGTACGGAACCCTTAGGGCGCGAGTCCGACTCGCACTTGGCCGGTTTTTTAAAGATAGAATTATAGAAATTTGGGTCTGAGCTCTTGGTAAAGAATAAAAAAGTACGTGTTTTAGAATTCTTCAAAATTCATCCCCTAAGGGGGTGAAATAAGGGATGAAAGTTTGTATGAAAGTCCTTTGTTTCTTGAGTTAGATTCACACAAATTTGACTTTAAGCTTTTTGTAGAAAATAAAGAAACATGTGTTTAAGCATTTCTTAAAAACCACTCTTCAAGAGGGTAAAAAAGGGGATCATTTGATGATGAGCCATATTAAGGTTAAGAAAATTTTGACCGTTCGATTCCAATGGCTGGGCATATGAAGGTAAGCTAAGCTTGTTTATGATACCTAATTGTCAATAAAAATTAATATTTTTTGATAGCTGGTCATCATCAGACCCTCGGGCCAGCAGGTCCAGGAACGGCAGCCACCGACAAAGCATTTCAGTCGAAATCTGGAGCTCTTGGGTGTAGTTGGTCCTTAGATCCAGTTGCTTGACAGCTGGTCATCATCAGACCCTTGGAGTACTCAGTTACGATGACTAGTGACTAAAAAACCATAGCCGTAGCAGACTTGCACGATTATTAATGCGTATTTAATTTTATAGTAAAAATCTTAGATCTGTTTACTGGGTGGTGGCCATCCTTTGAGTCCGTCTACCAAGTACTTCCGGCAAACTAGGAACTGGCAGACTTGTATTTTTCTACTCTGTCAATGAAGGACTACATGTTGCCGAGGGTTTCAGAGTGTTCTCATGACACGTAACTTGCACCCCCAAATTTTGACCGGAAGTGGAAGAAATTCTCGGACTTCCGGCAAATTTCGGATGCCAAATGTAACTGATTCTTGCTCAGCACCACTTTGCCGATCTTTTGCCATACATCTTAAGATGTTCTCATGACAGGTAAGTGATTTTGTCACGGGCTCAAGGACTATTGGGGTGGAATTTCAATAACAGTGATGAACGTTGCATAGAATTACATCATTAATCCCTAAATAATAAATTATGTGGATTTTACTTTAAAAATAAAGAATTTTCAACTTCATCCCCCTTTTCACCCTTAAGGGTTACGAATTTTCAAAAACCCTGAGACACGTAAATATTAATTTTTAGTCGTCAGCCTAAATATAAATTTTGAAGATCCTAACTTCAAAAGTGACGGACTTTCATACAAACTTTCATCCCCTATTTTACCCCCTTAGGGGTGGAATTTTGTAAAACCCTTTCTTAGTGCACCCTAAAACCTCATAAAAAACCTACATGCCAAATTTGGAATTTCTAGACCCAGCGGTTTGGGCTGTGCGTTGATATGTCAGTCAGTGAGTCAGTCACCTTCTTCATTAACATTAAATGCGTTTTCCCGTGGGAATGAAGTGTTTTCCCGCGGTAAAAAGTAGCCTATGTGATATTCCAGGACCTAACCTATATGTGTGCCAAGTTTCATTAAAATCCATCCTTCTTTATTAACATTAAATGCGTTTTCCCGTGAGAATAAAGTGTTTTCCCGCGGTAAAAAGTAAGCTATGTGTTATTCCAGGACCTAACCTATATGTGTGCCAAGTTTCATTAAAATCCATTCAGTAGTTTTTACGTGAAAGAGGAACAAACATCCATACATACAAACTTTCGCGTTTATAATATTAGTAGGAAGGATAGGATAGGATTATTAAGACCCAGGTGGTGTTTTGCGTATGTAATCCGGCCACGTAAGGAAAAAAAACCGGCCAAGTGCGAGTCGGACTCGCGCACTGAGGGTTCCGTACCACCACATAAACATAATTGTATTAGTTGAAATTTCAGTTAGTTAATGTGCTAGATTTTTTGAGTCCGACACGCGCTTGACCAAATTTTATTATTTGTTGTTATTTTATAGATTATGTTCTATAAACATACCAGTTTTCAAGTTTGTAAGTGTTCCCGTTTTTAAAATAGAAGTAAAACAAAAATCGCCTCAGCGACCATCCAACTTGACCCCTCTCTTATATGAAAGTTCTTGAAACGGGAGCTCACCACAGTTGGTTACCATTAGTTGGGAGAAAAGTTGAAATATTTAATGATTTCAGACTTTTCCCATTATTTGTGCTGTGAGACCTAGCTTCTTGCCAAATTTCATAATTTTAGGTCAACGGGAAGTACCCTGTAGGTTTTTCATTTTTGAATAAATGTATGGAGATGAGGACATAAAATGCCATATCTTTTGATTGCGTCGTTATAAAAAATTGAAATTTTCAGATCTTGTGTGGTTCATGGATCCTAATATATGGTATTAGTTTCAACCTGATACATTTACCCGTTCGTGAGATAAAGGGTCTTGACAGACAGACAGACCGACAGACGGACAACAAAGTGATCCTATAAGGGTTCCGTTTTTTTCTTTTGAGGTACGGAACCCTAAAAAGGGGTTAACCTCGGAATTTGAGCTAACAGGCTATAAACTCGTGTAGGTACACCTTCAGTTTGGTGTTCTTAAAGTTGTCTCAATCTTAATATATAAAAGGATAAACTGGATGACTGACTGACTAATATATCAACGCACAGCCCAGACGGCTGGACCTAGAGACTTGAAATTTTTCATACAGTGTAGGCTAAGGAAGAATTTTTCGAAATTCATTCCATAAAGGGGGAAATAAGGGTTGAAAGTTTGTATGAAACTCCGTCAGTTTTAAATTTAGGATCTTTAAATTTTGTATTTAGGCTGACGAATAAAAATATTTTTTTACGTGTCTCAGGGTTTTTGAAAATTCTACACCCAGGGTTGTAATTCTGTGGAACGTACATCACTTTTTTGAAATTCCAACCCAAATTTAAACCCCATAAGAGGGAAATGGGGTAAAGAAGTCTAAAAACCAATATGGGTGTCGTTTGTATGGTTTATTGGGTCGCCGATTACGAAAACTACAACAATTTTGAAATCCAACGTGGTGGACGTGAAATACTATCATCCCCTGGGGATGGGGTTGGGATGCGATAGGGTTGAAATGTCTAAAAATCAATATGAGTGTCGTTTCTATGTTTATTTAAGGATAGGGATAGTGGTTAAGATGGTGTTAGGGGTAGGGGTAAGTAGGGGGAGGGGTAGAGAGAGAGTGAGGGGGAAGGAGAGCGACAGCGAGAGAGCTCGAACGGGAGAGCGAGAGTGGGAGCAGGGGAGCGGGAGAGGGAGCGGGCGAGGTAGCGGGAGGGAGAGACTGCACAATACTACACATTGTCTGAATCCACGCGGGCGAAGCCGCGGGTACAGCTAGTAGTCTCATAAAGTCTCGTGTCCGCGTCGTGAGTATTTAAGGTCAAATGTCACAAAAATCAGTTTTTAGCGATTATCTCGGTTTCCATAGCTCCAATGACGTTGACATCTGAATTGTAGAACATTAAATTTGCGACAAATTTTTCAATATTTTTTTTGTTTTTGAGATAAAATTACAATAAATTTACTGATTTAATTTTTACTTAAAACCTACTTTAGACAAATAAATTAATATAGATTTAAAATATACAAAAATTATTTCATCATTAGAGTTTATAATATAAAAAGTAGGTAAGAAGTTTTAGATTTGTGCAAAATGATAAAAAATACAAATTATTTAGTGTTAATAATATTTCATCAATTTACTAAGATTCACTGATGACCTTGCATTACAGTGAGTATGGCTGAGCGCTACGGGCTTTCCGCCCCCTATCTCAAAAACGGTTAAGCGTATAAAAAAAACAATCTTTAAAAATTTGTCGCAAATTTAATGTTCTACAATTCATACATAGATGTCAACGTAATTGGAGCTATGGAAACCGAGATAATCGCTAAAAACTGATTTTTGTAACATTTGACCGTGAATAACTTACGACGTGGACACGAGATTTTATGAGATTATTGAGAAAGAGTGTGGAATTTTGCGTAGTTGGTATTTCACGTATTTATTTTTAAAAATTCGCAAAACACCACAAATCCGCGAGTTGGTGTTTTGCGTTTGTGGTGTTATGCGTCTAAAGGCCCAAGATGTCTAATGAGTTTAATTTTCCAGGGGCTTGGAACGAAAGAGATTACGGCTCAGCCTCATGGCCAGTAGCACGCCAGTCGTTAATTCAGATCTCCGAGACAAGAATTCTGAGAGTAGTATGGGCAGTGAAGATCTGCTTACTTCTTCCGAACGTTTATTTAGCGCCCACGACACAATAGACCTTTCTCCTGTACAGAAACAATCAAACAAGGTTTATGTCAGAATCTCCAAGGTTGAATATGAAGAAATCAAGAGCAGACTTTCAGCTTTAGAAAGCAGACTATCCAGAGAGGTCACTGATGTTATACCACGAGTACAGCCCTTGCAGCAAGTACAAAACTTATACGAACAAACTTTAGAAGATGTCGCCATGTTCAACTGTCCAAACTCTGATCATTTAGCGCGGCGACTGGGCAAGGAATTGAAGATATGCCCAGAAGAACAGGGAAAAATTATTAGGTCACCGAGCGTACGGAAAATTGGTACCATAGGACGCATATCCAAAGAAAATGTGACTAAAATAGTTAGACACAATTCCTGGAGCGTATCATCGCTGTCCCAAGCTACACAGCATGGCGATAGGTTCTATCCATACATGGGGCTAAGTCGTCGCGAAAGAACTACTTCTGAGCCGCAACTGGTCAAAATGAAAGTGTACAACTCTGATTGGGACAGCTCAAAGACTGATACTTGTATGAATAACATCCCCCATAGCAGTGTAAAATACCAAGTCAGTCTCGCGCCAGATTACAACCTCGATAAGACTGTTGATAACACGAAACTGCAAACACGAAAGTCTCTGAACATCACAATAAACAACAACAGCTGGACAGGCACAGTATCAGAAAATTCAATGAATAATACACTTAGTTCAAGTGGAAAATCTGAAGGAAGAATTTACCAAAACTGTAGAAGTATAACGAAGAGTCCAAGCAGATCTCAGGCACAATCAAAGTGGCGCAGCGCTGCGTCCTTCTTAATGGAAGAGACTGAAGAACTAGATAACAACAGCCAATCAGGTCGTCCGTCAGTCAACAAACTTCGTCGTCAAAACGCAGGTGCAGTTCTCGCTACAGCAAAACTCTTTGAAACTAGCTCAGACAGATCTTCCGAACAGAATGATAAGCCAATTCACACCGGTTTCGCTAGACGTCCGAGAATCAATGCGCCGATACGAGCTAAATCGATGAAAAACGTGGCCCTTGTCAGACCACCCCTTGGCGCCGGCGTCAAGGGTCCCGCTGAGAACCAACAGAAATAGGGAAGCTCCATCTAGTGCGCCTTTGAGGCCATATCGCTACGTAACAAAAGATGATCTGGAGGCCTGGCGTACCTGTAAGAAAGCTGTGACGCCAGTGAAGAAGGTTGTTTCCCCGCAGAGCAGTGTGTTTGTGAGGACTCCGCAGTCGCCCGCTCTCAAAAAGCCTCTATGTGTTTCGAGAATTATACGCTCCCCAGCATCGTCCAATAACTTGCGCAAAGTAAATACTCCTATGAAAGCTGTACTTGATCTAATTACTTTGTTTTGGTAGCAGATTTTGTCTATACTTTAAATTTATAATTCCCAAGAGAACGTCTCAAAACATATCCAAAAATCCCTTTAGTTGCTGTAGTCCGGTTTATTTAAATCGCCGAACTGTTGCTACTATAAAGTGTAGCAAAAGTTCGGTTTAAATAATTTTCAGCACATTTGCTCATAAAACAGCTCTATTTGCACTGTGTTAAGGTCCATAATCACGCTTATTAAACACACGTGCTTTTTCATTATATTACCGCACGTGTTTTATTTTTGTTTTGTTTTTAAATCTCGGCAAGGAGCAAAGTGTTTTTATATTTATTATGTTAGTAACATTTTGATCAAATTAAGCTGTACTCGAGAAAATAAGATAAATGAATATTGGTTTTGTTATTATTTATATTAATTAACTAGTAAACAGTAAATTTATCATTTACGTAACAAGATATTAGATTTTTGATAATTTATTCATGATTATGGGAGTAGGCCGTTTGTGTAGTTTAGTCTGTGTTTATCGTTAGTCTAAGTCTGTGCCTCACAAATACCCGCTGAAAAAGAAATTATGCGCGCAGATATTTCTGGTGTTTACTATTGTAGTTATTTCTAAAAGTATCAACTTCTACAAAAAAGCTGTTCCTCAACCGTCTAAAATACTTATACACGAAATACAATTATGAAAGTTGTAAACATCAAAAGAAACCACGAACATATGCAGCCGAAAATTTTTCCGGTGGACGTGCGAAGGACATAAAGGTTAGCAAAGTTTAGTATTTTATGGCAACAAAATTAATGATTTCCAAAATATTTTTTTATACCCCAATACACTTCAGACAAAATGGATGAATGAACACCAAATTTGGGAATTGGTTAATTAGTTAGTTATAAAATAGTATTAGTTTAAAATGTATGAATGTACACATGATACTGAACAACTTTCCCCAAGGAACATAGGTCGAAATTTGAAAATCAAGTTTTGACCTCCCATAGACACTGCATCAGCTGATAGCGCATTTTGTATGGGAGGTCAAATTTGGTTTTTCGTATTTCGACCTATGTTCCTTGGGAAAAGTTGTTCAGTATCATGAGTACATGCATATCTTTTGCTATCAAGAACTAATTAAAAGTCACCCTATACATACAGATCTGAAATTTTGTACACAGGTTCTTTGCACGTCAAAACCACCCACTAAGAAAGGATTTTGGAAAATTCTTTCAAGGGGGTGAAATAAGGGATGAAAGTTTGTATGAAAGTCCTTTGTTTCTTGAGCTAGATTCACATAACTTTGAATTCAAGCTTTTGGTAAAAAATAAAGAAACACATGTTTGAGCATTTCTTAAAAACCACCCGTATGATGGTCTATAAGTCTTTCATTTTTAAGGTAGAATTATAGAAATTAGTTTTTGAGCTCTTGGTAAAAAATTAAAAAGTACGTGTTTTAGAATTTTTCAAAATTCATCCCCTAAGGGGGTGAAATAAGGGATGAAAGTTTGTATGAAAGTCCGTCAGTTTCGAAGTTAGGATCTTCAAAATTTGTATTTAAATTTGTAAGGAAAAATTTGTAAGGACTAAAAATAAAGTTTTGTGTGTCTCAGGGTTTTTGGAAATTCAACACGGTGTTGAAAAGGGGGTGAAAGTTGAAAATCCTTCATTTTCAAATTAAAATCCACTAAATTTATTATTTAGGCATCAAGGTTGTAATTCTATTACATCACTTTTATTGACATTCCACCCCAAATTCAACCCCTAAAAGATGGAAATGGGGTGAAAAAGTCTAAAAACCAATACGACTATCGTTTGTATGGTTTATCGGATATACGAAAACTACAACAATTTTGAAATGCGACGTGTGGACCTGAAATAATACCAGAGAGGGAGGGGGAGAGGAAGAGGGAAAGACTGCACACTGTCTGAATTTCACGCAGGCGAAGCCGCGGGCATAGCTAGTTTTACATATTTAGATTAAACCGTACTTTTGCTACACTTTATAGTAGCAACAGTACGGCGATTTAAATAAACCGGACTACTGCTACTAAAAAGTTGCATTAGAAAAATCACTAGGCTTTGAAAGTAAAATTAATAAAAATTAGCTTCGTTAATTAGTGATAATTTAATATTTATTATGGTTTATTAATTATGTATGCGAATCGATGTACAAAAACATTATGGTCATAATAATTATAATAATGAGAAAGGCTGACTATGTAATGTCTTCCGTCCATTTTAATAGTATGATTTTTTAAGGCCTTCTTAGTTATATTTTGCGCCGATTAGTTCGGCGTTTATAAATGTAAAGGTAATAGAAGTACTTAATAACTTGCCTACAGAATTTTTAGCACCCATAGTCAAAAATATAGCGTGAATATTATAGTAATTTATTGAACATATCTAAAGATAAAGTGTTACATTGACCTACTACAAATCCGTCCCTATTGTAAGTACAAAATACAAAAATCTTTATTAAAAAGTCCACATTTCTCTTATATATAAACTTAAATAACCACACTAGGCAGGGCCTGTGACGTGGCCATTATAACATATTAGTTTCACATAAGGACTTATTACCGGGATACTTAGTTCATGTGTTGTTCAAGTGTTTTTAAAGTTCTTGTAAATACTTAGGTAACTTATTCTATGAAAGGTACTAAATTAATTAATTGTTGAAAAAATATATATTAAGATTTAGATCAATTTAGATGGAAGATTATTAACAATTTAAGAACTTAATAAACCTCATGTAGTCGAACCAACTGGTTCGTGACACTTTTTGACCAAATCTTGAAAAAATCTGCATGTCCGTTAATTTTTTGTGCGAATTTGCAAGTTTGTAGAAAAAACAATTGTTATAATTTGGAACGAAATAAGCTCTCAAAGAGCTTTACACGAATATCAAGTAAATCCAGAAAGTATATCAAATAATAAATTTTCTTTCAATATTACCACCAGTTTTATTATCGTCCTTGCCATTATAATACTTATAACACAAATATTAATTAGATAGGTATAAATAAATATTAATGAAATGCTCATGTTTTGAACTTAAAATTTATAGATTTATTTTGGGACAAAATACTCATTTATTGATAATTAACTGTTAAATTTTGTTCGACTTGGTGTAATCAACATCTAAATATTCTTAATTTTATTTTAAATGTTAAAAGTGATGCCATAATATTTTAGTTTGATAATTAGAAAAATGTTATTAAGTTACCTACCTTCTGAATAAAAAATATAAGTAAATAGGGTAACGGTAGACGGGCAAGAAATACTTTACGTCGATGAGTACATTTACTTGGGCCAGCTAGTCTCTTTCAATAACCGGCAGGACAAACAAGTCGATCGTCGTGTTGAAAATGCATGGAAGAGCTACTGGTCCATGAAAGACTTAATGAAAGGAGACCTTCCTTCATCTCTAAAACGCAAACTCGTCGACATGTGTATATTGCCCGTCCTAACCTATGGTGCACAGGTCTAGGTGTCTACTCTCAAATTCCGATATATCGAAACGATACTACTCGAAACATGCAAATGCAAAACTTCGTCCCTTGACAATAGAGTAGAATATTGGTAGGATGAATTTTCAAACTGCATCCAACCAATATTCTACTCTATTGTCAAGTGACGAAGTTTTGCATTTGCATGTATCGAGTAGTATCGTGTCGATATATCGGACTTTGAGAGTAGACACCCTGGTCTTTGACTGCTTCTCAGAGGTCCAAACTGGCGGTTTGTCAACGGGCGATAGAGCGCAGTATTCTCGGAGTAAAAAGAACGGATAGAGTCCGAAATACCACTCTGCGCTCCAAGACCAAAATAGCTGATGTCACCGAGAAAACTGAAGTGGGAGTGGGCAGGTCACGTATGTAGAATGCATCCGGAGAGATGGGCTAGAATTACAACCCTATGGGTTCCCCTTGATGGCCGACGCTGTAGAGGAAGGCCTAAAAAACGGTGGCGCGACGACCTCGATGCCTTCATGAAGGGTTGGCAGGGCATGGCTCATGACCGTGACAATTGGAAAGAAAAAGGGGAGGCCTTTGCCCTGCAGTGGGACAAACCAGGCTAAATAAAAAAAAAATAGGTTTTTATTATTTATTTTATGTCTTATACCTTTTTTCTCGACTCAGTCTGGGATATCATCCATCCCATGAAACATCCATTACAGGACAGGGAGCTCCCTCCAGAACTCTAACAAAAAGGCTTGGTACTTTGAAGGGGATTTACCGTAGTCACTATGCTTGTAAGCGTCGCGGGTGGCGACCGCTGTTGTTGGTAACACAGCATCTTTCTGTGTATCGTACAATGCCTGTAAGATACACAGAAAGATGCTGCTGACCATCCTCCAGTTCTTAAACCCTTTAGCTGAGTCAGTAAGGGCATTCAATGTATGGGGACCAATTGTTAGGTAGACTAGTGTTAATAACGCCCGGGAGTATGGGGCTAAAACCAGGTGGGGGTAGGGGGAGGGGGTAAAGTTTTCCTTATCTGTGCGACTGTGGCTCGTCACTGCAAATTTATAGCTACTAGGGCAAGTTTGGTATCGTTTTCAGCTAAATAAAAGATGATAGATCGTTTTCTGTAACAAAAAAACCGGCCAAGTGCGAGTCGGACTCGCGCACCGACGGTTCCGTACCACCACATAATCATAATTGTATTAGTTGAAATTTCAGTAAGTTAATGTGCTAGATTTTTTGAGTCCGACACGCGCTTGACCAAATTTTAATATTTGTTGTTATTTTATAGCTTATGCACTATAAACATACCAATTTTCAAGTTTGTAAGTGTCTCCGTTTTTAAAATAGAACTAAAACAAAAATCGCCTCCACGACCATTCAACTTGATCCCTCACTTATATGAATGTTCTTGAAACGGGAGCTCACCTCAATTGGTTACCATTAGTTGTGAGAAAAGTTGTAATAAGTATTTAATGATTTCAGACTTTTCCCTTTATTTGTACTGTGAGACCTAGCTTCTTGCCAAATTTCATAAGTTTAGGTCAACGGGAAGTACCCTATAGGTTTTGCTTTAGTGCATAAATGTACGGAGCCCTAAAAAGAAGCATTTCCAAACTTCTTGGCTGCGTCCGGTCAGGGAACCTATGTTCCATGTAGCTGTTCGCAAGTTATTTGCGCTGCGTCTGGTTTCGTCGCTTACAGGGGACGCCTTAGAATTTTTCGCATCTGAACGTCGCTTGAGGAGTACGCCCTAATCTTCATACTCTTTATCTTGTGTTGTGCTTTCATACTAGGAGATTTGTTTGTTTTAGCGAAATTGTTTTTTACAGCCGGTTGCCACCTGACGCTAAAACTGTCCCCCTTTCCAGGGTGTGGGCGCCGCCGTTGACTCGTTAAGGGTTCTTCCGCCGCCATCCCTTCTAGGGTGCTCCAGCCTAAGCACTCAGCACTGTGTGCGACCTCTGCTCCAAATATGTCGAAGAAGCCCGCCTCAGGGGTTTGATAACGGAGTTACCTTCTCCGGCCTGTTGGTCCACGGGAGGTATTTTATTTCCCTCCTACTCGGCATATCTGCCGAGCGCTCCCCTATCTGCCACCTGGGGACGCGTTCTCTAGGATTGAGGCTCACACGAGAAAAATTTAGTGGTGTTCAAAACTTGACCCCAGTGGTACCTATTCAAAAATTGACCCCAGTGTTATTTTATCAAGTAGGTGGAGTGAAGATTATTAGCTCTTGAATGTATTTAATTGAAGTTACAGGGAATGTATTGGACATAGTAAAAAACTAGGTATTCGTAGAGTAAATATTTAATGTTGTTCGTTTAGTACAATAAACGTTTAAAAAACATTGGTGTTAAATTCCTAAATTACCTATTATAAAATAGTATTAGGCATGTAGCACACTTCGCCTTTGTGACAAAATAATGTTTGATCAATGTCTATTGAGGTCAGTCGGGACAAGTGTGTCGGGGCAAGTACATCAAGACGAACAAATTTTGAGGGTGAATTTTGAATAGGTGTAAGGATATTTGGAGCTGTATTTTTTTATTTCATTAAGTTTAACCTACTTGAAATCAATACACAAACGTACTTGCATAAAAATAATAAAATAAGCATAGGTAATTTATGCTATAAATATGAAAATGCATTGTTTATCCTGATTTTATATTTTTTAGGTAAGTACCTATATTGTGTATCGGTTTCAAGAAAATTAAACTTAACGAAAAAAAATAAAACTTTCGGCTACTCCAATTACCTTCAATATTGGTCGAATGTCTTCAAAGTAACCCTGTAGAAATCGTAACCCGGAAAAGCAGAAAACTCATTGAAAGTAGATGGTGCTAATAAAATAATCAGATAATTTGTTATGGTCAACCGATTACTTACCCTGCTAAGAAAAAAAAACATTTTCAATAAAACACACCGACGATCACGTCGAAATTAGGTACTTTTTTTAGCAAAATACTCGCTAGACCATAATAAATTTCCAGATATTTTTGTCAGCGCCAGGGGTTCGATTTATATAAAGAGATGGTCAGTGACTTTCTATTATTCATCCATGGTAAGTGCGACTAATGGCGAATATCTGCTGCTATAGTTAGAGTCGTCTACGACTGCAACCAACCACTAGAGCGCGTTTCACTAATGAATTCCATTTTCGTCATGTTGGCTGCCGTAAATTGGTATATGACGGGTATGAAACTATAATGTGAAACGTACTCTAAAAATGAATGTTTTATGACAGAAAGCGTAATATATTTGAATATTGGGGGCGATTCTAGCGTGGCCGCTAAATTTATGATTAAAATTTGACAAGTCTAAAAGTGGTGCTGTCTTTTTTTAGCCAATAGGCAGTAACAAAGATGGCAACATTTTTAGACTTGTCAAATTATAGCCTTAAATTTAGCGGCCACGCTAGAATCGCCCCCAATGGCCGTTGAAGCACTTTTTTTCAGTTTATTTTCCAAGACTTTAGTTTTACATGCACACTTAAAACTAGCTTACCTACTTGAAATCCCTTTATCGGGATTATAATATGCAGGAGCTTGAGTCGCTAATTTAAATTAATTACCTTATTACTTACCCTGTTAACACACTTTTCCAGAATTGAACGTAAAAAATCAGATCATCTAACTACCTATTACAATAATTGAATAACTTACAAACTAGATTCATATTAGTAAAATATAGAAATAATGACTTTTTGATACTGGGTGTGTAGAACTAGAACTAACGATTGTTGCCACTACAGACGAAATAATGTATGCACATTGTAATAATGTATGCACAGTGTAGTAATTTATACACGGTGTAATAATAAATACACGATGTAATCATGTATACACAGTGTAATCATGTATACACGATGTAATCATGTATAAACGGTGTAATCATGTATACACGGTGTAATTATGTAGGCACGGTGTAATGTATACACGGTGTAATAATGTATACGCGGTGTAATAATGTATACATGGTGTAGTCACGGTGCACAGTGTAATCATGTATACACGGTGTAATCATGTATATACGGTGTAATTGTGTATGCACGGTGTATACATTGTGTAATAATGTATACCCGACTGTTTTCCAAAAACTGAAAGGGCATGATCATTCAGCGAAACAGAACAATTTTCAAAGAATAAAACTTTCAGGAAATGAAAAAATAAATTGGCCTCTAAAAATTGTCCAATCAAGTTTACAATTTTGTATGGAGATGCAGAGTTGTTTCATATCCTAAAAAAATTATTCTTTTAAAGTTGTTAAATTTTCGTGACCCTTTCAGTTTACGGAATGCAGTCGGGTATACATTATTACACCGTGTATTCATTTTTACATAATTACACCGTGTATACATGATTACACCTTACGCAATATTGGAGCAACAGAGACGATAATCGCTCCGTCCTGCTTTCACGCATAGTCCGTTATAATCAAGCTTCTTAGCTACATTATTTCAAATATAAGATTTCAACAATCGCAAGTTTGTACCAAAATTCAGATCTCGCTCAGAAACATTGGCAATATTAACATTAATGAAAATACCCGTACTATATCGTGGCACTCGGTAAGGTAATTCGAAATAATATAGGTTAAGCACAAAAACATCTTATAAATTATAATACAAGGTTTACCAGGAAGGATACAGTGAGCATTGAAAGAAGCTGAGCATTTCAAGTGTCCGTATACTAAAAGTGACTCTAATAATCAATGGAACAAAACTTTCAAATTGTTGTAAGCACCTTTTGTTTCTTAGTGAAGTATATCTAGATCTCTGTTGACACCTGAAATGATTAGTTACTTCTAATACTGACTACATCAATCCCTGAAGGATGTGAATCTGCCTATGAAACTAAACAACTTTCAATAAGAAACGTGTTCAAAATAGGAGATTAAAAATTACGTCGCATCCATTCAAAGTCGCTATCAGCTGAAGCAGTTTTTGGAAATTGTAATAATTTTTTGTACTTCAAACCTAGTAAAATAGTTAAAGTTATTCAGTATAAACGGCGGATTCACATTTTCCTCTTTTTGTTGTATAGTTCTAATAAATTACCATAAATTACGTACGGGACGAAATTTTCTATAACAACGATTTTGAACTAGAATATCATTAAAATACAGATCTTTAAAGAATTAAAAATATTCAATCATTGAAAGCTTCAGATTTCGAGAGATTCGTTCGCCTGAGTCATCTGAAGTTACCAATAATTTATTTTTTTATATATACCTTCTAACTAATTCGTAATTGCTTTTTATCTTTTTTATCAAATCGACAATACCTAAATCTGGATCACTTTTCCAGCTTATCGGCTTTTACATTTTAATACTTGATGCTGTAGGTTGTTATTATTCATTTTTGGTAGCGGCTCTGAACTATGGAATTGTATGTGAATCGCTTCGTCTTCATTCACCGGAAGGGATCCATTGCAGTATTTCTGAATAATGGTCTCCAGAAGACTTTTAAGTAGTAGGGTGCTATTTGACAGTAGCACGGAGTGGGTGCTGGACGGTGGTGGAGGCGGGGGCGGGGGGAGGGGGCGGGGGTGTGACGGTGCCGCGCCCCCTGGAGGCCTGCGTAGGGCGCATGAAGCCCGCCGAGCGCGCGGTCGCCGGCTTGAGGGGCGCGGGCGGGCGGTTGGCGCCCACTGAGCTGCCGCTGGAAGAGGAGCGCGAGGCCGGCGTGCGCCCTCTGGCCGCTGGCTGCTTCGGGGGCGCGGCTCGCGCGGGGGCTGGCGCGGGGGCGCGTCGCACGGTCGCCACGGACGCGGAGCTGTGCAGAGAGCTGCGGGAGCTGCGCAAGGAAGCGCGTGAGGCGGACCGCTCCACACGCACGGCATTACGCTTCCCCGCCGCCGGCACCGGCGGGGTCCTAGACTCTCTCGGCTTGTTGGCGGCAGTCGGCTTGGCCGGCTTGAGCGCGGGCTCGTCACACTCCACGGTGCAGTTGGAGGACGCTCCTTGCGACGCGCTTTCCGAGTTCAGACTCTGCGTCTCTTCGAACCCCTCGTCGTTTAGCTCGTGCTCGCTCCTCACTTTAGCTATCCGCGGCGACGTCGTCCTCTCCCCGGCCCGAGCCGCCGGTCCCGACCCTCGCTCCGGCTTACTATTCGTCGATCTCCTATAAGCGTTTCTAGACCACACTCCGGTGGGCGTTTCAGTCGGGGACTTAAGTTCTCTAATAGCTTTCTGAACATCCTCCTGGTTGATGGACGTCTGCCGCCTCATCCGCGAGTAAGGGTGTTTAGTTTCTTTGGTTGGGGTTTTATCCGTACTTTGGCTTTTAAGTCTGTCCTGCCACCGTTTGAGCCTGTTTTCCTTGTCGTCGTTGACGCCTTCGTCGGCAGGCTTAGCGACTCTTGGTGGAGTCTCGACAGAATAGGAGGCTTGCACCTGTAGTTTGGAAGGGCGGACCACCTGGGTCTCTGCCACAAGCTCCGCAGGCGCAACGGGATTCTTTTCTTCTTCTGGAGAGCTGCTGGAATCGGTGGTTCTTTTGTACCGTCTGGTCCGTCGCGCCGCTGAAAACCGATCAAACTGTCCATCACCCAGTATCTCTTGACACAAGTCCTTCATTTCGCTGACAGCTTTATCATTGGTAGTGTGCTTCACTAAAGACGGCTGGAACTTCCTGCAGGGCTCTCGCTCGGGCGGAGGGTTGAACATCTTCCTCTGGACTGGTGGCGTCTCGATGTTATCCGAGTCTATCTCCACTCGATCGGTCTTCAATATTTTTTCGCTGGTATCCTTGAGATCGGGAAGTTTCCGTTTTTCCTCAGTGATGGATACCAGCGGTACTGGAATCTTTTCTATGTCTATCTGCTGTCGGGAGCGTTGCCTCCTCATCCGTCTCATCTCTTCGTTCTCTTCAGTCTTCCTCCACGGAACTCTGTTGTCTTTCGTTTGCGGTTGAACATCTGGGGAGCAAAGACTACCAGTCAGCTTTGTTTGTAAGGAGTTACTAAGAAGAGTGACACTGTAAAAGGTACAAGGGACAGTGTTTGTTCGCTAAATTCGGGAAAGTTGCATATTTTCATGAGTAGAATCACTGAGCTTCGGGAGCAAAACCAATGAAATTTTACTGTGGTAGGGTAGGTCCGTGTGGTGCCAGCAATAGTAGATTGTATCACAAGGCTGTAAAATAATATTTTTAAGGCGAGGGCGCTATTTTGAATCCAGAGCGAAGTGAAGGATTCTAGAGTAGAATCCTGATCGTAGCGAGGGATTCAATAGGTCGCCCAAGGTAAAAATAGTTTTGCAGCCGCGTAATACACTCTACTTTTCATCTCCCTCTATGAGAAAAGAATAAGAGGCTCATTGAGACACACACTGGTCATTCATTTTAAATTTAAAATACCATTAAGATATTATTACTTGATGAAACAATACTAAAAATCATATTAAGTATTATTTGTAACAACTGAAAATGTTATTGACATTTTTGTATCAATTAGGAACAGAACCTCTTTGGTTGGTAGTCTTGTTTACATTTAGAGCATATTTCTTTTTTATATCATAATAATTTTAATAGTACAACCGGCCAGTATCATTTTTCATACAATATTTTGGTTCGACCTATATGGTTGACCTAAAATATCCCTATGGTGGACCTTAATTCTAATTCTAATTTTAAATCCCATTTTTACCCGCTACGAAAGTCTCTTGGAGAAAACAGCTATTTTGTTCGCCTTTATTGACGAACCGTTCAGCGATTTTCGAATAGATGAGATGAGAGAATAGTACCAATCTATCTCTACTCGTTGGTGTCGAAAGAGGCGACTAAGAATTAATGAATCGGAGGATGGGCTGCAGCGTCTTTCTTTGAATACTGCGGTCCATGGTGCCCACCACAACGATTACAAGCGTGGTGACTATGATATTTCACGAGATGTTTTTTTTATGTGGCAAGTGAGCAAACGAGCAGGTGGGCCACCTGATGGAAAGTGGTCACCATGATGGTAGACGAACCTTCGACCGCCTCGATGGCTCTGACGACGTCGCTGTCAGGAAGCACCGCAGGGCGCCACTCGGAACGACCTTCGGGCAGCGTGTCTAGAGTTGTACTGCGTTCGCTCTCTGGAAAAACATTTTGAACGTCTAGTCGGGAACTTTTTTTTTATGTCACAAGTGGCCAAACGAGCAGGTGAGCCAAGTGGTCACCACCGCCTATGACACCTATTGTCTTATTAGTGAAATAAAAGCGCGTTACCCACCCTGAGAACTAAGATGGTATCTCTCATGTGCCGGTAATTTCACTGGCTCCTATACCCTTCAAACCGAAACACAGCAGTGCAAACATTGCTGCTTTACGGCAGAAAAAGGTAAGAGGGTGGTTCTTTCCCAGACGGACTTTGCACAAAAACCCTTCCACCAATGAACACTACATAGATACGAATGACAGCAGTATGACGGTAGGTACTATCAGTTAGTAGCTCTAATATTCCAAAGAAACAAGAAAAACATTGTACAAAGCCGACTCTTAAAGTAGGCCGTGCTGCAGTGGTTTCTTGCCGTTTCTTTTACGCGTGCCATGACACGATCCGAAACGGTAGCAGACTTTCTCTATTTGCATGTTATGAATGACATTCAATAAGTATTCTGTGAAGAATCTACATTGCATAAAGTAATCTGAATCTAGGACGAAGCTAGTAGCACAGATAAAACAATTGTAGCTGTATGAATAACATCTGTGATCCCGAGTTCATATAACCCGAATCTATTCAAGTCGCGAGTGAATAGGCTTTTTCTGGGAATAACTAGGAATAAACTTTTTTACCATTAAATTTATGGTGACTGGTGGCGAGGTGTGACATGTAAGTTACCAATAAAATGGGAGGTGAGATTGCAATGATTAGTGCGTGATCGAAACAGATCACGTGGTATTACCCTACGGATTTGAGTAGGCCAATGGCTCTTAGTGTTCAAGGCCATATTATACGACTATGTAATTGCATAGATTATTGCGAATTTTTTGTATGGCGGTGCTCTCAAGGTTAAACATTTTTAATAAACTTGTTCCGTTAAAGATTTTAATGATAAGAATAATAAAAAATATTGCAACCCTGTACACGTACCGGAATCGTTTTCCAAGGACCGCCTGTTAGCTTGCAGCCGTTTCGTTCGTTCGCGAAGTTCGGCGTCTCTTTTTTCCTCTTGGCTGTTCGCTAGGAGCCATGATTCGATCTTTTGCCGCCATTCTCTGTAAAATTTGTAGGTAAATAGTCTTGGCTTTCAAATCAAGGCAAAACCAAAGTCAATATTATTGAGCATAAGGGATGGTGCTTCCTAAATTACTGCAAATCGGGCAGAAATCATGGGGCTACGGGAAAACGCCCTATATTTATGAATTTTATTCGGGATTTTTTTTTGTTTTTCAACCTTCGTTAGAGTCTGACATCCGTGTGCCTACTTATTTAGTGAGGTCAAAAGCAACAACTTTTGTTTTAGACTTTTGAGAACATACAAAAAATAACAACTTTCCTTACAAATGTTGGTCACTTACGTTATTTTGTATAGAAAGTCGATATTTTTGTGCGTCCATCCCAAAAAAATAACCACGAACGTAAAAATAAGAAAAATAAGTTTACCAACTGGTACACTTATTTTCTGAAAATGCCTGGGTTATGGATATCATATGGTCATATGGTCACACTTACGTTGGGGAGAGCGGGGCTGGTTGTGCCGGGGGTAAGTTGTTCCGACGCAAATATCTCGAAAATAAAAAGCGATAGCTATAATTTCTTAATGCATCGCGAAAATCTAGCGGCCACGCCCATACGGCTGCCACTTTAGATGAGCCAACGACGCGGACCTGGCGGGTGTGTGGGTAGCGGTCGTCCAGCACCACGTTAGTAAATTTTTTCGTGTTTATACTTTTTGGGCTTTACTTGGCGTTTATGGTGCTATGTACTTGGGAGTTATATTGAAGTCATCGTAATTTATCCATTCGTGTTAATCTATGCAGTTTTAATGCTTTGTATCATTGATTTTTTTGAAAATGTGAAAGTTTTTCAATGTCTTCGAAACGGGGTAAAAAGTGCCTTTCATTTGGGGCTGGTTGTGCCGCGAATACCATACTAACCTTTACTATTTTTGATTATTTTATTTAACAGAATGAGAACCTATAAGCGTAAGGGGAGTACTTCCTAAGAATTTCTACAAAAGCTTGCTGATGCTGAGATTAAGGATGAATAAAAATTATCGATACAAATTACGCATTCCATTTTATTACTATTGTCGTAGGTTATAAAAGCAGATTTTTAATTATGTTCTCTTTATAACAAGTATTTACAAAGATATTTTTATTTTGTGTAAAAACCTACTTTGAAGTTAGAATATTTTTGTTTAGTTTTATTACGAACATTAGTTGATTTGACTAAAAGTTCTGTCATAAAATGTTTAAATATGTTTTAAGGAATAAAAAGGCTCGGTAGCTGTCTGTTTAATATTATTCAATTATTGGTTATTAAAATGTCGATATGTTTGATGGTTTCTGATTTCTAAATCAATTTCAAACTATTAAAATGATCAAATATAATGACCGGCACAACCAACCTCAGCCCCGGCACAACTTGCCCCCGAGAAAGGTCGGTTGTGCCTAGCCACCACTGCTTCTAAAAATCACTATTTCTAGAAAACTATTAAGAATGCCCAAAAACTCGATTCAAATATAAAAATTAGATTAAATTTAACGTCGAATAGTCTACAACTACCATTCTTAGCATTCATATTACTTGATTTATTTAAGGATTTGTCAAAATCGGCACTTTCAGCCCCGGTCTTCCCTAATAACCCCGTTTAATTTTTCACTCTAACGAGATATTTAATATCAAAAATTTACTTGAAAACTGTGAGTTCACAGCCCTCACAGCTGATCTATCAAGCGGGGTAAACACGCATGCGTGGAGCGCAGCGCAAATTGCAGAAAGATTGAAAAGAAAATGATACGTACTTCGGTTTGGCGGGTGTTTCTGCCTGCGCTGCGTTAGCGACGCCGGGGGAGGGGGAGGGGGCGGGGGAAGGGGAGGGGGAGGGCGGCGCGCGCGGGGAGGAGGGGCGCGCCCGCTCGCGGTCCGGGATCTCCAGTCGGGCTCGCACCGGCCCACGCCGGGACCACGACCGATCTGCAACAATAGCCCTTAATCAACCGTGTGCGGAAAGTAAGTCATTCCTCAACATTGGCTCGTGTTGTAACATAAAAGGCAAAACAACTCTGATGGATGTCAATGTGTCATGGTCATTATAATATAGTTTTTTTTTTCTCAAAGATCATAGACAAAATATAGAAAAACAAACTGATAGCGTTTTTTGTATGGGAAATTAATTTGAGAAAGTTAAATTTCTTTTTGTACAAAGTTAAATTTCGTGGGCATATTCACATCTTTCAGGGTTCCTCGAGGTTCCGAATAAGGAAGTACAAGTGTAGGGGAGGTACCCTAAAAATATCGAAGTAAACAAAATGTATATCCATACTAATTCGCCTCCATTCCTCGCTTTACTTAAAGTCGGGGTGAATTTCTTTTTTCTCTTTTACCCCATCGTCTGGAGTTTCGTTGGATAGGTCTTTCAAAAACAATGTGAGTCTGCAAACATCATTTTTAGATTTAGGGATCTGTTTGCGAAATATTTAGCTTATAAGCGCAATTTTAGTTGGAGTCAAATGTCCCCCCATTGCCATCTAAAGTTGTTATTGGAAGTGTGAAATTATTCACAGTAATAGCATATATATAATATGGTGAAATTAAAAGGAACACTATCAGAGGTAAGAAGGTTTCACAGGTTTATCAGCCGAAAGTAGTAGTTTAAGATACAAGTGCCGTAAGTAGGGTTATTACAAACGAGTTGACCCTTTGTAAACCCGAGACGAAGTCGAGGGTTTACCATCGGCACGAGTTTGTCATAACCCTTACGGCCGTGTATCTTACGACGTTTTTCAATACATTTGTGAGAAAACAGGTATAACTTGTTAAAGGAACATCAAATAAATTTTATTGCTAAGCAACTGATAAAATCAAGACCAAAATTAAAATCACAAGTACTAGTTGTTATAATTAAAAGTAAAATTTGAACAATTACTGAAGTTTTATTTTATTTTTCGTATAAAGTTATAATAATTTTATGATCAGAGTGTAAAACTCCTTGGTAGTATACTTTTTTTACTTACCGCACTAGTTCGGTAAGTAACTACTTACGAGCAATGTTTACGTCCTTGTATGTACGTTTTTCGAGCGAATGTATTGAAAAATAATAAAAATAGCAATCGGGCGCTAGGACCTCGCTGAGCATTAGGAGGTAAAAAGTTTATGTTATGAACGGAGTCTGGTACGTGGTTAATATAGTAAATGTAGTAACCCAGGCTGCCCCAGGCGAGGCGCTCGCGCAGGTCGTTGGCGGCGGGCGAGGAGTGGGAGTGGCGCAGGAACTCCAGCAAGCCGTCCTCGTCCTCGCGCTCGCCGGGAGACAAGCGGCTGCGTCTGCGCAGGCTGCCCGTCGGCGTCACGTCTACAAAATACCAATTGCTTGTTATTATCGTGGAATAGTAGATAACGCACCTAGAGACGAATAGTAAAGAACGCTATAGGAGGAAGGGATACTTTCATACTGCTGTCCCTAAAAAAATTAACTATTTAACTTTAGTAAAAACAGTTTTATTAACTAAAGTGGTCACGTGATCGACCCATTTGTATAGAAAATCTAAAAAAAATAAAGCAAATTTTTTTTTTCTTCGGGAATGTTGCTTATTGAGTATAATCCTGTGGCAGAATCACTGGCCTTGGAGAGCAAAACCAATGAAAAACGTTTACATATAAAATAAGCCGAAAGAAAAAATTACTCATCAAGGTTTCTTGTCTCCCCGAAAACAGTCATAATAATGATGAACGCATTTTGTGGGAAAGACGAAAAATTTCATGTCAAGCTAAAAATTATCTTCGGAAAAGTTGCTTGTTTTCTTGAATTGAGAACTACTGGGCTTAGGGAGCAAAACGATAAAAATCCCGTTGTATTAATTTTTTGCCATCGAGTCATACATATGATAACATTATGCTTCTTTCCCGTCCGGGGTGGGCGGAGACCACAGATCACACCTTTTTAGGGTTCCGATACCAAAATGGTAAAAAAAAGGAACCCTTATGGTGCCGCTCTGTCTGTCCGTCTGTCTGTCACACCTCTATATCTCAGCAACCACTTACGCTATCGAGCTGAAATTTGGAATAGTTTTAGAATATAGTTGCCCAACTTAATTGCACATGAAAATTTTTTGAAAAAAGTATGATTATTAATGTAAAGGGGGCCAAAATAGGGGGGGCCAAATTTCAAATTGTCGCTACTAGGTCGAGTGGGGTATCATATGAAAGGGCTTTACTTGTACATTTTAAAATATATTTTTGTATTTTTTTAAGTTTCTTAGTTTTCAAGTTATGATGAAAAATGTCAAAAAAAATACCATTCCCCCCCCCTTATCTCCGAAGTTTGAGTAAGGGAAAATCTGAATTAATTACAGTTGACAGAGGTTTATGTAAACTTTACAGCAATAATAAAACGATCTTTCTAAGTTGCACAGTTTTTCAGAAATCTGCAAAAAACCTTTACAAACAAATTTAGTTTTGCGGTCCTGAAAATGGACTTTATTGCTTCCAAAAATACTATAGGTATATCGGAACCCTCGGCGCGCGAGTCCGACTCGCACTTGACCGGTTTTTTTCTAATGGTACAAGTGAGCAAACGAGCAGGTGGGCCACCTGATAATAAGTGGTCACCACCGCCCATAACACCTACTGTCCTATTCATGGCATATTTTGACACTAATAAGACAGCTAAGCACGATGCTCACTTTGAGAACTATGATAATATATCTCATGTGCCAGTAATTTCGCTGGCTCCCTTGCCCTTCAAACCGAAACACAGCAGGGCAAACACTGCTGCTTCACGGCAGAAAGAAGCAAGGGGGCGGTACTTCCCCAGACGGACTTTCCACAAAAGCCCTACCACCTACTAACAAGGGGTAGGTACTTCCCCGATACTACGATATTGTCATAGGGGAGCCCCTGGAATTCACCATACGGAAGAAAAACATAAGAATTTACCAGGTGAGGGCGAAGGGTCGTGAGGTCTCCTCAGTGACCGCCGGCCAAGTCCGTTCTTGATGTCCAGCAGGAGGGATTCCATCAGAGACTCGCATTCCGACACCGGAGTGCTGCACACGCTTCCTCCTGCGCCTACAATATACAAAATCACTGAATGACTCGTGAGGGTTACACATAATTATATACAACACGGATCAACTCACGTTTAATATTGAAGGCATGAGGCCGACAAGTTTCGACCCTGTACGAGTATCTTCTTCAGGGAGGCCCGCCCATACCGTCAATATTAAACGTGAGTTGATCCGTGTTGTATATAATATACAAAATCTATATTCATACAAATCAATAGGGAGCTTTCTTCGATAGTTTAATGAAATAACATTTATTTTTATTTGTTCGAATCGTAAATAATTATATATTTGTACATATGGTCCTAAACAAATAGTAAAAATAATCTAAGACCATGTAACTGAACAACTTACCTTAAGAAACATAGGTCGACATACAAAAAAAAAATCATCTCCCATACAAAATGCGCAATCAGCTGGTGCAGTTTCTATAGGAAGTCAAAATGTTATCGTATTTCGACCTATGTTCCTTAGGGAAAGTTGTTCAGTTTCATGGTCTCAATGCAAAGTTTCAATTATTGTAGTGTTTACCCTAACACCATGTATTCCGGAATAAAAAAAAATCTAAAAAAACTTTTTTATTTTGTACTTCTCGCCGCCAATCAGGTCATTCAGCTGTAGATACAAAGCCAGGGCTAGGTAGGCTAGTTATTTATTATTTTATTACTTGTGGAGGATTTTTCTACGCTCCCGAAACGGCATCGAAGAACCATCCCAGCTGCTACAGTTGAAACCATGTAGCTTGATTAGAATGACAGAAGTGTGAGAGCGAGACGGAGCGATGGGCTACACATTTGTGCGACAGATACAAGTGTCATTCCGACCTCTCTCTCTCTCTCGCACTCTCTCTCTCGCACATAGTTTTCCTACTGTCATTCTAATCATGCTATATTATTTGAACTGTAGTTTCGGTTGTCTGCCGCAACTTACCAGTCTTAGTTTTAGCGCTGGCAGCGTCCCGGGCTCGCCTCCTGGCTGCCGCCTGCTCCTCATTCGCTCGTCGCCGCTCGTTGTCGTTCACCGCCTGTCGGAACTTCTGGCAGAAGCCTACGAAGGTCTGCAAGCAAACCATCAGTTATTTTTGGCGCATTTTATCACTTTGGGCGCCAAGTACTAAATGTCAATATACATACAGGGTGACTTTTTGAGACGGGTCAGTAAGGGCAGGTACCTTAACCGTTGCAGTTACAGGAAAACGTTCCTAGGAGACCATCCATAACTTTTAAAGATATTCTGAACTGCATTCATAGATTTTCAAAAAAATGTACAGTTAGCAAGAAAATATCCATTTTACACAAAAACATTTTTTGATGCCAATCGATCCTGTTTCTAATACTGATCAAAACCTTCTATGGGACCAACCATCGTTGGAGTACTCAAAAAGTCACAAATTGCAAAAAACTTTTCCCGTACATGTAAGGAATTTGTGTAACTGAAATACAAAAAATAAAATAAAAGACAAATGATCATGTAGAATTAAACATATCAAAACAAAGCGTATCAATTTTCTTTTTTTGTTAACTAACATAACTTGATAATGTTATTCTTATTTAAAATCTTGCTTTTTCTTGCCCTACGATATCAAATTCTAAATTGCAGGTCATTTTTCTCCTATAGCTGCTGTCCAATTATGCACTGTAAAATTCACAACACACACAAAGCTTTTCTGACGCATCAAACTGTCAAGATTGCTTTTTATTTAATAATAACGAGTTCGAAATTTGAATTGTTTTTATACTTATCTTTTTCTTCAGTCGACAAAAACATCTCAACCGTCACTAAAAAAACTTTTGCGTAAAATTTTCATACAAAATGTACGGGAATAGTGTTTTGCAATCAGTGACTTTTTGAGTACTCCAACGATGGTTGGTCCCATAGAAGGTTTTGATCAGTATTAGAAACAGGATCGATTGGCATCAAACATTTTTTTTGTGTAAAATGGGTATTTTCTTGCTAACTGTACATTTTTTTGAAAATTTGTGAAAGCAGTTCAGAATATCTTTAAAAGTTATGGATGGTCTCGTAGGAACGTTTTCCTGTAACTGTAGCGGTTAAGGTACCTGCCCTTACTGACCCGTCTCAAAAAGTCACCCTGTATATTGACATTTAGTATTTGTCGCCCAAAGTGATTTATGTATCTCATTTATCACTTTAGCCCATTTTATCACTTTGGGCGACAAATACTAAATGTGATAAAATAAAATATAACATCACGCCTATTTCCCGTCGGGGAAGGCAGAGACCACAGTCCTCCACCTGCTACGATCTTGACATACTTCCCTCGCTTCCTGTACTTTCATAAATCCTTTCATGCATGCTCGTCGGTTTAGGGTACTTTTAATCTGGCCTTTATTAAGAAGATCCTGAATTTGGTCCTAGTACGTTCGCCTAGGCCTTCCCCTTCCAACGTTTTCATTCACTCTCGCCTGATAGATGTCAACTAAAAGATCCTAAATGTCAACTGTTTGTGAATAAAGATATTGATGATGATCACAAACCTTGAAGCACTCCTCTAGTTTGAAAGACACAGGGTCTTCGCAGAAGAACTCCGAGAGTTGTTTCCGCAAACTTTCAACTTCTTCCATGTCTTTGTTCAGTGCTGATACTTCTTGTTCTGCCACCTGAAAAAAGATTTGATTGAGGTGTATTAATTACTTAATGGAGTATTAAGAATTAATGAGGACTATTTAATTCTGATTAAGGCTAAGAGTATCTGTATAAAACTATTTATGAACGGTCACTATTTCACCAGTGTGGTGCCGGTAATAAATAGTACCAACTCATCTCTATCCGTGGGTGTCGTAGGAGGCAACTAAGGGATTATGACCTTTGTGGATCTGATCGACGCTCGTGGTAAAAATTATAAGCTGAACCAGCGCAACGCTACAAACACCCGATACTAGAGACCAGCTCAAGATCAGAATGTTATTACAGTACCTGGAGGAAGTCCCCCATTTGCTGCTTAATGTCTGGTTGTGTGGAAGGCAGTTGGATCTCTCTCTTGAGCGCAGAGATGCGGTTCTCCAAGGTCTTGAGTTCGTTGTGGATCTGCTCCACGCTCGCCTTGGCAGCCTCGTCCAGTACTCGCGTGTCATCAGCGAAGTGCACCAGCTCTTTGTTCTTGCGCTCTGCTTGCTGTTAAAAAATAACGCAAGTTACAATTTCAATCATTCACCGGTAAGGCTACCAAGCAAGGAGGTTTTAGCACACGCTTCCCTTTGGGCAGGAGAGCATAATGCAAAAAACTTGCTAACCAAAACCTTGCTGCCATTCATTTGTTCTAAGCTAATTCATGTGATTCGCGATGAAAAGAAATGCCGAGCGAGAGGCAAAAACCCCGGGATTGTGTCACGCTCACACAGTTGCTATAGCAAAACGAATGCTTGGTTTTTATATAGAAAACCCTTTTAGAGCTAAATTGTCAAAATTTTATATCGTTTAACTAGATAAGTACAACTGGACTGAGTGCCATGTAGAAAAATTGTGCTGACAGCAAGTCAAATAAGATACCGCGGTGTCCCTTTCTAAAAAGGGTGACAATGATATTCTGAAGATTGTGGGAAACAAACAGGGTATCGTATCGAAATAAAGCCAATTAAAAGCATACTATATTATAAACAGTGTTTTATTATTTACAGGTAATTATTAAAAAACGTCACGTCAAAACAAAAAAAATATACGATATTTACATACCTACAAATAAGAAAAAAAAGCATTCGCCCATAAAAAACAAGTTATGATGGACATGAACATCTCCACATGGAACAATTTAAAAATGAAACTGATTTTACTGTGAGAAAAATACCACACATTTTGGAGATTAATTCATAATTCATAATTATTTATTTGACAGTTACATGGTACATAATAGGTGTAATAATGATACAAGTCCAGCATGTAACACTCCGTCGGAGCACTGCAAATATTGAGAGAGCACTTACTTACATGCAGTTCAAATATACAAAATTAACAAACAAAACATGCGATAATCTTACATCAATAGAATATATATATATTTTCTTCCTCTTACCAATGGAATATTGAAAATAATTGCGGTGGCAATAATTGATTTGCGGTTTGCTTAGTAGATTTGAACATACAAGTGGACGTCGACTGTCAGAGCTACTAAAAAACAGACGAACAACAGCCAACTATTTGAACCAACAAAGCACAAGTACAAAAACCCACTAAAAACCAGCTACACTTGCTACAAAAAAATACAAAGAATAAATAAAGGAATACAAATTATAAATATAACATCAGTAGGTACAGAAATATTTAACACCATTGAAAAGAATATATATATAAGGGTGCTAAAACTTTGAAAATAAAATAAAGATAAATAATAATACTGAAGATACTGTAAAGGGCTACTTAACCTAAGCTAAACTTAATTCTAGATCATGGCTCACGGAACCAAATTGTAAAGGGCTACTTAACCTAAGCTAAACTTAATTCTAGATCATGGCTCACGGAACCAAATTGTAACAAGCTACCTACCTATCTATTAATCTATTCTATGAAAAAGTATGTAAGTTTAAAAGATAATGAAGAACCTGAAATGTATAACTGAATTAAGTATTAACTAATTCCTAACTAAGTCTAACTATTCCTAGAAAATAAAATTGAACTATGATCTAATAAACACCTAGCACTAGTTCTGATCTACCTAAAACCTAAAATTTATTGAGTCCGTTCTAAACTGTTTAGTGGCCTTTAGAGTAATCGTCTAGAAAAATACCCCACACTAAGTAGCAACCCAGAAATTCTAAGTGTGAACCGTAATAAAATAAATATGATATCCTAAAAATAAATATAATTCCCTAAAAATAAGTAAGTACCTATATATTTCTAGTCTATGTTTTAAATTATTTCTCCGTTGAATAAAAGCAAATAAGTAGATTTTAAATTGAAGTAGAATATTGAGTATTTAATCACTTATTATTTTATAAAATCATTCCCTAGAGATTATTTTATTATACCAAACCCATGTTTTAGTTATTTACTCAGTTGAATGTAAGGAAGCAAGCAAAAACAAAATAACAAACATAATTCATAAAAGAACCAATCAAACTTCTCTAAAACTGCAATATATCTTTTTACAATTTTCTTTAGTTTACTTTGACAATGAAAGAGACTGATATTTTTCTAGTCCTTTTAGTTCAATCTGTTTTGATATTGAATCAATAATTTTCTTTGATACTATGTACTAGATGATACATAAAACTGTTTTTGTGTATATAATAACTCCATATGGTATATCACTAATATACTGAGATTGTATTTTCTCAAACAATTTCATACATTATCAGCTATTTATTTAAGCTTGTAGTCTTAGTAAAAGAATAAACAATTTGAAGATTTGAATGTATGATATCTCCATTCTGTAGAAACATTTTGTACCAATAAAACTTTACTTTAAAATAGCTCATCAGAAATGTAATGATACCTACAATTTACTTGTTTTAGTAAGTTTTACTTAATTTAACAAAATCTTAGAGAAATTTGAAAACAGATATTTAGGCATTTCTCAATGCAAAATTTAAGTTTAACCTTTAGAATTTTCTTAACGATCCAAGGAAAGCTGAATTGCAACTGTCCTGCGAGAAACATGAAATCCGAATTAACAAATATGAAACTACATACCATCTCTTCCAGTTCATCATGGAATCACTTTAACTGTCTAGTATGATTTAGTCTGCTTCACTCTTTAGAAGATCTTAGTAGATAGGTACTTTAGAAATAATTTTCTGATCTTCTTGTGAAATTTCCAAATTATCAAATTATCCAGTTTTTTCCACCTCCTATAAAGTTAAACAAAAATTAACTAAGAATTTAGACACATTGCCCGACTCTTGAAAGAAAAGCTTTCTTTCCTTATACCACTAAATACTACTTATTTCTTACTCAAAAATTGGACTCATCGTCCAGAGCTCCAGAAGAAAAGCTAAAAACACAAAGTAAATTAGGTTTGAATAATATTTATATTCATTTATTGGTCTTCATTTTATGATAAACCAAGATTGATATAGGTTTGTTTGATCAATTTCGATAATTTGAACCTATTAAACTACAAATCTGACAATATATCTAAATAACTTAGCTAATGTTTCGTAGATGTTGTAAACTGCTATTTTTATCTTGATAATTTCTCTGAAATTTAAAAATTCACTGGTCTTTTTTATTTTGTGTAAAATTGTAAATTTCTTATTTTCTAAAATACTAACACGAAAAAATGAACATCGAATGCGATGTAGTTCCATACCGTCAAACAAATTTCAAATTCTCGCTATCCCTTCCCTCCAATCACGAAACAGCAAAAATGAAACAGCTAAGAAACTCTTTGTTTTGCTCACTTCCAATACATATTCAACCTTTTTAATATTTGAAGAAACAATTAGGAAAAGTTTCGTACAAAATTTCAAAGTTTTAGAGTTCCGTAGATCAAGTAAATTACGAAAATAATAGTTCAAAGTTCAGTATCTTTTAGTATTGTAAATGATTTCAAGATCAACTAAAATTTTGAGTGAAATTGTACGGACGATGCTAGTTCCGTTACAATACCAAAAAATTAAAATACTGAAATACAGAAAATAAAATAAGACAAAAAAAACTAACAGCTGAAGGAGAATTCATACGTATCATGCAATTTGTGCCAAGTTTTTTTTTCGGAATTCGGTATGTTATAAAGGTTTTAGAAAACCAACGCAAGCAAGGAAAATAAACAGCAATCAACAAAATTCATTAACGCTGAGCCGTATCTGCTGGAGCTATAGATGTGAAATTTTGTACAGAGATTTGTTGCACGTCAAAACAACCCACTAAGAAAGGACTTTTAGAAATTAGTCCCCAAGGAAGTGTAAAATAAATGAAACTTTGTATAAAAGGCCTACAGTTTTGACACGACTTACCTACTCATAGTAAAAAAAAAATTGAAACAGAGAAGGTACAGCACCCTGTTTCAAAACTGCTCGATCTTTATTTGGCACAGTCTTCTTTGTTAAAATTTTTGCTACATACAGATGTATGTTTCGTGATTTTTCTCGAAAATTTTGGTATCACAAGGTTTTCGGGTAATCTGAAAAGTTTAAAAACCACGCGAGTGAAGTCGTGAGCTTTTGTGTAGCTTCTACTACACAAAACGTCTAGAATCCATCCCATCTCTACCCGTGGGTGTCGTAGAGGCGACTTTGGGCTCATGAACCGGAGGATATGGGCAGTAGCGTCCTTCCGTGTACCTACTGCGGTCACCAACAACCGCGGTCTATGGTGTCAGCTGTAACGCTCCCAAGCGTGGTGACTAAGGTAGGTACAATTATTTATTAATTATTATGTTACTAGCATGGTAAGTACTTCCCCTCCATATCGTTCCAGCAAGAGCAGGAGTTCTAAAGGGAGCTCCGTGTCCTGCAGTGGACGTATTACGGGATGTTATTGAAGTATTATGAAACTTTGCAACGCTAAAAAAGTATTAGCTTCTGCCCAGAGCGGCTTCTGAGAAAAATCTTCCCGTCGCAACGACGGGTCGAGACGTCCAACCTAAATTTATGTCACCCTAACTTCTAAACTTATCTAAACAAGCAAATCGTAGTAAAAACGCATACTTATGGTAAGAAAATCCACAATCCGGAAAATATTCGCTCTTGCAGGCTTCAACAATGCAATTTTGCATTTTAATTTTTTCTATAATTTAGTATTTTCAAAAAATCCGCATCGTTCCATATTTTAGTAAAATGACATTTAGAGTTGACAAATATTTATTTGTTTTCTACCACTTATCAGCGGATGTAGTTTTTATGGTAAGTCAAATTTATGTTCCTTAGGAAAAGTTGTTCAGTTACATGGGTAGGCTAGTAGGCTACCACCCGAGAGGTTTTGCGTATTTGAAATTACACGTTGTACTCGTATTTTATCTCGGGCGTCGTGCTGAGGGGGCGGTAGCTCTGAACATGAAACTGAAAAACTTTTGTACTGCGACTTTTGTAATACCGCAAAAAAAATTGCTTTTTCATACAAATTGGCTCGGTCTTGTTTAGTTTTATGTTCAGTGCTACCACCCGAGAGATTTTGCGTTATTTACTCAATACATTGTCTACGCCTATAGACCATACAAGTATACCGAATTTCATACATTGCACAAAACGCCTGCATTAAATAGATTGCCGTTGACATTTAAATGAATTTGATTTGGCCAGATACTTTAAGTATCATACACTTTCTTTTCTGTTAAATTGTTTATAAAATAATTCAAATTCCTACCAAAAATTTAATAATCAGAAAAAGTATGAACGGCAACACCTTAGAAAGGGACACCGCAGTCACTTGTGGCTATCTCACTCGGACCGCTTTTTTGACCACTTATTTTGCGTACGAAGTATATCGACCTTCGAATAACTTGGCGGAAAAAGTAAATTTGTACGTTCAGGGGCTGCTTTTAGATGCTTTTGGTTCTATGATTTAGCTCCGAAACTCTCAAATTTTTTTTCCCTCTTTTAGGGGTTGAATTTGGGGTGGAATTTCTATAACAGTGATGTACATTCCACATAATTACAACCCTAATACTTAAATAATAAATTTAGTGAATTATACTTGGAAAATGAAGGATTTTCAACTTCATCCCCCTTTTCACCCCTTAGTATTAACAAAAACCCTGAGACACCTAAAACTTAATTTTTAGTCGGCAGCCTAAATACAAATTTTGAAGTTCCTAACTTCAAAACTGACGGAGTTTCATACAAACTTTCATCCCCTATTTTACCCCCTTAGGGGTGGAATTTTGTAAAACCCTTTCTTAGTGCGTCCCTAGACCTCATAAGGAACCTACCTGCCATCGACTTTATATCAATTAAAAAAGCGGACTATGAAGATATAATTTTATAATAACTTAAAAATATTTCCTAACAGATGGCGCTGTACATTTCCTAAATCTCGATAACGACTTGTTTTATTGATTTATACTTAAGGTTTGTAATGTTTGATTCAGTTGTTTCGTCGAAGTGAATCAGATAATGTGTTCTAATTTTTGTATCTTTCGCCCTTTGGCGAAAGTCATAATGGCATTAACCAAAGAGATTTGAACCTCGCTGCGCTCGGTCAGCGAGGTTCAAATCTCTTTGGCATTAACAATCAAGAATACCAATACTTCTGTGTCAACATTATTGCATTGCGGTATGCAATAATATGAATAACAATCAATCTGAACAACCTTTTCAACTGAGTAACTCTTTTGAACAACTAGTCAAGCTGTTTTCCTTCCAAACCAAAGATTTTGGAAAATACGCGCATAGAAAGGGAGCGTTTTCCTCATGTCAATGACTATAATAATACGAAAATAATTGCAGTACCGGCCACACTGGCGGACTGTCAGAACAAAAAGTCTGCCGTCTGCTGTGCCCCGATGAGTCAAACTTGATGTTGCCAAAAATTTACAAAATGTAGACACGTGGTGGGTTCGTTTTTCAACATTTGAAGATGGCGGTCGTGTTTATATTTCAATTTTAGTTTTATTTGTTTATTGAAGAGTTTAATGAATAATTTGATTGGGTGTTATGCAGTAAACGTCTTTGAAAATGAACATCTATTAGAAGATTGGAATACATGCATTTATCAAGATTTTTGGATGGAGAGAAGCGGCCCATCGACACTTCAAAAATTTTCCCCAACAACTTATCGGAGTCATCATAGTACACAGGCCCTCGTCCTCGTGATGTGGATTCCTGTGTAAATCTTTCACTTGACATTGGCGAACTCGCCATAATTTTATAATAATTTGTTAACTTGACATTGTGCAAAATACATCTGAGATGTGACGTCATTAAATAAATATCTATCTATCTAGACACGTGGTAGACACACGTTTTGGATGTCTGGAAACAATAATATTTTTTAAGGTTCCGAACCTAAATAGTAAAAAAAACGGAACCCTTATGGTGCGACTTCGTCTGTCTGTCACACCTGTATGCAAAAAATACTATACTCTCTCTGACGAGGAGCCTGTATGTCTCAACAACCACTCATGGAATAGGGTGAATTTTTTTTTGGATTTTCTTGTGCATTTCTAAATATACTTTTTAATACTTTTATAGCTTTTTTTCAATGTATGATGAAAAACCTGAATTGTAGTCGATAGACGTTTATGTAAATATTACAGAAAAATAAAACGATTTCTCTAAATAGCACCGTTTTTTAGAAACCTGCAAAAAACCTTTTGAAACAAATTTAGTTTTGCGGTTTAAAAATGGACTTTATTGCTTCTAAAAATAGTGTACGTACACACGACCGCTTATCAGTAGAAACACTTTTGTACCTTATGGCGTGGTAATAGAGTTGAAAAAGTTTTTACCGACAAGCAGTTGACCGTACATCGGAACCCTCGGCGCGCTAGTCCGACTTTCACTTGACCGGTTTTTTTGTTACACGTTCTACAGCACAAAATTTGCAAATTATGAAATAAAACAATTTAAAAATAGTAAAAAAAAAATGCAAATCAGTTATGTATTCGAATAAATGCGTTCCTGATATTTTTGCTCTTTCCGCCCTTTTTACCCGTTTCTGTTCTCCTTTTGCAGATTCATTTTCTTTTGGTACTTTTTTTACTCTCTGTTTTCTTCTTAAGTAATGGTACTTTCTGTTTTTTCCTGTATATCCTGATACTTTTGTTTTCAGCCCCCATTTGCTGACCACCTCTTTCAGTTATATGCTCTCTTGGTACTTTTGTATTTAGTCGCTGCTCTCTTTTTGTAAATTCATGGTCTCTTGGTACCTTCCTACTTCCCTACCCAATTTCAGTCTATATAATGTTTTTTCACGACAACATATAAAATACTACTAATAATAATAATAATACTTAAACAAATTTTGATGCAATTTGGCAAGAAGATAGACTCCTGTAAATAGCATAAAATCAACTTTTCAGAATCGACTAATCCCACTAATTTTTGTGACACCCACGACCACGAGTTTTATTCAAAACTAACTGCTAGTATGTGAAACCAAATACGAGTATGAGGTCCGAATCACATACAGCACTTAGAGGTTCAACAGATATATGGATGACTTAGTAATTGGGCTCCGTTTAGACTCTTGTACGGTACCCTAAAAAGAGGTGAGGTAAACAATGTCTACATAAAACTGTTTCATTTGGAAAAAGTGACAACCCTGATTACCTAAAGGATCTTAGGTAGGTTATTTAGAAAGCAGGAAAATGTTTCTGTATACGCTAACATTGCCTAAATATTTATTGCAAAAATCGATATCGATACACATAAAACATTTCTTTTTGAATACCTAGCTCCGAACAATCTAGAAAGGAACTGGTGCAGTACGAGTCAGCACGAGTCCTAATATCGACTTTATTGCGTTTGTATTTGAGCCATTAAACAGTTTTAATAAATTAATTGTTATTAAATTGACAAAATAAAACAGAATTAAGACTCATGTACCTATGATATCAAATGTAGCCTTGCTGACGGTTATTGGTCCGGCTTTTATTTATGCATTAAAATATTGCGCAAGTGGGCATTTTCCAGATCTTTTTTTTAATTTTTGAGAAGTTGTTACCACACGTTTTGCGTCAAACTCTAACTAATCACTCAGCCACTTTACTGTGCTTGAACATGCCCCTTTCTTTTACGAAATATTGCTAGGGCAATAATGACACACCATAACATAGTGTAACAAAGTGACGCCCGGATGACACACCATAGCATAGTGTAAAAAAGTGACGCCCGGATGACACACCATAGCATAGTGTAACAAAGTGACGCCCGGATGACTCACCATAGCTACATAGTGCAACAAAGTGACGCCGGGATGACACACCATAGCATAGTGTAATAAAGTGACGCCTGGATGACACACCATAGCATAGTGTAACAAAGTGACGCCCGGATGACTCACCATAGCTACATAGTGTACCAAAGTGACGCCCGGTTTGTTGGCGCGGATGTCAGACAGTTTCTGCAAGGAAGAGAGCTTCACTCCCGCCGCACCCCCCGCGTAACCCCCCGCGTTCAGGAAGTTACCGGCTATTAAGGTTATGTAGAGGACTTCCTGCAACAAAAGGTTTCCTTTAAGTCTATTGCCGACTCTTTCAGTTTTGTTGATAAAGAAAGTGATAGCAGTAGATTTAAAGCGTCTTTAACTTTAAAAATGCTTTGTGCAACTGGCTGTTAGTGAAACAAATTTTGTACAAAATTTCTCGAATTTAAATTGTTTAGTTTTGTGGTCTGGGTACTATTTTCGCACAGATAAAAATACGCCATATCTTAAAGAAATTGAAAGTAATTGAGAGCATCCTCATTAACTTCGAAAGTAAAGGACATGGACCATAAAATAAAACTGAACAACTTTCCAAAAGAATCATCAAAATTAACCAATTTTCAGATTCATTACTTAACTTTATTAATTATCATAATTTAATTTAAAATTCACATTTTAATTAAAAAATTACGATTTCATTGAATTTTATTTTCATGATACCATGGACGAACAATTCGTCCATGATGATATTAAGAAAATTAATTATAATTTTTTTCTGTTGATTTTTGTATATGAGTAGGTGATTCTGAATATCATAACAACAAAGATAGATAGACTGATAGTTTTCTAGATGCTAGCTTTTTTTAAGAAAAAGTCTACCGCAACGATCTAGTCGTAAAGGTAACAGATCAGTGTTTTCTTAACTTCCTTGGTTTCACGCTTTCATATGAGACTTCTGAAGAAAATACACCATTACTTAAAAATAAACAATTTGGAAATGAATTGGAATGGAATGAAATGCAAAAGATTGGAATGCAATGCAATGGATTAGAATACGAGTAGAATGGAATGGAATGAAACGAAATGAAATTCTCACAAATCGTTTGATCAAGGTTTGAAATTACTCATATCCGCAAATAAAAGGGACAGGTTTTCCAAAAAGAAAGGGCATCAGTCAACGCAACTGAACAAGTTTTGGTGAATAAACCTTTCAGAAAATTAATAAAAATCAGCTTCTCTATACAAAATTGCAAACTGAATTGGACAGTTGGAGAGGCCTATTTCTGTTTTCATTTCTTTAAAGTATTATTTACTGCAAGTTGTTCAGATACGTTGATTGATCATGGCCTTTTAGTTTTCGAAGACATGTCCCTTACAATCTGTATAAGCGTCTGCTAACCTGTATAGCTCTGGAAGACATCAGGTCGTCTCCAGCCACGAGGATAGCGTTGATGGCACTCTCCAAATATCCCGCAGTTGAAGACCATTCTTCCTTCAGAAGCATACACTCTATGCGCAGTTTGTAGCTGGAAATATTTAATAAGAATCGGTATACGGCACATTTAGAACAAGAGCAAACCGTGTTTAGTATAAAAAATAAATGAGGAGAAAGGAGCCTACACTAGGTTTGACCTATATTATAGGTTTTCTGGCCCCTATCCTTAGAAAACAAAAAAACTATATCTATAAATACTAGCTGTTGCCCACTCGCGTGGCTTTGTATTTTAGTTATACAGGTTTATTAAACTTAATTTAAAAAAAATCTATTTTAATTCACTCCCTTGGGATGATTTTGCAAATGTGCTGAAATATATGTTTCATTCACTGGTTACATTATTCCTTTTCAGATTTCTATAGGATTTTCATACAAATTATCATCCCTCATTTCACCCCCTTGGGGTATGATTGGGGTATACTTTTGGGTATACTTTTCTTTTTATTAAACCAATATCCTAATTTTAATGCAATTCATGTCAAAACTGAAGGATATTTTAGACACTTTCGACCCTCATTTTCACCCCTTTGGGGGATGAATTTTAAAAACTGCTGAAATGCATTAGTCGTTTTTTCTTTTTATTAGCTAAAATTCAATTTTTTATGGATCTCGTGTCAAAACCGTAAACCCTTTTTTCACCCCTTTGGCAAATACATTTTTGAAAATCTTTTCTTAGTCGATGGTCTGGCGTGCAATAAACCTTACAAAATAGCGGTTACTACTCAGCGTCGATGAATCCGTCAGTCAGGACATGTTCCTTTGAATATGAATATTAAACAACAGGATAAAAAAAATACACCACACGATAGCAGTCAAAAATTTCATTATTATTATGGTGTATAAGGGACAGTGTAAGGGACGAGGAAAGAGAGGAGGAGGAGTGTGTTTAGTGGGTGTACAGGGCATGATCAGTCAACGTAACTGAACAACTTTCAGTTAGTAAAACTTTCAAAATTAAAAAAAAAATGGCCTCTATGCAAACCGGCCAATATCACTTTTAGTGGATTAGGACGACAATAGATCAGTGTTTTCTTAACTTCCTTGGTTTCATGCTTTCAAATGAGACTTCTGAAGAAAATACACCATTACTTAAAAATAAACAATTTGGAAATGAATTTGAATGGAATGAAATGCAAATTGAAGGTGAAAGTTGTTCAGTAACGTTCGAACGTATCATAGAAAATCTAAAATAAGAATGTAAAACTCCTTGCATGTTATAGTTCGTCCAACGAATGAAATATAGGGGAAATGATTCGGAAGTCAGCCAGTTTTGGCACAATTTTTGATAAAAGTGTCCACAACAACATAGTAAAAGTACTGGATGGCAGCGGTGGAGGCAAGGGGGGTGGGAGGGTGTAAAGGTCTCTTTTATATTTTTCATTAATATCTGTGAAACTAAGACACATAGCAAGTACTGTCTCAGGACAGAATTAATCTTCATAATTGTGTCCTGAGACAGACTTGACATGAGACGCATATAAATGTGTATATAAGCTAATGAAAAGAAAACAAGATACATGTGTTTCAGCACTTTTGCAAAATCATTCCCCAAGGAATGATGATTATATGATGGAATGATTTTAGGTATGATGCATGTAAAATTGCATTAAATGTAAGATAAAACATTAACAAACATTGTTTTTCAGCATTTCTGAAAAATCATCCCCCAATGGGGTGAATCGAGGCATGAAAGTTTGAATAAAAATCCTACAATTTTGGAATGAGATGCATAACAAATTGGATTTGAGCTAACGGTTTGAAATAAAGATACACTTGTTTCATCCCTCGATTTACCCCTTTGGGTAGCCGTCACGAGCTTGTACATATGGAACTTGTTGTTTTTGAGATTACAATAGTAATTCCATATCGAGAAGTAATGACAAGTCTGCATAAAATTTTGATATTGCGTTTTCCCGTTTTTTCTTCTTTCTTTTAGTTTGGCTAACTTTAAATTCCCACATACCTACATCACATCACAGCTCTTTCCTATCAGGGAAGGCAGAGACCACAGCTCTGCCATGATCTTCATCTGATCTATGATCTTGACATTCTTCCCTTGAAACCTTTCAACGTAGAATCAGTACTGCCTTTTTACAAAAAGAGACTACCGTAATTAATATAATGGTATGATTTAAACTTACTTGGGCAATTGAATAAGCTGCAAAAGGAATTTCTCCGCGTTTCCAAGTTTGGCGGCGTCACCTGTGAATGCTTTCAGCATCTCGCACTCGTCTATTTCGGGTAGGATTTTGAGGAGGCCGCGCAGCTTCTCAGCACCGATGTCGTCGTGGGTACCTTCGCGAATCAGCTGGATTATATCTTCGTTTGACCTGGAAAGTAGAATTCCTTCTTTATTAATTTTTCGTAATTATCTCGAAAACTGAGACACAGCAGAAAATGTCCAAGCACGAAATTGATCTACTTACATGAAATTATTTACAAAAAATGTTTTACGCTAGAATCAATATTTTAAAAGATCTTGAGAGTAGAAAATGGGCAGTTAAGATGAATCTAACTACATAAAATAATATGTCTTGACTGATTCATCAACGCCACCAAGCCGCAACTAATTTTGCACAAAGGTTTCTTGCCTGTAAAAATCACTTTTCCAAAATTCATTTCCTAGGGAAGTGACATAAGGGATGAATGTTTGTATAAAAGCCCTGCAATTTTTACATGAGATGCTTTAAATTTGGTTTTAGATTTGAATTTTTGGGCTAATGAAAAGAAATAAAGAAACACTTGTTTCAGCATTTTAGCAAAATCATCCTTCAAGGGGTGAAATGAGTTATGATTTTTGTACGCATGAAGATTCGGATTAAATACAAGCAAGAAGGAAACACATGTATCAGCATGTTTAGAAAATCATATTCCAAGGGGGTGAAATGGGGGAAGTAAGCCTTCCGCCTTTGAAGTAAGATGCATGAAAATTAGGATTTTCAGAAATTAGAATTTCATCCCTTCTTACAAACGTTCATCCCTTATTTCACCCCTTTGTGGAAATATAATGCAAAAATGCTGGAACACATGTTTATTTTTTCATTAGCTTAAATCCATATTTCTATGCATTTTATTCAAATTAAAAAAAATATATTTCGGATATAAATGTTGTGTCAAAGTTGTAGGATTTTCATATTTTCAAACTTTCGTTCCTTATTGTACCCCCCTTGGAGATAACATTTGGATAATCTTTTTACCCGACTGCCCCAAAACAGGAGGGTTATGTTTTTTACCCGACTGCCCCAAGACAGGAGGGTTATGTTTTTCGAGTGTATGTATGTATGTCGATTTCTTTGTCGCGCTCTGCAGGCTAAACGGCTTGGTAGATTTCAACATGTGAGGTGTCGTTAGGTTCGTATTCATTGTAGGAGTGTCATAGGGTATAAAAAAAAATAAAAAAGTACTAAATAAAAAACTATTTCAAAAAATAAAATACCCGACTGAAAGAGAATCTTAATCGGTTTCCGATTGAGATGAAATTTTGCATGCGTATGTGAATCGGATGACAATGCAATATTATTGTAACTTGGAGCTGATCTGATGATGGAGCCGGAAGATATCCATAAAAAAGTGGAGATATTACCGCGTTTCAGAAACCTACAACGTCATCTGTTGGTGGGTAGCGTCGCTTGCTCATCTGGTAATATTCTATAGATAAAACAACTCTGGGAGGTTTCTTTATAAAATATTTGGGTTTAGCTAGGCCTTTTGGAAATAATTTTCTAAGTTTTAACATATAAAGCAATGACTAAATTTCCCGTGCATGATGCAGTATTAATTACTTTTGTGGTAGACTGTAGCTGAGCTGTTTTTTGATGTCGACTACCCAAGGAGGTTTTAGCCCACGCTTCGCCAAAGCGAACCACCAGCGACTAAAACCTAGTGACTACCAAATTCAACCATACCTTACGTACGGTCAACCGCACGTGAATGGAAAGATTTGCAACTCTATTACTAAGTCACAAAGTTCGAAGTGTTTCTACTGACGTGCTGTTGGGTGTACGTAGAAAATACAGTCAGCAGAGAGGGACTATATACTCGTATCGCTCTTAACAGCATCGGGTGTCCACCAAACCTTCTTAGTTTAATAAAGAGCTTCCACGAAGATATGAATGGCGCTGTCGTTGCTGGTGGCATTACATCTGAGCCGTTCAAAATGCGCAGAGGTGTCCGCCAAGGTTGCGTGTTAGCACCCACCCTGTTTGGTATATTTGTCTCATTGCTATTAAGAGAAGCATTCGGCAATGACCAGCAGGGTATACATCTACATTAAAGAGCTGATGGGAAGTTGTACAACATAATTTCACTTCTTAAGTCCAAGCGCCATCGCGAGGACGTTTTTATCGACAGCCTTCTATTTGCTGATGATGCAGCCTTTGTGGCCAACACTGCAATTGATTAACAAATTATCGTCGATAAGTTTTCACGGGCATGTTCCTTGTTCGGCTGAATACAAGAGTATGGCAAAACAAACATCTTACCACGAACACCAAGATGATCGTTTACCAAGCATACATTTCAAGCATACTGTTGTATGGAGCAGCAAGGACGACGTACGCAAAACAAGAGCGACAACTTAATGCCTTTTATATGAGCTGCTTCCGAAACATCCTAGGCATCTCCTGGAAGGACAAGGTAACCAACAAAACGGTCTTACAACGAGTACAGCTGCCCAGTTTCTTCGCATTGCTGAAGCAGAGACTATTACGATGGTTGGGACACGTGCGCCGCATGGAACCAACCCGTCTACCTCAGCGTGTATTGCTTGGCCAATGCTGCGCTTTAAAGATTGCGCCAAGCGAGACATGATCACTTTTGGTATTGAACACCTAGATTGGGAGCAGACAGCTGAGGACAGAACCAAATGGCGTAAATCATTACTGGATGGACGCAAGGTACACGATGAAGCCTGGTGTTGTGCCCTTGCCGAAAAAAGCGAGAAACGTAAGAAAAATAACGACATAACATCAGTTATTGATAACACAAGCTTCACATGCAGAGCGTGTGGCAGGACCTGCCGCTCCCAAACAGGCTTATTCAGCCACGAAAAACGGTGAAATCGACAGAATATTGCTTAAATCGTCTGACATAGACGGCTAAGGCCTATGATGATGATGTATGTATGTATGTATGTCGATTTATTTGTCGCGCTATGCAGCCTAAACGGCTTGATAGGTTTCAACATATGAGGAGTCGTTAGATTTGTATTTATTGTAGGAGTGTCATAGGGTATAATATTTTAGTACGGCACCTTTGAAGAAAAAAAAGGGGGAAATAAAAATTTTAAAATCATTACTTTTACAACATGGGTATCAAACAATAGCTAGTAAAAACCTGATTCTAAGGTTTAAGCAAATGTTTTAGTATAACTTGACGTAGCAAATCTGAAAACTAAAAAGTTAAAAATAAAAAATTATTAAATAACAAAAAACCCAACTGCTTAGCACAAGAGAGGAAAACAAACATAAATCCTATTGGATTTGGTAACTTGAATTGTATAAGATTCTGCTGGCGGGGACAAACAAAATTAAGTCGTAAACATCCATAAAACGTTTTTTCGTCCCCGCCTGCAGTATCTTATACAATTCAAGTTACCAAATCTAATAGGATTATGTTTGTTTTCCTCTCTTGTGCTAAGCAGTTGGGTGTTTTGTTATTTAATATTTTTTTTCTATGATCCATTCTTTTGTTTATTCCAACCACAGAACAACGATAGGGCCACTCCGCCTGCGCGCGCACCCCCCATAGAAGCGAATATAGTAAAAAAAAATGTTTCCTTATTGACTGACTAGGTATACCACTGACCTCTATATATACATGTATATATAGAGGTGCCCAGTGTCCCGTGTGGTGCCGGCAAAGAATAGTACCAACCCATAAATACCCGTGGGTGTCGTAAGAGGCGACTAAGGGTTAACTGGAGGATGGGCAGCAGCATCCTCCTTTGTATCTTACATCTTACTTACTGCGGTCACCTAAAACCGCGGTCCATGGTGCCAGCCGTAACGCTAACAAGCGAGGTGACTACGGTACTTCCCCTCCACATTTTTCCAGCAGGGGCTGGAATTCTGGAGGGAGCTCCCTGTCCTGTAGTGGACGTTTCATGGGATGTTATGATGATGATGATAGAGGTCAGTGAGGTATACTATCAAATTTATGTAAGCGCTTATTTAGAATGCACATCATAAACACATTCGTTGCCAGAGACGCTGTCACTGGTTTTTTGCATCATACTCTCTCGCAATAATGGTACTCTCAGAACAAAAACCTCCTTGCTTCGCTCGATGGTACTATGTTTATCGCACTCAAATGAAGCTAGTAGTGTGGGTGCGGAAATCGTGTTAGTTTTAGTAAATGGTGGCACTGATTTGTATTGAATGACATAAGGAATTCGTCTCTAGATGCAGATCAAGACGCGTGGACTTCAGATCTCTGTGATTCCAACGTTTACCACCACATTTTGTAGCTATTTCAAAAGCAATCGGCTAAAGCTGGTAAGCGATGAAATTTACAAAAAACCGGTCAAGTGCGAGTCGGACTCGCGCGCCGAGGGTTCCGATATACCTATAGTATTTTTGGAAGCAATAAAGTCCATTTTCAGGACCGCAAAACTAAATTTGTTTGTAAAGGTTTTTTGCAGATTTCTGAAAAACTGTGCAACTTAGAAAGATCGTTTTATTATTGCTGTAAAGTTTACATAAACCTCTGTCAACTGTAATTAATTCAGATTTTTCCTTACTCAAACTTCGGAGATAAGGGGGGGGGAATGGTATTTTTTTTGACATTTTTCATCATAACTTGAAAACTAAGAAACTTAAAAAAATACAAAAATATATTTTAAAATGTACAAGTAAAGCCCTTTCATATGATACCCCACTTGACCTAGTAGCGACAATTTGAAATTTGGCCCCCCCTATTTTGGCCCCCTTTACATTAATAATCATACTTTTTTCAAAAAATTTTCATGTGCAATTAAGTTGGGCAACTATATTCTAAAACTATTCCAAATTTCAGCTCGATAGCGTAAGTGGTTGCTGAGATATAGAGGTGTGACAGACAGACGGACAGACAGAGCGGCACCATAAGGGTTCCTTTTTTTTACCATTTTGGTATCGGAACCCTAAAAAAGGGATTATAAGTACCTAAGTGACTTTTACGGGCAAGACCCAGAAACCTTTGTATGAAATTTCATATCTACTTATAGCTATAGAGAAAACGCGGCTCGGCGGCGGTGATGCATCAGTCAAGACAAAGAATATAACATTTTTGGTCAAGACATATTGTTTAAGCCGTTAGGTTTATCTTAACTGCCCATTTTCGCTCTCAATATCTCTTAAAGAAACTTTATACACATGGAGATATTCACGAAAATTTAAAGCAAGGGAAGTTTCCACCCCCCACCCCCCTTGCCTCTACCCCTACCGTCCAATACGTTTAGTATGTTGTTCCAGACACTTTGTTCTACAACTATACCAAACATTGGCCCAGCCACGATTATATAAATTTCAATGAAGAATAATTATTAATTCAATTAATAAAATTTTTAATTGAAATTCTTTCAATTATAATAGGTATGAAACTATGATTAGCTCCACAAATTTCCTTCGTCAGACGAGCTTCTCTGTGGGTGATACAGGTGCGATATTTATACAACGTGTTAACGGAATAAGCGAAACTGAAAAAATAGTTTGTTCAGAATCGAGAGTAGAATCAATTTCACGGGTTTTTGATATAGGTATTTTATTTTTATTATTTAAATTTTTGCCGCTTCTATTCTAAATATCTCTGTGGATACTCGCGCTGGCGGCCGGCACCGCGCGGTTCATGAGCGGCGAAGAGGGGAGGGAAGTGGGCGTGGCGTGCGCGGATTGCGCGGACTAGAACAACGATGAAACTAGAACAATCATGAAACTTTAAAGTAACAATATCTAGAAAAAAAATTTTTTTTACGGAATTGGATTTACGATTTTAATAAGAATCAGTTGGTGTGTATGAGGGTTTCTCTTATTCCATTATCACGTTGTATACATTATAATGTTTAGTCTAAGCTACTTACCGTCTAAACTGCTTCAAGAAGATGTTGACATTGAGACTCCTCTTTCCGTCCAGCAGCGTTATCTCTGAAGACTCCTTCCTGGGCCTCCGCTCTCCTGAACTGTCACAGATGGGGCTCCTCCCCAAGCGAGGAGACGACCCTGCTGACCCTGTCGATTGTACCTGCAGTTGCCAAACGAACCTAATAATATATCCTACTAGTCCTTCTAATATTATTAACGCGAAAGTTTGTAAGTATGGATGGATGTTTGTTACTCTTTCACGTTAAAACTAATGAATGGATTTTAATGAAAATTTACAATAATATAGCTTATACATCAGAATAACACATAGGCTACATTTTATAAACCTGCGCAGACGAAGTTGCGGGCACCAGCTGGTAACATAGATAAAACAATAGTAAATCCAAAAATTCTAGTTAATTATACCATGAGTTCTTATAGGTGATTTAAAAGTTGACTTGATAATGTTCATATTTTAGGACTGTTACTAGAAGAAACACAACACATTTTAACAAAGATTTTAAATACATTTATCTACTTTCATATCGTTAATCCTCAATAATGCGTTTAAAAATTGTAGGTTAACATCTTCATTATGTCAATCTGTGCTTAGAAACACTCTAAGCAGCATTTTTTTTATCTGTGGGAGTGTATTATGAAGTATTGAATTTATCATCTCGGGAGACCTATTAAACAATTTTTTAATTTTTATAGGCGCGTCATTGACAGCTTGATGCGTTTGTAGTCTGTGGCTGCAAGGAGGTTTCATTGCAATAATGGAAACCTCAGCAAACAAAAGTTGTAGTTATATAATTTTATTAGTTTTGTAATGAAATAAGTGATAAAATCGTTTACGATTTGCCTTCGAGTGTTTTAAAGCAGCTATAGGAACTTCGCTTAACAGTTATCATCGGAAAAAGAGACAAACAATAGGGTTTGCTTTTGAACACATTTTAGGATTCTCGATATGAGGGACGAGGTTAGATAAAGTTGTGTATGCAACTCCACATAATTAGGTATAAAACACTCGTGTCTTCTATTATGCCCGTGCCCAGTTTGTATATACTGCTAGTATTAACACATGTAGTAAAATATAGGCACTTGTATGAGACTGAAGAAGAAATGCAACTGAGGATATCTACTAGGAGAATGGATTTAAAAAATGTTATACAGCCAACGCTTACGGTCGTTAAACATTGCGCAAGAAACCAAGCAGTAAAGTTGTTCAATAGAATGCCAATTGAATTTAAAAGTATGACAAATATAAATATTTTTAAACAATCATTAAAAACCTACCTTTTGGAAAAGTGCTGTTACAACGTTGATGAATTCTAATTGTTAGAATTAGTTGTATACACAAAAAATTTTGAAGATTATTTATTTTTTATTTTGACATTTAATTTTATACTTTTGACATTTTCTTTGAAACAAATATATATTTTTTTTTAATATATTTTTTAAGTTTGGACATTGAATTGTATATTTTAGACATTTGTTGAACTAATTTTTTTAATGTACTTAGACATATTGGTTGCTAGTTTTAACATAAATTTCGAACACGATGTATTCATTGTTATCGAATAAATAAATAAATAAAAATAAAAATATGGGACTTGGCTCGCTACGCTCGCCTGCGTCCCATAAACCGACACTCGAGTTTTATACCCCTCATTATGTACCGTTGCATAAACTACTATTCTAATCCATACAAAGTATAAAAGATAACAGTCAATTAGTGATGCGATAGGAATTAATTCTTCTTAGTTGTTTATCGTCTAGTGATTGCATGGTCTTGATGGCATAATGGAAGCAGGCGTTGACGAAAAATGTCTGTCGTGTTTTCATCTTATGTCTATCATTCATGAGGATACTTCAACGGCCTACAAAGACTTATCGTACAGCAGATAGTTTACTCTGCGCATTAAGGAATAGGGGTCAGCTAATTACATGTTACAATAGTATTTTGCTGCGCGAGTTGAGTAATTACAGCAATAACATACCTGCTGACAAAACAGTCCTTCGATCTCGGACCAGTCTAGTTCAGTCTTCGGAGAGTGTTTGTGGCTGGAGGCTACGATAGACCAGATATTATTACGGCCTATCACCTGCAAAATCATACATTAAATATATCTTGAGAAATGTTTTGAATGCACAAACATTTGACACAAATATGAGACGCAGGTTCGAATCCTGCCTGTGTTTGTGAATTTTTCAATTTTTTACATTGTAAAATAATCCCAACAGTCAACACAGAGACTGTGTACTGTGTGTAAACCGCTAGTTGGTTCTAAACACACAGAAGGACGCTGCTGCCCATCCTCCGGTTCTTTATCTCTTAGTTGCCTTTTACGCCAACCACGGGTAAAGATGGGTTAGTACTATTGTTCGCTGGTACCACACGGGTTTATGGTTAACTTACTTTATTGTTAGGTATTTTATTCCAGTTAATCGTCTTCATCTTGGTCTTTGGAAGCGGGGTCTCTTGTTGCGGCAGTTTGATGTCGACGAGAGGAGCCGCCGGGACGGAGGCGGAGGGGAGGCAGGGGGGCCGCGGGGCCGACGGCGGGGGGGGCGGGCCTGGTGGGGGCGGCGGGATCTGAGGCGGCGGCGGGGGGGTCTGCGGCGCCCCCGCCACACCCGGACCCGGACCGGCACACATACCTGAAGAACATGTATCAGTGTCAGTCTCAGTCTCTGATGTCAGTGTGTACATACACGGTGATGAAAAAAACACAACTATAACAATGGAATTTCATTCAATAGATATTGGATTTTTAGGTAAAATTGCTAAATTTTTCAGCCTAAGTAAAATGAAATAAATTTTATCTTTTATTCGCTTCCTGATCGATTTTTTTAAATTTTTTAAAAATGTATAGAAACGAACATGCTAGAGGCAATTTTGGTTTGTTGGCATCATTATTTACAAAATCTTAACCCAGACCCTGCAACATATTTACTTGTACGATAGCAATGACGTGCTATCTTCCTCATTTAAATAAAATATATATAAAAAAACTTTTTTAAAAACAAGCTTTTATAAGAAAAATTGTACTAAAACGAAAAAAATAATTTTATGCAAGCATCGTGCTGATAAATGTTAGTTATTTAGATGAATATAATAAAACACATCAATCGAAATCATGCATAAAATTTTATAATATTATATGGCATTAAACGATTTGAAAGTTTGTAGCGAGCATAAAATTTATTTAGTTTCTATTCCTCTTTTTTATTTGCGCTACAAGCTTTCAAATCGTTTAATGTCATACTCGTATAATATTATAAAGTTTTATGCATGATTTCGATCGATGTGTTTTATTATATTCATCTAAATAGCTAACATTTATCAACACGACCCTTGCATAAAAATTATTTTTTTCGTTTTAGTACAATTTTTCTTATAAAACCTTGTTTTTAAAAAAGTTTTTTTTATTAATATTTTATTTTTAACTTTTTAGTTTTGTCTTAACTGGTGACATTATGTGAATACCGTCACTGCCAAAGTCTTCCTGGACTGATGGTATATCCGTTGCATTAAGCTGTGCTCACCGAAAGCAGGGCCAAATTATTCTGGTCACGTCATCATAACATCCCATGAAACGTCCACTAAATGACAGGGAGCTCCCTCCAGAATTCTAGCTTTTCATAGAAAAATGTAGAGGGGAAGTATCATAGTTACCTCGCTTGTTAGCGTTACGGCTGGCACCATGGACCGCGGTTGTAGGTGACCGCAGTAAATCAGATGTAAGATACAAAGGAGGATGCTGCCGCCCATCGTCCAGTTTATAACCCTTAGTCGCCTCTTAAGACACTTACGGGTATGTATGGGTTGGTACTATTCTTTGCCGGCACCACACGGAACAACGGAATTCTGCCGTTTACTAAACCTTTCGTTAAATCACCAATCAAGGTAGCAATGTTTTTAACAGAGTTGCTCTGTCTATCTCCATCTTCGGACCTTGGTAATTTCAGAGTATTTGCTAAGCCAAATCAGACGAACCTAAACACGACGGGTCTATCTTGTTTAGTTTAGGAGTTCGTTTGGCCACCTTCTGACTTTATCATCAGAACCCTGGGGATCATCTGGTACCAGAGTACTTGAAAAGGCAAATCCAATGAACCCAAACTCAACGGGGTTCCGCTATTCCGTTTAGAAGTTCCTATGACCAGTCTCCGTCTCCATCAGCAGACCAGCTCGCTGGCGATCATCTGGTACCAGAGTACTAGAAAAGACAAATCCAACGAACCCAAACTTGACGGGTCTATCTTGTATAGTTTATTAGTTCCTATGACCAGCTTCCGTCTCCATCAGCAGACCAGCTCGCTGGTGATTATCTAGTACCAAAGTACTTGAAAAGACAAATCCAACGAACCCAAACTCGACGGGGTTACGCTGTTCCGCTTAGAAGTTCCTATGGCCAGCTTCCGTCTCCATTAGCAGACCTGCTCGATGATACCATAAGATTGTATTGTCACCGAACTTACATAAGTATGCCAAATTTCAGCCCGATCGAATAAGAATAACTGGTCTAAAATTCAGTTTCAAGATTTGTCCCACACAAACTAACATACTTACTAACTAACAAGGCAAGTTAAAATAAAAAGCTTGTAATAAAAAATAATACTTAGGTGAAATATAAATGTTATGCATAAGGTACCTGAGGGAGGAAGGGGCGCGGGCGGCGGAGGGGGTGGCGGCGACAGAGCTCGCTGTAAGCTCTGCTTGCGACCCGCCGCGGCCGGGTGTTGGCACGTGCACCCCACTTTCGCCTGAAAACATCGTCAAATTCATCATCATCATATAAGCCAAAAGACGTCCACTGCTGGACATAGGCCTCCCCTTTGGAAGAGATAGACCTCCTCTAATGGTGTCCGCTGCGTGAAGCGTTTTTGCGTGCGTTCGACGCCCAAGCGTTTCTATGAGCCCCGCAACGTGACACGAATCATACGGCGCGTCTCGCAATCCGCACGCGTTCGACGGCCGCCGGCGTTCGTATTTGTATGAACGGCGCAGCGTGAACCGTTTCGTACGGCGCGGATCTCACAAAGAGATTTGAACCTCGCTACGGTCTCTCACACGCTGGGCGTCTTGCCTACACGCCGCGTTATATTACAGCAAAGCGCACCTCATGTACCGCCATAGTAGATAATATATATCAGTTTGTGTTTTTTTTGTTTTTTTTTGTTTGTTAGAAAGCAAAGTAAAAAAATAAAGGAACAGAGTAGAAAATTGCATTTTAAAAACAACACACAAATAAAATATTTATAAAACCTTTCCCTTTTACATTTTAAATTATTCATTTACTTTGACCTGCTCTTGACTGAACAACGGATACCACAAACACGAATTTGTACTGACGCCGCCGAGTGAAGCATTCGGCTGATGCACTTTCTATGAAAAATTGAATTTTGTTCCTTGGCAAAAGTTGTTTAATTTAAGGTGATCCGTTTTCCATACAAAAATTCAAATTACTTGCATTCTTACGCGGGACATTAAATTCTGTTGAAAAACGAACGTATACTGCTATTTTTAGTTAAATTTTTCGCTAATCAATACAAAAATACAGTTATTGTACTGAAAGTACTATTTTTGATGGCAATTTTTGGTTCAATATTACGATTTTGGGCATGCGGTCAAAACTGTACGGTTGTGCTTTGTGTGCATGTGTGAGTGATCGTACCCATGTAAACACGGACTGACGAGAGTAATTGACTTTAGTGGACATATGGAGATATTTTTCTTATCGAAATTGTTGTTAGGCGTTGAAGTTGCACGATGAAATTTACGCAAATCAACTTTTTGCACATATATAGTTGGTACTTATTGCATTAAAAAAATAAAATCTTATATTTGCAGCAGTGGCTCCATCTAGTTGCAATCGGGGCTAAGTTGGCCGTCACAGATCACCTTAATGGGCAGATTTACATAGCCTTATCACAGGTTTCCGTTACACGCTGTATAACCAAGAAGTCTAAATTCTGCTTTGGCATGTTGTAGATATAAGTAATCCGTTCCACGAGTCAATGCAAAAGCTTACCAACACATTTTGCAGCCGTAGAACCAGACAAAGTACGACGAACCAGACGAACCAGAGTATATTTGACGGAAAAAATAACATTGTTTTACAAACTTGTTTTTTCTGACAGCTTTAGCTGATTACTATTGATCATGGAGCACAATAGCCTTGATAAAGCTGCAAAATGTGTTGGTAAGCTTTGGCATTGACTCGTGGAACGGACTATAGCTAAAGAATTTATGTTTTATTCCAAAATGTTGTGATTTCTGTCCAGAAAAAAAGTATATGAGATTTTTTAGTTTCGTATTTTGAAAATACCAAGAAAATTGTTAAGGTGATAACTGATAAGAGTTTTGGCTGCACTACTCCACGCCCGTATTACAATAAGTTAGCAGAAACTAGCACAAAGCAGTATAGACCAAGTGGATCGAGATGACTCACGAAAATAATAAATTAGACCTCTTCGACTCTCGTCCCAAAACTTTTTAAAATACTGTCAAAAATGTCCTCACATTATTTACAACCCATATGTATAATATTTTATTTTTGGTTCTGCACTTGGTTGTTTAAATAATTCTAGTACTTATCAGAAACTATGATTTTCACTGTATCGTATTTTGGTCTTGATGTGTGAACATAGTTAGGGTTTCAACCTACTTATAGGGTTCCAACCTAGTTATAAGTATATTCGTGTGTAGTTTGAGTAGGTTTATTCTTCTTTTATATTACCCTATATTAAACTTTTATTTTAATTTTAAATTGTATTTTAAACTTTCTTATCACGATTATTAACGCACATCCTTGTGCCCGTTTTATTGACATTCTTCCACACCTGATAGGTTGGCTGGAAGAGATCTCTTTAAGAGATAAGCTCGCCTTTGTGAACAATTTTCATTTGTGCGCAATAAAGAATATATATAGAATGCTATATTGTAATCTGCTTGTATTTGTTGTTACCTGTTTTGTTCGCCAAATAAATAAAATAAAAACTGAGGAAATCCCTAGGGATACCACGAAATCACGGAAGATGTCGAAATGTCTCCTTTTTACTAAAAATGTTTCGTGATAGATATGGTAAAATACTAATATCGTCGCCCTTCTAGCTAACCGTTATATCTGCACGGACAATGCCATTAGATCGGTCTTATCATTATGCACAAGTTCTCTCTAATCGCCATTTCTGTATTGTTGACCGTTTCAAATATATATCGTGTTTTTTGTTTGCAATATCTGCATAGGTGGTCATTTATGTTCTTGCTATTTGTCGTATGGAACATAGACCAGTTAGCAAGATCTTTTCCATTAAGAAAATTAGTGGCTTAATGTAAGAAAATTACTGTTTTATGTACATAGAGCACTTAGCGAGAATATATTAATGCAATATTTACATTAATATTTACACTTAGAACTCCACGGAGTAAAGAAGGGGGAGGAGATGATGATATCAGTCGAGCCGTGATTCAATCAATTGAGCCATGACGTCACGAAAGGGGGCGGGGCATACGCCATTTCCTCTTTGAACTTACCAGTGATCACATCGAAACACGCTCTGCAAAAAATTGTTTAAATAGTTGGAAAAACAACTCCCACTATGAAGTGTTGTGTGCCTTTGTGTTTAAATTCGTCAGAAAGGCCAAAAGAAACTGCATTTAAAGTGTCTTTTCACTTGTAAGTAAGATTTTTCAATAAAATTTGCTATCGATGTACTGAAGGCATGTGGCCGTAACATTAGTTCTGCTTTGTGTCGCTAGATGGTTTTGGGAATATTTGTAGACGATCGAAATTCACCCCTTCTTTTTAATTCCACAGACTCAATTTACATTTCTGGCTTTAGCTTTAACAATAGATTGATAAAAATTACGTGAATATCGTGAATATTTTATTTATTTGGAGAAATATATTTGTAGTTTGTAGTTATGTTGTTTGTAGTAGCGCCACCTAGTATGCAGTGGACAAACTCGCCAGAGTTAGGTTCAAGAACCGTCTTCCAGATTTCAGCTAGTAAGTCGTATATAGGGTCTTAATTTAATAACGTGCCATAGCTAAGTGGATGTTCAGTATCGATAAAAGAACACAATAAGATATGAAAAAAAAAAACCTACTTAAAAAAAATTAAAACTTCATTGAAACTAAACTAACGCGGAGCGCAATGACCCAGATCATCAAACCAGCGCGCAAGTATCAGTGGATTAGGTAGGCACATACATACACTATACATAGATAGAGAGCGGGAAGTCAGCAACCTTACCTCATCGCAAACAAAATCGTGAACAACATACCTACTTCTCATAGTAGGAATAGCGGAATGCCTTTTTTTGCGAAATTTGATTACTAAGTAGGTATACAAATGAAACCTATTGTTATTTTTGAATTTTCAAATCAATATAGTTGGCTCTATATTCATATAGATAGAGGGAGCATAACGTGTTAAACTGCCACCACTTTTATCTTTTTAATCTACTTACTAAAAATAAGAGGTTATCAATTCGACCCATCCTGTCAAAAATACACAGTTTTTGTAGCTTAGCTTACAGATTCGCTGAGTTCGCGATTTTATTATACGTATAGATTGGTCGCTATTTTCATAAGCGACGAGGAAGGGTTACCGACTGCCCGCTCTTAGTCTCAGGTTATAATTTAATTGCGAGCCATAGCTCTGGAGCAAGATCCGTATCAGTGACTGAATAACTTTTTCCAAGGAACATAGGTCGAAAAACAAAAAATAATTTTGGACTTTCCATACCTACTGAGTGACCAACACAATTGTATGGGAAGTCAAATAATTTATGTCCTTTATCGAACTATGTTCCTTTGGGAAAGTCGTTCAGATACTGATACTGAACCCGCGAGCACGCAATTAAATTAACACCCTGTATAAACAATTTATTTTTGTAATATAGTGTCTTTTACGCCATCTAGTAGAGTATAGCAGTTCCACCAAAAAGTGCGTAAGGACAAAAAGTGCTAGTAGTTTCACTATTTGCCACTAGATGGATTTTACATAAGTAGGTGGAGTCTAGTTATGTCCCGCCAACCCGTGACTCAATCTTCACCCCCGCGCACTGTCACGCTTCGTGTCGTACAAAAATTCCGTAGGGGCAGCTCCTCTCCCCTTTTTTACTCCGTGTAGAACTCTCTCTAGAGGACACTCTATTTTTGAAATATTATTAGATTGCATTTATACTTAGTTGTGTTATAGTTGCCTAAAACATTACTTAAAATACTTACAAAGCTAAATAAAAGTACCTAAAAAAATGTTGATTATAAACCCAAATGTTAGAAACTTAATATTGTATTTTAATTAAACGTTCACAAGCCATCGTTTAATTATTTTAAATTAATGAAAACAATGGTATACGGTAGTTTTATTTATATGTTTAGACGAATAATAGAAAAATATCAACGTTACATCTGACTTTCTTGGCCGAAAAACTGAAACAAAGTTCTCACAAAGTGTCATATCTGCTATATAAAAATAAATAAATAGAGTCGTTAGATTTATCCGGCTTATATTAACTTAAAGAACTAGCTAAGACCTGTTATAATATATTATTAAGTAATGCATAGTTTAAAAAATAACGTGATTATAGCAGCATGATTGTAACGCGAAACTGAAAATGGGTTGCCCTGGAAAAGTTACAATTTCGGGTTGTAACGGTTAGCTAGAAGGGCGACGATATAGTGTCAGTGGTATGTTAAACTAAATCTACGAGTAGTAAAATGTCAAAGAGAGTGCTAACCTAACCGACCCCAAGAGAATAAGATTTTTAAGTTGGGTTAGGTTACGTTAGGTTATAGTCATGTTACTAGTATTTTATCATATCAGTAAACATTTTTAGTAAGAAGATGTAAAAAACAAGAATATTTGATATCTTCTGTGATTTTGTGGTATCCGTAGGGATTTCGTACAATCCCTGGTTTACACACAATGAGTGGGTCTGAAGTCCTAGCTACCTTCGGAACACTAAGCACCTTGGAGACGTCCTCTCTGGTCTCAAAAGGATACGCGATGCGCCCGATGCACCATCCTTACTGAACGACTAGTCAATCATGAACTAGACACAGACTAGATACGAGTTATATGTAGCGTTTGCGTTTGTAACGTATATTAGGTCTGAGCCTGAGCTATCTGTAGACTGCCTGTTTTGACCTACTAATCGGCCATAAAGTAGATACGACTGTTAATCAAGTCTATGTTTATGACGACGACGTCTATTATTGTGCTTAATACAGTTTCTGCTTCCATCTGAAAGTAATTTTTTATAGGAGGTTTTTGTGCGCAACTCCTGGTGCTGTCTGAAAATCAGTATTGCTATTTCATACTAGCAACAAAATGCTGAGTTTAGCGCGTTTTTCTTTGCACAGTTCAAAATGTTTAATAATGTACTTTCTGCTGAAATGTTATTGTAATTTTTCAGGTATTAGTACTTTTGTTGTACATTTTGTGCTATGTGGTGAAATAAATATGTTCTATTCTGATGTTCTGTGAGCTACCTGTAGACTTGGAGCTCTAAGCAGCTTGGCAGCGTCCTCTCTGGTTTCCAGCAGAGTCGCGCGATGCACCAGCGTCTCAGCGGTGTCCCACACAATATCGCTCGCCGGCTCCTTAGGGTCGATCCGCAACAGATGCTGCAAGATGCTCAGGAACGGGATCTCTTGAGGGGTGTCTGCCACCTGGAACATCACATTTATTTATTTAGTCGCAGCTGCCAAACTAAAATGGGATTAGGCTGGCTATGACTGTCGCATGCCGGATACATTGTTGGCAAAAACAACCACACTGTGGATGCTACCAACGAACAGAAGGCGACGCGGTAGACCCAGACGGAGATGGTGAGATGAGCTAGACACCTTCCAAATAAATTAGCCGGGGAAGTACAGGATAAGATAAGAAGATAAATGAATGAATGAATGAATAACACTTTATTGCACACTAATAAAGAAACATTTACACATAACGAGTTATAAAAAATGTGGGCAAAAGGCGGTCTTATCACTAAGAGTGATCTCTTCCAGACAACCTTTTGACGAAATCAACATTTACAGAATTCTGCAGTGTAGTGCACTCGTATAAACTACATAAATGAAAAACAAAAAAGACATTGTATTTACATAATATACTCAAAATAAATATCAAAAACATAAATACATTACATAAATATACATACATACGAGTATATAATTTTGTATGTATATACTTACATAAATATAATTATATACCAATAATTATTATTGCAAGGCCACCCATATCGGCAAGCATTTTAGTTATTGTATTATTAAGTACCTGTTTGAGAATGGCGTAAAAGACGTCGAGGTGGGAATTCAGATTGATGCCCCCGGGTCCCTGCGCCTCGTCACTCTCTCGCTGCTCCTCGAACACATCCAACTGGACTGCCAGGTCTGGGTGGTTGCCAGCCTCGTGCCTGAAATATATCCGAAGACAACATCTACAATATATGACATAGATTAGCCATTCGCGTGCGCGCTCTTGGAACCTTTTACTTTCCCTTATGGTGTTAGTTCAGTGGTCTGTTTAAATTTTAAAGAGCGTTTAGAATTCAATATCTCTTACTGTTTGGAGATCTTTTTATCAAATCGCGATTCTCTTTATATTTAGTAACTCTTCCTCATCTAATAATAATAACTGATAATAATTAGTGTTCAACCACGTATAAGTTTTTCACCTGAATGACAATCTCCGTGGTCTGGCGGTTAGAGCGTTTACCTCTCAATCCAGAGGTTCTGGGTTCGATGAAGACACAGTCAAAACAATACATGTGAATCGCTCAGGTGGACTAAGAGCAATACCCGAATGAGACTTCCTTCCCCTCCAGTTACGTTGGCACACTACAGGATGGATCACCTCATTGCTTGAAAAGATGATTCCGTATTTCAGAAGGCACTGGCCCCCGCTAATTGCTACAGAAGTGTCAGAGGCCATTAGCGGCTTAACAACTCTGTCACCAGGGTTTGTGAGATCAAACATCGATCTTACAACCCGCACGATATGATGATAATGAACTTTCGAGCGAAGACAAATTAAAGACTTAAAAACTCCTTATTCATCATCATTCGCCTGCCTGCCACATGTCGATCGCTTTCATTCCTCTGTGGATCGAAAACAAATGTTGGACATTTACTTCTTCCTTTCTCATAAGAGTATCATCTTTCACACAGTCTATCCTTCGAAATAAAGGCCAGGTTAACAGATCCTAAACCGACGAGCGTGTATGGAAGGGTTGACGGAAGCGAAGGAAGTATGAGATGCTGAGAGCTCCGTAGCAGGTGGAGAGCTATCATCTCTGTCTACCCAGGTAAAAGGCGTGATTTTGTGTATTTATGTATGTATACTTCTTCGTCCTACCATGGTCTCGCATTCCATATCCACATTCACACTACAGCTCGGCCGCTCGCCCGGAATTTTCTAGATTCATTAATAATTTTAGATTTTTAAATGTTTCAAAGCTTCAAAAAGGAGACTACTTATTCAAGTAGCCGCCTTGCTACACCAGGTTGGGGCGCTGGGGCTTGGGACTCCATATTTGGAGCGCCCTCGCCTCGTACGGTCGGACATTTGCGCCCACGCAGCGCGTGCACGCTTGTTTTTACTTGTTTTCTTAACTACCTTAACTATAATGACGTCTTAAAAATGAGCATATTAGGATTGAGATAGGGACAGCATCACTTCAAACCGACCATTCAGTTATTATTTTTGAGAAGTAAAATAGAAAGGGCAAGGGAGCCAGTGAAATTACTGGCACATGATTGATACCATCCTAGTTCTCAAAGTGAGCAACGCGCTTTGCTTTCTTATTAGTGTCAAAATATGCCATTAATAAGACAGTGGGTGCTATGGGCGGTGGTGACCACTTACCATCAGGTGGCCCTACTGCTCGTTTACTCACTTGTAATAATAGGTCTTTACCTATGAAGTTGCCGAAATTTTCTTACAGATTAATGAGATCATAATTCCTATAATACTAATTCAATTTTTTTCATTTGGCTTATTTTTGAAAGTTCACTTCAAGGTTATTATTTACGCATAAAATAAAGTTTTTATTTTTAGTTTGATATATAAAATTAAAGGTTCGAAAATTGTTCGTTTTAAATGTCGTCCGATTTCATCATTAGATTTGTTATATTTTTTTAGAGATAATATTTTTCGAAAATTAAATTTAAGTTTTTGTTAGCTTAATGTCTTCCCAATAATGCTCAAAAAAATAAAAAAGATTGGATTTATAATTCCTAAGAAAAATGCAAAAATGTTAGTACTGAAAATTGAGTATACCTAAAATCCGCCATACAAAACGGCAATTTCATAGGTAAAGACCTAATATGTAAAAAAAAAGAAAGACATTACAATGAATGCTCAAGGAACAATGTTCGAAATACGATTCTTTTTTAAAATCTAAATGTATCGACACAGCTGCGTATTTTTCCGATGCGGAGAGTTCCGCTCCTTACGCTCGCAAAGACTTTTAGGTGACCTATGACAGATATAGCGGAATTTCCGCTGGTGTCATACTTGACCGATTTTTCGGTCGCGGAGTTCAGTTGTCCGCTTCGGAACTTTCGCAGTAGTATCGCTATACTTACATTAAAATTAAGTACAAACATCAAATAAATCAAAGAGATTTGAGCCTTGCTCCACTCTAAACGAACGACTAATACTCGGTAGGTCATATCTATTTGGCGGTGGTGTCAAAGGGAATGAACGTATACAGGGTGTTAATTTGATTGCACGCCATAGCTTAAGGGTGGTTCAGTAACGATAAAGAAACTCAAAAAAATATTTAAAAAAAAATCCTACAAAAAAAATAATTAATACTCCATTGAAACTAAAATAACGCGGAGGGCAAAGCGCGCGAAAGAGTTTCGGTTATGTAGTCGTCATGGAGATCTTTAGGGGAGGCCTATGTCCAGCAGTGGACGTCTTTCGGCTGGTATGATGATGATGTGCCTACCTTATTCACTGATACTCGCGCGCTAGAGACGTTGCTCCGCGTTAGTTAAGTTTCAATGCAGTTATAGTTTTTTTTTTTCAATGAGATTTTTTTAATATTTTTTTGTGATCCTTTATCGTAACTGAAACACCCCTTAAGGTATGGCACGCAATTAAATTAACACCCTGTATAATGAAATGTTCCTTAGGAAACCTCGAACTTCCACATCTTACGCACTTGTTTCTTACTTTCTGCCATACCTTGTTTGTATAACTTTAAATTAATGTCACAGGATTATAATATAGAAATTGAAGCTCTGTAACAATAATATACATATATCCCTCTTAATTAAAGCAATAATTATTTGCTTTTCGTTAAAGGAGTGATCACACCTAGCTGAATTCATCTTTGAATTCATCTAATTCGCTTGTAATTCGGCATACAGTGCTCGTTGAAGTAAGGATATTGCTATTAACATAACCAAACCTCCCAGCTATGTATGCCGAATTAGTAAGAATAATGGAATTAACAAAACCAATGCTATCAGCAATGTATGCCGAATTAGTCTTTGAATTTAGGAACGACTTCAACAAACAATGTTGCTGTTTGTACCTACATTAAACATACTTATGAATTCTTGTACGCGAGAAATTTTAATGATATCTAGCTAAAGTAGGCGCAACACGGTTCCGAAAACAACCTACCTAGGATCTCTTGAGAAACGTGAGCATTCATCATCCTTGCCTGGGAAAACAAAGACTAGATAACTGGACCATATTGACGTATAAAAAAGTGCGCTTTACCAAAATATTTGCTCCAGAGCCCACAGAGCTTCACACACAAAAAAGCATAGGTGGGTAAAGTATTTACAGCACCAACAAGTAATATATACTTCGACGGATAAATTCACTTGAAGTATGAAATTATGACAACACTCACGAGTCGTTTAGTGATAAAATAGCACAAACAGGTAACTAGAATGCCACTGAACGACTTACCTTCTCTTTAGACATCAGATTGAGGTATCGATTATGCGATAAGAAAACCCTTTTCAATGTTGTTTACTTCTATTTATTTCCTTTCTGATATCATTATCTCATTAGGCGATTATCAATCTAAACCAGTGTGATGCCACCGCTGACTACGTAGAAAGGGCATACACTGGAATCCATAAGGCACGTCCGACCCCGTGCGAAGTCGCGGTACCATAAGCTGGACTAGAAGCGGCAATTTATTTAATCCTACTAATATTATAAACGCGAAAGTTTGTATGTATGGATGGATGGATGGATGGATGTGCTGAAGTCAATTATCTTATTTAGCCTGACTCATGCGCAGCAGGTGTGGGGGCTAAATCATAGGCCTCTCGCTCTGAGGAGGTGATGTCGACAAGGCAATCTGGCGGGAAGAACTGCTGAAGTCAATTGTCTTATTTAGCCTGACTCATGCGCAGCAGTGTTACTCTTTCACAATAATATAGCTTATACATCAGAATAATACATAGGCTACAATTTATAAAGATATTGTGTGAATTGTCCAATTCTGCGCCGAAGAAGTCGCGGGCATCAGCTATAGTAATATTCATATTACGAACCTTTGACCGCGCAATCGAAGACGCAGTGCCGTGTGTTAATCGCCTTACAATCAGTGTCTAGTTTTATGATGATCGTATCATTGCGAACGAACAAACAAACAAGAAGTGTTGCATCATTATTGTCTCGCTTCGCTGATTGTGTCCAGATAATTAATACCTATCTGTTGAATGATTAATATTTAAAATATAATACAGCGGTGTGGATGGCCGGCGGTCGATCGGATCGCCCACGGAGCGAAGTAAGATTCAATAGATTATAATCGAGTGGGCATATGTATGAAGATTAATTTGTTAAGCTATTAATGATGCCCTTGACACCTCACGATCCATTGTTCGTTCGCAAGACAAGCTGAGCATGTTGGGCTACTGGCTGGGCTACTTAGAAAGATTAATATCAGCTAGCTGTAGCAGTTTGAGTACCTACTTTCTTAAACCAATCTCTAGGTGTGTAAAATCTCTTGTGAACAAGTTGCTTTTTTATGGGAAGCTGTGCGCGTTTGGGCTTAAAGAGATAGAATTGTGGCCTTGTGGGTATGGCCTGGTTGAGTCTTATAATCAGCATGTCCCACTTTTTATGCTTTTTTAATGCATTGGTTGCATTTAGCTTGCGTTTTGTTCGTGGTGGACCAATTATACTCTAGAAGTAGAAGCCAAGGTAGTGAGGATCTAAGTATGACATAGTACGCTCTCTGTAATACCGTATGCAGTATCACACTACTGAACTATTATAGTAGATAATCTATGACTACAGTAGGTCAACCAAAACTAATTCAGAGGCATGCTCCATGTCTGTAAGAGTACCCCAATGATATAAAGCATTCAAATAGCTAATAACAAACAAAAACGGACCAAAATTTGTACGCTTATTGAATTACCAACCGATGAATGCTCATCGAAGCGTGACTGACAAAAACTGCAGCAAAAACAAACTGTTTTAAATAAAGGACAAATTAATTCACGTCATGTTTTTGTACCAATCGGTTTTATAGGCAGTTCTATTAGTGACCACATGTGGGGGAGAGAGGGGATATCTGTTTACTGTCAGTCGTCACGTGGTATAAAAAATAAGTAGTATGTCCTTTTACTCACCTCAAGTGATTTAGAGCAGGCAGCAGTCCGAGAGCTGGAAACATTATAAGATGATATTAATTCTTTTAAAGTTGCAAGTTTTAGACCATCGCTTGCGAAGCGTTCGTAGCTTAGTGACATTGAGGACCTTACATAAAATTATGTAAAATTGCAACGAGCTTAAGCTTGTTGGTGACGAACGGCTATTGAAATCCAAGCTTCTGAGCCAGGCAATTCATTTGATACGAGTATCACATTTTGTATGGCAGGTCGAAATTTTATTTTCGTATTTCGACCTATGTTCCTTGGGAAAGTTGTTCAGTTTCATGGTTAGAATCTACCGTTTAATGTTGTGCAGTCGGTCACAGGACACATTGTATAACCCGAACCGATTTAGAAGAAAATAATACCTACGTCATTGTTCACAATTCACATTGTACATTGAAATTTAAACATGGGAATCAAAACGTCATACGATGACGACTATAGTAGTACCCATAGGTAGTACCGCCTAAATGAGTCCTCGCCCGCGGGGCACAAGGGCAGGTGCGGGGGGAGGATGCGCGTAGAGAATGAGAATGCCCCGCCGCCCGCACCTCTTTCGTTCCCCCTTTGTCGTCTTACCCCGCGGGCGAGGACTCATTTAGGCGGTTTATCTATAGATTGTGAGTCGTGGATTGCTCACCTATGAACTCGTTCCTGACGCGGATGCGATCAGGCAGGCGGGGCGCGGAGATAATGAGGCAATTGACGAAGGCCACCAGCGCCGTCTGGTAGTCGGTGGTAGCGGCATTCTTCAGCTCGTGGACGACTACGCTCAGGCGGTAACGCTCGCCTTTGAGCTCCTTGTACCGCTCTAGTGTGTCCACTGCGCGTGCGTAGCCCTCGCCGTTGTACACGCATAGTGCCGATAGGAGCTCGAACACCTGCAACCATCAACACATCACATTAAGGGAAAAGTTCTCTTTTCAGCAGGAATAGTACATTACTGTAGCGGTCGAAAAAACGGGTATTGAGGGACGAACGTGACAATGTGGGCAGAGGCGTTAGCCGAGGCCCAAATACGTGAGTCCATCAATACCTGGTTTCGGCTAAGGCTTGTAATAGTGCTTTTCTCAAACAATGCGCGGATATTCAAATTCTTACATAAATCACTTACATTTTCAGTCTCTTCTCTTTTTGCCACTGAAAAAGTTCTCAAAAGATTTTAAATAGTCATGACATGATATTTGAGGCACTATTTCAAATGCCATTGACTTATTAATTTTATTCACAATTACAACCTAAATTGTACTAAATTAAATTTACTACGGTCTTGCGCGAAATTATGTAGTACTATTATGAATTCTGTGGCGAAATAAACGATATGCGACCTCCTTGTTCAGAACTCTTTCGTTAGTTGCCATCTCCTTGGTCACCATGATTTGGACAAAAATCTGGTTCCATTTTGAAATTAGATGACAGAAATGAGTTTTCATAGTAGTTTTCCCGACCGTTTGACACGGAAGAAATGGATTTTCATACTAACTTTCCCGGCCGCAGCTCGCATGTTTTTTACCAGTACGGATACCTCGATTTTGCTCTAAGAAGGTTGTCAAAATAATGATTGAATTTCCAAGCATGTTTGAGAAAACGTTTTTTTCATCCCATCAATTCGAAAATCGGTGACTGAACGGTTCGTCAATAAAGGCGAATAAAATAGCTGTTTTCTCCAAGGGACTTTCGTAGCGGGTAAAAATGGGATTTAAAATTAGAATTAGAATTTAGGTCCACCATAGGGATATTTTAGGTCAACCAAAGAGGTCGAACCAAAATATTGTATTACTAGCGGTCCGCCCCGGCTTCGCACGGGTAGATATAGGTTCTTGTTGCGTCGAGGGTTACTAGAAAAACCGGCCAAGCGTAAGTCGGACTCGCACCGAGAGTTCCGTACAACTAAGGTAAAAATACCGTCCTAGTTATGGGCAGACAGACATCATCGGAGGCATATTAATAGGGTCCCGTTTTCACCCGTTGGGTACGGAACCCTAAAAAGAGTACATTTTAAAGAAAATTTGGATAGTATTTTGAATAAAATGTTTAGGTACTTAAGTAATAGACATAGCTAGATTTCTCATCATCCCATACACTCATTGATGCTCTGCCTGCCTACCCCCCGTGAGGAAGGGATATAGGCGTAAGATTACACTCACATGTACAGGAAACATAAGTCAAATTTTTCGTGTCTATTCTCTCTTGTAGATAAAACCATTACAGTCACTTAGAGCGCTGTTTCTTTAATTTCAATTTTGATAACGATTACACTCATGATAACTTTTGAATGGTATGTCCGATTTGAATAATTCAAAAAGTAATTTACAGGTATTGATATAGCCTTGAATACCAAAACATTAATTTGGATAAGGATTAATAGGTATGAATAATGTGGCCTATATAGTTTGTACCGGCGTTACTATTGCATATTTTAACATGAAAAAGTAGTTATTGTGACAACGGACTTTTTAGTAGATATTAATGTCTTCTATAAACCTGTAGTACATCACTTTGCTCTATTGTTAATAGTTTCGGCAGCGTACGCGATATAAGGATGCTATTTGCTATTTTTTTCACACCTTGGGTTACATTGTCGAAATTTTTATACGGAACCCTAACGTTTTTGAAAATACTTTATAGCCTATGTTCATTACGGATAATGCAGGTTTCTAATGGTTAAAGAATTTTTCAAATTGGTCCAGTAGTTTCGGAGCCAATTCGATGCAAACAAACAAACAATCAAATCATTCCTTTTTATAATATTAGTGTAGATAGTGTAGATTAAAATTATTGTGAATATAAAAAAAGAAATATGCTTGAAATGTAAACAAGACTACCAACCAAAGAGGTTCTGTTCCTTCCTAATTGATACAAAAATGTCAATAACATTTTCAGTTGTTACAAATAATACTTAATATGATTTTTAGTATTGTTTCATCAAGTAATAATATTGTAATGGTATTTTATATTTAAAATTAATGACGAGTGTGTGTCTCAATGAGCCTCTTATTCTTTCCTCATAGAGGGAGATGAAAAGTGGAGTGTATTACGCGGCTGCAAAAATATTTTTACCTTGGGCGACCTATTGAATCCCTCACTACGTTCAGGATTCTACTTTAGAATCCCTCGCCATGCTCGGGATTCTACTCAAGAATCCTTCACTTCGCTCTGGATTCAAATAACGCCCTCGCCTTAAAAATATTAATTTACAGCCTTGTGATACAATCTACTATTTCCTAGGCGACGCACGCAGATCGGATCACATGCCAGTTTATCATATGCCACCCTTTACATATGCCAGTGGGGATCTGCTCGTTGGCCTTACGGGGTGTCCTTATTTTTCATACTCGTACCTCCTGTCTACTGGTTGAGATGTACTTTAGAAGGGCCTTGGAAGGAACTACGCGCTCACGATTACTGCATCTTGTTTGTGTGGTGTTCTTCATTCCACACATCAAATCACCCGGGTTACTGGTTTCACCGCTGCTCCAGCAGCATCACGACGTGGAATCTTCCTGCTGCTCTACGAAATCTTACCGTAATGCTGCATTCCTGCAAGCTTACCAGACTGATGAACTGAACTGTTGCCAGACTGAACATGTAACCTTTATCCAAGCGGGCGGGTGCGGTGGAGCTCATTGCTAGTGGAGGGATGGAGAGATTCGCTTCTCTAATTATGGCATAAGTTATGAAAAGAAATTGGTGAGTGCAGCGGCTAGTTTGCCAGTATGCTGACAGCTAAGTTTTCTGCTGTCTCGCTGGATGTTTTACTCAATACCTGCTTCTTGAGTGGCGCAGTAGGTAAGGTGAGGGCCGAGGCCAGTTAGCCAATGCTGACTGCTAAGCTTTCTGCTGAAGAAATTTTTAATGTGTTTCTAGTTACCTGCTTCCTGACGGGCGCAACAGGTGAGGTGCGGGCGGCTTTCTGCTGTCGAACTGTTTGTTGTGTTACTCAGTTACCTGCTTCTTGACAGGCGCTGCAGGTGAGGTGAGGGCCGAGGCAACTTTGCCAGTATGCTGACTGCTAAGATATCTGCAGTCGAACTGTTTGTTGTGTTACTCAGTTACCTGCTTCTTGACGGGCGCTGCAGGTGAGGTGAGGGCCGCAGCTAGTTTGCCTGCATACTCCGCGTGTTCCACGATGTAGTCCAGCCCCACGCGGCTCTCCATCCTCCCACAACTGCAACAAAAACACTAACATTAACAGCCAGTCCTTAAAACAGTAGATTACGTACCTAGGGAGGAATAATAAAGAATGCCCTAAATCACATGTGTATAAGATTGCGACCCGATGCGAAGCCGAAGGGAGAAAACGTGTAATCAAAGCATTCTTTATATCCTCCCGTGGTCAGTAACATATGCGATTTTTCGTGCTGCTACGGGGAGGAAGGGGTAATTTCATTCCGCGTAGCGAGAACAACGCACCCACTTTCTCCCTGCAGGCACGAAAACTAATATGTCATGACTCTTGTAGGACCAGTCGCTCAAGAAAATATTAAAATAAATCGAGTATTAAAGACGTCATCTTAATTTTCTTTTTAAAAGTGGAACAATAAAAAAGTTCCCTTGACCGATAGTTTACGAGGTGGCGGCGAACGGCTGGTTCAATCAAGAGCAGGTTAAGCTTGACACTTGAAGCGCGACTTTAGCTCTTACAGCTATTGAAATAAGAATAATGGTAAAAAGTGCTTGACAAAAAATTTGAGTTTAATTTGGACCCCCAGCCACGTAGCCACAAATCTTAATTAACGTTTAAAAAAAACGAGTTTTTTTGTTTTCCATAAAACCTTAACACACCAAATTGTTTTTATTTGTATGGAACGGCAAAAAAATTTCTCGTTTTTCAACCCATGTGCATTAAGGAAAGTTGTTCAATTTCTCCTTTTGAATAAGATACTAAAAATTTTCCACGGGTCCAAACCAAACGTTGTCGACTAAGAGACATCGGCTATAAATTATATTCCGAGCATTTAACATGTGCCCGTACGTCGCATCGTATCGAGAGTATTTCTTTGAAGTAGGTGGCACAGTGACTGTCTGGCTTCGTGTGGACCCTGAACTACAGACGATACCATCTGCTGCCGTGACCAGACGCCTCGGACGCGGATTAGCGCCAAGCCACCGCCGCCGAACAAACCGCTTCTTACCACGTAGTATTTACTATTTTATAACCTCCTTGGTGTAGTATTAAGATTAAGAGCGTTCAGATGCAACCTCCTTAATCTTAACATGAAGGTTCTAGGTTCGATTTCAGTGCGAACACTGTAAAACACAAATTTTGGATCACCTGTTTGTCTGATAATTTAGATGATTTTGTGCATCAAAATGCTCGTTTAGCAGTTGTCCAACTAGCTACAGAATACGGACTGGCAGTTAAACAACTTTGAGGTCAATCATCGGATCTTACTACTATTTATATACTACTACTACTAAGCCACGTAGGTACAGTCAAGAGACAAGTAGCTCGGGTACTGCCCGTGGTCCACCTTGGTGTACAACGGCAGGTTTTTTCTCCCGTGGAAAACCTAAGTTCGCCTAGGTGTACCACGGGACATTTTTATTTCCGTGGTCCACCTGGATGTAAAATTCAAGGTGTAAAATAAACTACGATGATGCTTTTAAGGGGTGATTCTCCATCAGTAACTGATTGTAAAATAGTAGTTTATGCAACTGTCATATAAAACAGGTTCTTAAAACACGAGTTTGGGTTTATCACACGTGGCGTAGCCTAGTGTGATAATAGTATAAAACGAGTGTTTTAATACCATATTATATGCAGTTGCGTATAGTACTTTATCTTCACTCATTTAATAGGTAGGTACTTCATTATAAATTAAACAAAGGTAAGTAAACAACAAAGCCAACTTACATGATGTATAAGTACTTATTACAGTTACTGTTTACTGTTATGTGTGCAAAGAAGCCGCCTTGTATCTGTCTGCTAGGTTTTTGAAATAAACAAGCAGAACGTTTTCTTAACGTGACGTGGTTTTCTTTTCGATTTTCAATATTTCCCAATTCACTGTAGGTTTTGTCGTTCAATTTTATGGACTTGTATGGGAGAAGATCGTATGTTATTTTAGTAGCCACTTCAAGAGGATCTTTTGGTGTCACTGCATGTGTCCTGCCTGTAACGCTGTTTCTAGTTTTACAATAAATTTTTACGGGCACGAAATATTGATAAAAGTAAATATTTGGAAATGGTGGCAAATCTAATACCTATCTATAAGGCCTACTATAATTTCAGGCTGCGCGCGCATCTTTTCCACCACACAAAATAATAGGTTGTTTATAAGGCACACTTTGCAAATGGGCTACTGATATTTGACAGCTACTAAGAAAAACTGTTACATTTGTAACCGGCTTTGTAAAAGACCTTATATTCAGTCTTCTTTAAAAAGGTTTAGGTTCAAGAAGAAGTTTATCCAAGTGTTATGTAATGATTAAAAAATTAAATAACGTAACACCTTTGCAAAATTTTCATACAAAAATCGTTACGTAATGGTAACTTTTTAATTTTTTATACAATACTCTGTGTAATATTCAGCCTTATGTATCAACTATTTGAATCGACATGAGTGTAGATAAAAATTATAATAATACTTAAATTTTTTAATCATGGCTTCGTATTTTTTATTACATTCAATATCATAACGGGACAGGACAGGGAGCTTCCCTCCAGAAAGAAGAATGTGAAGGGGAAGTACCATAGTCACCTAGCTTGTCAGCATTACGGCTGGCACCATGGACTGCGTTTGTAGGTGACCGCAGTAAGTAAGATGGTATGATACATCGTAATTAAGGTTGCCTGGAAGAGATTGCTCTAAGCAATAAGGCCGCCTTTGCGCGCAAGTAGATATAAGGTTTCTTACGCAATTACTTTTAATTTGTGTGTAAGAGTTTCTATCTATCTATCTATACACTGGAGGATGCTGCTGCCCGTCCTCCAGTTTATAACCCTTAGTCGCCTCTTACGATACCCACGGGTATGTATGAGGTGGTACTATTCTTTGCCGGTACCATACGGGACATACAGATAACCTGGAAAGGCTTATCATCTCTGGCCGAATGGAGGGTAAACGGAGCAGAGGACTTATGCCAATGCGATGGGCCGACGCTACTGGAGCGACACTCACTACAGGCCAGCATTTACCGTGCTCAAGATAGGGCGATCTGGAGAGGTGTGGCGGCACAAGTAGCAGCCCACGATTGTCACGTCCCTCAGTCATGAGGATACGACTGAGAAGAAGAAGAATTCGAATAATGCTAAGCCTCTCGTGTGGTTATTCCACTCATGTGACTAAACAACTTTTGCTCTACTTTGGATATTAAAACAAAAAACATATTCTTCATACAAATTGACCAGATCAGGTAAAAATCTGAAAAAAATCATTATACAAAGTAAAAACTTTATGTGATGAATAACAATATTTTGAAACTTCCAAAAAAAAAACAACTCAGTAGTTGCGTGGAACCTTGTCTCCATTTCACATTAGTTTTTGATGGGATGTATATGTTTTCCTACAGATTAGATAACTTACGTTTAATTCTGCTTTGTGAACCAACCAATCGCGTAGTTCAAATCTCTTCACGGTAGCACTATGTACAGTCAGGAACAGGTCAAGCTTAACATTCAAAGTGCGACTCCCGTGATAAGCGCGGTACATTCGAAACATGCAAATACAAAGCTTCGTACCTTGAGGATAGAGTAGGATATTGTTTGGACGCTAATCACTGCCAATTTCACGCAACCAAATATTCTACTCTATTGTCAATGTACGAAGTTATGAATTCCACTGTATCGAAATAGTATCGTATTTATATATCGAAAATTGAGATAGACAAGACACCCAGACTCGGTCTGGTACTTGATGAAGCAAACAATTATAAACTGTTTTTTGCTGAGTTCACAAAATAAGTTGCGCACAGGCAACTCTGTTTATTTAGACGTACTTTTTTCACGTCCGTGTAATGCCGGAAAAAATAGTACCAACCCACCTGTACCAGTAGGTGCAGTAAGAGGCAACTAAGGGCTTATGAACCCCCTCCCCCTTATCTCCGAAGTTTGCCAAACGAAAAATGTGAATTAAGTATAGTCGATAGACATTTATGTAAATATTACAGGAACAATGAAACGATCTCTCTTGTTTAGAAATCCGCAAAAAAATGGACTATATTGCTTCTAAAAATACTATTGGTATATTGGAACCCTCGGCGCACGAGTCCGGCTCGCAGTTGACCGGCTTTTTTAAATCAAAGGGCAAAAGCTTGTAGTACATATGGTGGACTCGCACTTGGCTAGTTTTTTATTTATTTAATTAGCTTGCTCTTGACATCGAGTCTATAGTGCTATACGCATAGAAAAACCGGCAAGTGCGAGTCGGACTCGTGCACCGAGGGTTCCGTACCACTGAGTTAAAATACCGTTTTAGTTCTAGACGCGCAGAAGTGTATTAAAGTTTTTATTATTGGTTGTTATTCTATAGCTTATGCACTTTTGACAAACTTCTCGCTTGGAAGTGGTCCCGTTTTTACGATAGAGCTAAAACCAAAATCTAGCAAAAATTGCCTAAATATACGTTTTAGTAGGGGAGCTACCCTATCTTTTGTTGTTATTTGTTTATACATTGGCAAAAGAAATACATGACCTGTGAAAATTTCAAATGTCTATCTAATGTTTCATCATGAGATACAGCCCGCTGACAGTCAGACATCGGAGGCATTTTAATAAGGTCACGTTTTTTACCCTTTGGGTACCCTAATAATTACTACAGTAAGTTTCCCTACAGTCATAAAATATCATAAGCCCATAGAATACAATGCATAAGCCTATCTAGTATAGCTATTACTAGCACAAAAGCTCCCATGTTAAACCACGATCACAAATAGCTCAATTCAAAGACTAATTCAGCATACATTGCTCGTTGAAGTAAGGTTGCAATTAACATAACCAAACCTCCCAGCAATGTATGCCGAATTAGTCTTTGAATTCAGCTAGGTGTGATCGTGGCTTTACGAAACTTGAGAGGTACTCCTCCATCAACACAATATGCTGACAAGACTTCTCCGAAACACGCCCCGACAAACATGACTCAAACTCGTGCTTGTAGCTAGCTGTGTCTCTCAAACACATCACAGTTATTGTTCATTCAAATGGGCAATTCATTAGTAACAGATTGATAATCAATATCGATGATGAATAGTTACCTGGAAAACTTGGTATCTGCGGTTTTGGTGCCCAGGCAGGTAATTTAAGCAGCACGGCTTTTGTAATACAGGGTGTTAATTTGATTGCATGCCATAGCTCAGGGGCGGGATTAGTATCAGTAACTGAACAACTTTTCCCAAGGAACATACTCGTAGGTCAAAATACGAAAAACCAAATTTGACCTTCCATACAAAATGCGCTATCAGCTGATGCAGTTTCTATGGAATGTCAAACATTGATATTCGTTTTTCGACCTATGTTCCTTGGGAAAAGTTGTTGAGTTTCTGATACTGATCCCGCCCCTGAGCTATGGCATGCAATCAAATTAACACCTCGTATAGCTCTTGACTTAACCTACAAGACGTGTAGCCAGCAACAGCCTTATTTGTTAGTATTCTACAGATTAGGATACATATTTGTAAATATACCTGATCATTTACTTAACTACACTGAAATATATTATACTAAGCTAAACTAAAAGCTACTGGCCGCTTCTATGCCCCTAAAACAGAGATATATTATAAGGTTATGTATGTAGTAAATTGTATTAGTGTCATGTGTGTTGCGTTGCGCATAATATTAATAAGATTGTGAACCCAAACAACTTAATATTAGCTAGAATAAACCAGGATACATGATTGTTTTGTATGCCGATAGCAAAACATAATGTGCCTTATTGAATAAACTCCTCTAATGGGCGGAGTAACCCATTGGAGAAATAATAAAAAAAGCCTTCGTGGTCTAATGGTTTGAGCGCTCGGGCTCGGCTCTTGATCCGGAGGCTCTGGGTTCAAAAATCCCATTGTGCGACCTCCCCAGTTTTGATAGGGCATTGCAGGATGCATCAAAAACTCAAAATAATAGGTCTTTACCTATGAAATTGCCGAAATTTTCTTACAGATTAATGAGATCATAATTCCTATAATTCTAATGCAATTTTTTTCATTTGTCTTATATTTGAAAGTTGACTTCAAGGTTATCAATTAACGCATAAAATAAAGTTTTTATTTTTAGTTAGATACATAAAATTAAAGGTTCGAAAATTGTTCGTCTTAAATGTCATCCGATTTCATCATTAGATTTGTTATATTTTTTTACAGATAATATTTTTCGAAAATTAAATTTAAGGTTCTGTTAGCTTAATGTCTTCCCAACAATACACAAAAAAAATTTAAAAAATTGGATTCATAATACCTAAGAAAAATGCAAAAATGTTAGTACTGAAAATTTAGTTTACCTAAAATTCGCCAAACAAAACGGCAAGTTCATAGGTAAAGACCTATTAGTTTCTTAATGGTTGGATATTAAAATCACTCAATGACGTCAGCTAATCTACATCGCTTCACAAACATCATCTGATTGTCCGAAAAGTCAGATGATTTTTTTTTTACAGTGTAAGGCTTACTCTCGACCTCGATCTAGCCTTGAGGACAGAGATGAGGTCAACGATGGAACGAGCTTGCCCAGAAGAAGCCTATTCACTCGCGATCTAAATAGATTCGGGTTATGAGAGCTCGGGAACACAGACGCAGGCAGAGAATTCCACTCCTTAGCCGTGCGCATTATAGAGTGCGAATTTTCAACCATCTCAGCATCCCTTTCTCGATTTTAGTCACTACATCTTCTTTAACGCCACAATCCTGTCACTCAATTTCACACGAATCATACTCCTTAACGCTCTAATTTATTTTGCATTAATTCTACTTTCATACTTTTTCTGCAAAATCCAGCTTTCGTCATTACTAAATTTAATGACGCGTTGTGTAGACCCCCTTGTCGGTCTGTGTACACCACAATGACTGACCTTGGCATTCATACGCCAACACACCACGGACGCCAAGCTTTAACACGTCTTTAGAGTATTTAATTGTTTACGCCCACACACAAGCAGGTTCGATAAGTTTTGGTCTGCGGGTAACGTTGAACGTTTTGTCTCCAAAGTTTTAAATCTTTATTGCATCCATGTTGTACAATAGATCTTATTTAAAAAGTACTGCTTCAACATGAACCCTGATAGGGCACCGCAATCTTAGGTAAAACTAAAAAAATATTATAAACTAAGCTTAATTAAACTAAAACTACTACTTTTAATCCTAATATACCCACTTATTATATATACTATTAAACAAGCAATATTTGTATGTATATAAATATATATATTTGTAATCGGTTTCTCGAAAACAGCTCTAACGATTTCGATGAAATTTACCATACGGGGGTTTTCGGGGGCGAAAAGTCGATCTAGCTAGGTCTTATGTCTGGGAAAATTAGTTTTCTCCGTGTTTTTAAGCATTTGGTTTGTAGACAAAAACCTACAGCGCCATCTGTTGGCGGGTAGCACAGCTAGCTCACCCGATGATATTTAAATGTTGAGGCTGTTATAGAGCGAAGCTCAGTCGCCCAGGTACTATTCTTTAATTTACATGCGTATTACGCCTTTTCACATAAAAATTCTTCTATTGGGTAGTAACCTTTCTCAGTAGGAAACGTTTTTTGAGATCTTTTAAATAACTGGGGATCACTTTCATCTTTTATTGTTTGGGGAGCTTATTATAAATTTTTACAGACATTGCATGCATAGGGCCCGGTATGATACATCTTCAATTTGGAAAAAGGAATGTCTAATCTATTCTTCTAAGGTTTTGTGGTCTCCGCGACATAGAAGTTTCATTCTGACGTGTGAAACGACGCACTACGCGAAATTTCTACATAGTGTAAGTAGTCTTGTTAAAACTTCCAGCGGTATTTTTTTCCAAAGCAGGCAGAGGCTTGTTTCTGCTCTGTGGTTTCGACCACATCCGACCTCGGTTCAGACGTAATCCGCGGGCTTTCCTCCTCGTTTTATATATTGGCTCAAATCTTTTTTCACCCCAAAATCAAGGAAAATTCTGTTTTATCTGTCGAAATCTGCGTGAGTTGGTGTGGTTGGTAGTGAGCCTGCCTCTCACGCCGTGGGTCGCGGGTTCAATCCCCGCCCAGGGCAAACATTTGTGTAATGAACACAAGTGTTGGTTCTGTGTCTGGGTGTTATTTATCTATTTATGTATGTATATCAGTCTCTGGTACCCATATTACAGGCTTTGCCTAGTTTGGGATAAGATGACCTTGTGTGAGATGTCCGCCAATATTTATATTATTTTATATAAAGTAATTTTTGGCGTGGAAAAGGTGTATAAAGGTACTGAAGCTATTCTCGCTACGCTCAGGATTCTTCTTCTAATCCTTGGCGTGCTCAAGAACCTTGCTCCAAATAACAATTTTGATGCCTTGCATAACAAATAACTATTAAATCAAACGACCCAGAATTACATTTACAGACTTACTGTATAACCTTTTAAGATCGCTTATCCTGTAGCCATCACGACACGAACGAAAACGTTACCATACTTTAACTAGTAAGCCCTTACTAAGCAGTCATTTATGTGCGGTCGTAACTTTGTTTACGCACTTGCTTACGGCCATGCGCGTACTTGGCTGCGTGCGCGCAGCCTTCGCACAAGGTTTGCGCCCAATTTGGGCAGGCCGCCGCCGACTCGTCATCCGGCCCGCCTCGCGCCGTCCGGTTGAGGATACGTATCGCTCTTTAGGAAGTTTTCCAGACCTTTCTTGATAACGGCTAGGTCAAGCTTTGAGCAAGATATATTAGCTTAATTTTTTGAACTATGAGTCATCATCTCAGGAATCAACGCTTTTCAAGCTGAACCATTTATTTAAGTGTAGCGCCACACATGTAGATGCAAAGAATTTCGCTCATTACACTCGTAATGCTTTTTAGGTTACCTGACACAGCTGGCGGAATTTCCGTTGGTGTTTTGCTACGCTGAGATAGGTTAACATTAGATCCCGATCTCACCTAGTTGAAAGCGAACTTTAACATCATGAACATAGGTGACCGGGTTAAAAACAGGACTTTCTACGAATCAAGGAAAAAATCTCTTTACTACCCCTACTGAAGGCACAAGTGCTCCACGGCATTACTTTTCGGACTATCAGGTGATTCATTCTGTAACAAAGTCAGGAAGTTTCTCAAAGTGATTTTTGTTTGAAAGTGTACCTATAACTTTATAACATGCCGTAAAACGTCCATCATAGAACAGGGAGTTCCCTCCAGAACTCCTGCAAAAAGGCTTGGTACTTTGGAGGGGATTTACCGTAGTCACCACGCTTGAAACCGTCGCGGCTGGCGACCGCTGTTGTTGGTGACCGTAGTATGTAATTATGGTACCTATGATACACGGAAAGATGCTGCTGCCCCTCATCCTCCGGTTCTTAAATCGTTAGTCGCCCTTACGACTCACACGGGTAGAGATTGGTCGGTACTATTCCTTGCCGGCACCACACGTGACGTACAGTCAAGAGCACATCAAGCTGACATATTGGACTTTTTACCGTTCTTATTTCAATAGGCTTACGGGCTAGAGTTGCACTGCGAGTATCAAGCTTGAGATGTCGTTGACTGTACCAATGTAGTAACTATTATTTTATCTCTGGAAGTGTCTCCACCGGGAATCGGAGTTAAGTGAACCGTCCTTTGGAAGGTTAAGCCGCATTATTGATTGGCCCCAACTCTCGTAATTACTGATTGTATGTCAAAAACCATTAGGCGGCTTGAAAAGGGTTAGCCTAGCCACTTGCATGATGATGCCTACACTAAAAATTGACGGAAACTATCAAAATATTTCCAGAGTTGATCGTCCTCACGCTGCGCCGGCACCGAAGCGACGACGGCACGGCAAGGTCGTGTTTCGTTCGATACAGGTTCGCAAGTCGTTCGTTTAATGTCAAGTGCGCATACACTGCTCGAAATTATCACTTTACGAGTTACCTTGCCAATTGCATAATTATTTGTAGTACCTGTTCCGAAAATGCCACAGCGGAAATGCAATTCAAGTACAAGTATGTTATCAAAATAGCTCATAATCGCTCGGACCTTTTACCTTTTCAAAGTACGATGTGTCGCTGCTATTTTTCGAAAAGAAGCAGAGAGCCATGATATTTATTATTTCTAGTTAATAAATATTATTCATTAGTATAATTTATTTTAGTAATTCACAATGAACCAAATTAATCTTTAAAATCATCGTAACATTCCTTGAAAAGTCCACCGCACAGGACAGGGAGCTCTCTCCAAAACTCCAGCAAAAACGCGGTTAAACGCGTGGTGCTTTGGACCATAGTCACCACGTTATAAGCGTTGCGGCTCGCGACCGTTGTTGTAAGTGACCGCAGTACACAGAAAGATGCTGCTGCCTATTTATTATGCCCTATAAAATAAACATAAGTACCAATTTTCACGCTTGTAAGTGTTCCCGTTTTTACTTTCGAGCGGAGCGAGAAAGGTATTGTATTCGTGAAAAAAAAAGTTTTTCTAATTTTCTCAAAAATGTGTTCTATATCACTTATACATCATAAAAAACAAGTCTCCAAAAATGTCCGTCCGTCCGTCGGTCGGTCGGTCGGTCTGTCCGTCACGCTTTGGCCTAGCGGCTAAACGAATGGTCCGATTGACACCATATTTTGAATTTAGGAGTTTTATGCAAATCCATCGAAGGGTTCTGAGTGGTTTTCTTCTGGCTCTCATTTTGAGGGTAGCTGTCATACAACGAAAATGAAAAATTGAAATTTTCTCAAAAACGACTCATAGAATCATGATAAAACTTTGCATGACCAAGCATCACCATGTAAGATATCATGCACCAGTATCAATTGATCTGTGTAATTTCATATAAGGGGTGTTCCTGTACCACCAACACGTAAATATGTGATTTACCCAAAATTGGTTCCATTGAGTTTATTAAAATTCTCTATAATATTAATCCTGGATTGGTTGTCTACCTGACTGGATATTATTTATGATTTTTTCAATAAAATTTAGTACACAGGGTGTACCAAAAACTGAAAGGGCTGGTTCAGTAGACCAAACTGAACAATTATCCATAAGGAACATGTGTAGGGAAATTTAAAAAATGTGCATGCAAGTATCCTACGGTAGTATCCATTGATCTGTGAAAATTCATATAAAGGATGTTCCAGTACTACCAAAAGTTAAACATGTGATTTACTCGAAGTCGTTTGAAGTTTGTTTGTCTTAATGTTTGACAATTTGAATTCTGAATTGATCTGTATATTTCATTCGAATATTTTTTTGGAAAAACGTAAATAAAAGTTTGTAATTCCATACTATGTGTATGGCATTACAAATTTAAGTTTGCGGTTGATAGTTTTTCTTGAGTATTGCGAGATGCATTCATTTATTACGATAGAGCTAAAACAAAGATCGAGCAAAGATCACCTAAAAATCACATTTTTAGTAGCGAATCCCCCTTAATTTTTTATTTTATGTTTTGTTGTTATCGGTAACAGAAATACATAACGTGTGAAAATTTTGACTGTCTACCTATACGATGTTGATGAGATACAGCCTGCTGACAGACAGACAGACATCGGAGGCATATTAATATCATCATAACATCCCATGAAACGTCCACCACAGGACAGGGAGCTCCCTCCAGAATTCTGAAAAAATGTAGAGGGGAAGTACCACAGTCACCTCGCTTGTTAGCGTTACGGCTGGCACCATGGACCGCGGTTGTAGGTGACCGCAGTAAGTAAGATGTAAGATACAAAGGAGTACGAGGATACGACACCCACGGATATGTATGGGTTGGTACAGTCAACGACAGGTCAAGCTTGTCACTCGCAGTGCTACTCTAGCTCGTACGTCTATTGAAATAAGAACGGTACAAAGTGCAATGTGTCAAGATTCAATTCAATTCAATTATTTATTTATAAATATACATTTATACGTCATTAAAATATTACAGTAAAAAGAATTTCTGTAAATTGCTTACAATATTACATAAAGTAACTTAATAATATTATCAAAGTATGTCATTAACAATAGAGTACTAACGTACAGTCTTAAAACATTCCCTCTTATTTAAGTTGGGACAGTTTGTATCAAAAATTCATCCACAGAGTAAAAAGCTTCTGTGAGTAAGTAAGTTTTCAGTTTGTTTAAGAAACATGAGTCACTTTTTAAGGTTTTTATTTCAGCAGAAATTTTATTGTACACTTTAGGTCCTATGGTGTGTATACATTTATTTGACTTGACTAGTCTCGTTGCAGGGGCTCGCAATTCATGACGTCTGCGCAAATTTCGCGAATTTACTACATCACCACGCGTCGAGAACTCACCTAAGTTCATCCTGACGTATTTAGCTACTTCATATATGTATACGCATGGTAGCGTCAATATTTTAAGTTTCCTAAATAAGTCCCTTGCAGGGTGATCCCAGATTGATGTGCTCTTGACTGTACTATCTTTGCCGGCACCACACGGGACATATTAATATTAATAGGGTGACTTTTAATTCGTTTTTGATAGAAAAAGGTATGAATGTACTCTTGATACTGAACAACTTTCCCCAAGGAACATAGGTCGAAATACAAAAATCAAGTTTTGACCTCCCATAGAAACTGCATCAGCTGAGAGCGCATTTTGTATGGAAGGTCTAATTTGGTTTTTCGTATTTCGACCTATGTTTCTTGGGAAAAGTTGTTCAGTATCATGAGTACCTACATGCATATCTTTTGATATCAAGAACCTTAAAAAGGAAACATCATATTTTCAAGACCTTTCCAAATGTACTCAACAGAGGTTACTGAGTACATGATAAACTCGAATGTTTCAGTGTTGAGGCTGAAGGTTTTCCACTGCTATTTCCCCGATAAAGGGCGCGGCGGTCGATTGCCGAGCGCGCTTCTTTCCGACCACGAAAGTTAAGGGGCTGATAAGAGCTGAATAGGGAACATGCACGATTTTTTTTATTAAAGAAATTTATTCTCATTCATGTAATAAACAGACTTGTAAAACAATTTTTCGAATAACTATAATATTAAAAAAGATATAAGCCATCGAAGATTTGTTTCTGTCTCTTTCTAGCAAAACGAAATTTAATATGGAGTTTATATGGCCGTAGTGAATTTTGACGTCACTATTCATGTCGGATCTCTCTGTCTAAGTAGTAGTTTTAAATGCTTATGTCGGCCGTATTTCTTGGCCGATTTAAATTTAAATTTCACTTTTTGTCATCTCTACTACGGTATTTTCATATTTTATTAATAAATGCGAGTAATATAGCTGTGCGCATTATAAAACATTTTTCAAAGCGCTTAGTGCGAATGTGTGGAATAACAACCAAGTGTGGGTGATATCCTACGGTGCGTCTGTACACTTTACAGCACGTCAGTAGAAATACTTTTGGACCTTATGAAGTGGTTATAAAGTTGAACAAGTTCCTACCGACGTGCGGTTGACCGTACTTCCGATGGTAGAAGGATTATGGCGGGATAAGTTCATGGAGTTCTAGGGCACACTCTCCGCTCTAGTTTGCTCTCTCAGTTGCAGAGCTCAGACGGCAGTCACTCTGTGTGAAAACCAGTATTCTCATCGATTCCCCTTGCTCGTGTGGTGCCGGCAAAGAATAATATCATTCCATACATGCCCGTGGGTGTCGTAAGAGGCGACAATGGGTTTTAAACTGGAAGATGGGCTGCAGTATCCTCCTGTGTATCATATCATCTTACTTACTGCGGTAACCTACAATCGCGGTCCATGAATGAATGAATGAATAAATTCTTTATTGCACACATAAACATAAAAACGCATAAATGGTGGCAGCCGTAACGCTGACAAGCGAGGTGCTATGGTACTTCCCCCACATCTTTCCAGCAAAAGCTAGAATTCTGGATTGTCCTGTAGTGAACATTTCATGGGATGTTACGAGTATGATGAAGTAGCAGGCTCCGTAAAAACACAATAAGGCTAAGGCGATGATGATGAAAGGGCAGTCGATTACGGAGCTGTGCACCGAATAGCCTTAGGGTCGTTTTAGGTCGCGCTCGCGGGGCGCTTTCACTCCGCGAACCTAGCCTAGCCTTTGTCACAAATGGAGAAATTCCATTTCGCAACCGACAACAATGCCTTTCGTAACATCTCGTGAATAATATTAGCCACCGGACTCGGGTTAGCGCGATCGAGGTGTTTCCAGGGAGCTGAGAAAAACAGAAACATACAGGGCGGCCTAATAAGAACGTTACAACTTAAAAAGTATAATTATTATTAGTTAGAAGTTCCCTTCCAACTTCGCCATTAAGTTTATCCATTACACTGAAGAGAAAGCAATGTTTTGCAAAGAAAGTAACCTCAAATTTCAACGTAAAAGTTGATATAGAAATGTGGATATATCTGAAGTGTAGTTTGGTTACACACTTGTGCCTTTTCAGCTTACAAGCAAAACGTTTTACCATAGATTCAAATAATAGTACCTACTGTCATACAGACGGACGGACCATAGAATTATAATACAGGACGGACCTCAGAACAAAAACGTCCTTGATTTTTGGGACGGACACTCTCCGCCCACCTTGCAATCCACCCCGCACCCTCGCGCACCAGCCCGGCCGACAGCGACGTCGCCGCCACTTGAACAGATCATCATGATCATATCGTGTGGGTTGCAAGGTTGATGACCGACCTCACAAACTCTGGTGTCAGAGTTGTTGAGCCGCCAAAGGCCTCTGACATGGCTGATTAAGCACGGAATCATCTACCTTTTCGGACAATCCGGTAATTCAACCTGCAATGTCCTAAACAAACTGGGAAGGTCACATACCGGGAATCGAACCTAGAACGTCCGGATCGAGAGCCGAGCGCTCTAACCACTAGACCACGATAAGTCGGTGGCAGCGTAGTGCTTAAAATTGAAATAGTTATTTGTTATGCAAGGCAGCAAAAGCGTTATTTGGCGTGAGTGCCTTGTATTGAAATCTGAGCAAGCGAAGGATTCTAGAATTGAACCACGAGCGAAGCGAGTGGTTCAAAAGAAGAATCCTGAGCGTAGCGAAGGTTTCAAGGCACGAAACGCAAAATAACTTTGCTGCCGAGCGAAACACAAAATTTTTCACCTCACTAAAGCGAGGAAGCAGCCAGTACCGCAGCGTGGAGGTCTGCCATACTGCATCACGTTCGAATTTCAAAAACCTTTTGCCCGCTAGCGGCCAAAAATCGCTTTTGGCCGCAGAAAAACCTTTTGCCCGCTAGGGGCCAAAATCGCTTTTGGCCGCAGAATTTAACCGACAAAACAAATGTTTCCGAGCTTTGGAGGTGAAAAAGGTATTATATGCTTAGATGGTTTGTTCATGTAGAGAGGATGAATGAACGAAGAGAGTGAATGGAAACGTTGGAAGGGGGATGCCTCGGCAAACGTTACAAGACAAATTCAGGACGTACTAAATAAAGGCCAGGATAAAAGTAACATGAACCGACGAGCGTGTATAACAGGGTTAATGACAGTAAAGGATGCGAGGGAAGTGTGTCAAGATTTTAGCAGGTGGAAGGCTGTGGTCTCTGCCTACCTACCCCGACGGGGAAGAGGCGTGATGTCATGTATGGGTGTGTATAGCAATGACTTCAACGTAAGTAACCAGAGTTTTGGATAATGTTATGATAACAAATTGTGTTGATGCGCTTCCTTGCGTTATTATCTTAGTCACCAACCACTAAGAAGCATTCCTTTTTCGGGTACTTATCACATTAGTCACCGCTTTCCTAATGATTGTTGGTAATGGATGTATTCTTATAAACTGTCAAACTGTCAGTCGGCTGTTGATAATATTGAAACACTCATGACAGTGACGATTGATCTATCTTAAAGTTATGCCCGCCGTGTATTATAAATGTGGGCAAATAATTTTGATGCTGACAGTTATTTTCTGCGCATAAGTGACACGTGGGGAGCCAATGAGCGCATTGCACGCCTGGTCCGCGCACCCCCGCGACGATTGTTTTGATTTCTGCAATCTGCGCATTAACGATCAGCATTGGAGTTCCGTGCCCTGCATTATACCAGCCAAACTCTTCCTCTGACTGTCTTAAAAGGTGACAAAGGGGTCTTGGAGTGTAAGATTCTTGCGTATCGTACTATACAAACAACGGGAAGCAGATCCCCGATCCCCACTGCACTACTACAAAATGCCTAAAGTCCGCCTCAAAGCCGTATTAACCATAGAATACATGAAACAGATCATGTATTCTATGGTATTAACAGCTCCTACAACAAACGATAACACAAGCTCGAGAGCAGCTGTGGGTCAAAAAAAAAATATCCAGTCCCATCAGACACACTCCAACTGCATACGCTGCCACGGGGGTTCAAACTGCAGTGTCCAATCTGGAAGTCCAATCATTTGCGTATGAAATCGAACTCAGGTTGGCCGCTGCAAAAAAACCGGCCAAGTACGAGTCGGAATCGCGCACCGAGGGTTCCGTACAAACCTGTAGGTATATAAGTTAAAGTTATGGTATTTTTTTTATTGCTTCAAAGTTTTATTATGTTATGTAACTAAAAATTTAAGGTTTTCGGAATTTTTCCTTTATGTGTGCTATAAAACTTTGCTTTATGCCAAAAGCGGCTTAAATTGCTGTACTGTTCCTATAGATTGGGTTGACATAGAAGTTTATTTTTGTTACAGCTTAAAGGTATTATAGAGTATTTGATATTCAAATTAATTCCTCTATGCGTTCATGAGGAAAAGGGTAGTAAGTTTAAAATATTAAAAAAAAAAATTATATGAGGTTACTAAAAATTTATGCTTTACGGAGATTTTCCTTGTTCAAACTGAGTTCACGGGAAGTACGGTCAACCGCTTGTCGGTAGAAACTTTTTCAACTCTGTTACCACGCCATAAGGTCCAAAAGTGTTTCTACTGATGTGCGGCCGTGTGTACCCTGTAGGTTTTGATTCCCTTGCGAGTGTCGAAAAACTCAAAAATTTGCGGCATAAACGGCTATATCTTTTGATTGCGTCAGCTTAGAAGTTTGTTTTTTTTACAGCTCTAAGGAACAGTAGACCTAAGTATTTGATATGAATTTAAATCCTCCACGCGTTCCTCAGAAAAAGGGTTGTGTAGGACAGACAGACAGACGGACAACAAAGTAATCCTATAAGGGTTCCGTTTTTAGGGTTCAGTACTCAAAATGAAGCCTTAAAGTTTCGTCATGTCCGTCTGTCTGTCTGTCAGTCACACCTGTATATCTCAGCAACCACTCATGCTATCGACTTGAAATTTGGAATAGTTTTAGAATATGGCTGTCCAACGTTTAGCTCAGAGACCCTTAGTACTAGAAAGCTGAAATTTTGTACGAATAAACATTTCATCTACGTAGACAGTGGTAGAATAAAATTAATAAAAATATTTTCTTAGGGTACCTCCCATACAACTAAAGTGGGGATGATTTTTTTTTTGTCGTCTACCCCAAAGCGTGGGGTATCGTTGGATAGGTCTTTTAAAAATAATACAAGTTTGCAAAAATCATATTTTGATTTAGGGATCCGTTTGCAAAATATTAAGCCTGAAAGCGCCAATTTTTTGTTGGAGTAGAGTGTCTGAAGAAGACGGTAATCTATAAAGCACGCATTCGGTTCCGTTACAGTGGGCTTGCCGCCGAAAAAATTAAACTGACTTCAAGACTAAGTGACCTGCGGAAATTGCGCGTCGGAAGTTGAAACGATCCGAAGTCTGACATACTAGAGCGGAATCTCCGCCTCAGAACTTACCGCAAGGTCTTGTCACTTGTGACATTTGCTGTGTGTTTGTACCATTGACGTAAGAAAAACGCTGCTGTTTGTACATTCCAAAATATACAGCGTGCAACGGAACGGTGTGATATTACTAAAGGGTGTGAATCTACCCATGAAACTGAACAACTTTTCCCAAAGAATATGTTCCTTGGGAAAAGTTGTTTAAGTCAGTTGTTTGTCAAAAATTTATTTATGGGTCATAGAACAAAAAAAATTTTTGACTTGCCATAGAAACTGCATCAGCTGATAGCGCATTTTGTATGGGAGGTCAAATTTGGTTTTTCGTATTTTGACTTATGTTCCTTGGGGAAAGTTGTTCAGTTTCATGGCTAGATTCACACCGTTCAGTATTATCGCACCTTTCTGTTGTTGCATTTTTTTTACGACTGTTAGTTTTCAAGTTATGATGAAACATTCTCGCGATATGCAAGGCAAAAGTATCAACTGCAAACAAATTTGTAAATACATACACATAGTACGGAAATACAAACTTATATTAAGGTGTAAAAAAAATCCAATGAAATATGCAGGTCAATTCAGAATTAAAATTGTTAAACATTAAAAGAAACTAACCGTTAACTATTTCTAGTAAATCACATGTTTAAATTTTGGTAATACTGGAACAAACACAGATCAATAGCATGGTCAATGGATACTATCGCAAAATACATGGATGAAGATTTTTTACATTTCCTAATTTCCCAACACATATTTCTAAGGGAAAGTTGATCAGTTTAGTCTACTGAGCAGAGCTACAAAAAAAAGATTTGTGATTCTTTAAAAATAAAAAAAAGTGCTAGTACTGAAAACACCTGGCGACGAACCGTCGAGAGCGAGCTCAAGGCTGCTGGACTAACGCGGGAAGAAGCCAGTCGCAAGACCAGCTCGTGACGGACCTATGCACCAGCGGGGTGCCCTAGGATAGCACAACACTGCATGACTTGATGACCTTAACAAAATATCTTTATTCATATTAGGATGCTTTAATTAACTTTATGATGTTAATAAAATTTACGTCGAGGTGTTATCAAAGAAGCGTCTCAGCGGGATACTGATAACCAGCAGCATGCTGAGTATCTTTCCTTTTCACCAATCACATATTGTATAACTTAGAGTAAGCATAATTATTTACCACTATATTTATATTGTGCATTTGGTGAATAAAGTTATTTTTATTTTATTTATTTTAACAACAACAACGGTACGGAAAACGCTTCTTACACTAAAAGTAGCAGCTACAAGCTCGTCAATGCAAATGTTGATCTCATGTACACGTCAATAACGTTCGTATTAGAGTGCTCTGCAACGTGGCTGTTACGATGGTCGTACACACTAATTGGTCGTGCAGAATGAGAAAAATTAGGATTTACGTATCAAGACATTGACTGATTTTAAAACGGTACGTACAGGTTAACATCGAAGTTATAACAAAAAAAAAATAAGAAATATAAAAATTTTGTAAATTCATCTATCCATTTAGGAGAAATATCGAGTTTAGTGTGATTTTGGAAGAAAAAAAAAGCTCTTTGTTTTATTATTTTTTTCTAAGGTATTTTAAATTGAGTCGAAAAGATATACGTACAAATTATAGCTTAAAATGGATAATAAACATATATTAATTTCTTGAATAATGACCAACTTATATCGTCACAAAACACGCCTAAATTTGTAAAACACAGAGAGAATTGCCTTAAGGACCTAATATTTAGTTGGTGTTTGATCATAACATTGACACGAAGAAGTAGACAACACAACACTGCGGCCACAAACAGCTGCGTTCCTTTTGCCAGCCACAAGTGCCGCAACAATAACAATCTTAGTGACTATACAATAAACTAGATCAGCTCCTAAAACCCTTCAAAATACAAAACGCATTGTAAATGTGAAATTCGGGAGTGATCTTTGTCCAGCAATATACTTTTCCGGGATGATAATGATGAAGCAACTTATGTCCCTCAACACAGAATCCTCAGAGAAAAAAACTGCATAAAAACTTATTTTGACGATGCCAAAAAATAGTCATGAAATAGTCATAAATAGTCACCATAAGGAAAAAAATAGTCGCGTTACAATTCTAGAGTTATAGCTATGGTTTGCTGAGGATTATGGCCATAGGCTATATACAGAATCCTCAGTTCTGATGCAAGCAAACCGTGGGGACTATCGACTTGGTTTTTATTTTAAAAAATAGTCATGAAATAGTCGTCGTGACTTCCAAATTCTCAAAAATAGTCGTTCAAGGATTTCAGAGTTACAGGGGTAGCTTGCTGAGGATTCTGTGCATAGCATTTCACGAACGCAGATTCCAGCAGAACGTTTAGGTTTTTCTGTTTGATACTGATGTCAAAAAATAGTCAACAAATAGTCGTCTCAAACCATAATCACTTTGGTCAGGTTTACCTTGTAGAAGTATGTTAAAAATGCATGTTAACTTCGCCATACATTTTTCAACTCAAGTACAGTCGTGTTCAAAATGCATATCATCTTTGATGTCTGTTTAGTTACTTTTTTTTATGTATTTGGAACCCAATATGATTAATTCTGTAATAAAAAGCAAAGTTTATTTGTTTTCATGTTAAATAATATAGCTTAATAAACTACAATAATTGGTTTTAAACTAAAATAATTAAAAAAACTTCTTTATGAATATATTCAGTAACTACAGATTATTTTTAAGTTATTTTTTAGGGTTCCGTACATCAAAAGAACAAAACGGAACCCTTATAGGATCACTTTGTTGCCCGTCTGTCTGTCTGTCTGTCTGTCAAGACCCTTTATCTCACGAACGGGTAAAGGTATCAGGTTGAAAGTAATACCACATATTAGGATCCATGAACCACACAAGATCTGAAAATTTAAATTTTTTACAACGACGCAATCAAAAGATATGGCATTTTATGTCCTCATCTCCATACATTTATTCAAAAATGCAAAACCTACAGGGTACTTCCCGTTGACCTGAAATTATTAAATCTGGCAAGAAGCTAGGTCTCACAGTACAAATAATGGGAAAAGTCTGAAATCATTAAATATTACAACTTTTCTCACAACTAATGATAACCAGTTGTGGTGAGCTCCCGTTTCAAGAACATTCATATAAGAGAGGGGTCAAGTTGGATGGTCGCTGAGGCGATTTTTGTTTTAGTTCTATTTAAAAACGGGAACACTTACAAACTTGAAAATTGGTACGTTTATAGTGCATAAGCTATAAAATAACAACAAATAATAAAATTTGGTCAAGCGCGTGTCGGACTCAAAAAATCTAGCACATCAACTTACTGAAATTTCAACTAATACAATTATGTTTATGAGGTGGTACGGAACCCTCAGTGCGCGAGTCCGACTCGCACTTGGCCGGTTTTTTGTATAAATCACAGTCTTCGTACTTATGTCCGTTAAATGGTTAAATGAGTAATACAGGGTGATAATTTTATTGCGTGCCATAGCTTAGGGGGTGTTTCAGTAACGATAAAGGAACACAAAAAATAATCTACTTTTAAAAAATTCTGAAAATTTTTAATTTAGCCCTACGCAGAGGGCAATAACCCGCAGCGCAATGACCCAACTGAGGCTGCGCTTTTAACGAGCTGTTGTTAGTTTTAGAATTTACATTCAATTTTTAAGTAGGATTATTGATCTGTGTATCTGAGTGTAAGTTAACTTTACATGTCATATAATTACCGTAGAACACGGCAATTGTCGTTTTAATAGCAACACTGTAGGGCACTTCAATACGCGCCGGCGGCGGCGGCGGCGAGCGCTAGCTCGGTCACACAATTCGGTCGAGCCGAACGCCGCCATGCTATTGGTTAAACATATCTCGTCTCAGAATATTGGTGCTTTTTCTATTATACGACCCAAGTTAAACATTTCCAACTCTGTTACTATGCCATTAAGTCACTGATTTGTATTATTCTACTGATGTGCTATTGAGTAAAAGAAACACATATGCAGCGACATTTTAATTTTTAATGAATAGTTAAATGCGTAGGCAAACAACATTGATCAATCAAGAAATTAGTAAAGTTAGTATAGTTAATTTAGTAATATTTGCGAACCTACCAATTATTATTAAAGTATTTTTACTTACTGAATGCATCTGGGTTTAAGCCCGATATTCTAGTTTTACCTTTCCTTAAACGTGGAACCCACATTATAAGTTTTTAGACCAAAAGGTTGGGTCTGTGCACTGATATATCAGTCGGTTTATCCTCTTATTTACCTAATAAAAATAGATGACACAAAACTTGAAACTTGAAATCAATATCAAATAATTTTGTGTACGCGACTGTACATAGGAAAAATGTATGGCGAAGTTCACATGCATTTTTAACATACTTCTACTAGGTAAAACAGACCGAAGTTATTATGGTTTGAGACGACTATTTGTTGACTATTTTTTGACATCAGTATCAAATAGAAAATTCTAACCGTTCTGCAGGAATCTGCGTCCGTGAAATGCTATGCACAGAATCCTCAGCAAGCTACCCCTGTAACTCTGAAATCCTTGAACGACTATTATTGAGAATTTGGAAGTCAAGACGACTATTTCATGACTATTTTTTAAAATAAAAACCAAGTCGATAGTCCCCACGGTTTGCTTGCATCAGAACTGAGGATTCTGTATATAGCCTATGCCCATAATCCTCAGCAAACCATAGCTATAACTCTAGAATTGTAACGCGACTATTTTTTTCCTTATGGTGACTATTTATGACTATTTCATGACTATTTTTTGGCATCGTCAAAATAAGTTTTTATGCAGTTTTTTTCTCTGAGGATTCTGTGTTGAGGGACATAGCAACTTGGCCCTACGGATGGGTGACGGTACCATACAGGAAAAAAAACGGCCAAGTGCGAGTCGGACTCGCGCCCTAAGGGTTTCGTTTCTATCTACCATATGATATACTAAAAGCTTTTGCTCTTTGATTTAAAAAAAACTCCGCGACCATCCAACTTGAACCCTCTTTTAAAGAAAAGTTGTTGAAACGGGAGCTCACCTCAATTGGTTACTATTAGTTGTGAGAAAAATTGAAATATTTAATGATTTTAGACTTTTCCCTTTATTTGTACTGTGAGACCTAGCTTCTTGCCAAATTTCATAATTTTAGGTCAACGGGAAGTACCCTGTAGGTTTTGCTTTTTTGCATAAATGTATGGAGATGAGGACATAAAAAGCCATATCTTTTAAATGCGTCGTTGTAAAAAATTGAAATTTTCAGATCTTGTGTGGTTTATGGACCTTAATATTCGTTATCAATTTCAACCTGATACCTCTTCTCGTTCGTGAGAAAAAGGGTCTTGACAGACAGTGAGCCAGACAGACATACATACAGACAGATAGACAGACGGACAGACGGACAACAAAGTGATCCTATACGGGTTCCGTTTTTAGGGTTCCGATACCAAAATGGTGAAAAAAAGGAACCCTTATGGTGCCGCTCTGTCTGTCTGTACGTCTGTCTGTCACACCTCTATATCTCAGCAACCACTTATGCTATCGACCTGAAATTTGGAACAGTTTTAGAATATAGTTGCCCAACTTAATTGCACATGAAAAATTTTTGAAAAAGTATGATTATTAATGTAAAGGGGGCCAAAATGGGGGGGACAAATTTCAAATTGTCGCTACTAGGTCGAGTGGGGTATCATATAAAAGGGCTTTACTTGTACATTTTAAAATATTTTTTTTTAAGTTTCTTAGTTTTTAAGTTATGATGAAAAACGTCAAAAAAATACCACTCCCCCCCCCCCACCCTTATCTCCGAAGTTTGAGTAAGGAAAAATCTGAATAAATTACAGTTGACAGAGGTTTATGTAAACTTTACAGCAAAAATAAAACGATCTTTCTAAGTTGCACAGTTTTTCAGAAATCTGCAAAAAACCTTTACAAACAAATTTAGTTTTGTGGTCCTGAAAATGGATTTTATTGCTTACAAAAATACTATAGGTATATCGGAACCCTCAGCGCGCGAGTCCGACTCGCTTCGTAAAAAAATAAAAGATAAAAATGGTTATTGTGGGTTAGTTATCCCTAAGAGATAGACATATAGACATACCATCGCGGACTTTTTTGTAGAGCTTTTTAAGGTGTGCAATACTGCAGTACATTATTTTGATCTATCTCGTAGGGTTCAGGCAGCGTTTGCTATGTAAGCGCTAAAAATTGAGTAAATTGCCGTTTACGATTTATGACGTATTAAAAAAAACTACTTACTACATCTCGTTCAAACCAATTTTCGGTGGAAGTTTGCATGGAATGTACAACACATATTTTTTTTAGTTTTATTTTTCTCTTATTTTAGAAGTTATAGGGACACATTTTACCATTTTGGAAGTGTCTCTCGCATAAACTATTCAGTTTAGAAAAAAATTATATTAGAAACCTCAATATCATTTTTGAAGACCTATTCATAGGTACCCCACACATATGGGTTTGATGAAAAAATTTTTTTTTCGTTTCAGTTCTAAGTATGAGGAACCTTAAAATTTATGATTTATTTTCTATTTTTGTGTATAAATCTAAATGCGGTTCACAGAATACATCTACTCACCAAGTTTCAACAGTATACCTCTTATAGTTTCAGAAAAAAGTGGATGTGACATACGGACGGATAGACAGACAGACAGACATGACGAATCTATAAGGGTTCCGTTTTTTGCCATTTGGCTACGGAACACTAAAAACTGCATCAAAATCTGTTGCGTAGTTTTAAAGATCTAAGCATACATACGGACAGATAGCGGGAAGCGACTTTGTTTTATACTATGTAGTGATGGTGATTACACAAATATCGGAGATGGTATTTTTTGACATTTTTCATCATTACTTGAAAATTAAGAGTCTGCCTAGTAACAACAATTTAAATTTTTGCGTATTTGGAGCCCATTTACAATTTTTTTCTAAGTTGAGCAACCATGTTTTTAAAGTTTTTCAAATTTCAAGTCGATAGCGTGTGTGATACACCATATAACCAACCATAAGGGTTCCATTACCTTTTTTACCATTTTGATGCGGAACCCTAAAAACTGTGGTCATGGACCGATTTAACGACATAAAAGACAGATGGAAAACTTGATACACGTAGCGTACCTTCCTACATTACTCGATTACCTTTTCATTTGACATTAGCTTTGAATTAAACTGATGTTTGAATATTAACAAAAAAATTAACCAAACAAAAAGTAACGTACGAGTTCTGAGCCGTAATTAAAGATATCCGTTTCATGTAACCAAGACAGAGCGATGTGATCAAATAACACTACGGTCATTACACTCAATTGGTTCACAGGGTGTAACTACCTTAAAGAGGATATGGGAAAAGATAGATATTTGACAGCGCGCGCAGTCTTTTCGCTTGAAAGAAAGGGATGAAGTGCGCAATCCGCAACGCATTTGATTGCGACAGATATACTGTGCGTGTTACCAAAACGAAATGACGTAAGCGTCTGATATAAAATATCGACTTTTTGTAAAAACTAAGTAATAAAATAAAATTTTAGGTTGGACAAACCCTAGCAACTACAAATACCTTTTAGTAGGATCACTAAGACTTGATGGGGTACCTTGCACCTAAACCTGCTGGGATGAAACTTGGCAGGAGTCAAGTACATACCCATAGGTAACATATTAGAAGTGGTGCTCCCCAGCAGGACGCGACTGAGATGCACAGTGGGGCATAAAGTCGAAAATGTGTAGTTTTTTACTAGTTTGGAAATTGTATCTGTTGAACCGACATAGGTAGCTGGTTGAAAAATTTAAATTTTAAGATTTTAGAAAATAAGGGGGGTCGCCAAACAAGAAACTTATTTTTTATTATTTTGCTCTATCTTCAGAACGGTTAGTAATTCGAGTGTCAAACTTGGTATGAGTATAGTTCACTAAGATGTCAATAAAATAATATGTCCTGACTGACTGACTAACTGACTGACTGACTGACGTCTATCAGTAACCGCTTTAGCTATAAGTGTGAAATTTAGTATACTAATTTAGGCATACCTTGCTGGGAGGCTTGGTTATGTTAATTGCAATATCCTTAATTCAATGAGCAATGTATGCCGAATTAGTCCTTGAATTTTAGCTAGGTGTGATCGTGGCTTTAGGTAATACAAAATGTTGTTTCACAGCGGCTCCTCATTTTCAGAAGTCGCTTGCGCGGGATGTCCCGTTCATCTTTATCATTATAACATCCCATAAAACGTCCACTACAGGACAGGGAGCTCTCTCCTTGCTTCTTTGAACTTCCAGATTTTGCTGAGGAGAAGTACCATAGTCACCACGCTTGTCAGCGTTACGGCTGGCACCATGGACCGCGGTTCTTGGTGACCGCAGAATATAAGATGATACGATACATAGAAGGATTCTGCTGCCCATCCTCTGGTTCATTAACCCTCAGTCGCCTCTTTTGACACCCACGGGTAGAGATGGGTCCCGTTATTCGTGTAATATAGGTTTTCTAGCAGATACATTATTGCAGACAGAAAAACGATCTTTACGGTGGCATAAATTTTAACTAACCCAACTTAGTTATTGAGCTTCTGTTTTTATAATTAACAAACTATTGTGGTAATTTTTTGTACGTAGGTTTTGCTGGAGGAGTTTCTGCAAGGCCAGAAAGAAGCGAGGCTTCTTAGCGACCATAACCCCGTGTCGTCGGCTTAATACAACGCAATCCAGGATTCCTTAACTTAACCTAATAAATCTTAGTCGCATGAGGCTCTCGAATTACATGACTTTGGCGTTGCTCATTTTCGTCGCTTAATTTAATTAAGTACCTACCATCAATGATCAAGATTCACGTAATTCACGTGAAATTTTTTGTACCTAATTGAAAAATTTGCTTGTGTATAGAGAAATATATTATTGAATACTGCGTACAAAATAACTTTGTCTGTGACCGTTAATGCGCAGAAGTCAAAAAATGAGTCGCGGGGGTGCGAGCGGCTCCCCCCAGGGGGCGAGCGAATCGTTTATTGGCTCTCCGCCTGTCACCTATGCGCGGAATATAACCGTGACAGACTAATTTGTTCTGAACGCGCTGTAAGTGTTGGCTATGAGCGTGTTGCAGTGCAGCGCAAAGCGCACAGGAAGCGGCTACTCGATGCGCGCACGCCGCTCAATTTGAGGACGGACGTGCGCAGTTCGTTCGCCCACGCACCACGCCTGCGCCTTGCCATGCACATCGTGTCGCGTAGATCACTCGCACTTGCGTACCGAATACTAATAGCAGGAGTTGCCTCAATAAGTAGGCAGGTACGTACACAGGCAATACCTAGCCTATTCCATTTCTTTTAAGGGAAGATTCTGCATCATTCATAAGAAGAAAAAACTTTCAATCATACGTGTTTCAAACATTACGCTTCTTTCCCATAGTGGTAGGCAGAGTCCACAGCCACTCGCTTCCTCTAATTTCATCTTCATAACATCCCATGAAATGTCCACTACAGCTGCCGTACTCCGAACTGAAACTACGATAATATCGCGCCGATCATTAGTCTATGGTTCGGCCTTTGACAAGGAAATTCCCATACAAAGTAAATTGCCGAACGTAATTGTTGTTCTCAATCCGATAATATCGGAGCTCCGATAAAACTTCGGAGTACGGGCTCAGGATAGGAAGCTCCCCTCCAGAACTTCAGCAAAAACGCGCGGTACTTTGGAGGGGATTTACCATAGCCACCACGCTTATAAGCGTTGCGGCTAGCGATCGCTGTTCTTGGTGACCGCAGTATGTAAGATAGTACGATACACATAAAGATGCTGCTGCCCATGCTCCGCTTCATAAGCCCTTAGTCGGCTCTTACGACACCCACAGGTAGAATAGGTAGGTGAGGTTGTTTCGTCCAAGGGGTAGGTACTATTCATTGTACTATTCATTGCCGGACGACTAGTAATTACCAAAAAAAATATGTAGTTGTCATTAACCAATTTTTATTGCCATATACAAGCAATGATTTTACAATTATATTATACAAGGTCTAAATTTCTGTTTTTGCTAAGTTGATAACAAAAGTCAATATTTGTCTCCGTTTTTTAAAAGTTAGTAGTTTTTTAAGCGTTGCCGGTGGCTTAAGAGGCGATACGATATCAATATTTTTCTTTCATGTTTGTTGCGCTGTATTATCCTTAATTTTTACGAAGTTTGCAACGAACCGGTTGGTTGAAATTGAACTAAGTTGCGTGCGGTCGCAGAGTGCCGTCTAATCTGTAGGTGTACGAACAAACCTAATTAGGTTTTTGTTACACCTTACATAAATTGTAAATTAGTATTAAGATTAGTATGTAATTCTTTTAAAATAAAATAAATAATAAAAACGAAAATATTGCACATTTCCTCTCATCATCATCATCATATCGTGTGGGTTGCAAGGTCGATGACCGACCTCACAAACCCTGGTGTCAGAGTTGTTGAGCCGCCAAAGGCCTCTGACATGGCTCATTAACGACTACATCCGTAGATAGTAGTCGGGACCAACAGCTTTACGTGCCTTCCGAAGCACATTTCCTCTGAGGAAGCATCACTAACCTCAAATACGAGTATATGCGTACTACACTGGGCGTTAAAAATAAGTAGTACAGTTTTAAAATAGGAATATCTCGTAAACTATAGAAGCTAAAACTTTGAAATAAAAAAAGTTAAAAAGAGAATTTAATTTTATTTAATAAAAACTTCATGCATAATGTCATCTGTAACAGATTGACTATAAAAAACTGAATAAACAAAAACACTCTTTTTTTTAAATGTTGTCTTACTTTTGTTTTTATTTTGTTTTTACATTTATTGCTGATAAATCAATTGCAATTCAAAAGCAAAGGCGTCTACAGCGAGTAAACTTTACTAATCATGCCTCTTTCACCTGAAGAATGTGCAAGAATCTTAGCTTTTCTCGAGGTAGGCATCAGTATGCGTGGTACTGCAATAACGGTAGGTGTAACTCTACGAACGGTCCAGCAAGTAAAGCAAAGGTACGAAGAGACTGGAAACCATCTAAGGAGACCAGGTAATGGCAGAGCCAGGTGCACTAGTACCCGAGAAGACCGCTTTATTGTTTCTACTGTGTTAAGAAATCTTCACCTTAATGCAGTTGAGGTCCAGCAACAACTTCTTCAGACCCGAGCTGATTACATTAGTGAGAGTACAGTGTGAAGAAAACTTGCTGAAGCTAACCTGAAGTCCCATAGGCCAGCAAATAACCCCAAAATTGAGACAGGGCATCGAGTACTACGCAACGCCCTTCAACAAGTACAATGGGGCGAAGAAGAATGGACAAGAGTTTTGTTCACAGAAGAGTCTCGTTTCTCTTTATACACTTCCGATGGAAGGCGGAGAGTCTACAGGCGACCTGGTGAGCGATACCTTCAAGCTTGCATCTCGGAAAGAGTCCAATACGGCGGGGGCTCTGTACACGTATGGGCTGGCATCTCTTCAGAGGGTCGCACAGAGCTAGTAGTCATAGAAAATGGCACTCTGACTGGTGAAAGATGTGCTTTAGAGATCCTTAACGAGTATGCAGGGCCATATTTAGTAAATATGGGTGAAGGAGCGATACTAATGCATGATAACGCCCGGCCACACACCGCTGGCCTCGTACAAAAGTACATTCAGGAGGTTGGCATCAGCTTGATGGCTTGGCCATCAAGAAGCCCAGATCTTAACCCGATCGAACACCCCTGGGATGAGCTTGGAAGGCTAGTCAGAAGGCGCACACCACCCCCGCCACCCTCAGGGCTCTAAAACAGGCCCTGATAGAAGAATGTGAAAATATTCCCCAACACCGCCTCCGAAAATTAGTGTTCAGCATGCCAAACCGGCTCCAAGCTGTTATCAGAGCCCGACGCGGTAACACAAGTTACTAAAGTGTGAACCAGGTCCAAAACGTAAATATGAAGTTCTTGACAATACGTTCAAAGTGAATAACTTTTTAGTTTTTTCTTAATTTTAAGTGTAAAACTTGACTATTGCTAAAAAATATATTTTTTAGGAAAGTTACTTAAATGTGCTATAAAATGATTTTTATTTCAAAGCTCTAACTTCTATAGTCTTGGAGTAACTGCAATTTGAAAAGTGTACTACTTATTTTTGATGCCCAGTGTATACTCCTCATTATTTGACTGGCAACTTATAAATGTTTTTCTTGCTTATCTGATTGACGCCCTTTTGGCGTTGTCTGTACTCCTTTGTTTATATCGAAATAACGTCAATGGTACTAAAACCACAGAACATTAATTAAATTAGGTCACGGTACGCAAAATTTTCAGTCATTTATATAGATTACTAGCTTTACCCGCGGCTTCGCTGGCGTTATACAGTCTTTGTGTCATCCTAGTCTTACCTACAGGAACCATGCAGTTTCTTGGATAAATTGTAGCCTATGTATTAGTCCAGTGCTCGATCTATTTACCTCCCAAATTTCAGCAAAATCAGTTCAGCCGTTTAACCGTGATAGTGGAAGAAACAAACAAACAAACATCCATACTTTCGCATTTATAATATTAGTGAGATGAGAAGGCCTATGTCCAGCAATTCACGTCTTTTGGCTGATATGATGATGATGAAATGAGTAAATCCAGAGTTTTATACATATCAGTGGACAGCAAATTTTGAGAACCCCTGTCCCAGGAAGTTAATACATAAGGCTTCTTGGCAGTCAGGCCCATACCTAGGTGTACCTTATAAGGCGTACTCGCCAAAGCCGCGGGCGGCTTGTGCAGTCTAGAAATGCGCCTTGTGGCCATTTAAACGCATTTAATAAGACGTATAAGTACATTATCAATTGCCTTTGGCTATATTAATTTCCTTTTAAGGTTTGATGTAAAAATAACCGGTCTATTATTGCCCGCGGCGAATGTGTTGATGAATTGCTTGCAAGTTATTGAATTACAATTATCTGTGAAGTCATAAGCGCAATAATTATCTTCAAGGGTTGTGAAGTACTTACAATTATATTGTCCAGAATATCATGAGGAAAACTGAAACAAAAAAAAATATTTAAGACATAAAATAAAATCATTATATTTCCCTAAGGGCAGAGATGAGGTCGGCAATGCAAAGTGCTTTGTGTGTATGCATGGAATATCAACCAAGAGAGCCTGACATGGGAGCGTGATTTCATTTTCAAAGAACGATTTAAAGAGTTATTATAAAGAAACGAAGCTGAAAAAAAAAGATAAAGACTTTTACCAACATCAAGAGGAAGAGGTAAAAACAGCATGGATCTTTCTAAGTATTTTCAGTCTTATTTGCTTTTAATTTATTTAAAATACGTGGCCTTTTTGTCTTATAAATAAAAATTTCATTCCCAAATAGGGTACTACTTATAATTAGTCTAGTTTTTTGCACAATGCGGAATATAGATTTAACCGCTGCTGGTGCTACTATGCGCTGCGCGTGAGCGTAAGGCGGCGAGATCAAAGCGTGGTGGTACAGTCGGCCAAGAAATTTGTTTACCACCCTAAGGTTAAATGTCACTTGCGGTTTGTAGAATAATTAACATTAGTTTCGCTTGCACCTCGATCTGACCACTAATACTGCTATCTTATTTTTCATATTGTTATGATCACGTTTGTTTAAGCTGTCGTCAGTTTATTTTATATCAAAGATTTCGGACCTCCTTCCTTCGCTGAGAATAGATACCTTGATAATTTATTCTAATATGGGATGACATCTGCTAACATGTCCCAAATTTAAATGTCACATATCAAATTATCCCTAAAATAACCCGTAGGAAAGTTACTTAAATGTGCTATAAAATGATTTTTATTTCAAAGCTCTAACTTCTATAGTCTTGGAGTAACTGCAATTTGAAAAGTGTACTACTTATTTTTGATGCCCAGTGTATACTCCTCATTATTTGACTGGCAACTTATAAATGTTTTTCTTGCTTATCTGATTGACGCCCTTTTGGCGTTGTCTGTACTCCTTTGTTTATATCGAAATAACGTCAATGGTACTAAAACCACAGAACATTAATTAAATTAGGTCACGGTACGCAAAATTTTCAGTCATTTATATAGATTACTAGCTTTACCCGCGGCTTCGCTGGCGTTATACAGTCTTTGTGTCATCCTAGTCTTACCTACAGGAACCATGCAGTTTCTTGGATAAATTGTAGCCTATGTATTAGTCCAGTGCTCGATCTATTTACCTCCCAAATTTCAGCAAAATCAGTTCAGCCGTTTAACCGTGATAGTGGAAGAAACAAACAAACAAACATCCATACTTTCGCATTTATAATATTAGTGAGATGAGAAGGCCTATGTCCAGCAATTCACGTCTTTTGGCTGATATGATGATGATGAAATGAGTAAATCCAGAGTTTTATACATATCAGTGGACAGCAAATTTTGAGAACCCCTGTCCCAGGAAGTTAATACATAAGGCTTCTTGGCAGTCAGGCCCATACCTAGGTGTACCTTATAAGGCGTACTCGCCAAAGCCGCGGGCGGCTTGTGCAGTCTAGAAATGCGCCTTGTGGCCATTTAAACGCATTTAATAAGACGTATAAGTACATTATCAATTGCCTTTGGCTATATTAATTTCCTTTTAAGGTTTGATGTAAAAATAACCGGTCTATTATTGCCCGCGGCGAATGTGTTGATGAATTGCTTGCAAGTTATTGAATTACAATTATCTGTGAAGTCATAAGCGCAATAATTATCTTCAAGGGTTGTGAAGTACTTACAATTATATTGTCCAGAATATCATGAGGAAAACTGAAACAAAAAAAAATATTTAAGACATAAAATAAAATCATTATATTTCCCTAAGGGCAGAGATGAGGTCGGCAATGCAAAGTGCTTTGTGTGTATGCATGGAATATCAACCAAGAGAGCCTGACATGGGAGCGTGATTTCATTTTCAAAGAACGATTTAAAGAGTTATTATAAAGAAACGAAGCTGAAAAAAAAAGATAAAGACTTTTACCAACATCAAGAGGAAGAGGTAAAAACAGCATGGATCTTTCTAAGTATTTTCAGTCTTATTTGCTTTTAATTTATTTAAAATACGTGGCCTTTTTGTCTTATAAATAAAAATTTCATTCCCAAATAGGGTACTACTTATAATTAGTCTAGTTTTTTGCACAATGCGGAATATAGATTTAACCGCTGCTGGTGCTACTATGCGCTGCGCGTGAGCGTAAGGCGGCGAGATCAAAGCGTGGTGGTACAGTCGGCCAAGAAATTTGTTTACCACCCTAAGGTTAAATGTCACTTGCGGTTTGTAGAATAATTAACATTAGTTTCGCTTGCACCTCGATCTGACCACTAATACTGCTATCTTATTTTTCATATTGTTATGATCACGTTTGTTTAAGCTGTCGTCAGTTTATTTTATATCAAAGATTTCGGACCTCCTTCCTTCGCTGAGAATAGATACCTTGATAATTTATTCTAATATGGGATGACATCTGCTAACATGTCCCAAATTTAAATGTCACATATCAAATTATCCCTAAAATAACCCGTCAAATCAATAGAACGACGCCTTCACTACCTTGAAAAATTATTTCCTCCTTCTAATACCATAATTTTTCTGTGGTTTATAATAGTTTATATCATTGAATGACATGAAAAACGCTCTGTTTTTAAACGCCCTATGCGCAGTTAACTAGAAAATATTATTAAAATAGAATTTATTTGTTTTTCAAATAGAATATATCACGTCTATGTAAATAGATTGTATACCTTTCTAAAAAGAATGTCTTTTGACTTCTTAACCAACGCAACGTGTGGAGCCGGCGTAATGAACCTAATGGTCACCAGGAAACTAAATCAAAACTCGTACTTACACCACTTTCTTGTCCGACTGTACATGCGTGCGTACGCGGCTCTCGGTGAGAAAGGGAAAACATACTCTCGTTTGCTAAAGCGGTAACTTTAGTAATTACTTAGTGGCAAATGGGAATACTCGAGTTTTTTCTTCTAAGGGTGTTAATTTGATTGCGTGCCATAGTTTAGGGGCGGGATCAGTGTCAGTAACTGAACAACTTTTCCCAAGATACATAGGTCAAAGTACGAAAAACCAAATTTTACCTTCCATACAAAATGCGCTATCAGCTAACGCAGTTTCTATAAGAGGTCAAAGATTAATTTTCGTATTTCAACCAATGTTCCTTGGGAAAAGATGTTCAGTTGATGATACTGATCCCGCCACTGAGCTATCGCACGCAATCAAATCAACACCCTGTACCGGCACAGAATTTGCACAACTTGAAATATCTATTTTATTTTACAACACTACCAGATCATCACATAAAAATATACGTGAAGGAAAAAAAAAATTTCAAAACATAATAAAATACGGGCACAGATAGACATGCTAGTAAAACATGCTACTACGTAGCAAATGCTACCTAGTTGCATGTGTGTACACGCTTTGCTTGACATAAGCATGCTCATTTCTAGCATGCTTATGTCATTGTCAAAAATTTATCGTCGTTCAATTTTCTAGCTTGCTACCTGCGGCGAGGGTGGAAGGGGGTGCGTTTTGAGCACGTGTGAATAGGTTTGCTTATGAGCATGCTAGTGTCAATCAGTTGAAAGCTGTCACAGGTGTGTATCGCATCAAAATACAAGTAATAGTGTTCTGTGATGAAAATGTCTCGCTGGGGCGACGAAAAAACTATTTTATTAAGTTCAATTCGAAGGGCCACTTGATTTTCCATTTTCACTAACGTCTTATAGGTTATATTAGCATGCTACTCAATGGCATGTGTGTCAAGAGTATTTGATTTGAGCATGCTTATTTAGTAGCATGCTAATGACGAGCATGCTTTTTGCAAGCAAGTGTAGACAGTTAAAGAGCATGCTTGTTTCTAGCATGCTAGTAAGCATGCTCATTTACTAGCATGTCTATCTGTGCCCTAACATTATTTATAATAAAACTTTTTCAATGGCGTTGACATTTCCTTACGAAACGATAAGTACCAAGATCATCGGAAAGTGGGTCAAAAACGCGTGCGTACACTCACGGTCACACGCGCGCGATCCGCGAGTTAGCGGCGGCTGCGTCGCCCTGCGCACAATCATTTTATCGTGGGGGTTGTAAGATCGATGACCGACCTCAATCAAACCCTGATGCGCATCATAATACTACGATGTGCATAAGAGGCGACTAAGGGCTTATTAATCAGAGGATGGGCAGCAGCACCTTTCTGTGTATCGTAGATATCACACCAAAAATCCCCTTCAAAGTAACACACCTTTTTTCTGCAGATTTGGAGAGAGCCCTGTCTTACAGTGGACGTTTTATGGGATGTTATGCGTGTGTGTGAGTGATGTTTTAGTTTAGGCTCCTACCGACATCTGCTGTGGAACCATAGGAATGATTGACTGGAGTGCAACGGTCAAAGAAATTTGACCTCATATAGAAGTAATATATAAGAAATAATTCATCACAAGTAGGGATGTGGGCATGCTTTCATCTATCGATAGTCGATAAGTTACACAAGGACAAATCGATGTCGAAACTTTGACAAAAAAGTTGAAGTACTAAACTTTAATAAAAGGCAAATCTGTTAAAAGCAGTGATTAAATTCATTAAAAAAAAAATACTTTTTGCATTTTTTACTACAGGTGATTTCTCACGTAGGTGTTTTAATATTAAAGATACCAAATTTCTTACTTACTTACTTACTAAAAGTAATGGACGGTAGCGGTGGAGGCAAGAGGGATAGGAGGTGTAAAGACTCTTTTTTTTTTATTTTCATGAATATCTCTAGCTTACATACAAATTATGTAGGATTTTAAAACAAACTTTTATTCCTCAATTCAATCAATTTGGGATGGTTTTGCAAAAATGCTGAAATACGGGTTTGTATTTTTCTTCTAAGTAGCTCAAATAAATTTTCAAGCGAAATTTCGTGTATCTTATCTTGCCTTATAACGTGGAGCTGAGTTCCTTATTGGACCTTAGAGCACAAGGAGCCTGTAGTCTTCTGGTTTCGGATAAGCTTGACCCAGAATCTTCATACGCTTGTGAGCCACAGCGTTGCATGAGCACAAGAATTGCTTGTCAGTATTGTTTGTAGCGAAAAACTTTCAAACCTTTTTTGTAGAGAATTTTATGTAGATTAATTTAGTATTTTTATTAATTTTCTTACAATTTGTTGATTCAGGATGATTCATGCTGATTGAGACATTTCAATTTGGCGAAGACACACAAAGTTATATTTGTTTGACAGTGTCCCCATCGGGAATCGAACCCAGAATGAAAACAAAACGCGTTGAATGTTGTAAAATATAATAAATGGTACAGCAGCACTGCACTTACTTTCTCGCGATATGCAATTAGAACTGTCAACCGCAAACTTAAATTTGTAATACGAGTACCATACCTACACATAGTATGGAATTACAAACGTTTATTAAGGTTTTTCTGAAAAATGTTCTACCACATGAATTCGGAACTCGAATTGTAAAATATTAAAACAAACCAACCGTAAACGATTTCGAACAAATCACATGTTCAAATTTTGGTAGTACTGGAACACCTTTATATGAATTTTCACAGATTTTTAAATTTCAAAACTCTGTTTCTTATGAATAGTTGTTCAGTTTTGTCGACTGTAAAGCTCTTTAAGTTTTTGGTACATCCTGTGTACTAAATTTTCACAAAATCCAATCAAATTGAATATCCATTCAGGTAGATAACCAAAACAAAATTAAAATTATAGAAAATAATACAAACTTAATGTAGTCAATTAGGGTCAATATAGGTACCACTAGTTGGCCATTTAAGCGGTTTTATGACGAAATTCATAAAAAAACTAAATTATTAGTTCTACTTTCAGAGTCACTTCTAAAAGTTCGACTATGAATTAGTTAGGCTTGTGATATAATAAGTGTTAAGGACTTTACAAAATATGCTCTTAAAGTTTTTTTTTTCAAATGTTACATTGCATGACCACTTCGAATAAACATACTAAAGTACTAGCTAGACAAACCCATAACTTTATTGTAAGACGCCAACATAGTTAAATTCTATATAAAATCGCGGTATTTTTAAATTTTCTTACTTTCAGTTCAAATTTAAGTTTTGGTCAGCTATTGGTGCTTGGTCATCTAGTGGTGCACTGACCCTATGAGTAAATCACAAGTTTACGTTTTGGTAGTACAGGAACACCCCTTATATGGAATCACACAGACAAACTGATGATGGCGCAAGATACCTTGCATAGAGATGCTTAGTCAAGCAAAGTTTCATAAAAATAATTTGAACCGTTTTTAAAAAAAATTCAATTTTTAATTTTTGTTGAATGACAGCTACCCTCAAAATGAGAGCCAGCAAAAAACCATTCGGAAATAAAAGTCTTAAATTAGTAATATGGTGTTAATAGGACCATTCGTTTAGCCGCTAGGCCAAAGCGTGACGGACAGACCGACCAACCGACAGACGGACATTTTTAGGGGACTTGCTTAAGTGATATAGAACACATTTTTGAGAAAGTTTGTGCAACTTTTTTCACGAATACAATACCTTTCTCGCTCAGCTCGAAAGTAAAAATACTACTATCGATAAAAAATACATCACTCATAAACTCCAACATGATCCCACAAAAAACGATAAATTACAGTAAAATACGTAACAATTTCCATATTATCTGACTGTAGAAATGATAAGTTGACATTTTTTTATGCAATATTTGTGATAATAATCCACAAACATGAAAAATACTGAATAAAACTTACAGATGAAAAGACAAAATATCTTTGCAATTTTCGTTTTGTTGTTTTGAAGATGTACAGCCATCAACTAGACACGTTATTATTAAAAAGAACAATCACTAATATGGAGAGCAACTTAAGAATAAATTCACGATATTTTCAAGTTATTCACTACATGTTTTTTATAATTTACACAATGTTTACAACATATAATTTAGGAAATATTTTCAACCGTTAAAATCCCAACAAGTTACAATAATCCTATAAACTTTGTAAATGCAATGAACGCGTCGTTCATCTAATTTGGTAGGATGTGATCACTGAAGACTTGACATGGCATGAGACATGCTAGCAGTTGTCATCCCATACTGAAAAAAAATAGCAAGGTTTCTTCTCCGAGCGAAGCAAGGAGGTTTTTGTTCTGAGGCAACGGTATAGTCGTGTGAAAGAACCATGGTCGCCCAGATTAGTAAGTTATGCATGGTCGTTTGTCAGCATTTGAAGATGGCAGACGTGAATTTGTTTCAATTTTGATTTTATTTGTTGATTTGAGAGTTTAAAGTATAATTTTGATAGGATATTATCCAATAAACGTCTTATAAAGTGAAAATTTAATGGAAAATGGAAATATATTCTTCTACTAAGGTTTTTGGATGGTGAGAAGCGGCTTTCTTGGAGACTTCTATAATTTCCCCTATCAACTTATCGGAGTCATCGTGGCTTTCCTCGTCGTTGGCGAAATACGTTTTGTAATGAGATGTGATGCCATTAAATAAATATACATACAAGAACCATAAAGTACAAAAAAATCTAGCAATGAACATAGTTTGTTTTCTCATCTTGCGCAATTTGTATAGCGTAATCTACCACCACCTGTAACCTCGTGCCACAAAACTAATGAATGAGATTGTTTCATTACACCTCTTATCTTTGAGAAGGAGCCGTTATCTTTAAAAACAAAAAAAATTGTTTGACTATCTTGTCTGGATGAGGATCGTTGACCTTTCTAGTGAAGGAGACGGCATCTATGGGCTTTGATGTAAACCGGGAATTTCCTCAGGAAACTAGTGCGACCAAACACACACTTATTTGACTAGATGAGGTAACAGGAACAAAGCTACTGACTTCCTTTTACGCCCAGGTTTTTCTCGGTCGCCCAGGTATTTACCATTTATATATGGTACATAGGCGGACTTAACGCCTAATAGCCCAGGCGTAAACCTGCCCGAGGGTCAAACAAATTCCTAACAGTTTAATTGTTAATTTTAACTCTACCTACTGCAGTAAAATAAAGTAAATTAATATTGAAAATGTACTGCAATTACCTAAAATAGAGTAAGAGTTAACTTACCTTAAACTAACCAAACAAACAAAGAGATATAACACACAATATTTTAATAAAATCTAATAGAACACAGTTTAGTATGATTTCACTAATATAAAACCAACGAAATGAAGTAAAAATTTGATTGAACGATTCGTGATTAAATTTAAGAAAATAATATAGTTTAAAGTATTAAAAATCATTGATAGGCGTTAAAAATATGACGAATAAATTTTGGAATTAAATCCGCGATGCGTGCGTCAGGTTAAACGCTCCGTCTATAGCTAGTAATTATTTTCGCTTGGTAAAAATCTAGTGATAACTTTAAGTGGCCACCTAACTTATTACTACAGCGTCTAGTTAAATATGGTCATAGTCGTACCTTCCGCAAAGTATCGCGGATCAAAGTTCTAAACGTATAAAATTACAGCCAAAGATTCGGATCCAAAAAAATCATGGCGCGTCTGGAGGCGCTTTTAGAATTTAGAAAAGAAAAACTAAAAATATAAAAGGTTTAAATATCTGAAAATTTGTTGTAGTAGGTGTTGCGCAGTTCGTGGCGTCTTCCTGCGTAGTTGAGAAACCCGTAGTTGAAGAAAGGCTGCGGTAAAGAGCACGGCGCAAGCAGCAGATGACAAGAAGTCTCTCTGGAGACAGGGCTAGGTAGTGTTGCAGGTGCAAGCCGGAACCTACTGCCCGTAATCGGGCAGCTTTAGCTGCACGAATAAAAATGCGTCATAAGATAGTGGCAACCTCTCAGTAACAAATATAACGTAAAGACAAAAATACTTACAAAATTGTAGGCAGCAAAGATGGTAAGAAAACTGAGCTTCACAAACTGAAGCTAGTTAACAAATCTTAAAAGTGATTTTGATTTGATTTGATTTTTATATGGTTTTTCTTAGTGTATCATATGATTTTTCAAAATCTTTTTCAAAGTATTTGACACAATCTCTTCTGTATCCAAACAAAAAATAAGCACCGAGAAAGGAAAATCAAAATTTTGAATCCACTGTCAATGAATACAAACAGCCAGTCAATACATCGAGAAAGAAGCAAAAAGTATCGAACACTCAAAAACGAATGTAAGCGAATAACGCTACACTACATAGGTCCTCTATTTTTTTAAAAAGATCCCGATCTGTAACTACAGAGCAACTTAGATTTTATAAATATCGTAAGATATGCGATGTTTAACAAATTTTTACCAAATTTAGACGTAAATTGTGTCTCAGAAGCAGAAACAATACTAAAATATATGTTTAAAGCGCAAGGAAAGATATAAGCGCTAATTATGGCATCAGTATTAATTATATTATATCATAGGATCGAAGGGTCTCACGCACGGCTAGAGATCGTGTTTCTATTATTCCTACTCCTATTATTTATTGTGAGTTCAAATTATGTCTACCAAGCTTGATAAACTTAAGTTACTTGATTTTTTTTCCAAAGTGGACCCAAAAATGAGAGAAGCTTTCTAGGTACAACTAGGGATTTTTTTATATATATTTAGTACACCTATGCAAAGAAGAAGCAGAAAAAGAACTGTTAGTAATTTGTTTGACCCCCTCCATAAATGAGCGTTCTTTTACACCTGATCTATAAAGGCATTATCTAACAGTCTACCTTAGGGTGGTGAAGAGACAAGTCGGTAGGTGCATAAATATTATACAGAAAAATGAAATTAATTAGGCTGCTTAATAAATTTGTATTTCCCATACACTGTATCAATAAAAATAATTAAAAACCTAAGGGATTTGACGGATAAACTGGTTTTCACACAGAGCAACTGCCATCTGACCTCCGCAAACCAGACCCAATCCTACATTAGTCATTGCCAGGTTGGTGGGCAACCTGACTGACAGATTTCAAGCCGCGAAATGTCCTCTCTCTTAGGTTGCTTCAACGGCTTAACGCGACTTCCGAAGCGCGGACACGCTCTAGTAGTTGTGCCACTGGCGGTCACCTATCCAGTTTCTGATTCTGACCACGGTCAAGTTTCGTGATCAGAAAGAAAAAGCAATAAATACCACTCGGCCACAAGCACTTCGACAAGTGCCGGACCGATCGCACTGGAGGAGGGCGTTTCTTTATGAAAGAAAACGCGCGTGCCGCTTTATAAACGCACTGCGCGTGGATTACCAAAATCCTTGAAAAAAACCGGCCAAGTGCGAGTCGGACTCACGCACTGAGGGTTCCGTACCACCACATAAACATAATTGTATTAGTTGAAATTTCATTAAGTTAATGTGCTAGATTTTTTGAGTCCGACACGCGCTTGACCAAATTTTATTATTTGTTGTTATTTTATAGCTTATGCACTTTAAGCATACCAATTTTCAAGTTTGTAAGTGTTCCCGTTTTTAAATAGAACTAAAACAAAAATCGCCTCAGCGACCATCCAACTTGACCCCTCTCTTATATGAATGTTCTTGAAACGGAAGCTCAACACAATTGGTTACCATTAGTTGTGAGAAAAAATGTAATATTTAATGATTTCAGACTTTTCCCATTATTTGTACTGTGAGACCTAGCTTCTTGCCAAATTTCATAATTTTAGGTCAACGGGAAGTACCCTGTAGGTTTTGCATTTTTGAATAAATGTATGGAGATGAGGACATAAAATGCCATATCTTTTGATTGCGTCGTTGTAAAAAATTGAAATTTTCAGATCTTGTGTGGTTCATGGAACCTAATATATGGTATTAATTTCAACCTGATACCTTTACACGTTCGTGAGATAAAGGGTCTTGACAGACAGACAGACAGACAGACAGACAGACAGACAGACAGACAGACAGACAGACAGACAGACAGACAGACAGACAGACAGACAGACAGACAGACGGACAACAAAGTGATCCTATAAGGGTTCCGTTTTTTTCTTTTGAGGTACGGAACCCTAAAAAGAACGGCCAAATGCGAGTCGGACTCGCGCACCGAGGGTTCCGTACCACCACATAATCATAATTGTATTAGTTGAAATTTTAGTAAGTTAATGTGCTAGATTATTTGAGTCCGACACGCCATTGACCAAATTTTATTGTTTGTTGTTATTTAATAGGTTATGCACTATAAACATACCCATTTTCAAGTTTTTTTTTTTTTTATTGAAAATGGGCTTACTCTTGACCTCGATCTAGTCTTGAAGACAGAGATGAGGTCGACGATGGAACAAGCTTACCCAGAAGAAGCCTATTCACTCGCGACTTGAATAGATTCGGGTTATATAAACTCGGGAACACAGACGCAGGCAGAGAATTCCACTCTTTAGCCGTTAGTTTGTAAGTGTTCTCGTTTTTAAGATAGAACTAAAACAAAAATCGCCTCTGCGACCATCCAACTTGACCCCTCTCTTATATGAATGTTCTTGAAACGGGAGCTCACCTCAATTGGTTTCATTAGTTGTGAGAAAAGTTGTTATATTTAATGATTTTAGACTTTTCCCTTTATTTGTACTGTGAGACCTACCTTCTTGCCAAATTTCATAATTTTTGGTCAACGGGAAGTATCCTATAGGTTTTGCTTTAGTGCATAAATGTATGGAGATGAGGACATAAAATGCCATGAGCCACGGAGCTCCCTCCAGAATTCCATCCTTTGCTGGAACAATGTAGAGGAGAAGCACCATGGTCACCTCGCTTGTTAGCGTTACGGCTGGCACCATGGATCGCGGTTGTAGGTGACCGCAGTAAGCAAGATGTTAGATACAAAGGAGGATGCTGCTGCCCATCCTCCAGTTAACCCTTAGTCGCCTCTTACGAAACCCACGGGTATGTATGGGTTGGTACTATTCTTTGCCGGCACCACACGGGACACGGGGTCTAGTAGTGGTCTCTAAATAATGGGATGTTATAATGAAATAGGTACTGAATCTTAAACAGTAAATGTACGTTATGTCAATTTTCTCCAGTCGCTTTAACACAGCTTTACTCTTAACGTTCTCCTAACTTAACGCTTGTTTAAACAAGTAATTATATTTAACTAACTGCTGCTAAGCTAACAGGAAGCTTTAAGTTTGTATAGCGTATAATAAAGGCATTGTATTCAGAGCTCTTCTTTGTTTTATCTATAGGTATACAAGTGCAATAGTGTTAAATAAAACGAACGTGCCGTGTCCGTAATGATTGCTATTATGTAAAATTTAATCATTGTTTCACTTCTTGATGGATGACATCATTTTTGCGTTAGTTCTCCATAATACATAACCATAAAATAAGAATAAAACTGTGGTTCAACAGTTCAACATAACATAGGGCCGCCGCCATGCCATCCGATCAAGGAAATTGCAGAAGCCGCGCGCCGGGTAACAACCGGTCAAGTGCGAGTCGGACTCGCGCGCCGAGGGTTCCGATATACCTTTAGTATTTTTGGAAGCAATAAAGTCCATTTTTAGGACCGTAAAACAAAATTTGGTTGTAAAGGTTTTTTGCAGATTTCTAATAAACCGTGCAACATAGAAAAATCGTTTTATTTTTCTGTAATAATTACATAAACTTCTATCGACTGCAATTAATTCAGATTTTTCCTTTCACGAACTTCGGAGATGGGGGGAGGGAATAGTATTTTTTTTTACATTTTTCATCATAACTTAAAAACTAAGAGTTGCAAAAACATACAAAAATATATTTTAGAATTTACAAGTAAAGCCCTTTCATATGATACCCCATCTATTTAAATTTGTCCCCTACTATTTGGACCCCCTTTACGTTAGTAATCGTATTTTAAGGGTTCCGTACCTCAAAAGAAAAAACGGAACCATTATAGGATCACTTTGTTGTCCGTCTGTCTGTCAAGACCCTTTATCTCACGAACGGGTAAAGGTATCAGGTTGAAATTAATACCATATATTAGGATCTATGAACCACACAAGATCTGAAAATTTCAATTTCTTAAAAACGACGCAATCAAAAGTTATGGCATTTTATGTCCTCATCTCCATACATTTATGCAAAAAAGCAAAACCTACAGGGTACTTCCCGTTGACCCAAAATTATGAAATTTGGCAAGAAGCTAGGTCTCATAGTACAAATAATGGAAAAAGTCTGAAATCATTAAATATTACAACTTTTCTCACAACTAATGGTAACCAATTGTGGTGAGCCCCCGTTTCAAGAACATTCATATAAGAGAGGGGTCAAGTTGGATGGTCGTTGAGGCGATTTTTGTTTTAGTTCTATTTTAAAAACGGGAAAACTTACAAACTTGAAAATTGGTATGTTTATAGTGCATAAGCTATAAAATAACAACAAATAATAAAATTTGGTCAAGCGCATGTCGGACTCAAAAAATCTAGCACATCAACTTACAAAAATTAAAACTAATACAATTATGATTATGTGGTGGTACGGAACCCTCGGTGCGCGAGTCCGACTTGCACTTGGCCGGTTTTTTTTTTCATGTGCAATTATGTTGGGCAACCATATTCTAAAACTGTTCCAAATTTCAAGTCGATAGCGTGACTGGTTGCCGAGATATGCAGGTGTGACAGACAGACAGGCAAAGTCGCACCATAAGGGTATCTTTTTTTACAAAAATTTGGGCAAAATCCCGAGATTTTACCAGACCCTTTAAAAAAAAAGACCGGCCAAGTGCGAGTCGGACTCGCGCCCTAAGGGTTCCGTACCTATCAACCATATGATATACTAAAAGCTTTTGCTCTTTGATTTTAAAAACTCCGCGACCTTCAAACTTGACCCTCTTTTATAGAAAAGTTCTTGAAACGTGAGCTCACCTTAATTGGTTACTATTAGTTCTGAGAAAATTTGAAATATTTCATGATTTTAGACTTTTCCCTTTATTTGTACTGTGAGACCTAGCTTCTTGCCAAATTTCATAATTTTAGGTCAACGGGAAGTACCCTGTAGGTTTTGCTTTTTTGCATAAATGTATGGAGATGAGGTCATAAAAAGCCATATCTTTTGATTGCGTCGCTGTAAAAAATTAAATTTTTCAGATCTTGTGTGGTTTATGGACTTTAATATTCGTTATCAATTTCAACCTGACGCCTCTCCTCGTTCGTGAGAAAAAGGGTCTTGACAGACAGACAGACGGACAACAAAGTGATCCTATAAGGGTTCCGTTTTTTTTATTTTGAGGTACGGAACCCTAAAAATTACCACGGATATGAAAATGTCGATCTAATAGTTCGAACTCCTGAAGCCTGGTCATCTACCTCATAAGATACATAAACGAAACCATAATGTGGTGAAAGTAGACACACCTTTTCTCAATGGCTTGAATTCCGTAATCTAGAAGAAGTATGAGAAATCACCAAATTAAACTGAGTTTGGTTTTAAAATTATGTCATGCCATAAGATACATGAACCAAACTTTATATAGTGAAAGAAAAACTTATAAAGGCATTAAAGCTCCCGAGGTGCTGATGACGAATATCTAAGGTTGTTTCGCCTCAACCGTGAAGGTTTCCAGGGGGGTGATCGTGGTAATTTCAACGACATTACCAAAACAAAAACGTTTGCCTCAAAAGTTATGTTAAGTCTTTACGAAGTGTTTGAGGCAAACGTTTTTGATTTGGTAATATCGTTGAAATTACCACGATCACCCCCCAGAACAGCCAAAATCACTAATAAATTTTCAGATGTCTCATACTTTTTCCAGGTTACGGAAATCGAGCCCGTAACAAAAAGGGCATTATAGTAAAAAATCAGTAATTATTTAGCTTGCTGTATGGCAACACTTGTAACTTTTCCAGCGGCGGCTCTAGCCCATGAAGCGCCCGTGTGCAATCAATATTCCAGCGCCCTCTAGTAAGCGTTAGGATTCTTTCAGTTAAAGGGCCGATCACACCTGACTGAATTCACACACTAAGTCAGTTAGTCTCCTACGTAGGAAAGGAAGGTAGAAAGATGGAACTTAGTAAGTCACTAACTGAGTAAGCCGCATAGTAAGCAACGCAGAAAGGAACTTTAGTGAAGGGCCAATACGAATAGAACACCTCATCGTACGGAAAATATTAATAAGGGCTAATTTATGTTGTATAGAAAAACACTAGAATAACAACAAAAAAAACCACAGAATTACCGGTATACTAAAAAACAAACAAGGAATTAAAATTAGGTTGCACCAGTCAAGTAAACACAAAGAATTTGAGTGCTTTATTCATTCTTTTAGTTAGAATAAATTTTTCATTCAAAATCGTACGAAAAGCGAATAATGATTCCAATGAAAAATAACAATTGAATGATAAAAGATTATTTGGATAGTACTAAGTAGTACATTCGAATATTTCGATTGTTGCTTCTTGAAATAATTGTACATCACTATTAAGGAACATCAACATAGTAGGGATCATAGTCAGTTCACTAGTTGTGCTATACGTTAGTATACCTCTATATTTTCTGTGCTGGTACACTTTATAGCGCGACTGATATGTTCAGATACTTTGTATAAAGGCTTCTATGAGTATTTTAAATGACCTTAAAATAAATTGAAAAGCAAGCTAAAAACTCGTTTATACTTTTATATTTAGTAGTAGAAGTAGTTTTAGAATACGATTGTCTTACTTTATTGCAATTGAAATAATTGTAATATTATTGTAAAGGGGGCCCAAATGGGTAGGTCAAAGTTTTTAATTGTCAGTACTAAGTCAAGTTAGGTATCATATGAAAGTGCTTCACTTGTACATTCCAAAATAGTTCTTTATATTTTTAACGACTCTTAGTTTTCAAGTTATGATGAAAAAAGTTTTAAAAAATTACCCCTTCCTTATCCCCGAAGTTTTCCGAAGAAAAAATCTGAATTAATTAAAGTCCATAGAGGTTTATGTGAATAATTCAGAAAAAAAAACAATCTCTCTAAGTAGCACAGTTTTTTGGAAATTTGCAACAAATCTTTACAAACAAATTTAGTTTTGCGGTCCTTACAATGGACCTTATTGCTTCTAAAAATACTATAGGTAGGTATATCGGAACCCTCGATGCGCGAGTCCGACTCGCACTTTAACATTTTTTTTTGTTGTGTATAGATGTATGTATGGTGAAAATCGTTAATTTTTCATGGTATGAGTCCATTGATGAAGTTTTCAGGAGATTGTTTCAAACCTTGTACTTGTCCGTAATTTTGTTAGACTTCCTTAAAAGAGATACTTTGTAATCCTGACAAAATTTTCAATTCATGTCTAAGGGCTCCCGCACACGACCGAGAATCGGTGGGCGATTATCGGCCAGAACAAGGAGGGAAGATGCAGGTGATAACACGTCAGAGCGGGATGTCGACAAAAAATCGGTCACCGATTCTCGGTCGTGTGCGGGAGCCCTAAATCAGTTGTCCCTTTCATAAAAAAATGTATAGGATCAAAACTGTTTAGTTTTCGCGTCGAGTCGCAAGCAACAGTAGTGTGCGTATGATCGAACACACACATGCGCGCAGTCCACGCGGAGTCGTAGTGCGTCATTTCACCCGAGACGCGTTCTCGCCCGTTCGGAGGAAACGACACCTTTTAAAAAACTGTGTTTTGAATGGAACTTCTTTCTCAAGGTATTTTTAATGAACAATACTAATATAGCTCAGCGCAACGATTGTATAACGGAGGGTTACTCGAGGGGAAGCGAGGGGTGACAGGGAACAGCTCTTCAAGTTTGTATACTCAACAGCACGTCAGTAGAAACACTTTAGACTTACTCGTAATGACATGGTGGTAGAAACTATCATCCGCACATCACTTATTATCCGAAAATCACTCATCATCCGCTCATCATCATTCATCCACTCATCCACGCATCACTCATCATCCACTTATCATCATTAATTCACTGATCAACTATCATCCGCGCATCACTCATTATCATTGATCCACTCATCAACTATCATCCGCGCATCACTTATCATCCGCTCATCATCATACATCCACTGATCAACTATCATCCGCGCATCACTTATCATCCGAAAATCACTCATCATCCGCTCATCATCATAATTCATCCACTCAACCACACATCACTCATCATCCACTGATTAACTATCATACGTGCATCACTTATCATCCGAAAATCACTCATCATCCGCTCATCATCATCATTCATCCACTCATTAACTATCATCCGCGCATCACTCATCATCATTGATCCACTCATCAACTATCATCCGCGCATCACTCATCATCCGCTCATCATCATTCATCCACTGATCAACTATCAGCCGCGCATCACTTATCATCCGAAAATCACTCATCATCCGCTCATCATCATCAGTCATCCACTCATCCACGCATCACTCATCATCCGCTCATCATCGTTCATCCACTCATTAACTATCATCCGCGCATCACTCATCATCCACTTATCATCATTCATCCACTGATCAACTATCATCCGCGCATCACTCATCATCATTGATCCACTCATCAACTATAATCCGCGTATCACTCATCATCCTTTCATCATCATCATTCATCCAGTCATCCACTATCATCCTGCCTAAGTTTGGTGCCGATTGCTTTAAAAAAAATAATCCATTTAAATCCGTGCCATCGCTGTACATTTCGTTGATTTTGTGATCGAAAGATCGAAGGACACATACTAACGACCAAAAGGCAGTCTTATTTCGGAAAGCCATGCCATGGAAATCCGTCTAAAGAGGAAAATCTAACAGACCTGACGAAATAATGTAGCCTGTTTCCTGCCTACGTTTGGCGCGGTTTGCTTCTTTAAAAAAAGTAATCTATTTAAGTCCGCGCCATTGTTGTACATTTCGTTGTTTTTGTGATCGAAATATCAAAGGACACATACTAACGATCAAAAAGCAGTCTTATTTCGGAAAGCCATGCCATGGAAATCCGTCTCAAGAGGAAAATCTAACAGACCTGACGAAATAATGTAGCCTGTTTCCTGTCTAAGTTTGGCGCCGTTTGCTTCTTTTAAAAAAGTAATCCATTTAAATCCGTGCCATCGTTGTACATTTCGTTATTTTTCTGATCGAAAGATCAAAGGACACATACTAACGATCAAAAGGCAGTCTTATTTCGGAAAGCCATGCCATGGAAATCCGTCTCAAGAGGAAAATCTAACAGACCTGACGAAATAATGTAGCCTGTTTCCTGCCTAAGTTTGGCGCCGTTTGCTTGTTTTAAAAAAGTAATCCATTTAAATCTGTGCCATCGTTGTACATTTCGTCGTTTTTGTGATCAAAAGATCAAAGGATACATACTAACGATCAAAAGGCAGTCTTATTTCGGAAAGCCATGCCATGGAAATCCGTCTCAAGAGGAAAATCTAACAGACCTGACGAAATAATGTAGCCTTTTTCCTGCCTAAGTTTGGCGCCGTTTGCTTCTTTTAAAAAAGTAATCCATTTAAATCCGTGCCATCGTTCTACATTTCGTTGTTTTTGTGATCGAAAGATCAAAGGACACATACTAACGATTAAAAGGTAGTCTTATTTCGAAAATCCATGCCATGGAAATCCGTCTCGAGAGGAAAATCTAACAGATCTGACGAAATAATGTAGCAAGCAGCACGTTCAAGTTTCCGATCATCGACCCTAAACAGCTCTACCTATTCCGACCACTGCCGATTACCCATCATCTACCGGTCACCCATCATCTACCATTGACTCGTCTTCCGCCGGTCACCCATCAATATCATCCACCGGTCACCCATCTTCGTCCGGACATCAATCACGTACCGAAAATCTATTACTCTGATAACCCTTCTGACCCATCATCTACCTATCTTCCTCCGCCTACCCTTCATCACCAGTCACCCATCACAAAACAAAACTACCTAGGTATGGTATATAAGTAGGTACTTACTTGGATAAAGGAATAGATATTTTTTGAATTTTTGACGGGATACATAATATTAATCTTTGCGCTTCCCCATTTCTCTAAAACAAACACTTTATAAATACAAGGAAAGAAATATCTTACTTTAGAAAATAGTAAAAAACAAAGTTACCTTGTTACACTATAAAAGCAGAGAATGTGTATACGTTGAAACGCGATCCATAATTTTGGCGCGTCGCGGTGCAAACTGACGTGGTCTCACTTCGAGCTCTTGTGGGTATCGGCCGCGTGCCAGAGCTATTTATTAGACTTCGCGCGGTCATACTAAAAATGTATGGCGTAATCGTAATGGTTTTAAAAAAAAACATATTAAATATGTAAGCAATATTAAACCGTGATTGCCGTTTTGGTAGTTTTTACGTGGTGCAGTCTTAAGTAAAATATTTTCGGCCAACGATATTTTTACAGTAACAAAATGCTGAAGTCAATTCTTTTTATCTAGAAGTTTATTGATCTTATTTGGATTTTCTTTTTCTGTATGTAAGTTTATTTATTGTTTGCCATAGTTTCTCATTATCTTTTGGATATGGTTTTAAAAGACCTCGACTAACAATGAATACTTTCGGGCGAAATGCCCAACCGGGCGAACTCGCCTCGGAGGAAATGACCACCAAAAAATGACATCGGAACATAGGAAGCCACTTAGTTAGGAGGTTTAGTGATGGGCAAATGCGAATGATTGACTCTAATCGAACAACTTGTCGAACAAAAAATAATGGCCTAACTGATGGTATACTTTTTTACTTAAAACAAGCGCTCCTACTAGAAAAACAATTAAAGACCGCTATATTCAAAACTAACAGTGTTGCACTAGTCAAGTATTCTACACGGACACATCTGACTCCGTCGCGCTTTAACTGGCGATTGATTGAGTACCTAACCAAACCGTAAATTTTGAAAATTATTGAATCAGTGTTGCTGCGATAACGAGATCGATGGTTGAATTTTAAAAATACAGTAACTCTACCGAATATTCCTATAGAAAATATCGAGAATATCGAATTCTTAAAAGTACCGGTAATAATCGATACTAAATAACCGACCAAGTTCGTAGGTACTTCGTGTCAAGCCACGCGCAGTGTAGAGTTAAGGAGTGATCACACCTAGCTGAATTCAAAGACTAATTCGGCATACATTGCTCGTTGAAGTAAGGATATTTCAATTAACATAACCAAGCCTCCCAGCAATGTATGCCGAATTAGTCTTTGAATTCAGCTAGGTGTGATCACTCCTTTACCTAGTTCTTTTGACGATTTTTTTTGTCGCAAAGCAGGTTTATTAACTCTACTGAACAGTCGTATAGAAAATATCTGAACCTTTCAAGTATCGATGGTAATCTATAGTGAATTTTTTAATTTTTTTTTAGTACTTGTTATTACACCATGAATAATAATTATTTTTTATCGACAAGTTGTTCATCATCATTCGCAAAATTTACCCATCACTAAACTTCCTAAGTTCTTTACTTGAAGGGAGTAAGGAGGTTTAGTGATGTCCGAGTGCGAATGATTAATTTTAATTTAATTCCGTGTTCGCATCGAAATTAAATTGACCAATACATGGTCTAAGGGACTGGTTTCCGAAAACTGAAAGGGCGTGGTCAGTCAAGGTAACTGAATAATTTTCAGTAAATAAAACTTTCAGAAAATATTAAAATAATCCTCTTTTCCACAAAAAAGCCACGATCACACCTAGCTGAATTCAAAGACTAATTCGGGATACATTGCTCGTTGAAGTAAGGATATTGCAATAACACAACCAAGCCTCCCAGCAATGTATGCCGAATTAGTCTTTGTATCCAGCTAGATGTGATCGTGGCTAAACTGTCCATTTGCAATTTTATATGAAGAGTATTGAAGAGGCTGATAGTTTTATTTACTGAAAGTTGTTCAGTTACGGTGAATGACTATGTGCACCTGCAAGACTAGAAAAAGAGAAAAAATGTATCCACTTCATTTACCATAGCCATTGTTTTTGTTTGATCATAAATACTCTCATTCATAAGATTTGGCACGGCAATGTTCAGGTCTCATTTGTCCATTTAAGGTAAATAAAAATAAAAACATCACGGAAATGTATTGTCAGCCTATTAAAGCCACGATCACATCTAGCTGGATTCAAAGACTAATTCGGCATACATTGCTGGGAGGCTTGGTTATGTTATTGCATTATCCTTACTTCAACGAGCAATGTATGCCGAATTAGTCTTTGAATCCAGCTAGCTGTGATCACTCCTTGACTCAACCGAACAGTCGTATACAATTTTTTTATAGTGAATTTTTTAAGTTTATTATTAGTACTTATTATTAAACCAAGATAATGCTTTATTTTTATTTTGCATGGACAAGTTGTTCAATTCGAATTAAAAATTCGCAAAATTTTCACATCACTAAACCTTCTAACTCCTTTACTTGAAGGGACTTAGCATGTTTAGTGATGTCCAAGTGCGAATGATTAATTCAACATATCGAACAATAATATACTTATATTTAAAAAAACGGTCAAGTGCGAGGCAGACTCTCGCTTCGAGGGATTCGATATTCCTGTAGTATTTTTAAAAGCAATAAAAGCCCATCTTTAAGACCGCAAATAAGTTTGTCTGTAATTTTTTCTTCTTTCAATTATCGGTTGTATTTGTCTTGAGGTTGTATCAGCCATTTTTTAACAATCGATAGCATTTTATTGTACAATAATTATTTTCGATAAGGCTATTCAACAGAGTTACTGTATTTCAAGATTAACTACCGACAGCGAAACTATCGCTATCGGAACATCACTATTCAGCAACTGTATTAGTAGGCACTTTTTCTACTTAGCTTCCTAGCTAGAACTCTGAATTCACAAACGTCTTTTTCAACGTAGCCTCCTAGGTAGATTTCTTATTCAGTCGTCAAATTCAAGCAGGTGTAATCGCGGCTTAAGCTATCACCAGTGAACGAAAATTTGGGATTTTCGGGAAGCAAAAGGTTCATCATTCAATATTCAAGAGCTGGTCATGCTTGGCACTTGTAGCGCGACTCAAACCAAAACGATGATTGCACTATGAACGGTACATAATCCAATGTGTCAATCTGGACGTGCTCTTGACTGTACACGAGCAAAAATTATTTTTCGGAAGGAAGGGGTTAAGGGCCCACGTTTGACTTTTTGTAGGACCGATAATCGGTCAAATTTTTCCTCCGTTTTTACGACCGATTTTGTGACATTTTTGTGACCATTTTTGCATATATCCTATCCGTAGGGATACAGTATCGAAAAGAAAGTATCGATAGTGTAGTTCCTTCCTACACTATCTATACTTTCAAAAATATCGACACAGTATATTACGATATACATCGTGTGGCCTGGAACAGTGGTAAATAAAAAAAAATAAGTAGAGCTTCCATAGGGTCGTATTGACTGTGCTTGCAGGTACTCGTATCTTAAACAAATCAATTAGTCACAATAAGCTAATAATAAACTTTAAATTCATTGAAAGCTTAACGATATTGTCGCTCGAACCCGACTTAATACAAGTGACAGCTGACGAAAAACAATGAGTCGTTTAGTGGTTTTTGATTGAGTTTTATTTATAGGTACAGATTATGCGATTTGTACATAACTTTAAACATCATTAAACCGATAGCTGATAACTTAGACAGCCTATATTTTTATTTTTTGCCCCTGTTACAGGCATACTTCTTCTCATAATATTTTCCTTGTGTTTCTGTCATGGTATTCAACCAAACCTGTATTGTACAAGGCAGGCCGTTTTTCTACTTCTTTGATCAAAATCTCTAAGTCAATATCAATCGTGACACAATACGTAAAACCCTCCTTACCTGCCTGGCAAGTGTACGCGGTCGACTGTAGGGATCGCGACGGTAAGTAAGTAGTGTGCGTTAAAGTATACATTTACGTATGTTCTATTTCTCACTGACAATCGGATCGGCCGGAAAGTCCGATTTTATTTCTCACTGACTTTTTGTAAGACGTGTGCGTTTGACTATTGCAATCAGTGCGTTCCATTTTTGTCCAACGAAAAATCGGTTGCAATGGCATAGTGCGCACTAATCACATCGCACTAATCACTTCAAACCAGGCTTTTCAATGACATACTGCGCACTAATCACTTTCCCGAAGAGTGGAAGGTCGGAAAAGTGATTATGCTGCCAAAACCGCCCCATTACTCTTCTTTCCTGCATTGCCAAGCTGTTTGAGCGTTTGCTCCTACGAAGAATTGGTTCCCACACCCAGCCGCTCCAGCTTGTGCGGGTGCTCCATTACCTCTCCGAGGAGAGGAGTCTGGATCGATACACGGTCGGGGTCTTTCTCAATATTGAGAAAGCCTTCGACCGTGTACGGCATCCAGGCCTCATCTATAAACCCGTGCCACCGACTTGCCACCAGCCCTGATCAAGCTGGTGAGTTCTTTTCTCGAGGGCCGGACGAGAAGGCCATCGCCGGAGTCGTTCCTCAAGGCAGCTGCCTCCCCCCCACGCTATTTGCACTTTGCACCCTCCAGGGCAACCTGGAGGAGGACGTAGAGTTGGCACTGTTTGCCGACGACAGTGCCTACCTCACGTCTTCACGTTGGGCTGTGTTAGCAGCAAACAAAATGCAGAGACTCCTGAATCTCCTACCGGACTGGCTCGACAGGTGGTGCATGAGCCATGATCAGGGCCTAGCGTTCATTTAACAGTGACCGTCGGGCTAATATGACCGACGAGAAGCTGCCCGGGCAACGAGACGTAGTTATTGACCCGCGTTGTATTGTTGTTGCATGTTCGTTGGTTGAACACAAAAAATATTTTTAGAAGTAGTAAAGGATGGCCCGCTCCCCTCCGCCTCGTGATCGTGGAGCGCCATCCTGGCTTTGCCAGGTATCTCGGCGCCCTTTGGAGGGTGTCCCCTAAGTCCCGGCGCCCGTGTGCACTGCACACACTGCACATATGGTAAAGCCGCCCCTGAACTTTTCCATTTGATATGTTTTTGGTTGTCAATGATGGCAACTCACTCTCTTCCCTTCTGTCAACGAGTAGCATTGCTCCGTAATTTAATTTTGTATTTTATTACAATACATACATACATAACATCACGCCTTGTTCCCGTCGGGGTAGGCAGAGACCACAGTTCTTCACCTGCTACGATCTTGACATACTTCCCTTGCTTCCTGAACCTTCATCAATCCTTTCAATATACCCAGTTTTTGTCATAAATTGGCTTGTTTTATTAAACAAAAAGTGCGTTACTAAACGTCTGCTTTCACAAAATTATGGTTTCGTTTATGTAACTTATGAGGTAGATGAGCACGCTGCGGGACCCCGAACTATAATTTGAATAATTTCAGTGGGTTTGTTTGTCTGCCTGTCCGCGGCTTAGCTCAGAGCCACTGAGCAAGGAACCACGTATATATACGTAGCAGCTACGAGCTCAGAGACAACGCTGTAATTTAGCATTGGGTTACATAATTATCACTAAAATTATGAAAAAAAAAATTGATCCTTTCACCTCCTGGGGGTTTAGACAACGTGTCATTTGACGAAAGCGAACGTCATCAAATGTATGGGATGACATTTGACGTGTAAGTCATCCCATACATTTTAAACGTTCGCTTTCCTCATATCGTGGATACGAGTATTGGTCGTTTGTCAGCATTTGAAGATGGCGGTCATGTATCTGTTTCAATTTTAGTTTTCCCTGTTTATATGAGAGCTTATAATGCATAATTTTGATAGGGTGTTATCCAGTAAACGTCTTTCAAAGTGAACATATAATAGAAGATGGAAATACATTCATTTACTGAAATTTTTGGATGGTGAAAAGGGGCTGTCATCGTGACTTCAATAATTTGGCCTATCAACTTATCGAAGTCAACATAGTACACAGGCCCTCGTCCTCGTGATGTGGATTTGTGTGTAAATCTTTCACTGGTCATTGGCGATCTCGCCATAATTTTTAAAAATTTCTTTACTTTGACACTGGCGAAATACGACTTGTAATGAGATGTGATGCCATTAAATAAATATATTTGTTGGCACTTGGTTGGTACCAAGGAGTAGTAGTTGGCACGTTATCTAGACCAACGAAGCCCATCTATTTACTGTGCCAAAGGTCTAGACCCCCTGGAGTCTGAATTACCTCCTAGAATTTGGCAAATATAAACACGTATGATTCGCGATTATTCAAGCCTCCTGCACGATTGTCGAAGTGTTATCTATGAAACTGATTAGCACACAATACTCGGCAGCAGGCAGTCGCTTCCTTCGCTGCTCGCTGACAATGGCACCGGGGATTGCAACTTGTCACTATATGTTAATTACTTTACTACCTTACATTAGAATATAACACATGAATACAGCCTTTGAGCTCTCTACGGGATTACTTGAGCACTCTTTAGTTTGCAAGAAGCCTCATTTATGTAGCTTCTAATGTATCCATTTGCTGGGCAAAGGTCTCCTTTTTTCCGCCAGTCAGTTATAAGCATCCAAGTCGTCGCGCCATCTTCTTCTAGGACGACCTTGGCGACGCCGCCCGTCAGTTTATATTATTTTTTACACTGTGAATTTTCATTGGTTTCGCTCCCTAAGGCCAGTGATTATGTTTTCAAGCACCATTCCCTAAGAGAAAATATTTCACTCGAATTCGACTCTCCATACTAAAGTGATTACGACTTACTTCGTATAAGAAATCTAAAAATTCCTTTCGATTAAATTCTTCGTAATAAAAGCTTGTTTTCATGAGCAGAATCACTGGGCTTCGAGAGCGATACTAGTAAAAATTCACGCTGTATGACGAAATTGACAAATAATCATCTTAATGCTGTAAAATTCCTGAGGGGCGGCGATCCCTGTCCCGAAGAGGAAATTTAATGGGATATTATAAAGACTACAATCGCGTCGGCGTTTTGATGGATTAAAATTATGGATCATCATCATCATATCAGCCGAAAGACGTCCACTGCTGGACATAGGCCTCCCCTAAGGAACTCCATGACGACCGGTCCTGCGCTGCTCGCATCCCCCTAAGAATCAACATGAAATTATGGATACGAGTATGTAATGTAATCTCGTTTAGTATAATTCTTTAGGTAGGTAATTAAATTACTTATCCATTTGTGACTCTCGCCGTCATCTCGCTGCGTATTTCTTGCGTAGGCGCAAGGCAAACTACTATAGGTACAGCCAAGAGCACGTCATGCTTGACCCACTTAACTTTGCACCGTTCTTTGATAGCCGTAGGAATAGAAGTCGCGCTGCAAATGTCAATATTTATCTGCTTTTGATTGTACAGTCAACGACAGGTCAAGCTTGACACTGGCAGTGCGACTCTAGACCGTACGTTTATTGAAATAAGAACGGCACAAAGTCCAATGTGTCAAGCTTGATGTGCTCTTGACTGTACAATGTTATAGTTTCTTGTTTTAATCTTTTCGTATCGTCAGAGGTCTACAATCAATATACATTTTAAAATCTGGCTATCAGTACTTTGTTCCGGCTTGTGTTTTTACTTATGAACCTAGTCAATAAGTAAGTAGATTCATGTATCCAATCATTTAATTAAATGGACGCTCCGTAATTTAATTTTGTTTATATCTTGAGATTTCGCTTGGTAGTAAGGGAGATGAAAAATATTTCGCTATATGATTTGCACGTATTTAATATCGCTAGAGATGATAGTTTAGATTATTATAAATTGATTTGGTTCAGTAAAGTTTTTCTGTCCGTCGCTGCGTTTTTGAGTTTCAGATTTTCAAAAATGTAAAAAAAAGAAGGGTACTAAATAATTTGCTCATGTCTGCCAATGGAGCTGCTGGTCAGAAACATACTAAAAATTAAAGAAATCGAAGAGGCAGACGTATAGGGCTCTGCATTATCACGGGAAGTACTAGTAAATATGTAGAAAAAAAAGGCTCTACTAAACCATTTGCTCATCATTCTAGTTGCTTTTATTCGCTTCATTTGGTTTCACTGAAGACAACAAAAAATTGGCAGACGATTTACTCACTGATTTTAAGAAATATTAATTTTTATAAATTCGTACTAAATCAATCATATCCCCAATATAGGGTGCGTCCTAATTCACTTTCTTCTTTCAAGTAGACAAGGCTTATAATGAACGCGGGTGGGGGCGCTGGCTTGTACGTGGGACACTCAGAAATATTTGCGACACTAAAAAAAATTGTTCTACAGGTACATATATTTTTATTAAATCTTTTCAAAGTACTCTCCACCAGCCTCTATACAAAGATTCATGCGTCTGAACCAGTTTTCAAAACACTTTTTCCAGTCCGCCGTAGACACCTCGTTTACAGCCTGCTCGAACGCAGCCAGCGCATCTTCCGGCGACGAAAATTGTATCCCCTTGAGCTGATTTTTTATTTTTGGAAATAAAAAGAAGTCACACGGTGCTAGATCAGGGCTGTAAGGAGGGTGACCCAGGAGTTTGACTGGTGTGCTGTCCAGGAAGTCCCTCGTTTTGAGCGCGGTGTGTGCAGGCGCATTGTCGTGGTGGAGCAGTAGTCCGCGGAGCCCTGTGTTTGGTCGCTTGTTGCTCACAACAGAAAAAACTTCTGGTAAACATTTGGTAGTATACCATTCGGCGTTGATGCTTCTTTGATCTCGTAAGGGAATTGAGGCCAAGTGGCCAGTCAAATTAAAAAAGCTGGCGATCAAAATCTTCCCCCCGCTTCGAGATCGCTTCACTTTGGTAGGCGTTGGTTCATTTTGAAACACCCAAACTGTCGACTGGCGCTTGGTTTCTGGATCGTATTGATAAATCCAGGACTCATCACCTGTTACGATGTCGTAAACACGCCGAGACGAGCCTGCTTCAAATTTGTTCAGCATATCACGGCACCATTCCACCCGGGCCTGCTTCTGAGCGTCGGTGAGGTAGTGCGGCACCCAGCGCGATACTATCCTCCTCACGCGAAGATGCCCGTGTAGAATCTCGTGAACGCTTCCCGACCCAATCTTTAATATGTGCTCAATCTCCTGATATGTAATTCGCCTATTATCTTGGATTAAATTTTTCACTGCTAGCACGTTTTCTTCCGTAATAGCCGTCAAAGGGCGACCGCTTCTTTCTTCATCCCCCAAGGTTGGTCGACCGCGCCTAAATTCGTTATACCAACGATACACGGTTGCCTTGGAGGGGCCTTCATCCATAAATGCCATTTGAAGTCTATCGAACGATTCATCCGGTTTCAGGCGACACTTGAAATCGTAAAAAATCATAGCTCCAAAATGTTCCCGGCGCAGATCCATTTTTCAGTAAGACACGATACTTTGAATTGGCTCGCAAAAAATGTGGAGGGAAATTTTGAAAATGGAACACACATATTTTTACTTACAAGTAATCATATTTTCGAAAAAGATTCTGACCGGCCAGTCTCCCATATATAAAAACTATTTTTCGCAATACTTTCTGAGTGGCCTGGTATAAGGAGAACACTCAAAAGTGACGTTTCACAAGGTGGCGGTGTTAGTTCCTTTTTTTGCCACGTTCATAATAAGCCTTGTCGCACTTGTACATAGATAATTTCGTTTCACTTAGAAAAGAATAAACACCGGAAAGAAATTATTCATTGATTTTAAAAACCGGTAATAAATTGCGTAGGAATGGAACGCTAATTAAAAAGTTGATATCTCAATGGGTCCCCGCACACGTTAAATCCGCGATCCTGCGATCCGCTGAGATGCAGCTATAAGAAAGAGAAAGCTATAGGACCATAGACTAGGTGTATCTATGGTGTCTCTATGGTCCTATAGCTTTCTCTTTCTTTCTTATAGCTGCATCTCTACCGGATCGCAGGATCGCGGATGTTACGTGTGCGCGCACCCAATGTGTGAAGGAAACGTCGAGTGTCCGCACACGTTAAATCCGCGATGCTGCGATCCGGTAGAGATGCAGCCATAAGAAAGAAAGAGAAATAATAATGATCGCGAAGTCTGATCGCGAAACTGTTTGACCATGTGCGGGGGACCCAATATCGTTCTTATCACAGATTAAATATACTTTCTAGTGGTAGAAATGTTCAAGGGTAGAAATCCAACACGGGCTCTACACGACGAGCCGCAAACGGCGTTCACACGATGGCCGTGCCTTTATTTCAAATAAGTGCGTAGGAGCAGAGGGACGTTTTATTTTATTCTAAATAAGTAAAAATATTTTTTTCAAATATGGTGCAGCTGGAAACAAAACTTAAAAGCACTGTATAAGTATATTTCAGCGGCAGCGATAGTCTCCGCGTATACGTCCATCTTGCTTGCTTGACAGACCTACACGGAATAAGCCGCACCAACAACGTGTGAAAGCTGTCAACAAGCTTGCCGAGCCGGCGCGGCCAACGGTTGGGCAAACGTCTACTGGGTGCTCAAAACGAGTGGGTCAGACCCATTGACGTAAGAAAAACGCTGCGCCTCTAACGCCCCCTGGCGTAATTTCCTAAATCTTTGGTCAGACAGAATTCACAGGTATAAATATTCAAAAATAGCGATATCACTGATTCGTATACGAATCTTGCCAATACGAACGCTTCAAAAATGCGTCTCCTGAGACTGCAACTGCTATGTCTTTGATTGATGTCATCCATTCAAATCTTGACAGAACTTTGAACAAATGAACATGAAAAAATTATGTATCAAAATACCAGCCAGCATCTTACTAAAAAGGTTGCATTGAAAGTAGCCGATGCTTTAAAAAAAACCGGCCAAGTGCGAGTCGGACTCGCGCACAGAGGGTTCCGTACCACCACATAATCATTATTGTATTAGTTGAAATTTCAGTAAGTTAATGTGCTACATTTTTTGAGTCCGACACGCGCTTGACCAAATTTTATTATTTGTTGTTATTTTATAGCTTATGCACTATGAACATACCAATTTTAAAGTTTGTAAGTGTTCCCATTTTTAAAATAGAACTAAAACAAAAATCGCCTTCGCGACCATCCAACTTGACCCCTATCTTATATGAATGTTCTTGAAACGGGAGCTCACCACAATTGGTTACCATTAGTTGTGAGAAAAGTTGTAATATTTAATGATTTCAGACTTTTCCCATTATTTGTACTGTGAGACATAGCTTCTTGCCAAATGTCATAATTTTAAGTCAACGGGAAGTACCCTGTAGGTTTTGCTATTTTGCATAAATGTATGGAGATGAGGACATAAAATGCCATATCTTTTGATTGCGTCGTTGTGAAAAATTGAAATTTTCAGATCTTGTGTGGTTCATGGATCCTAATAAATGATATTAATTTCAACCTGAAACCTTTACCCGTTCGTGAGATAAAGGGTCTTGACAGACAGACAGACAGACAGACAGACGGACAACAAAGTGATCCTATAAGGGTTCCGTTATTTGAGGTACGAAACCCTAAAAATAAAAAATTAGAGGCACAGTAAATACATGGGCTTATCAGGAGTATGGAAACTAAGCCTAATTTTAACCGACTTCAAAAAAGGAGGAGGTTCTATGTTCCACTGTATGTATTTTTTATGTATGTCCACCTATTTTTCCGTCAGGTGTTAACGATTTGCAAAATTCCTTTTTCATCCGAAAGGGTATACTCCTGAGGTGGTCCCATTGTCACCAAGTCAGGATCTGATGATGGGATCCTAGGGAAATCGAGGGCAACACTCAAATTTTATAGGCACGTATAACGTTTTTCATATATTTTTTAAAGCTACACAAGTATTGCGTCTGGTATTCATCATCTCATGTTGATGGTCTGATGATGGAAGGTCCAACTCCTTAACGGTTAGGAGTTGGAGGATTATTCTTCAAAATTTTAGTCACGTATTGATCGAAAGTTTGAAGCGCTCGTGGCTAAGTGGAAGTTGGTCTTTCTTTGCGATCTCTAAAATTAAATAACGTTAGTCGTGGTGTGTGACCGCTAGTGGCACAACAATTAGAACGTTCTGTCAAATAATAGAACGATTTTAAAAATTCTTTTTTTATCCGACCAAACATACTTCTAAAGTTGTCCCATGGCCACCAAGTCAGGATCTCATCATGGGATCCCAGGGAAATCAAAAGCAACGCTCAAACTTTATAGGCACGATTACCTACGTGTTTTAAAAACAACGCGTTAGGTAAATAATGCAAAATCTCTCAGGTGAAAGCTCTTCACAGGAAATTGAACATCTTAGAGATGCAAAACCAGTGTAACCTGTAGTCAGCCGAACCAGCGCTACGCTGAACTTGTTTACTATTATAGTACCTGGGCGACCGAGCTTCGCTCTAGAATAGCCGCCTCAACCTGACAATATCATCGGGTGGCGCTGTAAGTTTCTTAAACGCACTAAAACGCGCAAAGAAATGATTAAAAAGACGGTGAAAACGAATTTTCCCAGACATGAGACCTAGCTAGATCGATTTTTCGCCCCGAAAACCCGTATAGTAATTTTCATCAAAATCGTTAGAGCCGTTTTCGAGAAACCGATTACAAATATAAATATTGCTTGAATATTCTGTGGCTACGTTACAAACGCCTTAAAGAAAATACTCGCTCAAGGTCAAATTGTTTCCACCAAAGTGCGTACCTGTCTATAAGTTGGTTACTTATTACTGACCATCAATTTTAGAGACTATCCATGAAATGCTCGAACTTTTTTAGAGACATCATGATTGTAGTGATATGACAACACTACGTCATTCGTGCTTCGGAAGGCCTTTCAGTCGTTTGTCCTTACCACTTTGAAGGAGTGATCATCAGGTCAGTAATTTAGATCAGTTAGGGTTACCAACCACCTTTTGGTGCCTGTACCTTACGATGTTTGCTTAACACTAAAACTTGTAAAATAAAAATATTTATAACAAAAACTACACACCTCCTTCAAAGTATTTCAAGGTTTCTATTAGCGCTAAAAATTACAAAATAACCGTAGCAGTTTATAACCAAAAACTAAGTGAAGTATTTTTTTTGTAATTTTTTTGTCGTACTTTAGGGAAAGTTGTTAAGTTCTATGGTCAGAGTAACACACTCAAAGGAACGCAGTTGATTAGGAAGTACCCTATACAAGGTGTTAACGGAATAAGCGAAACCACAGAAAAAAAAAGGTACTTAGAAGGAGGATTATAGAAATAATTCGTCACTAGGTGGTGTAGGTGTTTTTCTATGGATTTGACAGGTTATTTTGAATGTTTTCTATGGATCATCGATGATGGGGTTGTGACATGTTGGCAGATGTCATCCCCTACTAAAATAAATTAGCAAGGTATCTATTCCGAGCGAAGCAAGGAGGTCCGAAATCTTTGAGCGAAACTGAGAAAATAGTTTATTCAGAATCGAGAGTGGAATCAATTTCACGGGTTTTTGATGGGGGTGATTTTTTAAAATTTTTATTACTTAAACTTTTGCCGCTTCTATTCTTAACATTTCTGTGGATAAGCGCGCTGCCGACCGGTGCCGCGCGGACCATAAGCGGTGAAGAGGGGAGGGAAGCGTGCGCGGAGCGCGCGGGCTAGAACAACGATAAAACTAGAACTATGATGAAACTTTAAAATAACAATATCTAGAAAAAAAAAAATTAAGATTTTTTTTACGGGAATGGATTTATTTTAATAAAAATCAGTTGGGGTGTATGAGGGTTTCGCTTATTCCATTAACACGTTGTATAGGGTGACTTTTAATTAGTTCTTGATAGCAAAAGATATGCATGTACATGATGTACTCATGATACTGAAAAACTATTCCTAAGGAAAATTGGTTGAAATACGAAATACCCAATTTGACCTCCATCACCATCCGCTGATGCAGTTTCTTTGGGAGATCAAAACTTGATTTTCGTATTTCGTCCTATGTTCCTTGGGGAAAGTTATTCAGTATCAATTCATACCTGTTTCTATCAAGAACTAATTAAAAGTCACCCATTTACTTATATTTTAGTACTGGCCCATCGGCACGTTACACTGTCCCCAATTCGTTGGTCCACAATCTGACATTGTGGACCAACAAATGTCAATCACAAATTGTCAACTTTATCTGAGCGGACGAGCAAGGAGATCTTTGTTCTGAGGAGCGGACCACGCAAAACGCGCGACTACATACAAAAATGCCAGCCTGTTGCATAAAAGGGTGCACTAACGATGATAGAAGAAGTAAATAAAGCAAAAGATTTAAGATGTAAAAAGTAAATAAGTAAAAATGTATCAATTAATTCGTGTAAGACGCGACTTTTCAATAAACAGATGTAAGTTTTCCAAATAAAAAACAACAAACTTACTAATACAAAAATGAAACGATGATTCATTTTTTTAGTTAAAAAATTACTTACTTTTATTGTTTTTTACTATTATCTAATAAAATAACACTGAAAAACCAGGCCTAAGTCACGTATAAACAGTAAAGACTTTGTTTTGTTTTTCCCGCCATATTATTTCCATTCCGTGTATTTAGCACCGACGACCTCAGAACAAAGACCTCCTTGAAGTACTACACTACGTAGTTTACGCGATCTTTCACAGATGGCGCTTTTTTTTTCTTGTATGGGGAAATTTTGAACCGCTTGTTCCCAAGACCCTATCTTGACTATATAAATCTATGAAGTCACCCTATATATAAGACTATGAATCAAATGGTCTGCCTTTGGTAAATCAGAGGTCTAGAGGTCTGCCTCTTCGATTTTTATGGTTTTGAGGATGATTGTAACCATCAGTGCAAGCGGCAGACGTGAGCAAATGATTTAGCACGTGTTTTTTTTTTTACATTTTTAAAACCCTGTTAATTGATAACGCAGCGCTACCAAGGTGGCAGACTATTTTTCTGTTGTTCTACTCATCGTATTTAATCGAACGATCTATGTCTGCCACATGAGCAAATGATATACACGTTTTAATATCATAACAAAAAACTAAAAAAAATATTCCTTCAAAACGCAGAGGTGTGGTGGTCTGCCTCTTCAACTTTCATCGTTTTGAGGATGATTCTGACCATCAGTGCAAGCGGCAGACATGAGCAAATGATTTAGCTCATGATTTTTTTTTACATTTTTAAAGCCCTGTTAATTGATAACGCAGCGCTACCAAGGTGGCAGACTATTTTTCTGTGGTTCTACTCATCGTCTTTAATCGAACGATCCACGTCTGCCACATGTGCAAATTATATAGAAATGCTGGACGCCATCACCCTATCTATGGGGATGGGACTTCAAATTTCGAACTATGCATTTCATTTATGAGGCGAGGCGAGCCCTCAACCGAGTTAGGTATGACAGAATGAGTCTACTTCTTACAAATGCTTGCTCTCCTGGTACTTTGCATGTACAGAAACGGGAAACTGCACAAACGGCAAAAATTAGTAATAATAACTTGCTACTGACAAAACGGCTTGGAACCACAAAACGTAAAGTAAGAAGCTACTTTAAAAAAATAATGACACCTCATCAGGAATGAGGATGATCACGAGTTGCGACTAAAGCTGTAGCGTGCCCTCTTTCCAAGCATCGATTCCGCTCGCTCCGCTCGTGCGCCTACATATCTCGGACTGCAATTGATGCCTTACAGCCCTTGGCTACTAATCTACTATTAATTGTGGCTCCACTCAAGGATCGATCAGTTTTAATTTAACGTATACAATGGAAACTTTACTACATTCGCTTCAAATCGTAATAACTGTAATAAGAACACACAGACCAAGAAGAATTTAATAAGTACCTACAGACGACAGTATTGTCATCGACGTAGCCTAAACCTTATTGCAACTTTATTAGGAGAGTAGGCAGTGGAGTATTAGTGTATAGTGTGGATATAGAAAGCAGGACAATGATACGCGCGGGCGTGGCACTGTTTGGTCGAGTGACAATGGCGATGCATCACGCATCATCGGGTCTAATGCGTTTTTAAATTACCGCCTCAGTGTGAACGCGCCATTACGCAACAAGGGTTGCCTAAGGGACTACGCCTTGTGACTTAGCAGGGTCTCTGTTCATAATTTTTTGAGGCATACTTTTAAGAAGTGTCAGCTAACCTGTTGACCTCAGTTTAAAGTTTACAAATTCAATAATATCAGGTCTTCTCTTCGTTCTTCATCGGCTCGTTATTGCCCACTGCAGGGCATAGATAGATATGCAAGGCATATGTCACAAAAAACACACGCTTTATATATAAAGAGTACCATAATGTCCCAAGTTCAACTCGCCTTTAACCAGTTTTTATTATAATACTTAAAAATTTATACAATTTTGAGAATTATGGGTTAAAAAGGCATACGACGTATGGCTCGACTCTGTTGGCATTGGCATTTGGCACCCTTTGGACTTTGTATACGAAACTCTAAAATCATAGTTACCCTAAAATAATAGTTATTATGCGTTTTTTGCGAATGGTTTCAGATCACTATCTTTCACCAGTCACCACCCATTGAAATATGGTGTGCGGCAAATTAGTTGATAACGTTGTCTTACTCTTAATAATCTCGGACGAAGAGTAATAATAGTTTGAAATATGGTTGTTGATTGATCGGTCCTGTTAGTAGCCCTATGCAAACGCGCGGCGCGTGACGCTTAGTTTGACAGCAGCTTCCTGCTCCTGCCATGGATAACTAAACACCTCAACCCTCGACTGTGAATGTATGAGAGCTCTCTTATTGTTCCAGGAACACTTAATGTTCAATGTTTTGTTTGAGGGTAAAGAGGTTGGGCTGCTGAGATGTATTGTAGCCAATCCTTGTTATGTCTCCTCGGCCACACCGACAGGCTCGAAGAAACGCACGAACTGCCAAGGATTGAGAGTTCGGGTATCCTCAGAGTGTAGTTGCGACTTCTGCTGTGAATTAGTGCATCACAATGGCAGATTAGGCGTATAGGTGTTTTATCATCTTCGGCACAGAATCTGCAGTATGGGTTTTCGTATAAGCTCGTTCCGTTTAGGTACTTGCACAACTTAAAAGCCGTGCCAGGAACACTTACTTCTACAACGCATTACAAAAAGGGTAAAACATTAGCAACCCTGAAGGTTAAGATCTGCCATGAAAAATTTTTCCTAAGGAATATAACAACAACAACAAATTACGGAAAATTCATCAAATCCCATAGAAACTGCATCAGCTGATATAAAATTGATAGCGCTTTTCTTTTTCGGTTTCGATTACTTTATTTTTTCGTGCAGTTTTATGGGCAGATTGACGTTCTTCGGATTGTTATATGTACGTACGGGTCTTTCGGGTTTTTATAGGTAAACTAGGTACTATCTAGTATAATAAACGATCGTTGCAACTCCTCCAGAGTATTGGGGCTGCCCTTTGCTATTTCGCTGGAATCATCCGTCTTGGAATGCACATATTATTCGATGTTTTAGTTGTGTTTTTTTTTTACTGGATCTTGCGGTGAGTGAGCACGGACACATTGTCAAATTTAATTATGAATAACTGACCGAACTTGGTCACAGATTAAATAATAGTACACTAACGCTTAATTAATTATTTAATAGTAAACTTGGTGCTATTAACGCACACATCTACTGTATGCATGAGATTTTAAGTGGTTAGAGAATTGCGAGAACGCGCAGGTTTATTCTCAGTCTGCAGGAATACATTTTGACATTTTGTAATCTTTATTTCTAGACAAAACGTAAATCGGGCGGTGTGTCTTTTCCTCGACATCTTTTCCTTGACGCATAACAAAAACATTGAACACAATTCACTTAGTCCGTAAATAACTTGTCGTGTGGTGCAAACAATATAACGTTTGCCGATGACGGTAGTCTCTTTAAGGCTCCCAGAATCACGACCCGGCTTATTGTGGTCATTCATATGAGTCGAGTGTGAAACCGCAACGCAATGCCACGGTCGTGACCTAGTGTTCCTCAGGGCTCCTGTTTACGCCCTACTTTATTCACCATTTATAAACAATATTGTTTGACTAATGTCATTAGTCTTGGAATTCAAAGTGGGGCAGGAAACCTTGTGGCCATGTATTTCCAATTCACAAATAATTAAAGTACAAAGAAAATGGGAGTGTAACACGCATGGAACAGCAAACAAAGTAAAACACAATAACAAGTAAACACATAAAATTGTATGCCCTGTTTAGAAGGTCAAGGCCAAACTTTCTTTGGACAGTCCGGTTTGCTGGAGCCTAAGGCTTGTTGACACGACCTGGTGACCTGACGGCCGACGGAGACATGTTTGGGACCCACAGCTTTAAGGTCAAAACTGTATTCACCTATAACAAATTCCCGTGATGGTACTAAGTGATACTACTTGACTATTAAGTGAAGTGTATTGCCTGCGCTGCAAGTTGTAAGAGCTCACCTTACTTAAGTTTGTAACGAATTTATTATGTGATGATAGCTTTACTTTCTCTCTTATTTCTTCTACTTTAAAGGCACAGCAGACGGCAGACTTTTTGGTGTGACAGCCCGCCAGTGTGCCAAAATGGGGAGGCGAAAATATTTAATTGTCGTTACTAGGTCAAGTGGGGTATCATATGAAAGGGCTTTACTTGTACATTTCAAAATAGATTTATTATTATTATTGATTAGTTTTCAAGTTATGAAAAATACCAATACCCCCCTTTATCTCCGAAGTTTGCTAAAGTAAAAATCTGAATTAATTATAATTGAAAGACGTTTATGTAAATCGTCATCATCATATCATCCAATGAAAATGTCCACTACAGGACACGGAGTGAAAACGCGTGGTACTTAGGAGTGAAAACGAGGGGATTTAGTGGCTGGCGACCGCTGTTGTTGGTGACCGCTGTATATAAGATGATACGACACTCAGAAACTGATCATACAGAACAGACACTCCCCCTCCGCCCCCTTGCAATCCACTCCGCACCCCGCGTGCACCCGCTCGCGCGTTTCTCGTGGTCGTCCTGACCGTCTTTTGTACTGAATTTGCCTTGCTTTGGTGACCTTCCAATTTCAAATTTCAAATTCGCGCTCGTTGTAGCTACACTCAACAGCACATCAGTAGAAACACTTTTGGACCTTACGGCGTGGTAATAGAGTTGAAAAAGTTTCTACCGACGTGCGGTTGACCGTACTTAGGTAGTATCCGGGGTGTGGTGTGGCCCTTATTACCTGCTACGTCCAGTAGGCGGTTATATTTGGTTTCTAACACCGCCTCATATGTTGGTTAGTCGGTGTTGTGTCGCAAGTTACTTGCGTCTGTAGTATTGTGCCTTCGCAATGTTTACATCTCGTTAGTATGCGCGGACGGTTTCAAAACACCAGCTCCCGCGCTAACTGCGTTGTGTCTGCACTTTACACATGCTAAAATCAACTTAAAATTCCCTTCGACTTGGTACCGGCCGCATTCAACTACCTATATACAGCAGATTTTTATGGGAAGTCAAATTTATTTAAAGTTTTTCGGCATAGCATTCTAACATCCCATGAAACCTTTACTGCAGGACAGAGAGCTTCCTCCAGAATAACTGTTAAAAAGCGTGGTATAAGTTAGAGGGGAATCACCGTAGTCACCACGGTTGTTGCGGCAGACACCACTGGTTTCAGCCAATATTCCCTTAGATTAGATGAGTGATTAGAGTGATTAGACCACTGACCGGCATAAAAAATAGAGGTACGAGTATGTGTCAATTCTCACGGTCGTCGTTATGTTACGGTAGCCTGCGTAGGCGCACTTTTACTTCACCAAACGGGTGAATTGAACGTCATATCAATCCTCAAGTTGAATTTGGTTTAATCGTATGATTGGTGAAATAATGACATTAGTACCTGGGCGACCGAGCTACCAAGCTATGTTACTCAAAAACAGATGGCATTGTAAGTTTCTTAAACGCACTATAATACGCGCTAAGAAATTAACGATTTTTTCCAGACATGAGACCTAGCTATAGCTCGTCCGCTTTAAGTATGCAGTAAGTCATGTAAGCAAATGTAGGGTAAAGATGTATTCACAATGTAGTTAAAATGCAAGAAAAATTACTTTTTTATTTTATTTTTTAGTTTTATGGATAACAGACAAAGGAAACAACTGCTTCTTTTGATGGTTTACCTTTAGTGAGTCATTGTGCACTTGACTTAATAATTTTAAGCGACCTGTCTCGTTACGGGGCTTGGCTACCAGCGGCGGAAAGCGACGCATTAGCGTCACTGCATTCACGGACGAACTAGATCAATTTCTTACCACCGAAAATCCCTGTATAGTAAATTTCATCGAAATCGTTAGAGCCGCTTTCGAGACCGATTACAAATATAGTTTTTTTCCGAAGTGACATTCTCCAATGCCTGCTCAAGATGAATAGGTAAAAATTTCATTTCGCTACAGAAATTTATGGTAAGGGCTGCTCCATAATGCAAGTTCGTTCTAGTATGGCAGTTACCGCTAATGTGAGTAAATCAGTTAGAGAGCAGATTAACACGCAATCTGCAGATTAGATAAAATCAAATGGCAGAGTCCGGTAAAATGGAAAAAAATGCACCCTTATTTTTTGTTTAGCTGATTCAGTTTGTATAGAACGTCCAATTTTTATTTTATGTTTTTCCCTGTGCTCCTCGGGAAAAGTTGTTCAGTTTGATGGATAGAACCGCCTTTTAAAGTTTTCATAGTGATAAAAAATACGTGTATTTCAGTTCTTACTCTAAGTAGATAATCTGCAGTCGTACTCCGAAGTTTTATCGGAGCTCCGATATTATCTGATTGACAACAACAATTACATCCGGAAATTTACTTTGTATGGGAATTTCCTTGTCAAAGGCCGAACCATAGACTAATTATCGGTGCGATATTATCGAACTGTCACTTCGGAGTACGGCAGCTGCAGACTTCCTAGGTATTCCAACTAACAAGTCTATTGGTTAGGTTAGTGTTTCGCTCACTTTCTTTTGCGATTTAGCGGTCTAACTAGGTTATGTGCAAATTTACTAGACAAAGCGCATAATGGTACCAGGAAGTCTGTAGGTTACCTAGTTTATGTGCACATTAACGTATTTTCAATTTTAAAAATGACATGGACTCTAATCTCAGTCTCTCATTCAATATTTTTAAGGCCCGCTGTACCAATGTAAAATGTGTTCTCAAAATTTTCTAATACAGATCAAAACAAATAGAGTTGAGAAACATGATGATAAATTAAAAAAAAAATCTATTTTTTTGTATGCTGCAATAATAATAAAAGAGATCGCGTATACAGGGTTTCAAAAAACTAAACATAGATTATTAGGCTGTTACTAAACTGAAAAAGTTTCCCTATGAAACTTATGTCAATATACGAAAAAAAAAATCTAACCTCCCTTACAAAATGTAAGCACATTTTATTTTATTTTTATTTTAGTTTATTGAAGAACAAGCAGTCTTATCTAAATATATTTAAAAAGATTAAAATATTGCAATAAATAGACCTATAGTTCTCTTAATCAATTTAGAATTTTTATACTATTTGAGCCAAATATATATATATAAATATCTAAATAATTCATACAATACAATACAATACTACTATTTTCTGATCAAATCTTTTCTAAAACGACTTATATACGGAATTAATATGTCTATATCATTATATTCTTCATTAAAAACCTTACAACTACGCCTTATAAAACTATTCGCCACATAACAAGTATTGCTCTTCTTAACATGAAACAAAGGTTTCTTAACACAGCTGCGTTCTTTCCTGCGAGGAACCCTAAAGTTAATTTGATGTAATAAGTCGGGGGCGTCCACATGATTATGAATAAGTTTGTAAAGGAAGAGAAGGTCAGCATGATTTCGACGATCAGACAATTTGATATATTTGCACCGTTGTAACGCAGTTTTATATCCAGAATAATGATTGCCTAACCTGTAATCTAAAACCTTGAGAAATTTCTTCTGTTTAGTGTCAGTTATAGTTTTACCAACGTTCCGCGAACGATATACAGGTGTAAGGGACGGTGTACCGAAAACTGGAAAGGCTAATTCAGTAGACAAAACTGAACAACTTTCCAAAGAAACATGTTTTCCAAACATGCTATCTGAGCAAAGCGGTAGTTTTGTATGGAGAAGACATTTTTGTTTATTATAACACTCTGTATATTATCAAGAGTTTTTATAGCTAGGTTTATGTAAACGTAATCTCAATGGACAGTAGGTAGTCTTATCGTGTATAAGTGAACCAACTTTCCCTGTTATCTTTATAGCCATGGGACGCACGAGTGGTCGTGCCCGCTACCGACCTTGAGACATCATCAGAACGTCGACCTTGTCATCTAAAGGTATAGGTAGTACTGATCGGGCGGGTATGATGAAACCCAGCTGCGCCCGGAAAGGAAGGCCATCCGGACGGGTACAGTCCAGCGCACGTAAAAGCCGACCTTTTTTTTTCTCAATGGGCTTACTCTTGACCTCGATCTAGTCTTGAAGACAGAGATGAGGTCGACGATGGAACGAGCTTGCCCGGAAGAAGCCTATTCACTCGCGACTTAAATAGATTCGGGTTATATGAACTCGGGAAGATAGACGCAGGCAGCGAATTCCACTCTTTAGCCGTGCGCATTATAAAAGATGTTTCAAAACTTATCGAAAATCCGGGTATGCCCTAGTTTATTTAGGACCTATTAACTATGCAAAATAAAGTTTAATGTAGTTACAGATACAAAAACTGCTAAAATTGGCAGTTTTTCGCACTTTTTGTATCTGTAACTACAGTGCTATATTTTTCAGGATTGGTAGGTTCTCAATAAACTCATTCAACTAGGATATCCTTACTTCAATGAGCTGCCGTATTCCGAAGTGAGAGTACGATAGTATTGCGCCGATAATTAGTTTATGGTTCGGCCTTTGACAAAGAAATTCCCATACAAAGAAAATTTCCGAACGTAATTGTTGTTGTCAATCTGATAATATCGGAGCTATGATAAAACTTCGGAATACGCACCCTGTCTTAACGGATTTTCGATAAGTTTTGTATTTGGCGAGTAATATTTTTTTAACTGATGGGGGCGCTAGTGGACGGCAGGTAACCCCTAAACAAATCTGAATCGTTCAGTTCTGACACATTGAACTTTTTACAGTTTTTCTTAGTTCATTAACATTAGGAGCTATAGTCGCGAGGCTGCTGCTAAGCTTGATCTGCTCTTGACTGAACTCGCCGGACAAGCCACGTTCGGAAAAGAAAGTGTTCGTAATAGTAGACTTGTAATGAGGAGGACGTTTATGTTGTCACTAGATATTATTTTACTGACAAGTAACGGAAATCAATTCTAGTAAAGGAGGCGGTTCATCTCCGGCCATCTATGTACTCGGGGAAGAAAAAGGTTCGCCACCTTAAGATTAGTTTTCACTCGTACCGGTGCCAGAATCAATCATACTCGTACCAACATCTTAGTACAAGAAACAGTACTGCCCAGTACTGCCAATATTTAAATAAATGTTACGTTTGGTGCAAAATAAGGTTTTGTCTATTTTACCCACTATAGAGTTTTGTATTTTATAGTTTTTGTTAAAACATAAAACTAGACGAATCTTTGTCTCAGTTTCAAAAGGTAATATGTGCCTGCGACGTTAAAAGAATCAGTTTGAAAACTGGCGAACCTTTTTCTTCCCCGAGTGTACACCAGCTAGAAAAAAAGACAAAAATACGAGTATACTTAGCCACCTTTTCCGTTTATAATTCAGTAATTTTTAGTAAATACGTAAACGTCTTAAAAATGTACTATCGGCGTTTTGACGTTTCCCACCATATTTTATGTTGCACAAAATAATGCAGTTGTTTGATCTTTTTCCTAGTATCAATGCTAAAGCAAATAACTTTTGATAAATATTTGCATGTCTACGAATCTATATGCAAGATATCTTAGGGCGGTATCCATTAAGTTTGAAAAATCATATAATATGCAGAGCTGCTGATACAATTCGTTTAAAATTTGAAATCGGGGCTCTTCATACGTGCACATAAATGAAATAACTATGAGGGCAGCTGCATGTTGCCAGTTAAAAGAGACCCTTACTTCCTATTCACTAGTTAACACAAACACTAGCATGAAGAGACCAATATACATTAGAGCTGCAACTAGTCTTAGCTGAGCTCTGTTGGTTCTTTGATTGCTCAAGAAGGCATGCGTAAAGACGGGTCAATATTATATGGTAATGTCACATTCACATATTATGCAAAGAGAGTTATTTCATGGTGTTTTAGTAAAATAGTCACGAATGTCACGACGTCAGACTTCCGGAGTCATTGTAGCTGTTCTTCGGTAATGCTATGCAGTGCGGTGTTACCCCATATGTCTTCAAAGGCGAACGTGCAAGCCATGGATAATTCGATAGTATGTCCGCTGACATAACGTCAATATTAAGTAAGGTTTTAAGATTATTTTGTTTATGAAATTACTAAGACCTTTGACGGGCCCAATGGAGTGGGCTTGTCTTCTCAGCCGCGTCGTGGGCATCGGGATCGATTCCCCGCTCTCAGGCCAAACATTTTTGTGATGAACACAAGTGTTTCTTCTGTATCTGGGTGTTATTTATCTATTTCTGTATGTATATCAGTGTCTGTTACTCATAGTACAGGCTCTGCCAAGTTTGGAATCTGTTGACTTTGTGTTATTTGTCCCGCAATATTTATTTTATTATTATTTTTTGAAGCGAGTAGATGTATTAAACCCTATGATTAAACCAATGGGACAATATCGAGACGATAGCTTCGTATGTAAGGTTATGGGTTAAATGATACTTCACGCAGGTCTGTGGGTTAAACGATACTTCACGCCTGATAAGCCTCTTGTATAAAGCACCGTGATGTAGAGGTATTAGTATTCCTGTGACATTTGGTAAGGATCAGCCAAAAACCGAATAATCACTCTTGACCACTCGACTCTTTGAACGCAGGGCCAAGAAGTTCGTTACGACGAGAATCTAGTGGAAACCAGGCTTCATAGCCCTACCCACCACCGCAAAGTGGCATGCTTGTCAGTTTTTTTACAGATTTTAGAAGGTGGTAGGGCTTTTGTGGAAAATCCGTCTGGGGAAGTACCACCCCCCTGCTTTTTACTGAAGGGCAAGGGAGACGTTGAAATTACCGGCACATGAGACAAACCATCTTAGTTCTCAAAATGAGCAACGCGCTTTGTTGTCTTAATATGTATTGTCTAAATATGCCATTAATAAGACAGTGGGCGTTATGGACGGTAGTGACCACTTATCATCAGGTGGCCGATCTGCTCGTTTGCTCACTTGCAATAAAAAAAGGAAGGTAACACTACGACAAGGTGTACCCTCCAGCTTTATGAGCTTCCGCCATCCCCCTTTTTCCATCGGACTACCAGACGCACTGTAGGCTACCCCCATTTGATTGATTAATATACCACACATTTGCACAAAGAGCTATTCGACATCTTTTAAAAAGCGTAGAGTCAAGGAATTCTCTGATACATGTCTCCCCGAGTCCATGTAACTCCGCTATTCAAGTCACGAGTGAATAGGTGAAATGTTTCCATTCTCGACCTATTCTCTGTCCAAAGGGTCACGAGTAGATTCGATATACAAAAACCGGTCAAGAGCGAGTCGGACTCGCGCGCCCAGGGTTCCGATATACTTTTTGTATTTTTGAAAGCATGAAAGTCCATTTTTAGGACCGCAAAACTAAATTTGTTTGTAAAGGTTATTTGCAGATTTCTAAAAAACTGTGCTAGTTAGAAAGATCGTTTTATTTTTGCTGTAATGTTTACATAAACTTCTGTCAACTGTAATTAATTTAGATTTTTCCTTTCACAAACTTCGGAGATAAGGGCCCCCCCTTATGAATGAATGAATGAATGAATGAATTCTTTATTGCACACATAAACATAAGAACACACAAAGAATAACACTTAAGGTTATAGTGGGCAAAGGCGGTCTTATCGCTGAGAGCGATCTCTACCAGACAACCTTTGTATAGAGGAAAAGACATACATAAATAATCACAGCAGGTAGTGTACCAATAAAAAAACCTATACCTTATCTCCGAAGTTTGTGAAAGGAAAAATCTAAATTAATGGGAATGGTATATTTTTTGTAATTTTTCATCATAACTTGAAAACTAAGACATGTAAAAAAATACAAAAATATATTTTAGAATGTACAAGTAAAGCCCTTTCATATGATACCCCACTCGACCTAGTAAAGACAATTTGAAATTTGGCCCCCCCTATTTTGGCCCCCTTTAAATTAATAATCATAATTTTTTCAAAATTCTTTCATGTGCAGTTAAGGTGAGCAACTATATTCAATAACTATTCCAAATTTCAAGTCGATAGCATGAGTGGTTGCTGAGATATAGAGATGTGACAGACTGACAGACAAAGTCACACCATAAGGGTTCTTTTTTTACCATTTTGGTATCGGAACCCTAAAAAAAGCCGGCCAAATGCAAGTCGGACTAGCGCACTAACGGTTCCGTATCTATCTGCTGTATGAACTACATGATTTCACTCTTTGATTTTAAAACTACATGTCCACTCTAATCTGACCCCTCTATAATATTAAAGTACTTAAAACGGAAGCTCACGTTATTTGGTTATTATTAATTGTGAGAAAAGTTGTTTGACTGTGTTGTCACATCTTCAACGGTTCGTGAGAAAAATGGCATAGACAGACGGACAGACAGACAGACGACGGACAACAAAGTGATCCTATAAGCGTTCAGATTTTTTTCATTTGAGGTACGGCACCCTAAGAACATTAATGAATGCGTGTTAGAAATAGATAACGGAAAAAAATACGCAGATTATGATTACCTGACAGATAACGTATCAAATCACAAAGGCCGCGGAAGGCCGTCTCTTATCATATCTAGCACTTACTATCAATCACTATCTAGAGCAGGTATGTCCAGCTGGAAGTCATTGGTGGACTGCATCAAACTTCGACACCAATGTTTCATCATCATCATTACAACAGGCGACGCCTGTTGGTGACCGCAGTATGTAAGATGATACGGTACACAGAAAGATGCTGCTACCCATCCTTCGGTTCATAATCCCTTAGTCGCCTCTTACGACACCCACGGGTAGAGATGGGTTAGTATAATTTAAGCATGTTACTCAGACCATGAGACTGAACTACTCTCCCCAAGGAACATTCAAAATACGAAACAACAATTTTAAACTCCCATAGAAACTGCATCAGCTGATAGCGCATTTTTTATGGGAGGTCAAATTTATTTTTTTCGTCGTTCGACCTTTTTCCTTCGGGAAAGTTGTTCAGTTTCATGGTCTGAGTAACAAAACAAGCTAAAATTAGCCTATTTGGCCTAGAAAAATTTGGATCTAAATTGTCCGAGGAATACCATGTGATAAATTACTATGGTCTATAACTTTATTCTATGCTATGGTGATCTAAGACTAGAAAGCGAAGACTTCAAAGTAACAAAATGGTCTTTTTAGACCTTCCCTACTAAAATAATATTTTAAAGTAAAACACCCTTATAAACGCTCATAAATCATGAACAATATTTGTCACCCATTCGTAAAAAACACTCACCACTAATTCTATTTAATAAAGAACTACTTTTAATGCAATTCGTCATACAAAATGATCCATTCAAGACTCATTAATGACCTATTTGTTACATCCACTTCAATAAAACAAGTTAGCTGTAAGTCAACCCAAGAAATAACTTAGTCGGATCGTCTGAAGTGCGCCTAAAATTGTTTTTTTTACGTCACAAGCTCAGAAAACTTTGCTTTATCGGTCGATATTTGCGTACAAAAGTTATTTTGGACCGCTAGCGTGGAAAAGGTTTTTGAAATTAGAACGACGATGATGATGATGACAGAGATGAGATGATGAATTTAGATCCCGTGTGATGCCATCTCTACCCGTGGGTGTCGTAAGAGGCGATTAAGGGCTCATGAACCGGAGGATGGACAGCAGCATCTTTCTGAGTATCGTATTGTCTTAGATACTGCGGTCACCAACAACAGCGGTCGCCAGCCGCAACGCTTACAAGCGACTATAAATCCCCTTCGAAGTACACTCAACAGCACGTCAGTAGAAAAACTTTTAGACCTTATGGCGTGGTAATAGAGTTGAAAAAGTTTCTACCGACAAGCGGTTGACCGTACCACGCGTTTTTGCTAGACTTCTGAAGGGTAGTGGACGTTTTCATGGGATGCTAGATTCAGATTCAGATAATTTTATTCAATGTAGATTCTTTACAGAATACTTATTGAATGTCATGCAGAATACTCGTACAATGCAAATAGAGCGAGTCTACGCCGTTTCGGATCGTGCTATGGCAGCGTAAAAGAAACGTCAAGAAACCACTGCAGCACGGTCTACTTTAAGAGTCGGCTTTTTACAATGTGTTTCTTGTGTTTCGCTGGAATATCAGAGCACCATACCTCTTTGTCATTCATATAGTCATCCAATCTATAGTAAGCTTTTTTACTTTTTTAAATTTTTTTGCTATGGTGATGAATTATGGTATAAAAGGTACAGGCATTTTTCATTAACATTTTCCTCACTGAAGTAAGGTGAAAAATTGTTTAACGATTCACCGATTCTTCTCTTATTACCGCCACTTGCACAAAGCGTGTTTAAAGTTAAAGCTCCTTTATGTCTATTGCTGACTCTTTCTGTTCTGTTGCAATAAAAGAGACGGCAACAGATTTAAAGAAGCTTGAACGTTAAAGAAGCTTTCTGCAACAGGCTGTTAGTCACTAAAGGATGCTTCAACATCCCTAAAGTCGCCATTTTTAAAGTCGGCATCATGAGGATGGAAACAGTAGTTTTATTTATTAGGCTTCCGTACCTCAAAATAAAAAACGGAACCCTTATAGGATCACTTTGTTGTCCGTCTGTATGTCTGTCTGTTTGTCTGTCTGACCTTTTTTCTCACGAACGAGAAGAGGTATCAGGTTGAAATTGATAATGAATGTTAAGGTCCGTGGACCACACAAGATCTGAAAATTTAAATTTTTTACAACGGCGCAATCAAAAGATATGGCTTTTTATGTCCTCATCTCCATACATTTATGCAAAAAAGCAAAACCTACAGGGTACTTCACGTTGACCTAAAATTATGAAATTTGGCAAGAAGCTAGGTCTCATAGTACAAATAAAGGGAAAAGTCTAAAATCATTAAATATTTCAATTTTTCTTTTTTTTTTTTTATTTTTTTTTTTATTTTTTTATTTTTTTTTTATTTTTTTATTTTTTTTGATTTTTCTCACAACTAATAATAACCAATTAAGATGAGCTCCCGTTTCAAGAACTTTACTATAAAAGAGGGGTCAAGTTGCATGGTCGCGGAGTTTTTAAAATCTAAGAGCAAAAGCTTTTAGTATATCATATGCTAGATAGGTACGGAACCCTTAGGGCGCGAGTCCGACTCGCACTTGGCCGGTTTTTTTGTCTCAGAAAACATCTGTTTTTCATTCCGAGAAGAGGCGTTGAAATAATGTAGCTTGAGTAGAACGAGAGCAGTGTGAGCAGGATGGAGTGATGCGTAATATATAAGATTGCGTAATACTCGTATAGATTATTTCTGTCACTGTACTGTCTTACTACGTTTGTGGTAACTCTATGACCGGTTCTATGGTGTGGGCGTTTGAAGCGTAGGGTTCAAATAACACTGGTTATGTTACCATCAACTTGCTGCCGTGCGTACAGATACGAGTACAAGTTATATTGGTTAATAGGGATTATTATTGAGATTGTTGGTCATTAATTAATGGTTGATGGTTAAACCGTGCGTTTGAATGTGCGCCTTTGCGTAAGTTTAGTAAACGAGTTATTTTTTTAACATAAATATTTCAAGAAGGCCATGATAATGATCACCTGTTTCTACGGGTATAAGGAACATAAGTCGAAAATAAAAAAGAAATCATCTCAAAAAAAAAAAGAAAAACTTGCTATTACGACTTGTTTTTTAGGGTTCCGTACCTTAAAATAAAAAAACGGAACCCATATTGGATCACTTTGTTGTCCGTCTGTCTGTCAAGACCCTTTTTCTCACGAACGAGAAGAGGTATCAGGTTGAAATTGATAACGAATATTAAGGTCCATAAACCACCTAAGATCTGAAAATTTCAATTTTTTACAACGACGCAATCAAAAGATATGGCTTTTTATGTCCTGATCTCCATACATTTATGCAAAAAAGCAAAACCTACAGGGTACTTTCCGTTGGCCTAAAATTATGAAATTTGGCAAGAAGCTAGGTCTCACAGTACAGATAAAGGGAAAAGTCTAAAATCATTAAACATTTCGATTTTTCTCACAACTAATAGTAACCAATTAAGGTGAGCTCCCGTTTCAAGAACTTTTCTATAAAAGAGGGGTCAAGTTGGATGGTCGCAGAGTTTTTAAAATCAAAGAGCAAAAGCTTTTAGTATATCATATGGTAGATAGGTACGGAACCCTTAGGGCGCGAGTCCGACTCGCACTTGGCCGGTTTTTTCGTACATAATGTACCTATACAAGGTAGAACAGAAAAGGGTTTATCAACTCTAAAGGATATGATTCCGCCCATGAAAATGAACAACTTTAAGTAAGGAACATAGGACCTAAAAAAAATTTTTACCTTCCATACAAAATGTGCTTTCAGCTGATTCTGTTTCTATAGGAGGTAATTTTTATTCATAACTCGACCTATATTCATTAGGAAAAGTTGTTCAGTTTTATGGATAGATTCAGATCCTTCAGGGTTGGTATACCCTTTTTGTTTCAGCCTGTATAAATACACGGTATCATTTTGTACTGAAAAATCATTTTAAACTTACTTTAAAAAAAAATACGTACAAAAACAAGGGATGCCAAAATAGTGTGATGGTTCCAGTTCCCTCGTCAAATCCTCTAGGTCAGCAGTGGTACTCCGAAATTTTTGTCATAGCTCCAATATTATCGGAGCAATATGGATTGACAACACGGATTGACATCAACAATTACGTTCGGAAATTTATTTTGTATGAGCATTTCCTTGTCAAAGAGCGAACCATAGGCTAATTATCGGCGCGACATTATCGAAGGCACGTTAAGCCGTTGGTCCCGACTACTATCTAAGGATGTAGTCGTTAATGAGCCATGTCAGAGGCCTTTGGCGGCTCAACAACTCTGACACCAGGGTTTGTGAGGTCGGTCATCGACCTTGCAACCCACACGATATGATGATGATTATCGAACTGTCACTTCGGAGTACGACTGCAGGTTAGGTTTCCATAAACTAGACCTGGGGGACTAGCCGACTGCGTAAGAATGGGATTAGGCTTATGCAATGATAACAGTGAAAGGGGAGTTAGTAGTTACTCTATCTTGAGTTAGTACAGCATCATAACATCCCATGAATACGTCCGGTCGTGACTGGGAGCTCCCTCCAAAATTCCCGCTAAAACGCGTGGTAAGATTTGAGGAAGTACCATAGTCACCACGCCTGTTAGCGTTGCGGCTTGCACAATGTACCACGGTTGTTGAAGATGGTACGATACGTAAAATGACGCTGCTGCCCATTCTCTGGTTCATATCCCCTTAGTCGCATCTTAAGCCACGATCACACCTAGCTGAATTCAAAGGCTAATTCGGCATACATTGCTCGTTGATGTCAGGATATTGCAATTAACATAACCAAGCCTCCCAGCAATGTATGCTGAATTGGTCTTTAAATTCAGCTAGGTGCGATCGTGGCTTTACGACACCCACGGGTATAGAAGTGCTGGTACTATTCCTTGCCGGCACCAAAACATTCTTGTATAATCCGTATGCGATTCTACAAAGCAGGTCATTCTCATGCGAGCCGTTTGATTTGTGGGCAGTTAGCACATGTCACTGCGCAGTGGTCATGCATAGCGAAGAGATGCACCGGATGGAGCGGCGGAAACCGGTCCAAACGGCCCAGAAATGCTCTACGACCGACTCGTGCGCAGGCCTATAACTAGGGTTGCCATAAATTCCAGGAAACAATAAGGGAAGTTCAAGCCCAGAGCTAGGGCCATCAAAAGCTGGTGTTTTTAACACACAGCGAACAAAAATTGCCCGTGTCACGTTCCTGTGATCTAAATTTTACTAAAATTGTTTTATTTAAACTCAGAAATAAAGGTTATTCATACATTTTAAACTGATTAATCACCAAAACGCAATACATTGCAATTGTAGGTAATAGTAGATCGTATAAGATAAAGCAAAGGATATATATTCTTTACAGCTAAGTACCCTAAAATCTACATTTTCTACATCTATATTCTTAGTTTTTAATTTGTATTAGCAATAGTTAATTTTTTTGCACCAAGTCACAACAAGCAGCCAATTTCGTATTTGACAGGGCTAACCAAAGATTTCCGTCCTCCATGCTCCGCTCGGAATAGATAATGGACGTATAGTTAGTTATCTAGTCCCTGATGATACTTTGCTAATTTATTTTAGTAAGTGATGTCAACTTCCAACGTGTCCCAAACATATCATCTTAATATATAAAAGGATAAACTGACTGACTGACTGAGGTATCAACGCAGAGCCCAAACGGCTGGACCTAGAGACTTGTAATTTTGCACGTATATACCTTATACAGTGTAGGCATTCACTAAGGAAGGATCTTGAGAAATTCCACCCCTAAAGGGGTAAAATAGGGGATGAAAGTTTGTATGAAAGTCCGTTAGTTTTGAAGTTAGGATCTTCAAAATTTAAATTTTAGCTGACGACAAAAAATAAAGTTTTACGTGTCTCAAGGTTTTTGAAAATTCTACACCCTAAAGGGTGAAAAGGGGGATGAAGTTGAAAATCCTTCATTTTCAAAATAAAATCCACATAGTTATTATTTAGGCATTAGGGTTGTAATTCTGTGCAACGTATATCACTTTTATTGAAATTCCACACCAAATTCAACCCCTAAAAAACAGAAATGAAAAATTCTAAAAACCAATATGGGTAACGTTTGTATGGTTTATCGGGTCGCTGATTACGAAAACTAAAACAATTTTGAAATCCAACGTGGTGAAAGTGAAATACCATCATCCCCTGGGGATCGGGTTGGGGTGCGACAGGGTTGAAATATCTAAAAATCAATATGGGTGTCGTTTGTCTGGTTAATCTTGTCGTTGATTATGAAAACTACAACAATTTTGATATCCAACGTGGTGGACATGAAATACTATCATCCCCTGGGGATGGGGTTGGGGTGCGATAGGGTTGAAATGTCTAAAAATCAATGTGAGTGTCGTTTCTATGTTTATATAAGGATAGAGAAAGCGGTTAAGATGGCGTTAGGGGTATTAGTAAGTAGGGAGAGATAGAGGGGGAGGGGGAGAGGAGTAGAGGGGTTGGGGAGGGGAAGGGGGACGGTGAGAGGAGGGGAAGGGGACGGGGAGAGGAGGAGGAGGGGTAGAGGGAGAGTGAGGGGGAGAGCGGGGGGAGAGGAAGAGGAGGAGGGAGAGGTAGAGCTACTAGAGTTATAGGTAGAGGTAAGGGTAGAGCTGGAGGTAGAGCTACTAGAGGTAAAGCTAAGGGTAGAGCTGGAGGTAGAGCTAGAGGTAGAGGTAGAGCTAGAGGTAAGGGTAGAGCTGGAGGTAGAGCTAGAGGTAGAGGTAGAGCTACTAGAGGTAGAGCTAAGGGTCTGGAGGTAGAGCTACTAGAGGTAGAGCTAGAGGTAGAGCTAGCTAGAGATATAGCTAGAGGTAGAGCTAGAGGCAGAGAAAGAGCTAGAGGTAGAGCTAGAGGTAAAGCTAAAGGTAGAGGTAGAGCTAGAGGTAGAGTTAGAGGTAGAGCTAGAGGTAGAGCTCGAGGTAGAGCTCGAGGGAGAGATAGAGGTAGAGGTAAGGGTAGAGCTGGAGGTAGAGCTAGATGTAGAGGTAGAGCTAAGGGTAGAGCTAGAGGTAGAGGTAGAGCTACTAGAGGTAGAGCTAGAGGTAGAGCTAGAGGCAGAGTTAAAGGTAGAGCTAGAGGTAGAGATAGAGGTAGAGATAGAGCAAGAGGTAGAGCTAGAGGTAGAGCTAGAGATAGAGCTAGAGGTAGAGCTCGAGGTAGAGCTCGAGGTAGAGATAGAGGTAGAGGTAAGGGTAGAGCTGGAGGTAGAGCTAGAGGTAGAGGTAGAGCTAAGGGTTGAGCTGGAGGTAGAGCTAGAGGTAGATGTAGAGCTACTAGAGGTAGAGCTAGAGGTAGAGCTAGCTAGAGATATAGCTAGAGGCAGAGCTAGAGGTAGAGCTAGAGGCAGAGCTGGAGGTAGAGCTAGAGGTAGAGCTACTAGAGGTAGAGCTAGAGGTAGAGCTAGCTAGAGATATAGCTAGAGGTAGAGCTAGAGGCAGAGCTAGAGGTAGAGCTAGAGGTAGAGCTAGAGGTAGAGCTAGAGGTAGAGATAGAGGTAGAGCTAGAGGTAGAGCTAGAGGCAGAGGTAGAGGAAGAGCTAGACGTAGATATAGAGCAAGAGGTAGAGCTCGAGGTAGAGTTCGAGGTAGAGAAAGAGGTAGAGGTAAGGGTAGAGCTAGAGGCAGAGCTAGAGGTAGAGCTAGAGGTAGAGCTAGCTAGAGATATAGCTAGAGGTAGAGCTAGCGGCACTGCTAGAGGTAGAGCTAGAGGCAGAGCTAGAGGTAGAGGTAGAGCTGGACGTAGAGATAGAGCAAGAGGTAGAGCTAGAGGTAGAGCTAGAGGTAGAGCTAAAGGTAGAGCTCAAGGTAGAGCTCGAGGTAGAGCTCATGGTAGAGGTAGAGGTATAGTTAGAGGTAGAGCTAGAGGTAGAGCTAGAGGTAGAGCTAGAGGTAGAGCTAGAGGTAGAGCTAGAGGTAGAGCTAGAGGTAGAGCTAGAGGTACAGCTTGAGGTTGAACTAGAGGTAGAGCTTGAGGTAGAGCTGGAGGTAGAGCTGGAGGTAAAGCTAGAGGTAGAGCTAGAGATAGAGGTAGAGCCATAGGTAGAGCTAGAGGTAGAGCTAGAGGTAGAGCTAGAGGTAGAGCTAGAGCTAGAGGTAGAGTTAGAGATAGAGCTAGAGGTTCAGCTAAAGGTAGATCTAGAGGTACAGCTTGAGGTAGAGCTAGAGGTACAGCTAGAGGTAGAGCTTGAGGTAGAGCTAGAGGTACAGCTAGAGGTAGAGGTAGAGCTAGAGGAAGAGCTCGAGGTAGAGCTCGAGGTAGAGCTAGAGGTAGAGGTAAGCTTAGAGCTGGAGGTAGAGCTAGAGGTAGAGCTACTAGAGGTAGAGCTAAGGGTAGAGCTGGAGGTTGAGCTAGAGGTAGAGGTAGAGCTACTAGAGGTAGAGCTAGAGGTAGAGCTAGCTAGATATATAGCTAGAGGTAGAGCTAGAGGCAGAGCTAGAGGTAGAGCTAGAGGTAGAGCTAGAGGTAGAGCTAGAGGTAGAGCTAGAGGTAGAGCTAGAGGCAGAGCAAGAGGTAGAGCTAGAGGTAGAGCTAGAGGTAGAGCTCGAGGTAGAGCTCGAGGTAGAGCTAGAGGTAGAGGTATAGTTAGAGGTTGAACTAGAGGTAGAGCTAGAGGTAGAGCTTGAGGTAGAACTGGAGTTAGAGCTGGAGGTAAAGCTAGAGGTAGAGCTAGAGGTAGAGGTAGAGCTAGAGGTAGAGCTCGAGGTAGAGCTAGAGGTATAGTTAGAGGTAGAGCTGGAGGTAGAGCTAGAGGTAGAGCTGGAGGTAGAGCTGGAGGTAGAGCTAGAGATTGAACTAGAGGTAGAGCTAGAGGTAGAGTTAGAGCTAGAGGTTTAGCTAAAGGTAGATCTAGAGGTACAGCTTGAGGTAGAGCTAGAGGTACAGCTAGAGGCAGAGGTAGAGCTAGAGGTAGAGCTAGAGGTAGAGCTAGAGGTAGAGTTAGAGGTAAAGCTAAAGGTAGAAGTAGAGCTAGAGGTAGAGCTCGAGATAGAGCTAGAGGTAGAGCTACAGGTAGAGCTAGAAGTAGAGCTAGAGGTAGAGCTAGAGGTAGAGCTCGAGGTAGAGCTCGAGGTAGAGCTAGAGGTAGAGCTAGAGGTAGAGCTAGAGGTATAGCTAGAGCTAGAGGGAGAGGGACAGGTACAGGTAGAACTAGGGAGAGGGAGAAATAGAGGTAAAGAGGGAGAAGGAGGGACGGAGGAAGGGGGAGAGGGAGGGGTAGGGGGAGAAGGAGAGGTAGATGAAGGGAGAAGGAGGAGGAAGGGGAGAGACAGAGGGTGGGGGAGGGTGAGAGGGGGGGAGAGGGAGATAGAGGGAGAGGGTTTTAGTTTTTCTGAATTACTTCTGCGAATTGGCTCCGTGTTTAAATATAAGATAAAGGAGTCTCTCATCTCTCTCTCTACATTTGTTAGGTTAAGTGACAACTTTAAGGCATAATACTCGTACTGCTGCTAAGTTCCTCTGTTCTGAGTAATTTATGAGGAGCTTCAGCGGGATCTTGAATTGTACTCATTGATTTACGCAGGGTTAGTCCCGTTTTTTCTTAGTTAAAATTACCCCGAAATGACGGGAAAATACCTCATTGCTTCGGAAAACCGGTAACAACATAAATACGAAATTCACGCGAGCGGAGCCGCGGGCAACAGCTAGTCTATGATAAGAAAGAATATAAAAAATAAATAAATATTCAAATTAACCTGTCAAATCCATAGAACGACGACGCCTTCACTACCTTGTGACGAATTATTTCTTTAATCCTCCTTCTAATTACCTTTATTTTCTGTGGGGCTATAATAACACAGGACACGTACGGTCGATCGCAAGTCAGTGGAAACATTTGCAACTACTTAAGTCCAAAGTGTTCCTACTGACGTGCTGTTGGGTGGTAGAGTTAGAGTCTGGCTAACGAAAGCTGTCCATACAAAACCGCGGGAAATTTAAAAAGGCAACAAATTAAATTATTCCCAAAATATTTTTTTATACCCCAATACACTTCAGACAAAATGGATAAATGTACACCAAATTGGCTGATTGTACACCAAATTTGGGTAACCGGTTCGGTTAGGTTGTGTTAGGTTATCTTACGACCACAAAGTACGAGCCGAGCGAGCGGAGCGAGCGTGCAGCGGCAGCGGCCGGCGAAGTACCAGAAGCAAATTTGGTGTACATTCATCCATTTTGGTAGACAAAATTTGGTGGATATTATTTGGTAAAAATTTACTCAACTTTGGTGGCACGTTAATACAAAGCCATTTAAAAATAACAAGTTTTAAACCCTGAAAATACTGAAAAATAACAATTGGATATCTTTAGTTGGTTTTCAAGATAACAAATTACAAATTGTTATTTTGTAGTATTTTCAGGGTTTATAACTTGAGTTTTTAAATTTCTCGCGGTTTTGTGTGGACAGCTTTCGTTGATGGTCAAACCCAGTGAGATTCCATGGTTTGAGACGTGTGGCAACCTTACCAAATGCTTGGCTCGCCCACCACACAACGGTTGTTATACGACCAATATCAGATTTATTATTTGGCTGACTGTTTACTGGATTTCTATTTAATAAGAAGGAACTCTCAAAGAAGCTAATCTTGCGCCCCTCATTACACTCAGGCAGTTTTTGAAAGCTGATCCTCCTGCCTTCTATTACGTCCTAGTTGCGGGTTCGATTTCTGCCAAGAGCAAACATTTGAACAAAATAAGTTTTTTTTGTCTGGATGTTATTTATGTATGTATGTATGTCAGTCTTCGGCGTTCATAGTGATGATGATGAATTTGTGTGAAATGTCTCCTCAATAAATACCGGTCAAGTGCGAGTCGAGTCCTTTTCCGATTTACCGCAGGTAGAGTTCCGATTTATGATAGCATTTTTAGAAACAAAACGTCCATTTTTCCACCTTTCAATATTATCGTTTTTTACACCTATTGATAACAAGGCATCCATAGACCTGTACGGATGGACAGACAGACGAACAAAAAAGGAAGATATTTTTAGGGTTCCGACCAAAATGTTATAGAGAATCAAGGTACTCTTATGGAGACCTCGCCCGTCTTAATGCTATAGAGCTGATGAAAAGAGCCAAAAAGAATACCACCGTTATCTCCGAATTTAGCTCACAGAAAAATCTGTATTAATACTACTTTTCCAAAGCATCATGATGGGTCAAAAAACCACAACAATTTTGGCTCCTCCCTATACAATCTTTCTTGTGAGAAGTCTAGTTTTTTTATGTTTTCCAACGTAATATTCTTTGATAATTAATCAGTTCCATGTTCCGAATTTCCAATCAACAGGACCATAATGCCTTTTTTACAAACTCTATAATATGTCAGTGTAGGTTCCAATGTGCGCCTTTATTAATATGGGTGCTTGACCTGAACATTAAGTGGCTAGTTCCTGTTTGCAAAAATATCTAGGTCAGGTATTAAGAGTTCATTCATCTGAGCTCTAATCCAAACAAAATAGCACATAGAATTAGTATAACTAGTAAAAAATACGGTACTAAAAAGGCTTCATTAAAATCCCATGTAAAGTCGATATTTGAAGCGGCAAAATTTTGTAGCTTATTTGAACCGCAGAATCGTGGGACGATACGCAGAAGGCCATCTTTCAACACGGAATCCCTTTACCGCCTTTTACGACACCCTCTAAATGATATGAGATGGAAATATTCTTAGCCACTGAAATATCCACACGAACTATGGCTTAAACTAAGCAAATTAAAAGAAGCTAATTGCGTACAGTGTGCGTAAATGTTTTATTTTTAACCCATTTAACTGAATGCAATAATGACCACTCTTAGTCATTCCAGCGTTTCCGCTTATATGTCAGAGACTAGGCGAATTAGTTTATTTGTCTTGTGGCTACTAAGAAACTATGTCTTTGTTTCCAACTTGTTAAAACCAAACAGTTTTGAACCTCGAGAACTGCCCTTTTCGATTACGGTATTTCGGCTTCTATCAAATTTAAGAACTATGCATGACTAATAGGGTATTAATACGGCTATAGGAACATAAACGTCGTATGAATATCACTATAATCATCATATAGTGTGCCTAAGATAAGTTTGGCTCTGACGGTTATTTTCTGCGCATGTGTAGAGGCGGAGAGCCAATGAACGATTCGCTCGCTTCCCCCCACCTGCCGCGCTCACCCCCGCGATTCATTTTTTGAGTTCTGCGCGTTAACGGTCATGCCCAGAGTTACTTTGTACGACTTATAACAAACTTTTTATTTTTTATATCATAATTGGGCAAACGAGCAGGTGCCCACCTAGTGGTAAGTGGTCATTACCGCACGTAGCACCCGCTGGCTTAATATTAGTGACAGAAATTGACACCAATAAGATAGCAAAGCGCGTTGCCCCCAGAACTAAGATGATACGTCTCATGTGCCGGTAATTTCCCTTAAACTTCGAAACGAAAGACAGCAGTACAAAGACTGCTGCTTTTCGGCTGAAATAGACAAAGGGGATGATTCATCCACAGACGGACTTTGCACTATAGCGATACTACCTTCGTACTGACAAAATTTTAGTCCGTGTTATTTCAGGAACTTATTTTTTGAACAGCACTAGTTCCACTGCTGCCGTACTCCGAAGTGAAACTACGATATCGCGCCGAAAATTAGTCTATGGTTCGGCCTTTGACAAAGAAAGTCCCATACAAAGTAATTTTCCGAACGTAATTGTTGATGTCAATCTGATAAGATCGGAGCTCCGATAAAACTTCGGAGTACGCACCCAGGTTTTCCCCTGTCCATGTCTTCCAATACGACCTAACAAAAATGCCATAGACAAACATTGATTGCGAAACGGTTGTGGCGATGAATGGACGGCGTGTCCGGCGTACACTCGTTATCCACTTGCGCGCGCACATAAATCTCAATGGTAACTGGATGCCCTAATGCGCCCTTTCCCATGCGTATGCGCCCGCCAACGGTACAGGGCAGTGACAGAATCGGTTCAATCATACTCTCATACCGTCATAACTAATAGCGCGTTCTGTAGGGACAGGAGTTACAGCAACACAAAGCGGCTTTAAACTTAAAACTCATTTAAATATATTGTTCTAACTTTCTTTGTCGACAAGCTTCGTGCAACAGCTCATAAGTAAGTATGCTATAAATTGTATTCACTTCGTATTCGTCAGTATGTGAAAAGAGAGTAAAACATTTTTATTAAGTACCGCGTTTATGTAAATATGCTGTAATGTTTACATATTATGTAAAAATTATGTGAATATGCTGGATGGCGAAGCCTAATCTAGGCTTGGGTCTGGTTTACCCTCTGGGTTGCGAAGGTCAGAAATTAGTCGCTGTGTGTAAAAATCAGAGACCTCGACAAATCCCAAAAAAAACTGAATAATGATGTCAATATCCTGGAATGTATATATGTATACTCGTACATAAACATTTTCTAAAATAAAAGATACCTTTAAATAAAATATCTGACATTCTGATGTGCGGCGTGCGGCGGCGTGTTTGAACAAATGTTGATCGGATGCCTTTCCCCGACAACCAACAACCACACGAGGGGCATATTAGCATCACGATCACATGCCAATAAACCATGTCGCTTGAATTTTTTGTTTTTATGTATGAAAGCTTAGATTAATGAAGGTCTCGTAGACCTATCAATACTCGAAGTCTGAAAGATTGGTATTTATTTGGTTGTTCTTATTTAGATACAGTACCTGGGCGACCGAGCTATGTTCTGTATGATTAAAATATCATCGGGTGAGCAAGCTATGCTACTCAACAACAGATGTCGCTGTAAGTTTCTTGAACGCACTAAAAAGCGCTAAGAAATATTAAAAAAGACGGTGAAAACGAATTTTCCCAGACATGAGACCTAGCTAGATCGACTTTTTGCCCCCTGTATACAAAATTTCATCGAAATCCTTAGAGCCGTTTTCGAGAAACCGATTACAAATATATATATATATATATACAAATATTGCTCGTTTAATAGTATAGGATGTAGCTGTATAGTATGTCTTATTAGTTATTTATGTAAGTAGTAATTTTAAACTTTAATATTTTTATTTATCACCCCGGATATTTTAAGAGGTGTTTCTGCCCATGAAGTCGAAATACGAAAATTTTTTCGATGTTCCATACAAACTGCATCAACCTGCATTTTTTTCTTATCTAAAAATTCGATTTGTGTTCCTCTTAAAATTTCCGGGGTGATAACAAAATTACGCTGTACTTCTCAATGTTTATTGTATACTCAACAGCTCGTCAGTAGAAACACGTTTGGACCTTATGGCGTGGAAATAGAGTTGAAAAAGTTTCTACCGACGTGCGGTTGACCGTACATGAAATAAATAAATGAAATGAAATCATCCTCATAGTATCCGAGAAATATGATTAAGTTTTACTGATAAACTGCAAGTTGCACAAATCATCTTTGAAACTCCAATAAAATTTTCCACATTCTTTGTGATTTTATGATTTTATTTATGATTTTATTTATTTATTAATTTATTTATTTGTCATCAAAACCTAAAGTGACAACATTTAACTAAGTTTTAACTTTAAAGAAGCTTTGAAGAACTGCCTAAAAGTAATAGTAAATTATAATAGTAAATTTGTTTATTGGTTTAAAAATACAACAGATACATGTCTCTTAAAACCCTGCAGCCTGTGCTAGTAGAAAGAAACTGTGTTGCAGGCTACATTGTTCCCTAAGGTTAACAATCAGGTATTAAAGTAATCTAAAAAGTTAGAATCTAAGTTATTAACAAATTCAAGTCTACATAAATAGGTATGCATGCGGAGTTTATGTGAGCGTGTGTGTGTTTGTGTGAGTGTGTGTGTGTGGATGTGTATGTTTATGTGTATGTCTTGCGTGATTAAATTAGTGTATTTGTTTATTCATATTTAGCGCCAGATTCTGGTTTATATCACTGCTACAAAAAGGTTTTCTATCCCATCACCATCATAGTCAAAAGTGTGATCTTAGTTTTGGAAGTTTTTTTTACTTCATCTTTATTTAGGTATATCCTTTATTTTTATCGTCGGTGGGCTTGTTCATGATTTGATTACGATCTAGCCCTGAGGGCAGAGATGAGGTCGACGATGGAACGAACTTGCCCAGAAGAAGCTTATTCATTCGCGACTTGAATAGATTCGAGTTATATGAACTCGGGAATACAAACGCAGGCCGAGAATTCCACTCCTTAGCTGTTCGCATTATAAAAGATCTTTACAATACATTATGCCCCTCACTGAACCAAACAACGTGACAAAACCAAAAATAGAAGACAAAACAGTGCTTTATTGACGATAAATCAAATAAATCTACACCTGCTAACTAGGCCACTGGAACAAGTGAAGATGTCCAAGCAGGTTGCGCAAGCGTCAGAGAGAAGAGAGCATCCGAGTGCTTTGTTCCCGCCGTTAACTTGGTTACGGTACACATGTGCTAATAACTACGTTATACACAAACAGTCACACAGTGTTTCGTTACATTGCCTACTCGTATACACTACTATAGCGAATCTTCATTATTCAAAGCTTATTTTCAGTGTTGCGCACCTTAAAATCAAGCTAAAAAACCGTTCCGTAGATTTTCTTTATCGCAAAGCAGGATTTGCGTTCATTTGATAAATTTTTCACCTCCTATTGCTCGGCGAGGTCCTGGCGCCTGATTGCTATTGCTTTTTTTATTAATTCCAGATTTGTGGCTATAGCTCTTAACCTGTGAAGCCTTCCTAAGGGCTCCCGCACACGACCGAGAATCGGTGACCGATTTTTTGTCGACATCCCGCTCTGACGTGTTATCACCTGCATCTTCCCTCCTTGTTCTGGCCGATAATCGCCCACCGATTCTCGGTCGTGTGCGGGAGCCCTAATAGTGATATTTTTCCTTTGAATTTCATCTTTTTAGGGTTCCGTACCTCAAAAGAAAAAAACGGAACCCTTATAGGATCACTTTGTTGTCCGTCTGTCTGTCTGTCTGTCTGTCTGTCTGTCAAGACCCTTTATCTCACGAACCGGTAAAGGTATCAGGTTGAAATTAATACCATATATTAAGATCCATGAACCACACAAGATCTGAAAATTTAAATTTTTTACAACGACGCAATCAAAAGATATGGCATTTTATGTCCTAATCTCCATACATTTATGCAAAATACCAAAACCTACAGGGTACTTCCCGTTGACCTAAAATTATGAAATTTGGCAAGAAGCTAGGTCTCACAGTACAAATAATGGGAAAAGTCTGAAATCATTAAATATTACAACTTTTCTCACAACTAATGGTAACCAATTGTGGTGAGCTCCCGTTTCAAGAACATTCATATAAGAGAGGGGTCAAGTTGGATGGTCGCTGAGGCGATTTTTGTTTTAGTTCTATTTAAAATCGGGAACACTTACAAACTTGAAAATTGGTTTGTTTATACTGCATAAGCTAGAAAATAACAACAAATAATAAAATTTGGTCAAGCGCGTGTCGGACTCAAAAAATCTAGCACATTAACTTACTGAAATTTCAACTAATACAATTATGTTTATGTGGTGGTACGGAACCCTCAGTGCGCGAGTCCGACTCGCACTTGGCCGGTTTTTTTTACTTCTCCAGTAACTATCGTTTAGCTGGCAAGGGGGGGGACACTCGACTGCAACAAAAATTGCACTTTCAAGCTAAATATTTCACAAACGGCTCCATAAATCGAAAAATGATGTTAGCAGACTTATATTACTTTTAAAAGACATATCCGACGGTGGGGAGCTATAAGGGTTTCTTGTTGACTACGGAACCCTGAAAACTGAACCCTAATAGAATCAATTTGTTTTCCGTCTAGCTGTCTGTCAGTCAAGAATTTTTTTTTAGCAAGCTGAAGGTAGACTCAAGAGCAGGGTTTAGCTTGACACGTAGACTTGGTACCGTTCTTGCTACAAATGCTCTACGACCTAGAGTCGCTCTATAAGTGTTAAGCTTATGTGCTCTGGATTGCACTAAGTTGAAATTATTAAATGCTTGTGTAAGAAAAAATCGACAAAATTAAAGCAGTACCGAAACGAAAAAATCCCTTTAAGCGCGAGTTGGACTCGCGCGCAGAGGTTTCCGATATAACTATAGTATTTTTAGATGAAATAAAGTCCATTTTTAGGATCGCAAAAGTCCATTTTTAGATTGCTGAGATCAACAGGTGTGAGAGCAACAGGTGGCAGATCAACAGGTGTAACAGATTTTTACTAAAAATTTACAGACACACAGACAAGGTCACACAAAAAGGGTTCCTTTTTAGGGTTCCGTAGTCAACAAGGAACCCTTATAGTTTCGTCATGACCCTTATCACTAGAAAGCTGAATTTTATATGGATGTGTATATTTTATCCACGCCGAGAAAGTGCTACAATAAATTCTAAAAAAAATATGTTTTTAGGGTACCTCACATAAAAGTAAAGTGGGGGTGTACATTTTTTTTTACCCCATCCATAGTGTGGGGCATAGTTGGATAGATCTTTAAAAAATATTGTGAGTTTGCTGAGATAATTTTTCGATCTAGGATGCGAAATATTAAGCTTGAAAGCGCAATTTTTTGTTGGAGTTGAGAGCCCTGCCAGCTAAACGGTTGTTATTGGAATAGTGAAAAAATTCACAGTAGTAGTATATATGATGAAATTAAAAGGAAAACTAACACAGCTAAGTAGGCTTCACAGGTTAATAAGCTAAAGCCTAAAAATTGGAAATAATGTAATTAGCAATAGAGTATTTAGGGGTAAAAAGTTTATGTTATGAACATTATGACATACTTAGTCTACACGCTTTGCTTTTTTTTTTATTGAAAATGGGCTTACTCTTGACCTCGATCTAGTCTTGAAGACAGAAATGAGGTCTACGATGGAGCGAGCTTGCCCAGAAGAAGCCTATTCACTCGCGACTTGAATAGATTCGGGTTATATGAACTCGGAAACACAGACGCAGGCAGAGAATTCCACTCTTTAGCAGTGCGCATTATAAAAGATTTATAATATTAGTAGGATGTTTCAAAGCGCTTTGTGCAAATGTGCGGAATATCAACCAAGTATGGGTGATATCCTGCGGTGCGTCTGGACTCCCGATTGTAGAAGGGAGATGGTGGAATAAGCACGTGGAGCTCTAAAGCACACTCTCCAAAGTACAATCTGTAGAAGACCGACAGACATGCAACTTTGCGACGGTGGGTCAGACTGTGAAACTTGGTTTTCACCAGCATCTCATCACCAACGAGCTTCTTGGCTCTGCGATCTATCGAGTCAAGTGCGGCTAGTTGGTATTTGGCTGAGCCATCCCAAAGGTGACAGCAATTCTCCATGCACGATCGGACTTGGGCTTTATACAAAACTAGAAGCTGTCCAGGAGTGAAGTAACGCCTAACCTTATTGAGGATGCCCAGCTTTTTTGCCGCAGTTTGGGATTTTGACACAATGTTAGAGCCGAAGTTCAGGTTTGTACACAGCTTCATGCCAAGTAGCTCGAGGCTGTCGGTAACTGGTACAGTTGTACCTCGAAAAGTAGGAGCCAGATTGAATGGACTCCTTTTGGCGGTGAACAGACACGCCTGCGTTTTGGTGGCGTTGAAACTCACCAGATTTTTGTCACCCCACTCAGAGACACGACTTAAGGTTGAGTTTATTCGCTCTACCATGGCTTCTCTCGAAGAACGCATCTCGTCACTGCTGGCTTTTGCGCTTGACATATATCTCTCGACGACAGTACTGTCATCTGCGTACCCAACAATACTAGGACCAAGTAGGTCGTTGATGTGCAGCAGGAAAAGAGTCGCAGAGAGAGAAAAAATTGAGAGAGAGAATTGAGAGAGATTGAGAGAAAATTGTAAACAACCTACGGAACCCTATATTGCGCGTGTCCCGACACGCACTTGGCCGGTTTTTTTTTTACCGTTTGGATTCGGAGATAAGGGAGGAAATTTTATAGCAAGCTGAACGTACACTCAAGAGCAGGTTTAGCTTGACACGTAGACTTTGTACCGTTCTTGCTACAAATGCTCTACGAGCTAGAGTCGCTCCATAAGTGTCAAGCTTATGTGCTCTGGATTGCACTAAGTTGAAATTATTAAATGGTTGTGTAAGAAAAAAAACCGGCCAAGTGCGAGTCGGACTCGCGCACTGAGGGTTCCGTACCACCACATAAACATAATTGTATTAGTTGAAATTTCAGTAAGTTAATGTGCTAGATTTTTTGAGTCCGACACGCGCTTGACCAAATTTTATTATTTGTTATTATTTTATAGCCTATGCCCTATAAACATACCAATTTTTAAGTTTGTAAGTGTTCCCGTTTTTAAATAGAACTAAAACAAAAATCGCCTCAACAACCATCCACCTTGACCCCTCTCTTATATGAATGTTCTTGAAACGGGAGCTCACCACAATTGGTTACCATTAGTTGTGAGAAAAGTTGTAATATTTAATGATTTCAGACTTTTCCCATTATTTGTACCGTGAGACCTAGCTTCTTGCCAAATTTCATATTTTTAGGTCACCGGGAAGTACCCTGTAGGTTTTTCATTGATAAAACCTATACCTATAATTGAAGATAACATGTTCATCTTACGTTTTGTTACAGTTGATTGCTGACGTAGGTACATCTCAAAAGGTGTACAATAAAACCATAGTATAAAACTAAATTACCTGCTTAGCACATCAAGCTTGACAGTTTAAGCCACGATCACACCTACCTAAATTCCAAGACTTAATTCGGCATACATTGCTGGGAGGCTTGGTTATGTTAATTGCAATATCCTTACTTCAACGAGCAATGTACGCTGAATTAGTCTTTGAATACAGCTAGGTGTGATCATGGCTACGTACGGTCGGTCAACGTACGGTCAACCGCTAGTCGGTAGAAACTTTTTCAACTCTATTACCACGCCATAAGGTCCAAAAGTGTTTCTACCGATGTGCGGCCGTGTGTACGTACGGTCAACCGCACGTCGGTAGAAACTTTTTCAACTCTATTACCATGCCATAAGGTGCAAAAGTGTTTCTCCTGATGTGCTGTTAAGTGTACCTAAGACCAACCTCAGCTCACGCTATAGGTTGGAATAGGTACAGCGCGTTCAGAACAAGTCTTTATTTTCCGCGCATGGGTGACAGGCGGAGAGCCAATGAGCGATTCGCTCGCCCCCTGGGGGGAGCCGTGCTCACCCCCGCGACAAATTTTTTGACTTCTGCGCATTAACGGTCACAGACAAAGTTATTTTGCACGCAGTATACCTACCTACCAGCTATATTAAACGGTATAGATGGCGTATCCTACCTCCATCCTAACCCAATTTACGCTTATGTTGCATATTTCTAATTTTCAAAGCAATCCGTGATATAATTTATTTATTATAAGCAGGAAAATTTTTTTTGAGTACCTATAGCATACAATCAAACGGTTCTAATTATTTTTTACCTGTGTCGTCCTAGTGGCAATCCTAGCGGCCATAATTGGTATTATCTTGAGCTTTGGATGTCTCAGAGGAAGTTAGGTTAAAAAGTCTGTACCGTGTACCTAAAGATGGCGCTGATATCAGATTATGGTTCCACACTTTGTCACGTATTAAATAAACTTTGTTTAGTAAGTATAATTATATTATAAAAGTAAAAAAAACATTAACTATTTCTTATCTTTATTTTATTTAAATATTGACGGCGAAACCTGTAAGGTAAGCGTCTAAAAATATCAAAAACATTTCAAAAGTAAAAAAGCAAAAATTTTTAAAAATTTAATAAGCAATACCACCACCGTCCAGGCACAGTATGACCCATACTACCCAGTACTACCTACCATAATTATTATATACTAAAAGCTTTTGCTCTTTGACTTTAAAAACTCAGTGACCATCCAACTTGACCCCTCTCTTATATGAATGTTCTTGAAATGGGAGCTCACCACAATTGGTTACCATTAGTTGTGAGAAAAGTTGTAATATTTAATGATTTCAGACTTTTCCCATTATTTGTACTGTAAGACCTAGCTTCTTGCCAAATTTCATAATTTTAGGTCAACGGGAACTACCCTGTAGGTTTTGCATTTTTGAATAAATGTATGGAGATGAGAACATAAAATGCCATATCTTTTTATTGCGTCGTTGTAAAAAATTGAAATTTTCAGACCTTGTGTGGTCCATGGATCCTAATATATGGTATTAATTTCAACCTGATACCTTTACCCGTTCGTGAGATAAAGGGTCTTGACAGACAGACAGACAGACAGACAGACAGACAGACAGACAGACAGACAGACAGACAGACAGACAGACAGACAGACAGACGGACAACAAAGTGATCCTATAAGGGTTCCGTTTTTTTCTTTTGAGGTACGGAACCCTAAAAATCGACAAAATTAAAGTAGTACCAAAACAAAAAACCGGATAAGTGCGAGTCGGACTCGCGCCCTAAGGGTTCCGTATTTATCTACCATATGAATATACTAAACGCTTTTGCTCTTTGATTTTAAAAACTCCGCGACCATCCAACTTGACCCCTCTTTTATAGAAAAGTTCTTGAAACGGGAGCTCACCTTAATTGGTTACTATTAGTTGTGAGAAAAATTGAAATATTTAATAATTTTAGACTTTTACCTTTATTTGTACTGTGAGACCTAGCTTCTTGCCAAATTTCATAATTTTAGGTCAACGGGAAGTATATGTTTGGAGATGAGGACATAAAAAGCCATATCTTTTGATTGCGTCGTTGTAAAAAAAATGAAATTTTCAGATCTTGTGTGGTATATGGACCTTCATATTCGTTATCAATTTCAACCTGATACCTCTTCTCGTTCGTGAGAAAAAGGATCTTGACGGACGGACAACAAAGTGATCCTATAAGGGTTCCGTTTTTTTATTTTGAGGTACGGAACCCTAAAAAACGGTCAAGTGCGAGTCAGACTCGCGTGCCGAGGATCCCGATATACCAATAGTGGTTTTAGAAGCAACAAAGTCCATTTTTAGGACTGCAAAAGTAAATTTGTTTGTAAAGATTTTTTGCAGATTTCTAAAAAACTGTATTACTTAAAAAGATTCTTTTATTGTTTCTGTAATATTTGCATAAACTTATATTCACTGTAATTAATTTAGAATTTTCCTTTAAGGACTTTGGAGATAAGGGGAGGGGGATTAAATTTTTCTTTGACATTTTTCGTCATAACTTAAAAACTAACAGTCGTAAAAAAATCTGTTTTGGAATGTCTAAGTAAAGTCCTTATCATATGATACCCCACTAGACCTAGTTACGACAATTTCAAAGTTTAACCACCCTTTTTTGAGCCCCCTTTATAATAAGTAACCCGGAAACACAGACCTTCGATAAGTTTTGTATTTAGCTACTAATTTTTTTAACTGTATCAGCTGACAGCGCATTTTGTATGGGAGGTCAATTACAGTAAGTCGATAGCCTGTGGTTGTTGAGATCTACAGGTGTGAGATCAACAGGTGTGAGATCAACAGGTGTGAAATCAACAGATACAGACAGACGAAATCGCACCATAAGGGTTCCATTTTTACCATTTTGGTTCTGAACTCTAAAAACATGTTTACAAAAATTGCAATAAAGTTGAGTAATTATATTCTAAACCTATTCCAAATTTAAGTCGATGATAGCCTTTGGTTGTTGAAACCAACAGGTGGCAGATCGACAGGTGGCAGATCAACAGGTGTGATAGACAGACAGACAGACAGACGAAGTCACACCATAAGGGTTCCGTTTTTACCATTTTGGTTCGGAATCCTAAAAACATGTTTTCAGAAATTCTAAAATACGAAATCAACTATACATATTGGCATTTAAGGATGCATCTTTTAATTTTCCAAATCTAACGAATTAGGTCGTGTCCCTGCGTGTTATTAAGCTCTGGGTAATTTAAGTAAAACGTGACATTTAGCAATAATTTACAGATGGTCAAATATGTAAATAAGAATTCGTAACAATGTCGCAGGCAAATTGTATAATTTGTCGTTTTACGTAATGCCTGGTATTTTACAAAATAACGCGTGATTTTTAATTCGTTAATTTACATAATAGGCGTGTAGTTCGTTTCTGTTCGCTGTGGTGGAATGATAACCTACCTACCTAACCGATACCTTGGCTAACAAACCTAAACCTATGCACCAGTGATTTAAATCCATTTATAATTTGCCGACGCCGTTTTACAATTTGCCGACTGTTTGATACTGACCGACTGACCGATATGGCTGCGACACCCATACAAACAGAACGTGGCAATTCTAGCGATCGGTGATTATCAGAAGTATGAAAAAATATCTCCGTGTAAACTGAACTTAACTGTAACATCACTATTACTTCATCAAGTGATATAGAAGATAATACGTGCCCCGTGTGGTGCCGGCAAAGAATGGTACCAACCCATCTCTATCTGTGGGCGTCGTAAGAGGCGACTAAGGGTTGATGAACCGGAGGATGGGCAGCAGCATCCTTCCGTGTATCGTATCATCTTACAGTCTGCGCTCACCAACCAACAACCACGGTCCATGGTGCCAGCCGTAACGCTAACAAGCGTGGTGACAATGGTTCTTCCTCTCCACATTGTTTCAGCAAACGCTGGAATTTTGGAGAGAGTTCCCTGTCCTGTAGTGGACGAGTCACGGGATGTCATGATGACGTAACCGAAACATAAGAGGCAGCACTATTCTGCTATCTAACAAAGCTGTAAGTTGGCTGTAAGTTCTGTAAGTAATTGCAGCTGTCGCTTAGATGGCGTGGAAGTGATTCCTGTAGTACCATAAAACCACTAGTTCAAAGGAAGATGTCTCGGTTATTCAGCCGAGACGTCTTGTAACTCTGAATTACACCTGCAAACTAAAAGGGAGCGCTGGAAACAGGACACGGTTGTTAAAACTTCAAAACGTACGCCTCGACTAAAACATGGGACACCCGCGGCTTGTCTTAAGGAGTGATCACACCTAGCTGAATTCAAAGACTAATTCGGCATACATTGCTGGGAGGCTTGGTTATGTTAATTGAAATATCCTTACTTCAACGAGCAATGTATGCCGAATTATTCTTTGAATTCAGCTAGGTGTGATCACTCCTTTAGCCGATGGTATTGAGGAAATGATAAAGCAAGCTAATTGAGGTTACCGCACAGATACTACTCGGAATCATGAAGTTCTTTTCGGTAAACTGTGGTTGTACAAAGTGTCACGGTACATACCACAGACAACATTAAATAATAGTAAACCTACGTTTACAGATGCGACACTCCCAGGAGAGGTGCCGACAAATTTGAATCTTATAGTCTAAGCATAAAGTCGATACTTGCAATGCACCGCTTAGGATCACAGGTGATCGCGGACAGGTGGGCTAAAGAGATGATTTTGACACTTTATGAGATGTACTGAGCAAGATGCAAGTAGGTATGTAATATTGTTCAATCAAACATGCAAATACTTACTTACCTATTTTTCCGCCATAAGCTTAAGATGACATAAAGAAAAGTAAAATCGACTGCCTCACCCAGTCGACTTCTAGCGCCGCGTTGCATACTCGTACCTAGTGCGGAGTGGCACAGGCCTGCCACAGACAATAAAAACTAAACAACTTGTACCCACGCTAAGTAACTAACAATAATTATTTTGATTCCTAAGAAAAGTGAGTTTTCTGGACAATTTTGTATGTATTAGATTAGACCTATTTCGTAGATTACAATATTAGTCAGCGTTGAATAGGCTTTTATTATTAGCATGTCGATTGTCGAACCGATAGCGAGCCGATAGGACCAAAGATAGGATATTACGACAGATATATTTGGCAGCTTCTGTGATCGGCTAAACTAAATTCATTCAAGTCTTGAACTGTCGTCCAAAAATAATGGTCTACAACCCTAAATTTCAAATTCATTTATTTAAGCATAGGGAAACATACAGCTATAATAAACACATAAAACTTAATGTTACAGGTAATCACATAAGCCAATTAAGTATCCACATAAAATTATACACTACGTCGAAAACGACAAAAGAGAACATAAGTTAAAAAAATAAATAAATTGAAATATTAACAAGAATGAACTATGCAAAAAAAAATGAATGATGAATGAATGATATTTGCAAGTGATAAAGCAACAAGGTTGAGTATCATATCCCTTGTGTCAGTTACTAACGCTCGCATTAAAATAGGGTAAGTGGACTGTATACTATCACAATTTTCTGGAGATTGCAAGTGTGAAGTCGCCCAAAGAATCGGATAGATAGTAGTATTAAAATATCGAGTTAAAAGCAGAGACAATCTCTTAACAGCGAGTAAGGAGGATTTCCGGCGACGAAGTTATTATTAGTGATAGCCGAATTGAGCAGGGCTGCGCGGGCGCTGCTGGCATGCTACGAGTATTGGTCACTTTTAGGGTTTTCTTGTAGGGTGAAAAACGGGGCCTCCGATATCTGTCTGTCTGTAAGCAGGCTGTGTCTCATGAACCGTAATAGGTAGACAATAGACGATCAAACGAACTCCAAGAGTTAAGTTCGATCGTTATTATATGAGTCGCTTCATTCGAAGATATAATTGAAAGTTTCACAGATTACTTTTTTTGCCGCTATAACAACAAATACCTAGTAAAAATAAGAGATGCTTTCCTACTATTTTTTACTTTCGAGCGGAGCGAGAAAGGTATTGTACGAGTATTCGTGAAAAAAAAAAGTTTTTCAAATTTTCTCAAAAATGTGTTCTATATCACTTATATATCATAAAAAACAAGTCTCCCAAAAATGTCCGTCCGTCGGTCGGTCGGTCGGTCGGTCGGTCAGTCGGTCGGTTGGTCGGTCGGTCCGTCGGTCGGTCGGTCCGTCACGCTTTGGCCTAGCGGCTAAACGAATGGTCCGATTGACACCATATTTTGAATTTAGGAGTTTTATGCAAATCCATCGAAGGGTTCAAAGTGGTTTCTTGCTGGCTCTCATTTTGAGGGTAGCTGTCATATAACGAAAATTAAAAATTAAAATTTTCTCAAAAACGGCTCATAGAATCTTGATGAAACTTTGCATGACCAAGCATCTCCATGTAAGATATCTTGCGCCAGTATCAATTGATCTGTGTAATTTCATATAAGGGGTGTTCCTGTACCACCAAATCATAAATGATTGATTCGTACGTGATTTACCCGAAATTGGTTCCATTTATTAAAGTTTTTAAAATTTATATTTCAGTCGAACATTTTTTTGGAAAAACGTAAATAAAAGTTTGTATTTCCGTACTATGTGTATGGCATTACAAATTTAAGTTTGCAGTTGATAGTTTTTCCTTGAGTATTGCGAGAAAGTAAGTGCAGTGCTGCTGCACCATTTATTGTTTGAGCTCTATCGTAAAAACGGGGTACACTTACAAGCGTGAAAATTTGTATATTTATAGTGCATAAGCTAAGTATAGAATAACAACAAATAATCAAAACTGGTGAAGTGCGTGTCGGACTCGTGCTCATGCGTGTTCATGTGATCGATGTTTTTTGTAATGTTTTTGTTTATTTCGAAACGGAAAGTTGCTTGTTACCATGAGTAGAATCACTGGGCTCCGGGAGCGAAACCAATGGAAATTCATATTGTTTCCACATGTTTTATGTTTGCGACCGGCACTTTTGTTAATTTATTCAAAGTAGAAACTTGACCCGTGAGATAGTCATTGTGATGCGATATGTTTGTACTGTAGAGCTTGGTGTTTACATCAAGAAAGCCCTAAAATTGGTAAAAGCTATGGCAATTTGAACTTAGTCGTTGCGAATGTTTTGGTAATTATGACAGATTTTGTTTAGCTCTTGATGCTAAAGACTTGGAATTGGAATACCACACGATAGTTACAAACCAAATGACAGTTATTTTTGTGCTGATTCGAAGTGGTATCCGAGAACGGGTCAAATCTCCCCAAATCCCTATCAAGCGTTAGATTACTCTCAAGATGCGTTTTGAGATGTTTAAAACTCGAGTAGTAGTCAAAGCAAGTCACATCTAATAGTTTGAAACACAGAACTATATATAAGTTGAAACGTCGCTCCAATCAAATGCCTTCAGTATCAAAGTAAATCACTACGTTTTGGTAACGAGTGGTGTGTGGCACGGCACGTCGAGCTGACGTAGTTTGCTGCTAATGTTTTGCTGTTGTAAAGCCTGCTAGCCTTCAACTTTGTCTCTAACGGAATCGCTCGATTTGCAAAGTACGCACCACTATTAATTAGCACAAGCTAGGAGAAGTATTAAAGTTACTTTAATATTTTAAATTTTTATGCGGATAGCATAACACTTAAATATTTATTTTTTGACTGACTTATTAACGCTACTAGGGACACTGCCTCCAGCGCCATAGGTTGTGGGTTCGATCCCCCTCCAGGACAAACATTTGATGAACATAGCTGTTTGTCCCCATGGGCAACAAACGATTCGTTCGTCCGGAGAGTTAGAGTTGCTCGATTCGGCGGCAACTTGAGTTGTCTGTCGTATGAAAAAAGCCGAACCGAACATGCCGAATCGAACATGTGTGTAGCAACCCTTACAAGCCGATTGAATCAGAATCAGAAATATTTATTATTACTGAGACGTCACAACACAACACAAAAATCATCATTGGAGGGTGTTCTTCAGAGAGGTCAGCAGAAATCAGGGTGAAACTTTCACCCCTAAGCCGTCCACGAGAAAACGTGAGATGATCCAGTAAAATAAGTAGCTAAGTGACAAAACAATTAGTTATTACTTCATCTCTTTTTTCTTTCGTGACTTATTGCATATTTCCTTATATTAACATATGTTAAAAGAAAATCTATTACAAATCATTTGTAAAAATTTACGTTTTAATAGCTGGCTTGTATTTCTTTGTTGTATAGTCGCCTGCCTTCAGCTTCGTCATCACAAGCGCCGGCAGTGCCGCTTGATACATAATATATTTACCGCCCATCACCTCACACCAACATAGGACCTTGGCCATTAAATCAGCTGTTAGTGCAGTCTTTACACCTGTAAATATTTTATGCAATTTTATAAATGTAGGTCTAGATGTTTGGCGACAATGGTGACTCAAAGTGAGACTACTCTAGCAGCTAAATCATGGAATGTGGTGTCTTGTGTTTGTAGCTTGAAAAATTCAGTTATCAGTTAGGAATAGGCCCGGGTATAATTTCATGTCACAAGTGGGCAAACGAGCACGTGGGCCACCTGGTGGTAAGTGGTCACCACCGCCCATGACACCCACTCTCTTATTGGTGAAATAATTTCACACTAATAAGTCAGCAAAGCGTGTTACCCACCCTGAGAACTAAGATGATATATCTCATGTGCCGGTATAATTTCACTGGCTCCCATACCCTTTAAACCGAAACACAGGAGTGCCAACACTGCTGCTTTACGGCAGAAAGACGCAAAAGGGTGGTACTTCCCCAGACGAACTTTGCACAAAAGCCCTACCAACATCATAGCGGTTAGCATCATAGTATAGCGGTTTCCGTAAAAACCTAATCGTGTCGTGCCAATAATTAGTTATAATTAATAAGCTATCAACGACTCTAATAAAACAAAAACACTTACGAAACAAAACCCACTTTGTTTATTTAAATTTTTCCGCTATGTCTTTAGATACGTGCACGGTTTTATCTAGCCTAGCTTAACTTAATAGTTGTTCTTATTATTAATCTAATTAATTTTAGTTCATAAGATTTTGTCAAGACTGTTCCCGCAGTCAAACTGTATTAACAGTTTTGCGGGTGCTTGTTTCGTTTTTAAGAAAAACTGTAAAATTTTTTAATAAACACATTCTCTCTATCTATCTATCTACGGCGGGACGCCTTTAATAAAAAAAATTAGGCGTATATGAGGTTTTGGTCTATTCCGTTGACACGTATTTCCATTTTTTATATTTTACTTATATCTTACTGAAGCTCCGCTGGTTTAGGAGGCCGGTCTATCGCGATGGAAATTATAATCGGTAACTCTAGTTGGAATCGAACCAAGGACGCCCGGTTCGCCGGAGCTGTGACTATGAGACATGCTAGCACATACCCGACATTTGTTTCGAGCGAATCACAGGTTATTGTTCCGTTTCATTTCGGGTGACATGTCTCAAGTTATAGGTTGGTATATCTTGTAGGTTGTAAAATACGACCTTACAAATCCTTGTTGAGCCGCCATCTGACATGGCTCATTCACGACTAACTCCGTTGTGGTCAGAACCAAAAGCTTAACATGAGTTCCGAAACACGGAATCATACTTTCAGGATAAGTAAACGTTGAATTTTGAACGATAAAAGTAAACTTTGATTAAAAATTTACCTCATAACAGAGAATTACAGCTACAGAATCGAAAACACCAACAACCGAGGTGACTATGATTCAGATTCAGATTATTTTATCAATGTAGATTCTTTACAGAATACTTATTGAATGTCATGCAGAATACAATGCAAATTGAGCGAGTCTACACCGTTTCGGCCATAGCACGCAGCGTAAAAGAAACGCCAAGAAACCACTGCAGCACGGACTACTTAAAGAGTCGGCTTTTTACAATGTGTTTCTTGTGTTTCGCTGGAATACGAGTATCAGAGCACCAAACCTCCTTGTCATTGATATAGTCATCTAATCTATAGTTAGCTTTTTTACATAATGTTTGCTTTACACATTCTTTTAACTTTCGCTCAGGTAATTGCACTATATTGTCAGATATTTTGTTGTATGGCACTTCCCCTCTACATTTTCTCAGCAAAAGCTAGAATTCTGATAGATAGATATTTATTTAATGGCGTCACATCTCAGATGTATTTTGCACAATGTCAAGTTAACAAATTATTATAAAATTATGGCGAGTTCGCCAATGTCAAGTGAAAGATTTACACAGGAATCCACATCACGAAGACGAGGGCCTGTGCACTATGATGACTCCGATAAGTTGATGGGGAAAATTATTGAAGTCTCGATGGGCCGCTTCTCTACATCCAAAAATCTTGATAAATGCATGTATTCCAATCTTCTAATAGATGTTCATTTTCAAAGACGTTTACTGCATAACACCCAATCAAATTATTCATTAAACTCTTCAATAAACAAATAAAACTAAAATTGAAATATAAACACGACCGCCATCTTCAAATGTTGAAAAACCGCTAGAATTCTGAAGGGAGCTCCCTGGGATGTTATGATGACTGCGTCAAACTTGACAGATTTAAACATATATTTGAATCACAGACCTAGCAAATGCGCGCTAACATTTGAATACTATAATTTCTAGATGGGATTTAAAAGAGTCACTAGCGTAGTAACTTATATACGTAAGTTGCGCGAGATGTTCAGGTTCTCACCAATCAGTCACAGACAGTCGTCATAGTTTTACTTAAATCGTATATTGAAGATATTGCCTACAAAAATCATCACAATCATCATTTTTATGTTTCTAAATCACAAATTTTCAAACTTTTTTTCTGTTTGTATGTTGATCGTTCGTTCGAGCATCACACAAAAACTACTGCACCGATAGCAATAAATAGTAGATTTTACAACAAGTGCACAAAACGAACCATCTTTCCGAGACTTTTAGCAGCCCGAGCCGAAGGCGAGGGCTGATAGTAATGTCGAGGATAAAATGGTTTTGTGGACGAGTTATAAACTCGGCTTTTCACTTTGATTGCGAGGAAATAAAACGTAAAAGTACTCTCTAAATGTAACTGAAGAATGAGTTGTTCTGGTTTAGTGAAGAATATGTTGACGGTGTACCGCAGGCCCGCGCGCAGGCGTACACCACCGAGATTACTTTTTTGCCCTAGTGCACAAAATTCGACTTTGTGCAGCCTATATCCTGCACAAATAAGCACTTTCAGAGCATGAGAAGTGAAAAATTTTTTTTTGTACAACATATTCTAAGGTAATTCTGGTATATATTTCATCTCATTGCCATGATGGGAACCGGAGACATAATATTTTTTCACAAGTAAAAGTAAGTATAACCACTACAGGATTATGTGTGTTTTCGACGTAACATGGGCCAAGGAGGACCGACGATCTGGTCAAGGTGGTGGAAAGCCGCTGGATGCGATCAGCGAAGGGCCGGTCGTCATGGAGATCTTTAGTCCAGCTGTGGACGTCTTACGGCTGATATGATGATGATGAAGTAATTCTTGCATAAGGTTCGATGCAGACAGAGCTTGGACAATCAAAACACAGTAAGTACGGACGAAGTCGCGGGCAGAAACTCGTATTGTATTAAGAGTCGTGAAAGAATGTATCACCGCAGTTCCCCTAGCATTAGTGTGACGGAATTCGGCAGCGCGGCACGATGCGAACTGAGCAACACATGACACGGCGCGACGCATTCCGGGAAGAGTCCTGCGCGTGCGCTTATTTTTGTAACACGTTGCCCAGAATGGTCAGCATGCGCGCGCGCGGTGATGACGCCTAGTTTTATCCCGCAAAGGTGCACTAATGAATTGTGAAGAAAAATACATCATCTTAGAGAATCGTTAATTTAACTGAAATAATGAAGTAACTTCGATGAAATGTAATCAAAGATCGACTTGGTTCTGTTGGCTGATTTCAGGTAAAATACATAATAGCAGCGCCTTATGTCGCTATTATCTATGTGTATAGTGTTTCTATTGAAGTGCTGACTGATATTCTATTGACATAAAGTACGCGACATCTCTGAGTGCGTGCGAAATGTATTAAATGTATATGGTGCGCCTTAAGTTTCGCTGCTGCCGAGCTGTCGCGTAATTTATGATGTGTCAATAGCACAGTCAATAGAACATTAGTCTCTGGTACACCCAACAGCACGTCAACAGAAACAGTTTGAACTTTATGGCAATGTAATAGTGTTACAAACCTCCTGGGACAAACAGTCCAGCTGGGTAAATCCAACTTAGAGAAAGAGGTTACTCGTCGAATCCGACTCGGATGGGCAGCGTTCGGGAAGATCCGCAATATCTTCACGTCCAAAATACCGCAGTGTCTCAAGACGAAAGTCTTTGACCAGTGTGTGTTGCTAGTCATGACATATGGCGCCGAGATGTGGCCGCTCACGATGGGCCTTATCAGAAAGCTCAAAGTCACCCAAAGGGCTATGGAAAGGGCTATGCTCGCAGGACCGGTCGTCATGGAGATCTTTAGGGGAGGCTTATGTCCAACAGTGGACATCTTTCGGCTGATATGATGATGATGATGAATAGTGTTACAAATGTTTCCACTGACGTGTTGTTGACTGTACCTACAGTACTACAGGCTTTGCCTAGTTTGGGGTCAGGATGACTTTGTGTAAATTGTTCTTTTATAATATTAACTAGCAGCCCGTCGCCCTGGCTTCGCACGGGTAGCACTTAGTTTTGTTTTGGAGTAATGCTCGAACGTAGGTATTTTGTTCAGATTGTCATTTTTAAATTCGTAATATCTTTTAGGTAAATATAATGTCTAATTTGAACCATTCAAAAATTAGTCTACAGTTAAAAATAGTCTTGAATATGAAATTATTTAATTTTATAAAGATTAATACAAACGTTAGGGATAACATGGTCTGATTTTGGTCGGCATTTCTATAAACTTTTGAAATATTAAAGTTGGACATATGGGGTGTCGCGAAGTTTTTTGTAGATTTGGATATGTTCTTAATTATTGTAAAACATTTTTTTTGTTCTATTTTTCGTAGCGCATGCGATGAAAGTCATTCTTTATTTAATTTTTTTAACACCTTGGGTTACATTATTGAAGTTTTAGTACGAATCCCAATTTGTTTCTAGTAATGAATATAGCCTATGTTACTCAAGAATAACGTAGCATACTAATGGTGAAAGAATTTTCGAAATCAGCTTCGTGGTTTTTGAGTTTATTCGTGACAAACATACAAAATACAAATATTTCCTTTTTATATTATTAAGAAGACGATGCATATTTTATTAAATAGGGTTTTGTAAAATAGCGGCTGACTAAGAGAAATGCAAGCGATCAAAACTTAACCTCCTAATAAGTCGTCTTAAGGTTGTCGCAGAGCGGAGCTGCTGCCACTTTCAGAAATAAAATTGCGTCGCATATACAAACTTTTCATTAATATTGTTCGTTTCGGAACAAGTTCTATATTTTATAGCCGATAATATCATAGCATAGCTTATTGAAATAAAACCCAAAGTCCCAAAAACGGTCACTTTTAGCACTTTACCAATACAAAGCTAAGCTATAAAAGTTTCGTATTTGTGACGCAATCAATTTAGAAGGTCTGGCTGGGCTGTTCATAGAGGCGATGAACACAAATGAAAGCTGGGTATAGCAGAAGAAGCAAGAAAGTAAAAAAATGCTGTAGAAATGAGAGCATTGAGGAGCAAGATTGGTGTGAAAGTGAGAGACAGGATTAGAAATAGTGTGATAAGAAAAGAGTTGTGGCGTGAAAGGAGATGTATTAACTAGAGTCGAAAAAGGAATGCTGAGCTGATGATTTAGTCATGTAGAGGGTGAATGAACAACGATTGACAAGAGAGATACCAGAAGTTAGTGAATGGAAACGGGTAGGGAAGGGGCAGGTCTCGGGGAACGTTTAAAGACCAAATTTAGGACGTTCTAAATAAAGGAAAGGTTAAAAGTACCCAAAACTGACGAGCGTGTATGAGAGGGTTGATGAGGAAGCGAGCGAAGTATGTCAAGATGTGCTCTTTGCCTACCCCACAGGGAAAGAGGCGTGATGTTATGTATGTACAGTATGTATGTATCAATTTATGCCGCTTAAATTGGCAGCGTCTCTGCACTGCAACCACCTTAAGAATTTCTAATAATAATAAATTAACCAGAACATCTCGTAACTCGTTTAACTAGAAAAGTACTTAAAAGTGGAATACGAATTAAAATCAACATTTAGATATAAACGACCAAAACGACATAAAACGATATGCTAATGAAATGGACCGGTTCTACTTAAGACTGTATAGAAGATATACGAAAAGTCGAAAACCATCAGAATAACCGGCAAGGTGCGAGTCGGGCTCGCCCACAGAGGGTTCCGTACCTGCCGGCTTAGCACGCTGCAGTTGTCAGTTTATCTAGGCCCATAGATTAAAGACTTTAAGCATGGTCACGTTTTTTGACATCCGAGCAGTGCGACACAATTTGAAAGACAAGGACGGCTACATGTATAAAGCTATCTCTGTCTAAAATATCAAAAACGTAATTTGTGGATTTGCTAAACATTTTCCTACACAGATATTTCTTCGCGCTTGGAGGTGATAGATTAGATGACATAATTCCTCAAATAAAGTGACATTTCTCCGAGCGTGCTAAGCCGGCTGGATTGGTCGATCGCATTGGTGGCAAGCATGTGGCAAGTGTTTACAGAGTTAACAATCGACATTCAACCAATCAGCGTATTACAACTCGCGTTCGTCGGATTATCTCACCGCGAGACACTGTAAATTGATCAATTACATAAAATCTACACGTAAAGAATACATTTCAACCGTTTATGATTTTTCGAAAGTTGATCAACTTACTAGGAATTTGATCAAATTACGATTCTTATGATTTTCCGGTGACATATGTCCCTATTTGAGAAAAATCGGATGGTTCACGAGATGTTGCCGAAGGGAATCCAATCGCACTGGGCAAACGGTTCGTCTTTAGTAAAGCCGCAATCACACATTCTTTAATTGTTATGTTATTTATCTATTTATGTCTCTGGTCTGGTACCCACAGTACAGGCTTTGCCTAGTTTGGGATCAGATGACCTTGTGTGAAATGTCCCCTAATATAAAAAAAAACTGAAACTAATTCGGCATACATTGCTTGTAAGGATATCGGAATGGACGTCTATCAGCCATGTATGCTGAATTAGTCTTTGAATTTAGGAAAGTGTGATTGCGTCTTTACTTTCATCATCATAAAATACATCCCATCAAAAGTTCACGGATTGACAGAGTGGTAGACGGAAAGTACCATGCTTTTTAACGTTGGTACTGGCACCACAGTCCGCGCTTGTTGGTGACAGCAGTATGTAAGACGATACAGTCAAATGCAAGTCAAACGTGACACCCGCTCCTACGGCCATTAACGATGGTATTACGAAGTCCAATGGGTCAAGCTTGATGTGCCTCGACTATACGCAGAAGGAGCTACGGCCAAGCCTCCGGTCCAAAATCCCTTATAGCCGCTTTTTACGACAGCCATAGGTATTATTCTTAGCCACCACCAACCACATAACACGGAATGAATTCAAATAGTATATAGGGTGACTTTTAATTAGTTCTTGATAGCAAAAGATATGCATGTACTCATGATACTGAACAACTTTTCCCAAGGAACATAGGTCGAAATACGAAAAAACAAATTTGACCACCCATACAAAATGCGCTATCAGCTGATGCAGTTTCTATGGGAGGTCAAAACTTGATTTTCGTATTTCGACCTATGTTTCTAGGGGAAAGTTGTTCATTATCATGAGTACATTCATATCTTTTTCTATCAAGAACTAATTAAAAGTCACCCAATAGATAGACTATAACGTAACGAGTACCTAATAGTCGAAGAGACGTAAAAATTTGTATGTGGGTATAATTGTACAGGCTTATGAACCATAAAAAAATAAAATCATCATAATATCCTTACCTTAACAATAAAAATCGCAGCAATTGCGGAATCATATTGTTACAATACGCGTGGCCCGACACGAACTTGACTGGTTGTTTTTAGAAGACAGCTAGAACGAAGGCTACTTTTTACTGAATTTTTTTGTCGAAAAATAATGATAACGCAGTTGAGATCACGGACTTCCACTACTTATAATAACTCATATTATGCAATAGTTATGTTTGTTCGATATAAAGCTAAGGGCAATGGCACGGAGTTTAAACAGCCATTGACTCATACATAAACTCGACGTACTCAGAGGTATGTCAGAGATAAGTGGTTCGTTCGTTTCGATTCGAAGCGGCTGACTTCAGTCGTAAACACTCCTAATCCCGACCTGCCCCACGCCTGCTTTCGATAAAGAGGATTACTAATACGTATATTTATACACTGGAGGGGTGGTATTTCTATAAAATGCATATTCAATAGAGTTCCTTTTTCTGTTCTCCTTACCTATGCAAGAGAATCATCATAGCATACCAAGTAGCATCCCATGAACCGTTCTACGCTCAACGACAATAAAGCCACGATCAAACCTAGCTGAATTCAAAGACTAATTCGGCATATGAGTATCCTTACTTCAACAAGCAATTTTTGCGGAATTAGTCTTTGAATTCAGCTAGGTGTGATCGTGGCTTGAGTGGCAACACATTGGGCCACAAATTATTAGGAACAAAAACGCGTGGTGAAAAAAAATCATTTTAACATTTTCATTTTTCATTCTGTGGTCGCGGGTAAAAGTTCATGTTTAATATTTTCCTCAAACATACAATGACTAACTAGAATTACAGATGTTTTACTGGGTCAGGGACTATGTGTGCACCGGCGCCGAGATGCCTAAATAGCGAGTCCACAACATCGGAGTGATATTTTAATACACGACATTACGAATAATTTGCGTTAGAAACTCTCGCCATATAAAAAAAATATCCATGATATCCGACCGTTAGTTTTACTTTGTTTACTATTATTTAATCTGTGGTTTTACAGTCAAAATCACGTCTAGCTTCCACCCACGTCACAGATTAAATAATAGTAAACCCCACGTCGACTTACCCCCCCCCCCTCCCTCCACCTCTCCCTCTGTCTTATCCAAAGCTCGATGTGATACCTTTTATTGCATGCATTTTTACTTTCGAGCGGAGCGAGAAAGGTATTGTATTCGTGAAAAAAAAAGTTTTTCTAATTTTCTCAAAAATGTGTTCTATATCACTTATACATCATAAAAAACAAGTCTCCCAAAAAAGTCCGTCCGTCGGTCGGTCGGTCCGTCGGTCGGTCGGTCCGTCGGTCGGTCTTTCCGTCACGCTTTGGCGAAGCGGCTAAACGAATGGTCCGATTGACACCATATTTGGAATTTAGGAGTTTTATGCAAATCCATCGAAGGGTTCTAAGTGGTTTCTGGCTGGCTCTCATTTTGAGGGTAGCTGTCATACAACGAAAATGATAAATTGTAATTTTCTCAAAAACGGCTCATAGAATCTTGATGAAACTTTGCATGACCAAGCATCTCCATGTAAGATATATCGCGCCAGTATCAAATGATCTGTGTAATTTCATATAAGGGGTGTTCCTGTACCACCAAATCGTAAATATGCGATTTACCCAAAATTGGTTCCATTGAGTTTATTAAAAATTTCTATAATATTACTCCTAGATTGGTTGTCTACCTGACTGGATATTCTTTATGATTTTTTGAATAAAATTTAGTACACAGGGTGTACCAAAAACTGAAAGGGCTTGCTTAGTAGACTAAACTGAACAATAATCCGTAAGGAACATGTGTTGGGAAATTTAAAAAATCTCCATGCAAGTATCCTACGGTAGTATCTATTGATCTTTGAAAATTCATATAAAGGGTGTTCCAGTACTACCAAAAGTTAAACATGTGATTTACTCGAAATCGTTTGATGTTTGTTTGTTTTAATGTTTGACAATTTGAATTCTGAATTGATCTGTATATTTCATTCGAACATTTTTTTGGAAAAACGTAAATAAAAGTTTGTATTTCCATACTAGTTTGCGGTTGATAGTTTTTCCTTGAGTATTGCGAGAAAGTAAGTGCAGTGCTGCTGTACCATTTATATTTATTTATGAAAAGAACGAAAAATTACAATCACTCGTCGGACTCGAACTAGCGAGCGGCTTCTTTTAGCACTATGCATTCATTACTTGATCAAATTAAATATGCACTCTGATCATATGTGCACGCTAAGATGTCACGCACTTACAGTTTTGGTCGCAAAAGCAAGTAAAAAAGAAATGAAAATTGAAGTAATAATGCCATTTAGTAGCGTTTTTGTGAAACTACACCTCAGTAAAATGTACAGATTCAAAAACCGTCAATGTCATGTTCTATGGCCCGTCATTCAATTGTTTTTACTTAGCAAGAACCGTCAGCGTAATTTTTCATTTTTTAAAGAAATTATTAATCTAATAATGCCCTTTAGTAGCAATTTTGTAAATCTACACCTTAGTAAAATTTACAGATTCAAAAACCGTCAACATAATTTTCTATGGCCCGTTATTTGATTGTTTTTATTTGATTATTAGATTGTTTTTTTTTTTATTTACTTACCCATGTGAATTAGCTTAAAACTGACATTACTGGTTTTTCCCTAAACTGTACTCGTCATCACAAAACTTAGCACGCACACAGAGAGACACAACTTGTGTGCGTGTAGTAAGGTCGCGCCGATAGCAATGACCCGTTTTGCCATATACGCACTTCGAGCCCACCTTTACATTCCCGAGCACATCTGTTCGCGAAGGCTGCGGCTGCGTCGTCGTCGTATACCTGTGCCCGTGCGCCGGCGCCTATAAATAACAACCTGTCAGATACAGCAAGGTCGCCGTACGTGACGTCACGAAATGGGTTCAACAGTTCCGAAGGGGATAATGAATGTATATTTAATTAATCGTATGACAAATTCAATTGTAGGACATTATAAATCTATATCCAGGCTATGCATCCAGTCAATAGCTTGAGGTGCCAAGTTATTATAGAGGTCGCGCGGACAGCGCTCTACGATGTGCTGTTCGATTTGGTTTCCTAAGACACAATCGCATTAACGGACTCTCTTTGTTATAGTTGCACCTGGCATGTCTTGTGCGAATTCTGATGAAACGGCACCAGGGCTTCCTACGAAACTTTTCCTTTAGTTTTATGTCACAAGTGAGGAAACAAGCAAATGGGTGATGGTAAGTGGTCTCCACCGCCCATAGCAACCACTATCTTATTAGTGGTGTAATTTGAAACTAGCTTTAACAAAGCGCGTTGCCTTCCCTAAGAACTAAGATGGTATGTCTCACTTAGCTTATGTTTTTTAAAAGAGACCACGGCAAAGTAGCCCTTATATTCTGCAACACATTTGCAGACATAAAAACAAACAGGCGCGCATGAAGAATAAATACAGTATTAAACAGCAATAAATCAATTAAAAAGTTGAACATTTGCTCCATGTGTTCATGACAACAAATTGCATGCAAAATTGTATTTCGTTGAGCGTGTTGTTGTTCGAGTCATAAGCGACTGATGGAAAAAATAAGACTTAAATGAATGTCTACATCAATGACAAAGAGGTGTGCTTTGATATTCCAGCGAAGCAAATGAAACACATTGTATAAAGCAGACTCTTTAAAGATCGGTGTCTTGCCGTTTTGTTTACGCTGCCATACTCGTAGCATGAGCCAATATTTTGAATGTTTTATAACGTTCAATAAGTATAGGTACATACTCTGTAAACCTGTAAACAATCTACATTGTACAAACAAAATATGAATCGGAAACTTTTTAAATTTAGACCCAGATGTTCACACTTTTGACAACGTAAACGTACGAATGAAAGTAAATAACCGCAAAATGACACATACATGCGTATGACGTGCGGTTTACGTGCTACAATTTGGCTATAGTCTGACCGCAACCGCTCCTTAGGTATGCGAGCGGCGAGACAGGGGAGCCATCACTCACGGCGGCAACCATAGCGGCAACAACTAGTTCTTGCTCTTTCCTTCCCACTCTCCCACCTCCCCGCGCATACCTAAGGGCGCGGTACAGCGGTTGCAGCAAAGAGATTTTAACCTCGCTGCGCTAGCGAGGTTAAAATCTCTTTGGGTTGCAGACAGACTATAGGGATGAGTATAGCGACAGATCTGCGAAAATTCCGACGCGAAACGATCCGCGACGAATCTTTCCGTCAAGTCTACTTCCGCAAAGTTTTGTCACTTGTGACGTTTGCTTTGTGGTTGCGGATCGGTCCGACACGGAATTCCCGGAGTCGCTATACCAGTCCTGTACTGTACTAAAACTGATCTTATCGTATCATTTTACCCGCTTCCGACTACGTCTTCCACCACAACAATTGATGAACGCTATAAGTGACAGCAATTGTGCAATTTCTATCAATCGAAGCTGCGACAAACCAGCGTAATTAATTGACGCCTGCGCCTGCGCCGTTGTCTACGCTGTTGGCTAGTCTAGTAGGCGTGGTAATAAGGCTACATCCCAAAGAACACAAACTGGTGACATTAAAAAATTTTAATGTTATAGCAGGCAAACGAGCAGATAACTCATTTGCCGCCCATAGACGCAACACCTGAGAGGGTGGTACTCATAGAATACATGAATGGTGGTACTAATGCGTTGCCAGCGTATGAGAAGTTTGTTATTCCGCTTTTTGAATGACCCCATGATGTAACGACCAGGGAAAATCATAGGGGGAAGTTCGTTCCTAGATGTGCGCAAGTAAAATAATGGCGCGCACCGCGTTAGGTTGCAACGCAAATGGACATATGTGCCTCATCACTAAACAAAATGCTCGGACGCGTCATCGACAATTGGAACGGCAAAATGGACTATGTTAACCGGAGTCACGGCCAACATTTGAAACAAATAATCTTAAAAAATAAATGTAAAGAATAGTTCTTTTCCATAATAATAAAAAAACCCGGTACATTTTGATTTGATTTAATTTTTTTAATAAAAAAAAAGTACTTACTTCCAAATGAATCACACTTTATAAAGAAGACAACACGATTCAATAAACTTTTCTCTCTTTCAAAAAAAGGTCAGTTTTTTCCGAATTTATAAATTATTTTTTGCGAATTAGATACATGTTGTGCATTACTAAATTCTCGTGTTACAGTTTCTAACTATATTTCTATAAATAGAACGCAAAATACATCAAAACAGCTCGATGCCGCTCTGTTCTCATACGCGAAATTTGCCGTTTGTTAAAAAGAGACAGTTTCAATCTTAGAAGATGAACCATACACAAAAAAAGAAAAATATGCACTACTAGATGAACAGTTACTTAATCAATGTAATAAAACTCACCGTCACTGCAAGCTGTTTCTGTACTGGTCGAGGTTCTGGTTCTCTCGGGGTGGCTCATTGGTCCTCACATGTTCGTTCGGGGTTCTACCGCAGCCCCACGGCAAGGCGCAGCACTGAATTCAGGTTACTCAGAAACCTGCAACAAACGACTATGTTGCAACACTACTCTTCCACTGGTAATATCTGAACTACCTCGCACTCCTGTTTTTTAGGCTTGCTTGCTCTCCTGCCTTTTGCGTTATTAACATCGTGCAATCGTATCGTTTTCACATATGTGTAAAAGTTTTGGTATCATAGATTAATGGGTACTTAAGAAAGGCAAATATGTAACACGGCAACTGAAATCCTTTTTAGGCGACTTTCTATCACGTCAGAAAAAAACTAACTTTGCAGTGATTAAATATCTTAGCAACTATTAAACTATACAAGCAACAAAAGGCTAGGATCAAAAAAAACTAAAAAACGGCTGCTACTGTAAGGTATCAAATATATCAAGCGGGATCAGTGTAAAACTGGTTAAGGTTGTGGCGACTACACCCTATGTATTTAGATAAGTAAAGTTTGAAATAAGGCATGGTAATTTTATATTTTATGTTTATTATAAGCCATTAGTTAGAATAGATATTTAAGCTTTTGTATTTTTGTAATGTAACAATAGCTTCTATGAAGTTTGCCGAAACGCCGAAATGATCAGTTTCTCTCACGGACTAATCAGTTTCTCTAAGTCCGCCGAATGGTTAGGTCGCAAAGTTTACTTACTGTAGGTATATAAATAAGTTTTGAAATAGAAGTTTAATCAAGCAATTTCAGTACTTTATTAGCCAAACCCTAGACCCCGGTATATAGAGCGCCGACAAGGTATTATAAAACCTTATGTGGCGACAAATTTTTCCGAGGGGATATCAAACATTCTTCACTGGCTTTCATTATAAAAATACACATTTGGCAGCAATTGTCAGGTAGCTTTAAAACTGAAAATGGGTATTATAATAATGTATTTGGATATTAGAATATTGTTTGCAGATTCGTAAATTTTTGAAAAAGGCGGCAAATGGTAGGTTAGGCTAGGTTAGAATAGGTTAGGTTTTTTTTTTGAATAAAAAGTTACAACTCCGTAGACAATTCGTCCACGCCTTTTTTAGATTTGTTCCTTATTGTTAGATTATTCTTTTCACAAATATATTAATTTATTTATTATTAATTTATTTATAATTTTTTTTTTATTTTTTTTTTATAAAATAAAATAAAAAAATAAATATATTAATACTTGGTTAGGTTAGGTTATTTTGATTGACTTAGATTAGTTTTCCGTTCGATACCTACATAATTTTTTCACTCCCTTTAGTGACACTTAAGATAGTCAAGAAAAAATTAAATAGACCAAGAAAAGTTTTAGCATGTCACAATTTGGTTTATTTAGATCCCTAAAAATGTAGCCAAAAGTATTTTTTTAAGATCTTGTTTGTATTTATTTCAGACCTTGGTCAAGTTTATAGACAACGCCATTTTAGAATTTATGAAAGCCTATTTTAACTTTTTTATCCGCCAATAATTTGTCGCCTTAGAAGAAAATCAATTGCCACAAAAGAAAATCACTGCCAGATAAAATTTAAATAAAACCTCAAAACTCAATTAAAAAGCCGCCGCTTTCTGGTTAAAATGCTACCTCAAGTTAGTCGCCAAAGTAGTTTATTTACTATCCATTTTCAGTTTTTTTAAGACCCGGAATGGTGTCAATTTGTCGCCGCGTTAAATACATGCCCTTAAGAAACAAGGTTTAAAAGCAAAAAGCAGAAGTAACTTTGAGATTTTTTTATGGCATATAAAGTATGTTTAATCGTGTTTCGGAGTCGGCCATATTCTTGAAAAGATGCTCAATTATCACATAGTTTTTTTTCGCGGCCATATATTCATCACTTTTCGTTAAAAACTTGCTCAAGTGAAGCCTATTTAGCTCTTATCAGCCCCTTAAGAAATAACGTAAACAAATGAATCTTTACTACGACGTCCGGATAGTACACACGGCCGCACATCAGTAGAAACACTTTTGGTCCTTATGGCGTGGTAATAGAGTTGAAAAAGTTTCTACCGACAAGCGGTTGACCGTACGACGTAATATCACCGGTTCCTTGAGTGTCGTTATGACCGGATTCTACTGTATTGAAGAATCGAGCGAAAGTGATAGCTTTTTCGCACTAGCGTGTGCAGGCTTCCCAAAAGGAGCACTAACGATAATGGCCGCAGGAAGCCGCTGGAAGCAAGCAACGCACGCAGGATCGGTCGCCGTGCAGATCTTTAAGCCCGAGTCACACTGAGGAGGTAGCGGAAGCGTTCCAGGGGCGGTATTTTTTGTAAAGTATGAGTTCTTATGTACCCTGTCACATTGAAAGCGGTCGCGGCGCGGCGCGGCGGGTGCGGCCTGGCCGCTAGTACAACCCCGCGGACGGGGCGCGGCGCGGGGCCGAACTTTTGGCGGGAGCGGGCGCTGTATTCCATTGCGTTCGTTAATAAATTGTCGTTAATAAATTGTCGAACAGACTTAGTTCTGCAGCATACGCAGTGAAAAGAATAAGAGCTCTGACGGATGTAGACACCGCGAGGTTAGTCTACTTCAGTTATTTCCATAGTCTCATGTCATATGGCCTTTTGTTATGGGGTCATGCTGCGGATGCAAACAGCATTTTTTTACTACAAAAGCGAGCTGTTCGTGCAATTTATAAAATGAAGCCTAGAGAATCTCTTCGAAATAAATTTAAAGAAATCTACATTTTGACTTTTGTGTCGCAATACATTTATGAGAATTTAATATATGCTAAACGGAATATACATATTTTTGATAAAAATTGTGACAGGCACAGTGTCAACATAAGAAACAAGAATCAACTTGCTTCTCATGTCAGCCGTATTCACAAAATTAGTAAAACATATAAAGGTCAATGTATACGCTTCTATAATAAGGTACCCACTGATATTGAAAGTTTACCGCTAGATAAATTCAAAACTGTAATCAAGCAGAAATTATGTAAGAAGGGTTATTATAAAATATCAGATTATCTAGAAGAGAAAAATCCATGGGATTAGACTACGGTTCTAACAGGCTAATTCAAAATTAAAACTGACCTATGTATGTTGTATATCAACCTTGTACGTTCAAACATATTTAAAAGAGCGCGTGGGTTTTTATTGTCGCTTCTTTTTTTTCCCACAATGGCGCCACATTGTTTGTGAAGCGATGTAGTTTAGCTGACGTCATTAAGAGATTTGTTCAATGCAACCCGTCACACAGAGCGGCAGCGGCGCGGCGCGGTGCGGTGCGGTCCGGGCAGGGACTTCAAACCGACCGCTACCGCGCCGCGGTTTCCGCGCGGTAACTCTGTGTGACCGGTCCCGGAACGCTTTCGCTTCCCGCAGGTCCCTGGACCGCTTTCGCCATCATACCGCTCTGTGTGACTTGGGCTTTGGGTGGGAGTATTTTGAGGCGCAGATTGCAGAGCGCAGCACAGTACTGTACTTCTGTCTTTGAGGAAAGACGACCTGTGTCTTAGCATACGCCTATAGATACGGCAATAAGCCTTGTTCAGCAGGGCACGTCTTTCGGCGGATACGAGTATGATGATGATTTGGGACCCAAGTTTGGGACCTACCCTACCGTTTGGCTTTTCTTTTCAGTACCTAACCACGTTCTGTGGGTTAACTGACTATATTCAAGCTGTAAATTGTTTCGACGCTCCATACCAAAGTGGTCACGTGATCTACTCAGTTTGTATGAAAAGTAGATTTTTTATGAAGTATTTTTTTTTTCATGACTACAATCACTGGGCTTTGGGAGTAAAACCAATGAAAATTAACATTGTATACATATTAGGTTTCTAAAGATGCTACCCTTTGAAGGTCAGACGGAGAGACAGACCGTGACCCGAAGGCATCGTCATAGGGTCCCCGTTGGGCGGACGGAACAACATCAAAAATATATATTTTACGTATCGAGCGCAAATGTGTACACAACTACACAAGTTGCTAAGTAGTACCAAAGCTAGTACCATTAAAATGAGATGTGTAGATGTATCCGCACCGCGTTTTCACTTTTCCTACCTAACTACCTAACCATTGAAAGTATTATTTATTCGTCCATTAGCGGTTTCCCGTTAATATGTCACTGTGTAATGTGATACAAACACGCAAACTGCTTGATATTCAAACAAGCGGTCCGCCACAACCTTGGCTTAAGCTTAATCTAATTCGGCATACATTGCTGGGAGGCTCGGTTCGGTTGATTCCAATATCTGTACTTCAACCAGCAATTTATGCCGAATTAGTATCTGTTTTAGGAAAGGTGTAATAGATACTTCAAGCCGCAATCACACCTTCCTAAATTCAAAGAATTATTCGGCATACATTGCTGGGAGGCTTGGTTCTGTTAATTCCAATATCCTCACTTAAACGAGCAATGTATGCCGAATTAGTTTCTGAATTAAGGACGGTGTGATAGCTGCTTTAGGCTTTATTTCGATAGTACTTTGAAAAATCGGCCAAGTGCGAATCGGACTTGCGCACCGAGGGTTCCGTATACCAAGGTAAAAGTACCGTCTTAAGCTCAAGTCAGACAGAGGCGGTATGATTGCGAAAGCGGTCCGGGGCGGTTTGGCGGGAACAAAATACCGCGCCGCGACCGCTTTTCAATGTGACAGGGTGCATAAGAAATAAGAACTCATACTTTACAAAAAATACCGGCCCCGGAGAGCTTCCGCTACCGCCTCTGTGTGACGCGGGCGTTCCAGGGCCGGTATTTTTTGTAAAGTAGGAGTTCTTATGCACCCTGTCACATTGAAAGCGGTCGCGGCGCGGCGCGGTACGGAGCGGGGGCGGCCGGGCCGCTAATACAACCCCGCGGACCGGTCGCGGCGCGGGGCCGGACTTTCGGCGGGAGCGGGCGCTGTATTCCATTGCGTTCAATGCAACCCGTCACACAGAGCGGCAGCGGCGCGGCGCGGCGCGGTGCGGTGCGGTGCGGTCCGGGCGCGGACTTTGACGTTGTATTTTTTTTACAAGAATTTTGCGGCTTTGCGCAGACTTTTTTTTAGGTTATCAGTTTGGTTTTTTGTTTAGAGCAAAGGATTTACGTCTTTTGAATAATCACAGATAAATAATGTCGCACCGGCCACTACCGCCCCGCTGCTGTCCCGCCGCGGTTTCCGCGCGGTACCTCTGTGTGACCGGTCCCGGAACGCTTTCGCTTCCCGCAGGTCCGCCCCCGGACCGCTTTACCGCTTGTACCGCTCTGTGTGACGTGGGCTTTAGTCAGGGACGGGAAGTCGCGCAGAAGTGTATAATTTTTTTGTTATTCTATAGCTTGTTATTTTCACGATTGTAAGTGGTCCCGTTTTTACGAACAAAAATCGCCTAAAAACACGTTTGTAGTAGGGAAGCCCCCTTAATTCTTTTTTTATTATTTGTTGTTATAGCGGCAACAGAAATACATAATCTGCGAAAATTAAAACTGTCTACCTGTTACGGTTAATGAGATACAGCCGACTGACAGACAGACAGAAGGACGGACATCGGGGGTGTTTAAATAGGGTCCCGTTTTTTCACCCTTTCATACAAACTTTTATATCTTGTGCCTACATGCTTCGACTAGTTCGAGACTCAATGGCGTGGCTGTCAAGCAACAACGGTCAGAATCAAATGTGAATCTAACGTAGCTTGATTAGGTAACAGCAAGATAGAGCTATGCGTGAGAGCAGGAAGGAGCTATACGTGTCTCTGTCGCTCCAATACCCTACGCATCGCTCCGTCCTTCTCTCTGACTTCTATCATTCTTCATAAGCTAAATTGTAGGCTTTTTTTTGTTATTTTTATTTGTTTTAATATGGCGAGAGTTCCGCAAACAGTCTCCAAAACGTGACCAAACTAGACATCTTGGGCTCATAAACGCTACACTTCAAGAGAGCCACAAGCCACAAGCTTTGAAACACCACCAGCATGGCGCCTAAATGTTAAAGAGCACGACCTAAATAGGTTATTTATATTACCTACTACGTGGTTATTAACAATAATTATGGTGAAAATTAATCCACGGCGAGCGTTTGATCTATTTTCCGACGAGGAAACGAAGTAAGGCTAACTGATGGCAAATTAAGATGGACCTGTGACAAACGGTTGAAATTTTCACAGATGATGGGTTCTGTAGCAATAGTAGCGTTCTGTTCAAATAGCGCTTTTAAATTTTACCGTTTTTAGAGTTCCGTACCTCATAATAATAAAACGGAACCCTTATAGAATCACTTTGTTGTCCGTCTGTCTGTCTGTCAAGACCCTTTTTCTCACGAACGAGAAGAGGTATCAGGTTGAAATTGATAACAAATATTAAGATCCATAAACCACAGATCTGAAAATTTAAATTTTTTACAACGACGCAATCAAAAGATATGGCTTTTTATGTCCTCATCTCCATACATTTATGCAAAAAAGCAAAACCTACAGGGTACTTCCCGTTGACCTACAATTATGAAAATTGGCAAGAAGCTAGGTCTCACAGTACAAATAAAATGAAAAGTCTAAAATCATTAAATATTTTAATTTTTCTCACAACTAATAGTAACCAATTAAGGTGAGCTCCCGTTTCAAGACTTTTCTATAAAAGAGGGGTCAAGTTGGATGGTCGCGGAGTTTTTAAAATGAAAGAGCAAAAGTTTTTAGTATATCATATGGTAGATAGGTACGGAACCCTTAGGGCGCGAGTCCGACTCGCACAAGGCCGGTTTTTCTTTTTCAACTTTTGTTTCCATTAAACATTTTGTCCCTGATATAAACAAATGTACAACAAAAAATTTATCAGCCAAATCAGTCGAGTCGTTCTTAAGTGATGGTCCGTCGTTCACAGAAAGATAGATTTGTATGTAAATACATATAAACATTTGTTACGGGAGTTTTTGGTGGCGATAATCGATCTAGCTTCTTAGGTGACATGTCTGGAAGATATCATTTTCTCAGTTTCTTTTTATTATTTCTTCAAAATAGCGCGTTTCAGAAACCCAACAGCGCCATCTTTGGTACGGCATAGCTCGATCGCCCATATTTAGATATGTGTTTGTTTTGGGTTCTGTACCCCAAATGGGAAATCGAAACCACTATGTTGTCCTTCTCTCTGTCTGTCAAGACTCCTTTTCTCACGAACGGGTAAAGGTACATAACATCCCATGCAACATCCACTGAAGGACTGGGAGCTCCCTCCAGAACTCCAACAAAAAAGCGTGGTACTTAGCGGAGGGGATTTACCATAGTCACCACGCTTGCAAGCGTTGCGTCTGGCAACTACTGTTGTTGGTGACCGCAGTATGTAAGGTGGTACGATACACAGAAAGATGCTGCTGCCCATCCTCCGGTTCATAATCCCTAAGTCGCCTCTTACGACACCCACGGGTAGAAATGGATTCGTATTATTCTTTGCCGGCACCACAAAACATAATATGAGAATAATGAACAAAGAACTCAGTTTTTTTTTAGTTATTAATTTCTTTCTTTCGCAATTCTTAATTAGAATGACAGTTATTAAGAGCAGGACGGAGCGATACGTGTCTCTGTCACTCTGTCATACATGCAAACACTAATTCGGCATACATTGCTGGGAGGCTTGGTTTTGTTAATTCCAATATCCTTATTACAACCAGCAATGTATGCCGAATTAGGCATCGCTCTGACCTGCTGTCACACTCCTCCCTCAGCTGCGGTCCATTCTAATCAGGCTACATAATTTCGACTTTAAGTGGTACAGTCAAGAGCACATCAAGCCTGACACATTGGACTTTGTACCGTTCTTATTTCAGTAGACGTACGGGAAAGAGTCGCTCTGGAAATGTCAAGCTTGACCTGTAGTTGACTGTACCAACCAGACCATCTATTTTTATAATCCATCGCGAAACGTTCCATCTTCCGTTACAAAACGCGTCTTCCGGCGCTTTGGGACGTTATTCTTTCTCTGGAATTTTAACTAGCCCTAGTTAGACTAGACTAAGAGGGCGCCGCCATTTGTCCTAAGTCATCGAGTACAAGAAATTTTCATCTTTGTAGCGAGAGTAAAGGACTGTTGATCCACTTTACGTTGGTCTGCTGAAGTGTGGCAAACTGACCAATGTGGATGTGGTCGGACCGCAAATCTGGTCGGACTAGCGTAACTGCCAAGAAGATGTTAGGGAGACCTGTTGTTTTTAACTTATATATAGGGTGACTTTTAATTAGTCATTGATAGCAAAATATATTTCATTTCATTTATTAATTTAACATACAATTCATGATATCATTACAGGAATTACCCAAATCGATAACATATTAACCTATCTACAGTATAACATAAAATAGCTTACTATCGTGATTTTACTGCTGCTACGCATAAAATTAATAATAAATTAAATATGCATGTACTCATGATACTAAACAACTTTTTCCTTTCCTTGGGGAAAGTTGTTCAGTATCATAAGTACATACATACCTTTTTCTATCAAGAACTAATTAAAAGTCACCATATATAGGTATTACTACAAACAGGTTTCATTCATGTACTCATGACAGGTCGCACATTGGCAGACCAATGTAATATGGATCTAATAGGGCACTAATGTCGCTACAAAGTTACAAATTTCTTATACTCGATGACGTAGGATAACTAGCGGTGCCTGCAGAGTCTAAGTGTTGATTGTGAAATGGAATAGATAGCTGAAATATTGGTTAGATAGGTAGTTGTCGTGCGACCGCGTAAATAGTACGCTCGGCAGCAACCACGTACAAACAAAACCAGTATAAGCTGAACCAGCGCCACGCTACATACGCCCGAAACCAGAAATCCGCTCAAGGTCAAAGTGTATCCACCGACGTGCGGCCATGTGTACCAACTCATCTCTACCCATGGTTGTCGTTAGAAGCAACTAAGGTATTATGAACTGGAGAATGGGCAACAGCGTGCTTCTGCAAATCTACTACATAGTGTAGGCAACGAAGCAGTTGACCCCAACATAAATTTCTCAGGCAGATTTTATTTGACAGGATGATAAAGAATCATGAATTAAATGTAAATTCAAATTTTCCAAAAAAAAATTACAAAAATTGTTTTTTATACATTTTTGTAATTTTTGTATGATAAATTTAAAAGTACCGATTTTTTTTGGATTTTTTTAAAGAAGGTTTGTCTCATGTAGTGTAATACCCCAGCAAAGTTTCATCGACTGAGGATTTAATGCGGGGGTCTTCATACAACGATCCGCTTCGTTGCCTAGACTAGTTACCAATAACAACGGTCTATGGTGAAATTAACCGTGTGGTGCCGGCAAAGTATAATACCAACCCAACTCTACCCGTGGGTGTCGTAAGAGGCGACTAGGGGTTATGAACCGGAGGATGTGCAGCTGCATCTTTCTATGTATTGTACCATCTTACATGCTAAGGTTATCAACAGCGGGCGTCAGCCGCAACGCTTACAAGCGTGGTGACAATGGTAAATCCCCTCCAAAGTACCACGCGTTTTTTGCTGGAGCCTGGAGGTAGCTCGTTCAATGAAACTTTCGTGGTCAAATGATTGGAGCGTTCCGCATTCGACCGAGAGGTTCTGGGTTCGAATCTCGATAGGCACTCGCTGTCAAAGCAAACCACTTCGTAAGACTGTACAATGTGGGATATTGCAGGTCTCAAATGCTTTCTGGCTACGATGAACTATTTGAGAAGCCTTCAGCGGCTCAATAACTCTGACTTCAGGTTTGTGACGTGTCGGTCATCGACCTTGCGACCACGCGATATGACGGTGATGATAGTAGAATTCAGTAACTCCTACTTATAATTCAGATGTGTCGCGCGTCGCGCTAGGTGGCATTCTCCGAAGTACGGTCAAGTTAACATGAAGTGGTATCGTTCACATCAGTAAGTTCGTACAGCCAAAAGGGCAGGAAAAGCGTGATACTCGCCTTTGGGAGTTAGGACATTAAGCCACAATCACACCTTCTTAAATTCAAAGACTAATTCGGCATACATTGCTAAAAGGATTGGTTATGTTCATTCCGATATCCTTACTTCAACAAGCAGTTTCTGAATTCAGAAAGTAATTCGGCATACACTGCTGGTTAAGCATATTGGAATTAACAAGACCCATACCTCCCAGCAATGTATGCCGAATTAGTCTTTGTATTAAAGAAGGTGTGATCATGGCTTTAAGGAAGGTGTGATACCGGCTTCACAGCCACCTGCGGCGAGACTTGTGGTTTTGCATTACACGTTGCGTGGAGTACCAACTATATTTCACACGTACGCAGCGTTGTTAGGCACTGTATTGAAAATTCGCTGGTCGCGCCTCCAGTCGCTCGGTCCCATGGCCAGGCCGTTACAAAATCCAATGTGTCCATCTCGACGTGCTCTTGTCTGTACCTATTCGTGTTCCGCTTATTGGGTCGGTCGGCTCGTTTCGGCCGTTTCTGTGCGTCTGACCTTCTCGCCTCACCTACAGATTTCCAGTTCGCTGTTTCGACTGTTCCAATCTTTTGACGAAGGTTGTCTCTCTTAATATAAAAGGTGTTAGAAAAATCACTGCGTTCCTTTAAACAACATGTTCCAGCTGTGAAACTGAACATGGTTCTTCTAGAAACTTAGGTCAAAAGTACGATTTTTTTCCTACATCAGCTGACTAACTCGACCTATGTTTGGGTACCTAGGTAATTACATTAAATGTAGAACATGTCTCGGTTTAAAGGATTAGCATTACTTTTCGAAACACACTGTATATCTACAATCAGTCATCCAGACCGGGTAAGACGTAAATCTACAGATTTTTGGGGTTCCGTAACCAAAAACACAGGTTAGATAATAGTAAAATATCGTTTATTACGGACGAGCGACTTAGTCCGAGTCGGATTCACAATAACAGACAATCACATTTTTCCATGGAAATCGTCAAGTTTTCCGTGGTAAAAGTCAATTTTATGTTTTTCTGAATTATAGTCTACCACCCTGCTTTCAGCAAATTCAGTTTGAGCGTGAAAGAGTAAGAAACATTTAAACATCGAAATAGTAAGTACCTAGGTATGGACAGTATTTAGGAGTTGGTTACGTTTGGATCGAGACAGGTAAATCGGACGGAACCCTCGGCACGCGAATTGACTCATACTTAACCGGATTTCCCAATGTTCTTAATTGTTCGAATAAGGTTTATAGGAAATAAAAAAAATACTTAAAAAATGGAACTCGGTACTAAAATGGCGGGACCTAAATAATTTAATTTTGATAAAATTTTCTCTGGTATCCAATTACCTAAATTATTTTTTTATCACACAAAAAATTTAAACGTGTTATAATTTAGTGCTTTATTTTGAGCATCAAAAATATTGAGATTAGCCATCTGATCCATGATAACTTTTAACTATAGCGACCAATAAATAATAATAAAATCAAAAAGCAGGTCAGGCATGACATTCGCAATGCAACTTTAGCTCCTACATCTATTGAAATAAGAACGGTACAATATGCGCGTGAGGTGGACCGTTCGTTCGTCGTCAATCGTTTGTTCCATATACCGAAAGGTGAATCACAGCAGAATTTAAAATTGTTAATAACATCTTATTGTTTACCTGTGTCAAGGGGTCCCATTCCGTACTACGGTTTTTCGACGGAGTAAATAGCCCGAATTCATTTGGCCCTTTTGTTTCTAATAATTAAACTATATGTTACTACTAGGTTGGTAGGTAAAGCTGTAAACTATGACATTAATTTAATTTTAACATCCAGATATCAATTTATTCTAAGAAAATACCTTATGAAAAAATAGCCCGAAAAATTTTCGGCATAAATTCGTTCTATGACGTGAGGCATCTGTACTAGTATAGTATTATATTACCTGTGCCTGTGTATCATGAATAAAAGTTTGATTTTGATTTTGAGGGCACAACCCGGACACTAAATACATCGAGCGCGAATTTGAAATTGGAAGCTCGCGTAGACCCGCATATTCATTCAGTATAAAAAGACCCTCAGAAGGACCACGAGGATCTCGCGGGCGGGTGCGCGCGGGGGTGCGGGGTGGATTGCAACTTTGCAAGGGAGGCGGAGAGTGTCCTTTCTGTATGAACTCTATTCTGTGGTGAGGGTTTACCTTCGATTCTATACCTTTGGGATGTCCATTCCCCTATTCGACATCAGGATTGCTATCACCATTAGGCTGGGCGTATGCTGAGGCAGCATCGAGGTCAAGAGCAAGCCCATTGACAATAAAAAAAACCGGCCAAGTGCGAGTCGGACTCGCGCACTAAGGATTCCGTAACACCACATATAGATTTTTTGAGTCCGACACGCGCTTGACCAAATTTTATTATTTGTTGTTATTTTATAGCTTATGCACTATAAACATACCAATTTTCAAGTTTGTAAGTGTTCCCGTTTTTAAAATAGAACTAAAACAAAAATCGCCTCAGCGACCATCCAACTTGACCCCTCTCTAATATGAATTTCTTGAAACGGGAGCTCACCACAATTGGTTACCATTAGTTGTGAGAAAAGTTGTAATATTTAATGATTTCAGACTTTTCCCATTATTTGTACTGTGAGACCTAGCTTCTTGCCAAATTTCATAATTTTAGGTCAACGGGAAGTACCCTGTAGGTTTTGCATTTTTGAATAAATGTATGGAGATGAGGACATAAAATGCCATATCTTTTGATTGCGTCATTGTAAAAAATTTAAATTTTCAGATCTTGTGTGGTTCATGGATTCTAATATATGGTATTAATTTCAACCTGATACCTTTACCCGTTCATGAGATAAAGGGTCTTGACAGACAGACAGACAGACACACAGACAGACAGACAGACGGACAACAAAGTGATCCTATAAGGGTTCCGTTTTTTTCTTTTGAGGTACGGAACCCTAAAAAAAACCGGCCAAGTGCGAGTCGGACTCGCGCCCTAAGGGTTCCGTACCTATCTAGCATCTAAAAGCTTTTGCTCTTTGATTTTAAAAACTCCGCGACCATGCAACTTGACCCCTCTTTTATAGTAAAGTTCTTGAAACGGGAGCTCACCTTAATTGGTTACCTTTAGTTAGTAAGGGTAGGCAACGCTCTTTGCGTTTTCAAAGAAAACTATAAGATAGAAATACTGTTCTTTTTAGGGTTCCGTACCTCAAAATAAAAAAACGGAACCCTTATAGGATCACTTTGTTGTCCGTCTGTCTGTCTGTCAAGACCCTTTTTCTCACGAACGAGAAGAGGTATCAAGTTGAAATTGATAATTAATGTTAAAATCCGTGAACCACACAAGATCTGAAAATTTCAATTTTTTACAACGACGGAATCAAAAGACATGGCTTTTTATATCCTCATCTCCATACATTTATGCAAAAAAGCAAAACCTACAGGGTACTTCCCGTTGACCTAAAATTATGAAATTTGGCAAGAAGCTAGGTCTCACAGTACAAATAAAGGGAAAAGTCTAAAATCATTAAATATTTCAATTTTTCTCACAACTAATAATAACCAATTAAGGTGAGCTCCCGTTTTAAGAACTTTTGGTAAAACTTTAGATTATGGACCGTCGAATTGAAAGCTGATTTTTTTTTGGGAAAAGGTCTTACCATACCTAGCCAACCTGCAAAGTTTCAACTTGCGGAAATTTCTAGTTTTTGAGAAAAAAAATATTGAAATTTAAAGTTGAATATTTTCTTACCATAAATCCATCATAAAACCCACAAACTACTACCTAGAGTTTATATAACAAGGCGTAATTCGTTTCTGGCACTCGCCGGCCGCTGCCGCGGCACGCTCGCTCCGCTCGCTCGGCTCGTGCGTTGTGGTCGCAAGACCTATGGATCGGTTAGGTTGGGTTTTCCTTACCTAACAAACCTATAAGCCACCAGGGGTGATCTGAACCCATTTACAACCCGCCCACGGCGTTTTAAATTTACTCGGTCAACATTACCTCAAAATTAGCCTACTCGGTGGGTCATAATGTATGGAAATTACGATTTTCAATATTTTTTTTCTCAGAAACTAGAAATTTCCGCAAGTTGAAACTTTGCAGGTGGGCTATGTATGGTAAGACCTTTCCCCAAAAAAAAAATCAGCTTTCAATTCGACGGTCCATAATCTAAAGTTTAGCCGGTTAATTAAATTGAACAACATATTCAAAGGAACATAGGTCGAAATACAAGCTTGATGTGCTCTTGACTGTACTGTTCATCCACATGCATAAACAAGAAGCAAGCAACTATACCTACCTACGTATCTGTTGAATAATTCAAGGGCTCCCTCGATAGAGATCGCCGTTTACCTGTGCTCAAGCGGCTTAGTTTTGAAGGTAGTCGTTTCGGTTTGTCTAATGTGTGTTAGTAGGTAGGCATGTATAAAGGGATATTTAGGCCCCTGGCCAAATGTTTGTTCAATAAATTTTGCTCATCCCATACAAATCGCTAACACGAGATTTGTATGGGAGGACCAACACTTTTTATCGATTTCACGAAAAAGAGCAACCCCCTTATATCTCGGGAAGTTGTGAAGCTATGGTATTCAAAAAGGTTTCTAAAGACGCGTATTTACAAGAGCTGTAAGGAGCAAAAAAAAATATTCGAGAAAGTCAAAAACTAAAAAAGTTATGGCCGAAGTGGTGAAAAAGAAATATATTTTTTTTCCAAATTTTCGATTTTGGCGCGCGATATTTTGGAAAAGAAGAAAGATATCAAAAATTTGAGAGACACTCCTCTGGACAATTTAGTCACCTACAATTTGAGTTTAAAACAAAGACGATCGGGAAAAGGGTTTGCCCTATAGCCTAACCTTTTTGAAAACAGTAAAAAAGTCGGAACGTCATTTTTATTCCGAAGATTCATTTCCAATGTGCTCGATAGTCGTGTGAGGCACGAAATCTGTGAATTTTTCGACCCACGTTCCTTTGGGAAAGTTGTTCGGATACATATTCTGAGCAACGAACTAAAATTTGGCCAGGAGTCCAAAAATAACCCAGTATGTAGCAGATAGGAGTAGCGAGTACACGTACGGTCAACCGCTTGTCGGTAGAAACTTTTTCAACTCTATTACCACGCCATAAGGTCTAAAAGTGTTTCTACTGATGTGCGGCCGTGAGTACTGCTGTATTGTCATTGCAAAACTGTTGTCCGAATTAAGACCTAATGCTGATCCGTGTGGTACCGGTAAATAGTACCAACACTTTTCTACCCGTGGGTGTCGTAAGAGGCGCCTAAGGGATTATGAACCGTAGGATGGGCGGCAGCATCTTTCTGTGATCCGTACCTTCCTACATACTGCAGTCAGAAACAAAAGCGGTCGCCAGCCGCAACGCTTAAGGTGATCTGTTTTCCATACAAAAAAATAAAACCTTATATTTGCAGCAGTGGCTCCATCTAGTTGCGTTCGGGGCTAAGCTGGCCGCAACAGATCACCTTAAAATGGTAAATCCCCTACAAAGTAACACGCGTTTTTGTTGAAGTTCTAGAGAGAGCTCCCTGTCCTCCAGTGGACGTTTCATCGGATGCTGTATGCTGAATGACTAAGAGTATTTAGATACGCGAATTGGTTTAGTTATGGCTTGAGGTCGCAGGAGAGAGAACCTAACACAACCTAACACAACCTAACCGATCCCATCCTTTTATGTTGAGTTGAGTTGAACACTAATTGAATCTAAAATTCATAAAACATCGTTCAGCTGTTTTACAATACAACGGATTCTGAAATCCATCTGCGACATATTACTAGATACTACTAGATAGCATCGGTGCTGGGCTGGTGTGTTCTGCCTGTCTGATGCTGTTGTGTTGACTGGGTTAGGATGGGATGTCTACCTACTATCGCCGACTCAGGTGTATCGCACTTGAGCTGGATTTACAAATACGAGGGACTTGGGGCCCTTGTGGTGGTGGCTTGGGGTGGTGGCAAAGAACAGCACTAACCCAGCTCTTCCCGTGGGTGTCATAAGAGCCGACTAAGGGTTAATAACCCGAGGATGGGCAGCAGCATATCCTTCTGTGTATCGTATCATCTTACATTCTGCGGTCATCAACAACCGCGGTCCATGGTGCCAGCCGTAACGCTAACAGCGTGGTGACAGAATTATGGTACTTCCCCTCCACATTGTTTCAGCAAAAGGAATTCTGGAGGGAGTTCCCTGTCCTGTAGTGCACGTTTTATGGGATGTTATGATGATGATGTAAGGTTCTAGAGTGGCGACCACGAATACCACAAATGCGAAGACGAAGGTATTGCGAACAGGTCCTCCACAACGAACAACCATTTGGTCAACGGTGAATGAAGGCGCTGGATGCGGGCAGCGTAGGACCAGTCATCGTGGACACTTTTAGGGCAGGCCTGGTGGCCATCTTTCGGCTGGTATAAGGAGTTTTACCGTGCCACTCAGCTTTAGCTCATTTTTACATTATTGTCAAAACAATAATAAAATAATAATAAATAGGTATAAGTTCATAATTTACCTTACCTAAATAATTATACGGATGGTCACTGACTATATGCTTACAAAATAATACAATAAATTGCATTTTATCTATCCTAATAGGCGAAAACGTTCGCCTACGCATACGCATACCTATCCCAGGCCAAAAAGCTCTTACGAGTAGCTGCGCTGGCGGAAATTTCCGCGATAGTACCTCTAGCTCTAGTCATATTAATGAGTGGCATTTGTTCTTCAAAGTTTCAAGTAGTGCATTGCATAGCCAGGTAGTTTATTTTTTTAGTTTCTCATTACTTGTGCATTTTATAAACATAATTCAAAGTGGCAGCAAACAATAGTTCGTCACGTGCTCGTGGCGTCGTGTCGTGTCGTAAAAATAGGTATTATTTATAATTTAAAAGATTAATTTATAGTAGGCAGGTAGGTAAATAAATAAAATGTAATAGGTAGCTTCTTATCTGGCTGGACGTAGGTATGTCGATAATGCCTAGGTAGCTTAGCTACAGTCAAGCGCACGTCAGGCTTGACACGTAGAGCTTTGAATCGTTCTTATTTCAATAGCTGTAGTTTCTTGTCAATTGTCTCCTACACTTTTGGCTTATCAAGGTAACCAGGTAGGTACAGTGTAGAGCATATCAGATATTGCAAGGCCACTAACTAGCCTAGTCCCAACAACGATCGAAATAAAAGAACAGTACAAAGTCCGATGTGTCAATCCTGACATGCTCTTGACTGTACCTACATATCTACATATATCATTAGATTCTTACTGAAATCTACCTAAGTCTTTATAGGTACCTAGAGGCCGTTCTGTTTTGGGTAGGTAATTATTACCCATTGACGGCGCAGTATGTGATGTCTCGACCACACATACTGGACTTCCTGACAGCAGGATACCTAGTTTCTACCCAATTTGAAACGCGCCCCCACAGGTTTACGCACGTTCAAAAGGACAACCCTTATAGGTATAGGTGTGGGCAAACTACTTGAACAATGATCTTGGCTTCGCAGAGTCGATTTTACGTTATTATATTCTTTATTGCACATTTAACATACAGATAATTACATACAAGAGGACATTTACAAAGGCGGGCTTATCTCTGCAAGAGATTTCTTCCAGCCAACCTAAGGTCGTGAGAGAAAATGTTTGTTTAGCGGGACACAAGTGTGCAGTGAGAATTTCAAAAAGAAAATATAATATATTATTACACGTATATACTACTTAAACTCATATCTTACTACTAACTCCTTAAATACAATAAACCCCAATACATATATAAATATATATATATAAATATATATATATATATAAATATATATCTATAAACACAAAACAAATAACAAACACAACAAATTACATACAAATTGACGCGCGCAAAGCCCCCACCACGCGATTATTGTTCAAGTTGTTTGCCCCGCAGTAACGAGGTGGTAAGTTGCTCACAAAAAATAATTTCTTTTTATCCTAGCCTACGCTACGCTATTTCCTCTATGCGCTAAGCCAGCAAAACATTCGCAGTGCTCATTCGTTACTTCGTTAGGTTCAAATCAAACTTCGCAAGTTGCGCATAATTTACGTTACCCTGTGTTATAAAATTAAAAACAATTAAATAAAAGAACGTAGGGACTTACTTAAATCAGTGGAGGGCTGTTCAGCTTCGAAGTACCTATGTAATCATCGATTTTTACAATAGATTCGCGTTTACACTCACGTCGTTACAATTACAACACGCGAGCACATTCGTGTGCACTCTGGCGGCATCAGCAAATAACTGGCGGGCGTGCGTCGTCGTCGCGTCGTCGCCTGCGCCTGCGCCAGCCTGCGTCCTTCGACTTTCACAAATTATCAGAGTTGCCAGGCGCTTTTGAATTTATTATTTTAAGATAAAATATCGCTCGCCATAGGTACATACCGCAGAGTAAAGATTTAGTTATAACGTTATAGGTAGATATTGGGGTCGATTCAGGCGTGGCCGCTAAAGTTAAGCCTAAAATTAAAATTCCTAAATTTTATCCAGATTTTAATTACGTTTTAATCAATTTGCTATTCCAGAGTGGCATGTTAACTAAAAACATTATCGGGCAACTAAAAATTAAGAGTGAATGATTGAGTGAATGAAAAAGCTGTCTGTCTCGTTCTCACATATGGATTTCATAAAAAGCTATCCTTCTCTTCTTCGGAAAGAAAATCATAGACAAAATACAGGTAAAACCGTCAAGTTCGAATCGGAAATGAGTTGCCAGATTGACCAAAAAGAGACGATTTTTGATCCTTTTGGCAACGAGTCATCCCTTAGATGTCCATTCACATACTTCGTCCCTTTGTAGACAACAGGCCAAAATTTTACCTTAGATGGCCCAGTTTTTGGAAAACACGGGCAAAATTAGCACAAACATTTCCTCAACCTGTCAAAATTAAGAATTCTTATTTATCTCGGTCGCGTCGATGTTGTCGTCAACTTCGCAGCAATATTTTTGAAATCTTTGTGTCATTCACGTGTAATGCGTCTGAAAAAATTTTGTCTACAGCCGCCTGTTTGTAAGATAGAAGACGAAATTGTTAGCCGTCAATAATTTCGTCGGCGGCAATAGCCGGGAAACATTTTTCAGCAGCGGAATGTGTTCCTGTTGTTTTATTTTTGCCTTTTCTTTCTTTCTTTCCTTCACAACTTCAGAAAATGCAAGAGAAAGAATATGGCTTTTGCTCATTTGGAAAAATCTGCTGTTTTTAATTTTAACAGGCTGGTTTTTAATCGCCGCTAAAATTAGCTGTTCTTGTCTATGGTTTCGCTTAAAATAAGGCTTGTGGAATACCAATTTGAAGGAAATTTAGTAGATTGGTTAAAATTTATAAATGTCAAAATCAATTTACTCCCGTCATTTGATTTTGACAGTTGCGTACAGAATACCAAACGGTTTAGCGGCACTTAAATAAATTTAGGAAATTTAGCGGCCGCGCCTGAATCGACCCCATTTTAGGTATAACAGAAAGGATATAACAGAAAACTCACTTCCTTACAAATCTGTCATACCTGGCTAAAATGAGGCTGGCTGTCCATTGATGCGGAGCGAGCTGGCGGAGAAACGAGGAAATTTAACCAACTAGCGGTCCGCCCCGGCTTCGCACGGGTAGATATAGGTTCTTGTTGCGTCGAGGGTTACTAAAAAAACCGGCCAAGCGCAAGTCGGACTCGCACCGAGAGTTCCGTACAACTAAGGTAAAAATACTGTTTTGTTTAAACATTTTCCATCATAACTTGAAAACTAAGGGTCTTTAAAAAAATATAAAAGTCTATTGTGGAATGAATAATAGAAGCCCTTTCGTAATATGATCTCCCACTCGACCTAGTAACGACAATTTTAATTTTTACACCGCTATTTGAGCCCCCTGTACAATAATAATAATTATATTTTCATATTTGTTTTGTTTGCAATAAAGTTGGGCAATCATATTCTAAAACTATTTTAAATTTCAAGTCGATAGTAGTCAAGTTTTTACCATTTTTGTTCAGAACCCTTAAAATATAATCTTTTATTTCAGACAGTTGTTACACAAGTCCAAAATAGTTATTACACAAGTCAATTTTGAGTTAAATTTAATTAGGTAGGTAGGTAGTTATTAGCATCACATTATACTATTATTATTATTAACATATAACATAACATTACAATTCTCACGCCTCCCCCAACCTGCGACCAACGGCCTGTGCCTCATTTTTAACCGCTAAAGTTAGGCGTGAAATACACAGAAGCGATGTGATTCGGATATGGGACGGATATGGTTCGGATGCGAGGTGCAACCTAGAATCTCTATGCGTAAATTACACAGAGAGGATGCGGATAAATCCTTTCTGTTTAATTTACGCCGCATCTCTTTTATACTTTTTGTACGAAATTAATTTGAAGCGACCATATCCGTCCCTTATCCGTCCCATATCCGAATCACATCGCTTCTGTGTATTTCACGTCTAAGTCTGCGCGGTTTATACAGAAAAACCTTTGACTACCTATCGTTTAAGGGGCTGATAGGAGCTAAATACGCTTCACTTGAGCAAGTTTTTAACGAAAAGTGATGAATATATGGCCGTGAATTTTTTTTATGTGATAACTAAGCATCTTCCCAAGAATATGGCCGACTCCGAAACACGATCAAATATATTTTGTACGCTATTAAAAAAATCCAAAGTTATCTCGGCTTTTTGCTTTTAAACCGTTTTTCTTGAGTACCCATTAATCTATGATGCCAAAACTTTTACAAATTATTCAATACATTATGCATAATAATATAGTTATTTGATTATTAATATTATGGGTACAGATTTTGAGAAAAATGCAAAAATGAGCGAATAACGTAAAACAGCGCAAATCCGCTCCGTTCTAGCACGCGCATTCTACCCTTTGTTAGAAAGGGAGGTAATTCAGCTCTTATCAGCCCCTGTTAGTCATAAATTTTGCTCGTGAAGTATCAAATTCTCAGAACAGCGGCGGTAGTTCCGATTTTATCCACCAGCCAACCTATTTTTGTCGCTCTGTATATTTTCATAGTGCAGAATGAACCAACAGGCTGGTTTTAAAAGGCATTTGTCATACAAAGGTACTTACATAAACCTCAAAATAATTACCTACATACTAAGAATGCTTTGTGCGTGTGCAGGGCAGGTTAAGTTTGGCTCTGGCGGTTATTTTCTGCGCATGAGTGACAGGCGGAGAACTAATGTAATAAACGATTCGCACGCCACCCTCACATGCCGTGCTAACGCGCGCGACCAATTGTTATTATTTTATTATTATTTTTTATGTCACAAGTGGGCAAGCGAGCCTAGCATTTGACTTATGCACATTAACGGTCACAGCCAGAGTTATTTTGTACGTCGTTTAGATAACTAAACAGATTTGCAATTTATCAAACCTACCTACCTATGATCCGCTCTTTTTACTGCTCCGTTTCTTTTTTCAACGTTTAATAAAACTTTAATAAATTCGCATACAAACAAAAAATCAGCTTTTCATACAAATCGGACTGATTAGCATCAGCTATGATATATATAATATATGATCACATTTTGTAGGTATGGAGAGTAATTTCTTTTGCGATTTCCCAAATTTATTAAAAGTTGTTGCCTTTAGCCCTCAGAATTAGCAATTAAAAGATTTACACGAATTTATTAAAACCTCCAATATCTGCAAAATAATTGTATGCGTCTGGCAGCACTATTGGTAAAACCTTAAAGCACTGTAGTCCGGCCTATTCAAGTGGCGCGCGACAGTGAGCATCTTGCTTGAATTCATGAGACTTCCTTTCCCGGTAGAATTGTCGTGACTGCACTTGTCAAGTTGTCTATGGAAAAAGATGAAGAGCGGCATCTAAGTAGTCTGTGCAACCATCTATTGGCAGACTGATATCCGTAAAACTACATTGAAGTAGAAATACTTCCTTTTAAAAACTTTGAAAAGGGTTTCATTTCCTTTTGGACCTTTGTAGCCACTCTTTCGTAAAGCCAGGAGTATTCTTGATATTTAGATTATTCATAATGGATTAAACTGCACATTTTAACAATCGCTGTAACGTGTAATATTAATATAACAGGGGTCACTAGGTATTCTATTTTTGTTTTTAGGGTTCCGTACCTCAAAAGAAAAAAACGGAACCCTTATAGGATCACTTTGTTGTCCGTCTGTCTGTCTGTCTGTCAAGACCCTTTATCTCACGAACGGGTAAAGGTATCAGGTTGAAATTAATACCCTATATTAGGATCCATGAACCACACAAGATCTGAAAATTTTAATTTTTTACAACTACGCAATCAAAAGATATGGCATTTTATGTCCTCATCTCCATACATTTATTCAAAAATGCAAAACCTACAGGGTACTTCCCGTTGACCTAAAATTATGTAATTTGGCAAGAAGCTAGGTCTCACAGTACAAATAATGGGAAAAGTCTGAAATCATTAAATATTACAACTTTTCTCACAACTAATGATAACCAATTGTGGTGAGCTCCCGTTTCAAGAACATTCATATAAGAGAGGGGTCAAGTTGGCTGGTCGCTGAGGCGATTTTTGTTTTAGTTCTATTTAAAAACGGGAACACTTACAAACTTGAAAATTGGTATGTTCATAGTGCATAAGCTATAAAATAACAACAAATAATAAAATTTGGTCAAGCGCGTGTCGGACTCAAAAAATCTAGCACTTTAACTTACTGAAATTTCAACTAATACAATTATGTTTATGTAGTGGTACGGAACCCTCAGTGCGCGAGTCCAACTCGCACTTGGCCGGTTTTTTTTTGTGTAGGACAGGTAACCATCTAAGTGACGGTGGAGTCGAAGATGTAGCATGAAATGATACCTGTTCACTCTTGCCTTAAAAAGATCCAGATGGTATTGTTCTTGAAGGGACTCTTTAGCTGTGCGCATTATGGATGACGAAGGAAGCAAGGCGCTTTGTGCGAATGGATGGTAGGTATATCAACGACATGGGTGGAACTCTAAACGGCATCTAAAACACCACAATACCTCCAATTGGTGTTTTCATCATCATAGCATGATGGACAGGATGGACCGCTGTTCTTGGTGACCGCAGTATGTAAGATGGTACGATACACGGAAGGACGCTGCTATGCCCATCATCCGGTTTATACACCCTTAGCTTAGTCGCCTCTTACGACACCCACGGGTAGAGATGGGTTGGTAATATTTTTACCGGCACCACACGGGACTGGTCTGTCTGGTGTTCTGCGTATGTAGTATTATGGGAGATGGAAAGTGTGAAAGTGATATCGAAAGAAGAGTAAATGCTGGAAACATGGTGAATGGTGCTCTGCATGCTTTTATGAAGAAGCAGAAGGTGTCTCACAAGGCTCGTCTGGCTTTTTGGTACCAACCCTGATGTACGGCAGTGAAAGCTGGGTATTGAGAGCGTTGAGGAGTATGATTGGTGTGAAATTGAGTGACAGGATTAGAAATAATGTGATAAGAGAACGTTGTGGCGTAAAAGAAGACGTAGTGACTAAAATTGAGAAAGGGATGCTGAGATGGTTTGGTCATGTAGAGAGGATGAATGAAGGAAGATTGACGAAAGAGATCTACAAGGCGAGAGTGAATGGAAACGTTGGAAGGGGAAGGCCTCGGCGAACGTACCAGGACCAAATTCAGGACGTTCTGAATAAAGGCCAGGTTAAAAGTACCCTAAACCGACGAGCATGTATGAAAGGATTGATGAAAGTTCAGGAAGCTTCTTTCCTGGACAGTTGCTAGTTTTATACAAAGAACAAGTCCGATCTTGCATGGAGAATTGCTGCCACCTCTGGGATGGCTCAGCCAAATACCAACTAGCCGCTCTAGACTTGATCGATCGCAGAGCCAAGAAGCTCGTTGGTGATGAGATGCTAGTGAAAACCAAGTTTCACAGCCTAGCCCACCGGCGCAAAATTGCATGTCTGTCGGTCTTTTACAGATTGTACTTCGGAGAGTGTGCCCAAGAGCTCCATGAGCTTATTCCGCCATCCCCCTTCTACCATCGGGAATCCAGACGCACCGCAGGATATCACCCATATCTGGTTGATATTCCACACATTCGCACAAAGCGCTTTGAAACATCCTTTATAATGCGCACAGCTAAGGAGTGGAATTCTCTGCCTGCGTCTGTGTTCCCGAGCTCTTATAACCCGAATCTATTTAAGTCGCGAGTGAATAGGCTTCTTCTGGGCAAGCTCGTTCCATCGTCGACCTCATCTCTGTCCTCAAGGCTAGATCGAGGTCAAGAGTAAGCCCATACATAGTAAAAAAAAAATAAAAAAAAATAAAATAAAAAAAAGCAAGGGAAGTATGTCAAGATCGTAGCAGGTGGAGAACTGTGGTCTCTGCCTACCCCGACGGGAACAAGGCGTGATGTTATGTATGTATTATGCGTCTAAAGCCACGATCACACCTAGCTGAATTCAAAGACTAATTTGGCATATATATACATTGCTCGTTCGTTGAAGTAAGGATATTCCAATTAACATAACCAAGCATCCCAGCAAGGTATGCCGAATTAGTCTTTGAATTCAGCTAGGTGTGATCGTGGCTTAAAGGGTCTTATCCCACGATGATGGAAAGGAGAAGGTGGAATTAGGTTGCGCAGTTCAGACGCACACTCTCCGAAATATATCCTGTAAAAGACGGTTTTCAAGGCTCTGCAGCTTCACCTCATTGTAAAGGAAGGCGAGACGCTACGATTTCTGAAAAAGGGTCATCAATAACTTGTTTTTGAATCCTTCTCTCGGCTTACAAGTTTCATGGAAGTAGCAGTCTACTTACGTCAAAATTTGTACCAAGCATTCAATAGTGCATTTACATAGGGTGACTTTTAATTAGTTCTTGATAGAAAAGAGTATGAATGTACCACGGGAATGTACTCACGATACTGAACGTACTTTCCCCAAGGAACAAGGTCGAAATACGAAAATCAAATTTTGACCTCCCATAGAAACTGCATCAGCTGAGAGCGCATTTTGTATGGGTGGTCAAATATGGTTTTCCGTATTTCGACCCATGTTCCTTGGGAAAAATGAATCAGTATCATGAGTACATGCATATCTTTGGCTATCAAGTCATCCTTTATAGAGCGCGCTGGATATACTACTAAAAACTTAGACATCTGTTGAAAACTTGATTTAAAAAATGCGCACAAAATAACTGGCTATGTCAGTTGATGCGCAGAAGTCAAGTCATAAGAAAATAAGTCATTTTTGACTTCTGCGCATCAATGACATAGACAGAGCTATTTGGTTATTTTTTTTTATCAAGTGTTCAACAGATGTCTAACTTTTTTGTAGTAAGACGGCTTCTTATGTTTCACTAGCACCAAAAAGAAAGAAAAGTGACTGATTTGTGAAAAAAATATTAACAAACGGCCAAGTGCGTGTCGGGCCACGCGCATTATAGGGTTCCGTAGTTTTTTTACGATTTTCCAACGCATATAAGTATTTCATAACGTTCATAATTATTTTTTTTACCTTTTTTACAGCGGGGTCCTCGAGCCTGATTGCTATTGCTTTTTATATCATTTCCAGTGTTTCGGCTATAGCTCATTAACCTGTGAAGCCTTCTTAGCTGCGATAGTTTTCTTTTAAATAACATCATATATATACTACTATTTTGAATTTTTTCTCGTTTCCAATAGCTACCGTTTAGCTGGCACCCCTGCCACTTAGGTTGAAAGCCAAGTGGGTGTCCCCACACCCACTTGGCTTTCAACCTAAGTATTTCACAGAACGGATCCCTAAATTGAAAACTTATCTGTGCAAACTCATAATTATTTTTAAAAGACCTATCCAATGACACCCCACACATTGGAGTAGACAAGAAAAAAAATAATATCCCAACTTTACTTGGTACCCTAAAAAAATATTTTTTCAAGGTTTTATTTTACCACTGTCGGCGTACATAAAATACACATGCTGTTATTTAAATTTGGTTACGTGCTTTAGCTCAGCGGCGGGATCAGTATATTCTGTGTCAGTATCAGGAACTGAATAACTTTTCCCAAGGGACTAGGTCGAAATACGAAAAACCAAATTTGAACTTCCATACAATATGCGCTATCAGCTGATGCAGTTTCTATGGGAGGTCAAAAATTGATTTTCGTATTTCGACCTATGTTCCTTAGAAAAAGTTGTTCAATTACTCATACTTATTCCGCCCCTGAGCTATGGCACGCAATCAAATTACACCCTATATATCCGTTCTTTACTACTTATTCGTAGGTTCTTTACTTCAAGTTTATTGTACTAAGGGTCGCTGAGCTAAGCCGTGAAAAAAGACAGACAGACGGCCAGTACGAAACAATAGGGGTTCCTTGTTGACTTCGGAACCCTAAATATGAGACATAGCTTAATATTTTTTGTATATCTGTCCGTTCCGCATTTTTAATGAATAAATATTAATCTTAAAATATGATATTATAATATGAAGAATAAATAAAAGAAAATTAATATGTAAGTGAAAACATTATTTATTATCTATCTATAAGTACTAAACTTGTTTACTATTATCTATTATATATTATGTCTATAAATAGGTACTGGGTGTAAGGGCCAGGTTGGCAAATACTGAAAGGGCATCATGATCAGTCAACGTAACTAAACAACTAAATAAAACTTTCCGGAAATGAAAAAAAAATCAGCTTCTCCATACAAAATTGCAAACTTGATTTGACAGTTTGTATTTCAAACTTGTCCCTTACACCCGTATAAGAAATAAATGGTACAGGAAAACTGCACTTACTTTCTCGCGATATGCAAGGAAAAAGTATCAACTGCAAACTTAAATTTGTAAAACCATACACATAGTACGGAAATACAAATTAATATTTAGGTTTAAAAATGTTTTTTTAAATGAAATATGCAGATCAATTCAGAATTCAAATTGTTAAACATTAAAAGAAACTAACCGTAAACTATTTCGAGTAAATCACATGTTTAAATTTAGATAGTACTGGGACTCAATTCTTGAAAATCACCGGGTGATAAAATATCACTTTTGACACTTTAAAAATTCATATTTGCCCTGATAAATTGTTGAAAGGTAAATCAGTACACATGAAAATTAACAATCTAGGACTGCTTAATATTTTACGAATATCAATCTTCACTTTTGAATCGAAAAATCTGTGAAAATGATTTTATTTTAACACTTCCTGTGTTCGGATAAATCTACAAAGTAGAAAATCGCAAAATTTCACAACCACAGGCAGGATTCGAACCTGCGTCTTCTGCGTAAGTACCGCAGACGCTTTACCAACTAGGCTACTGTGGTCCTGCCCGATGTTGTGAAATTTGCACAGTAGCCTAGTTGGTAAAGCGTCTGCGGTACTTACGCAGAAGACGCAGGTTCGAATCCTGCCTGTGGTTGTGAAATTTTGCGATTTTCTACTTTGTAGAAAAATCTGTGGTTTTGAATTTATTGAGTGATATTTTATCACCCGGTGATTTTCAAGAATTGAGTCCCTGGGACAAACCATTATATCAACTTTTACAGATCAATAATCCAATCCAGAATTAAAATAATAGATAATAAAAGTAAACTCAATCGAAACAATTATGAGTAAATCACATGTTTACGTTTTAGTAGAACTGGAACGCCCCTTATATGAAATTACACAGACCAATTGATACTGCCGCAAAATACCTTCAATGAAGATGCTTGGTCATGCAAAGTTTCATCAAGATCGTTTGAGCCGATTTTGCGAAAATTACAATTTTTCATTTTCGTTGTATGACAGCAAACCTCAAAATGAGAGCCAGCAGGACACCACTGAGAACCCTTTTATGGATTTGCATACAACTTTTAAATTCAAAATATGGTGCCAATTGGACCATTCGTCTAGCCGCTAGGCCAAAGCGTGACGGACAGACCGACCGACGGATCGACGGACCGACCGACCGACCGACAGACGGATATTTTTGGGAGACTTGGTTTTTATAAGTGATATAGAACACATGTTTGAGAACATTAGAAAAACTTTCACGAATACAATACCTTTCTCGCTCCGCTCGAAAGTAAAAAGTAGAAACACGCGTTAAACAGCTAGTTATTTATTAAACGCTCCACATTCACGCTAACAGGAGTCGTGTATGCGTGGCTTTTTGGAGCGCTTAAGCGCTCCACACTAACACTTACATTATTCCTGTAAGCGTCTATTACTGGAGCGCTTAAGCGATCCACAGTTACCTTTACACGATTCGTGTAAGCGTGTATTTGTTGTTTTGTTAAACGCTCCACCATTACGCATGCTGCAACAAGAAAAAAATATTGGGTTAGTTCTGTACAAAGACTGATTAAATTATAGATAGATGGAGAGCTGAAAACGGATCGATTTGACTGATTTAAGCCACGATCACACCTGGCTGAATTCAAAGACTAATTCGGCATACATTTTTCGTTGAAGTAAGGATATTGCAATTAACATAACCAAGCCTCCCAGCAATGTATGCCGAATTAGTCTTTGAATTCAGCTAGGTGTGATCGTGGCTTTATAGAGCAACGAAACCACCCTAATTAGTAAGCCCTACTACAGTGCGACAAGGCTTATAATGAACGCGAGTGGGGGCGCTGGTTTGTATGAGGAGAGCTGTCAAAAGTGACGTTTCACATGGTAGTAGTATTATATAGTCTAAGGGTATTAGTTCCTTTTTTGCCACGTTCATTATAAGCCTTGTCGCACTGTACTATTTATTATTCATAGAGCCAGGCGCCTGTCAACAGTGCGTTGGTGGGGGTGGGAGTGGGATAATAATTTATGATACGTAATAATGATTTATGTTGCCGATTTTAATGCAGCAGCAATTACGTTTACATAAGCGTGCCTTGCAACGTGGCTGTAGACCCATAAATTCACAAAAATGAGAACAAAGTTTTTTTTTGTTATTTCAGAGGAAGGCCCAAGAAGCGGTGGAGAGATGATCTGGATGCTTTTAGAGACCCAGTGGCCCATAGTCGCAACAAATAGGGAGGAATGGAAACGTATGGGGGAGGTAAAGAGGCAAAGGCCCAGCTGTGGGACAGTATAGGCTAGTAAAAAAAAAATTCAAGAATATCAAAAAAGTAAAACGATTTCGTGAACCTCATGCTACAAGTGCCGCTGGTGACTTTTGACCGAAGTTTCAAGAATGTATGATGTCTGTCCTTTTATTGCTATTTTACCCGTAGTAACATAATTAAATATTGTTTTGTCAAATTCCACATTTTTTTTATTAAAAATGTTGCTGCAAAATGGTTACAAATGGGCAAGCATTGACACAATAAGGGTCACTTTAGGAATTTTTTTCTTCAGTTATACAAATTAAATGAAAATTCTGTCTCGACCACATCTCCTTTCACATCTTGATTGTTACTCGTACTACGTTTTTTTTTCTTTTCAGTTAAGTGCCATATTTAATTTAAAAAGTAGTTACTAAGTTATTCAGTCTCAAGGTCATTCGCCAGGATTAATCTTAAGGTTTCGCCAGAGATTTTTACTTAAGGTATCCAATTAAAATAATAGTACATTAAGATGCACGTGCGCTATTTTGAATATTACGGTCGAGGCTCAGAAATTGCAGCCCGATCCGCAGGCGAGGGCGTAATGGAGCCGAGGGTGTAATCACCAAAGCGCACAAGCTTCTTACGACGTTTTTCAACACATTTGCGAATAAAAACGAATCAAATTCGCTTACCTGCAATTCCTGAGCCTCCATTTTTCGTTCTCACAATACTTTTCAACATGGAATAAATACACCACAAAGAGCTAGGTTTATACTTATTCGCCAGCTCATTGAAATAAGCCAAAAAGACATTCTCTGAAAACGAAATGGCATTTTTGCTGTTCTTCCATTCAATGAACTTTTCGTTGGCAAGAATGTACCTATCAAAGGAATCAAAGGAAAATGATTATGCTGGAAGGAGACTCACTTGCAGTTTGTGCCCCAGTAATTATTTCCTGTGGAGTTAAATTAAGTTCTTCTTCAATGCTTGAAACCGACGAACGACATCGACAAATGAGGAGCTGTGACGAAGCTGTGGCAATGCTCCCAAACAGCGTAGTCATTGAAAAAGTACAAAAATGCTTACAAAATCAATTAATGTTAATTTGTTGTCAAATTTAACTAATCTCATGCAAATAACTGTTTATATATTATATTTTTATCAACATTAGGTATATATTTACGAAAATGTCATAAATATTTTAGACATTAGAACTCCTTGCTCTTTGTTAATATAAAAAAAAAATTATATAACTAGTGCTGTAATATATAATGAGAAAAGCACGCGTTTTTAATAAGCTGGATTATGGACCTAAATACAGTGCAAATAGAGCTGTTTTATGAGCAAATATGTTGAAAAATAATTTATTGATTTTCTTAATTGCCCATGTTTCGTAACGCAATAGAAAACATGATCAAAATTTTATCCTTCGTTTATGAAGAAAGTAAGAAAATTACTTAGACAACACAACATCATCAGGCAGGACCACGTGACGTTAGTAAAAGCGTCTACGATAACGATACTAAAGTCGGTCCCAAATAGTAGTGTCTTTGCTAATACGCCTGAAGCTCTTTTTGATCATTATGATCAATAGCGTTCGTTTTTACGAACGTTTTTAATAAATAAATACTTATTACCAATATTCTCTTTTTTTATTTTTTTTTGTATTTATGATATTTTCTTTATTGCACAATTAATACTTAGAAATATACAAAAGCAGGACAGGCGGGCTTATCTCTGCAAGAGATTTCTTCCAGCCAACCCATGGTTGTGAGAGAGAATGTTAATTAGCGGGACACAAAAGTGCATTGAAAATTGTATAAATATAAGTAAATAATACCTACAACTCAATAATAAATAAAATAATACATATCCACATAAAAAATATCATAATACATAATAATACATACCAATACATAAAAATAGATAAAACAAAATATACATATACATAATAATGCTAAATAGAGAAATTCACAATGATGACTACGAAGACGAACCAGAGATCTGAAGGAGAAAATGTTCTTTCACTTTTTGTTTAAAAGAGGCAATAGAGGGACTCTCTTGAATCGATTTCGGAAGACGATTTCCAAAAGAACAGCACGAACAGAGAAGGAACTATAAAAGAAATTTCTTCAAGTCACCTCAAGCATCCTGGTAATACAAGGGCAAGGAGGAAGCAGTTGGAATGGAAATGGAATGGAATGGTTGGATGTGAAATACTTAATAAATGGTACAGCAGCACTGCACTTACTTTCTCGCGATATACGAGAGTCATCATTCGAGTCGAACCCAGAACCTCCGGATCAAAAGCCGAATGCTCTAACTACTATATTATAAAGGCTGCGGATAGTAATGACTAAATAAGTACCAACTGCAAACTTAAGTTTATAATTCCATACAAATAATATTAAAATACAAACTTACTTATACCTACTAAATTTATGTAAAAATGATTTAATGAAATATGCAGTCAGGTAGAAAACCATTTTAGAATCCAAATTGTAGAACATCAAAATAAGCTCAACGAAACCGATTTTGAGTAAATCACATTTTTGAATTTTAGTAGTAATGGAACACCCCTTATATGAATTTCTACAGACCAAATGATACTGCTGCAAAATACCTTAAATAGAGATGCTTGGTCATGCAAAGTTTCATCAAGATTGTAAGAGACGTTTGTGCGAAAATTACAATTTTCCATATTCGTTGTATGACAGCTACTCTCAAAATGAAAGCCAGCAAGAAACCACTCAAAACCCTTCGATGGATTTGCATAAAACTCTTAAATTCAAAATATGGTGTCAATCGGACTATTCGTTTAGCCGCTAAGCCAAAGCGTGACGGACAGACCGACCGACGGACCGACCGACCGACCGACCGACCGACCGACCGACTGACGGACGGACATTTTTGGGAGACTTGTTTTTTATGATGTTTAAGTGACATAGAACACATTTTTGAGAAAATTAGAAAAACCTTTTTTTCACGAATACAATACCTTTCTCGCTCCGCGCGAAAGTAAAAACACCTATCTACACGCCCTAGAATCAGACAAGCCCAAACCCTAGACATTTTTCTACTTACACCCAACAGCTCGTCAGTAGAATCACTTATGTTTCTATTCACGTGCGGTTGACCGTATGTAGGGTATGGAAGCGTGGGCTAAAACCTCCTTGGTTAGTCGATATCAGAAAACAGCGCCACTGGTATGCAGTAGAAAAACTACAGTATAATGCAAAAGTGATCAATGCTGCATCGTGCACGGGAAATTTTGTCATTGCTTTGTATGTTAAAACTTAGAGTTAAACCCGAATATTTTATAAAAAAAAACCTCCCATAGTTGTTTTATGAATGATATATTACCAGGTGAGTAAGCGACGCTTCCTACCAACAGATGGCGCTGTAGGTTTCTAAAACGCGGTGTTAACTCCATGCAAAATTTCATCTCAATCGAAAACCGGGAAGTGGGCCAACTTTTTTTTTATCAAATTGAACTTGCACGCTTTCAATTTGACAAAAAAAACCGCCGACAGGTGAAACTAAATAAAAGCGTTTAAAATTGAGCAAAAATCGCTTAAAAACGATACGTTTTTATAAGGAAAGCCTCCTTAAATTATAATTTTTTAATTTTTATTATTTGTTGTTATAACGGCAACATAAATACACAATCTGTGAAAATTTAGACTGTCTACCTATTACGGTTCATGAGATACAGCCCGCTGACAGATAGACAGACGGACATCAGACGCAAATTAATAGGATCCCGTATGTAGAACTCGGACAAGGGCACGGACCATTCGTCTGTGGAGTGTTGAAATTTGCATGTATAAAAAAAGGAAAGAGTATCACCTTCCTCGGGGAACCTCACTGCCGGGGCTATTGTGGGCCGCAGATTCTCGCCGCTTTTGCACGGAGTAACGTCGTCGTTGTTGCTGGTCTCTGTAAAAAAGATTGTTTAGATTGATTGTTATTTAGTTTAAAACGTAGAGCAATTTTGAAACATGTTATGTTTGAATTTCATTCTGATAAAAACTGTAATTTTCGCAATACCGGCGACACTGACGGACAATGTCCGTGACTGCCCGTGTCGGCCCGCCCCTTCATCTGCTGAGCGCCTTACAGCAGACGCCAGACTTTTAATTGTGACAACCGCCTATGTGGCGGGTATTGTAAAGGCACAGATAGACATGCTAGTAAATGAGCATGCTTACTAGCATGCTAGAAACGAGCATGCTCTTTAACTGTCTACACTTGCTTGCAAAAAGCATGCTCGTTACTAGCATGCTACTAAATAAGCATGCTCAAATCAAATACTCTTGACACACATTCCATTAAGTAGCATGCTAATATAACCTATAAGACGTTAGTGAAAATGGAAAATCAAGTGGCCCTTCGAATTGAACTTAATAAAATGGTTTTTTCGTCGCCCCAGCGAGACATTTTCATCACAGAACACTATTACTTGTATTTTGATGCGATACACACCTGTGACAGCTTACAACTGAGTGACACTGCTCATAAGCAAACCTGTTCACACGTGCTCAAAACACACCCCCTTCCACCCGCGCCTCAGGTAGCATGCTAGAAAATTGAATGACGGTAAATTTTTGACAATGACATAAGCATGCTAGAAATGAGCATGCTTATGTCAAGCAAAGCGTGTACACACATGCTACTAGGCAGCATTTGCTTCGTAGTAGCATGCTTTACTAGCATGTCCATCTGTGACCTAATTATTTTCGATATAATAATAATCATTGACATGAGAAAAACGCTCGGCTACTATGCGCGTATTTTCTAAACTCCTTGGTTTGGATGGAAAACTACTTGAATGGTTGTTCAGTCAAAGAGTTATTTAGTCAAACAGGAACTAAAAAACGTAAACGCTCTTAAAACGTAGAGCAATTTTGAAAAATTATACGTTAAATTTTATTCTGATAAAAAGTACAATTTTTGCAATATCGGCCACACTAGCGGACAAAGTCCGTGACTACCCGTATCTGCCCTCGTTTGCTGATCCTCTTAAGGGGCTGATAAGACCGAAATACGCTTCAATTGAGCAGGTTTTTAACGAAAAGTGATACATATACATACATACATAACATCACGCATCTTTCCCGTCGGGGTAGGCAGAGACCACAGTCCTCCACCTGCTACGATCTTGACATACTCGTACTTCCCTTGCTTCCTGTACTTTCATCAATCCTTTCATACATGCTCGTCGGTTTAGGGTACTTTTAACCTGGCCTTTATTCAGAACGTCCTGAATTTGGTCCTGATACGTTCGCCTAGGCCTTCCCCTTCCAACGTTTCCATTCACTCTCACCTGATCTCTTTCGTCAGTCTTCGTTCATTCATCCTCTCTACATGACCAAACCATCTCAGCATGCCTTTCTCGATTTTGGTCACTACGTCTTCTTTTCTTTTTCTATATGAAAGTGAAAAAAAATTATGTGATAATTAAGCATCTTCACAAGAATATGGCCGACTCCGTACTTAAGTAGGAAATCACAAAATTATAACGAAGTCAATGATGCACTTGGACAGATTCATGCATGGTTTACTGTTAACAATCTAGTCCTAAACGCCAAAAAAACTAAATGTATTAAATTTGCACTACCAAATGTAAGGTCTACTTCACATAACATAGTATTGAATAATGAACCATTAGATTTTGTAAATAGTACAGTTTTCTTAGGGTGTACACTAAACTCTAAACTTCAATGGGACCCTTATATAACAGCTCTTTCTGGTCGATTGAGCTCGGCTGCATATGCTGTTAGAAAAATCAGACAACTTACTGATGTAGCTACTGCAAGGCTGGTTTACTTTAGCTACTTCCATAGCATTATGTCTTTTGGCATACTGCTTTGGGGCCGAGCAGCTGATATACATTCAATATTCGTTTTACAAAAGAGGGCTATAAGAGCAATTTATTGCCTGAAGACCCGTGATTCCCTGAGAGAACTGTTCAAGGAAATCAAATCAATTATGACAGTGCCATGCCAGTATATCTATGAAAATATAATGTATGCTAGAAAGAACATTCATCAATTACCTAAAATTTGTGACAGGCATAATTTTAATACGAGAAATAAGCATAAAATTGATCAACCATATACTAGATTAACTAAAGTCAATACATCTTTCGTTGGCCTGTGTATACGATACTACAACAAAATACCTGACAATATAGTGCAATTACCTGAGAGAAAGTTTAAAGAATGTGTAAAGCAATCGTTATGTAAAAAAGCTTACTATAGATTGGATGACTATATGAATGACAAAGAGGTATGGTGCTCTGATATTCCAGCGATACACAAGAAACACATTGTAAAAAGCCGACTCTTAATGTAGGCCATGCTGCAGTGGTTTCTTGCCGTTTCTTTTACGCTGCCATAGCACGATTTCATTGTAAACGGTTCACTTAGACATAAAATACACTAAGTTTCAAGCGGCGGCACCAATAACTCACAAACTACTAAACGGATTTAAACGGGATTTTCAATAACGTGTTTAGCTTAATTATTTGCAATGTATTAGCTTACTTTCATTGAAAACGGTTCACTCAGTCAGAAAATGCCCGAAGTTTCAATAGGCGGCGCCAATAGAGAACAAACTACTGTACCGACTCCAACTGGCATTTCCATGACGTGCTTGGATTAAGTACTTCCGTGCAACATATAAGCTTGGTTAGTTGAAAACGGTTCACTCAGATAGAAGTTACGCAAAGTTTCAAGCGAAGACAAGAATAATTCAAAAACTGTTGAGCAAATTCAAACGAGGTTTTCAATAACGCGTTTGGCTTACTCCTGTGCAATAAATAAGCTTAGCTTCATTGCGAAAGGTTCACTCTGACAGAAGATACGCAAAGTTTCAAGCTGCAGAACCAAGAACTCACCTACTGAACTGGTTCAAAGTCAAACGAGGTTTTCAATGACGCGTCGGGATTCTTTTTGTGCAACATATAAGATTGATTTCATTGCAAACGGTTCACTCAGACAGAAGGTACGCGAAATTTTAAGCGGCCGCAACAAGACCTCACAAACTACTTGAACGACTTAAACGGGGTTTTCAATAACGTATTTGGGTTGCTTTCGTGCAATATTTGAACTTTTTTATTGCCTTCGGTTCATTCAAACAGATAATAGGCGAGTTCAAAGTTTTAAGCTGTGAAACCGAGCTGAAATCAAACAAAGCTTATAAATTGTACGGAAGAAAGCCAAATACGTTGTTGAAAATTCCGTTTGATCCGGTCCAGTTGTTTGTGTAAAAGTCGTGGGTACAGCTAAAGATTGGTAAAATCTAGATTTAGTTTAATTGTAAAAATAATAATAAAAAATTCCTGTTTCGGCATGGCGCTGCAATAATTGTAAAAAAAAATATGAAAGTTCTAAAGTTTTGAAAACTTAGGAAGTAGGTACTTATAAACGAAATACTTCAAAAAATAAAGAGCGAAGTGAATCATTGTTTTTTAGGAATTGTCTTTTAAGGGGAGAGATAAGTTACAAAGATTGTACGGAAGTGAAGACCAACAGTTTTGTATTTAGGTACATGTAAAGTTAAAAGCATGTGAAGCTAGACACGTTGGACTTTGTACCGCTCTTTTTTCAGTAGCCACAGAAGCTAAAGTGACTGAGCTTCAGATTTAGTTAAGCTTTGTTTTGTATAAGAAATAACGAAACCCGTATCATACTTACTCCGCTCGGAATTCGACTATGATTTTACACTTACGAAGATAGTGGGCGACCTAACAGTCCACACGTAAACAAGAAGTGTTTAATTTACAAAAATCCGTATTATCGGTACGCTGTATACCTAATAAAATAATATAAAGGCGAGAACTGCACTGTCTGTCTGTCTGTCTGTTACGCTTTTATGTCTAGGTAATCCGATAAACCGATTGTGATAAAAACTTGGTACGAAGATAGTTTGAACCATGGGAAAAGTCATTAGCTACTTTTTCTGAACTCCACGCGGACGGAGTCGCGGGCAACAGCTAGAACATAATACGTCTTTATTCATTATTTTTTTATATGCACAACGTGTATCGGAAAGTTGTAATTCAATTCAATTAATTTATTGATAAAATATTACATTTTACAAGTCAGCAAATTATATACAAAAATTATATTATGGAAATGGAATGAACATATTAAATTTCATTCAAAATTATAAATTATTTGCCACATTTGTCATAATTTCCTTTAGAGTTTGGGTTAGCAAATTCGCAGGTTTACAGTCAAATTCGCGGATTGAGTAGTACCTATGCTTCCAACGTTAGCATGCTTTTAAGTTTATTAACAAACGAGACATCGGTCTTACTGTTTTTTATTTCGCTTGGGATTTTATTATAAATAAGAGGTGTGAATCTGTCCATGGAACTGAACAACCTTTCCAATTTTGCTATCATCTGATGCGGTTTCAATGGGAGGTTGAATTTTTTTTTCTCGATTTTCGACCTATGTATCTTAGGAAAAGTTAGTGAGTTTCCTGAACAGATACGCATTCCTCAGTATTAAGTACTAAGTCTGAAATAAACATTTTCAATTCAATTCAATTCAATTATCACACCTTTCCGTTACACTTTGTATTTAAATCATCGTATTAAATATGACATCTTATTTTTGTATAATATCTATATCACCTACTTTTTAACTTAATATGCAAGTATTTAATAACAAGCTATTGCTAAGCTTAAGGCAACGTGTGAAATCTGCCATCAATTCTTTATTTCTGTAGCTCACAACTAAAAAACGAAACATATTTTAGTAATTTATTTATTTAATTTTTTTTTTTTTTTTAGTATTTTATTTATTTTTTTATAATATATGCAAATGCTAGTATAACGTGTTATAAAAAGACTATAAAAATGTTACTTCTTATGAACATTGGGTGTGGTGGATTGAAATACTGTTGATGCAGACATTAAGTTCTCAATGTACTGGCCAAGCACCTGATTCTCCGAGCGCAGCATCAAATTTTCCTACTTCATCGAATCTACTCTTTGTGACAAATAAAAAAAAAAGCATGAAAATATGTATGTAAATATTCACTTTTAATCATTACATGTTACTGTGAGTCAACCATGACCTTATTTTGCTTCAAGGCAGACTGACAGGATGTGGGATTATAAAGAAAATAATTACTAAGATTGCATGCAGGTATGGTCATTTTGGAAATTTAAACGAATAGTTAAACATAACAACACCTACCATCTAGAGTATTTTGCAGCTCCAATACTTGCAAGATGAGACGCGCCTTCTCTTCCTGCTCATCGATGCTCCAGTCAGGCTCGAAGCTTGGCGGTCCGTTCAGACCAGGGTTGGACGATCCTCCCGTGTACGAACTGGGCAACGAATCCATCGAACGGCCATGATCCAAATGATTGTTTTCGACATCATCAGTAATAATCACTTGCGGATCGTCGTCGGCTACAGGAATGAATGAATGAATACATTCTTAATTGCACACATAAACATAAGAACACACAAAGAATAACACTTAAGGTTAGTTATAGTGGGCAAAGGCGGTCTTATCGCTGAGAGCGATCTCTACCAGACAACCTTTGTATAGAGGAAAAGACATACATAAATAATCACAGCAGGTAGGGTACCAATAAAAAATTGCATACAAAAAACACACATATATATACAAGGTGTAACAGAAAGGGTATATCAACCCTGAAGGATGTGAATCTGCCCATGAAACTGAACAACTTTCCCTAAGCAACATAAGTCAAAATACGAAAAAATGTTTTAGACCTTCCATAGAAACTGAATCAGCTGATTGCACATTTTGTACGGGAGGTAAAATTTTTTTTGAAAATAGCAAGCGACTCGGAGTGACGAACTTCAGAGGGAAAATTATTCCACAGTTGAGCAGATTTTAAAGCAAAAGACAAAGCAAAAGATGTTGTCATCATTACATTTTTGAATTATAGAAGACATCGTACAGCTCTACGTTCTCCACCAAAACAATGCTGTAGTAATGCTCTCTGACTGATAAAAAAAAGAGAAATTAGATTGTATGATTTAGGAAATCCACACAACACAAAATAAATCCACAGCCAACTCTGACGCTGTGCTCTGGCGGCTGACCTGTCAGTAAAAATCGATGTTTATTCGTTTTTTTGTTCATTTTCCTCTGTTAGGGTACTAGGATCATGCTGCCTTGTCTTACGTTTCTGCTACCGAAAAACTAGTCCCAGTTCTTGGGAGGGCACCGGATCTGCACCCCCTAGTACCCACCCACATAAAACTTACGATCGTACTTTCTTATTTAAGTTTATTTAATTCCATTACTACAAACAGTAAAACGGCGACGTTTTGCAATCCCCCTACCTTTCGTTCCGCCCGATTACAATTTGGCTGAATTAATCCACATTGAATGAGCACTTCGCGTCTTCAAAGCGGCGGCGTAGTAATGTGGCACCCAATTGAAAACGGGCCCGCGCTTCGTCGATGCGCTTCTTTGAAAAACGGCGCATAATTCGTTTCTGGAACTCGCCGGCCGCTCCCGTGGGACGCTCGCTTCGCTCGCTCGGCTCGGGCGTGGTGGTCGCGTGATAACCTATATAACCCAACCTAACCTTGGCTAACGAACCTAAAATGCCGCTTTGTAGAATGCATCGTTACAACGATCCGGCATAACGGCGACGTTTTGCAGTCGGGCGCGTGCGTATTCTACAATCCGGCTGCGACATCTATATGCTCTTGTGTTTTGTAAACAAATCGTAACCTCAAATTCATGTAGTGTGTTGATAATGTAGGTATTTCTCACTTTCTGTATGTAAAACGTTAGATTAAGTGTACTGATTAAGGTGATCTATTGCGGCCAGCTTAGCCCCGAACGCAACTAGATGGAGCCACTGCTGCAAATATAAGGTTTTATTTTTTAATGCAATAAGTACCAACTATATATGTGCAAAAAGTTGATTCGCGTAAATTTCATCGTGCAACTTTAACGCCTAACAACAATTTCGATAAGAAAAATATCTCCACATGTACACTAAGTTTTGACCGCACGCCCACAATCGTAATATTGAACCAAAAATTGCTAACAAAAATAGTACTTTCAGTAATTAACTGTATTTTTGTATAAGTTAGCGAAAAACTTTACTAAAAATAGCAGTATTCGTTCGTTTTTCAACAGAATTTTATGTCCCGCGTAAGAATGCAAGTCATTTGAATTTTTGTATGGAGCTAAGCCTTAAGCTATTTGAATATTTAATGAAAATAGCTACAGAATTATAGGAATTATGATTTCATTAATCTGCAATCAAATTTCGTCAATTACATAGCTGTAAGGTACGGGCCCACCCAATGTAACGCCGCCGTATGGCTTACCTTCCTTTTCTTCATCACCCTCATAAAAGAGGTGAATTTCTTCTTCTTCGTCGGATAACGCTGAAAAGAAAAGAATAAAATCTTTTAATTCACGATACACAGGTACATAATAAGATGTTAGATATATAAGTTTTGAATTCTGCTGTGATCCACCTTTTGGTATATGAATTTTGAAACACCTTCTGACTCTTCATAAAAGAATGCAGAGCACCATTAACCATGTTTCCAGCATTCACTCTTCTTTCGATATCACTTTCACACTTTCCATCTCTCGTAAACTTAGATCCTAGACACACAAACTCCTTCACTTATTCGACTTGTTCACCACTTATTAATATAGTAGGTATACTCTGTCATACACATTTCTCTTTCAAGTATCATTACTTTCGTCTTCCTTACATTTACTTTCATTCCTTTCCTGTCAAAAGCCTCATTCATCATTGTTACCATCTCCTGTAACTCGTCACGCAAGTATAACTTGGTCATCAGCATAGAGAAGACATTTGATGAATTACTCATTCATTCTCAGTCCACTGTAACGATAATATTCGTCACAGTTTTAGGAATTTAATAGTAAACGTATAAAATGATATAGACTTACTAAGTTCAAACAAATAAGACCCTATAATATTTCACCACTATTCAATTTACAACAGGTTCGGTCAACAACAGGTAAAGCTTGACACTCGCAGTTTGTCTTTAGCTCTTGCGGAGATTGAAATAGTTATGGTACGAAGTCCAACGTGACAAGCTGAACGTCCTCTTGACTGTACATCTAAATAGACCTCCCGCTTACAAAATAGCAATGCGCTCGTAGTGGACTGTAACACCTTGTAATTAGATTCATTTTGGTAAAAAGACGCAGTTTACGTATGATTGTAAGACCAATTCTTCCTAGAAATTTGACAAAGGGCATAGTGACACAACTACACACTGCAGCCAAAATGCATTGCGCTTATAGTATTTTGTACTGTTTTTGTATTAAGATAAGATTCATTTCAGTAGAGGGTTGCGGCAGTTATAAAATTGTAAGGAATATTTGGAATTTTGAAAGAGGGAGATGCAGGGGGCAGTCAACGCCTGGCTTTACAATAGTATTTACGTGCACGAATTATTTTTGCGGCGACCGCCCAATTAAAGCACATTAGTGATAAATAATAGGGTTCCCATTTGATAATGAAGCGTCAGGCGTTGCAATAGGAAACACATACTTTTTTAAACAAGAACGAAATTGCGTAGTTTCATATTTAAAACTATTTTTCAATTTAGTGCAGTGAACATGCTACAGGTATTGTACGAGAGGGCTTCGTGTTTGTGTCTTTCCCGCCGGGAATTTATGGCTTCGTTGTTGGTGAGTTTATTTCAGATTTCCTACTATTCATTATGATTTCATTATGAGAATTATGATTTCATTAATCTGCAATCAAATTTCGTCAATTACATAGCTGTAAGGTAAGGGCCCACCCAATGTAACGCCGCCGTATGGCTTACCTTCCTTTTCTTCATCACCCTCATAAAAGAGGTGAATTTCTTCTTCTTCGTCGGATAACGCTGAAAAGAAAAGAATAAAATCTTTTAATTCACGATACACAGGTACATAATAAGATGTTAGATATATAAGTTTTGAATTCTGCTGTGATCCACCTTTTGGTATATGAATTTTGAAACACCTTCTTACTCTTCATAAAAGAATGCAGAGCACCATTAACCATGTTTCCAGCATTCACTCTTCTTTCGATATCACTTTCACACTTTCCATCTCTCGTAAACTTAGATCCTAGATACTCAAACTCCTTCACTTGTTCGACTTGTTCACCACTTATTAATATAGTAGGTACACTCTATCATACACATTTCTCTTTTAAGTATCATTACTTTCGTCTTGCTTACATTTACTTTCATTCCTTTCCTCTAGGCTTTGTACGTAGGCCTGGGATGCTAGGTTGGATGGGAGTCCCAGATATTCTAAAAATCTATAGGAAACCTAATTCTAGACTTTCAAGTCTTCATCCAAACCCTATCCCTGGTTTTGAGTCACTTTCATTCTAGCAACGCGAGACGAAGAGACCACGTGCTTAATTTAATTTTACTTCCCACTATAAGGTCAAGATCTAGGAAACCTAGGTCGTCTAGAAGTTGAAAGTGACTCGCGATCGAGACGAATCTGCAGCGCGCGGTTCGACATCATACAAAGCTAGCGGGTTGAATTGGTATGTTTCATTTCAAGTATTTTATTTGAATGTGTAATATTTTATTTAATTTTTTTAACTTCATTTACTTTACAGTTATTTCCGCAATCAAATATTTTTTTTTATAAATTACCAATCCACAATGTATGGGTCTTTTAGATGTTAAAGTTAGACGATCACGCATGTGACAGCCGCCCTGACATTAAAATAGATATATGTAGTCTTAAGTAGATACAGGTAGACAGACATGTAGTAAGAAATTGTATAGGAAAAGAGTCGCAGAGAGAAGAGACTCCTGAGGAACCCCGGCATCAATAGCCGTGAGGTCAGAGGAGCAGCCAATAAGGAACACTCGGATCGACCGTTCACTCAGGAAATCAGAAATCCAAGACCAAAAGTCAGCGGGAATGCCGTATGCAGGAAGTTTGCTCAGCAGACTTGCGTGCCACACCCTGTCGAAGGCCTTCGAGATGCCCAGTGACACGGCAAGGGCTTCGCCGTATTTCTCGATGGCCTCCCCCCCAGCAATGCGTGACATACACTAGAAGATCCCCAGTTGATCGTCCCCGGCGAAAGCCATACTGACTGTCACTGAGCAAATCTAAATCATTTATTCATTGTTGGATATTAAAAAACTCTTAATTACGTCAGCTAAACTACATCACTTCATCGTTCATTTCGTGTAAAGTGGATATAGACATTGTAGACCCTCTGGCGAAATTTATTGGTACTATAGTCAGAGTCATAGAGTGAGGGAGGGGGATGAGATGGGACGAGGGAGGGGCTCGAGGGGAAGAGATACGGGGGACGAAGGGTGAGGTCGTGGGTGGGAGCTTGTGCTCTTGGCTGTACCTACCCACATAAAATTTACGGTCTTACTTACTTATTTAAGTTAATTTAATTCCATTACTGCAAACAGGCTTCGTTAGTGTACCTACTCCACGAAGTTGCCAAATAATGGTAGAAATAAATCATATTTTATTGACACATTAACTCACCAATGGCTTCTACTTTCACAATGTTTGACATCTTCTTTTTGTTCTGAAACAAAAAAAAAATAAACAATAAAAACTAATTAATTAATTAAAATTTATCTATATAAAACTCTGTACAAAAAAGTTTTGAAAGTTTTTTGACCAATGAGCCGGTTTCGCAGCTAAGCGTCAACTGAGTATTCAAATGTGTCGATAGATGGCGCTGAAGAGAGTTGCTAAAGAACTTAAAATAAATCTGTCATAGATGAAGCGTGAAGTAAATAAACCTCCTTAGACAACACTAGGAAAAAATAAGTCGACAGTTAAATTTTTCTACAACAACGCCATCTATAAAGAAAATTAAAACTAGTTTTTCTTTTTAAAAAACCGGCTCATTACAACCAATACTTTAAAAGATTAAGTATATTGTAGAACATGTCCCGATTGATTCATCAACACAAGCCGTAGCGCATGTGTATAGGGTTCCTGCAAGTGTGTATAAACAATGTTTAACTAAGAACCACCGAATAATTCTCGACGTCTGGCGCCCATCTGGCTGAGTCCCCCGCGTGCGGAAATTGCCGGGCACTCACGGTCATTTCCGGCCTCCTCCTAGTGTGGAGGGGCGTCAAGGGTCGACGGTGTGGGACTGGAAGTAAACGCTCTGCCGGTTTCCCAGTTAATCGCCACTCGGGCGATGCGGGAGTGCCGCTGGGTCGTTTTAGTGGGTGGGAGTCCCACATACCCCTTTCAGTCCCCTATGGGAGACAGATGCATAAGACATTTATTCCCAGCGTCAACAAAAAAAAAGGTTAGGTTAGGTAAACAAAAACATTGCATCGTGCGCGTTCGTCTTCCTTCACCCCTTCAAGCGACATGTTCGCCCCTGCGCGTCCATGAAATACATTTTTAGCCGTTTCGTTTCGGTTAACGTGCACATTAGCCGGCTAGAATCTAGCCGGCTATTTCCATCTAGCCGCTAGATGGAAATTCACGACGCAAACTTATATGATATCGAACTTTAGCCGCTTCTCGAAAATAAACCTAAGTTTAGCCGGCTAATATTAAGTTTATGTTCACACCTATCTTTAGCCGTAAAAGATACATTAAATAAGTGTACAATAGAATAATCCATCCGTTTTAATCTTTAAAAGTCCCTCCTATTGATTTGTCATCGAAATCTGTAAATATCTTTCTCGGAAGTTCCCCTTCTTCCAACTGGTCTCTGCAAAGTCCATTCCATTCCAATTTTCTGATAATACCCATGCTACCATTGACTTATCCTTCCGAAACCTTCAAATTCATTCGCAACATGACGCCAGCACCATTCCCAATTATAATTAAGTAGATATGTATGTACAGAAGTGTGGTGGTGCTCTTCTTCAAAAAACCGGCCAAGTGCGAGTCGGACTCGCGCACTGAGGGTTCCGTACCACCACATAAACATAATTGTATTAGTTGAAATTTCAGTAAGTTAATGTGTTAGATTTTTTGAGTCCGACACGCGCTTGACCAAATTTTATTATTTGTTGTTATTTTATAGCCTATGCCCTATAAACATACCAATTTTCAAGTTTGTAAGTGTTCCCGTTTTTAAATAGAACTAAAACAAAAATCGCCTCAGCAACCATCCAACTTGACCCCTCTCTTATATGAATGTTCTTGAAACGGGAGCTCACCACAATTGGTTACCATTAGTTGTGAGAAAAGTTGTAATATTTAATGATTTCAGACTTTTCCCATTATTTGTACTGTGAGACCTAGCTTCTTGCCAAATTTCATAATTTTAGGTCAACGGGAAGTACCCTGTAGGTTTTTCATTTTTGAATAAATGTATGGAGATGAGGACATAAAATGCCATATCTTTTGATTGCGTCGTTGTAAAAAATTGAAATTTTCAGATCTTGTGTGGTTCATAGATCCTAATATATGGTATTAATTTCAACCTGATACCTTTACCCGTTCGTGAGATAAAGGGTCTTGACAGACAGACAGACAGACAGACAGACAGACAGACGGACAACAAAGTGATCCTATAAGGGTTCCGTTTTTTTCTTTTGAGGTACGGAACCCTAAAAAGGGTGATAAGACCCTGCTGAAGAATTACAGACCCATTCACTTCTGAGCGATGTCTATAAGCTATTCTCGAGAGTCATTACGAACCGCCTCGCGCGCAGGCTCGACGACTTCCAGCCTCCCGAACAAGCCGCTTTCTGTAAAGGCTTCAGTACCATAGACCACACACATACGCTACGGCAAGTTATACAGAAGACCGAAGAGTATAACCAGCCACTTTGCCTAGCGTTTGTGGACTATGAGAAGGCCTTCGATTCGATCGAGACGTGGGCCGTGCTACGATCTCTCCAGAGGTGTCAAGTAGACTGTGGGTACATTGAAGTGTTGAAGGATCTGTACAAAAACGCCACTATGTCAGTTCGTCTTCAGGACCAGGACTCCAAACCTATCCAATTGCAGCGAGGAGTGAGACAAAGAGACGTCATATCTCCTAAACTGTTCACCGCTGCATTGGAAGACGTCTTCAAACTCCTGGACTGGAAAGGACTTGAATCAACATCAATGGCGAGTACATGACCCACCTTCGATTTGCCGAAGATATTGTCGTAATAGCTGAGACCCTCGAAGATCTAGGCACGATGCTCAATAACCTCAGTAGAGTTTCACAACAAGTGGTTCTTAAAATGAACATGGATAACACGAAAGTTATGTCTAATGCCCTTGTTGTACCCACTCCACTCAAAGTTGGAGACTCTACGCTCGAAGTTGTCGATGAGTACGTATACCTGGGACAAACAGTCCAGCTGGGTAAATCCAACTTAGAGAAAGAGGTTACTCGTCGAATCCGACTCGGATGGGCAGCGTTTGGGAAGCTCCGCAATATCTTAACGTCCAAAATACCGCAGTGTCTCAAGACGAAAGTCTATAACCAGTGTGTGTTGCCAGTGATGACATAATATGGCACCGAGACGTGGCCGCTCACGATGGGACTTATCAGAAAGCTCAAAGTCACCCAAAGGGCTATGGAAAGGGCTATGCTCGGAGTTTCGCTGAGCGAATCGATATGAGGAGATCCGCAGAAGAACTAAAGTAACTGACATAGCCTTGAGAATCGCTAAACTGAAGTTGCAGTGGGCAGGACACATCGCAAGAAGAACCGATGGCCGATGGGGCGTAAGGGTTTTAGAGTGGCGACCACGTACCGGAAGACGAAGCGTTGGCAAGTGGACCGACGATCTGGTCAAGGTCGCGAGAAACCGCTGGATGCGAGTAGCGCAGGACCGGTCGTCATGGAGATCTTTAGGGGAGGCCTATGTCCAGCAGTGGACGTCTTTCGGCTGATATGATGATGATGAGATATGTTTAGGTATAGGTATCCATAAATGACAGGTTGATTTCTAACAAAACTACCTCATAAGTACAATGCGCGCAACGAAAGAAGAGCCTTGACCAGGTGAACCGCCCGTGATGGTGAAATCGGGGCCGCACCTCTCGACACTCCACAGCTGGTAACACCAATGTTGCGCCCAAGGCATGCGCCACTATTTTGGGGGCCCATTTAGTTACCGGCAAGTCACCGTCTGCTTAGCTTTCAATTTGTGAGATATTGATACAGCAGGCGTCCGTTATCTCATCCCATAGCCCAGTACTCCAATCCATAGCCCCTCCTCCATAACCCTAGTAACGTTAGTTTCCTTTTTATTGCAATAGTTTACTGCACCCATCGGGTATTACCTCTGATGCATTTTATGGGTGGGTGTACTTAGAGGTAAGACCCGAAAGGTCAGTTCCATCTCACAATTTAGATTAGTGTCTCAAACGGCCTCTACGTGTTGGACCCATGTCCCCACGCAAGCCTAAGGCCCGGGTTTCGGCCCGTGAACTCCAGCCAGAGACTACAATAATATAAAATTTATTCATCGTCCCACAAAAATGCCATTACAAATTACAATTTTTTAAGAAACAATAATAAAGCAAAGTTTTGGACATTGTATTGTGGGAGATCTGGTGCCTAAACTAGTTAGTAACCTGTATTTTAGGTCGCCAGGTCTCCCCCTAACTAACAGTCGACACTTAAAAACAACAATGCGCACTTACAAACATTCAAAGTTAATAGGATTAGAAATCTAAAATTTAAAATTCAAAAGTGGGTTAGTAGAATACATTAACAAGCAAATATTTATTTCTATTCTAAAAGATATAAATTAAATAGGGGTGATAGTGTTGTGTGAGTTGTGTGTGTGCTTGTGTGTGAGTGTGTGCGTGGGTGAGAGGGCGAGCGTGAGTATATGCTGGAGTGGCCTTTCTTTCTAATTTTGACATATAAGAGTAAGTTGATATTCGGTTTATGTGACAATTTAGGAGATTACACATAAAAGATTTTCGGTACCATTGTAGTCCAGTCCTTGCAACCATTTTGTTATTTTGTTCTTGCATTCGGAGTAAGACAAAGGATGAATGGCCAGTAAATTATTTAATTTATTATATATGTAGCGGCCCATGAAACAGAAAAACCGTTTGAAAAACTCGGTGTTGGGACTCGAAGATGGACATACTGTGTACTTTCTTCGCTTATCTATTAATTCTTGCGGATTGTAGAATAGCTGAGAGTGTTGTTTTAGAACTACTTGACGGAGAAATAGTTGGCGGACTGTCAGTACTTCTGCAATCTTATAAAGATCAGCAGTTGGATGAAGAATAGGTAAAGAGAGGGCCACCTTTAAAACCATTCTTTGGGCTCTTTCAATCTTAATAATTTTAGATTTTGGAGCGCCGCCCCAAATAAGGACACAAAACGAGATAATGGATTGACAGACAGCAAAGTATACAGTTTTAACAACATTTTTATCGGCAACGTCTCTCAGGGTTTTAAACATATATATTAGCTTCCGAGTTCTCTTGGCTAAAACATCAATGTGAAAGTCGAAACTTAATCTATCGTCAATATGCACCCCTAAGTATTTAATGCAGGTTGTACGTTGGAGTTCTTTGCAGGAACAGGGGAATTCATCTGAGGAATGATAACATGTATGCGCAATCAAATGGGGTTGGCCAGGGTTTGGTTGATCTTTTCGTCTAATCGAGAACGTGATATATTTAGTTTTCTCTACGTTAAGGGTTGAATGATTTCTTTGCAACCATGTAGTGACCTTATTGAGCCCTTGTTGAGCAAGATGTTGAACCTCCTGCCACGATTTAGCCTTAAATACCAAAGCAGAGTCATCAGCGAATGTAATGATTCTTCCTTCGTCAAGTGCAAGTTGACATAGATCGTTTATGTAGATCGTAAATAGAGTTGGCCCAAGAATACTCCCTTGGGGCACACCATACGTAACCGGAAGCTCGCTACTAATTAGGTCGCCTATTTTGACTATTTGCGTTCTGTCAGTAAGGTAATCGGAGAAAAGGGAAAGCTGCTTACCTCTTACACCTAAACGTTCAAGCTTTTGAATCAAGAAAGGAACAGAGACTGTGTCAAATGCCTTCGCGAGATCTAGGAATATTGCCATAGTCTTGTTTTTATTGTCCAAATTATTCACAATGAAATCAGTAAGTTCATGAACTGCATCTGATGTTGAGCGACCTTTGCGAAAACCGAATTGGGATGGGGATAAAATATTATTTGACTCAAGAAACTTGACTAACCTGTTATTCATCATGTTTTCTAAAATTTTTGATAATACAGGAAGTATGGCAATAGGTCTGTAGTTGGTGACACAGTCTCTGTTTCCATTCTTATAAATTGGCAGAATTTGAGCCTTTTTAAACCGCGTAGGAAAGACCCCTGTTGAAAAGGCCAGATTACAAATATGGGTTATTGGAGGAACGAGTACGTCCTTATACTGTTTTAAAAAATTACTGGAAATGTTGTCAATTCCCACAGCACAATCTAGGCGACGACTCAAAATCAAGGACTCAACTTCCGCCTGGTCAGTTTCAAGTAACACCATGGAATTATTGATAGGCTCCGGTAAGGTGGGTGTCAGGTAGCTATGACTAGGTATTTTCTCCGCTAGATTCCTGCCAATATTAGCAAAGAAAGAGTTGACATCATTAATTGACTTTTCCGGATGCTTGTCTAGTATCAAGTTGCAACTAACATTATTTTTCTTAATATTTGAAGTTATAGTGTTGATCACTTGCCATAGCTTTTTTCCATTTCCTTTTGCCTTTTCGATTTCATTTTTGTCATGTTCTTTTTTTAGTTTTTTTAATAAAGCGTTACAAAAATTTCTGTACCTTTTATAAGTTACTTGCAGTATTTCATTATTTGGATTCTTTTTTGCCTTTTGATGCAATCTGTCACGATTCCTCATACATTTTAATAGACCCTTTGTAATCCAAGGCTAGATAATTCTGTATTTCCTGGGGACAGTTATTGTTTTTGTGTTTGATATAATCAAGTTTGAGAGACAATTTACAAAAATATTTGTAGCGATATTCACATCAGTTTGTAAAAATATAGGATTGAAATCAATGCTGTGAATCTGTCTTTCAATTTCTTGAAAATCAGTTTTTTTAATAGTTTTTGAGGGCCTGGAATAATGTTTGTTTTGTTCAAGAAATAAAACAACTGTGTAATGGTCAGTAACCGTAGTTTTACAGACTAATGCATGAGCTTTCAGCTTAGTTTTGATCATAATATGGTCAAGACAGGTGCGGTTATGAGTGGGAAAATTATGTGCAGGAAGCATCCCATGAGCTGCAATTTGATTAAGATAGTCGAAAGAACGTGAATCTTGTGAATTATCTCCTATGTCGATATTTATATCACCCAATAGAATGATATTTTTATATGATGAATGTTTGCTGATACAATCATTTAGGGATATTAAAAAATTGACAATATTTTTATATCTTGAGGAGCGATAAATTGATAAAATTAAGATATCCTTGTTTATTTTTGATATTAAACAGTTAAAGTCCTGAGATTCCAGTTCTTCTGTAATTAAAGAAATGTGTGATTTATAATAAATGACCACACCTTCATTTTGCGAGCGGTTATTTAGGGTGGCATAAGAACTTTACCCTTCTAAAATAGGAATGACATAGTTACGAGCCAACCAACATTCTGTTAAAACTAGTATGTCCCAGTCAATACATGATCTCATAAGGAGACTAAGAAACGCAGAAAAATTACAATTTATACTGCGAATGTTTTGACTGATTATTTTGAGAGGATTAGTAAAAGAACAAACTAAATTGCAGCACTGTTCAATATCAACAATTTCAGAGGAATCGGCAATTTTTAGGTTGTCTAAACTATCGGCAATTTGTATTAAATTATCGAATTTTATTTAAATAAAGCGTCAGGTCGACATCACTATACTGCAACGACAGACTCTTATAAGCATAGGTATGTATAGCAAGTATACAAAGATAACGCAATGTAATCGTAATATCAATAGAGTAAAGCCACTCAAGCCCATTGTTTTGATAGTATGTGTAGTGTAAGTTATGTGTATGTGTGTAAGGTAAAACACAAAAAATCTGATAGATAATTAATGTAACGAATTTAGCTAGCTCTAGTCATTGTTGTCGGCGCAAAATATTTAGATCTTCGTCACAATCGATCCTTATAGGGGGCATCCCTTCCGCTTTCCTGAGGTAAATCCTTCCGTAAGCCGACCAGCAACTACTGTAGTTGTGTTCTTGCTTAAACTGTCGGGCTAGGTAATGAAGTCGCCTTGTCTTGGCAGTTAAGCAGTCAGAGATAAAGATCGGCACAGAGCTACCATTCATCTTCAGGTGTGTGGTGTTTAGTTTCTGTGCTTTTTCCTTGTTTTTGTTAAAATTGCTCACTGATTTTATTAAATTTTCCTTAACCGAAGTCGTCGAGAATTGGACAATGACTGGTCCCGGCTTAGCAGTTTTCGAGTTGATGCGGTATATGTCACGTATGTCACAGTCCTGGATACGTTGGTTCACAGCCTCGCCTAAGTGTAGGATGTGAGTACGTAAGATGTTTTTGTCCTCAGATTGTAACTTTGGTATATTACGAATTTCAGCATACGAAGATTTCGAGTTTCTCTCCATTTGTTCAATTTTTGACTCAAGATTTTTTAACTGAATCTCATATGCAGAGCTTTTCTCCATCACAATTTTATATTTTTCAAATAATAGTAAACTAACTTGACGGATCACGTGGTTAACCTGCGCAGTAGACAGTTCGCAGTTTCATGTGATAGAAATGCTTTTACGTCCCCAAAAAACATTAAATTTCTACAATCTTTAAATAGTTAACCTATTGTGTTTTATTATTATTATATTAATATAGGCTTTAATTTGGTATGAAGATGACCTCCAGAAGGCAAGCTATCGGTTATCGAACTTTCAAGTGTTTAAATTGACACAATGTCGTTTAAATGAATTTCATGCCTTTTTTTAGGTTTCGGCTGCAGAATTTAGCTTGTTTTACCATACTTACACGTTTCCTACTTGATTCGAGCCCAATTAAGGCAGTTTTCGCATTTTTGAAATATTATGACCTCCTCAAGTTGGTTGGGCTATAAAATTCGTCTAACTGTTTCTAATAACTTCACACCGGCAAGTGGGGAGGGACGCTAGGCTGTACAGTCAAAAGCACATCAAGCTTGACACATTGGACTTTGTATCAATAGACGTACGGGCTAGAGTCGCACTGCGAGTGTCAAGTTTGACCTGTCGTTGACTGTACGAGTACCTACGCGAAATACCCTCTATTTTCAAGTGACAGGGCTCTCCTTTCGATGCGCGCATTGTACCTACCTATTTATAGTAATTTAATAATTTCTTTGTCATGCAAGGCAGCAAAAGTGCTATTTTGCGCGAGTGCCTTTTATTGAAACCTGAGTAAGCAAAGAATTCTAGGATTGAATAATCCTGAGCGTAGTTAGGTTTCAAGGCACAAGATGCAAAATAATAGACTGGGATGAATTTATTAATTTGACTCTCCTTCTTAGGGTCAGAACTTAAATGGGACCAGATCTGACAGTCAAGTTTTTCTGGGGTTTTGAACACCGCAGAATTAAAAAATCAATGTTGTCAAGCCGAAATCCTACTATAGTCCAAAAAAGTCAAACAATAACCTAGGCTAAATTACTGTAAGAGGTTTCTTGTTTTAAAAGTATTACTTAGGTCCCCTTGAACATATCTGGAAAATTCTCCGTTGGTGGTTGATCCCATGTACGCTCCCCCCTCCCCACCCTCAAACAGGTCCCTGATTTTAGTTTTTGTCATTTATCTCATAAACAGTTAAAGATAGATGAAAATCTTAAACGTTAATTTAAACGTTATCAAATTACCAACCCGATGTCTCCTGTTTTATTTCAATATGACCTATAGAAGCTGTAATATAGGGTTAAGTTTGCACTTACAACTGAAAACCTCTTAGCAAGCTTCTGGTAATAGTTGTCTAAATGAGTAGGATTTCGAACATTTTGGTGCAAACTTAACCCTATATTTCAGCTACTATAGGTCATATTGAAATAAAACAGGTGTCAACAGGTTGGTAATTTTACAACGATTGAAGTAACGTTTTTAACCGTTTCTGAGATAAATGAGAAAAACTAAAATCAGGGACCTGCACAGAACTATATATATCTGTGGGGACCTGTATGAGGGTGGGGAGGGGGGAGCGTACATGGGATCAACGGAGAATTTTCCAGATATGTTCAGGGGGACCTAAGGAACAGTTTTAAAACAAAAAACCTCACACCGTAAATTAGCATAGGTTATTTTTTGACTTTTTTGAACTAGTAGGATTTCTGCTTGACAACATTGATTTCTGGATTCTGTGAGATATCACAGAATCTAGAAATGTATCATTTTGGATACAAAACCCCATAAAACCTTTGTTGTCAAAAATGGTCCCGTTTTAGTTCTGAGAAAATTTAATTATCATTTATTCCCTACTCTATAACCTTGCTGCCGAGTGTAACACAAAATTTTTCACCTCACTTAAGAGAGGAAATGCCAACTTAATGCAAGAAAAACAATTCAGACGTAACAATTAAGAATTTAATTATTTATTCATACATATTATCGTAGGGCATAATACCCACATAATGGTTCGCACGGCAGCAAGCAAGTGGAAGAAAACATAACCAGTACAATAAGCTGACGTACACACGGCCGCACATCAGTAGAAACACTTTTGGACCTTATGGCGTGGTAATAGAGTTGAAAAAGTTTCTACCGACAAGCGGTTGACCGTACGCTACGTTACAAACGCCCAAACCAGAGACGCGGGACGCGGGGCGCGAACAACCCTTCATTCATGACAAAATAAGTACCTGGTCGACCGAGCTTCGCTCTATAAAAGCCGCCTCAACATTAAAATATCATCGGGTGAGCAAGCTATGCTACTCGCCAACAGATGGCGCTGAAAGTTTCCAGAACGCACTAAAACGCGCTAAGAAATATTAAAAAAAAACGGTGAAAACGAATTTTCCCAGACATGATACCTAGATAGATAGATTTTTTGCCCCCAAAAACCCATGTACACTAAATTTCATCGAAATCGTTAGGGCCGTTTTGGAGAAACCGATTACAAATATATATACAAACTAGCGGCCCGCCCCGGCTTCGCACGGGTAGATATAGGTTCTTGTTGCATCGGGGGTTACTAAAGAAACCAGCCAAGCGCAAGTTGGACTCCCACCGAGGGTTCCGTACCACTAAGGTAAAAATACTGTCCTAGTTATGGGCAGTCATACCATCTTAGTCACGCAGAAGTGCATTAAATTCGCTCGAGCCGACACGCACTTCATCAAAACCATCATAACATCCCATAATACGTCCACTACAGGACAGGGAGCTCCCTCCAGAATTCGAGCCCTTGCTAGAAGAATGTGGAGGGGAAATATCTTAGTCACCACGCTTGTTAGCATTAAGGCTGGCACCATGGACCGCGGTTGTTGGTGACCGCAGTATGTAAGATGGTGCGATACACGAAAAGATGTCGCTGCCCATCTTCCGGTTTGTAAACCCTTAGTCGCCTCTTACGACACCTACAGGTTGAGATGGATTGGCACTATTCTTTGCCGCTACCACACGGAACGACACGCACTTGACCAGTCAAATTTTTCGTGTCTATTCTCTGTTGTAGATAAAACCATTACAGTCACATAGGGCGCTGTTTCTTTAATTTCAATTTTGATAACGATTACACTCATGATAACTTTTGAATGGTATGTCCGATTTGAATAATTCAAAAAGTTGTTTACAGGTACTGATATAGCCTTGAATACGAAATCATTTATTTGGATAAGGATTAATAGGTACGAATAATGTGGCCTATATAGTTTGTACCGGCGTTACTATTACATATTTTAACATGAAAAAGTAGTTATTGTGACATAACTGTAATATTTAGACATATGGTATCGCGGGCTTTTTTGTAGATATTGATGGCTTCTATAATTCTGTAGTACATTACTTTGCTCTATTGTTAATAGTTTCGGCAGCGTACTCGATATAAGGATACTATTTAGTATTTTTTTCACACCTTGGGTTACATTATCGAAGTTTTCATACGGAACCCTAACTTTTTTTAAATATTATATAGCCTATGTTCATCCCGGATAATGCAGGTTTCTAATGGTGAAAGAATTTTTCAAATCGGTCCAGTAGTTTCGGAGCCTATTCATTACAAACATACAAACATACAAAAATAGGTACAAATCTTTCCTCTTTATAATATTAGTGTAGATTTCTCGTTTATTGGTATAGGATAAGCTTAACATAGCGCGCTAAATTACACCTTAACTCCATGCATCAGCGTTCTGTTTGCAATGCAGTGTGATATACCGCGTTTACGTAGTTGATTTGGGGTTGACGCCAGATGGCGGTCACAATTATTATAATACCTATAATTTATTCTATATTGCTGAACTTGTACAGTCAAAAGCACGTCAAGCTTGACATATTATTGACATTGAATTTCGTATTTGCTGAGTTCAAACTTGACTACATTTCCCTTCGATAGACTTAATATGTTAGGTATATTTGCTAACAATATATTCATAGGATATAAGCACGGAGTAAAAAAGGATATAAGCACGGAGTAAAAAAGGGAATAAGTGTGAAAAACCGGCCAAGTAGCGTAGTTCTTTACGATTTTTTATCGCAAAGCGGGTTTTGAGCTTTTGAGTACGGTCAACCGCTTGTCGGTAGAAACTTTTTCAACTCTATTACCACGCCATAAGGTCCAAAAGTATTTCTACCGATGTGCGGCCGTGTGTACGTACCTATGTCATGACGTTTATAACATAACAGTACCTGGGCGACCGAGCTATGCTCTATACAATTTAACTAAAATATCATCGGGTGAGCAAGCTATGCTACTCAACAACAGATGGCGCTGTAAGTTTCTTGAGCGCACTAAAACACGCTAAGAAATAATGAAAAAATCGGTGAAAACGAATTTTCCCAGACATGAGACCTAGCTTAATCGATTTTTCGCCACCAAAAACTCCTGTATACTAAATTTCATCGAAATCGTTCGTATCGAAATATATATATATATACATACAAATATTGCTCGTTTGTACAGGATAAACTTTTCACCTCCTAATGCTCAGCGAGGTCCTAGCGCCTGATTGCTATGCTATTTATATTACTTTTAGTTTTTCGGCTATAGCTCATTAGTCATTGAACTGTAAAGCGTACTTAGCTGTGATAGCTTCCTTTTAATTTGATCATATATGCTACTACTGCGATTTTTTTCACATTTCTAATAACAACCGTTTAGCCGGCTGGACAGGAGCCGGGGGGACACTCGACTTCAACCAAAAATTCCGCTTTTCCCTAAATCGAAAAATGATCTGGCCAAACTTACATTATTTTTAAATGACCTATCCAACGACACCCCACACTAGACAAGAAAAAAATATTTTATCCCCACTTTTCTTGTATGGGAGGTAACTAAAATAATATATTTTGAAAAATTTTATTTTACCGTTTTGTCGGCGTAGATGAAATAAGATCTGTACCAAATTACAGCTTTCTCGTACTAAGGGTCTTTGAGCTAAGCTGCGGACAGACAGACAGACAGACGGACATGACGACACTATAAGGATACGGAACCCTAAAAATGTGAGGTTTGAACCCTTAGATAAATGATTCGCTGCGCTCCGACCATCATTAATCTAAGTTTGGACCCTTATTATAGTTTTAGCAGCCAAAAGCAATACAATATACCTACTTTTTTAGGGTTCCGTAGTAAAAAAGGAACCCTTATAGTTTCGTCATGTCCGTCTGTCTGTCCGCGGTTTAGCTCAGAGACCCCTTAGTACTAGAAAGCTGAAATTTTGTACGGATATACATTTCATCCACGCCGACAAAGTGGTAGAATAAAATTTCTAAAAATATATTTTTTTAGGGTATCTCACCTCCCATACAAGTAAAGTAGGGATGATTTTTTTCTCGTCTACCCGTCATAGTGTGGGGTGTCGTTAGATAGGTCTTTTAAAAATAATATGAGTTTTTAAAATCATTTTTCGATTTAGGGATCCGTTTGCGAAATATTAAGCTTGAAACCGCAATTTTTTGTTGGAGTCGAGGGTTCCCCCCCCCCCCGTCCCCCGTCCCCTGCTGGCTAAACGGTTGTTATTATATTAGAAATGTGAAAAATCACAGTAGTAGCATATATGATGAAATTAAAAGGAAAACTATGACAATTAAGTAGGCTTAGCAGGTTAATGAGCTATAGCCGAAAAACTAAAAATAATAAAAACAGCAATAGCAATCAGGCGCTAGGACCTCTGAGCATTAGGAGGTAAAAAGTTTATGTTACAAACGTTATGAAATATTTACTCAAAACCCGCCTTGCAATAAAAATTTGTAAAAAAAAACGGTCAAGTGCGAGTCGGATTCGCGCGCCGAGGGTTCCGATATACCTATAGTATTTTATACCAAAACTAAATTTGTTTGTAAAGGTTTTTTGCAGATTTCTGAAAAACTGTGCAACTTAGAAAGATCGTTTTATTTTTGCTGTAAAGTTAACATAGACATCTGTCAACTGTAATTAATTCAGATTTTTCCTCACACAAACTTCGGAGATAAGGGGGAGGGACTGGTATTTTTTTTGACATTTTTCATCATAACTTGAAAACTAAGAAACTTAAAAAAATACAAATATATATTTTGAAATGCACAAGTAAAGCCCTTTCATATGATACCCCACTCGACCTAGCAGCGACTATTTGAAATTTGGCCCCCTTTACATTAATAATCATACTTTTTTAAAATTCTTTCATGTGCAATTAAGTTGAGCAACTAGGAATATTCTAAAACTATTCCAAATTTCAAGTCGATAGCATGAGTGGTTGCTGAGATATAGAGGTGTGACAGACAGAGTGGCACCATAAGGGTTCCTTTTTTTACCATTTTGGTATCGGAACCCTAAAAACTACGAAACCCTATACTGCGCGTGGCCCAGGCGCGGTTCCAGCCCTAGATTTTGGGGGGGGGGGGGGTCATTTTTACCTACACAAAAATGAGCATAGGTAGTTTTATGAGCAAAGAAAAAAATTTTTTCAAACAGATATCGCATACTCGTATATGACGTCACAGAGACAAGCATACACATATTGCAAATTAACCATCGAAGGGAGCTCGAAATTGCATGTTATAGAGCTAAGAAATACTGATAACAATCTATACTAAATATATAGAATAGTTTGTCCTGACTTAATGACTGATTCATCAACGCCGAGCCATAACCGCTATAGTTTTTTGCACTTCAAAACCAACTGCTAAGGAAGGATTTTCCAAAATTCATCCAGGGGGGTAAAATGAGGGATGAAAGTTTGTATGAAAGTCCTTTGTTTCTTGAGTTAGATTCACACAAATTTTAATATAAGCTTTTGTTAAAAAAAGCATTTCTTAAAAGTCACCTTTCAAGAGGGTGAAAAAGGGGATGTTTTGTTTCCGTATGTTGGTCTATACTTTAGTCTTTTATTTTTAAAGGTAGAATTATACAAAATTGGTTTTGAGATCTTCGTAATAAATAAAAATGTACTTGTTTAGAAATTCATCCCCTAACGCGATGGAATGAGGAATTATAGTTTGTAAAGAAATCTTACTAGTTTGTCATAAGGTACTTAAAAATTTAGATTTAAGCTAATAATAAGAAACAAAGAAACGCGTGTTTCAGAAATTTTAGAATATCATCCTTCAAAGGGGTGAAATAAGGGATGAAAATTTGGATTAAAATCATACAGTTTTGACATGCGGTACTTAAAAATTTTGTTTTTAGCTAATAATAAGAAACAAAGAAACATGTCTTTCAGCAATTTTAAGATATCATCACCCAAGGGGAGGAAATAAGGGATGAAAGTTCGTATGAAAATCCTAGAGTTTTGACATGGGGTACTTGAAATTTGGGTTTTAGCTAATGAGCTTTAAAGAAATCAACATTTTGACTTTTGTGTCGCAATACATTTATGAGAATTTAATATATGCTAAACGGAATATACATATTTTTGATAAAAATTGTGACAGGCATAGTGTCAACATAAGAAACAAGAATCAACTTGCTTCTCATGTCAACCGTATTCACAAAATTAGTAAAACATATAAAGGTCAATGTATACGCTTCTATAATAAGGTACCCACTGATATTGAAAGTTTACCGTTAGATAAATTCAAAACTGTAATCAAGCAGAAATTATGTAAGAAGGGTTATTATAAAATATCAGATTATCTAGAAGAGAAAAATCCATGGGATTAGACTACGGTTCTAACAGGCTAATTCAAAATTAAAACTGACCTATGTATGTTGTATATCAACCTTGTACATTCAAACATATTTAAAAGAGCGCGTGGGTTTTTATTGTCGCTTCTTTTTTTTCCCACAATGGCGCCACATTGTTTGTGAAGCGATGTAGTTTAGCTGACGTCATTAAGAGATTTTAATATCCAACAATGAATAAACGATTTTGATTTGATTTGATTTGATAAGAAGTAAAGAAACGCGTGTACGGAGAGCTTAAAACCAAATTTTTATAATTCTACTGTCGCATACTCCTTGCTCAATTTTCTCCTTTGTATTTTTAATATTTGTTTTTTAAAACTTGCAGTCTGTCTTGAACATTCAAACTAACCACTTGTGCCCATTTCCTCAATATAATCCTATCTTCGAATCTTGGTATTATTTATTACAGTCCATTTGCTTAGTTCATTTCATCTACCTTTAAAAATAAAGACTTATAGACCAACATACGGAATCACTTATTTCACACCCTTAGGGAAGGAATTTCGGAAAATACTTCCTTAGTGGGTGGTTTTGAAGTGCAAAAAACCTGTGTACAAAATTTCAGATCTGTAGCTATAGCAGTTACGGCTCGGCGTTGATGAATCAGTCATTAAGTCAGGACAAGCTATTTTATATATTTAATTAAAAAAGAAGAAAGATGAAGAGGAAAGTTTTGTATTTTAGTGTGTTTGCATGTATGTTTGTAACGAATAAAGTCAAAAACGACGGGACCGATATCAAAAAATTGTTCACCATTAGAATGCTACATTCCTGAGTAACATCAGCTATATTTATTACTAGAAAAAAAAAAGGATCCCTACTAAAACTTAAATAACCCAAGGTGAAAAAAATAGCCATACGATGTCTTTCATCGCATCAATCGCATGCGCTACGGAAGCTATTGATGATAGAACAAAATAATATTCTACAATATTAAAGAACATATTAATATCTTAAAAAAAACTTCGTGAGACCATATGTCCAACTATTGTAGTTATGTCACAATAACTACTTTTTTACATTTTCAAAGTTGATAGAAATGCCGACCAAAATCAGACCATGTTATCCATACCTTTGTATTAATCCTTACTCAAATAAATCATTTGGTATTCAAGACTGTTTCAATACGTGTTTACTACTTTTAAATTATTTAAATCGGATATTCCATTCAAAAGATATTACGAATTTAAAAATGTCAATCTAAACAAAATACTACGCATTTCTAGATAAACAAACATCCCCCCCAAAACTAAGTGCACCCGTGCGAAGCCGGGGCGGGATGCTAGCATGACGAGCTTTAGCCCGCGAAACTGTACAAATATTGTACTGTGAATGTGTGTTTGATTATGGATATATAGTTTGGGTACCGAATTTTCTAAATTAACGTAAAAAAATCTGTTAGGATTTCGGGGGGGGTCATGACCCCTGTGACCCCCCCCTGGATCCGCGCCTGGCGTGGCCCGACACGCACTTGGCCGTTTTTTACCCTTCGTTTAGTTAATATCTTAGGCGATGGACTGACGACGCACTAATAAATAGCGATTCGGCGTGCGCGCAAGCCAAGCAAGCAAGCCTGGCAAAGTCTCAATTTTTGTTAAAAACCACGTAGGTATATTGCATTTTATGTAAGTAAATATACATGGAATTCGCGTTCCTGATAAAATTTGCTAGTTAGGGAACACCAAATCTTGTTAGAAAACAAATAAACACAATGAAAATCCCACAAATAAGACTCCAATAAAGCAACGAGCCTCCAAATGCGGAATAGGTATCTTTATTTTAGTTTTTTACCAATTTTTCATGCAATATTTGTCGTTTACTTGTGGTACTTTTGTAAAATATTGACAAAAGGACAAACACTTACCTATTTTTTATTAAAACACACACACGTCACGTAATCCGTGGCGAAGGGTTCGAATATGAATGAATCTTATTAGTGAAAAAATCAGCCTCGGTCGCACGAGTGAATGGATGTCACTCGCGCGAGAAAATTGACGTTTGATTATTCAAACGATATATCATTCATTCAACCTATTTTGACCTTTATTTGCAGTTGTATAAGAGATTTGAATTATGGACTGTTTGTTAGTTCAGTTCGGTCTTCTTATTTACCCGACTAAAGGAAAAATATGGTAGGTTGCTTGCTTTCTTATTATAGACATTATACAATACTACGTTTTAAAGTAAATGAGAGAAGAACGAGAGCGAAGCTGTTTGAATGCAATGCAAGCTTTTTGTTTTGGATCGTTTGAAAGTATTTGCTAGTACAGTCAACATCAGGTCAAGCTTGACACTTGCAGAGCGACTCTAGCCCGTACGTCTATTACAATAAGAACGGTACAAAGTCCAATGTGTCAAGCTTGATGTGCGCTAGACTGTACTTCTAGAATAAATGTTTAGTTGCTGGACTTGAATATGCCATATTAATACGTTTAAGAGGTAGGACACGTATCAAAAAAACCGGCCAAGTGCGAGTCGGACTCGCGCACCGAGGGTTCCCATATACCTACCAATATTCTTTTGGCTTATCTTGACGCGCTTGACCAAATTTTATTATTTGTTGTTATTTTACAGCTTATGCACTATAAATATACCAATTTTCAAGTTTGTAAGAGTTCCCGTTTTTAAAATAGAACTAAAACAAAAATCGCCGCTCTTATATGAATGTTCTTGAAACGGGAGCTCACCACAAAGTTGTGAGAAAAGTTGTAATATTTAATGATTTCAGACTTTTCCCATTATTTGTACTGTGAGACCTACCTTCTTGCCAAATTTCATAATTTTATGTCAACGGGAAATACCCTGTAGGTTTTGCATTTTTGAATAAATGTATGGAGATGAGGACATAAAATGCCATATCTTCTAATTGCGTCATTGTAAAAAATTGAAATTTTCAGATCTTGTGTGGTTCATAGATCCTAATATATGTTATTAATTTCAACCTAATACCTTTACCCGTTCGTGAGATAAAGGGTCTTGACAGACAGACAGACGGACAACAAAGTGATCCTATAAGGGTTCCGTTTTATTCCTTTGAGTTACGGAACCCTAAAAATTGTCAAGTTCGAGTCGGACTCGTACGCCGAGGGTTCCGATATACCAACTAATATTCTTTTGGCTTATTATTTTCGAGGCAACTAACAAATGAAACGGCAACTAGCAGTTTGCATCTAATAAATTAATCTGGCAGCGATTAAATATTTTAGCAACAATTATAATACATGAGCTTCAAATGCAAGGATTTGGATGAGCTTCAAATGGATGATTCTTTAAGGTAGCAAATATATTAAACAGGGGCAATGAAATTATACGCGAGGTACTATAAATAATGACTTGGCGACTAATTTTAACATTGGGATAGAAAAGATTGTATTATTGGCAACAATAGGCTCCCATATATTTAATCAATTAATTTGTAATGTTCTATTTTTGTAAATCTCACAATATTTGATTGATGATAAATAAATTATTATTATTATATAAAAATACACTTTCGGGCTGCGATTTGTAGGCAGCTGTAAATATTAAAACAGGTAAGTACTATTACTAAGTATTTGGATTTCAGTATTTTTGTTTGTAGAAACAGAGTGCGGGTCGAATATATTTAAAGATTTTTTTTTGAGCTGTGAGGGTCTCCTATTTCTGTTTTTGAGGGCTGACAAGGGAACTTGGCCTTGGAACTGGAACATGACCTTGGAAACATGACCTTGGAGCTTTAATTATAAATTCGCTTTACTTTGTAATCAATTAATCATACTTCCGCGTGCTTCCGAACCTTTTTACAATGACTACTGCTTTTCTCAAAATAACCACTACCATCACGAAGGGGGGACGAGGGGGTGCTGCCTCCCAGAATGGGGGGTTCGGGGGGCGGAGCTCCCCGTCATCAAAAAACAAACTCCAGACAATACGACACATACACGGTGCATACACGGTAGGTTATGTTAGGTTCCCTTGTGAACTAACCTACAGTCAGGAGGATTTGAATGGAGCTTTAATTATAAACAATGAACTAAGAGGAACACTCAGCTCGGCATTAATAAATAAATATTGTGGGTTGAATAAATAAAGACAATTATTGTACCTTTATGCCTTTTTATTCCAAGAGGCGGCAACGGGTTGACTAAACTATCGTTAGGATGACTGATTTACTGTCAATAGTGTGTAGATCACTTATTGGAATGGGATAGAGCCGGTCTGCCTGCATGACGTTGGTGCGTTTGGTAGGTACAGCCGTTTAAATAAAAATTAATCGATCATGTGACCACTTTACTATGAAAAGGCTAAATAATTTTTACTTCGGGTAAATTGCTTGTTATCATGAGTAGAATCACTGGGCTTTGAGAGCAAAACTAATGAAAATTTACGCTTTAGGTGCTGATAAGAGCTGATCACCTCCCTTTCTAAGAAAGGGCAGAATGAGCGTGCTAGAACGGAGCGGATTCGCGCTGTTTTACGTTTTTCGCTCATTTTTGTATTTTTCTCAAAATCTGTACCCATAATAGTAATTATCAAATAGCTATATTATTATGCATAATGTATTGAATAATGTGTGAAAGTTTTGGCATCATAGATTAATGGGTACTTAAGAAAAACGGTTTAAAAGCAAAAAGCAGAGGTAACTTTGGATTTTTTTCATGGCGTATAAAATATATTTTAATCGTGTTTCGGAGTCAGCCATATTCTTGGAAAGATACTTAATTATCACATAAATTTTTTTCACGGCCATATATTCATCACTTTTCGTTAAAAACCTGCTGAAGTGAAGCGTATTTAGCTCTTATCAGCCCCTTAACAATAAATTCAGTTACCAAAACAAAAAATCGATTCCAGTTTAAATTAAAACAAAGCTTACAACTGATTATAAAGCTGCTATTTTCTGCTTAAAATGATACTTCACTGTAGCTGCCAACCTGTTATTTTTGCTACCTGCTTAATATTTTTTGAAAACCTAATTCAGATTAATTTGTCTCCGCGTTAAATACATGCCAATTCTTTTTAGAAGCAATAAAGCCCAGTTGTATGACCGCATAATTAATTTCGTTTTTAAAGGTCTTTTGCAGTTTTTAAAAGATGTGCTAAAGAGACAGTTATATTTACAGGAAGAACCAACCCATCTCTGCTCGTGGGTGTCGTAAGAGGCGACTAAGAGCTTATGAACTGGAGGATGGGCAGCAGCATCCTTCTGTGGATCGTATCATACGCGTTCCGGGGTAAGTCAAGGGTCGATTCTTGGGCCACTCCTGTTTCTGGTCATGATTGATGACCTAACTAAGGTAGTCTCTAGCGCCAAATGCCTTTTGTACGCCGACGACCTTAAACTGGTAATGAGGATCAAGAATACAGACGATTGTGCTCTTTTACAGCGTGACATATGTAGATGCCGTGAATGAGTGGAGCAAACGCAATGGCATGCTCTTCAATATAAAAAAAATTTCAATTATGACTTTTAGTCGTGGGTTACATCCAGTTTGATATCTATACTCGTACAAGCTGGGAGAGGACTCGATTATCCGAGTGGACCAGGTTAGGGACTTGGGTGTAACCTTCGACAGAAAGCTAACATTTCACGAGCATATAAGCAGTCTGGCCAAAGAGTGCTTTAGACTAGTTTAGACGTTTGGGGTTCGTTCTGCGCAACGCACGTGACTTCCAGAATCCGACTGTTATAAAACTTTTGTATACGAGTAATTCGCTGGTCAGGAGTAAAATCGAGACCAGCAGTTGTGTATGGAATCCGCACTCCAGTTCCCTTGCCTTAACCCTCGAAAAAATACAGAAAGCATTTTTGAGGTACCTGTATAAGAGTCTTTACGGTTACTACCCATACATGTACCCAACATTATTCTTATTAGGGACGTTGGGATTTAATTCGCCAAATCTGCGACGAATCAATAACCAGTGTTTAGTCGCCCTTAAGGTATTACGCGGCCGTATCAACACGCCCGACCTGCACTCGCAATTTTGCCGCCTGTTTGTTCCACACGTACACATGGCCGCACATCGGTAGAAACACTTTTGGACCTTATGGCGTGGTAACAAGAGTTGAAAAAGTTTCTACCGACAAGCGGTTGACCGTACCAGTCCGCTGCCTGCGTGTGTGCAGTCGCCGCAAGCCCCCGCTCCTGGCTGTGCCCGCAGCGCGCACCGTGGCCCGAGCACAATCGCCGCTATGTCGCAAGCTCACCACTCTAAATGCACTCCTCGTTGCAAAGCCTGATTGTGATTTGTTTGTGGACGGATGGATGAATATGCTACTTCTATTACACTGACATAATAATGTTATATTTAATGGAACCAATTTATTTTATATTTTATTATTATTGACAAATGTTTACTTAATGTAAATAATTTTATTTGTTATTATGACTTGTTATATTTAATGTAAAATTTCGGATGTGTCCTCAATTACTGTAATTGGTTCGCCGTTGTGATTGAAATAAATAAATAAATCATCTTACATATTGCGGTCACCAACAACGGCGGTCGCCAGCCGCAACGCTTACAAGCGTGGTGACTTTGTACCACCCTCCAAAGTACCACGCGTTTTAGCTGGAGTTCTGGAGGGAGTTCCCTGTCCTGCAGTGGATGTTGTATGGGATGCTTTAATGATGATGATGGTTATGATAATCGTATTTCTACTGAACTAGAACTTTTTTGCAAAGGGCTTTTGTGCAAAGTCCGTCTGGGGAAGTACCTCCCCCTTGCCTATTTCTGCCGTAAAGCAGCTGTGTTTCTGTTTGAAGGGTAAGGGATCCAGTAAAATTACTGGCACATGAGACATAACATCTTAGTTCTCAAGGTGGGCAACGCACTTGGCTGTCTTATTAGCGTCAAAGTATGTCACTGATAAGACAGTGGGTGCTATGGGTGGCGGAGACCACTTGCCATCAGGTGGCCCTGATGCCACCTGCTCGTTTACTCACTTGTAATATAAAAAAAACCGGCCAAGTGCAAGTCGGACTCCCGCCCTAAGGTTTCCGTACCATATGATATATATAGATTTTTAACCGACTTCAAAAAATGGAGGAGGTTCTATGTTCCACTATATGTATTTCTTTACTTTTTTAGGGTTCCGTACCTCAAAAGAAAAAAACGGAACCCTTATAGGATCACTTTGTTGTCCGTCTGTCTGTCTGTCTGTCAAGACCCATTATCTCACGAACGGGTAAAGTTATCAGGTTGAAATTAATACCATGTATTAGGATCCATGAACCACACAATATCTGAAAATTTCAGTTTTTTACAACGACGCAATCAAAAGATACGGCATTTTATGTCCTCATCTCCATACATTTATTCAAAAATGCAAAACCTACAGGGTACTTACCGTTGACCTAAAATTATGAAATTTGACAAGAAGCTAGGTCTCACAGTACAAATAAAGGGAAAAGTCTGAAATCATTAAATATTACAAACGTTTCTCACAACTAATGGTAACCAATTGTGGTGAGCTCCCGTTTCAAGAACATTCATATTATAAGAGAGGGGTCAAGTTGGATGGTCGTCAAGGCGATTTTTGTTTGCGTTCTATTTTAAAAACGGAAAAACTTACAAACTTGAAAATTGGTATGTTTATAGTGCATAAGCTATAAAATAACAACAAATAATAAAATTTGGTCAAGCGTATGTCGGACTCAAAAAAATCTAGCACATTAACTTACTGAAATTTCAACTAATACAATTATGTTTATTTGGTGGTACGGAACCCTCAGTGCGCGAGTCCGACTCGCACTTGGCCGGTTTTTTTATGTATGTTCACCGATTACTCCGTCAGTTGTGAACCGATTTTCAAAATTCTTTTTTTATTGTGAAATTATCTTGAGGTGGTCCCATTGTCACCAAGTCAGGACGGACGGATGGATAGATAGATCGAGCACGCACGGTAGGTAGGTACACAAGGCCGCTCGACGGTGGAAACACCTTGCTGATTGGGTTAAATTAAAGCGACGTGATTGGCTGTAGAATCACGTCACACCGGTCTTCATTATGGGGGAAGTATGTATGATGAAAAGTGCGTTCAAAAGCTTGAACACCCAGTATACGACTCATCTGTCATATAGAGGTATACGTGTAGGTATACGTGGTTCCTTGCTCAGTGTATCATTTGTCCTGCGGACGGACAGAGACATGCAAACGGGCATGACAAAACTGAAAGGGTTCCTTTTTGTCTATTATTGTCTAAGTAACCCTAAAGTACTATTAATTCATAAAATACTCGATTCTCGCCACTGACCTCTATATATACAAGTACGCTGGACTAATTATAAGCCGGGTCATAGTGAGGCGATTTGATTTTCGCCATTTCGCGCTGATAGCAGCAGTGGGTGGGAACGGAACTAATAATAGAGATGGGACAGTGAGATAAAATACATCGATAAAAATGTCTATACTTAAAACCTACCCATGCAGTAAAATGAATATAATTATGATCTATTCCTTTAGTGATAGCAATTGGTTAATACTAAGATTAAGCAAATAGCCGAATCGCTCATGGGATCTTAGAATAAGCCGAAGTCGGATTAAGGGGTGCTAGCTAGATCCAACAATAAAATAGGGAATGTTTTTTAATAGAAATTGTTGGGTTTAGTAATAAGTAGATATAGGTCTGTGACGTAGGTAGAAGCAAGTTTACAATAAACCAGTCAACCGCTAGCCACCGCCTTTCATTGACGTTACACTGGCGACGAGCGGGTTTATTTAATAAAATCATTGAATAACGTGAATAACGCGCGATTGACGTTTTTTCGAAAGGAATGGAGTAGGTAAGGTATTTATAGATAATAAAAAAATATGTACAATACTTTAAAGTTTTTTATTAGTTATTATTACTACCTTAAAACTAAAATCTACATACATACACTAAAAGTCTAGCGGGGTCGTGTCTGTACTGGGCCCTGAGTCAAGATGCTTTCTGCAATCGCAAACGCTATAGAATAGAATAAAAATGTATGGGATTGACATTAGCTGTGACGCAACATTTCTATCGCTAATGTCATTCCCGTACATTTTCATTCTATTCTACTAGCGTTTGCGATTGTAGAAAGCATCTTGACTCAGGGCCCTGTACATTTAATATTTTTATGAAAAAATAAATGCAACAGTCAACATCAGCGACACCAAGACCAAGACAATTATTTTATGTCTGTCTGTATGTATGTATATTACCACAACACGCCAGAACTACTGAACCGATTTGGATGGGACTTTTTCTATTCAACTGAGTGTTACCTGGACTCAAACTTATGATACATTTTATCACGCTACATAACTTCGAGGGTATGCAACCAGGCAAGTCGCGGGCACACCTAGTTTAGTAAAAAGTGTAGATACCCTGTAGATACAGGGTGACTTTGAAGACAATCGACAAATTTTAAGGGTGTGTTCTGTTATTGATATAGATCCACTTTGTATATGTCTAAAGAAATTTGTAGTTGTCGATTTTTTTTTTGTATTTAATGAGTTATATTCTTGAAACTGATACACTGACGTAATTACCTAAAAAGTATAAAATCAGCATAAATGATGCATTTTTATTTTTAAGCATTAATTATGCTTATTTTATTATTTAAATTTTAATGCAAGTACGTTTGTTTATCGATTTCAAGTATGTTTACCGTAATAAAATAAGAAAAAAATACAACCCCAAATATATTTAGACCTAAAAAGTTATCTACATCGATAACAGAACTTACCCTCAAAGTTTGTCGAATGCCTTCAAAGTTACCCTGTAGTCTAAAAATTAAAGAAAGGGCTTTTTGCCGCAACAAACTAATCATTGGCGAGCCTAAATAATTTGTCGCGACAAAAAATTTCGAACATTTACACCTGTAATATATAGGGAATAGTTTTTAGCGGCTGCGTACAGACGGATGTCTATATATTTGGTGATAATTTGCATCAATTAAATATAAAAGTGGCTGTTAAAATTATCTGACACTAAAGTATCCTTGAAGTGGTTCTGTAGATCAGGAAACAATCATATTTCTTCGGACGCCAACTAGGTTTTTGAATGTTTCTCAGCCATAATTCCAGTCTTCTATCGTCAGTCGGAAACCTGTGAATAAGTAATCGTTGTTTTAAATCGGAAACCTGAGAATTAGTAATCGTTGTTTCAATAAAATATGTATTTGATAATAAAAAATCTGTCGTCGGCTATTTCCGTTTTTGAAAGTAAATAGATAGGTATTGATAGAAAAATATCGATAAGTTTTATCGACACGGAACTTTTCAGCACTATTGGATTTTATTATTTATGAAAAACCGGTAGTACAAAGACAAAATATGTATAATATGATTAGTGCCGATTTTTAAGTGCCTGTTATAATAGGTCTTTACCTATGAAATTGCCGAAATTTTCTTATAGATTAATGAGATCATAATTCCTATAATACTAATGCTATTTTTTTCATTTGTCTTATATTTGAAAGTTGACTTCAAGGTTATCAATTTACGCATAAAATAAAGTTTTTATTTTTAGTTTGATATATAAAATTTAAGGTTCGAAAATAGTTCGTCTTAAATGTCGTCCGATTTCATCATTAGATTTGTTATATTTTTTTACGGATAATATTTTTCGAAAATTAAATTTACCTAAGCTTCTATTAGCTTAATGTCTTCCCAATAATGCTTAAAAAAATAAAATAAATTGAATTTATAATTCCTAAGAAAAATGCAAAAATGTTAGTACTGAAAATTGAGTTTACCTAAAATTCGCCATACAAAACGGCAATTTCATAGGTAAAGGCCTAATATCAATAGAAGTTTAATTTGTTGAATATTAGCAGTAAATTCACTTACTTGTGGAATGTAACCCCACTTCCCTTCTGGTAACGAGTTTTGCATAACACGCACTCTTTCATGGTTTACCTATTAACTACCATCACTTATTTATGTATCAACTATAGTAATATGACACAAAAAACAAGCGTAATCGCGTTAAACCTACAAAAACACGGTCATTTGCAGTTTACGTCAGATTTAGTTCCTTTCCCCCGCATTGGGGGCGCTTCAAATAGGCACAATAGAGAGTTGTCACTTTATGGGGAATCATCAGTCCAGCGTACTTGTATATATAGAGGTCAGTGATTCTCGCCATTATAAAAAAAAATATAATTAATACAATTACTTAATTCAAATTATTATATTGGATAATTAATAATATACTTACTGTCCAAAATAAAATGAGAATCAACACGTAAACAATGTATTGTAAAGGCACTGTAGTGCCTTAAACATTTAATACTATTTGAAGTACTGGAACGCGTTATTAAATTTTGAGGGTAGATCCATATTCCGAATGACAGATTTGCCGTTATTGATTTTTATCGGTTAGAGATTAGTCTATTCATTTATGTTGGTTGTGACAGTGTAGTTTGTTAAAATTATTAAAATGTCTCAACAAAATTATCTTAGACCACGATCGAGTCACCGCAGGAGCCCTAGCCCGAGTGACACAAGTGCCGAAAACTCCTTTTACGAGGTAAATGACTTTTTGATTATGTAAGTTTTGCGACATTTAGCATCTTGACTTCATATACTAATTTTTTTGTGGAAATAATTTGTTTTACTTTGGGTACACAACACATAAATGAAATGTTTTCTCGCGGTTGCTCACGTTTATACTTAGTCTTAAAATAAAATAAAAATCCGTCTCAAAAAGAAATAAAAATCCTTTCAAGTGGGAGTCGGACTCGCGCGGATGAGGGTTCCGATGCAAGTATGTAGATACATTTTTAGGACCGCATTATCTAAGATTTTCGGGAAAAAAAATCTACCCATTTTCTATTTGTAGGTACCTAGGTATATTTTTTTCCAATGAACGTTGTTGAAGTGAAACTTCTTTAGCGGCGCTTGGCACTGTTTTAGATGTGTAAAAAATGTTAAACTCACGTCAGATGTCGCGTCAGATGTTTAAATACACATACATAACATCACGCCTCTTTCCCGTCGAGGGAGGCAGAGACCACAGTCCTCCACCTGCTACGATCTTGACATACTTCCCTTGCTTCCTGTACTTTCATCGATCCTTTCATACATGCTCGTGGGTTTAGGGTAATTTTAACCTGGCCTTTATTCAGAACGTCCTGAATTTGATCCTGGTACGTTCGCCTAGGCCTTCCCCATCCAACGTTTCCATTCACTCTCGCCTGGTAGATCTCTTTCGTCAATCTTCGTTCATTCATCCTCTCTACATGACCAAATAAGTTTTGAAGTGATAACTTCTTTAGCGGCGCGTCAGATCTGACGAAGATTGTATATATGTAATACTAGCTGACCCGGCGAACTTTGTTTCGCCTTACAGGCAATAAATAAGCAGATTTTTTTTATTAATTACAATTTTTGCCCTGCCATCCTTTGTCCTTCTCCTGGTTCTAAGCTACCTCCCCACCAATTTTCAACCAAATCAGTTCAGTCGTTCTTGAGTTATAAATAGTGTAACTAACACGACTTTGTCAGCCTTTCTCCTACCCCTACTCCTATCATCCTATGTCCTTCTCCTGGTTCTAAGCTACCTCCGCACCAATTTTCAACCAAATCGGTTCTGCCGTTCTTGAGTTATAAATAAACAGTGTAACTAACACGACTTTCTTTTTATATAGGTAGATATGCGTTTTCCCGTGGGAATGAAGTGTTTTTCCGCGGTAAAAAGTAGCCTATGTGTTATTCCAGGACCTAACCTATATATGTGCCAAGTTTCATTAAAATCCATTCAGTAGTTTTTGCGTGAAAGATAACAAACATCCATCCGTCCATCCACTCTTACAAACTTTCGCGTTTATAATAGTAGGAGTAGGATAAATTGTCATGTTTGTCTACGATAGCGCAATAAATGAATATTGTATGTACTTTTATACTGATAAATAAAACAATTCGTGCGAAATTATTCCCTAACCATTCCAAAATATTCAAAAATACACAACGTTGATGTTTAAGTTTCTGCCGGCACTTCCGGAGTGCAACCCGCCTTCTTTCTTTATTATTTATTGACCGCCAAAACACAAACCTTAAGATGTTGTAAGTGATTTCTTGTCCTCGTTTGCATGTGTACCTACTTCTTTATTAACACAAATTCGTCTCTTAATCTTAAAACTACACACTAAACTTAAAATGGTTAGGTAGGTAGGTAGTTTTTCATAAATTTTACTGTACCTATTCTTTTTAGGGTTCCGTACCCGAAGGGTCCAAACGGAACCCTTTTGCTATCACGTGTCCGTCTGTCGTCTCATCATAACATCCCATGAACGTCCACTACAGGACAGGGAGCTCCCTCCAGAATTCTAGCTTTTGCTGGAAAAATGTGGAGGGGAAGTACCATAGTCACCTCGCTTGTTAGCGTTACGGCTGGCACTATGGACCGCGGTTGTAGGTGACCGCAGTCTGTCGTCTATCACAAATGTTTTATAGCCAATCGGTTGGAGCTATAGTTTTAAAATTATTAACAGTAGGTACTTATACAATGTGTAACAAAAAGGGTATATCGACCCTGAAGGATGTGATTCTGCACAACTTTCCCTAAGAAACATAGGTCGAAATACCAAAAAAAAAAAATTTTACCTCCCATAGAAACTGAATCAGCTGATCGCGCATTTCTATGGGAGGTCAAATTTTATTTTTCGTCTTTCGACCTATATTCCTTGGGAAAAGTTGTTCAGTATCATGAGTACCTACATGCATAGCTTTTGCTATCAAGAACTAATTGAAAGTCACCCTATATTGTTAATAATTAGACGCAACAACCTAACTATTCTCGAAACGTTTCGTGCTATTTTCAAACCGTCATATTGTTTTTATGCGATAATTATTATAGCTACGGTCATTTTCGCAGGAAGAATACAAACGGCTGGTCGAGCATCTTGGTGGGAACAGCAAGTCGCCAAGCCAACCCGTGAGTGTTACACATATTCATATACAAGGTGTAACAAAAAGGGTATATCAACCGTAAAAGATGTGATTCTGCCCATGAAACTGAACAACTTTCCCTTAGGAACATAGGTCGAAATACGTAAAAAAAAAAATTACCTCCCATAGAAACTAATCAGTTGATCGAGCATTTGTATGGGAGGTCAAAAATTTTTTTTCCTATTTCGACCTTTGTTCCTTAGGGAAAGTTGTTCAGTTTCATGTGCAGAATCACATCCTTCAGGGTTGATATACCCTTTTTGTTACACCTTGTATGTACTTCGGTCTTCGACGGTTAATCTCACGTTTTATGTTGACGGGATAGGATCGACACGTTTCGATCCTGTACGAGGATCTTCTTCAAAATAACTCCGTCTGTGACCGTTAATGCGCAGAAGTCAAAAAATTTGTCGCGGGGGTGAGGGCGGCTTCCCCCAGGGACGAGCGAGTCGTTCATTGGCTCTCCGTCTGAACTTGTCCTGAACGCGCTGTACTGTATTGTATAATCTGTGCTACTGTAGTAAAAAGAAACGTGAGTTTATCCGTCGAAGTATACCTATAATTATGACTGTGATGTATACTGTTTAAGTAAGGGTGCTTTTCCACTAAACATGTGTCAGGAAATTTACAATATAGGGGATTTCGAGTCGTAAAATCGGTGTAGTGTAGCTACGTCTCATGGCAAACCCTTCATCATTGCCGCCGCCTTAGAGTGTTTACGCACTACGTCCGATCCGTATCCGATCCGAGCCCTGTCCAAACTCGGTCCGAAGTAATCGTAGAACTATTTCTATGGTAGTTTACGCACTAGATCCGACTTCCATCATCCGATTTCACTATTGATTCTTATTTTCACGGGTTCGGATCGGATTCGGATCGGACGTAGTGCATAAACTCCGTTAGGGTGCCCTTCCACCAAAGCTGGGCGAGGTAGCTAATCTGTGAGCTGGGAAAATTCCAACCAATGGGATTACTCCATTTTCCTAAAATCTAAATAATCCATCCTGCTCTCACACTGCTGTCACTCTAATCAAGCTACATCAGTAATTAGGTTATATATATATATACTCATTGCAAGCTACATTACTGCGACTATAGCATAGAGCGGCGTTCAAAAATGGAGCGATCCTCCGATTTTATTCAGCTCACAGCTTAACTAGACCGAAACATAAGCGGCTTTCGAACTTAAAAGAATAGACAGATGTTGCCAGGGTTGAAGAACTCTTCCAGCTGGGCAGAGCTGATGGCCAACCTTCAGTTATGGAGAGGCACCGCAAGAAGAAGGAGAAGGTTAGCTACGTAGCACAGCAGTTCACAGCACTGATGGAAAGACAACCCTAAAATGGTTGAGCCACGAACAGCCACTGCGACCTATTTGTTAGACCTACGATAGACCTACGACAGACTTACGATACTTATTTGTTATGCAAGGCAGCAAAGTTTTGTAATTAGAAAATAATGATGAATTTTTTTTTATGTTACAACTGAGCAAACAAGCAACCAGCAAGCAATCAGGTGGCCACCTGATGGTAAGTGGTCACCGCCCCCCATAGCACCCACTGTCTTATTAATGGCATATTTTGACACCAATAAGACGGCAAAGCGCGTTGCTCACTTTGAGAACTAAGATGGTATGTCTCAGTGCCGGTTATTTCACTGGTATAATGATTGTATAAGGTTCTGGCGCTATTGATTAGCATTTTCCTCGCTGCAGCAAGGTGAAAAATTATGTGTGATACGTTCGGCAGCAAAATTATTTCACGTTGCGTGCCTTGAAACCCTCGCAACTCTCAGGATTCATATCAACTATTGTAGTCCCGTGTGGTGCCGGCAAAGTCCTGTGTGGTGCCGGCAAAGTACTGTGTGGTGCCGGCAAAGAATTGTACCAACCCATGGGTGTCGTAAGAGGCGACCAAGGGTTAACTGGAGGATGGGCAGCAGCATCCTCCTTTATATCTTAAATCTTACTTCTTACTGCGGTCACCTACAACCGCGGTCAATGTTGCCAGCCGTAACGCTAACAAGCGAGGTGACTATGGTATTACCCCTCCACATTTTTTCCAGCAAAAGCTAGAATTCTGGAGGGAGGACCTGTCCTGTAGAATTAAGAGTTCGGGTATCCTTAGGCTGCAATATGTTCGGCAGAAAATAGGGGGAGGTCCTTCATCAGACACCCAGACAAACTTGGCACAAAAGCCCTACCACCTTTAAAATTTGTTAATATATTTTATTTCAGTACTTGTTTGAAAAAGAAGATGGCGGTGCCGAGCTATTGGAGGGTCTGGCTGTACCTCAGATGCTGGTGGGCGACAGAACTGTGGAACCAGGTACATTTTCATTTTACGGTTCAGTTTTAAAGCAGCGATTGGCGTGTTTCGGTTCCGTGAGGAAATCACCAGGGTTCCGCGAACCAGTCATCAAATTAACAATTAAATGATCAGTTAAATTAATACTTTAAATTTTACGGTTTGTTACCGTTAAATTTAAAGTATTATTCTTTCGAAGTCGTTTATAGGTGGCTAGTGACAAGCAAGAGCGTGCCCATAGTGGTCGGTCTACGAAAAATAATACCGCAGATCGATCGACAGGGTTGTCGTTTGCACAGAAAAATAAGGCGAAGCAAGGAGGTTCGAAATCTTTGGTCGTTTGGTACACAGGTACTTTAGGTTACAAAAATCATTTTGAGTAGCAGTTCTTAAAAATATTCCTCGGGTGGGGGCAGCTATGACGTCATCAATTTTTTGTATGGGAATTGAATTTTTTTTTTTAGAAACTTGTCGTGTCTGATATCAAATGAAAGGGCTTTATATGCCGGTTCCAAAAATATACTATATCATTACCTTTCAGCCACGGGTTATGTATAAATCTTAGAAATATTTTCAAATCATACCAAGTTTGGGCCTTTGCAATGTATGACAGAGTGAAGGGGACACGTATCGCTCCGTCCAGCTCTTAATAACTGTCATTCTAATTAAGATATTTCGACTAGTAACTGAGTAATTCTCAAATAAAATGTACAATCGGGTTAAAAAAATATGTCGCACCCCTGTCATATCAAATTTTATCGATAAATTTTTGTTGTACCTTTTTGTTTATAATGTTACCATTGATTAAAATATAATTCTTCTTTTAAAAGTAACGAGAAATTTGATAGTTTTTCTTCTTTAATGAAATAAATTATATTTTTACGAGTGATATTTTTTTGTTCATACAAAAAACATAATGTCACCCCCTCCCATAAATATGAATCCGCAGTGAATACGTCAAAACTATTTTTTTAAATGTGTTTTCTACTTAATCTGCTTGGGATTTGTTGTAGTATATAATTAATATTATATTTCATATACTCTCCATACAAAAATAACAAAAACTCACATGAATTTAACTTGTCGCACGAATTTACCATTTAGTTACATGCACTTTCGTTATTACGATTTGCACGAATTTATTAATATTTCGGAACGCAGCCATAAAGTTTACTATTGGCAAAACTGAGACGTTTCTGATTGGCTGTAACAAACTTCCATGGCGTAATCATTCAGTTCTTTTTTTTGCGCATTTTGGTTTCGAGCTGATGGTTATTTTCTGCGCATGGGTGACAGGCGGAGAGCCAATGAACGATTCGCTCGCCTCCCCCCACCTGCCGCGCTAACCCCCGCGAAAATTTTATTAAGTTCCGTGAAAAAGCGAAAATAAATGAATTTGAATTTGAAAAAGCGCTAGAATTAGTTTGCGCGCCGTATACTATAATTCATACTAAATTGTTTTGATACTAAGAGCAGGCTGACCTAAGAAGTTATAAGATTTTCGGCAAACTAGGTAACCAGGACATGAAGAAGTAGTTGCGTTAGATAGCATTAAATAATTTTGGAGCTTGCAACCAATGTGCAAGTTTGTATTCGGATAGTAGACGAGTTTATAAAGCCCGGGACACAATTTTTTGGTCTCTGCGAGGTTATGACGTAAGCAATATGGCCGACTAAGTTTTGTGACACGCTTCCACATTTTACTTTGTAATTCGGGTTTCTTTCATTAAGGCGATCCGTTTTTCCATACTAAATTCAAATGACTTGCATTCTTATGTGGGACATAAAATGCTGTTTGAAAAACGAGTGTATACTGCTATTTTTAGTTAAATTTTTCGCTGATTAATACAAAGATACAGCTAATGCACCGAAAGTACTACAGTATAGATCACACACCGACAATGGTAATATTGAACCAAAAATTGCTAACAAAAACTAGTAGGTACTTTCGGTGCATTAGCTGTATGTGTGTATTAATCAGCAAAAATTTTACTAAAATGTCCCGCATAACAACGCGAGTCATATGAATTTAGTATGGAAAACGGATCGCCTTAAGTATATACTGTTAGTGATTATTAATCAGGAAAAAACGCGCTTTCAAACGGTGTATTTGACATTGGTAAGGCTCATCATGTACCATAAATATTTGTGACTTTATAAAATTAACTGTTCTTATTTTTATTTTTTTTAAACATTTTGGTAAATAGCATGGAATCCAAATAAGATGTACCTATAATCATTTGTATTTAAGCTAATGTAAAGAAATAAAGGAATTCGTGTTTCATAATTTTTGCTAAATCGTCCCTCTAGGAAGTGAAATGAGCTATGCCATTCAAAGAAGAATAAAGATAAAGATTATAAAGATTCGGATTTAGAGTCAGTATTTTTTGACGTTGCGTTGTTCGGAATTCGGCACATAAAGCGCAGTTGTATGGGTTACCAAAAACTATATGGTTGGCAATACTGCGTGCGTGTCTCAAGTGCCTGATACACGGTCGGCAACATGGGTCCCGACAGAGGTGACCTTGGCTGGCAACCATTCGGGTTCTATAGAGAATTGGTTGTAAACTGCGAACTACACGGTCGGAACGCGAAATACACGGTCGAAGCGGACCAAGGTCACCTCTGTCGGGACCTATGTTGCCGACCGTGTATCAGGCACTTCAATCGAGGCTGCCTCTGATGCGTACACACCCTTATAAGGGTGAATTTCAACCAGTGCTGTGCGAGAGAGCTAAACTGTGAGTTGGGAAAATTATATCCAATAGGGTTGTGGCATGTTCCTAGCTTGTTTGTCAAATGGAGCAATCCTATTGGCTGGAATTGTCCAGCTCACAGCACTCACTGGTGGAAAATTAATCTTTTTAAATTCAAATAGTTTATTTCAGATATTAATCCAAACAATTTGTTAGTGCCACTTAATATCTATGTTAGTTCATCATAAAATGTCAAAAAAGAAAACAAAAAGTCAAGTATCAATAAATCAATCATGTCAATAATAATAATTCAATTCATAACTTTATCTGGTCCTACCCTATCAGAGAACCCAATACAATGACTCTGTATAGGACATTCGCACTTATCGCCTATCACCCTCAGAATGCTGTTGGTACTCCCACGCACCCTGCTCACCAGGGATGCCACTTTTTTCCGCATTATGGCGTGGAAGCCATCGGTGTGCGCTTCCGCAAACATACCTGATGCGCTGCAGTAGCGCGGAAGCCCTAACATCATCCTGAAGGAGTTATTATATTAAACGCGCAGGGCACTGTAAGTCTTCTGCTTATATGTGATCCAGTGACTGCTGGTGTTAAACGATTGACAAAAAGATTTGAACAATGCAATCTTAACCTGATCAGTACAACGAGCAATTCTCCGAATCAGCATGTTGCTTCTTACTGCCAGTGCCCTACGCTACCGTTCCTTATCGGCATCATCTGTTAAATTCTCGGTTACTATATAATTAAGCGGACCGTATGTGTTAATTCTGTGCGTGTCTGCGTAGCGTTGGCGACCCACACGGCGGAGCGGGACCTGATCCTGGAGAGTCTCCGCGACCTTCACGAGTCCCTCGCCTCCCGCCCGCCGGAGACCACCCTCGCCCCGCCCCCGGCCGCCATCAGCACCGAGCTGATGCCGCACCAGCTACACGCGCTCGCCTGGCTGCGCTGGAGGGAGACACAGCGCCCCTGTGGAGGGATCCTCGGTAACTAGCTTTGAGATATTTTTCTATCAAGAAAAATTCATCGGATCGTCTATGTAAAAACGACTTACACACATAACATCCCATAAAACGTCCACTACAGGACAGGGAGCTCCCTCTAGAATTCTAGCTTTTGCTGAAAAAATGTGGAGGGGAAGTAGGTACCATAGTCACCTCGCTTCGCTTGTTAGCGTTACGGCTAGGGAATGCAAACCGGTTTAACCGAAAACCGAAAAACCGGTTTTTTATTGGTTTTCTATCTTTTTATAACCCGGTTTTTCTTCCTAAAACCGGCTTTTTCGGTTTTTTTTTAGGAGAAGATTTATTTTAATAAAGACAGAAACTAAGGACACACTAACAAATAAGTCTTCAATATTACTAATAGACATTATTCTAGACATTAGGATGTGAATTTTTAACAAACACAAGGTAAAAAAAAGTATATTGTAAGTGTTCCCGCACACGGGCCACAACCACAAACGTCGCCTCAAGAAACTAGAAGTGGCCACAAAGGTAGCTGAAGTGCGCGACAGCCACTTGTGGCCGGTGGTCGACACTTGCGGTCAGTGGCTGCTACTTTTTTTAACCAATGCTCGCAGTATCATAGTGGACTCTGACGAAGGTTTAATTGCGCTGCTTCTGATAAAAAAACGTCGTCTTAGAAGACGAAACCGTAGTTATTGGATACATCCAATTTTAACAAATGTACAAAAACGTAACGAGTATTTCGATAATCTTTTAATGATCAACATTTTATACATACGTATTGGGAACTACTGGCTTTATTATATAATGGATGAAAGCAACACGTCACCAACATGCGTAAGAGTATCGCCCCTGCGGAAAGACTAGCTATCACATTATGGTAAGTAGAAACAATCACTAAAAACTCCACAAAAACTTGCACAGGTTGAGTAAGGTAAAGGAGAGAGGGGTGGGGAATCGCGCGAGTGGCGTGTGGTGGCGTGTTGTATCGGCGTTTTGTGGCCGGTATGGGCCACAAGAAGCGAGCAACGACGATTTGTTACATGTGGTGGCCACCGGCGTCAACCGTGTGCGGCGAGTCCATATAAAATGTATGAAAACTACAGGAAATATGCTGTAGGTGGCGTTTTGTGGTTGTGGCCGGTGGCCCGTGTGCGGGAACCCTAACTCCTAACACCATCTCCTGATACCTTAAATGATTCACAATTAAAATAGTTGTCATCCTTAAAATAACGTTACTTATACGTTATTTTTAAATATTTTTGTACTATGGCAACGCCATTTCGCTTCATTCTTCCCATCTTCTGTGGTGTAGTGATCTTTGTTTGGAGCTCCTTTGGATTTTAAATGGATTCCACTAAAGGTAAGACAATTTAGTTACCAAACTAATGCGTGAATTAACAAAAACAACCATTAGTGTTAAATAATTGTATCAAATAGGCATTATAGTATAAAAATCTCACACGGTTAGAATTGATTTTTTCACAAATTATTAATGTGATAACTGGACGTGATAATATCATTGCACTGTTATAACTGTTATAAAATATTATCAACTGTGTATTTTTTTTATCTCCTGATGATTAACCTGCTTTTTAGTACTTATTAATATTATTGAAAATAAAAGTTTATGGATGTTAAAGAAATACTTCTTTGAGCCTGTTAGTTAATGTAACAAATTATTTACTTACCCATAAATATTATTGCTTCTACAAACTTTTAACTGTGTTATTGATTATTGTTATCTTTGTTTGCTGTGATTTAAATGACTGATACTGAATTGTATTTTTTTGTACCTATTTATCTAAGTGCTTAAATGCTATATTATAGTAATAAAAAGATAGGGTAAAAAAATTGTACTTTGATCTTAGCATTTTAAATAATTTTGTATTTAATTTTTATGTTCGATAATTTAAATAAACACTTGAAAATCTGATGTTTTTATTTGTTTAAAATTTTAATTTATAAAACCGGTTAAGCCGGTTTTTTGTAAAAAAAACCGTTAATAAAAACCGGTTTTTAAAACGGTCCGGTTTTGCATTCCCTAGTTACGGCTGGCACCATGGACCGCGGTTGTAGGTGACCGCAGTAAGTAAGATGTAAGATACAAGGAGGATGCTGCTGCCCATCCTCCAGTGTTAACCCTTAGTCGCCTCTTACGACACCCACCGGGTATGTATGGGTTGGTACTATTCTTTGCCGGCAACACACGGGACACGACCGACAAAAACGACTATTCAATTCAATTATTTTTATTTATTTTATTTTATATATGTAAATTACTTACAATAATACATAAAGTAACTTAATAATAATATCAAAGTATGTCATTTACAATTGAGTACTAACGTACAGTCTTAAAACGTTCCCTCTTATTTAAGCTGAGACAGTTTGTAGCAAAAATTCATCCACAGAGTAAAAAGCTTCTGTGAGTAAGTAAATTTTCAGTTTGTTTAAGAAGCATGAGTCACTTTTTAAGGTTTTTATTTCAGTAGAAATTTTATTGTACACTTTAGCTCCTATGGTGTGTATACATTTGTTTGTGCCCGCAGTTCGTGACGTCTGCGCAAACGTGAATTTACTACATCAGCACGTGTCGAGAACTCGCCTAAGTTCATCCTGACGTATTTAGCTACTTCATAGATGTATACGCAGGGTAGCGTCAATATTTTAAGCTTCCTAAATAAGTCCCTTGCGGGGTGATCCCAGACCGCGCCACTTAATATACGATTATACATATACGTACGTACCGCACGTTTCTGCTTAAGAAATACTCTCTCCCGGTCGGCGGTGGTCGCCCACAGTATACTGCCATATGTAAGTATGGAGTGGAAGTACCCATAATAAGCTTTAAGCATATTATCCTGACTGAGAGACGGCCGCAGCCGACCAAGAGCGAAGCACGCAGCTGATAGGCGAGCACATGTTATATCGATGTGAGGGGTCCATGTAAATCCAGAGTCGATAATTAACCCAAGATATTTCACCTGCTGGACCTGAGGGACTGCCTGACTTCTTACACTGGACGTTCATGTCAATAGAAATGTTTCTTTTTAATTTGAAATGTAAGATGTTAGTCTTTTCCACGTTTAATAGCATTCCATTAGCATCAAACCACTAAGATAACTGGGCTATTACGGAATTAAGTTTCAGTGATAGACTTTGTTGATTATCGCTGGAAACGATCACTCAGCCATCATCAGCAAACATTACAAATTCTGCATCTTCAGACGCGGTGGTGTAGTCATTCATTAGGATCAGAAAAAGGTTATTTCCCATTACTGATCCCTGGGGAACAGCACAGTCACCCAGGTCCATCAGTTCAGAGCGCTCGCCGCGGATTGTGGTGAGTTGTTTGCGGGTTTTTAAGAAAGACTCAAACAGTTCGTACGTGTTTCCTGACACTCCATACCGGCGCAATTTGTTTAACAGGAGTGGGTGACTGACGAGCTCGAAAGTGCGCGACAAATCACAGAATATGAGTGAACTGTGACTGTGACTGAGTGAACCGTTTGCAATGAAACTAAACTTTTATGTTGCACAAAAGTAAGCCAAACTCTTAATTGAAAACTCAGTTTGAAACGGTTTGTGAGTTATTATCGTACAGACTTTACATTAGTGTAGTTTCTGATTAAGTGAACCGATTTGAATGAAACATAGCCTATATGTTGCTCAGAGCTAAGCTTAATCTATGTGCGAAAACTGCGAGAAAATCTGTTGAGTAGTTTTGGAGTTTATCGAAAACATACAGACAGGCAGACAGACAGACAGACAAAAAAGTTCAGAAAACATATTTTTGAGTTCTATTTGTCGTTTCTTATCGCCCACACTATTTTTTTTATAAATTTATCAAAAGTACAGACACGCGGTTTCTACTCTTTTATTATATGTATAGATTTTGTAATACCTGTAATTCTGTCAATTTTGTTTTATATCCACTTCCCCAGATTTCAATTAGATAACTAAGATGTGATTAATCAGTGAGTTATAGATAAGCAAACGTGCCTTTTGTGGTATACATCGTACTATGCCACGCAAGGTGCCCAGCTGTGAACACAGCTTTTTTTTTTATATGATCGATGTGATCTGCCCATGATAATCGACTATCTAATCTTAGTCCAAGATATTTCTCCGTGTATTTTTCTTTTATTAGTTCATCGTTTATTGTTAGGGGTGCATGAGGAGGTAAACGCTTGTTTTTAGCTTTAAAAATGATGTACGATGTTTTGGAGATGTTAATAGTTAAGAGATTTGATTGCAACCAGTTGTAAAGTGTGTCAAGATCTTTTTGTGCTAATGCTATAATTTGCTCAATGGTAGACCCAAAGTAAAATAGTAAAATTTACAAAAATATCAATGTTACCTGTGTTACTGTTTTCCGGCGGTCTATAGACACATATTACGATCACGTCTGATCCAACACATTCGATTGCACACGCCTCAAAATGCATTTCAACCGATAGTTCATTGACTTCTTTTCGCCCGATCGTCACCATAGATTCCTTGACAAAGATACATGCGCCTCCTTCACCGCTGTTGCATCTGCTAAAATGGGCAGCAAGCTTATAATTCATTATGCGGATCTTGGTTATTTCCTCAAGATTTAGAAAGGTCTCAGTGATACACAGCACATCTGTCTCCACCTGTTGGTTTTGAAGTTCGTACTCTAATTTATAGGTCTTATTTTTGAGCCTGTTAATGTTTTGGTGACTAACCTTGAGAGATGTTTCTTTCTTTTCTGGTAAGTCTACCGCAGCCGCCGGGCAGGCGGGGTTGGAGAAAGGGCAGCCATTCAGAAACACTGATGTTTGTAGGCCATACGCTCGCCGACAGAAAGAAGTTTATTATCGCTTCAGGAATACCCACTTTGAATGAATTGTACGTGTCATGTTTTGATTTTATTTGTTCCAAGCTGTAGTTATAGTATAGCCTTGTCGCGCTTGTTTGAGGTAGCTCATGACATCACTCGTAGTCGTTTCCTTAGTGAAGAAGTAAGTGTGAAGGTACCGAAATCTGTCAATACCTTTTAAACTCGTGTTTGGCACTGAGCCTCTGATAAGGCTCTTCTTACTTTTCGTCTTATATTCAACTTTTTTCCATTAAGGATTTGAGTCTGTTTCAACCTCGTCAACTACGACTGTCGGGGTTCTGGTTAGTATTGGCGTGCTAATCATTGTATTCTTATCTGTTGTCCATTTACTAATTTAGTTGGTTTGGTTTTGTTAGCATGGACTTCAATATTACTGTCAGTAATTCTTTAATTTTTGTCTTTTTTACTAGTGTTGCTCACAACCGCCGCATAACACGGAGAGTTTCTAGGAGGCTTGCTTTTGGTTGACTCATTGGTGGAAAGTGGAGGTTGCTTAGGAGTTGACCTTGGCAGGTTGTTCGTACTGGGTGGCACGTTATTTGATGTTGAAATAAGCGGTGTTATATGGTTTTGTTTTAGCAAAATAGACTCAATATTTTTAAAGTCCCTTGAAACTCAGCTATCTCCGATTTCAATTTTGTAAGATGAGCTGAAGCTCGATTTGTTTAGCAATTGTTTGACTGATGATGTTGCTAAAATAAAAACTATATTTGTAAGATCCTTAATTTAGCAATAAATATTTTGTTTCTTTTGACGTATTGAATACTCGGGAGTATTGAACTCGCCAAAAAAGCACGTATAGATTTGCATTGCCCACAGTTGTAATGAAATCTGGTTATATATTCCAGCCGACGACATGGGCCTGGGTAAGACGCTCAATATGATCTCATTGATCATGAGCGACAAGGACGGCGACAAGATGGTGGAAGACGACGACGAAGAGGGAGGCAGTGGAATATCTAAACGTGAGTTACTTACTTTCACAATTTAATCAATCCGCGAATTTACTTTGACAAAAATAAAATAAACTTCTGTTTGCATATTGTAAGAAAGAACCACCAAAAACATAAATGTAAAAAAATGGAAGCCAATTTCATTATAAAGAGTATGCGTGGTTGTTAAATTCACTGACAAAAGAAGTGATATCTAAATGGGTGCCAAGTTCTGTTAATAATCTTAAAATTGGTTTATAAAAACATACAGCATTTTAAAATAAATTTACAACACAATTTCTTACTTTTTCTGCTATAACCATCATCATCATCATGACATCCCATGAAACGTCCACTACAGGACAGGGAAAATGTAGAGGGGAAGTACCATAGTCACCTCGCTTGTAAGCGTTACTTGTAAGCGTTACGTCTACTGTCACAGCAAGTTCTGACAAGAGTGATGATTGGGGTTTTGCCATTGTGGTGAGAGGATTGGCCAGCCTAGACACTGCGTTACCGTGTCTAGCTGTTTCCAGGGTGCGCCGCGGGGAGGCTCCTTTCTTTTATTAAAAATCGACTATGTGGAAAACATTTCAAATCGTAAAATTCTCTTATTTCTGATTTTTTAAATTTCTTTGTCTAGTTTTGGTTCGGACAACTTTGTGTGAAATGTGCACCAATACTTATTGTATTTTTATTTTGTTAGTGGCCCGCGGTGGAACACTAGTGGTGTGCCCAGCGTCCATCATTCATCAGTGGAGTGGCGAGGTGGCCAAACACTGCCATGCACACGCCGCCGCAGCCACGGTCGTCCTGCACCATGGGGTGACGCGGGACACTCATGCGGAAAGGCTCGCTACCTTTGATATCGTGGTCACCACGTATAATTTGTTGCAAAGGGATGGCGAGAAGGTGAGCCATCACTACACTCACACTACTTCCATACCATAATAATAAAAAAAGACTAAATATCAGTACTAAGCTAAATTAACCTTTTAAAATAAAGAAACTAAAACCTTTCTACTAATTTCGTTCTAAATGAAAAAATTTTGGACATTTCTCGTTTTATTAAAAAAAAGTGTTTGATGTCATTTTACTTATTAGGTAAGTAACGTAATTTCGATATAATTTATCGGCATAAATTCTGCAAGGCTGGAAGACACTTGCGAATTTCCCCAATGGCACTAATGTTTTTGTGCTTTCTAGTTCTGGGATGAAGAACCCAGCTCCTGATCTTTCAGTTTTTTCCTTCCTTGAACCATCAGTACAGACTGTTGTACCTTCTGTTCTTTCTAGTTCCCGTTGGTCCCTTGTTCTTAAGTGTATTCTATACTTCTTATAGAAAATCCTCCGTTTGCCTATGAGGTCATTGCGGGTCATGATCATCGACAGGTTTCTTTTGTAGGCTTTGTCTATGACTGACTGCCCATTATTGACTTTTATGTTGCTCCATTGACCATAGGATCTCATTTTATACCACTGTTCAAGTGCCCTTTTCTTAGCACCCAGATCTGGTGGGTCAAGTCCAAGGATCATGTCCAGTGCTGCTGTGGGTGTTGATCTCATTGCTCCTGTTATCATCAACTCGGCTAGTCTTTGTACCTGGACTAGCTCTTTATTATAAGCTTTTATAGTGGCTCTATGCCACCACGCTACTGCCAATAATACGATGGCTTGGTAGATCCAAAATACCACTTACGGTTTTAGTCCCCAAGTCCTACCTATTGCCCTACTGCATTGTATGAGTGCTATCTTGGGTTGGTTTCTTTGTATTTTTATGTGTAAAATAAACGACATTTTATCTTCTAGGTACCTTATATCTTTTACTATTTCTATTTGGATCCCATCTATAGTGGTTTGTACCATTTCTTTCTTCTCCTTCTCTTTGTAAACTGCATAAGATTGGTTTCGGTGGGATTGAGGTTTTGTCTTCTCTTTCTGCATCATATTAGGATTGCCTGTATACCCGTGTTAATTCTATTCCTGATCAGTATCATATCCTTCCCAGTAACTAGTATCACACCATCATCTCAGTATGCCTACATGAAGAGGTGGATTCTGTTTATATTCTTTATTAGATCATCTATAAGAAGGCACCACCCACACTGTTTGCCTTTCTTTTAAAGCGGTACCTCCTAGTTCAGCTTTGATCCGCCTATGTCTCAGCATATTTAGTATCCAGCAACTAATATATGTTTTTATATTGTTTCGTGCTAGTGATGCTTCTATTGCTTATGAGGTAGCCTTCAACGTCAAAGAAGCATGCCATCACCGACTTTCGCTTCCAGAGCTATGTCTTCTCTTATTACTTCATAGTGAAGCGTGTGGATTTGTTCTCATCATGCAAAGGACTAATTCCAGTTCCGACCTTCATCCTTATGTGTCTGTCAATTAGCTTTTCTAGTTTCTTATGCATAAACGAGGATAAGCTTATGCATCGGTATGACTTCGGTTCTTGGTATGTCTTTTTAACTAGTTTGAGGAAGCTAGCCCTTTTTTATGTGAATAACTGGCAGACTAGCAGACAGCACACCTGATGGTAAGTGTTATGGCTGTTATTTGTACGTTGCCGGCCTTTAAGGACTTGGTCGACCCACTTTTTAAAAGCCTCCATGTCTTTAGATACCGGGAAAACCGCTGAGAGATGCTCGTCCCACGTTTTAGTAGTGCGCAAGAGGAATGAGCGCGCATAACGTGTTGTGGTAGGACGCCATGTATCCAAATGATGTGGGCTGAACTTCTCCCTACAGCCTGATACGGCGTTGGTGGAACTGAGCCGCTAGCACCTGACAGAATAGTCTCTCAGAACACTAATCATTGCACAGGTGGTACAGAACACACAAGGAGGCGACCTCTATCCGTAGATTAAGTGGTTCTATACCATCCGTGACAAGACGTGAGCTCAGGATCGTCGACGATTCGAACTGCCCCCTTTTGGAATCGATCAAGAAGAAGCATTTGATATTCGAGCGTACCAGCTCAGAGATGCGATCAGTACTCCATGTGGGGCCGAACCTGTGCCTTATAAGCTGATGGCTCGACATGAAGTACCGCTTCGCTCTGTTAAGAACTCCAAGTTTTTCAGAGGCCAGCTTGGCTTCCCCTTCCAAGTGATCGCAGAACTGGACTTCATTCAAAATGTCGATACCAAGGATTCCAATGCTCCTTCAGACGTTAAATGGGGTGTTCTGAAAACAAGGTGCTGTAGAGGTAGGCTGCCCTTTAAGATGTGCACTAGTTCCTTCTTTATAATTTTCAAGGCACTTTGTGGCATCTTTGGAAATATTCCTTCCGGTCCCGCCTATTTGTACGGTAAGAAGGTATTTATACTCCACGCTAAAAATTCTTCTGTTACTTACTACTGAGCCTGTTGTACTCCCACACATTTATGATCATTGTTCCTTAGCTGTTCTTCCTGTATTTCTTTGTTGTCAGGAAAGTGAGTGTTCATCATTATCAGTAGAACTTCCTTAGGATCCGTGATTACCTCACTACCTGTTCTTATACTACCTAGTTCACCTACTTTGTCTTTATTTCATAAGCCTGGCTGCTTCGGGATGTTTTATTGTCCACCCTTTTCTACTCTCTCTTTGACATGAGTTGCGCAATTCATTTCTTTGGTCTCAATTCATTTCTTTGATCGTCTTTCTACTTCAGCGCGACTCTTAGTGCACGTCTTGTTTTCTTTCTCATTTTCTTCATGTCTTTGTTCCACCACACGTGTCCTTTTCCCATTTCAGCTGCCTTTGTGATGAGCTTCTTTAAGGTCATTACAAAGTCTTTGTTCTTTTTCGTCTAATTTATCCATGGATTTGTATACTGCTTTGAGATTTTCCTCAAACAGATCAAAGCTACCACATTATAATTTTGCCAAAGTCTACTGTACAATCACAAGTCTTAAGGGGCTGATAAGAGCTAAATACGCTTCACTTGAGCCGGTTTTTAACGAAAAGTGATGAATATACGGCCGTGAATAAAATTTATGTGATAATTAAGCATTTTTCCAAGAATATGGCTGACTTCAAAACACGATTAAATATATTTTGTACGCCATAAAAAAAAAATCCAAAGTTACTGCTTTTTGCTTTTTACCCATTAATCTATGATGCCAAAACTTTTACACATTATTCAATACATTATGCATAATAATATAGCTATTTGATAATTAATATTATGGGTACAGATTTTGAGAAAAAATGCAAAAATGAGCGAAAAACGTAAAACAGCGCGAATCCGCTCCGTTCTAGCACGCGCATTCTGCCCTTTGTTAGAAAGGGAGGTGATCAGCTCTTATCAGCACCTAAAGCGTAAATTTTCATTAGTTTTGCTCTCAAAGCCCAGTGATTCTACTCATGATAACAAGCAATTTACCCGAAGTAAAAATTATTTAGCCTTTTCATAGTAAAGTGGTCACATGATCGATTAATTTTTTTCGGGAGGATGAAAAAAAACTTTTATTTCTTTGCGTAAGTTGCTTTTTTTCATGAATAGAATCACTGGGCGTCGGGAGCAAAACCAATACAAATTCAAATGGTAAGACATTGTACCTTCTGTGTAGAAGGACACTGCTGCCTATCCTCCGGTTCAGAATCATCTATCCGCAGTTTCCCGTTTAAAAGTAAATAAATAATATGGTACTGATATAAACATGAGCCATAATCTTTACATCCACAGAATGGCGTGCTAATGAACATCTTGTGGCGCCGCATAATTCTAGACGAGGCGCATGTAGTGCGCAACCCCAAATCGGCTACTTCAATGGCAGTGTGCGCTCTCCAAGGACACCGACGCTGGTGCCTCACCGGGACGCCGGTCCAGAATAAAGACCACGACCTCTTCGCGCTACTTAAGTTTATCAAGTGTACTCCCTTTGATGAACTCACGGTAAGTCTATAATATTGTCTTTTCCTTCTACATAACGAATGTCTGTTGTAAATTGTGAAATGTATTGCAGGTGTCGTAGTTGCCTAGGACTAGCTTTTTCATTTTTGAAAAATGCAGCTGATACGCAAGCAATATTACACGACTATTTAAAAGGAGCTAAAAAACGTTAGAACACTAAAAGTAAAGCGCACTAGATAGACAGCTATTTACTTCACATCTCTCATATTCAGTAAGAAAGTCCTTATTACCACCAAATGGGGCTTGTAGGTGACCAATTAGCGCTCTAGGGTAATAATGTAGCTAGAAAAGCCCTAGGGCGGTAAGTAATTAAATTTTGAAAGAGTGAAGTGTTTTTTTTATTAACTTACCGCCCTAGGGCTTTTCTAGCTACATTATTACCCTAGAGCGCTAATTGGTCACCTACAATTTGGTAGTAATGTAGTTAGCTCGGGTGTAAGCATCAATTGCACCCTCGAACTATAGGCGCCCTCGCTGCGCTCGTTCGCCTAAATATATCGGGCTGCAATTGATGCCTTACAGCCCTTGGCTACTAATCTACTATTATTGCATCACATTACCAGTCGTTTCGCCATTGTCAAAGTAAAGAAATCATTACAAAATTATGGCGACATCGCCAATGTTCAGTGAAATATTTACACAGATGACGCCGCCTTTCACCATCCAAAAATGTCAGTAAATGCATTCATTGAAATACATTTATTTCAATTTTCTATTATATGTTCACTTTGAAAGTTATTTATTGGATATCAGTTTATATAATTGTAATATCATTGATAACAACCTATCAAAATAAAATTATACATTAAACTCTTAAAAAAAACCGGCCAAGTGCGAGTCGGACTCGCGCCCTAAGGGTTCCGTATCTATCTACCATATGATATACTAAAAGCTTTTGCTCTTTGATTTTAAAAACTCCGCGACCATCCAACTTGACCCCTCTTTTATAGAAAAGTTCTTGAAACGGGAGCTCACCTTAATTGGTTACTATTAGTTGTAAGAAAAATTGAAATATTTAATGAATTCAGACTTTTCCCTTTATTTGTACTGTGAGACCTAGCTTCTTGCCAAATTTCATAATTTTAGGTCAACGGGAAGTACCCTGTACGTTTTGCATTTTTGCATAAATGTATGGAGATGATGACATAAAAAGCCATATGTTTTGATTGCGTCGTTGTAAAAAATTGAAATTTTCAGATCCTGTGTGGTTTATGGAACTTAATATTCGTTATCAATTTCAACCTGATACCTCTTCTCGTTCGTGAGAAAAAGGGTCTTGACACACAGACAGACAGACGGACAACAAAGTGATCCTATCGGTTCCGTTTTTTTATTTTGAGGTACGGAACCCTAAAAAGGTAAAACTAAATTTTTTTGGGAAAACCTAAACATAAGTTTGTATTTCCGTACCGTCTAGGCATTTCAAATTTAAGTTTGCAGTTGATAATTTTTATTTGCACATCGCGGGAAAGTAAGTGCAGTGATGCTGTACCGTTTATTTTACAGATGTGGAAGAAGTGGATTGACAACAAGAGCCTGGGCGGACAGGAGCGACTGAGCACCATCATGCAATGTATCCTACTCCGCCGCACCAAGGTAACCAGTTTCTTATTTTGTATACAATGAGAATTATCATTGGTTTTGCTCCCGAAGTTCACTCATGAAAACAAGCAACATTCCCGACCAAAAAAATCTACACATTACCTAAATTGCAATCGGAAATGTATTACTGTTCTTAGGAAATTTATGCGTTTCCTAAGAAATGTAGTACAATAATGCGCATGAGGCGTTGACTGAGCACGCCCTTTCAGTTTTCGGTACACCGTCCCTTACATCCTTTATGTCGCAGTCAAATCGTAAAATACGCCGGATTAATGTAAACGGGCGCCATTATGTTTAACGGCATCGGCAGATTGCAATCACTGAGCTTCGCCAGGTTGTATTTTAGCTTCGTTAGCTAAGGTAAACCCAATCTAACCGATCCCGAGTAGGGTAAGTATATTTGTATTGTATTGTTATCTTGCGGCCACCACACACGAACCGAGCGAGCCGCGGCCGGTGAGTGCGAGAAACGAATTACGCGCCGTTTTGTGAAATGGCGCCGCCGTTATGTAAAACGGCGACCACACCCTTATGTAAAATGGCCGGCCGATTGTAATCCGGAGTTTTCTACAAAATGGCTGCGACATGTAAATTGCATACCAATTTTATAGAATTTTTGACATATCTATATATATAAAAGAAGAAGGTGACTGACTGACTGACTGACTGACATATCAACGCACAGCCCAAACCGCTGGGTCTAGAGATTCTAAATTTGGCATGTAGGTTCCTTATGAGGCATAGGGGTGCACTAAGAATGGGTTTTACAAAATTCCAATCCTAAGGGGATAAAATAGGGGATGAAAGTTTGTATGAAAGTCCGTCAGTTTTGAAGTTAGAATCTTCAAAATTGGTATTTAGGCTGACGACTTAAAATTAATATTTACATGTCACAGGGTTTTTGAAAATTCGACACCCTTAAGGGTGAAAAGGGGGATGAAGTTGAAAATTCTTTATTTTTAAAGTAAAATCCACATAATTTATTATTTAGGCATTAATGATGTAATTCTATACAAAGTTCATCACTGTTATTGAAATTCCACCCCAAATTCAACCCAAAGTAAAATCCACATAATTTATTATTTAGGCATTAATTTTTATTCCTGGATGTGTGCAATAAAGAGTTATTCATTCATTCATTCATTCATTCATTCATTCATTAATGATGTAATTCTATGCAACGTTCATCACTGTTATTGAAATTCCACCCCAAATTCAACCCCTGAAAAAGGGAAATGGGGTGAAAAAGTCTAAAAACCAATATGGGTATCGTTTGTATGGTTTATCAGGTCGCTGATTACGAAATCTACAACAATTTTGAAATCCAACGTGGTGGACGTGAAATACCATCATCCCCCTGGGGATGGAGTTGGGGTGCGATAGGTTTGAAATGTCTAAAAACAATATGGGTGTCGTTTGTATAGTTTATCGGGTCGCTGATTACGAAAGCTACAACAACTTTGAAATCCAACGTGGTGGACGTGGAATACCATCATCCCCTGGGGATGGGGTTGGGGTGCGATAGGTTTGAAATGTCTAAAAACAATATGGGTGTCGTTTGTATAGTTTATCGGGTCGCTGATTACGAAAGCTACAACAACTTTGAAATCCAACGTGGTGGAAGTGGAATACCATCATCCCCTGGGGATGGGGTTGGGGTGCGATAGGTTTGAAATGTCTAAAAATAAATATGAATTCGTTTCTATGTTAGGGATAGCGGTTAAATTGGCGTTAGGGGTAGGGATAGGGGCAGGGATAGGGAGAGGTAGAGAGGTAGAGACGTAGAGAGGTAAAGGTACAGGTACAGGTAAAGTAGAGGGAGAGGGAGAAGGAGGGGAAGGGGGAGAGGGAGATGCAGGGGGAGAGGGAGGCGGGGGAGAGACAGAGGGAGGGGGAGGGGGAGAGGAAGGGGGGAGAGGGAGAGGGTTTCAGTTTTTCTCAATTACATCTGCGAATTGACTCTGTTTTGAAATATTACTTAAAGGCGTCTCTCATCTCTCTCTTTACATTTGTTAGGATACTGCTGCTAAGTTCCTCTGTTCTGAGTAATTTATAAGTAACGTCTGTAATATTATATAAAATTCAGCTGGATCTTGAATTATACTCATTGATTTGCGCAGGGTGAGTCCTGTTTTTCCTCAGTTTAAAATTACCCCGAAATGATGGGATAAATAATAATTTCCCTGGACTAAAATATCTCATTGCTTCGGAAAACTGGTAACAACCTAAACGAAATCCACGCGAGCGAAGCCGCGGGCAACAGCTATACATACATATACATTATGTTTCACTCGGTTTTGGATTCAAAGTAGCCCTCACCGTAAAAACTTGACTTTTCTCTCTTGTTAGACAATTCCCTATTGTTTACAGGTACAGTTACAAGAGCGCGGACAACTGGAATCCCTGCCCGAGCGCACCACACATCTACAGGAGGTCACCCTCTCCACAGAGGAAAGGAACGTTTATCATCAGGTTAGGATTTTGATCTTTTGTTTATTCAATCAATTTCAATTTATTTATTCATTCACAATGTACATTGTATTTGAATGTTATTCCTAATTCCAAATTCCTAATTTATGTATAATGAAAATGATACTCAAAAAAATAATCAATAAAAAAATAATCAATAATCAAACAATCAAAATTCAAATTCAAAATTAATGTTAAAATTTATGTCAGTATGCGAGTAAATTATATAATAACTATGTCATTAGATTAATTTCTCGGTCATTTAAATATTCATTCACCGAATAATAACACTTTTTTAATAAAAATGCTTTTAATTTCGTTTTAAATAAGTGCGGACTTTGTATGTCTTTCAAAGTTCTGGGCAGCCTGTTAAATAGCACAGCAGTTTGATGGTGCGTAGAGTGTCTCATAATATCTAAGCGAGGTGTGATCAGAAGGGGTAAGTTTTGGGTACGTGTCGCCAGCCTATTTTCCCTAGCTTCCCGAGATTCAAACTTATCCGGTCGTTTAATAAAATCACATAAAATTACATGGATGTATAGACAAGGAGCAGGTAATATTTCCAAATCTTTAAAATGATCCTTGCATGATTCCCATTGAGGAATACGAACTATAGTGCGTATCGCGCGCTTTTGTATCACAAATGCTTTGTACATGTTATACGAATAGCTACCCCCCCAAAACTTAATGCTGTAACGAAACCGAGATTCCACAAGAGCATGATACACCATTTTAAGATGATTAATGTCTAACTCATCTCGCAAACTTCTGATAGCGTAACATGCTGAGCTTATGGAAGCTTCCACTGCCGACAATTCACCTCGCCAATTTAAAAGACTGTCTATGATTACTCCTAGAAACTTAACTTCACTTTTTAGTTCAAGTTTGACTCCGCTTAGGCAAACATTCAGTGATTCCGAGTTCTTCGAGGTGGTCTTAAATAAGAGCAAGTTTGTTTTACTAACATTTATTATTAGACTATTGACAGAAAACCAATGTTGAAATAATTCTAGTGTATGATTTACTTTACTGTTGAGACCTGTATTCGTTACATCTGAAATTATGGCATTGGTGTCATCAGCAAACAATATTAATCTCGTACCTGGAACATTATTTGATACGTAACTTATCAAGTAGTTCACAAATATAATAAAAAATAGGGGACCCAATATAGAGCCTTGAGGCACACCACATTTGATTTGTTCCCAATTTGATTGGTATGTAGTTTTTCGGCCTTGTTCCACTGTTGATATTTCTACGAATTGATGTCTTTTTTCGAAGTACGACTTTACAAGCTCCCATATTTTGCCATTAACACCGTAGTGGTCCAGTTTTCTGAAAAATATATTATGTTCAACACTATCAAACGCAGAACTAAGGTCGAGAAATAGCCCGGCGACCCTCATTCTACTATTTAGCATCGTTATCACGTCATCCAGTAAGTTCTCTATTGCGTCGCTTGTACCCACTCCCAACTGATAACCGTACTGGCGCTAATTAAGTAGATTATTTCGATTGAAATGCCGCTACAAACGTGATTTAAGGACCTTTTCGAAGATTTTGGAGATTGAGGGTAGCAGAGAAATGGGTCTATAATTATTTGGATCATTCTTCAGAGTTCCGAACGCAAAGGTTGCCAAGATTAGTAGTTTGCTGTCGATCTTTTGCAGATTGTACTACGGAGAGTGTGCTCAAGAGCTCCACGAGATAATTCTACCATCTCCATTCTACCATAGGGAGTGCAGTCGCACCGCAGGATAACACCCATACTTGGTTGATATTCCGCACATTCCCACAAAGCGCTTTGAAACATCTTTTATAATGCGCACGGCTAAAGAGTGGAATTCAAAAATTTTGCTAAAAATCGTGAAACTTAAAAGCTGGGCAAATTTTGAAAGACTAACAGTTATTCTTAGTCGAAATCGATTTTTTTTTAAAACGGTCCAATTTTAAGGTTTGATATGCCTGTATATATGTCGTTTTTTTGTTCCTTTTCATTTCCAGACAATGGCCTCCTGAACACCAGGCTCCGGTCTAGAACTTCTTGCATAGTTTTTCGTGATCCTCTCATAAAGCATCTTCTATTGAGACATCTCTTTTTAAATTTTATCAGGTACTCAATAGAAAACGAAAAATAGGAAATGAAAAAAAAAATTGACCTCTCCATACAAATTTCCCACTCTGGTCGAACAGTTTGTATAGAGCGGTCAAAATTTTTTTTCATTTCCCAACATATGCTTCTTTGGGAAAGTTGTTCAGTTTCGTTGACTGAGCACGCCCTTTCAGTTTTCGGTACACCGTCCCTTACACCCTGTATAAGTATTCTGGTTTTCGTTTAATGGCTACAAAATAGATTGGTAAGCGTAGGAATATACGAAAAAAAAATGTGAATCATACAATCCCTTGTTATTTTCCGGTGACATTGATCATTCAATATATACGAGTAGGTATGTATATTCAATAGTATAGAAACACGCTAATCTTTACAATAAAGTCTTTGTTTTATCCTACATAGGTGTTGGTCTTCTCCAAGACCCTGTTCGCGCAATTCCTCCACCAGCAGAAGAAGAAGCAGGCCGACGCGCAAGGGAACGCAGCCTCCTGTTCAGACAAGAACTCGGCTTATGACATGATGCACAAGGAAATGATAGCGCTGCAAGGTAACTCATAACATGCCGGGAAACGTCCACTGCAGGATTGGGAGCTTGCTGTGATGTAAGCAAGACGCGTGGTACAATCTGCTGGACATAGGCCTCCCTTGGAAATTGAACTCCCAACTAAAAATGGAAATTATACCTAAATTATTGTTTGTTTTTAGTTTCTATTAAAGCAGTATTTAAATAATTAAATCATTATATCTCAAAAACAATATTTCACAATACTGATCTATCTTTTCAAATAGGTACAGGAAATTTTGAAAACGCAGTTAATAGAAACAAACAGCCAGTAAATTTATCGAGGATACATAAAAAGAGTACGAAACAAGAAAAAGGTGCTAGCGGTAACGCTGCAACACATAACATCACGCCTCTTTCCCGACGGGGAAGGTAAAGACCACAACAGTCCTCCGCCTACTACAATCTTGACACACTTCCCTCGCTTCCTGTACTTTCATCAATCCCCTCATACATGCTCGCCGGTTTAAGTTACTTTTATGCTGGCCTTTATGTAGAACGTCCTAAATTTAGTCCTGGTACGTTCACCGAGGCCTTCCCCTTCCAACGTTTCCATTCACTCTCGTCTGGTAGATCTCTTTCGTCAATCTTCGTTAATTCAACCTCTCTAGTCTCTCTACATGACCAAACCTTCTCAGCATCACTTTCTTAATTTTAGTCACTACGTCTTCTTTTACGCCACAACCTTGTCTTAATGTGATCACTATTTCTAATTTTGTTACTCAATTTCATACCAATCATACTCCTCAATGCTCTCATTTTTACAGCATTAATTCTATTTTAATGCTTCTTTTGCCATACCTAGCTTTCACTGCGGTGCATCAGTATTGGTACCATACCGTCTCTATGAACAGCCAGACGAGCCTTGTGACACACCTTTTGACTCATCATAAAAGCGTGCAGAGCACCATTCACCATGTTTCCAGCATTCACTCTTCTCGCAATATCACTTTCACATTTTCCATCTCTCGTAAACTTTGAACCCAGATACACAGACTCATTCACTGCTTCGACTTGTTTACCACTTATTAATATAGTACACTCTGTCATATTTTCTTCTCTTTCAAGTACCATTACTTTCGTCTTGCTTACATTTACTTTCATTCCTTTCCCGGCCAAAGCCACATTCATCATTGTTACCGTCTCCGTCAGCAGCGTAAATGACGGCATTAAATTATGACTTCAAAAGCAAGTAACTTCAAACTGTGCAATCACTGATGCTTTACGGCAGAAATAATCAAGGGGTGGTACAGTCAAGAGCACATCAAGCTTGACATATTGGACTTTGTACCGTTCTTATTTCAATTAACATACGGGCTAGAATCTAGAGTATCCAGCTTGACCTGTTGTTGACTGTACTTCCACAGATGGACTTAGGCACAAAACTCCAACCACCTTCATACGATCAAATCATTACCTAATTTCCAGGAGCAAAACCCGTGAAGTCCCACGAGATCTTAGTACTCCTACTGCGGCTGCGCCAAGTGTGCTGCCACTGCGGCCTCGTCGCCGCTATGCTGAAAGAGGAGACAGCGGGAGATCAATTGGACATGGACCCTGACTGCCAGGATCTGGCGGACGAGTTCAGCAAGATGACGCTTGAAGATTGCGCCGAACGGAGCAAGGTAGGGCTCTACTGCGGCCTCATAGCGTCATGCTAGACGAGGAACGGCTGGAAACCAGGTGGATATGGACTCAAGTGGTTAAGAACTAAGAAGAGGCAAAGAAGCATAGGAAGATGCCAGAGTAAGGTAGAAAGATTCCAGGATAACACGACTAGTTGAGTAGCGTTATAGTCGCCATGTTGGATGAGGAGACGGCTAGAGGCAATGTGGAAATGGAACCTGACAGCCAGTATCTGCTGGACGAGCTTAACAAGATGACGCTGGAGGATACCGGCGAGCGGAGGAAGGTAAGGCTCCAAGGAAATCCAGATGTAGAAGTTCTTGAGAATAAGAAAACAGAAGATGTCAGGGTTCCAGAAGGAGAAAGTTAAGGCTCTTTATGCAACTTTACAGCAATAGACCAGGTTATGTAGCTTGGTTTCTAGCAGCTTAAAAAGTAACCAGTTTAAGTTTAGTGTGCAGTTTTAAACTTGTTTGTATTTGTATTAAGTAGCTATGACGTCATAACTATGTGATTTCATACAATGTATCATAGTCTGTTTCTTAACTCATTTAATTTTTAGCATTTTACTTTTGAGCGGAGCGAGAAAGGTATTGCATTCGCAAAAAGAAGGTTTTTCTAATTTTCTTTAAAATGTGTTCTATATCAAATTATAAAAAAAAACAAGTCTTCCAAAAATGTCCGTCCGTCGGTCGATCTGTCCGTCACGCTTTGGCCTAGTGGCTAAACGAATGATCCGATTGACACTATATTTTGAATTTAAGAGTTTTTTGCAAACCCATCGAAGGGTTCTGAGTAGTTTCCTGCTGGCTCTCATTTTGAGGGTACCTGTCATACACCGAAAATGAAATAGTACATTGTTCATCGAGAGGAGAAAGTGACCGATTCCCAACAAGGGTGTCGTTTGAGCCCTGAGGCGAAGCCGAAGGGCTCAATACACCCGAGTTGGGAATCGTACTTTCTTTCGAGTGATACATAGTGCTTTATACTTCACCTACGAGGAAAATATTTCAGATTTCCTTTTCAGATATGATGTAAGTTTTTTGTATTCCATTATATTGATGGAATACAAAGACTTGGCTTATATTTATACGCTTTTTCACTTTAATAAGCAAGCAAAACAGTTTCCGAAATTCAATGCACTTTTTTCTCGCTTTTTCAACGTATAAAACTATCACATACCTGAGCACATACCTGCATTGTTGTATTTTATCGAGATTTTTCAGGCAACCAATAACCGCTTGCGCACTTTCTTGTAGTTCTAGCGGCGTCAAAAACTCTTCATCACGGTCACTATTTGACGACATTTTTTTGTAAAAAGCACGCACCAACAAAACTACAATTAAAACTTCCAACAACTTTGTAAAGAAAACAGGGGTCCTATTTTTGAAAATCACTGGGTGATAAAATATCGCTTGGAGGTTTAAACTTTTTAATTTTACCCTAATAGTGTTAAAACGTTAGTAATACTTTATAAAATTTTACAATTAAACACTAATTTATATTTATGCATTATAATTTTTACCTGTTGATAAGAAAAAAACAGAAATTTTGATTTTATTGAGTAAGATTTTATCACACGGTGATTTTCAAGAATAGGTACCTAATTCGCGCGCGCGCTTTCGTTCCACATATTGGTTTCGTTCTTTTTTCAAGTTAATGGTTTTTCCAGAAAAGTGTAGGTGGCCAGCATCATTTCTTCGTTTTACAGATAAAAACTTTTTCTTTTTTTGGCATTATGATATTAAAATAGGTTGTCGACAGATTTTGATCTAAATTTAAGAAAAAAAAACACGTTAACAATGGATTTTCATACAAAATTCCATCCCGCTAAAACACGTTAACAATGGATTTCCATATAACTTTTCCCCCCGCATATTTATACCATAGAAATGACGTATCTTCTCCTTAGTTTTTAATACAGGACTGAGGTACTTTCCGAGAAGGTGAAGTATAAAAAATATATTTTATGCAAAAACGGCTCATAAAATCTTGATCGAACATTGCATGACCAAGCATCTCCATTTAAGGTATTTCGCGACAGTATCAATAAAATTCGTCTGTGTTATTTGTACTACTAAAGTGGATTGCTTACAACTGGATACTTGACTGAATAATATTTTTGTTTTTTTTTGAAAAAATCTAGTTAACAGGTTGTACCAAAAACTGAAAGGGCTTGCTCAGAAGACTAAACTGATTAACTTTCCCTAAGAAATATGTGTTGGGAAATTGAGAAAGAATTGAGAAAAAAATTCATATAAAGGTTTGTTCCAGTACTACCAACATTTAAACATGTGATTTACTTGAAATAGTTTACGACTAGTTTCTTTTAATGTTTAACAATTTGAATTTTGAATTGATCTGTATATTTCATAGAATATTTTTTTAAACATAAATATATAAATTTGTATTTCTGTAACGTACTATGTGTATGGATTTACAAATTTAAGTTTGCAGTTAATACTTTTTCCTCTCATATCGCGAGAAAAGTAAGTGCAGTGTTGCTGTACCATTTATTTAATTTACCCCACCTAAAACTTACTCTCTGTCAAAACTAAAAAAATTCAGACAAACGTTTTTGAATTTTCGTGAAGTTGATTAAATAGTCTTTAGTGCATGTGGGACACTTAATTACCTAAAAGTTCTATGTCCGTTTGCTAACAGGTTAATTTGGTTAAAAGGGGCATGCACTTTAAAGAACTATATTATTGTTCTCCTCAGAGCACACGCAACGTTAACGAGCCGGAAGACGAGGGTCCGGAGCCGGAATCCACCACCGTAGCCGAGGCCATCGGCTCCGTGCTGTCTCTCAACAACCCAGTGTTCGAACTCAGTCGCCCGTCCTCCAAAATCAAGGCTGTCATGGACTGTCTACACAACAACGTGTTCAAAAACGAGGGTGAGTCTTAGAACCTCCTTAGATCTAAGGTTCCGGGAGGCATTCAGTTGGTACTGTCTCTTAAATACCCGTTATTCCAGCTCAGTAGCCAGTCCTCCAAGATCAAGGCTGTCATGAACTGTCTACACAACAACGTGTTCAAAAACGAGGGTGAGTCTTAGAACCTCCTTAGATCTAAGGTTCCGGGAGGCATTCAGTTGGTACTGTCTCTTAAATACCCGTTATTCCAGCTCAGTAGCCAGTCCTCCAAGATCAAGGCTGTCATGAACTGTCTACACAACAACGTGTTCAAAAACGAGGGTGAGTCTTAGAACCTCCTTAGATCTAAGGTTCCGGGAGGCATTCAGTTGGTACTGTCTCTTAAATACCCGTTATTCCAGCTCAGTAGCCAGTCCTCCAAGATCAAGGCTGTCATGAACTGTCTACACAACAACGTGTTCAAAAACGAGGGTGAGTCTTAGAACCTCCTTAGATCTAAGGTTCCGGGAGGCATTCAGTTGGTACTGTCTCTTAAATACCCGTTATTCCAGCTCAGTAGCCAGTCCTCCAAGATCAAGGCTGTCATGGACTGTCTACACAACAACGTGTTCAAAAACGAGGGTGAGTCTTAGAACCTCCTTAGATCTAAGGTTCCGGGAGGCATTCAGTTGGTACTGTCTCTTAAATACCCGTTATTCCAGCTCAGTAGCCAGTTCTCCAAGATCAAGGCTGTCATGGACTGTCTACACAACAACGTGTTCAAAAACGAGGGTGAGTCTTAGAACCTCCTTAGATCTAAGGTTCCGGGAGGCATTCAGTTGGTACTGTCTCTTAAATACCCGTTATTCCAGCTCAGTAGCCAGTCCTCCAAGATCAAGGCTGTCATGAACTGTCTACACAACAACGTGTTCAAAAACGAGGGTGAGTCTTAGAACCTCCTTAGATCTAAGGTTCCGGGAGGCATTCAGTTGGTACTGTCTCTTAAATACCCGTTATTCCAGCTCAGTAGCCAGTCCTCCAAGATCAAGGCTGTCATGAACTGTCTACACAACAACGTGTTCAAAAACGAGGGTGAGTCTTAGAACCTCCTTAGATCTAAGGTTCCGGGAGGCATTCAGTTGGTACTGTCTCTTAAATACCCGTTATTCCAGCTCAGTAGCCAGTCCTCCAAGATCAAGGCTGTCATGAACTGTCTACACAACAACGTGTTCAAAAACGAGGGTGAGTCTTAGAACCTCCTTAGATCTAAGGTTCCGGGAGGCATTCAGTTGGTACTGTCTCTTAAATACCCGTTATTCCAGCTCAGTAGCCAGTCCTCCAAGATCAAGGCTGTCATGGACTGTCTACACAACAACGTGTTCAAAAACGAGGGTGAGTCTTAGAACCTCCTTAGATCTAAGGTTCCGGGAGGCATTCAGTTGGTACTGTCTCTTAAATACCCGTTATTCCAGCTCAGTAGCCAGTCCTCCAAGATCAAGGCTGTCATGAACTGTCTACACAACAACGCGTTCAAAAACGAGGGTGAGTCTTAGAACCTCCTTAGATCTAAGGTTCCGGGAGGCATTCAGTTGGTACTGTCTCTTAAATACCCGTTATTTCAGCTCAGTAGCCAGTCCTCCAGGATCCAGGCTGTCATGGACTGTCTCCAAAACAACGGCCTCAAAAACAACGGTGAGTGTTTGGTGATATTAACGGTAACAACTCCGTTAGCGGTGACGATCTGGACGGCTTCCACAAAAACTGGTGGGAGCTCGCACAATACCGCAACAAGTGGAAGATGGAGGGGTAGGTATTTTTCCAGCAGTAGGACGATATGTTATAACTATGTTTTCAACACATTTGCTCATAAAACAGCTCTATTTGCACTGTATTTAGGTCCATAATCCAGCTTATTAAAAACGCGTGCTTTTCTCATTATATATTACAGCACTAGTTATTTAATTTTTGATTTTTTTTTATATTAACAAAGAGCAAGGAGTTCTAATGTCTAAAATATTTATGACATTTTCGTAAATATATACGTAATGTTGATGAAAATATAATATATAAACAGTTTTTTGCATGAGATTAGTTAAATTTGACAACAAATTAACATTATTTGATTTTGTAAGCAATAAATTTAAAGTTTTTGTACTGTTTCAATAACTACGCTGTTTGGGAGCATTGCCACTGCTTCGTCACAGCTCTTTATTTGAAAAAAGAAATGCGCGCGCAACAAGAATTCCGCGCGCCATTTTTCAGAAGTATTTTCATTTGCTTTGATTTTTGTGACTAAGTAACAATGTCGTCGTTGGTTTCAAGCAATGAAGAAGAACTTAATTTAACCCCACAGGAAATAATTACTGGGGCACAAAATGCAAGTGAGAGTCTCCTTCCAGCAAAATCAAGGGAAAAATACATTCTTGCCTACGTTCATTGAATGGAATAACAGCAAAAATGCTAATTCGTTTTCAGAGAATGTCTTTTTGGCTTATTTCAATGAGCTGGCGAATAAGAGTAAACCTAGCTCTTTGTGGTGTATTTATTCCATGTTGAAAAGTGTTGTGAGAACGATAAATGGAGCCTCAGGAATTGCAGCCCAAATCGCAAAAAGTTAAGCGAATTTGATTCGTTTTTATTCGCAAATGTGTTGAAAAACGTTGTAAGAAGCTTGTGCGCTTTGGTGATTACACCCTCGCCTGCGGCTCGGGCTGCAATTTCTGAGCCTCGGCCGTAATATTCAAAATAGCGCACGTGCATCTTAATGTACTATAATAACTTAATTATGACATATTTTTTATTATCTCGACTGGTTTAGCAATTTCAAAACATTAGAACTAAAGTGAGTCTTGGAAAGTCCTAAGACCTCAGTTTCCAAGAGGCATTCAGTGGGTGCTGTCTCCCAACAACCCGGTGTTCGAACTTAGCCGCCAATCTTCCAAGATCCAGGCTGCCACATAGAGTAACACGATTTTCGCGCGCAAAGCGGTTTGACGCGTTGCTCTAAGGGCTTCCATGAACTTTACTGTCTGTACAAAGATGTGTTCAAAAACAAGGGTGAGTCATAAATTTTAAGTAGGTTGCCACCGACAGTTTCAGACTTCGAGGGTGGGACTCTTCTCAAAGCACCTTTCGACGACGGAGGTTGCCTGCTAGCCTGAAACTGGCAGGCTTCTGTAAATATGTATATTTGAACTTAGACGTAAGCAAATTATAAATTACGAGTACGACATTGATTAGTTTTGCAGTCTCTACTTGTAAAGTGTTTTCTAGTTATAGTACTGTAGCCCGTGGTCATTCAAATTACGAAAAAGGTTACCATTTGTCTTTGTGAAAGTATCATAGATTTCACCATTTCACATACTAATAGCGAGGTCTTAAAGATGTTAACCTGCCGTAACCATATATAGTGACGAGTAATTTAGTCCGGCCACATTGACAATTATTTACATTTCAGAGTTACCGTTTCAAATTTATACATCTGTTAATAGACCCTCTGAACAAACCATATACCTATTTTAAGACTGTTTCTGTGGCCGGTTCAGAGTTTAAGACTCATTTGGTCTTAAATTTGTTTTTGGCAAATTTCCATAGTCTTACTATTACGTATGGTAATTCAACAAAGCTGTACAACATGACAATAATGAAACAATGCGGTAACCTACCAATGTATATTACTAACATATATGGAATTATAGTTTGGTCACTATATATGGTTACGGCGGGTTACGATCTTTAAGACTTCGCTTTTAGTATGTGAAATGGCGAAATTAATACTATTACGTGTTAATACAGGATAATGGTTACTATAATGGATGACATAGACGATACTCTATCGATTAAATGTCACTTGATAGATAACATTGAATCAGTTGATGTAATGCTAGCATCAAGTCTAAAACTTAAAGTACTTACTTTTAATATTAGTAGTCTCCAGCATAACTTGAATAGTTTTGTTGTGACTTTGGGGCCTATTAAAACGGCCTATTATTATTTTAACTGAGTGCTGGTTAGGTAAAGATTCCATAATTCCATAGCTCGCAGGATATGCTTCACATCGCACCAATAAATATATCAACAAAAGTGGTGGTGTAGTAGCCTATATGTTAAAGAATCGAGTTGTGAAGACTGCAACTGTTTAGAAATTCGTCTAAGTTCCGAAATTTTTCTATTAGGTATCTATAGGTCACCCTCTTTTACCAATCCGGACCCCAGATTAGTAAGTTAATGTACAGAGTAATCCGGACAGGTTTATCTTTTCCCTAAATGACATACTTGAAAATGACAAATCCACTCGATGCATTATCCTTGCAGGTGACATAAATATTGACTTGCTTAAAGACTCCTTAGACAAAAGTTGTCATGATTATCTTTGTCTATTAACTGAACATCAACTTTTGCCTGCAATAACGAAACCGACGAGAAACAATGCCTGTTTAGACCACATTTTTATTAAAATTGCTTCAATTTCTGCCGTAGGACTGTCTTGTTACTCTGATATAGCTGATTACGACCCCCCCGCAAGACCAAGTCGTACGAAGCAAAAAATAGACTATGAAGCTGTCGTTTCTGACTTGAGTACAGTTGATTTCTCAAGCATTCTATCGTGTAATGACGTCAATATTTGCGTTTTTGAACTCAACACCATTTTGCAATCTGCTATCCGCAAAAACTCCAGAACAGTTAAAATCATTCGTTCCAAGTTCACGCTAAAGCCTTGGGTCACACCGGGTCTGCTGCGATGTCAGAAAAATCGCGATGATTTACATCTACAAGCACGAAAACATCCCAATAACGAAATTTATCAAAAAACATATAAGCGGTATCGAAATTTTCTAAACGAGTTGCTTTCAGGTTATTTATTTATCGTATGGCATAAAAGAGGATTATGATAGGCGGCAACTTTGTGATAATATACGGAACCCTAAAAAACTTTGGACTTCAATAAAAGACATCTGTCACCTAACTCGAGTCCGTAGCGATGCTAATTAACTTGTTGAACTTCATGCAAATGAGGCTAATTCTCTTAACCACTGCAATAAGTTCTTTTCTAATATCGGGAAAACACTTGCTGACGAGACTTTAGCAGCTCTTAATACAACCGATTCCTTTCTGGCCGCGAACTACAAAATTAATAACTCTACGCCTAACTCACTGTTTTTATATCCTACTGACGAAGCCGAAGTTCACAGCTTAATAATGGGTCTAAAAAATTATAGTGCTCCAGGTGCAGACGCATGCACTTCTACTCTTATCAAAAAAGTAGCGCAATTAATTTTGCCTGCCTTCGTTCATATTTACGATCTCAGTCTTGAGACTGGAGTGTTTCCGGACTCGTGGAAGCTCGCTCTCATAACACCGATTTACGAAGTATAAGGCTGGTGACAAGAATAGCCCAAGCAATTACAGACTAATATCTCTGCTGAGCATTATATCTAAATTGCTAGAAAAATTGGTCGATAAACGATTAGTTAATTTTCTGGAGAAAACTAATTTGTTGTCCGACAGACAATTTGGCTTTCGGCGAGGAAAATCCACAGAGGAAGCAATTGTTCTCTTCACTGAAAAGATTGCCTCAACACTGGATCAAAAGAAACATTGCCTTGGGGTCTTTCTAGACCTAGCCAAGGCCTTTAATACGGTCTCAGTCCCAATTTTACTAAAGAAACTAAGTCTTTTTGGTATCAGATCTGTCGCGCTAGAATGGTTCAAGAGTTACCTAACCGGTCGGCGCCAGTGTGTTAGAGTCGGATCCAGGACCAGCGATCAGTTGCCTGTAGTATACGGTGTTCTTTAGGGGAGTATACTTGGCCCTACCCTGTTCATAATTTATATGAACGATATTTTTGAACAATCTGTCCCTGGACTCGAGCTCATTTGTTACGCTGACGACACTGTGGCTTTGTTTACTGGTACTACCTGGGAGGAGGTTTTCGATTTGGCAGAAACTGGTATGGCCAGGCTGGCTCACTGGTTGCAAAAGAATCTGCTCACTCTTAACATAAGTAAAACAAAATATCTTTCTTTTCATCAAACAAAAGCGTCCAGCCCTTCCTCAAATTCTCCTATAATAATACACACCTGCTTAAAACATAACCCTGCTCTTTCAACTCCGCTCACCGCTGCGACATCATGTAACCACATTGATAAGGTAGAAAGCATCAAGTATCTTGGAGTTACGGTGTTTGTCAACTTATCGTATAAAGCTCACATTGTCAACCTCGCTGGTCGTATCAGGAATAGCCTATACATTACGAGTATGAAGTCCCTCCGTAACTCGGCAAGTTTAGACATTTTGCTTCTAGTTTTGAAAGCTTATCTTGGCCAACCTTTTGGGCGTCGTCCGGTGGGGCGTCCAAGATACCGCTGGAAGGATGAAGTCGCCAAAGACCTGAAAGAGCTGGAAGTGCCCGTCTGGTCAGATTTGGCACAGAATAGAAACGACTGGCGTACTTTAATGTCGGAGGCCAAGATCCACTTCGGGTCGCTGAGCCAGCGAAGTAAGTAAGTAAGCTTCTAGTTGATTCTGCAATATGTGAATCTCTGCTGCGCTACTGCATTTTGGCATGAGGCGGTGCCGCAAAATCGCATATGCTGGTTTTAGAACGGAGTCAAAGGGCTGTCCTCAAAGTGATGCTTCGTAAGAGACGGACCTTCTCCACAGATGCGATTTACAAACAGGTGGATAAGTTGCGAGTGCGTCACTTATTTATGTTACAAGCCGCTGCTTCATTTCATAGACAAGCTTTAAGCTCCAGCATGTATAGTGAGCTCATCAAACGCCGCATCTTCATTTGGCCCAACCCTGGTACACGTTCCCGACATGCGCAAAGGCTGCCACCCTTTGTACATTGCTACATTTATAACTTCGTTTGCCGGAAAATTTGTCAAGTTTGCTTGCTTACGGTTAAGTCTTTTAAGTTAAAAGTGAAATCCTGGCTTGCGACGTTGAATTATGATCAAACTGAAGAGCTATTTAAATTTTAAAGTTGAGCAAAACAATAGCTTGCAGTCAATTCACATATTATTTACTAACACTCACTCTCACACTCATCTATTCACACACATACCCACACACTCACTCACTCCGCCAAACACATGCCTTCTTTTTTACACTTTTTGTTTGTAGTATTTGTTCACTGTCCTATTTCCATTTATTTCTGTTATTAGCAACCTCATTCTCAAATTGATTAATTTAAATTGTAAATTTATCACCCGTCATCCTCTGTACAACTTTGTTTTGTAATGCGGCCCCTGCGATACAAGCCTAGAGCTTAGTGCAGGAGTCACAGATCTGCGTATTTAGATTGTAATGGACTTTTTAAATAAAGAAATATTGTATTGTAAATATCGTGTTAAGTCTGAGGAGCCGTCTTCTGAATTCGTAGCCAACCGGCTATAAAAAAGTCAAAGCATTAGCATCTGTTGTCCTGTTTCGGTTTTGTTTTGGGAGATGTCTAATAGGTGCAAATTTTTTTATGCGTTTAGTCTTGAAGTTAGATAAAAATAATGGAATTCCTTTATTGTGACATCATGACATAAGTCTATAGGCCCGGCTACCCTCAGGCAGCTCAAAATAAATGAAGCCCAATACTAGTTTGGCAAAATAAAGTTCCACTTTTCACGCCAAAACCGTTTTTATATGGCAACATTCACTCACTCTTGTATGGTAAAATTTAGTGTTACCAATAAAAATAATTGTAGTTCTGTTTCATGACTTTTTGTTACACTGTAACACTGTCCTTATTTACTTCGGTTATTTTTTCGTAGGTGACAAGGCAGTGGTGGTTTCTCAGTGGAATGCAGTCCTTCGCCTGGTGGAGAAAGAGTTGGAGAAGTCAAAGATAAAGAGTGTGACGCTCAGCGGTGCTGTGCCCGTGTCTGCCAGACCTCCACTCATTGACAAGATCAACGACGCCAAAAGTGACGTCCGGGTGAGCCGACTCTTTACACACACATCACACACACACACATATATATAATTAATGTGACGCTCAGCGGCGTCGTGCCCGTGACTGCTAGATCTCCACTCATTGACAAGATCAACGACGCCAGGAGTGACGTCCGGGTGAGCCGACATTTTACACACACATCACACACACACACACACACATATATGTTATTAATGTGACGCTCAGCGGCGTCGTGCCCGTGACTGCCAGACCTCCGCTCATTGACAAGATCAACGATGCCAGGAGTGACGTCCGGGTGAGCCGACACTTAACACACACATCACACACACATACAGGGTGTAAGGGACAGGTTGGCAAATACTGAAAGGGCATGATCAGTCAACGTAACTGAACAACTTTCAGCGAACAAAACTTTTAAATTCAAATTATTTATTGCATTCCATGTGTTTTTACAAGTTCTTAAACAATAAATAAGTATAAAACATGGACCCTGTCGGGCACAGCAATGTAGGAGAGAGGAAGATAGTTTATTATATTAAATATTTGACACTACATTAAAATTAACTTTATTATTATTATATTAAAAATTAAAAAAATAGTGCGTTTTAAATATGAAATAAAAATATTATTTTTATAAATTAAGTTAAAATTATTTTAATATTTGATTTTTACATTGTGATTTGATCATAATTATTAAAGATTTATTTATTTTGTACCTGTAGTTTATGATTTTGATTATTTATTTAAGTTTAACTAATTAATTTATTAATTTTTATCATTTAAATATTCATTTATTGTATAATAACATTTTTTTATAAGAAATCGTTTTAAGTTTTGAATAAACTGTTTATCATTTGCAGAGTTTTTGATAGACTCAGGGAGTTTATTATATATTTTAATGGACATTACATGAGGGCTGTCTGCATGTAATTGTAGTCGTGAGCTGGGTAAGATTCATCTGTTCTGATGACGTAAGGAGTAATTCGTTGGTATATCTGAGCGTTTTGTGTAAAATTCCGGGTATTTTCCGACAAACTTGCTAATTTCCAAAATGTAAATACATGGCAGGGTAAGAATGTTATGTTCTTGAAAGTGAGGCTTACAGCTGCACGTTTGTTTTATATTAACAAGAATTCGTAAAAGTTTTTTTTGTACCGTGAACAGAGCAGTTGCATCTGTGCTATTTCCCCACAGTATGACGCCGTAGCTGAGCCAAGCGTAAGCGTACGCATAATAAGGTGTTATAGCTGTTTTCAGGTCTGTAGTCTTTTTTATCTCACGGAGCGCATATGAAAAGGAGCTAAGTTTAGTTCGCAGTTTTTGAATATGAGCTTTCTAATTTACGAATGTATCTATATTTATTCCAAGGAAATGAAAAAAAAAAATCGGCCTCTCCATATAAAATTTCAAACTTGATTGGACAGTTTGTATGGAGAAGCCGATTTCCTTTTTCATTTCCTGAAAGTTTTGTTCGCTGAAAGTTGTTCAGTTACTTTGACTGATCATGCCCTTTCAGTATTTGCCAACCTGTCCCTTACACCCTATAATTAATGTGACGCTCAGCGGCGTCGTGCCCGTAACTGCCAGACCTCCGTTCATTGACAAGATCAACGACGCCAGGAGTGAGCCGACACCTTACACACACATCACACACAAACACACACACACATATAATTAATGTGACGCTCAGTGGCTTCATGCCCGTGACTACCAGACCTCCTCTCATTGACAAGATCAACGACGCCAGGAGTGACATCCGGGTGAGCCGACCCTTGAAACACAAATTTCCCACACGCCACACACACACACAGATATACAGAGTGTGACACTCAGCAGTGCCCGCCACACCTCCGCTCATTGACAAGATCAACGACGCCAGGAGTGACGTCCGGGTGAGCCAACACGTTACACTACCCACATCTCTCTCACACACACATAAAGAGCGAGACACTCAGCAGTGCCTGTCATACCTCCGCTCAATGACAGGGTCAATGACGCCAGGAGTGACGTCCAGGTGAGCTGACACATTACACATACATATGCATCACACTGTCCTGCCTGTTTTCACACTGCTGTCATAATTTTCACAATTAGATGTTTTCCTGGTGTAAGTCTGTTAGTGTAATCGTTGTATGTTCGTTACAGGTGATGCTCCTGTCACTAAGCGCGGGCGGATTGGGTCTGAACCTCTGTGGAGCCAATCACCTTCTCCTCTGCGACCCTCACTGGAATCCTCAAATGGAGGAGCAGGCCCAGGACCGCATCTACCGCGTGGGGCAGCTCAAGCCCGTCACTATATACAGGTGAACCCCGAGAGCGGAGCAGCATTTGAACGTCATTTTGAGTTGCACATGAGCCTACTCTCCTGCCAAGTTTCAATCGTCTGGGACCTATACCACCAAAGTACCTTTGATAAGGGCCCGTGTGGTTCCGGCAAAGACTAGTACCAACCCATCTCTACCCGTGGGTGTCGTACGAGGCGACTAAGGGCTTATGAACCGGAGGATGGGCAGCAGCATCTTTCTGTGTATCGTACCATCTTACATACTGCGGTCACCAACACAGCGGACGCCAGCCACTACGATTACAATCGTGGTGACTATGGAAAATCCCCTCCAATGTACCACGCGTTTTTGCTGGGGTTCTGGAGGGAGCTCCCTTTCCTGCAGTGGACGTTTTATGGGATGTAATGATGACCTTTGGTATGTCTCTAATCCTTTTCCCTTAAATATTTCCTAACATTAATACCTAAGCGATCGTGATGTGCTCTGTATAATTTTTACTAAAGCCCATCAACAGATGGCGCTATATGGTTTCTGAATCAAGCTATTTTCAAGAAATATTCAAAAAACGAATTTTTACCTTGAGCGGGTCTCTGTTTCCAGGCTTTTGTAGCGTAGCGTCGGTTCAGCTTATACTGGTTATATTTCTACGTTACTGCTGTGCGTTCTAACTACAAGAAAAATGTAACTTATAGAACTCTTTGTTCATCAGGTTCATATGCGTAAACACCGTGGAACAGTCCATTCGCAATCTGCAGCAGGTGAAACTAGAGCTAGCCGAGAACGTGCTCACCGGAGCCAAGAGCACTGAAAACTCCAAACTCTCCATCGAAGACTTGAAGCTCCTCTTTAATATGGGCATGGACGAATAACCCATACTTCCATACTAATATACTTATTACTTTTACTTATTACTTATATTAATTATTACTTATTACTTATTACTTATATTAATATTATAAATGCGAAAGTAACTCTGTCTGTCTGTCTGTCTGTTTGTTTGTTTGTTTGTTGCTCTTTCACGCCTAAACGGCTGAACGGATTTTGATGAAATTTGGTATGGTGATAGATGGTATCTTGGAGACGGACATAGGCTACTTTTTACCCCGGGAAAATATCTCATTCCCGTGGGAATCTACACATACAATAATACTCTAGCGGGGTTGTATCTGCTACAGCACACCGAAACTACTTAACCGATTTTGATGGGACTTTTTTTATTCAACTAAGTATCGCTGATTACGAAAACTACTACAATTTTGAAATCCAACGTGGTAGACGTAAACTACCATTATCCCCTGGGGATAAGGTTGAGGTGCGATAGGGTTGAAATGTCTAAAAATCAATATGGGTGTCGTTTGTAAGGTTTATCGAGCCGCTGATTACAAAAACTACAACAATTTTGAAATCCAACATGGTGGACGTGAAATGCTATCATCCCTTGGGGATGAGGTTGGGGTGCGATAGAGTTGATATGTCTAAAAATCAATATGGGTGTCGTTCGTATGGTTTATCGGGTCGCTGATTACGAAAACTACAATGATTTTGAAATTAGGGATAGCGGTTAAGATGGCGTTAGGGGTAGAAGCAGGGATAGGGGTAGGGTCAGGGATAGGGAGAGGGAGAGGGGGAGGGATAGGGAGAGAGTGTAAGGGAGGGGAAAATGAGGGGAGAGAAAGGGGGAGGGAGGGGTAGAGGGCGTGGGAGGGGGTAGAGGTAGGGGGGGGTAGAGGGAGGGAGAGGGGGAAGGGGAGGATGAGTGAGGGGAAGGGGGAAAGGGAGGGGAATGGGAGGAGGGCGAGAGGGGAAAGGGAGGGTGATGGGGAGAGGGGAAGGGGGGAAATGGAGGGGTAAGGAAGGGTGAGGGGGGGAAGAGGGAGGGGCGAGGGAGAGGAAGAGAGAGTGGGAGAGGGTGAGGAAGGGGGAGTGGGAATGTAGGGGGGGGATACAAAAGGATAGATAGGGAGGAATAGGGACTTTTTTTACTTTTATGAATACCTCCTCGCTACCCATTCACTTCACTCCCTTTATTGCCTTCTTTTTTAAGTTCGCCTGTAACGGTTGACAATGAAAATTCCGCACTACCTACCAGTTAAATAAAATCAAAAGATAATTAAGTTTGTAGTAAGATGCATTTATTCAACTTGGATAAGTACAAATGCATCTTTTACGTAGGGATCAAGAAGGATAAGCGCTCCGTAAAATATGTTTCAATTAAGTTCGAGTTCTGTTTTTTTATAAAATCTACGCGGACGTAGTCGCGGGTAACAGCTAGTTATAAATATAACAGAGTTAGAAAGGCGAAGTAGGCGGGCCCCGCGTGCCACGGATAGGTCCGTACGACAAACAAACGTCAAAACCTCAAAATGACCCCTTCAGTCATTTGCCCGACTCAATGGCGTAAAGAGCAGCGACGTATTTTTTAAGAAAATGCCGTTTTGTGCGATATTATCACGTCGAGCTCACAGCAAAGATAAAAATTAGCAAAATGGAGGCCTATTGTACCACCGATAACCATTTTGAATACCTTTTTATCCACTATATTTGTTAAAACAAAAATATTTTTTAGCCGGTCGAAACCAGAGCAAAAGTGCTTCCAAAAATACAACGATATCGATAAATTTCTGTATACTGGAATTATTCCTGTAATGTTGAATACTTACTTGTATATATTTTTTAGCTTTGAAGTTAACCAATAATTTTTTAATAATTAAAAAATTAAAAATTGTTTGCACTCATACTAAATCCCAACTTTAGAAAGAGATTTTTGGCAGCTACCCAGGTGATCCAAAAGAAAAGCAAAGATGGATCGATGCCACAGGGCGAAAAGATTGGTTAGCCACCAAAACAAGTTCTACTTGCTCCAAACACTTTTTGGAGAGTGACATCATCTTTTCGGCACAAAGAAGACATTTAAAGCCTCTTGCTATACGCTATACCTGTTAGAAACCGAAATCACTTCCCGGAGGGACACCAACTTTACCACACACACGTCTTTACTGGTATATTAATTTAATTTGTTGGTTCTTCTTATTGCTGACTAGCAGTTGCCCACGACTTCATTTGCGTGGGATTCGAAAAAAGAGTAGATATTATGCTTTTCTAGGTCTAAGTCCATATTCCTGCCAAATTTAATCAAATTCTGTTTAGTGGCTGGGTCGTGAAAGAGTAACAAACATCCAAACATATAAAAATTCAAACTAAAATAAATTATCTTTATAATATTAGTGAGATATAAATAAGAAAAATGTAAATATCATGTAAATAATAAAACAAAACAATGCTTCATGATCAATTTTATTGTTGAAGAATATTTACACGCAGGGATCTTCTAATAAAAAACCGGCCAAGAGCGAGTCGGACTCGCGCACCGAGGGATCCGTACCACCACATAATTACGATTGTATTAGAAATTTCAGTATGTTCCTGTGCTAGATTTTATGAGTCCGACACGAGCTTGACTAGATTTTATTATTTTTAGGGTTCCGTACCTCAAAAGAAAAAAACGGAACCCTTATAGGACCACTTTGTTGTCCGTCTATCTGTCTGTCTGTCTGTCAAGACCCTTTATCTCACGAACGGGTAAAGGTATCAGGTTGAAATTAATACCATATATTAGGATCCATGAACCACATAAGATCTGAAAATTTAAATTTTTTACAAGGACGCAATCAAAAGATATGGCATTTTATGTCCTCATCTCCATACATACAAAAATGCAAAACCTACAGGGCACTTCCCGTTGACCTAAAATTATAAAATTTGGCAAGAAGCTAGGTCTCACAGTACAAATAATGGAAAAAGTCTGAAATCATTAAATATTACAACTTTTCTCACAACTAATGGTAACCAATTGTGGTGAGCTCCCGTTTCAAGAACATTCATATAAGAGAGGGGTCAAGTTGGATGGTCGTTGAGGCGATTTTTGTTTTAGTTCTATTTAAAAACGGGAACACTTACAAACTTGAAAATGTTTATAGTGCATTAGCTACACACAAATAATAAAATTTGGTCAAGCGCGTGTCGGACTCAAAAAATCTAGCACAATAACTTACTGAAATTTCAACTAATACAATTATGTTTATGTGGTGGTACGGAACCCTCAGTGCGCGAGTCCGACTCGCACTTGGCCGGTTTTTTGTTATTTTATAGCTTATGCACTATAAACATTGTTATTTTTATTTTATAGCTTATGCACTATAAACATTGCAATTTTCTTTTTTTCAAGTGTTCCCGTTTTTAAGATAGAGCATAAACAAAAATCGCCTAAAAAAGGTCTTTAGTATCGGAGCCACACTTAATTTATATATTTATTACTGTTCATGAGATACAGCTCAAACAAAATTTTGTTGTTGTAGCGGCAACAGATATACACAATTTGTGAAAATTTAAAATTTCTACCTATTACGGTTCATGAGATACAGCCCACTGACAGTCAGACAGACATCGGAGGCATATCAATAGGTCCCGTTTTTCACCCTTTCGGTACGAAACCCTAATAAAGAATGAGTATAAAACTAAAACTCGTATACAAGGTGTAAGTAAATACTTGGCTTCTCAAACAAACGTTATTATGATGCGTTTCCAGGCAATACACAACACAATAAAACTAATTAAGAACGTATCCTTTCCTTCCCTCTCTTCCCCCCCCCCCGTACCAGCCTGAAACATCAATGAAAAAGCAATGGCCGCGCGCGCAATTCTGTTCTCATGAAAATAATATCTAAAACGACAAAAACACCTGTGTATAATACAAAGTGACTTTGAATTTACAATGTCTTGTGTAAAGATTGATTGATGCAGTGTGACCTCTAATAAGAACCAGCGCCTGGATTCCCTATCATCAGGTACGTCCTTCTTCACCCCGCCGCCTGAGAATCGGATCTGTAAACGTTAGTTTAGTATTATTTAATCTGTGATTTTAGTGAGATATAAAAAATAAAACAGCTTGCACAACCTAACATTAGCGTGACGATTAGTTTCTGCGCATGGTGACACGCGGAGAGCCAATGAACGCTTCGCAGTCCTTCCCCCACCATACCCCGCGCACCCCCGCGACTCGTTTTTTGTGTTCTACGCATTAACCGCCATCGCTAGAGTTAGTTATTGCAAGCTGTATGAATCTAAAACAAACGTATGTTTCGTGGAAAAGTTGTAATCCAGAGTACAATAATCCATTTTATCGATAATTTGCCCAATGAAACATCATCCCTAGCATTTGCACAATAATGATACCAGTATAACACAACAATTTTATATTTCAAAATCGCTAACTTTCTATTTTCAGTAAAGAAAAATCTAAATTATTTTTTAAGTATTATGCATAATGTTGCACACATTTAAAAGGAAATATTTAAAAGGAAATATTTAAAAGGAAAGTTAAAACAAAGAAAGATCCAATGGATACTTTTTGAACCGTTTTGTGCAAACTTTATTAGTACGGCCACATTTTATCTTTGTCTCTTTCTCACCCAAAAACGTCAGATTTTGACGTTTTTGAAAATAATGTTATAACGTAATGTAATACGGTAAATTTTTGATTGCTTGGATTTGGCTCTTTTGACTTTTTCGATTCACCAGTAGACGACAAATAGCTAGCGGTTTTTTTATGTAGTGAAAATAGAATTTATCGTGTAAATGTGTGCAAACTGGCGACACCGGTTCCCGTACAAAATTGTCAGCATTGCCTTTCTAACTCTGTTTCATGTATTCTATGATAAATATGGGGCAGTAAGATCAGGGTACACACGCCCGCTCGTCAGTAGAAACACTTTTTGACCTTACGGCGTGGTAATAGAGTCGAAAAAGTTTCTACCGACGTTAGACAGGTGGCCTTCAACTAACAGCGTGTAACGGAAGGGTGTGATAATACTGAAGGACGTGAATCTGCCCATAACACTGAACAATTTTTTCCAAAGGAACATACGAGTAGGTCCACATACGAAAAAAAACATTACCTCCCATAGAAACTGAATCAGCTGATAGTGCATTTTGTACGGGAGGTCAATTTATTTTCTTATTTCGACCTATTACAAAAGTTGTTCAGTTTCATAGACAGAATCACTTACATCCTTCAGGGTTGATATGTTTACACAATACAAGGAAAGGTGTGATAATACTGAATGATATGTATCTGTTCATGTAACTGAACAACTTTTTACGAAAAGAAATCACCACGAAGACCAATGAAAATTCACGCTTTATTTTTATTCTATTTTATTTTATTAACTTTGACTGTAATTTTTAATTTATTTATTTTGTGTCGTCTACTTTTATGATTTATTATTGGAAATATTGTCTTGATTTAATTAAGTCATCATCATTTTAATATTTTATACGGCTGTGAACCAAACAAACTCATGAACAGACGAACACAAATGCCGAAAACTAATCAACCTTCTGTTAAATTGACAAATAATAGATGTCGCCACCGATTTAGAATGTAATTCCCAAAACGCGCTATCGAGTGTACGTCTGGCTTCGACGACCTCTGCATGAATTTTTCACAGGGACATACTTCTTTTCACAGGGGCATACTTCATATTTGGCGTTGATCTAATTTTTGAGGGACTTGTAGCAAATTCCAGCTACAAGTGCCACATTAATAAGTTCGAATTCGAACAGGAATTGCTTGCGTTAGCAGGTAGATAGGTCTCGTATCGTTTCGCAGTAGTATCGGGAAGCCTTTTCGTTGACCAACATAGTAGAACAAAACAAAGTTTTGGGGTACGTACGGTCAACCGCACGTCAGTAGAAACATTTGCAACTCTATTACCGTAACATAAAGTTCAAAGTGTTTCTATTGACGTGCTGGTGGGTGTACGATGATAACCGTACTACGAAATATTTTTTTGTTTAACGCTGTTAGTTTTTTAGGGTACCGTACAGGTTGAAAAACAGGACCCTATTGATGTGCCTCCGATATCTGTGTGTCAGCGGGCTGTATCTCATGAACCGTAATAGGTAAAAATTTGAAATTTTCACAAATTGTGTATATCTGTTGCCGCTACAACAATAAATACTAAATGTAAAAAAAAATAAAGGGGCTCCCAAACAGCAGGGGGCGCGAAAAAAAAAATTATCTACCCTATCGAGTGGGGTCTCGTTGAGCAGAGAAATACTGTATTTTTGTTTTAAAAATATTTGAAAACAAAGGAATAAGATGCCAACAAAGTCAGATGTTTTTACAAAATTTGGTTTTGGGCTGTATCTCATGAACTGTAATAGGTAGATAGTAAAAGTTTTCACAGGTTATGTATTTTTATTGCCGCTATCAATTACTAAAAATGAAAAATTAAGGGATGCTTCCCTAAACGCGTTTTTAGGCAATTTTTGCTCGATTTTTTCTTTTAGCTCTGTCTTAAAAACGGGTACATTTACAAGCGTAAACATTTGTATATTTATGGTGCATAAGCCATTAAATAACTATAGGGCAAGTTACAGAAGTGAAACTCGTTGTATTCTTCAGCAATAATTTATTGTTTATAACGTCGGTAACACTTGAGCACTTTTTGTATTGATCGCTAACCACCAACTGTCTGCCGTCCGGTCGTCCCGATAATCTTTCCCCCCTGCTACTAACATGTAGCTTACTTCACGCTGGCCGTCGCGCGACCAATCACGTTGCTGAACAGCCGTGCTGAACACCAACCAATTAGAGGCAGGAATCCATCTTCGTGGTGGTTGGTGTCCGACCTATCACGTAGCTGGTCGCTGCGCCGGCCAACAAGTTGTCATCACAATTACTTTTAATTTAACCTTAGTCATTATAACAATGAATATTTACAATTCCAAAAGAACAATTAGTTTATTAATTAATAATAGAGATTTAGCAGTTTACAACAGATAACTGTAGGGTTGGGTGAAATTAATTAGTACAAATCAAACTGAAATAATAACCGTACTCTCGACTATTGATCAAATGTAAATTACACTTAGCTATTTATGTAAACATTACTATTTAATAATACAAATACGAGAAGAAGGCTTACAACTCGGCCGTCCTGCTAAAAGCGAGTCCCTTCGCGTGATTAGAATAAAGCGTGGGAATTAATAATATCTATTAAATAAAACAGATAAATAATCATAAAAAAAATAGAGACTGATCACACACTATACACTCACAGACTATACTCACAACCGGCATAGGTAACAATTTGTTCCCATTTAAAATAAAAACAAAAACATGATAAAAGATAAGTAAACAAAAAAAAATTCTCATACATAATGATTAACGAGTCCCAATCAAATTAATCACAATAATTTATCAAAAGAGTTAAAAAAAGGATGAAACTAACTAGCATGGAAATATTACATTACTATTAATAACATAACTGGCATAACAATTTGCTCTTATTAAGAAAATTTACAATTCAATAAAATTCTATATTACACAATCGGTTTAATATTAAATACCTACTCATAATTAACTATCCAGTAATCAATATGTTTTTGTTGTTATTCGTCTCTTTTACTTTACTCCGGGCCTTTGTTCGCTTTTTTTTTTAAACATTTTCTACTAAATGACCAAGTTTTTCGCAATAAGCACATTTCACTAGAGGTTTGCTGCATTTATTAGATCGGTGACCTGTTTCGTTACAATTATGACATTTAATATCAATGTTATTTGGGTTTGTTTTAGTGTTGCTGGGTTGAATTGAAGGTCCTGGCTGTCTTCGTTCATCACGGAAACAGCGATATGAATCCGTGGAATAATCCCTATTCCTACCTACTCTAACTGACCTAAAATATTCTAGTACTTGTTCAGGTTCAGAAAATCGGGCTGCTTGAGCACCTACTTTTACCGCTCTTTCCTCGACACCATTAAGGATACAGTCTACAGAGTCTTTACCGTAAATCCTGCATCTATTCACCAGATTGACCTTCGCATAATAATAGTGTTCCAAAGACTCTCCGTGCCGAACCCTTTTAGAAAGCATTTCTGTCAGAAGCTCAGAGTAATCCTCACGACAAGGAAATGATTCGATTAGTTTTTTTTTCCATTCCGTCCAAGTAAACAAAACGGATGATAGACCCTGGTACCAGGTTTTTGCAACACCTTTTAATTTTTGTAGAGCATAATGAATCGTTTCCCTGTCACTCCACTCATAAATAGAAGCACATTCTTCGACCTTAACTAACCAAGTAAAAACTGTTTGCTCCTTTGACATAGGGTCAAATTCAGGAACTACGTTAGTATTAAATGTAATTTTAGGTTTATTCGAGCTTCCGACGCGATCCAATATAGAGAGAAACTTGTCTAAAACATCAGAATCACGATCTTGTGACACTCTTGGTCGCTTATTAGGAGTAAAATGCTGATTCCCCTGCTCCTCTACCGATGAACTGCCTTGTCTCTTGTAGCAACTCTGAGGATTTTCTGTAAATTGGTGTCCTCGCGTATCAGACTCTGGCTGTCCATTCCTTGATCTACTTGACAGTCTTTGTCTTTTAGTCGGAGAATGTGGTTCCTCATAAATTTCTAACGAAGGACTTCGCTGTCTTCTACTGTTGTTCATACGGTGTTCGGTGATGTTACGTTCAAATAATTGACTCGAGTTACTCACTCTGGATCCAGCCTCGTCAAAAACATCACCGCTCCGAGTTGAGCGAGATTGTTCACCCTGGCCCCGTGACCTGGGCGCTTCCGAGTCGTATAGAGAGTCGCGACTCCAGCCCTGTGACCTGTACGCTTCTGAGTCAAAAAGAGTGTCGCGACTCCGGCCCTGTGACCTGGGCTCTCCTGAGTCTAGAATGTTGCGACTCCGGCCCTGTGACCTGGGCTCTCCTGAGTCAAGAGTGTTGCGACTCCGGCCCTGTGACCTGGGCTCTCCTGAGTCTAGAGTGTCGCGACTCCGGCCCTGTGACCTGGGCTCTCCTGAGTCTAGAGTGTCGTGACTCCGGCCCTGTGACCTGGGCTCTCCTGAGTCTAGAGTGTTGCGACTAGGGCTCTGTGACCTGGGCTCTCCTGAGTCTTGAATGTTGCGACTCCGGCCCTGTGACCTGGGCTCTCCTGAGTCTAGTGTGTTGCGACTCTGGCCCTGTGACCTGGGCGCTCCTGAATTTAAAAGGATGGATTCATACCCTTGTCCTGGTCTTGACCTCGACGATCCTGGGTCATGCTGTATAGAGCCATTAAGAATCGGCGACATGTCGCGTGGCTCATCACCCCACTCCCTTGATCTGGGTGCTCCTGGGTCATCTTCCTCCATTGTCTGAAACTTAAAAAAAATTGTTAAGAATTTGACCTGATTGGATGAGCAGATAAGATTCAAAATTACCATAAAAAAATATTAAATACGAAACTCAAATCAATATTTAATTCTAAATTAAGATTTAAAATCCAACAAGAATCCGAAATAAGAATTCAAAATAAGAATCCAAGTTAAGAATTCAAAATAAGAATCTAAAATAAGAATCCACAATAAGAATCCAAAATAAGAATCCAAAAGAAGAATCCTAAATAAGGATCCAAAATAAGAATGCAAAATAAGAATCCAAATTAAGAATCCAAAATTAGAATCCAAATTAAGAATCCAAAATTAGATTCCAAAAATAGAATCCAAAAATAGAATCCAAAAATAAGAATGCAAAATAAGAATCCAAAATAAGAATCCAAAATAAGAATCCAAAATAAGAATCCAAAATAAGAATCCAAAATTAGAATCCAAAATAAGAATCCAAAAGAAGAATCCTAAAGAAGAATCCAAAATAAGAAAAATAAGGATTCAAAATAAGAATGCAAAATAAGAATCCAAAATTAGAAGTAAAATCCATAAACAAGTACAATAAGAAAAAAAATTAATACATAATAAAATAAAACAAAATAAGTCTAAAAAAATAGGAGTAAAACAAATAAAACAAAATCCATTAATACCTACATATTATTAAATGAAATCCAAAGTGAATAAAAAAAATTTAAGTCAAGAGATATTTCCTACAAAAAACAAATATCCAGATAGAATTTTGTCTACAATCTTAAAATAGGAGATTATAGGGGGTTTTCCGGTACCGTTTAACTAGATGGCACTGCTAGTTAGCACTGGGAAAATGGCAATTCTAATACTGGATGGTCACGGACGGTCACCGTCATCAATTAATCACGTAATCAGTATTGACCAGAATTTGTAAGTACCTAAGAGATATACAGTAAATGCCCGTTTTCACGTTTGATTCGAATACTCAAGCATATTATACCTAAGGTACCAAACAACTTAAAGTGACAAAATAAAGTCTGTGGGTGAAAAAGGATTGACGCTAAAAGCAGCGAACTAAATTATATGCAGTTCAAGTTCAGTCTTCAGGCGTTCGCAATAAAAATAAAAAAAGTTAAATCACCACGTTTCTTTCTAGAAAAAATTTAGTCGATTTAATAGTTGAAGCAACTCAAATAAGAAACAATATTATTTTATTCACTTTCTATCCACTCACATGCACTTGGGTAGCGGTGGTACCCAGACTTTTTTTTTGCGTGTGCACGTGAGTGGCTATGATCGTATGAAAAAAAAAAACAGTTGATTGATGCTGTCAGATATCTGATTGTTTTCATCTAAAAAGTTTTGATATAATATACTGATACTCAAATAAAAACAAGTAATTACCAACAGTGATCAGCGTAACCATCCATCGACAACTAAAAGAGCGTAGGTGACAATCGTCAAGGAAAACGTCTTGCAAACGAACAAAGAATGACTGCAAAACCCTAAAAATTGGCTTTCTGAATTCCATTTTTGTTTTTTTTTAACTACATTTTTTTTTAGAGCGTGGTAGCGTAAGGATGCCCAGGCGTGGCAATAAAAAAATTGCCATGTGGTAATAAAATTAAGATGAGATTCAAAGTACCACACAAGTATAAAAGTAACAAAAAGAAAAATAATAATTAGTAAGAAATGTTTAAATAGAGTGGAACTTGAATTCTTTATCGTAGGAAATGAAATAAAAGTAGAAAGAACAGAAAAATACTTACGTTAGTAGGCGTGGCGCGAGAATCAATATAATTCTCGGTAATCCAACTTCTGAACTATAGGGCAAGTTACAGAAGTGAAACTCGTTGTATTCTTCAGCAATAATTTATTGTTTATAACGTCGGTAACACTTGAGCACTTTTTGTATTGATCGCTAACCACCAACTGTCTGCCGTCCGGTCGTCCCGATAATCTTTCCCCCCTGCTACTAACATGTAGCTTACTTCACGCTGGCCGTCGCGCGACCAATCACGTTGCTGAACAGCCGTGCTGAACACCAACCAATTAGAGGCAGGAATCCATCTTCGTGGTGGTTGGTGTCCGACCTATCACGTAGCTGGTCGCTGCGCCGGCCAACAAGTTGTCATCACAATTACTTTTAATTTAACCTTAGTCATTATAACAATGAATATTTACAATTCCAAAAGAACAATTAGTTTATTAATTAATAATAGAGATTTAGCAGTTTACAACAGATAACTGTAGGGTTGGGTGAAATTAATTAGTACAAATCAAACTGAAATAATAACCGTACTCTCGACTATTGATCAAATGTAAATTACACTTAGCTATTTATGTAAACATTACTATTTAATAATACAAATACGAGAAGAAGGCTTACATAACAAAAAAATAATAAAAACTGGTCAAGTGCGAGTCGGACTCAAAAAATCTAGCACAGTAATTTACTGAAATTTCAACTAATACAATAATAATTATGTGGTGGTAGGGAACCCTCGGTGCGCGAGTCCGATTCGCACTTGGCCGGTTTTTTTTTACCCTTTGAAGCTAACTGCATGGACCAAACCATTTTTAAGTAAATTTACGACGTGAGCATGTGTATGTGACTGTACACCCAACTGAAGAAGGGTGTAAGGGACGACGGTGTACCGAAAAATGAAAGGGCGTGCTCTGACAACGAAACTGAACAACTTTCCCAAAGAAACATTATTGGGAAATGAAAAAAATGTTTCTTTGGGAAAGTTGTTCAGTTATTTGAATGAACACGCCCTTTCAGTTTTCGGTACAGTCCCTTACACTCTGCATACGTTCCTTGCCCAACAACACGTCAGAAGAAAGACTTTGGACTTTATTGCATGCATTTATATAGGGTGACGTTTAATTAGTTCTTGATAGAAAAAGGTATGAATTTACTCATGATACTGAACAACTTTCCCCAAGGAACATAGGTCGAAATACGAAAATCAAGTTTTGACCTCCCATGGGAAATGCATCAGCTGATAGCGCATTTTGTATGGGAGGTCTAATTTGGATTTTCGTATTTCGACTTATGTTCCTCGGGAAAAGTTGTTCAGTATCATGAGTACATGCATATCTTTTGCTATCAAGAACTAATTAAAAGCCGACCTATATGCATACACATACATACATAGGATGTATGTATGTATGTGTATGCATATAGGTCGGCTTTTAATTAGTTCTTGATAGCAAAAGATATGCATGTACTCATGATACTGAACAACTTTTCCCGAGGAACATAAGTCGAAATACGAATTGTTTATGGATTTTACTTCTAATTTTGGAACATAGGTCGAAATACGAAAATCAAGTTTTGACCTCCCATGGGAAATGCATCAGCTGATAGCGCATTTTGTATGGGAGGTCTAATTTGGATTTTCGTATTTCGACTTATGTTCCTCGGGAAAAGTTGTTCAGTATCATGAGTACATGCATATCTTTTGCTATCAAGAACTAATTAAAAGCCGACCTATATGCATACACATACATACATAGGATGTATGTATGTGTATGCATACATACATACATACATAACATCACGCCTATTTCCCGTCGGGGTAGGCACAGACTACAGTCCTCCACCTGCTACGATCTTGACATACTTCCCTCGCTTCCTGTACTTTCATCAATCCTTTCATGCATACACATATGATCATTTATCTTCTTTCTATTACCCTTTTACAACGTGTTAACGGAATAAGCGAAACTGAGAAAATTGTTCGTTCAGAATCGAGAGTAGAATCAATTTCACGGGTTTTTTATAGTCCGCTAATCAACCGCACTGCGGTGGTTAAACAGATGTCTCGGTTTTTTACTTTAACCGCGCTGCGGTGGATCCACTGACTATAAGATAATTTTCAGTAGTCTTCTTTTTTCTTGAACTCTTTCCAGTACTTCTTCGTTTGTCACTCTTTCGTCCATCGGATTCCCTCCATCCTTCGCCAACACCACATTTCAAAAGCCATCAATCTCTTCCTGTCTCTTTTTAGCCCTACCAAGCCCGACCAAGTTCGATCAGAGAGCAATTTGTATGGAGAGGTCAAAAAGTTGTTTCTTTTACCAAAAGTGCTTCTTTGGGAAAGTTGTTCAGTTCGTCCCTCCCTTACACCCTGTATGTTCCGAATGTTGTTTAGTTTTGTGGGCAGATTGGCATCCTTCAGTCACACCATGTACCTTTATTATACTAGGTCCTAGGTACTACATTAATTCATAATAACATCCCATGAAACGTCCAATGCAGTAGCCAAATTCCAGAATTCCAGCAAAAACCAAAGATTTTCTCTAGATATTTATCAATGTTCTTCTTACGTCAATGTCAAAAACGTATAATAATAGTACAATTTGGTAGGCGACTAAACCAAAGTCATCCAACGTCACCACGCTTGATAGCGGTGCGGCTGGCACTATGGACATGTAGGTATGTAGGTAGATATGACATTAAAAGATGAGATATTACCGCGAATTTCAGAGTTGGTCTGATAATAAACGCTATTTTTTGTTATTGTTGTTATTGTAGTAAAGTAGTAAGAATAGAACACTTGGTTTCTTTTTGTATAAGGCCTTAATTTTAATTTCGACCGGTTTTGTTAATTTGGTGTGGGTAGTTGCATTTTATTTCTTCGATGCACAATTTGGTTTGGTGCAACAAGGGTTACCTACGCGGAAAAACTCCCACAAAGTGGGGAGGTTTACGATTCTTTTTTTTAATACTTATGTATGACAAAAAAAAGAAAAACAAACACAGTATGACAAATAAATGAAAACAGAACATTACGATATGTCGAATAACGCAAATACAATAATAATTCCTTTATTCCTAAATACCTTATCTACAATCTGCAGAAGGCGGCCATATTGAATACCTACTTATCGTATCAGAATGAATGAATCTCAGAGTAAAAAACTATAGATTCCGCCATATACATATTCTGTATAAGCTAGTGAAGTGTAAAGCGTCTCACTGTCGCCCATGCTAGTCGGTCAAAAAACTCAGTTAAGATTTACAAAAATCTAGATATCTTTAAAAATCTAATGTTTCAGTATAAACTTTGTTTGCGAAAGTGAAAATATATAGTTTTTTACTTGTGAATTGATCATTAATACTAAGAACGGAAGCGTAAATAATCCAAAATAGCCATTTTATGCGTGATTTTTACACCGTTTTTTTCCTGAATGGTAAGCGTTTTCACCAGAAAAACTGTGGTAGTAGCATTTATTGGTCCCATGTCACATATTTCTCAAACAGAAAGATAAAAATTTTTCGTTTTTAGGATTTGAAAAAAATCCATATATTTTAGTATGGAGGTCCCTCGCAAGAAAGTGATACGCTTAGCATAGAGAGCTGCTGTTAAACCTCCTTGGAATGAATGAATATAATTTAACTTCAGTTATTAAATACAGATCATTCCGTTAACCCCATTACACTTGGTTGCAATTGTAGAAAAAAGGACAACTTCAACTAATAATTAATTCTGTGATATCTCTTTCGGCATTTTGCTGTAACCGAACCACCAACATTTGTGCCTGGTTACTTGCTTTCTACATGTAAAAAAGCACCTGTCAAGTGCGAGTCGAGGGTTCTGATATACTTGTAGTATTTTTAGAAGCAATAAAGTCTATTTTCAGGATCGCAAAACCAAATTTGTTTGATGTGGTTTTTCGCAGATTTCTAAAAAACTGATCTCCTTACATAAATCGTTTTATTTTTGCTGTAATATTTACAAAAGTCTGTATCGACAAAAAATTATTCAGACTTTTCCCCCCTACTTTGGCCCCCTTTGCATTAATAATAATACCTTTTTTTTCAATTCTTTAACTTGCAATAAAATATTCTAAAACTGTTCAAAATTATTTAAGTCATAGCGTGACAGAGAGACACAGATGACGTCGCACCATAAAGGTTTTGTTTTTACCATTCTGGTTCGGGACCCTAGAAACATCCCTACTTAAGGAGGTAAATAATAAATTTCAGAGTTATAGCAAATTTTTTATTTGTATTTACATCAATGAACCACTATGAGACATTTATTGAATGCACAGATCACTAAACCGAATCCGAACAGCTATTTGCACAGTTGCGATGCAGGCGGTATAACTAAGCCATAGTTCTATTATCGCAACGGTAGATGTCGTAGATTCTCAGTCGGCGCCTCGCTCCCCTAGCGCGTACGGTTGTTTTGCCGCCGTCAGCAAATAGTAGTCACCGCGCATACTGCGAACATAACACACGTGTCTTACACCAGCATTTACATAAATAAAGCCACTTTCTTAATGGCGTTGATCAGTTTCATATTTTTCTCATATACGTTTCAATATTTGGTTCATGTCATTCATCATTCAGGCAATAGTAAAATTATGTTGTCTTTGATTCAGGCAACGAAGTTGTCGAAGAACTCATCAAAAACGAAAATCAAAAAATCATCATGATGCAAAAAAAACTACCAAAATGAAAAAATATAACTAACTTGTGTATACATACTTGTGGGTTAAGATATCTATCTCATTAATAATTTAGAATGAACATAAATACAAATGGATTACTATACATACAACCAGTTCAGTGGTGGTATTTCCAAATCGAGTATGGTAAATGGCTGTACTGAGCATTTTTTTTTCACTTCAAGATTAGGAATCGTGATCGGCCACCCAGGAGTGGTTTCTATAAAAATAACTTAAAAAGAAACATACCTACTACAAAATTATAATAACTCAATATTCGAACAAGCGTTTTAGGCTAATTCACTATATTTGCACGTACTCAGGAATGATTCTTATTTTCATATACTCTGCATTTAAAGTGCCATTTAGCAATGGCAGTGCAGAACACTACAACAGTCGGCGGCAGCGGTTCCTTGCTCCCCCAGCGTGTACGCTTGTTTTGCCGCCATCCACTATCAGTAGTCACGGAGCAAACTGTGAATACAACACACATGACTCATTCACTGCAACCATGGAAATCACCACACCTTCTAAAGCGGCGTTATAGATCAGATCTGTTTTTTATCATAGGGTATATTGATACCTCATATTTGGTTCATGACAGTCATCATTTATACAAAATTTGTCTTTTTCCTCAGAATCTTTTCCAAATGCCCTAAAACTCTCAATCGTTAAGCCATTACACAAAAAAGGTGATAAAGATAATATTAATAACTATAGGCCAATAACGCTTATACCAATTATTTCCAAAATATTTGAAAGGTGTATGTATAAGAGGATTATTAACTTCTGTCAAAAAAATAATGTAATAAGCCCAGAACAGTTTGGTTTTCAAAAAAATAAATCTACTACTCACGCACTTCATGCTCTTTTAAAAGAACCTAAACCACAACCACCTAAATAAGAAACTATGGACTAGCGTTCTATTTTTTTATTTAAGCAAAGCCTTTGATCTGGTTACAATTAGAAGCCATTGGAGTTAGAGGCATACCACAGCAATGGATCAAGTCATATCTGTTGAATAGACAACAACAAGTTATGTTGCAGCAGCCTAACTACAATGATGAAATCGTGACGTACCTGTCAAATCATAGATCGAATACCTACGGAGTCCCTGAGGGAAGAGTTCTAGGACCTCTGCTCTTTTTAATATATATAAATGACATATCTGATGTCACTTATCACAAGACTATACTCTTTGCTGACGATATATCTATAATAGTGACATCTAATGATAAAACTGTGGACATAGCAGGGTATGAAACTGATATAAATAATACTATAAAATCCGTTGTTGAATTGCTTGACCTAAACAACTTAATAATAAATCTAGCTAAAACAACATTTATGACGTTTAATACCGAGACAAATAAGTCAAGGAAACTAATAATTAAACATGCGGATACTGAAGTCAAGGAAAACACTAGGTTTCTAGGGTTTAATTTAGATAAAGAATCAAATTGGAAATTCCGTCGCTGATCGAGTAAATAAATTTGTTTATGCTTTAAAACGTCTTAAGCAAGTCACAAATTCTTCTTTCCGTGTCGATGGCATCGTCATTTTAATTTTATATTTGTTTAGCCCAAAATTCGGCAACATGAACTGCATTTTGTGTGGCGTCCATTAACTCTTGCTGTGTGCAGGTGGAAGGGGACGCAGAACACGATGTTAGGTGGGCCATAGTTTGTATCGCACCACACGTGCAGATCAGATTAGGATCCTTTGAGAAACCCCACCTGGACATGTTGTCTTTACTGCAGCCAACCTGAGTCCGAAGTCTATTTAGAGACTTCCAGGTCAGCCATGGCAAATTCTGTCCAGGCGAAAGACTCTCTGAAGGTGGAACAAAAGGGGAAGGAAGTCACAAATGAGGAAGCGGTTCTGTCAGCGTATCATGCGTATATAGTGTCGATCCTACGATATGGAATTTTACTTTGGAGAAACAGTACGAATCTAAATAGAGCATTTGTGGCGCAAAAAAAGTGCATCAGGTATTTCTCGTTTTGACTCTTGCAAACCATATTTTAAAAATCTTGGTTTATTGACATTGCCATCTTTATACATATACGAGACATGTGTGTTTGTAAAACAAAATCAGAACTTGTTTACTAAAGCTATTGATATAAACCCTCGAAATTGGATATCCTGCAGTGGAAGTTTCATGAGATCATAACATCTCATGAAACTTCCACTGCAGGATAGTGAGCTCCCTCCAGAATACCAGCATAAATGCATGGTAGAAGGGTAAGTACCATAGTCACCACGCTTGAAAGCGTTGCCGCTGGCACCATGGACAACATGGCAACAGGACGTCACTGCTGCCCATCATCCAGTTCATAATACTCATACCTTAGTCGCTTCGTACGACACCCACGCGTAGCGATGGGTTGTTACTATTCTTTGCCGGCTCGACAAATCGGTTGCCAACAACAGCTGTAGCCAGCCGCCGTTGCGGCTGTATAGTCCGTTCCACGAGTCAATGTCAAAGCTTACCAACACATTTTGCAGCTACATCAAGGCTATTGTGCTCCATGATCAATAGTAATCAGCTAAAGCTGTCAGAAAAAACAAGTTTGTAAGACAATGTTATTTTTTCCGTCAAATATACTCTGGTTCGTCTGGTTCGTCGTACTTTGTCTGGTTCTACGGCTGCAAAATGTGTTGGTAATCTTTTGCATTGACTCGTGGAACGGATTATTAGCGTTCTTACAAGCGTGGTACTGGTGACTATTGTAAATCCACTCCAAAGTAGGTACCACGCGTTTTTGCTGAGGCTGGAATTCTGGAGGGAGCTCCCTGTCCTACAGTGAACGTTGTATGGGATGTTATGATGATGATGAACACTTACTTAGAATTATTTCATTTTAATTGCACACATGCACACAAGAATTTATAACGGAAAAAACATACACATAGAAACAGTACATACACAACCGCTTATTTCAATACAAATAAGAATGAAGATTTCAATAGATTATACACAAAACAACCTACATTTACATAAATATAAACCAAATATATACAGACAAATACAGTCGAAAACCTATACGAGTAAGACTCATATTAATCCACATACGTACACTTTCAGCTCGCTGCTCCCCTACTGCGTAAACAGTGATAATTCATGCCGCTGTCGGCAATAGGCATCACCTTGCAAACTGCGAACACAACACATTTCTTACTCATACGCAATCAGCTATCACTTAAACACGGTTCTTTGGCATGGAGAGTTACAGGAGATGATGAGCTATGGTCTCTGCCTACTGACGGGAAAAAGCCGCGCTGTTATGTTTGCATGAATCATCATTGTATGTCTTACATGGATTGTACAACAAAAAGACTAGTTGGGCTCTCTTGAACATCGGATACAAATACTAAAGAAACATGAAACCGCAGAACATGTGTGACATAAATATATCAATCGCTAGATTAAAAGTTGCTCCAAGATTTATCGAGAAGATCATCATCTTTGGATTGGTCGCATGATCTACAAACACTAAATTCACTGGTTGTAAGCCCGGCCGTCAAGAATGTTATGACAAGTAAGATTAAACAAGTAAAACAAGAAGAAAATGGCACTAGATGATAATGATCAATGCCCTCGCAAGTCAGCTTTCGGCTTTGATATGAAGAAATCCATCATCAAGCTTCTACGACAACAAAATAAAAAAATATATTTATGAAATATGATATATCAAAACTTTGACGTACTTCCCGTTGACCTAGAATAATGAAATTTGGCACATAGCAAAAACAAATGAAAAAATCTAAAATAATTAAATTTACAACTTTTCTCACAATCAATTATATAAGCCAATTAAGGTGAGCTCATATTTTAACCTTGTGGTTGAAATGCCTAGTGGTTGGTCGCTGCAGTTGGCGACCATCCTGGCAACTACGTACTGGTATACGTAGCGTGGATAAGCCTTCACAAGGTGGACTGACGATCTAGTCAAGGTTGCGGAAAGCCGCTGGATGCGAGCAGCGCAAGACCGGAGTGGAGATTTTTAGGGGAGGTCTATGTTCAGAGGTGGACGCAAAGAGTACAGCTTTATACCAGGGTGGACGTCTTTCGACTGAAATGATTATTTCAAAATAAAAACTCATATTAAAAACGGGTCAGGTTTAAGTGGACGCAGAGTTTATTTAAAATCAAAGGACTGAAGCTGTGAACATAAAACATGTAGTACAGCCTTTAGTGCGCGAATCCGACTCGCATTTGGCCGGTTTTTATCAGGTCAAAGTCAAGTTTCTAGACTATAAGTAAAGTGCAGAAGTAAATAAATTATACGTATAATAGAACGTTGAGTAGGGAGCTTTTAAAATGTACATTGGCAGCACTGTACGCTTGCTTGTATTGATACTTTCTTACTTCGTATATTCTCTGTACATCATTCGTTCTTAGAGAGCCTTCATAGTTCATCCTGTTTGCTTGAACTGTTGTCTTGTAAAGTAAATTAAGAAGAAATTAAACATTCGACATGGATCAGGTAAGTTCTATTTTGTTTTGTTTTTGAATGGCTTTTGTGTAAGGCAGTATCGTGCAGATCCACTCTTTTTTTAAACAATTTTGACACGTGGTAATTTGAACATTTACACGATATCACATAATATTAAGACGATATTAGGGAAAATAAACCATAGCTTTAACGTTTTGGTTTTGATAATATCGTTCAAATTATCATCGGGGCAAAGCAAGGACGTATAATCCATTGTTTATTTTTTTTCCAATGGTTATTATTATAACGGAATATTTTGACAGAAAGAATAACATTGCTAGGGTTCCGTATTCAAAAAGGAACCCTTATAGTTTCGTCATTTCCGTCTGTCTGTCCGCGGCTTAGCTCAGAGTTCCTTAGTACTTACTAGAAAGCTGAAGTTTTGTACGGATATACATTTTATCACGTCAGTATAAAAAAAAAAAAATATTTTTGGGGTACCTCCCCTACCAAACTTCCCTACAAGTAAAGTGGGGATGATTTTTTTTATTGTCTAACCCATAGTGTGAGGTGTCGTTGGATTGGTCTTTTAAAAATAATATAAGTCTGTTAAGATATTTTTTCGATTTAGGGATCCAATTACGTGATATTAAGCATTTTTCGTTGGAGTCCAGTGTCCCCCCCGGCAAAATTGTATTATTGGAAATGTGAAAAAATCACAGAAGTAGCCTACGGAACCCTATACTGCGCGTGGCCCGACACTCACTTGGCCTTTTCATTACTTTTGACATAGCTCGAAAATTCAAATTCAATGGAAAAAAAACGTACAATCAGTAAAGTAGTATAGGGGTAGGTCCTCTAAATAAATAACGTAAAATAAAGACCTTTTTAGGGTTCCGTAGTCAAAAAGGAACCCTTATAGTTTCCTCATATCCGTCTGTCTGTCTGTATGTCCCCCGCGGCTTAGCTCAGAGACCCTTAGTACTAGAAAGCTGAAAAGTACGAATATACCTTACATCCACACCGACAAAGTGGTATAATAAAATCCAAAAAAGTATTTTTTTTGGTACCTCCCCTACTAGTAAAGTAGGGTTGAATTTTTTTTTCTTGTCATCCCTATTGTGGGTTGTGGTTGGATTGGTATTTTAAACATAATATGAATCGGAAAACATCTTTTTTCGAGTTAGGGATCCGTTTGCGAAAGATAAGCGTAAAAGCGCAATTTTTTGTTGAAGTCGAGTGTCCCCCCCCCTGCTGGCTAAACGGTTGATATTGAGAATGTGAAAAATTCACAGTATACAACGTGTTAACGGAATAAGCGAAACTGAGAACATAGTTTGTTCAGAATCGAGAGTAGAATCAATTTCACGGGTTTTTGATAGGGGTAATTTTTTTTTTTAATTTATTTATTGGCCCGACACTCACTTGGCGGGTTTTTATTTTATTTTAACAATTTTTCGGCGTGATAAATATGTTCCAACATCTATAAAGATCTCCATGACGACCGGTCCTGCGCTGCTCGCATCCAGCGGCTTCCCGCGACCTTGAATAGATCGTCGGTCCACCTTGTGGGGGGCCTGCCCGTCGCCACTCTAGCTAGAACCCTTATTGGGCATCGGTTAACATGTTTACCCATGCCAAAACATAGCTTTCTGGTACTAAAGGCCAGACAGACATACAGAAAGAAAGACAGACAGACGTACAGAATAAACAGATACGATTCAATCAAAAATTACTGAACAGATTTAAACGGGGTTTCCAATAATGTGTCAGTCTTAGCATCTAACTTTTCGGATTATCGGGTGATTCATTCTGCAATGTGCTAACCAAACTAGGGAGGTCACACAAAGGAATTTTTGTTTGACAGTGTCCCCGCTGGGACTCGGACCCAGAACCTCCGTATGGAGAGCCGAGCCCTCTAACCACTAGACTACGGAGGCTGTTATGTATTTATTTATAAGAGCAAAGTTATGGAAAATAAACTAGGCTATGACGCACCGTTTTTAAGAAGCAAGCGAAATATAAAAAAAGAACTGGAACCTTCGACGCTCCCTCAGTATGTAACCAGCATGACTTTGTTTTGACGTTCTTCGGACGACCTACCCGTGTAGCTCCTCCAAGACCTACCCCTACAAAATGCTGAACTATTGAAAATACTTAAAGCCACGATCACACCTAGCTGAATTCAAAGACTAATTCGCCATACATTGCTCGTTGAAGTAAGGATATTGCAATTAACATATGCAATGCTCCCAGCAATGTATGCCGAATTAGTCTTCAAATTCAGCTTGGTGTGATCTAGTTCCGCTGATTGCCCTTGATTGATTTATTTATGCTTCTACATTTTAGTTGCATAAATTCTTAATGGACTCCGTACTGGAATTGCCGCAGCCTTACCAGGAAGCGGCAAGGGAAAGGATGAGAATACTTTGCAGGGAGTTTTCAAGAGTTGGTGAGTGGAATACTGTTTAAATACTGATTCTAAAGAAGATACCTTTTTAGTTCGTATTTTAGCTGTTGCCCGCGAATTCGTCCGCGTGGATTTCCGCCTGCTTTGCATAAGAAACCCCGGTGCAAAATTTCAATTTCTATACCAAAGGCACATAATAAAATAATCGTTCTATCATAATATAGGGTCCTAATGAAATAGTGAACATAGTTTTTGAATTTTACTTAAAGACCATGAACAACTTTCCCAAAAGAACATACGTCGAAATACGAAAAAAGAAATTTGACCACCCATACAAACTGCGCTATCAGCTGATGCAGTTTCTACGGGAGGTCAACAATTGTTTTTAGTGTTTCGACCTATATACCTTGGGGAAAGTTGTTCAGTTTCATGGTCTGAGAAACTTGATAAATTTATGTTTACTTTTTCATTAGGATCTTATAGAACGGACACTCTCCGACCCCTTGCAATCTACCCCCGCACCCCCGCGCGTACCCGCTCGGGGTGCATCGGGGCAGGTCAGTTGTACAGTCAAGCTTGACACATGCCGCGACTCTAGCTCCAACTTTGATTGAAATAAGAACGGTACAAAGTCCAATCTGTCAAGCTTGACGTGCTCCTGACTGTACCACAGTATCACGAGTATCAAATCGCTCATTGTATGTAGTTTGCGGCAAAGTTTTCGAACCTCCTAGCTACGCTCTGAATGGAAACCGTTCTAATTTGTTTTACTTTGCAATGTCACATCATATCATCATCGATCATTATGAAATGTTCAAAACAACCCTACCAAATTAATTGAACAACGTCTTCATTGCATTTACAAAGATAATTTAAATTTTTGAAGGTGTTAGGGCATTTGTGCAAAGTCCGTCTGGGGAAGTACCACCCCCTGCCTATTTCTGCCGTGAAGCAGCAGTGTTTGCACTGCTGTGTTTCGGTTTGAAGGGTAAGGTAAGCCAGTGAAATTACTGGCACATGAGACATAACATCTTAATTCTCAGGGTGAGCAACGCGCTTTGCTGTCTTATTAGCGTCAAAGTATGTCACTTATAAGACAGTGGGTACTATGGGCGGTGGAGACCACTTACCATCAGGTGGCCCACCTGCTCGTTTGCTCACTTGTAACATTAAAAAGAAAAGATAATAATAGCATTATGTAATTGGTTGTGACTTTACATCACACATCCCTAACATGTAATGAATGTTATTATTTTTTTAATCCTACTTCTATAACCCTTATGATTCTGCGGTTTCCGAATACGACCTCGGATATGACAGATTAGACTAACATAAATATGTGCATACTGAACTTCTCTTAAATTTATTTTGTCTGTACAGACAAGATATTTTATGCTATTTTGATGGCCCTGAATCAAAACCGATTTTATTGAAACTTTTATTGTTTGATAGCTAATTCAAATTAACACTGGTATAATCTTTTTAACTTGCGGACGAACACGCGGGCTAAAGCCAACTTTTTTTATTACAGAAGCAGAGCAAGCGCTGGCGGCGAAAACATCTACTGCCACGACGGTGAACACATATTATACTGCCACGACGGCGAACACATATTATACTGCCACGACGTCGGATGCCGCCACAGATGCTGCGGCATCTACGCCCGCGGCGCCGGAGGAGGAGGTAGATAGATAACCCACCTGCTCCTATGTAGCATTAAAAAAAAGTTGACTATTATTTATGTGTGTATTTTTTCTAGCCTTAACCCATTTGTTTCATTGAAAAAGTCTTAAGTGTGGTCTATGCGAATAAAATTTCGACAAGTAGTGAGAATGACCCAAAAAAAAAAACGGCCAAGTGCGAGTCAGACTCACGCCCTTAAGGTTTCGTACCTATCTACCATATGATATACTAAAAGCTTTTGCTCTTTGATTTTAAAAACTCCGCGACCATCCAACTTGACCCCTCTTTTATAGAAAAGTTTTTGAAACGGGAGCTCACCTTAATTGGTATTAGTTGTGAGAAAAATTTAAATATTAAATGATTTTAGACTTTTCCCTTTATTTGTACTGTGAGACCTAGCTTTTTGCCAATGATTGCGTTGTTGTAAAAAAAAAAAATTGCAGATCTTGTGTGGTTTATGGGCCTTAATATTCGTTATCAATTTCAACCTGATACCTCTTCTCGTTTGTGAGAAAAAGGGTCTGGACAGACAGACAGACAGACGGACAACAAAGTGATCCTATAAGGGTTCCGTTTTTTTATTTTGAGGTACGGAACCCTAAAAAGGTAATTGATAAATTAACAATGCTCTTTTCTACGTAGCTCCAACATCTCTTTGGACCCCAAATCTGATTCCCGCGGTTTTCCGAAGTTTCGATCCCTTTGAAAGCTTTATTTTAGTTCTACCAAAGGTCTCCGTACGGGGTCCATGACTTCGATTCTGCTTCCATATCTGTTTCTTCTTCCGTGTTGGAGAACACATAGAAGTTACTATGAGTTGAGGACTGTCAGATAAATCTAGTAAGTGGGGAGAGTGGTCAACTTGTTCAAACTCGGATTGTTAAATTGCATCCATCGAAACTTGCTTGCTGGATTGGCTGACTGGGACTGGGGCTGTTCAACTTTACCTCTTTGTATATACGTTTCTAAGGATCGTATTGATAAATCCCTCTCAAGTCTGCGATTGCACTTAAGATGCATAATTTGTATGTGAAAAGTATATCTTGAGAGCAGTCTCTCACTTAAGTTGGATTTATCAATACAACCCTAAATAATGGAGCCTAAGTTTTTGATACCATCATTTTAGTGAAATAAACCGTCAATACTATCATAAACATCACAAGACTTTACAGTCTAAATGTTGTTCATTCTCATACTTATTCAACACCATTCGTATCATTTAAGAAATTGCACCTAATATAATTCCACATGGCCGAACCAGCGGAGTCGGACTGACTTGGTCTCCCCAATGATGGCAGGTAGATAGGTCTTCTATTTCCTGGTTCTTCCTAACCCTCCACGTTCCGTCTTCTCTCATTGCTGGTCCTAGAATTTTCCGTAGAATTGCGCTACTAAAAGTTTGTTTTCCGCCTTCAGCGTCAGTGTCCTAGCTTCGCATCCATACATCAAGATTGGCCTGATGACGGTCTTATAGACCCGAATCTTGGTTCGTCTACTGATAAGCTTGGACACGAGAACTTTGTGAAGGGCTGCTGAACATCTTAGTGCGCTTTGGATTCGGATATCAATCCCCTCGTGCCTTCCGCTGGTTCGGCCATGTTGAAAGGATGGGAGAGGATCGAGAGGTCAACAGAGCATTACTTGGACGTCCGACTGGTAGACGCCCCATCAGACGTCCTAGGTATCGTTGGATCGACTAAGTCAAGAAAGACCTGTTGGAGCTTCAAATAGCCGACTGGCAACAAGCTGTACACAACAGAGAAGAATGGCGGCTCGAAGGGTCGTATTAATAAATCCCTCTCAAGTGTGATAATGCTCTCAAGATGTACCTTACACATACAAATTATACGTCTTGAGTGCAATCTCAGACTTGAGAGGGATTTGTCAATACGACCCTTAGTGTCGGAGGCCAAGATACTCTTCGGGTAAACTGAAAAACTTCATGAATTGAAGTTTAACAACAACTTTACTGTTTCAGATGATTTCCTTTCTAACCACGAATACGAACAACAATAAACTAGATATGATCGAAAAAATCTGCAATACTCGTCACTCAGGAGGACTTTTTAATCTCATCTGTGGATCAGCTGCTGCTCTGAAGAGGCTACCCGCCGTCCACAAGAGCCCCCACCAGTCACAAAGATACTAGTTTAATCCGAAGAGACAGATTGAAATAAAAGAATATAGTTCACTTTAGTTACAGATAGGTACAAAAAATGCGAATAACAACTTCTTTTTAGCAGTTTTTACCCGACTGCCCCAGAACAGGAGGGTTATGTTTTTCGAGTGTAGGTATGTATGTCGATTTATTTGTCGCGCTCTGCAGCCTAAACGGCTGTATAGATTTCAACATGTGAGGTGTCGTTAGATTTGTATTCATTGTGGGATAGGGTATAATATTCTACTACGGCACCTTTAGAGAGAAAAAAGGGGGGAAATAAAAACTTTAAAATCATTACTTTTACAACATGGGTATGAAACAATGGTATAAATCTGATTCTTAGGTTCAAGCAAATGTTTAAGAATAACTTGACGTAGAAAATCTGAAAACTAAAAAGTTTAAAATAAAAAACATTAAATAACAAAAAAACCAACTGATAAGCAAAAGAGAGGAAAACAAGCTAAAATCTATTGGATTTGGTAACTTGAATTGTATAAGATACTGCAGGCGGGGACGAAAATACGTTTTTTGGTGGTTTACGTTTTAATTTTGTTAGTAATCTAATACAATTCAAGTTACCAAATCCCATAAATTTTAGCTTGTTTTCCTCTCTTGTGCTAAGCAGTTGGGTTATTTAATATTGTTTTATAGTATCTGTAACTACAGTGAACTTTATTTTACAGAATTGATAGGTTATAAATAAACATGGATATATTATCTACTACATATAAATCTGTCCTATCAGATTTTTGTATTCAGCGAGTAATATTTTTTAGGGTTCCGTATCCAAAGGGTGAGAAACAGGACCCTATTAATATGCCTCTGATGTCTGTCTGTCTGTCAGGGGCTGTATCTCATGAACCGTGATAGGTATTTCTAGGCAGTTGCGATAAAAAAAGAATTAGGTGGGCTTCCCTACGAAAAACGTGTATTTGCGATTTTTGCTAGATTTTTGTTTTAGCTCTATGGTAAAAATGGGAACATTTACAAGCGTGGAAATCGTTACGTTTATAGTGCATAAGCTATAGAATAACAACAAATAATAAAAAAATGCTCAAGTGCGTGTCAGACTCGTGCGAATTTAATGCACTTCTGCGTGACTGCGCAATGCGCATCCATATCTAAGACGGTAATTTTAAGTTAGTGGTACGGAACCCTCGGTGCTAGATTCCTTCTCTCTTGGCCGATTTTTTTAACTGATAGGGTCGGCAATGGACGCAAGGCGGGCAGCCCCCAGGTTAGCAGGGACCAGCGACGAATAGACACTATATGAATATTGCGCGTTCAGGATAAGTCGGGCTTTAAAGGTTATTTTCTGCGCATGGGTGACAGACGGAGAGCCAATAAACGATTCGCTCGCCTCCCCCCACATTCCGCGCTCACCCCCGCGACTCATTTTTTGACTTCTGCGCATTAATAGTCACAGCCCGAGTTATTTTTTACGCCGTAAGCATACGTACTCTGACGTGGCTCTCAGTCCCATGTACACAGTTTCGGCGTCCTTACACTGGCCCCTGAGGAAAGTGTCGTAGTCGCGACAAGGACGCGCCAGGAACTCGCCTCCCTCCACTGACTCTGCCCACAGCTCCCATGAACGCCAATGGCTGCAGAAATCTGCAACAGAATACCTTCTTCAATTTTAAGGTGCCACTTTAACATATAAAATTGCGTCACAAATACTAAAATTTTCAATATCATTGTTCGTTTGGCGACAATATAGGGTAGTTCTATAACCACATCACATGGTTGCGTAGCTTATCATAAATAGCTTTATATTGGTAAAGTGTTAAAAGTGGACGTTAATTCAAAGCAATAAATTTATTTTCACCTCCAAAGCTCGGAAACATTTGTTTTGTCGGTTAAATTCTGCGGCCAAAAGCGATTTTTGGCCCCTAGCGGGCAAAAGGTTTTTCTGCGGCCAAAAGCGATTTTTGGCCGCTAGCGGGCAAAAGGTTTTTGAAATTCGAACGTGATGCAGTATGGCAGACCTCCACGCTGCAGTACTGGCTGCTTCCTCGCTTTAGTGAGGTGAAAAATTTTGTGTTTCGCTCGGCAGCAAAGTTATTTTGCGTTTTGTGCCTTGAAACCTTCGCTTGCTCAGGATTCTTCTTTTGGACCACTCGCTTCGCTCGTGGTTCAATTCTAGAATCCTTCGCTTGCTCAGGTTTCAATACAAGGCACTCACGCCAAATAACGCTTTTGCTGCCTTGCATAACAAATAACTATTCTTAAGGTGGCAGCCAGCACCTTTGCCCTGCAACCGCCTTAAGAGGGTGTCCTAGTCCAAGAAAAAGGTAATTGTACAAACTATTGCTGTCTCGCTTCGCACCAACAATCCTCCCGTATACTATAGTATGCGATAGCAACAACCTACAACTTAGACCGATTTTACCTACAAAACGACTTTCCTCTTTCCCATGCTTACTTCTCCAAAACTGAGCTAGTTCAATTATTTTTTGTGTCCAAATTTAAAGGAAGAGTGGATCTACTCTTATTTTTATTCTTTTATCTAAGCTATTGGCTGCATGGAGCCAAGAAGCCTTAGTTACCTTCAACTGTGAGTGGTATGGTGGGCGAGAGGCAGCCAGGTTGCTTGGCGCGGCCCTCGTTAGGCCAGAAGTCCGCGTGGGCGGTCCGCACCGGCGTTCCAAACGCGCCGCCGTCCGTGTGCAAAGCGTCCACGAAGCGCGCATCTGCGGATGACAGTGGCGCCGACAACATAGCTGGGTAGAAGCCCGGGTAAGCCGGATCTAAGCCTGTTATCCTGTAAGAAAGACTATTTTGAAAAAGTCTCGTTAAGTGTCGTTAGATTTGTATTCATTGTGAGAGTGTCATAGGGTATAAAAATATAAAAAAACATAATACCCGACTAAATAGAGAAAAACGAGTTCAATTTATGAAAAGATATAACTATAACATAAATATAATTTGAATTGCAAGAGGTATTGCAGGCGGGGACGGGGACGAGGACAAAAACTTCAAATATATTTAAAAATTAAAATTAAAAAATTCTTTATTGCCAATACATACACATGCAATTCATAAGATAGATACATACAATACCTCTGATTTATTTCATAATTAAATTGAAGAGTAAATAATTCTCATTGCCAATGAAGATACATACAAAACATAAGAGGCTTTACAATCTACGTATCGAACTGTCTATCTTAACACACAAGGAATACTCAAGGAATCTACAATTGGCAATGGGTACTAGTCTCAGCTTATTGCTATGCCTAGTGGCTTAACGCTGGTTTTCAGACCAGCCCCTAAGGTATCGATTGTCAAGTTCATGGTTATGCGTGAGCGTGGTGTTGCAGAGTATTTATGTAAAATGAGACATAATAGCTACACGCAAGTTATATAAATAAAAGAAAAAAAATACGAATTTAAAACAAAATAATAAATCAAATAAAATCCTTCGTATTATATATACATGCACTTATATATATAAAAGTAATATGTATATGTATGTACGTAAATATTTGATGTTGAAAAGCCACCTCCATACACATATTTTTAGACTGCCCCGGTTTTTACCCGCCTGCAATACCTCATCAAAATCAAGATAAATATTTATGTCATAGTTATATCTTTTTATAAATTGTACTTGTTTTTTTCTTTTTTAGTCGGGTATTTTGTTTTTAGAAATATTTTTTGGCGATACATGAGTGATAAACGTAAAGGAAAGACTCCACAACAGCTGTCGGTTTGTTTTTGCTCTAATTTATCGCAAAAATAAGGAATAAAAACGTTTTAAAATACAGACGTAGGCACATAACTCCGATTTTGACGGCGTGGAAATGGCGATTGGCTCCTTGATCGGTACCCATGCGCAGAAAATTACTGTCATCATGTTAGTTATATTGTCCCTACGTCTATACTAATTACCTAGGCACCTGGTACCCTAGCTGATCAAGCTCCCTGGCTGCAAACGCGACGAGGTGCGCTCCCATCGAATGACCAATCAGGTGCAAGCCTTCTAAAGACAAACCGCGCTTGAGCAACAGTGACAGTGCTCGTCCGGTTTCTACACCCATCTGAAATCATCAACATTTATAGCTAGTGTCATTTATTTTATCATCAAAAACAGTTATTTTACAAGGACGGACAAAGAACTCCGATGCTGACCGGTAATTTCTGTGCTAATTGACGCCCGGGGAGCCAATGAACGCTCCCCCGCGATATTTTTGTTTTGAATTTGAGCATAAGGCTGATTTTCCACTAGTGCTATGTGTTTCCACTAAGCTGTGAGCTGGGAAAAATCCGAGCAATAGGATTGCATCATTTTCCTAGCTTGTCAATGCGCTGTCAAATGTTGCAATCCTATTGGTTGAAATTTTCCAGCCACAGCTTAGCTCTCTCGCACTGCACTGGTGCAAAGACACCCTAAACGGTCAGCATCAGAGTTGCTTCGCATTAATATTCAAAGCCGCTGGATGCGAGCAGCACAGGACCGGACGTCATGGTCATGGAGATCTTTAGGGGAGGCCTATGTCCAGCAGTCGACGTCTTTCGGCTGATATGTTGATGATGATGAATACTCATATATTTCACACCAGAAAGGAAGTAAAATGCTGTAAAGGGCTAAATTAATCTATATTAAATGCACAATATATTTAAGGTACTTAATTGGATAAGGATTAATGCTACATTGCTTAAAATCGCTTCGTAAAAAAATAAAGGATAAAAATGGTTATTGTGGGGTATCCCTAAGAGATAGACATATACCATTGCGGACTTTTTTGTAGACCTTTTTGAGGTGTACAATACTGTAGTACATTATTTTGATCTATCTCGTAGGGTTCAGCCAGCGTTTGCTATGTAAGCGCAAAAAATTGAGATTATTTACGAAACCTCTAAAATTATCAGTGTTTCTCCACTATATTATGCATGTATTATACATATAAACCTTCCTCTTGAATCACTCTATCTATTGAAAAGAATCCCTTCAAAATCCGTTGCGTAGTTTTAAAGATCTAAGGATACATAGGGACAGACAGCGGGAAGCGACTTTGTTTTATACTATACAGGGTGTTAATTTAATTGCGTGCCATAGCTTAAGGGGTGTTTCAGTTACGATAAAGGAATACAAAAAAAATATTACAAAATTCCTGCTGAAAAAAAAAAACTTTATTGAAACTTAGCGCGCGAGTATCAGTGGATAAGGTAGGCACATACATAACTGAAACTCTTTCGCGCGCTTTTGATAGCGCGGTGCTCCGGGTCATTGCCCTCCGCGTTAGTTTAGTTTCAATGGAGTTTAATTTTTTTTTAAGTAGGATTTTTTTTATTAATTTTTTTGAGTTCCTTTATCGTTACTGAACCATCCCTTAAGCTATGGCACGCAATCAAATTAACACCCTGTATAGTGATTGTAAAAAAACCGGCCAAGTGCGAGTCGGACTCGCGTGCCGGGGTTTCGATATACTTTTTGTATTTTTGGAAGCAATAAGTCCATTTTTAGGACCGCAAAACTAAATTTGTTTGTAAAGGTTATTTGCAGATTTCTAAAAAACTGTGCTATTTAGAAAGATGCTTTTATTTTTGCTTGTAATGTTTACATAAACGTATTTCAACTGTAATTAATTCAGATTTTTCCTATCACAAACTTCGGAGATAAGGGGGGGTATGGGGAATGGTATTTTTTTTTGACATTTTTCGTCATAACTTGAAAACTGAGAGACGTAAAAAATACAAAAATATATTTCAGAATGTACAAGTAAAGTCCTTTCATATGATACCCCATTCGACCTAGTGGCGACAATTTGAAATTTACTCCCCCCTATTTTGGACCCCTTTACATCAATCATAATTTTTTCAAAATTCTTTTGTGTGCAATTAATTTGGGCAACTATATTCTACAACTATTCAAAATTTCAGGTCGATAGCATGAGTGGTTGCTGAGATATAGAGGTGTGACCGACAGACAGACAAAGTAGCACCATAAGTGTTCCTTTTTTTTACCATTTTGGTATCGGAACCCTAAAAACTACATACTAGATATCGATCAAACCAATTTTCAGTGGAAGTTTGCATGGTAGGTAATATACATCATATTTTTTTTTTGTTTATCATTCTCTTATTTTAGAAGTTACGGGGGGGCACACATTTTACCTTGGGAAGTGTCTCTCGCGCAAACTGTCCAGTTTAGAATTTCTTTTTATTAGAAACCTCCGGTTTGATGAAAAAAAAATGTTTGAGTTTTAGTTCTAAGTATGGGGAACCCTAAAACGTATTGTTATTTTTTCTATTTTTGTGTCAAAATCTTAATGCGGTTCACAGAATACATCTACTTACCAAGTTTCAACAGTATACTTCTTATAGTTTCGGAAAAAGTGCCAGTGACATACGGACGGACAGACAGACATGACGAATCCATAAGGGTTCCGTTTTTTGCCATTTGGCTACGGAACCCTAAAAAGCACACTGAGGGTGCTATTCCCATATCTCCGAAGTTTATGAAAGGAAAAATCTAAATTAATTTCAATCGATAGAAGTTTATGTAAAAATTACAGCAAAACGATCTTTCTAAGTTGCACAGTTTTAGAAAACTGCAAAAAACCTCTACAACCAAATTTAGTTTAGACTTTATTGCTTCCAAAAATACTGTTTATCGGAACCCTCGATGCGCGAGTCCGACTATCACTTGACCGGTTTTTTTTAAAAGGCCTTTTTACCTACCGGCTCCAAGTCGAGAGCGACGGCGAAGTAAGGCCCGAAGCCAAGATTGGCCCAATCCAGCACTAGCACATTATGCCCTCCTTTCCGCTGGTAAGCTTGTACCACTCGCGACACGCTCGCGTCACTCGCTAACTCCACGTAACTGAAATCATCACGGCTCTTTTAACGACTAGTTCCATAGGCGGCTTAACGTGCCTTCTGAACCACGAAATCATCATTGCTAGAATGAATGAGGATCATCTTCACAGTTTGGTTAGGATATTGCAAGGTAAATCATCAACCTGCAAAGTCCTAACCATACTAGGGTAGGCAACGAAGCGGATCGTTGTATGAAGATCCCCGCATTAAATCCTCAGTCGATGAAACTTTGCTGGGGTATAACACTAAATGAGAGAAACCTTCTATAAAAAAAATGGTTACTTTTAATTTTTCCATACAAAAATTACAAAAAATGTATGAAATTTTTTTTTGTATTTTTTTTTTATATTTTGAATTTACATTTAATTCATGATTCTTTATCATCCTGTCAAATAAAATCTGCCTGAGAAATTTATGTTGGGGTCAGCTGCTTCGTTGCCTACACTAAATGTGATATTTTTTTGACCGGGACTCGATCCCAGAACCACCAAGAGCTGAACGATCTAACCACAAGGCCTAAGCACAGAATAAAGTAATAGTACTATCAATAGAACGTACACTCTTTCCCCCCTTGCAATCTACCCCGCAGCCCGCACCCCCGCGCGTACCCGCCCGCGAGAGTCTCTTGGTTCTTCTGAAGGTCTTTTGTACTGAATATGTGGGCCTATAGGGCAATCATATAAGAATTTATCGCGGAATTAATTCCCAGCGAGCTGGAAACTGTTTTATAACCTCCGGTTGGTTATAAATGCGTGTAATCCGAGTTCGCACGGTTATAGGACCTGAGCACAACTTTTGGGAGGCAAATAACCGCGAAATGTTTGCTCTGGTTTTAGTTTTTTGTTTGTAGCTCGAAAACGGTACGTCGCACGAAAATGGTATCTGTGCCAATATTCAAGAGGGTTAAATTCTGCGTCGAATGAACATCTAAAACTTCAAATTTGGTTAAGTGGTATAGCCGAAATCAAAATTATAGAAACAAGAGAAAATTTCTTATTTAGGTGCCAACTTACATTTTGCGACACATCAAACAATAAAATTTGGTCAAGCGCGTGTCGGACTCAAAAAATCTAGCACATTAACTTACTGAAATTTCAACTAATACAATTATGATTATGTGGTGGTACGGAACCCTCGGTGCGCGAGTCCGACTCGCACTTCGCCGGTTTTTTTTTTGCTTTAACTCAAAAACGCAGCGACGCACAGAAAAACTTGATTCGTATTGAGCTGATATATCATCCCTATTAATATGAATCATGAGCAAATCATTTACCCGAATTGCAGCCAGCACCCTAACTATAGATTTCACTCGGGTTTTTCAGCTTTTATCTTGGCAAGTAACTTCAGATAGATGGCGCCACAAAGGTTTGTACAACGCGACAACTACGTGACTTCCACGTATTAAGACTAGCTGTGGCAATATATCACGCGCACACATAACAAGTGCATAGTGACACGTTTTTAACGTATTTAATTTTTGAAGACCTCTTGAGAGTTACCACCTCTTAAGGTCAATATGGAACTACGAGTATTTAACTGTATTGGGGGACATTTTACACAAGGTCATCGGATCCCAAACTAGGCAAAGCCTGTACTATGGGTACCAGAGACTGATATACATACATAAATAGATAAATAACACCCAGACACAGAACAAACACTTGTGTTTATCACACAAATGTTTGCCCTGGGCGGGGATCGAACTCGCGGCCCACGGCGTGAGAGGCAGAATCACTACCAACCACACCAACGGGCTTGTGTGATCTGCACATGAAGTAAAACAGAAGTTTGCGGCGCCAAAACAGTGGTCGCGAACCTTCCATATCAGCTATCAGAATCCAGATGTAAGGAACCTTGAAAATAAATATTTTAAATTTATATTGTTGTTTTAAAATGCAATTTTCTACTTCGCTTGTTTATTTTTTTAGTTTGCTTTCAAACAAAAACCACCAGCTGATCACTTCACCGCCAGCCGACCGCTTGAACGACAGCCAACCACTTGACCGCCAGTCAACCACTTGACCACCAGCCGACCACTTGACCACCAGTCGACGTCTTGACCATTAGCTGACCACTTGACCACCAGCCGACCACTTGACCACCATCTTACCACTTGACCAGCAGCCAACCACTTGAGCAGCAGCCGACCACTTGACCACCAGCATGCCACTTGACCACCAGCTTACCACTTGACCACCAGCCGACCACTTGACCACCAGCCGACCACTTGACCACCAGCCGACCACTTGAACGCTAGACGACCACTTGACCACTAGACAATCACTTGACCACTAGACGACCACTTGACCATTAGCCGACCACTTGACCACTAACCGACTACTAGACCATCAGCCGACCACTTGACTACCAGCTGACCACTTGACCAGCAGCCGACCACTTGAACATCGCTGTATCAATGGCAGAAAAACGACAAAGCACTGACTCCAAACTAAAAGTATATTTTTTTACGAATGCTTCAATTTACAAAGAACTGTGAGCCAATTCTTGAATGTACCTAAATGGGTGAATATCGAGATTTTCACAATTAAAAAAAGACATGAAACTCAAATTATTATGTTGGTAATTTTAAATCGAACGTTATTTTACAATAAACAAATATTGTTTGTTACTTTTGAGGAGTTTAACAAGCTTATTTTAATTTTAAAAGTCTCAAAAATCACGCGTCGATATTCTAGAATTGGTTCCCGCCGAGTACCTACTGCGGCATCCCCCCGCCCTCTTCCCTCGCATCTCCCGCGCCAATTTTTCGGAATCGTGTAAACAGTGGTTATCAAAGACTGGCGGCTAGGGATGGGCAAATGAAAACAAAATATCGATATGTTACGGTCAGAGTAAATAATCGTAACCAACATAGGCGGTTAAAGTAATAAATTAATCACATTGACCGGATATTATTAATAATTCCTACATGTTGCATTGTTTCGTCATTGTGACAAATCATACCTATAGGTCCGTTAGGCAACGCAAAAACACAACCTTACCGATCCCGTAAGGGATCGGTTAGGTTGTGTTAGGTAGCCTCGCGACCACAACGCACGAGCCGAACGAGCGAAGCGAGCGTGCTGCGGCAGCAGCCGGCGTGTGCCAGAAGCGAAATTTGTGCGTTGTGGTCGCAAGAGTATTTGAGATCCGAAACTATAAGAACTATACTGTTGAAACTTGGTAAGTAGATGTCTTCTGTGAACCGCATTAAAGCAAAAAACCAATTTATTTTAGGGTTACTTAGAACTGAAACCCATTTTTTTTTACATCAAACCCATACGTGTATCTATTTGGGGTATCTATGGACAGGTTTTCAAAAATGATATTGAGGTTTCTACTATATTTTTTTTCTAAACTGAATAGTTTGCGCGAGAGACACTTCCAAATCGGTAAAATGTGTGTCCTTCCCCTGTAACTTCTAAAATAAGAGAATAATAAAAATAAAAATAAATTATGATGTACATTACCATGCAAACTTCCACTGAAAATTGGTTTGAACGAGATCTAGTAAGTAGTTTTTTTTTATCGTAAACAGCAATTTACCTTTCATTCAATCAACTCAAATATAAATTTTAGTTCATCCATAAAGTTTTTTAGCAATAAAAATACCATAACTTTTTCTTATATACGATCAGGTTTGTACGGAACCCTCAGTGCGCAAGTCCGACTCGCACTTGGCCGGTTTTTTTTATGAAACACGTTAGGATGATTGGATATGTGCACGTAATTGACCAAAATATTCGATACTAAGCTGTTTTTAATCAAAAATATCGAATTTGATAATCAAGTTGATATTCAGAAAAAAAAAATATCCAAGAATAATAAATTTTTGCCATGCCTCGGTTTAGGCGCCTAAATATTTCCTTCGTCTAAATCTGCCTATAGGCCGCTGGTCTATTTCATGCCTACAGGCAAGCCGCACGCCAAAAACCGTTTACACCTTGCCTACCGTCCTGCCTAGAGTATTGGCGCCAATATTTTGCCGTCGTCTAAACCAGCCGAGGCACGCCATAAACTGTTTACACGATGCATATTGTCTTGCCAAGAAGGTAGGCACCTGAAATTTGCCTCCGTCTAAATCCGGCATAAAACAATGTTTAACCCCGTGGTTTAACCTATGAAAAAAAATCATAACATCCGATCGGCATCGCAGGAAAATTTTGACATATATATATATGTCAATTTCCGGGTAAGTAGTCACCACCGCCCATAGCACCCACTGTCTTATTATTGACATACTTGACGCTAATAAGACACCAAAGCGCGTTGCCCACCCTGAGAATTTAGATGTTATGTCTCATGTACCAGTAATTTCACTGGCTCCCTTACCCTTCGAACCAAAACACAGCAGTGCAAGTCTGCTGCTTTACGGCAGAAATAGGTAAGAGGGTGGTACGGTCAACCGCTTGTCGGTAGAAACTTTTTCAACTCTATTACCACGCCCTAAGGTCCAAAAGTGTTTCTACTGATGTGCGGCCGAGTGTACGTACTTCCCCAGACCGACTTTGCACAAAAACCCTACCACCTACCGTAATATCGACTAAACTTGAAATTTGGTATAGTTTTGGATTATGATTGCCCAAGTTTATATGCAAACAAAAATATTATTAATATTATTGTAAAGGGGGCCTAAATAGAGAGGGCACCCGCACCCCCCCTCTAATTTTCGAAGTTTGCAAAAGGAAAAATCTGAATTAATTACAGTCGATAGAAGTTTAAAAATAAAACGATCTCTCTAAGTAGCACAGTTTTTTAGAAATCTGCAAAAACCTTGACAAAAAAAAATTGCGGTCCGAAAATGGAGTTTATTGCCACTCTCTAGGTATATCTAGATGGCGCTGTATAGTTTCTGGAACACGCTAGCGTTGTGTTCTGTGTGACAAACGACATCCCGTGTTGGTAATTTTAGCCGTGAAGTTATCCAAGTATAAAATGTTACAATTTTTGTAACTGTCTTCAAATTCCAGAAGACGGTAATCTATAAATTAATCAACCACATTTAGTTACTGTGGGTTTACCGCCGCTGCTCGCAATAATAATAAATAAACCGGCCAAATTGCGTGTCGGGCCACGCGCAGTATTGGGTTCCGTAGTTATTTTACGATTTTTACTTTCGAGCGGAGCGAGAAAGGTATTGTATTCGTGAAAAAAAAAGTCTTTCTAATTTTCTCAAAAATGTGTTCTGTATCACTTATACATCATAAAAAACAAGTCTCCCAAAAATGTCCGTCCGTCGGTCGGATGGTCGGTCGGTCCGTCGGTCGGTCTGTCCGTCACGCTTTGGCCTAGCGGCTAAACGAATGGTCCGATTGACACCATATTTGGAATTTAAGAGTTTTATGCAAATTCATCGAAGGGTTTTGAGTGGTTTCTTGCTGGCTCTCATTTTGAGGGTAGCTGTCATACAACGAAAATGAAAAATTGTAATTTTCGCAAAAATGTCTCATTAAATCTTGATGAAACTTTGCATGACCAAGCACCTCCATTTAAGGTACTTTGCGGCAGTATCAATTGGTCTGTAGAAATTTATATAAGGGGGGTTCCCTTACTACTAAAATTTAAAAATGTGATTTTCTCAAAATCGGTTTCGTTGAGCTTAATTTGATGTTCTACAATTTGGATTCTAAATTGGTTTTCTACCTGACTGCATATTTCATTAAATTATTTTTACATAAATTTAGTAGGTATAGGTAAGTTTGTATTTCCATATTATATGTAAGGAATTACAAACTTAAGTTTGCAGTTGGTACTTATTTACTCATTACTATCCGCAGCCTTTATAATATAGTAGTTAAAGCATTCGGCTCTTGATCCGGAGGTTCTGGGTTCGTCTCCCGGCGGGGACACTGTTGAATGATGACTCTCGTATATCGCGAGAAAGTAAGTCCAGTGCTGCTGTACCATTTATTTATTACAAAGCGGGTTTTGAGTAAGTATTTCATAACGTTTATAACATAAACTTTTTACCTCCTAATGCTCAGAGGTCCTAGCGTCTGATTGCTATTGCTGTTTTTATTATTTTTTGTTTTTCAGTTATAGCTCATTAACCTGTGAAGCCTACAACTTAACTGTGATAGTTTTCCTTTTAATTTCATCATATAGGGTGACTTTTAATTAGTTCTTGATAGAAAAAGGTATGATTGTACTCACGATACTGAACAACTTTCCCCAAGGAACATACGTCGAAATACGAAAATCAAGTTTTCACCTCCCATAGAAACTGCATCAGCTGATAGCGCATTTAGTATGGGAGGTCAAATTTGATTCTTCGTATTTCGACCTATGTTCCTTGGGAAAAGTTGTTCAATATCATGAGTAAATGCATAGCTTTTGCTATCAAGAACTAATTAAAAGTCACCCTATATATGCTACTACTGTGAATTTTTTCACATTTCCCATAATAACCGTTTTGCCGGCAGGAGGGGGGGACACTCGAAACCAACAAAAAATTGGCGCTTTCGGGCTCAATATTTTGCATACGGATCCCTAAATCGAATAAGATCTTTGCAATGAATTTACAAAATGTCCAAAAACACGGGGAAAACGAACTTTCCTAGACATGAGACCTAGCTAGATCGATTTTTGCCCCCAAAAGCCCCCGTTTGGTTAATTTCATCGAGATCGTTTGAGCCGTTTTTAACGTTACAAATATATATACAAATATTGCTCGCTTAATAGTATAGGACACACTGACAGGCAGTTGTACAAAGCGTTTTTAAACTTAGAGCTCTGTTAAATCTTTTGCTGCCGGGTTTGATTACAAAGGTAACATTAGTTAGATTTGTTTGATGGAGCTTTAACTTTAAATATGCTCAGTGCAATTGGCTATCAGTCTCTTACCCATGAGCGTAGAGCAATGTAGGTTTTTCCAGATCGAAGTCAGGATTCTCCAGCAGCTTTTTGATCTCTTTGTAGCGGTACGACGACGCAGGAGAGGTCGAGTTACTCCTGTACAAAATACGTATAGTACTTTTTAGACCTTGAACGCACAGCGTGAATTTGTATTGGTTTCGCTCCCGAAGCCCAGTCAGTCTACTTTTTAAAAAAAAATTACTCCAAAAAAATTTTTCGCCTTTCCATAAAAAATTAGTCGATCACGTGACCACTTTACTATGGGGAGACAAAAAATTTTTTTCGAGTAAAGTTTTTTTTTCGCCATAGTTGCTTGTTTTCATGAGTAAGAATCACTGGGCTTTGGGAGCGAAATCAATACAAATTCACACTGTATGAATCTGTCCATGATCACAGATTAAATAATAGTAAACTAACGTCCTTGATACTGATTCGACCTGGAAGCAATAATATCGACCTCCCATATTTTTCGTACGAAATTACTCATGCTATGACCGTTAATACGCAGAACTCAAAAATTTATCATGGGGGTGAGCGCGGCAGGTGGGGGGTGGCGAGAGAATCGTTCCTTGGCTCTCCGCCTGTAATTTCACCCATGCGCAGAAAATAACGGACACAGCCAAACTTATCCTGTGCACGCTATACCAATGTATCGTCCGTGTGGTGCCGACAAAGAATAGTACCAACCCATCTCATACCCGTGGATGTCGTAAGAGGCGACTAAGGGCTTATGAACCAGAGGATGGGCAGCAGCATCTTTCTGTGTATCGGCACCAACAACAGCAGTCGCCAGCCGCAACGCAACACTTACAAGCGTGGTGACTATGGTTAATCCCCTCCAAAGTACCACGCGTTATTGCTGGAGTTCTGGAGGGAGCTCCCTGTCCTGCAGTGGACGTTTCATGGGATGTAATGATACCAATGTATAAGGGCCAACCAAAAAGATTTCATGATGGTTCCACAAACAATGAAAGTGCTCACTTGAAGGAACATTTCCGTCCCTGAAACACAATCTGCCTCCGTGGTCGAATGGTTAGCTCGGCTCTCGATCCGGAGGTTCTGGGTTCGATTCCCGGTGGGGACACTGTCAAACAAAAATCCCTTTGTGCGACCTCCCCAGCTTGCTTAGGACATTACAGGATGAATCACCTGATTGTCCGAAAACTAAGATGATTCCGTGGCCCGGAAAGCAAATTAAGCCGTTGATCCCGGCTACTAACTATGAGCTGCTTTCAGTTCATATTCTTCACAGTCGGGTATTTAGTTTTTTTAAATATTTTTTTTTTCGGGTGAGTGCAAAACATACTATTATTTGGAGGAAGTGAAACGGTCTTCCTGTACATTTTATTTATAGTCCTATTCGTTCAATTATCGTAGACATAAATATAGCTTGATTTAAACTATGCGTGAGAGGTCGGATCGATACGTGTCTCTGTCGCTCCAATGAGTAGCGCATCGCTCCGTCGTGCTCTCACACTGCCGTCATTCAAGTTAAGCTAGATTCCATCGACTGTAGCTGATCTGTTTTGTTGACACACAACTTCACAGTTAAACCTCGGCAAAGAATAGTACCAACCCATACATACCCGTGGGTGTCGTAAGAGGCGACTAAGGTTTATAATCTGGAGGATGACATCCTCCTCTGATCTTACATCTTACTGCGGTCACCTACAACCGCGGTCCATGGTGCCAGCCACAACGCTAACAAGCGAGGTGACTATGGTACTTCCCCTGTACATTTTCCCAGCAAAATCTAGATTCTGGAGGGCGCTCCCTGTCACGTAGTGGACGTTTCATGGGATGTTATGATGATGATGATGAGTTACCTATTTGGTTAAATGCCAGATTGAAGAAGAAAATTTCTGTCATCTTTGGGATGGCTCAGCCAAATATCAACTAGCCGCACTTGACTCGCTCGATTGATCGCAGAGCCAAGAAGCTTATTGGTGATGAGATGCTGGTTAAAACCAAGTTTCACAGTCTGGCCCACGGTCGCAAGGTTGCATGTCTGTCGGTTTTTTACAGATTTGTTAATTTTTCTATTGACAAATAGAATATATAATAGATATATAATAGATCTCCCAGAGTTGTTAATTTTTCTATTAACAAATAGAAGCTTTCTGTCAACAAATAGAAATCGTATTATTAAATCTCACGTGACAGGTTCATTCCTAGTGTGAGATTTGCAAGATAAAACATTTGTATTGCGATAGGACTATGTAATAGATTTAATGTATTTCTAAGATTGTACTTCATTTACTCTGTTGTGTTCTGGAAAATAAATATTTTGTATTTGTAAGAGTGTGCTCCTACCATCGGGAGTCCGGACGCACCGCAGGATATCACCCACACTTGGTTGATATTCCACACATTCGCACAAAACGCTTTGAAACATTTTTATTATGTGCAGTGCACGGCTAAATAGTGAAATTCTTTGCCTGCGTCTGTGTTCCCGAGTTTATGTAACCCTAATCTATTCAAATCGCGAGTGAATAGGCTTCTTATGGGCAAGCTCGTCTCATCGTCGACCGCATCTCTGTCCTCAATACAAGACGATATCGAGGTCAAGAGTAAGCCCATTGACAATAAAAAAAAAAGTTGCACTAAGTGTATTTTAAGTTAAAGTTCCATTAAGTCTGTTGACATTTTCTGAAAGTCAAAGCAATAGATTTTTTACTATGTTACAAGTGAGCAAACGAGCAGGTGGGCCACCTGATGGTAGGTGAGTGGTCTTCACCGTCCATACCACTTACTGTCATGTTAGATTTAAAGAAGCTTTAACTTTAAATAAGCTTTTTACAACTGGCTGTAAGTGTTTCACTTCCCCCGTCGTTCCACTTACCCCACCTGTCCTCTCTTAAGTATAAAGTATAATAAAGGAAACAAGAGAAGAGAGAAAGTCGAGTCTTATCAGAATGTTAAATAAAGATAATAGACACTACAGGCTAGCATCCACCGTCCTCAAGATAGGGCGATCTGGAGAGGTGTGGCGGCACAAGTAGCTGCCCACGATTGTCACGTCCCTCGGTCATAAGGATACGACTAAGAAGAAGATTTTTTTTTGGTTTCATTCTTCCTTTCGGAAAGGCAAAGAGTACAAAGCCCATACAGCCATGTCTGATGTCTTTAATCTATCTTTCTTTTTGCTCCCCTCGTAAAGCGATAGTGAACTTTACGAAGGAAAATGTTCGTGACTTTTTGGGACAACACAAACGGGGCTTAAACACGAGATCACTTGAAATCTTCATCAGCTGCGCACTCCGTAGTAAATTTACTGCATAACACACTATCTTTATTATCCACTAAATCACTAAATGCACAAAAAACCAAAATTTCAACTAAGCAGGCAAACGCCCATGTCGAGTTCCCGCCAAAAAGTCCCCTAAGAAGAAGAAGAAGCAGAAATAAACATTACTCTGCTCATGAGCAGAGGACAGAGATAAATGGAGATTGTTCCACCGTCAAGAGCGCAGCTCTTAAATATAAGAAGAAGAAAGGAAACAAACCCGAAATGCCTGATGAAGACATCGCTCAAGGTAGCAGATCTGCCTTTAGGGACTGAAATAAAAAAACATATTTAAGTGCAATAAGTACAGTAAGTTACGAACTTTGTGATAGTGAAGTTCCATTTTAAATTCAACAAAATTAAAGTTTAAAAAACAATATGATTATAATTTAACACTTACCTGCTGTGTTCGGATAAATCTACAAAGTAAAAAATCGCAAAATTTCACAACCACAGGCAGGATTCGTACCTGCTGCGTCTTCTCCGTCAGTACGGGAAAAATGTGTACGAGTTCGCAAATTTCACAACATCAGGCAAGACCATGGTAGCCTAGTGGGTAAAGCGTTGGTAGGTACAAATTGTCGAAACACGAAGGTACATAGAATCGGGTCGTAATCCAGTGAAAACCCAACTAATGGAGGGTAGAAAAATAAATTGATCATCAGGTCGCTCTGGTTCTGGATGCTGCTGGCCTCAGTGTCGATATGCCAGAAGTTTAATAATATTGTGACATACTAGCCGATACTGCCCCATGTTGTTCCATCTTGCTCCATTCAGAATGGGGAACGAATTCGATCCTGCCTGTGGTTGTGAAATTTTGCGACTTAATACTTTGTAGATTTAAAAAACATGTATAAAAGCACGTTTAAAAGTGACTACAGAAACAAGGTATCTTTAAATACTACATACCTTGTTGCTTGATGCGCTTGACCTGACGGAAGCTGTCTGAGGAGAGTGGGAAAGACGAATCCCTCTGGGCGATGCAGCTAACCACTGCTGACAACGTAGAATAGAAGGATAAGAACATAATAAGTGATAACTTCTTATCTTATCTTAAATAGCCCCTAACTGTCCACCGCTGGGCAAAGGCCTTCCTCCGTTCTCTCCACGACGTACTTTACTGTGCTTCCTCCGGCCAATTTGTTTGAAAGGCGTCCAGTATCTCGCTATCTCCCAAAGAGGATATAAATCACTACGTTTTACCATCTCATCTCCAGATATAAGTGCATGTAATATACAAGGTGTAAAATAGTACATTGTGTATCAAAGGCGGAAAGTAAGCAATTGCGACTGAGGGTACATTCAAAGCACGAGCGTCAGCGAGTGCTTTATTGCCCCGAGTATCGAAATTGCATTTCCGCCTATGCTACACACAATGTATTTCATCACGTTTGCGAGGAATATAAAAAACAAGTAAGCTTAGAATATTTGTTCAAGTAGGTAATTCACGCAGAAATTTAATTCTTTATAATATTTATAGTCACATGACTTACTTGCTACGCTGAAACTGTTCACGTGTAGGAAAACAATATTATGGCGCTATTTATCACTCGCATGTTTTATTTCATAACTTATACTTGTGGAAAGTAAAAAAATGCATACAGCCTAAGCAAAATTGCAAAAATTTTAATATTGTAAAGATGTGAAAACAAATTGTAGTTAATTAATTTTAAATTAATTTCTTCTTTTAGGAACAGTTTTAAAACAAGATAAATTAAAGGCAAAAGATTATTATAATTTAACTTTAGGTTCGAACCTCATTGAATCAAAGTCTCATGTAAAGTCTCAGGACAGCCAGCAGTCACAGAATATCAACGAAAAGTCAAGATGACAGATAAAAAAGCCCTAGGGCGCATTTACAAACTTTCCGACCGCATTACGTGCACATATTGCGACTCATTGCGAGCAAATGTGATGAAAAAGATTGTAAGCACTATTTTGGCCTGTTACTCAGACCGTTGAACTGACCAATTTTTCCAAGAAAGTTAGGTCGACATATTCGAAAAACCATTTCCACCTTCCCAAAGAGACTGCGTTATCTAATAGCGCACTTTGTGTGGTAGGTCAAAAACTTCTTTTCGTATTTCGACCTATGTTTTTAGGGAAACGTTGTTCAGTTTCATGATCGTTGTAACATGATGCCATTAACGTAAGAAAAATGCTGCCCTTCTAAACGCCCCCGCACGTAGTTTCCAAAATCTTTGCATGATGCTTATTTTTTTTAATTATCACAATTTTATTTGGATCCTACATATTTTATATTATTTGTTACTCACTTACAAATGAACACTTCAACGGTTTTGCGTGGCTTTTGTCTAAATTTGTTTGCATCCAATCTATCCAAACTATTCAAAATAAAATGCGAGAATATAATTAATTAAGTAGCTATAAGGATTAATCGCTGAACTGGTATTCATGAAATTTTGTATGAATGAATATAGTAACCATGGAAAACCTAGACATAGCCAGCTTTTTTCTGAATTCCACGCGGGCAAAGTCGCGGGCACCAGCTAGTTTATCAAATCTGTAGAAGGTTTTTTGTTTCTTCAGAGTGAAGTTAAAGAACATAACCGTAACATTAATGAATGAGTTTTTTTTGTTTTTTGTTAACAAGAAAATTGATTCATTTTGTAGGTAAAACTAAAGTTTAAACTGTAAACAGTTTTATCACATTTATTACTGGAAAATTTAGAAAAGGTGGCCACAAATATCGAAAACTAAAAAGCAGATGTTTCAGCGCTGGCCATCTTTATACCTGCCAGAATAAGACAAAAAGTAACTGATTTTACCAGCAACTAATTTCGTTTATTATGACCGAAAATCAATGCAAATAAATTATTGGACTTTATCCTGTAGTTTTACTATGAAAATTATTTAAGTATCACAAAAGTACGCTTATTCAAAAAACCGGCCAAGTGCGTGTCGGACCACGCGCAGTATAGGGTTCCGTAGTTATTTTTAATTTTTTTTATTGCAAGGCGGGTTTTGAGTAAGTATTTCATAACGTTTTCAGCGAAGTCCTAACGCCTGATTGCTATTGCTGTTTTTATTATTTTTAGTTTTTCGGCTATAGCTCATCAACCTGCTAAGTCTACTTAACTGTGATAGTTTTCCTTTTAATTTCATCATATATGCTACTACTGTGAATTTTTTCACATTTCTAATAATAACCGTATAGCCGGCAGGGGGGGAGACACTCGACTCTAACAAAAAATTGCGCTTTCAAGCTTAATATTTCGCAAAAAGATCCCTAAATCGAAAAATCATCGTAGCAAACTCATATTATTTTTAAAAGACCTATCTAACGACACCCCACACTATGGGGTAGACGAGAAAAAAAAAACATCCCCACTTTACTTGTACGGGAGGTACCCTAAAAAATAGTAGATTTTACAACAAGTGTTTTAGCAGCCCGAGCCGAAGGCGAGGGCTGATAGTAATGTCGAGGATAAAATGGTTTTGTGGACGAGTTATAAACTCTGCTTTTCATTTTGATTGCGAGGAAATAAAACGTAAAAGTACTCTCTGAATGTAACTGAAGAATGAGTTGTTCTGCTTTAGTGAAGAATATGTTGACGCATGGGGGGGTGCAGCAGGACTGCGCGCAGGGCGTACACCACCGCGATCACTTTTTTGCCCTAGTGCACAAAATTCGACTTTGTGCAGCCTATATCGTGCACAAAGAAGAACTTTCAGAGCATGAGAAGTGAAAAATATTTTTCAAAATTTTATTCTACCACTTTGTCGGCATAAAAGAAATGTATATCAGTACAAAATTTCAGCTATCTAGTACTAAGGGTCTCTGAGCTAAACCACGGACAGACAGACGGACATGACGAAACTATAAGGGTTCCTTTTTTACTACGGAACCCTTAAAAGGAAACATCTTGCAAATGTTTTGTCGACCTTTTTACACACCAACGTGATATCAAGTGACACTTTCCGCCTTATTGCGTGTTGTCGGTACGGCAATAGTAGTAGTAGATACAAGTTCCGTAAGTAGGGTTATTACAAACGAGTTGAGGTTTTGTAAGCCCGAGACGAAGTCGAGGGTTTACCATCGGCACGAGTTTGTCACAACCCTAACGGACGTGTATCTTACGACGTTTTTCAATACATTTGTGAGAAAACAGGTATAAGTAATACACTAAATAAGGCTATTGGTGAGACGACAGATTGGATGAATAAGAATAAACTACATATCAATATAAATAAAACTATAGTAATGCAATTTCTACCATATAATTCAAATCTCATACCAATACAAATACAACATAATAATACTTATATACAAATAGTAAATGACACAAAATTTTTAGGGTTAACGGTTGACAAACATCTAAACTGGAAAGCGCATGTGAGTGAGGTTTGCCAAAAGTTAAACAAATTTGTATTTGCTTTGAAACGGTTATCGCATTCAGTCTCAAAAGAAGCAGCTCTGACGGCATATCATGGTTATGTATCCTCAACATTAAATTATGGTCTTGTTTTGTGGGGAAACTGCGTGGTGGTAGACAGACTATTTAGACTTCAAAAAAGGTGTATCACAGCAATTTGCCAGGCCGATTATATTGAATCGTGTAAACCACTTTTTATAAGTCTAAATATCCTGCCCCTCCCCTGCGCATACATAAAAAGTGCATGTTGTTTTGTAAAAGATCATCCTCACCACTTTAGTAAATATCATGATATACATACTAGGCCAAAAAGAACTCAATATTTAAACTTACTACATAAGCCAGCATGTAATAAATATATTTATACGAAAAATGTTTTCAATATGTGTATAGAGATATATAATAAACTACCAGATGAAATAAAACAATTAGATGGAAACATGTTTAAGACACGAGTGACTAAATGGTTAATGGAACATTGTTTTTATAGCCTAAAGGAGTATAGAGAGTATAAAGCCACGAATAATTAGTGATAGGCACGACTATTGCTCATTTATATAAATATTTGCATGCCTGTTTCGCAGACTAGATACTAAGACTATTTTTCTATAAGATCTGGAATTTGTATTTTGTAAGTATCTCTGCAAATAAACGTTTCTATTCTATTCTTTCACTTGGTAAAGGAACCAACCATGGGTACTGTCAGCCTCTTGTCGATTTATGTTCTTCTGGTACTCTTAGTAGGCAGTCGTCACCCAAGTAAAAAGTTACCACTGCAGTGAATTTCAAAACGCGATCGTTTTGCGAGCGGTATGTGAGCTCGCATTATCCTGGTGAAGAATGATGCGACGATTCGGATTAATTTTACGAAGTTCTCTTATGACTTCCGGCAAACAAACTATTGTGTACCAATCAGCAGTAACCGTTCTGCGTTCTTGTAAAGGAATCGTAGCCACATGACCAGTTTTCGATACAAACGAAGCGACCATTTTTTTCGACACGCTACGAGAGCGGACAACTTTTGTTGGCTTGACCTCGCCTTCGAAGACCCAAACAGCCGATTGATGTTTTCTTTCGGGCTCATATGAATAAATCCACGATTCATCACCAGAGACGATATTGTAAACTGCATTTGAGCTCCCTCTATTGAACCGTTGCAGAGTAGACCGACACCAATTAATTAACACGAGCCGACTTTTGTTCCTCGGTCAAACGATGGGGCACCCAGCGGGAAACTAACTTCTTGACACCCAGTTCATCATGTAAAATAGTTTGAATCGCTGTCATACCAATGCTGAGAGAAGCCCGAATCTGCTCGTATGTCACATGTCTATCTTCTTTTATTAATTGGCGCACAGCATCGATGTTATCTTGTGTTACCGCTGTTTTTGGTCGACCAGTAGAAGGAATTGTCGTGAGAGAGGAACGTCCACGACGAAACTCAGAATACCAACGATATATAGTCGTTTTACTGGGTGCTTCAAGTTCATAAACAACAAGCTCGGCGAGACATTGTTCTTGAGATAAACCTCGACGAAAGTTGTGAAAAATTATGGCACGGAAATGTTCCCGCGTAAGCTCCATTTTCCCCACTGACTTGTCAAATTCAAATGGCTACTACTCTTTTCTTTTTTACTTTTTTTAAAATTCAAAAATGGAATTGTGTTTGAAATAATACTGCATGTCATAAACCAAAAATGTTTTAATCTAATTTATTCCTGAGTATTCTATTCCCGATCTTTTCGGTTTGGCCCTCGTACATACATATATACATACCGGTCAAAATCATAACCCTCCTTTTTGCCGTAGTCGGGTAAAAACGGGAACACTTACAAACTTGAAAATTAGTATGTTTATAGGGCGTAAGCTACAAAATAACAACAAATAATAAAATTTGGTCAAGCGCGTGTCAGACTCAAAAAATCTAGCACATTAACTTACTGAACTTTCAACTAAAGCTGCTCCCCTGCTGAAGAATTACAGACCCATCTCACTTCTGAGCCATGTCTATAAGCTGTTCTCGAGAGTCATTACGAACCGTCTCGCGCGCAGGCTCGACGACTTCCAGCCGCCCGAACAAGCCGGTTTCCGTAAAGGCTTCAGTACCATAGACCACATACATACGCTACGGCAAGTTATACAGAAGACCGAAGAGTATAACCAGCCACTTTGCCTAGCGTTTGTGGACTATGAGAAGGCCTTCGATTCGATCGAGACGTGGGCCGTGCTACGATCTCTCCAGAGGTGCCAAGTCGACTATCGGTACATTGAAGTGCTGAAGAATTTGTACAAAAACGCCACTATGCCAGTTCGTCTTCAGGACCAGGACTCGAAACCTATCCAATTGCAGCGAGGAGTGAGACAGGGAGACGTCATATCTCCTAAACTATTTACCGCTGCATTGGAAGACGTCTTCAAACTCCTGGACTGGAAAGGACTTGGCATCAACATCAATGGCGAGTACATGACCCACCTTCGATTTGCCGACGATATTGTTGTAATGGCTGAGTCCCTGGAAGAACTCGGCACGATGCTCAATAACCTCAGTAGAGTTTCACAACAAGTGGGTCTTAAAATTAACATGGATAAGACGAAAACTATGTCTAACGCCCTTGTTGTACTCACTCCACTCAAAGTTGGAGACTATGCTCGAAGTTGTCGATGACGTATACCTGGGACAAACAGCCCAGCTGGGTAAATCCAACTTAGAGAAAGAGGTTACTCGTCGAATCCGACTCGGATGGGCAGCGTTCGGGAAGCTCCGCAATATCTTCACGTCAAAAATACCGCAGTGTCTCAAGACGAAAGTCTTCGACCAGTGTGTGTTGCCAGTGATGCCAGTGATGACAACAAAGCTCAAAGTCACCCAAAGGGCTATGGAAAGGGCTATGCTCGGAGTCTCTCTGCGCGATCGAATCAGAAATGAGGAGATCCGCAGAAGAACTAAAGTGACTGACATAGCCCTGAGAATCGCTAAACTAAAGTGGCAGTGGGCAGGGCACATCGCAAGAAGAACCGCTGGCCGATGGGGCGTAAGTGTTCTAGAGTGGCGACCACGTACCGGAAGACGAAGCGTTGGCAGGCCCCCCACAAGGTGGACCGACGATCTGGTCGAGGTCGCGGGAAGCCGCTGGATGCGAGCAGCGCAGGACCGGTCGTCATGGAGGTTTTAGGGGAGGCCTATGTCCAGCAGTGGACGTCTTTCGGCTGATATGATGATGATGATGACTTTCAACTAATACAATTATGATTATGCGGTGGTACGGAACCCTCGGTGCGCGAGTCCGACTCGCACTTGGCCGGTTTTTTTTGCTCCCTACAGACTAATAAAAGACAGCATCATTTTTAGACCTGTCAAATTTAGTTTAGTTTTAGATTGGGTATGCCAGAACAGAATCGACACCAATATCAAGCTTAATCTGCTCTTGAATGTAGCTAGTACCTAAATTATAATATAGGTAGTAAGTATAGATATATGCAAGCTTTCACATGAGCATCAATTCACGCGCGCAAAGCGAAGAAAAACTGTATGTACGGTCGGCCGCACATCCGTGGTAACTCTATAGCTTTGAACGGGTGTCTGGTTTGTAGGATTGGTAGCATAGCGCTGCTTCTTCTTCTACTGGTTTCCACCTGGTTTCGGTACCACTTATCTTTGGTCTTGTTATTACTTAGTAGATGTTGGTTTTTAGGTTTCTGTAGTGGACAAGGAACCTTTGTAGTTTTATATCCTTGAAAATAAAATTTTTGGGTATCTCCGCTACAAGCTTTTTTTTTCTCTTCTACCCCATCGTGTGGGGTGTAGTTGGATATGTCTTTTATAAACGATGTGAGTCTACACAGTAGGGATCCGTTTGCGAACTATTCAGCTTGAAAGTTGTACGTATAGTAGGTACTTATCTAGTCCCTGGCTTGAAAACGGATTTTTTTGTTGGAGTCGAGCAAAGAATTCGGTCTCCTTGCTCCGCTCCCTTATATTTCTATGGAGTCGAGGCCCCCCCCCCTGTCAGCTAAACAGTTGTTATTGGAAAACTATCACAGCTAAGTAATCTTCACAGGTTAATGAGCTATATGAGCTATATAGCCGAAAAACTGGAAATAATAAAAATAGCAATAGCAACCAGGTGCTAGGTCATCGCTGAGCATTAGGAGGTAAAAAGTTTATGTTATGAACGTTATGAAATACTTAATCTAAACCTGTTTTGCGAGAAACAAGTGCAAAAAAACTACGGAATCCTATACTGTGCGTGGCCTTACTATTATTACACTTTTTCGTATCAGGTTTACGAACACTCGTTAAGTGTAATTTAACTGTTAGTGTTCCGCTCATTACGCTCGCAACGCTTTTTTGGTTACCTATGACACATCTGGCGGAATTTCCGCTGGTGTCATACTCAACAGCTATTTCGGTCGCGGAACTTTCCGAGTCGGAACGGTCCGCAAACACAAAGCAAATGTCACAAGTGGCAAGACCTTGCGGTAAGTTCCGACTCTGAAATTCCGCACGTGTGTCGCTTCACTTAAACTTAGAATTCAAAAATGTTACAAGTGAGCAAACGAGCAGGAGGGTCACCTAATGGTAAGTGGTCACCACCGTCCATACCACTCGCTGTCTTATTAGTGGCATATTTTGACACTAATAAGACAGCAAAGCGCGTTGCTCACTTTGAGAACGAAGATGTTATGTCTCATGTGCCGGTAATTTTAGTAATGGCTTTAAGAATTAAAAACAAAAGTTTATAACATTGAACCTTGTGCGTACAGGTCAAGATTGACAACGCAACGCAACTTCGCTCCTATGGCAATTGAAATAAGAACGGTAAATAGTTCGACCTGCCAAGCTTGGTGAGCTCTTGACTGTACACATAATACCCAAATTTAAGGGTTGATAAAGACCATAAAAATGTTCAAGATAATGCAATCGACAAAATGCGTATAGTAAAAATTTATGTACAAACTTACAAAACAGTAGGTGTGGATAAAAGCGGCGGGCTGTACGGAGGGATGGTCCCTGGCAACTGTGAAAAGCCCTCCCCATCCTCCCTTTTTATACCGTCTGGCACCTCCCCTCAATACAGCCACCCTCTAGCCACCCTTGGGGATCTGACGCGTGTATTGATCGCCGGTTTAAAAACGTGACTGTATCTGCTCCCCTCTGAAATTGTCTCCTTAGTAACACGATCAAAGGAGTAAGGGTTTCGGGCGGTGGTAGGTACACTCGGCTACACATAAGTGCTACCCTAGAAACCAGAAATCAGCTTAAGGTGAAGCTGAAGCACCACTGAACTGATGCTGACTGTACGAAAGAACGAATACAACAATGCCTATCTAAGGTGCTACAACAATGCCTAGCTAAAAATAAATAAATGTAAAGCCTAGCTTCTTGTAAGGCCAATAGTCCAAAACTTAGGTATATTTAATGTTTAACAAATTCTCTCAACACACATATTCAGAGTGTAAAAAAAGGGTATATCAACCCTAAAGGACGTGATTCTGCCCATGAAACTGAACAACTTTCCCTAAGGAACATAGTTCGAAATATGAAAAATAAATGGTACAGCAGCACTGCACTTACTTTCTCGCAATACTCAAGGAAAAAATATCAACCGCAAACTTAAATTTGTAATGCCATACACATAGTATGGAAAAACAAACTTTTATTTACGTTTTCCCAAAAAAATGTTCGAATGAAATTTACAGATCAATTCAGAATTCAAATTGTCAAACATTATAAAACAAACAAAGATCAAACGATTTCGAGTAAGTCACATGTTTAACTTTTGGTAGTACTGGAACACCCTTTATATGAATTTTCACAGATCAATGGATACTACTGTAGGATACTTGCATGGAGATTTTTTTACTTTCCCCACACATGTTCCTTATGGATAATTGTTCAGTTTGGTCTACTGAGCAAGCCCTTTCAGATTTTGGTACACCCTGTGTACTAAATTGTATTCAAAAAAATCATAAATAATATCTAGTCAGGTAGACAACCAATCCAGGAATAATATTATAGAAAATTTCAATAAATTCAATGGAACCAATTTTGGTGGTACAGGAACACCCCTTATATGAAATTACACAGATCAATTGATACTGGCGCAAGATATCTTACCTGGAGATGCTTGGTCATGCAAAGTTTCATCAGAATTCTATGAGCCGAAAATTTCAATTTTTCATTTTCGTTGTATGACAGCTACCCTCAAAAGGAAAGCCAGCAAGAAACCACTTAGAACCCTTCGATGGATTTATATAAAACTCCTAAATTCAAAATCTGGTGTCAATCGGACTATTCGTTTAGCCGCTAGACCAAAGCGTGACGGACAGACCGACCGACCGACCGACCGACGGACGGACATTTTTGGGAGACTTGTTTTTTATGATGTATAAGTGATATAGAACACATTTTTGAGAAAATTAGAAAAACTTTTTTTTTCACGAATACAATACCTTTCTCGCTCCGCTCGAAAGTGAAAATTGACCTCCCATAGAAACTGAATCAGCTGATAGCGCATTTTATATTTGATAAAAAAATCGTATTTCGACCTATGTGCCTCAGAGAAAGTTGTTCAGTTTCATGGTCTAAGTAACGTGCAAAAGTTATGTTCACTGTTTCATTAGGACCCAATATATTCTTTGGCTGGCTAAACACAGAAGCATTGTACGTAAAACGCGGCAAAGTCACCCCTACAGAACAGGGTCTATGATACTGATGAGTAATTTGGATCTACATTGATAACTGACATTTAAACATCAAAATTTCTTACTTTATTTATTGCCTGTGTGGCATCTTGTGTGTAATAAATAAAAAAGAAATATTACTTACCGATTGAAAAAATTAACAAATCACTAAAATGCGTCTTCATACTGCGGTTTTATTTATATCTGCGACTCGTTGACTCGTTGGTGCAAATGCTGTGGAATCAGCCGGCCGACTGAGGGTCGCAGGTTTGACACAAGGTCGCAGAAACTAAATTATCATAACTCGGAACTTAGTTTGGCATTGTGGTTAAGAGCGTGTCGTATTAGTTTTTTATTCTGAGTATTTTTTTACGTATTGATACTACCAGAAGGAAATAATAGGGAGCAAAGAACTATTTTGAGAGCAAGAGAGAATTCAAACTTTGTCACTCGAGCTTTAAAATAGTGTTATTCCCGAGGTGGACACTCTATGTTTTACTCTATGAGAAAATAAAACATTTTAAATAATAGTAGTTTTTGCAACAAGTGCATAAAAATGACTTTTATACAATGCTTACGCATTCACACGACCCGTAGGGAGTCCGAATAATTAAGCCGCGGATAAAAAGTGTTTTGGTCGAGTTATAAACTCTGCTTTTCACTTTGATTGCGAGGAAATGAAACGTAAAAGTAGTTTATAAAAGTAGTATTTTAATTAAAATTTAATTAGAGTTTTATGGTATGACTGGCTGGAAAATCAATTTAGAAGAAGAAATTACTCTTTTGACCAAGTGCATAAAATGCAATTTTAGGCTGCCTATACCCAGCATAAACTACAAGTTTTCGAGCATGAGAAGTGAAAAACAATTTTTTGTATCATCTGTTACTCACAATATCTACAATCCTAATTCACATCACTTTTACTCCCTTAAGGATCAAAACGCGATTTTAGTCCTTGTTAAGGTAGAACGAACAGCTCTTTATATATACGGTCCTAATAAAATAGTGAACATAAGTTTAGCATGTTACTTAGATGATAAAACTGAACAACTTTTCCCAAGAAACGAGAAATAAAATTGTTCACCTCACATGCAAAATGCGCTTTCAGCTGATGCAGTCTCTATGGGAAGTCAAAAATGTTTTAACTCCTATAGAGACTTAACTAAGCTCCTTGTAAAAAGTTGTTCAGTTTCATGGTCTGAGTAATAGCTAAAATCATGTTCACAATTTTATTAGGACCTAAAATTGTATGGTCCGTGACAGTCCGTGTGGTGTAAAAGAATAGTATCTGCCAACCCATCGTTACCCGTAGGTGTCGTAAGAGGCAATTACCCAAGGACCATAATTATCATCAGGTGTAATATTGCATTTATTACACCTGATGATAATTATTTAGTCTTTAACTTAGACGATAAAACTGAACTTTCCCTGAGGAACAAAGGTATCCCCATACAAAATACGCAATAAGCTGGTGCAGTTTCATAAGTTTTTTTTTTTCCTATTTCGACCCATGTCCCATGTTCCTTAGGAAAAGTAGTTCAGTACCTCAGAAGCACCGTGAAGCACAGATCGCTTCCTTTCGTCAAGCCCCGCGGGTTCACATGTGAACCCGGAAACAGATTTTCGAATTTTGCCTTATTACAGAAAAAATATGGTTTATTTTGGTTTGACATGTACAGTGACTTTAGACCTTATAAAATTACCTTTCGAATGACATATAAACCATAGAGGTAGAGTGGCTACGTTCAGAAATATCAGCGATTACTTCCCGCGCACTGAATACCCGACCAATGTAAGTAGGTCTATTGGCGGGAAAAAATTGCAAATTCGCAATGTCACTTTGTTAGCGGTTAGGCAGAGCTAGACGGTTATTCTGCGGTGCTTAGTGGAGTGTTTTATATATTTGGCGGGGTTATAGAGGTTGGTTTGCATCCATGGTTTCAGTTTTCAAATGATGTGCTTTTACTATCTATAAAGAGTGTAAGGGACAGTCTTCCTAAAAGTGAAAGGATATGATCAGTAAACGTAACTTTTTTTTTACGTCACAAGTGGGCAAACGAGCAGGTGTGCCACCTGGTGGTAAGTGGTCACCACCGCCCATGACACCCACTGTCTTATTAGTGAAATTATTTGACACTAATAAGACAGCAAAGCGCGTTACACACATTGGTTACACATCCTGAGAAGATGGTATATCTCATGTGCCGGTAATTTCAATGGCTCCTTTACCCTTCAAACCTAAACACAGCAGTGCAAACACTGCTGCTTTACGGCAGAAAAAGGCAAGGGGGTGGTACTTCCCCTGACGGACTTTGCACAAAAGCCCTACCACCTACAGCCTACACACTAATTACACTACAACTAAAAGTATTTCAGTGAGTAAAACTGTCAGGAAATAAAAAAATAAAAATCGGCCTCTCTATACAAAATTGCAAACTTGATTGGACAGTTTGTATGAAAAGGCCAATTTATTTTTTATTTCTTGAAAGTTTTTTTCGCTGAAAGTTGTTCAATTACGTTGTCTGTGCATGCCCTTTTAGTTTTCGGAAGGTTATCTCTGACTCCCTGTATTTTGGGGGGATGAATTTTAAAGCGACTTGATGGTTTTTTTGAAGTGAAAACTTCTGTAGCGGCGCTTGGCACTTTTTTAGATGGGTAAAAAATGTTAAACTCGCATCAGATGTCGCGTCAGATCCGTAGCCCAAGGATGTTTTAGCCCACGCTACGGCGAAGCGTAGTAAAACCTCCTTGCCGTAAGCCAGATCGAACAAGCGTCAACTGTCAACCGTATTGCTATTACAATACGGGTTTTTATTCAGTGACATCAATTAAGTACGCGAGCAATGGCGCGATTGACCCTTAGACCCTGTCCAGAAAGGGCGAATTCGCCGCGAATTGTTAGTTGTTACGCGCGAGTTTCTACTCGTACGCGCGTCGGCGAGGTACCTACTGGGCGTCAATACATCGCGTCCACAAGCATCGCGCGAATTTTCTCGGCTCGAGATCTCGAGTCGAGATACTAGGAGCGCATTGTTTCCGTCCAGGGCCCTGAGTCAAGATGCTTTCTACAATCGCAAACGCTAGTAGAATAGAATGAAAATGTACGGGAATGACATTAGCGATCGAAATGTTGCGTGACAGCTAATGTCAATTCCATACATTTTTATTCTATTCTATAGAGTTTGCGATTGTAGAAAGCCACTTGACTCAGGGCCCAGTTGAACGCGCGAAACACGCGCGAGTAAATCGCGGCGAATTCGCCCTTTCTGGACAGGGTCTTACAAAAAGCATAATATCATAATATTCAAAAGTGCAAGTTTTCACTTGTACCGGCACTCCCGGAGTGCAACCCGTCCTTTTTTATTATCGATTATTCGGCCCTCATACCATCATCGTATCCGATTAATTAAGATGTATGCACATAAATACCATTGTTCAACGAGTTAAATGCAAACAGCACGCAATTTACACAGCTTTACCCAGTTAATAGCTGATCAAGTTGTCATTAGCTAATTCATGTTTTTTTTATATTAGTGTTAATTATGGTCTTTTCCGTTATTCTATCAGTAGTTGATTAGTTCGCGTGGTCTTGGCTGAATAGTAAGTACAGTCAATGACAGGTCAAGCTTGACACTCGCAGTTCGACTCTAGCCCGTACGTCTATTGAAATAAGAACGGTACAAAGTTTGATGCTTGATGTGCTTGGTGTGACTGTACCTACCAATCCACACTAATATTATAAACAGGTAAAGTTTGTACGCAGGAAGTAATTTCTGGAACTACTGAAATGAATTATTGTTACTTTTGAGTTGGTATATTTGAAGAGTTGGCTCTGAACCGGGTATTGCTCGTGGTCCACATGCGTGGTTCACCTAGGTATACCACGGGAGGTCTTTCACCTGATAATTTTGGAAAAAGGAGGAAGGATGCTCCTCATGCAGGAATTACTTCATCATCATATCAGCCGAAAGACGTCCACTGCTGGACATATGCCTCCCCTAAAGATCTCCATGATGACCGGTCCTGCGCTGCTCGCATCCGCACATCGCAACAAGAACCGATGGCCGATGGGTTCTAGAGTGGCGACCACGTACCAGAAGACGAAGTGTTGGCAGACAAGGTCGCGGGAAGCCGCTACATGCGAGCAGCGCAGGAATTACTTACATGTAATAAAAAAAAAATCTTGACCTAGATATCGTGAACCGGAGGATAGGCAGCAGCGATCTGCATTTCGAACACACGGCCGCACGTCGGTAGAAACACTTTTGGACCTTATGGCGAGGTAATAGAGTTGAAAAAGTTTCTACCGACGAGCGGTTGACCGTACGCATGCAAGGCAGTTGCAAAAAAAACAGAATAAGCTGAACTAGCGGTACGCTACAAACACCCGAAACCAGAGGTGGTAGGGCTTTTGTGCAAAGTCCGTTTGGGGAAGTACCACAGCCTTGTCTATTTCTGCCGTAATATCATAAATCAGAAATGTTTATTACTTCTCGGACATCACAACACAAACATATAATACATGATACAGATTGATACACACAACAGCAACACATAACTAACACAATTTAGTTTTGTGCTGTGACACCCAACAAACAAACGGGCCTCACTCAGCAGATATAGCAGTGTTTGCACTGCTGTGTTTCGGTTTGAAGGGAGCCAGCGCCACTTTTTACCTCAAAATAATAAACGGAACCCTTATAGGATCACTTTGTTGTCCGTCTGTCTGTCTGTCAAGACCCTTTTTCTCACGAACGAGAAGAGATATCAGGTTGAAATTGTTAACGAATATTAAGTTCCATAAACCACACAAGATCTGAAAATTTCAATTTTTTACAACGATGCAATCAAAAGATATGGCTTTTTATGTCCTTATCTCCATACATTTATGCAAAAAAGCAAAACCTACAGGGTACTTCCCGTTGACCTAAAATTATGAAATTTGGCAAGAAGCTAGGTCTCGCAGTACAAATAAAGGGAAAAGTCTAAAATCATTAAATATTTAAATTTTTCTCACAACTAATAGTAACCAATTAAGGTGAGCCCCCGTTTGAAGAACTTTTCTATAAAAGAGGGGTCAAGTTGGATGGTCGCGGAGTTTTTAAAATCAAAGAGCAAAATCTTTTAGTATATCATATGGTAGATAGGTACGGAACCCTTAGGGCGCGAGTCCGACTCGCACTTGGCCGCTTTTTACTATCAACTAGCAAATTTAAATACATACGTACACACGGCCGCACATCGGTAGAAACACTTTTGGACCTTATGACGTGGTAATAGAGTTAAAAAGGTTTCTACCGACAAGCGGTTGACCGTACAGTCCACGCGACGAGTTAAGGCCTCTGGGCGGGAGTGGAGGGGGTATGTGCAGTAGTATTTTTCTTGCAAATGTCGCAACTGCGCATACTCCCTCCACTCCGCCCGAAGGCCTTAACTCGTCGCGCGGCCTGTAACTCAAGTGCTTATTATTAGTAGTACATGTAGCTGCTATTAGCTTCAAGAGGTACATACAAAAATTTCTGTGTTTCAAGCGTAAGTTACATGAAGCGCGAGAGTTCGTGCCCAGACGTCGTCCAAACCAGAAGTAGCGCCATCTATCGAACAAGTCAACTTTACAGGAGATTGTTTGGTTTTCGGTATTTGCGTCCGTCTGCTAGTGTGTTTGGTTATAGGTTAGCCAAGTATCCTCGTAGGTGCGGTGGTAGGGTTTCAGTGCAAACTCCTGGGAAGTACCACGCCTTTACCAATTTCTGCTATAGGTCAGCAGTGTTTGCATTTCTGCGTTTCGGTTCAAAGGGTAAGAGAGCCAGTAAAATTACCGGCACACGAGACACACCATCTTAATTCTCAGGGTGGGCAACGTGCTTTGCTGTCTTATTAGTGTCAAGTTATGCCACTATTAAGACAGCGGGCAGTATGGGTACTCGACTTCTTATGGTGCGACTTTGTCTGTCTGTCTGTCACACCTCTATATCTCAGCAACCATTCATGCTATCAACCTGAAATTTGGAATAGTTTTAAAATATAGTTGCCCAACTTAATTGCACATAAAAGAATTTTGAATAAAATATGATTATTAATGTAAAGGGGGCAAGATAGGGAGAGGCAAATTTCAAATTGTAGCTACTAGGTCGAGTGAGGTATCATATGAAAGGGCTTTACTTGTACATTCTGAAAAACTTATATTTTTGTATTTTTTTTCGTCTCTGTTTTTAAGTTATGATGAATAATGTCAAAAAAAATAGCATTCCCCCCCCCCTTATCTCCGAAGTTTGAGAAAGGAAAAATCTGAATTACAAGGGCCACACCGAAATGATCGGGAATAGAAAAAAGTACAAAAATAATACAACAATATTTACTTTCATTGTTTTTCGAAGTATTCTCCGTGACAATCGATGCACTTTTGCATTCTATCAAACCAATTATTATAACAGTAATTCCAGTCTGAAGTGGATATAGTCGAAACGGCCGATTTGTAAGCTTCGACTGCCTCTTCTGGGCCTTGAAATCGTTCACCACGTAGCATATCTTTAATTCTTGGGAATGTAAAATAATCATTGGGGCTCAAGTCAGGGCTATACGGTGGATGGTCCATTAACTCCACGTTTTCCTGATTTAAAAACGCGATCGTTTTGCGAGCGGTATGTGAGCTCGCATGATCCTGGTGAAGAATGATGCGACGATTCGGATTAATTTTACGAAGTTCTCTTATGACTTCCGGCAAACAAACTATTGTGTACCAATCAGCAGTAACCGTTCTGCGTTCTTGTAAAGGAATCGTAGCCACATGACCAGTTTTCGATACAAACGAAGCGACCATTTTTTTCGACACGCTACGAGAGCGGACAACTTTTGTTGGCTTGACCTCGCCTTCGAAGACCCAAACAGCCGATTGATGTTTTCTTTCGGGCTCATATGAATAAATCCACGATTCATCACCAGAGACGATATTGTAAACTGCATTTGAGCTCCCTTTATTGAACAGTTGCAGAGTAGACCGACACCAATTAACACGAGCCGACTTTTGTTCCACGGTCAAACGATGGGGCACCCAGCGGCAAACTAACTTCTTGACACCCAGTTCATCATGTATAATAGTTTGAATCTATCTATCTTCTTTTATTAATTGGCGCACAGCATCGATGTTATCTTGTGTTACCGCTGTTTTTGGTCGACCAGTAGAAGGAACTGTCGTGAGAGAGGAACGTCCACGACGAAACTCAGAATACCAACGATATATAGTCGTTTTACTGGGTGCTTCAAGTTCATAAACAGAAACAAGCTCGGCGAGACATTGTTCTTGAGATAAACCTCGACGAAAGTTGTGAAAATTATGGCACGAAAATGTTCCCGCGTAAGCTCCATTTTCCCCACTGACTTGTCCAATTCAAATGGCTACTACTCTTTTCTTTTTTACTTTTTTAAAATTCAAAAATGGAATTGTGTTTGAAATAATACTACATGTCATAAACCAAAAAGGTTTTAATCTAATTTATTCCTGAGTATTCTATTCCCGATCTTTTCGGTTTGGCCCTCGTAATTACAGTTGACATACGTTTATGTAAACATTACAGCAAAATAAAACGATCTTTCTAAGTTGCACCGTTTTTTATAAATCTGCAAATAACCTTTACAAACAAATTTAGTTTTGCGGTCCTAAAAATGGACTTTATTGCTTCCAAAAATACAAAAAGTATATCGGAACCCTCGGCGCACGAGTGCGACTCGCATTTGACCGGTTTTTTTTCTTCAGGGAAGTTACTTGTTAGGGATCCCGCACACGACCGAGAATCGGTGACCGATTTTTTGTCGGCATCCCGCTCTGACGTGTTATCACCTGAATCTTCCGTCCTTGTCCAGGCCGATAATCGCCCACCGATTCTCGGTCGTGTGCGGGATCCCTTATTATTAGTAGAATCATCAGACTTTGGCATATGTATTAGGGAAAAAGTTTTAGTCCAGTCAATGTACGAAAGTTTGTATGTAGACGATTGCATTAAATGCACTTTATGGGACAATTTATTAAATTACCGGTAAAAACATTCAAAAAAATTAAAACTACAGAAATCCCCGAGATAACGTTGATATTAAGAACTCAACTTGTATAATATTTACCATGTAGCACAGGTCAGCTTAAACTGCTTGTAATTACTTGTACAAAAAATGTGTTTTTACAAAATTGCCGGATTTAATAATAATTCACAGCATCAAATAGCTTCTCATAATATTTAAAGTTAATTTCTATAAATGTGCATTTAATGCAACCTCATATCATAGATTGACTGAAGTATTTGTGATTTAAGGAATTCGATGAAGATAAAATAAAAGGTGAAAATTGTGCATTGTATTGGACACAGTTTATTATGTATGAGTTCAAAATTTTAGGAATCTTGCTTGGAGATGGATTAAACACAACTACTGCTAAAACTATTTATATCAATACATACACACCCCGCATCGTACAGCGAGCTAATATGATCCAAATCGTAACAGAATCACGTATTTTGAAAAATAAAAATTGTTTAAAATTTAAGAACTTTTTGAAAGAGTAGATTTCTCATAAAAAATCAACGCATGGTCTTCAATTGAATTGGCAGTTACGTTTATTGTCCTATGCTTCTCACTGATACTTTTTTTACTTATACTCTTGTTAAAAATAAGTCATCATCATCATATCGTGTGGGTTGCAAGGTCGATGACCGACCTCACAAACCCTGGAAAAGAAATAAAATAAGTGGAGAAGTTATATTACGATTTGGACCAAATTATCATACAAACAATGACATACAAAACTTACAATTTAATAATAGGCCCTTAATTTTTAATAATAAAATGTAAAATAATGTAACTAAAGATATTAATAAACAAAAAGAAAAACTTAATATCTTAATTAAAAAACATTCTTTAAAGATTTAAGGGTGCTTTTCCAGTCATCCGGATTGACATCTGCATGCGTGCCATCTATCTGATCATTTCAGGCGCCATCCGCGTCGCGCATGCAGATTGCATATGAAATGATCAAGTGCGGACGGTAGGCATGCGTACTAGATCCGCACGCGGAAGGAATCCCTATGACAGGAAAAGCACTGTAAGAGTTGATCTTGATCAGTGCGAAGTGGATATTCGACGCGAACGTCCACGACGTCATGGACGAACAATAAGAAGGACTGACCATCCCTTTTTAGAAATCGTAACCCGGACAAGTATAAAACTAGATGGCGCTAATAAATAGTCCGGGAAGTTATTATGATTTATCGAGTATTCTGATAAAAAAATAAACCGAATTTCAATGTTAGCGTTTCTTTATATTGAAACTATGTAGATATTTTGAATGATTTTTTGGCAGAATACTCGGTAGACCATAATTGATTTCCAAGTTATTTGAAAGCGCAATCTATGCCTTGAGTTTTATGCCTTTCTGGGTTGCGTTTTCTAGTATGGGGATTTTCAGTAAAAATGTATGAAGCCTATACAATCCGTTCAGTCCAATGCGGAGCTATGCGCTTCGGATCCGCTCCGCAACGCACTGAACGGACTATATTTTTTTTAAGGTCCGTTGCGTTACGACCATGTCGCACTGATGCAGGCCTAATACATTCTAAATATAGCTATTTATTATTTACAAATAAAAGTGCTAAATATCGAGAACATTACATTTATGCAGAATTTACAACAACACAGCTAATATAAAAAAAAAACTGCCTGCAGCATATGATTGTAGCTATCAAATGCATCAACAACTGGCTTTTGCCAACTTAGAAGATGTCACGAAGGAATATGATAATTATAGTCTGACTGTAACCGCTGTACCGCGCCTTAGGTATGCTCACGGCGAGGCGGGGGGGAGGGAGGGGGGGATCGCTCGTCATCGCTCCCGGCGGCAACTAGTTCTTGCTCTTTCCTTCCCACTCCCCCACCTCCCCGCGCATACCTAAGGTGCGGTACAGCGGTTGCTGTCAGACTATAGTAAACAACATACACCTCAATTTCCAATGTAAAAAATATTAAAACTGGATATATCTGACGAGCTGTTAGGTCAAGTATCGAGCTAACATACCGCCAGACTTAATTAAGCGCTCATCTAAAGATGAGAACTCCCTCCCTGCAGATTGTTCCCCGAGCAATAAAATCTGGATCTTTCAAGGCAAGAGTGAGCAGGTATCTTCTAGGTAGGCATGCTACATCTTCGGCTCCATCGTAACTTACCTACATAAAAAAAAACTTATAGCTTCACTATCAGAGTTATTAAGTCGCCAAAGGCCTCTGTCATAGCTCATTAAGGGGCTGATAAGAGCTGAATTACCTCTATTTCTAACAAAGGGCAGAATGCGCATGCTAGAACGGAGCGGATTCGCGTGGTTTTACGTTTTTCGCTCATTTTTGTATTTTTCTCAAAATCTGTACCCATAATATTAATTATAAAACAGCTATATTATTATGCATAATATATTGAATAATGTGTAAAAGTTTTGGAATCATAGATTTATTGGTAGGTACTTAAGGACAACGGTTTAAAAGCAAAAAGCAGAGGTAACTTTGTTTTTTTTTTATGGCGTACAAAATATATATAATCGTGTTTCGGAGTCGGCCATATTCTTGTAAAGATGTTTAATTATCACAATTTTATTTCACTGCCATGTATTCATCACTTTTCGTGAAAAACCTGCTCAAGTGAAGCGTATTTAGGTCTTATCAGCCCCTTAAAGACGTGTCACGGAAAAGTATGATAAGGTTGTGAGTCTTCCCATAAAACTGAACAACTTTTCCCAAGGAACAAAGGTCATAAAAAAAATTATTGACCTCCCATGGAAACTGTATCATAGCGCATTTTGTGTGGGAGGTCAAATTTGGTATTTCGTTTTTAGACATGTTCCTTGGGAAAAGTTGTTCAGTTTCATGGGCAGTTTCATACCCTTCAGTACTGTCACACATTTCCGTTACACGTTGTATTCATTGAAGTAGTATTATTTCGAATGTATAGTCCATTTATAGTATTTATATTTATTTTGACATTGAATATTTTTATTATGACTATAAGATTATTTTGAATTTGCCGCCTTTTGACATGTTTGTATTTCTTTATTGATTATTTTTTGTTTTTATATTATTTGACGATCATATTATTCATTGACATCTGAACAATTTATGTAATTTTGAATTTGATAGTATGAAATAAATAAATCTAATCTAATCATTAAAAGCTCCAGTTCAGATATGTAAAGAAAAATGTATGCAGGCTGACTTTTTATTCGGCGTAAAAACCATGAGGAATTTATTGGCATGGCGTAGGTAAAGACTTGTATTTTTAAAAGGATTAAAGACGGTTCTTAAACAAAAGCTTGATTAGCAACAGCAAGACAGAGAGATAAGATATACTAGCGATCGCTCCGTCCTGCTCTCTTATTTCCTTGTAGAAATTCCATTTTTGTCCTTTCTTTCGTAGCTGTCATGCGCCTAATTGTAGCGGTCACATAGTAGGCATGTGGTTGTAGCGAAGGACAGGGGGCGCATCAATAGTCGTCGTTACGTGACTATCTTCAGCAAGTCGTCCCAGTGCGATAGCATAATGTGTAAAGGAAGTTAGGTCAAAGTACGAAAAAAGAACGTTGACTTCCCATACAAAACGGAATTCAAGGGCAGTTTATACGTGATACTTGGAATGTTTTTTTTTTAGAACAGCCTCCGTGGTCTAGTGGTTAGAGGGTTCGGCTCTCGATCCGGAGGTTCTGGGTTCGATTCCCGGTGGGGACACTGTCAAACAAAAATCTCTTTGTGCGACCTCCCCAGTTTGGTTAGGGCATTGCAGGATGAATCACCTGATTGCCCGAAAAGTTAGATGATTCCGTGCTTCGGAAGGCACGTAAAGCCGTTGGTCCCGACTACTATCTACGGATGAGCCATGTCAGAGGCCTTTGGCGGCTCAACAACTCTGACACCAGGGTTTGTGAGGTCGGTCATCGACCTTGCAACCCACACGATATGATGATGAGTATTTCGACCTGTGTTTTATGGACAAAATTGTATACTTTCTCAAGCAGATTATCACATATTTTACGGTTACTTGTAACTTGACCAATGCCCGTTAAGGACATATTGTGAACTTGTTTCTTTTGGAAATACCGCAATTTCTTTCTTCATTCATAAAACTGATCGACTTAATTAGTATGGGAAGTATTTGTTTTTTCGGATTTTAAAAAGTGGTAGAACTTCAGTCGTTGCATTTCGCCTTCATAATAAGCCCTTAACCGGAATTGGTCGAGTCACAAATAACTCGTACAGAATAACTCTGGCTATGACCGTTGATGCGCAGAACTAAAAAACGAACCGCGGGGATGAGCGCGGCAGGTAGGGGGAGGCGAGCGAAACGTTCATTGGCTTTCCGCCTGTCACCCATGAGCAGAAAATAACCGTCAAAGCCAAACTTATCCTGTGCACGCTATACCCTTTCTTGTAAATGTTTTATTTCATAATACACGGTATAAAAAGACATACCCTAAAAACTGAAGCTGGCAGACCATGAAATTGAAAAACTTCACCCAAGGAACATAGCTCGAATAATGAAGAATTTTTTTGACTTCATAGAGATTGGAACTCCTTCCCTGCAGATTTGTTCCCCGGACAATACAATCTGGATCTATTTCAAGGCAAGAGTGAACACGAACAGGCATCTTCGGGCATGTACGGATAATAAGGACTGCCCATCCCCTTATAGAAATAGTAACTCGGAAAAGAATAAAACTAGATGGCGCTTACAAACAGCCTGAGAAGTTATTACGATTTATCGAGTATTCCGCTTTAAAACATACCAAATTTCAACGTTAGCGTTTCTTTATCCAGTGACGCAGTGCTTTTGTTTGTATTTGTCCAATTATCTAAGGTTGCCTTTAAAAGATCGCTTGTAGCGATAAGGCCGCCTTTGCTCACATTATTTTTAAGATTTTCTGTAAAACTAGTTATATTTTTGTTATGTGCGCAATATTTATCTATCTATCTACTATTAAGTAATCGGTTTCTCGAAAACGGCTCTAACGATTTCGATTAAATTTATCATACGGGGGTTTATGGAGGCTAAAAATCGATCTAGCTAGGTCTGTCTGGGAAAATTGGTTTTCCCCGTGTTTTTAAAATCCCGCGTTTCAGACAGAAACTTACAGCGCCATCTGTTTGCGGGTAGCATATCTTGCTCACCCGATGATATTTTCAGGTTCAGGCGGCTATTATAGAGCGAAGCTCGGTCGCTCAGGTACTATTGAAATTATGTAGAAATTTTAAATGTTTTTTAGCAGAATACTCAGTAGACCATAATTACTTTCCAGATTATCTGAAAGCACTATCTAGTTTCAATGAGTTTTATGATTTTCCGTTTATGTTTCCTAGTTTTACTATTATTTAATCTGTGGTATGGGGATTTATTATTCGTAAATGCTTCTAGGTAGGCATATTACATCTTTGATAAGAGATTTATCATCATGAAGAGATTTTAATATCCAACAATGAATAAAAGATTTTTGATTTTTAATTTTGACTCCATCGTCACTTACCATCAGGTGAGATAGGAGTCAAATGCTTACCTATCCTACATAAAAAAGAAAAAGGTTTTTTTACGTGTTTTGAACTATGTTCTTCGGGTAACTTGTACAGTTTCACGGTAAGAATTTACTATTTCAGTTAACGAAAGAAGTCTTTTTTTACACCGATCGACGATCATAGTGCGGAGAGAGGAAAGAACAGTCTACTTGAGGTTGATCTGGTCAGCCAGCAGGTCTTCACACTCGCGTTCCCACTTGTCGTCACCAGCCCCAGATCCTGTCCTATCAGCTACCACTTCGTACTCCTTCAGTTCAGCCTCTAACTCCTTCTCCCATTGCTCTGGAAACCGTCAAACCCACAACACTGTTAGCATTCTACTAAATATAATTGTGATTTTCAAATCAGAATAAGACTGGCCGAGGGCTAATTACTGTCGAAATCATGTATCTTGATTAGAATGACAACAGTGTGACAACAGGACGGAGCGATGCGTAAGATATTGGAACTTTATTGGTTCCATTAAAACGCTTTCCGAAAGAACGATAATATCGCTTTTATAGCTTACAGAGCGCTGAAAAGCATCCCGAGTCGCTGTTCGAGCACGCTGTAAGCCACAAAGTAAATATTATATAGAGTCCGTCAAAGATATAGTTTGTTTAAGGTACTGAAGTGTAAAACGTATCCTGCTGCGACCGACTAGGGTTGTCAAACAATTCGGTTACGTTTTACAAAAAACAAGAATACTTGAAAAATCTAATGTTTTAGTAGGTAAAAAATATATTCAACATTAATAACAAGCAACGAAGCGTTAGCCATTTTCTGTGTGATTATTTACAAAAGAAAATTCCTGATAGGTAAGTATTTTTACTAGAAAAACTGTAGTAATAACATTTATTAGTCCCAAGTCATATTTCTCTGAGAAAAATAAAACAAATTACTATGGGATTTGATAAAAATCCATACATTTTAGGAGGTCCCCTGCAAGAAATGCATACGCTTATGGCTCCCTCCTCAGGGATAACATATTTTCGTCAATTCGGAACGCGGCTAGACGCATATCGCTCCGTCCTGTTCTTACACATAGCTATGTCTTTTTGTCATTATAATTATTTAGACTGTAAATCGAAACTTTTGGTTGGCAGCTACTAAGTCATAAGATTGCGTCCGATGTGTCCATAGGCTCAGTCCTATTCAATTCTGAAACTCCTAGTAGGTATGTACCGGGTTTATTGGACCCCTAGTCAAAGCATGTTACTCAGAACACAAATTACAACTTTATCAAATAAACAAGTTTTGAAATGAAAAACGAGATTTCTTTATCTTTCTCATACAAATTTTGCGCCAGTAACCAATAGTAGTGCAATTTGTATGGGACGATCAAAATTGTTTCTCGTTATTCGACCCATGTTTCTTTCGGAAAGTTGTTCAGATTTATGTTCTTAGAGTTACAGAGTGTAGGGGATGATGTAACGAAAAATTAATGGGCGTGATCAGTCAACGTAACTAAACAATATTAGAAAAAAAAATGTCGCCATAAAAAAATGCAAATTTAATTGGACAGTTTGTACGAAAAGGCCGATTTTGGTACATTTCCTTAAAGTTGTTCAATTAAGTGATCATGCCCTTTCAGTATTTGGAAGGCTGTCCCTTACAACCTTACTAAAATTTTGACAGGGGTCCAAAGATAACCCTGTTGATAACCCTGTACAGAGAGGCAAGTATAGTACGCGACAGTTTGGGAGTGCGGGCGAAACGTATGGCGCGCCCTGCATTTTGCCCGCACTCCCAAACTATCGCGTACTTTACCTATAAATTGCTAGAATATTCAAAATTAACCATAGGTTACTAATATTCATAAGGATTGCGATTATTTTGTAGCTATAACTTTGACTTTCAGATTATTTGTAATACAGACAGCCAAAGAAATGTCGCTATTATTATTAGTTTCAAGTTTATTATATAAGTGTATGTATGTTAAATGACAAGTCCGATATTATTTTAGAATAATATAATTATTTCAATTTATAATAACTAACTATAAATGCCAATTTTCATTTTAATAACTATACGTTGTAATTCACTAAACATGTTCAAGATGACAATAAAAAGTGTCACGTCTAAACTGTCGCTAATACATCAGAGTTTGGAAACTAAATAACGAGGAATTACTGGTACCGCCTTGATAGTCCAGGGTCCCGCCACTGAATCATCTACCTCAGAAGATACATAAACGCAATCATTATGTAGTGATAGTAGTTGCTTAGTAATACACTTTTTCTCAGAGGCTCGAATGCCGTTACCTGGAAAAAGGATGGCAGACCCTCAAATATATTACTTGGTTAATCTGAAAACCTTTCAGGTTCAGGCAAGGCAATCGATCGATACACTTTTTAATTCATGACAAAAAACTCTTTCCGTAGGCCGTATTCAACCAGGCTGACTGGCGAATGTACCGAACCGAACTGATTATGGTCTTTATTCAGTACATTAAAGTTCGGATCGTTTGTCTTATGCATGACATAATATTGTACCCAAAATCGGTAACAAGGATCTCCATCCAAGGATCCAGGTAATGGAATTAGAGCTGCTGGGAAAAAGTCTTACTTAGCATATACTACCACTAAATATAGATTCGTTTAAGTATCTTACGAGTATGAGGTAGTTGATTCAGAACCGGAACCCCAGTCAATGATAGTTACATTCGTTAGTTGCCACTTCGCGATAGATGGCGAAGTCAGTTTCCAGTAATCTAGTGTCAAAGTTTGCTTACACTTAGGGCGCAAACTAAAAGTCCGCGTGAAAAAGTAACACACAATAGCCAGATCATTTAGGTCGACATAGAGAGAGATATAGCGACGATACAGCGGGGTAATTCTTGCTGCTAGGCCGGTACTTTACCACCCCGCCTCCCGTCGCTTACTTCATTCATACAACATGAGTTAATTCATAACCAACTATAAGTCTACACAACTTTTATAACGCTGAAATACGTTTCTTCAAATATTATACTGATTTCCTAATCTAGTTGTAAATAATTATAAATTAAATGGGTAATGTGTGTTGTCAGTGCAAGTGGGTATACGGAGGGTGAGATAAGATGGCAGGAGATTGTAATTGACGGTAGTCAGAGTGATATGTCGCGCCGTGAGCGAGAGGACGGCGAGTTTTATGTAATTAAACCAATTAATACAAGTTAATATAAAGGAATCAACCCGATCAAAAATAGTGCGCTGAATTTTATGGCAAAATTACCACAGATTAAATAATAAACGACCAAAGACTATGATCGCAAAGTTAGCCTTTTTATTTGAATTTAACGTGATTTTAACACAAGTTCTTTTTAAATTTAAAATTTGAAGTTTTTACAAAAATCAAAAACACTTAAATTATAATATTTTCGTTTCGTGCCAAAAGCAAATTTGAAGCCATGATTTAACTGAGAAAGTAAATTAACGGGCGTTAACGATATGACGTCACAAGCGCCACCTTCATCGCTCACGGGCCTTCCGACCGACATCTGACAACACAGTGTGTAGAAGTGTAAGTTTCAACATTGCTACGCGACGTGTCGACAAGCTCCATACAAAGAACACAGTTGAAACGAAATAAAATAACCATTACCAACTTTGGGAAATACAAGCGGAATTGTGGAAGTAACAAAATGCACAAAACACTTTAAGCAGCATTGGTTTGAAAGCGAAGAAAATAAGTAATAGAACAAGTAGCAATGTCAAAACCTGTACAATAATATACGTATGTTATGTATGCTTATAATAAATACTACTGAGCCGAATCATAATGAACTGGGTGACTTTATAGTTATGTAACCTTAATCGATACTTAGACACATATGTAACATTCAGTAGACATTAAAATATATCCATTGAGATCAGTTGATAAATAAGTATACACTTTTAGGCTGTTTGTCGACGGCGACGATTCTGAGGCGGTATCGATAACAAGAGAATAGCGCCGACAAAGTTACGAACAAAAACGGTACTGGCGGAGACAGAACAGTTTTTTGTTGACTGTACAAAATGTGGCAGTTTGCGTCCAGGCAACCCTATTTTTTTCACCGTTTAATTTGTTTGACTCACCATTTAATTGTGCAGCAGCCTAGATAGGTCACCGTTTGGTATCCTATGAGGTAGGGTTGCCATCTGCCTGCTCTTAGTCTATACTCATTACTTACTCAAACTGTCGCTATCGGCGCTGTTCTGTCTTATCGGTATCGGCTCGGATTCGTCGTGGTTAACAAACAGCCTTAGGCTTTCAATAGCTTGGAACGATGAGTACGACAATTGAGCTATTGAAATACACCGGACACTATACCGTGATAGACAACAGTTCATATAAATAAGAAATATATACAATTCCATAATAATCGTTTCACAGGGGAATGAAGCTATATTGTCACGTAACATTTATCGTAGGTATATGAAATATGACACGAGTTAACAACGAGGATGTAGATATGACACAATAGTGATATAGGAAGTGAAGTGAACTATGATTTAAGTACAAAAAGGTGTAGATAGGTTTTATTCAAGGCGATTGGTAATTTCAAATGACACTAAAATTCCTGCCTGTTTTAATCACAATTAACATAAATGAACAGCATTTGTGACTGTTGATATAGGGCTCCAGAGTAGTCATAGGGCTCCAGAGTAGTCCACTTTGCAGTGACACTTTTGGGGCACATAAAACCTATCTACACATTTACACACCTTTTACTAGGCTTTTATAAACTTTTGTAGGTTGTATTAATCAAACTTGCCACTTGGTATATTTATTATACATCATTCACACTATAAAGGTGAAAGTTTGTATGTTACTTGAAATTTGGCAGGATTGTAGATTATGATCTAGAAATACATGACATTGACTTTACAGGGGAAATTTTGAGAATTTTCACGGGAAAATTTCTTTATCTTTTCGGCCAGATCCACGCTAATAATAAAATAATAATGAAGCTAAGACAGTCACAGGATATATTTCTCCTAACGAACGGGTCCTAACGAAATAAAGACTATTATTTAAGCATGTTACTTGGACCATGAAACTTTTCCCATACAACAGGATGAAATAAGTAAAAACATCGATATCCCATACAAAATTAATGCTCTATCAACTGACACAGCCTCTATGGGAAGTGTAATTTTTTTTTCGTTTTTCGACCTATGTCCCTTAGGTAAAGTTGTTCAGTTTCATAGTATGAGTAACATAATAAAATAGTTTATTTTATTCCGCGTACCCGCGTAAAGAAAAATTGCTCCACGTCTGTACACCGCAAGCATAAAAACACGTGCTGGTCAAATATCTATATTAATTTTACATTAAAATGCTACGCATATTTTTCACATGTCTACGAGAGCAGGGTTTTAAAACGTAGTAACAAGTTTGAACCAGACAACCTTAGTTTAAAACAAATTAAATACAAATACAATACAAATACAAATATGTATAAACTCACGAATATTATATTAACCGTTTTAAGTATGAGTGTGAAGAATAACAGTGATACAGGACTTGACATTATAATGCCATCACTTCTAGGATCAAATCTAGGCATAGCGCAATGTGAGCAAAAAATAAATCTAACGACAAAAAATAAGGTTTAGCTCATAGGACGGAAGGAGCCTCAATTGCAATTAGATATTACCTACCATACAGGCTGTAAGGGACAGTGTACCGAAAATTGAAAGGATATGCTCAGTCAACGGATCTGAACAACTTTTCCAAAGGAACATTCTTGGGAAACGAAAAATGTTTTGACCTCTATTCAAATTCCTCACTCTGAACAAACAGTTTGTATGGAGAGATCAAAATTTTTTTTCATTTCCCAAAAATGTTTCTTTGGGAAAGTTGTTCAGTTTCATTGACTGAGAACGCCCTTTCAGTTTTCGATATACCGTCCCTTACACCCTGTATAGTAGGTAAGATCTTAATGCAAATGAGGCTCCTTCCGACGAGGTTACCCTTGCCATACCGAATACTGGTATACATTTGTTAAGACCGTTCTTCTGAATATTTGAAAGCTGTTTGTCCACCGCACGAGACGATATCAATAAAACAAAAGAACAGCGCCGATAAGTAATACGGCACGAGTAAGTAATAAGTACTGTTTTTGCTCGGCACGATATCGCCTCGTTAACTTCGCGGTGGATAAACGGCCTAATAGTGTGCAAGAACATAGTTCCACCCAGGACACCACATACAAAGAGCGCGAATTTGAAATTTGAATTAGGAAGCACGCGTTGCATATTCAGTACAACTGACCCGCAGGAGCACCGGGCGGGGGTGCGGGGGTCCGTTCTGTATGAGTTTAACTTCTTGGATAGTACTATTACTTTATCCTGTGGCATAGTTATGACATCAAATTTCAAAAATAAGTTGTGGTCTAGATCCCATAGCCTCTAAATAGCCATAGATTCAAAAGCTATGGCAGACTATGAGAGTATACAAAGTATTATTGTTGTTAACAAAATAATGTTTTTCTTTTTATTTGTAGTTTAGGGTGATTATATCACAAGCTTTTTTCTTAGCTTACAATATTTATTTAAAATCAGAAAACATTTTATACAAGAATGAAAAACACGTGACACGGATTTTTAATTTTCCGACAGTCAAGAGCAGGTCAAGCCTGACATGCGATTTCCGTCTCTATAGTAAGGGTGATGAAGGACAAATTTCTATATGATTTGCTCATGTCTGCCTCTTTGACTGATGATAAGGAGCATCCTCTAGAAGATACAAAAAATATTGGCGGACATCCATACCCCTGCGTTTTTGAGGAATTAAGTTTTAACTATTTTGAAATTTTACAATGAAACGTGCATCTGGCAGACTATGACTATCTGATTAAATACAATATATAAAACCCCAGAAAAATGGTCTGCCACCATAATAGCCCTGCGTCGTAAAGTTACAACTCTTCAAAAGGCAAAAATTCACTACGTGATAAGTGATAATGCAGAGCCCTGCATGTCTGCCTCTTCGATTTTCTACATCTTCAGAAGTATTTTAAACAGGAGCCACAAAGGCAGACCAAAAAAACATTATTTAGTATCTTATTTTAATTTTTTTTGCTTTAACTCAAAAACGCAGCGACGCATAGAAAAACTTGTAAGGACCAAATCGATTTGTATTGAGCTGATCTATCATCCCTATTAATATGAATCATGAGCAAATCATATACCCAAATCGCAGCCAGCACCCTAACTACTACGCTATGATAGGCGCGGTACAAAGTCCAAAGTGTTGACGTGGTCTTGACTGTACGTAATGCATGGCTACTGCGAGATGGCATTATTTTGTCAAGAGAGAAACAATTGGTATGATATTTCTTACAACGCGTGATTCAAAGTTGACACTAGCCTAGTGGCCAGTGGCTGTCACTAAGAGTTCTATACGTTATCCACGGAATCGCTGATCTTATCGTTCCCACCACGGCCAAAGCCTGACTTCATGGCTTGGCCTTGGTATTTACTACTCAAGTCGCATTTTAACTCGGGCTTTAATAAGTTCATGTAAAACTTTTTAAGTGGGGCTAATTGCAAATACTTAAGCTTTACGTAAATTCAAGATTCGCAAACACAAATCGGGATTCTACTTCTCAACTGACCAGCTAATTACTTTGTATGGAGAGTCTAAACTGTTTCAAGCGAATTTCCAAAAGTTGTTGCATTTAACCCCCAGAGTAATCCTTAAAAAGTTTAATACGAATTCTTAAAGCCCTTTGTAAAGAGAGATAAAAAATGGCAGCGATCCAATTAAACCCCAGTTCATATAATCTTTACAGAAATCTCAAATAAACGAGAGGTAAATAGGACCACCCCAATTTCTTATTCCTTTATCTATGGATCGTATTAATAAAATTTCTCGAGAGTGAGCTTGTTCTCAAGAACCTCATCTTGAAAGCACTCTCAAACTTGAGAAGAATTCATCAAAACGATGCCAAATGACTGAGTAATACCTGCTCCTTCTTTCTATACATCTTCAGTTTCACTAACTTGCACGACAACAGTTTTTATCAGAAGTTTTAAATTATACAGAATTAGGAGTGTTTTTCAATTGTACACGGAAGATATCTCAAAAATCTTTAAGACACCAGGAGACGCATTTTTGAATCATTCAAACGTCAATTCACAAATGAATTTGCAAGATTCGTAAGCGAACCCGTAAAATAGTTTTTGTTGAATATTCACAATACCTGTGAATTCTGCAACGATGGTACAATTCCAAGACATAAAGGACAATTCATTTGTTGTGTGTATAGAAAAAACGGCAAGTGCGAGTCGGACTCACGAACAGAGGGTTTCGTACCACCACACCACCTACTATTGCAGAGCTATAGATATATACTTACCACAGTTGTTGTCAACCCTTCACACAACTTTTACAAAATTGTAATCAATAGAAATCATCTTGGTACATGATTTCTTTTCTTATAAGAACTAAAAATTCACTTCGTATACATAAAAAATGCGTCTCCAAGTCCTAAATCACATGATCTTAAACGAGTACACAATAACACCTATTAACTGTTAGATATACATACATGTTAAAATGTGCTATTGAAATAAGACTATGCTGTAACGGTTAGTTAGCATGATTACAAGTAATGTTTGTGTCGCAGTAAGATAGTAATAGCCGGTATATAATAAAAGTTATAGTATCATAATTGAGCCGGGAGATCGTTACACGTTTTATTGATATCTAAGAAAATCTTCACGATACTGATCTGGTCAAATTAAAACTATGACCGATCTTTCAAACCTTGGTGTCAGAGATGTTGAGCCGCCAAAGGACTTCGTTAATTAGGCTAGTGAAGTAGGTTATACTTTAAACAGATCAAATGATAACACAACTACTCCGAAGAAGGCGAACTAGTTAGATCATAGACCGAATGATAATAAAAACGACCCACAGCTAGAGGTGGGTAAGTTAAAACAAACCCATGATAGATAAAATCCGCTCCGGAGCTGATACGGAGTTTTGAAAGGAGCATCAACTCAAACTGAATCGATACCTTGGAATAAAGGTAAGCCAATGTTTTATAAGAGTTTTCGGACCTTGGCTATTTTGGGGTGGGATATTCTGTTCTGGAACTTTTTTTAACTGAAATAATTCGATTCTAACCAGCGAACTACAATACTATGGAACTCTAACTCAGAACAAATTCCACACAAAAAGTGGCCCTACGTGAAACCAGGACGTATAAGTATTCAAAATACGAATCAATTGGTTGAAATTCAGAACGAGAGCAGGGATTGGTTCGCACGCGTGCTGCAATGTCAGCTAGTGGGTAGTTGAGAGGTAACTATTTTAGCTCCGCTTACTTAGGTAACTATTTCGTGGGGTTAATTTGAAGCGTAGTAATATCGTTCTATAGTATTGTAGTTCGCTGATTCTAACCTGTCTAGTCGTGGGAAGCACGTTGTCAGTCGGTAGGCAGCTCATTTCACTAAACTAGAAACGTACACGATTCTAGTGAGATACAAACAAAACGCTTGCGTGTCGATCTTCCGGCATATATTTATGATCCTATAGTTGTCGCAGATAAATTGTCAGAGCCGTTAAATTATAATTTACCTAGATGAAAAGTCAAAAGGCTCCATTTCGCACAATTTAACTACGTAAATTATAATTTCGCTGGACCTTTTTTTATAATTTCACGAGCTTATTAGGTTCGGTTAGGTAAGGTGAGGTTATATTTAGTTAGTTTAGGTTAGGTAGGTTAATTAACTGTTTACAATTTACCGGTTAAATTAATTTAACTAGGTAAATTATAATGTAACGGCTCTGCCAATTTACCTGCGACATATTATACTGTGTTAGTGTTTTGACCCCTCCTAGCCAAATTTTAGTAAGTACATAAACTCAGAAAAATAAAATGAACAACTTTCCTAAAGAGACATGAACCAAAAAAACAAGAAGATTTTATTGCCAGCGCTAGGTTTGCACGAAATGTTTCCATGCAAAAGGAAAGGAAAAGAAAGTAAAGTAAAGAAAAGGAAAGGGAAGGAAAGGAAGAAAAGAAAAGGAAAGGAAAGGAAAGGAAAGGAAAAGAAAGAAAAAGAAAGGATTACCATGATTGTTTTGGAAAGTCGTTCAAACTTGTGTTCTGAATATCATACAAAAAATTGGCGACGGGTACAAAAACTGTCCGGTGTTGACCCAGCTATTTGTATTTACTACGTGTGGGTAGGGTTAGTGGATATCATATAGAACGTGACGGAGTTTTGACGCATGCGCCGTGCCCACTGCGCAAACACCGCAGGCCCGGCCGAAGCGCCTGATCTGCTTAAGCTGCATTCCGGGAGAAAAAAACATTGCAAATAGTTAATAGAATCAGGCGTTACATTGCCGGAGTTCATCGTAACAAATTTTGGAAAATTATGTAGCCACCTCCGCGACAATATAATTTTGTTATCATTTTAGTAGTTTTGCTTCCCGAGCGACTCTACCACGGAGCAAAGAAGGGAGAGGTGTAGATATGACGGGCCGTGACGTCATGAAAGAGGGCGGGGTTTATATAATTTTCTCTATAAACTATTGAAGTGTCCTATCTTCCCCGAATTTGATGTTCACCCTCGCGCGGCGTCACGCTTTGTTTAGTATGTACAACAAAATTCTAAAGTGGAAAGCTTGTTTCCATAAGTAGAGAGTAGAAAGCTTGTTTCCATAAGTAGAGAGTGGAAAGCTTGTTTACATAAGTAGAGAGTGGAAAGCTTGTTTCCATAAGTAGAGAGTGGAAAGCTTGTTTCCATAAGTAGAGAGTGGAAAGCTTGATCCATAAGTAGAGAGTGAAAAGCTTGTTTCCATAAGTAGAGAGTGGAAAACTTGTTTCCATAAGTAGAGAGTGGAAAGCTTGTTTCCATAAGTAGAGTCAGGAAGAAAAACACTCACTGGGCTTCGGAAAAAAAACTACTAAAATTTCACGTTGTGTTCTTTTTGTTATATTTTTATTACTATTGTTCCATAATTTGTTAAAAATATTGCGTTAAACAGGCACCCCCAGGGCATGCCGGTTCATACTCAATTGGTATCCGTTTGCAGCCGATCAAAAGGGGTCAAACGCAAATACTATGAACAAAAGGTGTCAACATTAATAGTGCCTTAAGGACCTAAAACTACATTTCATAAAAATTGGATTTTAAACTAAAATCTCTGTATGAATGAAATAGTTTATATAAATTATTGTCCAAAATTAAGAGACTAACTATAGTTGTCTTTTTTAACGGTGTAGTACGGGAATCATTATAAAGGCAGTTTATATTGGCTCGTTAAAAAGTGGCGTTTCCGAACGGGGTGAATATAAATGTGAACAACGGAACGTCCTAATGAAATAGGGAACATAATTTTAGTATGTTACTCAAACCATGAAACTACAAAAAATTTACGGCGAAATACGAAATTCAATTTTTGACCTCCCATAGAAACTGCATCAGCTGATGGCGCATCTTTTTTATGTTCCCTATTCTGTAGGATCCTATAGGCTGCTGTAGGTCGTCTCTGCTCAGAAATAAAACAATATAATTACATACATACATTTTTGCACTATTTAAAATTGTGTTTTCATGACTACAATTTTATCGCGCAAACGAAAACTCAACAGCGTCTCCGACTATAACTTAAAACTTCATAAGAACCGCTGCGAGTTCGCATATCATCGTGTCTACACCCTATGGCCCGGTTCCCACTTGTCGTATGTCGGACGGATCCGATTAATAATCGGAGGTTCCAGTGGCAGAGCACTTTATAAGAAGCTGTTCACACTCGTCCGACAACGATTTTGTGTCGGGTCCGACAAGAAATGTCGGGTGTTTTCTCAGCCGACCGTCCGGTAAAAAGTCGTGTCGGATCAACGCTCGCTGTTCACATTTGTCGGATGTCGTGCAGGCCGATGCAGATGCGCAGACCCCCGATGAAAATCGGAATCCGATATCCGACAAGTGGGAACAGAGGCGCCGACACCCGATTAAAATCGGAATCCGACATCCGACATAGTGGGAACCAGCTCTAAGACACATCCTGGACACTATAGTTCGTCCGCGTAAGTCATTAATGCAAATGTAGAGTGTAGGTGTATAAAATATTAATTTTTTTTCGTTTTTTAGGTAACATGCAAGATTTGCCTTTAGTTAGTAATTGGGGGGGGGGGCGGAGAGTGTCCGTTCTGTTTGATAGTACTATTACTTTATTCTGTGCCTAACTAAGATCAATCGACCAATAAGAGTGTCTTATTATTTGTAGTACTGCACCGTAAAAAAACCCACTATAGCAGTTAGACAAACCTTATTTAAATTAAAGCTCTGTTAAATATATTGCTACTATCTTCTATTTAGATGCCAAGTAAAGACACCGATAGATTTAATTAAGCTTTAACCCTGTATTTGCTCAGTGACAACTTTAATAAACACGTCGCTTGGTTTATAAGATTACATCGATTGCTTTGGGCGTGTCCTAAAACCACAGAATATACACCCAGCCACACAATGGTGCAGAAACACCAAAAAAATTTAAGCTGGTAATCTGCCCCTCAAACTGAACAACTTAACCGAACAACTATATTATAACGTAAAAAATATATACAAGGTGTAACAGAAAGGGTATATCAACCCTGAAGGATGTGATTCTGCCCATGAAACTGAACAACGTTCCCCAAGAAACATAGGTAGAAATACGTGAAAAAAAAATTTGACCTCCCATACAAAATGCGCGATAAGCTGATTTAGTTTCTATGGGAAGTCAAAAAAAATTTTTGGAATATCGTCCTATGTTCCTTGGGGAAAGTCGTTCAGTTATATGGGCAGAATCACATCCTTCAGGGTATACCCTTTCTGTTACACCTTGTATATACCAACTGGTTAGGTTTGTATGGAAAGTCAATTTTCGTGCAGTGAATATAGGCCCAGTGGCAGCCTTGGTAATACATCGAGCTTTACATGAGACAGAGTGTAAGGGGAGGGGCAGGTGAGGGAGTGAGGAAGGGGGGTGAGGGTATGGGCGGTAGGGGGTTCCGGGTTATCAATGATACAGCCAACCCAGGATTTTTATGTATTTCGTCTTATGTTCTTTGGAAAAAGATTTTCATTTCAATGGGCAGATTAACCACCCTTTCGGCTTTACGGATTACGTCGCAACACCCTGTATACATCATAATTTTTTCACCGGACACAAACTGGGGACATCACAAATCGGCACGCAGAATTTGCTGCCATTTATACGTGTAATTCAAAAAACGCAAACCTCTCGGGGGGTAACTTAACAACTGTAAAAAAATATGTGATCCTCCGTAGGATCCTCCATACAAACTGGCCGGATCAGATTTTCTTTTACATCCAAAAGTTGCAGAACAAAACCCGAGAGATATACGGATTTAGAATTACATGTTGGGTAGAAAATAAAATAATAGACATCAGTGATCACATCTCTACAAAACATTGCACAAACAATGAAGTTAGCATGCATATTGCGGGGTCAATTCCTCAAAGTTGGTTACGGCATTTTACAACAGAACATCGACTGGAAAAATTACGTGAAGATGTAAAGGCAAATTTTCACTGAGCAAAAATCTGGCACCTGTACGGCTGATTAACACGGAATTAAATTTTGGCGCCTCTAAGGTATGCTGCCATAGGAAAGAAATATTTTCTATATTTTGGGGGGGGAGAATTCATACGAACAAACAAACTAGGCAAAGCCTGTAATGGATACCGGAGACTAATATTCATACACTTTTTGTTAATAATTTAGTCTAATCTGCCCACTGATGAAAGATTATATTAATAGATAGTATGCATTCGGAGAGATGGGCCAGAGTCTCTACTACTCAGTAGAGACTATGGCCCATCTCTTTGAGTCCCACCCACTCGGGTCGGACTTTACACTTTAAATTAAGAAGTGAAAATACTGGTCAACGCGAAGACCGCACGCCATCCAATCTTTTTACTACGAACTAGGTACTTGTCTGGTACTGGTCCGGTACTAAGATGGTTAAGTGGACGCTGACCCTAAAAGGACGCTAACCCCTTCTTACTTTTTTGTATATACATCAGTTAGTATAATAGTATAATATACAGGATGTTAATTTGATTGCGTGCAATAGCTCAGGGGCGGGATCAGTATCAGTAACTGAGCAGAGGCGACCTACAGCAGCCATATCTATAGGGTGACTTTTAATTAGTTCTTGATAGCAAAAAATATGCACGTGCTCATGATACTGAACAACTTTTCCCAAGGAACATAGGTCGAAATACGAAAAACTAAATTTGACCTTTCATACAAAATGCGCTATCAGCTGATACAGTTTCTATGGGAGGTCAAAAATTTATATTTGTTTTTCGACCTATGTTCCTTGGGAAAAGTTGTTCAGTTACTGATACTGATCCCGCCCCTGAGCTATGGCACGCAATTGAATTAACACCCTGTATAGTCTGTAGGGTGTCCCTCTGGTGGGCAAAGGCCTTTTCGCCATCTGTCACGGTCCTGTGATGCTCACAAATGCATGCGCCGACCTCGAAGGTGCCAAATTTTTGCCCCGTTGTAAATCTGTCATAATGGAACTAAATCAAACGTTAACGAAACTAAATAATATGGCTATGTGTGTGCGATGAAGCTGTGACAACTAAACAAGAATAACAACAGTAGTTGTTAAATAAGCAAACTATAAACAGAATCATCTTTTTCTTGTACTTAAATTATGGTCACTGTTTAAATGTCAGTGACTAAGTTTTTGCTAGGCACTAAGGCTGAGATTCTGAGACGAAACTTAGGGTGCGCTAAGTTCTAAAAGTGCCTAAATTGTATAGGAAATCTGAGAGACAACATATACAGGGAGTTAATTTAATTGCGTGACATAGCTTAAAGGGTGCTTCAGTTACGACAAAGGAACACAAAAAAAATATTTAAAAAAATCCTACTGAAAAAAAAAACCAGAACTCCATTGAAACTTAACTAACGCGGAGCACCGCACTATCACCGAGGCAGCGCGCGAGAATCAGTGGATAAGGTAGGCATATACGAGTAACTGAAACTTTTACACGCGCTTTTCATAGCGCGGTGCTCCGGGTCATTGCCCTCCGCGTTAGTTTTGTTTCAATGGTGTTTTTTTTAAGTGGGATATTTTTAAATATTTTTTTTTGAGTTCCTTTATCGTTACTGAATCATCCCCTAAGCTATGGCACGCAATCAAATTAACACCCTGTATAGTATAAGATCTTTAGGCAAGAGGGTAGGTGCCATACAAAAAAATGCGATTATCTCAAAAACGGCTGTAACCATTTTGATGAAACTTTGCATGACCGTGAATCTCTATTCAAGGTATCTTACTGTAGCAATAATAATATTCATTGCTCTGCAAAAATTAATAAAAAGGGTTGTTGCAATACAACCAAAATGTTGATATGTGTTTTTAAGGTACTTGCGGAAAAACTTAAAAGAAATTTCTAGGCAACCCTAGGGCGTTGTATTATCCCATGTGTAACCTTTCATATAGACCACATTTCGTTCAAATAACAGATAGGTGCATATCTTGCTGTGGGATCTTATACGAGTACTAATACGAGTATGTCTATTCATTTCCAAATCTCTGCCTAAGATCTGACTGACGCGACTGTAATAGAATTTCAATTTCTTATTTTTATAAACAAAACTGATCAGGTAGAGCCCTCCCGGCGCGTGATGTCATTTTCGCAAAATGTCAGCTTCTTAAAATATCACGTTCGCAGAATGTCACGTTCGCAAAATGTCACGTTTTGCGTCATTATTGTCACAGTAAAAAAAGAGTAAGACAATACTGTAGAATGTGATTCTAACCGTGAAACTTAACGGGTTTTTTATGAACCTTTTTTTTTTCATTTTACTTTCGAAGTACCCTAAATTGACGTGTATTAAAGAGTTGAAGAAAGTAGACGAAGCTAAGAAAGTATTTCAAGATCGTGAAGGGCTGTGCCGATGGCAAAGAGGCGTGATGTTATGTATGTATGTTCAATTTCAGGGGCAGATCCACGTCCTTCAGTTTTATCATACTCTACTGTTACACTTTCTATAATGTAATCTTTTTCTGGTAGTCTGGGGTCTCACCGCTGGATCAACTACCTCACAAGATACATAAACCGTTGCCACCATCCCTTTTGGCACTTTCGTCAGATTTTCATGTCATTAGATGCACTAATTAAACTAGTGTAGGTCGATAACCCTGGAGGTTCTATTGACGAATATCTAAGGTTGCTTTCAGATCAGCAAATATCAGTAATAAATTTATAGATTTCTGATGATACCTCTTCCAACTGATTACTAAATTGTTTAATTTATGAATCTTTTGAGGTAGCTGCTTTAGTATCAGGGCGTTTCAATTTAATTTGTATGGAAAAGCCAATCTAAAGTGTACGTATTGAAATCAATGTATTCAAGTGATCAGAGAAGCCTTACCGTCATCGTTTTCCCTATCCACTTTAAGCGACTTTATCCGCTGCTTCACCTCGTCGATCGACTCTTGCGCATCCTTCTCTACCACACTTTCACTCGACGACTTTCCGTCTGACGGGACCAACAAAAAATAAAAAAATAATATGAAAGGAAAAATAAGTAGCGAAAATAATAATTAGGTGAGAGTTACAAGTAACGAAAGCGCAAACTCACAAAAGTGATATGAGGTAAGCTTTACTCTCAGAGACGTCACTTAAAGTAATCTTTAGTTAAGTATCATTAAACACTTTCGGTTTTATTCACAAAGGAAGTGACAGCTCGAGACTTAATGTAAGATTAGCTTTAACTGACGTTTCTGAGGAAAAGTAATTGCCAGTTATTGCCAGTGCACAAACCCTCTATAAAATTAAAGCTGCTTTAAATCTGTTGCTAGCACTTGCATTACAACAGAAAGTGACAGCAATAGATTTAATAGAGTTTTAACTTTAAAGAAGTTTTGTATACTCGTAACTGCATTTAGGAGGGCTAATGTGTTATGAAGACTATTGAAGCATTAAGAATTCAACAAAACATTAACCATCTTATCACGCAGACGTAAACGAAAAATAAGTACAGTCAACGACAGGTCCAGCTTGCCACACGCAGTGCGACTCTGGCCCTTATGTCTATAGAAATAAGAACGGTAAAAATTCCAATGTGTCAAGCTTGATGTGCTCTTGACTGTACTCAAGATCAAGTCAAGCTCGATACATTGGATTTTGTACCGCTCTTATTTCGCGATGGAAGTGTACAGTTTGACCTGGTATTGACTGTACATCTTTACGTACCCGAAATAACGCCATGGCCTATCTTTTTAGCATAAAAACAATAAAACTAAGAAATGCTAACTACAAGAATAATAAATACATAGCTACTATGTTTTATAACTTCTGGAGGAATAGAATTTTATTGCTCTAAATAACAATTCTACAGAAAAAACTATTTAGTGAAGCAGTCATTCTGAGGTGCCGTTTTGATTGATAATTTTTTCATGGGACGACCGTAGTTCTATTTTTTAATTTTTAACATGACTTTTTGAGATTTTTTTTTCAGATTTATGTTCTGAGTAACAATCTAAAATTTTGCTAGGAATCAAAAAGAGCCCAGTATAAGAAAATTAGAATAAAAAAACCTATGTGCGAGAGCAGGTCGGATCGACACTTGTCTCTGTCGCTCCATTGTGTGACGCATCGCTTCGTCCTGCTCTCACAGTTTTTTCTCACAGTTTCTCAATTAACTATCTTCGAATGTATTGCCTCACAAGGACTGCTTTGGTTTTCGTAGGATCAGAATGTTATAGTATGGTATTATGCAGACACATACGTATTATATTAAATGACATAGATACGTGACACCACGATATACATAAATTAACTAACGTCAAATTTTGACCCTATAAATATAATAATGAAATAAAATATGTAAATATAAAAAAAATATTTACACTTTTTTTTAAATCTCTTTTTGCCATTAAGGCATTAACAGCCTCCGTGGTCTAGCTAGTGGTTAGAGCGCTCGGCTCTCCATCCGGAAGTTCTGGGTTCGATTCCCGGTGGGGACACTGACAAACAACTCTTTGTGCGACCTCCCCCGTTAAGGACATTCCAGGATGAATCATCTGATTGTCCGAAAAGTTAGATGATTCCGTGCTTCGGAAGGCACGTTAAGCCGTTGGTCCCGACTACTCATTACGGATGTAGTCGTGAATGAGCCATATCAGAGGCCGTTGAATGGCTGGTGGCTGGTTTTGGCTCGGCCTTGACATGCTCTTATAATACATGTTTAGATTTAGTTAGATTAGATATAGTATCATTATTAACACGTCGCACATAAGAGGTGCATTAGACGTGTCTGCAAAAATTAATTAAAGTATTTCATGTGTAAATCCGCGACAACTTGATAATCACGGTAGTCATCGAATCAGGAAAACAGAACGATAGCGCGTTTTAGTAACCTAACAACGCCATCTGTTGTTGAGTAGGGAACGATTATATTTTTGTTTGATTATCGGTTCAGCAATTTTTCAAATATTCTAGAGACTAATTTGAACAGCTTTTAAGACTTAGTACCTGGGCAGCCGAGCTTCGCTCTATAATAGCCGCCTCAACCTGAAAATATCATCGGGTGAGCAAGCTATGCTACTCGCCAACAGATGGCGCTGTAAATTTCTGCCTACTACGCAGAATGAATTACGCTTGGAAGTCATATTATGTATTTCTTGCAAAACTAGAGAAAATTCCAAGAAAAACTGCATTTTTATTTTTGTCCTATCTTTTAAAATGGCTGAGATAATGAGCACTTAATTTCGCTTTCCCGCGCGATGTCTTCGTGAGCGTTCGGTCGGCCGAACATATTGAAATGACGTCATAACCCTCGTCGCGCCGCGCGCTGTATAGGTACATTACCGTGTCGCTGACAATTTCGAGCAATTTTTTCACCGTTCGTGATCGTTATTTTTGATAAAAATGCCTTATAAGTATTGTGTCGTCCCCAAGTGCTACAACACGACCAAAAAAACACCTGAGAAACTGTTTTTTATGGTGCCATACGAGCCCAAAGTCAGGAAAAAGTGGATGAACGTTATGAAGAGAGCAGATCCTGTTGGTCCGAAAACTTGCGCATTCTGTTGTGAAGATCATTTTGATGTAAGTAAATTGTAAGATCTTATAATAATTTTGAAACTGCATAGGTACTTACTCGTACGTCTACCACATAAAAAACAATAGATACGTAGGTATGTACCTACATACAGGTAACGAGTTCATAGGTATTTTGTCTCACAACCAACACTACTGTCGCTGTGTAAGTACGATCAAGAGCACGTCAAGCTTAACACTTTTAATAACCTCCATATTTTATTCACTGTAGGGGTTATAATCGCGCGGCACGTATTCTTGACACAGTATCTACATCAGATGTATTTGAAAACATCAGAAATATCAAAACAATAGCAATCGAAGTTTTGTTTCGTCTGTTTATCGATTAACATTAAAAAAAAAAACAAAATACTTAGGCAGGGTTGTTCAATATATAGCAGCTAGCGGGCCGCAGTGTTTGTAACACAAAAAAAAAATACAAGAAAATTGCTATAAGTAATAAACTTGCGGCCCGCATTTGTATATTGAGTCTGTGCAAAAAAATTACTAGATAAGTTTAGAACATGTACACACGGCCGCAAGTCCGTGGAAACACATTGTACGCACAGCAGCAAATACTTAGAAACAAAACAACTACAAGCTGAACCAGCACTACGATTAACATATATCTGAAACTAGAGACCCGCTCAAGGTCAACGTGTCTCTACCAAAGGGCAGCCGTTTGTACAACGATTTCGTGTCTCGTTTGCTCTGGTGGCAAAAATTGGTACTACATTGAACTTTGGACGTGTCAGGGAGTAGGATGAGAAGTGAGGGGGGGGAGGGGGTAGAGGGAGGGTATGCAGTGAAAAGCGGTGAGGTGAGGGGTGCGGTGAGGGGGTGAGAAGGGGATGCGGGAAGGGGGTTGAAGTGAGGGATTGCGGGAAGGGGAGTGATGTAAGGGATGCGGGGAGAGAAGGTGAAGAGAAGGGATGCAAGAGAGCAGACTGAGCTTTACAATGGCAGTGCAATATAAAATAAGCAAAGTTTAGGGACCAGTGTGTCAAGTTTGACGTGCTCTTGACTTTTTACTACATAAACGTATCCACGTAAAATAAGTTTTACGCTAGTTTTAGGCTTACGGCCGTATCAAGTATAAAGCCAACCAGGAATTTTTTTGCCAGAATCTGCTGCCCACAAAATCGATCCCGGAGACCGTGATAAGCTGCACATTATTAGTCGCTTTAAAATGAATTTATTTTGTTCTCAGGTTGAAAATGACATGGAGAACTATGTCAAGTATAAACTAGTAGGAGGACAGCTGAAACTTAAGAAAGGCGTACTGCCTCATAAATTTTCGTGTCAAAAGCAGTTAGATGAAAAGTCTGAACGGTCAGCTGTAGAAAAACGTAAAAAAGTAGAAATTATAAACAAAGTAATGAGTGAGAATTTTAGTGGAGATGTTGAGTCTACTTCACACGATATTGAAGATATCTACATTGTTGATTCTGCAGAAGTAGAAGAGGACCCTTTGGAAGATGCGACAGTTAATTACAGTTTGGAAGGTACCAGCGACAAGATTATTAAGAAAAAACACAAAAACATTCAAGTAGTCATAAAAAATAAAGTTCGTTATAGTAACTGATGATAAGTTATTCAATGTGCCAGCGACCAAAAATAAAATTAGAAAAACAGTTAAAAAACAAGAAGCACAACAGATGAATACAAGTTTTGAAGAAACATCCTCGCTAACGTCTGTCTCATATAATAATGAATGCGATACAGGTTCAGATGTAACTTGTACAGAAGCTGAATTTGAAAAGATCTCTTTTAAAATGTACATGCAAAAAGCTTCCCTTTTATGTATATCTCGGGAACCACAGTTACTTTTAGGTCTCCCTAAAGAATGTTACTTTTGCATTCAACTATTGAGTGAATCGTGCAAATGTACACCCAGAGATGTGATGATAGTTTTAAAAAAGATTCGCTTGTACCATTCTAATGCCATCCTTGCGTTAGATTTCGGCATTTCAAGCAGCCATCTTGGATTTATTTTCAGGAAGAAGTTACCTCTCATTGCATCTTGTATGGCATCCCTTGTATTTTTTCCAAAACCAAATGAGGTACTGGCTAACTTACCAATGCCTTTTAGAAAAAGATATAGTAACGTTCAAAGTATAATCGATTGCTTGGAAATTCAGATCGAAAAGCCGAGTAATGCCATACATCAGGCTCTTACATGGTCTGAGTACAAGTCATGCAATACAATCAAATACCTGATATCCATAACCCCGGACGGTCTTATAAATTTTATATCAGAAGGTTACGGAGGCCGAACATCGGACTCACAAATTTTTGAAGACTGTGGGATTCTTAATAAATTACCCAAAAATAAAGCAGTAATGGCCGATCGAGGCTTCAAAAATGTGGCTCATCTTTTGCAGCAACATGAATGCACTTTAATAAGACCACCTAGTGTCAGTGCTAAAGTAACTCCCACAAAAAGCGAGGTGCTCGAAACAAAAAAAATCGCAGCTTTGCGCATACATGTGGAGAGATCCATTGGGAGATTAAGAAATTTTGCATTATTGGCACCGCATGCTACTGTTGACCTTAAACAAGTTGATTTACTAGACTGCATTGTTTCAACTGCATGCGGCATTGTTAACTTGCAAAATCCTCTGTTTGATGTAACAAGTTGATTTTTGAAATATAAGACAAATAATACTGGACTCGATATGATTATTTTATTAAATTATGCTCTTTTTGGTTCCCCCATTTTGATAAGCTTGTCATAAACACTCTCTTGCCAAAACTTTATTATTTTCTCAAATAAATCTTGACAGTAGATTTTATCGTAATTAACCTCGTATATGTCAACATTTTTAGTATTCTCAAAATCTGCGTGTGCTATGGCGAATAGACCTTTTTCTTTTCCAGTCAAATGCATCTGTGTCTGAATTTGCGCATAATATTTCTTTCCCAACATACCATCTTTATAATATGAATGGTACGCCGCAGGTTTTGATGGGCATTTAATCTCTATAACGTGAGTCTCGGTAATCCCATCTGGTGAAGCTCCAAAAAATGGTTCATTCGCACTTAGGACGATCCCAGCCTGCTTTATAGTGATATTTTTTAAACTTGCTACTTCGTTCCTAACTCTTTCTTCTAAAAGCTTTCCTCTTTTCATAGCGTCTGTTTCTATTAATGTTTTGGCTCCAAATATTGCTTCCACTAGGGACCCGTCCTTTGTATGGCAGTGCGCTGCTTCATGAGCTATCGACGCTGTAACTCGCCCATAACGCATTTCAAACCATAGATTTGAGTCGGCTTGCTGTACCGTGGCGCTTTGTACTAATTTTATTCTGTTCTCGGTAATCTCGCTTTTACAAAACGTCAAAAACTTATCGAATTCAAAACTTGTCGATTTAGTTTTAAAGGTATTTATTAGATAGTGCATGGAAAGTTTTGCCGTGTCAGGTTTATCCTTAAAATAACTAGAAAGTTGACATTCAGTCCCAATATGATGTATTTTATCCGCGACTTTACTTAAAAAATCATCATTTATATTTACATTTGTCATTTGAGCACCAATATCCTTAGCTTTAATAAACTTTAATGATGTTCCGACACCTGCAAAATTAATGAAATCAAATAAAAGAACAATAAACACAAGTACAGCTCGATCAAGGTAACTTTAGCGCTGAAGGTTATTTTCTGCACAAAGATGACAGGCATAGAGACCGCGACTCGATTTTAAGTTCTGCGCATTAACCGTCAGCGCTAGAGTTATTAATCCATCTGACTTTACCATTATTGCTTTACCTGAGAGAGTAGACTTTTTCCAATAGCACTTAACTGATGTCGTAGATGGTTCCTCAGTACTACGATGTAGCCACATTATAAACGCCACGGCATGTTTGCACCCGCCGTTGCTAGCTGCACAGTCTTCACATAAAACACCTAATATATCTTCTTCTTTTTCGTCACATTTCAAAGTGCAGTGATATGGTTTTGTTCGTACTTTGTGTTCTGGAGTTATTCTACATTTTACCGTGCATATATCGCCATCTCTTTTTAGCTGTATATATCCAATGGCTTCGTCACCGTAGTTTTCTCGTCCTGATCTAAAATACATTAAAAGAAACCAATCAAGAAATACTAATACGTAAATAGGAGTTTTCTTATAGCGTAAAGACAACATACACCAAACTAAAATTTATTTATTTATATATTCATTCAAATTGCAAAATGTACATACAATATTAATACATAAATTATTAAGAGATTATCGTTTACTGCCAGTTTCACATCCGGAAGTTTCAGTGTTTACTTATATTTTAGCTGATGCGGCCCTTTGTTAGCTTTGTTGCATCAGCCCTGGTTGTTGTTCACTCGGCAGCAAGGAGGTAAGTGAAAGAAAACCAGAATAAATTGAATCTCACATCCGGAAGTTTCAGTGTTTACTTATATTTTAGCTGATGCGGCCCTTTGTTAGCTTTGTTGCATCAGCCCTGGTTGTTGTTCACTCGGCAGCAAGGAGGTAAGTGAAAGAAAAAATCTATCTTCACTAAAAACGTCTTGAAACAGTGTACAAAGCCAAAGTGTTACCACTGAAGTGCAGCCATGTGTACGGCATCATGATGGTAGGTATGTTATATATTCATAACTAAGTAATGCTATTTAATCCATAAATTAATGCTTACCTTTGCATTTTTATGCCACGCATTTCAGCTGCCATAAAGTCACTATTTTTAAAAAAATATTGCGCTACCATAAAACTGTCCACTTTAGGTAAATTGTCGGATTGACCTTTTTCATAGCCGGCTTCCATTATAAAATTCACTCTACACACATCCTCACAAACACAGATTCGATAGAATGTATCCTATTTACCACTCTGACAAGCTTTAAACGTTAAAAATCGCCGAGAAACATGCGCGTTCCACTGTTTTTGACCGTAGGTGAGTGAATGAACAATGAGAGTAGCGAGAAATGACGTCACAAAGCGCGGGAAATCTCGGGAATTTGAAAAACCATTAAAAACTTCTCGTTGTCATAACTTCGGAATTACTGCAAGTATTGACTTGAAACAAAAACTAGTGTGATGTACGTAAAATATGCTCTTAGAATATGTATATACTAATGCCAAATTCTAACCTACCGCTGTTGTTTATTTACAAAATGCTCAAAAACACGGGGAAAACTAATTTTACCAGATAGGAGACCTAGCTACATCGATTTTTTGCGCCCGAAAACCGTTAGAGCCGTTTTCGAGAAACAGATTAGAAATATAAATACAAATATATCGCTGTTTTAATAGTACAGGATTAATAAGCAAAAACATCGCGAATGTACAAAAAATGTTATTGTTATTTTATTGGACTACGAATTTTGCTGGGTCGAAAATAAAACTAAATACCTAGATGAAAGATTTTACTCGATTCTTTCTTATACTCGTAATTACCTTATAAGAAAGAATCAAGTAAAATCTAAAAATGAATAACAACTATGCACAATTCTTTTAGTGCTAAGTACTTCAAAAATCCGGCCAAGTGAGAGTTGAACTCGTGTCCTAAGGGTTCCGTACCCATCCGCCATATCATATTTATAAGCTTTTGCCCTTTGATTTTCCAAACTCCGCGTCTACTCTAACTTGACCTCTCTTTTATATGAATGAACTTGAAACGGGAGCTCAACTTAATTGGTTATGACTATGATTATGATTGGTTTACTTGTGAGAAAAGTTGTAATTGTAATATTTAATCATTTTAGACCTTTTTATCTTCCTTCCCTTTTTTCTTCGTTAAATCAGCGAACTACGATACTATAGAACGATAACTACTACGCTTCAAACTTGACCCCACTAAAAATAGTAACCTAAGTAGGCGGAGCTAAAATAGTTACCTCTCAACTACTACTAGCTGACATTGCAGCACGCGCGCGGACCAATCCCTGCTCTCATTCTGAATTTGAACCAATTGATTCGTATTTTGAATATACGTCCTTTTGGTTTCACGTAGGGTGTGTGGAATTTGTTCTGTTCCTGATTATTATATACTAATGGTATAAAGTATAGTACGCAACTCTTGAATAAAAGGGATTTAAATCGAGGGTCATTACCACTTTAGACTTCCCTTAGGAGCACCCTCTGAGTTAACCGCCCCCAGTAGCTTATCAGAGCTATTATAGTACTTTTACTTTATTCAGTGATATCGTGGTGTCACGCGCACATTGAGCGGTTTCTATCTAACAAACAGTGTGTTCGCAACGCGGCTAGTACGTAACGTACCCTGAGAGTCGTCGGCGCTTTGCTGGCGGCTGGAGGCGGCATCAGCCTCGTTGGCCTGGCATATCAGCGACAGACGGTAGAAATAGTTCCGCCAGAAGTTCTCCTCCGTGATGCTGCCGATCACAACAAACAACACTCACATTAGCGACACACAGTCACATCAAAAAATACAATTGTGGTGCCGGCAAAGAATAGAACCAACCCATCTCTACCCGTAGGTGTCGACTAAAGGCTTATAAACCGGAGGATGGGCAGCAGCATCTCTCTTACAAATTGCGGTCACCAACAACAGCGGTCGCGAGCTTGGTGACGTAAATCCCCTCCTAAGTACACACGGCCGCACATCGGTAGAAACACTTTTGGACCTTATGGCGCGGTAATAGAGTTGAAAAAGTTTCTACCGACAAGCGGTTGACCGTACCAGGCGTTTTTGATGGAGTTCTGCTACTACAGGGATGTCCTGTAGTGGACGTTTTATGGGATCTTATGATATCAAATTCTAAGGTGAGTGAATGATGACTGATCGATCAATTTGATATCATAAAATCCCATATCAGGGATTAAAACTTTCAGATAATAAAAAGGGAGCCAGGCACATTGTTACCATTTTAGTTCTCAAAGTGGCCTTTGTTGTTTTATTAGTTTCAAATTATGCCACTAATAAGACACTAATTTGCTCTCTTGATACATTAAAAAATAAACAACTCCTTTCAAACTACATATACTACGAGTTACAACAGTACCTGGGCGAACGAGCTTCGCTCTATAATTGCCGCCTTAACCTAAAAATATCGGGTGAGCAAGCTATGCTACTCGACAACAGAGTGCGCTGTAAGTTTCTGTCCAAAACGCGGAAATTACAAAATGCTTAAAAACACGGGGAAAACGAATTTTCCTAGACACGAAACCTAGCTAGATCGATTTTTTGTCCCTAAAAACCCCCGTATGGTAAATATCATCGAAATCGTTAGATCTATTTTCGAGAAACCGATTACAAATATATATATATATATACAAATATTGCTCGTTTAAGAAATTGCAATACTGGTCACACTGGCGGATTATTTGACCTGTTCTGCGGAGGATAAGGATTTCTGTGTATCGCACCATCTTACATACTGCGGTCACCAACAACCACGGTCTATTATGATAGACGCAACGCTAACAATAACAATTGAATAAAGAATTCTGAAAACAGATCTGTACTGCAAATCACATTTCACGGAATTTTATGACGAGTTAAGTGCAGTACTTACGAGTACACCTTGGGTACGATGTTGAAACGCATTTGTCTAGGTTGGCGTTTTCGGCCATCATTTCCGGCATAAAATTATATCAATCCATCTCTACCCGTCTTCGTCGTAAGAGGTGACTAAGGGATTATGAGAAGAAGCACCATCTTACATTCTGCGGTCACCAACAACCGCGGTCCATGGCGCCAGCCGCAACGCTAACAAGCGCGGTGACTATGGTACTTCCCGTTCAAATTGAGCCACGCGTTTTTTTTTTGTCCTGCACCTGTCCTGACCTCTTGGTGGAAGCTAAGTGATAGGTGATAGGTGATAGCGACCTATAGTGATTGCTAACTCTCGTTGGTGGTCATCTCTTGATGATATCGACCTCTTGATAATAGCTACCTTTTAGTGATAACTACCTCTTAGTTCTTCTTCTCGTATCAATGGCAAATTATTTTATAGTAACTTATCCCAAAACGTGGCTATAGCAATAGCTCTTTGGTTGCCTTCAAAAAGGTCCTCCCGGGTGCAAGAAACTGAGGAGGTTGGGTACGAAAACAAGTGTGTCATAGATTGCAAAAAGCCACACTTACACTTGTCGTTATTAGGGACTCTTAGTGATAACTACTTTTCACGGGATGTTATGACGGGTCAAGTGCAGTACTTACACCTTGGGTACGAGGTCGAAACGCATCTTTTCCAGGTTGGGGTCTTCGGCCATGATTGCGGTTGCCACTGGATACATCTTGTCGTAGTCAAACTCGAAGTCCACGCCCGCCGGCGGTGCCCGCACGAAGTTTCGTCGGTCCTGGAATCGTCAACGGAGAACTGTTATAGACCAACTTGTCATCGCATACACCATTGCTTAAGCAACACATTTATCATACATACATATCATAAGCAGGAGACTTCTCACTTCGTCGACCATCTCCCTGCTACATAGGTATAATGCGGGATACGTAGCGCCGAGGTAGGGTGCGGCCACAGAATATACAACGTGTTAATGGAATAAGCGAAACCCTCATACACCCCAACTGATTATTATTAAAATAAACCCATTCCCTTTTCACCGCTCATGAATCGCGCGCCTTCAATGCGCGTATCCACAGCAAACATTTAAAACACAATTTTTTTTTAAAAATTGGCTGTATCAAAAACCGGTACAAACGTACCGGTATACAAACTGCCTGATCAAGTTTACAATTTTGTATGGAGACGCGGTATTTTTTTTCGTTTCCTGAAAGTTTTGTTCACTGAATGTTGTTCAGTATCGTTGACTGATCATGCCCCTTCAGTATTCGAAAGCCTGTCCCTAACACCCCGTATAATAGTAAACAAGTTTACCCATGCGCAGAAAATAACCGTCAGAATCGGTGGAATTTGCCCAAACTTGTACCTGTTTCGTGCAAGAGCACGGGATTCCATTACAGGTTTGAGAGCTTCACGATCGACAAATTATCGCGAAAGTTTCAAAGCGAAACTTCAACCTGCTGCTACGAGAAGTCCACTCAGCTGCTCACAAAGGCCAACTACCACCAGGATTGGAATTTATTAATTCCAGCGCCAACAACTCTACCGTGATGCGTTGAATGCAGTCAAAGCCATCGGATTCACACTGCATGGGTTGTACTCGTAATCGACTCGTCAAATAGTAGAATAGTAGTTTAGAGTGAGATGAGATTCCATTCAAATAGTAAAGGGCTCTTTCTTTCAATTATTTTGCAATAAATTTTGCCTGGAACTTTATAGAAAAAGTCGGGAAAATTACTCTTCGCTTCCCACGTAGGTTGCAAAAGCTTTCAAGAGACACGATTTTTTCTGACTTGATCGACAAACATCATCACAGTTCAGTCAATTTGCACTAAATATTTATAAATTATAGACGAAAACCTTTCTCATGAATCAGTCCATCTATATTAGTAAAAAACTGTATCAAAATCCATTACTATGTAGTGATTTAACGTACAGTCGAACTAACTGAGTCGTGACCCATTTTGACAAGGATTCGTTTAAAACTGTCAAATCAATAAGGTTTCTTTTTGTCATTTTGAAAGCATGTTTGAGCGAAATTCAACCTGCTTGTGTTTGACTGTATGCAAGAAAATAGCATAAGCCGGGTCATGATTCAAATTAGTCGACAGTATTTTACAATAAATCACGTAAACATAGCCTCAGCACGGATTGCCCTTCACTCCTACTAAACAATTTTTATTTAAATCTACCGACAATTAATTATAGGTCTTTAGAAATTGCCGTTTTCTATGGCGAATTTTAGGTAAACTCAATTTTCAGTACTAACATTTTTGCATTTTTCTTAGGACTTATAAATCCAATTTTTTTAAGCATTATTGGGAAGACATTTAGCTAACAGAAGCTTAAATTTTATTTTCGAAAAATATTATCTGTAATAAAATATAACAAATTTAATGACGAAATCGGACGACATTTAAGACGAACAATTTTCGAACATTTAATTTTATATATCAAATTAAAAATAAAATCTTTATTTTATGCGTAAATTGAAAACCTTGAAGTCAACTTTCAAATATAAGACAAATGAAAAAAATAGCATTAGAATTATAGGAATTATGATCTCATTAATCTGTAAGAAAAAATCGCCAATTTCATAGGTAAAGACCTATTATTTTTGTACATTTGTCGTAGCTTACCCAACCTAACCCAACCATTTTGTAAGCGCACACCGATAATGCAGTCAAGCAGTGCTTTTTCTTGTGATAAATGTATCTAAATCATCACAATATAATAATAACTATCTACATCATTTACTTTTCACAAAGTAACAATAGTAACAATAGTTCGAAAGGTCTGTCGAATTTACTAGAAATTTACCCTAAAAGGTGGGCAAAGAAGTTCACCCATTGGTTATCTCAAGACGTGTCCTGGCACCGAGATAGACCGCAGAGCAGGGAATCTATCGTCTCGCGGTGCTCGCTAGTAGCGGGGCGCCCCGCCCGGGCGCGACACTCGCAACTAGGTTCTGTGCTCTGTAAGATAGACTGAGAAAAGATGGCGAGACGATTATGAAGTCTTACAAAAGATCGGTCTTTACGAAGATTACCTATAGAAGGCTGCGGGTGTGGGATTTGCCCAGCGGTGGGATCTGGTGGACTATGAAAAAAAAAACAATAAAATTTATGGGTCAAGAATCTTGTCATGAAAGAAAGTATGCCGCCGATTCGGTTGATCGGCTTGTTGAAGGAGGTTACTTAGTTTTTGGGTTCATCTTTGTGCACCGTCTCCGCATTATCGTTATTTTATTTCCCCTTGCACCCAAAGGTTGCGTAGAAGAAAATGCTTTTAGCAATAAGGGCCTTATAATGCTCTATATTTCATGTTCACCTATGTCTTTGTATATTTTGTTATCTGTGTGCAGTAAAAAGTATTGTCACAGATAAAAGTAATAGTTCTATCATACAGAACGGACACACTCCGCCCCCCTTGAAATGTCCCCCGTACCCCCGCGCGCACCCGCCCGCCAGATGCTCGTGGTCCTTCTGTGGGTCTATTGTACTGAATATGCGAGCCTACGCTAGTGTCTGGGGTGTGGTATTGTACTGTTGTACTGTATGGAGGAGGTAATAGTTGGGAACTCACGGTAGAGAGCGAGAGGCACTCCTCCTTCAGAGCTGCTTCGTTGGGGGCGCCAATCCAAGGGGCGACGGCAGCTGCACCGCTCTTATCCTGGCCCTTGATGAAAGCATCTTGCTCGCGGTTGAACTCGCCCAGGATGCTCTATAAAAGAAGAAAACAAACAAAATTAGAAAAACAATAATACCTATAGTATTATTGGAAGTAATAAAACCTATTTTTCAATACATTTGCTCGAAAAACGTACTTACAAGGACGTAAACATTGCTCGTAAGTAGTTACTTACCGAACTAGTGCGGTAAGCCCAATATTTATTTATTCAAAGTAGGTACTCATAATTAAAATACAATAATATATTAGTCTAATAAACCGCCCCTTGACGTTTTCGGTGCAAAAGTGCCCATAATGCTCGCAGTATTACCACGTTGAATGGCTAAGGAAAGCCTTTGCACCAGGAACCACTCAGAGCGGGGGTCACATTCCTTTTGTCGGAGCTGCCTATGTCACGAACAAATTTTTTCGCGTCCGCCTCCCAGCAGCCCGCCGTTTCCACCGCCAAGGGGACGAAAATGTAGCCATGTCCCAAAGGAGCATATTTTTGGCGTTTAATCGCCGCCTGTGCTTCGGCCGCCGCTCCGGCCATGCGTGTAGTGCGATTGATGTGGGAAGCAGCGTAGGTGCTGACACACGTTGCGTCCCACACCAAACACCGCCCTCTCTCCCACGGAATCAACGTCAGGCCATCGGGCCGTTTACCATCGGTGCGACTGAGGCCCGACGGCTCAAGCACAGACGGAACGCCAGCCAACGTGAGTGCCCTCTGGACGATATCGTTGAGGGCATGGTGAGGTGAGTGCCTACCAGTGCATCGACGGCAACTCAATGCGTGATGACCATTCGCCTCCACCATGGAACCGCAGATGCATTGGTGTGGTTGGCATACATCGCAGCCCAGGCGGAGAGCAACAGACACACGCAATGAGTCACCGTCGAGCAAAGTGCCTATGTAAGGCGAAGGTAGCGCGTGCAACCATGCCCCTGATTCCGGGCACGACACCGCCAGAAGTCTCGCCAGACCCGCTCCCGTAGCGCTACCAACAAGTCTGTCTATAGTTGCTTTACACCCTACGTCATCCCACGAGCGCTGGACTTTGGGGTTCTGGGGCACGACTGCGCCCGAGCTGAGAGCCAACCAGGCCGTCAACGCGTCGGCCACATACGGGATGCTCGCCCTGTCACCATTCAAAGAGAGAATATTAGCGACTAGGTCCGCAACCGCATGGGCCAACGCCAAGAAAGCCGGGAGGCTCACATCCCGCACACACCGTACTCCAATACCCCCGTGCCGAATTGGTAGAACCGCCTGTGTCCACTGGTCAATGCTCAGGGAGACGCTGATAATCGACTCGATCATGTCCTTAATGGCAGCATCAAAGGAGGCGATGTTGTTGGGAAATAACCAAACGGGGGCTGTCCGCAATAGGCAAGTTATCTTTGGGACGGCGAAGCACTTTTGCATTAGGACCAGAGCAACGTGAGGTAAAATCGTTTTGAGACGCTCGCTCGCGAGTAGCAGAAGTTCCCTACAAGTTTCCAGGGCCTCAGGAACTGCAGATGGAAATATAGGTGCACCCAGCAATGAAAATGAGTCAGAGTTAAGTTCCCTGAGGCCAGGAAGTAATGACGAGAAGAAGGGGAAGAAAAAAGAAGATTCCGAACTACAGGGGAAAAACTCACACTTGGCCGTGTTCACCTCCAGTCCCAGCTCCTTCAGGCGCGGAAGCAAGACAAGCAGGTCTCGCTCCACCTCGTCTGGTTTGCCCCCAATTGTACCGTCATCGAGGTACCAAATGTTGACAGAGGATTTAAGTTCGGTAATGGCATTATGAATAGCGAGACTGAAGGTGAGCGGACCAAGAGGGTCTCCTTGCTGAGCACCGACTTAAGATAGAAGTAGATCGGATCCATGATAGAGGTTGGAAGGCAGGTGATAGACCTGATGAAGAAAGGGATAGAGTGTAGGAATATTCTCCAGAACCTCGTTCAGCAAGACGTCCCTCTCCAACGTGTTAAAAGCGTTCTTCACATCTAGTTTCATAATAACGCTACCTGCATTCTCTGGATCATCAAAAGCGCGCACAGCATGTATCGCCGCCTCACAACCCAGACGTGTACCGAACCCCAACTGATGCGGTTGGAGATAGGAGGCCATATCCTCCCTCACGGCCCGACACCCAAGCTTGGCCACGAGGCGACGAAACACGCTGCCTACGGCTATAGGCCTCACCCCTCCTTCCTTCTTCCTCAGGGCGCACAGGGTGGCCCCGTACAAATAGGGGCATACCTGGGGGTTTAATTGTCCAGTAAGTAAAAAGTTACACAGTTTTGTTAAGCTCTCCATCAGGCGCTGCCCACTATCTCCTGCAGTGCTAGATGTCAATTCTTTCAAGTGGGCAGGACGCAAACCATCCAAACCCGCAGCAGATCCATTATAAAAAGAACTGAGTGCAAGCGATTCATCCTCAACTTTAACCGATAGGGCTGGGAGGTCTCGATCCGGTTCCGGTGGAAAACAGAGAGGACCGGACGGATTCGGATGCTTCGATTGCAGTGCTGCAACTGTCTCCGGCCCCGAGGGGGCGATTGAGTCTTCACTCATTAGTAACCGAACCGCTCCCCTCAGATCGCCTTCATGGACTTTTGACTCGATTGTCTTTGTGAGTGACAAGAATCGGGAGGCTGTCGCACACTCGTCGCAGGATAAATATGAGAAAGCATCAATGTTTGCCTTGACCTTTGATGTGAGAGAACCTGTGCCGGACGTTTCAGGAGTTCTGAAGGCCCTGTAGGAAAAAGAAAGGAGAGAGCACCACTCGTCCACCCCATTGACGGCTATACAGCTATCAATAATACCACACAATTTACTGGCTGCCATATTTCTCGCCCCTTTGGGAATGTGGCGAAGGACTCGCACTGACGCCTTAAGTGTAGCGAGTTCATCAAGGGTGCAGCCGTTGGAGTGTGGATTGTGAGATGTTTGTGCAGCACTAACGGACACGGCGGGCTTCGAAGGAGGAGGACGGGGAACATCTTTATGCATGCGCGTAATGTGCACCTTAAGGCCGCGCGACGTAAACATGCGTGACGAGTCATGACAATGGGGGCACGTCGACTCCGCGGGGGAACTCATAGTCCGATCCAGACACTATAAAATTACAATTATCAGGTATAAATCAAATACCTATTGAGTGATTCAACACAATTCATAAACAAGATTAAAAAAAAAACAATAAATTATATATAAAATAGGTAATTTAGTACAAAAATAATAAAATTCGTTGAAATAAAATTGTTCTTAATTGTAAAATTACTAGTATCACAGAATTTGTCAAATATACTTACACATACGTATGTATGTATTCGTTTATATAAAAATCTAACTTTAATTAATTATACTCGTAACATTTCTCATACACTTCAAGTGGTATAGTTCCTGAAACGCGAATAACAAATATGCTATTTCACTACAGAAACATAAACTACAAAAAGTAGGTAGGTATCACAACCACAAACTGAATTTAATGTAGCAGGCTACATTAAATTCCAACCCTCTGTACTAAAGCCAGTTTAGTAGCATGGGGCACAAAGCTAAAACTTGAAAACTGAGGAAGTTAAATACTCACAACACAATACGACTTAATCTTTCCGACTAAATTGAGAAGAGAGATGAGTTTTCTTACAAGAAATAAATCTATAATGTAATTGCTATAGTAGTTAGTATAACATCATTCTTACCTTGGATATTTAAATGGACATTATTATTATTTATTATTACTTATATAAAAAAATATGAATGTCAGATCTTATAAAATAAGAAAAAAAAAATAAGGTAAAATAAAAAAAGTCAAAATCAAATAATAAAACAATAATTCAAATTTAAATTCACATACAATTTATCCAGAATATTGGAAGCATCTTAAAAGGTGTAGATAAAACTGCAAGCTAGAGCTCCCTGTTGAGGTAAAACAGTATTAGCGTGAGTATTGTTTGTACTCGATAGGGATTCTTATTTATTAATTAACTAAAATGTAGCATTGTAGTGACCTCTTCCGGATTGTCCCAGTGCTACTACGCGCAAGCGGATAGCTATAGTTCCGCTAGGTCTCGAATGTCTTGCTAGTTCTTACAATGTCTCTCAGATGTCACTCACGAATAGTTCTTCCTCAGAAACATAGATGGCGTGATGGTTATGTATGAGTCGGTAAAACACTTGTTCGGTGATCGCAGGCGCAAGCGCTGTTGGATCAGCTGATCTCTCTTATTATTGACATTTCAAAATCGTATGCGCAGGCGCTGTAGGATCAGCTGATCGTTGCTATGACACTTCAAAATCGTGCGCGCAAGCGCTGTTGGGTCAACTGATAATTGATATGCTATTTTAAAATCTTCAACGAACAATGTGAATTGCAAATTAGAATTTTTGATAAATGTTCAATACTTTTGTCACTTTTTAAAGTTCCATTGCAGAGTTTAGGTACTCACAATGTTGTTTTATACAGGAATTTGTTGAATAATCCTTTAGTTTAAAACACTTCTCACTTATCACTGATTCAGACGTGAAACGTACATTTCACCACTTTGTTCTTGTCGGGTTGATTCACAAACACTTGTGCATGAAAATCCTGACAGTATATAACTATTTATTAACTATATTCTTGATAGTTTGCGTTATTGTAATTTTAAGAAATAAATATACACAGAGACGAAATTATAAGAGCTGAGGTGGCGCCCTCCCTCCCGGTAAGTAAAAAAAGTATACTACCAAGGAGTCTTTACACTGATCATAAAAATATTTTGTAAAAATACTACAGTGGTGACTTTTTACTTGGGTGACGACTGCCTATATATTTAAAATAAAATGGAAAGTACCAGGAGAACATAAATCGACAATAGGCTGTCAGTACCCATGGTTGGCTCCTTTAATAAGTGTATTATTACTTTTACCTGTTTTGTCACAAATGTATTGAAAAACGTCGTAAGATACACGGCCGTAAGGTGTACTCGTATGACAAAATCGTGCAGATGGTAAACCCTCGACTTCGTCTCGGGTTTACAAAACGTCAACTCGTTTGTAATAACCCTACTTACGGCATTTGTATATTAAACTACTACTTACGACCGTAAAACTAAGTTTATTTGTCAAGGTTATTTGCAGATTTCTAAAAAAAAAAAAAATGTGCTACTTAGAAACTGATCGTTTTGTAATTAATTTAGATTTTTTGTTTTGTAAACATCGAAGTTAGGAGTTAAGATTTTGACTTATTGTGGTATAAATATATACAGAAAGTTGTTCTTCGTGTTCTGGGTCATCATAAAATCCCATAAGCTTTTTCCAAAATTCCAGCAATAACGCGTGGACCGTGGTACATTTAGTTAGGGGAAGTACTTAAGTTACCACGCTTCTTATAGCGTGGCGGCTGGCACCATCGACGGCGGTTGTTGGCACCGCAGTAAGTGGATGGTACGATACACAGAAGGACGCGGCTGCCCATTTTCTGGTTCATAATCCCTTAGTCGCCTCTTACGACACCCACGGGAGATGGGTTGGTTTTAATATTTGCCGGCGCCACTTGGGCGAGTATCAAATTACAATTAGACCAGGGGTACAAAATACTCGTATTTTAGTATAAATGAACGTTAATGATAGGGACAAAATTTAAAAATGAACTGATAAACAACATTTTCAAATGCTATGTACACAATTTTTTAGCAATATCATGCTCTTTTAGAGTTTTGTAACATGATCGTTGGCAATAAAACACAGAAGCAAAAGCAATAAAAGTATAAAAGTGGGTCAGAAAAAAGAATAAATTATCTAACAAAAAAAGCTATTTGCTAATTAAAAGGAAAACCGACTCGCAGCCGCTCTATTCATTAACATGACCGTTCACATTTTACCCCACTTTTTATGCGGCGGCTCCACAATAAGAAGGTACAACCAAGAGCAGGTCAAGCTTGACATTCGCAGCGGTACTTTTGCTCGTACAGCTATTGAAATAAGAATGGCACAAAGTCGAATGTGTCAAGCATGACGTTCTCTTGACTGTACACCCTTGCGCCTTTAGGGCCTTTAAACACGACAACATGTTGCCATGATGTGTCGACCACGTGTCGACGCGCGTTTCTCTTTATACAGAAGACATTTCGTCGCCATCATGAGGCACCTTGACGGTACGTACGGACGGACGAAAGAAGTTGGTATTCCTCCTTTTTCGATGTGGGGGACATAGAACCTGATACGCCAAGTCAATCTATTGATTTAAAACATAAGATTTTTAATATTGATATGGTCACTATAAGATCTTGTTAGGTTACCTAATTACGTAGTAACTTAAGACAGAAGGACCCTTAAGCAGGGACTAACTAAATTAACCGACTTGGTATTACATGGATCTCACAACTTTTGAGGGTAGAAGAACTAAGTTGCGTGCGAGACTTGGTTTTTAGGGTTCCGTAGCCAAATGGCAAAAAACGGAACCTATATGGATTCATCATGTCTGTCTGTCTGTCTGTCCGTCCGTATGTCACAGCCACTTTTTTCCGAAACTATAAGTACTATACTGTTGAAACTTGGTAAGTAGATGTATTCTGTAAATTAAATTTTAGGGTTCCCCATACTTAGACCTGAAACTCAAAAAATTTTTTTTTTATCAAACCCATACGTATGAGGTATCTATAGATAGGTCTTCAAAAATGATATTGAAGTTTTTAATATATTTTTTTTCTAAACTGAATAGTTTGCGCAAGACACACTTCCAAAGTGGTAAAATGTGTGTCGTCCCCCCCCCCCCCGTAACTTCTAAAATAAGAGAATGATAAAACTAAAAAAAATATATGATGTACATTGCAAACTTTCACCGAAGATTGGTTTGAATGAGATCTAGTAAGTAGTTTTTTTTAATACGTCATAAATCGTATACCGCAATTCACCTTTCATTCAATCAACTCAAATCAGCTAATTTAATTAATATAATGTGGTGGTACGGAACCCTCAGCGCGCGAGTCCGACTCGCACTTGGCCGGTTTTTTTACAAGTTATGTTTTTGATGGCATGTTATTTTTCTAGCAAAATAGTAAAATACAAGTGGCCAAAACACCCACTCCAAAAAATTCAATGTACTTTCCGGTTTCGGACGCAGCGGACGAAACCGATCGGTCGAATCACCCTAAGCCGAGGATGTCGTCAGAGACCTTAATATACTTCACTAATATTCGTAAAGGAAACGAGATACGATTCGGACTATTTCGGGCAATTTTTAACCTCTCCACCTGTGCTCTCCTCTATACAAACACTACTTGACTTGGGATTTTGCGTGTTTAGTCAACACTTTCGTATACCTAGAATCCAGAAAGTTATTAAGGAACCTCTTGTTTTCTCGATATGGTCCAACAACCATCAAAACTCTTGACTACCTGGCTCTAAGAAAGCTATCGAAAAAGGGCTTTAAAATTGGTGTAAAACCGAGAAGGCCAAAAGTCCTGGAACTAGAAATTGGAACTAACCCTATAGAGAATTAGACACTTTTCGAGCATAATATAATGATAAAGTGGACATAATTTTAGCATGTTGCTTAGACCATGAAACTGAACAACTTTTTCTAAGAAACTTAGGTCGAAATCCCAAAAAAAAAAAAACCTCCCATAGACATTGCAGCGTTTTTTATATGGGACGTAAAAATAGCTTTTCGTATTGCGAACTGTATTTTGGGAAAAGCGTTTTTCTTGCGTGAACTTTACCTATAAATACAAATATTACTCACGATAATGTTAAACTACTAAACACAAATCACACATCTTGCGAGGCAGTAGGTAATATTTCCAAACTTATAATAACACCCCTGGGTTGAGTAGAAGTTTAAAAATCGGCCAAGTGCGGGCCACCAGCTATGTAGGGTTTCGTAGTAAAATTTTCCACATTACCTGTGACAACCGTTTAGCTGGCAGAGAGGGGGGGGTCACTTAACTCTTAACAAAAATTTGCGCTTCTAAGCTAAATATTTCGCAAACGGGTCTCTAAATCGAAAGGTAGTCTGTGCAAAATCAATGTATTTTGTAAAGACCATTGACGTAAGAAAAACGCTGCCTGGCGTAGTTTCCAAAATCTTTTGTAAAGACCTATCTAACGATACCCCACGTCATGGGGTAAAAAAGACGAAAAACTAATTTTCAAACTCATTTCAATTTTTTTTTAGATTATTTATACCACTATGCCGTCGGCGTGACTAATATGTTTATCCGTACCAATGTTCAGGTTTCTATACTAAGAGTCGGTGAGCTTAGCCGCGGACAGACAGACTGACCGACCGACAGAAAGAAGGATAAGACGAAACTATAATGGTTCCTTGTTGACTAAGGAACCCTAAAAGCAATGACAACAAAGTAAACCAATCAAAACTTATTCAATCTGCAGGTATAGCAGAAACGTGACAAAAATGATGTCTTGGCTGCCTCCTCCTCGCATCGCACGGCCAACTGAACAAACAAAATAATCTTAGCAGTTATTACTATAGTATAGAAAAAAACAAGGTTCGAAATTATCAAGATAACTATACCTTATCATTACTTTTCACATCGGATACTTTTTTTGAATATTTGGCCATACTTTGGCTACGGTTAAATTTATAAAATTCTTGTAAATCATTTTAAGGCCTGAATCTGGGGGCTAAATATGCTGTTTTAGTTTTGCGACTTTTGGAAATTCGCACAAAACAAGGTCGAGATTCCATACGATTAGCAGATCAGTCCAAGTAAAAAAAAAAAAAAAATAAATAAATAAATAAATCGTTTATTGCACATAAAAAACAGTTTAAATTTCGTAGTCGTATGAAAAGTCGAGTTTATTTGCAAACTTCGAAAAGTTGTAGATCAAAAGTTGTTGCATTCAGTTGTTGCTTTTACAGGACTTTTTCAACATATCGCATTTTGGACGCGGTCAGTTCCATTCACAGAAAAATAAAGGTACTTAGAAGGAGTATTAGAGAAATAATTCATCACTAGGTGGTGTAGGTGTTTTTCTATGGATCATCGATAATGGGGTTGTGACATGTTGGCAGATGTCATCCCCTACTAAAATAAATTAGCAAGGTATCTATTCCGAGCGAAGCATAGAGATCCGAAATCTTTGGTTCCAATGCCCTTTGGTAAACCTCGTCTAGACGACGACGCTTCGTAATAAAAGACTAAAACCTTTGCTTATTAGTAACTAAATATTTTAATTAAATTAGTATCTGCCAGTCAGCATTTAGCCGGCCGTGTTTATCTCGTAGGTAATTTGACACTCAAGAGGTAAATATCCAGACCCAATTAAATTGTGAGAGCCTCTTCTAAAAGCCATTATACTCTGACAGGTATAATAGTTCAAGAATTGCTCAATTAGCAAAGGATATCAAATTCAGGAGAGCCAATTAAGAAGAAATTGATATCTCGGTATCGTATTGATCTGGTTAGAACTTGTCAATACACTCTATTGCCTGGGTGACCTCAACGTTGATTGACGCTAAGACTCTTATAATATTCGCTTATAAATTAAGTTTTCTGCTATGATCTAACACATTTTGCAGCTAATGTCAAAAGCAATCGGTTAAAGCTGTCAGAAAAAAACAAGTTTGTGTAACAATGTTATTCTTTCCGTTAAATATACTCTGGTTTTAGTGTCATGGCTGCAAAATGTATTGGTAGACTTTGGAATAAACAAAAAAAATTGATTATACTATTTCTGAGAATACAAGTTTTTTTAAGTGGTAGCGCTTTTGTGGAAAGTCCGTCTGGGGAAGTACCACCCCCTTGCTTTTTTCTACCGTGGAGCAGCAGTGTTGGCACTGCTGTGTTTCGATTTGAACCAGCAAAATTACCAGCCAGCAAAATTACCGGCACATGAGACATATCATCTTAGTTCTCAAAGTGAGCAACGCGCTTAGCTGTCTTATTAGTGTCAAAATATGCCATTAATAAGACAGTAGGTATTATGGGCGGTGGTGACCACTTAACATCAGGTGGCCCACCTGCTCGTTTGCTCACTTGTAACATAAAAAAAAACCGGCCAAGTGCGAGTCGGACTCGCGCACTGAGGGTTCCGTACCACCACATAAACATAATTGTATTAGTTGAAATTTCAGTAAGTGCTAAATTTTTTGAATCCGACACGCGCTTGACCAAATTTTATTATTTGTTGTTATTTTATAGCTTATGCTCTATAAACATACCAATTTTCAAGTTTGTAAGTGTTCCCGTTTTTAAATAGAACTAAAACAAAAATCGCCTCAGCGACCATCCAACTTGACCCCTCTCTTATATGAATGTTCTTGAAACGGGAGCTCACCACAATTGGTTACCATTAGTTGTGAGAAAAGTTGTAATATTCAATGATTTCAGACTTTTCCCATTATTTGTACTGTGAGACCTAGCTTCTTGCCAAATTTCATAATTTTAGGTCAACGGGAAGTACCCTGTAGGTTTTGCATTTTTGAATAAATGTATGGAGATGAGGAAATAAAATGCCATATCTTTTGATTGCGTCGATGTAAAAAAATTAAATTTTCTGATCTTGTGTGGTTCATGGATCCTAATATATGGTATTAATTTCAACCTGATACCTTTACCCGTTCGTGAGATAAAGGGTCTTGACAGACAGACAGACAGACAGACAGACGGACAACAAAGTGATCCTATAAGGGTTCCGTTTTTTTCTTTTGAGGTACGGAACCCTAAAAAACATACATAACATCACGCCTCTATCTAGTCGGGGTACATAGAGACCACAGCCCCCACCTGCTAAAATCTTGACATACTTCTCTCGCTTCCTCTCATCCCCTTATCAATACTTCCATACACACTATTCTAAGCCTATTATCCTGTACTATCGTATTTGGAAATACAACTTTTTGGTCTTTCCACCCGTGTGGTGCCGGCAAAGAATAGTACCAACCCTTACATACCCGTGGGTGTCGTAAGAGGCGATTAAGGGTTATAAACTGGAGGATGGGCAGCAGCATCCTCCTTTGTATCTAACATCTTACTTACTGCGGTCACCTACAACCGCGGTCCATGGTGCCAGCCGTAACGCTAACAAGCGAGGTGACTATGGTACTTCCCCTCCACATTTTTCCAGCAAAAGCTATAATTCTGGAGGGAGCGCCCTGTCCTGTAGTGGACGTTTCATGGGATGTAATTATGGTCTTTCCAAGATCACTAGGGTGGGACTTGAGAGCGCTGTTATTCTATATTCCAGGCACTCAAGTGGTCATGTGAGAGCAGCCGCGATAGTATCTACGTAAAGCCGCGATCACACCTTACTGAATTCAAAGACTAATTCGGCATACATTACTCGTTGAAGTAAGGATATTGCAATCAACATAACCTGCGAACATAACCCAGCCGCCTGCAATGTATGCCGAATTAGTCTTTGAAATTCCCACAAGACAGTAACACGAAATTGTAAAAAAATAACCTTCATTAGCCTACGAACAACGTTGCTACTGTACAAAAGTAATAAATTATTTTTACAGAAAAGCTGAAATCCCAAATCGCATTATAGAATAAAACAATGAATAAGGGACGTATGGGCTGAAAACCCACATGAAACATATCTTTAACCATGGGTGTCGTAAAAGAGGACTAAGTTTTTTGAACCGTATCGTACTATTACACTGCAATCCATTGTGCCACCCGTAACCCTAGCAAGCGAGGTAACTATGGTATATCCATCTACGGGATACTACGCATGGTAAAGTAGGAGTGAAACCTAAAATCAATATTTCCCAGAACTTAAACGAGAGCCATTCGACAACAAAAGTTTTACGAGAAATTGGACATCGCAGAATTCATAAATCGATGATGTCACTTCGACATCTGACTCCTTTCCCCTCAAATCCTATTGTATTTAAAGTCCAGTTAGATATTTATTTAATGGCGTCACATCTCAGATGTATTTTGCACAATGTCAAGTAAACAAATTATTATAAAATTATGGCGAGTTCGCCCATGTCAAGTGGAAGATTTACACAGGAATCCACATCACGAGGACGAGGGCCTGTGTACTGTGATGACTCCGATAAGTTGATAGGGAAAATTATTGAAGTCTCGATGAGCCGCTTCTCTCCATCCAAAAATCTTGATAAATGCATGTATTCCAATCTTCTAATAGATGTTCATTTGAAAGTCGTTTACTGCATAACACCCAATCAAATTATTCATTAAACTCTTCAATAAACAGGTAAAACTAAACTTGAAATAAAAACACGACCGCCATCTTCAAATGCTGACAAACGACACATCACTACGTTTTACTCAAATCCAAAATGTATATCAGAAGGTGATTTTTACCAAAAATAGCGTTAAACTGTTCAGATAGCGTCCCTGTTTGGTGCAGTTATCGTGCAACCGGGTCGTATTTCGTTTGTCACCCGACGGATAACCGGTAATCCGACGTGGATGCAACCGCATCACGATACGACCATCGGGTATTAGTGGAAGCAACGGATTAATAACTAGCTTCACACTGTCAGGCCAAATGAAGTGCGATTTTAGTGAGAGTATAGAAAGAAATAAAGAAAGAAAGAAATAATATTTATTTAGCATTCAAAAGAAAAACATAAGTGTAAACACATTTAAAAAACAGCTAAATTGGCCTCCAGCTCAGCACATAAGGCGCTGATTTTCAGCTGGAACCATTTTTAGAGTTCAGCTGATCAATAACATATGGATAGCTAAATTATACTAAATTACAAAATAAAAAATAAAAAACAATTACATAAAAACTAAAACTAATCAAATGTGTAATTTGCAAAGTACTGTGTTAGCAAGGAATTTGGAATTTATTGTGTGTCAGTAAATAAAAAAAAATTAAAACGCTAAAAAAAGGGGATGTGTGAATGTAGTAGAGCCAGATAGAGCTATGACTTTATATTGTTAGTAAAACTTGCCAAGTTTCACTATTTCGTTCTCATTTCTTTTTAATGACGAAGCTATTGCGACGGACATGGCTCCTCTCAGACATAAGTTTTTGTTACGTGTCATTCTTCGGCTTCAGTAAAAAAGGGTGTCAATGGGATCCTATTATGTATTAAGATTATTCTGTCCTCTGTCTGTCTGACCTTTAAAAGGGTACGTCCTTTTATTGTTTTATATCTTTTTGTGTAAGGCATAGAAAAATAAAGGTACTTAGAAGGAGGATCATAGAAATAATTCGTCACTAGGTGGTGTAGGCGTTTTTCTATGGATTTGACAGGTTATTTTGAATGTTTTCTATGGATCATCGATGATGGGGTTGTGACATGTTGGCAGATGTGATCCCCTACTAAAATAAATTAGCAAGGTATCTATTCCGAGCGAAGCAAGGAGGTCCGAAATCTTTGGTGTAAGGCTTTCTAAAAAATTATTTCAAAGAACAAAATACCCGACTGTGTAGAGAAATAGTAACCGAAAAGAGTAAACAAGTTCCAAAAATTTCATGAGGTATTGCAGGCGAGGACAAACAAAAACTATAAAATATACTTGATGTTGAAAAACCACCTCCAAACACAATTTTAGTCCGCCCCGATTTGTCCCCGCCTGCAAATACCTCATGAATAGAATAGAAACGTTTATTTGCAGAGATACTTACAAAATACAAATTCCAGATCTTATAGAAAAATAGTCTTAGTATCTAGTCTGCGAAACAGGCATGCAAATATTTATATAAATGAGCAATGCCTTTCACTAATTATTCGTGGCTTTATACTCTCTATACTCCTTTAGGCTATAAAAACAATGTTCCATTAACCATTTAGTCACTCGTGTCTTTAACATGTTTCCATCTAATTGTTTTATTTCAACTGGTAGTTTATTATATATCTCTATACACATATTGAAAACATTTTTCGTATAAATATATTTATTACATGCTGGCTTATGTAGTAAGTTTAAATATTGAGTTCTTTTTGGCCTAGTATGTATATCATGATATTTATATCATGAAATTATTAGAACTTGTTTTTTCTCTTTTCGGTTCATATTTTTCTAAACGGTATACTCAGTACTTTTGAAGTTTTAAATGAAATTTATTTTTATTTTTTTATACCCTATGACACCCCTACAATGAATACAAATCTAACTCATTTCATGTTAAACTCATTTGTGTAACCCACGATACAGGCTTGCCTAGTGTGGGGACCATGTTAAACTCATTTGTGTAAAAACTGAATGTTAATAAATATATTTGTATTTGTATTTCTATAAAGATTCTGAGGATAGGCAACGTTTATGATGTTTCCATTTATAAAAGTTGTATTTTCTACAGGTGAACAACTAAGTTAGACCCGTAATTGAAGATATTCATAAAAATATGGTTATGGGCTTTGCTCTTGGCAATTTTAAGAAGTTTTTTTATAGTTAACACTTTGTCATAGATTAAATAATAGTAAACTCTCGTTACTTTGTTAAATCTTTTGCCGTTATTTTTATTTCATAAAAACAGAAAACGATATTAATAGATTAAACAGAGTTAATAAACCTTTTTTAACTAACTTTACCCTTATCCAATAAAAGAAGTAACCAAAATAAATTGCTAACCTATGCTGATATGCTTGCAGACCTTGCAGTGTTTCCAAAGTGTATTGTTGACACAATCCCTCGAAAACTCACCAATTAATTTGCAATAACGACTACCAGCTTGATTTCAATCGTGATTAATCAGTGCACTTACTACGAAATCCTGTAACAATGTGGGCGCATGCCGTTGCTGACAGGATACATACTTACACTTACATGTATTATAATAGGTACGGTCAAGATTAAAAAAAAAAAAAAAAAAAAAAAAAAAAAAAAAAAAAAAAAAACGACACCTCACATGTTGAAATCTATCAAGCCGAGGCTGCAGAGCGCGACAAAGGACCCTCGTTGTATCGTCTGACTCCACTCAAATGTAAATTGGCAAGCGGTATTGTGCGGCAGCGAGGCGCAGGGCTAGGGGGTTCGTTAGGCAAATAGATCTGATTGGCAACAAGAGCTGGAGACGCAAAATTGAAGCATTCAAACTTCAATTCTCATACGAAATCATTATTCGTATGCGAATCGTATTGAATAAGTACTCAGTCCCGTGTGGTGCCGGCAAAGAATAGTACCAACCCATACATACCCGTGGGTGTCATAAGAGGCGACTAAGGGTGAACTGGAGGATGGGCAGCAGCATCCTCCTTTGTATCTTACATCTTACTTACTGCGGTCACCTATAACCGCGGTCCATGGTGCCAGCCGTAACGCTAACAAGCGAGGTGACTATGGTACTTCCCCTCCACATTTTCCCAGCAAAAGCTGGAATTCTGGAGGGAGCTCCCTGTCCTGTAGTGGACGTTTCATGGGATGTTATGATGAAGTACTCATAACTGTTAATTCTGCAACGAGTGCTCCGACCACAATTGGAAACTAACAATAGCAAACAAAAATAAATGGTACAGCAGCACTGCACTTACTTTCTCGCAATATACGAGAGTCATCATCATCATACAACAGTGTCCCCGGCGGGAGTCGAACCCAGAACCTCCGGATCAAGAGGCGAATGCTCTAACTACTATATTATAAAGGCTGCGGATAGTCATGAGTAAATAAGTACCAACTGCAAACTTAAGTTTGTAACTCCATACAAATAATATGAAAATACAAACTTACCTATACGAACTAGATTTATGTAAAAATGGTTTAATGAAATATAGAGTCAGGTAGAAAACCATTTTAGAATCCAAATTGTAGAACATCAAAATAAGCACAACGTAACCGATTTTGAGTAAAACACATTTTTAAATTTTAGTAGTAAGGGAACACCCCTTATATGAATTTCTAGAGACCAAATTGATACTGCCGCAAATACCTTAAATGGAGATGTTTCATCAAGATTTTATGAGCCGTTTTTGCGAAACTTACAATTTTTCATTTTCGTTGTATGACAGCTACCCTCAAAATGAGAGCCAGCAGGAAACCACTCAAAACCCTTCGATGGATTTGCATAAAACTTAAATTCCAAATATGGTGTCAATCGGACCATTCGTTTAGCCGCTAGGCCAAAGCGTGACGGACAGACCGACCGACGGACCGACGGACCGACCGTCCGACCGACCGACCGACCTACCGACCGACCGACCGACAAACCCGACCGACCGACCGACCGACGGACATTTTTGGGAGACTTGTTTTTTATGATGTTTAAGTGATATGTGTATAGAACACATTTTTGAGAAAATTAGAAAAACTTTTTTTTTCACGAATACAATACCTTTCTCGCTCCGCTCGAAAGTAAAAACGGGAGTAACTTAATACGTTTAAAACTGTTGCTGTTTTGTCACCCGTATAAAATGGCCCCCTACCTGCATAGCATCGAGTCAAAACTTGAAAAAATCGAAAAGAAAACGTAGTTACGAGTATATACGCAATAAGGCATAATTTCGCATGAATTACAATACATTTTTTATAAATTTTCCAGTTTCCGGAAACTATGGTTTGCTATAGGAATCAAATGTCAAAATGTAATTTAAACCTCTGGGCCCTGAGTCAAGATGCTTTCTACAATCGCAAACGCTAGTAGAATAGAATGAAAATGTACGGAAATGACATTAGCGATCGAAATGTTGCGTGACAGCTAATGTCAATCCCATACATTTTTATTCTATTCTATAGCGATTGCGATTGTAGAAAGCATCTTGACTCAGGGCCCTGTAGTACCGTGTTAAAATTTGATGGAATCGAAAAGAAAACGTAGTTGTTATTTACGCAATAAGGCATATTTTCGCTAAAATTGCAATACCTGTTTCACGAATTTTCCATTTTCCGGAAAATCTACGGGAAATTGCTATAGGGATCAAATGACAATAGGTCATTTAAGCCGTTCGGATGTTAAGCTATTCTAGAGGTTAAGAACAACACTTAGTCCCGTCTCATTAGTGTTTGACACGTTGAAACTGTAGCTGTTTTGTCACCCCTACGAAATTGGCCCCATTAAGAAAAGACAGCACCACTTTTAGTCCTGTCAAGTTTATGAGTTTGTATCTGCTAGAATTGTCACCTCCTCCTGTTTGTTTCCGCATCATTTGGGAACACGACACTCGCCTCCCTCCCCCCGCCTCCACGCTAAGGGTACCTATCCATCAGAGCTTAGCTGTAGTCGGAATAATGTAGCTTGATTTGAATAACAGCAGTGTGAGAACAGGACGGAGCGATACATAAGATATAGGAGCGATAGAGACACGTATCATTCCGTCCTGCTGTCATTCTAATAAGCTACATTGTTTCTAACCTGTGAGCTGGAATAATTCCAACCAATAGGATTGTTACATTTTCGAGAGCAGCGCTAAGGCCTGAAATACACTTATAAGGCATAAGGCAAGGGAAAGGCGAGGAAAAGGCATGGTGCCACTTCAAAACTTGTACACGCTATATGTATGAAAGCGACGCGTTGTACTCGACTCGTAGATTTTACATAAGCGATGTGGCGCAAGCATGCCGCTTCGCCGCCTGTTCCTTGCCTTACGCGTTTTTTATTTAAGGGGCTGATAAGAGCTAAATACACTTGAGCATGTTTTTAACGAAAAGTGATGAATATATGGCCGTGAAATTTGTGTGATAATTGAAAGAAAGAAAGAAAAATAATTTATTTGGTAACTTAAAATTAGGTACAAACTAAATTTAAGAACGCTAACGGTAAATACTAAGTTACCAAATTGGTGACCGCTCAGAAATTTGTCTCGAGTTTTGAAGCCCGGGACGCTGATCTTCCGCGTCCACCGTGAAATGGAGAAAAGCGCGACAGAGCGCAGACAAACTCTAGCTTCTTTATAATATAACATAAAAAATTATAATAATATTAAAATTGAATTAAAATTAAATGCCCAACAACTAAATAAAAAGTTATTACAGAATTTCTTTAATTGTTATACCTCTATATGCAGAGGCGGCTCGTCCTAAAGAGCACTGGTGCAGTGCACTCCCTCTTTCACAAAACTCAAACTTAGGATGTATTACCTACCTAGTTAAGTTACATACGATTACATACCTATTTTCATAACCCTATACGTTGTATACATTTATAATAGCCTAAGAAATAATTACGCAACAAATACGTAGTCAAGTTGTACCAAGTGGATCGCCAGCGATTCCGCTCCTATGAAAAAATCTTCAGTACAATTCCTTATACAGAATTCAATGAGTGTGAAAGTGAAACATCAACACACTCGAGCGCGTGAAACAAAAGATTTTCTATGAGAAATTAGCCTAATCAGGAGCGCTGCTCAAGGCTACGTTGCCAGATCGCGATGCCATGCCATGCAGTTCGGTGACAAAGCGCTGTTGCCGATCATACGTAAACAAACTTTTCGTATACAGCTTTCAGTTACTGTTCGCAATTTTGCTTGAAAATTTAGAAATAATTGTTTTTAATAGTGTACGTGCTTAATTACTGTAAAAATGGACGAATACAGTGTCGTTTACATTAAAAAATGCGAAAAAGACTTTACAAATACGACTTGAACTCAATGAAAAGGGGCCGCCACAAACTGAAATCGCGCTAGTTCAAAAATGTAGTACAAAAATTCACTTTTAATCATGTTTTCAAACCAGAACAATATTTAAAAACACCTTGGATGTGCGGTTATAATTAAATTGTTTTGTTTCCCGTGTCTGGTATTTGGAGCTGGCGCTGGCGCGCATAATATGTAGGTAACAATAAAGCCATAAAAAATATTTCATCAATAAATGGTAGGTAAGTAAATTTATTTAAGTATTTAATTTTTTTGTGAATGGAAACGTTGGAAGGGGAAGGCCTCGGCGAACGTACCAGGACCAAATTCAGGACGTTCTGAATAAAGGCCAGGTTAAAAGTACCCTAAACCGACGAGCATGTATGAAAGGATTGATGAAGGTTCAGGAAGCAAGGGAAGTATGTCAAGATCGTAGCAGGTGGAGAACTGTGGTCTCTGCTTACCCCGACGGGAACAAGGCGTGATGTTATGTATGTATTTTTTTGTGCACACCCATTAAAAAATGTCACGAGCCGCCTCTGTCTATATGTAAGTATTATGAACAAAACTATAGTATTTTATATCTTCTAAGAAAACTATTATTACACTCAGTGTGGTTTATGTAAGCATTTCTGAAAAGAACAATAAATTCAAGAAGGAACTCCAAGAGTGGATCATTCCGCTACATATTATTGAGAAGTAATTAAATATTTTTTTTAATTTAACTTAAAAGAATTAACACTAATTAAGCATACTAATTAAGCACACTAATTAATTAATTAAGCATCTTTCCAAGAATATGGCCGACTCCGAAACACGATTAAATATATTTTGTACGCCATAAAAAAATCCAAAGTTACCTCTGCTTTTGCTTTTAAAGCGTTTTTCTAAAGTACCCATTAATCTATGATGCCAAAACTTTACACATTATTCAATACATTATGCATAATAATATAGCTATTTGATAATTAATATTATGGGTACAGATTTAGAGAAAAATGCAAAAATGAGCGAAAAACGTAAAACAGCGCGAATCCGCTCCGTTCTAGCACGCGCAGTCTGCCCTTTGTTAGAAAGGGAGGTAATTCAGCTCTTATCAGCTCCTTAAGGGTCTACCTTCCTGAATGAACTTGAGAATAAATAACTTTGTAACCACTTTTTACTTAAAATATAGCATTTATCTTAACAGGAAAAAAACATAGTTACAAACAAGATATAAGAAGTGATGTGGTCGAGATAGAATTGTAATAAAACCGAATTTTAAGTTATAACCGTCGAAAAAAATTCTAAAATGACCTACATTTTGTCCATTTTCCCATTTTACTGCTACATTTTTTAACAAAAATATATGAAAATTTACAATATTTTAGACCAAACGAAATTTAATGATGTGGTTGTTTTAATTTTTTGATATTTTTGCAATAACAGAAAAAAAATACTTTTCTCTCATTTTTGAGATTTTCGGGGTCACCGTTGGTCGTAACAGCTACGTTACAAGGCACGCTTATGTGAACGTTATTGACGTATAAATGAGGTCGAAATTAACATTGACGAGCGTGTAGCTGCTAATTTTAGCGACGGTATAGCCTTAATATGCTGTCGTCGGCGTCGTATCCCACAGAAAAATAAAGGTACTTAGAAGGAAATTAAAGAAATAATTCGTCACTAGGTGGTGTAGGCGTTTTTCTATGGATTTGACAGGTTATTTTGAATATATTCTATGGATCATCGATGATGGGGTTGTGACATGTTGGCAGATGTCATCCTCTACTAAAATAAATTAGTAAGGTATCTATTCCGAGCGAAGCAAGGAGGTCCGAAATCTTTGCCGTATCCGTTCCACGCCCCCGTGCCGTGCTTGCTTCACGCCCGAACCGTGCCTTCGCTGTATGCATTTTATGTATAATAGGTCTTTACCTATGAAATTGCCGAAATTTTCTTACATATTAATGAGATCATAATTCCTATAATTCTAATGCAATTTTTTTCATTTGTCTTATATTTGAAAGTTAACTTCAAGGTTATCAATTTACGCATAAAATAAAGTTTTTATTTTTAGTTTGATATATAAAATTAAAGGTTCGAAAGTTGTTCGTCTTAAAGGTCGTCCGATTTCATCATTAGATTTGTTATATTTTTTTACAGATAATATTTTTCGAAAATTAAATTTAAGCTTCTGTTAGCTTGATGTCTTCCCAATAATGCAATAATGCAATAATTGGATTTATAATTCCTAAGAAAAATGCAAAAATGTTAGTACTGAAAATTGAGTTTAGCTAAAATTCGCCCTACAAAACGGCAATTTCATAGGTAAAGACCTAATATTTTACCCATACGCTAGGAAAATGGAGGAACCCTATTATTTGTTTTAAACTTTTGCACTTCTCATACTACATATACAGGGTGTTAATTTGATTGCGTGTCATAGCTCAGGGGCGGGATCGGTATATATATATATATATATATCAGTAACTGAACAACTTTTCCCAAGGAACATAGGGCATAGAACAAAATCAATTTTGACCTCCCATAGAAAACTGCATCAGCTTATAAGCGCATTTTGTATGCGAGGTCAAATTTTGTTTTTCGTATTTCGACCTATGTTCCTTGGGAAAAGTTGTTCAGTTACGGATTCTGATCCCGCCCCTGAGCTATGGCACGCAATCAAATTAACACACTGTATAATTATTTTTTTTCGTTTATTCCAACGCTTACCAACCAATTTTGCAGCCATGACACTAAAACCAGAGTATATTTGACGGAAAGAATAACATTGTTTTACAAACTTGTTTTTTCTAACAGCTTAAGCCGATTGTTTTTGACATAGCTGCATAAAAATGGTAAGCGTTAGAATTAACAAAAAAAAATCAGTTATATTATTTCTTAGCTCGATACTTATGATAAGGCACATTAGGTCAGTAAAGAATAGCTAAACCTACAAATCCGCAATAGCCGAGCATCTGTTGAACTCCGTAACAATCGATAGGCTACATGCGCCGAGAGTACTCTCCACCGACCGTCAATATTTCCATAGAATGGTCCGACAAGCTATTGAGAGAAGATTTTTTCAAATTATCGGTGACATGGAATGGAATCCAGCGATAGATGGCATAAAATCTTGGGTAGTATCTTCGGACAGATCCGCGGACGTTGTGAGTGTTGTGTGTAGTGACATACCAACTTGTGGGAGACAATAATTTTAAATGATAGTCCTATAGCCCGTGGACATTCAAATTACGAAAAAGGTTACCGTTTGTCTTTGTGAAATTGTTATAGATTTCGCCATTTCACATACTAAAAGCGAAGTCTTAGAGATCGTAACCCGCCGTAACCATATTTAGTGACAAAACTATCATCTCCTCATATGTTAGTTAAATACATTTCTAGGTTACCACACAGTTTCGTTATTGTCATGTTATACAGCTTTGTTGAATTACCATACGTAATAAGACTATGGAAATTTGCCAAAAACGAATTTAAGACTAAATGAGTCTTGAAATCTGAACCGGCCACAGAAACAGTAAAAATAGGTATATGGTTTGTTCAGAGGGTCTATTAACAGATATATAAATTTGAAACGATATCTCAAAAATGAAAATTATTGTCAATATGGCCAGACCACATCACTTGTCACTATATATGGTTACGATCTTTAAGACTTCGCTATTAGTATGTGAAATGGTGAAATCTATAACAATTTCACAAAGGTAAACTGTAACCTTTTTCGTAATTTTACGGGCTACAGGACTATGAGGGTAGATAATGATGACGATGACCAGTTCATCTCCCTTCAGTCTACCCGTGACCACGTCTGATGCAACTCAGCCGAAATGTCGTGAAAGGGTAATTAATTTCGCCTAATTATCAGTATAGCGCTAAAACGTGGAATAATATAAACAGCAATCCTATTGTTTGGATTTTTTCCAGCTTACAGGTTAGCTACATAGCTTAGCTTTAGTGGAAAGGCACCTTAAAGCTTGACATTTGCACAGTACCGAACAACAGGGGTCAAACAGCCTTTACGAGGAGGAAATTGCCCACTCTCAATAGCTAAGATGCAACGGCGAGGTCAAGAGCTTATTTCACAGCGTGGTTTTGAGGTATTGCAATTGAAATTGCTTTTGTACACTCAACAGCACGTCAGTAGAAACAATTTTGGACCTTATGGAGTGGTAGTGGCCACCTGATACGTCACGATTCGTTTATCAAGAACATCATAGAAGGGAAAATTGAGGGAAAGAGAGGAAGGGGCCGACCGAGGAGAACCTTTATGGAACAAATAAAAGAGAAAGTACAGGTCTAATCGTATCAGGAGGTGAAGGAACACAGCTCTTAAGTTTAAAGAAGGAGTGGTAGTAGAGTTGAAAAAGTTTCTACCGACGTGCGGTTGACCGTACTACACATTCTCGGAAACAACGCTCTTAATGTTCCAATAAGAGAGAACAAACAGATTTATCCCTTCCTTCAATTCCTCAAGGGCCGGAATAATGTAATTCTTCATCAATCATGTAGCAAACAGGTTTTAACTGTCTCCAAATAATATTTTAAATAAATAGGGCGTTTTTTAGTACCTTTTGAAAGTTCAACTAGATGGCGTTGCTGATCATCGATAGGAAAATGGAAAATGAAAACACTGAAGCAGTACAGTAAACGATATAAAAAAATAAAATAAATACAATACAATATCGTATCGCGTTCATCTTTGCATTTCGGTAAAAATTGTATTAAGTATATAGGTACTTAACTTGGTGCTTTATGCACCGCTTGTGCTGTGGCAAGACAAGAAAGGAATTTTGTCCTATTGTTAAACAGTACCTGGGCGACCGAGCTTCGCTCTATGGGTGCCCGCAGAGAGTCAATCAGATGTATGATGCGATAAGGATGCAGCTATAAGAAAGAAAGACAAAGATATAGGACCATAGACTAGGTGTATATGACTATTTCTTTCTTTCCTATAGCTGCATCCTTGTCGGATCATACATCTGATTGACCGTCTACGGACACCCTATGATAGCCGCCTCAACATCAAAATATCATCGGGTGAGCAAGCTATGCTATCCGCCAACAGATGGCGCCGCAAGTGTCTGTCTAAAACGCGGTATTTTAAGAAAATAATTAAAAACAGGGGGAAAACGAATTTTCCCAGACATGAGACCTAGCTAGATCGATTTTCGCCCCCAAAAACCCCTGTATGGTAAATTTCATCAAAATCGTTAGGACCGTTTTCGAGAAACCGATTACAAATAAAATATCTTTTAAGAGTATAGGATATCCTCATCATTATCTATTTCGGAAATCTATATATATAAAAGAAGAAGGTGACTGACTGACTGACTGACTAACTGACTGACTGACTGACTGACTGACATATCAACGCACAGCCCAAACCGCAGGGTCTAGAGATTCCAAATTTGGCATGTAGGTAGAGAGGTAGATAGGTAGAGGGAGAGGGAGGGGGAGAGGGAGGGGGAGAAGGAGGGGGAGAAGGAGGGGAAGGGGGAGAGGGAGGGTAAGAGGGAGGGGGCAGGGGACGAAGGAGGGGTAGGGGGAGGGGGACGGGGAGGGAGGGGAGGGGAAGAGGGAGATGGAGGTGGAGAGGGAAAGGGAAAAGGAGAGGGTGAGGGAGAGGGAGGGGGAGAGGAAGGGGGAATAGGGAAAGAGAGGGAGAGGGTTTTAGTTTTTCTCAATTACTTCTGCGAATTGGCTCTGTTTTGAAATATTACATAAAGGTGTATTTCATCTCTCTTTCTACATTTGTTAGCTGCAAGCCAGACAGAACGGGCGCGGCGCGCTTCGGGTGCGCCCGAGGCGCGCTTCGAGCGCCCCCGTGGTACACTTTTCGGCTGGACGACGCAATCGATGGCAGCGGCCTGTGCTGTGCGGCGGCGTGCCGGCGGTGCGCCGGTGGTGCACCGACAGTGCGCCTTAGGCATGCCGTCTCGTCGCCTGTTCAAATCACATGCATACAAAATGTAGGAGAACGACGCGGTGCAAGCCAGACAGAAGAGGTGTGCTGAAGGCGTGCCGTGCGGCGCACCTCTTCTGTCTGGCCTGCGCCTTAGGTTAAGTGACAACTTTAAGCCATAATACTGCTGCTAAGTTCTTCGGTTCTGAGTAATTTAGGAGTAACTTCAGCTGGATCTTGAATTGTACTCATTGATTTGCGCAGGGTTAGTCCCGTTTTTCCTTAGTTTAAAATTACCCCGAAATGACGGGATAATATCTCATTGCTTCGGAAAACCGGTAACAACATAAATACGAAAGCCACGCGAGCGAAGCCGCGGGCAACAGCTTGTATAGAATATGGGATAAATTACTTTTCCAGAACGACGCAGTCCTTTTATCAGCTTATGAAACGCTTGGTTATTTTCCTTTATTTCTAATTGCTATCACAGAAAATATAATAGTAAAGAAGTTCTTCCTATATCAAAACTCGCAAAGGTAGGTAAGTCGAGTTAGGTTACTGACTTATTTTGACGGAATCTCAACACCAATCACAACAATCGCAAAGATCAATTGGAAAATTGGAAACAAATCAAAAAGTTTTACTAACTGGATATAAGTAAGAAATGGCTAGGGATTAATTTAATTAGCTACGCCGAAAGGAAAATTCACAAGCCAATCGACCGTTTGGCATAAAAAGATCACAAAATCTATAGTGAGAGAGAAATAAACTTATTTTTTTATTATTTATTTTAGCCCAGACATGGTCACTGACTGAGGCACAGAAGTCAAGACTTGCAGTCTGCCAAAGGGCGATGGAGCGCAGCATACTAGGTGTAAAGAGGACCAACCGTATCCGGAATACAACACTGCGGTCCAAAACCCGTATCGCTGACGTCGGCAAAAAGGCTGCCACATTAAAGTGGGATTGGGCGGGTCACGTGTGTTGGATGCACCCGGACAGGTGGGCCAAACGCGCCACGGAATGGGTACCACTCGATGGACGCCAAGGCAGAGGAAGGCCCAAGAAGCGGTGGAGAGATGATCTGGATGCTTTTCCAGTGGTCCATAGTCGCAATAAATAGGGAGGAATGGAAACGTATGGGGGAGGCCTTTGCCCAGCAGTGGGACAGTATAGGCTAGTAAAAAAAAAAATTTAGAAATTATAAATAATAGTCTGACCGCAACCGCTGTACCACGCCTTAGGTATGCGCGGGGAGGCGGGGGAATGGGAAGGAAAGAGCAAGAACTAGTTGCCGCCGTGAGCGATGACGAGTAATATGATAATACTGGATTTCAAAGGCAAATAAATTGAAGCATTTCTACGTAATTAAGTAACAAGATATTTTTATGAGCTTGGCTTTGCTTGGTTGTGGTTAATATTATAACTATATGTATTTAAGCCCAATAATAAAATAACCGGCCAAGTGTGAGTTGGACTCGCGCACTGAGGTTTCGGTACCGCTGAGGTTTTTTACCGTCTTAGTTATCTACAAAAGTTTGTTTGCGAAAGTTGGATTAAATGCCCATTACTAGGGGATAATCCTACTAATATTATAAACGCGAAAGTTTGTTTGGATGTTTGTTACTCTTTCACGTAAAAGCTACTGAACGGATTTTAATGAAACTTGGCACACATATAGGTTAGGTCCTGAAATAACACACAGACTCCTTTTTACCGCGGTAAAACACTTCATTTCCACGGGAAAACATTTAATGCGGGTGAGACCGCAGATTCTGCGCAGACGAAGTCGCGGGCACCAGCTAGTTTATTATATTAACAGTAAAAACATTCAAAAATTTAAAACAGCAGTAATCCCCGACATAACGTTGATAAAAACCAGTATAAGGTGAACTCAACCTGTATAATATTTACCATGTACCTAGCACAGGTCATCTTTTACAAAAAAAATATATGTTTTTATAAAATTGCCGGATTTCATTATTAACAGCTTCCAATAGCCTATATTACTATTTAAAATTAATTTATCTAGATGTGCATTTCGTAGAATCTCATACCGTAGATTGGCTGGACTAAATTAAATGCGCGCGAGTCCGATACGCACTTGACCAGTTTTTATTATTATTGTTGTTATTTTACGACTTATACACTATAGCCTAAGAGCCAAATGATTTTACTATATGAAGATTTAAAAAAACATCATATCATAATTTTTTTTTCGTCAAAAACTAGATTAGCTGGTCTATAAAATAATTAATTAGTAATCCACCCAAATTTACGACCGCATGATTTAAAAAAATAATAATAAAGGTATTATAAATTTCACAAAAGAAGAGCAAAAATGCTATAAATATTATTTAATTTACATTTAATTACCTTTATTTTTATCTTTTTTTAAGTATATATAATCCTCCTATATTTGTAAAAGAAACAGAATTAAATCTAAAAAACAAATTTACGTAAATTTCAAAGTTGCATTAGACCTATGATAAAAATGCTTGCTTTTGTTTCATTAATGTCCCTTAACATATAGTGTACCAAATCCATGTATGAAAGCATGTATGAAAGGATTGATGAAAGTTCAGGAAGCAAGGGAAGTATGTAAAGATCGTAGCAGGTGGAGAACTGTGGTCTCTGCCTACCCCGACGGGAACAAGGCGTGATGTTATGTATGTATGTATGTATGTACCAAATCCAACAAAAAAAATATGGAAATTGAAACCTCCAGAAATTGAAATTGTACCTTCTAGTTTGAAATTTGGGTGGATTTAAAAATATAGTCTCTTAAAATTGCATTTAAAAGCCGTTTACAAAAATGTGTCCTGATATGAATTTTTTCTCCAAAATATAGGATAGCTCTTAGGGTACTATAGCAGCTACTAGCAGCGTGTAGCTTACCTTTACATACAAATTTTCACGCTTGTAAATGTTCCCATTATTACGACAGAGCTAACACAAAAAAAATTGCAAAAAAATTGCCTAAAACACCCCTAAATTATTATTATTTTATTTTTTGTTGTTATAGCGGCAACAGAAATACATTAATCTGTAAAAATTTCAACTGTGTACCTATTAAGCTCAAGTCACACAGAGGCGGTATGATTGCGAAAGCGGTCCGGGGGCGGTAAAATACCGCGCCGCGACCGCTCTTCAATTTGACAGGGTGCATAAGAACTCATACTTAACAAAAAATACCGCCCCCGGAACGCTTCCGCTACCGCCTCAGTGTGACTCGGGCTTTACGGTTATGAGGTACAGCCCGCAGACAGAGACATCGGAGGCATATTGCTAATTATGCGCAATCTCCTGCATTGGTTGGTCAAGAGAAATAAACCCTGATGGATGTATTTCTACTGACTGACCCCTGGAGGAGCTACTCCTCCAAGGACTGAACAATGATATTTCAAGTTTTGTGTTCAATCATCTTTAATTATTTTATCAATATAATTCAATGTAATCTACTAACACAGTTTTAAGTGTGCTTTCTTTTTACTAACATTGTGTTGTCTGAATAAATAAATATATTATTACAAGCTGTTTTATATATTTAGATTATTAATAGGGTCCCGTTTTTCATTCTCCGGGTACGGAAACAAAATAAAAATATGCATGGTCTGCCTACACCTAGCATAAAAGACGTTTACTCGTAAGAGCATGGGAAGTGAAGTGAATATGGAAGTGAATAAGAATTTTGTGACGCCTTAGAGGTACAGCATGCGACAGCAAGCCGACAGACTTTTTTTGTGACTGTCCGCGAGTGTGACGGTACTGCAATTATTTTCGTATTATTATAGTCATTGACATGAGAAAAACGCTCCGCTTCTATGCGCGTATTTTTCACAATCTTTGGTTTGAAAGGAAAACAGCTTGAATAGTTGTACATTCGAAAAAGTTATTTAGTCGAAAAGGTTGTTCACATTTATTTTTATTTAGTTTGAAAAATGACGTCTTAATTTTATTGTGATAAAAACTATAATTTTCGCAATACCGGCAACACTGGCGGACAAGGCCCGTGACTGTCCGGCTCTCATCTTCTGAGCCTCTTAGGCCGGTATTTCACTTTCAGCGCAACCAGTCGCCGCTACCAACAAAATGTATACAGCTCTATAGAGAGTTACTCACCTGGTGTACGTTTGGTTGAGCAACCAATTTGGCGGCGCAACCAGCTCGGATGCTGGTCGCGCTACCACTCCCAGTGAAATATAGCCCTTAATACTGTGGCCGCAGGGTGTGGCGACTCTGGTGTGTAGTTACGGACACCATGGTGGCGCAACCAGTCGCGCCACCGTGGTGTCCCAGTGAAATATTGGCCTTAAGCGCTCTTTGAAAGTTCTAGAACGGGCAAGAAGCGATTCACAAAATACATGATGTGAAGGCTTTCAAGAAGTGACGTAGTATAAGTGACCTTTATTTAAGTACAGAGCCCTAAAAAGTACGTAAATATAAACTTAATTTAGAAAACTCTTAACATTTTCCCTTAAGGAGACCTGGGCGTGGGTTAAAACCCCCTTAACGAAACCCGCGTAGGTTAACGCCGTCTTGTTTTATTTTAAGACAAATATCAATTAGTTTGAAAGGGCAACTAAATATGCTGTGAAGTAAAATCTATATGTGAGGAAGCAGTAAAATATAGTAACAAAAGCAGTAAGTACCATTGAGCTATTGAGTGCATGACAAAGGAAAATACCCTGTTAATTTGTGTTATAAAGGAAAATCGTGTTATTATAGCCTTTCTAGAAATTGCTTTCGTTACAATCAAAAGATAAAGTAAGTCATTCATGTTTGAGATTAATATAATGTCATATATTGTGAACCAAATAACAATGACTACTTATATTGTGATTGGCCTCTAGACTATAACTAACAAACTGTCTTGATAAAACTATAATATAAGGGGTTTCCTCATGTCGATGACCTTGAGCATTTGACATTGAAGCCTTCCCCTACCCCCTTCCCCTCACAATATTTACGTTAACAAGGACTAAAGTAGCGCCAACGTAAGAAGTCCGTTTTGACGTTTCCTTAACACTAACACACAGGGTTCATTTTTCTTTGCAGGTAGTAATTTTGCATACGTTTGACAGCTGTCAGAAAAGACCTATTACGGTGGCCTAACTTTAATTGGCACCATCATCATTGCCCTAGCTAGCCTTATTCAATGGTTTTTACGGATTCGGCTACCTAAACCAGAGGATTTGACGAGGTCACTGGTTATTACACAGAGCGATTGCCATCTGACCTCCGCAACCCGGAGGTTAAACCAGACCCTATGAGAGATTAGACAAACAAACCTGGCTGTCAGTTTTCAATCCGCCAAATGACCTGTAACTTTGCACGACCACAGACTCAACGTGCATTTGTTGGTATGCCACTAGCGGTCACCCATCCGGGTTCTGTCCATTGCCAATGTAGCTTAACTGTAATCGGAATGAGAAAGCAACTACCACTTGGCCCCGAGCGTTTCTATCGTATATTATTAATTTTAAACGTGTAAATTATTTACGAGGGAAATGAAATTATATGAGATTCCGTTAAAGATAACGCAGTTACGTCCAATTTAGGGGCACGCTTCGTAAACAACTCGTGTATTACCATAATCCCGAATTCATGGGAACTTTGGAGATTGCATACCGTGAAAATATAAGTTATAACTGTCACGGTGACGTCATTTATTTTTATTGCAATATTATAAAAAAGGAGAGCGTTGCAATCTGAAAATTGCGATACACATTTTATTTGTTATCTGAAAATAACGTACCGTTATTTTATGGTAAAGTCAAGAGGCCAGACATATTGGTGTTGAATAGCCCACTCTGGCCGAACAGCTTGTATGGAGAGGTAAATAAAATTGTTTTAGCCGAAGTTGGTTGGTTATCATGTGATCTTCGACGCGTTTAGTCGCAGAATGTCTCTTTCCCAAAATGTCCCTCTCACAAAATGTCCCTTTCCTAAATGTCCCCAGCCTATTTTTGGTACCTCTCAAGTTTCCCTATTTGATCACCTTACAGATTAACAAAAGTAGAGACACAAATGTTAAAATTTTATTAGTTATTAATGTTAATTATTAAAAACTTAATTCTCTGATCCGTTGAGCTCTTTATTGAAAAAACGGAGAGCCAACAAAGATAATTTTTTTCTTGTTTGGCATTTTGTGATTACATCGAAAAAGATATTGATAGATTCAATAAAACGTCTTAGTCAATTTAAATTTATGATCTTTAATTCAATAATCTAATTGATACAATCCAATAAGGTCTTTGCAAGCTCAAATGGAGTCAAGATGCTTGTTTGAATCTATCAAAATCTTGATTGAAACAGCAATTTTTTTTTTCAGTGTTACATTCTCTTGATAGCGTGGTCGGACAGACAGATGAACATAACGAAGAATAATGGTTTCTTTTAGACTACTGAACCATAATGAAAAATACGCTGAAGGCACTTAGAAAAAGACAGATATCGGGGTAACCTTATGAACAAGGGACATTTTGGGAAACCGAGATTTTGAAAAAGCGACAATTTGGGAAAGGGAAATGTTGGCTATGGGAAAGGGGCATTTTAGAGATTGGAGATTTTGGAACCAGGGGACATTTTGGGAAAGGGATATTCTGCAACTAAACGTTTCGGCCGTCATCTAGTTTCCGGTATCATCTCGTAGACGGTGGCGATGAACATACGGTATTAGTGTGAGGATATATACGTAGTAGTGCCAAGTGCAGTACAGTTTACGATCTGCGATAAGGAGCTGCTACCTCGCTGTTAAACTTTTATAACCGTGTCGGTGCTCGTTAGGAAGAGACTATCAACACCAGATGTTATGATATACCATACACCTGAGCAATACTTATTCTATGACGTCAATGACAGGAATCGCTAGCTAACTCCGCTAAAGAGAAGGCGAACTATAAGCAATTCTCGTCTGGCCAACTCTAATCTGCATCGACGATTCTTCAATGGTTCTTCGATATCGGAGACTACAATACACTTAAAAAGTTTCGTAAAGCATTTTTCAACCTAATCTTAAAACAAGAAAAACAAACGGTCGAGTGCGAGTCGGACTCGCGCGTCGAGGGTTCCGATGTACCTATAGTATTTTTAGAAGCTATGAATTCCATTTTTAGCATCGCAAAACTTAGTTCGTTTGTAAAGGTTTTTTGCAGATTTCTAGATTTTTGGTTTTTTCTTGTAATATTAAATAAACCTCTACCGACAGTATTTAATTCAGGTTTTTCGTTTTGCAAACCTCAGAGGAGGTAATGGTATTTTTTTAGACATTGTTCATCATAACTTGGAAATTAAGTCATAAAAATTATATTTTAAATGAAAAGAAAAGCCCAATCGACCTAGTAACAACAATTTAAAATTTTAACCCCCATTTGGGCCCCCTTTACAATAATATTTTTATAATTCTTTTATAAAGTTGGGCAATCATATTCTAAAATTATTCCAAATTTCAAGTCGATAGCATGAGTGGTTGCTGAGATATACAGTTGTGACAGACAGACAGAGGAGGTCTCACGCGACGAAAAAAAAAAACCGGCCAAGTGCGAGTCGGACTCGCGCACTGAGGGTTCCGTACCACCACATAATCATAATTGTATTAGTTGAAATTTCAGTAAGTTAATGTGCTAGATTTTTTGAGTCTGACACACGCTTGACCAAATTTTATTATTTGTTGTTATTTTATAGCTTATGAACTATAAACATACCAATTTTCAAGTTTGTAAGTGTTCTCGTTTTTAAAATAGAACTAAAACAAAAATCGCCTCCGCGACCATCCAACTTGACCCCTCTCTTATATGAATGTTCTTGAAACGGGAGCTCACCACAACTGGTTATCATTAGTTGGGAGAAAAGTAGAAATATTTAATGATTTCAGACTTTTCCCATTATTTGTACTGTGAGACCTAGCTTCTTGCCAAATTTCATAATTTTAGGTCAACGGGAAGTACCCTGTAGGTTTTCCTTTTTTGCATAAATGTATGGAGATGAGAACATAAAAAGCCATATCTTTTGATTGCGTCGTTGTAAAAAATTTAAATTTTCAGATCTTGTGTGGTTCATCGACCTTAACATATGGTATTAATTTCAACCTGGTACCTCTACCCGTTCGTGAGATAAAGGGTCTTGACAGACAGACAGACAGACAGACAGACAGACAGACAGACAGACAGACAGACAGACAGACAGACGGACAACAAAGTGATCCTATAAGGGTTCCGTTTTTTTATTTTGAGGTACGGAACCCTAAAAAACGGAGGAGGTTCTCAAGTCGACGCGTATATATATATTTTTTTAATGTACGACCACGCATAACTTATTACAGAGTAGTCCGATTTTGATAATTATTTTTTTATTGGAAAGGGTATACCTCAAAATTGGTTCCATATAAATTTGGAAAAAAAATCCAACCCTAAGGGTAGGAAAACAGGGGATGATTGATTGTTCACTGACTGATTGTAATGTATGACCACGCATAACTTTTTACAGAGTAGTCCGATTTACCATAAGGGTGGGAAAATAAAATTTATAGGCACAAAAAATTGTAAAATAAAAACTTTTTAACAAAAATTGAACCGCCGAAAAAACTGAAAAGCAAAAAATAATTAAACTTTTTATTTAACCTTAATAACTAAGTTCTTAAACTAATGTAAGAATACCCGAGTAATTTTGAGGCGGCGCCAAACAAGCAAATTAATTACGTAAAGCGTGATGCACGGCGGCGGCGCCGACTCAAAATTACTCGGGTATACTTACTTACATTAGTTTAAGAACTTTGTTATAAAGGTTAGTAATAAAGTTTTATTATTTCTTGCTTTTCAGTTTTTTCGGCGGTTAAATTTTTTGTTATAAAGTTTTTATACCATTTTGGTTCGGAACCCTAAAAAACAAAAACATCGGAACGACGACTATCTTAACAATTACCCCATCGCTAACATGCACTGCAAAGTTATGGAAAGGGTACTAAATGAAAAATCGCGAAATGCCCATATGAATCTAAGAACAATACAGGGACCGTCAGTGTGGCTTCCGCCTGGGACCTTTTAGTTTAGGGTACGCAATGCTGGGGCAGTATTGAGAAACACTGCTGACGAGTAAGTTTCTTGCATACGGCATTCCCGCTGACATTCGCTGTTGCATATCTTAGGTTTTGAAAAAAGTCCAACCCCAATAGGTCAACCCTTGTTGGGTGCTCACAATTTGTCAGATTTTTCACTGTAATATTTATCATAACCCAACAAAATTCATTGCTGTACAATTTCGCAGTGTATAGTTGGTATTGTAAATGCACGATCTATTTCCACAATTACCATATTAAGCGGTAAAAACTCACAAGGATACTGGCAATAAAATTACAGAAATGTTTTGTAGAAAACGGTAAGGAGAAAACTTTTCTAGGCGACATAACTTGCAAAACGAAAAGGACTTTTTCTTCTATATTTACTGGAAATGACTTGTAAGTAAACTAGGCTACCGTGTAGAAAAACTTTAAAGTGGAAAACTTATTCAACGATCGAAATCTTTTTTTATTTCAAGCTAATTTTATTTGGCTATTTAATAGATCAATGAATTTCATCGGAAACTAAGATAGAATCGTAAATTGATAAATTTCCTGGTAAGTTGATCGATCAACTTTCGAAAAGTAATAAACTGTACCGAATTCGCTTCTGGGGGCCAATTCTTGAAAGTCACCGGGTGACTTCCGAGATTTGTAAATTTAAAAAAGCCACGACAAACTCATAAAACTCAAATTGTTATGATGGTCATTTTAAAACTGAACATTATTTTATAATTAGCAAATATTGATCCCTACTTTTGAGGAGTTTAACAGGGCTTATTTTAACTTTTAAAATCTCGAAAATCACCCGGTGACTTTCACGAATTGGCCCCCTGGCCTGTCTGTTCTGAATTAGTTTTCGAGAATTGGCCCCCTGGCCTGTCTATTCTGAATTAGTTTGGTTGAAAGAGAACCTAACGCTTTACCTAACGGACCTATAGATCTACGAATTTCCTTCAAGTTTATGATTTTTTGAAAATTCATCAACTTACTAGGAAATTGATCAACTTACCATTATTATCATTTTCCGGTGACATATGCATTCGTGTCGAATCTGGCAGACACAAACTATCTTATCTTATTACGTGGGGCTGAGTCCCTTAATGGACCTCAGAGCACTTCGACCCTATGGGATCTTTTGTGCCTCCCCTGCCTTATTGCTCCTGTGATCTTCCGCTGTCTCCAAATATACCCGTTATGAGCTTCGATGTAGATTTCAGCGGAAGCAGCCTGTAATCTTCTGGTGTCGGATAAGCCTGACCCAGAATCTTCATTCGCTTGCTAGCCAAAGCGTTGCATGTGCATAAAAGGTGCTCCATGCGTTCGCTTTCTTCGCCACATGCTCTGCAAGTAGTTGTATCTGACTAAAGAAAGATCTAAAAGTACTGCTTTCTTCACCATCCCTTGTAACAAAGACTATACAATTTACAAACGTATATACTGTCTTTGCCTTTATAAAAAAAGACAGCAACTTCCGGACCTGTCAAATTTAATTTGTGTCCACCGAAATGATACCATATTCTTGATAGCGACCCCCAGTTTCAGAATTGATGGTCTAGCTTGGGCATTGGTTCTAATGTGTAACAGCGCGCCCTCAAGGGAGGCGTTTTAGAACCCTAGGGGCGCACCAGTTTTAGGCTTTTTTTTTTCATCAAGACTTAGTTACACTTTAGTTATGTTTAATTCCTAAGAATCAGAAATAGCAATATTAGTTTGTAATAGGTTTCTCGAAAACGGCTCTAACAATTACGATGATATTGACCATAAGGTTGTTTTTGATCTTATGTCTGGGAAAAACTATAGTGCGATTCTAACTATAACTTCTGATAGGTGAGAGATTGGAGCTTGTGCATAGATTTGGAGATCGTCTGCATACAAATGATAGGAAGAAGTAAGAGGTAGTGTGATGGAGTTGATAAATATTGAAAAGAGGAGAGGAGACAGAACACCACCCTGAGGTACACCAGCAGAAGTATCGCACCACGTAGAGAAGACTTCTTCAATACGTATGCGCTGCCGGCGCCCTTTGTACTCCAAACTAGATGGCGCAATATTAAAAAAATTACGAGCACAACTTGGTAGCCCAAGTACTAATTAGTTCAAAACCCGATTAATTACTAATCAAAATTTCAAATTAAGCGCTTGAAGTTAGACTAAAGGAAGACTTTCAACTACGAATCGACATAATTAACCTGAATCACTGTTTCGAATTCAACCAAGCCCAACCTTGGAAATTTGCGAATACAATATGGATTCAATGTGGTATTAATTACGAATTTGAATAACAAGCATGTGTGAGTGGGTAGTTTAGGCAGGACCACAATAGAATATGATACGGTTTCGAAAATGTAACTGGGCCACGTTAATGAAGACAAAGTACCTCACCGAAGGTTCGGGACCACAGATTCGGGACTAACAATTTAAATATCGGTCAGGGCACATTTGGGGCTACCGTGAAAGAAGTTTGTGTTTAGAAAGTTCTCTTCCCTAATGAAAAAATATATCTATATGAATTTTGATTAAGTACACATACGAGTATAAGAAGTTTGTAAAAGCATAACCTATCGTAAAAGGGAAAATATTAGAAATCGTATAAAATAAACTATTTATTTGATAACTTTAAAACGGCACGAGACGATTGTGATTGGTTCAAATCGCAAGTACGTTCTTTAGAGGCTCAGCAGACGAGGGCCGGGCATACACGGGCAGGCACGTACTTTGTCCGCCAGTGTGGTCGGTATTGCGATAATTATAGTTTTTATCAGAATCCCATTCAAGCTTATCATTTTTCAAAATTGCTCTACGTTTTAAACTATACAACAATCAAAGTAGAAAATCGCATAATTTCACAACCACAGGCAGGATTGTGAAATTTTGCGATTTTCTACTTTGTAGATTTATCCGAACACTGGAAGTGTTAAAATAAAATCATTTTAAACAACAATCAATCTGAACAACCTTTTCGACTAAATAACTCTTTGAAATGAACAACTTTTCAAACTGTTTTCCTACCATACCAAAAATTTTGGAAAATACGCGCATAGATACGGAGCGTTTTTCTCATGTCAATGACTATAATAATATCGAAAATAATTGCAATAACGGCCACACTGGCGGACTCTCACAATAAAAAGTCTGCCGTCTGCTGTGCTGTGCCTCTTATGTGTCAAAAACTATGACATATCTCCCCCCCTTTATTTTCGTCCACTCTCAAAAGACCACAGAGCTCTGAAGTCCATGCGTCTTGCTCTGCATGTAGAGACAAATTCTTTATTTCATTCAATACAAATCAGTGTCACCATTTTCAAAAACTAACACGCTTTCCGCACACACACTACTAGCATAGTACCATTATTGCGAGAAAGTAAGGTGCAAAAAACCAGTGACAACGTCTCTATTGCAACGAATGTGTTTATGATGTGCATTCAAAATAAGCGCTTACATAAATTGGATAGTATACCTAGTCAATAAGGAACCAATTTTTTTTACTATTTTCGCTTCTATGGGGGGGGGGGGGTGCGCGCGCAGGCGGAGTGGCCCTATCGTTGTTCTGTGCAAAAGACAGAAGAACTTGTTTAACCTATTCACAGAATAAACAATCAAAAATTAAATTTTATTTTTGTCGTAATTTAATTTTTACTGTTCCGTATATCCATAGGAAAAGTCGGAACCCTTATTTTGCTATCCATTTGTCTGTCTGTTCTGTCTGTTAATACTTTTTATTTCGCGAATGGGAAACATCAAGTTGATATTTATATCAAATACTTAAGGTGTATACCTATATTGTGCACCTTTGAAAGAGTGAAAACTTCAAGCTTATAAGTTAACAAAATCACAACAAACAGCCAATTATGTCCCTATGTAGTGGGGTGCTTTCCGTTGACCTGATAGGATCGTGAAAGGCAAAAAGCTAAGTCTCGCAGCACGGCATTAATAAAGGACTAAATCGAAAATCGCCAAATATTGCAAATTTTCTCACAACCAAATCAATCAAAGGTAAACTAAAGTACACACGGCGGCACGTCGGAGGAAACATTAAGACCTTGAGCGGGTCTCTGGTTTCGGGAGCTTGTAGCGTAGCGTTGGTTCAGCTTACAAGCTCTGGTTTTGTTTCCACATAAGTCAGGTTTGAGTGGTCTTTGCATTAGACGCTAAGTACGCGATCGCATATTTTCAAATGAAAGAGCATAAGCTTGCAAAATGCGGGGCACGCGCAGCTCCGATGCTGACCATTAACGCTTAGAGCTAAAAAAATGTATCACGAGACCGTGCGAATCCTTCATTGGCTCCCCGCTTCACACCCATACGAAGCCCGTAGTCAGAAAAAACAATGTTGCGGTGGACAGGAACGGGACCCTTATTGCACGAGTTCGAGTCACACTTGGCCAGTCTTTTTATAAATTCGATTTCGATTAATGATCAACTGCAAGTAAGGATATGCGACATACAGCTACGAGTAACAGCGTAAAGTGAGTTATGCATCACATTTTCCTATGACAATTAACCCTCGCCAGGCCTGTTTCACTCCGCATTGTAGGCATGAACCACGGCGGCGCTCGAATGCGGTGTTATTAAGGCAGTCGATTGTCACACATATCGCTGTCCAACGTTTAAAAAAAACCGGTCAAGTGCGAGTCGGACTCGCGCGCCGAGGGTTCCGATATACCTATAGTATTTTTGGAAGCAATAAAGTCCATTTTCAGGACCGCAAAACTAAATTTGTTTGTAAAGGTTTTTTGCAGATTTCTGAAAAACTGTGCAACTTAGAAAGATCGTTTTATTTTTGCTGTAAAGTTTATATAAACTTCTGTCAACTGTAATTAATTCAGATTTTTCCTTACTCAAACTTCGGAGATAAGGGGGGGGGAATGGTATTTTTCTTGACTTTTTTCATCATAACTTTAAAACTAAGAAATTTAAAAAAATACAAAAATATATTTTAAAATGTACAAGTAAAGCCCTTTCATATGATACCCCACTCGACCTAGTAGCGACAATTTGAAATTTGGCCCCCCCTATTTTGGCCCCCTTTATATTAATAATCATACTTTTTTCAAAATTTTTTCTTGTGCAATTAAGTTGGGCAACTATATTCTAAAACTATTCCAAATTTCAGGTTGATAGCATAAGTGGTTGCTGAGATATAGAGGTGTGACAGACAGACGGACAGACAGAGCGGCACCATAAGGGTTCCTTTTTTTTACCATTTTGGTATCGGAACCCTAAAAACGTGTTCTAAGCGGTACATTGAGATTTTCGACTTTATTTTTAGTTCTTAAGGTTGAAATTAAAGTAATCTGTGCTCATAGTGTTGCATGTCGTCAGCTCGCCGCCGGTCCTGTTAGCAGTACCAACTATTCAAGGCCCATGTCCGATGCTGTGATGTGCAACTAAGTGATGAGTTAAGCCAGAGTACAACACGACAAACCATATCAAAATGACTTATTTTCTTATGACTTGACTTCTGCGCATCAACTGACAATACTGACATAGCCAGTTATTTTGTGCGCATTTTTTTAATCAAGTGTTCAACAGATGTCTAACTTTTTAGGGTTCCGATACCAAAATGGTAAAAAAAGGAACCCTTATGGTGCCGCTCTGTCTGTCTGTCTGTCTGTCTGTCCGTCTGTCTGTCACACCTCTATATCTCAGCAACCACTTACGCTATCGAGCTGAAATTTGGAATAGTTTTAGAATATAGTTGCCCAACTTAATTGCACATGAAAATTTTTTGAAAAAAGTATGATTATTAATGTAAAGGGGGCCAAAATAGGGGGGGCCAAATTTCAAATTGTCGCTACTAGGTCGAGTGGGGTATCATATGAAAGGGCTTTACTTGTACATTTTAAAATATATTTTTGTATTTTTTTAAGTTTCTTAGTTTTCAAGTTATGATGAAAAATGTCAAAAAAAATACCATTCCCCCCCCCTTATCTCCGAAGTTTGAGTAAGGGAAAATCTGAATTAATTACAGTTGACAGAGGTTTATGTAAACTTTACAGCAAAAATAAAACGATCTTTCTAAGTTGCACAGTTTTTCAGAAATCTGCAAAAAACCTTTACAAACAAATTTAGTTTTGCGGTCCTGAAAATGGACTTTATTGCTTCCAAAAATACTATAGGTATATCGGAACCCTCGGCGCGCGAGTCCGACTCGCACTTGACCGGTTTTTTTAATTAGAATAGTTGTAGAGGGCCTTAACTATTAATTGTTTCGACTGAGTTCATGAACAAGATTATATTAATACCTTCCTTCTATTGTAATAGTAGGACTAGGCTGGGATATCAAATGCTACAAAGATTGTGTAATTCACACTAAAGCCACGATCACACCTAGCTGAATTCAAAGACTAATTCGGCATACATTGCTCGTTGAAGTAAGGATATTGCAATAAACATAACCAAGCCTCCTAGCAATGTATGCCGAATTAGTCTTTGAATTCAGCTAGGTGATAGTGGCTTTATTAAATTTAGTGAGCGAGTTACACCGTCAAGGATCTCGAGAATACCGATCAAGTGAAACAGAATTGTTTTAGGTTTGACCGTTTGCCTTTCAGGTGTAGTATCTGTTTCAAAGTAGATTATTGAGTAAGGCTTTCAGGTAAAAGCCGTAGTAGAGTTTTCGTAACAATTGCTTGAAAGTCCAACAATACCTACCTCTAACATCAGCTTGTTAATATCACGGCACTTATGTTGCGTGATGTTTTAGAGAAATCTCGTATAGTCCATTGCGTTGCGCCACGCTTACCAATACATTTTGCAGCCATTACTGTAAGACTGGAGTATATTTGAAAGAAAGAATAGCATTGTTTTACAAACTTATATTTTCTGACAGCTTTAGCTGATTGGTTTTGACATAGCTGCAAAATGTGTTGGTGACCGTATGAATAAACAAAAAAATATATTATATCACGTCTCTCCGAGTGATGTGTATTTGAGTTAAGCTCGCCATTGTAATATATTTCACTTGTGTTTGATCTGTAATGTTTTCGTGTACAATAAAAAAGTAACCTATGTGATTGCGGTGACGTCACATGGCACTTCACATGTCATTTCACTCATATACCTAGACGACGAGTGCGACTTTACGAGCAACTCTTACCTTTGATGCAGACCTGGTACGTGTAGAACATCGGTACTTACCTGTAATAAAAGAAAGAGATCGTTAACTATAAGACACTTTTTTATAGTCAATAAGCTTACTTTTGACCATGGCCGAATAATAAAAAGAACCGAACATCCCCTTATAAAAATTGTAACCTGGAAAAGTATAAAACTTGATGGCGCTAATAGCCTGAGAAATCGAGAATTCTGCTAAATACATATCAAATATCAATGTTAGCGGTTCTTATAGAAAATAAGGTACAGGTAACTTTTGTTTACCTATTTAAAAATACTTTAAGGAAACTATAGGTCTAAATTTATAATTTGATGTATTCAGTATGTTTAAGAGACTGTTTGTTCCTCAAAAATAAAAATAAATAAATAACGTATGTTGAAATTTTTTTTTTAGCTACTACCTAATACTACTCGTAAGTTAGGCTCCAGGTTATTTGAAACGCCACCTATCTAGCTTCAATGAGTTTTATGCTTTTGCGGGTTACGTTTTCTAGTATGGATATTGTCATACTCTTGACCTCGATCGAGCCATGAGGACTTAGATGAGGACGACAATGGAACGAGCTTGCACATAAGAAGCCTATTTACTCGCGACTTAAGGCGATTCTCACTGTGTTCCATAAATTTTGGCGTTTTTTGAGCCGATATTATTTAAGAAACAAATCTGAAAAAAATATATATGTTGACTATCTATGTTTCAGCTATAGTTTGTACATTTATATTTTCGACACAATTTAAAATACCTTACAAAAATAATAATAAAGCAAAGTGCTTTCTTCTTCCAAAATCACACTAAATTCGATATTTCTCCTAAACGGATGGATGGATTTACCAAATTTTTGCTGGAAATTATTTTTTGTAACTTCGTTGTCAAACTGTACATACCTTTATAAAATCAGTCAATGTCTTGAAACGTAAATCCTAATTTGTCTCAGTCTGCACAACCAAATAGTCTGTACGACCGATCGTAACAGCCACGTTGCAGAGCACTCTAATATGAACGTTATTCACGTGTGTACGAGGTCGACATTTGCATTGACGTGCTTGTAGCTGCTAATTTTAGAGTGAGAAGCGTCAATAAATACGGGTTATTCGCAATCGGGATCACAGACGTTTGCAGAGAATTCCACGCCTTAGCTATGATAAAACATGTGGTGAAGCGCTTTGTGTCAATGTGTGGGAAATCAACCAAGTGTGGGTGATATCGTGCGGTGACTCCTTATCGTTGAATTGACTACCCCTCGGGATTATCGTACTAAGTACCCAGTTTTTAATTCATCAGTAACTTTTCGTAAGGACTTATTTATAACTAGCCGTTGCCCACGACTTCGTTCGTACCCTCGTAAGTGTTCCCATTTTTGCGATAGAGCTCAAACAAAAGTCAAGAAAAAATCGCCTGCAAAAACACGTTTTTAGTAGGGAAGCCCCCATAATTTATTACTTTTTTATTTTTATTATTTGTTGTTATAGCGGCAACAGAAATACTTACCTACATAATCTGTGAAAATTTCTACTGTCTACCTATATAATGGTTCATGAGATACAGCCCGCTGTCAGTCAGATAGACAAACTTCGGAGGCATATGAATAGCTTCCCGTGTACCCTTTTGGTGTACCGTGTACCCGTTCACCCTTTGGGTACGGAACCCTAAAAAAGATGACTAAAAATATCCAAACAAGAAAGAGAAGTTAAACACATTAGAGAGTATAGTTAGCTGTACCAAAATAAAATTGACTTGTTTCATCTTATTTATTTTGCAAAATATATATTTTTTTATATTTTGGGGGTTACTGCTCTCCTGAATGCGCCCCTGAATAACACACGTTACAAAGATGTGATGTGGGCGGTGGTGATTACGTCACACCGTCCAGACCTAGTCGTGTGTATTCCCAAATGCGGCCCTAGGTTGATGGGATGTGATGTGCGATATCACTCAAACCCGCTCCGTTACGCCCCGAATACGTCAAGCTAACCACCCGGAAATATTCCTACAATTTTTCCCCATTTTCCGCCGGTGAATGATAGTGAGGTCTTTAGAAGAGGTTCTTGTTAACAATTTTCCGCCAGCTCTAGGTGGTCTGGGGAAGTACCATCCCCTTGCCTTTTTCTGCTGTGTTTCAGTTTTAAGGGTAAGGAAGCCAGTGAAATTACTGGCACATGAGACATACCATCTTAGTTCTCAGAGTGGGTAACGCGCTTTTCTGTCTTATTAGTGTTAAATTATTTCACTAATAAGACAGTGGGTGTCATGGGCGGTGGTGACCACTTTCCACCAGCTCGTTTGCCCACTTGTCACATAAAAAAAAGCTTAAATCTATTTCTGTCAATTTCTTTGTCATACAAACAGGAAGTGACAGCAATAAATTAAAGAGCCGCTACCGCTGAACTCAATCGTTATCGGATCTCTCTTTTCTTCTCGCATAGAAAAAAAGAGAAAATCGATAACGATTGAATTCGGCAGTAGCGCCTCAGATCTTTAATTAAAGCTTTGGAATATGACATACTTTTCTGGAGTGTTCAGAAAAAAACCCGTTGATCACTTCAAAAATTTAAACGCGAAAAGAACTACGCTATAATTTTTTTTTTTATTCCAACGCCAACCAACATATTTTGCAGCCATGACAAAGAAACCAGAGTATATTTGACGGAAAGAAAGAAAAATCCAGCCAATAGGAATGCTCTATTTTCAAGCGCAGCAGGAAAATGGAGCAATCCCATTGGTTGGAATTTTTCCAGCTTTCATATTAGCTACTTGGCACAGCACAGCACTCTCAAACCCGTTATTGTATGATATTTATAGCGAAAAATACAACGTGTTAATGGAATAAGCGAAAGCTCATACACCCCAACTGATTTTGATTAAAATAAATCCATTCCCGTAAAAAAAACTTAAAATAAAGTTTTTTTTTAAATCTAGATACAGTTATTTTAAAGTTTCATCATTGTTCTAGTTTCATCCCTGTTATAGTCCGCGCACACCGCGCACGCCACGCCCACTTCCCTCCGACAGCGCCACCGCCAGCGCGCGTATCCACAGAAATATTTAGAATAGAAGAGGCAAAAATTTAAATAATAAAAATTAAAAAAAAACCGGCCAAGTGCGAGTCGGACTCGCGCACTGAGGGTTCCGTACCACCACATAAACATATTTGTATTAGTTGAAATTTCAGTAAGTTAATGTGCTAGATTTTTTGAGTCCGACACGCGCTTGACCAAATTTTATTATTTGTTGTTATTTTACAGCTTATGCTAACATACCAATTTTCAAGGTTGAAAGTGTTCCCGTTTTTAAATAGAATTAAAACAAAAATCGCCTCAGCGACCATCCAACTTGACCCCTCTCTTATATGAATGTTCTTGAAACGGGAGCTCACCACAATTGGTTACCATTAGTTGTGAGAAAAGTTGTAATATTTAATGATTTCAGACTTTTCCCTTTATTTGTACTGTGAGACCTAGCTTCTTGCCAAATTTCATAATTTTAGGTCAACGGGAAGTACCCTGTAGGTTTTGCATTTTTGAATAAATGTATGGAGATGAGGATATAAAATGCCATATCTTTTGATTGCGTCGTTGTAAAAAATTTAAATTTTTAGATCTTGTGTAGTTCATGGATCTTAATATATGGTATTAATTTCAACCTGATACCTTTACCCGTTCGTGAGATAAAGGGTCTTGACAGACAGACAGACAGACAGATGGACAACAAAGTGATCCTATAAGGGTTCCGTTTTTTTCTTTTGAGGTACGGAACCCTAAAAACAATTACCCCTATCAAAACCCGTGAAACTGATTCTACTCTCGTTTCTGAACTGAACAAACTATTTTCTCAGTTTCGCTTATTCCGTCAACACGTTGTATATTGTAGCAACTCTGTTTATTTAAGGGCAAACAAGCTGTGTAAAGGCTGAACAAGATTAAAACAATTAAAATTTTGCCCGAACGGCCCGTAATTGAAATAATCTTCGCTATTATTGGTTTCGTTAACAATATAGAAATTGCTTTCAAAGCGTCCTCGGTCTCGTAAGCCCATTTATGGCTTTTTGAACGCGCGTCTCATGAAAAAAGCCTATTCCACCTATTAATGTCCCCACCGATCACTCATTGAGAAAGTTCCCGACACACATAGTGCGGTCAGTTAGCTGTTTCACGTAGACACGATTTACAATTTCACCAAATTTTTTCCAGGTACTAGTTAGGTACATAGTTCTCAGTTTTTGATAGGAGCCAATTCTTGAATTTCCAGAAATTTCCATAGAAAATTCAAGAATTGGCACCTAACAAAAATTGAGAGCTATGTACCTAACTAGTACCTGGAAAAAAATTGGTGCAATTTGGTGAATTTGGCGATATAAGACTATAAGGGACCGTACTACAATACGCGCAACGAATGAAGAGACTTGACGGATCACGTGGTTAACCTGCGCAGTCGCAGTACAGTTCGCAGGCCATTTTGGCGGCAAGTGGGGAGGGACGCTAGGCTGTACCTGCGCGAAATCCCCTCTACTTTCAACTGACAGGTCTCTTCTTTCGTTGCGCGTATTGTGACATGTGTAATTGTGTACTAATAGCTACGTAAGCCTGGAGTTGCTCTTTGGTGTGGTTGACAGTGAGTCTGCCTTCCGTGCCGTGGGCCGCGGGTTCGATCCCCGCCCAAGGCAAATATTTTGTGTGATGAAGACAAGTGTTTGTTTTGTGTCTTAATGTTATTTATCTATTTATGTATGTATATCAGTCTCTGATACCCATAGTACCGACTCTGCCTAGTTTGGGATCAGATGACCTTGTGCGATATGTCGCCCGATATTTATTTCTTTTATTTATTTTATATGGCGTTTCTCCCTACTCTACGGGCACTACTTAACCGTCTGTGACCATCATCCTGGGCCCACTTGAGGCTCATCATCATCATCACAACATCCCATAAAACTTCCACTGCAGGACAGGGAACTCCTTCCAGAGTGCTGCAAAAACGCGTGGTACTTTAAAGGAGAATTACAGTCACCACGCTTGTAAGCGTTGCGACCGCTGTCGTTGGGGACCGCAGTATGTAAGATGGTACGATACACAGAAAGGTGCTGCTGCCTTCATAAACCCTAAGTCGCATCTTACGAAACGGTTGGTACTATTCTTTGGCGGCATCACACGGGCACTTCACTTGCTAATGAGGCTAATTCGGCCCATTTATCAAGGTGCATGCGGGCATGTCCCACCCAGTCCGATGCAGGTTTGTTCGACTTACATTCGAGTTGCCACTTGCGATACTCACTACCCCACGTAAAGTCTAGTTAAAATAATAGGGTTGTTTCCTTTACTATAAATTGTCAACTAAGTTTTTTTTTAAATTTCGATGGGTGGTACGCTGATCACTGTTGGTAATTTTTTAAAGGCTCAGTAAAATTAATGAAATCTTTTTAGCAGCAATAAAACTGACTTAATTTTTCTATGGAAGGTCAAAAATTGATTTTCGTATTTCGACCTATGTTCCTTGGGGAAAGTTGTTCAGTTTCACGGTCTGAGTAACATACTAAAATTATGTTCACTATTTCATTAGGACCTTATATATTTTGGTTTTTCGACTTACGAGTATGTTAATGGGTAGATTCACATCATCCATGCTTGTTATACTATTTTTGTTACACGTCGTTATAGAAAGAAGCCAGAAGACTATACAAGTGGTGGCCATCATCACCTTGGACCAATAATAATAAGACTGACAATCCCCATACTAGAAAACGTCAACCGGAAAGGCATAAAACTCATGGAAACTAGATAGCACTTTCAAATAATCTGGATATTAGATAGATAGATAGATATTTATTTAATGGCGTCACATCTCAGATGTATTTTGCACAATGTCAAGTTAACAAATTATTATAAAATTATGGCGAGTTCGCCAATGTCAAGTGAAAGATTAATGGTCTACCGAGTATTCTGCCCAAAAACCATTCAAAATTTCAACATAGTTTCAATGTAAAGAAACGCTAACATTGAAATTCGGTTTATTTTTTTAGCAGAATCCTCTATAAATTATAATAACTTCCCGGACTATTTATTAGCGCCATCTAAGTAGTTTTTTACTTTTCCGGGTTATGATTTCGAAAAGGGGATGGTCAGTGTTTCTTATTGTTCGTCCATATCATTACCAAGGAAGCGTCATCATGTGGCGAAAAATGAGTGAGTGGTCTTAGTAGACTAGCAAAATGTAGCACTGCCTTTAAGGCGCCGTCTGCGTTACGTAACGCGTCGTGTATTGATCGCCGCCGCCAACCCGCGCGCCTCTCACCCCCCCACTTCGCGCACGCTCCACCAATCGTGGGACAGGATTTAATTTTAATTTGATAGCTGTTTGGAACCGCCACGCTTCTGATTTGTCAACTCGATAAGTGTCAATACGATACCTATATAATACATTGACGTAAGAAAAACGCTGCGCTTCTAAAGGACCTGAAGCTATTGTCTATGGAAAACTTAACTGATAAAGTTAATGCTATTTCTTTCTAACTAATCTTTGTTTAGAAAGGTTGAAAAAGTACAACAATATTTTATCAGTATCGAAACTTTTTTTTCCGAAAACACTTTGTCGCCAGTTCGCCATTTTGAAAAACGGTATACGACAGTACCTGGGCTGTCAAATTGGTGTACAGGTTCGACAATTTTATTGTTATTGTAAACAAATATATCAGTTTAGAAATGATTTTATGAATTGATTTCTTTATTTAGGCTTCGGCAGGATGCCAGTGTTCTATTTTGTTGTGTAGTGCAAGGAAAATCAAGAACCATCCACAATTATCTATGCACAAGTAAGTCGCTGGTTATTTGGCTTTTAGACGAATATTTCGCATATTTGTCTGATCGAATTTTTGATGTAGCGGTGTTCAACCATGAAGTAAACTAATTTCTATTTATTTTATGTATTCAAGCTGCCATGGTCTTTATTTCATTACAAAACTTTTACATACAAACAATGTAAACATGTAGTGATGTAATCAAGCACAGTTGATATTGATATTACAATATTCTTACATTCTCATATAATGCTGTTCAATAAACCTAAACTTAGTCCGCAACACTACCCTGCGCTCCAAGACTCGCATTGCTGACGCTACCGAAAAAACTGCAAAGCTAAAATGGGAGTGGGCGGGTCACGTGTACAGGATACACCCGGAGAGATGGGCCAGAGCCTCTACTGAGTGGGTTCCCGTCGATAGCCGGCGAGGAAGAGGAAGGCCTAGGAAACTATGGCGCGACGACCTAGATGCTTTTGAAGCCGATTGGCAAACCGTGGCCGATGATCGCGATCTTTGGAAAGAAAAAGGGGAGGCCTTTGCCCAGCAGTGGGACATTTAGGGCTACTAAAAAAAAAATACATTAATTATGAAACTAGAGTTACACAATAATACAGAGTAAGTTTTATCATCGTCATAACATCCCATAAAACATCCACTGCAGGACAGGGAGCTCCCTTCAAAAAAACGCGTGGTTCTTTGGAGGGGATTTACTCTAGTCACCACGCTTGTTAGCGTTGTGGCTTGCCACTGCTGTTATTGGTGACCGTAGTATGTAAGATGATACGATACACAGAAAGATGCTGCTGCCCATCCTTCGGTTCATAAGCCCTCATCAAGCTTGACATATAGAACTTTATACCGTTCTTATTTCAATAGACGTACGGGCTAAAATTATAGTACTAGGAGATAAAAGTACTGATTGCGCGGCGAGTGAGCTGGTCTGTCAGCAATCTATCCATCTATGTCTACTTGTACGTCTCCGACGTCGTCTGCCGGCCCGCATATCGATAAAATATCGATAAAAAGTTAGACAGCACTACTAAACACCGCCATGGTCATGTTCACTTTTACTTTTACGTGGCACGCTTTTGCCGAGTATATGGCATATCTATAAACGCCCCCTGGCGTAGTTTCCAAAATCTTTGATATAATATAACCGTCTTTACCTTGTGACTTTTGTTACCGTTTTCTTTGACGAAATTACGTGATTACGATACTCAGCGCTTTAACTTCACTCGTGTCGACTAACTGCTGTATTGAAGGTCGCAATTATTTTCCTTTAAATTTTGAAAGAGTAAGAACCTTGGCCCGATTTAGTATTCAGTCAGTCCTTTAAGCTTTACGTACAACATAAATATTAAAATATAAATTTCCGTGTTGAGCTGAGAAAGACTAACAGTAAGTCGCGAGTACAGTCGACGACAGGTCAAGCTTGACACTCGCAGTGCGACTCTAGCCCGTACGTGTATTGAAATAAGAACGGTACAAAGTCCAATGTGCCAAGCTTGATGTGCTCTTGACTGTATCCATATCTATTTATTTTTAGGATGAAAGAGAAAATTCGTACATACATACATAATATCACGCCTTGTTCCCGTCGGGGTAGGCAGAGACCACAGTTCTCCACCTGCTACGATCTTGACATACTTCCCTTGCTTCATACATGCTCGTCGGTTTAGGGTACTTTTAACCTGGCCTTTATTCAGAACGTCCTGAATTTGGTCTTGGTAATATTCGTTTATTTCCGAAACAAACGAAACGTTAATGGTAAAAACAAACAGCCCCTAAAACTGACTGTTAGGTAATCATGCCTTTAGGCGTTTAGTCCGCCAATGTACTTGTTGTAACCCCAATAGGATTATTTTGTTGTTCGTATGTATATTTGTCAAAACTCATTTTCTCACGAAGGTACAGTCCGCGCGACGAGTTAAGGCCGCTGGGCGGAGTGGAGGGGGTATGCGCAGTTGCAATATTTGTAAGAAAAATACTACTTACTGCACATACCCCCTCCGCTCCCGCCCAGCGGCCTTAACTCGTCGCGCGGGGTGTACGTATGACCACGTCTATTATCTGAACATCACTATGAATATTTATTTAATACATAATAATTTCAGACGACAATATTTTCTTATTTCATACAATTTAGCGCAAGAATTTCGAGTAGTCGGGTTCCAGTTTTATTTAACAATTTTTTTATCTCATACATAAAAGAAACCAATATACGTTTAACTCTCATTTCAAGTACATTAATATTAAAGAGGGTTCAGGTTTAAGTGGCCCAACCATTAAATGCTACGAAGGGGAAGTTTATACAAAGGGCACCAAGCTTGAAGTCAACAGCAAATATTGGTTATGGTTAAAAGTGAGAACTTAAAAAATATTTAAAAGCCATGTACAGTAGAATCTGTTTAGTACGACGTCGCTTATAACGACCGACCGCTTTTAGCGACGCATATGTTTCGTTGATTTGTTAAGAAATAACGTAAAAAATGACTATTTTAGTACGTCGTGACGTACGTAGTAGTGACACATCCGGATAATCACCGGTCCCTTGAGTGTCGTTATAACCGGATTATAGCAATAGCGCCACGTCGCCGACCGCGACTGTTGCAACTACCCGCGACGCGTACGGTGCGTTCAGCGCACGCGCCTACAGTGAAGGCATTAACTCTTATCGGTGACATGCTTGCTCAGTGCGATAATATTAACTTATTCGCTGATTCGTTCAGGTGCCTTCTTGGTAGTGCTCACAGGTTTCTAGATTTAATTAGTTTAGTTCCTTATATATTATATTATAGTTGATAAATTGCGTTTGTTTGTACTAAGTATGTACCGATTGTTATTTAACTTTATGAAGATTTGGCATTTTGCTGTAAGTTGTAAATGTATTGAATTCTACTCGTACTGTATCAAATTTTATGCAATCATCATTGCCCCAGCTTTATGGTTTTGTGAGGTCGGTCATCGATCTTGTAACTCACACGAGATTATGATGATCATTCCGTTGTTACGAAGTCCTAACCTAGAGTTTTGGTTTTTAGTCAGAGCGACAGCCGACGGCGCTGGCTTATACAAAGAGCGACTGCCGAGGGCACTGGCTTATATACAGAGCGACTGCCGAGGGCGCTGGCTTATACACAGAGTGACTGCCGAGGGCACTGGCTTATACACAGAGCGACTGTCGAGGGCGCTGGCTTATACACAGAGCGACTGCCGAGGGCGCTGACTTATACACAGAGCGACTGCCGAGGGCGCTGGCTTATGCACAGAGCGATTTCCATCTGACTTTCGCAACCCACCGGGAGGGAGGGATGAACCAGAAACTATCTTACGGCTTTGCCCAGTTAGTGGACAACCTGACGGTTTTCAAGCCACCAAATGGCCTCTGACTTGGCTTAACGAAAACTTTCATTGACAGTAGCTGGGACCAACACCTAGCCGTACCTTACGAAGCTCAGAATTCGTTTAGATATTGTGCCACTAGCGGTCACCCATCGGGGATCTGAATGACCACGGCTGACGTTGCTTAAATGAGTAACTACCACTCTGCTTCAAGTGCTTTAAGGCAATGATCTGTATTTTAATCTAAATTATTCAAAAGACATTCAGACTTTATTATCCTAACATGATAATATAATTTATTGCAATTTATAAGGCTCCATTAGATGTCTCTAAATCTACTCGCTAACTGCCTGGCCAGTTTATGTGGTTTGTAGTGACCCTGCCTTTTACGCCTTGGGCCGCGGGTTCGACGTTCGCCCAGAGCAAAAATATTTCGTGTGTTGAACACGAGTGTTTGTTCTGTGTCTGTGTGTTATTTATCAATTTATGTATATCAGTCTCTGGTACACACAGCCGCACATCGGTAGAAACACTTTTGGACCTTATGGCGTGGTAATAGAGTTGAATAAGTTTCTACCGACGAGCGGTTGACCGTACCATAGTAACATGCTTTGCCTAGCTTGAAATTGGATGACTGTGTAGACGTTTTTCCTCCAATATTTATTTTTAATTTATTTAACTAGCTATCAGAAAACAGAACAATTGACATGATCGACTCATGATGATTTTTGGACCAAACTTATACAGTCACCCCCACAAAAGTAACCGGCCGGTCTATTTTCTGTCGTACATTTTCATACAAGGGATCAAACGAAGCGTCAATATATATCCTAAAAGAAATAAATATCCGTGAATAAACAGTGAGATCATTAAATAAGATATCTGACTTAAGATTATTGAAGATTAGACCTGCTGTGCATCCAGGAAATTCCGTGCATCTTTCAGAAAAAAATATACCTACGTCATTTCGTCAGATTTCTCTTACATTCAGCGAATTAAAATGTTTAAAGTGTCGCACGGGTTTTATTCAACATTTTAGATATACCTAATTTTTGACAACATTGTTAATAAGGTTCTTATCTAAAGACCTCATCAATCAGATTTGTATTTTTATCAATTTAGGTCTAAGATATTGACGCTTCGTTTGCCCCCATATTTGTATGAAAATATATGAAAGAAAACAGACCGGCCGGTTATTTTTGCCGGTGAGTGTATTTAGCTGTCCTGTGCCATTCATAAATATTACAAAGGCAAATACACCCTTATTTTTTCCGACGAAGACGGCTCTATCCATGAAACTGAAAAACATTTCTACTCCCTATACAAACTACATCAGCTGACAGCACATTTTGAGGTCGATTTTTTTTTTCGTATTTCGACCAATGTTTTATAGGGTCCGCGCAGACTGAACGGCAAAATGCTCGTGCTTGCTGTAGCACGCGCGTGCCGTGTTACTAATTTGTAGCGATAATTCAACACTGGGATGTGCTTGCGTGAATGTGATGGACTGGTATATTATGTAATTATGCACTTTTTGCGGAAGGTCAAGAAACAGAATTATCAATAAATCAAAATATATAATATCTGAATTTTCAATATAGATGGAGAAGACCCGACAGAAGAGTTATATTTTTGGAAAAATTCTCTAACCTTTTGTAATAATTCACTTTAGCAAAGAATTTTATTTTTATACTTTTTCGTAATACGAAAAATAAATTAAAACTACGAAAAATTTCAATCACGAATATGACTTTACGAAAAAAGTGTGATTCGGTCTTAAAAATTTTACAAATCACCCCTTTTCAAGTTAATTACAAATAGTAAAAAATGCTATATTTAACACCAAAACGGTCAATTGCGTCCGCGCGGCTACTCACGCATGCTAGCCTAGAGTATTTTATTCCTATTGATATAAAGTTATTTTTGCAATGTCATCAAAAACTGTTCTTGTCTTGTCTGGCTTTTGGTGTTCGCGGACCCATGGATAGAACCACCTCTTAAAATATCCAGGGCAATAAAAAAACGCTGTTTTTCTGTTAAGGGCTTTCCAGCTTCCTTCCTTAAAAATATAGTTCACTGTAGTTTCAGATACAAAAAGTGCGAATAACGGCCACTTTTAACAGTTTTTGTATCTGTAACTACAGTGAACTATATTTTCAGGATTGATAGGTTCTAAATAAACTAACCTACCTTTACTTCCATCTGGTAAGACAGATTTTCGATAAGTTTTGTATTTAGCAAGTTATATTTTTTTAACTGGTGGGGGCGCTAGTTGACTGCAGGAAAGCCCTTAATTAATTATTACAGTAAAAATGAAATCCGAGCAGTTTATTACTTTCGAACAAAAAATAACAAACTGCTAAATAACAACAACAATTGGCAACATCAATTGGCTAGCTGTAAACAAATAGCCTACGTATAAATATTTTTATAACAACTTTAAAAAAAAGAAAGATATAAACTTTAAAACTCTCAAATAGACAGAGAGGGAAATACTGAACTGTGTGTGATTACAATATCGCCATATAAATTACATGTAAAATTTCGTTTCGTAAGAAAGAGATAGACAAAAATCTTTGATACGTTATTTATTTTCCGACAAATTTCAAATTTGATTTTGAAGTATGTTGTTGTATATCGTTTTATGTAAATTTATATATCTATACATAAAAAAAATCGTTAACTCGGCAAATCTGTACATTGAAAATATTTGCAAAAATATAACTTTAGCGAACCCTTTATCAGTAATAGAACCCATTCAGACCATTTTTGGAATTTTTGTCTGTTTGTCCGTTTGTCTGTTTCTTTGTCCGCGATTTACGCAAAAACCACTGAACCGATTTAAACAGGGTTTTCGATGGTAGATTGATCTTACTTTGTTGTAACATATAGGCTATGTTTCATTCCAATCGGTTCACTCAAACACAAGATATTTTAAATCAAAATGTAAAACTTCTGTCCGCGATTCACTTAGAAACTACTGAACAGACTCAAACGGAGTTTTCAAAATTATATTTGGCTTACTTTCGTGCAACATATAAGTTTTGATTTATTGCAATCGGTTCACTCAAACAGAAGATATGCGAGAACAAAGTTTCAAGCAGCGAGAAGTCAATTTAAGCGAGGCTTTCAGTGATGGGTTGATCTTATTTTGCTGTATTATATGTAGATGTTTCATTGCAATCGGTTCACTCAAAACAAGATGTTTTAAATCCAAGTTTAAAACTGCTGTCCGCAATTCACTCAGAAACTACTGAACAGACTTACAGGAACAGGGTTTTCAATATTGTATTCGGCTTACTTTTGTGAAACATATAAGCTTTGATTCATTGCAATCGGTTCACTCAAAAGATATAATAAGATATTACGAGAGTACAAAATTTCAAGCAGCGAGAAGCCAAATTAAACAGGGTTTTTAATGATGGATTGATCTTATTTAGCTGTAACATACAGGCGTTGTTTCATTGCAACCGGTTCACTCAAAGCACAAGATATTTTAAAGCAGTTTCAAACTGCTGTCCACTGAACTGAGTACTGAACTGACTCAAACGGGGTATCCAATAATGTATTTGGCTTACTTTCGTGCAACATAATTATGAGCTTTAATTGTTTCATTGCAATCAATCCACTTAACCAGAAGATATGCGAAGTTTAAATCAGCGGCTCCAATAACTTACAAACTACATAACCGATTCAAACGGAGTTTTCAATTGCGTATTTGGCTTACTTTTGTGTAACATATAAGCTTTAGATAATTGTAATCGGTTCACTCATACAGAAGCTACACGAATGAAAATCATTGAGCAGCCGGTGTGCACCAATAACTCACAAACTACTTAACCGATTCAGAAGGGAGTTCTTAAAAATGTATTAAGCTTATTTTCATGCAACATACAAGCTATGTTTCGTTGCAACTAGTTCACTCAAACAGAAGATGTGCGATATTTAAAGCCGTGGCGCCAATAACTGACAAACCACGAAACTGATTCAAACAAAGGTTGCAATAATGTATCTGACTGAAGTATTATGCAACATAAAAACTTTGTTTCATTGCAAATGGTTCACTCAAACAGAAGATATGCGAAGTATAAATAGGTGTTGCCAATAACTCACAAACTGCTACACCGATGAAAACAATAATTTCAACAACGTATTTGGCTTACTTTTATGCAAAATATGAGCTTTAGATCATTGCAATCGGTCTACTCAAACAGAAGAGATGCCAAGTTTAAATCAGCGGCGCCAGTAAGTCGCAAACTTATGAATCGATTCAAATGGGGTTTTCAACATCGTATTTGGCTTACTTTAGTGTAACATACTCGTATAAGTATTAGATCATGGCAATTGGTTCACTCAAACAGAAACTACACGAACGAAAATTATCAAGCGGCCTGTGCACCAATAACTCACACTAAACTTCTGTTTGACTGAGCCAATTGCAATGAAACAATGCTAATATTTTGAACGAAAGTAAAAAAAAACATTTATATCGGTTGAGTTGTTTGTGTACACTGTTAAAGTCCAAACGGCACGCGAACGAAGTCGTGGGCACAACTAGTTATCTGAATGAATATACAATATTTGATAAAATGCAACTACCTGCTTCAGCGCGAGCTGACTCAGCTTCGTCTAAAAGGCCCTGTTTTTAATGAAAAGCCGTCAAGCGAGTGTCCTGAATGGAAACACGTAATTTATGTTCGCTGCAACAAGACAAAGCGACTTCATTGCAATTAACATCGAAATGAGCTCTACGGGCGTTAGTCTTGCTCTTTTCTTCCCCATTATTAGCAACAATTTTAGCTTTTAATAAAGACTTTTTATTTGCTTACGAGTACTTACTGGATTATCGTCATACAAAAATTCACAGTTTTTAAAGCTAATTTCAATGTTTTTATTTTTAAAGATATTTATTAATGAGTCAAATCAAATATTGTTTATTCATTGTTGGATATATAATCCCTTAATGACGTCAGCTATAAACTACATCGCTTCACAAACAAAGTGGCCCCATGGTGATAAAAAAGAAGCGACAATAAAAACCCACGCGCTCTTTGAAATATGTTTGAATGTACAGGGTTGATCATAGAATCTGTTTCATGTATTCTATGGGGTTGATACAATAAACATAAATAAATTTGAATTAATACATAAACACAAGTCAATTTAGAGTCGTTTGACATGTCGGCAAAGTTACCCATTTTAATAAATTTTAGTGACTAACTGATTCTATAGCTACAACAGTGTAATATTAGTGTCGTTTTTCTATACTTTCTAAAAAATATGCAAAATAAATGGTACAAAACATTTTAAGCGAAATTCGATGTGAAGAAATAATTGCACACAACGTAATAAACACGTGATTCCTGCACAGACATTCTTCTTCGCTAGACGTCAGTCTGACTACCTCGCCCCCGCCCACGTATCTCACCCCGCAGGAACAACGCGTGTAGCGCATAGAATTATAATACACTATTGGTGTAACGTGTCAGGATAAGTTTGACTGTGATATTATTTTCTGCGCACGGGTGACAGGCGGAGAGCCAATGTACGGTTCGCACGCCTCTCCCAACCTGCCACGCTCCCACTGCCCCCCGATAATTTTGTTAAGTTCTGTGCATTAACGGTCATAACCAGAGTAATTTTGTACAGTCAAGAGCACATCAAGCTTGACACATTGGACTTTGTACCGTTCTTATTTCAATAGACGTACGGGCTAGACTAGCACTGCGAGTGTCAGGCTTGACCTGTCGTTGACTGTACCTACTGTATTAGTTTCCAAAAAGGTTTCATCTAGGAATAATTTTGTATGGGAAGTCGAAAATTTTCTCTGAAGTCAAACGTTTTCTTCTGGGCTTCGGAAGCGAAACAAATAAAAATTCATGTTGTAAGGGCTTTAAAAGAAATGTGTAATAATAAATATAGATTAGATGACTATATCAATGACAAAGAGGATTCCAGCGAAGCACAAGAATCACATTGTAAAAAGCCGACTCTTAAAGTAGGCCGTGCTGCAGTGGTTTCTTGCCGTTTCTTTTACGCTGCCATCGATGCGAAACGGAGGTACACACGGCCGCACATAGGTAGAAACACTTTTGGACCTTATGGCGTCGTAATAGAGTTCAAAAAGTTTCTACCGACAAGCGGTTGACCGTACGAGTAAAATCGCTCTATTTGCATTGTATTCCGCATGTAATGAAATGACATTCAATAAGTATTCTGTAAAGAGTGTAACTTCATAATGTGTTGGGTTGTATGAGTATTTATGTGTACAAAAATATTTAAAAATACTATTAAAAGTTTTCTTGTAAAATTAATCAAAATTATAGTAAATATACAATACGCTACTAATCGAGACTGTTCTACGTTTTTGGTTTAGTCGGGCGGCCGGCGCGCCTGACTCATCATCATATCGTGTGGGTTGCAAGGTCGATGACCGACCTCACAAACCCTGGTGTCAGAGTTGTTGAGCCGCCAAAGGCCTCTGACATGGCTCATTAACGACTACATCCGTAGATAGTAGTCGGGACCAACGGCTTTACGTGCCTTCCGAAGCACGGAATCATCTAACTTTTCGGGCAATCAGGTGATTCATCCTGCAATGCCCTAGCCAAACTGGGGAGGTCGCACAAAGAGATTTTTGTTTGACAGTGTCCCCACCGGGAATCGAACCCAGAACCTCCGGATCGAGAGCCGAACCCTCTAACCACTAGACCACGAAGGCTGTTCGACTTTGTATGATTGTAGCATCTTTCAATAAGTATTCTTTAAATAATCTACATTGAATAAAATAAATTCAATCAGAATCTTACACGAATGTACTAAGGCCTTGGGTAACATATCTGTGTCTAGTTTAAAAGGTTGTAAATTGCGTTTTCTCTTTTCATGGAAAGAGCAATGTTTACAGTTATTTGAAATGCAGAACAGCCGAGCGTGTTTGTTTGACGTAAATCGTTTCACGTGGACGTGGACCGCCCTTTGGTGCAGCACGTTTTAATTGCATCTAAATTCATGAATACGGTTACCATCTCGTTTGAGAAGTCCGGACAAAAAGGCAAAACACAGAACAACTATAAAAATCACTTCGTAAAAATCTGCATGCAAAAAAAACATTCTAAATACATAATAATATAACTCCCCACGCGAAGCGCAAGTTTTTCGATATGTTTTTCCTTATTGGAATACGAAACTTTAGTTGAAATAAGTACCTGATCGAAGACTAGTACTTTGAAATTAATTTCAATCTATTTAAGTCGCGAGTGAATAGGCTTCTTCTGGGCAAGCTCGTTCCATCGTCGACCTCAACTCTGTCCTCAAGGCTAGATCGAGGTCAAGAGTAAGCCCATACATAGTAAAAAAAATGTCCGAAACACGGGTCAAAAATAACAAAGTCCGATCGGATGGCTGAAAGTCTTGATAAATCCGAAAGATTAGGTATCCCAATTCATGAGTGGACTCTACTTGCGCCAAAAACGGAGTTCTGTTTTAATATCAGTCGCTCGCTTTTACACACAGAGCGGACATTATTGCTTTGCGCCTGAATGGAACAGTATTGTGCCCAGCCAACCAAAAACCGGATCAGTTTGAGTCGGACTTGTACATAGAAGGCTCCGTTCCGTTACCATAAAAGGTAAAACTGAAGGGTATATATACCATGCATAGGTAAAAGATGTAAATCTACTCATGAAATTACGTAGAATTCAGAAGAATAAAATCTTAATTGGGCAGGCGAAGTGAGCGATATAATGTTTCGTGTAAGACCAAATTTTAGTAAGTCTGACTTGGGCTTTATAATTTGAGTCTAATCACTTCGAGCTAAAATAAAATGTTAACACTTTTTGTATTTTCTAGGTTATCTGCCATCCAATGTATGGATGAAAATTTTATTTTTATAATGCCGTTCACATTTGTTTACTATACTGCAAGATGTATTTTTACGGCAGAGAAGGGAGTAGCACTGACCTAGTAATAACAGATGGTTAAATAAGCTTTTCGTCCAAACCTTTAAAAAGACCGGTGGCATAGATCTTTAAAAGGCATAGATCTTTACATAAAACAGAGTGCTTTATAATCAACTGCAAGCCTTGAGTAGGTATATTACTCGTACCCTGACCATAAAACTGCACAACTTTTCCTAAGGAACATAGGTCGAAATAAGAAAAAAAAATTACCTCCCATACAGAATGCGTTATTGTTTGTTTTTTTGTACTTCGACCAATGTTTCTTATGAAAAGCTCTCTCTCTAATGAACCAGAGGATGGGCAGCAGCATCCTTCTGTGTATCGTACTCGTATCATCTTCCAATCTGCGGTCACCAACAACTAGCGGACTATGGTACTTCCCTTCCACATTGTTTCAGAAAAAGATAAAATTTTGAAGGAAGCTCCCTGTCCTGTAGTGGACGTTTTTCATGTTATGAGTATAAGTATAGCGGCACACCTATGGAAGTTTCGACGCGGAGAATTCCGCCTTATTACACTAGCAATGCTTTCAAGGTTAGATATGATGACACATCTGATAGAATTTCCGCTGGTGTGTCACTGCACTAATACTCAAAGGCTCTAAGTTGATTAGAAAGCACTCTATATAAAATCGATAGATGCAGATAGTTTTAGTAAAGCTTTGTGATGCTCGCCTCTGTTTGCCTGGGCGTTAGCAGGTCAGGGTTGAGTCAAGATCAAAATGTCACACGGCGCCCTGGTTCTATGCTGATGCAACGTTGAATATTCATTAAATTCAGGAGCTCAATTTTTTATTCGCTCGTTCCACGTCGAGCAATAAGGTTACCTACCGATATTCGTTTTATTATTGCATGCAAAATTACAAATATCGTTTGCTTTAAGTTCTGTCCACGCAATCAACATAAACTAAAAAACCGTGACCTAATAATCTACGGACTCCGGTTCATGGACAAAATTCGCGGTAAAAGTGGTGTAAGTCAACCCTTTTCTTCCAATAAACAGTCCTGATACAATAGGTCAATGGCAGCGATGCAAGCGCGTGTCGTATGTTGTGTCTACAGAAAAATAAGGGTAATTAGAAGGAGGATAAAAGAAATTATTCATCACAAGGTAGTGCAGGCGTCGTTCTATGGATTTGACGGGTTATTTTGAATATTTCCTAGTGATCATAGAAGATTTGACATAAAAATTTGGGACATGTTTAGTCCGGTCCCGTATATCGCCAAAATTCACCAAATTGCACCAATTTTTTTCCAGGTACTACTTAGGTATATAGCTCTCAATTTTTGATAGGAGCCAATTCTTGAATTTCCCATGATTTCTTTTTTAATTCAAAAATTTGGACACATTGTAAATCGTGTCTACGTGAAACAGCTAACTGACCGCACTAGTTGGCAGATGTCTTCCTATAGTAAAATAAATTAGCAAGGTATCTATTCCGAGCGAAGCAAGGAGGTCCGAAATCTTTGGTCGTGTCAAGTCGTGTGGCGTGCGTAGACACAGTTTTATTTGTTTCTATGCAGGATACATACAAGATGGAATTAAGTTATTAATATCGCTATCGATCATGCGGATGTCGCGCGGCGTTCGTGGAGAAAACCCTTACTCGTCTAACTTAAAAATACAAACGAAAATAATGTAAAATGCCTAATTTTAGGGTTACGTACCTCATTATAAAAAAACGGAACCCTTATAGGATGACTTTGTTGTCCGTCTGTCTGTCAAGACCCTTTTTCTCACGAATGAGAAGAGGTATCAGATTGAAATTGATAACGAATATTAAGGTCCATAAACCACATAAGATCTGTAAATTTCAATTTTTTACAACGACGCAATCAAAAGATATGGTTTTTTATGTCCTCACCTCCATACATTTATGCAAAAAAGCAAAACCTACAGGGTACTTCCCGTTGACTTAAAATTATGAAATTTGGCAAGAAGCTAGGTCTCACAGTACAAATAAAGGGAAAAGTCTAAAATCATTAAATATTTCAATTTTTCTCACAACTAATAATAACCAATTAAGGTGAGCTCCCGTTTCAAGAACTTTTCTATAAAAGAGGGGTCAAGTTGGATGGTCGCGGAGTTTTTAAAATCAAAGAGCAAAAGCTTTTAGTATATCATATGGTAGATAGGTACGGAACCCTTTTGGCGCGAGTCCGACTCGCACTTGGCCGGTATTTTAATCACGTTTTAATGTCTCTGAGATGCGTTTCGGATTATATCACAGTACTTTTAAAATTTATTTATTCCGATCCGCGTGAAAAGAAGAGACATAAAGATAATTCTCAGTTTATTGGCAACACCGTCCATAGAATAAAAACTGCATCAAACGATGCCACTTCGGTTTCTGGCGCATACCTACGCCAAACTTTGCTTCGTGTTTCATAATGAGCAGAGCTAAAGTTAGGAACGGGAGTTCCTGAGGGATCCCTCTCAAAGTTCCCCGAACAATAAAATCTGGATCTTTTCAACGAAAGAGTGAACAGGTATGTTTATACATAGGGTGAGTTTTAATTAGTTCTTGATAGCAAAAGATATACATGTACCCACTCATGATACTGAACAACTTTTCCCAAGGAACATAGGTCGAAATACGAAAAACCAAATTTGACCTCCCATACAAAATGCGCTATCAGCTGATGCAGTTTCTATGGTAGGTCAAAATATGTTTTTCATATTTCGACCTATGTTCCTTGGGGAAAGTTGTTCAGTATCATGAGTACATGCATACCTTTTTCTATAAAGAACTAATATAAAGTCACCCTATATACGCATACTACATCTTCGACTCCATTGTCACTTACTATCAGGTGAGATGGGAGTCAAATACTATCCTTTAGTTAGGGCGCTGGCTGCCATTTGGGCATATGATTTGCTCATGATTCATATTAATAGGGATGATAGATCAGCTCAATACGAATCGATTTGGTCCTTACAAGTTTTTCTGCGTATCACTACGTTTTTGAGTTAAAGCAAAAAAAAATAAGATACTAAATAATGTTTTTTTTGTCTGCCCTTGTGGCTGCTGTTTAAAATACTTCTGAAGATATAGAAAATCGATGAGGCAGACATGCAGGACTCTGCATTATCACGGGACAAAGTAGTGGTTTTTGGCATTTTGAAGCACTGTAACTTTACAACGCAGGGCTATTATGATGGCAGACCATTTTTCTGTGGTCCTATACATTGTGTTTAATTGGACAGTCATAGTCTGCCAGGTGCATATTTTTTGCATCTTTTAGAGGATGCTTCTTATCATCAGTCAAAGAGGCAGACATGAGCAAATCATATAAAAATTTTGTCCATCAGCACCCATATTATTCATAAAAATAAAAAAAACTGGTAGAAGCGAATCAAAAATAGAACACGAGGGGCTTTGACGACAGGTCACGGTCGATCGATTAACGCCTCCGGGGACCTCCCGTTAACTGGATAACTGCATGAATGCTAGCAAATTGTAATATTTTCACAATTTTTAGGGTTCCGAATAAAAACAGTAAAAAACCGGCGAGTCCTACCTGTTTTTATTATTATTTGTTATTATTCTTTAGCTTGTGCACTATAAACATACCAATTTTCACGCTTATAAGTGTTTCTGTTTTTACGATAGAGCTATAACAAAACAAATCTTAAATTAAAAACTCTACAATCCGACTAAGGCTTCCGAACTTAGATACCCAGATTTCCGAACTTAGATACAAGGGTTTAGATACTATCTACGTAACTATTATTTGAATGGTATGGATTTTCAGTAATTCGAAAAGATGAATATTCCTACGACGGATATAGGACTCACACTTGAGGTGTCCCACTGCAGGGCAAAGGTCTCCTTTTTCGAGGTCGCCCACGACGTCTTCTGTCGTTTTGCTCCCAAATGGTGTTTGTAAAATTTTTAACTGACTACCACAGTAAGAGGGTTATGTTTTATGTCCGTTTCTGGTTCACGGTCTATAGTCTAAACGACAAGACGATAGATGACTATATCAATGACAAAGAGGTATGGTGCTCTGATATTCCAGCGAAACACAAGAAACACATTGTAAAAAGTCAACTCTTAAAGTAGGCCGTGCTGCAGTGGTTTTTTGCCGTTTCTTTTACGCTGCCATAGCACGATCCGAAACGGCGTAGACTCGCTCTATTTGCACTGTATTCTGCATGACATTCCATAAGTATTCTGTAAAGAATCTACATTGAATAAAATTATCTGAATCTGAAACGGGTTGATAGATTTTAACTTACGAGGTGTCGTTAGGGACATAAGCTGTATAATATTTAATTTATTTTGTTCTATCACCTGCCATCTATCAACTATCACTTGTCACCTGTCATCTATCACATGCCAGCCATTAATTACCTGATATCAGCCTAGGTGCTATTTTTCATGAGATAACTAATACAAAGTACAAGAAATTTTAACTGAACAACTTTCCCTAAGGAACATATAGGTCGAACAACTAAAAAAAAATTCAAACATCCCATAGAAACTGAACCTGCACCTGGGTGATTTTATTAAATTTCCCATAGAAACTGAACCTGCACCTGGGTGATTATTTTATTAAATTTTTTCGTCTTAGCTCCTTAGTGAAAGTTGTCCAGTTTCATGGTCTTAGTTACACGCTAATATAGTACTTGCAAATTTAATTACACCCAATATATCACCATCATCATTCACCGAATGAGACCAGCAAATGTTGAACCTCCTGCCAATATAATTAGACCACACTGTTTAGATTTCTGGTTAGAACTTTAAAATCCAAAGTGATAATGTTCAGTTCAGAATCTAGCAAACAGCATGTTATAGAAGCTTCGAGAGTCAAACCACTAGATTCAGATAATTTTATTCAATGTAGATTCTTAACAGAATATTTATTGAATACAGAGTACTTATTAATTACTACTGAACACGACTAGTTAAACGGTAGGTAGGATCTGTGTATGGTCACAGATTAGATAATAGTAGTATGATGACAAATTTTTACGATTCGGGACTACGAAAATCCGAAATTGAAAACATATCACTCTGTCGCAGAAGACATAGAATTCTAGGTAAAAAAGAACGATAAAATCGCGATAAAAATAAGAAACGCTTGCAAATAATTCCACAGACGGTGGCGCGGCGGCATGAGGAATCGGAATTGCAAAATGCATTTTTACTCGTAACTGCAATAACTGGCGCGGGGACGTCTTGAATGAAAACCAGGCCAAGGATGACAATATCATGTAAAACGATTTCTTTTATTGCACGAGTGAGCAATCGAGCTTGTGAGCCACATGATGGTAAGTGGTCACCAGACAGCAAAGTGCGTTGGTCACCCTGAGAACTAAGATGGTCTGTCTTATGTGTCCGATTGGTTTTTAATCGTGACCGTCAAATCGGGAATCAAACCCCAGAACCATCGGATCGAGAGCCAAATACTCTAACAACGATTACGATCCAAGTACATTTCATAATGTGCAACTACCGCAGTCGAACATGAAAATATTTCGAAATGGTCCATTTTACTCAGCTACTAAAATATACAACGCGCTACCGGAAACAATAAAATCCGAAACAGAATATGACAAATTTTATAAAATATTAAAAGATTATTTAATCGACTGTGGATATTATAAGATTGAGGAATTACCTATTTAATGAAAAAAATTAAAATTGACATCTCGAATTAATTGTAATATTGTGACATTTTAAATGTTTTTGCACTGTTTTGACTTTTTATTATTTTAATTATTGTAATAACATGACTATTCGTAACCTTAAATTTTGACATTATTATTTAGAATCCATTTTGTATATATATAATATGTTTTTAATTGTACTATTTTAACATTGATTATTTAACTATGTGACTAATATTAAATTAAATTCTATTTTTTTTTAATTGTACTAAAGGACTTTTATGCAACACCTACAAAGGTATCAAATGTGAGACTATTTACATGTAAGACCATTGTTATATTATACCATTTGAATGCAATAAATGAAATATGAAATATGAACAACTAGCGCCCAATGGAGACTGTCAAAATAAATAAACACCGCAGATCGTCATCGGAATGTGGAAATCACAAACTTTGTTCGAAGCGTTTTAAAGTACATACATACATAACATCACGCCTCTTTCCCGTTGGGGTAGGCAGAGACCACAGTCCTCCACCTGCTACGATCTTGACATACTTCCCTTGCTTCCTGTACTTTCATCAATCCTTTCATACATGCTCGTCGGTTTAGGGTACTTTTAACCTGGCCTTTATTCAGAACGTCCTGAATTTGGTCCTGGTACGTTCGCCTAGGCCTTCCCCTTCCAACGTTTCCATTCACTCTCGCCTGGTAGATCTCTTTCGTCAATCTTCGTTCATTCATCCTCTCTACATGACCAAACCATCTCAGCATCCCTTTCTCGATTTTGGTCACTACGTCTTCTTTTACGCCGCACCGTTCTCTTATCACACTATTTCTAATCCTGTCACTCAATTTAACACCAATCATACTCCTTAGCGCTCTCATTTCCACTGCATTAATTCTACTTTCATGCTTCTTCTGCCATACCCAGCTTTCACTGCCATACATCAGTGTTGGTACCAAAACTCCCCCATGAACAGCCAAACGAGCCTTGTGAGACACCTTCTGACTCCTCATAAAGGCGTGCAGGGCACCATTCACCATGTTTCCAGCATTCACTCTTCTTTCAATATCACTTTCACACTTTCCATCTCTCGTAAACTTTGAGCCCAGATACACAAACTCCTTCACTTGTTCGACTTGTTCTCCATCTATTAATATAGTACACTCTGTCATACATTCTTCTCTTTCAAGTACCATTACTTTAGTCTTGCTTACATTTACTTTCATTCTTTTCCTGTCCAAAGCCACATTCATCATTGTTACCATCTCCTGCAACTCGTCAGCAGATGACGCAAGTACAACTTGGTCATCAGCGTAGAGAAGACATTTGATGAGTAACTCATTCATTCTCAGTCCACACATACTCTCTTTCAGATCAATCAAACAATTATCCATGAACAGGTTAAACAGCCAAGGTGACGCTACACATCCCTGCCTAACACCTTTTTCGATGCTAAACCATTCAGTGTACGCCCCGTTTATTCTGACACAAGCACTGGAATCCTCATAGAGAGATTTCAGTGCTTGAATCAGATGACCGTTTACCCCATACATAGACAATGCTGACCACAATTCATTCCTCACCACTCGGTCATAGGCCTTTTCCAAATCCACGAACGCGCAGTAGACTTTTTGGTTTTTAGCCAAAAACTTTTCAGCTATGCACCGCAAGGAAAAGACCTGATCTGTACATCCCATTCCCTTTCTAAATCCCGCTTGTACGTCCCATATTTTATCGTCAGTATCTTTCATCACTCTTTCAATCAAAACCTTTGCATACAGTTTGCCGACGACACTAAGAAGGCTTATCCCGCGATAATTTTTGCAGTCCTGTTGTGACCCTTTTCCCTTGTACAGCGGCACAATCACAGCCTTGCACCAGTCACCTGGTACTTGGCCGTTCGTCCAACACAAGTTGAAAAGGCGGTACAACTGACTAGCCACAATGCCTCGCCCAGCCTTCAACATCTCGACCGACACTCTATCATACCCAGCTGCTTTACCTGATTTCATACTTTTCATCGCTTTCATAATCTCATCCATACTTATCTCACTTACACAATTCTCCTCTTCATTCTCATTCATTTCCACAGAAGACCTAGGTTCGCTGGCCTCTGCTTTTTCTCTCTCAAACAGACTTTCAAAATATTCCTTCCACCTCCTCAGAACACATTCTTCACCTTTTATAATACTTCCATCCTGGCTTACCTACTCATTAAGTTATTTTTATACATCAAAGTTGCCTGAAAAGTTCTTTAATTTAACCGGGTGCTACAAAGTAACCTTTGCCTTTTCTTTGTTAGGAATAACACAATTATAAAACTTCTAGGTTCAAGAAATTTAAATTCTGAAAGGATTACCTTGTTTATTTATACCTACTCGCACAGGCAAGCGCATTTCAAGTTTAACATTTTGGACTTTTTACCATTCTTATTGTAAGCGAAATAGGAGTTAAAGTATTACTGCGACTGTTTTGACCTGTTCATTACTGGACAAGGCAATGCATAAAGTGCTACCGTAAAACCGGAGAAGGCTCATAACATCAAAATCAAAATCGTTTATTCATTGTTGGATATTAAAATCTCTTAATGACGTCAGCTAAACTACATCGCGTCACAAACAAGGAGGCGCCATGGTGGGAAAAAAAAGAAGCGACAATAAAAACCCACGCGCACTTTTAAATATGTTTGAATGTACAAGAATGATATACAATAAACATAAGTCAGTTTTAATTTTGAATTAGCCTGTTAGAACCGTAGCCTAATCCCATGGATTAGGTATTTCTCCGTTATTCCGTTTAACACAAATAAAATTCTAATAAATGTATTTCGACACAAAAGTCAAAATGAAGCGACAATAAAAACCCACGCGCTCTTTTAAATATGTTTGAATGTACAAGAATGATATACAATAAACATAAGTCAGTTTTAATTTTGAATTAGCCTGTAAGAACCGTAGCCTATTCCCATGGATTAGGTATTTCTCGTTTAACACAAATAAAATTCTAATAAATGTATTGCGACACAAAAGTCAAAATGTGGATTTCTTTAAATTTATTTCGAAGAGATTCATCATATTTTTATTCAAAAACAGTACAAACTGTGTGTACAGTACAAATTCTCACAACAAAAATTCTCACAAAACAGTACAAATTCTCTAGTCTTCATTTTATAAATTGCACGAACAGCTCGCTTTTGCAGTATAAAAATGCTGTTTGCATTCGCACCATGACCCCATAACAAAAGGACATGAGACTATGGAAATAACTGAAGTGGACTAACCTGGCGGTGTCTACACTACATCCGTCAGAGCTCTTATTTTTAGGGTTCCGTACCTCAAAATAAAAAAAACTGAACCCTTATAGGATCACTTTGTTGTCTGTCTGTCTGTCAAGACCCTTTTTCTCACGAACGAGAAGAGATATCAGGTTGAAATTGTTAACGAATATTAAGGTCCATAAACCACACAAGATCTGAAAATTTAAGGGTCTTACTACAAAAAAGTTAGACATCTGTTGAACACTTGATTAAAAAAATGCGCACAAAATAACTGGCTATGTCAGTTGATGCGCAGAAGTCAAGTCATAGTCATTTTTGACATCTGCGCATCAATGACATAGACAGAGTTATTTGGTACGATTTTTTTAATCAAGTATTCAACAGTTGTAGTAAGACGGTAAATGTTTTACAACGACGCAATCAAAACATTTGGCTTTTTATGTCCTCATCTCCATACATTTATGCAAAAAAGCAAAACCTACAGGGTCGTTGACCTAAAATTATGAAATTTGGCAAGAAGCTAGGTATCACAGTACAAATAAAAGGAAAAGTCTAAAAACATAAAATATTTCAATTTTTCTCACAACTAATAGTAACCAATTAAGGTGAGCTCCCGTTTCAAGAACTTTTCTATAAAAGAGGGGTCAAGTTGGATGGTCGCGGAGTTTTTAACATCAAAGATCAAAGAGCAAAAGTTTTTAGTATATCATATGGTAGATAGGTACGGAACCCATAAGGCGCGAGTCCAACTCGCACTTGGCCGGTTTTGTTTTTTCACTGCGTATGCTGCAGAACTGAGTCTGTTCGACAATTTATTAATATGCCGTCCCCATCCCATAAAACATCCACTGCAGGACACACAGCTCCCCCCAAAATTCCAGCTTTTGTCGAAATAATTTGGAGGGAAAGTAATACAGTGTTATTTATTATCACCCCGGAAAATTATCACCCCGGAAATTTAAAAGAAACTAAAACCCTTTTGCCAACATAGATCGAAATACGAAAACAAAATTTCTACTTTCTATACCAGGTAAATGTGCTGCTACTGCTGATGCAATTTGTATGGGAAGTCGAAAAATGGTTTACCTATTTCGACCTATGTTTGTGACCTCCTAAAATATCCGAGATGTTAAAAAATAAGGGTGTATAGTCACTTCTCTTGTTAGCGTTGTGGCTGGCACAGTGGACCGCGGTTGTTGGTAACCGCAGTATGATAGATGGTACGAAACACAGGAGGACGTTGCTGCCCATCTTCCAGTTCATAATCCCTTAGTAGCCTAAATAACAGGCTCCGTGGTCGACTTTTATAGAGCGTTCGGCTTTCGATCCGGAGGTTCTGAGTTCTATTCTTGGTGAAGACAATGTCAAACAAAAATCACTTTGAATGAGGTTAGAATATTGCATGAAAAATTCAATTATTTTGCACCCGATACTGTATATTTGACTGTATACTGCACAATAATTTTAGTCTTGGACGAAGTGCGTACCCCTTCCACTCCGCCCAGAGAAGTCTTAACTCGTCGCGCGGTCTTTACCTACGGAAGTAGTCGTAAATGAGCCATGACGAAGGCCTATGGCGGCTGAACAACTCTGACATCAGGGTTTGTGAGGTCCGTCATTGATCTTACGACCGACACAATATGCTGATGTCCTGACTAACCTAGTTGCCAGAACTTTTGAAGCTGCCAATGGCTTATCATCTATGTGTCTTCCAAAACAGTAACAACTCTAAAGTTTTTATGCCACTCATCCTTCCAGGTTCTCATCACTTGGGCCACGAGCCACCACACTAACCACAGACACTACAATGTATGCTTATATAGTCGCAAAACTCGCTCGCTCGAGTTCCTACAAGGGGTGAAACGCCTGAAGCCTGAAATTAGGACAGAGCTCGGGCTTAGGTCAACGCACTTTTTCATGTTGCGGCGTTTGCCTGCTGTGTGCTTGGTGTCACAGGCTACAAAGGTTGTGCTCGTCAACTTTTTATGCTTTGATTTTTAAGGCTTTGATGTCTGTCGGTAGTGTCGGGCTTCATGGTATGCACTAATTGCTACAACCATGGACTATAGTTCGTCCGCGTCAAGAATGCAGTAAGTAATTTATGCAAATGCAGGGTAAAGAAAGATGTATTCACAATGGAGTTAATATGCAAGAAAATTTACTTTTTTAAATTATTTTTTTAGTTTTTTGAGTGAGAGGAAAGTTGTGACAGTGATAATACTTAAGGGTGTGAATCTGCCTTTTCACAATGAACATAGGTCGAAATACGAAAATATTTATTTGCCAAGGTTGGAAACTGGCGGACTACACTGTATTTACGTATTACATATTACAGAAAAGCAACTCTGTTAGAAATTCACATAAAAGGCGGCTGCAGTTACTAAGTTTCTGACCATATAAAAGGCTACTTGAAGCGAGAAGAAACGGGAGAGCGAATTCTGTGAACAAGATTTTCGGAGAAGGCACTTTGTGAAGAGTGCTATATTTTATTCACAAAAGCGATGAAGTTCTCCACTTAGCTTCTACGAGATTAAATTTGTAAATCTATTTTATCCCAAGATATTTATAAAAAATACTTTATGATTTTAATTTTTAATCCTTAACTTTTATTTTTAACCTTCTAAGTTCATTCGAGTATCACACAAAAACTATAGGTACACGACCAATTTTGATTTTAAAAAATGTATGAAAGCTTATAAAAGACTTCAATCTCGCTGTCATGACGGGAACCGAAGAAAATACATTTGTTTTTCAAGAAAATCTAAGTTTATTATGTAAGTGTTGCAAATACGTACGGTGAGACCTATTTTAAGTCCATTTATGGGTACATCCCATGAAAACGTCCACTACAGGACAGGGGGCTCTCTCCAGAATTCTAGATTTTGCTGGAAAAATGTGGAGGAAAAGTACCATAGTCACCTCGCTTGTCAGCGTTACGGCTGGCACCAAGGACTGCGGTTGTAGGTGACACACAGGAGGATGCTGTTGCCCATCCTCCTCTTTATAACCCTTAGTCGCCTCTTACAACACCCACGGGTATGTTTGGGTTGGTACTATTATTTGCCGGTACCATAAGGGACAAAGGTATATTAAGACGGTTCAATTTTGAATTGTTCATGAACAAGATGCCACGCAGTCGGAGCTTTGACTATCAAATGCCACCAAAAGTACGTGCCAACGAAGTCACGTAACATGCAAGGCTCGTTGTATTTAATTAAAACTTTATTTTGAGTAAGGGTAAGCGCAAAGTTCACGTAGCTTAATGTGGTAATAGATACTTTATAAGCCTTGTCTGGCTCGACCGCGACTGACATCATTAGTTTAGTTACAAATGCTAATATTCTCTTTATAATGGACTTCGTACTGTTGAAAGGCCGAATTCATTCAGAATTTGTAAAATAGTATTCTTTTTGAACAACCTTTTTTTAATAAATAAGTAAATATTGGGGGACATTTCACACAAGGTCATTTGATCCCAACTAGGCTAGCCTGTACTATGGGAATCAGAGACTGATATACATACATAAATGGATAAATAACACCCAGACACAGAACAAACACTTGTGTTCATCACACAAATGTCGCCCTGGGCGAGGATCGAACCCGCGGCCCACGGAGTGAAAGGCAGGCTCACTACCAACCACACCAACGGGTTTGTCAAAAAATCTATATTATAACGAGCAATATTTGTATATACCGCGTTTAACGGAAAGGTAGGATAGATAGATAGATAGAAACTCTTTATTGCACACAAATTAAGAGTAATTGAGTAAGAAACCTTATATCTAATTGCGCGCAAAGGCGGCCTTATTGCTTAGAGCAATCTCTTCCAGGCATAATCTGCCCATGAATCTGAACAATTTTTCCGAAAGAACATAGGTTATAGACCAATAGTAGTTTAAGATACAAGTTCCGTAAGTAGGGTTATTACAAACGAGTTGTTTTGTAAGCCCGAGACGAAGTCGAGGGTTTACCACCGGCACGAGTTTGTCATAACCCTTACGGACGTGTATCTTACGACGTTTTTCAATACATTTGTGAGAAAACAGGTATAAGACCTAACCACCACCACTTGGTAGAGGAACCAACCGTGGGTAATGTCAGCCTCTTGTCGATTTATGTTCTCCTGGAACTTTCCGTTTTATTTTAAATATAGGTAGGCAGTCGTCACCCAAGTAAAAAGTCACCACTGTAGTATTTTATAAAATAATTTTATGATCAGGGTGTAAAAACTCCTCGGTATTATACTTTTAGGGTTCCGTACCTCAAAAGAAAAAAACGGAACCCTTATAGGATCACTTTGTTGTCCGTCTGTCTGTCTGTCAAGACCCTTTATCTCACGAACGGGTAGAGGTATCAGGTTGAAATTGTTACCATATATTAGGGTCTATAAACCACACAAGATCTGAAAATTTCAATTTTTTATAACGACGCATTCAAAAGATATGGCATTTTTTGTCCTCATCTCCATACATTTATACAAAAAAGTAAAACCTACAAGGTACTTCCTGTTGACCTAAAATTATGAAATTTGGCAAGAAGCTAGGTCTCACAGTACAAAGAAAGGGAAAAGTCTGAAATCGTTAAATATTACAACTTTTCTCACAACTAATGGTAACCAATTGACGTGAGCTCCCGTTTCAAGAACATTCATATAAGAGAGGGGTCAAGTTGAATGGTCGCGGAGGCGATTTTTGTTTTAGTTCTATTTTAAAAACGGGAACACTTACAAACTTGAAAATTGGTATGATTATAGTGTAAGCCATAAAGTAACAACAAATAATAAAATTTGGTCAAGCGCGTGTCGGACTCAAAAAATCTAGCACATTAACTTACTGAAACTGTGGTGGTACGGAACCCTCGTTGCGCGAGTCCGACTCGCACTTGGCCGGTTTTTATTTTGCTTACCGCACTAGTTCGGTAAGTAACTACTTACGAGCAATGTTTACGTCCTTGTAAGTGCGTTTTTCGAGCAAATGTATTGACAAATCAATTTTGACCTCACATCGAAACTGCATCTGCTTCATATTTCGACCTTTAATCCTTGGGAAAAATAATATAAGTAGGTTACTATCGTATCTAGACATAAAATGTCCCATTTGGTGCCGGAAAAGAATAGTACCAAGCCATCTTTGCCCGTGTGTGTCGTAAGAGGCGACAAAGGGTATAAGAACCGGAGGATGGGCAGCAGCATCTTTCTGCAACAACAGCGGTCGCCAGCCGCAACGCTTACAAGCGTGGTGACTATGGTGAATCCTCTCCTAAATACCACGCATTTTTGCTGAAGTTCTGGAGGGAGTTCCCTGTCCTGCAGTGGACGTGTTTTGGGATGATATGATGAGACATAAAAAGACAAACAATAAATTCTAGATTTCATCGTACAAACACAGTCCTCTATTTATTTTCAATCAAACAAAAAATGACTTGACGCGTTAGAGAAATGAAAAATAAATAACCTAGATAGATAACAGAGCATTCTTTGAACACCGTGAAAACCTATAACCGGCATGGCACGATATATTAAATTAAATAATCGAGAATGAAAATGATCCGGTGCTATCCGGTTTCGTATTGTTTTCTGTTCTCGCAATAAAAATCGTCTAATATCCGTTCTGAAAGAAACGCAGGGAATAAAATCTAATCCAAACAATTGAAAACGACCGTTGAAGCGGACTTTAGAGATAAAGTGTGAAAACATAAAGAGCCATATTACGAGTCGGGACAAATTCGGTACCGATAGAAAAGAAACGGGTAAGTCAATCTTGAAAACTAGATAAGTCGGTACGGGCAAGAGTGTGTATCATAACATAGAAAATTGTGCCCTAATTACGTTTTTGGCCGTATATATTTAATGTACGCGCGAGTTTACCGCTTTTTGTTCTGCATTGCTTAAGGCTGCTTAAGGCCGCATCCGATCGGCCTGGAAAAGGATGGAAGATTCACGCGATACACACATCAGAGCAGGGTCTACTCTCAAATTTCGATATATCGATGCGATACTATTCGAAACATTCAAATTCAATACTTAGTCCCTTGACGATAGAGTAGGATATTATTTGTTAACTAATAAATTTTATTTTTTTATTATATTTTGTCTTTGCTAGCTACCACGATGGTCCACGGAATGGGTGCCAGAGGATAAGGGTAGACGATGGCGCGATGACCTAAACAGCTTACTGAGAGACTCGCAGTTGGAGACTCATAACAGGGAGGAATGACACAATAGAGGGGAGGCCTTTGCCCAGAAATGGGACCTATTATAGGAATGGGGCTATTTAAACCACTGCCACTTTGAAAATTCAATCATCAACCAATATTCAACTCTATTGTCAGTGAACGTTATGGATTCGACTGTTTTAATCGTATCGATATATCGAAAACTGACAGTAGACCCGGATGGCGACAAAAATCTGTCACCGATTCTAGGTAACAATTAAGGCTGCTTACACTCTGGTGTAAGCATCCATAATCGTTAACAATTTCATCACTTGTACGGCTGAACAAAGTGGCATTGTTCGAGAAATCGCGGCAAAATTCGACCCTTCTGAACAAGGCCTCTGTTACGCTTGCACCCAGAGCCACAATGCGATTGAACCGCAAAGATTTGAGGGGGTACGAGAAATCGGACATATTTTGTAATACCCTCAAAATATCACAACGCGGACAAATACTGAACCCGTGTGGTACCAGCAAAGAATAGTAACAACCCATCTCTACCTGTTGGTGTCGTAAGAGGCGACTAAGGGTTTAAAAGATGGGCAGCAGCCTCTTTATGTGTATCGTACTATCTTACCTACTGCGGTCACCAACAACAGCGGTCGCCAGCCGCAACGCTTACAAGCGTGGTGACTATTGTAAAAACCCTACAATGTACGAATACCGCACGCGTTTTTGCTGGAGTTCTGGAGGGAGCTCCCTGTCCTTTAGTGGACGTATTATGGGATGTTATGATGATTGTGATGGCCACTACGCTGCCACAGCTTTGTATATAGCGTGTACCCGGGAGAAGCGGCGACATCTCGTATTGGAGGCCAAGACTCACTTTGGGTCGCTGAGCCAGCGTAGTAAGTAGTAAGTAAGTGTACGGAAAGGTGTGATAATACTAAAGGGTGTGAATCTGCCCATAAAACTGAACAACTTTTTCCAAGGAACATAGATCATAGAATTAAAAAAAATTTTGACCTCCCATAGAAACTGCATCAGCTGATAGCGCATTTAGTACGGGAGGTCAAATTTGGTTTTTTGTATTTCGACCTATGTTCCATGGGAAAAGTTGTTCAGTTTCATGGATGGATTCACACCCCTCAGTATTATCACACTTTTCTGTTAAACGTTGTATATAATTTCTACGGTGAGCAATATAAGTTTGTTTTGCAATCCTATTAAGTTTTCAAAGCGATGACAAAATGTTTTCCAAACATTAATTAGTTAAGTCCGTTTCGACGAAGTTCATCAATGCCATTTATCGCTATCTGACCATTTTGCCAAATGTACCGAGCGAATCGAATTTAGCGGAAATTAATGTTTCAGTAGCGCTCGAATAATTTCTATTGAAAGCTTCGGGGCGGAAAGTTAAAGGCAAGCCAGAAAATCATATTTCACTGGATGCAATAGAATGGAAACCAACTATTTGAGCTTTTTTTTATTATCAATGGGCTTACTTTTGACCTCGATCTAGTCTTGAAGACAGAGATGAGTTCGATGATGGAACGAGCTTGCCCAGAAGAAGCCTATTCACTCGCGACTTGAATAGATTCGGGTTATATGAACTCGGGAACACAGACGCAGGCAGAGAATTCCACTCTTTTGCCGTGAGCATTATAAAAGATGTTTCAAAGCGCTTTGTGCGAATGTACGGAATATCAACCAAGTATGGGTGATATCCTGCAGTGCGTCTGTGCGTCGAGCTTCATAGTTAGATGCATTTATTTCATATTATAAATTTAAATGCCACATAAAAGATCGTCAATTCTCGTTTTCTAAAAATACCATTTCAACGGTAAAATTAAGTAAAAGTACTTGTTTCAAAATAGCTAATACTCTTTGTAAGGCAGGCAAATAAAGTTTTGTTCCACACAGAACTGGAAACAGTTATCTAAAAATAGTGAGTCTTTTGTAGGTGGTATGGCCTTTGTGCATAGTCCGTCTGGGGAAGTACCAACCCTTGCCTATTCCTGCCGTGAAGCAGCAGTGTTTGCACCGTTGTTTTTCGATTTGAAGGGTAAGGGATCCAGTAAAATTACTGGCACATGGGCACATTACTGGCACACTCAATAAAATGATTAATCAAAATAAAAGTTACAGAATAAAAGCAGTCAATTAGTCGAAGAGTTCGCCCTGAAACGTACCCGGTTCAAATGTGCCCATGCCATGATGGAGAGCTGCTTTGCCACGCAGAATAGTCTAAATTCTGCTATTATGTTTCCGACCAAATAAATATAATGCTGAGCCTGAGCTAAGGCCGCCGGTTGCTCTACTGCATTTTTTGCTTGTGTTTTTTCAGGCATACACTTGTACAGTCAACGACAGATTAAGCTGGACACTCGCAGCGTTACTCTATCTTAAGCTTAAGGCTAAAGTCTAACCCGTACATCAAATGAAATAAGAACGGTACAAAGTCTAATGTGTCAAGCGTGATGTGCTTTTCTGTGCACAAAAAAGCAAAAGTCATTGTATGAAATAAATTGCTTATGGTAATAGACGAAGCGAAAATTCTGATTAAAACTCTTCTTCTCATTGTTATAACTAAAACGGCATAAACTTTAACAGGAAATGCTTATGGGGCTTTAGACCACGCACGCAAAATCCATTAAACGATGTTGTGACTTCGATATCTGACTCCTTGTCCCTTAAATCCATCTAAAATTAGACACTAAATACATCTTTATTTTGGTAAAATTCACCTTACATTCACCTAAATAAGAATGAGAAAGTTTGTTTGCTAGAATGCAGTATATTATGTTGAAATCTTGGATTTGAGGGGCAAGGAATCAGATTTCGAGGTGGCAACATCAATTTATGAATTCAGCGATGTCCAAAACCCAATAAAACCCTTGTCAAATTCGCTCTCGTTTAAGTTCTGAGAAACATTTGATTTGAGCCTTGTTGCGAACCAACAACCAACCGATAAAATGACTTAACCACTGTACACAAAAGAAGAATCACAATTTCTCTAGCCGAAGCCAAGTCCAAGCTTTTTACCATTTTTACCAATTGTTTTTACGCAGTCGGCTACCTCACATAGGGGATTCAACGATGGCACTGTTTTTTAAACAAAGCGACTGCCATCTGACCTTTGCGACCCAGAAAGCAAACCAGACCCAATCCTAGCCTAGTTAAACTAGCAAAGCCTTATCTAGGGCTTTGCTAGTTTAACTAGGTTAGGTTGGTGAACACAAAAAATACTGGTGAAAAATTGTAACTAAATGTGTTTTCTTTTGTCTTTTCCTTTTCCTTCCTTCGTTCACGTGACAAAGATCAATAAAGTTTTACTCGCTATTTGTTAATATTGGGTCTTTAACAATGAAATGGCCGTTTTGTATGGCGAATTCAAGGTACTCGTAGACTCAATTTTCAGTACCTACTAACATTTTCGCATTTTTTTTTAGGAATGAAAACACCAAATTTTTTATATTTTTTAAGCATGATTGGGAAGACATTATACTTATTGAAGCATGAAGGAAAAAAAAATTACGCGCCTAGATGGAGTAGTAATCAAAACGTACTATGGGTGCCGGCTGTGATACAATTTTGTAACTCACACACACATTCACACTTTTTCTTCCAAATAGTCGTTCATGGCATGTGACATGGACAACACCTCTGTCATAAAATATCGCCGGTGACATTGTGCCGAAACCATGCCGCAAGCAAAACTACAAAGCTTGCTGGTATCACATTTTTCTGGTGAGTAGTAAACCGCTTGGTTTTTAAAATTTTCGTGGTCAAATTTTTTGTAGATAATTGTATTGTTAATTTTGAGTGATGTGAAGTAGTCGATAAAAAATAATATAGAATCGAGTCGTCAGCTTATTATAATTTTATTTCATTTATTTATCGCAGTTTTCTAAAAGATCCGGCGCAAAAACGTCAATGGGTGCCAACATGCGGGAGAGACCAAAATTGGATTCCAACCAAATATAGCAGAATCTGCTCAGCTCATTTTAATAACAGTAATTACGAATTAACTGAAGCCCGCAAAAAAAGACCTCATAAAGATGCCATTCCAACCGAGAACCTATGTCACAAGGTAAATGAAAAACTAGTTTTTTCCATCCTCAGAAATCCATAATCTCTACCAGCTATCCCATCTGAAAAACAGCTGTATGTACGTTTATAACTCTGTGCAGTGTCTTATTAATATTATTAACTAGCCCCATACAAACTTTGGACCCCCGTTTCACCCCTTCAGGAGGTGAATTTTGAAAAATTCTTTCTTGGTCAGCCCTAGATCTCACAAGGAAGCTAAGTGCCAAATTTAGAGTTTCTAGACCCAGTGGTTTGTGCTGCGCGTTGATTCTTAGTCAGTCAGCCATTCATTTATTCATTCAGTCAATCAGTTTCTTCTTTTATATATTTAGATTTGACTATTTGTAACGATGACAAATAGTTGCTGATCTAGTTTTTCAGTTATTCTAAGAACTGTAAGATTTTTGTGCTTCGTTTAACAGTTAGGCAGACAGACCATACTGAACAAAGTATTGGTGTTTTATTAGCTTCAGCATTATCTCTTTATCCAAATAATATATTTTCATTCTTACAGGTTGATGAACAAGTGATTCCCCCTCAGAACTCAACGATACATGCTTCCGAAGGTAGCTCTACATTGGCAGAAACAAGATTAAAATACAAAATTGAAGAGCAAAGGAAGAAAATAAAACAATCAACTATGGTACGAGTATGTGTTACTTATTCTATTTCATTTTTAATTAGACTACAAAAAATTGTTTTACTTTTATTGTTAATAATTTACATTGTTATAAATATTATGTCAATATCAATGGTGATTTACGAGAAAAATAGGTGGTCAAAAGTTATTTTACACGTAATGTAAATAGTAAATACGTTATACAATAATTTAAATAGTTAAAAATATTGTTTAAAAATTTGTAATGTATTTTTATTTGTTTATGTTTAATTTGACGTGGTCCTTGCAATTTTATATCTAATTCCGATTAAGTGATAGATTTCATCCTGACCACCTGGACGTCTGATCTCGAACTAACGTACGTGGATAAAGCTTTTACCGCTCACGTGCAAGGTGTGGAATGATCTCCCTCTCGAGGTGTTTCCTTCGCACAACAATTTAGGGTCCTTCAAAAGGCAAATCTACAGACATCTCAAAGGCATGCACCGTATCTGCTCCCCTAAGTTGCAAAATGTCCTAGACGACAGTGACCACCTACTATCAGGTGGGCCGTCTATCCCTGTGCCTCTTTCGGTAGTTCGCTCACTCTAGGAAATAAAAGATATATTTGTATGGAGAAGCAAAAAGACAAAATACCAAATGCCCAAAGAAGTAAGCAGTTCCCAATATTATTGCAAGTTGCAAATGGATCACCATTGTATATGAGAGGTTCGATAAATAAGTCCAGGACACAGCTATACGTGAGAGCAGGACGGAGCTATACGTGTCTCTATCGCTTCAGTATCTCACACCTCGCTCCGATCTACACTACGGTTTAAAACCTGCTCGTGAGCTTTGTGTGCGGTTTTAGCGCGCTAATAGTCGGTTCAAAACTTGCTCGTATTCACTCGTTTAGGCGACGTGACGTCATCAGTGACGTCACTTTAGCGCGCTATCATTGCATACGAAAATGAGGTAGTGCAGCGTGTGCGAAACGTCAAATTCATAAGACATTGGTCATCAATCTCGTTTTCGAGAGGTTGTTTTCAACTTTTTTTGGGGTTTTTAGATTTAATTATCTTATCGAATAATCATTATCTCTCAATAATTTCTTAAATCGCAAAACAAAATCAAAATTTTAATTTTTCTCAGTGACATTGACATAAGCGCGCTCTAGTCTGGTTTAAAACTGTATTCGATCGTATTCGACGAATGCACGCATATAGAAATAAACAGACTATATTCAGTGAATGTGATATGTGCGTTGAATTCAAGAAACAATCCGTAGTGCTATTCGTAGTGTTATAACAAGCTACTAACTCCGATTGAAAGGTTATCGGAGCGGAGAGGCACTAGCAGAAGATTGCATTCCCGCGTACGAGTGGCTTCCTAGTAACACGTACCTAGTTATAGTGCACTCCGCTTCAAACTGTATTAGCAGGTACGTGATCGAGGCCATGCTTCTCATTCCGCCCCACCTGCCCCACCCTCAAGTGGTTAGAGCATTCAGATCGCGATCCAGAGGTTCTGAGTTCAGTTTCCCGGTTGGAACATTGACAAACTAAAATCAAGAGCTCCACGAGCTTATTCCTCCATCCCCCTTCTACCATCGGGAGTCTAGACGCACCGCAGGATATCACCCACACTTGGTTGATATTCCACACATTCGCACAAAGCGCTTTGAAAGATTTTTCATAATGCGCACTGCGTCTGCGTTCCCGAGTTCATATAACTCATATCTATTCAAGTCGCGAGCGAATACGCTTCTTCTGGGCAAGCTCGACCCATCATCGACCTCATCTCTGTCCTCAAGCCTAGCCCAAGGTCAAGAAAGAGCCCATTGACGATAAAAAAAATATTCTTTTCCCGCTAAGATCCGAAATAACTTCAATGAAAATGCGAAAGTTTAATACTAAGAAAAATCACTTTGTGAGGTTAGTTGCAAGGCAAGATGATTCCGTGCTTCGTGTGGCCGTTGACCCTGGCTACAGTCCACGAAAGTAGTCGTTAAGGCTCATACTCTTTGCAAAATACCTACACGCCAAAATTGGTAAAATAAAGATAAGTGCATGCATGATACAAGACCTTGTTGTAAAAACCTTTATACGTAAATTATCCGAATCGGAAGATTTCTAACAAAAAGCAAATAAACAAGTGCTATTCACAGGGTGTACTTTTACGGGCTATTCGGGAGCTGGCTTCCACGTAATGCTCGACCTTTTCCCCAAATACGAACCTTCTGAATAGATGGCCACACCGCCCTTTTCTCTATATTGTCTGCTATTCGGTTGAATTGAAACGTTAGATAAGGAGGTTAAGGTTTTATATACCTAATAGAATTATTCTCTAGAAGGTCCACTTGAGATAAAAAAAGAGAGACCTTGAGGTTTATAACAGCCTCCATAGTCTAGTGGCGCGGTCTAGTGGTAGCGGTCGGCTTTCGATCCGGGGGTTCTGGGTTCGATGGGGAGGCTGTCAAAACAAAATTAACTTTGTGTTACATACCCAGTTTGGTTGAGACATTGCATGATCAATCACCTGATTATCGTATAGTATCGTGAATTTATGCATATAGGCATCTTATTTCGAGTCGGTCCTGGCGTGATATGTTTATAATTTATTGGAACACTACTCCGACATACAGACAGAACTATTCGGTGGTATTGAAAAGGTCGTCGCATGAGCAGATGGACGGACACGCAGGGCAGGTCATAAGAGGGCATTGCTTGGGAAGAGCTATACAGGGTGTAAAGAAAAGTACCGATTTCCTTTTAACCACATGTTGTGTAAGTAGAATATAGTACATAAAACATATTGATAATAAAAAAATAACATAAAAATAAAAAACGTCCTACGAAAAAAAAGTTCAAGTTGCCAACCCTATTATAAGAATCGCAACGCGCATCTGCCGCTATTCTCTAACGAACGCCATTCTCTAGCGTGCAACAGAGATAGGAGATAGAAAACTACGTAAAGACAACACTTGAGGCAAATACTCACGCTTATCGGTGCGATAGTCTTGAGTCTGGTAAGGGTAGACACAATTAAATTTTAATATTAATTTTTAAAATCTGTTATTTTAAATTTTTAAACATGCTTATTGTTATTCATTCTACTTATAGAACATGTGGTTAAAAATATATCGGTAGGTACTCCGTGCTAAGGCCCCTCCTGCATAGTTTTCCGTGCTCCGGCCGACTTGGATCCAAAGTCTGTTGAGTGATATCCACGTCGGCCAGGGTAAAGAGGCTAATATAGTGTTGTGGAAATTGTATGACGGGAGGTCCATTTCATAGGCTAATCTACACATATTAGTCTCAGTACCTGGGCGACCGAGCTTCACTCTATAATAGCCACCTCAACATTCAATATCATAAAGTGAGCAATCTATGCTACCCGTCAACAGATGGCACTGTCTACGCAAATGCTTAAAATCACGGGGAAAACGAATTTTCCGAGACATGAGACCTAACTGGATCGATTTTTTGCCCCCAAAAACCCCCGTATGGTAAATTTCATCGAAATCGTTAGAGACCGATTACAAATATATGTATATATACAAGGTGTAACAGAAAGGGTATATCAACCCTGAAGGATGTGATTCTGACCATGAAACTGAACAACTTTCCCTAAGGAACAGGTCAAAATACAAAACAAAATGTTTGCCTCCCTTACAAAATGCGCGATCAGCTGATTCAGTTTGTATGGGAGTTAAATTTTTTTTTTTTCGTATTTCGACCTACGTTCCTTAAGAAAGTTGTTCAGTTTCATGTGCAGAATAACATCCTTCAGGGTTGATATACCCTTTTTGTTACACCTTGTATATACAAATATTGCTCGTTTAATAGTATAGGATACGTAAAGAAAGTTTTAGATTAAATTTCAAAAATTTTAAACATCGAACTGTTTTCACAGTATAAGGGTCCATTTCCACCAGATCTGGAGGAAGTTAAGCTGTGAGCTACACTATTCCAATCAATAGGATTGCTCCATTTCCTAGTTTAGTGCATGCGAAGCTCTAAGCTAGGAAAGCGGAGCAATCTTATTCGTTGGAATTTTTCCAGCTCACGGGCAATACACACTAAAGTCGTCGACCCGCCGACGCAACCCGGCGGCGCCCTATATAAAAAGAATCATGTCGGCAACATTTTCCCGCGCGCGTTGCCCGCCGACATGTCGGCGACTTGCGTACGCACGCAACTTCACGCAACTCAGACACTCGAACTGTAGTGACGTGCTAGTATCGCCAAACAAGTTTCTCATGTCGAGCCGCCGACATGTCGCCGACAAAGATTTCCGCCTTGCAATGATTGAAGTCGCTAACATAGCCCGCCGACAAAATGTTGCCAACATATGTCGGCGGGTCGGCGACATATGTTGGCAACATTTGGTTGCAGTGTAAAGGCACCCTTAACATAGGTTAGAGAAAGTTAACCTGTTCGGTTATAGTTCAGAGTTGAACAACGACAATAGATGATTAAATATTCACCTCTAGCGGTTTGCCTAGGTTTGTGCTTACAGGGTTACTTAGGGTTTTGTATATAAGGTCCTAATGAAATAGTGAACATAATTTTAGTATGTTACTCAGATTATGAAACTAAACAACTTTCCCCAAGAAACATAAGTCAAAATATGAAAATAAATTTATGACCTCGCATAGAAACTGTGCATCAGTTGATGGCGTGGGAGGTCGAATTTGGTATTTCGTATTTCGACCTATGTTCCTTTGGGAAAGTTGTTCAGTTTTATGGTCAGGGTAACGTGCTAAATATATGTTCACTTTTTCATTAGGACCCTATATAGTAGGTATCTATAACTTGCAAGGTTTCGTCCGCGTGGAGTTTGTTTGAGCTTCAACATTAAGAGAGCAGGAGCGCTGAAACTTTGTATTCATTAGTGACCCTGACCGTAGCCCTGACCCACTTGCAATAAAAAGCGATATCAGGTATTTTTTAAGCGCAATAGTAGATTGCTCATGGAGAAGAGAAAGGGACCTATTCCCAGCGAAGGTGACGTTTGAGGCCATAGGCGTACTTTCTTTCGAGTGATGCATAGTGCTGTATCCTTCACCTATAAGGAAAAGACGATACAAAACTAAAACACAAAACTGAAGATTCAGAACTTCGTTCCTAACATTTTTTAAGGCGTTCAGTTCACATCTCTTTACGAGTATTTCGCCAATGTAAAAAAGTTTTTTAATTTCGGAAAAGTGCAAGTGGCCAGTAGCATTTCGCGAGAAATAAAACCATTTTGGCTTTCGGCGTTATGATATTAAAAGAAGGCCATCGACCGACATGGTGACTAAATAAAAAAACCACGTTAGAAATTGATTTTCTTACAATATTCCATTCCATCCCGCATATTTGTACAATTGCAATGACGTACATATTCCTCATTTTTATTAAAAATGGACTTAGATACATGCTTAGCAGGCACTTTTTATACAATTTTCAATGCACTTTTGTGTCCAGCTAACTAAAATTCTCTCTCACAACCATGGGTTGGCTGGAAGAAATCTCTTGTAGAGATAAGCCCGCCTTCCTAACCGTCCTGTTTTTTTTATAATTCTGTGTAGTAATTGTGCAATAAAGAATATATATAAGTACAAAAAGCATTGTTTGTTACTATACAGATTATTGATATGAAATGATCAAACAAAATGTCTATAACTATACGCTTTCAATTCTATTGAAAGGGATGTCTTGCTTGCAGAGGTTAGTGATAAAATACCATCAATTTATCCTTTCCTCTACCAGGTTTATCACGCGCCCAGTAATTTGTTTTATGGCGAATCTTTAATTTCTTCACAGGTCGGGGCCCAACAAGGCGACCCCTTGGGTCCACTTACCTTTAGCCTTGCTATCCAAGGCATCATATCTGAGCTAAAGTCACCTCTTAACATCTGGTACTTGGATGACGGTACCATCGGAGGCCTGCCGGAAGTGGTGGCGCATGATCTCCAAACTTTGATTCCCTGTTTGCAAGGTCTGGGGCTAGAAGTCAATACCACAAAGTGCGAGTTTTTTCCGTGTGGTGTGACAGCTGAGTGTCATTTCCCTCGATTTGGTCTTCTCATTCCTGGCCTCAAACTTTTACGCGAGTCTGACTTTGAGCTGTTGGGGTCTCCCATTTTTTTGTCGGGTTTACCTGCGTCACTTGAAAAGAAGAAGTGCGCACTTGTTCGTGCCAGAAGCCGCCTACAAAATCTTTCCCTACACGTTGCCCTGGTCCTTCTTAAAATATGTTTTGCCTTGCCACAGGTGACATATTTACTGCGGACTTCCCCCTCGTGGTTGCGTCCAACCGAGGTTTGGTCATTTGACGATGGCCTTAAGCTAACACTTGAGGCGATCGCGAATGTAAAGCTCACTGATGGCCAATGGGATCAGGCAACATTACCTGTAAGACATGGGGGGCTGGGTGTTCGGCGTGTTCAGGATGTGGGTCTTCCCGCATTTTTGGCGTCGGTGCATGGGTCTACGGAACTCGTCGCTCGCATTCTTTCTGTAAATGGTGATGAGCTTCGTATACCTTTTGTTTACGACGCCGAGAGTGCTTGGACGTCTCTCGGCCTGGATAAGCCGGATACCCCCCAAAGGCAACGCTTCTGGGACGATATCGCGTCCAAGTCTACCATAGATAGACTAGTAGGGGAGGCGACGGGGGCTGATTTGGCAAGGCTTAGAGCTGCCTCTAAGCCGGAGTCTGGAGCGTGGTTGCACGCAGTACCATCGCCGAACCTGGGCACCCTTCTTGACAGCGATTCGCTGCGTATTGCCGTCGCTCTCCGCCTGGGCTGCAGTGTCTGTGAACCCCATATATGCATTTGCGGCTCTAGAGTGGAGAGTGATGGTTATCATGCGTTAAGTTGCTGTAGGTGCTCAGGTAGGTTCCCACGTCACCACGCTCTGAATGACATTATACGCCGGTCTCTCGTATCAGCCAACATCCCATGCATGCTCGAGCCCCCGGGCCTCAGTAGGACAGACGAAAAGAGGCCTGACGGCCTAACGCTTGTGCCCTGGGAGATGGGTAGATGTCTCCTCTGGGACGCGACCTGCGTAAGCACCTTCGCTCCATCTCACTTGGCCCAAACGACAAGATTGGCAGGTGCTGCCGCCGAGGAGGCGGCCCGCCTTAAACATTCTAAATACGCTGAACTGAAGCGTGGTTATAAGTTCGCCCCCTTCGCGGTGGAGACAGCTGGCTGCTGGGGGTCTGAAGCCAAGTGCCTTGTGCAGGACATCGGGCGTCGAATGCGTGACAAGGGCTGTGACTCTCGCTCCGGGGCATTCCTGGTGCAAAGGCTGTCTGTGGCTATTCAACGTGGTAACGCGGCAAGTGTCATGGGCACCTTTGTACCGGGAGTGTCGAGGGGCGGGTTATTTATTTGACACTTTTATAGTAATAAGGTTTAGTATGTAGTAAATGTCTGAACAATTTTAATAGAGATTCATATCATTTCTTGTTAGGGACGCCGCGACGCACGCAGACGGGTGATTGGATAGCGATACATAGACAAAGACAATACAGAATAGAGAGAAGTGAAAAAATCGCGACAGTAGCATCCACCTAGCACCTGAGGTGCTAGCACCGAACTCAATCGTTATCGATTCTCTCTTTTTAGGGTTCCGTACCTCAAAAAAAAAACGGAACCCTTATAGCATCACTTTGTTGTCCGTCTGTCTGTCTGTCTGTCTGTCAAGACCCTTTATCTCACGAACGGGTAAATGTATCAGGTTGAAACTAATACCATTTATTAGGATCCATGAACCACACAAGATCTGAAAATTTCAATTTTTTACAACGACGACTCAAAAGATATGGCATTTTATGTCCTCATCTCCATACATTTATTCAAAAATGCAAAACCTACAGGGTACTTCCCGTTGACCTAAAATTATGAAATTTGGCAAGAAGCTAGGTCTCACAGTACAAATAATGGGAAAAGTCTGAAATCATTAAATATTTCAACTTTTCTCCCAACTAATGGTAACCAATTGTGGTGAGCTCCCGTTTCAAGAACTTTCATATACTCGTAAGAGAGGGGTCAAGTTGGATGGTCATTGAGGCGATTTTTGTTTTAGTTCTATTTTAAAAACGGGAACACTTACAAACTTGAAAATTGGTATGTTTATAGTGCATAAGCTATGTAATAACAACAAATAATAAAATTTGGTCAAGCGCGTGTCGGACTCAAAAAATCTAGCACATTAACTTACTGAAATTTCAACTAATACAATTATATTTATGTGGTGCTACGGAACCCTCAGTGCGCGAGTCCGACTCGCACTTGGCCGGATTTTTCTATACAAGAAGAAAAGAGAGATTCGATTACGTTTGAGTTCGGTGCTAGCGCCTCTGTTCTTGTAATAGTTCAGGAGCAAAGAGCAATAGACCGTGAATGGAGCAGAGTGGGCGATGAAATATTCAAGCCAGTCGTCACGTGTTTGGTACAACTGCTCGACAGAGTAAATTATTATTTTCTAATACAGAAAGATTACTTGGCTAATTGCAGCGAGGAGTGAGACAGGGGGACGTCATATCTCCTAAACTGTTCACCGCTGCATTGGAAGACGTCTTCAAACTCCTGGACTGGAAAGGACTTGGCATCAACATCAATGGCGAGTACATGACCCACCTTCGATTTGCCGACGATATTGTCGTAATGGCGGAGACCCTGGAAGATCTCGGCACGATGCTCAATAACCTCAGTAGAGTTTCACAACAAGTGGGTCTTAAAATGAACATGGATAAGACGAAAATTATGTCTAACGCCCTTGTTGTACCCACTCCACTCAAAGTTGGAGATTCTACGCTCGAAGTTGTCGATGAGTACGTATACCTGGGACAAACAGTCCAGCTGGGTAAATCCAACTTAGAGAAAGAGGTTACTCGTCGAATCCGACTCGGATGGGCAGCGTTCGGGAAGCTGCGCAATATCTTCACGTCCAAAATACCGCAGTGTCTCATGACGAAAGTCTTTGACCAGTGTGTGTTGCCAGTGATGACATATGGCACCGAGACGTGGCCGCTCACGATGGGCCTTATCAGAAAGCTCAAAGTCACCCAAAGGGCTATGGAAAGGGCTATGCTCGGAGTCTCTCTGCGCGATCGAATCAGAAATGAAGAGATCCGCAAAAGAACTAAAGTAACTGACATAGCCCTGAGAATCGCTAAACTGAAGTGGCAGTGGGCAGAGCACATCGCAAGAAGAACCGATGGCCGATGGGGCGTGAGGGTTCTAGAGTGGCGACCACGTACCGGAAGATGAAGCGTTGGCAGGCCCCCCACAAGGTGGACCGACTATCTGGTCAAGGTCGCGGGAAGCCGCTGGATGCGAGCAGCGCAGGACCGGTCGTCATGGAGATCTTTAGGGGAGGCCTATGTCCAGCAGTGGACGTCTTTCGGCTGATATGATGACTTGGCTAATTGAACACTTTTGTACTATAGACTGACCGCAACTGCTGTACCGCGCTTTAGGTATGCGCGGGGAGGTGGAGAAGTGGGAACGAAAGAGCAAGGACTAGTTGCTGCCGTGAGAGATGACGAGCGATGACAATCCTGTTTCGTCACTCGCATACCTAAGGCGCGGTACAGCGGTTGCGGACAGACTGTAAGTAGTTACTATAACTGTTTAGCTCAGCAACTACTCACACTATCGACTTCAAATTTGGAATACTTTTAAAATATTCTTTATTTCAAAAGAGTAAATAAAAATATATATTTGTATTATTATTGTAATTAAAGCCCAAATTGGATTTTCTCTGACCGATCTTATGATCTTCTTGACTGCAATATTTTAGTTTGCAGAATGCTCTTAATGTCATTCACGTTTGACGAATTCAAAATGTTCTGACAGATTTGTAAGGAAGGAAGTTTTCTGTTTTTGGATAACAAACCTATATCTCTATTCTGTGGTACATAGTCTCCACATTTAATCAATATAAGTACGCCGTGCTAGGCCACAGGCGCTCCCTAGCAACATTTTATTATTACGATCGAAAGGAAAGTAATGAAACGTCTTTTAATGTCTGTTAGCTTTGATCGTTATTACACTTACTACGAGCACGCAGCCGCTTCGCGGCTATGCGGAGATTACCGTACAAAGATGGATCTTGGTGCAATTACGCCCCGGGATTTTCTTTATACAAAAAATCTGAGCTTAAGGTCAGGTCAAGTCGGGTCAGGGCTTTACCGAGTCGGAGGTAATGCATATGTCGCAGCAACTAGTTTAATCAGGCAGTTAATTGAATGCCTAGGACTGCAGGCATTCAATTAAATGCCTAGGCCGATTGTTGACTTTACTACTATCCCTCAACGTTTAAAGAGTTGGCTAATTAATAGCTAGCTCAAACGAGACGGTTAACCTTGAATCAGCCGGGTGATCAAATTCAAATTATGTTTGCAGCAAAATAGTTATATAAGCAGCAGTACAAGCAAGATTCAATTAGATTCTGGCACTTGCCGGCCGCTACCGCGGCATGCTCGCTCCACTCGCTTGGCTCGTGCGTTGTAGTTGCAAGAGAACCTAACACAACTTGGTTGTATTTGCCTTTTCAAACCAACCTATGAGCAAGTTCAACGAGATGGATGCAGGACGTTTAGCCGACGTTTAAGGTTGCCTGGAAGAAATTGCTTTTTAGCAATAAGGCCGCCTTATTGTTTCCGATTTTATGTTCACCTAAGTTTTTTTTACTTGTTGTTATCTGTGTGCAATAAAGAGTATTGTATTGTTTAGCCATCTCTTTAAACGTTATATTCAACGTTTGGACTAGGTGTTCTCTAGCCATTCAATTGAATGCCGGCAGTCAATCAACCGCCTAGGCATTCACTTAACTGCCTGATTAAACCAGTTGGCTGTAACACATATTGTTCGTCATGGTTACGATTTCCACGATGGCAAAATCTCTGTGCCTTGAAGGGATGCAGCTATAGGAAAGAAAGAGAAAGCTATTCGATTGTTTCTTTCCTAAAGCTGCAACTTTCAAGGGGCCTAAAATTACAAACAAGACACATTGTTCAAATCTTTGAGTTAATCAAATATGGAAAGAATTTAATATAAAGTTGGGGGAATCAATATTGACGCGTTTCTCCAAAAACCGAAACGTTTATTATATGTGCCGATATGTTGAAAGGAAATCGGCAATTTATCGCCGATCTTCTGCCTTTTATGAGGGCGTTCCGATGAAATCTTCATGTGAAGTCGAGGAAGCGAATTATCAAGGAAACTGGCTCGACTATAAAGTCAGCGGATGGCGAATATAAAAATCTGACTTAACAGAAAAATATCAATACCTGTTTGAAAGTAGGGTTCGCAATTGTTAAGATTTTGTCGAATAATGAAATTTATCGCATAATAGTACTTCAACTACTTTTACTAAAATTATATTAAGTGTTATCATGAGTGCGACGGGTCTGTTATTTAGATGCCTGAAGATGATTAATAAAAACTGGTCGCACTTTTGATAAAAATAAAACAGTATAGTGAAAGTGGTGTAAAAAAGTGTTCATACTGCAATACCAATATCAATTTTGAATACTTTCTACTTAAAAAACCTTTTGATGCTTCTATGTACGGTCAACCGCTCGTCGGTAGAAACTTTTTCAACTCTATTACCACGCCATAAGGTCCAAAAGTGTTTCTACTGATGTGCTGTTGTGTGTACGCATGGCAGCAAGCACATATAAATTTAACCAGTATAAGCTGGACCAGCGCTACGCTAAAAACGCCAGAAGCCAGAGACTCGCTTAAGGTCAAAGTGTTTACACCGACGTGTGGCCATGTGTACCTTGAAGAAACTAGAACAATGAGTCACTGAATGCTCTTTCAGTTGATTACACGTACATAAATCTCAACTTGACTAGGTAGAACAAAAAGTTGCCTTTCTATTAGATAATGTACCATTACGTAATGGTTGCGCTTTAAAATTGCTATAAATCTGTTATTTAATGTTCACCGGCATTAAACAGATTAATTCAATTTGTCTTTCACTAGTTAGTTTAATAGCAATCAATATACATGTCGTGGGCCAATCGTTGAATCGGGCCGATACAGATCTGCTTGGGCAGATTATGATGTGCCGGTATTTCGTGATCTGGTCAATTATTTCATGATCATGGCAGATCGATGAGAGCAACCTATTTGTTGATTTGCCCTACTAGTTACTTGGCCACATCGAGATATGGCTGGGCGCATAGTAAAAGTAGTTTCGTTTCGCGACATTTGTGGTGCTGTTTGCTAGATTTGGATAAGTTAGGTTAGATTTTATTATCTAGTAAAATAATTATTATCTAAACTTCATTTTATGTGTTTGTACTTTGGTCACCCTACAGAATCGATTTGCCGATGTTATGCTTTGAACGATATGACGGGTATTAGATAGGCAAATCAAGAAATGTCGGCGTATCGTGATGTGCCCAGGCAGATCTCGATCGACCCAATTCAACGATTGGGCTCCGACATAAATACAATGTGTAATAAAAAGTGTATGAAAACCCAGAAGGACGTCTGCCCATGAACTGAACAACTTTTCTCAAAGTTCATTCGTTCGTTCTTCATTTTCAGATTAGAACTAGGTTCCTATAAAGGAAAATATACGAATCGTAGATACCTATTCCAATTATATCCCTAGATACCGATTCTTGTCTCGTGCATAATGCGGAGTAAGAACTGATGCAGTGGCCTAGGTTACGTCACGTTGCATTATTTTCGCTTCTTTTTTAGGGTTCCGATACCAAAATGGTAAAAAAAAGGAAACCTTATGGTGCCGCTCTGTCTGTCTGTCCGTCTGTCTGTCACACCTCTATATCTCAGCAACCACTTATGCTATCAACCTGAAATTTGGAATAGTTTTAGAATATAGTTGCCCAACTTAATTGCACAAGAAAAAATTTTGAAAAAAGTATGATTATTAATATAAAGGGGGCCAAAATAGGGGGGGCCAAATTTCAAATTGTCGCTACTAGGTCGAGTGGGGTATCATATGAAAGGGCTTTACTTGTACATTTTAAAATATATTTTTGTATTTTTTTAAATTTCTTAGTTTTAAAGTTATGATGAAAAATGTCAAGAAAAATACCATTCCCCCCCCCCTTATCTCCGAAGTTTGAGTAAGGAAAAATCTGAATTAATTACAGTTGACAGAAGTTTATATAAACTTTACAGCAAAAATAAAACGATCTTTCTAAGTTGCACAGTTTTTCAGAAATCTGCAAAAAACCTTTACAAACAAATTTAGTTTTGCGGTCCTGAAAATGGACTTTATTGCTTCCAAAAATACTATAGGTAGGGTAAGGTGCTCCAAGAGTGCGCACTTTTCAAATGAGATGTTATAAGAAAAAAAGTATTAGGGGTACGAAAATCAACTCTATGTTTTATGAGTCTTTATATATCTAATAAGAAAACACCTTAAAAATTCCATTGCAAATCCAATCAGTTTTGGCACAAATAGCTAAATAAAAAAAAAGAGAAATGCGCACTCTTACCCAACTGGTTGAGTAAGAGTGCGCGCATGGTTTGGTAAGAGTGCGCAACTTAAAAATCCTTTTAACCATCTTTTGCTTGCTAGTTTTCTTTCCTTTTATAAAATCTGTGTGTTGTAATGTAACTAATGTTATCTTGTACGGCGAAATCATAAGCTAACTCCTTCAAACGTTTTGCTGTCAATCCAATGAACATCTTCATATGTTTAATATATTCACAAAATTCTTCTTTGACCACTTTAATGAATGAATGAATGAAAATTAGAATGAAATCATCTATCAATTTCACCTCTCTTCAGCTAAATTGTTAATGAAGATTATGGCATACCAAGAGCGTCAGCTACCAACCTATGTCGATTGTCCCTTTTCTATAAGATTCCGAGCTTCGGGTGTACAGTTCTTTTGATTAGCCTATAGTTTTTTTCCAAACCTGCTCTAAATAAAGATGTCATTAAATTTAGTATGTAATTGGAACAAAGCTTCAACAAAACGCAACACTGTGGTATGTAAGAGTGCGCGCGCACTCTTAAGCGCAACCACACCGCACACTCTTAGTAATCTCACCCTGCTGCAATATAAAGAACTGGAGGCGACATCTCTTGCGAAACATATCCATTATCTCTTTATTCACGATAAGACCATAGAACAACTTGTGAGTTGAGAAAGTTTCCATTATTGTTTACTGCATAGTTTTTGGATAGCAATAATCGCTAAACACATAAAAATAAGATCAAAACGAGCAAAAATCTATAGGTTTACCTGGAATCTAAGTTTTTGCAAGAATTAAGATAATTTTTTGGCAGGGAGTACCCGTTCACTGTAGCCCCAAAACACAACTGAAGTTAGCAAAAAATGTCTTACAGAACCCGTCTGATATCAGCCGCGCACTCTTAGAGCACCTTACCCTATATCGGAACCCTCGGCGCGCGAGTACGACTCGCACTTGACCGGTTTTTTCCCACCATGGCGCCACCTTTTTTGTGAAGCGATGTAGTTTAGCTGACGTCATTAAGAGATTTTGATATCCAACAATGAATAAACGATTTTGAATTTGAGTTTTTTTACTATGCGGCGCCCCAATTCCAGATACCAATACCGTAAAGGTCATAAAATCACTTTACTACTTTTATGCTCAAATATATCGATTGTCCAGTGATGCAGTCAAAAGTGGACTGCCTCTCAAATGACCCAGGTTACTTTACGGCTGCACTATGCAGTGCCCCAATTCCAAAGCTTTGCTGGCGCTCCGCCAGACCCCACGCTGCGCTACGTAGGTCTACCTTTCCTGTCTCGTTCACGCTTTAATAAATAGATTTAGAACAATCACAGCTTAATGATAATTGAGGCTACGAGACTAAGAAAAGGATTATAAGGACATGGAGATAACTTGTGGAGATAACTTGTGCAGACTTTGGTGAAGACGCGATAATTAATCACAACAAAGAGATATGGACCTAAATCTAGTATAAGCTTTTTTTCTTAGCCTACTGGATTTCGCTACTGAGCAAAAATACCTCAGAATCAGATCATTTTACAAATAGAGCGAGTCTAGAACAGGAGCTATGGAAGCATAAAAGAACACAAGAAACCACTACAGCACGGCCTATTTAACTATTTTAACTTTGACTTGTATTTTGCTGGAATATCAGAGCACTATACCTGACAAACGTGGCAAAATTACGAAGTTCATTCTGTGGTCAGCTAATCTAAATTAATAAATTTTACATAACTCATTACCTGAAACACAAAAGCTATAAATGATGGCGTCCCACAAGTTTCCACAACACTCCTTTAAAAATCTTAAAGAGCATTGGGATCCTTGGTGTTGACATTTCGAACGAAATCCAGTTCCGCGATCACTTGCAAGGAAAAGCCAAGCTCGCCTCCAAAAAACTTGGGTACTAAATAGGCGGTACTTCATGTCGAGTAATCGGCTTTTACTGTATAAAGCACAAGTCCGGCCCCACATGACAATAGGCGTTGCATCATTTCTCTGGCGCACATCTAGGATGTGGCACGATCTTCCCCCTGCGGTTTTCCCTGGTAGTTACGACATGGGGTCATTCAAAAAGCGGGTTAAAAAACTTCTCAAAGGCTGACAACGCATTAGTTGAATTCATTATGATGAAGTCCTTTAACGGTTCTCTCACGAGTCTTTAGGCAATAAATTGCTCCTACAGCTCTCTTCTGTAAAAATAATATTGCACGGATATCACCTGCCCGACCCCAAAGCAGCATGTCATAAGATATAATGCTATGGAAGTAGATAATGTAAACTAGCCTAGCGGTAGCTACATCAGTAAGCTGCCTGAATTTATTTATTAATTTCACCGACAGTATTTGCAGTCGAGGTCAATCGACCCGAAACAGCAGTTATATGAGGGCTCTCCCCGTAGCTATCCATTGGTCACGATCGTATACACTTCTTCTCTACCTTTTATACAAGGCGACATTTTTTTTTGTTGCTTTCCTTCTTAGCCTGTCGATCAACTTCAAACAATAAAATTGTTGTTGCCTAGAACGCGTATGGGACATGCGATATAGAAGGTAAGGTATTCCATCGTTAGTGTGGAAGCACCACACTCACATTTGTTGTTGGAGCTGTCAGTGACTCCCCACCTACACATACTATCTTTGTACCGACGACGGACCTGTGTCCGTAGACTGTTTAAAGCCTCCAGATCGGTCTGGGCAAGTCTGTGGATGGCTCACCGACAAGTGAGTTTGAGCATTTTAATTAATTAAATTAAAAATAATTTATTTCAGGCCCGTGACCAATAAAAAATTATTTTATTTTAACACTTCCAGTGTTCGGATAAATCTACAAAGTAGAAAATCGCAAAATTTCACAACCACAGGCAGGATTCGAACCTGCGTCTTCTCCGTCAGTACCGTGATCAATAATTTTACAGTAAAATACAAACAAACAAAACAGAAATTCAAATTTTTTTTGTCGCATTTATTAACAATATATGAAAATACCGTGTAGTTGACAAAAAGTGAAATTTAAATCGGCTAAGAAATACGGCCGATATAAGCATTTAAAACTATTATTAGACACAGAGATCCGACAGGGATAGTGACGTCACATGTCACTACGGCCATATAAAACCCGTGTTAAATTTCGTTTTGCTAGAAAGAGACAGGAACCAATCTTCGATGGCTTATATCTTATTTAATTTCATAGTTATTCGATAAATAGTTTTACTAAACTGTTACATTAAATAAAGATTTTTTTTTTATAATAAGTATAAAAAATCATGCATATTCTATTAAAATACAAGATTAAATTGAAAATTATAATAAAATGGGATTAAGGCTTCTTAATCTCTGTGGTGGTTATGCATGGGGTACCTATCTTACACCTCTAATTTCACTCATTCGATGGAATCTGCTACTTGGCGACTTAATACTACTAGTAGATACAACCTTTTCACTGGAGTGAGCTTTAGACAGCCTGTTATGAGTCGGCACGAGTTATTCAAAACATCAATGCGTGGGTCGAACCAAGTCTTCTAATAATGAAACAAATTTTCTAGAAGAAAACAATTTTACTGGAAAGGAAAATTTCGTCTTCCCATTCCCACACAAAACGTGTCGATCACGTAACCACTTTAACAAGGGATGTCGGTAAATTTTTGGTAAAAATTGTATGTACTTCTTTTGTAAACCAATGAAATTTCACGTTGTATAATGTGGTCGGGCTTTTGTTTGTCAGTCTGGGAACATTGAAGAGCAAAGAAAGCGGGTCGCAGGTGGTAGGTAGTTTTTCCGCCGTAAATTTTCATACAATGATGGGCTCAAAGTAATTGTCAATATCTTATTCAAATCGAAAAAAAATACGAATCTGAAAAATCAGATCTTTAGATAAGAACCTTGTCAACAAATTTCTAAAACATTTAACTCGCCAAACTCTGGTACTTAGTAAGTAGACATAACCTAAAAAAAAATACATTACAAATCCCTAAAATACCGGGTTCAGACAAGGAAACCCAGGTCAGGCTTGTGACACTCCGCACTCTAGGTACGAGTATGCAACGCGGCGCTAGAAGTCGACTGGGTGCGGCAGTTGATTTTACTTTTCTTTGTGCCCATAACCACCACAGAGATTAAGAAGCCTTAATCCCATTTTATTATAATTTTCAATTTAATCTTGTATTTTAATCATTCTATGCATTCTAAAGCTGGATTCAGGTGACTGACTGACAGAAATTATTAGGGTATAAGGAGTATATTTGGAAGGGTATAATGTATGAAGAAAATCTTTGAAGGAGTTTGAAACCAAAAGGAAAATTGTCAGGTGTAGACCACGAGGTCTTGGTGAAAAGTTGGTGAACTGCCCGCCGAAACGAAAAGAGATGGAGGGACGCTGTCATATAACAAAATGTAGCAAACCTTGGGCAGTTTGACGGTAGGTTGAAAAAAAATTAAATTAATGAAAACCAAGATGGCGGCGGGTCTATAAACGTTTGTATGGAAAACTTTGAGGGGGAAAAACACCCCGAAGGAGAAATTTTAGAGGCCATAAACTCAAGTCAGATCTGGAGTGGGTGGGGATGTTTATCGACGTGGAGAAAAAAAATGTTGTGATGACCTTCTTGGTGAAAAGTTGGTGTACTGCCCGCCGAAACGGTAGGAGATGGAGAGTGGCCGTCATACAAGAAAATGCTGCAAACCCTGGGCAATTTGACGGCAAATTAAAAAAAAGTTGGAATTTTGTAAAACAAGATGGCGGCGAGGGGGTAAAGTTTGTATGAAAACCATTCGAGGGGGAAAATCACCCCGAACGCGGATTTTCGTGGGTATAGGCTATATTCAAGCGTAAAGAAGGTTATAAAGTGTATAGGAAGAGCCTATAAAAATGTGAAAACGTTGGGCTCATTTAAAAGTTGGTGAACTGCCCGCGGAAACGGTAAGAGATAGAGAGTGGCTGTCATACAAGAAAATGTTGCAAACCCTGGGCAATTTGACGGCAAATAAAAAAAAAATTCGAATAATTGAAAAACAAGATGGCGGCGAACCAGTAAACTTTTGAAAATCAAACTCGCTCCAAGAACTTTTTCCAGAGACTTGATGGGGCATTTTTTTAAATTTAATTGTATAGAAGGTCAGGGTGTGTATTTGGGAAAACTATAGGAATTTGGAAATCAGGTTTCAGTGAAATGTTGGTCAACTGCCCGAAAAAAGTAAAAGAGATAGAGATTGGCCGCCATATAAGAAAATGTGTCAAACCCTAAGCAATTTGACGGCAAATTAAAAAAAAAACAAAATATTGAAAAACAAGACAACGGCGAACCGATATAACTTTGTATGGAGAAAACTTTTTTAGCCAACAGAAAAGTTAAGTTTGCCTTGCATACATTTTGTACACATTTTATAAGAAATACAAACTTAAATTTGCTTATGCGAAACTCGGCTTTGAGGACTTGGTAACTTGCGAGGCCGCAGGCCGAGCTGGCGAGGCCGAAGGCCGAGCTCCGCGTAGAGCGAAGCTCGGAGCGTCCCTCTCTTACTTTGCCAGTCCCCATCCCCTCCCCCCAAGTAACTAAAACCAACATGGCGAGGCCGAAGGCCGAGCTCCGCGTAGAGCGAAGCTCGAAGCGTCCCCCAGCATTGCGTGCTCCCACATACATCCATTAGTTCAAGGTTCATACGAGGCCGGAGGCCGAGTCGCGAGGCCGTAGGCCGAGCTTCCGCGTAGGGCGAAGCCCGAAGCGTCCCCCCTTACTAATACCTCCCCAACTAACCCCCCCCCCCAAGTTACTTTCATCATAAAGCGAGGCCGTAGGCCGAGCTCCGCGTAGAGCGAAGCTCGAAGCGTCCTCCGGCTGACCCTGCACCCTTCTCCTACCATAAGTAATATACGAGGCCGCAGGCCGAGCTCCGCGTAGGGCGAAGCCCGAAGCGTCCCCCCTTCGTTGGAAAAATGGCCGCCATCTTGAATTTTTTGGTTTCTGGACGGATTGCTTTCAAAATCGATATCTGAGAGTCCGAGTCGACTGCGATGACGAATCAGATGTCAGAATTGAAAAAAATGGGCGCCATCTTGAATTTTTCTATTTCTCGACCGATTGCTTTCAAAATCGATATTTGGGGGGCCGAGTCGATTCTGATAACGAATCTCATGTCAAAATTTTGAAAAGTGGCCGCCATCTTGAATTTTTTTGTTATTGGGCCAATTGCTTTTAAAATCGATATCTGAGGGTCCGAGAGGTCTCCGATACAGAATCAAGAATAAAATTTGAAAAAATGGCCGCCATTTTGTTTTTTTTTGTTTCCGGACCGATTGCTTTCAAAATTGATATCTGAGGGTCCGAGACGTCTTCGATACCGAATCAAATGTCAGAATTAAAAAAAATGGCCGCTATCTTGATTTTTTTTGTTTCTTGACCGATTGCTTTCAAAATCGATATCTGAGGGTCCGAGAGGTCTCCGATTTCGAATCCAATGTCAAAATTGAAAAAAATAGCCGCCATCTTGAATTTTTTTGTTTCTTGACCGATTGCTTTCAAAATCGATATCTGAGGGTCCGAGAGGTCTGCGATACCGAATCGAATGTCAGAATTGAAAAAAATGGCCGCCAACTTGAATTTTTTTGTTTTTCGGCCGATTGCTTTCAAAATCGACATTTAGGCTCGGATAATATATCCAACAGCCACAACACCTCACGCGGGCTGCTCGCAGCCCGCGCACCAACGCAACCTCTAGTTTACTTATATATAAGTACTAGCCCATCGGCACGTTACGATGTCCCCAATTCGTTGGTCCGAAATCTGACGTTTAGGACCAACAAATGTCAGTCGTTGTCAGTCATATTGTCAACATGGATTAAGCTTATGGCGGCAAAATAGGTAAGTAAGTATTTGCATGTTTGATTAAACAATATTACATACCTACTTGTATCTCGCTCAGTATCTCATAAAGTGACAAAATCATCGCCTTAGCCCACCTGTCCGCGATCACCCGCGATTTAAAAACGTCTCCTAAGCGGTACACTGCAAGTATCGACTTTATGCTTAGACAGTAAGGTTGAAATTTGTCGGCACCCCGTCTGGGAGTGTCGCATCTGTAAACGTTGGTTTGCTATTATTTAATCTGTGCCCAGGTTATTTTGGTACATATTAATTGTTACTTTTGCATGTACTATATACTTACTTGGTACACGGATTGGTAAAAACATAAGCAGTTTTTTGTTGATTGTACAAAACGTGCCAGGTTGCGCCCAGGCAACCCTGTTTCTTTAGACTCACCTTATCATTGTGCACCAGCCTAGATAGGTCGCTTTTTGGTAACCGATGAGGTAGGGTTGCCTTATGCCCGCTCTTCGCCTAATTGTACACACGACCGCACATCAGTAGAAACACTTTTGGACCTTATGGCGTGGTAATAGAGTTGAAAAAGTTTCTACCGACAAGCGGTTGACCGTACACATCTAAAATGTTCAGGAAAACCCGTGCGTTCCTTCAAAAAGTGATGACGGATAATATATGGGAAATTTGACGAAAATTCGTGTTTTTTCTTCTAACTGATGTACTGACTTCCCTGGATACTGTAGACAGGGGCGATCTTCGAGAGATTTGTTGACAAGGTTCTTATCCAAAGATCTGACTAATCGGATTCGTATTAATTCCACTTGGATAAGATTTTGGCGATTACTTTGAACCCGTAATTGTATTAAAATATTTAGCGAAAAAACTACCGACCCGTTTTATTCAGTGTAGTAAGAGACAAATTCTTTATTTCATTCAATACAAATCAGTGTCACCATTTACAAAAACTAACACGCTTTCTGCACTTACACTACTAGCGTCATTTGAGTGCGATAAACATAGTACCATTATTGCGAGAGAGTAAGATGCAAAAAACCAGTGACAGCGTCTGTATGGTAACGTATGTGTTTATAATGTGCATTCAAAATAAGCGCATACATAAATTGGATAGAATACCTCGTCAATCTCCTTCTTCTCATATTTAAGAGCCGCGCTCTTGTCGGTGGAGCAATCTCCATTTCTCTCTGTCCTCTGCCAATGATTTGACATCCTGATAAGACTCGACGTTTACCCTCTCTTTTATCTCTCGTCAATAAGGAACCAATTTTTTTTACTATCTTCGCTTCTATGGGGGGTGCGCGCGCAGGCGGAGTGGCCCTATCGCTGTTCTGTGGTGTAGTTCTCCTTGCAGTTCTGCAGTAATGTTCACTGCTGTGTTTTGTTTTTTGGTTCGATACGTAAAAGAGCCAGTGAAACTATTCAAAGTCAAAATCGTTTATTCATTGTTGGATATTAAAATCTCTTAATGACGTCAGCTAAACTACATCTCTTCACAAACAATGTGGCGCCATAGTGGGAAAAAAAGAAGCGACAATAAAAATCCACGCGCTCTTTTAAATATGTTTTGATATACAACAAACATAAGTCAGTTTTAATTTTGAATTAGCCTGTTAGAAACGTAGCCTAATCTCATGGATTATTCTCTTCTAGATAATCTGATATTTTATAATAAACCTTCTTATATAATTTCTGCTTGATAACAGTTTTGAATTTATCTAACGGTAAACTTTCAATATCAGTGGGTACCTTATTATAGAAGCGTATACTATGACCTTTATATGTTTTACTAAGTTTGTGAACACGGCTGACATGAGGAGCAAGTTGATTCTTGTTTCTTATGTTGTCACTGTGCCTGTCACAATTTTTCTCAAAAATATGTATATTCCGTTTAACATATATTAAATTATCATTTTAAATTCTCATTATTGGCACCTGAGATATCCCACCAAGTTCTCAGCGTGGGCAATGGATAGGCAACGTGCAATTTATTAATAACAATCTACGTCACACAAGCCAGTAGGTGTCATAGGCGGTAATGAACATATAACATCAGGTTGCTCACTGGTTATATAATAGTAGATTGTATAACAAGGCAGCAAAATAATAATATTTGGCGATGGCGCTATTTTGGATCCAGACCGTAGTAAAGGATTCTAAAGCAGAATCTTTAAAAGTAGCTAGGGATTTAATTGGTTGCTCTAGGAATTAAATAAGTATTTAGAATCTCTACTTTTTATTTGCCTCTCGTAGAAAAGAATAAGAGGCCTATTTATTCAAACTCATCATCAATTTTAAATACCAAATATCATTCAAATGTTATTATGTGTAGAAACAATAATAAAACAGGCCAATAACATTTCTCATACAATATATTCACCGATACCGATATTCATATTCGAAATGCAAGCCACAAAAACCTCTTGGAGAGTTCGCCCTTATTGACGAACCAATCAACGATTTTCTAATTTGGGATGAAAAATTGCATTAATTATAAGTTTATATAATTTTGAATTCATTTAATACATTGGAATATTCTGTTTCATACAACTTTGTTGGAACAAAACAGGGAGATGAAATGCGAATTTTCAACTTGCGTCGACGTAGCCTTCTGTAGAAGCTAGTGGACGTAGCAACTACTACAATTTACTGTAGCACTTTGCTACGAAGCTTTTAGCGCTAGTGCTCTCGAGAGCAAGCAGCGCCGTGCCGCCGTGGACTTGTTCAACAAATAAGCTATCTCTTTCAAATCAATATGCACATCGTGAACGAGAAAAGAAGACAGACTTACAGGCGAATTTAGATAGCGGTAATACTTTTGGTGTGGTGCCGGCAAGGAATAGTACCAACCCATACATACCCGTGGATGTCGTAAGAGGCGACTAAAGGTTAACTGGAGGATGGGCAGCAGCATCCTACTTACTGCGGTCACCTACAACCGCGGTCCATGGTGCCAGCCGTAACGCTAACAAGCGAGGTGACTATGGTACTTCCCCTCCACATTTTTCCAGCAAAAGCTAGAATTCTGGAGGGAGCTCTCTGTCCTGTAGTGGACGTTTCATGGGATGTTATGATGAATACTTTTACTGTCAAGCTTTGTTATATCTACGATATTAGCTAGGATTTAAATCTGTTTAGGTTTTCAAAGTTTTACTCGCATCGATTAAAACGTTTTATTTAAAAAATGTTTTTTAAACCACATCTTTTTGACAAGCTAAGATCAAAAGTCATGCTGCTTCTTCTTTAATATAAAAACATCAACGTAAATTAAACAACATTTAGATAAATTAAAAATGTCGTAAATAATCTGCGCTAATATTTATTTAAAAATGTAACATTTCTAACATCAATAATGACAAGATAAGCGGGTATTACACACACACTGAAGTGCTTTTATAAAACCAAAAATTTCATTTTAGTTTGGCATTTCTTAAGGATACCATTAATACTCCTTCAGTTTTGTTATGTGCCACAATTTATCGCGAACTTATTTGTTCATAAAATCTTTAGAGACAGTGGCTTTTTGATAATTTAACCCAACCTTAAGATAATGTAAACCGGCTTTCGGGAACAGTGGGATCTGAACGCTTCCCCAACAATATTAGGGATACAATTGGAGAGAGATTAAACCGTACCATCAGATAACGGTACGGGATCCGGCGACGGAGTCCCTGGCATTTCCCGTTTGTTTATCCCATTCCGGATTTACTTTCATCACGTTTTATTAAAGTATATTCCAAGAAAGTGACTTTTGATGTTGCCGGAGGTAAGATAATTAGGAGTAATTGTTTTTGTCCAGTTTTTTTTTTAAGTAGAGGCAAACACGTTTTCGCACTTCTATTTGTAACTCATACTATATGACGAGAAAGTGGTGTGATGTTATACAAGGTTTAACAGAAGGGGTATATCAACCCTAAAGGATGTGATTCTGCCCATGAAACTGAACAACTTTGTCTAAGGAACATAGGTCAAATACGAAAGAAAAATTGTGACCTCTCATACAAAATGCGCTTTCAGGTAATTCAGTTTCTATGGGAGGTCAAAACTTAAACGGTATAACTAACACAATCTAAAAGCTTCTTATATTTAAAGACATGGAGCCCAATTCTTGAATACCACCCAGTGATAAGATAAGACGTTCAAGAATCATCCAGTATTCTCTCCCCAGAGCAAATTTTTATATAATTATTCCCGACGGGAGGCCTTTCTTTCTTCAATTCATTACAGAATACTTGTACTCGTAGAACGTCATAACAAGCAGAATACAATACAAAAAGAGCGAATCTACTGTTATAGCAGCTAAAAATAAACGACAAGAAACCACTGCAAAGCCAGCCTGAGCCGTCTTTTTACAATTGGTTTCTTGATTCTTGTGAAGGCAAATCTAGACTTTCAATTGACAGTCGATTTCCGCTCAGCGGTTAGCTTTTTACCGTCTTTTAAAAAACCTTTCCGGTCGTCAGCTTAATAGTTTTCTTTTTCAATGTTTTTTAACTCAGATTCCCAACAGCTCTTAAAGTTTTATCGTAATCGAACAAATGGTTTAGAAGTGATTTTTTAGTATCCTATCCATGATGAATCGTACCGCAGTGCCTCTAATTTAGTGCTTATAAGTGGGTCAAATTTCCACATGACCTAGTTGGAGAGTGGACCAGTAAAGCTCGGCTGTGATACGTCCTTGGCTAAATTGATATTTATGACGGCTTTCTAGACGTCCGATTAAGTTTACATCGCGGTTAACAGTGAAAACATTAACCTGGTAAAAGCGGTGTAAATATACGATTTTATATAGGTAGTAGGTGTACAGTCGACGATAGGCAAAGCTTGACACTCGCAGTGCGACTCTAGCTCGCACGTCTATTGAAACAAGAACGGTACAAAGTCCAATCTGTCAAGCTTGATGCGCTCTTGACTGTATATCAATCTTTCACCTTTTGGGCAAAAAAAAGAATATGCAAACAATCAAAGTCACAGATGTCCTGAAGAGGATAGATTCATTGAATTAGAGGTGGATAGGACATATGCTTAGAGGAAAAAGAGAAGTGGTGTAAAGTAGTCACTAATTGGTACCCAAGTAATGGTAAATAGTCCAGTCAATCTACGATATGAGCTTATTTAGAGAAATTAATTTTAAATAGTAATATGGGCTATTTGAAGCTGTAAATAATTTAATCCGGCTATTTTGTAAAACACATTTTTTGTAAAAGTGCCAGTATAAGCTGACCTGTGCTACATGGTAAATATTATACAGGTTGAGTTCACCTTAAACAGGTTTAAAGACTAAGACGAAGATGGGAAGATGAAATCAGGTTAACTGCTGGGCCTTACTGGAGGAGGGTGATTATTGATAGGAAACAGTGGAGAGAACTAGAGGAGGCCTTTGCCAATAGCCACACCGAAGTTAGGGATATAATGAAATTTTACATTAAATTACCTACATATTTGATTCAATATATTAAAATTAAATAATACTGTAAAACTTTTAGATTGTTAAAAAATAAAATGTTACTAGTGTTTAGGTAATTGTTCAGAAATTGAACATTGATTCGGAATAAAGGCTTACATTAATATCCAAACAAATATATTCGTATAAATCAAGCCACGTACAAGTATTGTTTCAAAGTTGAAAATAACCGTCAGTTGTCGACAACATTGTCGACAAATTAAAATAAAACAGCCGGAGACTTTGTGACAATAAAATTAACGCTAACCCTGGTAAGAACCTGTTGATATACGGTAGCAATAAGAACTATAATAATAAGTACCTGGGAACCGAGCTTCGCTCTATAATAGCCGCCTCAAAATTAAAATATCATCGGGTGAGCAAGCTATGCTACCCGCCAACCGATGGCGCTGTAGGTTTTGTCTAAAACACAAATGTTTAAAAACACGAGGAAAACGAATTTTCAGACATGAGATCTAGCTATATCGATTTTTCGCCCTTGAAAACTCCCGTATGAAAATTTTATCGAAATCGTTAGAGCCGTTTTCGAGAAACTGATTACAAATAGATATATTTATATCGGGTGTAAGGGACAGCCCTCCGAATACTGAAAGGGCATGATGAGTCCACGAAATTGAACAACTTTCAGTGAACAAAACTTTCAAACGAAAAAAGAATCGGCCTCTCCATACAAACTCTCCAATCAAGTTTGCAATTTTGTATGGAGAGGCCGATATTTTTCTTCATTTCCTGAAAGTTTTATTAGCTGAAATGTGTTCAGTTACGTTGACTGATCATGCCCTTTCAGTATTCGGAGAGCTGTCCCTTACACCCTGTATATATATATATATATATATATACAAACATTGCTCGTTTAATAGTATAGGATTGTCACTTTTTGATAGCATGATACACTCATTAAAAACCTTCTCAAACAGTATACAACCAGCGGCGCCCCTCAATCCTCTGATCTTTGTAGGTCTGCAGGCATTTTTGCAATCTTGGAAACGCCCAAACAAACATCTACTACCTCGCCTGCGGCTAAATGGCTTGTTTGGGCCCTCGTTGTAAAATCTACCATTAAATTACAATCAAATATAAGAAATATTTTTTGTGATAGATATTGTATTGGATCTAAAATAGTGAGACCTCTAAGAATATACACTGATAGTAGTCGAGAGGCCATTTAGCGGCTTGAAAACTGTGACATCCAGGTTGACCACTAACCTGGCATAGCCTAATCTGGAATTCGGTCTGGTTTTCTCACTGGGTTGTGGAGCTCAGATGGCAATCACTCTGTATAAAATCCAGCGCCTATGTCAAATCCCCTAGGTTAGGTAGCCGACTCGATGATATAATCCAGCGCCTATGTCAAATCCCCTAGGTTAGGTAGCCGACTCAATGATATAATCCAGCGCCTATGTCTAATCCCCTAGGTTAGGTAGCCGACTCGATGATATAATCCAGCGCCTATGTCAAATCCCCTAGGTTAGGTAGCCGACTCGATGATATAATCCAGCGCCTATGTCAAATCCCCTAGGTTAGGTAGCCGACTCGACTCGATGATATAATCCAGCGCCTATGTCAAATCCCCTAGGTTAGGTAGCCGACTTGTCGGTATAATCCAGCGCCTATGTCAAACCCCCTAGGTTAGGTACCAGACTCCGTAAAAACCTGATGATATGTGCTAATATCTAGTACGGGGAGTCAGCCCCTTCGAGGTTAGTCAGTTACCGTCAAGCTGGTCTAATTTGACGGACATACAGTTGTAAGTGGACAAAGTTCTGGGTTAAATGTTCTCGTTAAACGGAATAATGAATACAAATTATATCTATTACTCACGTTCTCCTCGACGGTCTTCTTGATCTTGGCGGAGGCCTCGCTCACTTTAGCGCCAGCTTTGTTGACGGCAGAATACAGGAAGCTTCCGATGGACTTGGCACCGGCAACTGCCTTAGTGGTCACTGTTGGAACAATACCGAAATGTTAATCCATAGTGGTGACTATCAGCTTGGTTTAGTACGACCATTTTACCCAAGAAAATTTATCGCTATACAAGAAAATGTATGTGTCGGGTTATCTATCAGTTTAACACATATAAAAGCTTATAAACACTGCTATATTTATGTGTATGTAAACCACTTTTTGTATAAAAATATGGTAATATGAGTGTTGTGACTTTGAAAATGGAGGTTAAACAAAATTGCATTAGGTCGTTTGAAAAAACAAACACTGTGGCGACGAATTGTCAATTAAACGAGATTTTTGTCTCATATTTTGTACCTATAAATAATGAAAGGAGTAAAAAAATCCGGCCAAGTTGATATTTTCACCCGTTTGTGAGGAAAAGGGTCTTGACAGAAAGATAGACAGACGGACAACAAATTCTTTTTAAGGTACGGAACCATAAAATGAGAAATTTATTGAGAACTACCGAAAATAAAACAAGGATGATGATTGAATACCAGATACAAACACGACACTTTTATAAGGAATATTACTGAAGGAAATGTTGAAGGCAGGAGAGGAAGAGGAAGGCCTATTATGACTAAACAGAAGAGTAAAAGTCGTGTCTTATCTAGATGTTAACAGAGATAAATGGAGATAATTCCATCGACAAGAGGGAGGATCTAAAATAAGAAGAAGTGGTGTATGACGACAATATCTCTTGATATTTCAGCACATTTTTGCTTTGTAAAATAGCGCGAAACAATAGTGTGACAGCACGGCACCGACACCCACGACGGAAGGGATATGAGGCAGACTTTCACCGAGCGTATCACCGAAAAAAAAACAGAAAATATCCTTCTGTAGTTTTTCATACCATCTATTCAAAAATGACGTTTGTCAATAAAGACGAGCGCAATAGTTATTTTCGATACAAGTGCGAAATATAAGTAAATCCTGAAGAGTTGGCTACGCGACACGAGTCAGGATTTACTTTCGGACACGTGTATCGAACAACGTTTTACATTGCATTGTATTAGTAAATAAAAGACAAGTATATTAACTCAATAACATTTTTTAAGAATAAAAATTAAAATTAACGTTTGTACACTCAGGGAAGAAAAAGGTACGCCAGTTTTCAAATTGATTCGTTTAACGTCGCGAGCACCTTTTGAAACTGTGACAAATATTTGACTATTGCATAGAAAAGTATACTTGTCCAAGAAGATTACATCATATAAAAAAATTGATAAATTAAAACCTTCGTGTTGGTTTGACTTCATCTCTTTGGTTAAGACAACTAAAAAGCTATTGTCATTCTTAGTGTCTTTCAATGTCATAAATTGAAGTGTCTGTCACTTTATTTTTGAGTTATTTGTCATATTGACGGGATGGAATCTGTAAAATCTGTATAGAGTTTTACGTTTTAATAAAAACTAAAAAAATAAAACTCTTTATTTTGCACCAAACGTAACATTTATTTAAATGTTGGCGGTACTGTTTCTTGTACTAAGATGTTGATATGATTGATTCTGGCACTAGTGCGTGCGAAAACCAATCTTAAAGTGGCGAACCTTTTTCTTCCCCGAGTGTACAATTATTGAAGCTAAACGACATAGACTTTCCTGCAAATTTTGTTTGGCTCAAGTTACAGCTGTTGTCTTGAGTTGCTTCGTTTCTTATTTCGTTTACGGAAACTCGTCATAATTAAATTCCATAATAACAACCAAAACAAACTCCAAACTCGAACTACACAAGAAAATATTGGAATGGGGAATGTGCAACTGCGCATGGAGTAAACATTTCTAAAAACATTCTTGCAGACTGTATATTTTTTTTTTGTTGAAAACTTAAAACTCCTTGATCTGAACTTATTGATTTCTGTACATTAAAATTTTTAAATTACATTTCCGCACGGGCTGGCGATAATGCTGGAATTTTCTACTTTCCGCACGGTTTGCTTCTTTGCAATCAACGTGAAATTGAGCAAATGCATTGTAAAAACATTTTCGTAACGGGTAAAAATTTAAATTTGATTGAGCCGGTTTTTAAAAAAGAAAAACTAGTTTTAATTTTCTTGATAGATAGCGTTGGTGTAGGAAAATTTAACCGTCAACTTATTTTTCCTTTCTTTTGTAACTGTTCCCTAAGGAGGTTTATTTACTTCACGCTTCATGTATGACACATTTATTTTAAGTTCTTTAGCAACTGTCTTCAGAGCCATCTATCGACACCTTTGAATACTCAGTTGACGCTTAACTGCGAAACCGGCTCCATGCATATTGTTGAATTTAAAACATGCATATTTGTCCAGTGATCTGGGACGAAAGTGGTTAAACAAAAATATTGTATGAAAAATGTTGCTGGCCGAATGGTTGTATTTAAGAAAAAAGAAATTTCGCTCAAACCAAAGAGATTTGAACCTCGCTACGCTCGGTCATACAGAGATTTGAAGGCCTCTCAAGTGTTGCACTTTTGAAACGTCAAGTTGGGACCTGGCCTACTGGCCTATTTTCGGTTCACTTTCCATTCCTGCTAATTTAAAAAGTTATCCGAATGTACTCTTGACAACTAATAAGACATTGTCTTTACTTTCAGTCGTATACAACATTATTTGTCTTGATCATGTCGTGAGAGAAGCGGATATGTAGTTTTTATAATTTTACTATTATAAAAATACTTATATCACAACATACATCAAACAAAATTTCTAGAAGCAGCCAAACCAAACGTGGCTATAAACGGTACATCTCTTGAGATGGTGTCTGAAGCGCGCAATCTCGGTTTGAATTTTGATTCACAGTTGAGGTTTGAGAATCACGTGATGGAAGTGGCACGTAACTGTTTCTACAGACTGAAAGTTTTATACCAGATAAGACCGTTTACTAGCACGGATATGAGAATAATGCTGTGTGAAACTCTCGTTCTATCAAAACTTAACTACTGTCTTACCGTCTACGGACCTTGTATCTATAAAAAAACCGAAAAGATTGTTCAGCGCGTTCAAAACGCCTGTGCACGTTTTTGTTTTCCCATTCCTCCTCGCACCCATATAACGCCCTTTCTTAATAAATCCAATTTACTGAAAATGCATCAACGTTTAAGTCTATTTTATGCTTGCCAACTGCACGATATTATAAAATTTCGAGAGCCTCCTTATCTCTACAATAAACTTTCCTGGCGACCTTCTGCGAGGACTTGCTCAATTCTCATGAATTTGCCGCGACATAGAACTGCTGTTTTTCGTGGAGGATTTAGTTTCCGGGCTAATAAATGTTGGAACGACATCCCACCCCCCATACGGAACCTGTCATCAAAATTTTCTTTTAAGAAAAAATATCGAGAATATCTCCTTAACATTCAAAAAATAACCGGTGATTAAGCTTTTCAATTATATAGGGTGACTTTTAATTAGTTCTTGATAGCAAAAGTTATGCATGTACTCATGATACTGAACAACTTTTCCCAATGAACATAGGTCGAAATACGAAAAACCATATTTGACCTCCCATACAAAATGCGCAATCAGCTGATGCAGTTTCTATGGGAGGTCAAACCTTGATTTTCGTATTTCGACCTATGTTCCTTGAGGAAAGTTGTTCAGTATCATGAGTACATTCATACCTTTTTCTATCAAGAACTAATTAAAAGTCACCCTATATATTATGTAAATTACTTATGCATATTTATGATCATATATTTATTTTTGTTTATGTATATCTATCTGTATATATATATATACTTGTGTATTTTTATCTATGTTTTCTGCTGTTTTGTAAATATAATACCCCATAATATCCTTTTTATTTTCTGGCACTCTATCAATACCCACTTTCACACAGGACACGACACATACTTTGTTAGCAATATACAACTTTAGTTTTTCCATACTGTTGAGCGTAGCTTTGGTACTGATAGAATATCAGTGTTGCTAAGAGTTAGTACTTGTACTACTCTAAAATGCTGAGTCAGTTCCTTTTCCCTGGGCAGTGTACCTTACTTTATTTTGTAATTTAAAATAGTTATTTTTCACTGTTTTTTGGGAATAAATGTTATTCTATTCTATATTTTATTAAGTCTTTTAAAAATAATGTGAGTTTCTCTCCCTCACCCTTTTAAAAATATTGTGAGTTTTTAGAGATCCGTTTGCGAAATATTTAGCTAAGAAGCAAAAATTCGTCCCGCCTCCCTGCCAGGTAAACGGTTGTTAAAAAAGGTGAACCATCAGCTAAGTAGGCTTTACAGGTTAAGGAGTAATAGTCGAAGACCGGCCAAGTGCGTGTCGGGCCACGCGCAGTATAGGGTTCCGTAGTTTATTTTTTTATTTTTTTATAGCAAGGCGGGTTTTGAGTAAGTATTTCATAACGTTTATAACATAAACTTTTTACCTCCTAATGCTCAGAGGTCCTAGCGCCTGATTGCTATTGCTGTTTTTATTATTTTTTGTTTTTCAGTTATAGCTCATTAACCTGCTAAGTCTACTAAACTGTGATAGTTTTCCTTTTAATTTCATCATATATGCTACTACTGTGAATTTTTACACCTTTCTAATAACAACCGTTTAGCCGGCGGGTGGGGACCAATTTTTCCTTTTAAGCTAAATATTTCGCAAACGGATCTCCCTCAATCGAAAAACAATCTTTGCAAACTCATATTATTTTCCAGCGTCACAGCAGTTGTGACACAACTTTACGACTCCGCATCTACCGCGGTCACAGCAGCTGTGACAACTTACTATGGTATATAGGAACTCGCGGCGTCTAGGATTTTTTTTGCTTTATGGTTTGTGGCTCTTTGGTAACTTTTTAGAGTTGTATATTTTCGGATCCGGAATGAAATGACTTATCCATAGACAATAGAATATTGCATAGTTTGGTTGAAAAATTAAAAGAAATGACAGTTTGAAGTTCACTCAGTGAACGTTTTTGCAAGCATTTCGCGAGTCGTTGTTGTTTTTACGTGGCTTTTTTAGTTTTTGTGAGTTGGATTGAATCAAAACGAGTTTTGTAAGTGTTTTTCAACATATTATTAGCTTATTGATAAAAAAAACATAACATTCTTTCATAATAATAAATCATAATAGAGGCGAATAAAAACGGGGGTCCTCAAGGCCATTTTTTTCGTCATGACCTTGAAGCTGAGCTCTTATATAAACAAACCATACTCGAGAACGACTGTGTTTATAATTTATTAGAATGCTTACATCATAAGCTTACAAAAAACAAACACTTCTAAGAACCCATTATGTAAATATTGTGACTGGCGAGCGATAAATCTCAAGTGGGTCGTTAAGTGCTCGCCGCGCGCCCGCATCCGGTGTCAAATTACAAAAAGCCTGGATTCTTATGGATACGGCGCGTCGCCCCTCCCCCCCCCCCCCCTCAAAGGTTAAAAGACCTATCCAACGATACCCCACACTATGGGGGAGACGAGAAAAAAAATCATCCCCACTTTACTTGTATGGGAGGTACCCTAAAAAAATATTTTTCAAAATTTTAACCTACCACTTTGTTGGCGTAGGTGAAATGTATATTGGTACAAAATTTCAGCTTTCTAGTACTAAGGGCCTCTGAGCTAAGCCGCTGACAGACAGACGGACATGACGAAACTATAAGGGTTCCTTTTTTACTACGGAATCCTAAAAACTGAAAACAATAGGAATAAATAGCAATCAGGCGCTGGGCTTCACTGGTCCTTAGAATGGAAAAAATTATGAAAAGACCAAAACTCGCTTATCAATAATTCATTAAACAAGTTTACTACGGAACCCTCCATTGCGCGTGGCCCGACATGCACTTGGCCAATTTTTAACACATCGTACAGTCAAGAGCACATCAAGCTTAACACATTGGACTTTGTACCGTTCTTATTTCAATAGACTTACGGGCTAGACTAGCACTGCAAGTGTCAAGCTTGACCTGTCGTTGACTGTACATAAATTTTAGGTTATGATTTTGTTTACAAAACACCAGACTGTTCCGTGAACTCCGGTATACTATACGTGTGCCTTAGTACAAAATGGTGGCACGCAGAGAGAGACAGTAGAGGGAAGATTTTTTTTTTCTTAGCCTACTAGATCCCACTGCTGGGCAAAGGCCTCCCCCGCGGCTTTTCATTGGTTACCGCTGGTAACCAATGGGAAGATAAAAAAAAATAAAAGCTCTGTCTCGTATTTCCCCATGCAAATCAGCATTTTTTCTCTTTGGATCAAGTGCTAGGATTATAGCGGGCTCAGAATACGTTTGGGTCTGACGGTTATTTTCTGCGCATGGGTGACAGGCGGAGAGCCAATGAACGATTCGCTCGCCTCCCCCCACCTGCCGCGCTCACCACCGCGACTCATTTTTCGAGTTCTGCGCATTAACGGTTATAGCCAGAGTTATTTTGTACAACGTATACATAACCTATAGACTCCTTCTATAGTCTCAAGGCACTCCTCAACGCGAACACTCTCTGCAACACATTAGATTATATGATCTCAAGTAAGACACGGAACATTCAGTATCGACCACATCCAAACATCTCATAGGTGTATTGCGAAATAAAATAATAAAGTGAAGCCATCTAAAGCCACGTCAACCTAGCTGAATTCAAAGGCTATTTCGGCATACATTGCTCGTTGAAGTAAGGATATTGCAATTAACATAACCAAGCCTCCCAGCAATGTATGCCGAATTAGTCTTTGAATTCAGCTAGGTGTGATCGTGGCTTAAGCTACATCTATTGAGGCGACCTCGAACCAACCAATCAGCATGCATTTTTTACTGTTCTCCCGTCCATACTCATTGTCACATTTTTTTTTGTTTAAAGAAATCAAGAAGTGAGGCGTATATTAAAGGAAGGCCATCGTAGGAAGTCAGTTTTAAAAGATTCAGATTATTTTATTCATCATAGATTATTTACAGAATACTTATTGAAAGTCATTGAAAGACAATTCCTTAATACCAACACTCAGGGTTCATTTTTCTTTGCTGATCATAATTTTTCTTACGTTTGACAGCTGTCACAACGGGCCTATTACAATGGCCTTTAGTTGTTGAGTCGTAGTGCGAGTGAGGTGGCAGATATTCAGCGCACTAAAACCTCCTTCTCTTTCTCCGGCCGCCTCACTTCGTACACACGGCCGCAAATAGGTGGTAACAAAACGAGTATGAGCAGAACAAACGCTACTAAGCCTAAACACCAAAGATCCGCTCAACTTCATAAAGTTACCACTGATGCGCGGTCGACTGTACTACCAAACAGTTATGTTAAACACAAAGAAAAAGCAAAAAGCAACAGTTTAAAACAAAAAAAGCGGAAGCCGAACACAAAATACTAACACTCCTGGACGTCAGGTACTTCTATAGCATCTACTTTGAAAAATGGTTTGCTTTGGTCACCTGAAATTAATAAAAACAAAAAATAAATGAAAATAAAAGTCTATTATTTTTATTTATGACTAACAAGAAAATAACAAGATGAAGCATTATCACAAGTCAAGTGCATATGTTTCTAAACCTTACAAGATCTAAGTTGTTGTGTTGTTGTTATCCTAGGGCACCCCGCTGGTGCACAGAGAATTTTTTTTTTTCATTTCCCATAAATATTTCTTTGGGAAAGTTGTTCAGTTTAGTTGCCTGAGCATGCCCTTTCAGTTTTCGGTACACCATTCCTTACCTAGGTGGAGACAGCTCGTGAAGGCCCTACAAGATCTATAATTTCATAAAAATAAGCGCATCGTTACATCTTGATAAAAATGATATTGAGTTATATTTTCTCATAGCATGTCCATAGTCCTTTAATTTTACTCGAGAATACGCAGTTGCAGCGCGGAATGAATGTAATAGATGAGGGAGATGAATACCAACCACTGCCAGCTCCGGCTGGCAGTTCCCTGGTGGGGTTATGCCTGTAAAGCTGGTCTGCTGTTCGTCTGTGAGAGCTGAAGTCTGTAACGTGGTGTGAAGTGATGAAGGAGATAGATACCAACCATTGCCAACTCCAGCTGGCTGCTCCTCCTTGATGACGCATGAAGAAACTAGTCTGCTAAGCTGAAACTAGCTGTAAGCTGTAATGTGATGGTATTGTGATGAGAGAGATGGATACTAACCATTACACACTTTGGCTAGCTGCTCCTCCATGGGTCAATGCGTTAGAAACTGGTATGCTGGTAGTCTGGTAGTCCGTGAAAGCTGTAGTCTATAAAGTGTTGTGAAGGTAATGTGATGAAGGAGATGGATACTAACTATTGGTCACTTCGGCTGGTTGCTCCTCCGTGGGGAAATGCTTATAGAAACTAGTCTGCTGTTCGTCCATGAGAGCTGTAGTCTATAACATGGTGTTAAAGTAATGTGATGAAAGAGATTGATACCAACCATTGCACACTTTGGCTGGCTGCTCCTCCGCGGGGAAATGCTTATAGAAACTAGTCTTCTGTTCGTCCATGAGAGCTGTACTTTATAACGTGTTGTGAAGGTAATGTGATGAAGGAACTGCTGGTCGTCTGTGGGACCTTTACTCTACACAATATAACGTGTTGTGTGATTTGAAGGTAGTATGATGAGGGAAATGGATACCAACCATTGCCCACTCCGGCTGGCTGCTCCCCTGTCTGTGGAAACTGGTCTGCTGTTCGTCTGTGGGACCTGTACTCTATACACTATACTCCTGCTGGCTGCTCGCCCGTCTCTAGAAACTGGTCTGCTGTTCGTCTGTGGGACCTGTACTCTATACACTATAACTTGTTGAGAAGGTAGTATGATGAGGGAGATGGATACCAACCATTGCCCACTCCGGCTGGCTGCTCCTCGGTGGGGGTTCCTCCAGTGGAAGCTGGCCTGCTGTCCGCACCGCCCGTGGCACTGCAAAGAAACCGCAGTTTAACTCATAGTTAGTTTATACCAGGCTGTTTATAAGGCCAACAGTGATGGCTATTTGCTGCGCATGATTCGCATACTGCGCCTTCCCCCCACGATACATTGTTTTAGTTCAGGGCATTAACCGTCCCTTTTGGACTTAAAAGTCGCAGGCTGTGTCGATATGAATGGGGTGATCAATTTATATCTATCTACTAGCTGTGCGCTGTCTCGTATTGCTGTTACTCAGACTGGCATAAAAACACGCATTCATTCAAATGGAACATTGCGTCTAAATTTGACAAAAATTGTTGCCGATACTACTTATTGAACAAACAATTTTTTTTTATTTATAAAACGTGTAACAAAAAACATAACAATCCTTAAGCATGTCAATCTCACGCCCATGAAATTGAACAATTATTTACATGGAACAGGACAAAATACGAGAAGATCTATTTCTCATAGAAACCAACTCCTGGCAAAGTCGTCAGTCAGCCTGGTTCAATAGGGCCTTCAGTGAGAAATTTTTATATCATCGGATAGAATAATAAAACCAGTGTAGGATGATAGCCCTGGAGGTGCTATTGTCGAATATCTAAAGTTGCTTTTCCTCTACCTTGAAGGTTTCAGAACAGCCAAAATCAATAACATTTTTACAGATTTCTCATACTTCTTTCAGGTAACGGCCAAGCTCTAACAAAAAGTGTGTTACTAAGCATCTTCTTTCACCACTTTATGGTTTTGTTTATGTATCTTATGAGGTAGATTACCAGACTGCGGGACCCCGAACTTATTAATTATACACCTACATACAGACGGTCAGGGGAAACCGAAGATTTTTTACGTTTACAAGATCATGACCTAACTTTCTACAAATCTCTATAAAAGAATAAACAAATTCTTTTTATCTTGGTTTACTCAGATTAGCTTGCACCTTGCATCATTATACTTTCTCCTTCAGTCACTAAAAGGTTGACTGGGAGAGTTCTCACTTAGTCCGCCTTTGCATGTTCTCTTTGTATTTTTATAATTTTCATACAATAAAGGTAACAACAACAAAGGGTGAGAGAATTGCCTTTCAGCACCCACCACAAAAGTTCCATTCTTTAATCCGTTACCATTGTCCTACACGTGATTTATTACGCAAAAGACGCGGTAACTACAAATCTAGTTTACAGCTACATGTAAGTATGAGTTTACTTATTACGTTTCCCATAAATATGTTCGTGTAAGGCATAGTATAATCGTAAATCAAAACAAGATAGTTACGCTTAAATTACGTTTCTAATGAACTCTCAAATCAATGAGTCTGTATAACGTGAATCAAAATACATAAATACAGTGATACAGAAAAATAAAACTGAGAGAATGCTCATAAATGATAAATAAATAATGGGGTTAGAGCAGAATAAATGAGTTCACAGAATTGACGCGTGCGCTCTGCGGATGTCAAGAGTTGGTGGTGAGAATCCGAAGTCATATCACGTTTCATACCTTTGCTTGAAGTTATTATAAGTACAAAAGCTCAGATTTTATTGTAAAAACCTCTTAAAACATAAATTTCATTGAACCCGTCCATAAAAAACACATGACATAAAAAATACGAAGTAAATTTAAGTTAAAAATATGTTAAATTACACAAATGTGCCGAAGAATTGATGGCAGGAAACAAACGCATGATGTGCTGGATGCTTACAATCATATGAGATAATGTGATAACATTAAGCGACTACATCCTTTTAAATGCCAAATTCCGTGCAATATTTTAGAAGCAGTGATTGAAAATGATATATTTGGATTAGATGGCAGATTTGATGTCGTCGGATGAGTTTTTTTTTTTTAGATATATACAAAGGATGCAATTGGTGCGTCGTTTCCAATTCGGAAAATAGTTTTCCGTTCTATACTTTGATTTGTATACAATCAAATAAATTTAAAGGAGCATGTGGGTGTTTTTTACACATGGCGCCAACTTTTGTGTCACGCGCCGTCATTAAACTAATGTTCCTATAAACAGATTTATCTTTGGCTTGATACGGAATGTGAAAGAACTAATCAGAGACAACACACCAACTCTTAAGAAAAGCGAAAGGAAAGAATTTTGTAAAAAGAATGCGTAAACTCATTGCTTCCGCTAACCCCTCGTACCTAATGTACCTAGAGTTATCGTCATCGTCTTTCGGCTCCAGTTTAGTTTCAGGTTCGAGCTGTGTGGCAGGCTCAGTTGCTTCTGGTGGCGGAGCCTCGTTTTTCCTCAGTCCAGGGATGGGTATCCCAGAGCCAAGCCACCCAGTCATCTGCGACTTCACGTTGGTGATCAGATCCAGCTTGCTGCCACCCTTCGTAGGACTGTTGACAAAATAACACCGAGTTTAGAAAACACAATGTGGAAGGTCCACGAAACTTCAGGGGGGACATACCTAATTCAGGTATATTGTAGAGTGTTATTTTCTAACCTGACATCCGTTTGCTCAAAAATTGTTACTTATGACCTCACTAATACTTAGAAGTGAGGTCATAAGTAACAACTTTTGTTCTATTACTTTTGCAATAACAAAGAAGTATTCGACTTCCCTTAAAAAAGAGACGACATTTTGAATTTTTTTTTTGCGTTGTAGTCGTAGAATAAAAGTTATTGCGTTTGACCTCACAAACTGGGTGAAGAAATGTCAGGTCCAAAAAATAACCTTGTAATCGCGAAGCCTTTCCATTTTTTTGATTCATCATAACATCCCAAGAAACGTCCACTGCAGGACAGGGAGCTCCCTCCATAATTCCAACTTTTGCTGAAATAATGTAGAGGGAAAAGACCATAGTCACCACGCTTGCTAGAATTGCGGCTGGCATCATGGACCGAGGTTGTTGGTGACCGCAGAATATAAGATGGTGCGATACACAAAAGGATAGCTGCTGTCCATCTTTCAGTTTATAATCCCGTAGTCGACGCTTATGAAATCCACGGGTAGAGATGGGTTGGTACACACGGCCGCACATCAGTAGAAACACTTTTGGACCTTACGGCGTGGTAATAGAGTTGAAAAAGTTTCTACCGACAAGCGGTTGACCGTACTATTCTTCGCCGGCACCACACGGGCTACTTTATTTGGTTACTTTTATCAATAAGCTCGCTCTCGTTTTCAATTTCACTTGCCACTGGTGACTAAAGAGACGACTAGAGACACAGGCATAAATCTATTCTGTACATCCTTTCCATTAGTACCTACCATTATTACATAAGCTCAAACACAGACAAAATAAGAGATCGAACCTCATAATATCTTCAGACGGCGAAATAACTATAAAGAAGTCACTCATGTTAAAAACCTTATTAAATAACACCTCCACGCAGCTCAGGTTCGAAATAAATACTGTGTACTACTCTCATCAGGCGAAGCAACGTGAGGCCGCAACGTGAACCTTATCTGCCATACTTAAACGACCTACACACATCTTGTAACTTTCAGCATGATTCCAGCAGTGTTTTGTAATACCTTTTTGTTGTTTGTCTATGTAGTATATAAAAGGTAGCGCAGATGAGCACCAATTTGTAACAAACTACGGCCTACTTTTATCTATTGTAGAGGGCGGCGGCCGATTTTCCACCGAAGCCTCAATGAAAGTATCCTTTGCATGTACAATTATTTTATCAATACTTCTGAGAGTCGATGAAAGTTGATCGTACTTCCTTTGCTTGAAATGTCTGGTTCTATTTTCGCTAACTTAATTTTTCGGACCGATTAGAAGCAGTGGCCTGCGCTACCTCAAGTTCGACTTAGCTGCCAAAAGCTAAAACCGAAAGCACAGGTCAAGCACAGGTCTCACGCAGACAAAATTGCATACAGACACGAAAGACGATCGAAGAGCAAAACGGCTTTGGGACAATCAAATCACACATCAAAGGTACTATATAGGAAAATCTTGTTTCCAGTTCCCGTGAATCATCAGCCGTAAGACGTCCACAGTTGGACACTTGACATAGGCCTCCCCTAAAGATCTCCACGACGAACAGTCCTGCGCTGCTCGCATCCAGCGGCTTCCCGCGATCTTGATCGTCGGTCCAACATATGGAGGGGGTCTGACCACGCTTCGTCTTCTGGTAGATGGTCGCCACTCTAGAAACTTTACGCCCCGTCGGCATTTTGCGTTGTGCCCTGTCCATTGCAACTTTAGCTTAGCGAATCTCAGGGCTAAGTCGGTTGTTTCTTCTGCGGATCTTCTAATTTCTGACTCGATACCGCAAAGATACTCCGAGCAAAGCCATTTCCATAACCATTTGGGTGACTTTGAGCTTTCTAATAAGGCCCATCGTGAGCAACCACGTCTCGGTGCCACGTCACTGGCAACACACACAGGTCAAAGACTTTTGTCTTGAGATACTGCGATATTTTGGACATGAAGATATTGCAGTACTTCCCAAACGCAGCCCGTCCGAGTCGTATTTGACGACCTCCTCAACTGGATTGTTTGGCCCAGGTATATGTACTCATCGACAACTTCGAGCGTAGAGTCTCCAACTTTGAGTGGAGTGGTTATAAGAAGGTCGTTAGACATAGTTTTCGTCTTATCCATGTTCATTTTGAGACCCACTTGTTGTAAGACTTTACTGAGGTTATTGAGCATCGTGCCAAGATTTTCCAGGGTCTCAGCCATTATGACTATATCGTCAGCAAATCTAAGGTGTGTCATGTACTCTCATTGATGTTGATGCCGAGTCCTTTCCAGTCAAAGAATACTCTCTCTCTGACGAGGAGTTTCCAGTCCAGGAGTTTGATGACGTCTTCCAATGCAGCTGTGAATGACTTCTCCCTGTCTCACTCCTCGCTGCAATTGGATATGTTTCGAATCCTGGTCCTGGAGACGAACTAACATAGTGGCGTTTTTGTACAGATCTTGACACCTCTGAAGAGATCGTAGCACAGCCTACGTCTCGATCGAATCGAAGATTTTCTCATAGTCCACGAATTCTAAGCAAAGTGGGTGGTACTCTTCGGTGTTCTGTATATGTTGCCGTAGCATATATATATATATATGGTCTATTGGTACTAAACGCGTAGCGCATATATATATATATGGTCTATTGGTACTAAAGCGTTTACGGAAACCGGCTTATTCGGGAGGCTGGAAGTCGTTGAGCCTGCGAGCGGGAGGGTTCGTAATGGCTCTCGAGAACAGCTTATAAAAATGGCTCAGAAGAGACATGTGTCTGTAATTCTTCAGCAGAGTCTTGTCAACCTTTGAAGAAGAGTACCACCACACTTCTGTGCTGTGTCTTTGCCATACTAATCTTGTACAAGCTAACGTCCGAGATTTCTTCTGTACGGTGTTTGGTTAGTGTAGCTCTTGGATCGTTGGCCAGACTACTAACGGGTGGACCGGCTAACGTGTATAACTGTCTATTGTACTTCTCGACCTCTCCCAGTAGCTCTAGCTTGGACGATACAGTTCTGACATCCTCGGGCTTTAGCTATGTCAACTGGCTCTGCCAATATATATTAAATAGATCTCTTGCGAACACTTTGGAGCCTTTATTCCGCACCATGGCTTCTTTGATATGATTAGTATTAAATTGCCAAAGGTCGCGAGTCAGAGACTTCATCAGTAGAGTAATTTCCAGCTTTACGTTGATATTCAATGTGCCTCTTACCAACCGGTGATCGCTACCGGTTTTATCTGCATTGATCACAGAGACATGATTGAATATTTGCTTTTTCTTCTACATGATAAAGTCAATCTCATTTTTTGTAGCACCATCTGGACTGATCCAGGTCCATTTTCGGTTTTTCGACTTTTTGAAGAAGCTATTATTACCTATTAAAATATGAATAAATAGAAATATAAATCTCTTGTTCCTTTATAAATGGTCACTGGCGCATATTCATTTGATAGCTACAAAAAGTAGGCTGAAGGCATTTAGGACAAGAAAGATGTAAGGGAGGGGAACCTTTAGGAAAAAGAGTCATTTTGGGGAAGGGAAATTTTAGGAAAATGACATTCTGCAACTAAACGTTTCGTGAACTTTGGCATATATGAAAGACCAAGAGAGGTTTTATACTCTTTGACATCGACACAGTTCGATAGAACAAAGTTACATAATGATAGTCAGAGGCAATCAGATGTATCATCAACATTTTGAGGACTGAATTATGAATACCGTCAGGCCCCTAGGCTTTGCGACGTTGCCTCGCTGTTTGAACCTTATCAGGGTGATGGCATATCCCCGCCAGTATGGCTATACTGGCGGGGATATGCCATGCAAATTACCTCAGCGAGGAACAAAACCATTAAGTCAAATAATATATGATATTACGCTAACGCGATCAAGCTTTGCGAATGAATATTCAGGTCGTGGTCGGATAGTCCACGACTATCTGTAAAAAACGGCCTAGTATTCTTGTTTTTTCGACTCCATTCTGGCCTAGTATGGAAGTCGGTCCAATTGAAGGGAGATGTACAAACTTTCTGTTCAGGAGGACTGAGTCAATCCGCGGGACTTAGACCAGATGGGTACCAGAAAACTTTGAAATTGTAAACGACTCTTATTCTGACTCTATTGTTACAACAATCTTTTTTTTTTGAAGGATATGATTTCATTCGACCACGTTTGGCGCACTGACCGTGGATCGTACCCGTCCGAGTCTCAGGTTGTTACAATGTTGAACCTTATGTCTCTTATGTCCCTGTGATCAGATAACGATACGTGAACAGAGAGAGCCATCCTAAGACATGGTTGTAAAATCTTGCAAAGCAGAATAAAAAATTTAGTAGTTTTATGTGGGCTCCTGCGACGAACAACACAAGAGCTACAGCATTCTTCTTGTGGTGTCGACAGCAAATCCAATTAAATACAACTTGCCCAATGTTCAGCAACCAGCTCAACGTTTTCAGTAGCTAGCATTAATTTATCCCTCGTGCGTGCAGGTGTTGGGGCATTTGGGGCAAGGTATAAGGCGAGCCATGCTCTGTGGAGAGTAACCACATTCGCAAGATAGGTTGGTCTCATCATAGAATCCTCACCTGTTCAAGGGACTTCCAGGTCAGCCATGGCAGCTTGTGACCAGGTGGTTTAATTCCCATACAAAAGAAACTCATTTAACAACTCATCACGTAAGTTGACATCATTACTTCTCCAGGAGGTATGGAATTTTTAGGAAAGGACTTATGGTGTAGATAACTAAAACACCTGAGGGACCAAATTGTGCAGGCTCGAAAGTATTTAGTACCAACGCGGCTCAATAGATGACGCTGTACCAATGGGCGGGATTTCTGGATCACGCTAAATTTTTCCGAAACAATACTTTCTGAATTTTCCTAAGTATGAGACCTAGCCAGATCGCTTTACGCCGATTCGAAATTATTAGATAACATTACTGTACCACAGATTAAATAATAGTAAACTAACGACTGCACATCAAACATATTATAAAGAGCGCGTGGGTTATTTTTATCATCGCTTCTTTTTTAGGGTTCCGATACCAAAATGGTAAAAAAAGGAATCCTTAAAAACCGTTTACACCTTGCCTACCGTCCTGCCTAGAGTTTGCTAGAGTATTGGCGCCAATATTTTGCCATCGTTTAAACCAGCTGAGGCACGCCAAAAACTGTTTACACGATGCATATTGTCTTGCCTAGAAGGTAGGCACTTGAGATTTGCCTCCGTCTAAATCCGGCATTATGGTGCGACTTTGTTTGTCTGTCTGTCTGTCACACCTGTATATCTCAGCAGCCACTCATGCTATCGACTTCAAATTTGGAATAGTTTTAGAATATGGTTGCCCAAATTTAATTCTACATGGATAAAAAATATGATTATTAATGTAAGGGCCCAAATAGGGGGGCAAAATTTTAATTTGTCTTTACTAGGTTAGTTATCATATGAAAGGGCTTTACTTGTACAATCTAAAATATATTTTTGTATTTTATAAGACTCTTAGTTTCAAGTTATGTTGAAAAATGTCGAAGAAAATACCATTCCCACCCTTATCTCCGAAGTTCGTGAAACGATAAATTTGAATTAATTACCGTCGATCTTTAGGGGAGGCCTATGTCCCGCAGTGGACGTCTTTCGGCTGATATGATGATGAAAACCAGTAGTAAATAAATAAATATGTAAATTTTACAGCAAAAATAAAACATCTTTCTAAAATACACAGTATTTTAGAAACCTTTACAAACAAATTTAGTTTTGCGGTCCTAAAATGAACTTTATTGCTTCCAAAAATACTATAAGGTAGAAACTAAATACTAAATACTATCGGAACCCTCGGCGCGCGAGTCCGACTCGCACTTGACCGGTTTTTTTCCACATGGCGCCACTTTGTGAAGGGACGTAAATGTAACTAACTGACGTCATTAAGAGTGGTAACATCCTACAATAAATATAGAATATTTTGATGTTTTTCGTCAGTTACTTTACATACAATACAATCTCAAATTGGCATGATTAATGGGATATTAAAAATAATGTATATTTTAATGTTGGTAGCGTAGGTGTAGTAACCCAGAATAAGAAAGGATTGTGGTAGAATGCAATCTTATATGATAATGATATGTTTAAATTTAAGCATGGACTTTTAAATCCTATACTAATAGGTCTTTACCTATGAAATTGCCGAAATTTTCTTACAGATTAATGAGATCATAAATCCTATAATTCTAATGCAATTTTTTTCATTTGTCTTATATTTGAAAGTTAACTTCAAGGTTATCAATATACGCATAAAATAAAGTTTCTATTTTTAGTTTGATATATAAAATTAATGGTTCGAAAATTGTTCGTCCTAAATGTCGTCCGATTTCATCATTAGATTTGTTATATTTTTTTACTAATAATATTTTTCGAAAATTAAATTTAAGCTTCTGTTAGCTTAATGTCTTCCCAATAATGCTAAAAAAAATAAAAAAAATTGGATTTATAATTCCTAAGAAAAATGCAAAAATGTTAGTACTGAAAATTGAGTTTACCTAAAATTCGCCATACAAAACGGCAATTTCATTGGTAAAGACCTAATATTAAACGAGCAATATTTGTATAATACATATATAATTGTAACCGGTTTCTCGAAAACGGCTCTAATTATTTCCATGAAATTTAGTATACAGGGGTTTTTGGGGACAAAAAATCGATTTAACTAGGTCTCATGTCTGGGAAAATTCGTTTTCACCACCTCTTTAATATTTCTTTGCACGTTTAAGTGCGTTCAAGAAACTTACACCGCCATCTGTTGTTGAGTAGCACAGCTTGCTCACCCGATGATATTTTAATCATACAGGGACTCAATTCTTGAAAATCACCGGGTGATAGAATATCACTCCAAAAATTCAAAATGTCAGATTTTTCATTTCAAAAGTGAAGATTGATATTCGTAAAATATAAAGTAGTACTTGTTTGGTAATATTTATGTATTCTGATTTACCTTTCAACAGTTTATCAGGACAAATGTGAATTTTTAAAGTTTCAAAAGTGATATTTTATCACCCGGTGATTTTCAAGAATTAAGTCCCAGAGCATAGCTCGGTCGCCCAGGTACCTACTTATAGTTTTAAGTGATTATTTGTAGAGGGTTCTACAGAAATAGTGAAAATAATTTTAGCATGTTGCTCAGATCATGAAACTGAACCACGTTCCCCAAGGAACATAGGTCGAATACGAAAAAGCAAATTTGACCTCCCATACAAAATGTGCTACTGATGCAGTTTCTATGGAGGTCAAAATTTTCTTTTCGTATTTCGACCTATGTTCCTTGGGAAAAGTTGATCAGTTTCATGGTACGAGTAACAAGCTAAAATTATGTTCACGATTTCATTAGGACCTTATATATAACTTAGGTCTGTTTAGTTCTAGTTTCAATTTTAAATGTTTTTTAAAGACTGTTTGTTCCTTCATAAACTAAAAAAAAAAAATAAAAAAAAAAAAAACTTACGAATTTTATTTTTGGTGTTACGAAAAAAATGGTGCAGGGTGGTGATCTGACCATCAACCTGAACAAGAGTTTCCAAGGAAATTTTTATTAAAATCAGACCAGTTTGAATGGAATACATTTTCGTATTTTGATGTATGTTCTTTGGAGGAAGCTGTTCAATTTGATAAGCATTCTTTTTTTTTGTCAGTTTTCACTATGTAATTTAATCTTTAAGTTATTAGATTATGAAATTGTAAATGAATGAAGTAATAGGCTAATGGAATTCAGAAATTAAGTAGTTCTTTCAAATAGTAAAAAATTTCTTCATCAAATTTTGTTAAAACCAGTTCAGGGGATTAGACATAAGAGCACAACATACAGAGACAGATAGATAGGCAGAGTTAGTTTCGCATTAGTTATTTAGTTTTTAAGGAATTTGTTATTAATTTTAATTGGTTACATGTTATATTCTTTGGCATATTATATTTAAAAAAAAAATGGTTTATATGAACATGAAATGAAATAACCATCATTTTGTCAGGACTTAAAAAATGCAAAGTCCAGTAACACGACCAATTATGGTAATTTTTGAGTTGGCACTTATTGTGAAAAACTTAAAAATAAATTATGATTATGAGACTACAAAATAGGAAATTGTGCTATTTATAACATGAAACTTCCAAGTTACCTATGTACAAGCAATATAATGGGCTTAAATGTATTAATAAAAAATGTAATTTAAACTTCGCAAGGCCTATTTTTCATTCGCATAGCATGAAACTGTACATACAAGATTAAGTTTTGTAACTGCCAATGTTTACAATGAGAATAAATTTGCTTACAATTTAAGAGCTTTTCATTAGTCATCTACTTAACTATTCTAAAAGGATGGTTCTTCAAATTCTGCAATCTTCACAACGGAAGCTCATAAACTAAAATAGCAGAGCACCCTCTGCTACTTGACCTACATCCTACATACTTTTTCAGAATGGATCAATATCCTAACTTACTCAACTTATGCAATACCTCCAGATCTTCTTAAACCTACTGAAAATCCACAACTCCCAACACCAAACCAGCAACTCCAAAGCCTTCCAGAGCAGATGAAAACTACAAAAATAATTCGCATCAGCATCAAAGCACAGTTGCGATCGACAATTCGTCCTTCACCTGAAAATTTAAACAGAAAATGTTCAATAAAAGGATGTAAACAAAGAGTTTCGAATACCTTTGTTTCTCAGCGCCTGTTCCTTCTGCAGTTGTGGCCGAAGCTGTGGCACCTTCGGCGGCGATGGCTTCCCGCGTCGGGGTAGGAACATCCTCATCCTGCGGCTCTCCTTTAGCAGCTCCCATCCAGGAGCTTACTTGATTGGTAAGTCCCGAAAACATTTTCTCTGACACTATCTAACTTTCAATTAAGTACAGTTCAAGCGAAATTATAAGTGTGCCGGACGACTTATTATCATGACACCAGGCGCGAGACTGACACACGGCCGTAAAATGCGTGATCAGCTGAAAACTAAGAAACTAAGCAAGCAATCGACCAGTGAAAATTAGAAATATTCACTGCGCATGAATGAAAACATGCGCCGTCGTATTTTGCGTTGACGCGATAATTTGCGAGAACTTCTGTCAAGATAAGAACACACAGGATTGGTGAAACCCGGTAGTGGCCGAGACAGAGCGAGAATCATCAGTATGTATGAGCGAGACACAGTACTTTTTTTTTTATTACATTCGTCCCTGTTAGGGACAGGCGAAGGTATCAAGACCATACTGCCTCGTCTTAAGTTTCTTCTTCATCTCTCAGTTAACCTCTGAATCCCCAGACCCCCCGCGCGCGCGCCCTGTCGTGTCTTCCGCACCGGCCGGCCGGCGTTTTTAGGGTTCCGATACCAAAATGGTAAAAAAAAGGAACCCTTATGGTGCCGCTCTGTCTGTCCGTCTGTCTGTCACACCTCTATATCTCAGCAACCACTTATGCTATCAACCTGAAATTTGGAATAGTTTTAGAATATAGTTGCCCAACTTAATTGCACAAGAAAAAATTTTGAAAAAAGTATGATTATTAATATAAAGGGGGCCAAAATAGGGGGGGCCAAATTTCAAATTGTCGCTACTAGGTCGAGTGGGGTATCATATGAAAGGGCTTTACTTGTACATTTTAAAATATATTTTTGTATTTTTTTAAATTTCTTAGTTTTAAAGTTATGATGAAAAATGTCAAGAAAAATACCATTCCCCCCCCCTTATCTCCGAAGTTTGAGTAAGGAAAAATCTGAATTAATTACAGTTGACAGAAGTTTATATAAACTTTACAGCAAAAATAAAACGATCTTTCTAAGTTGCACAGTTTTTCAGAAATCTGCAAAAAACCTTTACAAACAAATTTAGTTTTGCGGTCCTGAAAATGGACTTTATTGCTTCCAAAAATACTATAGGTATATCGGAACCCTCGGCGCGCGAGTCCGACTCGCACTTGACCGGTTTTTTTATTACCGCGCCGGGTGGTACTTGAGTCAGCTTATCGCTTGTGGCAGCCAAATGTTTACGTTTTGGGTTGATGAATGGCTATATCTTATTTCAAATTGAGTAAGGCTAGCCTCTCAAACGATAACAGTGGCACTTTGAAGTACAGTTTAGTTTTTATAGAGGGTCTTTTTCAAGGAAGAAGAAAAAATATGTCTCACTTGGATGAATACGCTTATAAAATAAAAACATTACAAAACAGACTTGTTTTTACTATGTATTTAGTGAATTTGTGATATTTTCTATAGAAAAATACAAAAAACTACTTATGCTTACATATAAAATAAACAAGATATCTGGATTTGAATTTTTGCAATAAGTCGCGCTGACTCGCGACAAAATTCGCGAACCCGCGCGCGATTTTTTGCAATTTTTTTTTGTTTAGTAATATCGCATGAATCGAGTAAATTTTTATATGTAATTTTTGGAAATTTCATATGTTACGAAAAACAAGCAATAAAAGACCAAAAAAACTTACATGTAATCCAAAAAACACATAAAAACAACTTAACACAAGACTCAAGGTCAGGGGTCAAAGGTCAACTAGCACAAACTTTTTATTTCGGTTTTTCACTAACTTTTCGCACAATGTTTGTCATTTATTTGTATTATTATCATAAAAGATTGACTAAACAACTATAATTTACCGATTTTTGTCACTAATACCACAAAACACACACAAATCACTGTAATTTTACGACACGTCAGGTCAACAGCCGCGAATGAACTAACAGAAACTACGCAGCGAACTTCAAACCAAAAAAGAACGCATTCTTATAAGAATGACTTGCCTTTTATCTTCTCTGATTGGCTAGATAATTTCATTCGCTATTGAACGATATATTATTCAACCTATTTTGACCAGTATTTATGGGTAAATAAGGCAAAAGTTTAAGTGAGGTCGCTGGGCCGCCATTTTGACGACATATGGCGTCACCGGTATACAACGGAGACATCGCGCTGGACGCTCTAGAGCGTGGTCGGGGCTGGACAGTTAAACTTCTTCAGTTGTTATTTTTCTTCTCCACTTAAATTTCTGTCTTCGTAAGTAGGTTTTCATCTTCAGTTATTCTTTTTTTCTCGTTAGATTCTGTCCTCAGTCCCCCTTTCTCATCATTAGTTTGTTAAGTTGAACGTCTTTAGTTGTACTACTACAAGTTCTTCATTGTCGGAAGTAATTTTGTTTCATCATTATGTTTGTAAAGTAACGTCTTCAGTTGTTTTGTTTGACGAAGCGGTCATCCCCCGGCACTCAGCGCTAATGCCAAAATTATTTAACTGATTAAAAAATTAAAAATTGTTTGCACTCATATCCCAACTTTAGAAAGAGATTTTTGGAAGCTACCCAGGTGATCAAAAAGAAAAGCAAAGATGGATCGATGCCACAGGGCGAAAAGATTGGTTACCCACCAAAACAAGTTCTACTTGCTCCAAACACTTACTGGAGAGTGACATCATATTTTCGGCACAAAGAAGACATTTGAAGCCTCTTGCTATACGCTATACCTGTAAGAAACCGAAATCACTTCCCGGAGGGACACCAACTTTACCACACACGTCTTTACTAGTATATTAATTTAATTTGTTGGTTCTTCTTATTGCTGACTAGCAGTTGCCCACGACTTCATTTGCGTGGGATTCGAAAAAAGAGTAGATATTATGATTTTCTAGGTCTAAGTCCATATTCCTGCCAAATTTCATCAAATTCTGTTTAGCGGTTGGGTCGTGAAAGAGTAACAAACATCCAAACATATAAAAAATCAAACTAAAATAAATTATCTTTATATGTAATATTAGTGAGCTATAAATAAGAAAAATGTAAATATCATGTAAATAATAAAACCAAACATTTTTGAAGAATATTTACACGCAGGGATCTTCTAATAAAAAAATCGGCCAAGTGCGAGTAGGACTTGCGCACTGAGGGTTCCGTACAAACCTGTACGTTATAAGTAAAAGTTATGGTATTTTTATTGTCAAAAAACTTTATTATGTGATGTAAGTAACTAAAATTTATATTTGAGTTGATAGAATGAAAGATAAATTGCGGTTTACGATTTATGACGTATTAAAAAAAACTACTAACTAGATCTCGTTCAAACCAATTTTCGATGGAAGTTTGGATGGTAATGTACATCATATATTTTTTTTTAGTTTTATCATTCTCTTATTTTAGAAGTTACAGGGGGGGGACACACATTTTACCACTTTGGGTTTGATGAAAAAAATTTTTTTTGAGTTTTGGTTTTATGTATGGGGAACCCTAAAATTGTTTGTTATTTTTCTATTTTTGTGTGAGAATCTTAATGCGGTTCACAGAATACATCTACTTACCAAATTTCAACAGTTATAGTTTCGAAAAAAAGTGGCTTAGACATACGGACGGACAGACAGACAGACATGACGAATCTATTAGGGTTCTGTTTTTTGCCATTTGGCTACGGAACCCTAAAAACCAGCCAAGTGCGAGTCAGACTCACGCACCGAGGGATCCGTACCACCACATAATCACGATTGTATTAGAAATTTCAGTAAGTTACTGTGCTAGATTTTTTTAGTCCGACACGAGCTTGACTAGATTTTATTATATTTTGTTATTTTATAGTTTATGCACTATAAACATTGCAATTTTCTTGTTTTCAAGTGTTCCCGTTTTTAAGATAGAGCTTAAACAAAAATCGCCTAAAAAAGGGTCTTTAGTATGGAAGCCACATTTAATTTATACATTTTTTATTTTTAGTGTTTTTTGTTATATTGGCTACAGAAAAACATAAACTGTAAAAATTTTAACCGTCTAGCTATTACTGTTCTACAGCTCAAACAAAATTCTGTAAAAACATCTGACTTTGGTGGAATCTTTTTCCTTTGGTTTAAAGTATTTTTAAAAAAATACATTATTTATCTACTCAACAAGCTCCAATTGTACCCCACGGGCCCAGATTAGTAAGTTTATGTACAGAGTACAGATAGGAATCGGGCCAATCACGGCCGTGGATGCTAATTTTAGTTTATGTAAGGGAATAAGGCATCGCTAGTGTGTTCATAGAAAGAGACGAATATATGGTGCTATCTTTCTCTTTGTTGCTAGTGATGTACTACAACCATCGATAAACATACCATACCTATTCCTGGTAAACGTGAAATGAAACTATGAATTAATTGATGCTTTGTTTATTAAGTATTTACCTTCTCATATATAATTTATTACATGATCATATTCATATGTACGTTAACACATACGTATGTAAAACTAGCTGCATCGACAACCTCGTTCGGGAGGACCTCTTGTCTCAGTGTATCATCTGTGCGTTCTTTTATCCAAGTATGATATATGGTATTTCACAAACATTGTACAGTTCATCACCTGAAATGATAAAATATAAAAATTAGTATAATTATATTTATTTATTAGCGGTCACATCGTATTACAAGTCCAATTTCACCAATGTCAAAGTAAATAATTTGTTACAAAATTATGGCGATGTCGCCAATTTCTAGTGGAAGATTTACACAGGAATTCACACCACAAAGACAAAGTCTTGTGTACTATAAAGACTCGGATAATTGATAGAGAAAGTTATTGAAGTCAAAATGACAGCCGCTTTTCACCATTCGAATCTCTCAGTAAAATGAATGTGTTTCAATCTTCCCTGTAACGTTCACTATAAAAGTCTGGATAACATCCTAGCAAAATTTGATATTAAACTCTTAAATAAACAGGAAGAATAAAAATTACAACATGTACATGGCGCCCATCTTCAAATGCTGACAAACGACTCATCTAAAATTGGTATGTACTTAGTTTTCAAAATGAAGTGGCACATTATATGTCATAACATTACCAATCAAAAATTTCGCCTCATGTGGATGTTGTATGATGTATCAATGAATTATAAACGTATTTTTTAAAACATCGATAGTCGATAAATAATACAAATTTATAGTAGCACATCCTTATTTTCTGCTATGTTATGAATACTCTGCACCCGCAATTTATTAGATGATCGTATAAAAACTTTGGCCAAAACAGTTTATTAAAGACAGGAAACTAGGTACTTACTTGGGCATTTTGGAAATCCACTGCAAATATCTGCCACTGTAAACAAAGTTGGCTGCGCAATAAGCCAATTTAGTGGCATGGTGGCCCATGTTCATAAAATTTTTCGCTCGAAATGTTTCGCACAAACTGCTTTACTAAGTAATTGATATTACTTTTGGTTTCACAGCTAGGAACCCAACACTTAAAGACACCCATTTTACACACACAGTTTAGTTGCGCTCATTATTTACAAATAAATCAAAACCAAAATACTTATTATCTGATAACTGATAAGTGAGATAGATAACGGACAAAAAAATAAATTTAAAATTTAAAACAACCGCCGAAGGTGAAACATACGCCAACAAGTATAACATATTAGTTAACTCTTAGACTAGTACGCACCATCCAGCATGCACAATTAACAAAAAGGGATGCAGCTATAGGAAAGGAACGATTAGCGGTATAGAATAGGTAGGTACCTATGTTATACCACTATTTCTTTGGTGTTGCAAAACTTTGGTGCGTAGTAGGCTGCAAATTCTGTAATAAATACGAGAAATAACCAGAATATCTTGGCTTTATTCAGCGTAAAATTCTACTACGTACTGACAACCTGACATAATCATGTCATTATCCCCCCCTTAAATCTCACATACAAAGTCCTTAAGGTACCCAGGTGGCTGTCTTGTCCTGGTCGACCGCCGCAAAAGGGGTTGTTCCTGAGAAGGAGTCGTTTTTTCCAAAAGTGGGGACTCGTCAACAACAGGGTCTTGTAAGAAACAACACCATAACTTTCAGATGGTGTCGTATTTTGATAGTTGAAGTAACAAATCAATGCCACAACTAATAACTCTTAATTTATTTAGACGTGTGTCCCGTAGCACGGCCCAACTAAACAGAGACTGACTGAATCGTCATCGTCTCGGACGTTGTTGATGCGTTGACAGCCATTGTCCAAGCTGGACACTAGCACTGCCTGCTGTACACCACAGTATCCTATCCTTCCTACTATAATCTTCTAAATACATAAAAGAGCTTGTCCTGACTGACTGACTGATTCATCAACGCCGAGCCGAAACCGCTATAGATACAGATCTGAAATTTTGTACACAGGTTCTATGCACCTCAAAACTACCCACTAAGAAAGGATTTTGGAAAATTCATCTCCCAAGGGGGTGAAATAAGGTATGAAAGTTTGTATGAAAGTCCTTTGTTTCTTAAGCTAGATTTACACAAATTTGAATTTAAGCTTTTGGTAAAAAATAAAGAAACACGTGTTTAAGCATTTCTTAAAAATCACCCTTAGAAGGGTGAAAAAGGGGATGATTTTTTTCCGTATGGTGGTCTATAAGTCTTTCATTTTTAAAGGTAGAATTATAGAAATGTGGTTTTGAACTCTTGGTAAAAAATAAAATTCATCACCTAAGGTGGTGAAATAAGGAATGAAAGTTTGTATGAAAATCCTTTGTTTCTTGAGTTAGATTCCCACAAATTTGACTTTATGCTTTTGGTAAAAATAAAAAACACGTGTTTAAGCATTATATAAAAATCACCCTTCAAGGGTGAAAAAGGGGTCCCGTATGTTGGTCTATAAGTTCATTTTCAAAGTAAAATCCACTAAATTTATTATTCAGGCATTAGGGTTGTAATTCTGTGGAACGTACATCGCTGTTATTGAAATTTCACCCCAAATTCAACCCCTGAAAGAGGGAAATGGGGTGAAAGAGTCTAAAAACCAATAGGGTATCGTTTGTATGGTTTATCGGGTCGGTGATTACGAAAACTAGAAAACTACAATTTTGAAATCCAACGTGGTGGACGTGATATACCATCATCCTCTGGGGATGGGGTTGGGGTGCGATAGGGTTGAAATGTCTAAAAATCAATATGGGTGTCATTTGTATGGTTTATCGGGTCGCTGATTACAAAAACTAACTTTGAAATCCAACGTGGTGGACGTGAAATTGGGGTGTGATAGGGTTGAAATGTGTAAAAATCAATATGGGTGTCGTTTCTATGTTTATATGAAGATAGGGATAGCGGTTAAGATGGCGTTAGGGGTAGGGATAGGGTAAGGAATAGGGGTAGGGAGAGGGAGAGGGACAGTGTGAGGAAAAGGGAGGGGGGGGGAGGGGGAGAGGGGCAGGGACAGGGATGGTTTGACGGACGGTCAAAAAAGAACCAATTCCAGTCCCCACACAAGGTTCAGCCAGAAAGGACCAACCTATAGGGCTTAGCCCACCATGACCGCCGGGCCTAATGCCCGGTGAGATTCGGCTCGGGTCACGAGGGCTACCTCACACCCGCACCTGCGGCCGCCTCATGAGGCCGCAGACGTCCCGATGATGATGATGACGGACGGTTGGACAGATGGTTGGACGGACGGACGGACGGACGACAGATAGACGGAAGGATGGATGGTAGAAAGAATCCCTCGCGGACAAAGTCGCGGGCAACAGCTAGTCTATCATAATTTAGGCAGCGTACGGCATCTTAACATTCGCAAATAATTATTTTATGAAGATTTAATCGGAAAAGAGCTCATAACTTCAAAACAGCTATACAGATTTTCATTGAATAAAATCCATCCCGTTTAAATGAAAAAGTACCTACGATGTCGCACAAATATAGACATATATACACATGTTAAACTTATAACACTCCTCTGATTGCGTCGGGGGTTAATAAACAAGCGCGAAATGCAAGATGTCATGCCAGACGTGGTAGTGTCATGTCATGCGGCAAATCATTGACGTAAGAAAAACGAAAGGGCGTTTTTTTAGAAAGATGAGCGTTTTTCTTACGTCAACATTTTTATTAAACTCTCTTTGGTGAACACTAGCGCCGTGGTATTGCCAAATGTGGTACTAAAATTTTGAGCAGCCGATTTTAGACTTAATCGCTAAGTCATATAAACTAAAATTGAATGGAGTTAAATAACATCCACTGACTTTACACTGACGTTTCCATAGCGTGCCCACGGGTGTGACTTGCTGTCAGCACAATTTTTCTACATGGCACTCAGTCCAGTTGTACGTATAGTAGGTACTTATCTAGTCCATTGACGTAAGAAAAACGCTGCGTGGCGTAGTTTCCAAAATCTTTGATCTAGTCCCTGGTTTCATGTATTCTATGGTTAGTATCATACGAGTATCTTTATTCTCCATTTTAATCACAAAGAACGAACTTCACTTCACTTTAAAAAAAAGAGAAAACGCCACCGTCGAGTTCCCGCCAAAAACCTATGCCAAAAACGAGACAGTACTTTTATTTACATTTCGCATTGACGTAAGAAAAAACGCTGCGCCCTGGCGTAGTTTCCAAAATCTTTGACATTTCGTCATGTAGCGTTTCGATGTTGCTGTTGCATACTAGAATCTTCGAAAAAGCTCACTCCCTTCTTCTAAAGGTAACCTTACACGTCGCTGAGTTAGCTCGCCAACTTGGAGTCCAGCTCTCGAACGCTTCGTCCGGCCCGAATCGGGTAAAAATAACTCTGACAGCAGGATAGCGTTATGACGTCCATCGGTGTGGTCGAGACAGACTGCTGTCAAAGGGTAATTATTACCGTTTTGGAACTCCTAGCTCGAGGCTGCCAGACCTGCCAGAAAACAGAGTAATACATACATACATAACATCACGCCTCTTTCCAGTTGGGGTAGGTAGAGACCACAGTCCTCCACCTGCTATGATCTTGACATACTTCCCTTGCTTCCTGTACTTTCATCAATCCTTTTATACATGCGAGTTGGTTTAGGGTACTTTTAACCTGGCCTTTATTCAAAACGTCCTGAATTTGGTCCTGGTACGTTCGCCTAGGCCTTCCCCTTCCAACGTTTCCATTCACTATCGCCTGGTAGATCTCTTTCGTCAATCTTCGTTCATTCATCCTTCCTACATGACCAAACCATCTCAGCATCCCTTTCTCGATTTTGGTCACTACGTCTTTTTTTACGCCCATCCTGTCACTCAATTTAACACCAATCATACTCCTTAGCGCTCTCATTTCCACTGCATTAATGTTTTACTCGTTTTTATATTATTTTCTTTTTGTTATGGCTACCGTAATATGTTTTGTTAGTATACCAACATTTCTTCATGACATTTCATTTGACAGCTTTGTCAAGTAGCCATCTTTGGAGGTTTACGGTGTCGTCGATGTGTGCTGCACAAAATTCAGATATTGATTTATTGGTGAAAAAGTGATTATTATCGTAAAGTGGGTAAATAAAAACATTACCTAAGAGTTTCCCAATATAGAAACTGTTCGAAGTTCATGAATTCCTTTGTGAATCGCATAGAAAAAACAAATTCAAGAGTGAAAAATCAAGTTGAGGTGTATTGCCGTGTGTTACGTTGTGTTACCTAAAGCTTCTTGCCATTTATCATGCCTTACCATTATACAGGGTGTAAGGGACCGTGTACCGAAAACTGAAAGGGCGTGCTCAGTCAACGAAACTGAACAACTTTCCCAAAGAAACATATGTTGGGAAATTAAAAAAAAAATTGACGTCTCCATACAAACTGTTCGACCAGAGTGGGGAATATGTAAGGAGAGGTTAAAAAAAATTTTCATTTCCCAATATATGTTTCTTTGGGAAAGTTGTTCAGTTTCGTTAACTGAGCACGCCCTTTCAGTTTTCGGTACACCGTCCCTTACACCCTTTATTTTTCAGGTTATAATAAAAAATAATAATAATAAAATTAATAATAAAATTTGTTTATTTCTCTCCACAAACAAAAAACTTACAAAAAACATTTAAATGTAAATAAAAACTAGCAATATAACTTAGTAATTTGTTTGTGGGGTAGCTGGAGCCTAAACTAAGCCAAGGCCTGTATTTTAGGACTCCAGGTCCCCCCTCATGGACACCAATACAGTAATAGGTACATGTTATTAAAATTATAAGGTGGATTTATGGAGATTTCTAAGCTAAATGAAAATATTATTATAGTAGTTATAAAAAGTGTAAGTGCGTCTATCAATGTATATATATATATGCTCGTGTGTGTGAGTGTGTGCGTGCGTGTGTGTGTTTGTGTGTGTGTGGGTGGGCCAGTGTGTGTACATGTTTGTGTATGTATGTGTATATTTATACATCACTAATTTATTACGATTGAACTGTCAACAAATTTTCTGTTTCATTATAATCTAGTTGCAAAATTAAAAAAAAAATTGACGTCTCCATACAAACTGTTCGACCAGAGTGGGGAATATGTAAGGAGAGGTTAAAAAAAATTTTCATTTCCCAATATATGTTTCTTTGGGAAAGTTGTTCAGTTTCGTTAACTGAGCACGCCCTTTCAGTTTTCGGTACACCGTCCCTTACACCCTTTATTTTTCAGGTTATAATTTGGGACAATTACAAATGATGTAGGTAGGTACTATAGTCATTTTGGTAGATTGGCACTTCCTACATAGGTGTTACAAACTAAACATTACACAGTTCCGTTGTGTTACCATACAATGTGTGTTACTGTTGTGTTACTTTTCCAGTGTGTTATTGTGCAAATTTACGGGGCCTTACCCATTTAGAACGACGCGCTCCATCGACCAGTGAAGACATCTACCTACAAACGTATAAATGTCACTGACACGAGGTGTGCGGTCCGGCCGCATCACACCGATAAAGCTCAATCACTGCGGAATAATAAAGTTAAGTATCTACTTTGGTGTGTTGACTGTTGTCCTGAAATATAAGTGTGAGGTGTAATGCTCTAATCATGTTGAATGTAGTTCACTAATTATATAGGCGCTCAACGTTAGCGAGAGAGGATAGGCCTAACAAGGACCTCCGCATCGAGTGGCGCGAACTCTGATGCGGAGCAGGCCGAGGCTTAGACTAGCTACCTGAGATCCTGAAGTTCTGACTGGTCAGGGATTCAGTGGAGAAACCGAATGAAGAGGTGGATCAGAAAGAGGGCTGCGGCCAGACTATCCACGTGTCCTGGATAACAAGAGAGTGCATGTCAAAGAGCTGGATTGTGAAGAGTGCAGCGGCCGGACGATTATTTTCCAAAATCTTTGGTTTGGATGGAAAACAGCTTGAATAGTTGTTCAGTTCATAGTTATTTAGTCGAAAAGATTGATTGTTATTTAGTGAGCAATTTAGAAAAATGATATTTGAATTTTATTCCGATAAAAACTATAATTTTAGCAATACCGGCCACACTGGCGGACAAAGTCCGTGACTGCCCGTGTCTGCCCGGCTCTCGTCTGCTTAGCCTCAAGAGACCTTTGATGCGTTTTGTTTCTGCTTGTCAAAACGTAAACAGTCTGTATCAATGGCGTCCTCTATCTAATCTGTGCCTCTAAATGAAAAAATTTAGTTTTTTTCGAGGAGCTAGCTTTTTGTCTACGAAAATTATATTCGGATTAATGTAGTATTTTTATAATCCGGGCCTCTTCCAACTGGAAATTAAGATTAAATTCAAGATGACAGAGTCCAGAAGAGTACACCTGCATTTAGGCAAATGCATCGAGGATTTGGACAAGCTGCACAATGTACCAGACCTCAAATCGAAGAGGACAACAGTGTGAGTATTTTGGTGTTTCTAGTGAGGATTTCTAGTTTAAGTACTTATTGAATGCTGTCTTGATAGTGGGATTGTGTACAGGTTATGTAAATCCGCGCTAAAACTGTTTGAGAAAGCGGAGGAGTACCGTGAAAAAGGTGACGAGGAGTACGCTTACGTCTACTACATGAAGTACTTGAGAGTAGTAGCCTTTCTTAGCAAAGACAAAGATTACCAGAAGGACAAGGCGTACTACAACAGCATGCTCGGCACTAAGAACCCAACCAAAGCCATAGACGCAGCGGAGAAACTCAAAAACAGTTTGATTGACAGGTCAGTTTGCTTATCAACAAGTGTTTAAGTCCATTTAGAGTGAGTTCCAAAACTGGAATAATTACCCTTTGACAGCAGTCGGTCTCGACCACACCCATGGACGACATAAAACACTATCTTGCTGTCAGGGTAATTTTTACCCATTTCGGAACGCAACCCTAGTCTGGAATGCATAGTATAATAGTAATTTTTGAGAGTTTTGTGGTCATGAACATTTTTGTGATAATAATGTGTTTTTTTGATCATCAATATTGTTACAAAATTATACATTCTAATATTTATATCTTCCAGTAAGCTTATATGACAATTAAAATCTGATGATTTTCTCTTAGGCCAGTCAGTGTAAACTGCAAGGTATACAGAAGTATACCTAGGTTGTAAAAAAAATTGTGAGCACTATTTTAGTGTGTTGATGGTCTAAGTAACAGGTTATAATAGTGCTCACAATTGATTTTACGGATAAGGAAATATTTTAATTTTATGTGCCAGCCCATAGCAAATGTTGAGAGTTGATACTGCTTACTGCCTTTTACTAGCTCTACTAGTTTTGCATTGCGAATTTTACATTATCACTGTCTGACAAATATTTGTTTACAAATAGTAATATGTCACCGGGGTTTGTGAGGTCGGTCAAAGCTCTAACAAGCCACATGATTATGACAATGAATATGATAAGAAAAAAGCAAAAAGTTGACATGCCTAGTGAAAGTGATAAATTATTGTTAATGAAGTAACTAAATATTTAGTGATGCAATGCTGACTTTGTCCAAGCAGTGCCGGAAAAGAAAAGTGCCAACCCATCTCTACCTGTAGATGTCGTAATAAGCGACAAAGGGATTATGAACTGAAGATTGGGCAGCAGCATCCTTTTTTGTATCACACTATCTTATATCCTGCCGTCACCAACAACCTGAGTCTATGATGCCAGCTGCAATTCTAGCAAGTGTGGTGACTATGGTAAATCTCTTCTAAAGTACCATATGTTTATGCTGGAGTGTGGGAGGTATTTCCCTGTCCTGCAGTGGACGGTTCATGGGATGTTATAATAATACAATGCTAACAAGCATAGTGACTTTTCCTCCAAAACCAAAAAGCCTTTTATTACCATTGGCCAAGCTAAATATGATATAAAACACTAAAATACAACAACCATTTTGAGATATTTTTATATTATACCATATTTTTTATTTTCGACTAGCAAAGTTATTTGATGGTGGTAATATATTCAAAAATGCTGCAGTAGTTGACATTCATTTGACCACTGAATGACGTCATTGCACAAGTAAAAAAAATTGAAAAGAAAACTTTTATTCTCTGTGCTCTTTCTATCAAACGATTAGATTTGACGTTTTGAGTTTGATTGACACATCTGTGTCGAAACATGTTCATTTCACTGTGACCACACTGTGGCACTATGTAACGTTCGTTTCATTGTCTATTGTGAAATGACGTCATCAACTTTAAAACTTAAAAAAATTATATAAAATTAATAATAATAGTTTAGGCGGATAAAAAACAAATTAGTTTCCTAATAGTCTAAATTTTCATTTATTTAGCTTAGCGAATTACGTTACAGAATTTTGTTAGTGTTGTTGCTATAAGCTAAATATTATGTTAGTATACAAAGATTAATTAATCAATTCCATTTGGGTACAGGCCTCCTCCTTCCTTTCTTCGCACATCCTTGGGCATCCACACACTTTAACAATGTCTTAAAACAAATAAAAATAAGATCTCCAAGCAATCATCATCACACACAACACAGGAACTACTCATTGTAAAATTACTCTGAAGGCATGTGCCCCTTAATCCCAAATTGCTTTGTTCTTCGGACTTTTCTTCTGCCCCGTGGCCCTTTCCACATGGTAGTTTCAGCTGTCTATTGTCTGTCCTTTTATCTCGAAAGGCGCCCAGCCAATTTCCAATTAAGCTTAGCTTAAGCAAATTGAATCCTTTCGGTCTATTGCATCCATTATTGGATACTACACAATATTGCTGTGAAATTTTGGAGGGAGCTGCGTGTTCAGCAGTTGACCTTTAATGGGATATTGCGATGTTCAGATACATAGCTTGTACAGGAATTGCACTTCTGTGTGGTTGTGTGAAGAGTGGAGGTAGAATTGTAAAGCTCTATTAATTATTAACTTAGAAAAATTGTTTGAAATCATGAGTATATTCATATCTTTTGTTAAGAAGGTCTAATTTAAAGTAATTCATTTATTTATTTTGAGCTATTTAGATCGGTCACAATGGTGTGCTTGGTAGTGACGCTGCCTGCTAGCCAAAGGACCTGGGTTTGTATCCTAGTAGAGGCAGATAGTTGTTTTGAGTATAGAGTTTGATAACTGAGTCAGAGATATTTATATTTTTGTTTTTTATATTCTGTTGCTTTTATCCACCCAAAACACCAGGCCCTTAGAGATCTTTCTGTGGGACTAAGGTTGTGATCAATCTGAATATTTATTTACTGCTTATTAATCCGCGAAGTCAATAATTTTTTCGGTAGTACTTGGTTTTAGCAGATCATCGCCATAGTTTAATTGAATGAATAAATGTTTTGAAAACCTTGTACAGACCGTCATATCAAATGGTTAAAGCTTTCGTGCGAATTTCAAGTAAAGAAAATTTAATTTTTCAGTATAATTTTTATTTGCTTTTATAAATTTTTATGCCTGCGATTTAATTTTTATCATAATATAATATATGTCCTAATTACATGTGAAACAATGATAACAAATATGGTTGAACCATTCATGCTTAGCATACGGTATCCAAAAGCTGTCTACGGTAGCCTTTTACTAGGCCTATTGCTTGTCTGTTAGTCCTATCTTCAAAGGGTTTGCACTGTAACAACTAACTAGCTGGATTTTTCCGAGAAAAGGCTGAAAAGGTGTTATGATTATCATACGAAGAATCAAATTTTTACCTTTGTTTTTCTATCGTAATATAAGTAATAAATACAAGTGGCAAACTTAATGTGAACATAGCTAGCGGCCCGCCCCGGCTTTGCACAGGCAGGACAAAGTTTCTACAGCTGGATGGCTTGGCTGGCATAGCGGCTAAAAAGTAGACGGCTAATGAAAATCCTGTACAAACTTTCATCCCCTTTTTATCACCTTGGTCCTCCAACACTTTATGTACAAAAAACTTAGTAAATGCCTCATCTTGCATATACTTATAGGTATAGAGGTACAAAATCCGTCCGTGATCAGAATAGTTTCAAATGCACGTTTCAAAAGGGGCGCATGCAATTGTATAGTTTTATTTCATATTCAAATCAGTTTCACAATATGTTTGAATAGGTACAAAAGAAATGCAGTAGCCGATTGAAATCAGGAATTATTACTTTGCGATACCTTTCGTAGGTAAAGCGACGTCGTTTGGAAGCAGTCATAAAGTGTATTATTGCTATGAAGTTAGTTAGTCAATGTTTAATCAAGGTCAGGCTACTCCGCACTGTAGTGTAAGAAACGAAGCAGTTGACCCCAACATAAACTTCTCAGGCAGATTTTATTTGTCAGGATAATAAAGAATAATGAATTAAATGTAAATTCAAAATAATATAAAAACATTTTTTTTCATACATTTTTGTAATTTTGTATGGGAAAATTAAAAGTACCGATTTTTTTGGATTTTTTTATAAAAGGTTTGTCTCATGTAGTGTAATACCCCAGCAAAGTTTCGTCGACTGAGGATTTAATCTTCATACAACGATCCGCTTCGTTGCCTAGACTACTGTAGGTATGACCGCGGCGCCTGAATGCGTCTTAACTAGGCGGTTGAATGTCACGCATTTCACGCGCTACACGCACGACATGGCTTGGGAGACATATCATCGAATTATTTTTTTTGCAACATTTTAACGATGTATAGAAAGAAAAACACAAGAAAATATTGTCGTGTGTATGGGTAAAACACGAAAAAACAAAAGATATCGAGATTCTTAACCTACTTAAATATGGGCTCTTGCACATGTAAAAATTTGGTAGGTATAGGTACACCCGGTCGCACGCCGTTAATAAGCATTTGCATGTTTGATTGAACAATATTACACACCCAGCTAGGGGAGTGTGTCAAGATCGTAGTAGATGGAGGACTGTGGTCTTTGCCTACCCCGACGGGAAAGAGGCATGGTATTATGTATGTATGTATGTATCTACTTGCGTCTTGCTCATCACCTCGTAAAGTGACAACCTGTCTCGCTGACCAGCGATTCTAAAACGTGTCCTAAGCGGTACATTGCAATTATCGACTTTATATTTATTATAAGGTTGAAATTTGTCGGCACCTCGTCTAGGATCTGTAAACGTTAGTTTACTATTATTTAATCTGTGGTCAAGTGTTGTCAAGCCCCTTAAAGTCTAAATAATAATAAGCTTGTTTAGCATGCCAGCAGGAAAAACTATGCGTGAGAGCAAGTCGAATCGATGCTTGTCTCTGTCGCTCCAATGTGTTGCGCATCGTTCCGTCCTGCTCTCACACTGTAAGCATTATTTTAGCATTATTTTAGCGTGTTACTCAGACCGTGAAACTGATGTTTTTTTTTTTAATTTTTTTCTTACCACCATTTACTTATATATAAGTACTAGCCCATCGGCACGTTACAATGTCCCCAATTCGTTGGTCCGAAATCTGACGTTTAGGACCAACAAATGTCATTCATATTGTCAACATTGGATGCAAATAAACTTACCAACAAAATGTTGTTCTTAGTTGAAGAAACAATATACTCTTATTATTATTATTGTTATTTCTTATTATTGTTTTTGACTATAATCCAATTAATGGAACTGAAAAACTAGGCCTGAATCACATATAAACAGTAAAAAGTTGGTTTTGTTTTTTCCCGCCATAGTATTTCCGTTCCGTGTATTTAGTACCGACCGAAGTACTACACAACGTAGTTCACGCGATTTTTCACAGATGGCGCTATTTTTTCTTGTATGGGGAAATTTTGAACCGCTTGTTCCCAAGACCCTATCTTGACTATATAAATCTATGCTTACCACGCTAACTGCGCATTTTGTATGGGAGAATGAAGGGGGGGGGGATGTGATTGGATTAAGGGTGGAAGCTTGACGTGGTCTTGACTGTACCTACCAACAATCTATTTTCTTAGTTTATTCCAACACTTACCAACACATTTTGCAGTTATGTGAAAAGCAATCGGCTAAAGATGTCAGAAAAAACAAGTTTGTAAAACAATGTTATTCTTTCTGGTTTTAGTAGTACTACTAAACGTGTTGGTGAGCGATGAAATTAACGTAAAAATGGATTAGAGACGTATCTACGTAAACCCATACCCGGACACTAAATACATCGAGCGCGAATTTGAAATTGGAAGGTCGCATATTCAGTACAAAAGACCCTCAGAAGGACCACGACAATTTCGCGGTCGGGTGCGCGCGGGGGTGCGGGGTAGATTGCAAGGGGGCGGAGAGTGTCCGTTCTGTGTGATAATCATCATCATAACATCCCATGAAACGTCCACTAAAGGAATGGAGCTCCCTCTAGAATTCTAGCTTTTGCTGGAAAAATGTAGAGGGGAAGTACCATAGTCACCTCGCTTGTTAGCGTTACGGCATTAAGTAAGATGTAAGATATAAAGGAGGATGCCGCTGCCCATCCTTCAGTTTTAACCCTTAGTCGCCTCTTACGACTCCCACGGGTATGTAAGGGTTGGTACTGTTCTTTGCAGGCACCACACGGGACTACATACATTGAGCTCGAATTTGAAATTGGAAGCTCGCGTAGGCTTGCATATTCAGTACAAAAGACCCTCAGAAAGAGCACGAGAATTTCGCGGTCGGGTGCGCGCGGGGGTGCGGAGTAGATTGCAAGGGGGGGCGAAGTGTGTCTTTTCTGTATGATCATACTATTACTTTATTCTGTGGTAAAACTAACGGCCTTATCAAGGGTAGACCCAACCAGGGATTTTTCTTACTACGTGTCTGTGTTTCAGATACGCCATGGAACCTAACTCGAGGCTCGACAAGAAAATGTCTGAAGACCAGAAGAAAATCCTCGAACCCATCGCTATAGCGGAACCGTCACCCACCGCCGGCTTGCCAGGTAATACAATACGTATATAAAAAAAGGTCCTTAATCCTTATGTATTATATTAATTATTATTTTATCTAAGTAGTTTAGGTATGTATATTGTGCACGTTTATCTGCCTCTTCCAGTGCCATTTCACTTGCCTAGGACTGCTGGAAGAAATTTCCTAGTTGAAATAAGCAGTACCTGTTGTGTCGTTTTTCTTAATCTATGTTTTGTGTGTTCTTTTCATGTGTACAATAAATAATTAAATGAATAAATAAAGGTTCAACAAATTGAAAATCTTTTTCAAAAGATCAAATGGACTCTGTGGGCTTTGCAAGCTATCCTACGTCGTCGACTAGTAGTACAAGAAATTAGCAACTTGTAGCTATAGTAGTTGCCTATATGATCCACAAAACGTTGGTCTGCCAAAGCGCAACCTGGCAGGATCAGTACAGTCGCAGCGAAAAGTGGTTACGTTGAAGAGTATATACATGAAACCTGTACGTTTAATAGAAGGTCCTTGTATAATTAAAAAAAAAACAATAGTTCAGCCTTACATGCTCTTGTCAGTTTCGCTAGTCGACATCACAAATGTGGTTGGATGTGATCGATCAGGGACTCACCTAGTGATTTTCAAGAATTGAGTCCCAGACCTCAAATTTGGTCGTACTAGCGAAACTCCCAAGAGGCTGAATGTATGTTCGTTGATTTGTTCGAGTATCACGCAAAAACTACCGAACCGACTTAATTAAAACTTTTATCGTTAGATAGCAAATCTATTTATTTTATTTATTAAATCTTAGTAAGACCAACAGCACTTATACAGTTGAAATAGAACACACAAAGTCAATTACGGGTCCTCACGCATCCTATCCTATACTAACGAGCAATATTTGTATATACTCGTATATACAGGGTGTAAGGGTCGGTGTACCGAAAACTGAAAGGGCATGTTCAGCCAACGAAACTGAACAACTTTCCCAAAGAAACATTTTTGGGAAATGAAAAAAAAAAATATGACCTCTCCATACAAACTGTTCGACCAGAGTGAGCAATTTGTATGGAAAGGTCAAATTTTTTTTTCATTTCCCAGAAATGGTTCTTTGGGAAAGTTGTTCAGTTTGATTGACTGAACATGCCCTTTCAGTTTTCGGTACACCGTCCCTTACAGCCTGTATATATATATATTTGTAATCGGTTTCTCGAAAATGGCTCTAACGATTTCGATGAAATTTAGTATACAGGGGATTTTGGGGGCAATAAATTGATCTAGCTAGGTCTCATGTCTGGGAAAATTCGTTTTCACCGTCTTTTTAAATATTTCTTAGCGCGTTTTAGTGCGGTCATGAAACTTACAGCGCCATCTGTAGTTGAGTAGCATAGCTTGCTCACCCGATGATATTTTAATCATACAGAGCATAGCTCGGTCGCCCACGTACTACAAGTATTAAAACAGAAAATAACGCACAAACACAGCTGGTGAAGGGAGTAGAAAGGCTAGGTAAAGGTAAGATTTGTTTTAATGACTTCTCTAGCCCTAGATGTCGTCCAGGGTCTCATGATGGGGCCTGGATGTGGCCATAGTAACTCCACAATGGCCAGTGGCGTCCACAGAGATTTTAGACAAGTTAAGCAGAAAATTTTCAAAGCTATTAACTTACCAAAATACTACATTTTGGCTTCGGTTTCGTCGTTTCGTCAATTTAAAATTGAGGTTTAAATTTGCTGTTTTTCTCAAATCTTATATTATTTGCCTACTACAAGAAAATGAATCAAAATAGTCTTTAATTTTTCGCTAATTATCATAAAACTATTCTACTTTTAATTTAAAATATTTACGTAGCCCTTCGACCAATATAGAGAGTTACTAGAAGACTTCGGTAACATATGGCCAGAGTAAGACACTGTCTACCCTGTGCGATTAGGAGCATTATTTTTATCATTGTGTGCCACGTATTTGTAGGAACCCACACATTGCATTCGTACACACTGCATTCGTATAACTACGCAGCACACATATACAGTACGGATTAAAACCTGCTCATGAGCTTTGTGTGCGGTTTTAGCGCGCTAATAGTCGGTTCAAAACTTGCTCGTATTCACTCGTTTAAGCGACGTGACGTCATCAGTGACGTCACTTTAGCGCGCTATCATTGCATACGAAAATGAGGTAGTGCAGCGTGTGCGAAACGTCAAATTCATAAGACATTTGTCATCAATCTCGTTTTCGAGAGATTTTATTCAGCTTTTTTTGGGGTTATAGATTAAATTTTCTTATCGAATAATCATTATCTCTCAACAATTTCTTAAAACGCAAAACAAAATCAAACTTTTAATTTTTCTCAGTGACATTGACATAAGCGCGCTCTAGTCTGGTTTAAAACTGTATTCGATGATATTCGACGAATGCACGCAATGCACGCATATAGAAATAAACCGACTATATTCAGTGAATGTGATGTGTGCGTTGATTTCAAGAAACAATCCGTAGTGATAAACATTTAGACAGGAATAGTACGTGTCTGTGCCGTTAGGCGCGCAGCGGCGCTAGTGCAGCGCAGTGCTAAGTGCAATAATGAGCATTTGCAAGTACCGATGCGATACCACCAGTACTCGACAGGTGGAGCTATTTTAAGTTTTTTTGTTTATTGATGGTATAGTAAAATGTGATTGTAAAAATGAAATCTGATTATTTTATCGGAGTAGGTAGGGTAGACAGTGTTTTCTGTCTTTATGGAGTGCACGCCACTTACAACGGCGATACGTTTTTAAACACTGCTTAATTTTTAACACGCGGACGAAGTCGCGGATAAAATATAGTAATAAAATACTTTTGTTTGATAGACCTGGACGAGGTGACGATGAAGTGTGAACAGCTGTACCCGATCCTGAAGAGTGGTAAGCTGCGAGTGATGATCCTGGACTGCCGACCGGGGAAAGACTTCGTGGAGTCTCACATCAATTACCCCTCCTGCATCAGCGTGCCTGAGGAATGCATCTCGCCGGGGTGAGTAAATACTTTGCTTCTGTACATCGAATTGCAAAACTAAAATAAGCTATAAGTTCGTTAATCTGAAGAATGCATTAAGTCATCGCTCTCCGCCGCTGGTAGCCAATCCCCATAAACAATCAGGTCGCTTAAAATTATAAAGTCAAATGCACAATGACCAACTGAAGGCAAACCTTCGAAAGAAGCGGTTGTTTCCTTTGTGTGTTACCTAAAAAGTAAAAAAAAAATGAAAAAGATAGAAATTAAAAAAAAAAAAATTTTGCATTTGAACTCCATTGTTAATAAACCTTTACCCTGCATTTGCATGACTTACTGCATTCTTAAAGCAGAAGAACTATAGTAATATTTTATCAGCTTTATTTTGCACTTAAAAAGACTGCAATTTTAAAGGTGCTTCTTAACTGGCAGTAAATTTAGAATAGTTATAAGTTTTTGCAGGTGGTAGGGCTTTTGTGCAAAGTCCGTCAGGGGAAGTACCACCCCTTGCCTATTTCTGCCGTAAAGCAGCAGTGTTTGCACTGCTGTGTTTCGGTTTGAAGGGCAAGGGATCCAGTGAAATTACTGGCACATGAGACATAACATCTTAGAACTCTGCCAACAAACTATTATATAGTTTGGCGGATCTCAGATTGAAAATGTATCTACTGTTTTTTTGAGAACAGTAAACATTTTATTTCTTATTTTATTTATTTTGTTCTCAGGGTGGGCAACGCGCTTTGCTGTCTTATTAGCGTCAAAGTATGTCACTAATAAGACAGGGGGTGCTATGGGCGGTGGAGACCACTTACCATCAGGTGGCCCACCTGCTCGTTTGCTCACTTGTAACATAAAAAAATCTCATCGATTGTTTTGTTGTGGTTACAAACGTGTACCTACCTCGTGTAAGGCTACCTTTCCACTAGTGCTGTGCGATGGGAGTTAAGCTGTGAGCTGGAAAATGGATTGTTTCATTTGACAGTGCATTTGACAGACTAGGAAAATGGCGCCATCCTATTGGTTAGATTTTTCTCAGCCCACATTAGCTCTCACGCACAGCACAGGGAGAAATAGGGAATATGCATGTTTATCGGGTTCCGTACCTCAAAAGAAAAAAACGGAGCCCTTATATTATCACTTGGTTGTCCGTCTGTCTGTCTGTCTGTCAAGACCCTTTATCTCACGAACGGGTAAAGGTATCAGGTTGAAATTAATACCAGATATTAGGATCCATGAACCACACAAGATCTGAAAATTTAAATTTTTTACAACGACGCAATCAAAAGATCCATACATTTATGCAAAAAAGCAAAACCTACAGGGTACTTCCCGTTGACCTAAAATTATGAAATTTGGCAAGAAGCTAGTTCTCACAGTACAAATAATGGGAAAAGTCTGAAATCATTAAATATTTCCATTTTTCTCACAACTAATGGTAACCAATTGTGGTGAGCTCCCGTTTCAAGAACATTCATATAAGAGAGGGTTCAAGTTGGATGGTCGCGGAGGCGATTTTTGTTTTAGTTCTATTTTAAAAACGGGATCACTTACAAACTTGAAAATTCGTATGTTTATAGTGCATACGCTATAAAATAACAACAAATAATAAAATTTGGTCAAGCGCGTGTCGGACTCAAAAAATCTAGCACATACAATTATGATTATGTGGTGGTACGGAACCCTCGGTGCGCGAGTCCGACTCGCACTTGGCTGGTTTTTTTTTATCCTATACTATTAAACGAGCAATATTTGTATATAATCAGTTCCTCGAAAACGGCTCTTAAGATTTCGATGAAATTTACCATACGGGGGTTTTCAGGGGCGAAAAATCGATCTAGCTAGGTCTCTTGTCTGGGAAAATTCGTTACCCCTGAGTTTTTAAGCATTTTTTCAAATACCGCAACCTACAGCGCCATCTGTTAGCGGGTAGCATAGCTTGCTCACCCGATGATATTTTAATGTTGAGGCGGCTATTATAGAGCGAAGCTCGGTCGCCCAGGTACTTTATAATAATTATCCTAAAAAAATTTTTCGAATAATTGAAATTAAAAAAGATATAAGCCATCGAAGATTTGTTTCCGTCTCTTTCTAGCAAAACGAAATTTAAGTTTTCGTTTCATAGTTCGGAGTTTATGGCCTTAGTGACATGTGACGTCACTGTCCATGTCGGATCTCTCTGTCTAATCGGCGAGTAATTAATAGTTTTAAATGTTTATATCGGCCGTATTTCTTAGCCGATTTAAAATTTAATTTTACATTTTGTCATCTCTACTAGTACCCTAAATCTGTATTCGTGTTTACAGCCAATCAGCGAACGTGCTCGAGCAGAACCTGCCCCTGATATCACGTCCGGTGTGGGCAGAGCGAGCCAGCATGGAACTAATTGTGATGCTGGACTGGAACAGCACCACTGTAATACCAGGGAAGACGCTCTTCCTCCTCAAGACTATACTGATGAAGGTCAGGGATACCGATCGATTCGTACGGTCGACCGCACGTCAGTGGAAACATTTGCAACTCTGTTACCATGCCATAAAGTCCAACATGTTTCTGCTGACGTGCTGTTGGGTGTACTATGATCCTTTTATTTCGTTTATTCCAACGGTTACCAGTCTATTTTGCAGCCATGAGACTAAAACCAGAGTATATTTGACGGAAAGAATAACATTGTTTTACAAACTTGTTTTTTCTGACTTCGATTGCTTTTTACATAGCCGCAAAATGTGTTGGTAACCATTGGAATAAACGAAAGAAATCCTATACTATTAAACAAGCAAAATTATACAGAACAAAGCTCGGTCGCCCAGGTACTGGATTATAAATCACTCTAGATTTTTGTTTTGTGTATTCGTGCTGTCTATTGTGACATTCGGCTGCGCCTCATGTCACAAACAAGCACTCATGTTACAATGACTATCTGTACTTGACAGTGGCATAATTTTCCACGATTTTATTATACCACTTCGTCGGCGTGGGTGAAATGTACATCAATACTAAATTACAGCTTTCTAGTACTGAGGGTCTCTGAGGTAAGCCGCTAACAGACAAACAGACATGACGACAGACATAATGACATGACTACGGAACCCTAAAAAGAACATCATCGGCATCAAGTAAATTACAGATTGGGAATTTAGATAGATTGGGAAAGTTTGGTCAGAGCTCGCTAGATGGCGCTGTGTAGTTTACGAAACGCGCTTGTGTTGTGTCTAAAACTAGTTGGATTGGCTGCGGAAACTGTAAGGAATTTCTTGACCGATTTCTTGCAGTTTCTTGCAATCAATCAAATATTTAAAAATATCTATTCACGACACGCACTTGGCCGGGTTTTTTTCTTTAGCTCTACTTAATTAATGACAAGGTATAACTATAATACATTATATGAACTTTTATCTACTCTCATATCGTTAATCCTCAATAATGCGTTCAAAAATTGTATATTAACATCTTCATAATTTCAATCTGTGCTTAGAAACACTCTTAGCAGCATTTTTTTATCTGTGGGAGTGTATTATGAAGTATTAAATTTACTAACAGTCATCGCGGGAGACCTATTAAACAATTTTTTAATTTTTATAGGCGCGCCATTGACAGCTTGATGAGTTTGTAGTCTGTGGCTGCAAGGAGGTTTCATTGCAATAACGGAAAACTCAGCAAACAAAAGTTGTATTTACATATTTTTATTAGTTTTGCAATAAAATAAGTGATAAAATCGTTTACGATTTCCCTTCGAGTGTTTTCAAAGCAGCTATAAGTATATAACTTCGCTTAGTAGTTATCACCGGAAAAAGAGAAAATATTAAGGTTTGTTTTTGAACACATTATTTTAGGATTCACGATATGAGAGTAGATAAATTTGTGTATGCAACTCCACATAATTAGGTATAAAACACTCGTGTCTTCTATTATGGAACTTGGCTCGCTACGCTCGCCTGCGTCCCATAAACCGACACTCGAGTTTTATACCCTTCATTATGTACCGTTGCATAAACTACTATTATGTGCTGTGTATTTTATAGCACGACCATGACATAACATAAAAAAAATACGTGACAGAAAACAAAATTTGGTTTTGTTTTTGTTAACTATAGAAATTCAAAATCAACCAACATCTTCTGAATCTCTCATCTTTCAATTGTTTCTTGGATTACGCTGTACCACGCCGCAATGACGGACATTTTTTCAACTTTTTGACGTCTTGCACTTTGGCACCTGCTGTGATTAAGGAATCGAAAGGCCGCTTTATTGACAATTGTACAGCCATAATGACCTTTTTATTGATTCCTTAATCACAGCAAGTGTCCTAAGTACGAGACGTCAAAAACATATAAAAAAAGAACCGGCCAAGGGCGAGTCGTACTCGCGCACCGAGGGTTCCGTACCACCACATAACATTAAGTACCTGGGCGACCGAGCTTGGCTCTATAATAGCCAGTTGCAAGCCGCAAACAGATGGCGCTGTAGGTTTTTGTCTAAAACGAGGTACTTTAAAAACACGGTAAAATTAATTTTCCCAGACATGAGACCTAGCTAGATCCATTTTTTGCCCCCGAAAACCCCCGTATGGTAAATTTCATCGAAATCGTTAGAGCCGTTTTCGAGAAACCGATTACAAAAATATGTATACTTATACAAATATTGCTCGTTTTTTAGTATGGGATTGTATTAGTTAAAATTTCAGTATACTACATTTCTGCTAGATTTTTTGAGTCCGACACGCACTTGATCAGTTTTTATTATTTGTTGTTATTTTATAGCTTATGCACTATAAATACACAAATTTTCACGATTGTCAGGGCTCTTTTCTGTCATCCGAATTTCCGCGCGATATACCGCGGGACTGCGATGCGTCCATAGCACGTCGTGGTGATGAGGCATGAGCAGGTGTGAATAATATAAGCGCTTGTGGCCTAATGGTAGTTGCTCTTTCTTTCTGATCACGAAAGTTAAGCAACGTTGGCCGTGGTCACCGCCCGGACGGGTGACCGAAGGAATTTAGATAGATGAAAATTTTGTCAAGGAAAGTCAGAGCTCCCTAGATGGCGGTGTATATTTTCTGAAACGCGCTTGCGTTGTGTCTCTCTTGTTTAATGGCATCCCATGTCTAAAACTAGTTGTGTTTGTTTGGACTTGCTTCACTAATAAAGCACATTTAATTTTTGTAAGTCTTCTACTTTCAGAAGACTTTAAAAGTAAAGTATGGAAAAATCTAAATCAATTATAGTCGATAGAGGTTTATGTATATATTACAGGAAAATTAAAACGATCTTTCTAACTTGAACAGGTTTTAGTAAACTGCACAAAAACTTAACAAACAAGTTTAATTTGCGGTCCTAAAAACGATATTGTTACTTTTTAGGGTTTCGTACCCAAAGGGTGAAAAACGGGACCCTATTGATATGCCTCCGATGTCTGTCTGTCAGCGGGCTGTATCTCATGAACGGTAATGGGTAAAAATTTGAAATTTTCACAAATTGTGCATATCTGTTGCCGCTACAACAAAAATTACTAAAAATTAAAAAAAGAAAAAAATTAAGGACGCTCCCGAACAGCTAAAGGGGGGAGCGTAAAAAAAAGTTTGACCTACCCCATCGAGTGGGGTATCGTTGTTTAAAGCTTGTTGAGTAGATAAATAATGTACTGTGTTATTATTTTTAAATATAGAAACCTGAAAATAAAACTACAAACATATATTTATAGTTACTTTAAGGGAGTAGAAGTTTGGTCTTTCTTACCTTAATGGTTTAGAAAATAGATACAAAAAACCGTAAAAATCCAATTTTTACGGCTTTTTCTATTTATTTTCTGAACCGTCAAATTTAGAAAGACAAAATTATTTTTCACGTATAAAACTTATCAATGTTTATTTTTTGCCTCAGTTCCAGGTTTCTACCTTTTATCGTTTGAAAAATATGTGGTGTTTTATTTTTTCACGCTTCTTCTTGAATTTCGCTAAAACTACAAAACAAAAATAATTAAAAACTACATATTTATAATACACTAACCAAGACCTAACATATGATATCATATAAGTTAGGATCAAAGAAAAAAAAATATACCCAAATTATATGAAAATTCACCACTGTACTTCGGAGGCTATTGCGCTGACAGCAATAAATTGGAAATCACTACACTCCAGATAGTAAATGAGGTATCATTGTTTAGGTAAATATACGAGGATAAATTTGCTAATACACTATTTCATCATTATCTCAGCCGTTTGTGTATAATTTGAGCGCAAATTAAAAAAAATTGCGTTGCGGAAAAAAAATGGGTAAAATTGCCGATCTTCAACGATCGATTGTGGCTAAACTGCTATATTTATTTGAATTTCGAGTGAGTAACCTAACGCAAAATTTTATGTTATTTCGTTTTGCTTCAGAAACATTTTCTCCATAATGCATGGTTTCTTCATGTAACATTACTTCAAACTGAAAACTATTTACATTAGTTGAACAAAGCGATTTTACTATAATAATCTTAACACCTCAACGTTAGTACTACTATTACAATTCACTTCACCTACCAAAACGTTCGAAAATTTAAGGTTATGTATAGTATGATTATGGTTTTTGAGTTATAAGCGAAAAAAAAAAATACACCAAATTTTTCATGGTTTTCCTGCCCTCAAAAGTTTATCGTTAGCCAGAAACCGGCGCAAACTCATAGAACACGTATTCATGATGTCTAGCATCGATTAAGACTATTTCCAGCTGGTGCATATTTATTAGAGAGCACTGCCTTTTATGGGGATAATTTTCTTCCTCCATTAGTAAGAAACAAAGAAAAAATCTGTGTCGCATTCATTTCAAAGAAATTTAAGCGCCTTCAATTTTTAAATAGCAGACTTAGAAAAAGAATCAGATTTTAATCGACAATTATTTTGTCTTATATCCGCACATTTCGTTTGATCAAGGGCAAACTCAAAATCATTTAATCATTGTTGGATATTAAAATCTCTTAATGACGTCAGCTATACTACATCGCTTCACAAACAAAATGGCGTCATGGTCGACAATACACATTGAATACCGATTGTTACCAGTTGTTCTTTTGGTAAACAAATAAATGGATGTGTACAGTTGCAAATGTCTCCACTGAGGTGCGGTTGACCGTACGTACGTACGTATCATCGAATTAAATGTCATAGCTGTAACTTACCGTTTGTAATTTACCCAAAAACACTCCTTTTATTTTTTAAATTTCATTGTTTTTATTATTTGTTAGAAGGTATAGTCCGCCATAAGCTGTGAAAATTTCTCGGTTTATTCAAAAGAGCCCTTCAAGGTAGCCGTAAGCTGTTATGCAGGTGGAGAAGCGCAGCAAAGTACAGTTTTTATTATTTCTATCATTAGCCTTATTACGTATTTATAACCCCAAAATAATAATAAAAAAAAAAAATTAAAACTAAAACCCACTACTGGCAAATCTTGCTCTAAAAAGTATGAAACAAGAAAATATTGTCATCTAAAATTGTTATGTATAAACTATGGTATTTAATCAATGTTACCTGGGCGACCGAGCTTCGCTCAATAGTCGCCTCAACCTGAAAATATTATTGGGTGAGCAAGCTATGCTGACCGCCAACAGATGGCGCTGTAAGTTTGTCTAAAACACGGTATGTTAAACATGCTTAAAAACGACGAAAACTAATTTTCCCAGACGAGACCTAGCTAGATCGATTTTCGCCCTCAAAACCCCCCGTAAACCATAAAATCTTCCACCACACTTTATGCAATGATGTCTTCTATTATATTCCAGTGGGACGTAAAGATTCACTACGCTCGCCCGCCGCTCGCTCTGTGGGGCGGTTACGAAGACTGGGTGCTTAAATACCCTGCCTTGACCACCAATCCGCAGGTCGTCATACCGAACCAGCAAGACATGCTTGACGATATGCTTGGTACGTTCTATGTTATAGTTTGTTCCTCTAGCCTATATCGTCCTGTTGCAGAGCAAAGACCCCTCGTTCGTAGGCCGTCATGCGTCGGTAGGACGCAATAGCGTTTGTGTCAGTGCATCTGCAGAAATTTCAAAGTGAACCTAAACACATGAACATAAACTCCAAACTGCAGTGGCGAACCTGGGTACTTAGACAAGTAGCTCTTTATAATCGTAAACAGCATTAGAATGCGAATGTATAGGATTGACATTCGCTGTCATTCTCATAAACTTTTGTTATTCTATAGCTATACTACTGGCATTAAAGATCATAGAAAACCACTAATTTACGGCTGCTGGAAGTCTAAACTGTCTGCAAACTCAGTTTGGCCGCTGCTAGAGAGAAAACGGCGAGATGGGCCTCATGGACCAGTTCCTCAAGCATTGTGAATGCGAAGCTTCATCTCAATACATGACACTTTTGCTCTTTTGTCGAGGATCTATTTGAAGCATCACATAACGCCATAGCAATAGCCAAATTTCGGCAGGTGAATATTTATTCCGTTATCTGACTTTTGACGCGCTTGTGGCCGAGTGGTAGTTGCTCTTTCTTTCCAATCACGAAAGTTAAACAACGTTGGCCGTGGTCAGAACCTGGATGGGTGACCGCTAGTGGCACAACAATTCCCTGCTTCGGAATACACGTTAAGCTGATGGTCCCGGCTTTTGTCAATGATAGTAGTCACGAGGCTTTTGACGGCTTGAAAATTCTAACAGCCATTCAGGCGGACAAGATTGGGTCTGGTTTGCCCTCTGGGTTGCGGAGGTCGGATGGCAGTCGTTCTGTGTAAAAACCAGTGACCTCGTCAAATCCCCTAGGTTAAAAAGAAAAATCATTGGTAAAAAAACGGAATAAGGCTAGGACGGAAGGCTTTGACAATGAAAACTTTGACATAAAGACGATACGTGTAGAATATTTTTTTGGAGTGATATAGAAATAACCATGTATGTATGGTGTCTATGGCAGGTGATATCGACTACCCGAACTGGTCGGATCTTTGTTCACCTGCGCCGGCGCCGACGCCCGCCCCTGCTCGCCCTATCAAGCCCGGCGAGCCAGTAGTGGACCGCTCCAGCAAGGCCGCCGCCATACAGGTACCAGCTTCCCAGAAGCCTCTCAAGAAGGCCAGATAGGTAGAGTGAACTTGTACTGTGTTCTCTAACGGCGAGCCAGTAGTGGACCGCTCCAGCAAGGCCGCCGCCATACAGGTACCAGCTTCCCAGAAGCCTCTCAAGAAGGCCAGATAGGTAGAGTGAACTTGTACTGTGTTCTCTAACGGCGAGCCAGTAGTGGACCGCTCCAGCAAGGCCGCCGCCATACAGGTACCAGCTTCCCAGAAGCCTCTCAAGAAGGCCAGATAGGTAGAGTGAACTTGTACTGTGTTCTCTAACGGCGAGCCAGTAGTGGACCGCTCCAGCAAGGCCGCCGCCATACAGGTACCAGCTTCCCAGAAGCCTCTCAAGAAGGCCAGATAGGTAGAGTGAACTTGTACTGTGTTCTCTAACGGCGAGCCAGTAGTGGACCGCTCCAGCAAGGCCGCCGCCATACAGGTACCAGCTTCCCAGAAGCCTCTCAAGAAGGCCAGATAGGTAGAGTGAACTTGTACTGTGTTCTCTAACGGCGAGCCAGTAGTGGACCGCTCCAGCAAGGCCGCCGCCATACAGGTACCAGCTTCCCAGAAGCCTCTCAAGAAGGCCAGATAGGTAGAGTGAACTTGTACTGTGTTCTCTAACGGCGAGCCAGTAGTGGACCGCTCCAGCAAGGCCGCCGCCATACAGGTACCAGCTTCCCAGAAGCCTCTCAAGAAGGCCAGATAGGTAGAGTGAACTTGTACTGTGTTCTCTAACGGCGAGCCAGTAGTGGACCGCTCCAGCAAGGCCGCCGCCATACAGGTACCAGCTTCCCAGAAGCCTCTCAAGAAGGCCAGATAGGTAGAGTGAACTTGTACTGTGTTCTCTAACGGCGAGCCAGTAGTGGACCGCTCCAGCAAGGCCGCCGCCATACAGGTACCAGCTTCCCAGAAGCCTCTCAAGAAGGCCAGATAGGTAGAGTGAACTTGTACTGTGTTCTCTAACGGCGAGCCAGTAGTGGACCGCTCCAGCAAGGCCGCCGCCATACAGGTACCAGCTTCCCAGAAGCCTCTCAAGAAGGCCAGATAGGTAGAGTGAACTTGTACTGTGTTCTCTAACGGCGAGCCAGTAGTGGACCGCTCCAGCAAGGCCGCCGCCATACAGGTACCAGCTTCCCAGAAGCCTCTCAAGAAGGCCAGATAGGTAGAGTGAACTTGTACTGTGTTCTCTAACGGCGAGCCAGTAGTGGACCGCTCCAGCAAGGCCGCCGCCATACAGGTACCAGCTTCCCAGAAGCCTCTCAAGAAGGCCAGATAGGTAGAGTGAACTTGTACTGTGTTCTCTAACGGCGAGCCAGTAGTGGACCGCTCCAGCAAGGCCGCCGCCATACAGGTACCAGCTTCCCAGAAGCCTCTCAAGAAGGCCAGATAGGTAGAGTGAACTTGTCCTGTGTTCTCTAACGGCGAGCCAGTAGTGGACCGCTCCAGCAAGGCCGCCGCCATACAGGTACCAGCTTCCCAGAAGCCTCCCAAGAAGGCCAAATAGGTAGAGTGAACTTGTACTGTGTTCTCCTAACGGTGTGTCAGTAGTGGACCGTTCCAGAAAGGCCCCCGCCATACAGGTACCAGCTTCCCAGAAGCCTCCCAAAAAGGCCAGATAGGTAGAGTGAACTCGTCCTGTCTTCTCTTAACGGCGAGTCAGTAGTGGACCGCTCCAGCAAGGCCGCCGCCATACAGGTACCAGCTTCCCAGAAGCCTCCCAAGAAGGCCAGGTAGGTAGAGTGAACTATCCCTGAATTCTCCTCACGGCGAGCCGGTAGTGGACCGCTCTAGCAAGGCCGCCGCCATACAGGTACCACCCTCCCAGAAGCCTCCGTAAAAGCTAAGTGGGAAAGGTGACTAATAGTAGAGTAAAATCCAACACGTAGCGAAATCGAGGGATTCAATACGTCGCTATGATATAAAAAAAAGGACGGGTTGCACTCCGGGAGTGCCGGCAGTAGTGAAAACTTAAACATCAACGTTGTGCATTTTTAATTTTTTTTAAATTTAACACTACAGAATTATTTTACATCAAAAAAATTATTTCTCAGAAAAATCAACTTTCATCCATAATTTCAACGAATCTTTCCCGATCATCTTCAAAGGGTCAGTAGTTTTCGATTTATAGTGATTTTTAGTTTGACAGCTGTCATCCGAAATGTAGATCTCATCGAGACCTATCATTTGTCTCAGCACACGAATAGTCTAGGGTCAGTAGTTTTCGAGTTATAGCGATTTTTAGTTTGACAGCTGTCATCCGAAATGTAGATCTCATCGAGACTTATCATTTGTCTCAGCACATGAGTAGTCTAGGGTCAGTAGTTTTCGAGTTATAGCGATTTTTAGTTTGACAGCTGTCATCCATTGAAACCTATCATTTGTCTCAGTAGATGAGTAGTCTAGGGTCAGTAGTTTTCAAGTTATAGCGATTTTTAGTTTGACAGCTGTCACCCGAAATGTAGATCTCAACGAGATCTATCATTTGTCTCAGCACATGAGTAGTCTAGGGTCAGCAGTTTTCGAGTGATAGCGATTTTTAGTTTGACAGCTGTCATTCGAAATGTAGATCTCATCGAAACCTATCATTTGTCTCGGCACACGAGTAGTCTAGGGTCAGTATTTTTCGAGTTATAGCGATTTTTAGTTTGACAGCTGTCATCTGAAATGTAGATCTCATCGAGACCTATCATTTGTCTCAGCACACGAATAGTCTAGGGTCAGTAGTTTTCGAGTAATAGCGATTTTTAGTTTGACAGCTGTCATCCGAAATGTAGATCTTATCGAGACCTATCATTTGACTCAGCACATGAGTAGTCTAGGGTCAGTAGTTTTCGAGTTATAGCGATTTTTAGTTTGACAGCTGTCATCCGAAATGTAGATCTCATCAAGACCTATCATTTGTCTCGGCACATGAGTAGTCTAGGGTCAGTAGTTTTCCAGTTGTAGCGATGTTTAGTTTGACAGCTGTCATCCGAAATGTAGATCTCATCGAGACCTATCATTTGACTCAGCACATGACAAAGAATTTGGAAACTACGCCAGGGGGCGTTTATAACATTCATACGTGGGTGGGATTCGAACCTGCGACCATCGGCTTGGTAGTCAAACGCCCTATCCCCTAGACCACGCGGCTCTTAGCGGACTTGTCGAAATTTTGATACAGTTCTTTTTGACAGCCGGTGATCTGACGTAATGCTCGGCTCGTGACAATATTGTATTATCGATATTAGCTGTGCTTGATTACAACACTACGTGTTTACATTGTCTGTATGTAAACATTTTGTAGTGAAATAAAGACGATAGCAGCTTAAATACATAAAATAAATAGAAATGAGTTTACGTTATGGTTAAATACTGCTTCATAAAAAAAATTGATGGGACAAATCAAATAATTTATTTGCACTGATTTCCGGTCGGTATAATTAGATCTTACGATAAGATTTATTTTAAGTACTGCGAAAATCTGCCTTAAACAGCATGCAAATTTTAAAGTCAACATTAATTTAAATCAATTACAAGTTTACAACACTATTACTAAAGACTTAATACACAAGCATACAAATTCAATGATAACAATAATTATATTAGGTTAGTATTAAATTAATAATGATCAGCTGAAGTACGAACGAACATCAGAATTACTGTACGAATTCCCGGACCGTGTAAAAACATTTGTCTAACAGCCAAAAATGTAGCTTTTCTTTGAATTTGACAAGAGGCAGCATCCTTATATCACTAGGTAAATTATTAAATATTTTAATTGCCATGAAGAAACTATTTCTTTGTAAGGATGCCAATCTGCATGGTTGATTTTGTTTTTGAATACCAACATGTTTCCTTAGTTGTCTGTTGCTAACTTGTTGTCGTGTAGGGAATAGTTGTGGATTTTGTTTCACGAATATTGCTGCAGCTTTAATATATATGCAAGATATATATGCAAGATGACAGATATGAGAAATAGTCGTTATAAAGGGAAATAACCAGCGACTTACTTGCGCGTAGATAATTGTAGATGGTTCTTGATTTTCATTGCACTACACAACAAAATAGAACACTTTGGCATCCTGCCGAAGCCTAAATAAAGTAATGTATTTATAAAAACATTTCTTAACTGAAATTTTTGTTTACAAAGCAATAAGTTTGTCGAACTCGTTCAAGAATTTGACAGCCCACGTACTGAAATATATTGAATACCAGGTTGGCGGACCGGCGACAAAGTATTGTTGTACTTTTCCAACCTTTCTAAACAAAGATTAGTTAGAAAGAAATAGCATATTAACTTTATCAGTTAAGTTTTCCATAGACAATAGCTTCAGGTCCTTTAGAAGCGCAGCGTTTTTCTTACGTCAATGGCACATGAGTAGTCTAGGGTCAGTAGTTTTCGAGTTATAGCGATTTTTAGTTTGACAGCTGTCATCCGAAATGTAGATCTCATCGAGACCTATCATTTGTCTCAGCACATGAGTAGTCTAGGGTCAGTAGTTTTCAAGTTATAGCGATTTTTAGTTTGACAGCTGTCATCCGAAATGTAGATCTCAACAAGACCTATCATTGACTCAGCACATGAGTAGTCTAGCTAGGGTAAGTAGTTTTCGAGCTATAGCGATTTTTAGTTTGACAGCTGTCATCCGAAATGTAGATCTCATCGAGACCTATTATTTATCTCAGCACGTAAGTAGTCTAGGGTCAGTAGTTTTCGAGTTAGCGATTTTTAGTTTGACAGCTGTCATCCGAAATGTAGATCTCATCGAGACCTATCATTGGCTCAGCACATGAGTAGTCTAGGGTCAGTAGTTTTCGAGTTATAGCGATTTTTAGTTTGATAGCTGTCATCCGAAATGTAGGTCTCATCGAGACCTATCATTTGTCTCAGCACATGAGTAGTCACGGGTCAGTAGTGTTCGAGTTATAGCGATTATTATTATTACCCGAACCCGTATCCGTACCCGAACCCGTACGCGTACCCGAAACCGTACCCGTACCCGAACTCGTACTCGTATGACAAAGACAAAAAAGATGTTTTAGTCTTAATCACACTTTGGAAATTTTGTATATATTGAGCCTGCTCTAACTTGCTATGATTTGGTATGATCATTTGCAAATCCATTTCTATCTTCATCCTAGATCTGAAGATGCGACAAAGGCGCGACATCTGATGCGAATCTTTCATTTTTTCCCCATATAAAATTTTCGAAGCGCCGCTAAAGAAGTTTTCACTTCAAAAAATATTTCCCGCCGCGTGATACTCTACCATTCATCTCCCCGCATTAAAAAAGAAATATGGGGCTCCTTATTAATTTTGAATTTAAATAGGTATAAGAATGTTATTATGGGAACTATCAACATTTTTCGAATCTGAAGAAAATAATATAACTATTACTATAAACTGAACTAACTAAACTATTATCCACCACCAGGTGTACGAAGATCGAGCGCGGAACGTGCAAGCAATACTGGATAAACAGGAGAAGATTGCCGACACCTCGCTTACACTCGAAATGCAAAGAATTGAGGCCGAACAGGTAATTATAATACTTTTTTTCGATTTTGTTCATCATCAGTTTAAAATAAATAAACTTTCAAGTTCTCCATATTCAGTAGCGTAAGCTTAAAGCCCGAGTCACACTGAGGCGGTAACTGAAGCGTTCCGGGAGGGGTATATTTTGTAAAGTATGAGTTCTTATACACCCTGTCACATTGAAAACCGGTCGCGGCGTGGTATTTTCTTCCCGCAAATCCGCCCCCGGACCGCTTTCGCAATCATACCGCCTCTGTGACTTGGGCGCGTTTCCATTCGAGTGCTATGGTGCTAACTAGTGAGGGAGGAAAAATTTCAACTAGTCACAGATTTTTTACAGCTGGTTAGCTACCTAGCAAAGCTCTTGTGGAAAGGCGTAAGGGTGAATTTCCACCATGTTGTGCGAGGGGAGCTAATCTGTGGGCTGGAAAATTTCAGCCAATAGGGTTGCTCCATTTGACAAGCTTATTGGTTGGAATTTTTACAGCTCAACCTTGCAGCTCTGGTGGAAAATCAACCAAAAGGTATAAAGTGGTGCAGTTTGTAAACACTGTCTATACAAGGTTATTTTTTGGACCTGATATGAGTATGCCTACCTTGTTAGTGAGTTCAAAAGTAACAACTTTTGTTTTACGACTTTGCTAACAACGCACATAACAATTTCGACTTCCCATACAAAATGTGTGTTGGTCACTTACGTTACTTTGTATGGGAAGCTTTTTAAGCAAAGTCGTAGAACAAAAGTGATTGCTTTTGACCTCACTAACAAAGTATGAGCGTACATTTAATGCGCTAGACTAGACTGTTATCTATAAATGTTCTTTGGTATATTTCTGCAAACCTTTCTCATGGTTGCACTACTCATGAAACTGAACTGAACCTTGTTCTACATCTTTTCGAAATAACTAAAAAAATGTTACGATTCGTTAGGCCTTTGGCGGCTCAATATGGGTCGGACATCGAGCTTACGATCCACCACACGTTATGTTGGTAATCACAAGTTACAAAAATTTCTTTGCAGGATTGGGAGCGAGTACGCGGGCAACGCGAGGGCGAAGTGCCCGATGAATTGAGAGCGGTTTACAAATTGCGAGAACAGGAAATCATATCGCAATTGATGCAGCTTGAAAACAAGCAGTATGATATGGTAATTATAAAAAGCATGTATCAAAATCGGTTGATCAATTTTTTCATTATATGTAGAGGGGTGTGTATAATATTAAGGGTAATTTAATAGGTGGTAGGGCTTTTGTGGAAAGTCCGTCTTGGGAAGTACCACGCCGTAAAGCAGCAGTGTTTTCACTGCTGTGTTTCGGTTTGAAGGGTAAGGAAGCTAGTGAAATTACCGGCACATGAGACACACCATCTTATCTTCACCATCATCTTTCTTAGGGAGGGCAACAACAACTAATAAGACAGTGGGCTTGGTGGCGCATATCGTATCACCAAAGAGATTCTAAATACCGGTTCAACCAGATCGCGCAAAAGTATGTAATTTCCTCGAATTACACCCAATTTATTGAATGTTTCAGGAACAAGAGAACCAGCAGCTTCGCGAGCAATTGGAAGAATATCAACGTCGGGAGCGTGAAGAGGCGAGTCGCTTGGCCGCCGCGCTCTCTGGTTCCCAGGGCTCGCTTGGACCCGACGAAGGTAACTCAATTGAAATAATCCTGTACTATTAAACATAGAAGCTACGCGATCGTAAATGCAAATATCGACTTTATTAACACGTCAATAGCGTTTACATAAGAGTGCTCTTCAATGTGGCTGTTACGACCAACGATGAGACGGAATTTTGGCAAAAATGAGGGAAAACTTTTTCGTGTGAAATATAACAGATAAAAAATTCTTATTTTGTATTTAAAGAAAGGGTTTTTTTAATTTATTCGTGTAAAAATATTTCCAAATAATATAGCGCTTTAGGAACAGTAGGGATTCACGTAAAAAATCGATGTACCGTAGTTATTTTGTTAAATATAGAATACAAAGACATAAAGAAAAAACGCATGTACCAAAATTCCTTGAACTGATGTTTCACATAATATTCTCTTCAACTTTTTTTGAGCTATAAATGAGGAGTAAGTAGGCTTTGCAAAATGTCCATTTGCGGAGTATATTCTCCTTAAGTGCAAAAGACAATGCAACTCTTCCATAGAACGCTGGACCAAAATTTTGAAAGGTATTGCACAAGAATGAGACCTATGTCAAATGATAGACCTTATCATCACTAACAACTTTTACTATGGCACCAAAAAAATCTGTCCCGGTGAACAAAAGTTATGACGTCGCAAATGTCAGGAAATGTGTGATTTCATAATTATGGAATTACTTGACATATAAGACATGATTTCAACTCCTGCGTCTATAATATATAATAATATAAATGATATATGCGATAACAAAACAAGTAAAATATACAGGGTGTTCAAATATATTTATATTTCTAAAACATCTAACTCAGAGTAATAATTGGTATTATTTGGTGAATAGATACTTTTAATCCATGAATGCACTTGCTGATCGCACGCGCATGCTTTGTGCGCGTGATACTGCAGTCATAGGTACTAGCATTACCTTATGAAATTTTGTAATTTGGACTAAAAAGTAGCTCCAATAGGGTGAAACTGACTTCCTCCAGAAGCAGTATTCCGCTAGCAGCGAAGGTCTTCTTGCCGTTCTTCCTCTTTTACTGACACGTAATGTAGGCAATTTTTTTTCTCATGTATGAGTGTTATGAGATATGACGCAAACAGGATCGCTGCCATGTTGTCGCGTCTCTTTCTCGCCTGTGATCTCTTAGATAGGGTCTTTGCAGTCGCTTGTTGGAAACGGTACCGTAAGCTTATCCGTGGTTAATGTTGTCTTAGGCTTTGTTTTACAAGTTGTTTTTTTTTTGGACCATGTTTCAACCACAAGCAAATCTTGTGTGTTTATTTTTTAGTTTATTTAATCACATATTGTAACTTCATACAATTACATTTCATGTCAAATTATATTCTTTCACAATACGATATAATAATAATACTTTATTAAAAACAGAATTACAACTTAGACATAGGATACTAACTCTAAAAATTAATACATTTATATTCTTAAAGCGAAACTTACGTCTAGGTTGATACAATCATTACCAGTGGTCCCCAAACTAGGCGAAGCCTGTATCTTGGGAAACCTATGTACATTTGGTTACCGAGTTGTCTATATAGCTTAAAGTGATAACTTAAAAGGAAAATAATAGTAATTAAATCTAACAAAGTGCGTTGTAGCTGCTATTCAAATTAATTTAAGAATTTATTTATTACCTAGTGCATATACTACTATACTACCGAAATATTATTGTCTAAAAGGTATAATTAATTCTGTTTGTTGATAATCTAAAGTGCTAAGCCAATTTTGAATTATGGTTTTAGCTTCCAATACTGTCGATTTTTTTACGTCGCAAAATTTGATAATTTGGTTATAAATTGCAGAATAAGCGTAAGTAGGAAATCTTCTAGCGAAAGTAGTTTTAGCTGCTGGAATTGGTATTTTAAAGACGCTTTTCTGCAATAAGAGGGGGTACTCATCCAATTTGAGAACTTGGCTGTGAAGGCTAAGGGATGCTTTAGCGATGTACAGCTGCCGAACCCGCAAAACCTGAGCCTCTTGATACAAAGTGTTAGTGGGGAACCTAAATGGTTTTTTTAACATTACTTTCAGAACTCCACGTTGAGCTCTTTCTAAGGCAATCAAGTGAGTCTTTGCGGCGCCTCCCCAAATACCTATACAATAATTTAAAAGAGATTGACATATCGCTAAATAAACAGTTTTTATGATGTGAAAACTAACTACATTACGTAATTTTTTCATCACTCCAATAATTTTTCGGATTCGAGCCGACAGAGCGGCAATTTGGGATTTAAAATTGAGTTTTTCATCCAGCATTACTCCTAGATATCTTAATTCGGTTGTTTTTAGAATGTATTCACAGTTACATGGATGAGTAGGAGGTGTAGAATTTGAGAAACACTTGTGGATTTTTATACCAGGTGATTCCGGTGGACGTGAGGAAGCCGCTTTATGGAAACAAATATATTTAGTTTTTTTGGTGTTCAACGTTAATAAATTCTTTTGTAGCCAGTTTGAAATACAAGACATACCCTGTTCGGCCAAGCGGAAAGTATTCTCCCAGCTTTTTCCAAAAAATAATACGGCTGTGTCGTCTGCGTAGCATATAATTTCCGCCGAGGGCATACTGAGATTGTGAATATCGTTCATGTAAATAATAAACAGGGTCGGACCAAGAATACTTCCCTGGGGAACACCGTAATTAATTCGTTGCACATTGCTTACATGTGAGTCTATCCGAACCATCTGTCCTCTTTCTGAAAGATAGCTATGAAACCAGGCTAAGGCGTGACCACGAATTCCTAGTTGCTCCAACTTTCGAAGCAGAATTGGAATTGAAACTGTGTCGAAGGCCTTGGCCAAATCGAGAAAGGCACCAATACAGTGATATTGCTTGTCAAGGTAGGAGGATACTAAATTAACTAATTCGGAGATAGCATCTTCAGTTGACTTTTTCTTTCTAAAACCGAACTGTCTATGACTAAGTAATCCAGAGTCCTCTAAAAACGATACAAGCCGCCTATTAACGATTTTTTCTAGTATTTTAGAAAAGACACTAAGAAGAGAAATAGGTCGATAGTTGTTAGGAGAATCTCTGGAACCGTCTTTGTAGATAGGAGTTACAGCAGCAATTTTCCACGCATTAGGAAAATTGCCTGTACTTAGGCTAAGGTTAAAAATATGCGTTAACGGTTGTATTATGTCATTCCCGATAGCCTTAACTAAATTGTTATTAATTCCATCTAGGCCAGGAGCGCTGTCTGTTTTAAGATGCCTGATTAGTAGTTCAACTTCCTCCGGGTCAGTAGGCGTCAAAAAAAGTGAGTTATGAGGACCATCATTGGTGTTTATGGAGGCAGCAAGATCATCTTCGGTAACACTTGATTGACTAAGAATATTGTTGGCTAAGTTTTTTCCTACGGTTGAGAAAAAATTATTTACAATGTTTAAAGAATCAGAAGCATTCTCAGTCAGAGTCAAAAGATCCTTAGCCTGACGTGATTTCTTACTTGATCTGCATATCTTTAAGATGGATGTCCATAAGCCTTTTGGGTTATTTTTGTTAAATTCTATATCTGCGCTGTCATATTGTGTTTTAAGTTTACGGATCAAGTTGTTATAAAAATTTCTGTATCTAGTGTACGACAGTTTAAGTATTTTGTCGTCCGGATACTGTCTGACTAGTGAGTGTAGATGATCTCGATGACGCGCACATCGAAGTAGGCCAGGGGTCATCCAAGGTTCTATAGTGAATTTACTCCTGCTAACACGAATAGTCCTAGTATGTTTATCGACTGAGGCATTTAGGATGCCAAGGAACACACCTACTGCGTCGTTAACATCTGTCATGTTTGTAACGTTACTCCAGTCAACGCTTTGTAATTCCCTTGAAACTCCCTCAAAGTCCGTTATTTTCTTAGTTCTCAGGCCGTTTGTCTGTTTTTTTGGCTTTTTAATATTAAGGCCTACTATGGCAGGCTTGTGATCGGTAAATTCTGTATCACATACCAGTCCAAGTACAGAGGAACTGGTTTTGACAAATATATGGTCTAAGCAGGAGTCAAGTCTCGTTGGCAGCGTGATAGCAGGTTGGAGAGAGTGTTCGGCAGTCAAGCAGAGATATTCAGAGGGGTCGATTTGAGATGAATTAGAGGAAAGTATATCAATATTTATGTCTCCTGCAATGATAATGGTGGACTTGTCTTTTAGCAGTTTTAAGCATTCATCCAAGGAATTCAAAAAATTTGAAGTGTTCCTAAAGGACGGTGATCTATACATTCCTATTATAGATAATACCTCAGGAATATCAAGTAAGAGCCCGCACGCATCTATTAGATTGGGTTCAGAGACCGCAACATTCCACAAGTCTCTTACGTAAGCTACCACCCCACCATTCTGATTAATGTTTCGGGTTGAGTAGAAGGCTGAATAACCTGAAATATCGTCAATAACCGTAGTGTCGCTAAGCCAACATTCAGTCAGTAAAATCACGTCAAATTCAGTCTTAAGTCGTTGTAAAAGAACTAGCAAGGCATCAAAATTTTTATAGATACTCCTTATGTTCACAGTCAGGATCTTAAATTCATAATTTAGGTTTAAAGTTATCTTACAGTTTTCTGGCTGAATTGCTTTACAAGTTATATTAAAGGAATCATCAATATTTGTTAGTAAATCAAGACTACCCATAACTAAAAATGTTATTATAAGAAAGAATGGAGTTTAGAGTTTTAGAGGATTTAAAGAGTGTTAAAGCAGATAGGAGTATAGTCTTTATATCAGCAGCTAAATACTTTTCACAAACAGAAAATATGCAGGTAAAAAAGGCTTTTAAAACTTCAGTATTGGACGCAGTGAAAATCAGAAAATTAATAAGAGTTGCGCAGTTTGCAAACCCACGTAGAAACAATGCTCGGTTTGACGCGGCATAGAATATGTTATACCAGAATATAAGCAAGGAAGTCGTATTAAAACAAAAACATCAAATGTTGTTGGAAGTACCAGAAACATCGCCGGAGAGGAGATTTCTAGGTTTTCCAGGCCCATTACCAAGCAGTTTTTGTAATATTGATTCAGAGCTAACTCTCAGAATTGAACTGGTTTCCGATCGTCGCATAAAAATGTTACCGTTGTTGGTCCAAACATATTTAAATTTGAGGTCTGCACCAGCTGCACGAGCTTTACTGAACAGGACTCTGTTTCGTTTAGTAAGGTGTTCGTTTATGAAAATTTTCCTTGAATTTCCAGGCACTTCGATCTTGTCAGTGGTGAGACCTCGTCTAGATCTGGCTGCGCGAAGAAGTTGGTCTCGGGGAGCGCGTCTAGTGAGAGTGATTATAACAGGGCGGGGTCGATCGTCTCTACCATCCTTTCCACCTTTCACCCCTACACGCCTGATATCATCCACGTCGCGTGGGTCCAGATTGACTCCTAACTTAGAGGCCAGCGTTGCCACAATGTGAGGTAAATTCTCATTGGCATGTTCAGTAAGGCCATTTAATTCCACGTCCTTACGAAAATAAGCTTGTTCCCTGGTTTCGAGTTCTAACCGCAGGTCAGCAACTTCAGTTTTCAACTTCAGCAAATCTGATGTACATGTTTCCAAATCACCAACTCTTTCTTCAACCGAATCTAATCTCTCTGACATGACCTCCAACTTAGCGTCAAGGGAGGATTTTAATCCATTTAATTCTGTTTTAACCTGGGACAAGTCAGATTGAATAGAATCGATTGCTAACAATTGGTTCTGCATCGATGAAAGCTTGGACAAGATAGTATCCAGCACGTCCGTCTTCGGCACGTTGACCTTGGAAAAACTCGGTTCTGGAGTTTGCGGCAGGGGTCTGGGGTCTTGCAGGCCTGCAGCCGAGATCCTGGCCGGAGAATGTTCGACACGCGAGGAGTTAGCAGTATAGTCTAGAGTTGAGTTTTCGTCGCGACAGTCTGAACATCTCCAAGAGTTTCTCGATCGTCAATAAGTATATAAAAAATCGATAAAATAAAATATATTGTGCAACAGATCTGTGCTACGTATTCGAAGATTAACACTGACTACGAATCTTCGGAACTTACATCCATACGCAGTTGAAAATATCCGTGCCGCATGTCCACGTGATTTCACACGCCATTATATACGTTTTGTGAGTGTATTATAATATCATATTTTGTACTTTTTAGGCACATGCATTGAAATCATGACTTATTATGTCAAATAAGTATGTATGTATAATTGAAAATTAAAATGAAAATAATGTTTATTTGCTGAGTTAGGCACACATAATAAATTATCTTATCGAATAACATATTTCCTGACATTTTCCATATCATTATTTTTTTACTAGGGTAGATTTTTTCGGTGCCATATTCTTGACGAAACATATATGTTTTATTGAACACCCTGTAAGTATATAATACACGCTAAGTCATGATATATATTATTATAGGCTCTTATTAACTAGGCACAGGCGTTTACTTACAAACGCACATGTACACACATAATGCATTACATCTACACTTTTTCATCTGCACATTTTTGTTTTTAGTTTTTAAAAAAATTATAATAATAATAATTTATTTTACTATACTTTTAATTAACCTTTCTTTGTATTCAGCGGAAGAGCGCTGGGAACCCACGACACAGGGTATCCTAGTGTGGGTGTCAGATTGAATTGTAACAATGATGTTCTTTTTCTCAAATAAACTATTTTGTAAACTATTTTTGTATTTTGTTTAAATCAAGTTTTATATGTCAAGTCATTCAATAATAATATATATTAAATCACATAATTCCTGACATTTGCCATATCATAACTTTTTTTCACCGGGCTGATTCTTGAGTTGAACTAAAAATAATTATTTCATGACTCTCGACTTTAGTTTTACGGAACCGATTTTATTTGTCCTTCACACCCTGTATATTATTTGTGTTAAATGTATACTGCATACTATGTACGTTGGGTGATGGTATTATATTATCATATTTTGCATTTTTTTTAGGCACATGCGTTGTATGTATGTATGTATGTATAATTATCTTTATTTCCTGACATTTTCCATATAATAATTTTTTTTAAGTGGGGTAGAGTTTTTTGGAGTTATACTTTGAAATCACCTTCGTAATTTATATCTGCATAATATCTGCAACATCAGTTTCTGACGAAACATAATATATATTTTATTGAACACCCTGTATATAATACACGCTTAGACATGATATATATTATTATATTTAGTTCTTATTAACTAGGCACAGGCGTTTAAATCAAGTCATACGTCAAATCATTCAATAATAATATAATAGGTCTTTACCTATGAAATTGCCGAAATTTTCTTACAGATTAATGAGATCATAATTCCTATATTACTAATGCAATTTTTTTCATTTGTCTTATATTTGTAAGTTTACTTCAAGTTTGGTAATTTACGCATAAAATAAAGTTTTTATTTTTAGTTTGATATATAAAATTTAAGGTTCGAAAATTGTTCGTCTTAATTGTCGTCCGATTTCATCATTAGATTTGTTATATTTTTTTACAGATAATATTTTTCGAAAATCAAATTTAAGCTTCTGTTAGCTTAATGTCTTCCCAATAATGCTTAAAAAAATAAAAAAGATTGGATTTATAATTCCTAAGAAAAATGCAAAAATGTTAGTACTGAAAATTGAGTTTACCTAAAATTCGCCATACAAAACGGCAATTTCATAGGTGAAGACCTAATATATTAAATATCATAATTCCTGACATTTGTCACATCATAACTTTTTTTCGTCGGGACCGATTCTGGTGCCATAGTAAAAATTGTTAGTGATGATGAGGTCTATCATTTGACATAGGTCTCACTCTTGTGCAATACCTTTCAAAATTTTGGGCCACAAAGTTGCATCGTCTTTTACAAAATTATGCTTGTTGATCAAGTCGAAAAAACCGGCCAAGTGCGAGTCGGACTCCCGCACTGTGGGTTCCGTATAAACCTGTACGTATAAAAGTAAAAGTTATGGTATTTTTATTGCTTAAAAACTTTAATATGTGATATAAGTAACTAAAATTAATATTTGAGTTGATAGAATGAAAGGTAAATTGCGGTTCACGATTTATGACGGGTTTAAAAAAACTACTTACTAGATCTCGTTCAAACCAATTTTCGTTGGAAGTTTGCATGGTAATGTACATCATATATTTTTTTTATTTTTATCATTCTCTTATTTTAGAAGTTACAGGGGGGGGGACACATTTTACCACTTTGGAAGTCTCTCGCGCAAACTATTCAGTTCAGAAAAAAATATATTAGAAACCTCAATATAACTTTTGAAGCCTATCCATAGATACCCCACACGTATGGGTTTGATGAAAAAAAAAATTGAGTTTCAGTTCCAAGTATGGGCAACCCTAAAATTTATTGTTTTTTTTTCTATTTTTTTGTGAAAATCTTAATGCGGTTCACAGAATACATCTACTTACCAAGTTTCAACAGTAAAGCTCTTATAGTTTCGGAGAAAAGTGGCTGTGACATACGGGCGGACAGACAGACATGACGAATCTATAAGGGTTCCGTTTTTTGCCATTTGGCTACGGAACCCTAAAAAATCTGCCTCGTGATAACTTTTGCGACCCACGTGCCAAGCTGGGGTAGGCCGCTAATTAGTATATAAATAAATTTGTAATCTCGTTCTTGAAAATAACACTAATGATTTCGATGAAATTTACAACATAGGTTTTTTTCTTTTATTCCAACGCTTACCAATGCTTTACAGCCATGAGACTAAAACCAGAGTATATTTAACGGAAAGAATAACATTGTTTTACAAACTTGTTTTTTCTGACAGCTTTAACCGATTGCTTTTGACATAGCTGCAAAATGTGTAGGCAAGCGATGAAATAAACGAAAAAAAAAATGGATTATAGTTTCGTGTTTAGAAGAATCCGTTTTCTTCGACTATTTGTTTGGAAAAATGCGATGAAATAAACGAAAAAAAAAATGGATTATAGTTTCGTGTTTAGAAGAATCCGTTTTCTTCGACTATTTGTTTGGAAAAATAAAATAGCGTGCTTCAGAAACTCTCCTGCGCCATCTATTGATCCATCTGTTGTAGTTTTTCTATTCCACACAAGATGACGCTGTTTTGTTTATGCTAGAAATTTAACGAGCAGAGCTCGGTCGCCAAGATACTGTAGCTTTATAAAACCTACAATAACTTCCACCCCGTTCTATTTTAATTAATTTATAGGCTAAATTTGTTACTGAAATATGACAGGTCGAAAAGTAGTCCGTAGTACCTTCGTAGTACCTTCTATAAGCCAAAAAATAGGCATGTAGGTGTCTTAAATTAGATCCGATATTAGACAGTGAACAATCTTAAATCTCCGAAAGTTCGTCACCGATTGCTATGAAATTAACACAACGACGCATTTGCGTACAAGCGTGGTTTTTGCCAGACTTAGAGCCGCAGTAGCTTGATTGAGGAGGACGGAGCGATACGTGTCAGTCAAGGCAACGAAGCGGATCGTTGTATGAAGACCACCGCATTAAATCCTCTGTCGATGAAACTTTGAAGTGAACCTTATGGGAAGTGGACCTTGTGGGAAGTGGACCTAATGGGAAGTGGACCTTCTGGGAAGTGGACCTTATGGGCCTAAAGGGGTATTACACTACATGAGACAAAGGTTCTATAAAAAGATCCAAAAAAAATCGGTACTTTAAATTTTTCTATACAAAAATTACAAAGAACGTATGAAAAACAAAAATTTGTAATTTTTTTTTGGATATTTTGAATTTACTCTTTATCATCCTGTAAAATAAAATCTGCCTGAAAAATTTATGTTGGGGTCAACTGATTCGTTGCCTACACTATCTCTGTAGCTCCAATATCTTACGCATCGCTCCATCCTTCTGTCACACTGATGTTAGCTTCATTGTTTCAACTGTTATCATCATATTTGTAAAATGACCGTTGACGCAAACCCAGGTGCCAGAGTTTTGGAGCCGCACAAGGCCTCTGACCATTTACTTATATATCAGTACTGGCCCATCGGCACGTTACACTGTCCCCAATTCGTTGGTCCACAATCTGACATTGTGGACCTACAAATGTCAGTCACAAATTTTCAACTTTATCTGAGCGGACGAGCAAGGAGGTCTTTGTTCTGAGGAGCGGACCACGCGAAACGCGCGACTACATACAAAAATTCCAACCTTTTGCATAAAAGGGTGCACTAACGATGATAGAAGAAGTAAATAAAGCAAAAGATTTAAGATGTATCAATTAATTCGTGTAAGACGCGATTTTTCAATAAACAGATGTAAGTTTTCCAAATCAAAAACAACAAACTTACTAATACAAAAATGAAACGATGATTCATTTTCTTAGTTAAAAAATTACTTACTCTTATTGTTTTTACTATAATCTAAAGAATAACACTGAAAAACCAGGCCTAAGTCACGTAGAAACAGTAAAAACTTTGTTTTGTTTTTCCCGCCATATTATTTCCATTCCGTGTATTTAGCACCGACCTCAGAACAAAGACCTCCTTGATGTACTGCACAACATAGTTCACGCGATCTTTCACAGATAGCGCTTTTTTTCTTGTATGGGGAAATTTTGAACCACTTGTTCCCAAGACCCTATCTTGACTATATAAATCTATGCCTCTGACGTGTTTCATTAACGATTACTTCCGTTGATAGTAGCCGGGAGCCCGCAACCAACGGTTCAACGTGTCTTCTGAAACACGGTATCATTTTACGTTATCACGTGTATTGCAGCGGACGCAGTTAGTATTTGATATTAATTTCAACTTGAATTATACCTTTACTTGTCACTGATATAAATGCTCTTCGCAGATGTACAGCCAAACCAACCGGCAGACAGACTAGGAAGCGGCCCTTTAGGGTGTCATGGTGTCATACATTTTCCATACCTGATTCGGCAAAAATACGTAATTTTGCCCTGTTGCGTTTTCTTGCAGCGGAACGGCAACGCGTGCTTACAGAGCAAGCGGCTTCGGCACGCGATCTGGCAGCGAAACGAGCTCGTATAGCTGCGGTCACAGAGCAGAGGGACCAATTAGATCGACGCAGAGAGATTATGGAGGCAGAGAGAAAACGCAAGCTGGCTGAGGCTAGGGAGAAAAAGAAGCCTGATTTGGATAAGGTGACTTTACATTCCAATAAACAAGTCATTAGTTTTAGTGCTGAAAGATCAACTAGATCGACGCAGAGAGAATATGGAGGCAGAGAAGAAACGCAAGCTGCCTGAGGCTAGGGATGAAAAGAAGCCTGATTTGGATAAGGTGACTTTACATTCCAATAGACAAGTCATTAGTTTAAGTGCTGACAGACCACCTAGATCGACGCAGAGAGATTATGGAGGCAGGGAGGACACACAAGCTGGATGAGGCTTGCGTCTGTGTTACAGAGTTCATATAACCCGAATCCATTCAAGTAAAGAAAACCTCTATCCATCGTCGACTGCAAACTAGATCGAAGTATAGACAATTAAAAAACAATATTTCTTGGCTGTACTTGATTCGTACACAGTACGTCGATGATATTTTATTTTGTTGTTTTTTTTTACCAGGACGAGGATGGAGATACGTATATGTCGTCGCCAACTGAGAGTCCAAGTTCACCCGGCCTCAACCGCTCTCAGAGCTCTCCAAACCTCGCCAATGGAACGGTAAGCTTACACTTTTGGTGCCAGGACCAGGATTGCCTAGAGCATAGATTTTAACACTACATTCTAGGATCAATTTTTTTAACAAATGACGATTAAATTTGTGTTGCAATTTGAAGCACCCCGAAGAGTGCTCCGTGAACTAATTTTGAAAGAAGACAAGCTCAAGCAAAAAATACCGGTCAAGTGCGAGTCGGACTCGCGCGCCGATGGTTCCGATGTACCTTTAGTATTTTCAAAAGCAATAGAGTCCATTTTTAGAACCGCAAAATTACATGTTTTTTTTTGCAGATTTCTAAAAAACGGTGCTACTTAGAGAAATCGTTGTATTTTTCCTGTAATATTTACATAAACGTCTATAGACTGTAATTAATTCAGGTTTTTCCTTATCCAACAAAGGAAATATAGGGGAAAAGTGCCCACAACATTAAACTAAAAGTACTGGACGGTAGCGGTGGTGTCAAGGGGGGTGGGGAGGGTGTAAAGGTCCCTTTTTTATTTTTCATGAATATCTCTAAAGCATAAAAAAAATTGTCTCAGTACATATATAAAATTCTCTACCAAGAAAGTCATATCCAAACTCAATGACTCCCAAAGCACAGGATTTACCCTAGTTTGGGAGACGGGGATGAATTATTTACAAATAGACTTGTATACTTATCCTAAAATTATTTTAATACCCCTGTTGGTCTTGAAAGTTTTTCGCTACAATCAATACTTCAAAAGATCTTGAGAGGGGAAAATGAGCCATTAAGAAAAATTTATGTATATTTTAGAACATGTCCCAATGGCTCCTATACCCGCCTTTTACTCCCGCTTGGTGGCGCTAGCGTTTGGAGGAGTGCTATTTTGACAGCTTCATATATTTAGTGTGGTGGTTTAGTAAATTGTTTTAATTAAAGTGAAAAATTACCGATTACGGTTCCTGGACTGACTGAAAACAAAAAAAGGATTACGGAGAACGAATGCAAGAGTTGCTGGAAAAAAGGAAGATCTTATCGAAAAGTAAAAATTAAAAATCGGCCTATCACTACAGCCCTGTAGAGAAAAACTGCCTCAGAGTAATTCTCCCTCTGGTTTAGTCGCTTATTGCGAGAAAATTTGGAAGTCTAATAATTCAACGCTCAGTGTATTGAAAATCACTCGCTGCTAAGCCCTAAGTGAGGACTAGTTGGTCAATTTATAAATTATTATAATCCTTTCTTTCTTTCGTTGGTTTAAGCTGGGCCTTCGTTAGCAGATCAGCAGCCATATCTTCAGTCCTTAGATACATCATTTTCAAACCATGCATCTCTGTATTCATTCAGGAAGTTTTTTCGCAGATTCACATGCTTGGTTCTTCGTGAGCGAATTCCATTATTGCAGAAATTAAGCTTGTCATTGTCGGCTAAGGCATATAAACTCTTTTTATAGCTACAATCCATTTATTTACCTAATTTTTATCTTTTGGAAATATTTTTCCTATTAGTCTCGATAATTATAATGTCAGAATACAACACTGCAGTATTTTAATTAGGTACTTATTTACTGGTTATGTTTGTTGCATACGCAGCATACTTAAGCAGTTAATTAGGTCGCACCCTATATTATTGTTTTAGATACTTCATGAATCACGACTTATGAAGCTAAAATGTCGTAATAGTTACCGGGCACATCCCATCACTAGAGGTATATGTCAAAAGAATCAAGCTACAAGGGTTATAGCAGACCGCCAATGTGTATCTAGCGCCACCTACTCTGAGCTTTTCAGATTACATGCTAAGAGGCACAGCAGACGGCAGACTTAGACTTTGTTTTGACAGTCCGCCAGTGTGGCCGGTACTGCAATTTTTTTCGTATTATTATAGTGATTGAAATGAAAAAAACGTTCCGCTTCTTTGTGCGTATTTTCTACAATACGCGCAAGTTTGGAAGAAAAATAGCTTGAATAGTTGTTCAATTCAAAAAGTTATTCAGTCGAAAATGTTGTTCTGATTGATTGTTTAGTTTAAAATGTAGAGGAATTTTGAAAAATTATAAGTTTGAATTTTATTCTAATAAAAACTATAATTTTTGTAATACCGGCCACACTGGAGAACAATGTCCTTGACTGCCCGTGTCTGTCCGCCCCTTCATCTGCTGAGCGCCTTAAGGTGATCCGTTTTCCATACAAAAATTCAAATGACTTGCATTCTTACGCGGGACATAAAATTCTGTTGAAAAACGAACGAATACTGCTATTTTAAGTTAAATTTTTCGCTAATTAATACAAAAATACAGTTAATGTACTGAAAGTACTATTTTTGTTAGCAATTTTTGGTTCAATATCACGATTGTGGGCGTGCGGTCAAAACTGTACGGTTGTGCTTTGTGTGCATGTGTGAGTGATCGTACTCATGTAAACACGGACTGACGAGAGTAATTGACTTTAGTAGACATATGGAGATATTTTTCTTATCGAAATTGTTGTTAGGCGTTGAAGTTGCACAATGAAATTTACGCGAATCAACTTTTTGCACCTTATTGCATTAAAAACTAATACCTTATATTTGCAGCAGTGGCTCCATCTAGTTGCGTTCGGGGCTAAGCTGGCCGACACAGATCACCTTAAATTACCGAGCGCAGCGAAATTCAAATCGCTTTGCTAAAATTAATTATTAGTTCTTTTGTTCAACAACAGATGGTGCCACTAAGTTACTAAAACAAGCCATCGTCGTGTTATTCTGATTTGGTGACTCGTGAGACGTCGTTGCGCTCTGGGTATTATAGTAACAGGTTAATAGAAACTAATTTTTGAAAACACGTCTTAATGCACTTTTTATGTGCGACGTGTTATATACGAGTATGTAGTAGCCACGCCAACAATCTCGAGACTTGAGTAAATAGATTCCATAGAAAAATAATACATTACGTTTAATAGAATTCTGCGCAGCGTGGCCGCGAATGCGACGGAAGATAAACACATTTATACGGTATATAGTAGAGGAGCCGACAAGAATTTTTCACGTGATAATCAGGGCGAAAAAGAGATGTTTCAGTAGATGGGGCTTTATGAGAGGATCACGAAAAACTATGTAAGAAGTTCCAGACCGGCTGGTTTAATGCACTTAATGGTCTGGTTTGCCAAATGTCTTCAGATTTTAGTCTGGTTTTTGTGTATTTTTTATCAGTATAAGCTTCTCTATTACAAGCAATCACTTTCGTTCGCCTAGAATATCACGTAAAAAAAATACTTTTTGTTTCCAGACAATGGCCTCCTGATCACTGGGCTCCGATCTGGAACTTCTTACATAGTTTTTCGTGATCCTCTCATGAAGCAACTTCTATTGAGACATCTCTTTTTCGTATTGATTATCGCGTAAAATTTTAATACATACATACATAACATCACGCCTCTTTCCCGTCGGGGTAGGCAGAGACCACAGTCCTCCACCTGCTACGATCTTGACATACTTCCCTTGCTTCCTGTACTTCCATAATCGTCCATAGAAAACAATTTAATGGTCTGGTTTGCCAAACGTCTTCAGATTTTAGCCTGTTTTTTGTCTATGAAAAGAGTAACATTGTTTAAAAACTTGTTTTTTCTGACAGCTTCAGCCGATTGCTTTAGACATAGTTGCAAAACGTGTTGGTAAGCTTTGGAATAGACGAAAAAATGGATTAAAGGTATATCAGCACCCCCAGCGCGCGACTCCGACTCGCTCTTGACCGCAAGTTTCAGTGGAATATTACGCTCCATTCGCCCATAATTGGATGAGTAAATTTATATGAAAATCGAGCCATCTTAAGTACCATAAAGGTGTTGATTCTCACTGAAAGAAACTTAAACTAAACTTAATTATTTCATACAAAAAAATTATAATTCGTAAGTGCAATAATATATGCATCTTACAGTCATAAAACAAAATTAAAAATTTTCTTGTAAATAATATCTCTATCAAAATAATATCTCTATCTGTATAGATAATTATGGTCACTTTGAATGTGCAGATCTATATGGACACCTGAAATGAGGATTTTGCCTATCCAATATGTTTGATGCACAGGAAAATATTTTTCTCTCGGGGCGATAACTCGTAAAATATTTCAGAATCTGTATCATGAAAGCCTGGTGACCGTCAGGTGCGGTCTACTTGTCGAGATTCGAACTCTCTAAGCACAAGACCCATTGTTTGTATAAGATTTGGCCACTTACATATCTAAAATATGATTTTTTTTTCGGTGACAGCCATGTTCTGAAGACGAGGAGGCAGCTGCGCCTGCGTTTGACCGCAGTACCAAGCCAAGCAAAGTGTCGCCTTCTAGCGACCTGCGGCAACGGGACCTCGACCCCTGCTGGGGAGAAGTGGTAAGTAGCAATATACTGCCTATGGATTAGGTACATTTTTGGTGGAAAAAGGGTTACAGAAGTTGGTACTTGGTAGCTATGCTCTTGTCAAGTTTGTAGAAAATTATATCATCTTCAACCATTAGGAAGAAACATTTTGCCTTCAACATATAGACGGAGTTGTTAGTTAAAAACTGATGATCCAAAATTTACTATGGAATAAGGGCGGCTATCTCGCAATTTTTTTCGACTTATAATAAATCTAAAACTATCTATCTAATTATAAAACTTTTAAGGCAAGGCTTTTAGAAAATTGTATCTTCTTCAACATTCAGAAAGAAGCATTTTACCTACAACACACATTTAAGGAGCTACGCTTTCTACTGCCAAGTTTCAACCTTCTGCGACCTTTTATCGCCAAAGCACCTTTGATATATCTTTAATCAATGGGGTAAAGGGGGTGTCCAATTGTCCATTAATTACGTGAGGCGTTTTGGTGATTTTTCTACTGGTGAGGTGCCCTTAGATTTGGCTCGATCCCCAACCCTCTTTATCCCTAATCTGTGCTTAACTATGTTATATAACAAAAAATAATCAATGTATATTATAAAAGAAAGTGTACAATGTGCGTGCCGCTAAAACTCAGAAATGAGTCCCGGTACGATCAAGGGAGTCATATGGTGTGGTAGCTCTCTATCTCCCGTCCATAAAGTAGGTTCCCGTTTTTACCAGAAGGGCGTGCTTATGAAGATATAAGGGCTGGAAAGTTCGCCTCTAGAAATTTATAGAGCAGTCCAGAACATAAGAGAGTATTCGAGAGCATTCCACAACAATGTTCGGGAACATCCCAGATCATTGTGGAATATTCCAGAACACTCAAATGTTGTGGAATATTCTGGAACATTTTCGACGAAGCCTTTTTTGTATGAGTGGAGAGTTACAAAGAGTTTGTCACCAAAGTGGACAAAATATAGCAATTTTACCTGAAAATTAACATCATATTTAAGTAAGATATACACAGAAAAGCTATTAACATTTAATGTTTTGCAAAAACGTATTATTACTGGCCTATAAAAAAAATGCTTCGTATCTTGCTCGACCTATGTTTAATAGGGAGAGTTGTTCAGTTTCATGGTGTAAGTAACAGGTTAAAATAATGCCTACATATTTTTTTTACACCCTACATATATTCGTATGTTTCGTATTCATTTTAAGACCCTTTTGTTGCGAGATTACTGATATTGTGCCGAGATCTTCAGGATTTCAGCCACGGAGCAGTTTTACCCAAACTGACTATATTATATACCTCGTGTGGTAGTGAGTGGATAATTATTATTTAAATCATCATCGTCATAACATCCCATAAAACGTCAACTGTAGGACAGGGCGCTCCCTCCAGAACTCCAGCGAAAACGCGTGGTACTTAAGAGGATTTACCATAGTCATCACGCTTGTAAGCGTTGCGGCTGGCGACCGCTGTTGTTGGTGACCGCAGTATGTAAGATGGTACAATAGACAGAAAGATGCCGCTGCCCGTCCTCCGGTTCATGAGCCCTTTGTTGCCTCTTACGACACTCATGGGTAGAGATGGGTTGGTACTGTAATGTCTAGTAGGGATAAGTAAAAACACTGGAATCGGTTAATATTTTAGATAGGTATATTTTTTCAACTTTTGCGAATATCATCAACAACCATGCCCACTGCCCAGCCGAGGGTAGGCGCTGCCTGGCAATTTTTGGAACGTGACGTCATTATTCATAAAATTTTCAAAATCAATGTCAATTTTGGAAATATTCGCCAGCCAGCTCTGCTAAAAGAGGGCTTCCGAGGAGGATCACTACAGTACTATTCTTTGCCGGCACCACACGGGTCATTATAATAATTTAAATATTACACATGATACTTATTCGCTTATGTTATTAAGTATATTGTGTGAATGGAGGTGTAGGGCAGCGTCACTAGCTTATTTGAGATGAGTCAGAACGTTTGCGTGTATGATGTGACGCGCGCGACCAAGGCCCTGAATCCACACAACGCTGCGTTGGTCGACATCCAATAAAAAACTTATCTTACAAACCGATGTCGCATCTTTTTCCTCCCCTGGTCTCTATTCTGAGCCTCCTGCTGCCAGTTTTTATACATCATGAATTTGTATTGGTCTTGCACCCGAAGCCCAGTCATTCTGCTCATGAAAACAAGCAACTTTCCCGAAGAAAACAAATTTTTACTCGAAAAATTTTTTTCGCCTATCCATAGTAAAGTGGTCACGTGATCGACTCATTTTGTATGTGGAGGCGAAAAGTTTTTTTAGAGTGAAATGTTTTTTTTTCTTCTGGAAAGTTGCTTGTTTTCATGAGCAGAATGACTGGGCTTCGGGTGCAAAACCAATACAAATTCACGCTGTAGAAAATTTTGAAATTCGAGTTCAAGTTAAACAGCCTCCGTGGTCTAGTGGTTAGAGCGCTCGGCTCTCGATCCGGAGGTTCTGGGCTCGATTCCCGGTGGGGACATGAACCTCCCCAATAGGGAATATGCATAAATTTTTTTAGTCGCATTTATTAACAAAATATGAAAAACCGTAGTAGAGATGACAAAAAGTGAAATTCAAATTTAAATCGGCCAGGAAATACGGCTGATATAACCATTTAAAACTATTAATTACGCGCCGATTAGACAGAGAGATCCGACATGGCATGTGACGTCACATGCCACTACGGCCATATAAACTTCGTATTAAATTTCGTTTTGCTAGAAATAGACAGAAACAAATCTTCGATGGCTTACTCGTATATCTTTTTTAATTTCATAGTTACTCGAAAAATAGTTTTACTAAACTTTTTATTACATGAATGAGGATAATTTTTTTAAATAAGAAAAACATTATGCATATTCCCTATTTGGGTGGACAATGCAGGATGAATTAGTACTGGGATTAATTACCTGTTTATCCGCAAATTCGAGTTCAAGTTCAACAGCCTGCGTAGTCTAGTGGTTACAGCGCTCGGCTCTCGATCCGGAGGTTCTGGGTTCGATTTGCGTTGGGGACGCTGTCAAAAGAAAATCCCTTTGTGTGACCTCCCCAATTTGGGTGGACAATGCAGGATGAATTACCTGTTTGTCCGCAAAGTTAGATGATTCCGTGCTTTGGTAGGCCCGTTAAACCGTTGGTTCCGGCTACTATCTACGGAAATAATCGTTAGTGAGCCATGTCAGAGGCCTTTAGCGGCTCAACAACTCTGACACCAGGGTTTGTGTGGTCGGTCATCGACCTTGCAACCTACACTATATGATGATGATCGGCCTCGATTCCTTCTGTCCTTTGTTGGTTGCCATATAGTGTCATAAGGCATAATGCTACATCGGTCATTTGAATTTTAAGGTTTTTGTTACTGACCTCGCAGTTTAGTCTTTCTGACTTCATACTTGCAGTATTATGAATAAAGATGTGTAATAGTAGTTTATGCAACGGTACATAAGACTCGAGCGTCAGTTTATGGGACGCAGGCAAGCGTAGCGAGCCAAGTTCCATAATAGATGACACGAGTGTTTTACGACTCAAAACCTCTGACACCAGGGTTTGTGGGGTCGGTCATCGATCTTACAACCCACGCGGTATAATGATGATTTGAATCTAGAGTTTCAGTTTTCGGGATTTGTTTTTAGGATTCCATACCTCAAATGAAAAAAAAGGAACCCTTAAAGGATTACTTTATTCATTTTATTTATTTAATTAATTAATTAAAACGGGTTCAATTTCAATTCTAATCATAATATAATCAATACATACAACTAGACACATTTACAACATTATTACGTACACAAAAAACTGAAAAAACTTTCAGAATCTGACTCCATGAATCATTGAAGATGTCAGTGTACAAAGAGTAGTTGTGGACTGAATTCAGGCCACTGATCATTCGGCAGAGAGGGGACTGAGCATACGAAACAGTCTTACAATTGGGGAGCGCGAGAAGACATCTTGGCCGAGTGGGTCGAATCCTAACAAGGTACTTATCAGGAACATGCAGTCGACATAATTGCACATGCAGTTCAAAGCAATCTATGTCTCCACGCAATACTCGTACCTTCAACGCAATGGTTAATTCATTCTTACTACGCCTTGCTTCCAAAGAATTCATTCCTAATGCACCAAGTAGAAACACTGTAGGGTAAAGGAATGGGTAATACCCATAAGTCCGTTTATATAGGTACCTCAGGAATGCCTTCTGAACTTTTTCCAGCATAGTAATTAACTTCACTTCATGTGGATTCCATGTGCAGGCACTGTTTTCGAGTTTGCTTCTCACGAGGCTGCTGAACAAAAGTTTCATAACATGCGGATCACGGAGATCTCGCATATTACGTATTACAAAACCAAGACGTCTAAAAGATTCGGACGCAAGAGTGGTGATGTGTTGAATAAATGTGAGATTTTTATCAAATATAACTCCCAAATCTCTCACCGCTAAGCTTCTAGACAACAAATGTTCTCCTAGTTTGAACCAGTGACAAAACTGTTTCTTACTGCGTCCGAAGGACATAATGTGACATTTACTAGGGTTTACGTGCATTTTATTTATTGCACACCACTTAATGATGGCATCCATATCCTGTTGCAGAAGTTCGCAATCCTTCTCACTGTTAACTTCCTTATATATTTTTAAGTCGTCTGCATAAAGAAGACATTTAGTAAACTTTATGACATTGACTAGATCGTTAACCATCAGTAAAAAAGTAGAGGGCCCAAGACAGATCCTTGGGTGACCCCAGATCTAGTGTAGTATGGCTGTGAAGTATAACTCGTATTTAACAAATTGCATTCTGTCTCGCAAATAGTTCGCAAACAGGCGTAAATATTCCGGACCAAATCCAAAGCTACCCAACTTTGCCAACAGTATGTCATTATTGAACCGGTCAAATGCCTTCTGAAAGTCAAGGTATAAGACAACAACCAAAATTAATAAATTTGTGTCAACGGAGCGACCCGGTCTAAAGCCGTGCTGTTCTTCACGTAGATAACACTTGACTTGGGAGTAGATCACACCATGCATTAGCTTTTCAAATACCTTAGCAGGTGAGGAGAGCACAGCAATAGGGCGATGTTCGTCTACGGCAGAATCCTTGCCACACTTAGGGATGAGAGTGACTCTAGTGTGCTTCCAGTAATCCGGATAAATGCCTGTTTTATGGAGCGTATTCATGATGTGCGTGATCGGCTTAGCCAACACTTCCCGGCAGTCTTCCAGGATAAATGAGGGAAGATTATCTGGACCTGGAGAATAATTAGATTTCAGCTCTTTTATGCAGCGACTAACATCTTTTACAATGAAGTCTGGTACACTAATATGATTACTCATCAACGAGTGTCGAGCAGCACTGGCAAGGGGGTCGAGTTTGGGAACAGTAGGAAGATACACTTCAGAAAAATAATCTGCAAATGCTTTATAAGTGACAGTGGGGTTCGAATCCACCAGGAGCCCGAAGACTTGCCATATGTTGCCAGAAGTCTCGAGGATTTGCTTTAAACTTGGCTTCTAGTCGACTCATAAAACAATCATAAGCAGCGGGAATACGTGCTTTCAGATCCTTTGTTGTCCGTCTGTCTGTTTGTCAAGACCCTTTTTCCCATAACGGCTAAAGATATCAAGTTGAAATTAATATCATATATAAGTTCCATAGTTCCTTGAAGAAGTGAAAATTTCAAGTTATAAATCAAATTAGTAGTTTTAGTTAGTTTTACTTCAAAAACACAATCAAAACATGCCTACTGCCATTTATGTCCTCATCTCCATACATTTATAAACCAAACCATTACCTACAGGGTACTTCCCGTTGACCTAGAATCTTATTGGCAAAAAGCTAGATTTTGAAGCACAACCAAATCAAAAAGAAAAAAAAAAACCGGCCAAGTGCGAGTCGGACTCCGTACCAGGAGGGTTCCGTACCACCACATAAACATAATTGTATTAGTTGAAATTTCAGTAAGTTAATGTGCTAGATTTTTTGAGTTTGACACGCGCTTGACCAAATTTTATTATTTGTTGTTATTTTATAGCTTATGAACTATAAACATACCAATTTTCAAGTTTGTAAGTGTTCTCGTTTTCAAAATAGAACTAAAACACAAATCGCCTCCGCGACCATGAATGTTCTTGAAACGGGAGCTCACCACAATTGGTTACCATTAGTTGTGAGAAAAGTTGTAATATTTAATGATTTCAGACTTTTCCCTTTATTTTTACTGTGAGACCTAGCTTCTTGCCAAATTTCATAATTTTAGGTCAACGGGAAGTACCCTGTAGGTTTTCCTTTTTTGCATAAATGTATGGAGATGAGGACATAAAAAGCCATATCTTTTGATTGCGTCGTTGTAAAAAATTGAAATTTTCAGATCTGGTGTGGTTCATAGACCCTAACATATGGTATTAATTTCAACCTGATACCTTTACCCGTTCGTGAGATAAAGGGTCTTGACAGACAGACGGACAACAAAGTGATCCTATAAGGGTTCCGTTTTCTTCTTTTGAGGTACGGAACCCTAATTATTAAATATTACAACTATTTTCATTATTGATTATAACCAATTAAGGTAAGCTCCCGTTTTAAGTGCATTCATATTAAAGAGGGGTCAAGTTTGAGTGGACGCGGAGTTTTTAAAAACAAAATGGCAAAAGCTTGTAGTCTCATATGGTAGATAGCCACGGAACCCCGAGCTCGCGAGTCTGACTCGCACTTGCCCGGTTTTTTTTACTAGGCTATACGTGGTGTTTATTTGATTGCATGCAAAAAATTGCGTGCCATAGCTCAGGGGCAGGATCAGTATCAACTTTTACCAAGGAACATACGTCGAAATACAAAAAACCAAATTTGACCTTCCATACAAAATGCGCTATCAGCTGATGCAGTTTTTATGGGAGATCAAAAATTGTCTTTCGTTTTTCGACCTATGTTCCTTGGGAAAAGTTGTTCAGTTACTGATACTGAGCCCACCAATGAGCTATGGCACGCAACCAAATTAACACCCTATATAGGCTATAAATAGGTAATATAGGATCCGGATCCTATATTACCTATTAGTCACATGCCGTGCTACTAATCCTTATACTTCAACTGTACCTATAGGTACCGACGCATCGCGTGCTAGCACACATTGATTTCTAATGCCCGTACCTAAAGTTCAGACCTAGAGCAGAGCATAGGACGGCATTTTCTAATACCATTGAAAAGTTTATTTTATTACCATATTCGTAAGACTCAGTTCAGAACGACACGAAAAAAGCTCGTGCGCGCTTGAGCGTTATATCTACTTCCTAAGTTCCTGACCCAGGGGATTTGACGAGAGTACTGGTTTTTACACAGAGCGACTGATTCATAAACGGTAGATTCTAACCATGAAACTGAATAACTTTTTCCAAGGAACATAGGTAGAAATACTAAAAAAAAAATCGGCTTCCCATCAAACTGCATCATTTGATAGCACATTTTGTATGGCAGGTCGAAATTTTTTTTCGTATTTCGACCTATGTTCTTTGGGAGAAGTTGTTCAGTCTACCGTTCAAGTTAGTGCAGTCGATCACCGGACACATGGTATACAACGTGTTGCAGAAAGGTGTGAATCTGCCCATGAAACTGAACAACTTTTTCCAAGGAACATGTGTCGAAATACGAAAAACCAAATTCGACCTCTGTTGGCGGCAAGTACTGGCCACTAGTTTTCTACGAAAATGTGATGTTGTTTTCAAAAATAAATATATTGTCTTGTCTCTTATAGTTTTTGGTGTCACAAATGTAAGAGACAAGACAATATATTTATTTTTAAAAACAACATCACATTTTCGTAGAAAACTAGTGGCCAGTACTTGCCGCCAACAACCTCCTATACAAAATGCGTTATCAGCTGATGCAGTTTCTATGGGTGGTCAAAAATTATTATTTTTTCTATGACCTATGTTCCTTGGGAAAAGTTGTTCAGTTTCATGGGCAGATTCACACCCTTTAGTATTATCACACGCTGTATATATTCAAATATTTCTCGTTTAATAGTATAGTATATCTGAAATTCCAGTAAAAGCTACAATCCTGAAGGGAGCTCCCTGTCCTGTAGTGGACGTTTCATGGGATGTTATGATGATATCTGAAATTAGTAAAGATGAAACAAATTTCATTATTCTAGTTATACGGGAAGTAGTACCCTATAGATAGATGATGAACTGAAACACAGGCCTAGTCCCATCTCGGGCATCAGTCCTTCCACAATTTATCATAAGCCGTACCTTAGAGTAGTACTTGATAAGTTATGTAAGCTTATATTATTATAAATAGCTTAGCTTAGCTTTTATTATTTTAAATTGTGGTAAATAAATAAATATTATTATTATTATAGATAGGTATAGGTTTGGTTCATAAATGTATGGAGATGGAGACGTAAATGGCCGTATCTTTTGATTGTGTTGTTGTAAAAGCTTGGAATTATCACAGCTTCAAGGGAAAGACGTCCACTGCTGACATGGACCTTAATACATATATGATGTTCCTGTGTGGTGCCGGCAAAGAATAGTACCAACCCATACACACCCGTGGGTGTCGTAAGAGGCGACTAAGGGTTAACAGGAGGATGGGCAGCAGCATCCTCCTTTGTATCTTACATCTTACTTACTGCGGTCACCTACAACCGCGGTCCATGGTGCCAGCCGTAACGCTGACAAGCGAGGTGACTATGGTACTTCCCCTCTACATTTTTCCAGCATAAGCTAGAATTCTGGAGGGAGCTCCCTGTCCTGTAGTGGACGTTTTTTTTTTCATGGGATGTTATGATGATATGATATTAATTTCAACTTGATACCTTTACCCGTTATCCGAAAAAGGGTCTTGACAGACGGACAATAAAGTGATCCTATATAGGTTCCGTTCTTTTACTTTTGAGGTACGGAACCCTAAGAAATTTTAGAATTTTTTTTAGGTATTGTAATTAAATAAAATTTCAGATCTGATCACATAATTTTTCATATATTGTAGATTACTACATTATTTTCCTGTTAACCGTGCACTTTTTAATTTTAATAAGTTGTTACGAAGTTACTCAGTCTCAAGGTCAATTCGGGAGTATAGACGTTTCGTTGCAACAATGTACCTATATTATATAGTTAGGGTGCTGGCTGTAATTTGGGTATATGATTTGCTCATGATTCATATTAATAGGGATGATAGATCAGCTCAATACGAATCGATTTGGTCCTTACAAGTTTTTCTGTGCGTCGCTGCGTTTTTGAGTTAAAGCAAAAAAAATGAAAATATGATACTAAATAATGTTTTTTTTTCTGCCTTTGTGGCTCCTGTTTAAAATACTTCTGAAGATGTAGAAAATCGAAGAGGCAGACATGCAGGGCTCTGCATTATCACGGGACGAAGTAGTGAATTTTTGCATTTTGAAGAGCTGTAACTACGGTGCAGGGCTATTATGGTGGCAGACCATTTTTCTGGTGTTTTATACATTGTATTTAATCTGAGAGTCATAGTCTGCCAGGTGTACGTTTCATTGTCAAATTTCAAAATAGTTAAAACTTAATTCCTCAAAAATGCAGGGGTGTGGATGTCCGCCAATATTTTTTGTATCTTCTAGAGGATGCTCCTTATCATCAGTCAAAGAGGCAGACATGAGCAAATCATATAGAAATTTGTCCTTCATCACCCTTACTATAGGTGCACTTGTTTCTACTTTGTAGCCTTGTCAGCTTTGACACCACATCGCACTAACGTAGGCTAAATCCACTTAGAGTAGGGTGACAACGCTTCTGTGCTACAAAGGAAAGTTAATTCATATCCTTTTGTTTGGGTTTACTTCATTGCTTCGGTCGTTTCATTTCTCATAAATGTCTGTTTCGGCTATGCAACGTGAATTTCATTAATTTTGCTCGCGAAGCCCATTGATTCTACTCATGAAAACAAGCAACTTTCCCAAAGAAAAAGAAGTAACTCGATAAAAAAAATTCGACTTCCCATACAAAATGAGTCAATCACGTGACCACTTTAGTATTGGATAGTCGAAAATATTTTTTCGAGTAAAATTTCTTTTGCTTCGCGAGCGAAACCAATGATAACTCACGATGTATAAAACCTAAGCTAAAAGTATAATAATATGAATCAAATAGATATACTGCAATGTAAGCTTTGTAGAAAAATTATCAAGTTATGTTTTTTATCTACTCTCATATCGTAAAATCATTAATAATGCGTTCAAAAATTGTAGGTTACCACCTACATAATGTCAATCTGTGCCTAGAAACACTCTTAGTGACAATTTTATAGTTCCCCGCGGGAGACCTGTAATTTTAAGAGTCTTCGCGGGAGAACTATTAAATAACTTTTTAATTTTTTAAGCGTCCTATGACATGCTTATTTGCAATGACGGAAAACTCAGGAAACGTTTTGTATTTACACATATTTTTATTGGTGTTGTAATTAAATAAGTGATAAAAGCGTTCATGATTCGTCTTCAGATGATTTTAAATCAACTAGGAACATGGCTTAGTAGTATCGTCGGGTAATGAAAATATTACGAAAATGTTTGTTCTTGAATACATTATTTTAGGATTCACGATATCTTCTTCTTCTTCCGGCCTTGTTCCATTTTTAGCTGGGGTCGGCTCTCCTAATCTTTTCTCGCCAGAGGCGTCGGTTCTGGGTCGTCACGGGGTCTAAGTTTATAATTCACGATATGAGAGTAGATAAAGTTGTGTATGCAACTCCACATAATGTGGTATAAAACACTCGTGTCATCTATTACGGAACTTGGCTCGCTACGCTTGCCTGCGTCTCATAATCCGACACTCGAGTTTTTTACCCCTAATTATGTACCGTTGCATAAACTACTATTGATGCCCCAGAAACCAAATCACAGATTTTTGGACATTCTGTTAGTTTGTTTGTTAGAACATCACGCAAAAACCACTGAACCGATTTTAATGAAACTTTTTTTGTTTGGTAGCTTATAGTTTGGTATATCTTTAACTTGCGGTCGAAATCGCGGACAAATGCTAGTTGAAATATAAAGCACTTAGCCGCCTTATATTATATCTGGGCAGTAGTGGAAAGGCTGGTCACATACCGCCCGCCTGACAAGCTCCTCGCTCTACTCGTTAACTTCACTTCAGTTGAAACACAACAATGCTTACGATACCACGCGAACTAATCGTTTTCCACCTGTGCCTTCACGCAAACAAAACGATTAAAAAAAACTAATTCCAACACACGAAAACCTCCATCACACCGCTAAAACTGTAAACGAAACAAATGCTGCAACGCCTAGCGATTTTCATATCGACTATATTCGTTTTCTACTTAGTTGTGATGTTGATATTAGTATTTCCTTTATCCAAATACAAGAGCGAGTTATAGTGTCGAAAGTTCAAATATCGAGCGAAAGGATCTGCCAGAAATAGCTTAGCGATAATTACTCCGATATATCGGTACACGCGAGTGGAAGTTCGGCGACGCACAGTCGCGCGTACATTGTGGGGTGTGGTGTGGAAAGCGGCAAGATTGTGCGCCCGGAGCAGCGATGTATCCCGCTGGACACGGCTTACATGGCGCTAAAGGTCAAGGTCCGGCTCAAGTACTCCCACAATCAAATCGTCTGGCTTTTCCGACGAGTAAGTTCGACTATTGTTTTGTTCGTTTTCGCGAGTATTCATCACTAGAATCGAAACTGTTTTTACGGATTTATATCTCGTTTTTTTTACCCGAAGTTTTGAGAACTTTACCGTGTATGCAAAATTACTATTATACATACTTACCTATGAAGCATTTCATTTTATTTATTTAAAGGACCCGGGGTATTCTTTTGTTATGTTTTGTGAAGTTTTACAAACTGTTTTTAAGGCTTTTATCTATCAGAGGGCAAGCGTCTCTTTCTTGCACGCATAAGTTTTCAATTAACCATCCCGCTTACTCGTATTTTCTTTTTTCAGAATTTGTAACACTATTTTCTACGTCTCAGATAGTTCGTCTTAAAAAACTCAAAAACGCAAATAACCTAGCCTTAATGTCATGCTGTCTATAGAGCTGGTCTGATTAATCTTGGGACAATTTCTTTTCCATTCTGATCACGAAAAATAAAAAATGTTTTCCCTTTGCTTATCGACATTATCGTCATATCATGTTGTCGCGATATTGGGCCACATGCATTGCGTTTTGTATGGCGTCCATTAATACTTGTTGTGTATGTGGACGGAGATGCAAGTCATACTTTTTTAGGGTTCTACAAAATAAAACGATCTCTCTAAGTAGGACAGTTTTTTAGAAATCTGCAAAACGCCTTTAAAAACTTAGTTTTGCGGTCCTAAAAATGGACTTTATTGCTTCCAAAAATACTATAGGTATATCGGAAATCTTGGCACGCGAGACGCTTTTGACCAGGTTTTTTAAAATGGCACAAGTAGGCAAACGAGGAGGGCCACCTGATAGTAAGTGGTAATCAGCGCCCATAGCACCCATCGTCTTATTAGTAGCATAATATAACACTAATAAGACAGCAAAGCGCGTTACCCACCCTGAGAATTAAGATGCTAAGTCTTGTGCCGGTAATAAAACTTTCTTCCTTAGGGCGCATTTCCACATTCCTGGTTTGCGCCGTGCCCATCGCCTGGCACGGTTGGAACCGGCTGCGGTGCGGGTTCATTGTGTTGTTTTGTCTCAGGTTTACAAAGAAAAAAAATAAGAAGCGTCTAGACAGCCACCAGCGGAATATCTTGTCGTTAGCGGTAGGTTAAGAAATAATGTTACTCGACCACAAGTAATTAGCTAATTAAATTTTTACCTTAACGTAATTTGATAAGGTTCAGTATTCGAGCGAGTAGGTATGTCATGTTGTAAACTGTACCAAATTCGCTACCCTCACGGGATCGGTTAGATTAGGTTAGGGCCATTAGATAAATAAATAAATATTGGGGACAATTCACACAAAGTCATCTAATCTCAATCTAGGCAAAATACTATGGGTACCACATACATAAATAGATAAATAACAAACAGACACAGAACAAACACGTGTACATCACACAAATGTTAGCCCTGGGCGGGGATCGAACCCTTGACCCATGTTTTCGACTCAAAAATGGTAAATTACAAAAAAAGTACAATTTTCTTGTATCTCCGCAGTTTGCTAAGCGAAAATTCTGAATAATTTGCGTTGATAGAGAACTAAGTACATACGTTTCTCCCTAATTAACTGTGAATATTTAAGTATTTTACTCGGATCATAAAACTGATCATTTTTCGAAAAAATAGATAAGTATTTGGGTCGTATGAGAGAGACATAATGTTTTCTCGTTTTTCGACTCATGCTTCTTTAAGAAAGTTGTTCGTTGTTATGGTAGGAAGCTCTCTATAGCACAAAAAATGTAAATGTAGTATAAAAATGTCGGTTGTAAAAAAAGTCACAGTAGTAGTCAAGTACAGTAGTCAAGTACAGTAGTCAAGTACAGTAGTCAAGTACAGTAGTCAAGTACAGTAGTCAAGTACAGTAGTCAAGTACAGTAGTCAAGTACAGTAGTCAAGTACAGTAGTCAAGTACAGTAGTCAAGTGCAGTAGTCAAGTACAGTCAAGATAAATGTAGCTTGATTAGGACAACAGTGTGACAGCAGGACGGGAACAGAAAGTGTTACATTTAAAGAAGCTTTAAGTTTAAAGACGCGTTATACAACTGGCAGTATGTTGTTCAGGTTTGATGGCTGATTGTGCTGTAACAGGACACTCTATAAGTTGCTCGTTGGCGTGTTCATCTGCATCGACCTTGTGTGCCGGAAGTGGTCCCCTCATTGGTTTCTCTGTCTCCACTCAAATTGCCTCTTCACGAGTACTGCACTTATTATAGGTATTTCACTACAATTTATTTGTCATCTTTCAAATTACCAATCGCGACGTGGTGAAGCTCTCTTAATGTTATCATGTTCATTTTCTAAGCTTAGAGCTGCGTTAAAATAGAGCCAACCCATTGGTTCGAATTTTTGCAGCTCGTTCGCACAGAATAAAGTAATAGTACGAGTAATATCATACAGAACAGACACTCTCCGCCCCCTTGCAATCTACTTCCCGCGCGATTCTCGTGGTCCTTCTGAGGGTCTTATGTACTGAATACGCGGGCCTGGGCGACCTTCCATTTTCGAATTTCAAATTCGCGCTCGATGTATGTATTGTCCTGGTTGTGTCGCGGGTTAGCTACCTAGCACAACTTGTGAAGGTCCTCTTCCATAATTCAGGGTACTCTCAGCTCTGATATCCTGCCCAATACCACTTTAGTTTGGCTATCTTTTGACAAACATCAGACAGGTCTGTTTTGGAACGGGTGACGGTATTCCTTGTTTATTATTCTTTTTAATAATTATATATTTTTTATTATCACGGCAAGCTTTGAACAATGATACTATAATAAATGTAATAAAAATTATAGAAATCGACATTTTACGCAGAATAGGATGCTTCCAGGCTGTTTACTTGAATCAAAATGCAACTAGTGCAATAATTTGAAACGGTGCGAAGTGCTATGGTATTATGAACGGCTAACTGCTCAATATGTGATTATTATTTCACTTAGTTTGTATACGAATTAAATACGCAAAGACGTTATAGAGACTGAACGAAAAATGAAATGGTTTTCATCCTCAAGTGTTGCCAAAAAACAGGTAGGTGCGTGGATCTTTTGTGGATTGGAGGAATTCTGAATTGCAAATTGTTAGTTGGCCGTGTCGTGCGGAATCGTGAATAATGGAATGGTTTTGAACACGTGACAATCAGGGTGAAAACGAGATAAGATGTCAGAGTGAATGGGGGATTATTTGAGGATCGAAAAAAACCATGTGCGAAGTTCAAGACCAAAGCCCGGTGTTCAGGATAGCTCTTCAAATTTTCAGGCTGATCTGTTTTTTCTGAATCCCTTGGCTTTCTTGTATTTGCAGGGTTCTGTACCTCAAAGAAAAAATACGCGTAACCCTTATAGCACCTTGTGGTCCGTTTGTCTGTTTGTCTGTCTATATGAAGGTCAAGACCCTTTTTCTCATGAACGAGTGAACGTATTAAATTGACCCTGTCATAGAATAGTAAGATCCATGGACCCTTGAAAGCGTGAAAATTTCAAACTTCTACGACAATTAAATCAAAAGATACTGTCATTTAAGTCCTTATCATACATTTATGAACCAACTCGCAAAACCTAAAGGTGCATTTACATTCATATTAAAGAGGGGTCAGGTTTGAAGGAGTCAGGTCGCGGAGTTTTAAAAATCAAAGGGCAAAAGCCTGTTTATCATACAACAACTAAGGATCCCTCAGTGCGCGAATTTGACTCGCACTTGGCCAGTTTTCATGAACAGTATAAGCTACTCTATCACGGGTAATCACTTTTGATCGCCTCTGGAACTTCCCATATGGTATTTCTAAATCCTCTAATAATCCCGTATCGGTTCTGACATCTCGTTTTCGCCCCGATTGCGATTAGCATGTGTTCAAAACCTTCTGGTTCCCGATCTTATAAATTTATGCAGTGCGGCCGCTGCCTGCTTAAGATACATGATGCAAACATGAGCCCCGCTTGATGTCAAGGATATCTGAAGGTGCTACCACACCCGTATTTACAACAGTTGGAAACGTTTTTGTAATTTTGTTGTAGCAATATTCTTAGAATTACAATCATAACATACGAGATCACGCCTCTTTCCCATCGGGGTAGGCAGAGACCACAGTCCTCCACCTGCTACGATCCTGACATACTTCCCTTGCTTCTTGTAGTTTCATCAATCCTTTCATTCATGCTCGTCGGTTTAGGGTACTTTTAACCTGGCCTTTATTCAGAACGTCCTGAATTTGGTCCAATCATTCGTGTAATAAAATTATGTTCATAGCATGATACTTAAACCATGAAACTGAACTACTTTTTCTAACGAGTGCAGGATAAGTTTGATTCCGACGATTATTTTCTGCGCATGGGTAACAGACAGAGAGCCAATGAACCATTCGCACGCTTTCCCCTATCTGCCGCGCTCACCCCCGCGACTCATTTTTTGACTTCTGCACATTAATGGTCACAGGCAGAGATATTATTTATGTACGCCGTATATTTCAAAATACGAATTAACAAGCACACTTCCAATAGCAACTGCATCAGCTGCTAGCTTTTTTTTACATATTTTGACAAATGTGCAATGAAAATAATAGTCAGTATTATGGTCTGAATGACACACTAAAATGATGGGGGCACTATTTTATTAGGATTCAATATTTTTTAACCGTTTAAAACAGTTTCAAAGGTAAGTGTATAAACACTTATAAATATTAAACATTGTCTAAGAAATGTAGAAACGTTTCGAAACGTTTTAAAAATGTTATTTACTAGTCTCACACCCGATGTTTCTGAATGTTTATTAACGTTGCTAAAAATCCGTGTGGAGGCATCTACAAGCAGAGAAATTCAGTCAACAAGATCACTTTATAATCACGTTGTCCGTGAGCAAAGCTGCATTAAATGTTATCAGAGCTTAACAGAAGACCATTCGCGATGCGTTTTCGGGTGATGACGGCTTACTTGTTATTTAAAGTGCTGAAGTTTTATATCTATTTTGTAGTGTTATTTGTATTATCGTACTTGTTTGTTTTAAGAGGGATTTTTGTTTATTTTGTTTAAAGGGCCGCGGGTTGACGGGGCTGCGAAACCTCGGCAACACCTGTTACATGAACTCCATTATGCAATGTCTGAATAATACAACCTTCCTCATCACGTACTTCTGCAATGGACAGTACCACGACCACATCAACAGGCAAGTTTTTCTTTATTCTTTACGAGGTTTTGTACGAATTAGGCGCGGACTCTATCTTCTACCGCCTGATATTACCACTTTTTTACCTCCAATTTCTGTCATCCATCGCGTATAGAAGTGAGATAGAATTAATCACAACTTCAGCCCGTATCAACCCACATGTGGTTTGTTAAAATATTTATCATTATTTTATCATTGTGGGTATTACCTTTTGAACGATTTATTTGTTTATTAATTGTTAAGTCTAATCATAAGCCTTTTCACAAAAACAGTTTTATCAAACCAATAAACAAAATAACAGACAAAATACAGTGCTGGTTTGAGCCGATAACCTATAGGAACTCAGAGAGAGCAATAGCTTATACTTACTTTGCACTTAGCTACTAAAAGTACACATACATACATCACAAACTACTAAAAGTGTCAGCAGGACAGCGCTGCGCGTAGTAAATAAATAAATTTGTAAATAAATGTCAATTTGTTTGTTTTTGTCAGGACTAACAGCACGCGCGGAGCCGTTGCCGAGGAGTTCGCTGTTGTGGTGCGAGCACTCTGGTCCGGACAGTACAAATTTATCGCAGCCAAAGATCTCAGGGTAAACACCATTTTTATACTTGCACGTTTCCTATATGCTTGGAGAGGGTCTTATAATTTTTTATAGTTTTGCAATCGTGTACCTATTTTAGGGATATGTCTGCCAGTGTCGAGTAGATTAAGAGTACCCTAAACCGACGAGAATGTATGAAAGGATTGATGAAAGTACAGGAAGCGAGGGAAGTATGTCAAGATCGTAGCAGGTGGAGAACTGTGGTCTTTGCCTACCCCGACGGGAAAGAGGCCTGATGTTATGTCGTGTTCTAGAATATTCTTCAACTTTTAAAATATTAGCAGTTACTTAAAGTTAAAAAAAGACGGTGAAATTTTCGTGTCTGTGACTTTTGAGACACAAACGGGGTTTAAACACGAAATCACTTGAAATCTTCATCAGCTACGCACTAAGTAGTCAATTCAATGCATACCACACTATATTTTGTTATCATTATAATTAAAAATTAAAGTACTTTTGAAAAGAATAACCTGTAATTTTTAATATTTTCGATGATGAATCGTCTCTGTTATAATGAGTTTTATTTCTTTGCGAATGCCACGCGAACATGGTCGCTTGGCTAGATGAGAATAATGGCTGATTTACACGCGGCAAAATTAAGGCGTCTCTAAGGGATGCAGCTAGACGAGAGAAAGAAATAGTCGAATAGCTTTCTCTTTCTTCCGTATAGCTCCCCTCAGAGGCGCCTAAATTTTGCCGTCGTGTAAATCCGGCTTAAAGTATGTTGTTTGTTGTTCAGAATGAGTTGGGGAAGCACCAGCGTGCGTTTCGAACTTCGGAGCAGCAGGACTCCCACGAGTTCCTCACCATCCTGGTGGACTGGCTCCACCTCGATCTTCAGATTTCCGTCAAGCCGCCGCCCAAGGTAAAAAGTATAAAGTCTAGTACCAGGGAGCCAATTTTTGAAAGTCACTGAGTGATTTTCGAGATTTTTAAAATTAAAATAAGCTCTGTTAAACTCCTTAAAAGTAAGTATCAATATTTGTTAATTATAAATATGTTCAGTTTTAAAATTACTAACGTAATAATTTGAGTTTTATGAGTTTATCGTGGCTTTTTTTTAATTTAAAAATGTCGAAAATCACCTGGTGACTTTTAAAAATTGGCTCCCTGGGCGACTGAGCTTCACTCTGTATAATCTTGACCTCAGCCCAATAACATATGGCGCTGAAGAGATTCTGAAACGAGCTATTTTCAAAAAATACTCAAAAAACGGAGAAAACAAATTTTCTCTATCATAAAGCTAGCTAGATCGATTTTAGCCCCCAAAAAGCCCCGTATAGTATATTTCCGTTAGAGCCGTTTTCGAGAAACTGATTACAAATATATATACAAATATTTCTAAGAAAGTAGGGGACGAGGAAGACCTAGGCGAAGCTACTTTGACCAAATAAAAGAAAAGGTCAATGTCGTGTCGTTTCAGGAAGTAAAGCAGCTCGCGATACAACGTAAAGTAAGCTAAAGAGTGGAATGTGGAATTCTCTGCCTGCGTCTGTGTTCCCGAGTTCATATAACCCGAATCTATTCAAGTCGCGAGTGAATAGGCTTCTACTGGGCAAGCTCGTTCCATCGTCGACCTCATCTCTGTCTTCAAGACTAGATCGAGGTCAAGAGTAAGCCCATTGACGATAAAAAAAAAAACGTGATGACTGGAAGTTACTCCATCGAAAACAGTTTATATTAAAGAAGAATAGTACTTTTACAAAACATTGACATGTCGTCGCCATTTTGTTTTTCTTTTACCTTGTTGCCATTTTATTGTATAGCAGTACTTTTGTACCTATTACCGTTTTTGCGGGCAGTACACACAATTTTACCAGGACCTGGAACTCCAATTACCTGAGCACAGTCTAGGAAAGAAAATTGTTGAGCAGGTTAAAAACAATATTTTTTTTTGGTATTAAATGATAGATAGATAGATAAATGCTTTATTGCGCACATAACAAAAATATAACTAATTTTACAGGAAACCTTAAACATAATGTGAGCAAAGGCGGCCTTATCGCTACAAGCGATCTTTTAAAGGCAACCTTAAATAATTGGATAAATATAAACAAAAGCACTGCGTCAATTGGAACCAAGGAGAAAGAAAACAGCAATTAATTTAAATCAAATGATAAATACATTAAAAGTAAACAAAATAAAAAGACAAAATATATAATCATATAATATTCAATTATAATAAAAATGTATATACGCATCAAAAAGACAAATATATAAATATACATAAATGCGGTATAAATATATAAAATAAATAAGTTAAGTGAGTAAGTTAAGTGATAAGTTGATAAAACATCATTACTTTATAGCTGAGATTTAGAGACCAAACTATGTTTAATCTCGGGCTATGCGCCGTTTTTTATCCTTTGAAACTAACTATCCTATACTATTAAACGAACAATATTTATATATTTGTAATCGGTTTCTCGAAAACTGCTCTAACGATTTCGATGAAATTTAGGGGTCTTCGGGTGCTAAAAATCGATCTAGCTAGGTCTCTTGTCTGGGAAAATTCGTTTTCCTTGTGTTATTAAGCATTTTGAAACCTACAGCGCCATCTGTTGGCGTGTAGCATAGCTTGCTCTTTCGATGATATTTTAATGTTGATACGGCTATTATAGAGCGAGGCTCGGTCGCCCAGATACTAATTTCTGATACGACACGACATTCGCCTTTTCCTTACTGGTTTCTGTAGCAACACCCTGACCTTTTAAACGACAGTGATGACTATCTTAAATGACTATTAACTTCAACTTGAATAAAATATTAGAAAAAATGGATTTTCTGCTTGGTTAGTAAGTATTTGTAAGAAAAGGCATTTAATGTTAGCTGGTGTGTTTCAGGAGACTTGGACAGCTTCAGACAAGGCATGGTACGAGTTCACAAAAGGCAAAGAGTCGTTAATATCGCGGCTGTTTTATGGACAAATCAAGTCGACGGTCCGGTGCACGGTCTGCGGAAAAACTTCCGTCACTTACGACTCGTTCTCCAATCTCAGTCTGGAGCTACCTACCACTTCCAATAGGTGCACACTGAGTGTAAGTATCATCTTTTTTTTAAGTTACAGGTGGGCCACCCGATTGTAAGTGGTCACCACCGCCCAAGCACACACTGTCTTACTAACGGCGTATTTTGACACGAATGAAACAGCAAAGCGCGTTGCTTACTTTGAGAACTAAGATGTTTTACCTCATGTGCCGGTAATTTCACTGGCTCCCTTGCCCTTCAAACCGAAGCACAGAAGTGCACACACTGCTGCTTCATGGCAGAAAAAAGCAAGGGGGTGGTACTTCCCCAAACGGACTTTCCACAAAAGCCTTACCACCTAAAAAAAACTACTCCACTACTTATTTATTCACAATGAATTTTTGAAAATGCAATCATTTCATGTAAGTAAACCGCGCGGGAAACTTTAACTGTATTACCAAATGGTACTACTTGTTATAGAAAATTGATCTTATTTGGACACTTCCAGTGCTAGTTCTACTAAGTCAGGTTTTCAGAAAAATTCGAACCTGCGTCTTCTTCGTCAGTACTGGAGACGCCTTAACCATCTAGGCCATTGTGAAATTTTCGACCTCTATACGCATTCAACGTTGATATTGCGATTTTCTACTTTGTAAAACTTTATCAACACATTTGCTCAAAAAACAGCTCTTTTTGCACTGTATTAAGGTCTATAATCCTGCTTGTTAAACACGCGTGCTTTTTTCATTATATTACCGCACTAGTATTTATTTTTGTTTTTTATTTAATCTCAGGAGCAAGAAGTTTTAATGCTCATTACGTTAGTAACATATTCATGGAATTAAGCTGTGCTCGAAAATAAATAATGATAATGATAATTTATTTTATAACATTCGTTACACGTCAGATCGTTTGTTATTTACATACATACATACATAACATCACGCCTCTTTCCCGTTGGGGTAGGCAGAGACCACAGTCCTCCACCTGCTACGATCTTGACATACTTTCCTTGCTTCCTGTACTTTCATCGATCCTTTCATACATGCTCGTCGGTTTAGGGTACTTTTAACCTGGCCTTTATTCAGAACGTCCTCTTTGTTATTTACTACAAAATAATAGTAAAAATTGGTTTATTAAACAATGAGAATTTCATATAAGAATAATTTATATTAGAATGTTATAAAAATAAAAAATAATATCCATAAAATATTAGGCCACAAGAGGCATATCTAACATCTCCTTAAAGGAGTAAAAATTATTGTTCAGGAGCCAACGTTGCACCCGGCTTTTAAAACACTGCACTGACTGTGCGTTACGTACAGAATCAGGGAGGCGGTTGTATATCGCGGGGCCTAGCACGTACACCGACTGCTCCGAGCGGGCGAGTAGTGCGCGGGCGGCACCAGGCGGTCGCGGTGCGCGCGGCTGCGGAGGTTATGCGTGGGCACACAACCTTTGCGCTCAAACGCGCCACTGTGTAAATGCACGAAAACTGCCATTTGCGACAGCACTATACATGGCATGGTCATAATCTGGAATTCCTTGAAAAACTCGCGAGCTGACTCGTCGCTTGGAATATGAGCGATGCTACGCACCGCACGTTTCTGCATTTTAAACGCACGCTCCCAGTCTGCCGCTCGTCCCCATACTTCGGTGCCGTATGAAAGTACTGAATGTACTGTAGCGAAGTAGCAGGTTCTGACAACTTTCCTGGTCGCGGTTTTAGCTAGTCGATGCAGTGCGTAGCATGCCTGACCCAGACGCGCGCACATTGAGTCTATGTGCGTTTGCAACGTGAGTGAGCTGTCAATAATAAAACCCAGCAGTTTGATGGAAACAACCTGTTGTATCTTAGTGCGGTCCGCGTGGACGCTGAGTGCGCTAGGGAAATGCCCATTCAAGTTAAACCGCATGTAGCAAATTTTCTCTTTATTTAGCGATAAGCCATTTAAAGTGAACCATCTATGTAGCCGGTATACGGTTTGATTGAGGGCGTTCTCCAAGAGGTGCTCAGAATCTGCTGTTACTACTACAGTCACGTCGTCCGCATACATAAACACTTCAACGTTCTGTAGTGCCTTGGGTATATCGTTTAAAAGTATTGTAAACATGGTGTTTGATAGACAGGAACCTTGCGGGACTCCCATCACGTTTTTGAGCTCGGTGGATTTAACTCGCCCCCTATCGCCCACCACCACCTGTGTTCTGTCTCATAAAGGATACTAGCGTGTCGAGGGCTGGTCCGCAGATATCGTAATTATCTAACTTGTTGGCTACGAGGCAGTGGTCAGCGGTGTCTGGGGCCCGCGAGAGGTCGCAGCATAGCATGGCTACCTGCCGACCGGCCTCGCGCGCCCTCAGCACCGCCCACACTACCTCGCGAACCAAGTCGGTCGTACAGCGCCCGCGTTGGTATGCATACTGACGGTCCGACATTACGTTTTGGGACAGCCAAAAGGAGAGAATACGCTGGTTTACGCCAACTTCGATTATTTTACTAAATACCGGCACAAGGGATATGGGGCGATACGACTTGCCTACGCTTTTCTTGCCTTTACCTTTATAGAGGGGAACGATCTTAACTTTTTTAAGAGGTTGTGGAAAAGTGCCCTGTTTCACGCAAACATTGAAAAGGTGCGACAACGGGTAGCAAATTACTGGACCAACAAATTTAAGTATATTGGGGAAAGCTCATACATATCTGTGCTCGACTTAGCAGCAAGCTTATCTTTTAAGATGTTAGCAACCTACTCGGGAGTAAATGGTTTAAGTCGTAACAATTTGTCTTGTGGCGGCGCGCGCGCGATGAGCCCGCTCAGCGCACCGGTTACGTCAGCGGGTGGCGTACCGCACGACGCAGCCGCACCTAGATTCAGATTCAGATTCAGATAATTTTATTCAATGTAGATTCTTTACAGAATACTTATTGAATGTCATGCAGAATACAATGCAAATAGAGCGAGTCTACGCCGTTTCGGATCGTGCTATGGCAGCGTAAAAGAAACGGCAAGAAACCACTGCAGCACGGCCTACTTTAAGAGTCGGCTTTTTACAATGTGTTTCTTGTGTTTCGCTGGAATATCAGAGCACCATACCTCTTTGTCATTCATATAGTCATCCAATCTATAGTAAGCTTTTTTACATAACGTTTGCTTTACACATTCTTTAAACTTTCTCTCAGGTAATTGCACTATATTGTCAGGTATTTTGTTGTAGTATCGTATACACAGACCAACGAAAGATGTATTGACTTTAGTTAATCTAGTATATGGTTGATCAATTTTATGCTTATTTCTAGTATTAAAATTATGCCTGTCACAAATTTTTGGTAATTGATGAATGTTCTTTCTAGCATACATTATATTTTCATAGATATACTGGCATGGCACTGTCATAATGTTGATTTCCTTGAACAGTTCTCTCAGGGAATCACGAGTCTTCAGGCAATAAATTGCTCTTATAGCCCTCTTTTGTAAAACGAATATTGAATGTATATCAGCTGCTCGGCCCCAAAGCAGTATGCCATAAGACATAATGCTATGGAAGTAGCTAAAGTAAACCAGCCTTGCAGTAGCTACATCAGTAAGTTGTCTGATTTTTCTAACAGCATATGCAGCCGAGCTCAATCGACCAGAAAGAGCCGTTATATGAGGGCCCCATTGAAGTTTAGAGTCTAGTGTTAACCCTAAGAAAACTGTACTATTTACAAAATCTAATGGCTCATTATTCAATACTATGTTATGTGAAGTAGACCTTACATTTGGTAGTGCAAATTTAATACATTTAGTTTTTTTGGCGTTTAGGACTAGATTGTTAACAGTAAACCATGCATGAATCTGTCCAAGTGCATCGTTGACTTCGTTATAATTTTGTGATTTCCTACTTACATTGAATATTAATGAAGTATCATCAGCAAATAACACAATCTTTGACAGATTCTTCACCACAGAAGGAAGGTCATTAATATAAATAAGGAATAAAAATGGCCCTAATATGGACCCTTGAGGTACGCCAATTTTGACAACAGATCCCAGTGATTTCGTCCTGTTTACTTGTACCTTTTGAATCCTGTTTTCCAAATATGACCTAAGTAGTTTAAGTGAATTATTCTTAACACCGTAATGTTCAAGTTTTAGCAACAATGTGCTATGATCTACGCAATCAAATGCCTTGGATAGATCACAGAAGATACCAATAGCATCTTCAGATTTTTCCCACGCGCAAAAGATGTATTTTAAAAGTGCAGTCCCGGCATCCGTTGTACTGCGCCCTTTCGTGAAACCAAATTGATGGTCATGTAGTAAGTTATTTCTATTGAAGTGTGAAAGCATTTGATTGAGTATGACCTTCTCAAAAATTTTACTAAGTACAGGTAAGACTGATATTGGTCTAAAATTACTGGGATCCTTTTTGTCACCAGCTTTGAATAATGGAACTACTTTACTTTTTTTCATTAAGTCAGGAAATGTACCATGATCGACACAATCATTGAATATAACAGCTAAATATGGAGATATAGTATCAATGATCGCACTACAGACTTTTACTGACATTCCCCATAGGTCCTCAGTAGTTTTCATTTTAATACTTTTAAAGGCTTTAATAATTTCGTTAGGGGTGACATGATTGAACCCAAATTCAGTTTCGCAGGCGTCCACATTCTTTTGAAGTAAATCGCTAGCAAGTGAAGATGAAGAATTGAGTGACTCTGTTGTTTTCAAAGGAATATTAGTAAAAAAGGTTTCGAATTCTTGAGCCACTTCTACGTTTGAACTAATAGTTCCGCGATTTGTATGAAGTGTGATTTGATTGTCACGCGGTTTCACTTTTCCAGTTTCACTGTTTATAACATTCCATACAGCCTTAATTTTGTTATCAGCAGACTGTATTTTTTTCCGAAGAAAAAATGACTTTGCTTTTGAACAAACTAATTTAAACAATTTTGAATATTTTTTGACATATTCAATGAAATTGTCGTCATTTGAATAATTTCTTAGCTCATATAATTCAAAAAGTCTCTCTCTACTTTTGCGAATACCAGCGGTAGCCCAGTCACTGAATTTGAATTTTACAATAATTTGCTTTTTTCTAATAGTGAAAATTTTACTGAATTCAGTATTAATCAATGTGAATAAATCTTCGTATGAGTTATTAGGGTTGTTAGTATTATAATTGTGACAGGGCAGTTTTTCTAGTAACGTGTTTTTGTACTTTTCTAACCTACCACTCGTTAGGCTCCTGGTTTCTATATCTATCTTCTGGGTTACTCGAGAATAATTAAAAGTAACACTTTGACCAGAGTGGTCAGACTGAATCGAGTTTATGATACTTTTCTCAAAATAATCGCAATTACAAAAGACGTTATCAATACAGGTAGCCGAGGATGACGTCACCCTTGTAGGTTCAAAAAATACATGCTCTAAATTAAAACATTTGAAAAGACTTATTAGTTTGTTACTATAGGTATTATTTTCTAAGATATTGACGTTAAAGTCACCACACACTATCACAAACTTATTTTCTTTTGTCACTATTTTTAAAACATCTTCCATTACTAACTCGAACATTGAAAATTTTTGAAAAGCGGGAGGTCTGTATACGCACACTACAACATGCTCGTCCAGCTCAACACAAGATATTTCAATACATCTTTCAACCGAAAGTCGAACAATATCTTTACGGTTCTTTATCTTAAAACTGTTACGAACTAAAATCAGTGATCCACCGTGTAAAGCAGACTTTCGATTGAAAGCACTGGCTATACAATAATTTTCATAATTTATCAACATTTGATAGTCTTTTTGCCAGTGTTCTGTCAGACAAATAATGTCAAATTTTGTTCTTTCTAAGAATAATTCTAATTCTAAAATTTTTCCAGAAAAACCTTGAATATTTTGATGTAAAATTTTCAAAATATTAGATTTTTCCTTTGTCTTTGCTATAGGAAGTTTTTTGCCAGAAGGTTTTTTTTCATTTACTTCAGTAAAATTTTGTTTAGAAAAACCCTCTTTTGTCGTATGAACTAGTTTAAAGAATTGGTGTTAGTAATGTTACTAACTAAAGAAGTTTTTTGTGTATAACTTCCTATAACAGAGTCAGATATATTATATGCTATCAATGTAGCCAGCTCTTTCTTAAACTTAAGAGGCAGATACATAGTATCCTTTGTCAATTTGAAATAATTTATAAAAGTATTCATGTCAAGATATAAAATGTCACTATGACGACTTGTCAAATTTTGTAAATGTAAATTCATTCTGTGTATACATTTGTTGTGTTGCTCAGTAACATTTGAACAGTATGGGAAGTTACACAGAATAAACCTACACTTAGTTTCAACCTGTATTTTGTTTAACAATGTCACAAAATTGTTTAATTTTAATCTACTTATGTCAGAATGATTGCCTACCACGATAACAACAGTGGTGTTTATGTCAAACTTGCCTACAGCAATCTTTCTTACAAGACCGTCGAAAGTAATATCGGGACAGCAAATATTGGTCACCTGCTGATTATGGCAGTAATTAAAAATAGACCCTAGACCTACTCCTATCCTGTCTGAATATACAAAGGTCTTCTTTTTATTGGAAGTCGACGAAAAGTCCTCGCCATCCGTGGTCTCTGTGCTGTTATCGACAGGTGGCTGCTGTTCCACCGTGGCGCCACCAGCGGCGGCATCATGTGTTGGCAACACTGGCGACGCGGTGATGTCTTCACTCCCAGTCACCACGCTCTCAACGATGTGCTGACGTGGTGCCACCACGATGACGTCACTCACAGCGGTCTGCTCACGCGCGGCGGCATCATGTGTTGGCAACACTGGCGACGTGGTGATGTCGTCACTCGCAGTCACCATGCTCCCATCGATGTGCTGCCGTGGTGCCACCACGATGACGTCACTCACAGCGGTCTGCTCATGCTGGTCTCCGCGCTGCTGGCGTCGATTGTACGCGTGTCGCTTTTGGCGGCGTTGTTTCTTCGTAAGGCGAGCTGAAAATCGCCAGTTGAAAAATGTTGACGTTGAACCGCAGGTGGCAGGCGTACAGCTAGAAGACATACTGATATTTGATGTCCGCGGTGGTTCTAGAGCACAAGCAACCTCTTTGTCATTGGTGAGGGTGGCTATCAGTTGCTGCTGAGTGGTATAAAGCTGCTTGAGCTCAGCTGTGGATGACAACATTTCATTCATGCACTGCTCAGTTTCTACATATTTATTTGTCAACAGTTGAAGCGAAGATTGACTTTTAACATAAGCCGTTGTAATCTCGCTCAGTCTAGAATGAAGCGCATCAAGACATTGTTGTGCCTTTGTTAACTCAACATCCTTGTCTTTTATTATTTTCTCAAGCTCCTCAAGTTCCTCCTTGTGCTCTTCTACAGTTGATAGTTCATGGTGTAAGGATACAGCATGCTTATTTTCTTCAGCCTCCTTTTCCTTGTATAAATCTGCTAGTTGTACATGTGCTTCTTGCAGTTGTACTTGCAATAAACTATTTCTATCAAGGGTGGACTGATGCAGATCTTGCAGGGACGTTAATGACTCGACATGATTTTGTAGTCGAGTAACTTCAGTTTGTGCTTCCTTGAAACTGTCTTGCAGTGCATCAAATTTATTTATTTGTGTTTGGAGTTTGACCTTCAGTTGCCTTATTTCAAACTCATTTACGTCCCTGCCTGCAAGGAGGCGATCATTGAGTTCCTCTGCTTCTCTTAGGTTGTTCTGAAGCTGCTGTGTTTTGGTTACACGGGGCATGGTGACCTGAAATGTATACAGGAGGAACTGTAGAATAAGCTATTACAGTAATAGACAAAATAATTAGACTAGAATTAATTAAAATAAAATAACCTAACCGAATAAACAGATAAAGTATAATTAGTAAAGGACCTATGCAACCGTCAACTAAATTATTAATTTAAAATTTTATAATTCTATAATGAATATTAGGTGTATCTTAAACCAAACTAAGTAAACACTAAATAGTAAAGAATGAGTATAGTATGAAACTAGATATTGGAAAATACAGCAAAGTGTAGAAAATAAGGTTAGTAGATACTCAGAAAAGAAAATGTTTGTAAGAACAATAAGAAATGAAACTGTAACAAAGAAAGAAAGTAATGATAGCAACAATAAAATAGTGAACGGATAACAATTAATGTTTACTAGCTATCCCCAATAATTATCATTATAATATTATTTCCATATTATATTTAACTAATTGGTACCTACCTAACAATAATATGCCTAAAAACCAGGTAATTGGCTGGTTAAAAAGTACTGTCTAAGTACATATAAAGTATAGCTAATGTGTCAACCTACTCGTAGGTATTAGAGTAAAATATAAGCACTAAAATGGTTGCCTGTATTTAAGTGAAGTGTAAATAGTTTATCTGAGGTGTCCGGCTACGTTCAATCATCAATTTCACTTCCACATACTAATTAGTCAAGTGAAAAGAGACTCAACAAGGCGCCGCTGGTATGAGGATGGACGTTTCTCACGTAGGAGAATTTTGTAGAATAGTGAATTTGTTTACACGATCTAACCTTAAAGTGCACTTGATTAGGTAAAAAATATCAAAACTTTAGTGTTATTAATTAGGTATCATAAAACAAAATACTCCCCGGGATCCGTTGATGTTTCAATTCAAACTCGTCCGGTAATGGTTTGCCGTTTACCGCATTCCACTGGTTCACAATGATTAAAACCTTTTTTGATGTTTGTTATATGATATTAAATCATAATATATGTACAAATTATGCAGAATAACAACTAAAAATATTAAAATACGTAAAATATAATGAACAGCTGATATTTGACGTCTAAGTCGCTCGGTGTTGCCAGCCTTTTTCTTTCCTACGAACTTTTCATTTAGCGAGTCTACAACTTCCTGCTTAGAAGACACTGGGAGCCCATTACAGTCCTTTATAATTTCTGTAAAATCACTCGATCTGATGATTTCTTTGCCAGCTCATTATTTATAACCGACCACATAGCTCGGCTCTTATTTGTGTGTACGCTTATTATATTATCGTAATATTCGGTTCGTTTTTTATTTAATTGATTGAATATGTACTCATTTTATGAAATTATTTATATTAATTAACTAATCAACAATATATTTGATATTGGGGCCGTTCAAGTATTACGTAAGCAGATTTTTTGCAATTATAAACCCACCCCTCCCCCTCGTCAGCAAAAGTAAGCAAAGCTCTTACCCCTCCCCCCCATGCTTACGTAAACAAACATTGGTACAAGATTCATGAGCAGCACTTATAAGTCTAGAAATAAGGAATAGGTTTGGAATAGAGGACTGTGACGCACATAATATTCATGTAAATAAACTTTACCGGTACGGTTTTCAACATAGAGTAAGTTACAGATATTGTAATCTTAAGTAATATTACGAACAAAACAAACTTCTATAAAATTTTTGGTTTACATATTAATTCCAATTAACAGTCTTCAGTCCATGACACCCGAATCCATGATTCTAATTTTTTGATGACATTAGATGTTTGCTGTTCAATATTGTAGGTCTGCTCACTTTCATCCGATTTTGGTATGTCTACATCGTTCTTATCGAGCCATTCAAAATCTTGATGCTCTAAGTTTTGAATAATGCCATCTACGAATAATAATGCACATCAGTTCATTAGAACGACGAGCAGCCACTCTTATAGGCCTAACTATTAAATCAGTGTGTGTGTTTACTTTTTATGGATCTTTTCAATGTGACAATTTAGTTACTTGACGGAAGCATGATAAAGACCACACGTTTTGCATGTTCGACTAGATAGCCAATTTTACCGTCGGATAAAAATTACTGCTGACGTAATCACCATCTAGATCCCCCCACCCCCCATGTCATCAAAAATAAGCAAAGCAAAGACCCCCCCGCCCCCCTACAGTGCTTACGTAATACTTGAACGGCCCCATTCTATGTTATTTTTAATAATTAATTTCAAAGTCCAAAGAATAGGCCGTTTGTGTAAATACGATACAATAAAAAAGAAATAATGCACGCCATATTTACAAATATTTGTGGTGTTGATTATTGTAATTATTTCCAAAAGCTATAATTAATGTGGTTCTGGAACCGAATAAAAAACTTAGACACGAAACACAAGTTTGGAGGTTTTAAAAATCAAAGAAAAACACCAACATAAGCAGCCTATAAAAAGTTCTAGTCGACGTGCGTTTGACATTGTTAGCAATTTTTTGTATCTTTATTTGCAAATGTGTTGTAAGACGCACGTGCGCATTTTCATTACACTCTCGGCTGCGGCTCGGGCTGCAATTCTGACCCTCAACTGTGATTATCAAAATAGCGCACTTGCATCTTTATATACTATTAAGATCCCATTAAAAGTACACTGTTGTACAGGGAGCTCCTTGCAGAATTTGACAGCATAATTGCGTGGTATGAAAATAACAACCGTAATCATCTCGCTTGAAGACAGAAACGAGACCGAAAATCTGCAGGAGCTCCCTAAATCTTTATTAAATGTAATGTTGGTTCTTTAAGTGTTTGTGTAAAGGGGATATAGGCCATCTAGCGGAAATAGATAGATAGATAGATAAAACCTTTGCCAATTTGTCAATTGCCAAAACCAATAATTGGTACTACATCGAACTTTGGATAAGTCACAGTGTGAGGGGAGTAGTGAGGGAAGGGGGATATGAGGTGTTAAAGTGATGGGTGTAGGGAGGAATTCTATTAACGATTTCATTCATACAATATATTTTTTTAATCTATTTGTGCTCACAACTGTTTTGAAAACTAAACAAAATATAAGCATTTGCTAAAGTGCCCGAATATTCTCTTAAGGCGATTCGTTTTCCATACTAAATTCAAATGACTCGCATTCTTATGCGGGACATAAAATGCTGTTGATATTCGAGTGTATACTGGTATTTTTAGTTGAAATCTTCGCTGATTAATACAAAGATACAGCTAATGCACCGCAAGTACTACAGTATAGATCGCTCACCAAAAACTAGTACTTTCGGTGCATTAGTTGTATCTTTGTGTTAATTAGCGAAAAAATTAACTAAAAATAGCTATAATTACTCGTTTTTCAACAGCATTTTATATCCCGCATAAGAATGCAAGTCATTTGAATTTAGTATGGATAACGGATCGCCTTAAAGGTACCCCTACATAGATGTATACATTTAAAAGTTACGGCCGTACCAAAGATACATCCAGCCAAACGGGGATGTTTTTATTGAAATGACTCTGTTTTCCAGGACTGTCTGAAACTGTACCTCAACGGCGAAACAATCCCCGGGTGGAACTGCCCCAACTGCCGGGAAAAAAGAGACGCAGTCAAGAAACTTGACATCTCCCGACTGCCACCTGTCCTCGTCATACATTTCAAAAGGTAATTGTTAATCGGTGATAGACTCGATAGATCGCAGAGCCAATAAGCTCGTTGGTGATGAGATGGTTGTGAAATCAAAGTTTCCCAGTCGGTTCTACCGTCGCAAATTTTACAGTTTGTACTTTGTGTGTGCCCAAGAGCTCCATGAGCTTATCTCGCCATCCCCCTCATCCTATCAACAAAAGTAATCAAATAAAACAACCAACCAAATCAAATTCAATTACAGTACAAAAGTACAATAAGGTCCTAATTAAGTAGTGAACATAATTTTGGGTATGATACTGTAGAAAACACGGGACCGGGATTAAACGCTTCGAAACGCATTTAGGTTTTATATTCTTTTTTTATAACGCAAACTAATATCAACGTCCGTACCCAGCCGTGGGCAGGAGTTGACTGGCGATTGTTTTCAGAACGTGACGTCATCATTCAAAATCAATTTCAATTTTAGAAATACTCGCCAGCCAGCTCTGCTAAAAGAAGGCTTTCGAGGAGGATCACTATAGTACTCACACCATGTAACTGAACAACTTTCCCCGAGGAACATAGGTCGAAACACGAAAGTAAATTTTTTACCTCTCTTAGAAACTGCATCAGCTTATATTTACTATGGGAGTTTAAATTTGGGTTTTCGTATTTCGACCCATGTACCTTAGGGAAAGTTGTTCAGGTAAGTAACGTGCTAAAATTATGTTCACTATTTCATTGGGTACCTATACATTGAGTTCACTATTTCATTGGGTTCAGCAGGATTTTTTCATATATTTTTTTGTGTTCCTTTATCGTAACTGAAGCACCCCTTAAGCTATGGCACGCAATTAAATTAACACCCTGTATACTACGCCTAACACTTTTTTACCGATGGGCTTACTCTTGACCTCAATCTAGTCCTGAGAGCAGAGATGTGGTCGATGATGGAGCAAACTTGCCCACAAGATGCCTATTCACTTGCGACTCGAATAGATTCGGGTGATAGGAACTCAGATGCGGGCAGAAAATTCCATTACTTAAGCCGTGACTCCTGCGCGTGTTTCACTCAAAAACTTCTACACAAAACACATTTTGTGTATGTGTACACACTTCGTCTCCTGCTCAGAAACTTTTGTTTGATGTTTCATAAACATCTGCTGTCAAAAATGGCTTCCGATGCTTCCAACGTAGAAGACGCGCTTTCAGTTCTTGAGATTATTGATTTGGTATCGCCGAAAAGAAAACATAGATTTCGTATAAGACCCTATTTGCTACTAAGGAATTTTAATCTTTATCAATAATTAAAAATAGAAGATCGATTTGGCACTCTGCGCGGCTGTCAAAAGATTACTCCACTCCCCTTCACCCGCGCGGGGGTGAAATGTGTAGATGTTTTCCGTCGGGCATGGAAAGCAAAAACATTGTCCATATAACCTTAAAACACATTTTTGACAGCTAAAATGTGTAGAGAAACATGTTTTGTGTACAGGTTTTTGTGTAGTGTGTAGACCGAAACATGCGCAGGAGTCACGGCTTTAGCTGTGTGCATTATAAATGATGTTGCGAAAGGTTTGAAAATATGTGGATAATCAACCAAGTATGGGAATATCCTCCGGTGCTTCTGGACTCCCGATGGTAAAAGAGACACTCTTTATTTATTCTTATTATTTATATAGTAACGTATTTGTGTTGTTCTTATGTTATTTTTTTTGGTACACTACCTTCTGTGATTATTTATGTCTTTTCCTCTATACAAAGGTTGTCTAGTAGAGATTGCTCTCAGCGATAAGACCGCTTTTGCCCACTGTAACCTTAAGTTTTTCCTTTGTGCGTTTTTATATTATGTTTGTTTGTGCAATAAAGATCATTCATGAGGCTAGAGCAACGATGATGAAGACGATGATGATGTTTGTAGGTTTTTCCTGGACAAGGAGGTCTTCACAAAGAGGCTAACGTTCATAGACTTCCCTCTAACGGACCTAGACATGCAGCCATTCACCCTGGCGCCTTCCAGCTGCTACGACCTCTATGCTGTGTCTAACCACTACGGGTCTATGGGCAGTGGTCACTACACGGCCGCCTGCAAGAGTTCCATGTACGGCAAGTAAGTACATACATACATAACATCACGCCTCTTTGCTTTGCCCTCCTGCTACGATCTTGACATACTTCCCTCGCATCCTCTACTTCATCAATTCATTCATACATGTTCGTTTAGGGTACTTTTAATCTTGGCTTTATTCAGAACGTCCTGAATTTGGTCCTGGTACGTTCACCTAGGCCTTCCCCTTCCAACGCTTCCATTCACTCTCGCCTGGTAGATCTCTTTCGTCAATATTCGTTCATTCATCATCTCTACATAAGAGCAACATTTCTTTTTTATGTTACAAGTGATCAAACAACCGGGGCCCTGAGACAAGTGGCTTCCTATTATCGCAAACGCTATACAATAGAATTAAAATGTATGGGATTGACATTAGCTGTCACTCAACATTTCGTTAGCTAATGTCAATCTCATACATTTTCATTCTATTCTACTAGCGTTCGTAAGAAAGCCGCTTGCTTGTCTCTAGGCCCAGATGGGCCACCTGATGGTAGTGGTCACCAACGTTCATAGCACCCACTGATAAAAGTGTATTGGTACCTTAGTTGTGAAGTCATCGCACCAATTTTGCATTTTTTATAGTTCCTCTAAAATTGCGGAGTTAAAAAAAAAATTCTAAAAGCGTGGAACTAACTAAAATCTCAAAATGGTTTTGAGATTTTATGTGGTTACAGACATGCGGTTGTCAATTATTTAAAAATATTCTTCGATTTAGATAACGATGTATGACGCACGTCGCACAGAAACGGCTGCTGTACGAATCTTATAAATAGTACAATTTGATTTGGCCGTTGACCCATACTGCTGTATATTGCTGCTGCGATTTAAATTTGTCTGTTTTGCAATGCGAAAATTACTATATCGGGTATAAACAAATTTTTAAGTACCATGAAACTAAACAACTTGGATCTTGGTCGAAATACGAAAACAAATGTTTTACCTCCCACATACCTATTGACAAGCCCGTTGGTGTGGTTGGTAGTGAGCCTGCCTCTCACGCCGTGGGCCGCGGGTTCGATCCCCGCCCAGGGCAAACATTTGTGTGATGAACACAAGTGTTTGTTCTGTGTCTGGGTGTTATTTTATCTATTTATGTATGTATATCAGTCTCTGGTACCCATAGTACAAGCTTTGCCTAGTTTGGGATCAGATGACCTTGTGTGTAAAAAAAAAAATTCAAAATGTTAACCAACTGATGCAGTTTATATGGGAAGTTTTTTTTTTTTCGTATTTCGACCTATACATATTCTTTGGGGAAAGTTGTTCAGTTTCATGGTCTAAATAAGAGGCTGAAATAGTGCTTACGAATTTTTTTACACCTTGTATATTTATTGTATTAAATTCACCTACTGGACCATCAGTAATACTGTAAAAAGTAATATTCCTTCATATCACAAATTTTAGGGCTGTCATGAATAAAACCGTTGGATCTTGGACCGAAAATTGAGAACTGCTTCAGATTTTGAGACACTATTGTGACTACTTGGTTTTCACTGATTTTGTTAGCTGATTAAATTAAACTGCCAGACTTCGTAAAGCTATTTTTTAGTTAATTTCCAAAAACACAGTCAGACTTTATCCTGATTTACAGGCAAAATTTTAATATAATTTTATTTTATGTAATTTTACCTAATTTTCCGCATCGAAATTGTTATTGCCGTTTTCGATAACTTTTGATTCATATAGGGTGACTTTTAATTAGTTCTTGATAGCAAAAGATATGCATGTACTCATGATACTGAACAACTTTTTCCAAGGAACATAGGTCGAAATACGAAAAACCAAACTTGACCTCCCATACAAAATGCGCTATTAGCTGATGCAGTTTCTAGGGAAGTCAAAACTTGATTTTCGTATTTCGACCTATGTTCCTTGGGGAAAGTGGTTCAGTATCATGAGTACATTCATACCTTTTTCTATCAAGAACTAATTAAAAGTCACCCCATATAGTAATACAATTAATATATTTATTCTAAAGCATTCGGTTGGTGCGTTGTGGTCATTGGCTCTTGCGCGTTTATTAGCTTGTGAATGATATTAATTAAGTCCTCTTCTTTTTATGCTGTCTGCGAACTACTTTTTTTGCCAATATTTAGCCAAGCGCTTAAGCGTAACTAGGATTTATCTGTAGCATTAAAAACTGATAGTTATACAATAGGGATGATGCCTGGGTCAAAAAATAAATAAAATACTGTTTCCATCTAAAAAGTGGACTGGATACTTTGATCCGCAGCATGCCTACGAGTATAAGGATTTCCGCATGTGTTTTAGCCAGTGGAGAAGTTATTTTCTTTGAACTGAGTATTTTATAAAAATGAAACATTGATTTATTTAGGTCTAAATCCTCTTTTGTCTTTTCATTACTTTTCTCCAGGAATCGATTAACTGCAGATTTCTTATAAAATTTTATCTAAAAATACTGCACTTTTAAACAAAGAAATAACTACAGATAAAAATTTCTGCCTTTAAAAAAAATATCTACACTTTTCACACCGATCTCTTACTTTTTTGATGTGAACTTTGGCGAAGTTGTTCGGTTTCAAGGGAAATACCACCTCTTAAAATATCCGGGGTAATAAACAAATAACGCTGTATATCCAATTCAATTAGCGCTGTATATTCAATTCAATTAGCGCTGTATATCCAATTCAATTGGCGCTGTATATCCAAATTTGTCAGTTGCATAGAAAGAGTAAGAGTATATGTCAAAAGTTAGTTATTTGACTGCGGGCGCAGTCTTTTCGCTTGAAAGAAAGGGATAAAGTGCGCAATCCGCAACGTATTAAATTGCGACAGATATAATGTGCGTGTTATCAAAACTAAATGACGTAAGCGCCCGATATAAAATATCGACCTTTTTCAAAAAACTAAGTCATAAAATTAAATTTTGGGTTGGGCAAACCCTAGCAACTACAAATACCTTTCCGTATACTTAATTTTACTACTTAAAACACCTCAGATTCCACAAAAAGAGGAATAAATGTAAATTGAAGATGCAACTTTGAATTTTTATTGTCGAGTCGATTTTTACTGATCATGTTTTGGTCTTGGTGATTCTCTCACTTGAATGGTCAACAAACTGAGTAAATAAATAGATATTTGTCTTCAAAATACCCAAAAAAATTTACATATCGTTTTAAGGGTGGTAATATTAAATCTCTCTCAAGTCTGCTTGCTCGAGGCAGCAATCTTTTGAAAATATTCAATACAACCCCTAGAGTGTATTATGTCTACGTTCTAGGTGGTACCACTTCGATGATCACCTGATCAACGAGATCCCCGCGAGCGACGTCAAGTCCAGCGCAGCTTACATCCTGTTCTATTCAACTTGCCGGACGGTGTGATGTCGCGGTGACGTCACGCGCATGCGTCACACTCGCGTCTACTCTATAACGGACTGATACACGCCCTGTACACACAGGAACTCTTACAGTCGGATTAATGTAGATTGATTGTAATGACAGCGGGATGGAACGATGCGTAAGGTATAAGGAGTGACAGGTACAATGTGAGACAAGGATCGGTCCAAACGAAAGCGCTAGTAGAATAGAATAGAGCAATGTATGGCGACTATTAGACGTTCAGTCTGACTGATGGATGACTGGCTGACTGTGGTTTGAGTGACGCTTGACTGAGCGTGTAAGTACGTTGACTGACGTATGACTGAGTCACTGTGATGTCAGTCATGTACTTACACGCTCAGTCAAGCGTCACTCAAACTATAGTCAGTCAGTCATCCATCAGTCAGACTGAGGTACTTACACGCTCAGTCAAGCGTCACAGTGACTCAGTCATACGTCAGTCAACATACTTATACGCTCAGTCAAGCGTCACTCAAACCACAGTCAGTCAGTCATCCATCATTCAGACTGAGCGTCTAATAGCCGCCTATGGGATTGACATTAGTTAACGACATGTTGCGTCGTAGTTAATATCTTTATATCAGTCCAATACGTTTTGTTCTATTACCGTTTATGATAATTGAAAGCCACTTGTCTCTAGGCTCTTAATAGAGATATCCTTAAGATATTGGAGCGACAGAGAGAAGCATCGCTCCATCCTGCTCTCACGCATAACTCTATTCTGCTCTCATTCTAATCAAGCCACATTATTGCGACTGTCCCTGGCTAAACCCTTTGTTGTTGTCTGTAGATTAAACTATTTTTAGACTAAACACGTCATCAATGAGCTGGTTTCGCAGCTAAGCTTCAACTGAGTATTCAAAGGTGTCGATAGATGGCTCTGAAGACAGTTGCTAAAGAACTTAAAATAAATCTGTCATAGATGAAGCGTGAAGTAAATAAACCTCCTTTAACAACGCTATCTATCAAAAAAATTAAAACTAGTTTCTCTTTTTTTTAAACCAGCTCATTAAAACATAACATCCTATTAAAAATCCACTTTATTAAGTCTCCATGAGCAACTATAGTCACCATGTTTTTCCGTGACCACTTCAATAAGACAGCTTAACAGTTAAGAAAATTAGAAAAAAAAATTGGCTTATTCGGCTTGGTTATAAATAAAATAATACATTATTTTTTAATAATGTAGCATAATTTTATTTTATTTTTTTTAGTTTTCTTAACTGCCATTGGCCTACTCGTAGCGGTCACTTTGTACCAAAATTTGTGTTTATAAATACGATGTTTCGTGATAGTAGAAAAAAGCAATAAAACTTCAGTATATTGTGAAAATCTCAGGTGAGAATGTGGCTCATATATTCTCTGGATTCTTTTGGTTTATACATAGAGTGCGTTCTAATCAACTGTGTTCCTTTGGTTACTGGGACCATAAAATTGAACAACTTTCCCAGAACACAGGTCGAAATACGATAAAAGAAAAAAATCTGATAAAACATTTCGTATTGGAGGTATTTTTTATTAAGACCGATGTGCCTTAGAGTAAGTTGTTCAGTTTATAGTTCGAGTAACATACTCAAAGGAACACAGTAGATTAACATACTCCCAAAACCCAGCGATCATAAGTAAAATCACTGGGCTTCGCGAGCGAAATCAAAGAAAATTCATGCTGTGTATGTTCAAAACGGTTACCTCGCTGGTCGAGGTACCTGCTAAAGGCTGCTGCCAAAAAAGAACCAGAAATTTCATATTGTAAGTATCTACTCTGGGCCTAGAGCCAAGTGGCATTCTACAATCGCAAACGCCAGTAGAATAGAATGAAAATGTTTGGGATTGACATTAGCAAACGAAATGTCACGTGACAGCTCATGTCAAACCCATAGAGTTTAATTCTATTCTAAAGCGTTTGCGATAATAGAAAGCCACTTTTCTCAAAGCCCTGGTGTAAGCTAATCTTGGCAAAAACTAAATATTTATATTTTGGATTTCTACAGACAATAACACATCCGTTTAGTCAGAAAATTAATTAAAATTACTCATTAATTAACGCGTAAAAGTATTACGCCTTATGTTGATTGACTGTACCTAAGTTTTGACTTCTTATATATTAGTTGTTGATTAGATAAAGGTTTACAAATTAAAATGAACCCAAATGGAACTACATAATATCTTGTAACCATAGACGAATAATAACAGAGAAATAACAATATCCCACTAGTAATTTTATTGTAACTTGAATAAGCATATCACTGAATCTACAGGGTGACTGAAGATATTCCACAAATTTTGAGAGTAAGTTCTGTTTTCGATATAGACCAGGTACAGGTCTAAGGATATTTTGTAATTTATTTTATTAAGTTAAACTTGAAATCGATACACAAAAGTACTTGCATAAAAAATTATGAAATAACCATAATTTATGCAAAAAGAATAAAAGTGCCTCATTTATGCTTATTTTATATTTGATTACGTTAGTACGTTTGTGTATCAGTTTTAAGAATATTTGTACGGGTGGTTAATACGTATATTTCCATTTGGACATGAAGACGACCTGCTGTTTGTGAAGGTATCAGATGGGTGGCTTTCTGATTTAGGAGCTGCTTGCTCTAATTCTAGCTGTACTTAAGATTCACAATTTGACCAAAAGTCACAAAAACCCATAAAGGTTAAAAAACTAACAGAAGAAGAGACGGAGCTGGAACATGTCAAAGATATCAAGAATATGACTGAAGAATTTAGATGTAGAGGCAGAAGTAAAGCCAGTTATTGAAAATGTTAAAATAACAAATAACAAGTGGATACAGAACCTTACAAATATGCAAAAGATGTCTGGTGGCCCACTTCTGAAACCTGATGAGGATGGGATACAAGGAACTGGTCAGTTGAAGAAGATTAATATTAGACCAGAGTCTCATCAGATGATGATGGATCACCTATTCAGATTGAAATACAAAATGCTAATTCAGTTTAATCATAACGAGGTGTGCCTACGACTTCGTTCGCGTGGCGTTTGGACTTTAACAGTGTACACAAACAACTGAACCAATTCAAACGGGGCTTTTGTGAAAGCTTTGTTTCATTGCAATCGGCTCACTCAAACAGAAGCTACACAAATGAATAGTGTGAGTTATTGGTGCACAGGCCGCTTCATAATTTTCGTTCGTTGCTAGACAAACACAAAAATTCCAAAAATGGTTTGAATTAGTGAAAAAAATTATCGACAACTCCAAATTTACTTAGACCTGAAATTGATCTATATTACCCTCAAAATTTGTCGAATGTCTTCAAAATCATTCAAAGTTACGTTATTATGGTCTGCCGAGTATGCTGCTGAAAAAGCGTACAAAAATTTGAATATTTTTCTATCAAAAAACGCTATTTATTATTTTGGTAAATATTTTTAGCCGAGTACTCGATATATCGTAATAACTTTGCAGATTATTTATCAGTGCTATCTAGTTTAATACTTATCTTGGTTACGATTCTCTATAAGGGTATTGTCAGTTCTTATTATTCGTCTATGCTTGTAACAGACAAACACAATAGAAAAAAAGAAACGGCTTGCGATTTTTATTTATATGAATCTCATCATTCATATGCACGGAGTAAGGAAGGGGAGAGGAGCTGCCCCTACGAGATTTTTGTACGACACGAAGCGTGACAGTGCGCGGGGGTGAAGATCGAGTCACGGGTTGGCGGGACATGTTATGTAAAATCCATCTAGTGGCAAATAGTGAAACTACTAGCACTTTTTGTCCTTACGCACTTTTTGGTGGTACTGCTATACTCTACTAGATGGCGTAAAAGACACTATAAAGACACTATACTACAAAAATAAATTGTTTGTGCAGGGTGTTAATTTAATTGCGTGCCATAGCTCGCGGGTTCAGTATCAGTATCTGAACGACTTTCCCAAAGGAACATAGTTCGATAAAGGACATAAATTTTAGACTTCCCATACAATTGTGTTGGTCACTCAGTAGGTATGGAAAGTCAAAAATTATTTTTTGTTTTTCGACCTATGTTCCTTGGAAAAAGTTATTCAGTCACTGATACGGATCTTGCTCCAGAGCTATGGCTCGCAATTAAATTATAACCTGAGACTAAGAGCGGGCAGTCGGTAACCCTTCCTCGTTGCTTATGAAAATAGCGACCAATCTATACGTAGAATAAAATCGCGAACTCGGCGAATCTGTAAGCTAAGCTACAAAAACTGTGTATTTTTGACAGGATGGGTCGAATTGATAACCTCTTCTTTTTGAAGTAGATTAAAAAGATAAAAGTGGTGGCAGCTTAACACGTTATGCTCCCTCTATCTATATGAATATAGAGCCAACTATATTGATTTGAAAATTCAAAAATAACAATAGGTATTCATTTGTATACCTACTTAGTAATCAAATTAAAAATAAGAGGCATTCCGCTATTCCTACTATGAGAAGTAGGTATGTTGTTCACGATTTTGTTTGCGATGAGGTAAGGTTGCTGCCTTCCCGCTCTCTATCTACTGGGTGTTTATTGCCAAAGTTTAGAAGATGGTTCGGTAACGATAAAGGAACACAAAAAAATATTTAAAAAATCCTACATAAAAAAACGAAATCTCCTTAACTAAAACTTGAAATTGAAACTAAACTAACGCAAAAAAGAAACTGTTTCAGTTATGTATGTGCCTACCTAATCCACTAATACTTGCGCGCTGGTTTGATGATCTGGGTCATTGCGCTCCGCGTTAGTTTAGTTTCAATGAAGTTTAAATTTTTTTTAAGTAGGTTTTTTTTTTCATATCTTACTTAGCTATGGCACATTATTAAATTAAGACCCTATATACTAATTACTTGCTGAAATCTGGAAGACGGTTCTTGAACCTAACTCTAGCGAGTTTGTCCACTGCATACTAGGTGGCGCTACTACAAACAACATAACTACAAATATTTCTCCAAATAAATAAAATATTCACGATATTCACGTAATTTTTATCAAACTATTGTTAAAGCTAAAGCCAGAAATGTAAATTGAGTCTGTGGAAGTAAAAAGAAGGGGTGAATTTCGATCGTCTACAAATATTCCCAAAACCATCTAGCGACATAAAGCAGAACTAATGTTACGGCCACATGGCTACAGTACATGGATAACAAATTTTATTGAAAAATCTTACTTACAAGTGAAAAGACACTTTAAATGCAGTTTCTTTTTGCCTTTCTGACGAATTTAAACAAAGGCACACAACACTTCATAGTGGGAGTTGTTTTTCCAACTATTTAAACAATTTTTTGCAGAGCGTGTTTCGATGTGATCACTGGTAAGTTCAAAGAGGAAATGGCGTATGCCCCGCCCCCTTTCGTGACGTCATGGCTCAATTGATTGAATCACGGCTCGACTGATATCATCATCTCCTCTTCCCTTCTTTACTCCGTGTTCAAATGTCTGGCTAAAAATTCACTTTATTACCTTTTTGTACATACCTACCTGAGTAACTTCACGTAGCAAGGGATGAGGTATTATTTAGTTTCTTTTGGGTCAAGTATGTACAAGTAGTTTACAACATTATTTTCTTAACTTACATTGTATGATTAGCTCGCAAAGAGCAAATTCATTGTTAAAGGAATTGCTGTAAAGGTAATTTCGATTTGTGAAATTGATCATAATAATACAGAGTCGTTAACATTCTGTTGTTATCTCTACTGACTTCATATAATTCAATAAGTATTATTAATCAATGTAGATTATTTAAAGAATACTTATCGAATGTCAAGATAATATTGAAAATGATTTTATTTTAACACTTCCTGTGTTCGGATAAATCTATAAAGTAGAAAATCGCAAAATTTCACAATTACAGGCAGGATTCGAACCTGCGTCTTCTGCGTAAGTACCGCAGACGCTTTACCAACTAGGCTACTGTGGTCCTGCCCGATGTTGTGAAATTTAGCGACCTCTATACGCATTCCAACGTTGCGTTTGTGCTGCCACCTAGCAAGCATTTTTGCTGTACTAGCTCAACTAGTCCATCATTGCAGACAGATTTCGAGTTGAAAATTGGTAACACTACGTATAATTGAAAATGATTTTTATTTTAACACTTCCTGTGTTCGGATAAATCTACAATCTACTGCCGGTGGTTGTGAAATTTTGCGATTTTCTACTTTGCACAAGATAATATTGTTATGATTATGAACATTTGTTGGCTGTCAGTAGAGATCGTATACGCCACACATTGCTCAAGAGTCAACTCGCACTGCCGCGACGCTACAAACGAATTACCAATGACATTTGTCAACTACGTTCATATATCCATGGAGCAGAGAAGGGAGAATAGGTCCTCTAGTAAATTTTTGTACGAAACCAAGCGAGACGCCGCACGGGGGTGAAGATCGAGTCAGTGGGAAGGGGCGGGATACGCTGGTAGACTTAAAAAGTTAGTGGAGCAAATGACATAAACCCTGCCCCCTTTCGCGACGTCATGGCCCGATTGTCAGACGGCCCGATTCATTTCCCTTCTCTGCTCTATGGGTGGCGCTGAACAGTGTTGGTAATGCCTTAAGAGGATTCGTAAAATTCATTGAACATCACAAATGGCATTTGAATATGGTAGTCATGTATCTGTATTGATTTTAGTTTGTGTTTGATGTACAGGCTGTAAGAGACGGGTTGGAAAAAACTTAAGACTGAAGAACTTTTTAGTCCTCGTGATTCGAATTTCGTGTGTAAATTTACGAATAATAGTTCCCAGCAATATGCAAAAATTTGCCCAAAGGGTTAAAAAGAACCCGACATAAAAATGCTTTCCAATACTAATCAGCGCCCCCTAGCTGAAGTTTAAAAAAGTGGTAAAAAACGACCTTTCACGGCAGTGTGAATTTACTCTCAGGTGCTTAAAAAACAAAAATTTTTTATTATGGATCTCTTTCCATTTCATTTCATGGATGACTTTCCATTTCAAAGTGATAACGTGATTGGTACATTTTGTACGACAAGAATTTTTTTTAAGGTAAAATTTCTTCAAAAAAGTTGCTTGTTTTCAGGACTAGAATCACTGGGCTTGGGAGCAAGCAAAACCACTATGATCAAAATGATCTAGCTTAAAAAGAATGGGTGCCCGCACACGTTAAATCCGCAATTTGCGATCCGGTAGAGATGCAGCTATAAGAAAGAAAGAGAATGCTATAGGACCATAGACTAGGTGATTCAGATTCAGATTATTTATTCAATGTAGATTCTTTACAGAATACTTATTGAATGTCATGCAGAATACAATTCAAATAGAGCGAGTCTACGCCGTTTCAGATCGTGCTATGGCAGCGTAAAAGAAACGGCTAGAAACCATTGCAGCACGGCCTACTTTAAGAGTCTGCTTTTTACAATGTGTTTCTTGTGTTTCGCTGGAATATCAGAGCACTATTACTCTTTGTCATTCATATAGTCATCTAATCTATAGTAAGCTTTTTTACATAACGTTTGCTTTACACATTCTTTAAACTTTCTCTCAGGTAATTGCACTATATTGTCAGGTATTTTGTTGTAGTATCGTACACACAGACCAACGAAAGATGTATTGACTTTAGTTAATCTAGTATATGGTTGATCAATTTTGTGCTTATTTCTAGTATTAAAATTATGCCTGTCACAAATTTTAGGTAATTGATGAATGTTCTTTCTAGCATACATAAAGGTGTATACTACTATTTCTTTATGGTCCTATAGCTTCTCTTTCTTTCTTATAGCTGCATCTCTACCGGATCGCAGGATCGCGGATTTAACGTGTGCGGGCACCCAATGACAGCAGCTGTAAGAGTGTGAGAGCAGGACGGAGCGATGCGTAAGATACATGAGCGACAGAGACACGTATCGCTCCGTCATGCTCACATGCATAGCTCTGTCGTGCGGTCATTCTACTCAAGCTACATTATTTCAACTGTAAAAAATTAAGTTTTAGAGCACACAATGGCGTCTTTCTTGCAATTAATTTCTTTATGATAAAAAATACATAAAAAAATGTAATTTTTATACGCTTTTAAATATACTTAAAGCGAGTTGCTGAAAACTACTTTAAAGTTAAATGTTTAATGTAAAATTGACAGGTACCGTCAAAAACTCCTTTTAAATCCGTTGCTGTCACTTTCTGTCTTGTTGACAAATACAGTGTGAGTATTAGATTTAAAAGAGTATTAACTTTCAAGTAGTTTTGTGCAACTGGGTGATAGGATAGTTGACAAAGAACATGTCATCCATAGATTTTTGATAGGCTTAAATTAAAAGCAATTTTCTATATTTACCAGTTATGCAGCGCTGATTATCATCAATATATTTTGTAAACAATCTTCTCGTTAGGTACTTTAAAAAAACTTTCTAGATTTATCTGTAATGCAATATTATTAATATAAATAACATATTAAAAACATAAACAATTTCACAGAACGAAACGTTATCCGATGTTGTTGTGATTAATTTAATATACAAAAAACGAGTAGTTTTTAGTGTTAAGAATTGAAAAGATACAGTTATTATCACAAATATTATCTTTTATTTAATCGTGAATCGCGTGTCGACATTATTAGACAATCACCATCGTATTATGTGCTGTGGTCGATTATCAGATCTCGCAAAACCCTGGTGACAGAGTTGTTAAACCGCCCAAGATCTCTGACATCGCTACAATTTATAAAGATATTGTGTGAATTGTCCTATTCTGGGCAGACGAAGTCGCGGGCACCAAGCTAGTCTTCAACAAAATTACAATTCAATTCATTTATTTGTGAAACATGTGTATAATAGGATCTTAATAGTTAGGTAATACAGCTCAACATGTTCAGCCATTCGGCATACAAATATTAACAATACAAAATAAATCTAGAAGTCAAAATTATCAAAATATAGGATGTCAACTTGTCATGATCAAATAATAATGTTACATAATACAATGAAGTGTCAAAATCTAAAAATTATTAATTAAGTTAAAATTTGTCATTTAAATATGAATTAACATTATACAACTCAAAAACTACTGATCCTAGAGAGCCAAACGCTCTAAAGTTCGTCCACCTTAAGAATGCAGTGAGTCTTCGCTTTCCGCTGCTGGTAGCCAAGCCCCGTAACCAATCAGTTCGCTTTTAATTTTAAAGTCAAATGCACAATGACTGACTGAAGGCAGACCTTGAAAGAAGCGGTTGTTTCCTTTGTGTGTTACCTAAAAAACGAAAAAAAGCTACATTTATTTTTTGCATTTTAACTCCACTGGGAGTACACCTTTATCTTTGAATCACTGCATTTTTAACGCGGACGAACTATTAATCCACTAAATAGAGATTAAAAGTGAAGGGTTAGCTTACAAACGGTGCAACGACTCCAAATTTTTGATATGTTATCTAGGATGGTTAGTAAGTGTTTAAAATGCACAATTCTCCCCCCTTCGCGCCCCCACCATATTTTTAGCTTATATCTTCGGTTACATGAATTTTAGCTAGAAATGTGTTTTACACAGTGTTGTAGAGAATTAAATTTCCTATAATTTACGTTTTTAATTTTGTTTTTAGAACTGATATTTATGGAGATATGCGCTTTTAAAAAGAGGAAAAAATGTAATTTTCCGGATATTTGTGAAAATTCTAACTTTAGATCGCTGCAATTCAAATGTGTTTTGCACAGTGTTGTAGAGAATTAAATTTCCTATAATTTGCGCTATAAATTTTGTTTCTAAAACTGATAGTTATGGAGATATGCACTCTTAAAAAAAAAATTAATCATTTCCCTCGGAAATTTCTGACTTTAGAACGCTGTAATTCAAATGTGTTAAGTTTATCAATACCTAGCGGATCGGTCTTAATTTAATTACAGAGTTCTAAAGTTAGAAGTTTCGGAAATTTCTGGGAAATTAGATTTTAAATTTTTTTAAAAAGTGAATTTCTCCACAACTTTCTGTTCTAGAAACAAAATTAAAAACGTAAATTATAGGAAATTTAATTCTGTACAACACTGTGCAAAACACATCAGAATTGCAGCGATTTAAAGTTGAATTTTTCACAAATTTCCGGGAAATGAGACTTTTTCCTCTTTTTAAAAGCGCATATCTCCATAAATATCAGTTCTAGAAACAAAATTAAAAACGTAAATCATAGGAAATTTAATTCTCTACAACACAGTGCAAAACACATTTTTAGCTAAAACTCATGTACCTAACCGAAGATATAAGCTAAAAATATGGTGGGGCGCGAAGGGGGGAGAATTGTGCATTTTGCATTTTAAACGGGAGTTTCCTCGTGTCCGTACTAAACACTTACTAACCATCCTAGACAACATATCAAGAATTTGGAGTCGTTGCACCATTTGTAAGGTAGCGCCCCTATTCAGTGGGTTATATAGCTACTGAACTACTAAAACTGTCGAAATTCTCTCGATTGCCACGAAAGCGCCGATATTTGAGGTGTAAAGGCAGATTTAGACGAAGGAAATATTTAGGCGCCAAAACTGAGGCATGGCGAAAATTTTGCCTGCCGCGGCCTAGCCGGTCATTGAGTCCTTCCCATTAGACCAACTGCTACGCACTACTAGTTGTGCCATCCAAATTAAGTGTTCCCAATGGCACAATCATGCACAACTATTACTGCTACGAACTACTAAATCGTTCCCTATCACACAACTACAGTCAAAGGAGAATTTTATTAGAATATAATAGTTTTACACGGAGCCGCCGCAGTTCTTGTGATGACCCCTGTTTAAGCTACGATCACACCTAGTTGAATTCAAAGACTGATTCGGCATACATTGCTCGGAGGCTTGGTTATATTAATTGCAATATCCTTACTTTAACGAGCAATGTATGCCGAATTAATCTTTGAATTTAGTTAGGTATGATCGTGGCTTTACACGATTCCGATAAATTGGCGTGGGGGATGCGAGGGAAGCGGGGGGGTGGCGCAGTAGGTACTCGGCGGGAACCAATTCTAGAATATCGACGGGTGATTTTTGAAATTAAAATAACCTCTGTTAACTTAAACTTCTCAAAAGTAAGAAACAATATTTGTTAAATGTAAAATAATGTTAGGTTTTTAAATTACCAACGTATAATTTGAGTTTCATGAGTTTATCGTGGCTTTTTTAATTTTAAAATCTCTATAATCACCCAGTGATATTCAAGAATTGGCTCACAGTTCTTTAAATCGAAGTATCGTAAAAAATATACTTTTGATTTAGAGGCCGACGCACCATCCATCATGCACGACTAACAAAAAGGGATGGGGGGCGTCTGGTCTGTCTGGTTTTTGTTTATCGTTTTAGTTTGTCGTTAGTTTTCCGTTTTTCGATACGGCGATGTTCTAGTGGTCGGCTGGTGGTCAAGTGGTCGGCTGCTGGTCAAATGGTCGACTGGTGGTCAAGTGGTCGACTGATGGTCAAGTAGTCGTCTAGTGGTGAAGTGGTCATCGAAAGGTGAAGTGGTCGTATAGTAGTCAATTGGTCGGCTAATGGTCTAGTGGTTGGCTGCTGGTCAAGTGGTCGGCTGGTGGTCAAGTGTTAAGCTGGTGGTCAAGTGGTCGGCTGGCAGTCAAGTGGTCGCCTGGTGGTCAAGTGATCGGCTGACAGTCAAGTGGTCCGCTAATGATCAAGTGGTCGACTGGTGGTCAAGTGGTCGGCTGGTGGTGAAGTGGTCGACTGGCGGTCAAGTGGTCGGCTAGTGGTTTTTGTTTCAAAGCAAACTAAAACAAGTGAAGTAGAAAATTGCATTTTAAAACAACAATACAAATAAAATCTTCATAATCTTGATACTAATTAACTTGTTAACTGCGAAAAATATTAATTTAATGACTCTGTTATTAATGGCCAAATTATCAAGGTTCCTTACAGATGGATTCTGATAGCTGATATGGCAGGTTCGCGACCACTGTTTTGGCGCCGCAAAATAGGCCGGTACCTTATACACCGCCGACTATACCCTCACGCCGCCGCCGACTATTCCCTCTCGCCGCCGCCGACTTACAACGAGGTTTTCAGTAACTTATTTGGCTTACTCCGTGCAACATCTATGCTTAGTTTCATTGCAAACGGTTCACTCAGACAGAAGGTACGTGAAGTTTCATGCGGCGGCGCAAATAACTCACAAACTACTAAACTGATTAAAACAGTGTTTTCAACAACGTATTTGACTTACTCCGTGCAACACGTAAGCTTAGTTTAATTGCAAACGGTTCACTCAGGCAGAAGGTACGCAAAATTTTAAGCGGTAGCGCAAGTGACTCACAAACTACTGAACTGATTAAAACAGGGTTTTCAAAAACGTATTTACCTGTCTTCTGTGCAGTATAAGTACATTAGCTTAGTTTCATTGAAAACGGTTCACTCAGTCAGAAGGTATTCAAGCGGCGGCGCTAATAACTCACAAACTACTTAAATGATTTAATCGGGGTTCAATGACGCGTTAGGCTTGTTTCCGTGCAACTAAAAGCTTAGTTTCATTGCAGACGGTTCACTAAAACAGAAAAGCGGCGGCGCCAATAACTCACAAACTGCTGAACTGATTTGAACGGAGTTTTCAACAACATGTTTAACTTACTTGTGTGCAACATATTAGCTTAGTTTCATTGCAAACGGTCCACTCAGACAAAAGGTAAGCGAAGTTTCAAGCGACGGCGCCAATAACTCACAAACTACTGAAACGATTTTAAAGTGGTTTTCAATGAAGAGTTGGGCTTCTTTCCATGCAACTAAAAGTACAAATTTGCAAATGGCGAAGCCTACCTGAAATGAAACAAAACTTATCTTATTACGTGGGGCTGAGTTCCTTAATGGACCTCAGAGCACTTCGACCCTATGGGATATTTTGTGCCTCCTCTGCCTTATTGCTCCTGTGATCTTCCGCTGTCTCCAAATATGCCCGTTATGAGCTTCGATGTAGATTTCAGCGGAAGGAGCCTGTAGTCTTCTGGTGTCGGATAAGCCTGACTCAGAATCTTCATACGCTTGCTAGCCAAATTAAGGGTTTGGATGACATCTAGGACTATTTTGGAGTCTACCTTGTAGGATATGAGAGCCTTTAGTGCCGCTTGGCTGTCACTGAGAATGTATATAGTTTGGCCCGTAGTGCCTCTGTCTAGATTCTCTTTTGCACAGGCAATAATTGCATATGTTGCATATATACCCATGCTTTGACTGTGTTCATATCCTTTGGTATAATCACCCGCCCCTGTACCCGACTTCATTTTTGATTCGTCAGTGTACCATGTCAGATTGTCCTTTCTTGAGGGATTCAATTTTTCCAATCATCTCTGGAGGTTATGTGGATCTCATAGAGTCTCTTGAACATGAACCTAGGCTGTGTTTTTTCGCAGCCCATGGATGTAATTGTGTCAAGTTCTCTATCTGTGTCGAATTTAGTGTGTCGTGTTTTTGGCAAGGAGTCGTCCCACAGTCCATGGGTTTTTAGCCTATGGAGCGCACTTCTTGCCTCCAATTCCACGACTATATGCAGCGGTGTCAAACCAAGAATGTTTTCCAGCGCTGCCGTAGGGGTGGTCCTAAAAGCTCCAGATATGGCTATGCAGACAGTTCTTTGGAATTTAGCCAACTCTTATCAGTCGGAGAATCGGTCGAATCACCATGGTATACAGCCAATAACAAAACTTAGAAAGTTGCAAGGAAGTAAGCCAAATGCATTATTTCTGTTTAAATCGGTCCCGTTCCGATGGAATCGTTGTTTGTGTGTACAAGTTGTGGGCATAGATGGATTAGTAAAAATTAAATTAAGTATTATGGTAAAAATAATAATAAAAAATGTCCCTGCAGTTTCAACATAGCGTAGCATAGCAAAAAGTATGAATGTTATGAAAATTTAGATAAAATAGGTATTTAGAAATAAAATAATTAAAGAAATAATGATTGTTTTTTAGAAATCGTGTTTGTATAGAATTATTTTCCTACTGTATTGTATTGAGGTACATGTACCATTAAAAGCATGTGAAACAAGGCAAGTTGGACTTTGTACCGCTCTTTTCTCAGTAGCTACAGAAACTAAAGTAACCGAGCCTCCGATTTACTTAGAAATAAAAAAAACACGTGTCACATTTCATTTATTTACACATACAAGGATAGTGGGCGAATTTCTCACGTAAACAAGAGGCGTTTAAGGACACGTCCCCATCAGGCTCACAGTTAGCCGCTCACTGTCTGTCCAGTACGCCTCCCTATATATTTTAACCGGAGTGTCCATTCAGCGCTTACTGAATGCAGTTTGCGGCGTTACGCTTGCGGATTCATTCAGTGAGCAACTGAGTCGCCGCGAACTATGCTCCCGGTCGGCGGCTCAGTGAGCACACTACGCCGACGGAACGAATTGAGTAAGCGACCGATACGCCACTCAGAGTCAGTCGGCTTACAGTGAGCGGCTCACTGTGAGCCTAATCGGGACGTGGCCTAATTTAAAAAAAAAAACGTACTATCTGTACCTTCTCTGGATAATATTGTAAAAGCGAAAATTGCTCTGTCTATCTGTCTGTTATGCTTTTACGACTAATCCAATGAACCGATTTTGATAAAACTTGATAGTTTGAACCATAGAAAAAGTCATTAGCTACGTTTTTCATTAGCTACGTTATACATGAACAAGTGGTGTTATTGGAGATTCTTGCTCCTTTTCTGCATCAAAGAACGATTTCATTATGAGAATCATTTCTCGCACACCACTTTCGATCGCTTTTGGTATGACTTTCTCATAGAATACTTGGAAATATGCAGGAAAACAAGAACAGCACGGGCAACACTGACTGACACAAGGAAGCTTTTATTATGCTAAGGAGGGAGCCATAACCGTATCCATTTCTTGGGAGGGACTATCATACTAAAATGTATGTTTTTTTTTAAATCCCAAAAACGTAAAAGTTTCGTCTTTCTTTTTAAAAAATATATAGCTTAGAACTAATAAATCTTGTTACTACAGTTTTTATGGTAAGAATACTTACCATTCAAGAAAAAACCGGTCAAATGCGAGTCGGACTCGCTCGGATTCCGATGGGTTCCGATGTGCCTATAGTATTTTTGTAAGCAATAAAGTCCATTTCTAAAAAACTGCTACTTAGAAAGATCGTTTTATTTTTGCTGTAATATTTACACAAACTTCTATCGCCTGTAATTAATTCTATTTTTTCCTTTCACAAACTTCGGAGATAAGGGGAGGGGAATGGTATTTTTTTTACTTTTTTCATCAAAATTTGAAAACTAAGAGTTGTGAAAAAATATATTTTAGAATGTGCAAGAAAAACCCTTTCATATAATACCCCACTCGACCTAGTAATGACAATTTGAAATTTTGCCCCCCCTCCCCTATTTGGGCCCCCTTTACATTAATAATCATGACTTTTTGTTGATTCTCTCATGTGCAGTTAAGTTGGACCACCATATTCTAAAACTGTTCCAAATTTCAAGTCTAAAGCATGAGTCATAGAATACATGAAACAGAGTTAGAAAGGCAATGCTGACAATTTTGTACGGGAACCGGTGTCGCCAGTTTGCACACATTTACACGATAAATTATATTTTCACTACATAAAAAAACCGCTAGCTATTTGTCGTCTACTGGTGAATCGAAAAAGTCAAAAGAGCCAAATCCAAGCAATCAAAAATTTACCGTATTACATTACGTTATAACATTATTTTCAAAAACGTCAAAATCTGACGTTTTTGGGTGAGAAAGAGACAAAGATAAAATGTGGCCATACTAATAAAGTTTGCACAAAACGGTTCAAAAAGTATCCATTGGATCTTTCTTTGTTTTAACTTTCCTTTTAAATATTTCCCTAACAATATATTTATAAATGTGTGCAACATTATGCATAATACTTAAAAAAATAATTTAGATTTTTCTTTACTGAAAATAGAAAGTTAGCGATTTTGAAATATTAAATTGTTGTGTTATACTGGTATCATTATTGTGCAAATGCTAGGGATGTATGTTTCATTGGGCAAATTATCGATAAAATGGATTATTGTACTCTGGATTACAACTTTTCCACGAAACATAGGTTTGTTTTAGATTCGTACAGCTTGCAATAACTAACTCTAGCGATGGCGGTTAATGCGCAGAACATAAAAAACGAGTCGCGGGGGTGCGCGGGGTATGGTGGGGGAAGGACTGCGAAGCGTTCATTGGCTCTCCGCGTGTCACCATGCGCAGAAACTAATCGTCACGCTAATGTTAGCTTGTGCAAGCTGTTTTATTTTTTATATCTCACTAAAATCACAGATTAAATAATACTAAACTAACGTTTACAGATCCGATTCTCAGGCGGCGGGGTGAAGAAGGACGTACCTGATGATAGGGAATCCAGGCGCTGGTTCTTATTAGAGGTCACACTGCATCAATCAATCTTTACACAAAACATTGTAAATTCAAAGTCACTTTGTATTATACACAGGTGTTTTTGTCGTTTTAGATATTATTTTCATGAGAAAAGAATTGCGCGCGCGGCCATTGCTTTTTCATTGATGTTTCAGGCAGGCCCCCATAAAAAAGTACTCTGTGCAGGCAGGTACGGGGGGGGGGGGGGGGAAGAGAGGGAAGGAAAGGATGCGTTCTTAATTAGTTTTATTGTGTTGTGTATTGCCTGGAAACGCATCATAATAACTTTTGTTTGAGAAGCCAAGTATTTACTTACACCTTGTATACGAGTTTTAGTTTTATACTCATTCTTTATTAGGGTTTCGTACCGAAAGGGTGAAAAACGGGACCTATTGATATGCCTCCGATGTCTGTCTGACTGTCAGTGGGCTGTATCTCATGAACCGTAATAGGTAGAAATTTGAAATTTTCACAAATTGTGTATATCTGTTGCCGCTACAACAACAAAATTTTGTTTGAGCTGTATCTCATGAACAGTAATAAATATATAAATTAAGTGTGGCTCCGATACTAAAGACCTTTTTTAGGCGATTTTTGTTTATGCTCTATCTTAAAAACGGGAACACTTGAAAACAAGAAAATTGCAATGTTTATAGTGCATAAGCTATAAAATAAAAATTGCAATGTTTATAAATAAATAATAAATAAATAAATTTGTTTATTAAAGACAACATTGGTCCATTTGTTAGTAATACAGACAATCTTAAAAACTAGGGTTAGTACACAAATAAAATCAAAACAAATAGTGCATAAGCTATAAAATAACAAAAAATAATAAAATCTAGTCAAGCTCGTGTCGGACTCAAAAAATCTAGCACAGGAACATACTGAAATTTCTAATACAATTGTGATTATGTGGTGGTACGGATCCCTCGGTGCGCGAGTCCGACTCGCTCTTGGCCGGTTTTTTATTAGAAGATCCCTGCGTGTAAATATTCTTCAACAATAAAATAGATCATGAAGCATTGTTTTGTTTTATTATTTACATGATATTTAAATTTTTCTTATTTATATCTCACTAATATTATAAAGTTAATTTATTTTAGTTTGAATTTTTATATGTTTGGATGTTTGTTACTCTTTCACGACCCAGCCACTAAACAGAATTTGATTAAATTTGGCAGGAATATGGACTTAGACCTAGAAAAGCATAATATCTACTCTTTTTTCGAATCCCACGCAAATGAAGTCGTGGGCAACTGCTAGTCAGCAATAAGAAGAACCAACAAATTAAATTAATATACCAGTAAAGACGTGTGTGGTAAAGTTGGTGTCCCTCCGGGAAGTGATTTCGGTTTCTAACAGGTATAGCGTATAGCAAGAGGCTTTAAATGTCTTCTTTGTGCCGAAAAGATGATGTCACTCTCCAAAAAGTGTTTGGAGCAAGTAGAACTTGTTTTGGTGGCTAACCAATCTTTTTGCCCTGTGGCATCGATCCATCTTTGCTTTTCTTTTGGATCACCTGGGTAGCTGCCAAAAATCTCTTTCTAAAGTTGGGATTTAGTATGAGTGCAAACAATTTTTAATTTTTTAATTATTAAAAAATTATTGGTTAACTTCAAAGCTAAAAAATATATACAAGTAGGTATTCAACATTACAGGAATAATTCCAGTATACAGAAATTTATCGATATCGTTGTATTTTTGGAAGCACTTTTGCTCTGGTTTCGACCGGCTAAAAAATATTTTTGTTTTAACAAATATAGTGGATAAAAAGGTATTCAAAATGGTTATCGGTGGTACAATAGGCCTCCATCTTGCTAATTTTTATCTTTGCTGTGAGCTCGACGTGATAATATCGCACGAAACGGCATTTTCTTAAAAAATACGTCGCTGCTCTTTACGCCATTGAGTCGGGCAAATGACTGAAGGGGTCATTTTGAGGTTTTGACGTTTGTTTGTCCTACGGACCTATCCGTGGCACGCGGGGCCCGCCTACTTCGCCTTTCTAACTCTGTTTCATGTATTCTATGGCATGAGTGGTTGCTGAGATATACAGGTGTGACAGACAGACTGATAAAGTCGCACCATAAGGGTTCCTTTTTTTACCATTTTGGTATTGGGACCCTAAAAAACGCTGTCAAAAATCGCGCATTTTTGGCTATTACGGATCATTTACGCTTCCTTTCTTATTATTAATGATCAATTCACAAGTTAAAAAGATATATTTTTACTTTCGCATATTATAAGGTTTGGATGAAACATTAGATTTTTTTGATTTGTAAAACGTAACCTAGATCCTAGTTTTTTGACCGACTTGTCATAGTCGACTAGGAGACGCTTAACACGACTATGTATATGACGGACTCCATACATTCGACAGCAAAGCGTCGATGCAATGTAATCGCTTATGTCGTGAATCGGACCGCACCCATCGCTGTGTTCCAAATTGTACAAACGTTGCTAAAAGCGTATACAGTACTCACGGACGGTCCAAATTGATTTAGCACGCTCACAAAGCTATCACTGCTTTAATGGCTCTAGTCAATTTGGAATGGATTTAAGCGCGCTCACGTGTTCATCTGTCAAAATGTCAGTTTTGTTTTTATTTTCTTTAACAAAGCCTAAGCTAATCCCTGAAAAATGTGCGCCAAATCCACTCTCATTTCCATTAGAGACAAACTCATTAAAATCAAAACTTGAGAAACATCAGCTGGCTGCAAACGTGTGGGATTTTATATGTGTCAAATCGATTTTGACATTAGCGCTTTCACTGCTCCACCTATTTGACTAAAGCACTGATAGCAGAAACGATGACGTCATCAATGACGTAAGGCGGTGAAAGAGCGAGTGCTTTAGAGCACGCTTTAGGTCAATTTGGACCGACTTAAGCGCGCTCACAGTGCTCTAAAGCAGTCTGTTAGTGCATATTGGAACGCACAGTTGGTCAATTTGGACTTTGGACTTTGGGCTCACAGTGCTCTAAAGCAGTCTGTTAGCGCAAAATGGAACGCACAGTGAGATGTGATGCCAAATATACAAACAATACAGTACACGACTTGTTCTTTTTAAATATGATTATGGAAAAATCATTATTTATTTACCATATTTTTAATGTTTTAGTAGGGGAATTGGTGCGTATCTTCTCAATGGTGCTTGCCGACCCGAGGAAATAAATATTTTGATCGGTATGACTTAGGTTATGTTTTGCAGGACTCAACGTTTCGCAATGTTGGAACGGCTTATAAATGCGCGGGGAAACGATGCGCGGCATAAAGCGACGCGCCAGCCTACCATGACGGAGGTTGCTAACGGCACCGCACTCGACGAGGACTGTTTTGTCAATATGGACGCCTGCTACGAAACTTTCGATAAAGATGGGTGAGTCCTACCAATGTTACCCATGATACCCATTTATGTACAGGGTGTCTATAAAAAAAATATCAAAGAGAACTTTTTTTTCTATTTTTATTTTGGGTAGTTATAAAATTTAAAAGTTCTCTTAATTACCAATTTCAAAAGTAATTCATTTATAAGGATACTTAGGCAGTGACTGGATATTATCACAAAAATAATAATTGCATCTCCAGCTGATTGATGAATCTAGTAACGATGAAGCATCACCCCGTACAGAGATCATATCATCCTTTTTATACATAAGCTTTTTAACTTAAGAGTAAAAGTAATTTTAATTAATTAATTAATTACCTATGAAAGTAATTAGAACTTTCCATTCTCTATCGATACACTACTTTTTTCAAGTTAGGGTTGTAAAAGTTTATAAAGTAGTTTTTAGGTTTGTTTGAGTGACAAGCTAAAACTACTAAACCATTTTAGTAATACTTCTTTCGTATATTCAGCTAAACGGTAATACATTGTTATACAGGCTGTAAGGGATAGGGTGGCAAAAACTGAAAGGGCATGACAACAACAAATTCCAAATTCCTTGGGCATGACATTTCATGAAACTGAACAGAAACTCTTAGAAGCATATCACAGGCAATTAAAAAATAATGAGCTGTTTTCATAGTTAAGTGTCAACTGACTGAAACAAAGGTGTCAATAGATTGTGCCGAAGAACTTAAAATAAATCTGTCATAGCTGAAGCGTGAAGTAATAAACCTCCTTAGGCAACACCTGCACTTTCTTAGATAACAGATAGGAAAAAGAAATTGACATTAAAATTTTGCTACAACCAATGATCTTACTGGCTACAACGATGCTATCTTTTAAGAAAAGGAAAACTAGTTTTTCCTTTTCATTAAACGGCTCATTGTTGAAGCCATGTTTTAGAATTTTTTAATTCTTTTTAACAGTATACTTCCTACACTGTAATTACTTTCGAGATTATTAGTCAGTACCATCTAGTTAAATTACATGATTAAGTTAGTGTAACTAACAGGGTTATTTTGTAGTAGGTGCTAAGATTAATTAAAAATTAAAGAAGGGCGATGGTTGGAGATCTGATACGACATGACACTCTTGGAATATTATTGAAGGAAATGATGACGGTAGGAGAGGAAGAGGATGACCAACATGCACTTATTTTGACCAAATAATTGGTATCAGGATGATAAATCAATGGCAAAGGACACAGAGATAAATGGAGATTGCTGAAATTGCTGCACTTGTCAGTACAAGAGCGCTGCTCTTAAATATAAGAAAAAAACCGGCCAAGTGCGAGTCGGACTCGCGCCCTAAGGGTTCCGTACCTATCTACCATATGATATACTAAAAAGCTTTTGCTCTTTGATTTTAAAAACTCCGCGACCATCCAACTTGACCCCTCTTTTATAGAATAGTTCTTGAAACGGGAGCTCACCTTAATTGGTTTCCATTAGTTGTGAGAAAAATTGAAATATTTAATGATTTTAGACTTTTCCCTTTATTTGTACTGTAAGACCTAGCTTCTTGCCAACTTTCATAATTTTAGGTCAACGGGAAGTACCCCGTAGGTTTTGCTTTTTTGCATAAATGTATGGAGATGAGGACATTAAAAGCTATATCTTTTGATTGCGTCGTTGTAAAAAATTGAAATTTTCAGATCTTGTGTGGTTTATGGGACCTTAATATTCGTTATCAATTTCAACCTGATACCTCTTCACGTTCGTGAGAAAAAGGGTCTTGACAGACAGACGGACAACAAAGTGATCCTATAAGGGTTCCGTTTTTTTTATTTTTAGGTACGGAACCCTAAAAAGAAGTTATTGGAAATAGAGTTCATATTTTTTTTTGTATTTCAACCTATGGTTCTTGGGAAAATTTGTTCACAGTAACAAACTGAAAAATATATGTATAAACGAACACTGCATAATGGTGAAGTCCCATTTTAAATGTTCTGTTAAGTTTATGATTATGAAACAAGTGTGATTAGTATGCTCGTATATATGCTTCTAGCTTACGCCCGCGACTTGGTCTGCATGTTAAATTATTGAAAAAAAAATCTTAACGAAATGGGAAAATATTAATTGAATTTATTAGAGTAAAATAAAATATATCAATGTTGAAGTCAAAATATTATAATAATCTATACATATAATAAAAGAGTAGAAACCGCTTGTCTGTACTTATGATAAATTTATAAAAAAAATTGTGTGGGCGATAAGAAATGACTAATAGAACTCAAAAATATGTTTTCTGAACTTTATGTCTGTCTGTCTGTCTGTCTGTATGTATGTATTCGATAAGCTACGAAACTACTGGACGGATTTTCTCGCGGTTTTCGCAGATAGATTAAGCTTAACTCTGAGCAACATATAGGCTATGTTTCATTCAAATCGGTGCACTCAATCAGAAGCTACACTAATGTAAAGTATCAAATTGCCTGTACGACAATAACTCACAAACCGATTCAAACTGAGTTTTCAATTACGAGTTTGGCTTACTTTTGTGCAACATAAAAGTTTAGTTTCATTGCAAACGGTTCACTCAGACAGAAGGTACGCTAAGTTTCATGCGGCGGCGCAAATAACTCACAAACTATTGAACGGATTCAAACGGCGTTTTCAAGAAACAGTCAGGCTTACTTCTTTGCAACATATTAGCTTACTTTCATTGAAAACGGATCACTCAGACAGGTGCGCGAAATTTCCAGCGGAGGCGAAAATATCTCACAAACAACTGAACCGATTAAAACGAGGTTTTCTGTAACGTATTTGGCTTACTCCGTGCAACATGTATGCTTAATTTAATTGCAAACGATTCACTCAGACATAAAATTCACTAAGTTTCAAGCGGCGGCCCCAATTACTCACAAACTACTAAACGGATTAAAACGAGGTTTTCAGCAACGTATTTGGCTTACTTCTTGCAACATGTATGCTTAGTTTTATTGCAAACGGTTCACTCAGACATAAAATTCACTAAGTTTCAAGCGGCGGCCCCAATAACTCACAAACTACTAAACGGATTTAAACGGGGTTTTCAATAACGTGTTTAGCTTATTTTTTTGCAATGTGTTAGCTTACTTTCATTGAAAACGGTTCACCCAGACAGAAAATGCCCGAAGTTTCAATAGGCGGCGCCAATAGCTCACATACTACTGTACCGATTCCTACTGGCATTTCCATGACGTTTTTGGATTAGGTACTTCCGTGCAACATATAAGCTTAGGTAAGTTGAAAACGGTTCACTCAAATAGAAGTTACGCACAGTTTCAAGCGAAGGCGTGAATAACTCACAAACTTTTGAGCTGATTCAAAGTGGCTTTCAATAACGCGTTTGGCTTACTCCTGTGCAATAAATAAGCTAAGTTTCATTGCGAAAGTTTCACTCTGGCAGAAGAGACGCAAAGTTTCAAGCTGCAGAACCAAGAACTCACCTACTGAACTGGTTCAAACGAGGTTTTCAATGACGCGTCGGGCTTCTTTCTGCGCAACATATAAGCTTTATTTCATTGCAGACGGCTCATTCAGACAGAAAGTTCGCAAATTATAAGCGGCCGCACCAATACTTCACAAACTACTTGAACGACTTAAACGGGGTTTTCAATAACGTATTTGGGTTGCTTTGATGCAAACTTAGGAAGAAGGTTACTTATAAACAAAATACTTCAAAAAATAAAGAGAGATGTGAATCATTGTTTTTTAGGAATTGTCTTTTAAGGGGAGAAATAAGTTACGAAGATTTTACAGAAGTGAAGTCCAACAGTATGTAGGTACATGTAGAGTTAAAACTATGTGAAGCTAGACACGTTGGACTTTGTACCGCTCTTTTTTCAGTGGCCATAGAAGCTACAGTGACTGAGCCTCAGATTTAGTTAGGCTTTGTTTTGTATAAGAAATAACGAAACCCGTATCATAGCTCGGTCTAGTGCCACTCGAGTCCAGCAGGGCCCCAAAGTTAATCGGAGTTCGTCTTCCCATCTTCCATATACTGACGTCCTCTTTTTCGGTGGCCATCTCTCGGGTACCAAAGGGTCACAAGCTTGCTCCACTTTTCTAAATTGCCTCTTAATAGATGTCCTGTCCATCTCCATTTCTGCTGATCAATATGTGTAAGTATATCTTTCGTTTTAGTTTTTGATCTTATATCATTATTACGGATTCTGTCTTTTAGTTTTACTCCTACTCTGTCTGATACCTACTCTGTGTGATGTCTTTACTCTTCATAATTTCTATTAAAGACCAGTATTTCTTCCATCCGTAGGCTATTCTTTTATTGATTTCCTTCGACATCTGGTCGGTAGGAGAGATTATTTGACCTAGGTAGACATATTCACTGACATATTCTATTCGGTTTCCTTCCACCACAATGTCCACTTCTTGGGAGTTAGTCATCACTTTTGTTTTGGGTTCATTCATTACAAGTCCTACATTTTTGCTATTTTTTGTTAGTTCACAAATCATGGTTTCCAGGTTTTTTGGATCCTATTCAATCAAGACTATGCCGTCGGCGAATCGCAGGTGGTTATTCCAAGATTGTCCCAGTTAATTTTCCTAAAAATGCTTTCCAGGACGGCTGAGAAGAGCTTTGGAGATAATGGATCGCCTTGTCTGACTCCTCTGTTGATGGAAAAGTGATTGCCTGTTGATTCCAGTTTTATGCTACTTTTGCTTTTGCTATAGATGTTTTTGATGATGTTAATGTAGACTTCATTTACTCCTTGCTGTCTCAGACTTGTCCAAATATGTGATTTATTGATTGTGTCGAAGGCTTTAGAGTAGTCAATAAATGCAATGTACAACTTCTTCTGGTATTCTTTGCATTTCTGTATAAGCTGCTTCACAGTGTGAATGTGGTCGATTGTGCTGAAGTGTTTCTTAAAGCCAGCTTGTTCGATTGGTTGGTTTTCTTCCAATGGTTTTGATATTCTTTCCAGAATCACTTTTGCAAACACCTTATAAACATTCGACATGAGACTTATAGGCCTGTAATTGCCAATGTCATCTCTGGCTCCTTTCTTATGTCTGAGAATAATGTGAGATTCACCCCATTCGTTTGGTATAAGTTCTGTGCGTAGGATGTCATTGAAAATATATTGTCAAAATATTAGCTAGCAAACAAAAAATTATCATTAAAATCGGTTTCTCTAGTTTTTGCGTGATGCTCGAACAAATAAACATACAGACAAAAAGTCCAAAAAAACGATTTGGATCCAGGGGCATCAAAGTAGCATAACATAATATTTTTTTATAAATATCTTCAAATATGTACGAACAAAAGGGGCATGCCCCGTCGTCCCACTGGTAGGACGACGGGGAATTCGCAATTCCCCCTCGTCCTACTGCATTAGTGTTAAAAACAAACTAGTTTTCATGTATCGATATTTTTTTCTAATAAGTTCAAATAAAAAATAATAGTCGCGATATTATGTGAAATCAATAGGTTTGCTGAGTCATGATTCATGTGTCTCTTTCTCACTGATGTCATAAATAACATTTAGTGTTCTGCAATGCAACTACGTTTTAATTTTTTTTTCAGTCTTCTTTGTTTTATCCGAGAAATCCCTTCACATTGTTACGTATTATTCAAATATATTTTTTGGGTTGTGCGTTGTGATTGAATTATTGTTATTATTTTACTATTTATTTAGCTTTATTACATGGCCCCGTGTGGTGCCGGCAAAGAATTGTACCGACCCATCTCTACCCGTGGGTGTCGTAAGAGGCGACTAAGGGCTTATGAACCAGAGGATGGGCGGCAGCATCTTTCTGTTTATCGTACCATCTTACATATAGCGGTCACCAAAAAAAGCGGTCGACAGACGTAAAGCTTACAAGCGTGGTGACTATGGTAAATCCCCTCCTAGGTACCACGCGTTTTTGCTGAAGTTCAGGAGGGAGCTCCCTGTCCTGCAGTGGACGTTAATGGAATGTTATGATTATAGATAGATAGATAGATAAACACTTTATTGTCACACACAAAACACATTAGCAATTACAAAAGAGAGTCTTATGATTATGTCTGTTGATTGTCATGTGGCTTGATAACTCTGACAATAGAGGAAGTCAGGTTTGGCACTGGCTAGTCTACATTGTCATCATCATCATCCATCATAACAGCCGAAAGACTTCCACTGCTGGACATAGGCGTCCCTTAAAGATTCCATGACGACCGTTGCTCATGACGACGTTATTCTTGCGATGTGCCCTGCCCACTGCCACTTTAATTAAGCCATTCTCATTGCCTATGTACTAAATCCCATCTTAATTATAATAAAGCTTTGATGTACAGTGAACAGTCAGCCCCAAGTTGGTGGTAACACTTTGATCTTGAGCAGGTGTCGGGTTTCAGGCGTTTGAAGAGTGGCGCCGGGTTCGCGTAAACTTTTTGGTTACCGCTCAATCACTGCCTTGCGTAACTATAAATTCTTCTGTTTTTTTTTATTATATTTTTTATTACAATATCAGTGGTACCTATAAAAAAGGGACGTATCCTAAATTTGATGGAATAAAAATTTATTGCTAATCTTTCAGTAGAGTAAGCAACGCTATGGATTGATTATTGTAACCTTTTGTATTTTGTAAAAGTAAATAAGTACGTCTGACTGTCTCTCATGTTTATAAATGAATATGAGTTTATTTATACAGTACTTGGCCATTGTCTTTGGTTCCCAAACCAAATTGAATTACACATTTGAATACAGTATTTTGTTGGTTGATTAGTCCAAGGTTTTATTCAATACTAGCTGTTGCCCGCGACTCCGTCCGCGTGGGGTTCAGAAAAAGTAGCTAATGACTTTTCCCATGGATCAAATTATCTTCGTACCAAGTTTTTTCACAATCGGTTTATCGCATTAGTCATAAAAGCGTAACAGACAGACAGACAGTGCATTTCTCGCCTTTATATTATTAGGTATACAGAGTACCGATAATACGGATTTTTATAAATTAAACACCCCTTGTTTACGTGTGGACTGTTAGGTCGCCCACTATCCTCTTAAGTGTAAAATCATAGTCAAATTCCACGCGGAGTAACTATGATACGGGTTTCGTTATCTATATATATAAAAGAAGAAGGTGACGCACAGCCCGAACCACTGGGTCTAGAGATTCCAAATTTGGCATGTTGGTTCCTTATGAGGCCTAGGGGTGCACTAAGAAGGGGTTTTACAAAATCCCACCCCTAAGGGGGTAAGATAGGGGATGAAAGTTTGTATAAAAGGGGGATGAAGTTGAAAATTCTTTATTTTTAAAGTAAAATCCACATAATTTGTTAATTAGGCATTAATGATGTAATTCTATGCAACGTTCATCACTGTTACTGAAATTCAACCCCAAATTCAACCCCTTAAAAAGGGTAATGGGGTGATAAAGTCTAAAAACCAACATGGGTATCGTTTGTATGGTTTTTCGGGTCGCTGAATACGAAAACTACAACAATTTTGAAATCTAACGTGGTGGACGTTAAATACCATCATTCCCTTGGGATGGGGTTGGGGTGCGATAGGGTTGAAATGTGAATACGGGTGTCGTTTGTGTGGTTTATCGGGTCGCTGATTACGAAAACTACAACAATTTTGAAATCCAACGTGGTGGACGTGAAATACCATCATCCCCCTAGGGATGGAGTGGGGGTGCGATAGGTTGAAATGTCTAAAAATGAATATGGGTGTCGTTTGTATGGTTTATCGGGTCGCTGATTACGAAAGCTACAACTTTGAAATCCAACGTGGTGGACGTGAAATACCATCATACCCTGGGGATGGGGTTGAGGTGCGATAGGCCTGAAATGTCTAAAATAGATATGGGTGTCGTTTCTATGTTAGGGATAGCAGTTAAATTGGCGTTAGGGGTAGCGATAGGGGCAGGGATAGGTAGAGGCAGAGAGGCAGTCAGGCACAGAGGTAGAGGGGTAGAGAGGTAGAGGGAGGGGGAGGGGGAGGTAGAGGTAGAGAGGGAGAGGGAGAAGGACGGGGAGGGGGAGAGGGAGGGAGTGAGGGAGGGGCAGGGGCAGGGGGAGAGGGGGGAGGGGGAGAGACAGAGGGACGGGAAGGGGGAGAGGAAGGGGGGAGTGGGAGAGAGAGGGAGAGGGTTTCAGTTTTTCTCAATTACTTCTGCGAATTGGCTCTGTTTTGAAATATTACATAAAGATGTCTCTCATCTCTCTCTTTACATTTGTTAGAATACTGCTGCTAAGTTCCTCTGTTCTGAGTAATTTATAAGTAACGTCTGTATATTATATAAAATTCAGCTGGATCTTGAATTATAGGTACTCATTGATTTGCGCAGGGTTAGTCCTGTTTTTCCTTTGTTTAAAATTACCCCGAAATGACGGGAAAATATCTCATTGCTTCGGAAAACCGGTAACAACATAAATATGAAATTCACGCGAGTGAAGCCGCGGGCAACAGCTAGTATCTTATACAAAACAAAGCCTAACAAAATCTTAGGCTCAGTCAGTTTAGCTTCTGTGGCTACTGAAAAAAGAGCGGTACAAAGTCCAACGTGTCTAGCTTCACATGCTTTTAACTCTACATGTACCTACATACAAAACTGTTGGACTTCACTTCCGTACAATCTTTGTAACTTATCTCTCCCCTTAAAAGACAATTCCTAGAAAACAATGATTCACTTCTCTCTCTATTTTTTGAAGTATTTCGTTTATAAGTACCTACTTCCTAAGTTTTCAAAACTTTAGAACTTTCATAATTTTTTTTACATTTGTTGCACCGCCATGCCGAAACAGGAATGTTTTTATTATTATTTTTACAATAAAACTAAATCTAGATTTTACCAATCTTTAGCTGTACCCACGACTTTTACACGAACAACTGGACTGGATCAAACGGAATTTTCAACAACGTATTTGGCTTTCTTCCGTACAAAATTATAAGCTTTGTTTGATTTCATCTCGGTTTCACAGCTTGAAACTTTGCACAAAAGTAAGCCAAACTCGTAATTGAAAACTCAGTTTGAATCAGTTTGTGAGTTATTATCGTACAGGCAATTTGATACTTTACATTAGTGTAGCTTCTGATTGAGTGAACCGATTTGAATGAAACATAGCCTATATGTTGCTCAGAGCTAAGCATAATCTATCTGCGAAAACTGCGAGAAAATCCGTTCAGTAGTTTCGGAGTTTATCGAAAACATACAGACAGACAGACAAAAATTTCAGAAAACATTTTTGAGTTCTATTAGTCGTTTTTTATCGCCCACACAATTTTTTTATAAATTTATCAAAAGTACAGACACGCGGTTTCTACTCTTTTATTATTATATGTATATATCGGCGCAGGAGGCCATAATATCATAATCACAAGGATAAAGTGGGTTCAAGTATAATTTTAAAGGAACCAAGTAACATTGATCACAAGTTAGATGGATTGGTTAACTTAACTAGTTCTACACTGTGATGATTATAATCAATGATTGCTCTGAAAATAAATAGGCTACTACTAGATGGAACAAATTGCCATATTTATTTAGGAACCGCACAAATTTGGATTTTATTCCCAGATCGCTAGCTTTGTCGTGTTCCTTCACATTGGCACTTTTCAGAACGACAGCTATCTACCATACTTAGCTGATGGCTCTATTCCAGTAGCAACAACCAAGGAGTCTTCACTCGGACTAATGAGGCACTGATAGTAATCTGCCGACATATAAATAATTGTAATCCAATATGTGCCCTCTTGCCGCAATATATCTTTGTGCCTCTGGGGGTGGAGACGCGGGATGTTGGGGCTCCGACGCTAAATATTTTGTCGCCGAGATCGGTCGGCGACATCGTGAAAAAAGGAGTGGCTCCCGCTCTGGATCGTTCCTGATTCACTAATTATGCTGAATTTTTTTTTCCAATTTATTTCTACGGCAAAGTTTCTCACACAAAAAGTAGAATCACTATAGGCTTCGGGAAAAAACCAATAAAAATTCACGCAACAACAAAGTTCTGGAGTTATAAGAAAGCAATACTATATATTTAACGCCACGTATTTTACGCGAAAACGCGTAGTTTGAGAGTTATGCTTCTTTCATATAACGGGTGTAAGGGACTACCTTTCGAATATTGAAAGGGCATGATCAGCCAACGTAACTGAACAACTTTCAGCGAATAAAAGTTTCAGGATATGAAAAAAAAATTGGTCTCCCACACTGGCGAACTTCATGAGCTAGTCTGCTTATTGCATGTTGCGACTCTACTTATAATACGCATGCTCAGCGATCCGAAAATAATCTTGGCCTTCGATACGAAGAATGGTATTGATAATTTCCTTTCAAGTCCGAAATTTCACTCAAGATGTATCATTTGTATGTGTAAATAACACCTTGAGAGCAATCTCACACTTGAGTGAGATTTATTTATACGACCCCTAGGCTGTAAACTGCAGGTGACTTGCTTGCCTCTTACGTCTTGAAACTGCCCGCAATGTCTCGTCGTCCAAGTGGCTTGAAACTGCTCGCAATGTCTTTAAACTGCCCGCAATGTCTCGACGACTAGCTATACTCCTGGCGAATAGCTCCTAGCAACTTGAAACTGCCCGCAATGTCTCGACGTCCAAGCGGCTTGAAACTGCTCACAATGTCTTGAAACTGCCCGCAATGTCTCGACGACTAGCTATACGCCTGGCGAATAGCTCCAAGCGACTTGAAACTGCTCGCAATGTCTTGAAACTGCTCGCAATGTCTTGAAACTGCCCGCAATGTCTCGACGACTAGCTAGCTCCAAGCGGTTTAGTGCGGCCACCGTGAAGTCATCCAAAACACTAGGCTCCACAAGCAAGCCACCAAGTAAACTTAGCATAAGATTCTCCAACCTTTATGTGAAACTAACTCTGTTATCATTTATCGTCATATCGTATGACCTGAGCTGACCGACCGACCGATAGTTGTTTAGCCGCTTAAGCCTCTTACATGACTCAGTCAACGACTAACGGCTTAACGTCATCCTGCAATGTCCTACCAAACCACATACCACCAAACTAGACAAGTCTAGCAAAGTGATTGTGTCTCCACTGAGAAGAGAACCCAGAACCTCTGGATAGAGAGCCGAATGTTCTAACCATTAGACCACAGAGGCTTTGACAATATTATTTTTTCTTTGTTGTAGGGATGGCAAGTTAAACCTGGATGAGTTCCGGTTGATCTGCAAGGCGTTGTTTCGCAACGACAAGGGTCACATCTACCCTCTGTCTGAGGAGCGCGCGCGACACATCTTTGCCGTTTTCGACAGAAACAACGACGGGTACATAGACAAGGAAGAGTTCACGTTCTGCTGGAACCACTGGATCAAAGTGGTATGTAAAAATATGTGAGGGACAATTCACCCAAGGCCGTCTGATCCCAAACAATCCAAAGACTGATATACAACGTGTTAACGGAATCTTCTTTATCTTCTTTATTCTTTATTGTAGACACAATTATACAATGCAGTAGTTGCGAAAAGTTATACAATGGCGAGCTTAACTCAAAAATTGAGTTGTCTATCAGCTAACCGTTCTCCGAGAGGGAGAGCTTTACATAAATGGGCAGAAGTGTACAATCTAAACTAAGTATTTACATTATTATGTAGTAGGTATACAATTAACTTACACTTTTAATTGTGTCATCACAAAATCATTTTATAAGAGAAAAAAAAACGCACTAATATAGGAACAAATAAATAATACATATATCATTAATAATATAAATATATATATACACAACATACACTTATACACATACATACAACGGTCAGAGACGTTTTCGAGAAACCGATTACAAATATACAAATATTGCTTTAGGATTATTAGGAGCCTGTTTGTTGTGTCCCACTGCACGGCAAAGACTCTCCCATCTTTCCACTTCCAATTCGGTTACAGACAGACAGACATCGCGACAGGTGAAACTAAATAAAAGCTTTTAATAACAGTGCTTTACTCCTTGTATAAATACTTATAGAGCGGGCTCTGAAGGATATTTCGTTTGCATTAATAGCGCACCGCGAAATTTTTTGTGATTTGTCTACCTGAGACCCTCGACTTTATAAAAAGCCATGTTGCCCCGTGGTTGAACGGTCCGTCTGTTTGTCTGTCTGTCCGATTTTTAAAGGCTTGTATCTTTTGAACCACAATAGCTAGCTGGTTCAAATTTTCACATAATATGTGTAATTATGGTGGACATCTTAACAATTAACAAAAACAATTAAAAGTAAAAAAATAGGGGGACCCCATACAAAAACGTGATTTTCTTGCCAGTTTTTGTTTAAGCATTATCGTTGAAACAGTTTCAAATACTCCAGTTAAAGTTGGTGCGATTGTAGTGCATGAGCTATATATAGTATAACAAAAAATAATCAAAACTGGTCAAGTGTGAGTTTTACTCAACAAAATTTGGCACAGTAGTAATTGTTTAGACCTACGTCCTATGGCAAATGTATTATTGTAATACACCCTTAAGAATACTAAATTATTTGTGCGAGTACTTTATCATTTTACAAAAAGGGTTCATCAACCCTGAAAGATGTGAATACAGCCATGAAACTGATCAACTTTTCCCATTACTCCAGTAAAATTACGAGAGATTGTATGGCGAAACGGAAATAATTGATAATAGCCGTGATTCTTTTTCAGATCGATAGATTATATTTCTGTATAAAGGTTTTTAATGGAATCCACCTAAATTTACTTCATTTATTTATTTATTTTGCCGTCCAAACATTAAAAAAATATGGAATTTCGGAAAAAAATGTTAATAGGTTATTTTTTTTATTTACGGCTTGCTATATATTCAGAATTTCATATTGTACATGAATCCACCTAAAAATATTAGCTTTTTTGTATTGTTTAACTTTTATAGCACGAAATTTAAATACAGCTTATCTTCGCAACCAAAAATATAAATAGATCCGTTTTGCTTTCTAATAATTTAAATAGTGCTATATAATCACATTTTTGGCAAATCCAACATAAATGTTTACAAAATCATTGTAAACCAGCGATTACAAAAAACTTTTTTTTTATTTAGTATGGCATTTTTGTGAATATATATAAGAATCACTTACATTTAAAAAGGTTGAGTTTAGCTCAGTTTATTGCTATTATTTTACCTCGACTTTATGGGCCCTTATATGTAAAAATAAGTGGAGATTTTATATTTTGAAATAAATTGATATTTTTAAATATATTTATGGTGGATTTTGATGCCTATATGTAAAGTATACGTTTATCTATGATATAAAGTATATAATTGTCTATTACTATTTTTGCCTTAGCTGTTATTCGAAAAAAATATTCCGCTTTAAATTTTTGGTGGATTCGTAAATATTGCGTCTTAACATAATATTTAAATACGATATACACAAAAAAGTAGCTATTAGCATTTAATGTTTTGCAAAACCGTATTTTTACTGGACTACATAGGACATAGGTAAAAACAATTACTACTGTGCCAAATTTTGTAGAGTCCAACTCACACTTGACCAGTTTTGATTATTTATTGTTATACTATAGCTCATTCACTATAATCGTACCAAGTTTCACGTAAGTATATGATACCGTCTCAACGATAGAGCTAAAACAAAAATCACCAAAAAAATTGATTGTAATTTTTTTGTATGGGGACACCCCCGTTTTTGTAAATAGCCACTATAATAAAGCATATTATGTGAAAGTTTGAACCAGCTAGCTATTACGGTTCAAAAGATACAAGCCTTTAAAAATCGGACAGACAGACAAACAGACGGACCGTTCAACCGCGGGGCGACATGGTAGACAAATCACAAAACAATTCGCGGTGCGCAATTTTTGCAAACGAACATCTCATTGGAGCCTGCTCTATTAGTACCTGGGCGACCGAGCTATGCTCTGTATGATTAAAATATCATCGGGTGAGCAAGCTATGCTACTCAACAACAGATGGCGCTGTAAGTTTCTTGAACGCACTTAAAGGCGCTAAGAAATTTGAATAAGAAATTAGATTAGAATAGAAGCGGCAAAAATTTAAAAAACAAAAAAAAATTACCAAAAAATTATCAAAAACCCGTGAAATTGATCCTACTCTCGATTCCGAACAAACTATTTTCTCAGTTTCGCTTATTCCGTTAACGCGTTGAATATATATAAACAAATATTGCTCGTTTAATAGTATAGGACATTTTGTTTGATATGTTAATCTGTCTGTCTGAAATGTCTCTTCATATTGTAATGAATTCTCATTCCATTTATAATTTACTATTTTTAGGGTTCCGTACCTCAAAAGGAAAAAACGGAACCCTTATAGAATTACTTTGTTGTCCGTCTGTCTGTCACGACCCTTTTTCTCAAGAACGCGTGGAGGTATCAAGCTGAAATTTATATCAAATACTCAGGTCTACTGTCCCTTGGAGCTGTGAAAAAATCAAACTTCTAAGCCGACACAATCAAAGGATCAGCCGTTTATGCCGCAAAATTTCGAGTCTTTCGACACTCGCAAGGGAATCAAAACCTACAGCGTACTTCCTGTGAACTCAGAATCTTGAAATTTGGTACGAAGCAATGTCTTGTAGCACAGATAAAGGAAAAATTGCGAAAAGCCTAAATTTTTTGTTACATTATTATATAATCAAAATATTTTTAAAAATTTTAAACTTGCTACCCTTTTCCTCATGAACGCATAGAGGAATTAAATTGAAATTAAATTGAAATTCATATCAAATACTCAGGTCGATAATACCTTTAAGCTGTAACAAAATCATACTTCTATGTCAACCCAATCAAAAGAAACAGCAATTCAAGCCGCATATTTTGAAACTCGCAACTACTCGCGAGGGAATCAAAACCTAAAGGATACTCCAGTCGACCTAGAATCTTGAAATTTGGCATGAAGCAACGTTTTATAGAACACATAAAGGGAAAATTCCGAAAACCTTAAATTTTTAGTTACATCACATAATAAAAATTTTTAGCAATAAAAATACCATAACTTTTACTTATACCTAAAGGTTTTTACGGAACCCTCGGTGCGCGAGTCCGACTCGCACTTGGCCTGCTTTTTTGTTACTTTTTGTTTTGTTGTTTGACAATTTACTCCTTTGATTTTAGTGCGCATCGGTTTGGATAGATCCGCTAGATGGCGCTAGGATCGTTTTCAAACATGGTAACGGTGTGTTTTCCGGTTTCAATGGGGTTGCTCGTTGCGGTTTGCCCGTTTATCATTTCACGGCAGACGTTTGACTACGGTCAATTCAAATAATTTTTGTGAACCTCTCCGCAGGATTATTATTCTGTGAGAAGAGGTTGAAATGTTGAATGAAAGCGTGATTTAACTAGCTGGTGCCTGCGACTTCGTATGCGCAGGTTTATAAATTGTAGCCTATGTGTTATTCTGTTCTGATGTATAAGCTATATTATTGTAGTTGCATTAAAATCCATTCCGTATTTTTTCCGTGAAAGAGTAACAAACATACTCGTACATCCATCCATACATGTTTACAAACTTTCGCCTTTATAATATTAGTAGGAGATAGGACCCTACCTTCTGCTAATTTTTAAAGTATAACGACTACTTCCATAGATAGTACTCGGTGCCTATGGTTCAACGTGCCTTCCGAAGCACGGAATGTGAATGTGAAAGCTGAATGTTTGAACATGCGCGTATGCCCACTTGACTCGAGACGCTCCTGCAGAGCGGGTGCTGTTACGTCTGTGTTCTATCAATATTAGGTTTTATTATTCTTCTCATATTTACGAGTAAGAGCCGCGCTCTTGTCGGTGGAGCAATCTCCATTTCTCTCTGACCTCTGCCACAATTAATTAGTAATTAGTTGTTACTAGTTCTTACATTTTGTAATTTAAATTCAACCTAATTACGCCATAAGGAAATAATCTTACTTTTTTACCCACGACGGAACGGAGAAGGTGTATGCGTTTAGGGTGAGAGGTTGTTTGTTTGTGTAAAGGTTTGTTTCATTTTTTCTCTAAAACGGTTTTACTTATTTGGATACGATTTTCAGCAAAGGATTTATGATTTATCTGTGATGGTTCTTGGACTAGATTTCTGGCGTAAAATCACCAGGGGGCGCTGTATTAACCATTTTTATTTACAGAAATGTTTCCATTTATCTCCAAAACGGTTTGATCGATTTAGATGCGGATTTCAGCAAAGGATTTATGGTTTATCTGTGATGGTTCTTAGACTAGAGTTATGGCGTCGAATCACCAGAGGGCGCTGTAATAATCATTTTTATTTACACAAATGTTTCCAGTTATCTCCAAAACGATTTGATCGATTTAGATGCGGATTTCAGTAAAGGATTTATGGTTTATCTGTGATGGTTCTTAGACTAGAGTTATGGCGTCAACTCACCAGGGGGTGCTGTGATAATAAAAGAAGTGGATAATCTATAATCTTCGGGGGTATTTTAAAAGTATTATTGAATGTTTTTTCGGCTACATCCCACCTCAACTCACCAAATTGCTTACCTAAATTCTTCTGAAGTACTGTGAGAAGTAAAAGTAAAATGGTCTCAAAACAACTAGTTGCGTGGCGCGACATTTTCAACTATACATATACTAATCCAAATGGCAAATAATATTAGCTTCTAATATTTATAAATTAATATTTATGAAATAAAATCACCTAGAGACTTATTTTTATTCCCTATATATTTTTAAAATCCTACTAAGGTACAATAATATTTTTAAATAACTATAATAAAAAAATCAACAGCTTACACACTACGAATGAAATATTTATTTTTAGTATTTATCTAAATATATAAAAGAGCATGTCCTGACTGACTGACTGATTCATCAACGCCGAGCCGTAACCGCTATAGATACAGATCTGAAATTTTGTACACAGGTTTTATGCACGTCAAAACCACCCACTAAGAAAGGATTTTGGAAAATTCATCTCCCAAGGGGGTGAAATAAGGGATGAAAGTTTGTATGAAAGTCCTTTGTTTCTTGAACTAGATTCACACAAATTTGAATTCAAGCTTTTGGTAGAAACTAAAGAAACACGTGTTTAAGCATTCCTAAAAATCTCCCGTCAAGGGGTTGAAAAAGAGGATGATTTTTTTCGTATGTTGGTCTATAAGTCTTTCATTTTTAAAGGTAGAATTATATAAATTTGGTTCCGAGCTCATAGTGATAAACAAAAAAGTACGTGTTTAAGAATTTTTCAACATTCATCCCCTAAGAGGGTGAAATAAGGGATGACAGTTTGTATGAAAGTCCTTTATTTCTTAAGCTAGATTTACACAAATTTGAATTTAAACTTCTGGTAAAAAATACAGAAATGCGTCTTTAAGCATTTCTTAAAAATCACCCTAAAAGGGGGTGAAAAGGGGGATGATATTCTTTCCGTATATTGGTCTGTAAGTCTTTTATTTTTTAAGGTAGAATTATAGAAATTTGTTTTTAAACTCCTGGTATAAAATAAAAAAGAACGTGTTTAAGAAATTTTCAAAATTCATCCCCAAAGACGGTGAAATAAGAGGGAAATTTGTATGAAAGTCCGTCAGTTTTGAAGTTAGGATCTTCAAAATATGTATTTAGACTGACGACAAAAAATTAAGAAATCCAATGTGGTGGACGTGAAATACCACCATCCCCTGGGGATGGGGTTGGAGTTCGATAGGGTTGATATGACTAAAAATCAATATGGGTGTCGTTTGTATGGTTTATCGGATCGCTGATTACGAAAACTACAACAATTTTGAAATCTAAGTTGGTAGACGTGAAATACCATCATCCCCTGGGGATGGGGTTGGGGCGCGATAGGGTTAAAATGTCTAAAAATCAATATGGGTGTCGTTTCTATATTTATATAAGGATAGGGATAGCGGTTAAGACGGCTATAATGATAGGGATAGGGGTAGGGTTAGGGGCAGGGATAGGGAGAGGGAGTGGAATGGAGGTAGAGAGAGAGGGTGAGGGAGGGGGAGAGGGAGAGGCTGCACATTGTCTGAATATCACGCGGGCGAAGCCGCGGGCACAGCTAGTTTCTTAATAAACAAACAGTTTTTGATTTACAAGATTGAAAAACAACTTTAAATTTTAACTTCTAAATATTATTTGTTTACATTTATTAATTGAGGTAAACATTTTTTTTTTTCGTGTCGAAATGGATGGAATCGTGTCGAGGTGGGATGAAGCCATTTTTAGGGTACCGTACCTCAAAATAAAAAAAACGGAACCCTTATAGGATCACTTTGTTGTCCGTCTGTCTGTCTGCCTGTCTGTCTGTCAAGACCCTTTTTCTCACGAACGAGAAAAGTATCAGGTTGAAATTGATAACGAATATCAAGGTCCATAAACCACACAAGATCTGAAAATTCCAATTTTTTACAACGACGCAATCAAAAGATATGGTTTTTTATGTCCTCATCTCCATACATTTATGCAAAAAAGCAAAACCTACAGGGTACTTCCCGTTGACCTAAAATTATGAAATTTGGCAAGAAGCTAGGTCTCCAGTACAAATAAAGGGAAAAGTCTAAAATCATTAAATATTTCAATTTTTCTTACAACTAATAGTAACCAATTAAGGTGAGCTCCCGTTTCAAGAATTTTTCTATAAAAGAGGGGTCAAGTTGGATGGTCGCGGAGTTTTTAAAATCAAAGAGCAAAAGCTTTTAGTATATCATATGGTATATAGGTACGGAACCCTTAGGGCGCGAGTCCGACTCGCACTTGGCCGGTTCTTTCAATTACAATAGTCGTGGGTTTTTTCAAAAGTTCTAAATTGCTTTTTATGTTTATTTATTTGGCTGTATTTCTTTTAGTTTTCTTTACTTTTCCTGTCTCTCTTATCTTGTCTTTCGACATAGGCCCTTCTCTAGAACTCGCCACCTTTACATCTCTTGCATATCCCTTTTATCTCATCCTCCTTTCATCTATTCATGTGCACTGGCGAAGTATAATCATGTTTTGTTGCAGATAGTACGACCAGTAAGCGCATTCTTGATTGTGGATGTGCAGAACGACTTCATTTCTGGCACCCTTAACATCAGCAAGTGCAACGCTCAGCAAGACGGCAGCGAGGTAAGCGGTATAATACATAGAGTTAGCCGACTTCTTCGGGCTTGCGCGGGTTTTACACGCTTGTCCACAGTGAATGCGCGGTGACTAGGGGCTGTGGCGGGCAACGAGCTTGGGCGTGCGGTGGCCACAGTGACGCGCGAGCTGTTTTAGCCGAGCGGTAAGACTGAGCTTGTTTGTTCTTCCCACCACCCGCGTATTAGATCTCTTGTTAACTAGGCCCGTGGTGCGGCATAACGCGCGCATAGAAACGCTTGAAAACTACGCGTCCCGTCGCGCTAAACTTCCGCCTTACTCACTACGCTGTGGACGCAAAGGCGCGTTTCATATGTTTGATACTCCGCGCCCGTTATCGCAACCACTCTACGCTTGCACTGTGGACGTACACTTAGGTTAAGCGTTTTTTCTTCTTGCATTATTCATATTCTCTCACGTTAACGAAGTTCCTCCCTTTTAACACCAAAGTTATGCTTGCGCAATCTCTCCTGTTACCTATCCTCGACTACGCCGACGTGTGCTATTTGGATGTGACTGAGGAGCTGCTTAATAAGTTGGAGCGCCTTCAAAACCTAGCTATTCGCTTCATTTTCGGTCTGCGTAAATATGATCATGTGTCTCACTTTCGTGCTCAACTTAAATGGCTTCCTATCCGTCTTCGTCGTGATATGCACATCATGTCTGTCCTATACAAAATTTTGAATGATCCGCACTCCCCTTCTTACCTTCGTTCCCGATTCCAGCTCCTTCCCCCTCCCACTCTCTCTAGGCGTCCTTGCATCACTGAGATGTTGGTGGTGCCTAGAAGCAATACTTATTTCCTTTTCCACTCTTTCTCGGTTCGTGCTGCTCGGATGTGGAATAAATTACCGAAAAGTATCCAAGAAAGTCCGGTCAAGTGCGAGTCGGACTCGCGCACCGAGGGTTCCGATATACCTATAGTATTTTTGGAAGCAATAAAGTCCATTTTCAGGACCGCAAAACTAAATTTGTTTGTAAAGGTTTTTTGCAGATTTCTGAAAAACTGTGCAACTTAGAAAGATCGTTTTATTTTTGCTGTAAAGTTTATATAAACTTCTGTCAACTGTAATTAATTCAGATTTTTCCTTACTCAAACTTCGGAGATAAGGGGGGGGGAATGGTGTTTTTCTTGACATTTTTCATCATAACTTTAAAACTAAGAAATTTAAAAAAATACAAAAATATATTTTAAAATGTACAAGTAAAGCCCTTTCATATGATACCCCACTCGACCTAGTAGCGACAATTTGAAATTTGGCCCCCCCTATTTTGGCCCCCTTTATATTAATAATCATACTTTTTTCAAAATTTTTTCTTGTGCAATTAAGTTGGGCAACTATATTCTAAAACTATTCCAAATTTCAGGTTGATAGCATAAGTGGTTGCTGAGATATAGAGGTGTGACAGACAGACGGACAGACAGACAGACAGACAGAGCGGCACCATAAGGGTTCCTTTTTTTACCATTTTGGTATCGGAACCCTAAAAAGGGTGAAGGAGCATTTCCTCTCGCAAGTCGCTTTATAGTCATCATCATTGTTAATTTATCTATTTAACTTTCATCTATCTTTGTATATATTGTATTATAAGTACATATATGTATATGTGTAATTATTATGTTTGTTATTATGTAAGTAGTATATTCTTATCTGTATTTGTCTTAGTTTATTATAAGTTATTTATGTATAATTGTAGGTATATTTATGGACTTTTATTGTAATTATACTTTCTGCACTTTTGTGTCCCGCTGCTATTAACTTTCTCACTGTCTTAGGTTGGCTGGAAGAAATCTCTTTTAGAGATAAGCCCGCCCTTCTATATAGCCTTTAATTTTGTAATTTTATTTTAAGTTTGTGTGCAATAAAGAATATATATTTACCCATTTTATCCACTATCGTAACGTAAAATATGACTCCTGTTGGAAATTGGATTTTGCGTTTATCCATGCTCATAGATTATACAAATAGTGTTGCCAAATTACTTATTTTAACCATGGTTACACTCGCTATATTCATTCGTTTCGTTTTCTTGACACCTAAGAAGTGCACAAGAAAAGGACCGCTACATGTATTTATGCATAAATCTATCTCTCTCTAAAATAAGAAAAACGTAATTTGTGGCTTTACTAAACATTTGCTTCCATTGACATTTCTACGCGATTAGAGCTAAGAAGCCATTCAACATATAAAAGGGAGATAAAATATTATCTACGGCTTCTTACTGAACCAACTGGAGACCATTCTTTTTTTTTTACTTTTGCTTAGAGTATTTTTTAGGGTTCCGTACCTCAAAAGAAAAAAACGGAACCCTTATAGGATCACTTTGTTGTCCGTCTGTCTGTCAATACCCTTTATCTCACGAACGGGTAAAGGTATCAGGTTGAAATTAATACCATATATTAGGATCCATGAACCACACAAGATCAGAAAATTAATTTTTTTTACAATGACGCAATCAAAAGATATGGCATTTTATGTCCTCATCTCCATACATTTATTCAAAAATGCAAAACCTACAGGGTACTTCCCGTTGACTTAAAATTATGAAATTTTGCAAGAGCTAGGTCTCACAGTACAAATAATGGGAAAACTCTGAGATCATTAAATTTTACAACTTTTCTCACAACTAATGGTAACCAATTGTGGTGAGCTCCCGTTTCAAGAACATTCATATAAGAGAGGGGTCAAGTTGGATGGTCGCTGAGGCGATTTTTGTTTTAGTTCTATTTGAAAAACGGGAACACTTACAAACTCGAAAATTGGTATGTTTATAGTGCATAAGCTATAAAATAACAACAAATAATAAAATTTGGTCAATCGCGTGTCGGACTCAAAAAATCTAGCACATTAACTTACTGAAAGTTCAACTAATACAATTATGATTGTATTGGTACGGAACCCTCGGTGCGCGAGTCCGATTCGCACTTGGCCGGTTTTTTTTGTTTGGTCTTAGGCTTTTGTCCGCTCTGATGGCTACCTACCTTTCGGCTCAACCTTGACTCTAAACTGCGAAGGGGCCATCAGCTTTTTCAGAATAATCTGACAGGTAACATATGGCTACCGCAAGGTTCTGTTACTTTAGTTACTTTCACAGCATTATGTCTTATGGCAAACTTTCGCTTCCCTATATTAAATCGTCAGAAGGTAATAAATGAATGCAGAGTAAAAAAAAAAACGGTACCCCATATTTCTTTCAAAAGTAGTGCTATTGCGTATTTTACCCTTTTTAGAGTTCCGTACCCAAGGGTTCCAAACGGAGCCCTAGTGATGTCACTCACGTGTTTGTCTGTCTGGCTGTACGTTGTCTGTCACACATGTTTTACAGCCAAACAGTTGGTGCTACAGTCTTAAATTTTTCACAGTATAACCATCTAGTTGATCAAAAATATTTTTAAATAGTTTTAAGAGGGGCTCACATACAGTTAAAGGGGGCGCGAAAAAGAAAATCGCCTACCTCTTCGATTGGAGTATCGTTTTTTAGAGCTCGTTATATAGATAAATACTGTATTTTTATTGTTTTAAAAAATATCGAAAAACAAAGAAATGAGAAGCCACCAAATGCAGGGGCTTATTATTTAAAATTTTGTTCCAAAGAACTTCCCATTGACCTATGAACTTAAAATTGGGTGAAAATGCTTTTTATTACATATATTTTACATACCAATACTATATTGATAAATCGGACTTCTTTGAAATTCACAAATTTTTCCTATATCATCCATTGGATCCTAAATGAGCGAAGTCCGTCACTCACTTAGCCGGTTTTACTAAATATTTTGTGGGCATTTTTTTAGCTATCCAACGGTTATCTATCACTAGCTTGAGATGTTAATTTAGACACAAAATTATATCGAATAGCCTTATTTCCGGAATTTCTGTATTATTTTGAGTGACACATACTATCTCTATCAGAAGTAATGCTAAGTATAGATAAACGGAAGGTGAAGTTTCATGTCGCAAGCCAATTTCGTTCGCATCTACATAATTTGGATGTACTTTTGGTATACCTATGTATTCAATGAGTGCGACGTCACGGTAGTGAAGTTAGGGCCGCTTGAAACAAGAACGGTAAAAATTGTAAAGTCCAAAGTGTCAAGGTTGACGTCGTATTGAGTGTACACTGGATCATTGTTTATCAAGTTATATTCGGCGCTGTTCGTCATTGGTGTATCGAATTATATAAGGTGTTTTTTAATTAGACCCAAATATTTCTAGGGGTGGTGTAAGTATGATAAAGAAAAAGGTTTATCAAAGTTTTAGAGAAATCCCCCCGCTAGTTATTTTTTTATAATTTTCAAACAAAAAAATAATTATTGTTTGCAATCATCCTGTAGTAAAGATTTCGACCGTACTAAGAGCCCGAAACCGCCCAAACCGCGCACTCGGCTTGCGCGTGATTGGCTCACGACTCCGCGCTGCCGCCTGTGCTGATACGGAGTGTTCATTTTACGATATTTAGCGGCATTGTTTTTAGAATCTAATTGGGTCTAATTAAAAAACACCTTATATATTCTTTAGAAATAGCGTCCATGCAACTAATACATCAGAATAAATAATGTTGTCATCTGTGATCGTTTACGTCAAAATTAATTCACCGTAGGCTTTCAAATGCGGATTCCTGTGTAAATATTTCACCGGACATTGGCGATCTCGCTATAATTTTGTAACAATTTCTTTGCTTTGACACTGGCGAAATACGACTTGTAATGAGATGTGATGCCATTAAATAAATATCTATGTATCTATTGGCATCTATAGGAGCTAGATAATTTGGTTATCTTGAAACTTATAGATAGTGCAGGCGGCGGGGTCGGGACTACTTTTGTGGTGGCAAACATAAATTTTGTTCGTCCCCGTCTGAAAAACTCCATAAAATTCAAGTTAAACCAATCCTCTAGCTAGATCCTAGCTCGTTTTCCTCTTTTCTACTACGCAGTCGGGTTTTTCTTTTTTTTATACTCTATAGTTTTCAGATTCGTTTCGTCAAGCTATACAGATTGTTTATATTTCTGTAATTGCCGCTTAAAGCCCTTCATTTTGATACCTAGTTAAGGGAAAAAATAAACAAAATGCTCAATTTTGCCCCTTAAATCCGCCATTTTGATTTTTCTTAATTTCAAGTCGCGCTTTAACTCGTGCTATTGAGATAAATTTAAAGATGTCATCAAAATCGGTTTAGCCGTGTAGTATTTACTGACTGAACAACTTATATATATCCCTATACTAATCATACTGAACTCGCCCCTGAGCTGTGGCAGACAATTAAATTAACACCCTATACAGAATCATCAAATTTATACTTTGGACATTAGCAGAACCAATCCTTACTTGTTTATTTGAGCTGTTGCAGTCATAGAGAAAATAAACCATCAAACCAAAGAAAAGAAACCATTGCTCATTGTATTTCTGTTAACTGACTTGATAGCTTGTAGCCGTTGTAATAAATAAATATGTTTTATTTGCTCTATCGTAAAAACGGTCGACCGAGCTTCGCTCTATAATAGCTACCTCAACATTAAAATATCATCGGGTGAGCAAGCTATGCTACTCGCCAACAGATGGCGCTGTAGGTTTCTGTCTAAAACGCGGTATTTTTTTTTTAAATGGTTAAAAGCACGGGGAAAACGAATTTTCCCAAAAACCCCCGGATTTCATCAAAATTGTTAGAGCCGTTTTCGAGAAATACAAATATATATACATATATATTTATATATACAGGGTGTTAATTTGATGGCGTGCCATAGCTTAGGGGGTGTTTGAGTAACGATAAAGGAACACAAAAAAATATTTTAAAAAATCCTACTTAAAAAAAACTACAACTTCATTGAAACTTAACGAACACGGAGGGCAATGACCCGGACGCAGCATCAGTGGTACGCAGTATCAGTGGATAAGGTAGGTAAGTGGGTAGGTAGGTAGGTAAGTGGATACATAACTGAAACTTTCGCGCGCTTTTGATAGCGCGGTGCTCAAGGTCATTGCCCTCCGCGTTAGTTTAGTTTTAACAAAGGTAAAAAAAAATTAAGTAGGATATTTTTTACATTTTTTTTTTAGTTCCTTTATCGTTACTGAACCACCCCCTAAGCTATGGCATGCAATCAAATTAACACCCTGTATACAAATATTCTTTGCCGGCACCACACTGGACATGGGCACGGGTATGTACCAACCCATACATACCCGTGGGTGTCGTAAAAGGCGACTAAGGGTTATAAACTGGAGGATGGGCAGCAGCATCCTCCTTAGTATCTTACATCTTACTTACTGCAGTCACCTACAACCGCGGTCCATGGTGCCAGCCGTAACGCTAACAAGCGAGATGACTATGGTACTTCCCCTCTAAATTTTTCCAGCAAAAGCTAGAATTCTGGAGGGAGCTCCTTGTCCTGTAGTGGACGTTTCAAGGGATGTTATGATGATACAAATATTGCTCGTTTAATAGTATAGGATAAAACCCCACCAAACTTCCAGTGCAGGATAGCTCCTTCCAGAATTCCAGCAAGAACGCTAGGTGCATATTGAAGGGGAAGTTCTACAGTTACCACGCTAGTTAGCAATGCAGCTGGCACGATGAACCGGGGTTGTTGGACTGTTGGTCACCGCAGTATATAATATGGTACGGTACACAGAAGGTTGCTTATGCCCATCCTCCGGTACATAGTTCCTTAGACACCCACGGCACACGCTCGTACACTACATACATCAAGCGCAAATTTGAAATTTGAAATTGGAAGGTCGCGTAGGCTCGCATATTCGGTACAAAAGACCCTCAGGAAGACCACGAGAATTACGCGGGTGAGGTGCGCGCGGGGACTTGGGGTCGTTTGCAAGGGGGGCGGAGAATGTCCGTTGTGTATGATAGTACTACCTTTCTTCTGTGCCCACGGGTAGAGATGGGTTGATACAATTCTTTGCCGGCACCACACCACACAGACGACTATATCGGAAGCGTGGATGAAATGGTAGATTTCGGATACAATATACCATAACCACAGATTAAATAATAGTTAACTAACGTTTACAGGGGTGCCGACAAATTTCAACCTTACGGTCTAAGCATAAAGTCGATACTTGCAGTGCACCGCTTTGGACACGTTTTTAAATCGCGGGTGATCGCGGACAGGTGGGGTAAAGCGATGATTTTGTCACTTTATGAGATACTGAGCGAGATGCAAGTAGGTATGTAATATTGTTCAATCAAACATGCGAATACTTACGCCGTAACTCAATTCTTCAAAACTGTTGTACTATAAAAACTAAATATAATGACCTATAAAAGTCGTCAAACCTAAAGAGATTTGTTTACCGGCAAGGTTACTTCGAAGTGGGTACTCAGAATCTCTAGTACCTGCTTTTTGTGTAGGGTCACGCGAATTCTATTTTTAGTTTGATTAAGTACCTATAGCTCGAGCGAATGCGAAAACTCTTAATGCGATAACGGCAAAGTTTTGTTTCAATATTTTTTTTTGGTTCAGTATGCTAACGAGACTTTACCTCTGACTATCTTACGATTCGTTTTTTTCGGTTATTCCAACTATTACCGATTTGCGCTGGTTGGGTGCGAAATCAGAAGATGGCTCCTGAGATTAATAAAATATAATTAAAACAGTAAAAACAAGTAAACCAAGTAGAGACAGCCAAAACTAATTTATGTCGTAATTTGGAATTTGCTTACGTCTAAGTTTAAATATACATATTTACAGAAGCCTGCCAGCATCAGGCTAGCAGGCAACCTCCGTCGTCAACACCAACGCTAATAGTTAGGGTGCTGTCTGCAATTTGGGTATATGATTTGCTCATGATTCATATTAATAGGGATGATAGATCAGCTCAATACGAATCGATTTGGTCTTTACAAGTTTTTCTGTGCGTCGCTGCGTTTTTGAGTTAAAGCAAAAAAAAAAATGAAAATAACATACTAAATAATGTTTTTTTTTGTCTGCCTTTGTGGCTACTCTTTAAAATAATTCTGAAGATGTAGAAAATCGAAGAGGCAGACATGCAGGGCTCTGCATTATCACGGGTCGAAGTAGTGAATTTTTGCATTTTGAAGAGATGTAACTTTACGACGCAGGGCTATTATGGTGGCAGACCATTTTTCTGGGATTTTTTACACTGTATTTAATCAGATAGTCTGCCAGGTGTACGTTTCATTGTCAAATTTAAAAATAGTTAAAACCTAATTCCTCAAAAACGCAGGGGTGTGACTGTGAATGTCCGCCAATATTTTTTGTATCTTCTAGAGGATGCTCCTTAGCATCAGTCAAAGAGGCAGACATGACCAACATACATACATACATAACATCACGCCTTGTTCCCGTTGGGGTAGGCAGAGACCACAGTCCTCCACCTGCTACGATCTTGACATACTTCCCTTGCTTCCTGAACCTTCATCAATCCTTTCATACATGCTCGTCGGTTTAGGGTACTTTTAACCTGGCCTTTTAACGTTGGAAGGGGAAGGCCTCGGCGAACGTACCAGGACCAAATTCATGATAACATCCCATTGAATGTACACTACAGAACAGGGAGCTCCCTCCAGAATTCTAGCTTTTGCTGGAATAATGTGCAGGGGAAGTACCATACCTCACCACCTCACTTGTCAGCGTTGTAGATGACTGCAGTAAGTAAGATGGTATGATACACAGGAGTATGCTGCTGCCCATCCTCCAGTTTATAACCCTTATTCGCCTCTTTCGACACCTACGGGTATGTATGGGATGGTACTATTATTAGCCGTAACCACACGGGACCTGATGAATGTACAGCAAGCGAGGGAAGTATATCAAGATCGTAGCAGGTGGAGGACTGTGGTCTCGGCCTACCCCAACGGGAAAAGAGCGCCGGGCGTGGTGTTATGTATGTATGTTCGTCGCGTGGTGACTAATTGGATAGCATATTACTTGTATAACATATTACATACTAGCTGTTACCCGCAACTTCGTCCACGTGGATCTTATAAAAAACAGAACTCGAACTTAACTGAAATACTTTTCGCGAAATGCTTCTCATTCTTGATTCCTACGTAAAAGATGCATTTGTACCATGGAGCACAATAGCCAACATATCCAAGTTGAATGCTATCTTGCTACAAATTTAATTAGCTTTTGAATTTATTTAACAGGTGGGTAGTGAGGATGTATTTGTAAAAGTCATATACATTTTCATATTTATTTACTATGCTATGAAAGACGTGTACTCAGTATTGTGTAAGAATTCGGCAGTTTTTTTCCAAGGGGCGTTGTTTTGGGGTTAATCCAAGGAAACAATTTTCTGTGTCTATCTTTCGTGACGTGGAAGTATTCATGAAAGTCATGTAAATTTACGTTAAGTATGTTATGAGTGTGTGTCGATAATGTTATGAGTGTCAGACATAATTGACCCGTTTTGTGTAAGACTTTTACATTTTTTTTTCTAAGTGAAGTCGTTTTTGTGTTGGCAGTCATTACAGGCGATCCTAAAAAGGAGGGCAATGAAGGGCTACACAGGAAGTTTTCATAAAAGTCATATAAACTTTCACCTTTATTAACTATGTCATGAGACATCAGACAAACGACCTGTGTTGTGTAAGAATTTGGCAATTTTTGGCATGTGAGCGATGGGTTAGCGAGCGAAAAATTTTTGTAATGATTTAGACTATCTTAATACCAAATTTCATCAAAATCGGTTCAGCTGTTCAGCCGTGAAAGCGTAACAGACATACAGAGTTACTTTCGCATTTATAATATTAGTTTGGATTAATTGGATCAGATATTTTTAGTTGGGTATGATTATTTGTACTCGCATCGGCACACCTGCACCTGTTACGATCTTGAAATACTTCTCACGTTTCCTTTACTTATTTCATTAATGTATATCACCATAACGAAAACTACTACATAAATTACTACGTAACTACTACATAACTAAAGGTAATAAAATCTGAATTAATGCAGCAATTCTGTTCAAATTACCATAACCGAATAGGTATTCGTTCATCCATTACATAGTGATTGAACTATAAAGGTCGAAAACTAATAGGATATGAGACAACGTAACTGAACTACTATTTACTATTTTTACAATACAAAGTAGATTAAAAATCTTAGAAGAGCGGTGCCTCCAAACACGCCTGTGTAAGCTTACTTGGAGACAACTGCATATTAAATTCTAAGTTCGCAATGCTTAAACAAATAAAGAAATTTTATTTATTAATTTTATTTATTATAACAATACTTTCACAAAATGAAAACAAAAAATATCGGCTTTTCCATACAAACTGTTTGTATAGAGTGGCCTATTTCTTTTCATTTACTGAAAGTTTTATTTACTGAAAGTTCAGTTACGTTGACTGATCGTGCCCTTAGAGTTTTCGGAGACCTGCCCTTTACGCCCTGTATAGTGCGATGCTCAAAGGAATCATGATACAATTCTTCTGTTACCCTCTGTGTGTTACCCATAGGAAATCCTTCTATGAAATACGTATTACATGTACTCATATTCCGCTATTCAATGATGTTTCTGAATGGAATTCATTCCTGTATAACAGCCTTGAAATACTCCCCTCCCTGTCGATCTGTTCCCCGAACAATATAAACTAGATCTTTTAAGGCCTGTTCAAGGTATTGTCCAGCTAAGCATGCTACATAGTCGGCCCTATCGTTATTCGTGACTTGGGGTCAAATGCTAAGCGTTTTATGCACACGTGAAGACAAGATGGTGATCGTGTAAAAGTGGTTTAGTCGGGTCGGAGCCACAACATATACAAAATGCTTATTTAATAAAAATTACCCTATATATCTTGCAGTAGTATTTTACAAAGATTTATTAATTGATTACTTGTATAAATGTTATTCATGTGTCAGTGTAGTTTGACGGCGCAGGTATCGCGAATAAAAGTTTGAAAAGCTTTTCAAATTAGTCGCGAATTGCTTTTGAAAGAGGTGATTCGGTAGCGAAATTAAATTGGCTGTCAGAGACGTCAGAGTGCGGGTGTTAAGAAGTGTTCGGTCCCGAAGTTAGCACCTTTGTAATGTGAGCAATTAGGGTGGGCCAGGGCCGTACCAGGTACGGATCGCGCCGCCCACGCCGCCGCCGCAGCGAACGATGCGGATCACAATCACAGGGGCTGAGACCGTGTCTATACACACTCGTACAGTCAAGAGCACGTCCTGCTTGGCACATTAGACGTGTAAAGCTTGAAATGCTCTTTATTGTGCACATGGTCGCTAATAAGTGGTAACAATCAAAGCTTTAGGATAAACAGAACCAGTGCTACGACATAAACACTAGTAACCAGAGGTCCGCTAAATTCATAGTGTTGCCAGTGAATTGCGGCCGACTGTACAACCGGCTAGATAATCCTATACTATTAAACGAGCAATATTTCGATGAAATTTACCATACGAGGGTTTTCGGGGGCGAAAAATCGATCTAGCTAGATCTCATGTCTGGGAAAATTGGTTTTCCCAGCGTTATTAATTTTTTTTTTAAATACCGCGTTTTAGACAATAACCTACGGCGCCATCTGTTGGCGGGCAACCTAGCTTCCTCACCCGATGATATTTTAATGTTGATCGCCCAGGTACTATTTTTATACTAGCTCAGCATCATATCATTTGGGATGTCAGGTCGATCAACTTACAAACACTGGTGTCAGAATTGTTACGCCGCCAAAGGCCTCTATACATTAACGACTACTTCCGACGATACAAGCCAGGACTCAACGTGCCGTACGAAGCAAGGTATCATCTTATTTTCGTACAATCAGATGATTCGTCTTTCGATGATCTACCCGATACGGGGAAGTCTCACACAAGTTTTTATTTGTGTCCAATCCGGGGTGTGAACTTAGTTAAGTTAGTTAAGTAATGGCTGTTAGTTTTCCAAATATGTTAAGGGGATACCTGCCGTCCACTAGAGTCCTCATCAGTTAAAAAAAAAATTACTCGCTAAATACAAAACTTATGGAAAATCCGGAAAGACAAATTGAAGTAAAGGTATCTTTGTTTATTTAGACACTATTTATTCTGTAAAACAAAGTTCACTGTAGTTACAGATACAAAAACTGCTAAAAGTTTCTGTTTTTCGTACTTTGTGTATTTAAAACCACAGTGAACTATATTTCTCAGAATTGATAAGTTCTAAATAAACTTGGCTACCTTTACTTCAATCTTTGTTTCCGGATTTTGGATAAGTTTTGTATTTATCGAGTAATATTTTTTTAACTGATGGGGGACGTAGCAACTTAAAATAAAATAATAAAAAGCTTTCGTGGAATCGGTATGCGCAAAAAAAGACTATAAATTAAAACTGAGCCATTATTTACCTACTTCAAGGTTTATCAGGCGGGTAGGGTTACCATTTTACAATTTAACGAATCCGGACAAAAAGAAGTCGGATATTTCAGTCGCCGAAAAGTTCTATCAAATACTCATGAAATATTAAAGTGTACGATGTTTTCTTATCCTGACAAGTTAAGAAGCCGGTCAAAGTCCGGACGGAAGGACGGAACTCTGGACATATCCGGACAAAACCAAAGGGATGGTTACCCTTTGTAGTTGGGGTAATAAATAAGACGATCGGAACAAGCTATCGCTGAATGCGCCATAAGCATAACTCATAAACTCATAAATTCGTAAGACATAAATGCGAAAAGGGTGCCGTTTGGTGTCTGTACAGTCGACAGCTTTTTAGGATTTCCAACGATTGTATTTTATCACATCACATAATGATGAAAAATATAAGCAAAGTATATAGGTACATATATTTTTAAACTTAGTTTTTAGACAGACGTCGTCTGTCTGTCCAAGCGTTGTAGCCATATGGTTGAAATTTTCACAGAATATTTTTGATGGTGGATTACCTAACAAATAATAAACACAATGAACAGTTAAAAAGTAAGATAGCACCCCCCATATAAGAAACGTGTAAGTATTTATTTTCTGTTTTAGCTCTATTGCATATCGTAAAAACAATACTACTTACAAGCGTCAAAACTGTTATGTTCATAGTGCATAAGCTATAGAATAACAACAAATAATAAAAAATGTTCTAGTTGGAGTCGCGCCCATTTAATACACTTCTGCACGATTACGCGTCTCTGACTAAGACCGTATTTTCATCTTAGCGGTACGGATCCCCTTGGTACGCGAGTCCCAACTCGCGCTTGGCGTTTCTTTTTATTTTTCTGCGCCAAGTTTGAGTTGACGTGTGTGCTGCCCATTAACGATCCCATCAAACGAGCTCATTGTCTTGGCTATTTTGCGATCCTACGTTCCGAAGTATCACAGGTCGAAACATAAAGATTGTTGACCCTCCATAAAACAGTACAACCACCTTGCCTGTATACTTCCCCAGGCGGACCTTGCACCAAAGACAAAAAAAACAAAAAAAAAAAAAAACCTGGCTAAGTGCGAGTCAGACTGGCGCCCTCAGGGTTTCGTACCTGTAGGTGATATAGGTAGTACAAGCTTTTGCCCGTAGATTTTAAAAAAACTCGCCGTCTACTCAAACCTGACCCTTCTATAATATAAATAAATAATAAATATTGGGGACATTTCACACAAGGTCATCTGATCCCAAACTAGGCAAAGCCTGTACTATGGGTATCAGAGACTGATATACATACATAAATAGATAAATAACACCCAGACACAGAACAAACACTTGTGTTCACCATACAAATGTTTGCCCTGGGCGGGGATCGAACCCGCGGCCCGCGGCGTGAAAGGCAGACTCACTACCAACCACACCAACGGGCTTGTCAACAAAAAATATGAATGTTCTTGAAACGGGAGCTCACCTTAATTGGTCATAATTGGTTGTGGGAAAAGTTATAGTATTTAATGATTTTAGACTTTTCCCTTTGCTTGTGCTGTGAGATCTAGGTTCTTGCGAAATTTCATGATTCTAGGTCGTCGGGAGGTACCCTGTAGGTTTTAGTTTGGTTCATAAATGTATGGAGTTGGCGATATGAATGGCCGTGTTATTGTGTTCTCGTAGATGCACGAAATATTTACACCTTGTTTCAGCTTGATATTTCACCCGTTCGTGAGAAAAAGGGTCTTGACAGACAGACGTACAACAATGAGATCCAATAAGGGTTCCGTTTTTTTCTACTTCTGAGGGGTTAGGGTGTCGTAATAATAAATGAACGATGATTGTTTCTAGTTAGAAATACAAAGTTATTTGATCTACACTTTTCTAGTCATACAAAATGAAGGGAAAATATATGTCCCTCAACACAGAATCCTCAGAGAAAAAAACTGCATAAAAATTTAAAATTTTAAAATAGTCAGAAATAGTCACCATAAGGAAAAAAATTGTCGCGTTACAATTCTAGAGTTATAGCTATGGTTTGCTGAGGATTATGGGCATAGGCTTTACACAGAATCCTCAGCTTTGATGCAAGCAAACCGTGGGGACTATCGACTTGGTTTTTATTTAAAAAATTAGTCATGAAATAGTCGTCTTGACTTCCAAATTCTCGAAAATAGTCGTTCAAGGTTTCAGAGTTACAGGGGTAGCTTGCTGAGGATTCTGTGCATAGCATTTCACGGACGCAGATTTCTGCAGAACGTTTAGGTTTTTCTGTTTGATACTGATGTCAAAAAATAGTCAACAAATAGTCGTCTCAAACCATAATCACGTTGGTCTGGTTTACCTAGAAGAAGTATGTTAAAAATGCATGTTAACTTCGCCATACATTTTTCAATTCAAGTACAGTCGGTTCCTATGTCCATAATCCTCAGCAAACCATAGCTATAACTCTAGAATTGTAACGCGACTATTTTTTTCCTTATGGTGACTATTTTTTGGCATCGTCAAAATAAATTTTTATGCAGTTTTTTTCTCTGAGCATTCTGTGTTGAGGGACATGAAAATATGTCGCGTTATGTACAGTCAAGAGTACATCAAGCTTGACACATTGGACTTTGTTTTAATAAACGTACGGGACAGAGTCGCACTGCGAGTGTCAAGCTTGACCTGTCGTTGACTGTACGTGGGCTCAGTCTGTTTTCTGCCTGAACAATCGATAGCCTTCGCGGATCGCAAGGTCAGAACTGTTTGTCCTGCCTTCATGTATGTAGAGACTACAATGTGTTCAATGGTGCATACTAAATGGTTATTAGGGTACATTACAACAGTGTATACCAAATTTAATAAGTGTATGTATGTCTGTATGTTTTGGAATGTTATTAGGGTACATTACTAAATTGCTTGTGTTAACTGCGTTGTGCCCGGTAAACATAGAATTTTTTTGATTTTTAAAGTTACCTTACTTTTAAAGAGCATTACATTTTCTACGTTTTAAGTGCAACTACAACTCTTTCTCGAGATGAAGCACTTTTTGTGGAAAAAATTATGTTATTAGATCTTTAGAGTTTAAATTGCACTCAAATTGTAGCAAATCGAAATTGTATAAAAAACGGTTTTCGGAGCATCACGCAGACCTGGACGTATTTCAGATTTTAGCTTGATGCTACTAAAAGGTGCATCATACTAAGAATGAGTCTTAAAGAACATAAAATTTGCTACAATTTCAGTGCTTTTCAAGCTCTATAGATTTATAGATAAACCGCCTAAATGAGTCCTCGCCAGCGGGGTACAGGGACGCGGGGGTAAGACGACAAAGGGGGAACGAAATGTGCGGGCGGTGGCGGGCAGCGGGGCATTCTCATTCTCTACGCGCATCCGCTCCCCGCACCTGCCCTTGTACCCCGCGGTTTTTAAGTTATGATAAAAAATGTAAAAAAAAATACCGTTCCTGAAGAAGTTATCTCTGAAGTTTGTGAATGGAAAAACCTGAATTAATTACAGTCGAGAGAAGTTTATATAAATATTACAGCTAAAACAAAACGATCTTTCTAAGTTAAACAGTTTTTTAGAAATATGCAAAAAACCTTTACAAACAAATTTAGTTTTGCGGTCCTAAAAATGAACTTTATTGCTTCAAAAAATACTAAAGGTATATCGGAACCCTCGGCGCGCGAGTCCAACTCGCACTTGACTGTTTTTTTAAATGTATTTTAATAACTATACCAAAACAACTACGTTGTACAATTTTTTGCGATTACGATGTGTTATACTAAATAAAGTAATTCGTAGTGGATTTCTTTTATTGTTTTACCTATTTATTTCCATTACGACGAAACACAGGTTATAGTATGTGTAGGTAGTGTCTCTTTTTCCTTTGGCTTGTCTTGGCGGTAGAAATGTCGCAGGCAAATGATATAATTCGGCGTTTTACATTTCGCCTTGGCATTCTACAAAATGCCGAAAAATTTTTAAGACTTCATTTTACATAGGTAATGCCGCGGCATTTCACAAACCGGCGCGTAATTCGTTTCTGGTCGTCGGTGGCTAACGAACCTAAAATGCAACAGTGATCTTAACCCGTTTACAATCTGGCGGCGCCGTTTTACAATTTCTCGACCGTTTGCAGTTTGTCTGCCGTTTGTAGTCGGCGAATTATACGATTTTCCTGCGACAAAAATACCGTGTGACCTCAGACATGCGAGTTACAGAATGAATTGAATTAACTATTCAATCCGACCTAAAATAGTTATAAACTAGATAATCAGTTTGTTAATTCTGAAGTTTGAACAAGTTATAAAAGCGTCCTTGGTACAATCGGTACCTATCCACCATGAGGCTGGTTTTTGCATATTAGGAGGATGGATTAACTGCAGTATTTATTGCTAAATTCACAATAACATTATTCAGTTCCGATGGGTAGTCAAAAATTATTCGTCTTTCAAGTAGGTAGGTAAGTAGGTTTGCCCCTTGAGAAAAGTTATTTTATCTTTATATGATATGATGAAACTTTCTACGTCTGGCTGTGTGGGAGTTGGGATTTTTCATCCTCAGTTTAATATTCATCAAAAATTCAAATGTCCTCCAGAATCTTCTTTTTTTCTGGTGAATGTTTGGCTATTCTCGAAAGTATTGATTATGCTCTATCTTTTAAATTAAATGTTTGATCCTTACTGACTCTCGTATTGCTTTGCAGTCACTTTTAGGCAACCCTTTTAAAATAAATTCTCATGGTGCTATTATATTTAAAATTAAAGATCTTCTTTTTCGGTGTACTAATCTTGGCATTGATATCGTTTTAGCCTGGATCCCCAGTCATGTAGGGATAACAGGGAATGAATCTGCTGATTTGGCTGCCAAGGATGCTGTAGCTTGTGGAGACAAACGTCATTTTAAAATTTATCCCGATGACCTTGCAGCTTTGCCTAGAGTATTTCTTTCTCGGGCCTGGTCCGCGTACTGGAGATCTTCTAGTGTTCGACGTGGCTCCTTTTTTTCTAAAATACAACCTTCTATACCCGTTAAGCCGTGGTTTTCAAAAATTCGCCTTCCTAAACTTTTTACTTCCATTATGATCCGTCTTAGACTTGGCCACTGTTGTTCTCCCGTTCATTTATCAAAATTACATATTCGTGACTCTTCTATTTGTGAGTGCGGCTTAGAGGAGGGTACTTTAGACCACATTTTCTTTCATTGCCCTTTAATTTCACATTCAGATTTTTATGTTTCTTTACATTTCTTAAAAGTGCCTTTCCCTACCTGTTTAGCTACTCTTTTATGTTCAAAAGATCCCAAATTTTTTTATGCATTGGCCTATTTTTGTAAATATAATAACTTAAAACTTTAATCTGTTATGTATTTATATTTTATGTATTTATAATTGCAAGATTTTCTGTGCTTTTTTTATTTTTATTAAGTTTTTTATTTTTGCTCTTGCTCTCTGGCAGTGATACTCTTTTAGAGTAATTGCCATAAAAAAAAAAAAGATTTTTGGATGGAGAGAAGCGGCCCATCGAGACTTCAATAATTTTCCCCATCAACTTATCGGAGTCATCATAGTACACAGGCCCTCGTCCTCGTGATGTGGATTCCTGTGTAAATCTTTCACTTGACATTGGCGAACTCGCCATAATTTTATAATAATTTGTTAACGACATTGTGCAAAATACATCTGAGATGTGACGCCATTAAATAAATATCTATCTATATGATTTCAAGGTGATTCAGACAGAAAATTTGCTATAACTAAAAGTAGGTCCGTTTTTCAACATTTGAAGATGGCGGAGTCGTCGTGGTGCACAGGCTTGATGTGGATTCCTGTGTAAATCAATCTTTCACTGGACATTGGCGTGTCGCCATAATTTTGTAACAATTCCTTTACTTTGACATTGGCGAAATATGTTTTGTAATGAGATGTGATGCCATTAATAGTAGTTTATGCAACTGTCATATAAAACAGGTTATTAAAACACGAGTTTGGGTTTATCACATGAGGCGTAGCCGAATGTGATAATAGCATCAAACGAGTGTTTTAATACCATATTATATGTAGTTGTGTATACTACTTTATCTTCACTCATGCAATAGGTTTCTTTACTTATAAAAATGATAAAAATTATACAAAAGTAAGTAAACAACAATGGTAACTTATATTATGTATATTATAGTTCTGATATGAGTCTGAAGAAGCCGCCTTAATATATCCGCTAGGTCTTCTTTGAAATATACAAGCAGAACATTTTCTTAACAAGACATGGTTTTCTTTTCGATTTTAATTCTTTCCCAATTCATTGTAGGTTATGTCATAAAATGTCCTAGACTAATATGGGAGAAGATCATAAGTTATTGAGTATCATCTGGTGTAACTGCAGTATCCTGACTGCACCACTTTATCTTCTTTTTAAATAAACTTTCACATTACTTTCACGGGCACAAAAAACTTGAAAAAGGTAAATATTTGAAAATGACGGCAAATCTAATACGAGTATCTATTTCCTTCTAATTTCAGGCTGCGCGCGCATATTTTCCATTACAGATAAAATAATTGTAACTATAGTAACTGCTACTGTAACTGCTCCAAAATAATAGGTTGTTTAAAAGGCACACTTTGTAAATATGCTACTAATATTGGACAGCTACTAAGAAAAACTGTTATAACCGTCTCTCTAAAAGACCTTATATTCAGTCTTCTTTAAAAAGGTTTAGGTTCAAGAAGAATTTTATCCAAGTGTTATGTTATGATTAAAAAGTTAAATTACGTAACACCTTTGCAAAATTTTCATACAAAAATCGTTACGTAATGGTAACTTTTTAATTTTTTATGCATACTCTGCGTAATATTCAGCCTTATGTACCAACTTTTTGAATCATAATTCAAAGATTACGACATGAGTGTAGATAAATAAATATACAATACAATACAAACTAAAAGTAAAATTTTATGTATCTCCCTGCCATTTAGCAACAAAAAAGTGCAGTCTTAATCCGAACCAATGTAAATACGTCTTACTTTTGCGTAGCACCTTTCTTGGGATTTCCATTGGAGCCGGTCCCGGAGTGCGGTTTGTTCGCATTGCGATGGATTTCTTTCGCTGGTGGAAACTGTTCCAACAGCGGTTGAAGCTCTGCCATTGTTACCACCTTCCTACGGCTCTTGTCCGGCAGAACAACAACTACAGTGCCGTCCGATGACCAGCTGTGCTTCAACCCAAAATGTTTCCTAGCCGCGACGAACACATCCTGGCGCGACTTTGTAAGGAACTCCGAAATAGAAATATTAGAGCCCTTTAACGAGGTCTTGGCCTTCCACACTGCCGACCGATCCCTGAGACAGCCAAAGCGGACCAGGATAGGGCGGGCTTTGTCTTTTTTGACACCCAATCGATGACAAACCTCAATCGCGGTTGTATCAATAGAAGTCATCTTCATTTGGCCACAAAAAATGTCCTTCACCCTTGTAGGCATGTCTTCAGTGTCCTTCTCTGTGACTCCATGAAGTAGCAGCACTTTTCGTCGCGAATGAGTTTCTATCCGGTCCAAACCGTTGAACTAGCTCCAACTGCGCCTTCAGCATGCCAATCGCCTTCCAGACAATTTCCTTGAAGCAGATGTAGTCCGCTGACAAGTTCTTGACCGTGTGAGCGCCCGCTTGCTGCTGGTTCTGCTCGAATGCACTCATCTTGGCATCAATCCATGCAGTGAGGTCCTCCATGCCCTTCGCAAGATTGGCCGCAGTGTTCTCCATAATTAAGTGGTTTTCAAGTGTGAAAGTTTGTGATAAAGGTTTAGTGCAGGTCAACTAATGCCGTTGGTAAGTTTTAGAACATGAAATCTACTTTTACTATTTATTCAGAATAAAATTTGAAGAGAGCAAAATTTTGCTGTTTACTCTTTCAAGTCTACCAAGAAAACCTACCAGTTGAATAAAATCAAAAGATATATAATTTGTAGTAAGATGCATTTGTTCAACTTGGATAAGTACAAATGCATCTTTTACGTAGGAATCAAGAAGGATAAGCGTTCCGCAAAATATGTTTCAGTTAAGTTCGAGTTCTGTTTTTTTATAAAATCTATGCGAACGAAGTCGCGGGTAACAGCTAGTTCTACATATTGTTTTTGTCCATTAAGTAATTTGTAAAAGAAAACCTCTGTAACTCAGGTATTCATCCAATTATACTTAGCTGTGATAGCAAAATGTCATGGTTGACCATATCAAATGCCTTTTTGAAATCAAAGTATGCCACATCGAGTTGAACCACCATTCGCTCATCTAGGTCTGCCGTTGCACACTGCATAAAGCCTATCAGATTGGTGTGGATTCCTTGACCTGGACAGAAACCTTGTTGCGAGTCAGAAAGACTAGTCTGATCCTACTTGCGATGAAATGACAATGAACACCTTTGTTTCACTTTATCAAATGTAGAATGAAGGGCAACTGGTCTATATCCAGCCAAAGATAAACTCTCGACCCACCTTTCGGTACCAGAATTATCCGCACAATTTTCCACTTATAAGGATATGTTGAAGTAGTCACTATTACATTGAACAGGTACTGAAGTGGCTCAGCTAGGACAACAAGCAATCTTACTAGGTAAGGGAGAATCTCAACGGGACCCACTGATGCTTCGGCTTCAGGTGCGATAGGGCTCTTTGTCCAAGGACACATGTGAAAAATGGATACGGTTTGCTGACGCTCCACCCCTGGCTGTGATCTTCGCAGTAGCTAAATTAGAGCGGTTATTGGCGTACACCGAGCTGCAAGAGTCGGCAAATGCTCTCGCGCATTCGTGCTCTGCCAACAACTCCCCTTCCTTTGTGATTGGCGGTTTATATTGAATTCTGTCGTCTGCCTTGTAATTGTTCGTTGATAAATATTTCTTTTTATTATATTTTATAATGTCTAAATATTGAATGTTTCAGGTGGTGGAGCCGATCAACCGGTTGCTGGAGACAGTCCCCTTCGATTGTGTCTTCTACTCGCTCGACTGGCACCCTCCAGACCACGTGTCCTTCGTAGACAACGTGCACATGCGTGAGCTTCATGTCTCAAGCCCGGTACGATCTATCATAAAAAATCTTAGAGTAAAAAACTATAGAGTCCGTCATATACATATTATGTCTCCCTATCGCCTATACTAGTCGGTCAAAAAACTCAGTTAGGTTTTACAAAAATCAAGAAATCTTTAAATAAAATAAAAATAAAATAAAATCAATTTATTTCGAGCATTGCCCATAGCGTGTTAGTATGTTCTTATATCTATATTAGTAATTATTAAAATCTAAAACCCTATAACTAATTTTAGTTTCTTTGGCGAGGTGGACGCGGGTCCAGTGCTGCATGATAGCACTGTCCACGTCCAGTCTCGCCGCAACAGTCTGCAGGAGGCTGTTGGAGCTGCCCCGCACCCGATGGATCAGGGATGCTATGCGTTTTCTTACGATAGCTGAGAAGCTATCAACACCAGCTTCCGCTAGCATCCCCGAGGCACTGCAGTGACGTCGCAGCCCCATCAGCCCCCGAAAGGCATTATTGTACTGCGTGCGCAGAGCCCTGTAAGCTCCTTGGGTGTAATTTGTCCACAGGCTTCACGTGTACAGAGAGTTACAATAGGCTTTAAAAAGTGTAACCTTTACCTGTTGTGTACAACGTGCGAACCTGCGGGCAAGCATATTCGCCCTAACGCACAATGCCCTGCGCTCCCGCTCTATATCTAAATCATCTTTGAGCGACTCGTTGACCCAATGTCCCAGGTACTTAAAGCTCTGCACTTGTTTGAGAGGAGCGCCATTAAGCCTAACAGTTGGAACTTTGTAGGTCTTATTTTTAGCTTTGAAAACAAGCAGCTCACTTTTGGCAGTGTTGTACCGGAGACCGTGGGCCAACGCATACCGCTCACAGATGCTAATAAGCTTAATTAAAGCACTGATCGATGGACACAGGAGCACCATGTCATCGGCGTAACTTATGTTGTTGACAAAGGTGCCGTCAATAGAACAACCGACGCCGGCGCCGCTGAGCTCACCGATCAGTTTGTTCATATACAGGTTGAAAAGTGCTGGCGAGCTTATCCCACCTTGCCTCACTCCACTTTCCAACCTATACATGCTCGAAAGCTCTCCTGACCACTTAACATAATTCTTCTGATGAGAGTACCAGTACTTCAATACCAAAATATACTCATGAGGCATATCGGTGTCATCATACAGCTTTTTCCACAGGACTTCATATTGAACTAAGTCACGTGCTTTTGACAAATCTAAAAATACAGCATATACAGGTGTTTCCCGCGAAGTATAGTACTGGACAGTCTGCTTGAGGCAAAGAACTGCAGCTTCGGTAGAAAGACCGGGTCTAAAGCCAAATTGTGCATCGTGTAGCTTTACACGAGTTTGCAGCTGTTGGTCAAGCAGTCTGTCCAGCACTTTAGCGATAGTGGTTGCTAAGGATATTGGCCTGTAATTTGATTTGTCACCAGTATCACCTGTTTTATTTTTAGCAATAGGTACGACTAAGGTTTTTAACATGTTGTCTGGTAAGTAGCCGTGATTCAAGCAAAGAGAGAAAAACATTGCTAAAACTCGAGGTAAATGCACACCCGCAAACAGCAGGTGTTCAACACTTAAATGATCGTGTCCAGGAGATTTCCCTCGACTCATCTTCTTCAGCACAGTTTTTATCTCCCTTGCTGTAATCACCGCCGCCTTTTTACCTAGACAGTTATCATTACTGCTCTTAGAAACATCCGCAGAGTTGGCAAAACCTACTGGTGGCTGTATCCGAAAATGCTCTTTGAACATTTCCGCTATCTTCGAAGGTTCATTTAACCCCTCTACACTCACTGGAATACTTGGCTTTGGGTTAAGCCTTTTTGTGTGTTTCCAGAAACTCGAAAACTTTTTATGTGAGTGATGCATACCTAAAATGTCAATTTTAATTTGTTGTGCATTAGTTTGACACCATTTTAATTTGGCTTTGAAAACGTTTCTAGAAACACTCATCTTAGTATACACATACCCCTCCCGCGGTTTGTTGTACAGAACCCAGTATTGAAACCATACACGCGCTTCACTATGCGCGGCCTTCACGTGTTTATTCCAGCCACAAACATATTTCTTTTTGTTGCTATGTTTTCTCATATTAAAGCTGTATACGGAGGCCTCCTTTAAAACGTTTACAACACGATCATACAAATTTACTAAAACATGACTGTGATTAGGGTCCCTACACATTGAATAGGCACACTCTGAACACTCAGACGGAAAATCAATTAGTTTTAGCTTGTCATTACAATATTCGGTATACTTTGAGACCTGAACTTTTTTTTTTTTTTTACTATGTATGGGCTTACTCTTGACCTCGATCTAGCCTTGAGGACAGAGATGAGGTCGACGATGGAACGAGCTTGCCCAGAAGAAGCCTATTCACTCGCGACTTAAATAGATTCGGGTTATAAGAGCTCGGGAACACAGACGCAGGCAGAGAATTCCACTCCTTAGCTGTGCGCATTATAAAGGATGTTTCAAAGCGCTTTGTGCGAATGTGTGGAATATCAACCAGATATGGGTGATATCCTGCGGTGCGTCTGGATTCCCGATGGTAGAAGGGGGATGGCGGAATAAGCTCATGGAGCCCTTGGGCACACTCTCCGAAGTACAATCTGTAAAAGACCGACAGACATGCAATTTTGCGCCGGTGGGCTAGGCTGAGAAACTTGGTTTTCACTAGCATCTCATCACCAACGAGCTTCTTGGCTCTGCGATCGATCAAGTCTAGAGCGGCTAGTTGGTATTTGGCTGAGCCATCCCAAAGGTGGCAGCAATTCTCCATGCAAGATCGGACTTGTGCTTTGTATAAAACTAGCAATTGTCCAGGAGAGAAATACCGCTTAACCTTATTGAGGATACCCAACTTTTTGGCCGCAGTTTGAGCTTTTGACTCAATGTTGGCGCCGAAGTTCAGGTTTGCACACAGCTTCATGCCAAGAAGCTCGAGGCTGTCGGTGACCGGTACAGATGCACCTCGAAAAGTAGGAGCCAGATTGAATGGACTCCTTTTGGCAGTGAATAGACACGCTTGTGTTTTGGTGGCGTTGAAACTCACCAGATTTTTGTCACCCCAGTCGGAGACAAGACTTAAGGTTGAGTTTATACGCTCTACCGTGGCCTCTCTCAAAGAACGTATTTCGTCACTGCTGGCTTTTGCGCTTGACATATATCTCTCGACGACAGTACTGTCATCTGCGTACCCAACAATATTAGGACCAAGTAGGTCGTTGATGTGCAGCAGGAAAAGAGTCGCAGAGAGAACAGACCCCTGAGGAACCCCGGCGTCAATAGCCATGAGGTCAGAGGAGCAGCCATCAAGGACTACTCGGATCGACCGTTCACTCAGGAAGTCAGAAATCCAAGAGCAAAAGTCAGCGGGAATGCCGTATGCAGGAAGTTTGCTCAGCAGACTTGCGTGCCATACCCACTTCATCCCTTTCTCCCCATAAAATAGCATTAATGTTATAACTGTTGTAAACAGTTTTCGCTCTAAGTATATTGAAAGGAAAAGTGGAAGGGAAAGTGGTCTGACCAAAACACATTATAATTAATTGACACACTTTCAATTGTATTCCTAGCCGCCTGGGTTACAATACAATGATCAAGCCAGCTACTAGTTCCATGACTGTCGCTCACATAGGTGTAAGAGCCTGAATCTAAACCTAGTAATTCCAAGTCTACACAAATCCAGTCCTGGTCAGAGCAGAACTCTTGTAGTTCATTACCAAAACGTCTACCCGGGTGCGCATTATAGTCCCCAAGGATATAACTATACTCAACATCACAGTTCTCAATAATGGCGTTTATTTCACTCAAGCAGTGTGTAAACTCCACTAAATGCATAGTGTCATCAGTAGGCATGTACACAGAGAACACTAGAAATGAACAACCCGCTATAGATATCTTTACGGCTACGAGCCTATCACTAGCGCACGGCACTACCGTTACGGAACGAAATACATTTTTCCGCCAGAGAATAGCGGTTCCACCGAATGGACGTCCACGGAGGATTCCCGCTGATGTATCGACAGCCGATTTCCCAGTGTAGTCAAAGTCCCTGTCAATGGTGCCCAGCAATGGGATGTCGTGCGGCAGGAGAAAAGTTTCTTGAAGGGCAATTAAGTCTGACGACTGACACAATGATCTAATACAGTCAATAGACCTAGCCATCGACCTACAGTTGAAAGTAGTAAACTTCGTCATGTTATTATTATCCATTATTTATTTATATTATTCTTCTCAAAATTACTACTTACGTTTCTAGGTTTCCTCTTGAAATCAATGAAACGTCTAAACGTCACTCCTTCAGGCCACAAACCGTCATTTAAAAATAACGATAACTTACTTTTCGGCACATAAACAATGTAGGCGTTGTATTATTTTTGTTCTTTGGAATTCACTTTTCTCAAGTTAACATTGACCTGTGTTTTGCTGTTAATATATTTGGTAATGTCTACCTCCTTTGCGTTTCGGTCCACATTGTTGATAAACAAAGGTATTTTTATATCTGCAGCCTTAAACTTTTCCTCTGGGTTCGTAGAGGCTTTTCCTTGGACCACATCAAAACGGTTGCTATGCCTTTTACGCTGAACAAGTATCCAGTCCTCATTAGAAGACCCTTTCTTCGATTTTCGTTCACAATTTTCACCCACGATCTCAGCTATCGTCTTAGGTTTCGTTATTAACTTCGGCGTAGAAGATATTACTTGTACATACAGTCATCTCCGTAGCCGGAATATCAACGCTGCCCTTATCGCTCGGGATCGATGCTCTCGGTGATTCACACGAGCGTGAGCGAGATGGAGAACGCTGTGTATCCGAGCAGTTAGCTGACTCACGATTTCGCTGCATTTGTGCGGGTGGTGAAATGTGCGGTAGGCCATACGGGCCGCTGTCAAGACAAAAACTATTTGGACAACCACCGCCTCTTTTAATATTTACGTAACGAGCTGATCGGTCGATAATTGAAGCCTGTTTAAAAGTTATCAATTCAGCTTTGACATCCATCAGTTGATTTTGAGTAGCATACGTGTCCTTGATTATTTGTAGCTCGTTTTTTAGTCTAAAAAAAAATCTAATGTTTTAGTATAAACTTTGTTTCCGAAAGCGAAAATATATCTTTTTTTACTTGTGAATTGATCATTAATACTAAGAACGGAAGCGTAAATGATCCCTCGCAAGAAAAGTATGGAGGTCCCTCGCAAGAAAGTGATACGCTTATGGCCTCCTTAGCAGAAAGAGCTGCTACTTAAACGTCCTTGTTAAAAGTAGTGCGGCCAACTCTCCATCTATTGCCTCTCTTATCTTCTCTTAAATCGTTCTTGTTAAGGCAATCAGCTCTAGTTAGATATGAATGAGGCTGAGTCTTTTAAGGCTTTTAAAAAGGGTTTTTACCAATAAGACTCAGTCGTTGTATGAAGAGACTAAAAGACTTAAACGACTCCATTTGTATACAAAAGACTAAAACGTCTTAAACAACTCGAGTGGTTTTAAAAAGAACTCGCGCCTGCGTTGTGTTTTGATTAATATTCGCTACAAGGTCTATTAGAGCCTCTTTTACTATCCTTAAAAAAGACCAAGGGCAAGTCGGAATCCCGCACCGAGGTGTCCGTACGAGCTACTATATGATAGGCTGTATAGTTATACCCCTTGTTAGAACTTAACATCTATATGTATGCCACTCACTTTTTCATATGGATATACTTGAAATGGAAGCTCACTTTAAAAAGGAACTCGTTGAACATGGATGTGATTAAAATTGTACAATTTGATAAGTTTCGTCGTATTCCTTTACTTTATGGGCTCTGAGGCCTAGCTTAAGTCTGAGCTGATGTTCACACTTGAAACTGTGCTTTACGTATATTTGTTAGTTTGGGTATTAATATAATTGGTACTATAAAGGCTTGGTTCGATTCCCAGTGGGGACACAGTCAAACAAAAATCCCTTTGTGCGACCTCCCCAGTTTGGTTAAGACATTGCAGGATCACCTAATTGTCCAAAAAGTTTGATGATTCCGTGCTTCGGAAGGCACGTTTAGCCGTAGGTCCTGACTACTATCTCCGGACGTAGTCGTTAAGGAGCCATGTCAGAGGCCTTTGGCGGCTCAACAACTCTGACACCAGGGTTTGTGAGGTTGGTCATCGACCTTGCAACCTACACGATATGATGATGATGATGAAGGCAACTGTTTAAGGTAGTAAATTATGTATATATTAAATTTTGCGTTTCAGGTGTCAGCAGATAAGGCACAGGCGTACGACACGGTGGTATTTGCAGGTCCGCCGCCGATGAAACAGAGACTCTGGCCAAGGCATTGTGTACAGGATACCTGGGGAGCTGAACTTCATAAGGACCTTAAGGTATTTACCCATTATCGTTCTCTGTCTGTGTACCTGCTTGAGTACAGCTCATCTAAATATACAGGGAGTCCCAAACATCAACGTCAAGCCGCAAAGGGGCGATAGGATGGGTGGTAATCATCATCAGAAATAAAATACATACCTTGTACTCTAAAAATTAACAGAGTTAAAAAAAAAAAAAAAATCTTAATACTGTAACCAGTTTACTAATATATATTAATTATTTTTTTAATATATATTGTTTATTTATTTTAATAGTATCTATGTATTATGATGTAATTTATTTTCAGTACCCAGATAAACCTGATGGGTTTTCGTGGTACGGAATTTAGTTTCAAAATATGTAATTTCTTAAAAAAAAAATAAAGTATTTTATGTACATGGTGTATTTTTATGTAGAATTATTATAAGTAGCCACCAACCCGCGTCGCATTATCCACCCTACGCCCATTTCAACACCTAAAGGTTGCCTGGAAGAGATTGCTACTTTAGCAATAAGGCCGCCTTTTGTACTACTCTGTTCTTTTTCTGTATATTTCTGTAACTATTTCTTGTATTTCTTGGTGTGCAATAAAGTATATTTGTATTTTACGGTTACTGTGCTTATGTTCGTTATTACCGTCATTTAAATTATGTTTCCATAATCCTGAATAACATTATCTGTAATCACAGTCAAAATTAATAACACAACTGCCCCAAGTTTTCGAGAAATAACACTTAAATGCCGAACACGGGACACACGTCGACGTTCTTCGCTTATCACTGTTTTTTTTATTTGTAGAAGTCATTTATTTTTTAATTACATTAAACACATTTCACAACAAGAAATATCTGTTAAAATGGCGCGCGTATTACTTTTTTCGAAGACACAGTTTATATATGCGCGCGCAGGAGACAAAGACTACACTATCAAACAGACTACTTTTCAAATTATTTTAAAATTGAATATTTTGTTACTTTGAAGACAAATTTGTTGTTAGTTAGTTTATTAAAATCAACATTTTCGTTTAATTAACGTTTATTTATCATATTATCGAACACAGTGTCTTAATTCATTAAATTATTATGAATGTTATAGATATAGAAACTCCTTGCACCTTGCAGCTATAAAAAACCGGCCAAGTGCGAGTCGGACTCGCGCACTGAGGGTTCCGTGTTTATGTGGTGGACATAAACATAATTGTATTAGTTGTAATTTTAGTAAATTAATGTGCTAGATTTTTTGAGTCCGACACGCGCTTGGCCAAATTTAATTATTTGTTGATATTTTATATATAAATTTTCAAGTTTGTAAGTGTTCCCGTTTTTAAATAGAACTAAAACAAAAATCACCTTAGCGACCATCCAACTTGACCCCTCTCTTATATTAATGTTCTTGAAACGGGAGCTCACCACAATTGGTAACCATTAGTTGTGAGAAAAGTTGTAATATTTAATGATTTCAGACTTTTCCCATTATTTGTACTGAGAGACCTAGCTTCTTGCCAAATTTTATAATTTTAGGTCAATTTTAGGTACCCTGTAGGTTTTGCATTTTTGAATAAATGTATGGAGATGAGGACATAAAATGCCATATCTTTTGATTGCGTCGTTGTAAACAATTGAAATTTTCAGATCTTGTGTGGGTCATGGATCCTAATATATGGGATTAATTTCTACCTGATACCTTTACCCGTTCCTGAGATACAGGGTCTTGACAGACAGACAGACGGACAACAAAGTGATCCTATAGGGGTTCCGTTTGTTTCTTTTGTGGTACGGAACCCTAAAAACAAAAAAAACAAAAACACTATCCTGCCAAACAGCTTACTCAGCAAGGAGGTCTTTATTCTGAGGCTAGATTATTTAATCTAAATATATAAAAGAGCATGTCCTGACTGACTGACTGACTGATTCATCAACGCCGAGCCGTAACCGCTATAGATACAGATCTAAAATTTTGTACACAGGTTCTATGCACGTTAAAACCACCCACTAAGAAAGGATTTTGGAAAATTTATCTCCCAAGGGGGTGAAATAAGGGATGAAAGTTTGTATGAAAGTTCTTTGTTTCTTGAGCTAGATTCACACACATTTGAATTTAAGCTTCTGGTAAAAAATAAAGAAACACGTGTTTGAGCATTTCTTAAAAATCATCCTTCAAGGGGGTGAAAAAGGGGTTGATTTTTTTCCGTATATTGGTCTATAAGTCTTACATTTTTAAAGTTAGAATTATAGAAATTTGGTTCCGAGCTCATGGTAAAAAATAAAAAAGTACGTGTTTAAGAATTTTTCAACATTCATCCCCTAAGGGGGTGAAATAAGGGATGAAAGTTTGTATGAAAGTGCGTCAGTTTTGAAGTCAGGATCTTCAAAATTTGTATTTAGACTGACGACTAAAAATTAAGTTTTACGTGTCTCAGGGTTTTTGAAAATTCTGCACCCCAAGGGGTGAAAAGGGGGATGAAGTTGAAACTGCTACGTTTCAAAGTAATATCCACAATTATTATGAAAAATTATTATTTAGGCATTAGGTTTGTAATTCTGTGGAACATACATCACTGTTGTACGGTCAACCGCTTGTCGGTAGAAACTTTTTCAACTCTATTACCACGCCATAAGGTCCAAAAGTGTTTCTACCGATGTGCGGCCGTGTGTACATACATCACAGTGGAACCAATATGGGTATCGTTTGTGTGGTTTATCGGATCGCTGATTACGAAACCTACAACAAATTTGAAATCTAAGGTGGTGAACGTGAAATATCATCATCCCCTGGGGATGGGGTTGGGGTGCGATAGGGTTAAAATGTCTTAAAATCAATATGAGTGTCGTTTCTATGTTTATATAAGGTTAGGGATAGCGGTTAACATGGCGTTAGGGATAGGGGTAGGGGTTGGGTTAGGGGCAGGGAGAGGGAGAAGGAGAGGGAGGGGGATGGGGAGAGGGAGGGGGAGAGGAAGAGGGAGGGGGAGAGACTTCACATTGTCTGAATTTCACGCGAGCGAAGCCGCGGGCACAGCTAGTATTGAATATTTTGTTACTTTAAAGCAGAGGCGACTCGTGACATTTTTTTATGGGTGTGCACAAAAAAATAAAATATATAAATTGACTTACCTACCATTTATTGATGAACTATTTTTTATGGCTTTATTGTTACATATTATGCGCGCCAGCGCCAGCTTCAAATACTAGACACGGAAAACAAAACAATTTATTTACAACCTCACATCCAAGGTGTTTTTAAATATTGTTCTTCAAGATTAAAAGTTATTTTTTTTGTACTACACTTTTGAACTAGCGTGATTTCAGGTCGTGACGGCCCCTTTTCATTGAGTTCAAGTCGTATTTGTAAACACTTTTTCGCATTTTTTAATGTAAACGGCACTGTATTCGTCAATTTTTACAGTAATTAGGCACGTACACTATTTAAAAACAGTTAATTCTAAATTTTCAAGCAAAATTGCGAACAGTAACTGAAAGCTGTTTACGTATGATCGGCAACAGCGCCTTGTCACCGAACTGCATGCGTATTGCGACCTGGCAACGTTGCACTGAGCAGCGCTCCTGATGATGCTAATTTCTCATATAAAATCTTTTGTTTCACGCGCTCGAGCGTGTTGATGTTTCTCTTTCACACTCATTGAATTCTGTATTAGGAATTGTACTCAATATTTTTTCATAGGAGCACAATCCTTGGCGCTCCACTTGGTACAACTTGACTACGTAAATTGTTGCGTAATTATTTCTTAGGATATTATAAATGTATACAACGTATAGGGTTATGAAAATAGGTATGTAATCGTATGTAACTTAACTAGGTAGGTAATACATCCTAAGTTTGAGTTTTGTGAAAAAGGGAGTGCACTGCACCAGTGCTCTTTAGGACGAGCCGCCTCTGCTTTAAAGACAAATTTATAGTGAGTTGGTTGATTGATAAATTAACATTTATTTATCATATTATCGAACACAGTTTACTTAGAAAATATTATGAATGTTATAGATATAGAATTCCTTGCATCTTGCCGATAAAAAAAAAGACAAAAATTACAACACTAGTGAAGTTATATTAATGAAAAAAGCACGCGTGTTTAATAAGCTGGATTATGGACCTTAATACAGTGCAAATAGAGCTGTTTTATGAGCAAATGTGTTGAAAAGGAGTTTATTTATTTGAAGACCAACAGCCACAAAGCAAGGTAGTTGGTTTAGTATCACTGCCACCTTCCTGATTCATCATCAGATCAGATCTTTATCATAACAATATTGCATTGTCATCCGATTTACACACGAATGCAAAACTTCAGCTTAATTGGAAACGGGAACACAGACAGACAGACATCTAAATTATACCCTCTATTAATAATACTTAAGCCCTGATCGATTCACTTAATCTAACGGATCATTTGAAGGAATCGAAACGAAAGCGTAGTTATTTACGCAATAAGGCATCTTTTTCTTATATTATTAGCCATTTCTGTCCCATTCCTTCCACTGATCACTCTCTACTCTGAGTCTTTTGTTGCTAGTCTTTACAGAAAGTGACGAGTTCAAGGCGCCATCTGCGCCGTGGTCGGCCTCGACGCTGTCTGTCTCGGCGGTTGCCAGATACATACACACACAATATCACGCCTTGTTCCCGTCGGGGAGGCAGAGACCACGGTTCTCCACCTGCTACGATCTTGACATACTTCCCTTGCTTCCTGAACTTTCATCAATACCTTCATACATGCTCGTCGGTTTAGGGTACTTTTAACCTGGCCTTTATTCAGAACGTCCTGAATTTGGTCCTGGTACGTTCGCCGAGGCCTTCCCCTTCCAACGTTTCCATTCACTCTCGCCTTGTAGATCTCTTTCGTCAATCTTCCTTCATTCATCCTCTCTACATGACCAAACCATCTCAGCATCCCTCTCTCAATTTTAGTCACTACGTCTTCTTTTACGCCACAACGTTCTCTTATCACACTATTTCTAATCCTGTCACTCAATTTCACACCAATCATACTCCTCAACGCTCTCATTTCTACTGCATTAATTCTACTTTCATGCTTTTTCTGCCATACCCAGCTTTCACTGCCGTATATCAGTGTTGGTACCAAAACGCCTCTATGAACAGCCAGACGAGCCTTGTGAGACACTTTCTGACTCTTCATGAAAGCATGCAGAGCACCATTCACCATGTTTCCAGCATTCACTCTTCTTTCGATATCACTTTCACACTTTCCATCTCTCGTAAACTTAGAACCTAGTTACACAAACTCCCTCACTTGTTAGACTTGTTCACCACCTATTAATATAGTACACTCTGTCATACACTTCTCTTTCAAGCACCATTACTTTCGTCTAGTTTACATTTACTTTCATTCCTTTCCTATCAAAAGCCACATTCATCATTGTTACCATCTCCTATAACTCGTCAGCAGATGACGCAAGTATAACTTGGTCATCAGCGTAGAGAAGACATTTGATGAGTAACTCATTCATTCTCAGTCCACACATACTCCCTTTCAGATCAGTCAAAAAATTATCCATGAATAGGTTAAACAGCCAAGGTGACGCTACACATCCCTGCCTAACACCTTTTTCGATGCTTTACCATTCAGTGTACGCCCCGTTTATTCTGACGCAAGCACTGGGATCCTCATAGAGAGATTTCAGTGCTTGAACCAGATGACCGTTCACCCCATACATAGACAATGCCGACCACAATACATTCCTCACCACTCGGTCATAGGCCTTTTCCAAATCCACGAACGCGCAGTAGACTTTTTGGTTTCTGGCCAAAAACTTTTCAGCTATGCACCGCAAGGAAAAAACCTGATCTGTACATTCCATTCCTTTTCTAAATCCCGCTTGTACATCCCATATTTTTTCGTCAGTATCTTTCATCACTCTTTCAATCAAAACCTTTGCATACAATTTGCCGACGACACTGAGAAGACTTATCCCATAATTAAATTTTTGCAGTCCTGTTGTGACCCTTTTCCTATGTACAGCGGCATAATCACAGCCTTGCACCAGTCACCTGGTACTTGGCCGTTCATCCAACACAGGTTGAAAACTACAATAGCCACAATGCCTCGCCCAGCCTTCAACACTTCGACCGACACTCTATCATACCCACCTGCTTTACCTGATTTCATACTTTTCATTGTTAGTTGTGGTTTTGGCGAATTTCGAATATCTAAATATATAAAAGAGCATGTCCTGACTGACTGACTGACTGATTCATCAACGCCGAGCCGTAACCGATATAGATACAGATCTGAAATTTTTTACACAGGTTCTATGCACGTCTAAACCACCTACTAAGAAAGGATTTTGGAAAATTCAGCTCCCAAGGGGGTGAAATAAGGGATGAAGTTTGTATGAAAGTCCTTTGTTTCTTGAGCTAGATTCACACAAATTTGAATTTAAGCTTCTAGTAAAAAATAAAGAAAGACGTGTTTAAGCATTTCTTAAAAATCACCCTTCAAGGGGGTGAAAAAGGGGATGATATTTTTTCCATATGTTGAACTATAAGTCTTTTATTTTTAAAGGTAGAATTATAGAAATTTGTTTATGAGCTTTTGGTAAAAAATAAGAAAGTACGTGTTTAAGAATTTTTCAAAATTCATCCCCTAAGGGGGTGAAATAAGGGATGAACGTTTGTATGAAAGTCCGTCAGTTTTAAAGTAAGGATCTTCAAAATTTGTATTTAGACTGACAACTAAAAATTAAGTTTTACGTATCTCAGGGTTTTTGAAAATTCTACACCCTAAGCGGTGAAAAGGGGGATGAAGTTGAAACTCATTCATTTCAAAGTAATCCACTTAATTTATTTTGTAGACATTAGGGTTGTAATTCTGTGGAACATACATCGCTGTTATTGAAATAACACCCCAAATTCAACCCCTTAAAGAGGAAAATGGGGTGAAAAAGTCTAAAACCAACATGGGTATCGTTTGTATGGTTTATCGGGTCGCTGATTACGAAAACTAGAATAATTTTGAAATCCAATGTGGTGGACGTGAAAGACCACCATCCTCTGGGGATGGGGTTGGGGTGCAATAGGGTTAAAATGTCTAAAAATCAATATGGGTGTCGTTTCTGCGTTTATATAAGGATAGGGATAGCGGTTAAGACGGCGTTAAGGATAGGGATAGGAGTAGGGGTAGGGTAAGGGATAGGGAGAAGGAGAGGGAGTGGGATGGAGGTAGAGAGAGGGCGTGGGAGAGGGAGAGACTGCACATTGTCTGAATATCACGCGGGCGAAGCCGCGGGCACAGCTAGTATGTCAATATTTTTCAATTTTCCGGAAACTATGGAATATTGCTTTATGGATAATATGTCAAAATGTTTCAGAGTTTTAGAGGTTTTAATATACAAGGTGCAAAGAGGTTTCAATTAATACTTATATAACCAGAGAGAACACGCGAATGGAAAAAACTTTTCCTTTGTACTTGCCGGCTAAATAGGCCTTTATCTCTTTCTAGCATACTGATACCGCTGGCGCTGTTGCTAGAAGGAGATCTTTAGATTTTTCTTTCAGGGACGTTAATATCCCTTCACGTGAGTCTTTTACATGTATATGGAAACGTACATGAAATATCTTTTAAATGGTGTAACAAAAAGTACCGTTAAATCGAAAGCTCCCTCCGATGCGATCAGTCCACTTCTCCGTTCGGTCCATTCGATGATTAAATAGCCTTTAAAAAAATTCATGAGAATAAGATTTGTTTATTTTTACTCAATCTATCACAAACAATCAGAAAAAAACCCATAAAAAAATAATTTCAATGTTTTTTTTTCCAAGTCCCAACTCCATAGCCATCTTTCGCAATCACCAGTTATCAGCAATTTATCAGATGTCTGTTATCAGAAAAGAAGACCGATTAAGAAAGTGGACAGATTGGGCAAGTGGTCGCATTGGGAAATAGACGAAAAAGGAAAAACAAGTTGACTATTAGATAAAGTGGACTGAACAGGAAAGTGGACTGATCGCTTTGGAGAGGTTAATCTGCCCTTGACAACTTTCCAAGAAACAGGTCAAAATACGGAAGAAAGTTCTGCCATGGATAATCTGGAATTAATTATCTTCCAAATAATCTGGAAATTAATTATGGTCTTCTCTACCGAGTATATTATACCAAAAAATCATTCAAAATTTCAACATAGTTTTAATGTAAAGAAACGCTAACATAGAAATTCCGTTTATTTTTTAGCAGAATACTCGATAAATCATAATAACTTCCCGGACTATTTATTAACGCCATCTAGTTTTATACTTATCTGGGTTACGATTTTTAAAAGGGGATGGTCAGTCCTTATTGTTTGTCCATGGTTCTGCTAATGTTTCCAGGTGGTAGAGGGCGCGGTGAAGGTGTACAAAGGCACGAATCCGGAAGTGGATTCCTACTCCGTGTTTTGGGACAACAAGAAACTGACAGACACAAGCCTCAGCACACAACTGCGCATGCGTGGCGCCACCGACATTTACATCTGCGGCCTCGCTTACGATGTGTGCGTCGGTATGTATTTTATCAAAGATTTCGGACCTCCTTGCTTCGCTCGGAATAGATACCTTGCTAATTTATTTTAGTAGAGGATGACATCCGCCAACATGTCCCAATCCGATCATCGATGATCCCGAAATATTCAAAATAACCTGTCAAATCCATAGAACGCAGCCTTCACTACCTTGTGATGAATTATTTCTTTAATCCTCCTTCTAATTACCTTTATTTTTCTGTGTATTTCATCTATTCCATCATCCTATAATTCAAATAACTTTTCTCAAACATGCTTGGGAATTCAATAATTATTTTGACAACCTTCTTATAGCAAAATCGTAGTAGCCGTACTGGTAAAAAACGTGCGAGCAGCGGCCGGGAAAGTTAGTATGAAAATCCATTTCTTACGTGTCAAGCGGTCGGGAAAACTACTATGAAAACTCATTTTTGTCATCTAATTTCAAAATGGGACCAGCTTTTTCACCAAAGCATGGTAACCAAGGAGATGGCAACCAATGAAAGAGTTCTGAAGAAGGAGGAGGAGGATCGTTTATTTCGCGCAAGACCGTAGTAACTAGTATATAGGGTGACTTTTAATTAGTTCTTGATAGAAAAAGGTATGAATGTACTCATGATACTGAACAACTTTCCCCAAGAAATACGAAAATCAAGTTTTGACCTCCCATAGAAACTGCATCAGCTGATAGCGCATTTTGTATGGCAGGTCAAATTTGGTTCTTCGTATTTCGACCTATGTTCCTTGGGAAAAGTTGTTCAGTATCAAGAGTACATGCATATCTTTTGCTATCAAGAACTAATTAAAAGTCAGCCTATATAATCTGTGGCGCAGGGTCCTAGTTTTGAACTCATCTAATGACAAAAATAATTTCCCTAATATGAAATGCCTTAATCAACTCTTAAAAAGTAAATTATAATTATTTGTGTTATTAGGAATTACACATCGTTTATTTCGCGCAAGACCGTAGTAACTAGTATATAATCTGTGGCGCAGGGTCCTAGTTTTGAACTCATCTAATGACAAAAATAATTTCCCTAATATGAAATGCCTTAATCAGCTCTTAAAAAGTAAATTATAATTATTTGTGTTATTAGGAATTACACATCGTTTATTTCGCGCAAGACCGTAGTAATTAGTATATAATCTGTGGCGCAGGGTCCTAGTTTTGAACTCATCTAATGACAAAAGTAATTTCCCTAATATGAAATGCCTTAATCAACTCTTAAAAAGTAAATTATAATTATTTGTGTTATTAGGAATTACACATTGTTTATTTCGCGCAAGACCGTAGTAACTAGAATATAATCTGTGGCGCAGGGTCCTAGTTTTGAACTCATCTAATGACAAAAATAATTTCCCTAATATGAAATGCCTTAATCAACTCTTAAAAAGTAAATTATAATTATTTGTGTTATTAGGAATTACACATCGGTTATTTCGCGCAAGACCGTAGTAACTAGTATATAATCTGTGGCGCAGGGTCCTAGTTTTGAACTCATCTAATGACAAAAGTAATTTCCCTAATATGAAATGCCTTAATCAACTCTTAAAAAGTAAATTATAATTATTTGTGTTATTAAGAATTACACATCGTTTATTTCGCGCAAGACCGTAGTAACTAGAATATAATCTGTGGCGCAGGGTCCTAGTTTTGAACTCATCTAATGACAAAAATAATTTCCCTAATATGAAATGCCTTAATCAACTCTTAAAAAGTAAATTATAATTATTTGTGTTATTAGGAATTACACATCGTTTATTTCGCGCAAGACCGTAGTAAATAGTATATAATCTGTGGCGCAGGGTCCTAGTTTTGAACTCATCTAATGTCAAAAATAATTTCCCTAATATGAAATGCCTTAATCAACTCTTAAAAAGTAAATTATAATTATTTGTGTTATTAGGAATTTCACATCGTTTATTTCGCGCAAGACTGTAGTAACTAGTATATAATCTGTGGCGCAGGGTCCTAGTTTTGAACTCATCTAATGACAAAAATAATTTCTCTAATATGAAGGCATTTCATCAACTCTTAAAAAGTAAATTATAATTATTTGTGTTATTAGGAATCAAATATTATTTCATAATAAACAAATTTTATTCTTTAATTTTATAGATTTGATTCAATTTTGTTTCAATTCAAGTTTTTGTTTTTATTCTATATCTATTAATCACTACAATAGGTTCAAGAATAGGTACCCCAAACATCATTCTTTTAAAGTCCATTCTAAAGTTATTAGCGGGAACATCATATTAACTTATTGTATTTAATTTAGTGCAATTTAGGTTGTAATTGTGAATAAAATTAATAAGTCAATGGAATTTAGAAATAGTGCCTCAAATATCATGTATGTCATGACTATTTAAAATCTTATGAGAACTTTTTAGTGGCAAAAAGAGAAGAGACTAAAAATGTATGTAATTTATGTAAGAATTTGAATATCCGCGCATTGTTTGAGAAAAGCACTATACAAGCCTTGGCCAAAACCAAGTAATGATGGACTCACGTCTGTGGGCCTCGGCTAACGCCTCTGCCGTTCGTCCCTCAATATCCGTTTTTTCGACCACAGCAGTAATGTACTATATCCTGACTGGCTGATTCATCAACGCCGACCCGTAATCGCTGTAGCTACAGACGTGAAATTTGACGTGCAATAAACAGAGGTTTCTTACACGTCAAAATCATTCACTAAGAAAGGATTTAAAAAACTATCCTCAACGGGGTGAAAGAAGGAATGAAGGGTTTGTATGAAAATCTTACCGTTTTCAAACCACACTTACTACCACATCAAAACTCTGCTCTTATACCAGAATTTTGTATTTTATGCCCAAAAACAAACGTTAGAAGATTCTTCATGAAATATTTTGTGAGAGGACCATTGGAGAAATCTATCGTAAAAACAGGAACATTTAGAGCCACCGCGCACTAGCGATTTTTAATTGGCAGACAGTTTAGTCGCAATCGTACTTTCTATAGACAAATCGATCGACAAATGCGCGCACTACCGTAGGGGTACATACTGATTCCCAGAACGATCAAACTATCGGCCAACTAAAAAATCGCTAGTGCGCGGTGGCTCTTACAATCGTGATAATTTGTGTACTTATAGTGCATAAGGTTCAAAATAATAATAAATAATAAAAACTGAGCAAGTGCGAGTCGGACTCGAGAAATCTAGCACAGTAAGTTACTGAAATTTTAACGAATACAATTATTAATGAACTATACGATTGTCAATAAAGCGGCCTTCCGATTCCTTAATCAAGGCAGATGCCACAAGGGCAAGACGTCAAAAAGTTGAAAAAATGTCCTTCATTGTGGCGTGGTACAGCGTAATCCAAGAAACAATTGAAAGCTTGATTAATTCTGTAAGAGACGGCATAGAAGCCTCTGTGCCGTCTAATTTCTATAGTTAAAGAAAAAGAAATCAATTTTTGTTTTCTTTCACATATATTTTTTATGTTATGTCCTGGTCGTGCTGTAAAATACAGCACATAAAAGTTCAAAGGATGTATCATAGTTCTGTTAAAAACCTTGTCATTAATTAAGTATTATTATTACATAAATATAAAAATAAGAAATCATAAATTAAATTAAACGCCATTTTATGCGTATTTTTAAAACAATTTTTTTCCAGAAAGGAACCCTTATAACTAAGCAGCAACTAGCAATTAATAAATTTAATTTTATGCTGTATAAAATTGTATTACAAACTCTAAAAGCTGCTGCCCCGTCATTCGCTTCCATTTCTAACAAGTTCGTCAGATGACGGATAGATGGCGCATTGTGAAACTATTGTGTAAAACACGCTATCGAGATGTCAACCGCAATAAACGACTTCGTGATTATATTTTTCAACGTCATTCTTTCGTAGCTCTTCCTAGAAGTAAATCATAAATTTTTGTAAAAGCCACTTACGTGGCTTTTCTTTCATCATCCAATACCACTGACTGTGCAAAACATATCGTTTACTTTACTAGCGAAAATTTGAAGACTGCTGCTCCTAACCGTTTGGCTCTAGGGCATTTGAGTGACCCTTTGGGCCCTTCGGGTACGGAACTCTAACTTAGAGGTGGGTCGTTTTCGTTTTTCGGAATACCGAAACTAGCTATCGTTATAGTAGCCGATAGCGGCTTTTGAAACTATTTATTTTAATAACTATTTATTTTTGAATATCGCTTGACGTTCGGAAAACGAGTATCAGAATAACCGAAATGCGTGTTGGTTATTTTTATGAAACACGTGATTTAGTTAGACTAGCGATATTTTCGGATTTTTGACTTTAGATTTAAACAAATATCGAAATCAAATTAACTTCGCGCTGTAATCAAGCTTCGTTCGTTCACGCGTTGAGTCGCGTGATCTCAATGGTTTTCGGTTTTCAGAAATAACAAATTTCGCTCGATAGATAGTTTTCGCAATAGCCAATAACGTAATGAAGCTATTGCACCAATAAATAGTTATCAAAACTATTTACGTTATTTAACGCCCACCTCTACTCTAACTAAAACATACTTCATTTGTAATTACTACTTTTCATTTCAGTTACCATTACCATAACATTTTCAAACCCAAGCAGGTCTGAATTATTTGCCGATAAGTTACTTCAGTTGGTGCGAACAGATTAGATGATTGTTTAGTACTTGCTAAACATGGGCAAAACAGTGCACCACCAAGTAATGTAATATAACATCACATTACTCAGAGCGTGATATTACCAAGTAATATCACTATTACCCGAAACATGACTCGTTATTTTCGTACATTCGTGATGTGAAATTGTGCACTTCAGTACAGTAATGTAATGTTATTACAAGTAAAGTAATAAGTAGGTTAGGTACTGATTTATGGATTTGACTAGTAGTTTTGCACGATTTTTATTAAGTTAAAAGTACCTACTGCGTTAAACATTTGAATGGTTTATTAAATAGTACATTGTTAATCGAGAGGAGAAAGTGACCGATTCCCAACAAGGGTGTCGTTTGAGCCCTGAGGCGAAGCCGAAGGGCTCAATACACCCGAGTTGGGAATCGCACTTTCTTTCGAGTGATACATAGTGCTTTATACTTCACCTACGAGGAAAATATTTCAGATTTCCTTTTCAGATATGATGTAAGTTTTTTGTATTCCATTATACTTATTGATATCATGTCTTGCCAATATGGTACTTTTCAACATGGAATACAAAGACTTGGCTTATATTTATACGCTTTTTCACTATAATAAGCAATCAAAACAGTTTCCGAAAATCAACGCGCTTTTTTCTCGCTTTTTCAACGTATAAAACTATCACATACCTACATTGTATTTTTTCGAGATTTTTCAGGCAATCAATAACCGCTTGCGCACTTTCTTGTAGTTCTAGCGGCGTCAAAAACTCTTCATCACTGTCACTATTTGGCGACATTTTTTGTAAAAAGCACGCACCAACAAAACTACAATTAAAACTTCCAACAACTTTGTAAAGAAAACAGGGGTCCAATTTTTGAAAATCACTGGGTGATAAAATATCGCTTGGAGGTTTAAACTTTTTAATTTTACCCTTATAGTGTTAAAACGTTAGTAATACTTTATAAAATTTAACAATTAAACACTAATTTATATTTATGCATTATAATTTTTCCCTGTTGATAAGAAAAAAACAGAAATTTTGATTATATTGAGTAAGATTTTATCACACGGTGATTTTCGAGAATAGGTACCTAATTCGCGCGCGCGCTTTCGTTCCACATTTTGGTTTCGTTCTTTTTTCAAATTAATGGTTTTTTCAGAAAAGTGTTGGAGGCCAGCATCATTTCGTGGACTTAGAGATAAAAACTTTTTCTTTTTTTGTCATTATGGTATTAAAATAGGTTATCGACAGATTTTGATCTAAATGTAAGAAAAAAAACCACGTTAACAATGGATTTTAATACAAAATTCCATCCCGCTAAAACACGTTAACAATGGATTTTCATATAACTTTTCCCCCCGCATATTTATACCATAGAAATGACGCATCTTCTCCTTAGTTTTTAAAACAGGACTGTGGTACTTTCCGAGAAGGTGAAGTGTAAAGAGTATTTTTGAGTTACGCAGTTACGTAGGTACTAGGTAATTGACTGTTTAAAGAAAAAAGAGGTATAAAGTATATAAACACCCACCAGGGAAAACTCGATTAGAATCGGTTTGAAGCCAATAAAAATGCGTACGCAAATACTATGAAGCTGGAGAAACATACCTACCTGTACCGGATAACTTGTTTTTCCGTTATTTACCTACCTCTAGTTCTCTTGTTTACTTATTTATTACACAGAATGTGCCAGATGTGTATATTACCTACCTGCTTACTACCTACTTATTGTTCAAAAGACGGGCTACCGTCCAACTAACGATATTCAGTGTTCTCCGTTATCGTTACTAAGTACCTCACACAAAATTTATTTCTCGAAATAGTTACCTATCGAATCAGAACACCTGTAAAAATTTATAATTCCCATACTTGCACATTCAAGATCATAACAATTTGCCTCTCCATCTCTCAAACTAAATTAGCTGAAAACATACAAAATATGCCTTCATTTCTATTTCAATTTGTCCCGCCCATTGACCATTTCTACAAAAAAAAAAAACCGGCCAAGTGCGAGTCGGACTCGCGCCCTAAGGGTTCCGTACCTATCTACCATATGATATACTAAAAGCTTTCGTTCTTTGATTTTAAAAACTCCGCGACCATCCAACTTGACCCCTCTTTTATAGAAAAGTTACCAATTACATCTGCTTCTCCATTAATAGTCGTACTCAACCAGATCAAACCCATACTTTAAAATTCACTCATGTAACATGACTGATACGGCAAATTGTCCCTGTCCGAAAATTACTAAAGTAACACGCACAAAATATCTCGGAGTGGTTTTAGACGATAGATTTTCCTGGCACAGACAAATAGAGTACATTAATGACAAACTAAGGAAGCTTATCTGGATATTTAAAGTCCTTAGGCATGTTGCCCCAAGGATTCTTTTAAACCACATTTATATCGCGTTAGCTGAGTCTGTTTTGGGATATTGCATTGTCACCTGGGGAGGCGCCACTAAAACAAAATTTTTGAAAATTGAAAGAGCGCAACGCAGCTTACTTAAGGTCATGTTATTTAACTATTTTAGTTCCCTACCGAGTAATTATACAGAAACTGTGAACTCATGACAGTTAGGAAGCTTTACGTGTTATCTGCGATTCTAAAATTGCACAAGTCTCTCTCATTCAACCCTATCAATTTGGCTAGAAGAAGATTTTATACAGTTGCAGACCAATACTTCTGCAAAACTTCTTTTGCTAAACGTCAATTTATAGCCCAATCTGCATATCTTTATAATAAACTAAACAAAAAATTAAATTTTTACCCGCTTCATTATCATAAATGCAAAAAGGTTCTTTTAGAAGGTCTAAAAATCATGACTTACGTGGGACACTCAGAAATATTTGCGACACTAAAAAAAATTGTTCTACAGGTACATATATTTTTATTAAATCTTTTCAAAGTACTCTCCACCAGCCTCTATACAAAGATTCATGCGTCTGAACCAGTTTTCAAAACACTTTTTCCAGTCCGCCGTAGACACCTCGTTTACAGCCTGCTCGAACGCAGCCAGCGCATCTTCCGGCGACGAAAATTGTATCCCCTTGAGCTGATTTTTTATTTTTGGAAATAAAAAGAAGTCACACGGTGCTAGATCAGGGCTGTAAGGAGGGTGACCCAGGAGTTTGACTGGTGTGCTGTCCAGGAAGTCCCTCGTTTTGAGCGCGGTGTGTGCAGGCGCATTGTCGTGGTGGAGCAGTAGTCCGCGGAGCCCTGTGTTTGGTCGCTTGTTGCTCACAACAGAAAAAACTTCTGGTAAACATTTGGTAGTATACCATTCGGCGTTGATGCTTCTTTGATCTCGTAAGGGAATTGAGGCCAAGTGGCCAGTCAAATTAAAAAAGCTGGCGATCAAAATCTTCCCCCCGCTTCGAGATCGCTTCACTTTGGTAGGCGTTGGTTCATTTTGAAACACCCAAACTGTCGACTGGCGCTTGGTTTCTGGATCGTATTGATAAATCCAGGACTCATCACCTGTTACGATGTCGTAAACACGCCGAGACGAGCCTGCTTCAAATTTGTTCAGCATATCACGGCACCATTCCACCCGGGCCTGCTTCTGAGCGTCGGTGAGGTAGTGCGGCACCCAGCGCGATACTATCCTCCTCACGCGAAGATGCCCGTGTAGAATCTCGTGAACGCTTCCCGATCCAATCTTTAATATGTGCTGAATCTCCTGATATGTAATTCGCCTATTATCTTGGATTAAATTTTTCACTGCTAGCACGTTTTCTTCCGTAATAGCCGTCAAAGGGCGACCGCTTCTTTCTTCATCCCCCAAGGTTGGTCGACCGCGCCTAAATTCGTTATACCAACGATACACGGTTGCCTTGGAGGGGCCTTCATCAATAAATGCCATTTGAAGTCTATCGAACGATTCATCCGGTTTCAGGCGACACTTGAAATCGTAAAAAATCATAGCTCTAAAATGTTCCCGGCGCAGATCAATTTTTCAGTAAGACACGATACTTTGAATTGGCTCGCAAAAAATGTGGAGGGAAATTTTGAAAATGGAACACACATATTTTTACTTACAAGTAATCATATTTTCGAAAAAGATTCTGACCGGCCAGTCTCCCATATATAAAAACTATTTTTCGCAATACTTTCTGAGTGGCCTGGTATGGTGAGATTGAGGAATTGTTAACATACCTTGTATAGTTTCTGTCTAGCAATCCCAAGATTATAAATATATCGCAGGGCTGGGCAGAACTACCTCTTCAACATAATCAAGTGTTCTTATAAACTACATATATCTATTTGACCCTAACTATATTTTACCATTGTATCTATGATTCCACACTCATTTACGCTCGCACAAACACATACACACACGCACACACAGTCTTCTTAGTCTTTTTATATTCATACTCATGTTAAAACACTTATTATTGTACCGAGATTTTCTTAGTAATATTCTTTCGTACAGTCAGGGGCACGTCAGGATTGACACTTGCACTGTTTAATAGTTTTAGACACCTAGGTTTGCTCTGGTTGTGTCACACCTGACCTGTCGCTGACTGTAAAATGTGATTAGTTCTAAGTAGAACTGTTATTTCTATAAAACATAATACATATTATTGTACGCCATAGTAATCGGTTTATTTTAAGCTGAACTATTATTTCCATAAAACATAATGCATATTATTGTACGCCATAGTAATCGGTTTAGTTTATGCAGCACTATTATTTCCATAAAACATAATATTATTGTACGCCATAAAAATCGGAGGAGCAGGGTCACCTGACACAGGTTTATTGTAACTTAATAGGTTGACCCTGGCGTTGGCCATTTGTCAAAAGTATGTTTTGAGAGAAATAAACTATTTTTTATATTTTTTTTTTTATATTACAGCGCCCCCTGGTGTTTTGACGCCACAAAGCTAGTCTAAGAACCATCACTGATATTTATCAGTGATGGTTTAGATTAGATGGTTTGGTTTATGATTTCATAAATCTTTTACTGAAAACAGTATCTAAATCGGTCAAACCGTTTTGGAGAGAAATGGGAACATTTGCTTATACGAGTATAAAAATTATTATTACAGCGCCCCCTGGTGAGTTGGCGCCACAACTCTAATCTACAAACCATCATTGATAAATTATAAATCCACGTATCTAAATCGGTTAAGCCGTTTTTAAGATAAAAGGGAACATAACTTTGCACACACAAACAAACCAAATACCTCTCACCCTAAACGCATACATCTTCTCCGTTCCGTCGTGGGTAAAATAGAAACTGACAAAAGCAACATAAGAACCCATAAAAACTGGTCTCAAACAAAAACTACACAAACAAAAAAAAAACTATGAAACAAAAAAGCTAAAACAAACAAGATAAAAGCAAAAGGATTTAAATGCCCAGAAAGAGGATTTAATGGTATTCCTTTCCTGCAGTCAACTATCGATCGATGACACAAAAAAATGTGTAAAATTTTTCATACAAAATGTATAGAAAAAGCTTTTTGCCATTTCAGACTGTTCTGGTGCTCCAACCTGGGTTGGTCCCATAGACTTTTTGATCAGTATCAGAAGCAGAATCGATTGGCATCAAAAAACCTTTTTGTGTAAAATGGTTATTTTCTTGCTATCTGTACATTTTTTGAAAATCTTTGAATGGAGATCAAAATTTTAGAAAAAGTTGTGTTAAATCTCGTAAGACCATTTTCGTGTAGTTGTAATGGTTAAGGTACTTGTCGTCCCTGCGGTCTATCTCAAAAATCCACCCTGTGTATTCCTTAGCACGTGAGTCCGACTCTCACTTGCCTGTTTTTTTTGTTATTAATTGCAATAATTTGTTTGCAACAAAATAGCAGTTCGTTTAATTCCAAAGATCCCGGACTTTCAGTAAATGATATATGCTTGGTAGTGTTACCGTCTCAGTTCTAAGTGAACAATAGATGGCGTTGTTAATTATTCAAACACGGTATCGACTTGTTTTTTGGATTTGTATATGGTGTTTGGAGGTATAAGTCGCCGCTGTACACGACTACCGTAAGATTTCAATTTTTGGGATCGTCAGGCGCAAATTGACGCTTGCCTGTGGCTTGAGCTAGCGTCGTGATGGTCAATAAGTTATTGTTATGTTACTGGATGTTCAACAAGGTAGCGCTGCTGTGGTTAGTTAGTCAGTCTGAACATGTCATTTTATTGAAATTTTAGCGAACTATACTTCATTCTAACTTTGACGCTCTAATTAATTATCGTTCTGACAACAGAGCAAAAACAAACAAAACACGTTTCTTGTATGGCGACCTTATTTTTTTTAATTTTTTATTATGAAATATTTGCCTTAAAAACATACCTATTCTGTGAAATTTTCAACGAGCTACTCGTGTCGGTTCAAAATATGCAACTTTCAACCTAGTTAAAAACGACATATTTTTGATATTATGCCCCACTGTGCGTCTCTGTCGCGTCCTGCCGGGGAGCACCACTTCTTATATGTTACCTATAAGTGTTTCTTCAATTGTGCCAAGTTTCATCTCAGCAGGTTTTGTGCAAGGTACCCCATACAAGCTCGGTCTTGGATCTCCTACTAGAAAGATAACAGTGTGATAAAAGCTAAAAGGTATTAAGTTCCACAATTAAGGTTTCTTCTAATGGGTCTGCCAATTTTAAAGGGCTTTAATTTTTCAATAAAATTAATCTCCAACATCCACTGCAGAACAGGGATTTCCCTCCAGAGCTCCAGCAAAAACGCGTGGTACTTTGGAGAGGACTTACCATAGTACCACGCTTGTAAGCGTTGCAGCTGGCGGCCGCTGTTGTTGGTGACCGCAGTATGTAAGATGGTACGATACACAGAACGGTGCTGCTGCCCATCCTTTTTGGTTTATAAACCTTTAGTCTCCTCTTACGACACCCACCGGTAGAGATGGGTGTGTACTATTCTTTCCCGGCACCAAACGGGGCTCAATAAAAGAAGGATCCTTTATAATGTAGCATCACCCCCTTAGAAGGAGCATCGTACTGTTTTTTTACACTCTGTATAAGGGACTAGATAAGTACTATACGTACAACACTACTACTCAACGTGTGCTTGTCATAGTTGGCGCGCTGGACATAAGATGGCGCTAGTAGTTTATTAGAACGTTGTGTTTTTGTCAAATATACATATATTTTGTTTAAATATCTAGCCAACACATTTTGCAACTTTTTCTAGCAAATTTTTTAATGTGTATCACTATTATGTACGATGCACATATTGCAGCAAGCAAAGCCCGTAGTCTGTACAAACCGGCCAAGTGCGAGTCGGACTCGCGCACCGAGGGTTCCGTACCACCACATAATCATAATTGTATTAGTTGAAATTTCAGTAACTTAATGTGCTAGATTTTTTGAGTCCGACACGCGCTTGACCAAATTTTATTATTTGTTGTTATTTTATAGCTTATGCACTATAAACATACCAATTTTCAAGTTTGTAAGTGTTCCCGTTTTTAAAATAGAACTAAAACAAAAATCGCCTCCACGACCATCCAACTTGACCCCTCTCTTATATGAATGTTCTTTAAACGGGAGCTCACCACAATAGGGAATATGCATAAATTTTTTTAGTTGCATTTATTAACAAAATATGAAAATACCGAAGTCAAGATGACAAGAAGTGAAATTAAAGTTAAAATTGGCTCATAAATACGGCTGATATAAGCATTTAAAACCGCTAATTACGCGTCGATTAGACAGAGAGATCCGACATGGCGAGTGACGTCACATGCCACTACGGCCATATAAACTCGGTGTTAAATTTCGTTTTGCTAGAAAGAGACAGAAACAAATCTTCGATGGCTTATATCTTTTTTAATTTCATAGTTATTCGAAAAATAGTTTTACTAAATTGTTTATTACATGAATCAGAATAAATAATTTAAATTTAAAAAAATCATGCATATTCCCTATTGGTTACCATTAGTTGTGAGAAAAGTTGTAATATTTAATGAGTTCAGACTTTTCCCTTTATTTGTAGCGCGAGAGAAAAGACACGTTTTTTATTATTGTACCTATAGATACATTGTATTGTACCATATTTTTGCAGTTTTTAGGGTTCCGTACCTCAAAAGAAAAAAACAGAACCCTTATAGGATCACTTTGTTGTCCGTCTGTCTGTCTGTCAAGACCCTTTATCTCACGAACGGGTAGAGGTATCAGGTTGAAATTAATACCATATATTAGGATCCACGAACCACACAAGATCTGAAAATTTTAATTTTTTGCAATGACGCAATCAAAAGATATGGCATTTTATGTCCTCATCTCCATACATTTATTCAAAAATGCAAAACCTACAGGGTACTTCCCGTTGACCTAAAATTATGAAATTTGGCAAGAAGCTAGGTCTCACAGTACAAATAATGGGAAAAGTCTGAAATCATTAAATATTACAACTTTTCTCACAACTAATGGTAACCAATTGTGGTGAGCTCCCGTTTCAAGAACATTCATATAAGAGAGGGATCAAGTTGGATTTTTGTTTCAGTTCTTTTTAAAAACGGGAACACTTACAAACTTGAAAATTGGTATGTTTATAGTGCATAAGCTATAAAATAACAACAAATAATAAAATTTGGTCAAGCGCGTGTCGGACTCAATAAATCTAGCACATTAACTTACTGAAATTTCAACTAATACAATTATGTTTATGTGGTGGTACGGAACCCTCAGTGCGCGAGTCCGACTCGCACTTGGCCGTTTTTTTTTTATCTTGTCTACTCCTTTGTGTAGGGTGTCGTTGGATAGGTCTTTTAAAAATAATGTGAGTTGTTCCAAATATTTTTTTTAGGTAGGGATCCGTTTGCTTGAATATTAAGCTTGAAAGCGCAATATTTTATTGGAGTTGCCCCTGTTGGCTAAACGGTTGTTATTGGAAATGTAAAAAAAATCACAGCAGTAGTAAATATGATGAAATTAAAAGGACAACTACCACAGCTAAGTAGGCTTCAAAGGTTAATGAGCTATAGCCGAAAAACTGGAAATAATAAAAATAGCAATCAGGCGCTAGGGCTTTGCTGAGCATTAGGAGGTAAAAAGTTTGTTATAAACTTTATGAAATACTTAATCAAAACCTGCTTTCCGATAAAAAAATCGTAAAAACTACGGAACCCTATACTGAGCGTGGCCCGACACGCATTTGACCGGTTTTTTATACTTCTTCGCCTTACTTTTAGTAAGAATTTTTTTTGTTAATGTGATTACCAAAATTACTTGTTTGAAAATTTTGACATGGTTATATTTATTATAGATTATTTTTTATTTAAAATTGTAAGATGTTATTTAAATGTCAAAATTAAAGAGCCAGTTGTGAATTTGAAATAATTATCATGATGATTATCATGATAATTATATCTTGATAATTTCTAACCCTGCTTCATACAGACTATCTATGACCTGTATATGACGAACTCTACAACGTGTGACGGAAAGGTGTGGTAATACTAAAGGGTGTGAATCTGCCCATAAAACTGAACAACTTTTTCCAAGGAACAATGGTCATAGAACAAAATTAAATTTTGACTTCCCGCATTTTGTATGGGAGGTCAAAATTTGGTTTTTCGTATTTCGACCTTTGTTCCTTTGGAGAAGTTTACTTTCATGGGCAGAATCACACTCTTCAGTATTATCACAACTTTCCGTTGCACGCTGCTTACAACGTGTTAACGGAATAAGCGAAACTGAGAAAATAGTTTGTTCAGAATCGAGAGTAGAATCAATTTCACGGGTTTTTGATAAGGGTAATTTATTATTTATTTAAATTTTTGCCGCGTCTAAATATTTCTGTGGCTACGCGCGTAACGCGCATTGACGGCAATCGGACGGCGCGCGGTTTATGAGCGGTGAGGAGGGAAGTGGGCGTTGCGAGGTGGACGCGCCATGACAGCTTAAAAATTTTCTAGGAACAACGATTTAACTTTAAATTAACAATATTTGGCGGTAAAAATTTTTTTTTTTAAAGTTTTTTTTAAGGGAATGGATTTATTTTAACAAAAATCTGTTGGGGTGTATGAGGGTTTCGCTTATTCCATTAACACGTATAATTTTTACTCTGTGCAATTACAGGAGCTACAATAGCTGACGCCTTGGCAATCGGTTACCGCGCCATCCTCATAGATGACGCTTCCCGCGGAGTAGACCTCGCAGATATCGAAAAGACCAAGGCTACCATCATCAACAACAACGGGGTCATCATCACTTCTGATGAGGTAACCTTTCGGTGCAAACATAAAGGTTTAGTTTATTATAAACGTTTAGCTCATAGTAGAGTCCATAAATATAGTTAGATATGTAGATAAGTAGACCTAATGACATCGAAAAGACCACGGCTACCATTGTCAACAACAACGGGGTCACCATCACTTCTGATGAGGTAACCTTTCGGTGCAAACATAAAGGTTTAGTTTATTCTAAACGTTTAGCTCATAGTAGAGTCTATAAATATAGGTAGGTATGTAGATAAGTAGACTTAACTGACATCGAGAAGACCACGGCTACCATAGTCAACAACAACGGGGTCATCATCACTTCTGATGAGATAACCTTTCGGTGCAAACATAAAGGTTTAGTTTATTATAAACGTTTAGCTCATAGCAGAGTCTATAAATATAGTTAGATATGTAGATAAGTAGACCTAACTGACATCGAGAAGACCACGGCTTCCATCGTCAACAACAACGGGGTCATCATCACTTCTGATGAGGTAACCTTTCGTAGCAAACATAAAGGTTTAGTTTATTCTAAACGTTTAGCTCATAGTAGAGTCTAAATATAGTTAGATATGTAGATAAGTAGACCTAACTGACATCGAAAAGACCACGGCTTCCATCGTCAACAACAACGGGGTCATCATCACTTCTGATGAGGTAACCTTTCGGTGCAAACATAAAGGTTTAGTTTATTCTAAACGTTTAGCTCATAGTAGAGTCTATAAATATAGTTAGATATTGTTGCAAACTCAACAATATCTAACTATATTTATAAATATGCGAACTCTTTAGAAACATTTACAAAGACAATTTTTATAATCGAAAAAGTGTCAATTGTCAGTGTCTGCAAAAACATCGTTGTGAAAACAATACTAAATCGCGTTCGTAAATATAATTAAAACAATTCGCGTAAATCTAGCTCTATAAACAGTTCCGGTATCACATATAGTTCACTGTGCATATAAGTTCGACTCCGCTAACAGGTTTAGGACCCCGCGCAAAAATTTAAGGACGAAAATTGGACCCAATAAAAAATATGACGATCTGTCTTTTAAGTGGAAAGTCCAACTGGGAAACATGGAAATACAAGATGTGCATACTTTTACGAACTGTTGATCGCGCGCTAGACGTAGTCGAGGGCAGATTCGTGCGACCTGAAAGCCCGAGTACAGCAGCGTCAGATTCACCGACAAATGCGAGTACTTCAGCAGAACTCCAGGCATTTATTAAGGTTGACACTAGTGCACTGCTACTCCTGACCACGAACCTCGATGACGGAACGCTAAAGAAGGTCATGAGATACACCAATTCTAGAGATGTTTGGCTAGAGCTACACAGGCTCTTCGACGGGTTCACCGAAGATCGCGCATACAATCTGTGTATGAAGTTTTTTGGTTTTAAGAGAGACTCGAATGACGACGTTGCTAACCACCTTTCGAAATTGAAAAATATTTGGACATAGCTTAATATTGAGATGTCGAAATCAGAGTACAAGAAGGAACTATCCGAGCTCCTCCTTATATGCAAGATTTTGGACACTTTGGGCGACGGATATTTTACATTCCGTAGCAGCTGGCTCCTAACACCAAAAAAGGAAAGAACAGTCGAGAACCTGACCAGCCACCTATGTGCTTTTGAGAGAGCCTTGCCAAGTAACAACGTACCTGAGCAAAATATTCTCAGTGCCTCGACGTCGGGCACACAGAAGCATTATAAAAAGAAGGAACCGAAGATGAAATGCAACTATTGCTTGAAAATCGGACACCGCGTTAAGAACTGTCCGAAATGGATTAACGACGGCAAGCCACCGAAGATCATGAACCCGAAGCCCCCTTCTTCTTCGCATAGTGAGAAAGCCATCATGATTCTTTTAACTGTAGAATCGAACGCAGGGACTGTAATCAATTCACTTAACGATAACGACAGCGAGAACTGGTACGTCGACAATGGCGCGACGAGCCATGTAACGAACCGAGCAGACCTCTTCCAGAGTTTTGAGCATTGCGTTGAGACGCATATTGTAACAACTGCAAGTGGCAATGCGATTCGTGTCAAGGGCAAAGGTTCAGTTACTCTCAAATCCAATGTAAGAGGGAAAGAATTCGTCATTACCCTTCAAGATGTCTGGTATGTCTCTGCTATAAATAAAAAATTATTTTCAGTTGTCGCTCTGCACGACAAACTCCCTGTTGGCTACACCAACACGAGTTCGGGGTTCACCGGGTGCTTTGTGACTTAAACACGAGATCAAGTTTACAAATCGTCTTTATTAAACACACAAGTTCAAACAACGATAACAACAGGTAATAACAAGAGTCAACAAGAGTCAAACAGAAAACTTAACAAGTGACGAGCACGCAGGCTCAGACGAGTTCGCGGGCACTGGCACTGACTAGTCACTAACTAGTTTTCACTGTCTTGTCAACTCCTTGAGTGGACTGTATAACGTTCACTTGTTCACTGCACTGTACAACTGACTGTTTCCAACTGTGTTCGGATCGTAGACAGAACTGGAACTGTATCTTCGACTGTACTGTGCACTTGTATTCTTGAGCTGTAGACTGTAACTCTGCTAGGACTGTAACTCTGCAGAATGGCGGAATTGTGCGCGCTTAAGTCCCGCTAGCGCCGGTCGGAACTAGCGTGCGTCACGCCGAGCGCACGCTGTCTATCTTGCTCGCACGCGCTGGCTGTCTCGCTCGCTTTGTGCTCTCGCGGCGTCGGTGCGGGGCGCGGGGGCGGGTGATGTTCGTGCGTAGCTTGCTCTGGTACTTGAGTGTTGCGTTCCGTGTCGCCGTCCGCAACACTCCCTAATAGATTTTTCTCATCGACGACAAAAGAATGCACCGTCTATGTCAACGAGGAAAACGCCTGAGACTAGGTGGCTTATACCGGCTTGAATCAACGAACGTGCCACCTGCTCAACCACAAGAAGTTTACCTGACAACTTCTACGCTGCAGCTCTATCACGAGAGACTAGCTCACCAAAACAAGAGACACGTAAAAGCCACAGTTAAACGCGAACTGGGACTTGATTTACCTCTTGATAAGGAGAACTGCGAAGGCTGCATTTATGGGAAAGCCCATATTTTTAAATTCGGGACGAGAACGCGTGCTAGTGCACCGGGAGAGCTCGTTCATACCGACGTTCGTGGACCATTTCAACCGGGTTACTCAAACTACAGATACTACGTTTTGTTCAAAGATGTCAATACTGGCTACCGTATGGTGTACATGCTGCAACACAAGTCTGACGTCAAGAATAAACTCTTCTTGATGCTTAAACAAACGGAAACAGCTGGACACACTGTAAAATGCCTGCTTAGTGATAACGGAGGTGAATTCGACAACAAGTCCATTCGAGAAATCCTGAACGTGCATGGAATTCAACAAAGACTTGTGACACCTTACACGCCGGAGCAAAATGGAGTGAGCGGACGAGAGAATCGAACTCTGGTCGAAACCGCGAGATCCATGATGTATGCGCACAAAGCTTTGCCGCAACAACTGTGGGCAGAACTTAATAACACGGCTGCATATATTTTGAATAGAACAGGTCCAACAAAGACTGAGGGAAAATCTCCCTACGAACTTTGGTGTGGAAAAAACCGATTATTAAACATTTGAAAATCATCGGATCGAATGCTTACGCCCACATTCCAAAACAGAGACGCAAGAAATTAGATAAGAAAGCTATTACTGATTTGCGCTGGTTGGCTGCGAAATTAGAAGACGGCTCCTTTGGTTAATAAAATATAATTTAAAAACGGTAAAACACACAGTAAATATAAGTAAATCAAGTAGAGACGAGAGACTGCCAAAACTAATCAATGTCGTAATTTGGAATTTGCTTACGTCTAAGTTTAAATATACATATTTACAGAAGCCTGCCAGCATCAGGCTAGCAGGCAACCTCCGTCGTCGACATTCCCCCTCCTGGTGGCACGACCAGTGGCACCAAAAGTACTCCGACGGCGCAGGTTGCCCATCAGGCTCAGCGGATCGGGAGAGGTACGATCTTTCGCATAGGACGTCGTAAGACGCCACCTTGGGTTCGCACGTCTACCACACGCACGATCCCATCTCTCCCGGTCAGCTTCTGGGTGACCCGCCCCAACGGCCATATGTTCCGTGGCATGTTAGGATCAGCCACTAGCACCAGGTCTCCTACTTCTATTTCCGTTCTGGCTCCTGCAAAATGATGGCGTCGCAACTGAGGTAGATGCTCGCGCACCCAACGATTCCAAAACTGAGTCGCCATGGCTTGAGATTTCCGCCACTCACGTCTTCCAAACTGGTCTGATGGATCGCAGCGTCCGACGGGAGCATCTACTGAAGAAGCGCCAATGAGGAAGTGATACGGAGTTAGAGCTTCTTCACTTCCTGGTTCCGTTGGAACGTAGGTCAGGGGTCGGGAGTTCAAAATTATTTCGACTTCCGCCAGAAGTGTTACTAGAGTCCATTCTTTGGGAGTGTTCTGGTTTAGAATTACTGCCAGACTTCTCTTCACGGACCCAATCAGTCGCTCCCAAGCACCTCCCATAGAGGGCGCTCCTGGCGGTATGTTTTTCCATATGATGCCGCGCTGAGTTGAAAATTCGCTCTGTTCCTCCACCAATGCTCGACGCAATTCATTAGCCGCCCCGTGAAAAGCAGTTGCGTTGTCGCTTGTGATTGTTGTTGGGCGGCCCCTTCTTGCAATAAAGCGGCGGAGCGTGTTTATCGCGGCATCTGTTGTAAGTTCATTCACAACTTCAAGGTGGACGGCGCGAGTTGACATGCATGTAAATAAGGCGACCCACCTCTTCTCGTGTCGACGTCCAATCGTTACCATGAGGGGTCCAAAATAATCTAGACCGACGTGAGTGAACGGGCAAGTGTGATGGTCCAGACGCTCTGTAGGTAAGGTACCTTCCGGTGGGATGGGTGCGGTCGACGCTTTTCTTCTTCGGCAATATGTGCATTGGTGTGCCACGGAACGTATGACGTTTCGAAGGCCTATTACCCAGAACCTTTGGCGACATCCGTTGAGCACCGTCTCATTGTTCCCATGACCGAACTTGTCGTGTAAATATTTTATATATAAACGTACTGCGGTGTCTCGGCCGGGAAGAATGAGAGGGTGTTTAACAATTTGTACGTTGTTAACGTTGTCAATTCGCCCACGCATCCGCAACAACTGTTCTTCGTCGATATAAGGGTTCAGAATTCGAATATTACATTTCAAAGGGAGAGAACTAGACCTGCGAAGAATTTGGTACTCCTCGGGAAACGTCTTCCTTTGAACTTGTCGCCAAATCATCTGCTCCGAAAGTTGTAAATCATCACAAGATAAAGTGACGTCATCGACAAGAGGAACAGAAGTTGCACCGGCTGCGTTTTGACGTCTGCGCTGTAACAACAATGCGCCAAATGTATACACATATGCAGTAGAGCGTAAGAATCGACTCCAGCTGCTGAATCGATTCACATCTGGTAGAGGGATGTGAAGCGGTTCGGCCGGCTCCACGATAAGTCCTACAAAATTTCTGAGTTCTTCAGGATATGAATTTAGCGACTCGTTGTCGATTCCTTCCTCAAACGGCCACGAATTGTCAGAATTCAGAAACTTTGGACCATTCAACCACCTGTCTGAAACAATGCCAGCTTTAAGTTTAGTGGCTTCATCCGCGACGTTCAATACCGTCGGAACCCACCTCCACTCAGATATTACTGTCAGCTCTGTGATTTCGCCAACGCGGTGAGCTACGAAGGGTTTGAAAGATCGGGCATCGGCTCGTATCCAGGCTAGGGCAGTTTTAGAATCGCACCAAAATACTCGTTTATTTACTTTTCGACGGTGAGCTCTACAGATAGTATCTGCCAGGCGAGCAGCAAGAAGAGCTCCTTGGAGTTCCAAACGCGGAATCGATGTCGGCTTATTTGGAGCTACTCTAGCCTTAGACGAAACGAGAGAAAGCTCCGATCTTCCGCACTCATAGATAGAGCGCCAGTATGCGACAGCAGCGTAGGCTGAGTCGCTGGCGTCACAAAAGGTATGGAGCTCTAACCTAGCGAGCGCGCCAGAAAGGAAGTAGCAGCGAGGCACTTTCAGAGATTCGATATTAGTAAGGGCCTCGTACCACCCCCCCCACTGGCGACACTCGCTGGGTGAGAGCTCTTCGTCCCAACTTTTCGTGGTCCGCCACGTTTGTTGAAAAAGTATTCGACCGTGAATAGTAAGTGGGATCAGAATTCCCAAAGGGTCGAATATTTTCATTAAATCACTTAAAACCGATCGTCTAGTAAGTTTGATAGAATTTTGGGTAATCGAACTTTTAAACATAAAATTGTCTGATTTTGGTAACCAAAACATACCCAAAATTCGGAGACCGGTATCAAATACGTTCGATCGCCACAGTAGACCAACTTCAAACCGCCCATTTGGTAGCCGTCGCGTGGTCTCGTTTAATATATGTAGCGCGCGTTTCTCAGACTCCGTATAAGGATCCGCTTTACAAACTCCTAACGATTCCAATTTGTAATAATCTCGAATCAAAACATTTAGTTTGGTATCGTCAAAAGTTTGTAGTGTAACGTTGTTAATTAGATAAGGTTCTAAGTTAACTTTTGTGTTCCCGCCAAAAAGTACCCAGCCCAATTGTGTCTTTGATGCTATGGGTTGTGAAAGAGTTCCGATACGATTTTCCGTTGATAAAAGTGCATGCCAATTATTTGCACCGATTAAAACCTTTGGGGTCGCCGAAACATAGTAAATTTGTGGAAAGAGGTCTGAAAAGTAATTTAGTTTATCTATATCCTGGTGTTTGATTGACTGTGTCGTCAATGTCAGGTTTGGCACGGTATGGACGTTTGTCAAACTTATTATGTCAGATGAATGTTTACCTTTTAGCTCTACAGAAAAAATGAATGATTTTATGCTTGATTTTGTTCCTGTAACGCCTTCGAGACTGATCTCTGTTGGTGTGCCCTCTGCACCAATCTGTTTTGCAATGTCCGTATCCATCAGTGTAGCGGTGGAGCCATCGTCCAAAAGTGCATAAGTATCAACTGTGGCTTTCGGTCCGAAGAGCGTTATGGGAACAATTTTCAGGTATACTGGCTGAAAACTAGGAATGTTTGTAGTATATACAGGGTTGGCGGTCGCGGACGGCAAGGAAGGTGATACGGCAGCAGATGTGGTTCCAGACTGTGAGGGGATGGGTTGTGATGATGATGATGTCGGTATGGTTGTTGTGTTGTGACACGGTTGCATAGGCCTTTCGTGCTCTACTGGTCTCTCTTTGTGGAGTAGCCTATGATGAGGTTTCTTGCATAGACTGCACGGTTTTGCCTTGCAAGTGCGCCACCGGTGGTTGTCTTTGAGACATCTTGCACATACCTTGTGGTTCATCACCCACTGCCATCGATCATCTACAGACAAGGCAGTAAACTTATCGCACACCTTGACTGAATGAGCTTTCTTGCAGTAGAGGCAAGATATTATTTCTGCTGCTGGTATGTTATGTTGCTTCGGGTTACTAAGACCCACTGCTGGACTAGGCCTAGGTGGGATAAAACCACTGGTCCCTTCTCTTGGGAAAGTAGGAGGTGAGAAAGAGAAAGGCTGTGTTGGGCCAAACCTTAAACTCCTATCAGCTTCTCTAGTTAGGAATTTACCTAAAACTTCTAGGCGAGGAGCCAGAGGATGGGCAGCCTCATAGTCAGCAGCATAGTCCTGCCATCTTGCTAATAACAATGGTGTTAATTTGCCTAATATACACTGAAACAATTCAGGTGAAAACAGATAGCCAAATTCTTTCATAAAATTTATTGTTGCCAAAAAGTTATTTAATTTACATGCCAAAATATTTAAATCACGACCGAAAAATTCAGAATTTAGTTTCGGAGAGATTTTTAAAATATTAAGTTCGTAATTTATAATTATTTCGGGTCTGGCGAAGCGCATGCGAAGTGTGTCGATTATACATGTAGGGTCCTCGGCAGTATAAAGTAAGGACGCAACTGCTTCGCGCGCCTCGTTATGGAGGCTTAGCCTTAACCTATTCAGGTTCTCAGTTGGCGAGAAATAATTCTTAGTATCATCGTACTGACGCTTGAAAGCTAGCCATTCGTGCGGATTTCCAGCGAAGGTAGGCAGCGATGACACTACTGCTGGCTTCCTCGTAGCGGCGGTGATCTGCTCCCTCGTTAGGCTTGCGATAGCCTGGGCCAGAGCCAACACGCTGCTGTTGGAGTCAGGGTGGACGTGGGTGGGCTGCGGTGGATGCGGTGGGGCATCGTTTGCCTCCCACTCGCGTTGTACATCACACAACCAATCTGTAAAACGTCCCGGCCCATCTCCGGGACTCAAAGGTACTTGATTAACTAAATTAGTATGAGTGAGTGGTAGAGGGCGATTAGTGGGTGAAGAGGGCTCATTTGGTGGTAGAGGGGTTGGCTCGGAAGCAGGGAGCTGTGGGTTAGTCGTGTCGATGACTACGACGGAATCAACAGCGATGCTGCCTGCAGTTGAGCCGATGGCGGCTAGTTCCGCCTCATACTCTGCCTCCAAGGCTTTCTTCTTAGTTTCCGCCAGCTGCTCCTCTAGGTCTGCCAAGCGGCGGAGGTGACGGGCCTCTGCTGCCTTTCTGGCACTTAAAGTAGTTCGCTCACTTACCCTGGTACTGTGTGAGGTGCGGGAGGCATTATCTGCCTCACCACACTGTGCCTTTGTCTGGGAGCGTGTCTTCATTTTCAAATTTTGATATGTAAAATTTTGAATTTCGCAAGAAAACACGGATCGAAAGGACCAAAAATATTACTGATTTGCGCTGGTTGGCTGCGAAATTAGAAGACGGCTCCTTTGGTTAATAAAATATAATTTAAAAACGGTAAAACACACAGTAAATATAAGTAAATCAAGTAGAGACGAGAGACTGCCAAAACTAATCAATGTCGTAATTTGGAATTTGCTTACGTCTAAGTTTAAATATACATATTTACAGAAGCCTGCCAGCATCAGGCTAGCAGGCAACCTCCGTCGTCGACAAAAGCCATCAGAGGCAGACTCGTTGGCTACGACGAAGACTGTTACCGGATCTGGATCACAGATGGAAAGAAGAACACGCTTATCCGCTCGCGTGACGTAATCTTCGACGAAAGACCACTTCCCATTGATGAAAACTCTTCTAATGAAGAACAGACAAAAACTAGGGATTATACTTTTAAACTGCCATTGGATAACGCCAAAGACAGCGAGGCCTCTCAGTCACATCAAGATCCACCAAGGTTAACAGCCCCTATAGAAAACGAGTTAGATCGTATCGACGCCGATCTGGAGATGAGCACAAACAACGATGGACATGATCTCGAGGGAGAGAACCCAGAACCAGTTCCAGACGGAAACCATATCGAGGAAAACCCAGAACCAGTTCCAGTCGAAGATCATATCCAGGAACAAGACGTGCTAGATCCACCAGACAACAATTTTGAAGAATTTCATGATGCTGAATCTCCTACTCCACGCTACAACCTACGAGACCGAAGTCTAATCAAGCGCCCGGAGAGATACGACGATTTCGTGTGCGCCGCGCAAACGTTCCCTTCGAATTTCTCCGACGCGATGCAACGTGATGACAATGTAGAATGGAAGAAGGCCATGGACAGTGAAATGAAATCCTTTAAAGATTTAAACGTTTGGACGCCGTGTGTACTACCCAAGGGCAGAAAGGCTCTTCCATGCAAGTGCGTTTTACGAATCAAAAAGAACTCAGATGGAACTATCGACAAGTATAAAGTTCGCCTTGTCGTAAAAGGCTATAAACAGCGAAAAGGAGAGGACTATGATCAGACTTATAGTCTGGTGGCCCGACTCGCTATGATTAGAGCCCTACTGAGTGTCAGTGCACAAGAAAACTTACATCTCATACAGTTTGATGTTTGTACAGCATTCCTTAGCGGCGAGTTAAAGGAAGAGATTTATGTCAAGCAACCGGAAGGCTATGGAGACGGAACGTCAAATGTTTGGAAGGTTAACCGAAGCCTGTACGGATTAAAACAAGCTCCAAGATGCTGGAACTCTTGCTTTTAAAGCATACTGCTGAGCATGGGCTTCAATCAATCCGAAGCAGACTGCTGCCTGTATACCAAACACTTTGGAAATGGACAGAAAATACTAATGACATTGTATGTCGACGATGGATTAGTAGCTGCAACAGATGAGAAACTGTCGACCGCCTTCATAAACGACCTCAAGGAACGGCTGAACATTACAACGAAGCCAGCGACCTATTACCTGGGATAACAAATATCCAGAGAAAAGGACGGTTCCATTCTTATCAATCAGGAAGCCTACGCTAAGAAGCTCCTTCAGCGCTTCGGAATGGAAAACTGCAACCCTGTTGCTACGCCAATAGAGAAAGCAACACCTACTGAACCAGGGAAAGTGAACTACACAGAAGCGAACTTCCCCTATCGTGAGGCTGTAAGCGCCATCGCATATTTAATGGTCGGAACATGTCCGGACATAGCATATGCAGTTGGAGTTGCATCTAGAAAATTGGAATCACCGACTAAAGTAGACTGGTTGCGAGTGAAGCGATTCCTACGCTATATCAAAGCCGAGCTCACTTGGAATCAGATACCAAGCGGAGTACTCAACCCGTATTTTGAAGGGATACAGCGATGCCGATCACGGTGGAGATCAGGACACCGGTCGCTCTACCACTGGAGTCGTTTGTCTCTATGCCGGAGGGAAAGTATCATGGCTAAGCCAACGTCAAGCGTCAGTCGCTATCTCGACAACTGAATCTGAAATTGTGGCAGCCAGTGAAGCTGGAAGAGAACTCGTCTGGCTCGCAAGGATTTTACAACAGCTGACTGTACTCGCGGATATTCCATTACTGTTTGTAGACAACGAAGCTACTGTACGACTTGCGCATAACCCAGAATTCCATAAGCGCACAAAACACATACGCCTCAGACAGTTTTATAGATAGATAGATGTACACTTATGTGAGAGAACTGGTGACCGAGGGTATCTGCAGTGTAGAAAGAATCGGCACAAAGGATCAAGCTGCGGACATTCTCACCAAGGCGTTGCCCGGTTCAACTTTTAAGGTCCTTCGCGTGGCGCTAGGACTATCTCAGTAAATGTTTAGAGAAAGTGTTGAGTTAGCAAATATGCGAACTCTTTAGAAACATTTACAAAGACAATTTTTATAATCGAAAAAGTGTCAAATGTCAGTGTCTACAAAAACATCGTTGTGAAAACAATACTAATTAAAATAATTCGCGTAAATCTAGCTCTATAAACAGTTCCGGTATCACATATAGTTCACTGTGCATATAAGTTCGGCTCCGCTAACAGATATGTAGATAAGTAGACCTAACTGACATCGAGAAGACCACGGCTTCCATCGTCAACAACAACGGGGTCATCATCACTTCTGATGAGGTAACCTTTCGGTGCAAACATAAAGGTTTAGTTTATTGTAAACGTTTAGCTCATAGTAGAGTCTAGAAATATAGTTAGATATGTAAATAAGTAGACCTAACTGACATCGAGAAGACCACGGCTTCCATCGTCAACAACAACGGGGTCATCATCACTTCTGATGAGGTAACCTTTCGGTGCAAACATAAAGGTTTAGTTTATTCTAAACGTTTAGCTCATAGTAGAGTCTATAAATGTAGTTAGATATGTAGATAAGTAGACCTAACTGACATTGAGAAGACCACGGCTTCCATCGTCAACAACAACGGGGTCATCATCACTTCTGATGAGGTAACCTTTCGGTGCAAACATAAGGTTTAGTTTATTCTAAACGTTTAGCTCATAGTAGAGTCTAAATATAGTTCGATATGTAGATAAGTAGACTTAACTGACATCGAGAAGACCACGGCTTCCATCGTCAACAACAACGGGGTCATCATCACTTCTGATGAGGTAACCTTTCGGTGCAAACAATAAGGTTTAGCTTATTCTAAACGTTTAGCTCATAGTAGAGTCTAAATATAGTTAGATATGTAGATAAGTAGACCTTACTGACATCGAGAAGACCACGGCTTCCATCGTCAACAACAACGGGGTCATCGTCACTTCTGATGAGGTAACCTTTCGGTGCAAACATAAATGTTTAGAGTATTCTAAACGTTTAGCTCATAGAAGAGTCTATAAATATAGTTAGATATGTAGATAAGTAGACCTAACTGACATCGAGAAGACCACGGCTACCATCGTCAACAACAACGGGGTCATCATCACTTCTGATGAGGTGGTTGGTGATGTAGTATGGTGCTGAAATACGCGGCCAGACGCTGCTGCCTATCCTCGGGTTCACGACACTCACGAACGAAATTAGATGGAGGGAAAGTTTTCCTAGGCCATACCAGTGGGACTAGTATTGATAAATCGATCTTAATATCCTTCCGGAGAGCGTATCAGCTCTCAAGGTGCGATCAGCATATCAAAATCTTGCTATTTTATTAAGAATTATCAATCTCAAGTACCTACGGTGTCTTTGCTGCATACGTCAAACGTCAGATGAGAAAAAAGAAGCTATACCTGCGTTTTATTTTTGCTTCTATTTAGTTTGTACTTTTAAGACAGATATATTTCTTGTTATTATTTGTATTTTGTTGAATATCAACCATTAGAACGGAAAATACGAGCGTTTTAATTTAATTTTGGTTAAGTACTGTTACTAAAATAAAACGCAGTCGTTGAAGTACAAAAAATTTCACCTCACCGTTTGTTTCGGTTGACAACACTCGTGTGATATCGACTCCAGATTTTTTTTATTAATCAACGAGGGTGTGGTCAACACTCTAGTGATATTTACTTTGATGACAGCTAGTCAATAGCCCTTTAGAACAATCTCACACTCGAGCTGGCTTTATAAATATCAGCCTAGGTTTTTCCTTAGAAATTTGAAAAGTGCCTTCTTCTTCTTTGGAGTAACTTCCACGCCTTCCTATCCTGTGCTACTTTCTTGACTTTCTTATACGCCACGATATTCGTCTTTCTGGTCCTTGTAGCAACGTTTGCTCCTTCCATCTACTTCTCCGTCTTCGAACGTTTCCCTGTACGATGGTATTTAAGAATTTTGAAGAATTCGCCGTTTTAACGATCACACATATTTTCAATAGCATTTACCTTCTTTAACCGTGTCTTACAGTTCTTCTAATGTCTTAAATGTCTCTGATAATTATTAATATTGTACACAGGTACTGGGCATGGTTGAAGGTCGTGACAGACGGCCAGAACTCGGCTACAAACTTGCCATGGAGTTGAAAAACGCTATGGAGGACACACAGTAAACCTAACGCCATAGTATCTCCGCACCACGTTTGTAAGATAAGTTATTCGACGATAATAATAAGTTAAAACACAAAAGTACAACTTTTCAAGTATTTGTGATTTGTGATAAGTTGAATGTTTTTGCGCCTATCAATGAAGTTACCACTGCATTTTAATTATGTTAGTTTTGTTATGAATCTGCCAAGCTCCTAATCAGGATAACTAAGCAGCTTAACAGCTCAAGAGCTAATAATGCAGCGACACATCTGCGGATCTTTCATGCTCGCAACGCTTTTTAGGTATGATACATCTGGCGGAATTTTCGCTGATGTGATACTTGACAGATTTTTCGGTCGCGGAACTTTCCGCATCAGAATTTCCGCAGGTGTTTAGGTGCACTTTCTAATCGAAAGCTTTTTCTTTTTTCGATCGCGTTTATATATAGTGCAAGCATAAAAATAAGAATAATTTCTAATCATGTTTTACACCCATCTAATACATTGGGCTGCCAAGAAAACGGCTCCGTCAGTTTTATGCCATACATTTTCATACAATTATAGGGTTAAATTAAACGTCAATATCTTCTTCTTCAATTTAAGAACTCTCTTGTTGTTCTCTTGAGCTGCTTTACCTCTTGAAACGACACGACATTGACATTTTCTTTTATCTGGTTGAAGTAGCTTCGCCTAGGTCTTCCTCGTCCCCTCTTTCCTTTAATCTTTCGTTTAAACGTCAATATACAGCGAGAATTTTCACTCATGATCACACTCATGATAAAAAGTAACATTCCCAAAGATTTATTTTTTAATTACTTGTCTTCATAGTAAAGTGGTCACGTGAACGACTCATTTTGCGTGGGGATGCGAAATATAAAAAAAAATCTTTGCGATAGTATATTCTTTTTATGCGGGAGCATAACCAATGAAAATTCACTCTGTATCTAACTTATATAAATTACGTATCAAAATTATGAGACCGTTAGATGAGTGTCTGACGAAGATTCTTTCGAAGATCTGTTTTGCAGTATTCAGGAATGCTATGTAGTACTCGTATAAAAATAACACGCGATGTTTGACAACGTTATTATCTAGACCCAAATTCGTATTTTAGGATATTGATGGATGAAAATCTATGGCAGAACAACACCGATCCGTTTTCTTTATTTGTTTTGATTATAAATAGGTAAATTAGGTAGGGGAAGGGGTAAGGGTGGGGGTAGAAAAAAAATTGTACTTAATAAAAAAGTTCGCCGGGTCAGCAAAAAAATAAAATCTGCTTATTTATTGCCTGTCAGAGCTCCCGCACACGACCGAGAATCGGTGGGCGATTATCGGCCAGGACAAGGACGGACGATTCAGGTGATAACACGTCAGAGCGGGATGCCGACAAAAAATCGGTCACCGATTCTCGGTCGTGTTCGGGAAGCCTAAGGCGGAACAAAGTTCGCCGGGTCAGCTAGTATATACCGGGTGTAAGGGACAGCCTTTGAAGCCGAAATTTGGTCAGAGATAAAAAAATAACACAGTATTCTTTCACTAATTGAAAACGACACTGGTGTTGAGTTACATACACTAATTTTTACCGCGGAAAAGCATCTCATTCCCACGGGAATAATGTTAAAGGCGAACGAAGTAGCGGGCAACAGCAAGTAAATGACAATTTAAAACGTACGTAAATAAGCTTAGTGAAATCAAGCATGACCAATACACGACATTTTTTTAGTGTAATCATTTATTTTATATTTTACAACTTTACGGGTTCCTAGTATTTTACTTAATATCATTTAATATTTAACGTTCCTATAGTTCTAAATAAATAGGGTAGGTCTTAAGGCCCATTTCATCACTTTCCTACAAACTTCCAAAGTAGGACCAACGTAAGGAGTCCGTTTTGACGTTTTCTTATCACCAACATACAGGGTTCATTTTCCTTTTCAGTAGTCCAGTTAAATTACTACTCGTAGTAAAAATATTCAAAAATTTAAAACAGTAATTCCCGACATAACGTTGATATTCTTATTACCAGTCTAAGGTGAACTCAACTTTTATAATATTTACCAAGTAGCACAGGTCAGCTTATACTGGCACTTTTACAAAAAAATGTGTTTTTACAAAATTGTCGGATTTAATTATTTACAGTTTCAAAAAGCCTATATTACTACTTAAAATTAATTTCTATAAATGTGCATTCAATCCAACCTCATATCGTAGATTGACTGGACTACAGTTCGTAATTATTCATGAATACGTTTGACAGCTGTCAAAATGGACCTATTACGTTGGCCTTACTTTAGTTATTCTGGCTGATAGTGATAAAGTTTTGTTTCACAAGTGTCTGATTGCACTGACAGATAAACAAAGGCACAAAAATCAGGCATATTCAGCTGGCAGATATTTTATCTGACAGCTTACTATCAGAAACTTTAGCAGCAAGCGGCGAGACGGGCCCTCAATAAGTTATGAATAAATGGAATAAATGTGGTCGAGAAAGCTTAATAATTTTAATAATACTGACCATGAAGCGTGGATCTGCATTAAGGACAAGATACAAACATAAATACCGGTCAAAATCATAACCCTCAATTTTTGCCGTAGTCGGGTAAAAAATCTAAATTAATCTAAACCGGAAAAGTTAGTAAGAAAATCCGTTTCTGTCGTGTTTTGCGGCCGAATAATTTACTATCGTATGTATCGAGTTATTTAAAAGTGGAATGTACCAACAAGCATAACAACCAAGGAGTAACTTATCAAAGATTTTATTTAAATTTCGAACTGGCTTGCAAAAAGAAAGCTATAAATTATTAAACAAAATAAACAAGCATACATAAACAAAATGAAAAACGCAGATGTAATGAAAGGAATATATTGGTCAGTAGAAAGTTTTTAATGTTTGTTTGCCTTAAACTTAGATTGAATTTCCGCGCATCTTTTGAGAAAAGTACTATACAAGCCTTGGCCGCAACCAGGTATTGAAGAACTTACTCATGTGGTTCTTGACTACGTCTCTGCCTACATTGTCACGTTCGTCCTTCAATACCTTTTTTGTCGGCCACTGCAGTAATGTACTATAAACATTATTCCTTAAACATTACATTATACCTTAATTTGTAACTATGGGACTAGTACTTGAAATAAAAATTATTTATTTATTTCTCTAAATATTGTAGAATATTAAAAACTAGATTTTTTGCGATCTTGCGAGGGTTTTGTATAGAAAAAGGAACAAAATATATTCTCACCTACGGCGGTGAATACTCGTAGACTCTTTGTTCCTAAAGGTTTCCAAAAAAGAAAACTTATGGTCGGAACCAAAAAGGTTTGCTAAAAACTATTTTTTACATTTATTGTCACATTATCAATTTAGGTGTTTTATTTACTGTGTATTTGTGTTTGTAGTTAAGTGCCGTAATCAGTTTCATGCTGTCCTTTTCGATTTCATTGACAATGAAAGGGATAGCATGAAACTTATTCGAAAACCACAAATGTACTTATTCGAAATGAACTGCAAATGTACTTATTTGAAATGAACTGCAAATGTACTTATTCGAAATGAACTGCAAATGTACTTATTTGAAATGAACTGCAAATGTCCACTTGAAATGTGTACTTATTTGATGGACAAACCGCTAAAAGCCAGATACAGAGAAAGTATCTTGAAAGTTAAAGCTCTTTAAATCTATCGATACTCTCTTTATCAACGGAACTTTAAACAGAGCTGTAACTTTGAAGACGCATTCTGAAACTGGCACAAATATAACAAAAAAAGATTGTTAATTATTTACTACGCGTTTGAAATGAGAATGGAACTGAGAGTAATAGATTTGCGGCCGCAACCATATAAAGTAGTAGCTGTCAAACTAACTTCACTCTAGTTTTTCACAACCACTGGGAGCCTCTGGTAAGTTAGCTACAAACCACTGTGATTCTCATTTGAAACTCATAGTACAGTCAAAGACTGGTCAAGCTTGACACTTGGAGTGCGACTCAAGCCCGTACGTCTATTGAAAGAAAGAAATATCTAAATATTTATTTATTGAAATAAGAATGCTACGAAATCCAATGTATCAATCTTGATGTGCTCTTGACTGTACCTGTTAGCGTGTAACGTACTACTAGGTGGAATAAAGGAATCTGCCCACGAATTACAAACTTTTTCAAGAACATTAGTCCAGTCGCTTAATGTCTTATATCGCCTTTACGTGGACACGCCTTATAAATGCACCAATTTTTTTCCAGGTACGAGTACTAGTTAGCTACATAGCTCTCAATTTTTGATAGGAGCCAATTCCATTGAGCTATGCTACCTAACTAGTACCTGGAAAAAATGTTAGTGCATTTATAAAGCGTGTCCACGTAGAGCGGCCGCAATACATAGGTCCTAATAAAAAGAAAATACATGCAAAATTAGCAATCATTAGTTTCTCCGGGAAATAAAAATATAAAATTGTGACTTTTTTTAATTTTCTTAGTCTTTTGTTTAAACATCACATGCAAATGAATAGGGTGTTTTCAATTATCTTCTCAAAGTTCAGCGAGGTGGCGCTGCAAATTAAGAAAAAACCATCATGACGGCACATGTAATCAGTATGAAAATGATTTATTAATTTTAATGCTGCTGTCCAATGCCTGTAACATTTTTTCTTGTTAAAAGATTACATATATTTAACCTCACAAGACCCTTAATATCCCGAAAGATATAGGAAAACTTTGACATATGACCCCTATGTCAATTTTCCATAGTTCCCGGAAAATTCATGAAAAATGTATTGCAATTTATGCGAAATTATGCCTTTTAGCGTAAATAACTACATTTTCTTTTCGATTCCTGCGAATTTTGACATGGGGCTTGAGAGGTTAGAAAAACAAATTACCAACAGTGATCAGCATACCACCCATCGACACTTAAAAATACGTAGTTGACAAACGTCAAGAAAAACTCCCTATTATAGTGATAATCTTCTTTATTTTACTTGGGTGGCTTGAAGGTTAATTTATAAGCAAACTATACAGGGTCTAAGGGACAGGTTGGCAAAAACTGAAAGGTCGTGATTAGTCAATGATACTGAACAACTTTCTCCAAGAAGTGAAAAAGAAATCATCACAGTGAGAATCACAGTGGTTTGTAGCTAACTTACCAGAGGCTCCCAGTGGTTGTGAAAAACTAGAGTGAAGTTAGTTTGAAAGCTACTAGTTTATATGGTTGCGGCCGCAAATCTATTACTCTCAGTTCCATTCTCATTTCAAACGCGTAGTAAATAATTAACAATCTTTTTTTGTTATATTTGCCGCCAGTTTCAGAATGCGTCTTCAAAGTTACAGCTCTGTTTAAAGTTCCGTTGATAAAGAGAGTATCGATAGATTTAAAGAGCTTTAACTTTCAAGATACTTTCTCTGTATCTGGCTTTTAGCGGTTTGTCCATCAAATAAGTACACATTTCAAGTGGACATTTGCAGTTCATTTCAAATAAGTACATTTGTAGTTCATTTCGAATAAGTACATTTGCAGTTCATTTCAAATTAGTACATTTGCAGTTCATTTCGAATAAGTACATTTGCGGTTTTCGAATAAGTTTCATGCTATCAGGTACTAGTCCCATAGTTACAAATTAAGGTATAATGTAATGTTTAAGGAATAATGTTTATAGTACATTACTGCAGTGGCCGACGGCAGAGACGTAGTCAAGACCCACATGAGTAAGTTCTTCAATACCTGGTTGCGGCCAAGGCTTGTATAGTACTTTTCTCAAAGAAATCGATCGCTCCATACAAAATTACAAATTTTATTTTACAGTTTGTATGAAGAGACTGATTTTTTCTTACGTTTCCGGTGATGTTTCTTGGTACCAACCTGTCCCTAACACACTGTATTTTTTACTGCAATCAGAGTTTGTACTTAACACTTAGTACAATAAGTAGGCTTTAGTGAACATTGTGTTGATAAACATTCCTACTAGATTATAGGTATAGTTTTTTTTGTTTCTAAAGTTAGGTATAAAATATATTGTTGTAAAAGGGACGTTACATCCCTCGTCTGCTTAGCCTTTATTTCACCATATACGGATTCGAACTGATTAAGTAATTGAGACTCCATAATTCAGAAAACTTAATATAATTCAAAAAATAATTGTTGATAAAAAAACGGTTTTAAATTGTTAACAGTTCTATTAAGACTGCACTCTGCGCTCACTAGCGCCCTCATCAGAATTTAATTAATTTCTTTGAATAGGAGACCAAAATGAAAAATTGAAGAACGGCTAAGTGTTCTTTGTCAGGATAGCGTTATTTTAAACTATTACAATAAGCTTTATGTTATCCGGTTTATTCAAAATCCTTTGAACGGAACGCGGTGGCCACCAATTTCCGTTTTAAGGATTTTGAATAAACAAGATATCATAAAGCTAATTGTAATAGTTTAAAATAACGCTATCCTGACAAAGAACACTTAGCCGTTCTTCAATTTTTCATTTTGGTCTCCAATTCAAAGAAATTAATTAAATTCTGATGAGGGCGCTAGTGTGCGCGGAGTGCACTCTTAATTAGTTAACAAACTGAGTATAGCGAAATCAGGGTTGAGGAAAAAAATAAATTCTGTTCATATTTACAAGATTGTGTATCTGCCCATGACACATGACATTAAATTATCAAAAATTGAAGTGTATAGGCTGTTTTCTAATAAACTGCGTTCCTCGGGCCATAAAACTACACCACTTTCCCTAAAAGTAAAAACTTACAAAAATTATGTATATGTATGGGACGTAACTTTTTTATTCGTAGGTCGACCTATCTGCCTTACTCAAGTCTTATGCTGTCCTTGTCAATTTAATTGAAAAAGAAAATGACAGCCGAGACTTAATGAAATGTTCCTCAGGGAAATTAGTTAAGTTTTAATGGTCCAAGTAACATACTCAAAGGAACGCAGGTGAGTAGAACATGGACGAATAATAATAAGACTGACAATCCCCATACTAGAAAACGTAACCCGGAAAGGCATAAAACTCATGGAAACTTGATGGCGCTTTCAAATAATCTGGATATTAATTATGGTCTACTACCGAGTAACTTCCCGGCCTATTTATTAGCGCCATCTTGTTTTATACTTTTCCGGGTTACGATTTCTAAAAGGGGATGGTCAGTCCTTCTTATTGTTCGTCCATGGATGTCCATGGTAAGAAGCACCTTTTTCAATACAAATAATTATCCTTGAAGTGATTATAGGTATGCCTTGTTAGTTAAGATAATGCCAGTGTGATGTTTGCCGCATAGATTGTGATAGTTTTAGTTTATTTCACTATTTTTGATGGTGCACAGAATAAATATTTTAAAATGTTGTTTTTTTTCTTTAATTCCACCTAAAGCGTTGCGGATACTTTTACGTTACCCCTTTAGGCTGACGTCTACAGGGTGAAGGGGACGTGCGATTGCCTACTCAGTCAACGAAACTGAACAACTTTCCCAAAGAAACATTTCTGGGAAATGAAAAAAAAAATTACCTCCATACAAATTGCTCACTCTGATCGAACAGTTTGTGGAGAGGTAAAATGTTTTGCCTTTCCCAAAAATGTTTCTTTGGGAACCCCTTTCGGTTCGGGGTGCGCCCTTCTGTTCACCGTCCCTTACAGTCTGTATAGTCGGGAGTGAGTTCATACATGGACGAACAATAAGAAGGACTGACCATCCCCTTTTAGAAATCGTAACCCGGAAAAGTATAAAACTAGATGGCGCTAATAAATAGTCTGGGAAGTTATTATGATTTATCGAGTATTCTGCTAAAAAAATAATTAGAATTTCAATGTTAACGTTTCTTTACATTGAAACCATGTTGAAATTAATGATTTTTTGGCAGAATACTCGGTAGACCATAATTAATTTCCAGATTATTTGAAAGCGCCATCTAGTTTCCATGAGTAAGGCGCCTTTCCGGATTACGTTTTCTAGTATGGGGATTGTCAGTCTTATTATTATTCGTCCATGGTTCTTAGAAGTATAGTACGCGACAACTCAGGAGTGCGGGTGAAATGTATGGCGCTTAAGGGGCTGATAAGAGCTGAATTACCTCCCTTTCTAACAAAGGGCAGAACGTGCTAGAACGGAGCGGATTCGCGCTGTTTTACGTTTTTCGCTCATTTTTGCATTTTTCTCAAAATCTGTACCCGTAATATTAATTATAAAACAGCTATATTATTATGCATAATATACCTATTGAATGTGTAAAAGTTTTGCCATCATAGATTAATGGGTACCTACTTAAGAAAAACGGTTTAAAAGCAAAGAATAGAGGTAACTGAATTTTTTATGGCGTACAAAATATATTTAATCGTGTTTCAGAGTCGGCCATATTATTGTAAAGATGATTAATTATGACATAATTTTTTTCACGACCATATTTATATTCATCACTTTTCGTTAAAAACCTGCTCAAGTGAAGCGTATTTAAATCTTATCAGCCCCCATTCCGGCCGCACTTCCGAGTTGTCGCGTTATACTTGGCAACGAAGCGGATCGTTGTATGAAGACCCCCATTAAATCTTCAGTCGATGAAACTTTGCTGGGGTATTACACTATATGCGACAAACCTTCTATCCATCCAAAGAAAAATCGGTCCTTTTTATTTTTCCATACATAAAGTACAAAAAATATAGGTATGTTTTTTTTTTTTGATATTATGAATTTACATTTAATTCATGATACTTTATCATTCTGTCAACTGCAACTTCCTTCGTCAACTGCTTCGTTGCCTACACTATAGCTCAGACCCGTGCTCGAAAATGCAGAAATCCTATTGATTGGAATTTTTCTAGCTCACAAAAAAGCTATGACACAACTAGGTTGACCTAGCCCAGCTCTGGCGGAAATTATGGTGCCGCTTTGTCTATCTGTCACACCTGTATATCTTAGCAACCACTCATGCTATCGACTTGAAATTTGGAATAGTTTTAGAATATAGTTGTCCAACTTAAATGCATATGAAAGAATGAAAAAAGAATTAGGATTATTAATGTAAAGGGGGCCCGAATAGGGGGGCAAATTTTCAAATTGTGGTTACTAGGTTGAGTGGGGTATAATATGAAAGGGCTTTACTTGTACATTCTAAAATATTTTTTTGTATTTTTTTACAACTCTTTGTTTTGAAGTTATGATGAAAAATTAAAAAAATAATACCGTTCCCCCTCCCCCTTATCTCCGAAGTTTGTGAAGGAAAAAATATGAATTAATTACAGTCGATATTTAAATATTACAGCAAAAATAAAACAATCTTTCTAAGTTGCACAGTTTTTTAGAAATCTGCAAAAAACCTTTACGAACAAATATAGTTTTGCGGTCCTAAAACTGGACTTTATTGCTTTCAAAAATACTAAAGGTATATCGGAACCCTCGGCGCGCGAGTCTAACTCGCACTTGACCGTTTTTTTTTAAATTTGAGCTGTCATAAAACCGCTTGGTTGCCTTTGGTGCGACTCACCAATCAAAAGTAGATGGCGCCACTAAGGTTCCTGAAACGCGACAACGATCTGACTTCTACGTATCATGACTACCTTTAATAATATCAAATAACTCGTTCCCATTGTGTTCCTGGTTCCTGACTAAGATTAAGACTGAATTTTTGGAAACCTCTTTCGATCATAGGAAGAGGTTGCAACATGGAAAATTGGAAATTAACCATGCCTGTCCTGCCTGTTCCACTTGATGGCGTTGAAGATGCGGTTTGGATATGGGTTAGTGTTAGGGACACGAAAAATGCACAGCCTGTAGCCCCTTAACAGGTCAAGTGGGAAGGTAAAAAATGATTTGGAATATAAGTTTCAGAAATTCCGACCAAGTGCGAGTCGGACTCACGCATAGGTTCCGTTAGTCCGTACCACTAAGGTAAACATACCTTCTTAGGGACGCGCAGTCGCCCACAAGTGAATTATTGTGCGCGAGTCCGACTCGGGCCTGGGATTCGATTCTTGAAAATTCCCAAAACTCGCATTCTTGAATATCACCCGGTGATAAAATATCATACCTATGATATTTGAAATCGAGTTCCCCCCCCAGTCGATTTCAAGTCACCGGTGGTTTAAGGTTATACTTACTCGTAAATATTGTGTGTTCTGTGTTTAAATAAGTCTTGATGAATACAAGAATACCTAGGTATTTAAGATTGTTTGAAACCGTTTGCGGTAGCCTCAGCAGTAGACGCGGCATTGCCGGCAAGGCCCAAGAAATAATATTGAGAACATGTTTGTTTGGCGATAGTTACTCGTATGAAGAGAAGACCTTCATTACAAATTACAATGGGGACCGCATATTAATAAATTGTCGAACAGACTTAGTTCTGCAGCATACGCAGTGAAAAGAATAAGAGCTCTGACGGATGTAGACACCGCGAGGTTAATCTACTTCAGTTATTTCCATAGTCTCATGTCATATAGCCTTTTATTATGGGGTCATGCTGCGGATGCAAACAGCATTTTTTTTACTACAAAAGCGAGCTGTTCGTGCAATTTATAAAATGAAGCCTAGAGAATCTCTTCGAAATAAATTTAAAGTAATCAACATTTTGACTTTTGTGTCGCAATACATTTATGAGAATTTAATATATGCTAAACGGAATATACATATTTTTGATAAAAATTGTGACAGGCACAGTGTCAACATAAGAAACAAGAATCAACTTGCTTCTCATGTCAGCCGTATTCACAAAATTAGTAAAACATATAAAGGTCAATGTATACGCTTCTATAATAAGGTACCCACTGATATTGAAAGTTTACCGTTAGATAAATTCAAAACTGTAATCAAGCAGAAATTATGTAAGAAGGGTTATTATAAAATATCAGATTATCTAGAAGAGAAAAATCCATGGGATTAGACTACGGTTCTAACAGGCTAATTCAAAATTAAAACTGACCTATGTATGTTGTATATCAACCTTGTACATTCAAACATATTTAAAAGAGCGCATGGGTTTTTATTGTCGCTTCTTTTTTTTCCCACAATGGCGCCACATTGTTTGTGAAGCGATGTAGTTTAGCTGACGTCATTAAGAGATTTTAATATCCAACAATGAATAAACGATTTTGATTTGATTTTGATTTGATTAACGTCGGAAGCATCTCGGCAAACCTAAACATCAAGGACCATACCTACCTTGAAACTTTATTCAGAAAGTGACATTCTTTTATTTCTCCTGCAAAAACAGCAAGCAAGTACCTAACTGCAGGAAAGATAATATACCTAAAGGTTGGGTACAAACATATCTATACTTGTTATCAAGATGCAGGTAATAAGCGGAGACTTCATTAGTTTATGAGATAGAAGCAGCATGATAGTTTGACCGATCAATGATGTTGTGGTGGGTCTTTCTTTCCTATAATTGGCTGTAGTCAGAACCTAGAAGATGACGGCTAGTGATAGAATGATTCCAACATGTTCTAGATGTAGAGCCAAGTCAGAAGCCCTTCGGCAACTTGAAAAATCTGGCAACTAGTGACTTGTCAGCTGGACAATGCTTTGTATAAGCTAATAAAGTATAGACTTATTAGTAACCAGTGTAATATATTGGAGTAAAACTCTTTATTTGGATCATCAATATCTTTTATTTATTTTTAAAACATTAACTACAATATTTCATTTATTTAAATCTAATTACACAAGTGCATCACCCTAGCTAACAGGTCAACCCAATGCAACGACGCTTAAACAAGCTCAAAATTTTAATTATTAAAAAGCATTAAAATATATTATGCGTACATCCATTCCGTCATTAGACAAGAAAATTATTAATTACATAACATTTCATTCATTCTGTAACAATTAAATATAACTTAAATAGAATCAATTAAAAGAGTAAAACTAGTTAATATTTGAATGACTAATGTATGTGAAAGCTACTTCTGAGAATTTCATCAATCTACAGTTAAATAAGTCCAACTTACCCGATGCGGCATTTAAGATTCTAAGTACAGTAGTAAGCGGGAAATGTCTCAAAATATTTGTCCTACAGTCAGGGAGAACAAAAACCACATCTCTAAGTCCCCGTCTCAACCTCAGATTTGGTACAGCTAACCCTATATGCTCTAAAATCTGCGCGTTACTTAGTTTTCCACAGAATACCTTGAATACATACGTAACTAGGGTCAACTTTCTTCTACGACCTAGGCCTGATGACCTATATTACAGGTTTTTTCTAAAACTTAGTTTAGGCATCAGCCCTCCACAAGAATTTGTCATTGTTTCAATATGTACCTACTATATTTCTAAACTTCTTGTGGGTTGGAAATAAATATATTTTGATTGATTGATTGAACTTCTTACCTATCGTAGCCATCCAATCCCTTTACAAACAGTGTTGGGTATTTTAACCTAAGATTGTGGTAAGGATAGCTATTGCATGGAAAACCTGCAGCGTTATGAACAAGCATTGCAAGCAGTTTTTGCAACGAGCAGAAAGTTTTGTGCCATATTTTTACAGAACATCACAAAATCTCATTACATATAATTATAATATTATTACTGTTGGGGACACCGGGACGCACGCAGGCAGGTGATCAAATCACATGTACGGAACTATTTCACACTTTATCCCAGGAACAGACATGCAACTCCTGTGCTTTGAGCCCCAGCTAGTCCATGGGAATAGCAACTTTTTAGTCTTCTCTTCATGTAGGTAAACGCAACAGGTAGCAAGTTGTTCTTGTATCTGTAAATAATAGATTTACTTGTTACTCACTCTCTCTTCATTAATCACAAGAGATACTTTACTTAGATACTTGATACTCAACAGCAATTGAATTTTATAGCAAATATTACTATAAATATTACTAATTCCTCCAAAATATACTTACATTGCGCCTTTTGTATGGGAGGCCAAATTTGGTTTTTCGTATTTCGACCTATGTTCCTCAGGGAAAGTTGTTCAGTTTTATGGTCTGAATAACATACTACAATTATGTTCACTATTTCATTAGGACCTTATATAATATGTGTGTTTGGTCTGTCCGGTCTGTCCAGACTGTCCGGTCTGTTTGGACTGTCTGGTCTGTCTGTCTGCCTGTTTGTTTGCTCGTTTGTTAGTTAGTATAGTTTGTTCGTTTTTGTTTATTTGTTTGAAAGCAAACTAAAAAAACCAAACGAACAAAGTAGAAAATTGCATTTTAAAACAACGACATAAATAAAATATTCATAAAACTTTTCCCTTTTCCATTTGACTGCTCTTGACTGTGCAATAGAATGGATACCACAAAGATGAATTTGTACTGACGCCGCCGAGTGATGCGTTCGAACGCGACGTGCGTACGTCGCGTATTCCAGGAATGAGAATTTGTACTAGCAGCGCAGCGTGGCGTGGACAGCGAACGCCGCGGAACGCGCGCGCGTTTGACGTCGCGTTCGAATGCTTCACGGTGCGGACGCCCTTAGAGCGATAATTTTACTACCCCTGTAGAGCTACATGAGCCAAAAGTCCTCTCCACCGTGTGTCTTCGTCGTGTAATATTTTGTATATTTGAGCCTTAGTAAAATAAAATAAAATAAATTTTATTTTATCTTACCGACCGTCAATATTTCCCTATAATGGTCCAGAAAGCTAGATAAAGAAACAAAAAACTTTCAAATTATCGGTGACATGGAACCCAGTGATAGATCGCATATAATCGCGCGAAGTATCTTCGGACCCATTCACGGACGTCGTGAATGTTGTGTGTCGTGACATTCCTACCTGTGCAAGACAAATGAGACAATAATTCTCGCAATAATTAGTAAATAGTATGTGGAGGTGTGATTCGATTTGAGTGAGTGCGTCACTTCAGACGTATAGTCGATTGAGACTTAACAATAGATCAAAAGTTCCGAAAAGTACAGATTGTACTGAGGTTCCACTAAAGTTCCGCCAAGGACCCAAAAGATCCGAAATCGGAACAAAAGATCCGCATCGGCAACACTGAATGTTGGTGATTTTTTTTATTCCTTTCGTCCCTCTTAGGGACAGGCGAAGGTATCAAGACCATACTGCCTCATCTTAAGTTTCTTCTTCATCAGTAGGTTTTCTCCATATTAATATTCATTTATTTGGTTATAATTATTGTTATTAAAAAAAAAAACAAATCATCACATTGTAAAAATGGCTTAGTGGGTGATTCGGACACCTCGTCCGAAACAGGAAAGTACATGCAATATTTATTTGATCTGAGCATGCAATAAATTTTTTGGAGTGGGTGTTTCGGCCACTTGCTTTTTTTAAGGCATTTTTTGGAAAAGTAACATCAGCAACAAAATCAAATAATATTTTATTTTACTTCATAGCGTGCGTAAAAATATTTAGATAGTTATTTAAGCTTGTTTTGTTTACAGTCCTTATCTTTTTTTAATTTTTTTAGTGCGTTGTTAGCAAAATCTTAGAACAAAAGCCCTTGCTTTTGACTTCACCATCAAGTGGGCAAACGGATGTCACGTAAAAAAAACTGGCCAAGTGCGAGTCGGACTCGCGCACTGAGGGTTCCGTACCACCACATAAACATAATTGTATTAGTTGAAATTTCAGTAAGTTAATGTGCTAGATTTTTTGAGTCCAACACGCGCTTGACCAAATTTTATTATTTGTTGTTATTTTATAGCTTATGCATTATAAACATACCAATTTTCAAGTTTGTAAGTGTTCCCGTTTTTAAAATAGAACTAAAACAAAAATCGCCTCAGCGACCATCCAACTTGACCCCTCTCTTATATGAAAGTTCTTGAATCGGGAGCTCACCACAATTGGTTACCACTAGTTGGGAGAAAAGTTGAAATATTTAATGATTTCAGACTTTTCCCATTATTTGTACTGTGAGACCTAGCTTCTTGCCAAATTTCATAATTTTAGGTCAACGGGAAGTACCTTGTAGGTTTTGCATTTTTGAATAAATGTATGGAGATGAGGACATAAAATGCCATATCTTTTGATTGCGTCGTTGTAAAAAATTGAAATTTTCAGATCTTGTGTGGTTCATGGATCCTAATATATGGTATTAGTTTCAACCTGATACATTTACCCGTTCGTGAGATAAAGGGTCTTGACAGACAGACAGACAGACAGACGGACAACAAAGTGATCCTATAAGGGTTCCGTTTTTTTCTTTTGAGGTACGGAACCCTAAAAATAACCTAATATTTGTTGATTATTGCATAATTAATTTTGGAAAGACCAAGGAAAGACTAATTGTATTTAATAATTAATGTTGATTTATATTAATATAAGTATTTTAATACTTATTATAATAATGAGACTGATTTTAAGACCCGTAAGACTGATTTGAATTTTGATTCTGTGATAATTTTTATATTTTATAATTTTAAAATAATACCTAAATTAAGAAAAATATCATCTTATTTTTACTTTTTATGTTGTCTTTTGTAATGATTTTAATAGTTATTATTGCATTGTAACTTTTTCTGTTCTTTTTGTTATTCTGTTGACTAGCGGCCCGCCCCGGCTTCGCACGGGTACTAATCTACGGGTAGAGTGGTGCTTTTATTAAAATATTATGACGTAGTCTTCAACTTGCTACACAATTTTTAAAACATTCTAAAATATTTCGTTGTACACAACATTTATAACTTCTTCAGGATTAGGTGCAAAAATGAACATACTGAGTTTTGATGTCACACGTGACAGGGCCACATGAAAGACAGGAGCATCTAAGAAAATTATTTTCCCTATGTTATTGTTGACTGATGACATTATCGAATCGTATACATTTTTTTTGCTCTGGATTCAAACGACACTCATTTTGAACTATCTGTAAAAGTCGAGAATGGTTAGACATATCTAAAATTTTAATAATCAGGCTTCGGACGACCAGTCGCAACGACGTGTGCCCTCCGTGTGTGCCCCCGGTGCCCCGTCGGGTCGGCTATCAACGGAAATGCGCATCGAGTGTGAAATTAATTTTTACTTGATTTTAATATTGTGATATTTTCTAAGATATTCATTTAAATAACATGGTGTCAAGGACAATTTTGATCTAAGTTCATTATTTATTATTACTAACCTGTTAAATTAGATAAGGATCCGTACCTTAAGGGCAAAAATACGTTCAAAAATGTGATAAAGCGTCCACTATACTACTCGGCAATCTATTTTACACCATTGGACCTGCAACATGGGTTAGTTTTTCAGATTTTGCAAGTCTGTGTTTGACAGATTGCAGTCTACTCGCGTGCCTGAGCGTTTTTACGGTTGTATCGCCGCGCAACTGGTACTGAACTTTGTGTAAATGTACATATACGGCTATCTGATAAATCACGATTGACGGCAGAGTAAGAATACCAAGTGCTGAAAAAAATGGTTTGGCGGAAACGTCCTGCCGTACATGAACTATGGCACGAATGGCTCTTTTTTGCATTCGGAAAGCACGTTCCCATTCTGCGGCCCGCCCCCATAGTTCAGCGCCATACGTTAGAATTGAGTGTACTGTGGCGAAATAGCATGAGCGCGCTACGTCCTGAGGCACCACTTGAGCCAGTCGCCACAATGCAAAAGAGGCACTCCCCAGTTTGCCACATATCTTTTCTATATGGGTTTCCCACGTTAGACCGCGATCCAATTCATAACCCAAAAATGTAGTGAATGTCTTTTGCTGCAGTTTAGTGCTGTCCACGTACACTGTAATGGGGTCCGGTGGTTTGCCTCCTAGGTGAAAGTGGAGGAAATGCGTCTTCTTTAGATTTAGAACCAAACCGTTACAAGTGAACCACCGCAATAATTGGGCCGCGGCTTCATTTAACCTCTCTTCCAGACGCCTTACACATGGAGCGGAAACGACACAGGCGACATCATCGGCATACATAAACGTCTCTCCGGCGTGTATAGCATCAGGCAAATCATTAAGAAGTAACGAAAACAAAATATTTGACACCGATGAGCCCTGAGCTACACCCATCGTTGATGAGAGGGCATCAGACTTGACGCTACCTCCACATGCCACTAAAACCTGCGACCTGCCGCTCAAGATGTCCGTAAACAACGCATGTGCTGGACCCCGAATGCCATAGTGATGCAGCTTGTGGGCGAGCACAGAATGATCGGCTACATCAAAGGCCTTGGATAGGTCGCAGCACAGCACTGCCACCTGCACCACCAGCACCACCTCCGCGTGAGCCCGGTCGTCGAGCGCCCCGCACGGTAAGCGTACTGTCGGTCGGAAATGGCTTCAGTTGACTGTAGGTATCCAATTAGTCTCTCACTCAAGCCATTTTCTAGGACTTTCGCTACCGCCGGTATTATTGACACGGGTCTATATCCATCGATCTCTTCTCTCTTTCCCTTACCTTTAAACAGCGGTGATATTTTACTTATTTTTAAAGGTAATGGAAAGGTCCCCCCTCTTAAACATTGATTGAAAAGGTGAGCCAATACTAGAGAGAGCTGAGAAGCAGCCGCGTTCAGTAGTTCCATGGAAACTTCATAAATGTCTTTAGTTGGTTTCTGGGGTATGCGCAACTTTATGATTTTATGTATTTCTTGTGGGGAAAACGGGCGAAGTCGAAGCGAACGATCGGCAGGAGGACTCGCGGCTGTTAGAGCGTCGAGCACGCGAGGCAGGTCGGCGGTGGGCGCCCCACACGCAGCCGCTGCTGACACGAAGCGTGAGTTCATCGCATCAACTACGTCCTTCTTACAGTTGAACTTTACACCTTGAGAGTTCACGGCTATGTCTGTGAAGTCAATGTTTGGGTGATTGTCTTTACCCCTTTCTTTATTTACAATTTGCCAGATTACCTTACTACGATTCTGACCATTACTAATTAACTTACAGTAGTAGTCAGTCTTTTTTACATTAATTAATAAATTATATTTTTTGTCAATTATTTCTATAAATTGTTCAATAATGTCAATATTAGGAAAGTTTCTGTTTAAATTAATCAATTCAAATAAAAATTCTTTCGTATTAATTATGTCATCGGGGGGGCGATCGTGGTAATTTCAACGATATTACCAAAACAAAAACGTTTGCCTAAAACATTTAGTTAAGACTTGAAATAACTTTTGAGGCAAACGTTTTTGTTTTGGTAATGTCGTTGAATTTACCACGATCTCCCCCCTGAAATCCAACTGCCCAAACATTTTTTCCGATTATTTTTACGTTTCAAGGGAAAACAGACGTCAAATTTGTTATAAATTACGTTTATCACAGCCATAGCCAAGTCCTCAACAGATTGTTCATTCCGAGCATAAATTTCCGACCAATCGACACTTTCAATCGCACCTTCAAAATATACCATATTATCCTCGGAATAATCCCTAACAAAGCGCGTCAGCGGCCGAGGTACTCGACGGGAACAGAGTAACTCGCCCCTTATCGCTAGATGGTCACCTAAGTTAGTATAGATTTAGTACTTCGCGCGTGGCGCTTTTAAACAGATTGCGCTCTTCCAAAAATTATGCGAGCAGAGTAGGACGTAAGATGAGATGAAGCTGTACCTTTCTAATAGATTTTGCATGACATTTTGTTTATGTTGCCATGACAACATCAACAAAATATCATGCAAAATCTTTGCTAAAAATCATTTTACCAAAGAGTTTTTAATCCAGATAAATCAAAAGAAAATGATTTTCTGCATTTATCAATATTTAATGAAAACTGAGAAAGAAGTTTATACTTTGCAAGTTGAAAATTATTCAAATAAGTATTTAAAAATACGTAGAAATATAAATTTATGTATATAAAAGTTAACATTTTGCACGGAAATTGTGCAAACTTCATTAATATGGCAATAATTAGAAAGGGACGAAGTACATCGCCTATGATGTCTTGCTCTGCTCGTTTTGCCTCTGTACAAATTGTTAAGAGTACGCTATCATGGTAAATGTAAGATCATTGGTTTTCTCAGTAAAACATCCTTAGTTATTTTTCTTCTCCACTTAAATTCTGTCTTCGTTAGTAGGTTCAGTTATTCTTCTTTTCTCGTTAGGTTCTGTCTGCAATCCCCCTTTCTTATCATTAGTTTGTTAAGTTTAAAATCTTTAGCTGTTGTACTACTCCAAGTTCGTCATTGTCAGAAGTAATTTTGTTTCAACAGTATGTTTGTAAAGTAACATCTTCAGTTGTTTTGTTTGACGAAGCGGTCATCCCCCGGCACTCAGCGCTAATGCCGATTGATGAGTGCACCGTCAGTTACGTCCGTTGTTTTTTTCTTCATCCGAAATCAGTCCCGCTTTGCGAATTGAACATCTATCTTCACAAATTTTGACTAATTGTCATGAAATACATCCATAAGTGGTTGTTGAGCAATCATGGCGTTAATTAACTGCAGCGCTTGCAATGTGGGCGCATACCGAGCCGTGTCAGATCGAGCAGGCGCCGCTGCCATCAACCGTAGAGATCGAAACCGGCAAGCATTCTGAGGTACAAATAGCCTGCAGCAGGCTAAGGTGTCAGAATTGTCAATTCTTCCATTGAGAAGTAGGTAATAATGGATAAGTAAAGCACATTTGCGTCTTAGTTCTAGGGTGTTGATACCCACCATTCCTGCTACAAATAAAGAAGGGTATAGAAAAGGGTGAAATCCGTATATTTTTTTGTAAAGAAAGCGTCCAATTTTACGTTGAACTCGTTCCAACAAAACCTTATACTTATCTTCTTGAGGATCCCAAATAACTGAGTTCTACTCCAAGATACTGCGAACATATGCATAGTAGAGTGCGAGTATGGCATGTCTATTCGTGAAACAGGCCGACTGTCTGATTACAAAACCCAGCGACTTAGAGGCGCGACTGCATACCTCTTCTATGTGCTGATTAAAAGTAAGTTTTGCATCGACAGTCACACCCAGATCACGGATTTGTGTGACACTCTCCAAGGGGACACCGACAATATTATACATGTACATGAGTGATGAAATAGAGTGAGTGAAAGTAATGGTTTTGCATTTATTGGTATTGAACTCAAGCTTATTCAGTTCATTCCATGTCACAATAGCATCAATATCCCGTTGGAGCGCCCCACACTCCTTCACACTCGTTACCCCCATAAACAGCTTAAGGTCATCCGCATACATGAGACATCGGGCATTCTGCACAGAGTCAGGTAAGTCATTGATCGCTATGAGAAATAGTGTGGGACCTAATATGCTACCTTCACTCACGCCCGAATGTGTGCTGTAAGTATGAGATCGATGACCAGAAAGTGAAACATACTGCAAGCGCTGATCAAGGTAACTAGCAAAAAATTTTAGCAATTTAATCGTGAATCCAACAGCTGAGAGTTTTTGTAATATTGTCGGTGTCCCCTTGTAGAGTGTCACACAATTCCGTGATCTGGGTGTGACTGTCGATGCAAAACTTACTTTTAATCAGCACATAGAAGCGGTATGCAGTCGCGCCTCTAAGTCGCTGGGTTTTGTAATCAGACAGTCGGCCTGTTTCACGAATAGATATGCCATACTCTCACTCTACTATGCATATGTTCGCAGTATCTTGGAGTAGAACTCAGTTATTTGGGATCCTCAAGAAGATAAGTATAAGGTTTTGTTGGAACGAGTTCAACGTAAAATTGGACGCTTTCTTTACAAAAAAATATACGGATTTCACCCTTTTCTATACCCTTCTTTCATCTTAAAGAATCCTTTTTTCTCCAAAAAGTCGGCTAACATGTCGCCTCTGGAATTCCGATATCCAACACCAAATTGCCCCACCCTCAGCTCACCATCGCCTCGCTTGCCTAATTTTGCGTTGAAGTCCGCCATGACAACGGTATAGTGGGTCTTAGGCGAATGTATGGCTTTAGATATATCCTCATACATAGCCTCGACTTCATCATCAGAGTGACTCCGAGAAGGTCATACAGGTATACTCGTAACTTTTGGTGATTCTGAGCATAAGGTATGCTACCCGCGACGACACACTCTCGATCATGACCACGTTGTTCACGAGAGACTTGTTGACCATAAACCCGATACCTCCCTGGGACAGTTCGTCGCCCTCCCGGAAATAGAGCAAGTTTCCTGATTTTATGGTTATGAGTCCTCCCCCGCTCTTCGGACTTCAGATAGACCCAAGATGTCCCAGTGTCACCTGCTCAATTCCTCTTCAAGTTCAGCAACCTTCTCGTCGGTCCGCAATGTGCGCGTTTTATATGTTGCCAGGGCCAGAGGTCGTCGTTATTGGTAGCTCGGCATCTGCCGGGGATTCTTAGCACCCCCTGCCCCGCCGTTACCATGGCCGTTACTGGAGCCAGGAATATCTTGGCCGCCGGGGACTAGGGGCCGGTGGTTGATTGTGTGGTTCATGGTTAGATTTAGGGTTTTATACCATAGTTGCCACGCTTGGCAGACGGGTTGGCACCCGCAGTGTGATGGAATATTACACAAACGGAGCTGCTGCCCATCCTCTGGATTTCATTCCCTTAGTCGCCTCTTACGACACCCACGGGAAGAGATGGGTCAGTACTATTCTTTTTTAGGCTGGCACAGCACAGCTAATACAAGAAATAATAAAACTTTTCAAGTGCGAGTCGAACTCACTCGCGTCTAATACACTTCTGCGCGACGATGCGCAACTCTGCCTAAGATGGTATTTTTATATTAGTGGTACGGAACCTTTAGTTTGCAAGTCCGACTCGCACTAAGCCGGTTTTTTAAAAGCCTTATAAAGATTATAAAAGCATAACTTTTATCTTCTTTCCGAGCGTGATATTAAAGTTTCTTTGACAAAATTGCAGAACTTTTCATTATTTATTTTTTATTTTTCATATGTCTCAGCATCACATACACTTTTTGATGCTCTACCTACCCCGTGAGGGATAAAGGCGTGATGATACCCTCATTTACACATACAGGAACCATTAGCCAAATTTTTCGTGTCTATTCTCTGTTGTAGATAAAACCATTTGAGTCACTTAGGGCGCTGTTTCTTAAATTTCAATTATGATAAATAACACTCATGATACCATACACACACATGTCCGATTTGAATAATTCAAAAAGTAATTTACAGGTACCCGGTATATAGCCTTGAATACGAAGCTTTTTATTTGTATAATGATTAATACCAAGGTACGAATAATGTGGCCCATATAGTTTGTACCGGCGTTACTAATGCATATTTTAACATTAAAAACAGTTATTGTGACATAACTGTAATATTTAGACATATATTGTGGTGGACTTTTTTGTAAATATTGATGTGCTCTATAAAACTGTTGTACATCACTTTGCTCTATTGTAAATAGTTTCCACAGCGTACGCGATATAAGGATGTTATTTGGTATTTTTTTCACACCTTGGGTTACACTATCGAAGTTTTCATACAGATTTCTAACTTGAGGCATACGTTAATGCAATTTTTTTTGTAGATATTGATGTTTTCTTTGCCCTACTTTGCCCTATTGTCAATAGTTTCTGCAGCGTACGCGATATAAGGATGCTATTTGGTATTTTTTTGGGTAATTTTTAATTTTTTTATACTTCAAAAAAAACTTATTTTGCATACGCCGATTTTTGAAGACTTTTAATATGTCAAATAGATACCAACAAGGAACTAAAAATACCACACCCCGTTTTTGTGGTAATTATTATGACCCTCCCATACTGGGTATTCATACAACTCCTGTACTATAAGCCGTCGACAAACAGACAGACGGACGGACGGACAAGACGACTTGACTACGGAATCCCTAAAAAGGTCTGAGGCGTGGAACTTAAACCAATTAATTAAGATAATACTTGGGGTACCTTTAGGTATTTGGGGTTCCCCTTTCGCTTTCTAAAATAATTGACGCCATCTTAATGCCACAAATTTTATGCATAAAACTAACATTTGGGTTTTCTTTATCAAGATACAGCGCGTTCAGTACAAGTTTGTCCATGACGGTTATTTTCTGCGCATGGGTGACAGGCGGAGAGCCAATGAACGATTCACTAGCCACCTGGGGGGAGACGCGCTCACCCCCGCGACTCATTTTTTGACTTATGCGCATTAACGGTCACGGACAAAGTTATTTTGTACGCAGTATAGTGGCGATTGCTTGAAGTAGTGGTCATTAAGCGAAGCGGATCGTTGTATGAAGACAGTCGATGAAACTTTGCTGGGGTATTACACTACATGAGATAAACCCTCTATAAAAAAAAACCAAAAAAAAAATCGGTACTTTTAATTTTTCCATACAAAAATTACAAAAAATGTATGAACATTTTTTTTTCATATTTTGAATTTACATTTAATTCATGATTCTTTATCATCCTGTCAAATAAAATCTGCCTGAGAAATTTATGTTAGAGTCAACTGCTTCGTTGCCTACACTACATGGCTTTACAACAGAATCCGTCAAGGCTGTGGTCAAGGTCACCACTGACCTTATGGTGCCTGCACGCAACGATGTTTGCTTAAGGGGCTGATAAGAACTAAATACACTTCACTTGAGCAGTTTTTAAACTAAAAGTGTTGAATATGTGGCCTTCAAAAAAATGTGATAATTAAGCATCTTTCGAAGAAGAGCCATAAAGAAAAAAAAATCAAAGTTACCTGTGCTTTTTGCTTTTAAAACCTTTTTTCTAAGTACCCATTAATCTATGATGCAAAAACTTTTGCACATTATTCAATATATTATGCATTATCGCATCTGTTTTATTATTTATATTATGGGTATAGATTTTTTCAAAAATGTGATCTTTTCTAACACGCGCATTCCGTCCATTGTTAGAAAGGGAGGTAATTTTTACTCTTATCAGACCCTTAACACTAAACCTCGTAAAATAAACAACCCTAATTAAATCCTCTAACACCCAAGCACTCTTAAGGCAAACAAAGTCGTGGGCAACAGCTAATTTTCTAAATAAAAATGTTATAAAGGCACTCGTCCATAGGATAAGTTTGATGGGCAAGTAGGTACAATCAAGATCATTTTAAGCTTGACACACTGGACTTTTGACTTCTGTTATTATTCTTTTATTAAAAGCATTTTAGTTTTACACGTCGTCAACAAACAAACAAATAAAAACAACAACCTATTCAAATAAACCTCCTCTCATCATCCCTGGTGCAAAGGAGCCCATGATGCTGGCAGCATTGCCTCGTTGTATGGCAATGGACAACCTTTGCACCAGGTATGATCCGGAGCGAGGGTCACACCCTTTGCTTCTAAGGCGCCGGCCTACCTCGGCGACAAAACGTTTCGCCTCACTGCCCCAACAGCCTGCAGTTTCGACTGCAAATGGGACAAAAACATAATTGCTCTCCAATGCAGAGTACTTGTCCCGCTTCCTCACCGCCGCGTACTCAGCAGCAGCTCCAGCTTCTCTGACGGTACGACTAAGGTGCGAGGCGGCAAAGGTGCTGACGCACGTGGCGTCCCACAGTAAGCACCTTCCCTTTTCCCATGGAACCATAGTCATACCGTCAGGTCTCTTTCCGTCAGATCTACTTAGACCCGGGGGCTCCAGTACGCAGGGGATATTTGCCGAGACAAGAGCTCTGCGGATAGTATCATTTAGGGCGTTGTGCCGTGGGAACCTCCCAGAACAACGACAACAACTCAAAGCGTGGTGCCCATTTCTCCCCACCGTGGAGCCACAGATGCATTGATGAATTTCACAAACATCGCAGCCCAGGCGGAGAGCCACTGCCACCCGCATCGAGTCGTTGTCGAGAAAGGTCCCCATATGCGGAGAAGGTAGCGCGTGCAGCCAAGCCCCCGACTCAGCTTTCGACACGGCTCTAAGTCTGGCTTTGTCAACGCCCACCGCTCTGTCCAATAACAGTCTGGAAATTCTTTTGGCCCCGACTTCATCCCACGCGCGCTGGCTACCCAAGAGAGTAGGAACAAGAGTGTCTGTATTGAGAATTCTCTTCTTTTATTTAAATTATAAATTTCCTATTTGATTTAATTTATTTTTTTACTTTATTTCGTATTTAACTTTGACATTATTTTATTTTTGACAGTTTGTTTGTTTGTCTATTTGTATTTGTGTGTCAAAGTATGGGTTCCTGCCCTGATATAAATTATTTTTGATTACAAATTTAACAGAACTAGTCATGGTGCTTGGCTTGGCTTGCTCTTGACTCTACGCGTACACTGCAACCACTATAAATAGCGTTTAATTTTCAAGATTTATTTTTGTAATAAAAAAAACATATTAAAAAATAATTACGTACCTTACTAAAAAGTCATGTAAGACGCATATAAAATAAAGTTATTACACGTGATTCGTTATGTCGTATGATAATCAATTTTTACGGCGAAAATATTTCCTTTACTATTGTTGAATATAGTATTTAAATCTTAGTTATTATGTGCCTGTATTGATTGCAAGTTGTGAAATCTAAGTAAAAGAAACAATGCAAAGAGTATTTTTAAAATTATTTCTTGTAGTGGTGTTAATGTTAAATGTGTGTGATGGCGCCTTGCCAAGGATTTGGGAAATAAAAGCGCAATTAGATTTAACCAAGAGAAGACAATATTGGAACAAAATAAAAAGGTAGTTATGAAAAGTAGATATAAAGTTCAAAATCACTTTTATAAGGGGTGCGACCTAATCAAATGCGTTCCTATCCGTATGTTACTCGGTTACACTTAACATCTTTCCAGGAACATAGGTCAAAACTAAAAAAAAAAAACTACCATAGAAACTGCTTCAGCTGATTTTGCATGCGAGGTCTAATTTTTATTTTCGTATGTTAGGGAAAGTTGTTCAGTTTTATGACCGAGTAACAGTACCAAGGAACGCATTTGATTAGGATGCACCCTATAAACAGCAGCGTGATTATGTAATGTCTGACTATACTTGGGTATGGTACTTAGATGTATTTAATATTGTATGCCTGAAATAGGTAAAACCGAGGACTTTTCTATCTTCTATGTACATCTTATTACCGGTTTCACAATAAATCATTCTTATTCTTGGGACATGAAACTGAAAAACTTTCCCCAAAGAAACGCAGGTATTGCCCGTGGTCCAATAGGTTGAAAAAAAAAATTTGTCTTCGCCATACACACCTTGCGCTGTCAATACTGGAATTCGTATGGAACGGCCAAAAAAACATCTAATTTTTCAACGTAAGTTCCTTGGGGAAACTTGTGCCCTTGTACTCTTTGAACCCTTTCTTCACAGTCTACCTCGAGTCTTAAAAATTTCAGTAGCTGACAGACATTAGACATTTCAAAATCCCTTTAGTTGCAGAAGTTCGGTTGCCAGTCCGGTTGACCGAACTAATGCTACTTTTTAGTTCACGCTGTATAGCAGTCAAGGAAATAACAAGCTTGGCAATAAAGCGCGATTTAAGACCCTACGGTTATTGAAATAAGAACAGTAGGTACAGAGTCAAAGGTATCAAGATTGATCTGCTCTAGACTTTAGGCTATACCTTCCCTAAAATTAGCAGCTACACGCTCGTTAATGTTAATTTTGACCTCATTCACATAAGCGTGCCTTGTAACGTGGCTGTTACGACTAACGGTGACCCCAAAATTCACAAACATGAGAGAAATTAAGTATTTTTTTCCTTATGGTATTTCAAAAATACCAAAAAAAGTACAACGACTAAATATTGATTCGTCTAAAATATTGTAGATTTTCATATACATATTTTTGATAAAAAAAGTATTTTTTTTTTGTAGAACGTTTTTCCAGTAGTAACACATATTAAATTAAAATTTCATCTCGACTGCATCACTTCTCATATATCTTGTTTGTTGCTAAGTTGTTTTTACTACGTTGTGGTATATGTGAGGCAAAGATATAACGCCATAGCAGTGGCCAAATACTGGGAAGATGTTTAAATTAGTCTGGTGTCTTATTCACACGAAATAGAAAAAGACCTCATCTCTATCCTCATGACCAGATCGAGGTCAAGAGTTAGCCCATTGACAATAAAAAGACCTCATCTCTGTCCTCATGACCAGATCGAGGTCAAGAGTTAGCCCATTGACAATAAAAAGAAGAACAAAGACTTTCGTCTTGGGTATGCTTCTGTATTGTCCCTGACAAGTAGATCGGTTTATTCTATGTCCCCTCTGTTATTGAATGTATTTGTTATGCAATGTAAAGAATCTATATTAGAGTAACTTATTTGAATCAGGCAACATACAACCAATGATGTTTTATTTCTAGATTTCATATTGAACTAATTTGAAATACGACCATACCTGTCAGTGTGGTCTAATTTCACGAGCCGTTTTGCCGCTGAAATCAAATCTAGAAATAAAACATAATTGGTTGCAAAGAAATGGTTTGCATATGACAGACACGCTCCAGTCCAGCTACCGTAATAGACCCCCAGAATGTATGATCAAACCACGAAACTGAACAACTTTTCCAAAGAAACATGGGTCTAATTTGGATATCTTCAACAGGCGACGGTGTATTTTGTATGAAGAAGCCAAACTCCACATGTTTCTTTGGAAAAGTGGTTTAGTTTCGTGTTCTGAGAACACCCTTGAGCTGTCGCACGCTTTTGCATTAACACCCTGTATATTCATGTTGCAGGACGACGACGAAGCCCCCCAGAAAGTATTACAGCCACTACAACCCTGATGTCATCTTCGAAGCCTTCTACTACGAATTAGATCCCTAGAGGACGAGCTATACAAATTGTATAGTGCCTATAAAGGGTTATTTTTGGACCCCTTACCAAATTGAAGTATGTTACTCAGAACACGAATCCGAACAACTTTCCCAAAGGAACTTGTCGAAAAACGAGAAAAAATTTTGGTCATCCCATACAAATCCCACTATTGCCGGTACAATTTTTGTATGGGAGGTCCAAAATTTTTTTTCGTTTTTCGACAAACGTTCCTTTGGGAAAGTTGTTCAAATACATGTTCTGAGCAACATTCTAAAATTTGGCCAGGGGTCCAAAAATAATCCTGTATAGGGTCCTACTGCAATTGTGAGCAAAATTTTAGCGTGTTTCTAAGACCATGACACTAAATAACTTTCCGTAAGGAACATAGGTCAAACTACGAGAAAAATATTAAACAAAATAGAAAATCGCAAAATTTCACAACCACAGGCAGGATTCGAACCTGCGTCTTCTCCGTCAGTACCGCAGACGCTTTACCAACTAGGCTACTGTGGTCCTGCCTGATGTTCTGAAATTTAGCGACCTCTATACGCATTTCAACGTTGCGTTTGTGCTGCCACCTAGTAAACATTAGCTGTACTAGCTCAACTAGTCCATCATTGCAGACAGATTTCGAGTTGAAAATTGGAAACACTACGTATAATTGAAAATGATTCAATTAAATTGAATTTTCCGATTTTCTACTTTGTAGATTTATCCGAACACAGGTGTGTTAAAATAAAAATCATTTTAAAACATTTAAACCCCCTTACAAAAGAAAGTTCCTTGGAGAAAGTTGTTCAGTTTCATAGTTAGAGTAACGTGCAAAATTATGTTCACTATTTCATTAGGACCTTATAAAGGTTACTAATGGACCCCTAGCCAAATTTTAGTATGCTGCTCAGAATGCAAATCTGAACAACTTTTTCAAAGAAAATTAAATATGGGTCGAAAAATGATATTTTTTATGCTTTCCCATACAAACCTTGCGTCGGATGCGATGACCAAAATTATTTTTCATATTTTGGCCCATAATTTTTAGGGAAAGTTGTTCAGTGTAATGTTATTAAATTGGTTCATGGTTCATTCAAAGTCTAGATACAGTAATTTTCGAGTAGCGTCATACATTTTCGTTTTATTTGTTCAGGTGGTCATAATTCTAAATTACGAAATTGTCAAAAATCTGCAACGCTGTCAACTATTCAAATGAGAAGAGTTCTTGCCTATGTCTTACTTCACAGTGGCTGTGCAAAACTAATTAACTAATTCGAAACAGAGTGAGATTAGTTTGACAGCCACGACTTCTTATGATTTCGGCCGCTTTAATCGGCTCAGTCAGTTCTTATATGAAGCGCTGTTGTGTAACAAATGGTGTGAGCCCTTTACTATATTGGTGTGAGTGAGCATAGTGACGTCATTTTTGTTATAAGAGTGACTGACATCTTGTTGGCGTACTTATCCTGTGCAAAATAAAAGTTTTATCTAATAATAAGATCAAATGTATTTTTTTGATGTTTAATGTATATTTAAAGCCATAAAATAAATAAAATTAATGATCTCATACTTTTGTTATTTACCTACCTATTTACGTATCATTATCGGCCCTAGTCCTTACATTATGAATCAGCTGTTGTACGAGTAAATATTGGCGATCTTTTGGGTAAGCCTAATTATCTTATATCATCATCATAACATCACATAATATGTCCACTACAGGACAGGGAGCTCCCTCCAGAATTCCAGCTCTTGCTAGAAGAATGTGGAGGGGAAGTACCTTAGTCACCACGCTTGTTAGCGTTACGGCTGGCACCATGGACCGCGGTTGTTGGTGACCGCAGTATGTGAAGAGATACGGTACTCGGAAGGAGGCTGCTGCCCATCTTCCGGTTTAAATTGAGGTTTAAGTTAAAATCCATTAAAGCATATAAAATATCTCTTTTCAGTTACTGACTTCCTTTGAGGTTTTGCATATCTAGACACGAGGTAGCGTATCAAAGCCAAGTTCAAGAACAAGAAAGTGGTGACGAAGCCACCGTGTGTTATATTACACTAACTATTTGGAGCCACATTTCTCTTTATTTGCTCAAAATATATTTAACATAAACACATGCAATTTGCTATATGACTAAGATCTCTTAGTTGAAGTGGGACCTTAAATTTTATGAATCAGCTCAAACGATTATTGAGATCTGAGCATCTGGAAATCGTCATTTTTATCACTGACTGACGTATAGACCCAAAACCTAACCCACTTCCAGATGACCTAGAAAGTTAAGATTGGGTATCCAGTTCTGTAATTATGTGTATACATAGAAAAAAACCGGCCAAGTGCGAGTCGGACTCGCGCACCGAGGGTTCCGTACCACCACATAATCATAATTGTATTAGTTGAAATTTCAGTAAGTAGATTTTTTGAGGCCGACACGCGCTTGACCAAATTTGATTATTTGTTGTTATTTTATAGGTTATGCACTATAAACATACCAATTTTCAAGTTTGTAAGTGTTCCCGTTTTTAAGATAGAACTAAGACAAAAATCGCCTCCGTGACCATCCAACTTGACCCCTCTCTTATATGAATTTTCTTAAAACGGGAGCTCACCTCAATTGGTTATCATTAGTTGTAAGAAAAGTTGTAATATTTAATGATTTTAGACCCTTTATTTGTACTGTGAGACCCAGCTTCTTGCCAAATTTCATAATTTTAGGTCCACGGGAAGTACCCTGTAGGTTTTGCTTTTTTGCATAAATTGTTTATTTATGAAGTAATGTGTTCACTAGCAATATTATTTAATGAAAAATACACTACAATGTTATTATTCAGTTAATTTGAGTTCATTAACTGAGCGATAAACTGAGAAATTATTTGACGGGTGCACTTATTTACGAATATTTTTGAAACTGTTCTACCTGGGAAAATTCTGGAAATGGATTTAAGATACGGAATATGTCTGCTTTCATTTAATACCCTACAAGCCCTAATCAGTAGAAAAAAATAAACGTGATGTCCTCTTTTTGGTCCCTCTTCCAAAGAGGGTTCACTTTATGATGACGTCACCTATTCAGTACAAATTCCCGGGTCGGTACAAATTTTCTGACACCTCATTGGTTCAGATCGGTTGAGGCCTTGAGGCTGTAGGTGGTAACATACATACAAACATACTTACATACGCGTCAACTACAATACCCTCCTCTGGGCTCCGCCTTTGGTAATACCAGCCAAAAAAGGCCAGGCCAACATGTAGCGCCTTTCTAAATTATAATAGCAAAAGCATTTTCTTTATAATGAACTTGGCTTCCATTTTTTCACATTTCTATTTTTGGTGAGATTTGGAATTACACGTTGTATAATAGGTACATATTTCATACGAAATTTCATCAAAATTGGTTCAGATGATCCAAAAATCAGTGACTTGGATTCTGTGGCATCGAAATGGCATAATGTGATATCCTATCCTACTAATACTCGTATTATAAACGCAAAAGTATGTAAGTATGGATGGTTGGTTGGATGGATGGATGTTTGTTACTCTTTCACGTAAAAACTACTGAATGGATTTTATTGAAACTTTGCACACATATAGGTTAGGTCCTGGAATATCATATAGGCTACTTTTTACTGCGGGAAAGCACTTCATTCCTACGGTAAAACGCCTTTAATGTTAAGGAAGAAGGTGACCTCAGAACAAAAACCTCCTTGCTTCGCTCAAGGTGACTGTCTCACTGACTGACATATCAACGCACAGCCCAAACCGCTGGGACTATAAATTCCAAATTTGGCATGTAGGTTCCTTATGACGTTAGGGGTAGGGATAGGGGAAGGGATAGGAATAGGGGTAGGGAGTGGGAGAGGGACAGGAAGAGGGAGGGGGAGGGGGAGGGGGAGACGGGCAGGGACAGGGATGGTTTGATGGACGGTTGGACAGATGGTTGGATGGACGGACGGACCACAGATAGACGCAAGGGTGGATGGATGGATGGTCAGATAGATAAAATCCCTTGCGGACGAAGTCGCGGGCAACAGCTAGTTTTTTTCATAAAAGTCTTCAATATACATATACAAAATCAATTTACAATTTTAATAGTAGAGATTCCTAATTCACTGCGTTCCTTAAAACCGAACCACTTTCCTTCCCATGGAACGTCCCGTATGGTGCCGGTAAAGAATAGTACCTACCAACCTCACTGTACCCGTGGGTGTCGTAAGAGGCGACTAAGGGTTAATGCACCAGAGTAAGGGCAGCAGCATCTTTCTGTGTATCGTATCATCTTACATTCTGCGGTCACAAACAACCGCAGTCCATGGTGCCAGCCGTAAAGCTAACAAGCGCGGTGACTATGGTACTTCCCCTATACATTGTTTCAGCAAAAGCTGAAATTTTGGAGAGAACTCCCTGTCCTGCTTCATGGGATGTCATGATTATGATGACTTTTCCAAGGAACGTAGACGGAAATACGGAAAAAGAATTTGAACTCCCATAGAAAGTTATTAGTGCATTTTGTGTAGGAGGACAAATATTTTTTTTTCGATTTTAATCTATGTTTCTTCGGGAAAGTTTTTCCTTTTTTATAGTCCAAGTAACATACTCAGAGAGAGAGATTTTTCTTTGGCCAACACTGGCGAACTTTTTATGATTCCGTACCCAAAGGGTGAAAAACGGGTCCCTATAATACGAGTATGTCTCCCATATTTGTTTGTCTGTCTGTCAGCGGGCTGTATCGAACCGTAATAGGTAAAAAGTTTAAATTTTCATCGATTACGTAGTACGTATTTCTGTTCGCGCTATTTGACAAAAAAATAATAATTAAGGAGCGCTTCCCTACGATCGTGTTTTAAAAGTAAATTTTTGCTCGATTTTTGTTTTAGCTCTATCGTCCAAACGGAAACACTTACAAGCGTAAAAATTAGTTTGTTAATAGTGCATAAGCTATCCAAACAAGATCTGTCTGTTTAGAATACTATATCCCTCATTTATTGAAATAAAAAACATGTCAATTAAATTACAACACAAAAACACAAAAACAAACAGTCAATGAAACAGACCGCCCCAGGTCGCACCCGGTCCAAAGGTGCCCATCACGCTACTAGCATTACCACGCTGTATCGCAATCGACAACCTCTGGACAAGAAACGAGCCGGAGCGGGGGTCAAGACCTCTCTCCTTCAGCCTACGCCCTATCTGCCCGACAAAGATCAGTGCCTCCGCGCACCAACTACCCGCCGTCTCAACAGCCAGCGGGACGAATTCGTATTGGCGGGAGAGGTCGGCGTACTTGGCCCTCTTTTTTAAGGCTGCGGATTCAGCGGCTGCCCCTGCTGCCTGGGTTGTCTGGCCTAGATGGCAAGCCGCAAAAGTACTGACGCAGGTGGCATCCCATAGCGGGCATCTGCCTTTATGCCACGGGATCAGCGTCAGACCATCCGGTCTCTTGCTATCTGTGCGGCTCAAGCCAGGGGGCTCTAACACGCAAGGGACATTCGCCGATACGAGGGCTCTACGGATGATATCGTTGAGAGCGTGGTGACGCGGAAACCTACCTGCACAACGACAACAGCTCAACCCATGATGGCCATTGGCCTCCACCATGGTACCACAGACGCAGCGATGTGGTTCGCATACATCGCAGCCCAGGCGGAGAGCCACCGCCACCCGCAAGGAGTCATTGTCATAAGCTATAGAATAACAACAAATAATAAAAACGGGTCAAGTTCGTGCTGGACTCGCGCGAGTTAAATATACTTCTGAGTGACTGCGCGTCCATAACTAATGGTACGGAATGCTCGTTGCGCGAGTCCGACTTGCACTTGGCCGGTGTTTGATCTCGCCCGATGAGCTCCTAGTGGTAATGGAATGTGATCAGGCGTCCAACTATTTGTAAAATAACGGGTGTTATCTAGTGTGACGGGCGCATAGTAGAATCGTAGTAGTAACCCCGTTAAAGATCAGCTGTAGTCATATTTACAGTAACTAAACTGGTTAGTTCGGTAGAGGCTGCCCGCTACTCAATCGCCCAGGTATTAGGGTTACCATATCAACAATTGAAAAGTCAGGACAATAGTTTCATAGGTCAAAAATAAAAAAAATACATTTGTCATCTAAGAAAGACTCATGTGAAATTGATGAAACACAAATATTTACGTTTAGTACCTAATTGAGTGATAATATCCAGCCTGTTGTTAGTAGGTATACCTTATAAATAAATCCAATAAATTAGGTGCGATTACTCCACCGACAAGAGCACAACTCTTAAGTTTAAAGAAGAAGAAAGTTATTCGAAGAAAATTCTAATTTCAAGATTATGACAACAAAAAAAACCGGTCAAGTGCGAGTCGACTCGCGCGACTAGGGTTCCGATATACCTATAGTATTTTTGGAAGCAATAAAGTCCATTTTCAGGACCGCAAAACTAAATTTGTTTGTAAATGTTTTTTGCAGATTTCTGAAAAGCTGTGCAACTTAGAAAGATCGTTTTATTTTTGCTGTAACTTTCAATGAATAAAACTTTCAGGAAATGTAAAAATACATCGGCCTCTCTATGCAAACTGTCCAGTCAAGTTTGCAATTTAGTATGGAGAAGTCAATTTTACTTCATTTCCTTAAAGTTTTATTCCCTGAAAGTGGTTCAGTTAAGCTGTTCCTTACACTCCGTACATTTTTTACCAATTTATAAAATGGTAATAATCGCCCCTCGGAAGGAGTCTCCTTTACTTCATTACACCCAGTATAATCTATCTAAAAGCTTTTTGTTCTTAGTTGTAGGCAGCTGAATGAAGATTGAATTAAAAATTCGGAGAACGTTTGAAAATGAAGCCAAAAGTCCACAGAAGGAAATGCCCAGACAAATGAATGAATGAATGAATGAATACATATATTCGCTAGCATACACGGTTAAATAAACATGGTAGGTAAGTATGATACAACCTGGATACAACGTTCATGCGTGATGCGCCTCGAATCGGCATGCAAATATTAGAAATACAATTAATATTAAAATTACAATAATTAAAATAAAATAAAGAATTCATAAAGTTAAAAATATCATTAATATATCAATATCATAATTAGATTTCACTATACAAGGTCACAAATTCAAATTTAAAATTATTAAAATTCATCAAGTTAAATACAGTCAAATCTGAAAGGATGGTAACCCTACTAGTTAAAGGGCTTCATTCTTACAAATAGAATCCCATATTTTCCGCCGATTTAACTACAGAGTGTGTAAAATGGTATTCTTATGTGTATACAGTTTAGAAAGTGAAGTAAAATGCGACGTTAGGTAAACATCAGTTTACTATTATTTTGTCAGCGGTTTGGTGCGCTTTATTAGTATGGACTGGTTTCAGGCTATTAAGTACTACCCAGGTACTATCGTAGACTCTGTAGCCTGTTCAGTTAAGGCGCTAATAGCGGTCAAATGCCTAACTTTACGTTAAAATATTAAAATAAATGGCCATCAAAATCATTGAAAAAAAATACAGGTGATATATCAAGATTTTAAAAAGGTTTTTACTCGAACAGAATTGTATTTTTGCTTACCACGTTTTAGGAAAAAAATCCCCAGCAGCACCTGTTTTTGTGATAATTTACAAAATTTATCCAAAACCGCAAAAGTTTAGTAGCTAGTTTTTACACACATAAAAGGTATGTATTATATCAATATTTTTACTTGAATTTTTTATTTTTATTCCACATAATACTAATGAAAAGTGCAAAAAACCGAGTTTTTGAGCGCATGCGGCCGCGACCCGACCAAAAACTGTAAGCGCGTGACATTTTAGCGTGCACATACGATTAGAGTGCACTTTTTTTTTGATCAAGTAACGCTGAGCGCTATTAAGGCCTTAAGACTTTTTTGCTTGAATCTTGCGATAGTAATGTAGTATTCTTTGAAATAGTTAAGAGAATATTGGCTTTTGACGCACTTGCTCCGACTGAACTTTAGGGCCGTTTGCACTAAACTTAAGAATCGCCACTCCTTACTCTTAGCAATAGTTTGACGGCCCTTAAGCAAGAACTTGGGCGATTCTTAAGTTTAGTGCAAGCGGCCCTTATATTCATTTGATAGTATGCAACTTTTGTTTTTTCTGGCTCGAGAGCGCTTTCAATTTTGAAGTGCTAGCACAAATGAGCTTAGTGATGGTAAGGAGTAGCCGTGATAGTACACGCACACTTGCAAACAAATAAAATAAATGGTACAGCAGCACTGCACTTACTTTCTCGCAATACTCAAGGAAAAACTATAAACCGCAAACTTAAATTTGTAATGCCATACACATAGTATGGAAATACAAACTTTTATTTACGTTTTTCCAAAAGAATATTCGAATGAAATATACAGATCAATTCAGAATTCAAATAGTCAAACATTAAAACAAACAAACCTCAAATGAGCTTAGTGATGGTAAGGAGTAGCCGTGATAGTACACGCACACTTGCAAACAAATAAAATAAATGGTACAGCAGCACTGCACTTACTTTCTCGCAATACTCAAGGAAAAACTATAAACCGCAAACTTAAATTTGTAATGCCATACACATAGTATGGAAATACAAACTTTTATTTACGTTTTTCCAAAAGAATATTCGAATGAAATATACAGATCAATTCAGAATTCAAATAGTCAAACATTAAAACAAACAAACCTCAAACGATTTCAAATAAATCACATGTTTAACTTTTGGTACTCGTAGTATTGGAACACCCTTTATATAAATTTTAACAGATCAATGGATACGAGTCCTACCGGAGGATACTTGCAAGGAGATTTTGTAAATTTCCCAACACATGGTCACAGTAAAGAGATGGGTTTAACATGGTCCTTATGGATAATTGTTCAGTTTAGTCTACTGAGCAAGCCCTTTCAGTTTTTGGTACACCCTGTGTACTAAATTTTATTCAAAAAATCATAAAGAATATCCAGTCAGGTAGATAACCAATCCAGGACTAATATTACAGAAAATTTTAATAAACTGAGTGGAACCAATTTTGGGTAAATCACATATTTACGATTTGGTGGTACAGGAACAGCCCTTATATGAAATTACACAGGTCAATTGATACTGGTGCAAGATATCTAACATGGAGATGCTTAGTCATGCAAAGTTTCATCAAGATTCTATGAGCCGTTTTTGAGAAAATTTCAATTTAAATTTTCGTTGTATGACAGCTACCCTCAAAATGAGAGCCAGCAAGAAACCACTTGAAACCCTTCGATGGATTTGCATAAAACCCCTAAATTCAAAATATGGTGTCAATCGGACCATTCGTTTAGCGGCTAGGGGAAAGCGTGACGGACAGACCGACTGACGGACCGACCGACCGACCGACCGACCGACCGACCGACCGACCGTCCGACCGACCAACCGACCGACCGACTGACGGACGGACATTTTTGGGAGACTTGTTTTTTATGATGTATAAGTGATATAGAACACATTTTTAAGAAAATTAGAAAAACTTTTTTTTTCACGAATACAATACCTTTCTCGCTCCGCTCGAAAGCTAAAAACCGCAAAATTAACAATCTTACATTAATCATGGACAGTCAAGATAGCCAAAAACGATTTTATTTTAACACGCTCTTCTCACGAAATAAGAACGGTACTATAATGAACCTGGTATTTCCACCAATTTGGGGGGTTCGTGGGGGCGTTTGCTCTTAGATAGAAATTGCTACCTGTAAGTCCTATCAGCTGATCCTCGACATTTAAACAACGCTTCGAGTTTAAATGAATATCACATTTATTACGATGTAAACATTGATTACACTGCTGAAAGAATTAAAACACTTCAGGCTACATCAGCCTATAATTCGCAACACATTTAGTAAAACTAGCACGCTATATTGAAAATGCGCATATATAAAACACGTGTTATCACATTCAAGGACACCAAGAGAATCTATATTGGCATATTCGATGAAGGGCGTTTAAAAATTATTTTATATTACTGGACCAAATGTCCTTTCGACAAGAAATCACCGCGGAGAATGCATAGCAAGCGCGGTGTACTTGTTACAATCATTCTCAGAACAAAAACCTCCTTCAAATTTCTTTGCAATCATTCCTCCCTTCAATTATTTTATATTACTGGACCAAATGTCCTTTCGACAAGAAATCACCGCGGAGAATGCATAGCAAGCGCGGTGTACTTGTTACAGTACAAACTCCAATACGTCTAGCTTGACGTAGGGGAAAGTTGGCTATATCGTACCCTATAAATTTAAACCGAGATTTTTCGGAAACTGTTAGAGGTACGATCGATAATGCTTTTAGTCCAAATAGTACGTGGTCCACCCATTTTTTTTGGTAGGACCACGGGTAAAAAAAATTGCCCGTGATACTACTGGTAGTACAACGCGGTAGTACCACGGGCAAGAAACCATCTAAACTACTCCTTGGGCCCCGTTGCCAAAGGTTGGCGTCGTTTTCGAACTTTAGCGGCCACTTATGAAACTTGTAAATTTTGAAACATCAGATAACAGGGAGCAATTCTTAGTATGAGCACCATATAGCTAAGTTATATCGGGGCTGAGATTAAGGGGTTCAAAATTTACTAAAAAAAAATTTTTTTCTACCAAAATGAGACAAGATAGGTCTTAGTAATTTATTATCATTGGTTATTTTACGATGTGATGTGAAAAATACAAAGCGCTCGTCAAGTATTGTCTGCGGATCCAATGCGATCCCCAAAATAAACTGCAAAGCTACCAACACCGCTTTTGATATTACAACTAGAGCATTTCCCGAGCTATGTAAGGCATGTAAGTAATTTGTATTGGTCACTGATAGTATGTGTAGTCGTTAAGCCAAGTCAGTGTTCATTTGGCGCCTTGAAAACTTTAACAGCTTGGTAAACCATGAATTCAACAAACGCCTTATCTGGGATTGGGGTCTGCTTTTGCCAAAAAAGGCAAAAAAGTACTAAGAGGCTATTTAACTAATATAAATTATATTTTTGAGACATGAGTTGCGATGGGATCAATAAATAGAAAAGTATGATAAATAAAACATTTATTTCTCTTGCCATTTGAATTGGTCTGGTAGCTGACATGCTCAAAACTCTTCGAATGACACCCACTGTATAAGGTAATAATACTCCTGACATGGAGGACAAGGAGACTCCACCTTCAGAAATAACACGTATACACCGTGGACCAAAGTAGGTATTTCTGACGATGTTTTAAGTAAACAATGTTATAGGAACGTAGGTTCAATTGTGAATTTTTAATTTAGCAATTATTTGGAACAAAAAAAATCATTTAATTTTGTACTTTTTTATAAACAAATCCCTAGCCACCTTGTATGTGGAAAACTACAGTCAGAAAAAGTTATATGTATGTTAGGTGAATATGGAACAGCTTACGTATTTTATTTCAGACTGGCACGAGTATAACTAGAACTAGTGTCTCTAAGTGCAACCCTCGCAAGAAAAATAGCGTCAGGTACGGCATATTGGTGAAGCCCGGCCTTGGAAAAATTTATCACCCTTCCAAGCACTGAAAACAAAGCAGAAAACGAAACGAGTTACTTACCTTGATTCTTCTTTGATAAACAGCTATGTCAGTAGTCAGTCCCCTGCACCCCTGCCGTGAACATCTCTAACGTGTACTGTGTGTAATACTGACTAAAACGAAGGCTGTTTTGATCGAACTTACTACGAGCGTTATTTTACTAGTAAATAAAGTGAATGCTTTGCCAACCTAATGCACTATATAATCATGAAGCAAACTCTTACGATTGACCAAATAAAGAGCAGTTTTACTCAACCGGCAACTAACATCACTGCGATCGAAAAACAAGATTGCGTTCGAACAACAACATCTCAACCTTCATCATTGGCACTACCAGCCAGGCATGCCAGAACTACAGGGAAATCAACACTTATAGGCACTATGAGTGTTAGCAAAAAAGAGCAGAAAGTTACGAACATTTAATCTTATGAAATAAATATTGATATGAGTAGATATGGGTGCTAACCCGCCGCTATAGCTGGTTTTTATTGTACCAAGTTTGATTGAGAGGATGCACCGAGAAAAAAGAAAGCTGCTCAATACAGCCAAGAACTCTTGGAACCCAGACGAATGGGTTATATAAGGTCCTAATGAAATAGTGAATATTATTTTAGTACGTTGTTCAGACCATGAAACTGAACAACTTTCCCCAAGGAACATAGGTCGAAATACGAAAAACCAAATTTGACCTCCCATACAAAATGCGCTATCAGCTGATGCAGTTTCTATGGGAGGTCAAAAATTTATTTTCGTATTTCGACCTATGTTTCTTGGGGAAAGTTGTTCAGTTTCATGGTCTGAGTAACATACTAAAATTATGTTCACTATTTCATTAGGACCTTATATAAGGTGTTTGTTAATTAGACCCAAATATTGTTAATTAGACCCATAAGAAACTCGCATGGTACTTCTTTATCATCAAACCACATAATAGCTCACCACTGCTCACATACAGCTTCAAATTGCGATTGTCCTATATTACAAAAAACCGAATCCTATAAGTATCTAGGCATATTAATTGATTATAGACTTAATTTTCAACAACATTTGGACATGGTTAGTGGAAGGATAAGGAAGCTTATATATGTTTTCAAAACTCTCCGAAATGTTGTTGATTATAATATGCTCAAATCTGTGTATGTTTCACTATGCCAGTCAATAATTATCTATTGTATTTCTTCATGGGGCGGTGCACATAAAACTAAATTCATAAATATCGAAAGAGCACAAAGGGCAATTCTGAAGGTTATGTCTTTCCTTCCGTTTAGATTTCCTACTGTTGAACTATATCGAAAAAGCGAGGTACTTACCGTGAGACAACTTTTTATACTTTACACGGTCTTAAAACAACATTCTAACCTATCATTTGACGCTAAACTAGTTAACTCGAAAAGGAAAAATTTATGCCCTACAAATTCTGTCCGCACGGAATTTGCTCATAGGTTCTATTTGTTTCTTGGCCCTTTCTTATATAATAGAGTTAACAATAAATTGCACATTTACACCAACACTAAATATGAATGCAAAAAGAAAATTACTATGTGGCTGCAAAAGATGACTTATGACGAGACCGAGACTTTACTTGCTGTTATATCCTGAAAATAAAAACAACTAATATAAAAATATATAAGATCACACATGTATAATCTGACACTAAACACTCATATAGTGACACTCAAACACACACTCACTCATACAAACACACACACTGAGACACACACAAACATTAACACACTCGTTTCTCTCTCACACACACACACACTCACAAACACACACACACACAGATACTCACATATTCACTTTTATATTTCTCATATTCTCCTTTTTAATATTTTATTGATTATATGTATATTCCACTCAGTTATTTTTAAACTAACCTCATTCAAATCAAAACATACCTTTTAAATAGTTTTTCAGTGTTTTGAAATTTTTAAATACTAAGTAGTATTATATTACCTAATGTAGTCCCTATGGGGTGGGTCCTGGAGACCTGTAATACAGGGATGACCTAACTCAGGCTCCAGTCTCCCACAACATTTGAATTTTAAGTTTTACCTCTAGCATTGTACTTACCTAGTATGAAAAAATGTTATGTGGAGAAATAAATAAATTATTTATTTATTATTATTATTTATTTATATTGTTAGGGTTACCTCAAGCACCTAAATGAATGCTATTGGTGTTATTTTTTTACATTTCTATTCGCTAGTTATCGAGAAAAATCCTAAAAACAATACCGCTAAATATAGTAAAATGAACACTCCCTATCAGCACAGGCGGCAGCGCGGAGTCGTGAGCCAATCACGCGCAAGCCGAGTGCGCGGTTCGGGCGGTTTCGGGTTCTTAGTACGGTCGAAATCATTACTACAGGATGATTGCAAAAAATAATTATTTTTTTGTTTGAAAATTGTATAAAAATAAACCGGCCAAGTGCGAGTCAGACTCGCGCACTGAGGGTTCCGTACCACCACATAAACATAATTGTTTTAGTTGGAATTTCAGTAAGTTAATGTGCTAGATTTTTTGAGTCCGACACGCGCTTGACTAAATTTTATTATTTGTTGTTATTTTATAGCTTATGCACTATAAACATACCAATTTTCAAGTTTGTAAGTGTTCCCGTTTTTAAAAAGAAATAAAACAAAAATCGCCTCAGCGACCATCCAACTTGACCCCTCTCTTATATGAATGTTCTTAAAACGGGAGCTCACCACAATTGGTTACCATTAGTTGTGAGAAAAGTTGTAATATTTAATGATTTCAGACTTTTCCCATTATTTGTACTGTGAGACCTAGCTTCTTGCCAAATTTCATAATTTTAGGTCAACGGGAAGTACCCTGTAGGTTTTGCATTTTTGAATAAATGTATGGAGATGAGGACATAAAATGCCATATCTTTTGATTGCGTCGTTGTAAAAAATTTAAATTTTCAGATCTTGTGTGGTTCGTGGATCCTAATATATGGTATTAATTTCAACCTGATACCTTTACCCGTTCGTGAGATAAAGGGTCTTGACAGACAGACAGACAGACGGACAAAAAAGTGATCCTATAAGGGTTCCGTTTTTCTCTTTTGAGGTACGGAACCCTAAAAAAGAACTAGCGGGAGGATTTTTCTAAAACTTTGATAAACCTTTTTCTTTATCATAGTTACACCACCCCTAGAAATATTTGGGTCTAATTAAAAAACACCTTATATACAAGCAAGCCCAAAAAATTACTTCAAGAAATGTATCTTCATATAAGGTGTTGCCATCCTGACGCGCAAGAGGTCAAGATGTTAAGGCTCTTTCCCCTCACCCCGCAGCCAGATCAACAGGCAATCCACTTCCACTAATCCCCGATACAATTCTGAAATTATTAAATTGTTAGTTTTTGCGTTTATTCTCGTTTTATGGTTTTATTCAAGTTTCACTTAATGCAATATAATAACTGTCATTTTATGCCATTTGTGTGCATATAAAGTGTTGGTTTTTCACATTATCATATTTTTTCTTATCTTAAATCTAACAGATATTTTTTAAAGTTACAAATTTTTACACTTATTTTTTACACTTATTTTTCTGCAGAAACAACAAAAAGTAAACAGACACAGCAATATACAAAATTAAAAAGACTTCCGCTACCTTATTTTTCATTATTTTGTACTTCGGAGTTAAGGTAATAAGATTGACCAAGGTTTTGCTACACTTCCGTTTTATCGGTTCTTTTCTACCTTTTCCGTTTTGGCAGGGCCTTTAAACAATTTTGATCAGGACCTGATATTCCATTTGTTTAGAAACCTTCCAAACATTATAGAAAAAAAATAATAATAATAAAAATTATATAGTCAATTTTCAGCAAACCTTAATACCCTGTATCTCAGCCCCGATATTAGGTACGGCAAAACTTTTTCCACGGTTATATTTCTTTAGGGTAGTGCTATCAAATTATAAATGAATCATTAGTGGCCGCTGAGAAAAAAAAAGACGCCAAGGACCCATACAAATCTAATGTAAAGTTAATATTTAGCTCGTAGAAAATATTTTTTAAAATACACCTTTCGGTACGATATAAACACCTGCATGTTATATTGTACCACCTAGTCTTTTGAATCGTACTTAGCAATTTTGATACATTTATCAAGGACAAAATAAACTTATTCAATTTCTACGCTTTAAGGTATTTTTACTTGTCTTAAATAATATTTGATTTCTAATTGCTTATCTTATAAATATAAGTCAATATATGAGGGATAGGCATATGATTTTAGAAAATTCACATATTTTTTAAAATGTCATTGGTACGATTTAAATACCCGGATGATAAATTTTACCACGTCGTTATATTTGAGCAATAGATAACATTAATCATTCAAATTTACTGATGGCAAAACTAAAAGTGACCTTCTGTCATACTCGAAGGGAAAACGCCACAGGCATGGCACAGAAGTGTGGTGGTGCTCTTCTTCAAAGAGGGTGATAAGACCCTGCTGAAGAATTACAGACCCATCTCACTTATGAGCCATGTCTATAAGCTGTTCTCGAGAGTCATTACGAACCGTCTCGCGCGCAGGCTCGACGACACTCAGCCTCCCGAACAAGCCGGTTTCCGTAAAGGCTTCAGTACCATAGACCACATACATACGCTACGGGAAGTAATACAAAAGACCGAAGAGTATAACCAGCCACTTTGCCTAGCGTTTGTGGACTATGAGAAGGCCTTCGATTCGATCGAGACGTGGGCCGTGCTACGATCTCTCCAGAGGTGCCAAGTCGACTATCGGTACATTGAAGTGTTTAAGGATCTGTTCAAAAACGCCACTATGTCAGTTCGTCTTCAGGACCAGGACTCGAAACCTATCCAATTGCATCGAGGAGTGAGGAAGGGAGACGTCATATCTCCTAAACTGTTCACTGCTGCATTGGAAGACGTCTTCAAACTCCTGGACTGGAAAGGACTTGGCATCAACATCAATAGCGAGTACATGACCCACCTTCGATTTTCCGACGATATTGTCGTAATGGCTGAGACCCTGGAAGATCTCGGCACGATGCTCAATAACCTCAGTAGAGTTTCACAACAAGTGGATCTTAAAATGAACATGGATAAGACGAAAATTATGTCTAACGCCCTTGTTGTACCCACTCCACTCAAAGTTGGAGATTCTACGCTCGAAGTTGTCGCATAATAACTTCCCCTTAAAATTTGTGCAATTTCTAAAATATTGTCATATTTGAGAGGTTTTGAATACCAAGCTAAATAACTTACTCTCAAGTACAGATAATTTGGCTGCATGCAAGCCGAGCTCTCGATAGAGCCGTAAACTACAGCAGATTGCTGCAGCTCTGCTGCCCACAAGTATTATACCGCGGGGCTGTGAGTAGAACCGTAACCTCAAACTATAGTTAACAACCTTCGACCAATATAAAGCCATAGGCTCAAACGTTCACTATCGACAGCAAATTACACCGCTACCCCCAAGTAACATACCACGAGGCTGTAGGCTAAGCTGTGCGTAAAGCCGTAGGCTCAAACGTTCGCTATCGATAGCAGAGCTGACTGCCACCCTCAAGTAACTCATCGCAAACATTGAGCCGTAGTAGGTTTGAGCGTCCATCAATGGAGTTGATCTCCATGGTTTTGCACTGCTCGCATCCACCGGCTTCCCACTTGTCTTCCTGTGTGTGGTCGTCACTCTAGAACGCCCCATCGGTTCTCGTAGCGATGTGACCTGCCCTCTACCACTTTAGATTAGTTCTTTTTAAATTTAGTTCTTTTACGGATCTTAGTATCTGATTTGATCCCGCAGAGACACCCCAAGCACAGCCCTTTGCGTGAGTTTGAGCTTCCTTTAAGGAACATAGTGAGCTACCACGTCAGTAGTGAACGCGCCCAGCCGAGTCGGATTTGGCGAGTAACCTCTTTCTTTATGTTGGATTTAGCCAACTGGACTATTTGCTCAAGGTATACGAATTCATCAACAACTTTGAGCGTACAGTCCGCAACTTTGTTTGGCCCTCGTACTTTTGAAAAGCAAATTTTAAATAAATAAGATAATTTAAGAGAAAATTTTATAATATAACAGTTTTTTCCTTGTTGTTGACTGTAAAAAGCTTAATATATATTTGTAAATAAATAAGGTCCTTGGCTGTTTCAAGAGACATGCGAAAATTTTGTCGTACGGTCAACCGCTTGTCGGTAGAAACTTTTTCAACTCTATTACCACGCCATAAAGTCCAAAAGTGTTTCTACTGATGTGCGGCCGTGTGTACCAGACAATTCTAGTAATCACGTAAGCACTTCAAACAAAAATACATTAGAGGGATCTTAAGTTTCTGGTGTATCAAAACATCTATCGGCCGATGGAACGAAATACTGACTATATTTTGATAAATAACATACCGTGGGCGATGGATGGATTCCTGCAGGCCTATTAGATATCTCTAATGTACTGGAATTCTCAGCTTTAAATAAACAGATGTGTCTGTATTGGAAGTAATAAATAGCAGATGAATTTATCGTTTTGAAAGGGAATGGGTCTGCAATGAAAAATCACTTGTAGATGTTCTTAACAAGTCGATTGTTAATAAAACGTTGTCGAGTGGGAACAAATATAATTTTCTTTTTTAAGACCTAGTTGTTGTGAGACTCTACTGAGCTTATTAGGCATCGTGCTGAAATCCTACAGGGTATCAGCCATCAGCCATTACAACTATAATATCGTCGCCAAATCGAAGGAGTTTTATGTGTTATGTAATACCATCGATGTTAATGCCGATTATTTTCCAGTCAAGGAGTTTGAAGACGTCTTCCAAAGCAGAGGTGAACAGTTTTAGGAGATATCTTACAGCATCTCTCTATTTCACCTGTCGCTGCATTCCAAAGGAAGGGGAAATTCCATTTGAAAGGTTTCGAATCCTGAGACGATTTCACGCAAAAGCGTTTTTGTACAACTCTCAACACTTGACAACTCTGGCGATATCGTAGCACAGTCACCCTTTCTATCAAATCAAAGGCTTTCTCATAATCCACTAACGCAAAACAAAGTGGATGGTTCATATTCTTTAAAAAAGTATGTGTTCTAAGGCATTTATCTATTGTATACTATTATAAAATTGAAAAACAAGTGATTCTGAACTCGAACGAATGTATCTAAGTTCGGAAATCAGGGAGGAACCATATTAAAAGCTATAGTCGGGTTGTAGAATTTTTTATTTACGATTTTTAGAGATTTAGAGATTGTATTATTCCACAAAGTTACTGATAATTAACTGCTATGGCTATTTTATACTTTTTAGTGCAAATAAAAACCTTGAAAAACTTTGAAGGAGGTGTGCAGTTTTTGTTAAAATTATTTTTGTAATTGTGGCTACGACTAAATACAATTCTGCCGCACGAAAATAAAAAAAGAATTTTAACTGAGTGATTTTTGTTTCCCCGCCCAGGGCAAACATTTGTATGATGAACACAAGTGTTTGTTCTGTGTCTGGGTGTAATTTATCTATTGATGATCTTGTGTGAAATGTCCCCAATATTTATTTATTATTCATGGAAACTGCATCATGTAGTAGCACATTCGGTTTATTCATCGTATATGTTCTTTAGTAGATCCTATGTAGATGTTATTTAGGGAAAGAACATCTACATAGGTCGAAACCACAGTATCAGTGTGGCCAGTAGTGTACAGATACACCAGCGGACCTTTCCGTCGCGGAGAGTTCCCCTCCTTTGGTTACGTGTGAAAGGTAGAGGTAGAGCTACAGGTAGAGGTAGAGCTAGAGCTACTAGAGGTAGAGTTAGAGGTAGAGCTACAGGTAGAGCTATATGTAGAGCTAGAGGTAGAGCTAGAGTTAGAGGTATAGCTAGAGGTAGAGTTAGGGTAGAGCTAGAGGTAGAGCTAGAGGTAGAGCTACAGGTAGAGCTAGAGGTAGAGCTAGAGGTAGAGCAAGAGGTAGAGCAAGAGGTAGAGCTAGAGGTAGAGCGAGAGGTAGAGCTAAAGGTAGAGCTAGAGGTAGAGCTAGAGGTAGAGCTAGAGGTAGAGCTAGAGGTAGAGCTAGAGGTAGAGCTAGAGGTAGAGCTAGAGGTAGAGCTAGAGGAAGAGCTAGAGGTAGAGCTAGAGGTAGAGCTAGAGGTAGAGCTAGAGGTAGAGCTAGAGGTAGAGCTAGAGGTAGAGCTAGGGGTAGAGCTAGAGGTAGAGCTAGAGCTACTAGAGGTAGAGTTAGAGGTAGAGCTACAGGTAGAGCTAGATGTAGAGCTAGACGTAGAGCTAGAGGTAGAGCTAGAGTTAGAGGTAGAGCTAGAGGTAGAGTTAGGGTAGAGCTAGAGATAGAGCTAGAGGTAGAGCTAGAGGTAGAGCTAGAGGTAGAGCTAGAGCTAGAGGTAGAGCTAGATGTAGAGCTAGAGGTAGAGCTAGAGGTAGAGCTAGAGGTAGAGCAAGAGGTAGAGCTAGAGGTAGAGCTAGAGGTAGAGCTAGATGTAGAGCTAGAGGTAGAGCTAGAGGTAGAGCTAGAGGTAGAGCTAGAGGTAGAGCTAGAGGTAGAGCTAGAGGTAGAGCTAGAGGTAGAGCTAGAGGTAGAGCTAGAGGTAGAGCTAGAGATAGAGGTAGAGCGAGAGGTAGAGCGAGAGGTAGAGCTAGAGGTAGAGCTAGAGGTAGAGCTAGAGGTAGAGCTGGAGGTAGAGCTAGAGGTAGATCTAGAGGTAGAGGTAGAGCTAGAGGTAGAGCTATAGGTAGAGGTAGAGCTAGAGGTAGAGCTAGAGGTAGAGCTAGAGGTAGAGCTAGAGGTAGAGGTAGAGGTAGAGGTAGAGCTAGAGGTAGAGCTAGAGGTAGAGCTAGAGGTAGAGCTAGAGGTAGAGCTAGAGGTAGAACTTAAGGTAGAGCTAGATGTAGAGCTAGAGGTAGAGCTAGAGGCAGAGCTAGAGGTAGAGCTGGAGGTAGAGCTAGAGCTAGAGGTAGAGGTAGAGCTAGAGGTAGAGCTAGAGGTAGAGCTAGAGGTAGAGCTAGAGGTAGAGCTAGAGGTAGAGGTAGAGGTAGAGGTAGAGGTAGAGGTAGAGGTAGAGGTAGAGGTAGAGGTAGAGGTAGAGGTAGAGGTAGAGGTAGAGGTAGAGGTAGAGGTAGAGGTAGAGGTAGAGGTAGAGGTAGAGGTAGAGGTAGAGGTAGAGGTAGAGGTAGAGGTAGAGGTAGAGGTAGAGGTAGAGGTAGAGGTAGAGCTAGAGGTAGAGCTAGAGGTAGAGGTAGAGCTAGAGCTAGAGCTAGAGCTAGAGGTAGAGCTAGAGCTAAAGGTAGAGATAGAGGTAGAGCTAGAGGTAGAGCTAGAGTAAGAGCTAGAGGTAGAGCTAGAGGTAGAGCTATAGGTAGAGGTAGAGCTAGAGGTAGAGCTAGAGGTAGAGCTAGAGGTAGAGCTAGAGGTAGAGCTAGAGCTAGAGGTAGAGGTAGAGGTAGAGCTATAGGTAGAGCTAGAGGTAGAGCTAGAGGTAGAGCTAGAGGTAGAGCTAGAGGTAGAGCTAGAGGTAGAGCTAGAGGTAGAGCTAGAGGTAGAGCTAGAGGTAGAGCTAGAGGTAGAGCTAGAGGTAGAGCTAGAGGTAGAGCTAGAGGTAGAGCTAGAGGTAGAGCTAGAGGTAGAGCTAGAGGTAGAGCTAGAGGTAGAGCTAGAGGTAGAGCTAGAGGTAGAGCTAGAGGTAGAGCTAGAGGTAGAGCTAGAGGTAGAGCTAGAGGTAGAGCTAGAGGTAGAGCTAGAGGAAGAGCTAGAGGTAGAGCTAGAGGTAGAGCTAGAGGTAGAGCTAGAGGTAGAGCTAGAGGTAGAGCTAGAGGTAGAGGTAGAGCTAGAGCTAGAGGTAGAGCTAGAGGAAGAGCTAGAGATAGAGCTAGAGGTAGAGCTAGAGGTAGAGCTAGAGGTAGAGCTAAAGGTAGAGCTAGAGGTAGAGCTAGACCTAGAGGTAGAGGTAGAGGTAGAGGTAGAGGTAGAGGTAGAGCTAGAGCTAGAGCCAGAGGTAGAGGTAAAGGTAGAGGTAGAGGTACAGGTAGAGCTAGAGGTAGAGGTAGAGGAAGAGGTATAGGTAGAGCTAGAGGGAGAGGGAGAGGTACAGGTTGAAGGAGAGGGAGAGGGAGAAATAGAGGTAGAGACGGAGAAGGAGGGGAAGGGGGAGAGGGAGGGGTAGGGGTAGGGGGAGAAGGAGGGGTTAGTGGGAGGGGGAAAGGGAGGGTTAGGGGAGGGGGAGAGGTAGATGAAGGGAGAAAGAGGGAGAAGGGAGGGAGAGGGGGAAGGGTTGAGACAGAGGGTGGGGGATCGTGAGGGGGGGGGGAGAGGTAGATTGAGGTAGAGAGTTTTAATTTTTCTTAATTACTTCTGCGAATTGGCTCCGGTTTTAAATAAAAGATAAAGGAGTCTTTCATCTCTCTCTCTACATTTGTTAGGTTAAGTGAAAACTTTAAGTTATAATACTGCTGCTAAGTTCCTCTGTTCTGAGTAATTTATGAGTAACTTCAGCTGGATCTTGAATTGTACCCATTGAATTACGCAGGGTTAGTCCCGTTTTTCTTTAGTTTAAAATTACCCCGAAATGACGGGAAAATATCTCATTGCTTCGGCAAACCGGTAACAACATAAATACGAAATCTACGCGAGAGAAGCCGCGGGCAACAGCTAGTATGTAATATCTAAGCTAAGCCACTGGCCTGATTTTGGTGAAATTTGGTATGAATCATAGGCATAAAAAAGTTAAAGGATTGATCCTGAATTTCATACATGCGTAATCGCAGGCAACAGCTGGTTCGTTATAATGTGGTCAATGTTAGAAGCAGATTGAAATCTCTGACTCGTAACTAGAGTTTTCATTCATCGGCACTACGTAGTTGGCAATCGGCTTCAACCTGACTATAGCTGTCGTTCGTTAAACGATGCTAAATTCAAACATCAACCCGTGCGCAGTTGGGACATTAGTTATTTACAGTATTTATTAGAGCCTAAGTGCCTACAATACAATGCAACCTGTGATTATATTCTCACGTTATTCATTTGCCTAGATTTTTCATTTATTGTCAGCACACTTTCACAAAAAAAATTGATTCGTATGTCAGGTCATCATCATCATCATCATAACATCTCATGAAACGTCCACTACAGGACATCCTGCTCATCCATGCTCCCTCCAGAATTCTAGCTTTTGCTGGAAAAATGTAGAGGGGAATGACCATAGTCACCTCGCTTATTAGCGTTACGGCTGGCACCATGGACCGCGGTTTTAGGTGACCGCAGTAAGTAAGATGTAAGATACAAAGGAGGATGCTGCTGCCCATCCTCCAGTAACCCTTAGTCGCCTCTTACGACACCCACGGGTATGTATGTATGGGTTGGTACTATTCTTTGCCGGCACCACACGGGACACAGGTATTCTACAGTAATCCTTATAGCTAATCGGTGACCTAAGGTGGTGAACTAAAGAAATCTTCTGGAGGTCGAAAGATAAGAGAGATTAACGTGGAACTATGTGCTCCACTGTTTGTCAATCTTCGCCACAGTCTTACATAGCCAAATCTCTCCTAAGTAAAAAATATAATGTATTAGGTTATCTCCTAGGCAGGTTATTTAAGGTGAGCTCGTATTTCAAGTAGGTACATCCAAATTAAAAGACAGAGTACCTTTGGGTAGGTGGTACGGAACAAAAGCGTGAGACTGACTCGCACTTGGCCGGCTTTTTAACTTAAAATTAATATTTAGTGTAGTATAGTAGTTAAGTACCACCTATGTTTAAAACGTACAAACTACTTTGAATAGCTATTTTATTTTCTTGGATTTAATGTTGACTGACTTAATTTTGTACACTTAGTTCACTGTACTGAGAGGCTGTACGGACGTAGGCAGTGTCCGATCATCCAGCAACTTTCTCCGATATGCGTTCTTTGCCTCGCGTCGCAGCGCACACGCATCCGAACCCCTTTCTTTCTTTCACCAGTACAAGCCCGCACAATACGGCGAGCGGTCGCGCCATGCGCCTGACCATCTCGGAGTGGAGTGCTAGTGAACCAAGTGCCGCCATGACTGTGACACGGGCGAGTGTTGTCCTCCTTCTGCTGTTTATTTCCCCACATCGCTGCCAGGATGACTCCTTCGCCAGCTCTTTCCTCTCCGGTAAGACAATTCAGATTTGAGGACCTTTTTCAGGCCAGTACCGGACTAACAATAAGTACCGACACTGCGAAGTTGTAAGATCGCGCGTAATTCCAACTACGTTATGTATACGTGTCAGCGTGTTCTGGAGATTTCCCTATCGCCTTGTAAGAGATGTCCAATACCTAAGAAATATTCCCGTATCGGCACAACGTTTGAATGAAGCGGAGTCACTGGGCGTTCTCCGACGTGGCTAAGCGGCTCTACACCGCTATTTTTAGACCCGAAGCTTGAAATCATGACTGACGTGTGTCTGTCTAGTGCAGACATGTCGGGGAAAAGTTTCTTATTTAGTATGGACACTTGAAGTTATTAAGGAAAGAAAGTTCGTCAAACGCCGCGTCGCCGTGCAGCACGAGGTTGACTTTTAATACATTTTTGCCTTTATTCTATACCTTTAAGCTAAGCTTAAAAAGATAGTGCTGGAGAGTTTTAGTGTTAACTAAAGTTATAGACGATGGTTTCTCTCAAGCACAGGGTGTAGAGTAGACACTTGATCAGTCCGCGCGTGCGCGTGCTATATGGGGCGCGCATAACGGTGAGCGCGCCGTTAAATATGCGAGGTTTTTCTAATAAGGTGCGCCCGCACTGCTTTGCGCACTCAGTTGGAGACTGCCCTGCCTATGAGATGAATTCCATAAATATTTTACTCTAGCCGCTGATTGCTCACTGTTGAGCAAACAGATCCCTCTTTTCTTTACTTTGAGCCAACTATTTTGACTTTTGATGGGTATAAATAAAACAAGGTGAAAAATTCTTTTATGAGTGATTCTTTTGACTTTTATTAATAGTGCACGTCTGCGATCAGCTGGTCACTTAAAAAATATTTTTTTCATTATTGGTATTTTTTTTTATTAAAAATTACGTCCCATAAAAAATTCGCTTTCAGTTGATGCAGGTTCTACAAATAGGAGTTCCAATTATTTTTTTCGCATGTCGACCTATGTAACATAGGATAAGGAGACTCTGTCTATTTGCATTGTATTCTGCATGACATTCAATAAGTATTCTGTATAGAATCTACCTTGAATAAAATTATCTGAATCTGAATCTGGTCGTTCAGTAGTATGGTTCAAATAACATACTCAAAGGTTCACAGTTGGTTAGTAAGCACCCTATATAGAGTACATTCAAGAGCAGAACAAGCTTGGCAATAATGCGACTTAAGACCGTGCGGCTATTGACATAAGAACGGTACAAAGACAAAGGGTCTTGACTGTACGTTTTTTTTAACTGTGTATGGGCTTACTGTTGACCTTGATCTAGCCTTAAGGACAAAGATGAGGTCGACGATGGAACGAGCTTGCCCAGAAGAAGCCTATTCACTCGCGTCTTAAATAAATTCGGGTTATAAGAGCTCGGGAATTCAGACGCAGGCAGAGAATTCCACTCATTTTTAAATGACAGAAGCGGCTTTCCATCCCCGTGACTTGTTACCTGTGAAGACTCATAATATCCTTCGGGATACAGGAAAATTTTTACTTATTTATCAATTTCCGATAGATTTCCCGGAAAATGGAAAATTCATGCAAAATGTATTGCAATTTATGCAAATTTATGCCTTATCTTATCACGTAAATAACTACGTTTTCTGTTCGATTCCTGCGAATTTTGACATGGAGCTTGAGGGGTTTCGGAATCTTAGATAAATGAAGGTCTCCACGCGCTGGACTGGATACTCACAAAAAGTCAGACACGTCAATTAAAATATAAAATATTAGACTAGGTCGTGACCACTATCGTGACGATAAGTAAGTCGGTACTTCCTCTAGGTCAGCCCATGAGGTCAGCAATAAATGGTCAGTCGACCCATGTTACTCGTCCCATGTAGACCGGGCCGACTATTTTAATTATAAAACAATTATTATGCGTAAGAATTGTAGGCCACTATACTCTGAGCCGCGAGTTGACTAGGTCAAAAATTAATAATACCGTTTCAATATAACAGAGAATCTTTTGAAAGTGTTGTAAAACTACCTATTTTTACATTTAGTTTATATTTTGAAGGCAAATATTGAAATTGATCACTGAAATTGCCAAATCATTTTACAAATTGGCGAGTGAATCAAAGTCAAAGTCAAAATCGTTTATTCATTGATGGATATTAAAATCTCTTAATGACGTCAGCTAAACTACATCGCTTCACAAACAATGTGGCGCCATAGTGGGAAAAAAAGAAGCGACAATTAAAAAAAATCGCTTACGATTCGCTTCCAAGACAACCTGATCTATTCACACTTACGAGTAGGTTCTTCCAAAATTGTTCTAATGAAATACGAGTATGAATCAGAAGGAATTCAATAAACGATTTCGAGTAAATCACATAAAATTAAAATTTTGGTAGTATGGATGGAACACCGCAAGATAGGTACTTGCATGGAGATTATTTTTTATTTCCCAACACATGTTTCTTAGGGAAAGTTGTTCAGTTTAGTCTACTAGCAGGAAGATAACCAATCCAGACTTAAAATTATAGAAAATGAACTCAACGGAACCAATTATGAGTAAATCACATGTTAACGTTTTGGTAGTACTGGAACACCCCTTACATGAAATTGCACAGACCAATTTGATACGTCGCAAGATATCTACATGGAGATGCTCGGTCATGCAAAGTTTCATAAAAATCGTTTGAGCCGTTTTTCAGCAAATTTCAATTCTTCATATTTTTGTACGCCAGCTACCCACAAAATGAGAGCCAATAAAAAACCACTCGGAATCCTCAGATCAATTTGCATAAAAATCTTAAATTAAAAAAATGGCGTCAATCGGACTATTCGTTTAGCCGCTAGGCCAAAGCGTGACGGACAAACCGACAGTCCGACAGGCAGGCGGTCATTTTTAGGGGACTTGCTTTTTATGATGTACAAGGAATATGGAATACATTTTTGAGAAACTTAGAATTGTTTTTTAAAGAATAAAATATATCTTTCGCTCCGCTCGAAAGTAAAACCGGCCAAGTGCATGTCGGGCGACGCGCAGTATAGGGTTCCGTAGATTTTTATTTCATTTATATCGCAAACCAGGTTTTCATTAAGTATTTCATACCGTTCATAACTTAATTTTTTTGCCTCCTAATGCTCAGCGAGGTCCTAGCGCCTGATTGCTATTGCTTTTTTTTATCATTTTCTGTTTTTCGGCTATAACTCATTAACCTGTGAATCCTAATTAGCTGTGATAGTTTTCCTTTTAATTTTATTATAAACTAGCTGTGCCCACGACTTCGTTCGCGTGGCTATTAGACTTTAACAGTATACACAAACAACTCAACCGATTCAAATGGGGTTTTTTACTTTTGTTCAAAATATTAGCTTTGTTTCATTGCAATCGGCTCAGTCAAACGGAAGCTACACGAATGAATAGTGTGAGTTATTGGTGCACAGGCCGCTTCATAATTTTCGTTTGCGTAGTTTCTGTTTGAGTGGACCGATTGCCATGATCTATACTTCGTTTTTTTTTCAGATTAGAATTTAATGTATGAAAAATAAGAGGTTCTTTACAGTTCTCACTCTAAATTCAATGAGTTTAACATTTGTCTAGGAGAGTTGCCTATTAAAGACTTTTCTAATCTGAAAAAAAACGAAGTATAATGTTCATATGTTTACACTAAAGTTAGCCAAATACGTTATTGAAAACCCCATTTGAATCGGTTCAGAAGTTTGTGAGTTGTTGGCGACGCTGATTTAAGTGGACCGATTGCAATGATCAAAAGTTAATATTTTGAGCAAAACTAAGCCAAATACGTTGATGATAACTTTGAATCGGTTTAGCATTTTGTGAGTTATTGGCAACACATAAGCAAACTTTATATCTTCTATTTGAATGAACCATTTGCAATGAAACAAAGCTTTCTTGTTGCATAAAAGTAAGTCAGATACATTATTGTAACTTTTGTTTGAATCGGTTTCGTGCTTTGTCACTTATTGGCGCCACAGCTTGAAATATCACACATCTTCTGTTTGAGTGAACCGGTTGCAACGACACATAGCTTGTATGTTGCATGAAAATAAGCTTAATACATTTTTAACTACCCCCATCTGAATTAGTTGAGTAGTTTGTGAGTTATCGGTTCACATAGGCGGCTTTATTATTTTCATTCGTGTAGCTTATGTTTGAGTGAACCGATTGCAATTATCTAAAGTTTATACGTTTCACAAAAGTTAGCCAAATACGTAATTAAAAACTTGGTTTGGAAGTAGTTTTTGAGTTATTGGAGCCGCCGATTTAAACTTCGCATATCTTCTGGTAAAGTGAATTCATTGCAATGAAACAAAGCTTATATATTGCACGAAAGTGAGCCTAATAGATTATTGGAAACCCCGTTTGAGTCAGTTCAGTACTCAGTTCAGTGGATAGCAGTTTGAAACTGCTTTTAAAATTTAAATGTCTTGTGTTTTGAGTGAACCGGTTGCAATGAAACAACGCCTGTATGTTACAGCTAAATAAGAACAATCCATCATTGAAAACCCTGCTTAAATCGGTTTCTCGCTGCTTGAAATTTGTAGTCGTTCTTTTTGAGTGAACCGATTGCAATGAATCAAAGCTTATAATGTTCCACAAAAGTAAGCCAAATAAAATATTGAAAAACCCGTTCAGTAGGTTCTGAGTGAATCGCGGACAGCAGTTTTAAATTTTGATTTGAAATATCTTGTTTTTGAGTGAACCGATTGCAATGAAACATCCCTATATAATACAGCAAAATAAGATAAACCCATCTTTGAAAACCCCGCTTAAATTGGCTTCTCGCTGCTTGAAACTTTCTTCTCGCATATCTTCTGTTTGAGTGAACCGATTGCAATAAATCAAAGCTTATATGTTGTACGAAAGTAAGCCAAACATATTATGGAAAACTCCGTTTGAGTCTGTTCAGTAGTTTTGAAGTGAATCGCGGACAGCAGTTTGAAATTTTGATTTAAAATATCATTTGTTTGAGTGAACCGATTGCAATGAAACATAGCCTATATGTTACAGCAAAGTAAGATAAACCTATCACTGAAAACCCCATTTAAATCGGTTCAGTGGTTTTTGAATGAATCACGGACAAAGAAACAGACAAACGGACAAACAGACAAGAATTTTAAAAATGGTCAGAATGGGTTCTTTTACTGTTAAAGTGTCCCCTAAAGTTATAGTTTTGCCAATTTTTCTAATATACAGATTCGCCAAGGTTACGATTTTATTATATGTATAGATGAACTAATGTGAATTTTTTCATGTTTCCAATAACTAGCAGTTAGTTAAGCAACGAAAAGTATTGACCAAAATATGGTTTCTGATCTGACGCTTACGCCTCAGCTCCGCTCTACTACAAAAGACATGAACGCGATCGATTTTCAACAAGCATTTTATTTTATCATATGTGAGCTTTTACTCGCGACTCCGTCCGTACGTACTGTAATATTTGATCACGCGTGGTATCTTTTGCAGACACAACTATAATTGAAATAAGTATGTAACCCTTGCCATCAGTTATTTTGGTCACGTTGCCAGAAGAAGCCCAGATAATCTGTAAGAGTTCCATGTCTGTCGGTCTTCTACAGATTTACTTCGGAGAGTGTGCTTAGAAAGAAATTAATTAAATTCTGATGAGGGCGCTAGTACGCACGGTGCAGTCTTAAGGAAAGAAAAAGTAAGTAAAACTTTTAAATAATATTAGTTGGCTACCTAACCTTGAGGATCGTTCCACTATATATTAGGTTATTTTTTTGGACCTGATTTGCGTATCCCCACGTTATTACAGAGGTCAAAAGCAACAACTTTTGTTCTACGACTTTTCTAACAACGCACGAAAAATTTTCGACTCTTCATACTAAAGTGGTCACGTGACCGACCCATTTTGTATGGGAAGTTAAAAAATTTTCGTGCGTTAGAAAAGTCGTAGAACAAATGTTGTTGCTTTTGACCTCTGTAATAACGTGGGCATACGCAAATCAGGTAAAAAAAAACAACCTTGTATATTGCGGTCAACAATTACTACGGTTCATTTATAACAGCAATGCTAACAAGCGAGGTATGGTACACGGTACACCCTCCTCCCAAAAACTACGTATCATGCTGTGAAACCCGGGGGAAGCTTCCTCTTCAGTACATTTTGAATGGGATGAAATAGCCCAGAGATCTGGGTTCTATTCTGGGGATACTGTCATACACTGCCATTGCAGGACGAGTCACCTGATTGTCAGAAAAGTAAGATTTCCGTGTCTTGGAAGGTTAAGCCTTTGCTCCCGGCTACTATCTACGGATGAAGGCGTTAATGAGCCATGTCATATGCCTTGGGCGGCTCGACGAGTGTCGCCAATATAAGGACCTACACCTAAATCACAGAATAAAGTAATAGTCCTATCATACAGACCGGACACTCTCCGCCCCCCTTGCAATCTCCCCCGCACACCCGCGCGTACCCGCCTGCGAGATTCTCGTGGTCCTTCTGAGGGTCCTTTTGTACTGAATACGCGGGCCTACGCGACCTTACAATTTCAAATTTCTAATTCGCGCTCGATGTAGTGTTCAGGTTGTGACGATATGATGATGATGATGATGGAATGTAATGATGATTTACCGCTTGGTCACGAGCGCTTTGGATTCTGATTTCATTATGATTTTCATCTTTCACAAATAATAATAGACACAAAGAACAGAAAAGCTAAGTAATTTCTAAGGGAAGATAAAATTAGATCTCTTCAAAGGAAATAATGGATTATGAAGGTTTATTCTTGTCTAGACATTATTGATCAAGCTCTGAAAGGCCTGAATCTGATCATGAAATAAACAACCTTTCCTGTGGCCGTTACAAAACAAAGGAATAGCGACGATATCATTTTCTTTTGTTTTTGTTGACAAACGTCGTATAATCTATTTTTTCGTTTCCAACGCTTGCAAATACATTTTTCAGTTATGTCAAAAGCAATCGGCTTAAGCTGTCAGAATAACAAGTTTGTAAAACAATGTTATTCATACCGTCAAACATACTCTGGTTTTAGTGTCATGATGACTGCAAAATTGATTGGTAAGCGTTGGAACAAACAAAAGAAAAAATGGATTTATAATTTTGACTTTTGGGAATATTTTTATCACCTAGTGATTTCATCAACTCGTGCAAAGTAACGTTTTTTTAAAGTAACAAAAAAATTTTTTGGCCCGTCCATACAAACTGTTTGATCAGTCAGAGTGAGCAATGTGTATGGAGAGGTCAAAAATTGTTTTCATTTCCCAAAAATGTTTCTTTGGGAAAGTTGTTTCGTTGACTGAACAAGCCCTTTCAGTTATCGGTACAACGTCGCTTACACCCTGTATTTTTTCATTTTAGTTAATTTAATCGCTGGATGCGAGCAGCGCAGGACCGGTCGTCATGGAGTTCTTTAGGGGAGGCCTATGTCCAGCAGTGGACGTCTTTCGGCTGATATGATGATGATGATGAATCGTAGAGGCGCCTAGACCGCACAAGTGCGCTGTTGGATTTTCTGTATATATTTTTGAAGAATTTCAATAAAAAATACTAACTTGGATTGCGCCACTCATCGACATGTGTATGGACGGACGTCGTAAAAACGTCAAGGAAAATTCCTTATTGCGTAGTTTCCCAATATCTTTCGAGAAATTTTAACAGTTGAAAACATTTACTTTTCTGAGTTTTGGACCTTTGTCTTGTTCTTATGGTTTCACGTCTACTCAAGTCGAATAAAAATTTCTTTTTATAAAGTATTTTTAGTTATAATTTGCAAACAAGAAACCTGTAAAGCTCCTTATGGCACGGGAGCCGACAGCATTTTTTCGCTTGCTTTTTTAAAGTGATATTCCAGGCAAAAACGAGATGTATCAGTAGATGAGGGACAATGAAAGGATCAAGGAAATCCGTGTGAGGACTTCTAGACCGGAGCCTGGAGTTCAGGAGATGTTTTCCAAATTTTTAAGGCTGGTTCGCTCACTTGTAACATAAAAAAAAGCTTAAGACCTTGACATTCTTGTCCCCATAAGCTACTCTATGTGGGTAATCACTTTTGTTCGTCTTGAATATCACCATTGTATCCAATCAGACAAGCCTAAAAATCTGAAATAGACAATTTCTTTGTGTTATCATGGTGATATTCAGTATGAACAAAAACGATTGTCGGTGATAGAGTAGCTTATGGTAATACTTAAAATAAAAACATTTGCCAGACCAAAAATCGGGGGGTTTAGCTCAAACAAACCAGCTTGAAAATCTGAAAAAAAAACCTTAACACCGGGCTCCGGTCTAGAACAACTCACATGGTTTTTTGTGATCCTCTAATCATTCCCTATCTACTATAAGACATTTCGTTATCGGCCAGATTATCACGTGAAAAAGGCCTTCTCGGCTCCCAGTCCATTACCTTTGTGCAAAAAAAACAAAGTTTAAAAACTTGCGACAAGTTGCGAAATTTGTTACAGGCGAAGTACAAATTGAATTTCAAACCCGTGTTACTGTTGCTAGTGCTTTTTTCTCTGTAATAATTGTGATCTAAGTGGTGCTCTAAGTATCTTTTTTAAGGGTGCAGTACATGAATACAGGCTGTTTTTTTTATATTGGCTAGTTAAAAAAGTGGCGATTCGGAACGGGGTAATTAAAAACGTGAAAAAAGAACGATGATCATTATTGATGTTGCTACCAGCAGACGTGGTGTTTAAAGGCGTAGCTACTATAAATGTGGTAACGTGGCGAATATAGGCGTGGTAGCTACAAAGCGGCGGGCTCCATGGGCGGTGATTAGATTAGATTTATTTATTTCTTATTATCAGATACAAAAGTACATACGTTGTTCAAATGTCAGTGAATAATATGATCGTCAAAAATGTAACAAAGATAATAAAACAAAATACAAACATGTCAAAAACTACAGAAAAGAAACATAGTAATAATAATAATATTCAATGTAAAAATAAATGTAAATGTCATAGTAAACTAATAAATAATAAACAATACTAAAAACGTATTGAAATAATGTATTGAAATAATTAATTGTAAAGGTTTAGGTTTTATTAATTTGGTTGTAAAGGACCACTTTTCATCTGGAGGCCCACCTGCTCGTTTGCTCACTTATCACATTAAAAAAAACCGGCCAAGTGCGAGTCGGACTTGCGCACCGAGGGTTCCGTACTACCACATAATCATAATTGTATTAGTTGAAATTTCAGTAAGTTAATGTGCTAGATTTTTTGAGTCCGACACGGGCTTGACCAAATTTTATTATTTGTTGTTATTTTATAGCTTATGCACTATGAACATACCAATTTTCAAGTTTGTAAGTGTTCCCGTTTTTAAAATAGAACTAAAACAAAAATCGCCTCCGCGACCATCCAACTTGACCCCTCTCTTATATATGAATGTTCTTGAAACGGGAGCTCACCACAATTGGTTACCATTAGTTGTGAGAAAAGTTGTAATATTTAATGATTTCAGACTTTTCCCATTATTTGTACTGTGAGACCTAGCTTCTTGCCAAATTTCATAATTTTAGGTCAACGGGAAGTACCCTGTAGGTTTTGTATTTTTGCATAAATGTATGGAGATGAGGACATAAAATGCCATATCTTTTGATTGCGTCGTTGTAAAAAATTTAAATTTTCCGATCTTGTGTGGTTCATGGATTCTAATATATGGTATGAATTTCAACCTGATACCTTTACCCGTTCGTGAGATAAAGGGTCTTGACAGACAGACAGACAGACAGACGGACAACAAAGTGATCCTATAAGGGTTCCGTTTTTTTCTTTTGAGGTACGGAACCCTAAAAACTACATTTTTATGACATCAGTGTCATACAACTGGAGGATTTCAGGTTTTTGATCACAAACCTGGATTTTAAATAAAAAAAAATATTTCAAGTTAGGTCTCACAGACGCCGGTGTCAGAGTTGCTGAGCCACTAACGACTAATAGTAGTTGGGACCAACGGGTTAACGTGCATTCCGATGCTAAGAATCATCAAAATTTTCAGACAATCGGAGTCTCCACCGGGAATCGAACCCAGAACCTTCGGATCCAGAGCCGAGTCCTTTAACCACTACACGAAGGAGACTGTTGATTCTGTTGAGTAGTGGCATTGTTAATTTTAATTTTTTTCGCCTAATTGGAAAAGTCGGAGGATCTGTAATTATTAGCTGAACGTGATTCCAAATTGTGTACAGAATATCAGGCTGCATTCGTGGAAATACCTTGATAATTTGCAAATCATCATCATCATAACATCCCATGAAATGTCCACTACAGGACAGGCTGCCCTCCAGAATTCTAGCTTTTGCTGGAAAAATGTGGAGGGGAAGTACCATAGTCACCTCGCTTGTCAGCGTTACGGCTGGCACCATGGACCGCGGTTGTAGGTGACCATAGTAAGATGGTATGATACACAGGAGGATGCTGCTGCCCATCCTCCAGTTTACAACCCTTAGTCGCCTCTTACGACAGCCACGGGTATGTATGGGATGGTACCATTCTTTGCGGCCACCACACGGGACAATTAATTAATTGATTAATTAATTTGGCATTACGTGCCCTAAATAACTGCATCAAGCTTTACATTTAATTACGAGTATACACTACCTGCAAACATTCACCAATTCTGCTCCCCAAAATGCAATTATTTCGTTTAATTTTCTGTATTTTGACAGTCAATAATAGTTTTCATATGAAGGGGGGCCGTGTACCGAAAACTGATGGGCGTGCTCAGTCAACGAAACTGAAAAACTTTTCCAAAGAAACACTTTTAGCGACTTAAAAAAATTTTGACCTCTCTGTACAAACTGTCCGATCAGGGTAAGCAATTCGTATGAAACGGTAATTTTTAGGGTTTTTTTCTTTGGGATAAATATGATTTATTATTTTATTTTATTTTTATTATAGCGTGGCAATGTGTTTCAATGGTGTGTCCATGCTCCCACCAAACACAATAAAAAAAGTTACATTAGTATGACAAGCCTGTTGGTGTAGTACGCCGTGGGCCGCGGGTTTGTGTGATGAACACAAGTGTTTGTTCTGTGTCAGGGTGTTATTTATCTATTTATGTATATGTATCAGTCTCTATGGCCTATGTCCAGCAGTGGACGTGTTTCGGCTGATATGATGATGATGATGATGATCAGTCTCTGACAGGTTTTGCCTAGTTTAGGATCAGATGACCTTGTATGTAAATGTCCCCCAATATATTTTTTAACAAAAAACATTATTTGCCCAAGTTTCTTTAGGAAAGTTGTTCAGTTTTATGGGTAGTATTTATAATCTGTTACTATATTTAATCTGTTACTATGTTACTGTATTCGAATTCGAATGTTTATTTTTTTTTCTTAATTTTATTAATGTTTTGTATTTTAAATGACCTATTTTTAATTTTTGTTCGCTGGAATTTTGCATACCAATTCAGGTGAAATAGTGCCGGATATATTTTTCTATGACCAACATATTATGTAATAAAATGTACCGCTATGTTTAGCAAATAAATGATTTGATTTGAGGCAAAACACATGCTTAAAAAATACACATTCATTGACCCAATATAGGCCTATGGCCCGTTTGGGGCCATGCCACCAAATTACAAAAGAGAAAAAAGAGTTCTTAATTATATGTGTTTAACATTGTAAATCAAGTTGAAGACAAAAGGTGCTAAGAAATATAAATGTTACGTGCTTGTTTTCCGTATAATGTCTGCAACTCACACAGACTGCATGTATCATTCATTCATATCATATATCGTTAGTTTGCTTGCATATGTCGCAGGCAAATAGTTTAATTCGCCGTTTACAAACGACAGGCAAATTGCAGACGGTCGGTAAATTGTAAAACGGCTTCATCAGATTATAAATGGGTTTAGATCAATGTTGCATTTTAGGTTCTTTAAAAGATAGATCTTAGGTTAGATTATCTTTTTCCGTGTGGTGGCGGCAAAGAACAGTATCAAACCATCTCTACCCGTGGGTGTCGTAAAAGGGGACTAAGGGTTTATAAACCAGAAGATGGGCAGCAGCGTCCTTCTGCGTATCGTACCATCTTACATACTGCGTTCACCAACAACCGCGGTCCATGGTGCCAGCCGTAACGCTAACCAGTGTGATGACTAAGTTACTTCCCCTCCATATTGTTCCAGCAAGACCTGGAATTCTGGAGGGAGCTCCCTGTCCTGTAGTGGACGTATTATTGGATGGTATGATGATTTTGTAACCACAACGCAGAAAGCTAAAATGCTGAGGCATTGTGTAAAAAGACAAATAAAAAATCTCTAGATATTATGTATGGTGCCGGCAGTCCCGTGTGGTACCGGCAAAGAATAGTACCAACCCATACATGCCCGTGGGTGTCGTAAGAGGCGACTAAGGGTTTACTGGAGGATGGGCAGCAGCATCCTCCTTTGTATCTTACATCTTACTTACTGCGGCCACCAGAAGGGTAGCGTGCAATGGCGGGGCCCCGTATAAAAATTTGTTTGGGGGCCCTTAGGAAGGGAAAAGATCTGTCACAAAAGAAAAAAAATGTTTGCATAAAATTAAAAGAAATATATTTTATTCATCATAATTATCTATCTGTCAGTTTTTCCAAAAATTTTATAAACAATTCAAATTAAATAGACACTCTCCTTGCCCTTTTTTCGGAAAACTGATTTATTCAATCATTTATAGCTGATGGTGACTAGTTTTTCTAAAGTTTCTACCTCTATGGACAATAGTGACAGGCGTTCCTGTCCCATCGAAGTTCTTAGGTAATTTTGTATCAGTTTTAATTTTAAATCTTCTTTCAATAGTTTCGGTTGTAACTGGAAGGGTCAAGAATAAAAAGCACGCTGTTATTCCGCCGGAAAACTGGATGCAAGACTATTGAATTTTGAGTTGCTTAATGGAATGAATTTTTAAGAATTTCAGATTTTTAAGCATGTTTTAAATGCCTTTAATTGGTCATAAAGATTAACTGAGATGTCTTTATACTGTATTTAGCCGACAGTTTTCCGGAAGCATTTAATATCTCTTCGTTTGAAGAAGACAGGAGTTTCTCCGGTTCTAATATTTCGAACATACCTACTACTCAGGTCGCAAAGGCTCTGAAATCTTTGTTTAGTTTGAGAAGCAATAGTATACATTGACTTTGAAATAGGATTCCGGGTCAGAAATTCTCTCATCTTGTGATAACTCATCAAAAAAACGCTTCGTTATCTTTCGCCTTTTGTTTTTAAAAACAGTTGTTAACCTCCACTCTTTTGCTAAATCTTTGGAATCATTTAGCAAACTGTTAAATGAATTTTAATGTCTTAATTCGCATAGTCTATTCAAAAGATTACTTAATAAAATGCTAGTTTTCTGTAAGTCATTATTTTCATGCTTTAGAGCATAAGAAACAGTATTAATGATTTCAAATAGTAATGAAAAAATGTGACAAGCACTAGGAAATCATAACTCTCTAAAATATTAATTATTAATTAATTAAGACCTTTTTAAGGGTAATTAAATATATATTTTTCAGATGAATCGTCACTTAAACAGGGAAATCCTGCAGCCCGCGATAACCGATGTAGGGTGTTGCCAACTTTTGAACGCACGCTTATCGCGGGAAAAAAAGAAATTGCTTTTTGACTTTTGTCATTTCTCAAAAAGAAAAGTATTGTGAAGTTTTTATTAATTTTTGCTTACGCAGGTTGGGGGCCCTCGTGGCCCGGGGTCCCGTATAATTGATACGGCAGATACGGCGGTAGCTACGCCCCTGGCGGTCACCTATAACCGCGGTCCATGGTGCCAGCCGTAACGCTAACAAGCGAGGTGACTATGGTACTTCCCCTATACATTTTTCCAGATCCCTGTCCTGTAGTGGACATTTCATGGGATGCTATGATGATGATGGATGAGATATTATGTAAAATGCCAAGGCATTATGTAAAACGGCGAGCTGTACAATTTGCCTGCGACACACATTTCCGTAGTCGGGGGGACACTGGACACTAGATTTGTGTGGAGGTGGGAGGAATCTGTCAATGCTGTGGAATTTGATCCCTGCAAAAGCTTATTGTGATAAACGTTGGGTGGGACATCGCTTTGCAGCATTTCAAATAACCAGGCGGAGATGGGTGGCGAGTTATATATTTTTTTTAGGGCTGTACAAAGTATATCTGTTATTTTTGTAATTCTGTTAAAAATAACGCAATACTCGTATCTATATTAACACTACTACTTACTTGATGTATGTATTGTCGTATTGTCTAGGGCATCGTAGAGCAGTTAAAAGTTGAAAATATGGAGCTTTGATAATATTTTTTGCTGTAATTTTATACAAAAAAAATGAATATAATATGTCCATACCAAATTACAGCTAGTTAGTCTGCAGACAGACAGGCAACAGACAAAGGGACATGACGAAACTATAAGGTTTCCTTTTCGACTACGGAACCCTAAAAAAATGTAGCGTGAGTTTTCATTGGTTTAAAACTATCAACTTTCCCGAAGAAAAAATGTAACTCGAAAAAATTTCTCGTGGTAAAAAAAAGGTATGGGAAGCCGAAAAATGTTCTCGTTAATTTTTTTTTCTGGAATGTTGAATCACTGGGTCACTGGGTTTCAGGTGCAAAACCAACGAAAATTCACATTGTAGGTAGAAAATGAAACGCACAAAAATGTATGCCGTTCTCCAACCTTTTCTTCACGAAAGTGATTCTGTCAGTTTCTTGTTCTGAGTCACTCCAACGATCACGTCACTTTTACTTTACTAGTAAGTACTTTACTGTCCTCTGTACGGAGGGTTTTGTTTATTGAGTATAGGTAATAACACGGTAATAAGTATAATAATCTATGTCTTTGTAACAATTTCTGTTTTACGAGAAAATGTGGCACATCACTAAAGGAAAATTTTTACTCAGTACTGCATAATACACTTAAATCGCTCAAAGTCAAAGAGATTTAAACCTCGCTGCACTCGCAAAGTCCGGTTCAAAAATTAATATGTCACGACATTATTATTTGCATTTGCAGACTGATGGGGCAATTTTTGAAATCACTCGAAAAATTCAAAATCACTCGAAAAATTCAAATGATAAAATATCACTCGAAAAATTCAATATAGTCAGTTTTGCCATTGACTCGAAAAGAAGAAGAATTAAAAATCACTGGTTCAATATTTGATTGATAATTTTTAGGGTTCCGTAGTCGACAAGGAGCCCTTATAGTTTCGTCATGTCCGTCTGTCTGTCTGTCCGCGGCTTAGCTCATTGACCCTTGGTACTAAAAGCTGTAATTTTCATTTCATTCACGCCGAGAAAGTCTTCTCAATAAATTTAAAAAAATATATCGGATGCCTTCGCTACAGGTAATGTGGGGGTATTTTTTAATCAATTCCATACATTTTCATTCTATTCTACTGGCGTTTGCGATTACAGAAAGCCATTTCAAAAATTGAGCTCCAGACAGAAATAGATACGAATTTACCAAGTCGAGCCAAAACTTTGTTAATTTCGAGCGTTATTAAAATTTTATACGCGAATATCAAACAGATTTATTAAAGTGCAGCAAATTCCGTAAACAATACAATGCAAAAGGGTCCACTTTTTGTTACACATTGAATTGTACTGTCTACGGACAACCCTAAATATTTCCAAAACATTTTAATAGCAAGAAGCACAAAGAGTGTTTTGTGAGTGTTACTTGTACTAGACTGTAAAAAGTAAAGGTAAAGCAAAATGTATTTATTTCCTTACACAAATAAAGTAAAGTACTAACACGGTTTACAGGGTTATATCAAAAAACCTAAATATACAAGGTGTAACAGAAAGGGTATATCAACCCTGAATGGTGTGATTCTGCCCATAAAACTGAACAACTTTCCCCAAAGATTAAAGGTCGAAATACGAAAAAATATTTTTGACCACCCATACAAAATGCGTTATCAGTGATTCAGTTTCTTTGGGAGGTCAAATATTTTTTTCATATTTCGAACTATGTTCCTTAGGGTAAGTTGTACAGTTTCATGAGCACACTTATATACTTCAGGGTTGGTATACCCTTTTTGTTACACCCTACATAGGGTGAGTTTTAATTAGTTCTTGATAGAAAAAGGTATGAATGTACTCATGATACTGAACATCTTTCCCCAAGGAACATAGGTCGAAATACGAAAATCAAGTTTTGACCTCCCATATAAATTGCATCAGCTGATAGCGCATTTTGTATGGGAGGTCAAATTTGGTTTTTTGTATTTCGACATATGTTCCTTGGGAAAAGTTGTTCAGTATCATGAGTACATGCATATCTTTTGCTATCAAGAACTAATTAAAAGTCATCCTATATATATAAAAAAAAATGTTTTATTACTAGAGGCTGCTGGGACTACGTAAACTTCCACTACAGGGTGTAAAAAAAAGGTACACCAACCCAGAGGAAATAAAAATCGGCCCATGAAACTGAACAACCGGGTCGAAATAGGTCGAAATAAAAATAAAGTTTTACCTCCCATTGAAACTTAATCCGCTCGTTCCACTAGAATCAACTGATAGCGCATTTGTATGGGAAGACAAAAATCTTTATTTCGAGATATTTATGTTCCATAGAAAAAGTTGTACAGCTTCATGGGCAGAATCACATCTTTTAGGGTTGATATCTTTCTGCTAAAAACATTTAACAGGTCCCCAGGCGTCCACCTGAGAAAGTGGTCCGGTCCAATCAAGGAGTTTGCTATTAGGGACCAATAATATATTACATGTTACCGGTTTGGTTTATCAGTGCTGACGTATCGACTAGAATCGCTTGCAGGCGGACAATATCGGAACTATCGGCTGCACTGGAATAACATTAAGGTGGTTTCTGAGTGACAGCACCTTACTTTTAGAAATAAATGTATTACGTCGCAAACACAAAACCTTTCATTAGTATTGTTCGTTTGGCGGCAATATGGGGTAGTTATATATGTTATAACTCATAACATCATAGCTTAGCTTATCCTTTATAGCTTTGTATTGGTAAAGTGCTAAAAGTGGCCGTTTTTGGCACTTTTGCAATACAAAGCTATTCACGATAAGCTAAGGTGTGAGGTGATGGATAATAAAATATAGAACTACCCCTAATTGCCGCCAAACAAACAATCCTTATTAATTGTTTTGTATTTTAAGACGCAAAATATTTATTTCTTAAAGTGGCAGCACTTCTGCTCAGCAACCTCCTTAAGTGACAGCAGTCCCAGTATGTCATCATCCACCTGCCAATAGGTAGTTGTATGACGTTCAAGACCTGGTGCTTTTATTACATCCATGAGTAGAAGACCACATTTTCGATAAAAGTTAAAAAAAATGCACACGTGCTCAAAAAAGATGGTAGATTTCATGTGGTGGTACGGAACCCTCGGTGCGCGAGTCCGACTCGCACTTGGCCGGTTTTTTTTAATGACCTTTGTTAGCCTTATTGGCTATCACGGCTTCTCCGGGCAGGTCTAGAAACTACTATGAAAATACGAATCTCGAAGAAAATATTACTCGACTTGGGTGAATGGAGACACGTATTAACCACTGTAAGTGTTGTGTGTAATTGTCGTTCGTACTCTAATGCTATTACCGAAATACAAGGCGGGCAAATTAATACCAAGTTTGAGTTTAATCACAATATTTTTTGGTGCCAGCAAAGAGTACCAACCCATCTCTACCCGTGGGTGTCGTAAGAGGCGACTAACGGATTATGAACCGGATGATGGGCAGCAGCGTCTTTCAGAGTGTATCATACCATTACCTGGTAACCTGTACTACAGGTCTCTGACTTATTTCAGGCAACTACAGTCTCCCACATACAAGTGTTTTTAGACTCAAATGATTGATTTAAGGGGAATATATGAGCCAAAATGCCTCCCTTTCTAACAAAGCACCGAATGCGCGTGTTAGAACAGAGCGGATTCGCGCTGTTTTACATTTTTCGCTAATTTTTGCATACTTCTCAAAATCTGTGCCCAAAATATTAATTGTAAAACAGCTATATGATAATGCATAATATACAAGGTTATTTTTTTTTACCTGATTTGCGTATGCCCACGTTATTACAGAGGTCTAAAGCAACAACTTTTGTTCTACGACTTTCCTAACAACACACGAAAAATTTTCAACTCCCCATACTAAAGTGGTCACGTGACCGACCCATTTTGTATGGGAAGTTGAAAATTTTGTAAGTGTTGTTTTTTATGTTTTTTTGGGGGGAATGGTATTTTTTTCTCATTTTTAAGTTTCCGTACCTCAAAATAAAAAAAATTAAACATTTTTTTACAACGATGCAATCAAAAGATATGATGGCTTTTTATGCCCTCATCTCCATACATTTATGCATTAAAGCAAAACCTAGAGGGTACTTCCTGTTGACCTCAACTTATGAAATTTGGCTAGAAGCTAGGTCTCACAGTACAAATAAAGGGAAAAGTCTAAAATTATTAAATATTACAATTTTTCTCACAACTAATAGTAACCAATTAAGGTGAGCTCCCGTTTCAAGAACTTTTCTATAAAAAAGGGGTCAAGTTGGATGGTCGCGGAGTTTTTAAAGTCAAAGAGCAAAAGCTTTTAGTATATCTTAAGGTAGATAGTGAGGTACAGAACCTTTAGGGCGCGAGTCCGACTCGCACTTGGCCGGTTTTTATTGTTTGTAATTACCTAATCTAAATAATTCTAAGGTAGGTATGACTTGCCTAACTTTCTGCTTTTCAAAATACCTGCTAGGCAACTTTTTGAATAAAACTTTGGCGTTTAAATAAAAATCATTGTAAAAGAGAATTAGGACCGGTGTGAGTTCAACTTAACATGATTTTGATGGCAATGTTGTCACTCATAATTACAATTTGCCATGACTGTTTCTCAAAGATTCGGTCCTTGAAAGAAGAAAACCCTGCAGAGAAATACGCGACAGTTTACCTCCTATATTATATCTCGTATTGAATTCACATACCTGCGGAACCTAATAGAGCAACATTAAGCGAAACCAAAATACAAGATTTTGTACCACCTGCACAGGTCTCATTTTGTCGTTGTCTCGTGGGTTACCTAGTGATCTTAGCAGCTTAGCGAATAATAAGAGTTATCGGATAGGTATATATTTAAGTTATTTTGTTTGTAAGTCATGATTGAAGTTGTTTTTGGATTTTGGGCAAAGATATCCGCCAAAGGCAATGTTGCCCGGATTGACAAGATAATGTCAAGAGGAGTAGATATCACCTAAAGGGGCTTTACTGGTACATTACATAATAGGCTTTAGTACTTTTTAAGTTAAGAAAAATGTAAAAAAGAAATACCATCCCCCCGTCTTAGAAGTTTAATAAACAAAAAACTGAAATAATTGTAGTCGATACAGGTTTATGTAAATATTACAGGAAAATTGCAATTCTATCGGGAAATTGTATTGATAAAAAAATAAAGAATCGCAATGATAAATCAATCAAGCACTAAGGATTTTTTTTACGCAAAGTTTTTAGAAATCTACTAAAACCCTTTACAAAAACATAGTTTAGCGGTCCAAAAATTGACTTTATTGCTTCTAAAAATGTCGAGGCTTTCTAGGTATATCGGAACCGTCGTGGCACAACTGAGCTCGCTAGATGGCGTTGTATACTTTCTGAAACACGCTAGCGTTGTGCTCTCCGTGACAAACGACGTCCCGTATTGGTAATTTTGGAGGTGAAGATGAACAATCTCCCTCATGTTAATTTTTGTAGCTGTCTTCACATTTCAGAAGACGGTAATCTATAAACCACACATTCGGTTCCGTTAAAGTGGGCTTGCGGCCGAAAAAAATAAACTGACTTCAAGACTAACTTAAGTGACCTGCGGAAATTGCGAGTGGAAGTCGGTACGATCCGCGTCGGATCTTGGAACCTTGGAACTCACCGCAAGGTCTTGTCACTTGTAACATTAGCTTTGTGGATGTACATTCCAAAATATTTTTTTTATTTGTTTACGATTTTTTTACCATAAATATTACAGAAAAAAAACGATCTCTGAAAGACTAACTATGTTTGTAAAGGATTTTTGCAGATTTCTAAAAAACAGTGCTATTTTTTAGAAATCTGCAAAAAACCTTTACAAACATAATTAGTTTTGTGGTCCTAAAACTGGACTAAATTGTTACTAAAAATACTTACTATAGGTATATCGGAACCCTCGGCGCGCGAGTCTTACTCGCACTTGACCGGTTTTTTTAAATAATAAATATAATAATAAAAAAAGTATCCTAAACCGAAGACCGTGTGAAAGGGTTGATAAAAGTAAAGGAAGGAAGGGTTGTGGTATCTGCCTACCCCAACGGAAAGAGCAGTGATTGATAATCGTTGGATCGCAATGGGAGTATTTTTAGGTGACCCCAATCGCACCTACTTGTGAGTGACGATATGGGGTCGACTATATTTAACATGCTTACCTATGTAGAGTGACTTTGAATTAGTTCTTGTTAGCAAAAGATATGCATGTACTCATGATACTGCACAACTTTTAAGGCACAAAGGCCGAAATACGAAAAACTTAATTTGACCTCCCATACAAAATTCGCAATCAGCTGATGAAGTTTCTATGGGAGGTCGAAACTTGATTTTCGTATTTCAACCTATGTTCCTTGGGAAAAGTTGTTCAATTTCATGGTTAGTATCTACCGTTTAAGTTGGTGCAGTCGGTCACCAGACGCATTGTTTCTTTTTTTTTATATGTTACTAGTGAGCAAACGACCAGGTGGGCCACCTGATGGTAAGTGGTCACCACAGCCCATAACACCCACTGTCGTATTAATGGCATATTTTGACACTAATAAGACAGCAAAGCGCGTTGCTCACTTTGAGAACCAAGATGGTATCTCTCACGTGCCAGTAATTTCACTGGCTCCCTTGCCCTTCAAACCGAAACACAGCAGTGCAAACACTGCTGCTTCACGGCAGAAAAAAGGCAAGGGGGAGGTACTTCCCCAGACGGACTTTCCACAAAAGCCCTACCACCTTCGAAATCTGTATAATCCCTGCTCACTCTATCCTAGAAAAAACCTAGATAATTTTCTTCGCAACCTTCAGAATACGATATTTTAATGGATATCGTCACGCAGACCAGTCATCGTCCACTAAAGTTGTATCACAGCTAGCAATGGCGACTTTCGCGCGGTCTCGGTCGTTCACCCGAGAAAGCCGAGGCAACCTGGCAACTGCCGAACACGTCTGGGGACGATATTGACACCCAACAATTAGTCATCGATACATGTTCATTCAACCCATTCTACATGTGGGTGTCGTAAGAGGTGAAGGGTTTAAGAACCGGAGGATGGGCAGTAGCATCTTTCTGTGTATCGATCACCAACAACAGCGGCCGCAACGCTTACGACTGTGGTAAATGTTACCGATTCATTCTAACTCCTTGGAAATATTTTCTATTTACTTTTCTTGATGACGTAGACCTCATGACTTGGACAGAACATCAGACGATTTGACTAACAAATTTAATCAAAATAAACGTATTGATGTATTGATATTTTAAAAAGAATATGATTTAATTTGCCTTGCAATAAGTGCCACTCGTTTTTGCTGGAGTTCCGGAAGGAGCTCCCGTCCTGCAGTGGACGTTATATCGTTTTACGATGACATGTTCATTTGAAGCGCTCATAGCTAAGTAATAGTTGCTCTTTTTAGGGTTCCGAAACAAAACGGTAAAAACTGAACCCTTATCGAGCGACTTCGTCTATCCACCTGCCTGTCTTTCACACCTGTTTATCTCAGCAACTACTGTGGCAACAACTCACACCCATCATAATCATCATCATAACATCCCACGAAACGTCCACTACAGGACAGGGAGCTCCCTCTAGAATTCCAGCTTTTGCTGAAAAAATGTAGAGGGAAAGTACCATAGTCACCTCGCTTGTTAGCGTTACGGCTGGCACCATGGACCGCGGTTGTAGGTGACCGCAGTAAGTAAGATTTAAGATACAAAGGAGAATGCTGCTGCCCATCCTCCAGTTTATAACCCTTAAGACACCCACGGGTATGTAAGGGTTGGTACTATTCTTTGCCGGCACCACTCACACTTCTTAAAATTTGGAATAGGTATGGAATATGCTTGCCCAACTGTATTTAATAAACAAAAGATTAAAAAAATATATTTTTATAATTATTAGAAATGGGACCCAAAGAGGGCAAAATTTTAAATTTCTTTACGTGTCATTTCCAAAATATATTTTTGTATTATTTACACGACTCTCGGGTTTTCGAGTTATGATGAAAAATTACAAAAATATACCCCCCGCCCTCCTTATCTCAAATAAATCTAAATTAATTAAAGTCGATAGAGGTTTACATAAATTTTACAGCAAAAATAATAGGATTTTGTAGAAATCTGCAAAAAAACTTTACAAATAAACTTAGTTTTGCGGTAGTAAAAAAAATCTTACAATACGTACGTGAGTCCAACTCGCACTTGACTGGCTCTTTTTATCAATAGCGAAAGTTAAGCAACATTGGCCGCGATAAGAACTTGGATGGGTGACCGCGAGTGGCACAACAACTACCTAGTATAGAGTATTTATGTTACTCGTTAACTGCTTTGGTCTTGACCCGAAATTAGTGTTTATTTATTTTATTTTTATTATTTTTGAGGAACAAACAGTCTCTTAAAAACAATGAATACATCAAATCATAAATGTAGACATATATTTTCCTTAAATAATTTTCAAATGAGTGAACAAAAGTGAACTGTACACGTTAGTTTACTATAATTTAATCTGTGCCTGTACCTTATTATAAATAACACATGTATAGTGTTAAGCCATGTCAGAGGCTACTTAGCGTCTTAAAAACTCAGACACCCAGGGAAATTACTGGCACATGAGACATATACCATATCTTAGTTCTCAGGGTGGGTATCGCGCTTTTTTCAGATTCAGATAATTTTATTCAATGTAGATTCTTTACAGAATACTTATTGAATGTCATGCCGAATACAATGCAAATAGAGCGAGTCTACGTCGTTTCGGATCGTGCAATGGCAGCGTAAAAGAAACGGCAAGAAACTACTGCAGCACGGCCTACTTTAAGAGTCAGCTTTTTACAATGTGTTTCTTGTTGTTGTCTTATTAGTGACAAATTATTTCACTAATAAGACAGTGGGTGTCATGGGCGCGGGTGACCGCTTGCCATCAGTGGCCCACCTGCTCGTTTAGCCACTTTTGATATTAAGAAAAAAACCCAGGTTGGCCAGAGCCATATCCAGCAATGGTTACGGAAGTCAGGTGTGTAAAAGCCAGTGTCCTCGTCAAATTATTAAGATTAGGCAGTGTATAGTCGACTTTGTTTAAAATCTCTCGTTTTCCATCTAGAGCTTCACGACAAAGTGACGATGATTTATTTAAGGTGATCTGTTGCGGCCAGCTTAGCCCCGAACGTAACTAGATGGAGCCACTGCTGCAAATATAAGGTTTTATTTTTTAATGCAATAAGTGCCAACTATATATGTGCAAAAAGTTGATTCGCGTAAATTTCATCGTGCAACTTCAACGCCTAACAACAACTTCGATAAGAAAAATATCTCCATATGTCCACTAAAGTCAATTACTCTCGTCAGTCCGTGTTTACATGAGTACGATCACTCACACATGCACACAAAGCACCACCGTACAGTTTTGACCGCACGCCCACAATCGTAATATTGGACTAAAAATTGCTAACAAAAATAGTACTTTTAGTACATTAACTGTATTTTTGTATAAATTAGCGAAAATTTTTACTAAAAATAGCAGTATTCGTTCGCTTTTCAACAGAATTTTATGTCCCGCGTAAGAATGCAAGTCATTTGAATTTTTGTATGGAAAACGGATCACCTTAAAGTTGAATGACGGCTACAGGAGTCATCATCATAACACGTCCACTGCAGGACAAGGAACTCCCTCCAGAACTCTAACAAAAACGCGTGATACGTTGCTCTCGGTCGGTTGCGGCCGACTCTCAGTCAGGATAACATGCTGAAAGCATTCTATACTCACATACGGCTCTGTACTGTGGGCGACTGCCGCCGACCGGGAGAGAGTATTCCGAAAGCAGAAACGCGCTATACGGATACTGTGTGGTGTGGTTTAGGATCACCCTGCAAGGGACTTATTCAGGCAGCTCAGAGTAATTTTTTATTTTATTTTTATAGGCACACAAAATAAGTTACAGCCATTAAAAGTTACAAACACAGATAGTTCTTAAACTAGACCATATCTCTAAACATGTATGCACATTGCACAAACAGCATAGGAATGAAACATTATTATGGTTAGTTATGCAAATAAGAATTTGGGCTAAGGAACATAAAATTTGTTAGTAGTGTACTAATTTTAAAACAAGACTGTAAACTATTAGTAAGCAAAAATAAGGGAAGAGGTGCCAAAACTTAATTAAACTTGTAAAGGATTGCTCTGATGTTAGTCCTGAATTTGGAAAGTTTAGGGTTAAATATGTCTAAGGACGAGTTTTCAGTGACGAGTTCATTGTAGTTACGGCACATTCTAATTATGGGGTTATAAAAGGATGTGTTATTGATATAAACCTGAAGACAAAACAACCGAGATGTTGGTTTGCGTGACCTGTACATAGTATTAAAATTAAGAAGAGGAAGAAGATACGGGGAATCAATATAATAGTGGACAATTTTGCAGAGTGTGATTAAGTCAATACATTTACGACGGGAATCTAAAGAAACTATGTGAAATCTTTGTAAGAGACTAGTATATTAGCGAAATTCACGACCCAAATGCAGTCTAAAACAAAGTAAGTTGAGAAACTTAGATTGTATTCGTTCAATTCTCTTATTGTGGACTTCGTAATAAGGGGACCAGATAACGGAACCATATTCTAAAATGCTTCTTACTATTGAGCAATAGAGACACAGATAGGTTCGCTGATCTCTCAATTCTGTAGTACTGCGAGCTATGAAACCAATCAGTAGGGAACATTTGCTAATTATAAAACCATAATGGGACCTAAATGTGAGCTTATCATCAAAAAAATTTCCAAGGTCTTTAATAACTGTTTTGCGCTGAAGAACTCGATTAATCAGTGAATAATTGTAACAATATTTAGTGAACTTTGCAGTAAAGCTGACCACATAACACTTATTAATGTTAAGAAACATAAAATTAGAAACACACCACTCAGCAACTTTGTTTAAGTTTTCTTGTAAGAGTGTACAATCATTGATACTGTTGATAGTCATGTATATTTTAAGGTCATCAGCATAGAGAAGGCTAGGACAAGTAAGATTGTTGACAAGGTCATTATTAAGGCAACAAAAAGCAATGGGCCCAAATGAGACCCCTGGGGAACTCCTGATGTTATGGTAACAGGGGTTGATAGATGTCCCTTTATGCTGACCAGCTGGCTCCTATTCAGAAGATATGATGTAATCCATCGAAGAAGGTTCCCATGAATTCCGTACCTCTCCAACTTCAGGCAAAGAAGTGAATGATTTACCTTGTCGAATGCCTTGGCGAGGTCCGTATATATAGAATCAACTTGGCCTCAGTATTGACGCTACCCTGCACATACATTTACGAAGTGGCTAAATATGTCATGCAACTTCTTGACTCGTGTTATTTTATTCAAGAAACTTGCGGAGACGTCATGAACTACTAGCACCACCAACGAGACTAGTCAAGTCTAATAAATGTCTACACACGATAGGGCCTAAAGTATACAATAAAATCTCCACGGAAATAAAGAACCCGAAGAGCGACACTTGCTTCTTAAACAAACTAAAAACATATTTACTAACAGAAGCTTATTACTCGGTGGATGAGTTTTTGCTGCAAACTGTCTCAGTTAAATGACATTGAACTTAGATATTCTATGTTATATTAATTAATCTAAACTTTACTATGATGTAAATTTATTTATATTATTTAAAAAGATGACGTCTAAATTTATATTTATGAATAAACGATTGAATTGAATTTAATACTTTGGAGGATTTACCACAGTCACCACGCTTGTAAGCGTTGCGGTTGGCGACCCCTGTCGCTGGTGACCGCAGTATGTTAGATGGTACGATAATACCCAGAAAGATGCTGCTGCCCATCCAGTTTATAAGCCCTTAGTCGCCTCTTACGACACCCACGGGTAGAGATGGGTTGGTACTATTCTTTGCAGGCAAAACATGGACGAACGCTACAGGAGTAATACGCTGATAAAATACAGATGATGAATTTACATTGGTTTTGCCTGCCTGTCTTACCAAAGCCCGTGGTTTTCTTACTCATGGAAGCAAGCGACTTTCCCGAGAAAAACATTTAAAAAAATATTTATTGCGTTCCCTACAAAATTAGTCGATCATATGACCACTTTACTATGATATCGAGACCTATCATTTGTTTTTGCAGACTTAAAAAATAAAAAGCCCTCTAGGCAAAGACATCGAAAACACAGGTCATGGCGGCAGCGATACAACTACGAGTAGTGACAATTCAACCTTGATAGGTACCGCCCATGAAACTGAAAAACTTCTCCCAAGGAACATCTGTCGAAATACGAAAAAATTATAACAAATGTACCTACTTCCAAAATGCGCTATCGGCGTACATTGTGCCTGATTCATCGGCTTTCGTGTCGATGGCCACACTTGCACTTTTCGAATTCAAAAAGTTTAATTGCTAGAATACAATACAGTATGAAAAAAAGGTCTTAAAATTAAAATTGTACAGTGTATTCAGCCTGCATGCAGGCATGCAAATATGAAACAAAAAAAAAGTTTCTGGAAAAGTATTTGGCAACGCGGACAGCACTTGGCCAAGTCTTATAGGTGGTAGGGCTTTTTTGCAAAGTCTGTCTGGGGAATTACCACCCCCTTGCCTTGATTCAGATTCAGATTATTTATTCAATGTAGATTCTTTACAGAATACTTATTGAATACTTACTTGCATTTTGGTATTCAATTCATCGGATCCACAACTACTGCTATTTTTAAGTTTTCTTATAGTTTTTTGTATCTCCATTTTACTTATATCAATCTTATGATTTTGTAAAAGTAAGTTAAAATTTATAGTTTTAGGAATTGACGATTTGCCGACGTTAACAAAAAATTCTTTAAATTTATTGCATACACACATTTGGTCCGAAATTATCAGGTTTGATGTACTCTTTCTGTTATACCTTGTATTGGACACGGCACTTCAAGAAGAATGTGATATACCTCTAAGTTGGTTTAGTTTTTAGTATTCTATGCGCGTATGTACACAGAAAAAAAAGATATCTTGAACCAAATAATATTATTTAAGTTAAAATCTTTTGGGTTTTCGATATAAGGAAACTCGAAAACGTCTTAGATTGAGAAATAAAAGGTTTTGTCGTATAGTTCTCCGACCAAGAACAAAATTTCTTATATCAATTTTCAACTGTCATCTTATTGTAAAAACTAAAAGCTATCACAACAAAAACCAAACTTACTTGAGTGAAGCATCTATCACGACAAGAATGAAACTAATTTAAATAAAAATTTTAAAGCTCTTTTTTCAAAAAGCTAAATGTGTCACCCTAAGAGCGAAACTAATTTTGTTGAAAAATTTAAAGCTCTTCAAAAATAAAAACTAAAATAAAAGGCTCTTTTAAAAAAAAGCACTTTTTTATCTCTCGTTTTTTTCTTTTGATTCCTCTTCTGCTCTCTGCCAGCATTTTTGATATTAGACCTTTTTATTTTTCAACTATTCTTCTTTCTACTTTTGTTTCCATTTCTATTATTTATTAATGTTATCATTAACTATTATATCATTATATCATATCAACTATTATAATTTACCAAAAGTCCTGGGGGTGGCTGGATTCGAACCCGCGTCCATCGGTATCGTAGTCCTTCGCTCTGACCATTAGACCACAGGCTTGATTAGCAAAGTAATCGAAATTTTGATACTGTTCCGTCTTTGACACAGTATCTTGTACCCAATAACAATTATTTGACTTAATATCGCCTTAACTCTTTATTGCATATCTAACTAGGTCTTGAGCAAAACAACTACCATCTTATACTAAGCAAAATGTTATTTGCCTTAATATAGTCGTAACTCTTCATTGCTTACCTAACAATTTCTTGAGCGAAACAGCAACTATCTTATACCAAGCAACATATTATTTGCATCAATATTGTCCTAAATCTTCATCTAATATTTTTCATAATTCTTAGGCGAAACCATTTATGTTTTCAATCGATTAATATTTTACTTGCTTTAAATTTTTTTCATTGTTGATGTAAAAAATAAATGGTTTTATTTCAAAACATCAATTTCAAACCTAGTAATAGAAGTCTTATTCGAAGAAATTCTCTCTTGAATTTTAAGATTTCGGCATTTTTAATACGTTAGAGTGATCATTTTACTCTAAGAGATTTAACTTTATAATCAAGCAATATCAGTTGAGACATATTGCGTTCTTGTTTTAAGAGATCATTTTTTTCTGTGTAGGTACTTTCGATTTCGGGCAGTGCGGGCGTAGAGACTATGGGCGCGGGCATGCGCGGGAGAGAGGGGCGACGATTTCTCCGCGGCCGGCCGCATTAGGTCATCGGGTAACGGTTGTGCGATGTTTGTTACTGACCGACTTGAGGCATAAGAGGCAGCGGAGAATACACGTTTATATTGTGTATATCCAGCGAAACACAAGAAACACATTGAAAAAAGCCGACTCTTAAAGTAGGCCGTGCTGCAGTGGTTTCTTGCCGTTTCTTTTACGCTGCCATAGCACGATCCGAAACGGTGAAGACTTACTCTATTTACATTGTATTCTGTATGACATTCAATAAGTATTCTGTAAAGAATCTACATCGAATAAAATATCTGAATCTGTGGGTGGTGATATCGATGATCGACCTCACAGACCCTAGTGTCAGAGTTGTTGAGCCACTTAAGGCTTCTGGCATGGTTCATTAAAGACTACTTTCGTAGTTAGTAGCCGGGACCAACAGCTTTACGTGCCTTCCTAAGCACAGAATCGCTTTAGTCTTCGGGCAATCAAGTGCTTTAATCTGCAGTGTCCTAACTTAGCTGGGGAAATATCACAGAGTGATTTATGTGTAACAAGGTTCCCGTCGGGAATCGAATCCTGGATCTCGTAGTCGAGAGCAAAACGCTCTAACAACTAGACCACAGAAGCTGTTTATTGGATAATGAAAACATGAGGGTTGAAACCAAGTTTATTTTTTTTGACGAGGAACAGACTTTTCGTAATCAAATTACTTGTCGTCAAGGAGAGTCGCTCTTCTAATGACAAAATCGTACAACCGTAGTTAACAAAAATGTTTCTGACAGATTGACCTTGTATAGTGAATTCTAATTTGATATTTTTAACTTTATGAATTCTTTATTTTAATTATTGTAATTTTAATATTAGTTGTATTTCTAATATTTGCATGCCGATTCGAGGCGCATCACGCATGAACGTTTTATCATACTTACCTACCATGTATGCTAGCGAATAAATGTATTCATTCATTTATTCATAGACAGACAGACAGCCAGACCGATAGAAGAGAAATGTGATCCTAATATCCTATTAACGAGCTGGTATTTTTCTTTTGCGGTACGGGACCATAAAAGCAATGGGGAGTTTTCCTTGATGTCTGTAAACTATGTTTTTTTAAGTGTCTATCATTGGTAAGGTTATGACTGTTGGTTAGTACTTTCTTTTTTTAGACTTAGTAAAATATATGAAACCTTTTTACAGGAAAATGTTACAGGCATTTGACGGCAGCAATCAAACTGGGTGCGTATTCCAAAGTTTTATCGGAGCTCCGATATTATCAGATTGACAACAACAATTACTTTCAGAAATTTATGTACTTTGTATGGGAATTTCTTTGTCAAAGGCCGAACCATAGACTAATTATCGGCGCGATATTATCGTAGTTTACCTTCGGAATACGGCAGCTGAATTAATCATTTTCATACTGATTGATTACACGTATGATGTTTTTTCCTTATTCTGATTTGCAGCGCCATCTGTAGGACTTTTAAAAGGTGGTTGAAATCACCCTATTAGTAAAATAATAATGTCTTTGATAAAAGTCATCGTCTGTTTCTAACACGTAAAGTCTTTCTTTTCACACTTGATAAAGTGATGGATCCGGCGTGGAAATAGTACCAACCAACCCATCTTTAACCGTGGAGACACCCAGTACGACAGTAAGAGGCGACTAAGGGCTTATGAACCGGAGGATGCGCAGCAGCATCTTTCTGTGTATCGTACCATTTTACATAATGCGGTCACCAACAACAGCGATCGCCAGCCGCAACGCTAATAACCGTGGTAACTATGACAAATCCCCTCCAAAGCACCACGCGTTTTTGCTGGAGTTATAGAGGGGGCTCCCCTATCCTGCGTGGACGATCTATGGGATATTATGATGAAAGTATTGAATGCTAAGTAGGTATGTTTCAAATATTATCTTCTTTAACTTTGCAAAAGGTATCTTTGTAGTTCTAACTTAAACCGGCATAACATGTGTGTGTGACATAGCACTGCTTTTGCGCACTTGGAGTATGTCGACCAAAGATATGGGTATATCGTCAGTGAGTATACTTTATAGTTAGGGTGCTGGCTGCAATTTGGGTATATTATTTGCTCATGATTCATATTAACATGGATGATAGATCAGCTCAATACGAATCGATTTGGTCCTTACAAGTTTTTCTGTGCGTCGCTGCGTTTTTGAGTTAAAGCAAAAAAAATTAAAATAAGATACTAAATAATGTTTTTTTTGTCTGCCTTTGTGGCTCCTGTTTAAAATACTTCTGAAGATATAGAAAATCAAAGAGGCAGACATGCAGGGCTCTGCATTATCACGGGACGAAGTAGTGAATTTTTGCATTTTGAAGCGCTGTAACTTTACGACGCAGGGCTTAATAGCCCCAGAAAAATGGTCTGCCACCATAATTGGTGGCAGACCATTTTTCTGGGGTTTTATACATTGTATTTTATCAGATAGTCATAGTCTGCCAGGTGTACGTTTCATTGTCAAATTTCAAAATAGTTAAAACTTAATTTCTCAAAGACGCAGGGGTGTGGATGTCCGCCAATATTTTTTGTATCTTTTAGAGGATGCTCCTTATCATCAATCAAAGAGGCAGACATGAGCAAATCATATAGAAATTTGTCCTTCATCACCCTTACTATTATCTGAGATGCCGGCACATCGGATTTAAGTGACGCGTGTTCAAGATTAACCATTTGAATACGCAACGCAATTTTGTATCTTCCTTAACTTTCGTATCAACCATGTTTGAAGCAAATAAATCTTATTCTATCTTATTCTATTGTTTATCCTGTAGACTGAACGCTGCAGGGCAGTTGTGGCATTTCATTTTAGTGTTTTTCCAAAAACACAATAAGCTAGTATTTAAAATTATGTCTACATTTGCAACTGGTTACAAATTATGATTGCCAATACGGCTGGAAAGGTAAAAGCTTTAGAATACTTTCATATTAAATAGGTCGTACATTTGTCGTAATAGATCGAGTGCCGCTATGCCGCGGGCACTGTTTTCCTTTCGTTTGACTCTGACCGTTTCTGTGTCACTGGTGTGAGGTCGCTCCGAGTCGAGTCACGCTACGGCACGGGTCCCTCCGGCGGGAGGGCACGACAAGGTGCCACAGGAGGGGGGAAGGAGGAATAACGGCACTCGTCGCTTAGATCATCTTTGACAGGAATGCCGCCAACAAGTCGTCCTCTGATAGGGTTGTTAAGTTCATTTCTTGACGATCGGATGTATTTCATGTGTTCTATGGGATGTATATTGAAACGGGCAGTAATATAATGTACTTTACAATCACATAGTAGGAGGTGGGTGATGCCAGGAGTAGAAGGTAGAGTGAAGCGAAACTATTTCTTTTGAAAAAGCCTGTAACCAAACAATTTTCTGTGCTATTATGTCTGGTGTAAGGCTTTGCGGCTTGAGTTTGATACGTCGTAGTTTTTTTTTGTTAGCATTAATGTTTTTAGCTAACGAAGCACAATTACGTGGATGGAATTTAATTACATAGTAGAATCGAAGAGTGAGTAGCTTTGGTAAGAAGGGAGCAAAACGACAAAAAAAGCACCTTGATAAAGGAAGGAAGTTGGACTAGGTCACAAAATACTCGTATGAATAAAGTTTACCATTGGTTCATGAAAACCGGTTGTCCGAGTTGAGTTCAATGTCAGTGGCAGCCCTAACCGTCACGGGATAATGCATATAAACAAGGTGCTCACTGCTCAGTCAGGTTATGTCAAGACTCTCAAGGTAGTATTTTATGAATATTATTAAGAGTTACAGTTGGAATGTTGCGTGACGATTGAAGTTGCCGACGCCATATTATAGCGGTTTGGCAGTCGGCTGTGCTCTCTGTGGCGGTACAAGTGTTAATAAAAACGGTACAAGGGTTTGATTTAGATTGTAAGGTCTTCTTCGCATGCTCTCGGAGACCTGTCAATAATCATAGTGTTGAATGTTGGGTCGTCATCATTGCTCTAGCCTATTATTCCTTTTTGACAAAATGGTTTTTACAGAGTCGGCTACCTAAAGGGACGAGGGCACTGGTTTTTACACAGAGCGACTGCCACCTGATCTCCGCATCCTGTGTCCGCATCCCAGAAGGCAGACTAAATGAAGGCAAATTAAAGGTGGTATTGGCTTTTGTCGTCTGGGGAAGTACCACCCCCTTAACTTTTTCTGCTGTAAAGCAGCTGCAGCACTGCTGTGTTTCGGTTTTAAGGGTAAGGGAGGCAGTGAAATTACCGGCACATGAAACATAGTATCTTAGGTCTCAGGGTGGGTAACGCACTTTGCTTTCTTATTAGTGTCAAATTTTTTCACTAATAAGACAGTGGGTGTCTGGGGCGGTGGTGACCACTTACAATCAGGTGGCCCATCTACTCGTTTAGACACTTGTGTCATAAAAAAAACCCAATCATAGATTAGGCTTTTTCAGGTTACTGGCCAATCTGGTTGTCAGTGTTTTCAAGCCACCAAAGGACCTGTGGCTTAAGGGGCTGATAAGAGCTCAATACGCTTCACTTGAGCAGGTTTTTAACGAAAAGTGATGAATATATGGCAGTGAAAAAAAATTATGTGATAATTAAGCATCTTTTCAAGAATATGGCCGACTCCGAAACACGATTAAATATATTTTGTACGCTATAAAAAATACAAAGTTGCCTCTGCTTTTAAACCGTTTTTCTTAAGTACACACGGCCGCACATCAGTAGAAACACTTTTGGACCTTATGGCGTGGTAATAGAGTTGAAAAAGTTTCTACCGACAAGCGGTTGACCTTACCTACCTACCCATTAATCTATGATGCCAAAACTTTTACACATTATTCAATACATTATGCATAATAATATAGCTATTTTATAATTAATATTATGGGTACAGATTTTGAGAAAAATGCAAAAAACGTAAAACAGCGCGAATCCGCTCCGTTCTAGCACGCGCATTCTGCCCTTTGTTAGAAAGGGAGGTAATTCAGCTCTTACCAGCCCCTTAACGACTACTATCTTCCACAAACAACCAACGGCTTAACGTGGCTTCCGAAGCGCAAAAGCGTTCTTGCTGTCCACTGGCGGTCACCCATCCGGGTTCTCACCACAACCAACAACATTGCAACCTCCAGCCCAAGTGACTTTAAAATGACGAGGCACCAATTGAATCCGTTATTGAAGAATAATTAGCAGTTTTCACTCGCTCTGACATTGTTTTTTGAAGTGAAAACTTCTTTAGCGGCGCTTGGCACTCTTTTGATGGGTAAAAAATGTTAAACTCGCGTCACATGTCGCATCACATGTCGTGTCAGATCTCGCGTCAGATCCGTAGCCTGATCGAAAAAGCGTCAACTGTCAACCGTATTGTTATTACAATACGTACGGTTTTTATTCAGTGACATCAAAGAAGTACGCGAGCAATGGCGCGATTGACCCTTACAAAAAGCATAATATTCAAAAATGCAAGTTTTCACTTCTGCCGGCACTCCCGGAGTGCAACCCGTATTTTTTTTCCCTTCAGCCAGCCTCATTCGTAACTTACGGCACAACCCGGACACTGGCGGACACTACATACAACGAACGCGAATTTGAAATTGGAAGGTCGCGTAGGCGCGCATATTCAGTACAAAAGACCCTAAGGAGGACCAAAAGAATTTCGAGGGCGAGTGCGCACCGGCTGGGTAGATTGCAAGGGCAAAGACTATATAATGCCCAAAGTGTCCATTCTGTATAATATGACTATTACTTTATTCTGTGGTTACGGTAAAAGACTTTGGTGGCACACGAAACATATTAGAAAATTATCAGTTTTAGTCTTAAATTGTGGTATAAAATAGTGGACATAATTTTAGCATGTAGGGTGAATTTTAATTAGTTCTTGATAGAAAAAGGTATGCATGTACTCATGATACTGAACAACTTTCCCCAAGGAACATAGGTCGAAATACGTAAGTCAAGTTTTGACCTCCCATAGAAACTGCATCAGCTGATAGCGCAATTTGTATGGGTTTTCAGTTGTTTGTGAGTTATTGGCGCCACCGCTTGAAATTTCGCGCACCTTCTGTCTGAGTGAGCCTTTTTCAATGAAAGTAAGCAAATATGTTGCAAAGAAGTAGGCTTGACAGGTTATTGAAAACCCCGTTTGAATCCGTTCAATAGTTTGTGAGTTATTTGCTCCGCCGCATGAAACTTCGCTTACCTTCTGTCTGAGTGAACCGTTTGCAATGTAACTTAACTTTTATGTTGCAAAAAAGTTTGCCAAACTCCTAATTGAAATCCCCGTTTGAATCGGTTTAATAGTTTGTGAGTTATTAGCGCACAGGCAGTTTGATATTTACATTAGTGTACCTTCTGATTAAGTGAACCGATTTGAATGAAACATAGCCTATATGTTGCTGAGAGCTAAGCTTAATCTACCTGCGAAAACTGCGTGAAAATCCTTTCAGTAGTTTCGGAGTTTATCGAATACATACAGACAGAAAGACAGACAGACAAAAAATTCAAAAATAATATATTTGTGTTCTATTAGTCCTTTCTTATCGCCCATACTAATTTTTTTATAAATTCATGAAAGTACAGACACACGGTTTCTAATCTTTTATTATATGTATAGATTTATTTTGAAAAATCACTTGATAAAAAACAGGATTTTGTTTAATTTTATAGTTTTCGGTAGTTTGCTATTTAATTATGGTGAAGTAAAAAGCTATTGCACTACAGATATAAGAGGGATATTTGGGGCTTTTTTGTCGCTTCTTTTTGCTTCCACATGGCCGCCAATTTGCTTATTTTAATGTGATAAATGATGATCTTAACGAATACAAACATTTTGATTCCGTGTTTATTATTATTTGATTTAATTTTTATTAGTATTTAATTTAGTGTGGCAACACACCTACGCTCGCATCACTTTTTAGGTTAAATCTGACAAAATTTCCGTTGGTGTAATACTTGACCGATTTTCCGGTCGGTTTGACGGAATTTTCGCGGGTGTGTCGTTGAGAGCCATTTACCCAAAAAGGAAGTTTAAAATACCAATATAATTAATATTAATACTTTTTTACAGGTCTCCTGGATACCCTGGATACGCAGGTGGACGCGAAGAACTGTCCAGGGGTGTGCATGCATGCACTCGCATCACTCATCTGCTCCAATGTGCTGGACGAAGTGGAGTGCCCCAACCCTAGCATGAAGTGTTGCGTTGACGAGCCCCTGGGTCAGTATTTTTAATACATCAATAAGAGTTAACTAGCTGTGACATTCACGTGAAACTCAAAAAACACATCTTACGGCGATATGTAATTTTTTTATGGGCATTTTGAAGACAAATATCTTTTTATTTACTGAGTATCTTGCTGTGATTTTCAGGTACGTGTTTCTTGACTATTCAAGTGATAATATCACCAAGACCAAAACATGATTAGTGAAAACCGACTCGACAAAATAAAAATCCAAAGTTGCCTCTTCCATTTCCATTATTTCCTCTTTTTGTGGAATCTGAGGTGTTTTAAGTAGTAAAATATAGTATACAGAAAGGTTTTCGTAGTTGCTATCATATGCCCAACCAAAAATTTTATTTTATTACTTAGTTTTTACAAAAAGTCGATATTTTGTATCGGGCGCTTACGTCATTTAGTTTTGGTAACACGCACAGTATATCTGTCGCAATCTAATGCGTTGCGGATTGCGCACTTTATCCCTTTATTTCAAGCAAAAAGACTGCGCCCACTGCTGTAGTGGTCCTTAGGGTTCCGTACCCGCAGGGTCTAAACGGAGTTCTATTGCTGTCACTCACGTGTCCGTCCGTCCGCCTTTTACCACACAGGTTTTACAGCCAAACGGTTGGAACTGCAGTCTTTATATTTTTAAAGTACTTATAAGCGTATTGTTGATCTAAAGCCATACAAGTCGTCAGAAATATTTTTATTTTTTTTAAGCACACATCTTAAGGGTGCCATAAAATAAAAAATTCACCTCCCCATCGAGTGGGGTACGTATGTTTATAAGTCGATAGATACCTACTGTGTTTTTGTTTTAAAAAATCTTTTAAAACAAAGGAATGAAAGGCCACCAAAGTTAACTTGTTATTTCACAAAATTTTGTCACCAAGAATTTTTTAACCCCCATTGTTCTAAGAACTTGCTTGGTAATGATAATGTTTATGATTACGTGTATTTATACGCACGTATATTGATAAATCTGAGTTTTTCTTTGAAGTTCCCTATTTTTTGCTATCACAACCAACTTAATTTTGCGGTCGAATGCGTAGCACAGAAGGGATGGCGGCACGCCAATGATGCGGAACCCTAAATGTCCGAAGTCCGACACACACTTGGCCGGTTTTTTTGACGTTTCTTTTACGCTGCCGCTGTAGCCCGCATCCGAAACGGTAGTATGGATTCGCTCCATTTGCAATGAATTCTCTATGTTATGAAGTTCAAGTTTTTAGATTCGTTCATTAAAAACCTATGAAATAATTATAGATTCTTTACATACAGAATAAATATTTATTGAATGTTATTCAGGGGATTTGAAGATGGCAATGGTTTTTACACAGAACGACTGCCGTCTGACCTTAGGAATCCAGGGGGTAAACCGGACCCAATCCTGGCAAATCAAATAAAAAAAAACTACAATTGATTTTTCAACACATTTGCTGGCTCACCACTCCCACGCCTGGATCTATGATGATAGTAGCGCTTACCGTCGCTTACTATACCTAAAATGTTTTAGTATGGCAAACGCTTACCATCACATTTTGCAGCTATAGAACCAGACAAACCACCACAAACCAGACGAACTAGAGTTTATTTGACGGAAAAAATAACATTGTTTTACAAACTTGTTTTTTCTTACAGCTTTAGCTGATTACTATTGATCATGGAGCACAATAGCCTGATATAGCTGCAAAATGAGTTGGTAAGCTTTGGCTCGTAAAACGGATTATAGGTTTATAATTTTTTCAGTGTTCCCAACTGTTAATAAAAAAAAATTATCAGAGAAGTTCAAAGGTTCAACTTCATAAACTTAGTAATTTGCCAGATTAAAAAAGCTTTGTTCGCTCAACAGGTAACGACACTATCATCACGACTCGGCGACCATTCACGACCCGGTACACCACCACAGAGGGTGATGATGAAGAGGAAACCACCACGAGGACACCACAGAACGACAGATACAAAGACAGTGGTAATTATTAGGTACACTGCATGACACGCACTGTCGCAGTTTAAAATCTAAGATACTCAATAAAAAAATATATGTAATAGGTCTTTACCTATGAAATTGCCGAAATTTTCTTACAGATTAATGAGATCATAATTCCTATAATTCTAATGCTATTTTTTTCATTTGTCTTATATTTGTAAGTTAAAAAAAAAATTAAAAATTAAAATATTTTTATTTAGGTAAATCTGAAAACATACATATACCGGGGCTTCCCTGTAAGTAATCAGACCGACAGAAGACAGAAGTTGACTTCAAGGTTATCAATTTACTCATAAAATTAAGTTTTTAATTTTAGTTTGATATATAAAATTAAAGGTTCGAAAATTGTTCGTCTTAAATGTCGTCCGATTTTATCATTAGATTTGTTATATTTTTTACACATAATATTTTTAGAAAATTAAATTTAAGCTTCTGTTAGCTTAATGTCACCCTAATAATGTTTAAAAAAAATAAAAAAATTGGATTTATAATTCCTAAGAAAAATGCAAAAATGTTAGTACTGAAAATTGAGTTTACCTAAAACTCGCCATACAAAACGGCAATTTCATAGGTAAAGACCTAATATTCTTTATTGTGCACAAATTACTTACCGTCTTACTACAAAAAAGTTGGACATCTGTTGAACACTAGATCAAAAAAATCGTACAAAAAAATAACTCTCGCTATGTCATTGACAGAAGTGTAAAATGACTTATTTTCTTATGACTTGACTTCTGCGCATCAACTGACATAGCCACTTACTGTGCGATTTTTTTGATCAAGTGTTCAACAGATGTCTAACTTTTTTGTAGTAAGACCCATAAAGTTTAACATTAAAATTGTTTACAAAGGTGAGCTTACCTCTATAAAAGATCTCTCCCAGCCAACCGAGCTGGTGTGAAAGAATGACATGACAACCGGTACAGGAATGTGCATTTAGAAGTGTGAAAAGAGAATAAATATCATATATTATGTTTTAAATAAATAATAAACACCAAATTCCTACTTATAATACACACTAATATACTTCAAATTACAATATAAATATTAAGTATAAATAAAGAAGGATAAACATACTTTTAAAATACATATACACTTGGTAAATAAACTAAATACATTATGATGGTTGCGATAAGTAGTGCTCTTTTAATCACATCTTAAATGAAGTTATTGAAGGACAGCTTTGTACAGCCTTGGGAAGTCTGTTCCATAGTCGCACAGCTTGGGAAGAGAAGGAGTTAAAAAAGAATTTGGAAATACATACTCTCAAAAAACATAACCCTCGTGTTTGGCCAATCGGATAAAAATACCACTTATATGAATCATGTCGTATGAACGCATTTTCCGTAAAAATAGAAAATTTTATCAAATCAAATCTTTTTTATTTGCTATAGATATGGTTACAACATGATGGTAGTAAACAGCAGTATTAGTTCTACATATCAAGTCTACTTAAATAGCATGCAAATATTTTGAAATGGACTATTAGCTCCGCGATCGCGAAATAAACTGCAGGCAGGATGATGAGTCGTCATTCCACTGTCTAGGGTCTCTTGTTGCTGCTCAGAAATGCTGCTGAGCTGAAGCCTAGGTATGGGCCTGGGCATATGATCCTTGTAAATTTTCCATACCTTTCCCTGAAAATGGAAAATTCATGAAAAATGTCTTCCAATTTATACACAATTATGCCCCTTATTGCATACGTTTTCTTTTCGATTCCTTCTGTACTTCAGACGCGAGACATCGTGACAATGAAATTAGAGATGTTGCAATACAGTCAGTCGCTTTCATCATACATAACAGTGCGACACGCGACAGGGGTATTTTCTCAGCAGCCGGCTTAGTACGCTGCAGTTGTCAGTTTATCTAGGCCCATAGATTAAAGACTTTAAGCGTGGTCACATTTTTTTGACATCCGAGCAGTGCGACACATTTTGAAAGACAAGGACGGCTACATGTATTAGAAGCTATCGCTGTCTAAAATATCAAAAACGTAATTTGTAGATTTTCTAAACATTTTCCTTCACTGAAATTTCTTCGCGCTTGGAGGTGATAGATTATATGACATAATTCCTCAAATAAAGTGACATTTCTGCGAGATATATTTTCTCTCGGGCAGCATGCTAAGCCGGCTGGTAGACGTTTTCAGGAGGGCGCTGCTGTTATACAGGGTGTAAGGGACAGATTGGCAAATACTGAAAGGGCATGATCACTCAACGTAACTAAACAACTTTCAGAAAACTTTCAGAAATGAAAAAACAAATCGGGCTCTCCATAGAAACTGTCCAATTAAGTTTGCAATTTTGTATGGAGAGGTCGATATTTTTTTCATTTCCGGAAACTTTTATTTACTGAAAGTTGTTCAGTTACGTCGACTGGTCATACCTTTTAGTATTTAATAACCTGTCCCTTACACCTTATATTTGCTCGTTAAATGTCAAAATCTCTTTGCAGTTCCTTTAGTACGTACTGTAGAGAACACAGAACCGGGGTTATTATTAGGTCTTTACCTATGAAATTGCCGTTTTGTATGGCGAATTTTAGGTAAACTCAATTTTCAGTACTAACATTTTTGCATTTTTCTTAGGAACTATAAATCCAATTTTTTTTTTTTTTACATTTAACAAACATTAAGCTAACAGAAGCTTAAATTTAATTTTCGAAAAATATTATCTGTAAAAAAAATATAACAAATCTAATGATGAAATCGGACGACCTTTAAGACGAACAATTTTCAAACCTATAATTTTATATATCAAACTAAAAATAAAAACTTTATTTTATGCGTGAATTGATAACCTTGAAGTAAACTTTCAAATATAAGACAAATGAAAAAAATAGCATTAGAATTATAGGAATTATGATCTCATTAATCTGTAAGAAAATTTCGGCAATTTCATAGGTAAAGACCTATTATATAGTAAAACACACTTGGGTAACGCTTCTAGGTTTATATTCTTTTTTTATAACGCAAACGAATATCAACGTCCGTACCCAGCCGTGGGCAGGAGTTGACTGGCGATTGTTTTCAGAACGTGACGTCATTATTCGAAATCAAATTCAATTTAGGAAATACTCGCCAGCCAGCTCTGCTAATAGAAGGCTTTCGAGGAGGATCACTACAGTACCGATTTTAACCACCTGTCGAAATAACCGTGTTGCACTGAAGATTTTGAAAACCGCCCTATAGAGGTTGTAGCCAAAAAGGTATACCAACCCTGAAGGATGTGAATCTGCCCATAAAACTGAACAACTGTCCTAAAGAAACACAGAAACTGAATCAGATGATAGCCCATTTAGTATGAGAGGTAATTTTTTTTTTGTATTTCGACCTATGTTCCTTAGGGAAAGTTGTTCAGTTTCATTGGCAGAATCACATCCTTCAGGGTTGATATACCCTTTCTGTGACACCTTGTATACAGGGTGTAGGGAAGGTGTACCGAAAACTGAAAGGACTTGCTCAGTCAACGAAAGTGAACAATTTTCCTAAAGAAACGTTTTTGGGATAAAAATAATATTTTTGACCTCTCCATACAAACTGTTCGTTCATAGTGAGTAATTTGTATAAAGGGTCATATATTTTTTTCATTTACGGACATTGTTTTTTAGGGTTCCGATACCAAAATGGTAAAAAAAAGGAACCCTTATGGTGCCGCTCTGTCTGTCCGTCTGTCTGTCACACCTCTATATCTCAGCAACCACTTAAGCTATCGAGCTGAAATTTGGAATAGTTTTAGAATATAGCTGCCCAACTTAATTGCACATGAAAATTTTTTGAAAAAAGTATGATTATTAATGTAAAGGGGGCCAAAATAGGGGGGGCCAAATTTCAAATTGTCGCTACTAGGTCGAGTGGGGTATCATATGAAAGGGCTTTACTTGTACATTTTAAAGTTTCTTAGTTTTCAAGTTATGATGAAAAATGTCAAAAAAAATACCATTCCCCCCCCCTTATCTCCGAAGTTTGAGTAAGGGAAAATCTGAATTAATTACAGTTGACAGAGGTTTATGTAAACTTTACAGCAAAAATAAAACGATCTTTCTAAGTTGCACAGTTTTTCAGAAATCTGCAAAAAACCTTTACAAACAAATTTAGTTTTGCGGTCCTGAAAATGGACTTTATTGCTTCCAAAAATACTATAGGTATATCGGAACCCTCGGCGCGCGAGTCCGACTCGCACTTGACCGGTTTTTTTTTTATCGGAAAATGTTTGTTTGGGAAAGTTGTTCAGTTTCGTTGACTGAGCACGCCCGTTTAGTTTTCGGTACACCGTCCCTTACACCCTGTATTATTTTACTCCTTATTAGGCGCGTTTTCTTAGGTACATCTTCTTCTTCTCCGTCTTCTTTTCTAGATAGTAGTCGGGACCAACGGCTAAACGTGCCTTCCGAAGCACGGAATTATTGAACTCTTCGGAGAAAGGAATTTTTGTTTGACATTGTCCCCACCGGGAATCGAACCCAGAACCTCGCTCTCTAACCACTAGACCACGGAGGCGGGGGTATATAAATTAAAAGACTTATCTATGTCTTGTATAGTCTGACCGCAACCGCTGTACCGCGCCTTAGGTATACTAGCGGCGAGACGGGGGGACAAAAAAATTACAAAAAATGTATGAAAATATTTTTTTGTAATATTTATTGGATATTTTGAATTTACATTTAATTCATGATTCTTTATCATGCTGTCAAATAAAATCTGCTTGAGAAATTTATGTTGGGGTCAACTGCTTCGTTGCCTACACTATTTTAGACAAATTGACAAAAACCAAAATGCAAAACTTTCGACCTATATCTTCTTTCCATCAACCGATTCGATTTTCAAAGTGATAAGTAGATTAAAATGCAGTTTTTGGTATTACATCCAAAATCACGGTTGGATCTTATTAGATCTTCAAAAATAAAAGTTTGAAATCGAAAAGCTTTTTTAACCTTATCAATTACGCATGAAGAACTACTCCGTCAGGAGAATTTACTCACTTACTCACGACAATAATCAGCTTAGTTCTGTACCTACCCAAGGATGCACGTTTCATCTCAGTTCGTCCTGTATATAAACGATTTATGTGATAAAATTTTATACAAAAATTATTTAAGGGGTTACAGGCAGTTGCAAGGCCAAAAAAAGCGTTTCTTATAGATTTTTTTCTGAATAGGGATTACATTTGACAAATACGGGTATTCAATAAATGTAATGGTAACTTTTTACTTCACTTGTGTGCTTTTAATTTTTTTAAACATTAATTTACACTGCTCCTGTAGACGGTCTCCTGGAGGACCACCAAAAAGAGGTGTCTGGTGGTGAGCAACATATCTCCGGTTTGGTTTATCTGACATTACAAAAACCATAAGTTTCTATTAGTGGATGAATAAATTCTAGGTATTGATCGAAAAAATAGACAAAATTTTTACTTTTGACAAAATGGTAAATATGAAAAAAAAAATCCAAATTTCGACTCTGAAAAGAAAAAAAAATCCAAATTTCGACCAAATTGTTTTCGTTAAAATTATCACATATCTTTTTCCTTAAATATGCGTGTATCTCCAAGAATATTTGCCAGATTGATTTAAAATTTTCAGAGAATATAATCAAATAAAAAAAAATTAAAATGCAATGAAAATTTATTTTTTTACTTTTTAACTGCGCTTATAACCTCTTAAGGGCTTTCCTGCAGTCAACTAGCGCCCCCATCAGTTGAAAAAAATTTACTCCCTAAAACAAATCTTATCGAAAATCTGTCTAGCCAGATTGAAGGTACCTTAGTATATTTAGAACCTATCAATCCTGAAAATATTATATTAGTAATTTGAAGTAAATTTTCGATATTGTTGTTTATTATTATTTTTATATTAAATGGCATGATATTGTGGAGGCTTAACTTCATCCTGTTTGGTTGTAGGTGCACTTTTATCTTATATTGTTTAAGTGGTTTTATTATTTTAATTTAATATTCAAACACAATCGTGAATTGTTCTATGAATAAATGATATGATATGAAAAATATATTTCACCGTAGTTACAGATACAAAAAGTGCGAAAAACGCCACTTTTAGCTGTTTTTGTATCTGTAACTTTATCAAATAATATTTTTTTAACTGATGGGGGCGCTAGTTGACTGCAGGAAAGCCCTTAACAATAAGTACCTGGGCGACTGAGCTTCGCTCTGTAGTAGCCGCCTCAACATTAAAATATCATCGGGTAAGCAAGCTATGCTACGAGTACCCGCCAACAGATGGCTCAGTAGGTTTTTGTCTAAAACGCGGTATTTTAAAAATATGCGAATATTTCGACCTAGATCGATTGTTCGCCCCCGAAAACCCTCGTATGGTAAATTTCATCGAAATCGTTAGAGCCTTTTTCGAGAAACCGATTACAAATATAAATATTGCTGCTCGTTTTTTTGACTTTTGCTTCCGAAGTCGTCCTTATTTTCCAAGGCGATAAGTGGCAGTCACTGTTTAAAATAACTGAAGGGAGTCTAAGTGTAGCGACACACCTGCGGAAATTCCGACGCGGCAAGTTCCGCGACCGTAAAATCTTTCATTACACGAACTGGAATTCCGTCAAATGAGTCAAAGCTTGCTTACTATAGATTAGATGACTATATGAATGACAAAGAGGTATGGTGCTCTGATATCCCAGCGAAACACAAGAAACACATTGTAAAAAGCCGACTCTTAAAGTAGGCCTTTTACGCTGCCATAGCACGATCCAAAACGGCGTAGACTCGCTCTATTTGCATTGTATTCTGCATGACATTCAATATGTATTCTGTAAAGAATCTATATTGAATGAAATAATCTGAATCTAATCTGAATCTGAATTGGTTACCTAAAAAGCATTGCGAGCGTAATGAGGCGAAACCCTCCGCGTAGGAACTTCCGCAAATGTGTCAGTCGGTACACTTATTGCCGAATAATCGGCGCTGTTTTTGCCGACTAGTCGCCGACTCTAAAACTATCTCATTTAATTAGTAAAAGACCTAGCGAAATGTCTATTGTCCTATTGTATTTGCTCTAGGGGTACTGGAACTGATCCATTTAGTCGTTGTCACAGAAAGAGCGCAGCGTGCTGGACTGAAAGTAATTAAACGGCAAACGGAATACCTATAACAACAAACTTATACAAATCTTGCAATATTTTATCTATTAAGAAGCTTTATACAGGGCGTTAGGGTAAACACTGTTTTCCTTCAAAGAAAAAAAATATATATATATATAAAATATTTTTCTCTTTAAGTATCTCAAAAGCTCAATATATTTTACTTACAAAATCGATTACTTTGGTAAGCTAAAAGATGCACTAAAATGGAAGCTATGTGGGTGCAAAAAAAGAATTCTGGGTCACTGTTGAAGGTCATGGTTGAAGGCGGAGACACGATGGACCTGAGGAAGGATAACAATATAAACGTAATGGATAATGGAAAAAGATTGAATAACCCTATCCCTGAACGGGATCCTAATAAGTCTTTATTAATACATAAGTCTATACTTACTAACAAAACTTAATGCTTACTGAACGAAAAAAATTTTTTGAACCCTTATCATTGTATTAATGTACTGGTGATTAATTTGGAGCACATTTCAAAAATTTAATTCATAAACTTGTTTTGCAATGATAAAAAAAATGTAAACGAATGGATTTCCAGGAACACGATTTGCTAAGGTTTCAAACTCAACTTTCTTGAAAGTTTCTTGCTCAATGTATTATAAAAAATTTACTCAGATTTTCCTGAAAAACGTCGAAGGCACGAGGCTGTATTTTTCCCTCAGAAGAAGACTTTTAAAGGGCTTCAAAGTTTCAGCAAGTCTAGGAAATTATTTCGAAACAAGGCACGTTGCTTGTCGTATTGCGAATTTAGTTGTTTACAAAAAGTATTGTGCCATTGCGAAAAAGCAGAAAATTTATTCTATATCACCGTCAGTATAGTAGGTCTGCAAATTGCGAATTCTCAATTTTTCAGTTAACTACTTTATTGATTTGTCGCCGAGGTGGGCCGACGACTTATAAATAAGGGTTTGGACCCCCGCTCCGGGTCATACCTGGTGCAAAGGCTATTGCGATTTAAAGAGGCAATGTCGCTAGTATCATGGGCACCTTTGCACCAGGGATGACAAGGGGCGGGTTATTTGACTGAAAATTGTTAATTTATTTTTCTAAAAATGTACTTGACTAGTGAAATAAATGGTTATAACTTTACTACTTATGTAACACATACAATACTTATCACCCAAGAAACAAAGAAAGAAATAAGTTTTAGGGTGGTGGGTGGTTCGACTAAGAAAAGCAATAACCCTTAAAAATTGAGACAAAGCTAAGCGAATGATAATTTATCAGCCTAGTGGAGCATAGACTTAGTGGTAACTTTTCTTGCAGCTGCGTGCATTTAGGTGCTATTATGTCAGGTGGGATCAGACCACCAATAGCATTATTTTTTCCAGGAAACATTGCGTGTCCAGGGGTGTGTGTAGAAGCCCGGCTCACTCAGTACTGCGAGGCCTATCTGACCTCGAGCAACCTCTGCGTCCAGGGCCGGCTTTGCTGCGTTTCCAGGGACGGCTACGGGGACAAACCACCATCCGACTTAGTCGTCCCCAACGAGAAGAAGCATTCCACTAAAAGACCTACCACTGCGGTTAGTATTACCTATTGGTTTTATTGCAAAAACATGTTATGTGAAGCTGGAAAGCGAAAGTGAAAAAGAAGACAAATTATCTATACAAAATTCTCAGCTTGACTGCTGAAGAATGTATTGTACAGTCAAGAGCATGTCAAGTTTGTCTTTGTACCATTCTTATAATAGCAGCTAAAATCTCGTTGCGAGTGTCAAACTTTACTTTTACCAAGTTTTTACGTGACTGTAAGTACACAGATAATTATATGCTTTGCGATATTAGTAGGGCGAAGCTCATGCACTTTGATAGATCATATTTTCGCTGGAGCGAATTATTGCGTTTTGCGAACGTTATCATGTCTTATACATAATTTTTCCCTCTTTTAAAACTCTTTAGTCTAAGACTAGTCTTAAGACATCTATAGCAGTACGTATACTTTGTAAAGCGAGACAAGCTAGCTCCTACAAGCGCAGAAAGGCTTACAAGCTCTGAAATGGTGCTTTTATGCGTATACTTGTATGTTCTAGTTTCGTTGATCAGGATATAGTTTTGATTGGATAGGGCTATTTTTGTTTTCCAGCTGACTACGGTCCCTCCGAAGCCCAGACCGGGTCGCAAGTGTCGCGGCGACTGCATCAGCGGTTTATTCGCTCTTCTTTGTGACCACGTGGACGAAGACGCGACATGTCCTGGCGACGGCACCTGCTGCCTGACTGAACCCAAAACCGTGGAGACCACAACCCGGCGACCTTCCACTACGCCGAGACCCACCTCACCGGTATAACTTGCATCTTGGTTCTCAGGGTGGGCAACGCGCTTTGCTGTCTTATTAGCGTCAAAGTATGTCACTAATAGGACAGTGGGTGCTATGGGCGGTGAAGACCACTTACCATCAGGTGGCCCACCTGCTCGTTTGCTCACTTGTAACATTAAAAACAAAATGTTATCATCATCATAAAATCCCATAAAAAGTCTATGCTGATCAGGGAGTTCTCTTTAGAATGACACAGCAAGAATGCATGGAGGGGAATCACTAAACGCGCCACGCTTGTTAGCGTTGCGGCTCGCACTATGGACCGCGGTTGTTGCTGACCGCAGTACATACGAACGCTGCTTGTTGCTCTGCTTCAAGCTCCCTAAGGCGCCTTTATTACCCCTATTTTCAGATCTATGGGTTGCTAATATACTTAGCCGGCACCACATGGTGTGAATTTATTTATAAACTTCACAAAGTTATTTATAAAACTTAATCACAACACAAAACCAAACAAAACATGACACACACTAATACGATACAAAATTCTTGAAGGTTCATAAAGTTCGTTGGTTGGTTCGTTGGCAGCCATTTTGAAAGATAGAAAAAAATAAAAATAATTTTTCGAATTTTTCTTGGAATTTTATCTAATTTTGCAGGAAGCACATACTCGTAGCAGTAGGCTCTGGTGAAAGATCACTGCTAGTGCATTTTGTATGAGAAGTAAATTAAATTATTATTTCGACCTGTGTTACTTGGGAAAAATTGGACAGTTTTATGGTTAGATTCCACATTAAACAACCTGTATACTGCTGTTAACCTGTACTGTTGCCACGTGTGGTGCCGGCAAAGAATAGTACCAACCCTTACATACCCGTGCGTGTCGTAAGAGGCGACTAAGGGTTATAAACTGGAGGATGGGCAGCAGCATACTCCTTTGTATCTAACATCTTACTTACTGCAGTCACCTATCTTACTTACTGCAGTCACCTATCTTACTTACTGCGGTGCCAGCCGAAACGCTAACAAGCGAGGTGACTATGGTACTTCCCCTCTACATTTTTCCAGCAAAAGCTAGAATTCTAGAGGGAGCTCCCTGTCCTGTAGTGAACGTTTCATGGGATGTTATGATGATACTGTTAATACCGTGTATAGGTATTTACTTGTGTGTATTGTTTGCAACAGCCGCCCCTGCCTCGCTGCCCCGGCTATTGTTTGCTTAACATTATGGCTGCCTTCTGCGAGCGTCCAGCGGTGCTTCTTGCGCACACACAGTGCAAACACAGTGGATCTATCTGCTGTGACAACACCAGGTAACTAGGACTTGATACTGATTAATAAAATAAAGGGCGTACCTAGCTTTCGACAGAGCAGGACCGATACGTGTGTCTGTCGCTTCAATCAATTATTCAAATCAAGCTGTACTATAATATTTCGACTGAACGGTACACCGGGTACCCACGTGACGATATAGGTATTATCAAAGTAGTGCCAAGGTAAAAACTAAATTCTAAAGGTTAGTTTTCGGTTTCTGCTCGCGGCGGTTAACGGAGCATACACGTTACTGTTCTAGTCCTCACTCAAAAAATAATTTCTGTGCTAAAAGTTCGAAGTTTGACGTGAAACTTATACTCAGTTACTCAGAATTACATGTGCTTTCTTGTGAGCCAATCAGATTTTACTCAAAAGTGCTAAAAGTGTCTTAAAACTCGAAAATTTGCTCAAAAAATGTCGTTACAACGCTCAGTGCAGTGAGTTCAGTGACCGAGAAGTGAACGGCCTTGACTCCACATTCTGCTCAGAACGACTTTCACTTTCAAATCACAGATGATAATAGTTGCATTATTTCGTCAAAATATTAAGTGAGCCGATAGTGTAGCGCGGTAGCCTTTTGCTTCCTTTTTCCTGTGGTACCAAAATCTGCAGTTCGATCCCCGGTACCAAAGAACTTTTTTATTTTGAAATATTTTAACAATACAATTTTAATTTACTTGTTGGAACATTTGAAGACAAATAGAATGAAATAAGAAGACGAAGAAATATACTATGAAAATATTGTACTACAGAAAGTATGGTCAATAGTGCCATCTACAGAAATTCCACTGAACTTACTTATTGATCAATCATTGGCACTCGACTTGTTGGAAATCTTTTGCAACTCTTAATACAGATGGCACTGGTATGCGCGAAATGCAAGCTTAATATAAAAACAAGGCGAAACCTGACTTGTTCTATTTGTACGCTTTCATATCATGTTGAATGTACGGTTATATCGTCAAAATTATATACTTTACTTGATCAGGAAAAGAAATCTTCCTGGAAATGCAACTCCTGTAGAAGTACTGAAAGTCGAGGTACAGCAAAGACAAAGGATACAAAGAAAAACTGTACAAATACTTCAACAAAAAAAAATCATCTGTCTGCGCAAGAAGAGAGTAAAAGCTCGACAAATAATACTAGTATAGAATGCACGATAACAAAAACTGCTGCCAATGTTACTTTGCCACAATTTGAGGGAAACCAAACAAATACAAAAGGCAATAGTCCCGTCGCCAGTTGTGCCAACACAAAGGGCTCATCTTTTACCGTTGCCGACGAAATCGATGAATCATCCACTCGGGAACTTCCCGCTTCGTCTACCCCAAATTCGTCGCTGTCGACAATTATAAATACAGAAAAGGCTGAATCTACACCAGAAAACTTATTCCAAAAAATTCGTGATTTTATTCAAGACACTTCGAGACCATCGCTACCCAAATCAAAATCTACAGAAAATTGCGAAGTGTCTTCTGGTTCGTCAACAGCAGAAAAACTAATAAGAAGCTCGGAAACTGTGGGAAATTTTTATCTCATGTCGGAGTTAGAACAAAAAATAGAAGTATTAAAAACAGAATTACACTCAACACAGAATGAGTTATTTAGTACCTTGACCGAAAATAATGAGCTGAAGGGTCAGATAGGAAAACAAACCCAAGAAATACAAGTGCTGAAATTAATATGTAAAAATCCGCTCATAAGCCGACTTCGCCCAGATGTTGCAAAATCACCAAAAAATAAAAACTTTTGTTCGAAACCTGCAACGCCCCTAAAGAATAACGAAACAGATGAGGTCTTTGCCAGTGCTGCATCATCACTTGCTTCAGGAATCGACCCCACCGACCAAAGAAGTATTAAACTAGAAAAAATTATCTGCGATTTACAACAGGAACTTCAGTCAAATAAACAAGAAATTGCGGACCTGAACAAAATGTTTCAAAGTTTGCAAAAAAAATATCAAGCTGCTATGAATAAAATATCTCTATCGTCTGACAAAACTGAGAAAAGCGATGAAAAGGCTAAGCACCAAATTCTTGCTAATAAGAAAAAGGGCACCATACGTATATTTGGTACACAGCAATGCGTTGGGCTGGCTTCAGCCCTACATTCAATCCTCAAAAGCACATATTCTGTAACGGCTTCTACAAAACCGTACGCTAAATCAAGACACATTCTGAGTGAATGCCGTAGCACAAAATTTTGTAAAAATGATATATTAGTACTCTGTGTTGGGGAAAATGATACCAATCCTACACAATTTTTGTCGGAGTTATATAGTGTCTTGACATATGTAAGTAGTAAAGTAGAGGCTATAATACTTTTAAATGTACGCAACGGTGTATCACTGAATGAGTCTAAATTAAATGAGACAATTCAATTTTTATCAAAACAATTCCACGACTGCTATTACCTGGAAAACACTGTTGAGACAAACAATATTATTCTGGAAACGTCACATAAGCTCAGCCACTTGATTGATTGCATTAGTTATCGGGCGAGTTTTCTAAAACCAAAAAAAGTTAGAAAAGCTGGACTTCCATCTACACCTGCTGGTAACACTCCCCCTAATACTGGATACAAGAAAGGTACAATACCCTTCTACTTTGCTGTTACGGAAGAAAATAAAAAGACGGCAAAGACTATTACAAAATTGCCTAAAAAAATTATTACTGATTATTTCCCAATTTTAAAAGCTAATAATATTAACCGTAAACAATTCTCTAATAACAAAAACACAAATCAGGATTTGTTTTTTCGACCCAAACCAGACCAAAATAAGCTGTGATACTTTAAAAGTACTCCACCAAAACGTAGCCGGAATACTGAGTAAGCGTGACTCAATGGAAATTGCATTAGAGGCTTTATCCAAAAACTCAAATGAAGTTGATATATTATGTCTTAGCGAGACTTTCATCAAGGCTGGTGATGAGAGTAATTTGATATTAAATGGTTATTGCCTCGCGGATTGGTATAGTAGAACAAAAAAGAGAGGTGGCACATGCATACTTTGCAGGGACGGTATAGATTTTGAACCTCTGGTATTACTTAAGAACTTTAACTCAGACAACACTTTTGAAAGCTGCGGAATAACAATTCCTTCTATAAAGACTATAGTTATTTGCGTCTACAGAACACCGAACAGCGATCCATATATTTTTCTCAATAAACTAGAAACACTTATGGCCATTCTTAAAAGGAAAGTAACGAAGAAAATTGTCATTGTGGGGGATTTCAATATCAATTTCTTAAAAGAGTCTAAGCCTCTAAACGAATATATACGAATACAACAAAACTATAAGTATACTATGCACATTCAAGAGCCTACGAGGCTGAGCTCTTGTATTGATCATATTATAAGTACTATCGCTGAGGCTAAGGGGAAAGTATTACCTTTAGGTTTGTCTGATCATGAAACGGGCCAAATGCTATATATTCCTATAAAAGAAAAACTTAAACCGCGGAAGTTCTGGTACACGTATGTTACAGACTTTAGTCAAGCAAATATAGACAAGTTCATAAGTGCAATCAAAAGCCTATCGTGGGTTGAGGTTTACGGAGAAGTGAATACAAATCAGGCCTTCAATAATTTCCACGACATGTTTTTATTATTTTTCAAGTTATGCTTTCCTGTTTTGAAGAAAAAGGTCTATACCAAACCCCAAAGACCAGCATGGTTAACTAAAGGTATTAAAATATCGTCACTAAATAAGCGCAAATTACGATTTTCTGTCTATAACGCAAAAAATAAACACAAAAAGAGATCTTACCAAGCATATAACAAATGTTTTAAAAAGTGTGTTATTACAGCGCATAAAATAAGCAATGAAAGATATGTCACTTCATCTAAAAATGTTTGTAAAGCTAGTTGGAAAGTTATCAATAAAAATATAAAACCAAATGAACCTAAAAATGATTTAAATAAAATTATGTATAATAATAAACTTATAAATAACCCCGCGGAAATAGCAAACATATTCAATAACTATTTTATAGATCTTCCGAATTTAAATAACAATATTTTGACATCACAAATAAATAATCATAACATTAAACGTAATGAATCTACAATATTTTTAAGACCAACTGATGCCCAAGAAATTTATAATACAATTATCAATTTAAATAACACTCCAGCTGTAGGAAAGGATCAAATCCCAACAAAAATTATAAAAAAGTCTGCATTAGTAATTGCTCCTGTTCTGGCGCATATTGTAAATCTTTCTTTTGCAGAGGGAAAATTCCCAGAAAATCTAAAAACCACGGTTATAAAACCTATTTATAAGAAGGGAGATAAGCAACTTCCTCAAAATTATAGACCTATAGCGCTTATTCCAATATTCTCCAAAGTAATTGAACGGATAATGTATAAAAGAATTACAAATTTCATTCAAAGCTTTAAAATATTAAAACCTGAACAGTACGGATTTACAAGGGGTAAATCAACTACTCATGCGGCCTTTCATTTAGTTGATAAAATCACTAAGAGTATTGCTCAACAGAAACTAACTACAGTCGTGTTTTTTGACATGAGCCGCGCTTTTGATTACGTGTCTCATAAACTGCTTCTGGATAAATGTCAAATTTATGGAATACGAGGAAAGGCGCTTGATTGGCTACAAAGCTATTTAAATGATAGGAAGCAATATATAGAGATCATGCGTATTGACGACTCAGACAGTGAAATGAAAATATATAGGTCAGAAACGTTGATAAATAGGTATGGAGTCCCGCAGGGTAGTATACTTGGCCCTTTGTTATTTCTGCTATACGTAAATGATTTGCCATCAGCCACGTCATATCCTTGTGTATTATATGCGGATGACATATCGGTAATTATCTCAGATAACAAAGACTTTAAACACAATGATAATATTAACAAAACTATAGATGCTATCATAAAATGGCTAAATGAAAATAATCTAAGCGTAAATATTAGTAAAACCAAATACATCCAATTCCACAATCAAGGTGCTAAACCACTAAATCTTAGCTTGATTTATAAGGATACAATTATAATGCAAGAAAAAGAAACTCTATTTCTAGGATTTATTTTAGACGAGCATTGTAAATGGAAGTCGCATGTTAACAAGGTATGTTCAAAAATCAACAGATTTGCATACGCACTTTGGAGGTTATCAAAAGTCAGTAACAAAAGAACAGCTTTGCAAGCTTATCATGCATATATTGTTTCCAACTTGAGATATGGTTTAGTGTTGTGGGGCATGTCAGTTGAAGCTCATAGGGCTTTTATTGCCCAAAAACAGTGTATACGAGCAATATGCGACGTTCCACCTTTTACCAGTTGTAAACCCTTGTTTTATGACATGAAACTGCTAACATTGCCCTGTTTGTACATATATGAAATTTGTATTTTTGTAAAAAGTAATTTTGAATTATTTCAAACAAAACAGGATGTATGTCGCTTCAACACGAGGTACCCAAACAGACTTATTAACATAGGCCCTAATAACTACATACATAGCATTAATTGTTATTACATGTGTACAAAAATATACAACCATCTTCCTGGATCATTTAAACTACTGTCACTAAACAAATTAAAGAATGAACTGCACCGCTGGCTCATAAGAAAATGTTTTTACTCTGTGAGGGAATATTTGGAAAGTGACACTAACCATATTATTTAAGATTCTCTGTTTGACATTTTGTTTTTGTAATTGACATTTTATTTGTATTATTTTGACTTCTTATGACTGGGCAATGAAATCTTATTATTATTTAAGTTGGATTATATTATGACTAGTGAATTTGTAATGTATGCTTTCAAATCTTTTAACTTTGACTTCTTTTTGTAAATATTGCTATGCTCTTATAGAGTTTACAGTGCAAGGACTATGTACATATCACCTAACATCTTGTTAATACTACTGTATTTACAGCAATAAATAATTTTGAATTTGAATTTGAATTTGTCGGTGTTACACTTTTCCATAGTCTATATTATATAACGTGGTATATTCCTTTGTCTATAAGTTTTAACGAAATTAATCATTTATAATGTATGTACAGAGTGCCCCCGCGCACGACAACGCGGCCGACAACTACGACGACGACGACTCGCGCCCCCCCGCCCCCGTCAGACCCCCGCCCGGACTGCCCTGGTTCCTGCATTGTCTCACTGCTCTCCTTCACCTGTTTCCGTGAGTATATCATATCAGCCGAAAGAAGTCCACTGCTCGAATAAAGAAGATCTCCATGATGACCGGTCCTGCGCTGCTCGTATCCAGTGGCTTCCCGCGACCTTGACTAGTTCGTCGGTCCAACTTGCGAAGGCCCTGCCCAAGCTACGTCTTCCGATACGAGCGTGAGTCATCATTATCATAACAACCTATGAAATGTCCACTACAGGACAGGGAGCTCCCTTCAGAATTTTAGCTTTTGCCGGGAAAATGTGGAGGGGAAGAAACTACCATAGTTACCTCGCTTGTCAGCGTTACGGCTGGCACCATTGACCGCGTTTGTAGGTGACCGCAGTAAGTAAGATACACAGGAGGATGCTGCAGCTCATCCTCCAGTTTATAACCCTTAGTCGCCTCTTACGACACCCACGGGTATGTTTGGGATGGTACTATTCTTTGCCGGCACCACACGGAGTCGTCAGAGACTTTGCCGGTCCGTGAGTAGGTATATCTCGGCAATCATCAACAGCCTCCGTGGTTGGTGGTTAGAGCGTCCGGCTCTCAATTCGGAGGCACTGGAGTCGATTCCCAATGGGGGCACTGTCAAACAAAAATCACTTCGTGAGACTTCCTCCGTTGGGTCAGGACATCGCAGGATGAATCAAAGCTGGACTGATCGTCCAAAAATCCGTGCTTCGCTAGGCATGTTGAGCCGTTGGTCGCAGCCATTGTCTAGTCCATAATGAGCCATATCAGGCCTTTGGTTGGCGACTCGTCACCTCTGATACCAGGGTCTCTGAGGTCGGTCATCGATCTCACACTCCTCACGATATGATGATGGTCAACAAAATATAATCTCGATGAACGGGGGACGAAAAGAAATCACCAGGGAACGGGAAGATCGTCGAAGATGATCCTTCGTAGAGCCTCAGGGAGATGTTTCTCCTAGATGAAATCAACTAGAAGCCGTAATAGTCATTTGGGTTGGCGAACTACGATGATCTCTCTTACCTTCAGTTGAAAATTGTGAAGTAAGTAACAACACCAGTAACTCCATCATTTTGTTTCAGTCAGTTACAATTTTTCTCTACCTATATATTTCTTTTTAGGAATGATAAAAAATATCAATGATGGTTGTCTTTAATGCGGCAATAGATCATATTCAACAGTAGGTCGTGCTTAACATGACATAGGAAGATAGTAGTGCCCATCCTCTGGTTAAGGTGGAGTTTTTATCAATCTAAGGAGTATCGATTGATCATTGAAATGATCCGAATGCGACAGTAAACAGTGTTCGTACACAGGTAGGCCATTAGATAACCCTTAATTGGGTAAAAGGAATATATATCCCACCCAGAATTTTACATTTTGCGGGCCTCAGTGAAAAATACAACATGTCCCCAGGTTTTGTATATGGTATGGGCAATAGGAATAGAGCTGCCACATCGCCTTAGAAATATATTCCTTCTGTCCATTCCGGATAACAAGTTTGCATAAACGTCTGCCCAATTAAGGGATAATTGACCATTGTTTGTTGTGGTGCTGGTTTAAAATACCATTCCATTTCTCCCCTTGATGTTGTAGAAGGCGAATAAGGGACCAACCACCAGAGTCTAAGTATTCTACCAGGAGCCACGCTAACAAGCGTGTTGACTACAGTACATCCTCCCCCAAAACGTACCACGCTTTATACTATGAAATTTCGAGGGAAGCTCCGTGTCTTTGTACGGGATGTAATCATCATTCTCATCATGATGATGAGGCCAAAACAAGTCATGACGTATGGTTCTCGTCCACAGGAAATGCAGAAATGACAGACGTGTTCAAGTGTAAGAAGGCAGGCACGCAATGCTGCGCGCCCAAGTCCAAGGTGCACGAGGCCCTGGGTATCAAGGAGAAGAACGACTCGTACCCGCTAGCCACCAGCGCTGCCACTCAATACACACACTACACCACTGCTATGACGCACACCACTCCAATGCGTAAGTTTTTGACTTTTGTCCGTGACTTCATTGAGACTAACAGTGTGTGGTATCGCCCGTGTGGCCCGACCCTTATCTTCGCAGTTTGCGAAAGGAAAAATTTGCTTTAATTATAGTCAATAGAATACGATCTTAGCACAGTTTTTTGAAATCTGCAAAAACCTTTACAAACAAATTTAGTTTTGCAGTCCTAAAAATGAACATTATTGCTTCTAAAAATACTATAGGTATAAAGTAACCTTCGGCGCGCGACTGTCAAAAGTACTTCGAGCTTAACACGTTTGCCCGAGTACCGGCGAAGCCTCAAGGAGGGTATTGAAGTGACCGCTTGTGTAAGTGGGGATGGATGTATGTACCCTATACAGCCTTACTACCTCAACCGAGCTGCACAAATGAGGTGTTTTAAGATAGGTCTTAACCCGGAGATTGACACTGAATCGTTGCCGGTTGACTCCTCTTCAGAAGAGGGACCAATAAGGGGACCTCTAATTTATTTTTTGCTACAAATTCGGGCTTATGGGGTATTAAATGAAAGTAGATATTTTACGTAGGTACATTAAAATCTTTTTCCAGTTTATACCTAACTGAAACACATTCAGAAATATTCGTAAATAAGTGCACCCGTCAAACTTAAATCATTATAAACGTTCTGCATATTGATACATACTTGTAACTTATTTACACATTGTATCGTAATTTTCAGACGGTGATAAATTCTTACCACATTCCGTTAAAAATATATTAGTTAAATATGAATTTATTCAGAATCCCGCAAGACAAATTACATATTTATCGTAAAACGAAAACTAAATGGTTTATTGAGCATTTCTCTACTCCGTGGCATAATGTCTTCTTAAATTTTGTGTAACTTATGAGGATATTGTCACATTTGAATGGTTTCAAACCTTACTTACTACACTGGCTGAGTGACCCCAAGAGGATCTTGGCGTCTGATATGGGATTTCTCTATTCTTCGTCTTTTTCTAATCGGCTTTTTGGGGACATTCAGGTCTTTCCGGATTTCGTCACCCCCATGTCACCCCATCTTTACCGCTGGGTAAAGGCTGACGACCGATGGGCTGTTTCCCACTCGTCCGTCCCTCGTATGAATTTTTTGCGGCTCGAACCTTTCCCATCCTCTCCACGGGCAGATCTTTTCGAATAACTACAAACTTATTCCAGTCAAGAAATAGTATCTAGTTAAGTATTTTTATTTCCGAATATTTACTAATTTCAAAAATTTATTCCAGTCAAGTAATAGTGTCATTAGTGTCGTAGATATTTAATATGGGAGCTGCCATACTAAAATCCGTGTTCGGGTATTGGAGTTTTTAAGTTACGATTTTTTTACTGTTCTTCAATAGCTTTAGAAGCTAGAGTGGTGTTGCGAGTGTTCAGCTCGACCTGCTCTTGACTGTACCTATGGCTTAATCCTGGCTGCAATGAACCCTCGAATTTCGTAGAAAATACTATGAAGCTGAGTTTATTATTAGGGATTAAACTCTTTTGTTCACTAGTGTTTTATGCGAAAGCTGAATCAATAACACTTCATAAATACATACATATCATCACGCCTCTTTCCCGGCAGGGTAGGCAGAGACCACAGTCCTCCACCTGCTACGAGCTTGAAATACTTCCCTCGCTTCCTGTACTTTCATCAATCCTTTCACACATGCTCGTTGGTTTAGGAAACTTTTAACCTGGCCTTTATTCAGAACGTCTGGAATTTGGTCCTGGTACGTTTGCCGAGGCGTTCCCCTTCCAACGTTTCCATTCACTCTCGCCTGGTAGATCTTTTTCGTCAATCTGCGTTCATTCATCCTCTCTACATGACCAAACCATTTCAGAATCCCTTTCTCAATTTTAGTCACTACGTCTTAAGACTACTAAATAATAAGACTTTTAAGGAAAGGTACTCAACAGAACTGTGCGGCTCTGATTTAATTGATTTGATATATGATTTAAGTTAGAGAGTAGCCGTAAATCACTGACACATATTTCTTTTGCTGCCCAAATTTATCCTACTGGGAGGAATTTACCTCCAAAGTACAAAAAAGTGACAAAAATATGTTTGATCGTCGGGTTAGTTAGGGAAATAAAAAACAATTTTCTTTTGACATAGGTCCCGCCCCACAGCCAAAGAGAGCAAGCTTTTATTAGATGGTAAATGAGAACTAATAAGCGTGTTAAATCAAGCGTTAGCGAGCTTTTGCTAGGTCTGTGGTTAAATCGTATTTTTTAAGGTTTCGTAGTCCACGCGGTACCCTTATAGTTTCGTCGTGTCCGTCTGTCTGGCTGCGGCTTAGCTCAGAGCCCTTTAGTACTAGAAAGTTGTAGATTGGTATGGGTATATATATTAGCCACGCCGACAAAGTGTTTTTTTGGTATTTTTGCTTTTTTTGGTAGTTCCCCTAGATTACAGGTAGGGTGAAAAAATTTTTTTCATCCACCCTATACTGTGGAGTACCGTTAGACAGGTGTTAAAAAATATTGAGAGTATTTTCAGAAAGTTTTTTGATTTTGGGCTCATTTTGTGAAATATTTAGCTTCAAAGCGCAATTTTTTCCTGCAAGCTAAACGGATGTAAACGTGAAAAAATTCACAGTGGTAGTATGAATTAAAAAAAAAACCGGCCAAGTGCGAGTCGGACTCGCGCACTGAGGGTTCCGTACCACCACATAATCATAATTGTATTAGTAAAAATTTTAGTAAGTTAATGTGCTAGATTTTTGGAGTCCGACACGCGCTTGACCAAATTTTATTATTTGTTATTATTTTATAGCTTATGAACTATAAAACTACTAATTTAAAATTTTGTAAGTGTTCCCGTTTTTTAAATAGAACTAAAACAATAATCGCCTACTCGACCATCCAACTTGACCCCTCTCTTATATGAATGTTCTTGAAACGGGAGCTCACCACAATTGTTTACCATTAGTTGTGAGTAAAGTTGTAAAATTTAATGATTTCAGACTTTTCCCTTTATTTATACTGTGAGACCTAGCTCCTTGCCAAATTTCATAATTTTAGGTTAACGGGAAGTACCCTGTAGGTTTTGTTTTTTTGCATAAATGTATGGAGATGAGGACATAAAAAGCCATATTTTTTGATTGCGTCCTTGTAAAAAATTTAAATTTTTAGATCTTATGTGGTTCATGGACCTTAACATATGGTATAAATTTCTATCTGATACCTCTACCCGTTCGTGAGATAAAGGGTCTTGACAGACAGACAGACGGACAACAAAGTGATCCTATAAGGGTTCCGTTTTTTTCTTTTGAGGTACGGAACCCTAAAAAACTATCATAGCTAAGAAGACTTTATAAATTATTGCGTAAAAGACAGAAATAGCAATCAGGCGCTCGAAATGAAAAGTCGACTTCTTTTCATTTTCCCAACATTTTTCATAAGGAAAGATGTTCACTTAGCGCTTTCAGCTTAGATTAATGAAGGTATCCTCAGGCTCCTATCAGTAAGCCTTTCAGTTTTTAGTACATCGTCCATTCTATTACAACCTGTATTATACTCTCGGTTGTACTAGTTGAACTACGAAGTGAAGTCCACGCAAGCGAAGTCTTGGGTAGCAACTTGTGTATCAATATTCACTATTACAACCTGTATTATACTCTCGGTTGTACTAGTTGAACTACGAAGTGAAGTCCACGCAAGCGAAGTCTTGGGTAGCAACTTGTGTATCAATATTCACTATTACAACCTGTATTATACTCTCGGTTGTACTAGTTGAACTACGAAGTGAAGTCCACGCAAGCGAAGTCTTGGGTAGCAACTTGTGTATCAATATTCATTACGCACGCCAGCAAGCACGTAGAAACAAAACTATAATAGATAGATAGATAGATAAATTCTTTATTGTCACACAAAAACAAAACAATACACAGGAGACTTTTAAAACTAGGGTGGACAAAGGCGGTCTTATCGCTTAAAGCGATCTCTTCCAGACAACCTTAGTTGCTTGTAGGAGAATGTAAATAGTAACTGTAGTAGTGTGCCAATGCCAATAAATAGATAATATTTAATGTAAATACAACTACAATAAAAACAAAATATACACAAATAAATAAATAAAAATACATATTAAAATATATATAAAATATATAGACAAATAGATAACATATAAATATATACAAACTCAGTTGCAAACTAAGGTACAATTTTATTAAGTAAGAAGTTTAGATTTAAAATAGGTAGTGACTTGGAGTGACGAATCCAAGTATAATAATAGGTCTTTACCTATGAAATTGCCGAAACTTTCTTACAGATTAATGAGATCATAATTCCTATAATACTAATGCAATTTACGCATAAAATAAAGTTTTTATTTTTTAGTTTGATATATAAAATTTAAGGTTCGAAAATTGTTCTTCTTAATTGTCGTCCGGTTTCATCATTAGATTTGTTATATTTTTGTACATATAATATTTTTCGAAAATCAAATTTAAGCTTCTATTAGCTTAATGTCTTCCCAATAATGCTTCAAAAAATAAAAAAGATTGGATTTATAATTACTAAGAAAAATGCAAAAATGTTAGTACTCAAAATTGAGTTTACCTAAAATTCGCCATACAAAACGGCAATTTCATAGGTAAATACCTAATAAGTTGAACCTGTACTACGCAATAAACGCCCTAAACCAGAGACTTGCTCAAGGTCAAAGTGTTTCCACCGACGTGGTGCGACCGTGTGTACATTGAAGAGGAAGAAGACCGTATAATGTAATTGATTTCGTTCATATTTTTGTACAGCTCCACCATACGAGCCGAACTACGCGTCGACGTTGCGAGTTCCAGAAAAATACAACAAATACGTTTGCGGGGTCAAAGGTAAGTGAATATCAGCTCTATCGTACAAGTCATTTTTAAACAGAAGCGACACATCAAGTTAGTGTAGCGAGACAATTGCGGATCTCTCCGATGCGGACAGATCCGCTCATTACGATCCGTTTTTTAGGTTACCTATAACATCTGGGGGAATTTCACACAAAGTCATCGGATCCCAAACTAGGCAAAACCTGTATGGATAGCATAGACCCATAAACATACATAAATAGATAAATAACACCCAGACACAGAACAAACCCTTGTTCTCATCACACAAATGTTGCCCTGGGCAGGGATCGAACCCGCGACCTACGTCGTACAGGGCAGGCTCACAACCAACCACAACAACGGGTCATTCGATTCAGCGAAGCTGTTTATTTATTTTCTGTGTGCAATTTCTGTTTATCACCTTATACCTTCCGGGCTCTGCTCCTTTCGGGATCAGATGACCTTGTGCGAACATTGTGTTTATTTATGTTACATCTGCGTAGTCTCATCTCTACTCTATCTACGCAGTATAAGAAATATTTCACAAAGAATATCAATTTGAACACATCCTTGGCTTCTTGTAGGGGCAAGCTCATTTCCTTTGCATCTTATTTGAATAAAAATTGCATAAAGAAAAATAAAGTCATACATAAGAAAATATTTACTTGATTTGAGCAAGGGTTAGAGGAAGCTCATGGAGAACAAACGTTCCAAGACTGACATCCGGACGCTTTGAGGTCATTTTCAATCAAAAGTTCAAAATATTGCATGTGGAAAACGATAGTACGTAGTGATTTCCGAGTAAAATTTTAGAGATAAAATTGCGACTTATGTAGACTATTTATGGCAGGATCATCATCTCGCAGTGCCAGACGAGCTGGACGAGTGATGGGAGGCGAAGATGGCGAGCGGGGCGAGTGGTGCTGGCAGGTGGCGCTCATCAACTCGCTAAACCAATATCTGTGCGGCGCCGCGCTTATCGGCACTCAATGGGTGCTCACTGCAGCTCATTGCGTCACCAAGTGAGTCAGATTGTGAAGTGAGTGGTAGGAGACGAGAATAGCGAGTGGTGGTGGCAGATGGCGCTTATCTACTAGTTGAACCAATATATGTGCGGCGCAGCACTCATCAGCATTCAATGGGTGCGCACTGCAGCTCATTGCGTCAACAAGTGAGTCAGATTGTAATGTGAGTGGTAGGAGGCGAGAATAGCGAGTGGTGGTGGCAGATGTCGCTTATCTACTAGTTGAACCAATATATGTGCGGCGCAGCACTCATCAGCATTCAATGGGTGCTCACTGCAGCTCATTGCGTCAACAAGTGAGTTAGATTGTAATGCGGGTGGTAGGAGGCTAGAATAGCGATGGATGACGGCTTTACGTGCCTTCCGAAGCACGGAATCATCTAACTTAACTGATTGATACTGCAATACACAATTTACCTCCTCGTCGTAACTTATCTACTCGTTGAACCAATATCTGTGCGGCGCCGCGCTCATCGGCACTCAATGGGTGCTCACTGCAGCTCATTCACCAAGTGAGTCAGATTGTGAAGTGAGTGGTGGGAGGCGAAGATGGCGAGTGGTGGTGGCAGGAGGTACTCAATATCTTTGGTGCACGGCGCTCATCGGCACTGAATGAGTGCTTAGCGAGTAAGTCAGATTATGAATAGCGAGTGGTGGCGCCAGATGGCGCTTATCAACTCGCTGAATCTCAGTAGCTGCTCACCGTAGCTGATTGCATTACCAAGTGAGTCAAATTGTGAAGTGAGTGGTGGGAGGGCTAGACCCACAATTTCACAATTTTTCGAACCAGGTTGCAATGATCATGACATCCCATGAAACGTCCACTACAGGACAGGGAACTCCTTTCAAAATTCCAGCTTTGCTGAAACAATGTGGAGGGGAAGTACCATAGTCACCATGCTTGTTAGCGTTACGGCTGGTGCCATGGGCCGCGGTTGTTTGTGACCGCAGGACGTAAGATGATACGATACACAGAAGGATGCTGCTGCCCATCCACTGGTCCATTAACCCTTAGTCGCCTCTTACGACACCCACGAGTGGAGATGGGTTGGTACTATTCTTTGCCGGCACCACACGGGGTCGTGTGGTTATTAAATAAATAATCTTGTGAAAATTGTATTCTTTTGAATGAAAGCAGTATTTTATTTTCATATAAGTATCTACGCAAGAGCTTTTGCTCTGTAGCTTGAAAGAACTAAAACGGCCCATACAAAGCCCTGCAGGCAGGGCTTTGTATGGGGCCCTTTAAGAATACACAGACGCAGGACGCGTCACAAACAATACGTTTTAGTAAAATAATAATTAAGAATTTAATATTTTTTTATGTTTAACTTAAGAAATCCGTGAGTGCTCTTTTCATCTCAAAAAAGTCATTTTGGACTGCTAAAATACAAACCTCTAAAGTTTCGTGAAGGCTGGCAAGCAGTGATGACGTCATTGTTGTATGGAAGATTTCTGTTCTTTAAAATTAAAAACAGATTTTTAAAAATTAAAAGTGCCTAACGTTGCTGAGCAACTTTCAGTGAATTAAACTTTCAGGAAACGAAAAGAAATCGGCTTCTCGATGCGAATTGTCTAATCGAGTTTGCAATTTTGTATGGAGAGGCCAATTACTTTATTCATTTCCTGAAAGGTTTATTCACGTGAAGTTCTCCCTTACACTCTTTGAATCAACTGCATTCCTTTCAGTATGTTATTCGGGCCATAAAAAAAAAACAACTTTCCCTATGAAACATAGGTCTTAATAAGAAAAACAAATTTTACTCCCTTAGAAACTATCAGCTGATAGCGTATTTTGTTTGGGAGGTAAAATTATTTTTTTCGATAAAGAATTTTTTTACAGATGAACCCCAAATTTAATCCAAGATAATAGGCGAATTACATATCAGGAGATTCAGCACATATTAAAGATTGGATCGGGAAGCGTTCACGAGATTCTACACGGGCATCTTCGCGTGAGGAGGATAGTATCGCGCTGGGTGCCGCACTACCTCACCGACGCTCAGAAGCAGGCCCGGGTGGAATGGTGCCGTGATATGCTGAACAAATTTGAAGCAGGCTCGTCTCGGCGTGTTTACGACATCGTAACAGGTGATGAGTCCTGGATTTATCAATACGATCCAGAAACCAAGCGCCAGTCGACAGTTTGGGTGTTTCAAAATGAACCAACGCCTACCAAAGTGAAGCGATCTCGAAGCGGGGGGAAGATTTTGATCGCCAGCTTTTTTAATTTGACTGGCCACTTGGCCTCAATTCCCTTACGAGATCAAAGAAGCATCAACGCCGAATGGTATACTACCAAATGTTTACCAGAAGTTTTTTCTGTTGTGAGCAACAAGCGACCAAACACAGGGCTCCGCGGACTACTGCTCCACCACGACAATGCGCCTGCACACACCGCGCTCAAAACGAGGGACTTCCTGGACAGCACACCAGTCAAACTCCTGGGTCACCCTCCTTACAGCCCTGATCTAGCACCGTGTGACTTCTTTTTATTTCCAAAAATAAAAAATCAGCTCAAGGGGATACAATTTTCGTCGCCGGAAGATGCGCTGGCTGCGTTCGAGCAGGCTGTAAACGAGGTGTCTACGGCGGACTGGAAAAAGTGTTTTGAAAACTGGTTCAGACGCATGAATCTTTGTATAGAGGCTGGTGGAGAGTACTTTGAAAAGATTTAATAAAAATATATGTACCTGAGGACAATTTTTTTTAGTGTCGCAAATATTTCTGAGTGTCCCACGTAGATTGGATGACTATATGAATGACAAAGAGGTATGGTGCTCTGATATTCCAGCGAAACACAAGAAACACATTGTAAAAAGCCGACTCTTAAAGTAGGCAGTGCTGCAGTGGTTTCTTGCCGTTTTTTTTACGCTGCCATAAAACGATCCGAAACGGCGTAGATTCGCTCTATTTGAATTGTATTCTGCATGACATTCAATAAGTATTCTGTAAAGAATCTACATTGAATAAATAATCTGAATCTGTATCTGATATACTCATTCGACTAAGTTTTGAATATATTAGAAGGAAAATTATTGAAAATATGTGTCACAAGGTATTCTGACATTCATTCAATCATTGTGAATACAGCATATAAGCGTCGTTCTGTAAATTTTGTATGAGGATGTCAAATCACGTTTGATGATTTGACATTTCAACTTGGGACATAATGGCAGATGTCATCCCATACTAAACTAATTAGTATTCCTTCTATGCCGAGCGGAGCAAGGAGTCCGAATTCTTTGGTTTGGAACATTTGGATTCTTTACTGGAAGAAAATTATTTTTCTATAACTTTGCTCCGAAAACGTACTTACAAGGACGTAAACATTGCTCGTAAGTAGTTACTTACCGAACTAGTGCGGTAAGTAAAAAAAGTATAATACCAAGGAGTTTTTACACTCTGATCATAAAATTATTTTGTAAAAATACTACAGTGGTGACTTTTTACTTGGGTGACGACTGCCTACCTAAATTTAAAATAAAATGGAGAGTACCAGGAGAACATAAATCGAAAAGAGGCTGACAGTACCCATGGTTGGTTCCTTTACCAAGTGTATTACTTATACCTGTTTTCTCGCAAATGTATTGAAAAACGTCGTAAGATACACGTCCGTAAGGGTTATGACAAATTCGTGCCGATGGTAAACCCTCGACTTCGTCTCGGGCTTACAAAACGTCAACTCGTTTGTAATAACCCTACTTACGGAACTTGTATCTTAAACTACTAATGTAGGTTTTTATGATTCCTTAACAATGCTGCTTGAAAACACAGCAAACAACATGTAATTAATATTTTTTCTGTGACCTTTTAGAATTCCTGCTACGAAACCTAGTAAAAGTCTTGGTAAAGTTGTTCCTGTAGTTCGTGTTGTAACAAAGGCTTGTTTTCCGTGAAGCCCTAAAAAAATCCATTTATTTATAAATAAATGCCCTTTTGCGTGATCACGTTGCGTACACGATTTTTCTAGAAAATTTCATGTAAATTAAAAAGTTAGATTGCTAAGAAGCCTTACTGAGGCAGACTGAGCCAAAGTTTGACCTGAGGTCGGGACTGAACCAAAGGGTGTTTCATTTTATTTCTTTGATTGCTGTTCTTACTCTTAATAGTAACATATCTTAAAGGAAAAATAAAAAAAAACCCTAAAATTGGACCCTAATGAGCCGTCTACGGTTGTTTTTCTCTTGCTACATTTTGAGAACTCCAATTCTTAAAACACAGGTTTTAACCTAATTTAGGGATTTTAGGGTTTTTATTTAACTCTCATAGTGATCTACAACCAATTTAGAGCCTAATAACCTATGAATCTATGTTATTAAATTAATTTGTAATGTATTTTGTTTTAATTGAATCTTTCAGTTTAATAAAAAATATTTTAGTTTACGGTACACCGTCTCTTACACCCTATATACACTATCCCGTTAACGAGATGGCCTCTGAATAAAGGCCAGGTTAAAAGTACCCTAAACCGACGAGCATGTATGAAAGGATTGATGAAGGTACAGGAAGCAAGGGAAATAGGTATGTCAAGATCGTAGCAGGTGGAGGACTGTGGTCTCGGCCTACCCCGACGGGAAAAAGGCGTGATGTTATGTATGTATGTTAACGAGATTTTTTTGTCGTTCGCTTGATATTTGGTTCTATTACAAAACTTCGTTTAATATGTACGTGTGTACAGGCAACGACAGGTTATGCATAAGCTCTTACGACTGCGACGACGACCGCTCTTGCGGAAATTGATATAAAAATCTCATGTGTCAAGCTCGACGCTGTCATGACTGATTAGATTAGATTAGATTAGATTAGATTAGATTAGATTAGATTAGATTAGATTAGATTAGATTAGATTAGATTAGATTAGATTAGATTAGATTAGATTAGATTAGATTAGATTAGATTAGATTAGATTAGATTAGATTAGATTAGATTAGATTAGATTAGATTAGATTAGATTAGATTAGATTAGATTAGATTAGATTAGATTAGATTAGATTAGATTAGATTAGATTAGATTAGATTAGATTAGATTGGATTAGATTAGATTAGATTTATTTATTTCATATTATCAAATACAAAAGTACATATACGTTGTTCAAATGTCAGTGAATAATACCTACCTTTCAATTTGAACAACACACCCCCTTTGTGTTATTTTGCTACTTTACAGAGTGTAACAAAAAGGGTTTACCAACCCTGAAGGATGTTGCCCATGCCATGAAACTAAGACTTTCCCTATGGAACATAGGCCGAAATACGAAAAAAAAATTGACCTCTCATAGAAACTGAATAGAAAAATATGCTCTTTGGGGAAAATTGTTCAGTTTCATGGGGAGAATCACATCTTTCAGGGTTGGCATACCCTTTCTGTTACACCTTGTATAACACCACAAATGCTTATTGGAAGCAAATGTAGTGTAATCGAATCAACTTTTTTTCCTTGGTAACACAAGGGAGGAAAGCATACCCCATAACTAATTTTTGAGCATTGCTTGGGCCTTTTCTTTGCTTCAGATAAAATCAATAGATATTTTCGATACAAGTGCGGAAAAGAAGTAAATCCTGAAAAGTTGTCGCGATATAGAACACGATCTTTCTACGCGACACGAGTTTGACCTAGGCTTAACTGCTCTACGTAATCCTATCGGGGGTCGCTCCACATCGAAAAGTGTTGGGATACCTAACCTAACTTTGGTTTTATCTGTTAATCCTTTGGGCCAAAGAATTCGGACTCCTTGCTCCGCTCGGAATAGGAGGAATACTTTTTACTGAAGGGTGAGGGAGCTACCGAAATTATCGGCACACGAGACACACCATCTTAGTTCTCAGGGTGGGCAACGTGCTTTGCTGTCTTATTTTGCGAGACAGCGGGCTCTATGGGCGGTGGTAACCACTTTCCATCAGGTGGACCACCTGCTCATTTGTTGTCACATAAAAAAAAATAGTAATAGAAGAAAGATTAATGAAAATATGTGTCACAAATATGTGTCTGACATTCATTCTGTCATTGTAAATACGGCATATGCATCGTTCTGTAAAAAAAAAATTACTTTGCGGCGCTTTTGGGTAATAGAAGGAATAAGATTAATGAAAATATGTGTCACAAATATGTGTCTGACATTCATTCTGTCATTGTAAATACGGCATAGGCGTCGTTCTGTAAATTTTGTATGACGATGTCAAATCACGTTTGATGATTTGACATTTCGACTTAGGACACAAAGCCAAAGATTGGGTTAGTTTACTATTATTTAATCTGTGGATTGGGTTTGGTTTGCCCTCTGGGTTGCGGAGGTCAGATTGCCGAATCCCTAAAGATGGTAGGGCTTTTGTGGAAAGCCCATCTGGGGAAGTACCACCCGCTTGCCTATTTCTGCCGTAAAATAGCAGTGTTTGCATTGCTGTGTTTCGGTTTGAAGGGTGAGGGAGCCAGCGAAATTACCGGCACATGGGACATACCATCTTAGTTCTCAAAGTGAGCAACGCGCTTTGCTGTCTTATTAGTGTCAAAATATGCCATTAATAAGACAGTGGATGCTACGGGCGGTGGTGACCACCTAATGGAAGGCAGGTGGGCCACCTGATGGAAAGTGGCTATTCCATCAGGTGGCCCACCTGCTCGTTTGCTCACTTGTAACATTAAAAAAACCAGTATTGAGTTACTAGCGGTCGTGGTTGTTACCAGCTCTAACTTTGCACCTTTGCCGTTGCAACGATTAACCATCGTAATCAGAAAAAAACGGCCAAGTTCAAGTCGGACTAGCACCCTAAGGGTCGTGCACCCATCCGCTAAATAATATTCTTTAATCTTTTGCCGTCTGATTTTAAAAACTCCGCTTCCAGTCTAAACTGACCTCTCTTCAATAAAAATGTTCTTGAATCGGGAGCTCACCTTAGTTGGTTATATAACTTGTGAGAAAAGTTGTAATTATTATTCTAGGTCAACGGAAATACCCTACAGGTTTTGGTGTAGTTCATAGATGTATGGAGACGGAGAAATAAATGGCTTTTGATTATATTGTCGTAGAAGCTTAGGATTTTCACAGCTTTAATGGTCCATGAGCTTTAATATTTGATATTAATTTCAACTTGATACCTATACCCATTCAGGAAAAAAGGGTTTTGACAGACAGATAGACGGACGACAAAGTGACGACAAAGGGTTTCGTTTGTTTTTCCTTTCGAGGTACGGAACCCTAAACAGGGCAACTATTTTTCAGCCACGAGCGCTCCCTCCACCAATTGTGTTGTTTGAAGAAAAAATTATATGGAATATGGAATACCTGTGTATCCACTATTTTAAATTCATGTTATGAGAGAGCAGAGGTAAGACTTTTTAATAAAAATAAAATAAGATGGAACATTCACACTTGAATTACCAGGCATATTATGTATACATATTGAAAAGTAAATATAATGTTAAAATTGCATAAAATACAATGTTAACTACTTTTACTCTTTTTATATTTCTAGTCTTGCGTATCATGGACTGACTCACCTCAAAATTTTTTCATTGACGTGTTTTTTTTATTTAATGAATAACAAAGAAGCACAACAGTAGAAACACTTTTGGACTTTATAGCATGGTAATAGAGTTGAAAAAGTTTCTACTGACTTGCGGTTGACTGTACATACAATCAGTAGGACGACCCTGTAGGAATCAGTGGGGACCACGGGCAATAATTTTAGTTTTCAACTGAAGGACAATTTGTAAATTTTTGACAGTTTATAAGCTAAAGAAACCTCTTACAATTTTCAAGAAACTCATTCAATAAAGTAAGAGGTACAAGTAGAGCACTAAGTTCTGGAATAATGTACGAGATGAATTCCGGTAAATAGTTACAAGTTTCCAAAGGGGGCGGAGTTAAGCGAAGTTATATTTGAAAGTGGGTGGTGTTTTCTGAGGTAGAAGAGACCGCCCACTAGAAAGCCATGCGCCGACTTGGCGTCTGCACACCTATTGATCCGTCCTATTCTTAGTGTAGGGAATTTTCCACTGGGTTTGAAAGGTCAACTAGGGATCACGTTGCTTGTTCGCATCGGGAAAATGTTTGTATGTCGTAGCTTTTTGATAAAATGTGATTTCTAACCAAAAACTGGAAGAACACCGAACTAGTTAAAAGGGGCTTCCCCACCAAAATAAAGTGTTATTAGGCGATTTTTGCTCGATTTTTTGTTAAAGCTCTATCGTAATAATGGAAACACTTACAAGCGTAAATTTTTTTATATGAATAATGCATAAGCTATAGAATAACAAAAAAATATAAAAGCTGGTCAAGTGCATGTCAGACTCGCGCGCATATAAGACACTTCTGCGTGGCTGCGCGTCCATAACTAAGACTGTATTTTACCTTAGTGGCACAGAATCATCGACACGCGAGTCTAACTCGCACTTTACCAGAATTTTTAATTCAACCCAGTTAATTTATTTGCTTAAAAACATAGTTTAAAAGATCTTAAAATAATATCATCCGTACTAAAATGTTTTACCACTAATTGCTTCCAAAACGTAAAACTATAAAAAATATTTTTTCCTATTTCATTAAACAAAATTTATAAAATTATAAACTTATTACTAGCAATAAATAATAAAAAAAAAAAACAATCAGAAATACAGAAATTAAAATTTCGCTTTTAAAATATCCTAAGTGATTTCCTATGTCCGTCAATAATACATACGAGTACATACGTACATAATATCACGCCTTGTTCCCGTCGGGGTAGGCAGAGACCACAGTTCTCCACCTGCTACGATCTTGACATACTTCCCTTGCTTCCTGAACTTTCATCAATCCTTTTATACATGCTCGTCGGTTTAGGGTACTTTTAACCTGGCCTTTATTCAGAACGTCCTGAATTTGGTCTTGGTACGTTCACCGAGGCCTTACCCTTCCAACGTTTCCATTCACTCTCGCATTGTAGATTTCTTTCGTCAATCTTCTTTCATTCATCCTCTCTACATGACCAAACCATCTCAGCATCCCTTTCTCAATTTTAGTCATTACGTGTTCTTTTACGCCACAACGTTCTATTATCACACTATTTCTAATCCTGTCACTCAATTTCACACCAATCATACTCCTAAACGCTCTCATTTCTACTGCATTAATTCTATAATAAGAAATATAAAATGAAAATTTGACAAGTTAAAAGCAAATGCGCTAAATTAAACATTATAAATATCTAAAATTTGACAAGTTAAAAGCAAATGCGCTAAATTAAACATTATAACTAGTAATTTATGAGGACTTCGTCGAATCTTCGGACCCGAGTATGAACAACACTAGAAAAAAATAATACTCAGTGTACGAGTAAGATACAGTTGGCAGACTTATAACACAAAATTTATAAGCCTATAGCTATCATGCTGTAGATGTTAATAATACCTAAGTCGATTTCGTTTTCGATTGTATTCGCTCATGATCATCAAAGCGATAATAATTACTTTCTGAAGTCGTCTTAGATACAACGAAATGTTTAAGAAATATGTAACTTTCACCCTTGTACAGTCCACGAAGAGAGGCACAAGTCTGTTGCGTATCTGTATAAAGAAATGTTACTTAGCGGCAGGGACTTTCAAAAGTTGGAATATGAAATAAATTATAAGAACAAGGGCATCTTACAAAGATAAATAATGTCTCAAATAATTCAATGTAAATAGAGCGAGTCTACTACTATTTCCGAAACGGCAAGACACCAACGTACAACGTATTTAGTGTTACCTTGGAAGATATTACCCTATACTATTAAACGAGCAATATTTGTATATAAATATATATATTTGTAATCAGTTTCCCGAAAACGGCTCTAACGATTTCGAAGAAATTTATGTGTTTTTGGGGCCAAAAATCGATCTAGCGAGATCTCGTGTTTGGTAAAATTCTGATTGCTTTTTTAGCTTTTTCTTGAAAATAGCGCGTTTTAGAAACTTACAGTGCCATCTATTAGTGAGCTTTGGTTAAGATTACACAGAGTGAAGCTCGGTCGCCCAGGTACTTAATAATAATGATAACAGGTCATACTTCTGCAGCAAACTTACAAAATAAACTGATTTCTAACCTCAGGTCATACTTCTACGTATAATAAAACAGAAAATATTAACCAATCACAAACCGACAGACAGACAAAATAGATGAATGGGCCCGGAAGCCATTACATGGCAGGCACTACCACAATTTGAGTCTGCCCAGCGTCATGTTGACAAACTAGCGTCGAACGAATGACTCAATCGTGAAGAACTAGAATCTGAAGGGTTCATGATTTCGATTCAAGATTAGGTCGTAGAGATACGCAACTAAGATATCTGCCGCCGTTGTAATCGCCCTTCTGAAACAATACAAAGAAAAACCGGCCAAGTGCGAGTCGAAATCGCGCCCTAAGGGTTCCGTACCTATCTACCATATGATATACTAAAAGCTTTTGCTCTTTGATTTTAAAAACTACGCGACCATCCAACTTGACCCCTCTTTTATAGAAAAGTTCTTAAAACGGGAGCTCACCTAAATTGGTTACTATTAGTTGTGAAAAAAATTAAATATTTAATGATTTTAGACTTTTCCCTTTATTTGTACTGTGAGACCTAGCTTCTTGCCAAATTTCATAATTTTAGGTCAACGGGAAGTAACCCTGTAGGTTTTACTTTTTTTGCATAAATGGATGGAGATGAGGACATAAAAAGCCATATCTTTTGATTGCATCGTTATAAAAATTTAAATTTTCAGATCTTGTGTGATTTATAGACCTTAATATTCGTTATAAATTTCAACCTGATACCTCTTCTCGTTCGTGAGAAAAATAGTCTTGACAGACATACAGACAGACGGACAACAAAGTGATCCTATAAGGGTTCCGTTTTTTATTTTGAGGTACGGAACCCTAAAAACTTTAAAAATACTCTTTGGCACACACGGCTATTTGAGTCTGACCGTCAGATAAAGGATAAAAGTTCAAATCTCTTTGATTTGACCCCAAAAAGTAGAGCAAGACTTACGAAAACAAATGTTATGCGATACTCACAGAATACAATAACATCACTCGGCCTCGTCTTTTATCACGTGTAGCAGCATTCGTTCATCGTCTATCCTGTTTTTGCCGCTTACCGTCGATTTGGGAAAATTTGGGAAAGAAAGACATTTTTACTCTCCATTGTTATGTGGACAACAGGACAGACTGCCAGAAAGCGGGACTGTCCCACCGGTCACATAAATTCTCCTTGCTTCCAGGCATACATTGCTGGTTGAAGTAAGGATATTGGAATTGATAGAACCAAGCCACCCAGTAATGTATGCCGAATTAGTATTTGACATTATAAAGGTGTGATTGCGACTTAAAGGAAGTTTCCCAAAAATGGACGTGAGCCGGTCAGTTACGCTTTGATCTAGCGGCTTAACAAATGGCCCTAACATAGAATACATGAAACAGTCATGTATTCTATGGGCCCGAATGTCGTCATATCATATCTAATCTGTGGTCATATTTTAAATTTAAAAGATGAAGGAACATTTATCAAAGGTTTCTGAGTGATTTCTTGTTGACTCTAATTTTGAGGGTAGCTGTCGTACAATAAAAATTTTAATTTTCTCGAAAGCGGCTTTAATGATTTTGATGAAAATTTTAACTTCCTGCAATTTCCGTACAAGGCCACTATCTATCTGTTGGTCTGGAACAAATAATATGTGAAGGGTGTACTAGTAAAGTAAATGTATGATTAATTATTCGAAACCTGTTCTGATGAGTGTGTAAATATTCATTAATGCGAATTATGAATTATTTATCTATGAATTATTTGTACTTGACTGCTTGCACACTCTTGAATATATTAGGGTGTTTTCAACTGGATTAATCTATCATGGTGCCCTCATGTAATTAGTATAAAAATGATTAAATCAGTTTATTGCAAATGCCAGTAAAAAAAAATCTTGCTATTTTTATTTTTTTACATACATTATGAAATGTCTGACTATACGTGAATATGGTACTTAGGACATGAAACTGCAAAAAATTCCACAAAAATATAGGTTGAAAAAAAAAATAAAAAAAATTGCCTTGCGCCGTCAATTGATACGGGAATTTGTATGGGACGACCAAAAAAAATCACATTTTTTAACCTATATTTCTTAGGGAAAGTTGTTCAGCTTCAAAAAAATTACCAACAGTGATTAGCGTATCACCCATCGACACTTAAAAAAACACTGTTGACAAACGACAAGGAAAACTCCCTTTTGGATTCTCACAAAAATCTAGAGTGTACTACAAAAATGTTCTCTCGTTATTATACTCGCACCTCGTCCTCAAGATAAGTACCTGAAATAAATACTAATCACAACTTGTAGTACCGCATAGGTGCTCACAACCATAATCTATTAGACGCCTTACATAGGAAATTGGACCTGCTAGCTTCGCTCGGAACAGAAACCATACTATTAATATATTTTTCCCTCCCGTGGTCCTGTGTTGTGCTGGCAAAGAATAGTACCAACCCATACATACCCGTGGGTGTCGTAAGAGGCGACTAAGGGTTAACTGGAGGATGGGCAGCAGCATCCTCCTTTGTATCTTACATCTTACTTACTGCGGTCACCTACAACCGCGGTCCATGGTGCCAGCCGTAACGCTAACAAGCGAGGTGACTATGGTAGTTCCCCTCCACATTTTTCCAGCAAAAGCTAGAATTCTGGAGGGAGCTCCCTGTCCTGTAGTGGACGTTTCATGGGATGTTATGATAAATATATTATTAATTTACTATCAAAATAAAAAAAACAACATTTAACTAATTTATTTCTCACCATAAAACAATGCAATAACAACAATAAAAATTTGTCACGGTATTTGTGGGAGACTAGAGCCTAAACTAAGCCGAAGCCTGTATTTCTTGACTCCAGGACTCCGACTGTGGGATGACATTTGCCAGAATGTCCCGAAGTGCAATGTCACATCCTCATCGATCATTAGGAAATATTCAAAATAACCCCACCAAATTATCAGAACGACGCCTTCACTACCTTTTTTTTTTTTTTAGCTTTCTGTGGTTAAGACACAAATGCGTCCCTGACCAGAAATACTCAGTCTGGAAATAGTTCCCAATAGTTCCTTTCGTTGCGTTCGAGCAATCTGCAGAGTACCTAGGCCTTGTTAGCCCTAGTGGCTGTCACCACTTCACCGGATGGTTGGGGACCGGAAGGCTCTACCCAAGAAACACCCAAGGGCACCTCGCGGGGCTCAGACCTCGGCTTTGGTTGTTGCCGGGGATCAAAAAGAGTACCTAGGCCCTTTTGAATCGTGTAAAAACTTGTTCCCTAAACTGAGTTTGTTAACACTGCCTAGTCATTACGTGTTTGAAGTGTGTAACTTTGTTTATCAAAACAAAGAGTTGCGTGACGACTTTCCATTTTGAAAATCGTGAAGCTCATTTGGCGTCCTTTAGCCTATTTGGCGTCCTTCAGTCTATTTATAATTTCGAGACATATTTTCGATCGTCCTCATCAAAAATTCGGATTTTTTTATTTTAGTTTCACTTGTTTCCAAATTTTTAGAGTTCCCTAAGTCAAAAAGGTTTACAAAGAATATTAGGTAAAGGTTCCGTACTATAATTATTTTTAAACGGTATCAACAGCCCTGTGTACCGTCAAAGGCTCAGTAAAATTAATATTTTTTTTTTATTTGACACCAGCAATAAAACTGACTTAATAATTTTCATACTGGGTGATGGTTCAGTATCAGTGTTTCCATTTTTTATTTTCCTAGTACTAACTAGCAGTGCTATTTTTTTGAATTTCCAAAGCTAGTTGAAAACATCCTATAGTAACGGTCTGTTAGTAGAGTGTCAATAGTAGTAGCTTTTTTTCATGTTACGGGCATAGTCCAAGGGCTAAAGGTCATCATCATAACATCCCATGAAACGTCCACTACAGGACATGGAGCTCCCTCCAGAATTCTAGCTTTTGCTGGAAAAATGTAGAGGGGAAGTACCATAGTCACCTCGCTTGTTAGCGTTACGGCTGGCACCATGGACCGCGGTTGTAGGTGACCGCAGTAAATAAGATGTTAGATACAAAGGAGGATGCTGCTGCCCATCCTCCAGTATATAACCCTTAGTCGCCTCTTACGACACCCACGGGTATGTAAGGGTTGGTACTATTCTTTGCCGGCACCACACGGGGCAGGGCTAAAGGTAGTGCTAACTTATTACCGTGCTAGCGAAATGTCTCTGAATGACCGAGACTATTCCTGCAAGTAACATTTGTAAAATATTAAACGGCCGGTATATCCCTCTCAAAATTTTCCCCAAGACCATGTCAGCTGACTTAATTATGAAGATGCAATTAGCATCTCAAGATCTTGCTAATTAATAAACTACTTATGACAGCATCAAAAATTTTGAGTTAAGTTTCGTTTATGAATTAGTGAGTGTGTTTGTAACACTCAAGTGATAATTGCTCCGATGACAGGTACTTAATTTCTGTTTATTAATTCACACTTAAGCGAGATTTATCAATTCGGCTTTCGATTTCGATTCGATTGCTTACCAACACATTTTGCAGCCATAACACTAAAACTTGAGTATATTTGATGGAAAGAATAACATTGCTTAACAAACTTGTTTTTTCTGACAACTTGAGCCGATTGCTTTTGATATAGCTACAAAATGTATTGGCAAATAAACGAAAAAAATTGATCATATTTATTTTCGAATTCACTTCAAGGTCACTCCGAGGTCGTACTCCGAAGTTTTATCGGAGCTCCGATATTATCAGATTGACAACAACAATTACGTTCGGAAATTTACTTTGTATGGGAATTTCTTTGTCAGAGGCCGAACCATAGACTAATTATCGGCGCGATATTATCGTAGTTTCACTTCGGAGTACGGCAGCAATTTAGAATGAAACTTCAAAAATTATAAGTCAAATTCTGAACTATAGTTCTTCCGTCTTAAGAATGCAGTGACGCGTTTCTTTCTGCCGCTGGTAGCCAAGCTCCGTAACGAATCAGGTTGCTTAAAATTATTAAGTCAAATGCACAATCACCAACTACTCGTACAGGTAAACCATGGAAAGAAGCGGTTGTTTCCTTTGTGTGTTACCCAAAATCTAAAAAAAATAAAATTTAAAAGTATTTTTTCTTGCATTTTAACTCCATAGTGAATACATCTTTACCCTGCATTTGCATAAATGACTTACTGCATTCTTGACGTGGACGAACTATGGTGTAAGTCCATTCCAAAAATTCTTTCACTAATTAAAAATTTCACTGATATTGAGTAACATAGGTAATTTTTTTATGCGAAAAAAACATCTCTTTCCTGTAGGAGAAAATTTAAAGGCGAATGAAATCGCGGGAAACAGCTACATTCAAACCAAAGAGATTCAAACATTTTTAATAGAGCGCGTGGGTTTTTATTGTCGCTTATTTTTTTCCCATCATGGCGCCACCTTGTTTGTGAAGCGATGTAGTTTAGCTGACAAGAGATATTAATATCCAACAATGAATGAACTATAAAAAAAAATACTTTCTCGCATAACAAAACTATGTGTTTCTAGCATCGTCCGCTCCGGAGACGCCATCTACGTGAGGGTGGGAGACCACGACCTGACGAGGAAGTACGGCTCACCAGGGGCACAGACGCTGAGGGTAGCCACTACCTACATCCATCACAACCATAACAGCCAGACCCTCGACAACGACATCGCTCTACTCAAGCTCCATGGCAAGGCAGAGCTCAAAGAAGGTTGGTTTCTTGTACAGTCAGGGCAGATCAATACATTCATTATAAGTAAAAGGTACATTGAATTAAATTATACATTGTAGTATTTCTCATACTTAAGTATAAGAAAGCTATTTTAATTATGCAAGATAATTTTTTTGGACCTGATATGCGTATGCCCACCTTATATCAGAGGTCAAAAGCAACAACTTTTGTTCTACGACTTTGCTAACAAGGCACGAAAAATTTTCGATTCCCTATACTTTTTTTTTACTATGTATGGGCTTACTCTTGATTGAGGACAGAGATGAGGTCGACGATCGAACGAGCTTGCCCAGAAGAAGCCTATTCACTCGCGACTTAAATAGATTCAGGTTATAAGAGCTCGGGAACACAGACGCAGGCAGAGAATTCCACTCCTTAGCTGTGCGCATCATAAAGGATGTTTAAAGCGCTGTGCGGATACTAAAGTAGTCACGTGACCGACTCTTTTTGTATGGGAAGTTGAAAATTTTTCGTGCGTTGTTAGCAAAGTCGTAGAACAAAAGTTGTTGTTTTCGACCTCTGTATAAGGTGGCATACGCATATTAGGTCCATAAAAATAACCTAGTATAAACATGAATAAAAAATAGGTTTAAGTCAAGCTGAGTAACAGCTAATTACAGGGTGTAAGGGACAGCCTTCCGAATACTGAAAGAGCATGAACTTACAGCGAATAGCGTTTCAGAAAATGGAAAAAAAATCAGCCCACCATACAAACTGTCCAATCAAGTTTGCAAATTTGTATGGAGAGGCGGATTTTTTTTATTCGCTGAAATTTGTTCAGTTACGTTGACTGATCATGCCATTTGAGTATTTGGAAGGCTGTCCCTTACACCCGATATAATTGCAGCAGCCTCTCAGAAAGAGTTTTAAGGAAGTCGTATGTGTAGAACTCTAGCCGGCTTTTCGAAAAAAAAATCGGCCTCTCCATACAAAATTGCAAACTTGATTGGACAGTTTGTACGGAGGGGCTAATTTTTTGTTTCATTTCCTGAACCTTTTATTCGCTGAAATTTGTTTAGGTACGTTGACTGATCATGCCATTTGAGTATTCGGAAGGCTGTCCCTTACACCCGATATAATTGCAGCAGCCTCTCAAAAATAATTTTAAGGAAGTCGTATGCGTAGAACGCTAGCCGGCTTTTAAGTTTCGGTTTGTAAATAGGAATGGAGTTGGCTTCAAAAATGTGTTTTGCTTAAATTATTGATAGGTGTTCGCCGCGCCTATCAATAATATAAGCAAAACGCACCTTCATTAATCTAAGGTGTTTTTGTACACCCTGTCAGACTTACGAGTAAGGAGTGATCACACCTAGCTGAAGTCAAAGACTAATTCGGCATACATTGCTGGGAGGCTTGGTTTTGTTAATTGCAATATCCTTACTTCAACGAGCAATGTATGCCGAATTAGTCTTTGAATTCAGCTAGGTGTGATCACTCCTTTAGCCAGCTTGTGACGCTCAGGTCTCAGTTTAATAGCTCCACGTAATTTACAGGAGTAAATTTTATTGTTCTCCCCATGTTGTTCGTAACCTTTGAGATTTTCTCTAGCATACATAGCTATGACAAATATGCATAGCTTTACACATTGGACTTTGTGTCACTCGGATTTAGGTGTACCGTTATTATTTCAGTATCCGTAGAAGCTTAAGGGTAGGCGTATGCTAACACGCAGATGACGCAGCGCAGGGCAGAACGTGTCTTTCGTCTTGCCTTATTAAGAAGAAAACTGAAAGAAAGAAATGCTGTTCTGTGCTCAGATTACGCCCACCCTAAGTCACACAGCTTTGTCATGCTAGTTCAGCTCTTTCGACAATGCTTCGAGGCGACGATATTGTTGTTGAGATTCTGACCAAATACTTAGTCGATTTTGTGCCGTAATAGGAACGCCTATAGCCTAGCAGGGATCTTTTTTTTGCGATCCGTAAGTTTTAATAAAAGGAACGGAGAAGGCATGTTTTAATAAAATTGTCTTAGCTTCTAGAATCAATATTGGTCAGAGGCGGCCTGACTGTGGGCCTGACAGTGCCTATACACTGGTATCTACGAGTATCTATAGCTACCTAAAATAAAACTATAAAGGGTTGTTTCCTGTACTTATGAAATAAATTAATAAGAACAACCAATCCAAAATGTACTTATAGGAGCAAGAGAAGACAAATAAATTATTTTGAGAATATTTGTCTGTCTGTCTGTTATTATGTATGTGTCTTGCACGCGCATTACGCAAAAACAAACGCTTTGAACTCAATAAGATTTTCAAACTTATATTCTTAGATAAATGATTCGCTGAGCGCAGCGAATCATTTATCTAAGCTTATACTCGTATTGTTGAAGGTCTAACTTAGACTCTGGGATATGTGTTATCATGAGCCACTATCTAGAAGCTGAGTTTAAGGTATTCGTATTCCTGCACCAAATAGTGCGTCATCATGCACACGCAACACATAAACAATTTTCGTAGACGAAATAAAAAAATAAAATAAATGCAGTGTTTGTCAGAAGGGGTGGTTTCTATAGGTAATTGGCTAGTTATTTCTGTATTCCAAGTAAAATTCAGCTTCTTTCGAAGTTTCTTTCGGCATAGCACGGGCATCACACGGTCCCCTGCCTGCCTTATTGTTGCTACCTATGTAAACTTTCTGAGAAACCTTAGGAAGTATCGCAAAAAGCGCCAAGAAAATTCAGTTTTTTTGTGGCAAGAATATAAAGAAAAGGGGTAATTTTTAAGTTTTCTTCGTCGGGGAGAAATTTTCATAAGTGCCTAGGTTTTGTGTCATTTCCAAACCAGTTTTCATTCTCTATTATTTAGCTACATTACTTTCTGGTTTAATTCAGAGTCGTAAGCCTGATTATTTATACGCAAAGCTTGTATGGTCTAGTCGCCAGCGTCTAGGCCTTCTTCAAATGCTAACGCATAAAACAAATTCATTTCGGGGTAGTTTCAAGTTCACTGCTGCCAAAGTGTGGAATAATTTGCCTCCACCTTTACGAAATGCGCATTCTTTGTATACGTTAATTAGAAAATTATTAAAAAAACATACATTCAATCTACAAATCAATGATTCTGTTGAACTTTCATTTAATAAGTACTTACTTTACTAACTACCCATATTGCACTTTCACAAACACATTATTTTCACATGCACATACCTACTTATGTTATTAAGCTCTAAAATCTCCAATTTGTATAACACAGTTGAAGTCCATTTATTTTACGTATAACTCTTTTACTTCTTCCTTTTTTATGCAATTTTGTACCTAATTGTATTAATTAAATAACACTGAACAGAAAATAAAAATTCCTAGTTTTAGTTTATTTTTATTTTTTTTCTAGTCGAATAGGTACCAGCTGAAAACCAGTGCCCTGACTACTTTAAAAGTGGTCAGAGCATAAGCTGAGCTGGCTGCCTTTTTAGTAGACATAGATAATTACATATTATAGTTTTATGTTTAGTTTAAGTTCAATTGTTTACTAAATAAACTTTTTCTATTCTATTCTATTTAACCACCCTGGGAAATGAACTTCCAAAAACCAACTTCAAGCTTAAAAACCGGCAAAGTGCGTGTCAGGCCACGCGCAGTAATATGGTTCCGTAGTTTTTTTGATTAAGTATTTCATAACGTTCATAAAACTGTTTACCTCCTTGTCGACGACGGAGGTTGCCTGCTAGCCTGATGCTGGCAGGCTTCTGTAAATATGTATATTTAAACTTAGACGTAAGCAAATTCCAAATTACGACATTTATTAGTTTTGGCAGTCTCTCGTCTCTACTTGATTTACTTATAAATACTGTGTTTTATCGTTTTTAAATTATATTTTATTAACCAAAGGAGCCGTCTTCTAATTTCGCAGCCAACCAGCGCAAATCAGTAATACTCCTAATGCTCAAAGAAGTCCTAGCGCCTGATTGCTATTGCTATTTTTATTGTTTCTAGTTATTCGGCTATAGCTCATTATTCTGTAAAGCCTACTTAGCTGTGATAGTTTTCCTTTTAATTTCATCATATCAACAAAAATTGCGCTTTAAAGCTAAATATTTCGCAAACGGATCCCTAAATCGAAAAAGGATTCCACACGTTAGGGTAGACAAGAAAAAAATCACCCCCACTTGTAGGGGAAGTACCCATAAAAAATATTTTTCAAGATTTTATTTTACTACTTTGTCGACGTGAGTAAAATGTATATCCTTACTAAATTACAGCTTTCTAGTACTAAGGGTCTCTGAGCTAAGTCGGGGACAGTTAGACAGACGGAGATGACGAAACTACAAGGTTATTTTTTTGGACCTGATATGCGTATGCCCACCTTATTACAGAGGTCAAAAGCAACAACTTTTGTTCTTCGACTTTGCTAACAACGTACGAATTTTTTTTAATTTTCCATACAAAATCGGTCAGTCACGTGACCAGTTTAGTATGGGGAGTCGAAATTTTTTTGTGCGTTGTTAGGAAAGTCGTAAAACAAAAGTTGTTGCTTTTGACTTCTGTAATAAGGGAAGCATACGCATACTCGTATCAGGTCCAAAAAAATAACCTGGTCTAAGAAACCCTTAGACTAGGTTATTTATGGCTACGGAACCCAAAAAGGGGTTAATAAACTGCACCAGCTGATACCTCGTTTTCATGTTCTAACCACAGGTTACAATGCCAATTTAATTTACACCCGATATTGAAGGATGTATCACTTTATTGTCCGAAACGTAAGATGATTTCGTGGCCCAACAAAAATTTGATACTAGGGTCAGTTTCAGTCAGTCAGTCATCTAATCTGTGTCTAGGGCTTGTGTGGTCTATCATCGATCTTTCAACCCACACGACATGATGATAAGGAATGTTTGTTTGTCACCAGGGGTGTGCTTGGTGTGTCTTCCGGCACGAGGAGTCAGCCATGCCGCTGGAAAGCGCTGCACCGTCACTGGATACGGGTACATGGGTGAAAGTAAGTATTACGCAGCTATTTTAAAACGTTCACATCATCCGCACGAAAAAGCTCCGCCCACTTGGCTCGGGCAAGAGTGACTCAAAATTTACTGTAAGCCTAATCTTTCGGACGAAGTGGTCTAGTAGTTTTCGCTTGATATGATTCAGCACGAACCTACAAGCAAATGTCAACAACAGACATACTAAAAGTAAAAAAAAACTGGTGGTTTGGATTTAGTGGCACTGTACCGCACCGCACTAAATAGGTACCGTATTTATCGTGAGTTTAAAATAAATCTTTATACTTCACCTTCGCCCAAAGTAATTATCTGTGCTATAAGACGTTGCTTCAATTTTCAAGATTTTTAGTTCACGGGAAGTACCCTGTAGGTTTTGATTCCCTTGCGAGTGTCGAAAAACTTAAAAAGCGGCATAAACAGCTGTATCTTTTGATTGCGTTGGCTTAAAGTTTGACTTTTCACAGCTCCAAGGGACAGTAGACTTGAATGTTTGATATTAATTTCAGCTTGATACCTCCACGCTTTCCTGAGAAAAAGGGTCATGACAGATAGACAGACGGACAACAAAGTGTTCCTATAAGGATTCCGTTTTTTTCCTTTTGAGGTACGGAACCCTAAAAATGGACAAAATAAGGGTCATGACAATTTTTTTTCGTGTTTTTAAATTGTAAATTATAATTCTATCTCGCCCAAATCACTTCTCATATCTTGTTTGTTAATACTTTTATTCTATTAAACTAAATGCCATATTTAATGTAAAAAGTGGTTTTGAAGTTACTCAGCCTCAACATCATTCAGGAAGGAACACCCTTAAGGCCCTCGGCTACGCCTCAGGCCTCACACTACACCCTCGTTGGGAAGCGGTCCCTTTCTCTTCTCGATGAGCAATGTACTATTCATTTTTAAGTTACATACCAGCAAAGATTTTAGGGAGCGGGTTTATTACGTCAACGCAGATCGAATTTTCAAGCATGTCACACTTGTATGGATAGTTAAACGGGTGTTTCTTTTGGTAAGTAAATATACATACAAGGTGTAACAGAAAGGATGATGTTAATCTACCCATGAAACTGAACAACTTTTCTAAGGAACTTAGGTTAAATTCGATGTATTTTTTATCTCCCATGCAAAATGAGTTATCAGCTCATGTAGTTTCTATGGGAAGGCGATAAGCGATTTTATTAAAATTTCAACATAATAGTAGGTTCTTTAACCAAAGTTATAGTCGGTTTCACTCTGTTTTATAATTCATAATCATATCATAATCATAACGTTTATTGCTTTCATATGCTAATAAAAGGTGTTACATATTTTATCGTATCACACATGAAACCCTGTTAGGGCACTAGCCATACGAGGGGCTTCTAGCCATACGAATAAATAATGGGAAGAGTAATTTTTTTTTATGTAACGAGCAGGTGGGCCGCCTGGTGGTAAGTGGTCATCACCGCCTATAACACCCACTGCCTTATTAGTAAAATAATGTGACACTAATGAGACAGCAAATCGCGTTATGTACCCACCCCAAAAACTAAGATGGTATGCCTCAATTCATGAGCCGGAAATTTCACTGGCACCCTTACTCTTCAAACCGAAACACAGCAATGCAAATACCTACTGCTGTTTTACGGCAGAAAAGTACTTCCCCAGACGATTTTTGCACTAAAGCCCTTCCACCATTAAACCTTTTTAGAATTATTATCAAGAAAAATAGAGTGTAAAATGTCGCTTACGTTAAATGGAAACTTGTTGCGATCAGCTGGTCCAATACCACTGCGAGTGCGCGAGGCTGATCTTCCCATCGTGTCTGATGCTGAGTGCATCCGCAAGGTCAACGCCGTCACGGAGAAAATCTTCATCCTGCCAGCCAGCTCCTTCTGCGCTGGTGGAGAAGAAGGCAACGACGCTTGTCAGGTGAGGCTTTTCGGTTCTTCTTCTTCTCATCACTTTTTTTTTTTGTAAAACGATATACGTGTTAAAGAAATAAGCGAAACTGAGAAAATAATTTGTTCAGAATCGAGGGTTGAATTAATTTCACGGGTTTTTGATAGGGGTTTTTGATAGGGGTATTTTTTTATTATTATTATTAAAAAATTTGCCGCGTCTTAATATTCTGTGGCTAAGCAGCGGAGCGGCGCGCGATGCATGAGCGGTGAGGAGGGGAGGGAAGTGGGCGTAAAAGAGCTTAAATATCTACTACAACAACGCTGAAACTATGAAATAACAATATTTATAATATTTTTGATAAAAAAATGTAGCAGTAAAATGGTTACTAATGTAATGTCAACAAGGTCAATTTAGAATTTATTTTTTCAGTTAAACTAATTAAATTAAAATTCTATCTTGACCAAATCAATTCCTTACATCTTGTATATTATAACGTTTTTTTTTCTGCTATGATAAATGCCACATTTAAGGTAAAAAGTGGCTACGAAGTTATTGTCTAGAGATCATTCAGGAAGGATTAGCCTTAAGCAACCTAATAGTAAGCACCACCCATAACACCCACTGTCTTATTTTTGGCATACCTTGTCTAAAAACAAAACAGCAAATAAACTCCTCCAATGGGCGGAGTAACCCATTGGAGAAATAATAAAAAAAAAGCGCGTTGCCCACCCTAAAAACTAAGATGGAATGTCTCATTTTCTGGTGATTACACTGGCTTCTTTCCCTTCAAATTAAAAAAACACCAGGGCAAGCATTACTGTCTTACAGCAGAAATATGCATGGGGGTGGAAATCCCCAGACAGACTTTGCACATTTACACATGTCACCTACGTAATTTATTTGTTTTTTAATGTTTTGTCGTCCAGGGTGATGGTGGAGGTCCACTGGTTTGCCAAGACGACGGTTTCTATGAGCTCGTGGGCCTGGTCTCCTGGGGCTTCGGCTGCGGCCGCCGGGACGTCCCTGGTGTCTACGTAAAGGTTTCGTCTTTCATCGGATGGATCAACCAGATCATCTCAGTCAACAACCTATAGCAGCTAACATGAGAATAGGTAGAGTGTAACTGTGGATGTAATCCAAAAATATTGAAGCTGAACAATTTTATTATGTAAATATTTGACAAGGAAAAAAGCACTAAAGCGCGTTTCACATAAGAATTCCCTTCCCGTCATTTTGGCTTTCATACATTTTACCTATACAGGGTGTTAATTTGATTGCGTGCCATAGCTCAGGGGCGGGATCAGTATTAGTAACTAAACAACTTTTCCCAAGGAACATAGGTCGAAATACGAAAAACGAAATTTGACCTTCCATACAAAATGCGCTATCAGCTGATGCAGTTTCTATGGCAGGTCAAAAATTGATTTTCGTATTTCGACCTATGTTCCTAGGAAAAAGTTGTTCAGTTACTAATACTGATCCTGCCCCTGAGCTATGGAACGCAATCAAATTAACACCCTGTATATTAATATGAAAGCTCGTCGGCTTTCATATTAATAACGGGTTACTCCGCATGCACGTGAAACGCACTCTAGCCCTAAAAATTCAAACTGGTAGGTAAAAAACAGCGAGTAGTTAATCACTGCAACACGAGTTACTTTAGAGTCGGCTTTCTTGATGTGTTTCGCCGGAATATTAGAGTATTATTTTTCAACGGAACTTAAGGGTGCTAAAGGCGGTAACGGTACTAAAGGGTGTGAATCTGCCTATGGTTGCATATGGTCTGCATATGGTTCGAAATACGAAAATAAATGTTTGACCTCCCATAGAAACTGCATCAGCTGATAGCGCATCTTGTATGGGAGGTCAAAATAGGTTTTTCGTATTTCGACCCATAGGAACATATTCCTTGGGGAAAGTTGTTCAGTTTCATGGGCAGAATCACACCCTCAAGTATTATCACATATTTCCGTTACACGCTGTAAATGTTTATGTTCTGAAATCAGTTTTATTTCACTGTAGTGTCTTTTTATTACGCTTTATAAAATCTAGATTTTTACGCGAAAGATTTGACTCAGCTTATTATGATTACTTACCTACTTAATTAAATTCTCAGATTCACTTTCTTTCACAAAAGCTGTTCAGTTTCATTAGGGTGGTCGTAAGCTGAGACGCAGATGGCACAGCGCAGCACAGAATAGTGTTTCTATCCTTTAGTTTTCTGTATAATAAAGCGAGAGGTAAGACGCGTTCTGCCTGGCTCTGCGCCATTATAATCTGACCGCAACCGCTGTACCGTGCTTAAGGTATGCGCGTGGAGGTGGGGGAGTGGGAAGGAAAGAGCAAGAACTAGTTACCGCCGTGAGCGATGATGAGCAATGGCCCCCCCGTCTCGCCGCGACCATACCTAAGGCGCGGTACAGCGGTTGCGGTCAGACTATTAGTAAGGTTTGTTCTTATTCTTGGCTATGCATTTATTTATCGTATTTTGTACAGCTGCCATGGTAAGGTAGTGTAATAACATGATGTGATGTCAACCTATTTCATATGTGGTGGAGTTTTACGTTGTATTATTTCGTAAAAGTAAGTTTCCGAGTATTTTGATGTTGAAGTCTAAAAGAAAAGAAAGTCTCAAACATTGTTAATGTAACGACACGCCCGCGGATTTTCCCAACGCGGAGAGTACCGCTCATTACGCTTACACTTTCACATCATCATTCATCATCATAATATCACGCCTTGTTCCCGTCGGGGTAGGCAGAGACCACAGTTCTCAACCTACTACGATCTTGACATACTTCCCTTGCTTCCTGTACTTTCATCAATCCTTTCATACATGCTCGTCGGTTTAGGGTACTTTTAACCTGGCCTTTATTCAGAACGTCCTGAATTTTATCCTGGTACGTTCGCCGAGGCCTTCCCCTTCTAACGTTTCCATTCACTCTGGCCTTGTAGATCTCTTTCGTCAATCTTCTTTCATTCACCTTCTCTATATGACCAAACCATCTCAGCATCCCTTTCTCAATTTTAGTCACTACGTCTTCTTTTACGCCACAACGTTCTCTTATCACACTATTTCTAATCCTGTCACTCAATTTCACACCAATCATATTCCTCAACGCTCTCATTTCTACTGCATTAATTCTACTTTCATGCTTTTTCTGCCATACCCAGCTTTCACTGCCAAACATCAGTGTTGGTACCGAAACGCCTCTATGAACAGCCAGACGAGCCTTGTGAGACACCTTCTGACCCTTCATAAAAGCATGCAGAGCACCATTCACCATGTTTCCAGCATTCACTCTTCTTTAGATATCACTTTCACACTTTCCATCTCTCGTAAACTTAGAACCCAGATACACAAACTCCTTCACTTGTTCGACTTGTTCACCACCTATTAATATAGTCTGTCATACACTCTTCTCTTTCAAGTACCGTCACTTTCGTCTTGCTTACATTTACTTTCATTCTTTTCCTATCAAAAGCCACATTCATCATTGTTACCACACACTTTAACATCTGGTGGAATTTCATGGGTGTGATATTTGACAGTTTTGTCGGTTGGATTTCCACGGGTATGTCGCTACACTTAGGGTGTAATTGCGAGGAATCTCAGCTGTGAGCGAAGGTAATAGGGTAGGAACGAGTACTGTCTCGTTCAGAAGCTAATACCGGTTAGTTCAATCAATATTACTCGTATATGGGGTGTTTACGCACACAAACACCTACACAATTGCTTTCCGCTCCACTGCATCAATGCCGTCTAAACGTTGAGATGTTCAATGAAAGCAAATTATATATAAACCTAACAAAATATGAACAACCGTACCGTAATTTTAGTGATCCTGGAAACACATTTCGCACTTTGCATTTATTATAAATGTAGATGTGGTAACTAACACAGTCTAAAAAATATTCATAATTTTTAGACTGTGTTAGGTACCACAAGGTCAAAACAAGGTATGTGGTTTTTTCCTTAGCGAGGTGACTATGGTACTTCACTTCCACATATTTCCAGCAAGCGCTAGAATTCTGGAGGGAGCTCCCTGTCCTGTAGTAGACGTTTCATGGGATGTTGTGGTGATGATGATGATGATGGCCGGTAATACTACTCTTACCCTAATTTTTTCTTTGTTCACAACTTAGATAGTACGCAATTTGCATAGTTCTGGTGGACTCATGGTGGTGTTAATACTAGTAGGTGTAACTTATTACTAACGGTTAGATGAATTTAAATTTAGTTTATCTGTTGTGTATTATAAAGAAGTTTCTCTCTTCCTCATTTAATTTTATTCCCTGTGACTATGAGCCGTGAAAACTGTTCGAAAGGTTAGGAAAATAAAACAATAGGATATCATTTCATAAACTCAAAATTTGAAGTCAATGAAATCTGTCGTACTGTCATGCAGTTATTAAAATCATAGATTAAAATCTACCAGAATACTATATTTTCAAAAGGGAGAGCTCATAACTTCCAGACGAGTGGTTTTTAATAACGTTATCCGCTAAAGGTGCTAATCCTTTGGCACGATCGTACACAACAGCACGTCAGTGGACATACTTTGGTCTTTATGGCATGGTAATAGTGTTGACGTGTAGTTGTTTGTACGCTTATTTCGAGTATCCCTTGTAGCACTGTGTCGAAATTTGAAAGAATCGAAAAGAAATCATAGTTAATGAAGGTCTTCGCGGGAGACCAATCAATAATCTAAAGCAATAAGGCATAATTTCGCATAAATTGCAATACATTTTTCGATTCCCGGAAACTCTATGGAAATTTGATATAGAGATCAAATGTTAAGTTGCTCATAATTTAAAAATATCGCGCAACATTTATAATTTCTGAAAGTTTTATTCACTCATAGTTGGTCCGTTACGTTGACTGATCATGCCCTTTCGTTTTAGGAAACCTGTCCCTTGGACTACACCCCGTACAAAAATCTTGGTTCGTTGGCAAAAGTTGTTCAGATTCATGATCTGAATTTACAAATTAAGTTTTTGGAAGATGTCTTTAACACCATAACCGATCCGTAAGATAAACATTCATTTTTGTGGTGCGATGGAAAATCCTACTCAATTACAAGTACACACGTCTGCAAGTTAGTGGTAACAAAACCAGTTTAAACTGAACTAATGCTACGAACAAGCCCTCACACCAGAGATCCGCTCAAGGTCAAAGTGTTACCTCTGTCGTGCGGCCAACTGTACACGCAGATGATGTTTAATATAAGATATATTTTACATGAATAGAATAAGTATTTATATACTTTTAAATTGTTAAAATGTACATAACTTATGTTCACTTGCATAGTTTATAGTTATTTATAAGTTATATTTATTTTAGTTTATTAAATATTAATTTATTTGAAAAATTTAGCCCGTACTACTCTCCCACCACTATTTATAGCTTGCTGGGAATTTCGTACAGTCAAGAGCATGTCAAGCTGGACACTCGTAGTGTGATTTCCGTCTCTTCATTGAGTAAGATAAGCGCGCTACAAAGTCCAAGTCCAGCTTGACGTGCTCTTGACTGCACCTAATTGGAGTAAAAACATTCGTATGTCTGTTTGTTTTTCGAAACATGAGTAAATAGATATGTGAATTTTATCTCGTGTTTTTGTTTCATTTAATATGATTTCCTTTGGGAGCTGTTTAGTGAATTTTAAATAAAGCAATTCTAACTAGGAACTTTCTACAAAAAAATATATTTTTCAACAATATGGGCACGGCAACATTGTAGGCGAATGATTTCCGCATTATACGACCTTCCAGTCGACTAAGCGTGATTGGCGTATGCGCCAGTAAACACCTTATACGCGCGAATTATAATTAGGGGATCCATGGCGGTTGCTGGGCAGAGCAGATGGCGGGCGTCATGGCAACCTTAGGCGGCACGAGTAACCCCGAACCTACCCCTCAGTCCATGATACATCTGAGCTTTACTTATTGTGATGAGACGCTAGACACATATAGGTTGCTTCCTGATCAACTCCGTTCCAGTTGATTTGATAAGAACAAATGTCACAATCGAGATCCATTCAGATCAACTAGTTGATCTATTGAGTTGATCCTTTTTGTCATTTTAGTTATAAATGTATATTTTTTAAATCTTAATTGTACTTTTTTATGGCAAATAAATATATTGTTATCTTATCTTTATCAAAGCGGAAGTAGTGGTTTCTTCGAGTATGTTACTCACTCAGCTAATAAAATGAAACAACGTTCCAACAAGTACGAAATACGAAATAAAATTCAACGCCCCATAGAAACTGCATTGCATCAGCTGAAAAGTAGATTTTCTTTTTCTTATTTGATGTTCCTCAGGGAAAGTTGTACAATCATGGCACGAGTAACATACTTAAAGGAACACATTTGACAAGGAAGTTGTTCACAATGTAATTTCAAATACGCAAAACCTCTTTTCGGGCATCCCATGAAATGCCCGCTGCAGGACAAGGAGTTCCTTCCAGAATTCCAAAAAAAATAACTAATGGTACAATTTGGAAGGGAAGTCCCGTAGTCACCACGCTTGTTAGCGTTGAGGTTGGCACCATGGACCGCAGTTGTTGCTGACTATTACACAGGAGGACGCTACTGCCCATCCCCCAGTTTATCATCCATTAATCGCTTTTTACGACACCCACAAGAAGAGATGGTTTGGATTTTTGCCGGCACCACACGGGTAACTTAGCACATTTGGTTAATGACAACTAATCCAAAAATCCGTTCACAACTTTCGACTTTTTTTTCACTAATAAGTTAGTATAGTTGGGCTTATTTTTTAAGTAGATTCTTTGTACTTGTTGTTAGGCTTGCATTTAAACGCAAATTTTAATATTATTAAAACTAAGATATTTGAAATTATAATAAAGTGCAAAATGAAACCACCTTTGTTCTACGACTTTACAAAATTAACATTTAAACAAAAACTTCAAATAAATTTAAATTTAATTCAAATGAAAAATTATTACTTATATACTCGTACTAGTGAAAACTTTGCAAAATACGAAAAACAGGAAAAAAAGCATTAAACAATTATCTGGTATCTGCTGCTTTGTTGTTGATTTTAGCTTACGTTTCAGATTGGCTTAAGTTTAAACAAACTAATGAACCTGATATAATTAGTGGTTTACCTGGAGGCATAAGCTAAAAATTTCCATAAGAAATGTTTTTTAATTCCTTGATTCCGTTGTTACGTTTCGGCTTGTCGTCGCTAAGAGGGTTACAGAGTATTGTAAGCAATGATTTTCTTTTTAATTAAACCCCATTAGGCCCAATTAATGTGTTTATAAACATTAGATGTTTTGTTTTTTAAATGGAGTTACTAGAGTTACTTGATAAGGAATAGGGATTACTAGTTAGAAGAAAAAAATCCATGGGATTAGGCTACAGTTCTAACAGGCTAATGCGAAAATCAAATTGACTTATGTTTATTGTATCGATCCTTTACATTCAAACATATTACAAAGAGCGCATGGGTGTTTATTGTCGCTTCTTTTTTAGGGTTCCGATACCAAAATGGTAAAAAAAAGGAACCCTTATGGTGCCGCTTTGTCTGTCTGTCTGTCCGTCTGTCTGTCACACCTGTATATCTCGGCAACCACTCATGGTATCGACTTGAAATTTGGAATAGTTTTAGAATATAGTTGTCCAACTTAATTGCACTAACTACTACAACTTTACTATAACTTTATCCCGCTAGCGTTTGAGACGACGGGTTGCTGGGGGTCGGAGGTCATTGCCTTCGTAAAGGAAGTCGGTCGTCGGCTTCAAGAGAGAGGGTACGATGCTCGCTCCGGATCCTACCTGGCGCAAAGGTTGCCCATTGCCATCCAACGCGGCAACGCGGCTAGTGTCATGGGCACCTTTGCGACTGGCACGATTCAGGGCGGACTGTTCGACTAGATGTCCGTCCAGTTTGGACATTGTTTATTTTTTGTATGACATTTTTGACATGAATAAAATTTTTACTTAATTGCACGTGAAAGAATTAAGAAAAAAATATGATTATTAATGTAAAGGGGGCCCAAATAGGGGGGGGGGGCAAAATTTCAAATTATCGATACTAGGTTGTGGGGTATCATATGAAAGAACTTTACTTGTACACTCAACAGCTCGTCAGTAGAAACACTTTTAGACCTTAAAGCGTGGTAATAGAGTTGAAAAAGTTTCTACCGACGTGCGGTGGACCGTACATTCTAAAATATATTTTTGTATTTTTTTACTACTCTTGGTTTTCAAGTCATGATGAAAAATGTCAAAAAAAAATACCGTTCCCCCCTCTTATCTCCGAAGTTTGTGAATGGAAAAATCTAAATTAATTACAGTCGATAGACATTTATGTAAATATTACAGCAAAAATAAAACAATCTTTCTAAATTGTTTTTTAGAAATCTGCATAAAACCTTTACAAACAAATTTAGTTTTGCGGTCCTAAAAATGGACTATATTGCTTCCAAAAATACTAAAGTATATCGGAACCCTCGGCGCGCGAGTCCAACTCGCACTTGAACGGTTTTTTTCCCACCATGGCGCCATTTTGTTTGTGAAGCGATGTAGTTTAGCTGACGTCATTAAAAGATTTTAATATCCAACAATGATTAAATGATTATGAGTTTATTCGGAAGTAAGCTTCCGTGTCGCAACACCATTTCTTTTGCGCAGATGTAGGATGTATGTATAATCCATTTCTTTCGTTTACTCTTTCGCTTATCAATCTATTTTGCAGCCAAGACACTAAAACCAGAGAACGTTTGACCGAAAAAATAACATTGTTTTAGTACCAACTTGTTTTTTCTGACAGTTTTAGCCGATTGCTTTTGACATAGCTACAAAATGTGTTGGTAAGCGTTGGGATAAACGAAAAATATGGATTACAGTACAGCACATTGGAAACTAACTTACCTTTGCGGTTTTCTCCGGTAGTAACGATGTAGGGGCTTTTAAAAAGCGGGTAAAGTCTTAAAATGCCAGCAACTGGGTGTAAGAGACATCTTTCCGAATACTAAAAGGGTATATTCGTTCAGTCAACGATCCTAAGTGTATGAAACTTTAAGGAAATAAAATAAAAATGTCAACATACAAAATTGTAAACTTGATAGGACAGTTTGCATTTTTTTGTTTCCTGAAAATTTCAAAGACTGAAAGTTGTTCAGTTACGTTAGCTGATCATGCCCTTGGTGTCAATTAGTCAAGCGTGTGTCCTTGTCGCTTTTGACATTGGAAATGTCTTTTCGTTCGTTCTAGTATAGGCCCCGATTTCACGTAAAAGTACGATCCCCTTATGTCTCGGAGAGTTGTGAAGATATGATATTCAAAAAAAGCTCAAAAGAGGCGTATTAATGAGGTCTGTTATATTTAAAAAGAATTATTTGAGAAAATCATAAACTAAAAAAGTTATAGCCGAAATAGTAAAAAAAAAAAATATTTTTTTTTCGAAATTTTAATTTTGGCACTCGATATTTTGGAAACGAAGAATGATATCAGAAATTTGAGAAAAATTCCCCTGGACAATTTAGTTAGCTACAATTTGAGCCTACGAGTAAAACAAAGACAATCGGGTTAAGGGTTTGCCCTGTAGCCTAACCTTTTTATTACAAGATTTTATTAAACTTGCCTTGTTACTGTGGGACAAATCTAGTAACAGAATTTTATCATTATTCGATCGGGCAGAAAGGCATACTTATGTAAGTTCGGTGACAATACAATGTTATGGTATCATCGAGCTGGTCAGGTAATGAAGACAGAAGGTGGCCATAGGAACTTCTAAACGGAACAACGTAACCCCGTCAAGTTTGGGTTCGTTGGATTTGTCTTTTCAAGTACTCTGGTCTCAAATGATCACCAGGGTCCTGATGATTAAGTCAGAAAGTAGCCATAGGAACTCCTAAATTAAACGAGATAGACTCGTCGAATTTAGATTCGTTAGATTTGTATTGCCAAGCACTTTGGTCCCAGATGAAGATCAGGGACCACATGATGGAGTAAGAAGGGGGCCATAGGAACTAATAAACTAAATGAGATAGACCCATCGAGTTTTGGTTCGTTAGACTTGTATTCCCAAGCACTTTGGTCCTAGATGATGGTTAGGGTCCAGATGATGAAGTCGGAAGGTGGCCATAGGAGTTTCTAAACTAAATAAGATAGACCCGTTGTATTTTGGTTCGTCTGATTTGGGTTAGCAAATACTCTAAACTTTCCAGGGTTTAAAGATGGAGCAGGAAATTAGACAAAGCAACTTTGTTATAAATGTTGCCATCCTATACAGTTTCAGCTCGTTTGTCATTGGTGATTTAGCGAAAGGTTTAGTGAACAGTGCCATTGGATCGTGACCAAAATAATTTGACCCTGCTGTCGGTGAGCACAGCTTTACTATCAGTCCAGATAGAGTTTGGCAGTGACGGTATTCACATAATTTCATCAATTAAGACAAAACTAAATAGTAGAAATAAAATATTTAATAAAAACACTTTCTCTAAAAACAAGCTTTTATTTAAAAAATCTGTTGTACTAAAATAAAAAAAAATAATGCATTACTGTTAAGGCTAAAATTAGGCAATGAACACCCGAGTGATATTGGATGGCCGAGGCGAAGCCGAGGCCTTCCAAGTCAACAAGGACGATAATTGCCATTCGGCCGCAACTTGTATGGTGCTTTTCTCCTATTTGTGAGTAAACAGAGAACAAAGTTAAAGGAATAAATCAAGTCCTTATTCATTCGTATTCAAAAATTTTTTCTAGGTAGATGTACCTGCTTGTTATATACTTTGACTTTAGACCTAACTAAAGCAAAAATTCAAACAGCTATGAGCTATTCAAACTGTTTATGAGCAAATGGGAGAAAATAATTTTATGCAAGAGTCGTGCTGATAAATGTTAGTTATATCATCATAACATCCCGTGAAACGTCCACTACAGGACAGGGAGCTCCCTCCAGAATTCTAGCTTTTGCTGGAAAAATGTGGAGGGGAAGTACCGTAGTCACCTCGCTTGTTAGCGTTACGGCTGGCACCATGGACCGCGGTTGTAGGTGACCGCAGTAAGTAAGATGTAAGATACAAAGGAGGATGCTGCTGCCCATCCTCCAGTTAACCCTTAGTCGCCTCTTACGACACCCACGGGTATGTATGGGTTGGTACTATTCTTTGCCGGCACCACACGGGACAAAAGATAAATATAATAAAATTGATCGATCGAAATCATGCATACAACTATATAATATTCAATGTCATCAAACGATTTGAAAGCTTACAAAGCGCAAATAAAAAAGGAGGAATTATAGCTATAAAAACTTCGTATCCAATACAAGCTTTCAAATATTTTGATGCTATTGAATATTTTAAAGTGGTATGCATGATTTCGATCGATCTATTTTATTATATTTATCTATACCTATAACTAATATTTATCAGCACGACTCTTGCGTATTTTTTTTATATTAGCACAACTGAATTTTTTAATAAAAGCTTGATTTAATAAAAAGTTTTGTATTAGTATTTTTTATTTTTTTTTCGAATTCTAAATATTCATTTCCAATGTGCTCCATTGTCGTGTGAGACACGAAATCTGTGATTTTTTTAAATGAAATTATTTTTTTTTGCTATAAATGCAGCACAAGAAGATGTCATGGAGGTTGTTATGAAGTCACATACATTTAGAATATAATAATCGATTTTGATTTTCCGACATGGCACCACTTCGTTTATGAAACGATGTAATTTTAACTGATATTATAAAGTGATACACTTAAAAATATAAATGATGCATAATATGAACAAAAAACATTTGATTTGGTTATATAAGTGACAATGACTACAAGTTTAGATGTCTACTCGTTTGTTTAGAAGAATGAAATTAGAAAAAAAAATCCACACTTTTATAACACTAAAACGTAGTTAGACATGTTAGTAGGTACAAATTTTGCCTGGTTTGGGATCTGGCGACCTCGTGGGCTCGTGTAAAATCATGCGTATTAGATATTAGTAAAGATGTGAATCTGCTTATGTGAATCTGAATAACTTTTCCTGTTCGTTGCGTTGAAGTATCATTAACATATTGAGTTAAGTTTGGTTAAATAGGATCAAGTGATTTTACCGATATATTTAACGAATAAATTTTTGCTTGAATCAAGGTTTTAAATTTATTTTATACTTCACCTGTTCGGAAAGTGCCTAATTCTTTTTTTAGAAATATGCGGGATGGAATATTGTATGAAAATCATTTACTTATAATAGGTCTTTACCTATGAAATTGCCGAATTTTTCTAACAGATTAATGAGATCATAATTCCTATAATACTAACGCAATTTTTTTCATTTATCTTATATTTGAAAGTTGACTTCAAGGTTATAAATTTACGCATAAAATAAAGTTTTTATTTTTAGTTTGATATATAAAATTTAAGGTTCGAAAATTGTTCGTCTTAATTTTCGTCCGATTTCATCATTAGATTTGTTATATTTTATTACAGATAATATTTTTCAAAAATCAAATTTAAGCTTCTGTTAGCTTAATGTCTTCCCAAAAATGCTTAAAAAAATAAAAAAGATTGGATTTATGATTCCTAAGAAAAATGCAAAAATTTTAGTACTGAAAATTGAGTTTACCTAAAATTCGCCATACAAAACGGCAATTTCATAGGTAAAGACCTAATATATCAGTACCGGCCCATCGGCACGTTACACTGCCTCCAATTCGTTGGTCCACAATCTGACATTGTGGACCAACAAATGTCAGTCACAAATTGTCAACTTTATCTGAGCGGGCGAGCAAGGAGTTTTTTGTTCTGAGTAGCGGACCACGCGAAACGGGCGACTACATACAAAAAACCGGCCAAGTGCGAGTCGGACTCGCGCACTGAGGGTTCCGTACCACCACATAAACATAATTGTATTAGTTGAAATTTCAGTAAGTTAATGTGCTAGATTTTTTGAGTCCGACACGCGCTTGAAAATTTTTTATTATTTGTTGTTATTTTATAGCCTATGCCCTATAAACATACCAATTTTCAAGTTTGTAAGTGTTCCCGTTTTTAAATAGAACTAAAACAAAAATCGCCTCATCAACCATCCAACTTGACCCCTCTCTTAAATGAATGTTCTTGAAACGGGAGCTCACCGCAATTGGTTACCATTAGTTGTGAGAAGAGTTGTAATATTTAATGATTTCAGACTTTTCCCATTATTTGTACTGTGAGACCTAGCTTCTTGCCAAATTTCATAATTTTAGGTCAACGGGAAGTACCCTGTAGGTTTTTCATTTTTGAATAAATGTGTGGAGATGAGGACATAAAATGCCATATCTTTTGATTGCGTCGTTGTAAAAAATTGAAATTTTCAGATCTTGTGTAGTCCACAGACCTTAACACTCATTATCAATTTCAACCTGATACCTCTACCCGTTCGTGAGATAAAGGGTCTTGACAGACAGACAGACAGACAGACAGACAGACAGACAGACAGACAGACAGACAGACAGACAGACAGACAGACAGACAGACGGACAACAAAGTGATCCTATAAGGGTTCCGTTTTTTTCTTTTGAGGTACGGAACCCTAAAAACGACACAACAGGTACTACTTATGTAGTTCATGGACCTTAATATTCGTTATCAATTTCATCCTGATACTTCTTCTCGTTCGTGAGAAAAAGGGTCTTGACAGACAGACAGACAGACGGACAACAAAGTGATCCTATAAGGGTTCCGTTTTTTTATTTATAGGTACGGAACCCTAAAAACTATCAAAACCAGGATCGTTGAAGACCTGGAGTACCGGATGGCTCTAATGTGAAACCCTAATAGACCAGCCAAACTATGAGGGATATTAAAATACTGCCATAGCAGAAAACACTTAATCAATGTGATGAGTATTAGCTGTTGATGTTCATCAGTGCCATTTTATAAAGCCATTGAGCTGACAAATAATAAAACACATATTTCCGGATTTGTAGTACTATGAAACATACAAAAAGAAGTAAAATCCCACCAAAAACATTTTTATATAAAATGTTGCCAAGACGAGACCATATACTCGTATATGTGGCTTGGCCGTTTCGCTTTTGTCACGTGGGCGTAAGATGCAAGGTCTTTTCTGTTATATATATAAGGTCTTTTCTTTTAAATACTTTTACTAACGAAACGGCCTAGCCTCATATTTTGACTAAGGTGTAGATTTTGTGAAGTAAGTGCTTGTAGAGTTAAGGCGTGTAGAGTTAGAAGCTTGGCTGTACATGAGATCTGATAACTTTTTGAAAATGCTAGCTATATGGTCTCGTCTTGGCAACATTTTATATGAAAATGTTTTTGGTGGGATAGATTTTTCCTTACAAATTTCGAACCGACGGGTTGGTCGTTACAGGTGAACCTAAAAAAAGAAGGCAGTGAAGGGAGTGAGTTGGTAAATAGGGAGTACTCATAAAGGTCATATAAATTTTTTTACCTTTATTTACTATGCCATCATGAGTGTCAGCCATACGATATTGATCAGTTTTGTGTAAGAATTTGGCTGTTTTTTTCCAAGTGACGTTGTTTTTGTATTAATCCCAGGAGACCATAGATTTATATAGTCAAGATAGGGTCTTGGGAACAAGCCAAAGAGATTTGAACCTCGCTACGCTCGGTCATAGAGGGATCCGAAAATTGTCGGCTATAGCTTGGCTTTTTACTCATGTTAAGAGTCATATTAGAAAAAAAGAGATAAACATGTTTATGATTATCTACTTTCAAACGTCGCTGTAACGCTTTTTGACCAGCTAGAGATGTGCTGGCACTCGATATGACGATAGCGATAATGTAGTATTTCGACTTTTTTAAAAAGATAGTATTAACACCCACACATTAAATATTGACGAGGCTTTGAGCAGATGTTAGACGCTCATGATGAATTAAAAATTCTGTGACTTCAAAAATCGTTGAATTTGAATGTTTTGTATGCTGTTCACAATAATGTTCTTTGAAGAGAAATCAAATGAATAGAATAAAAATTTGACGTTGCAAAATGAGATACTCGACAGGAAACTACTTGCAGTTTTCACTATGTTGTCTGGAAATTGCTTTATGTTTATAATAGCGCACCCCGAACAGTTCATACATCAAGCGCGAAACCACAAAATTTTCAGAATTTGAAAATGACAGAGACTTACGCACGTCCACGCAGAACAACTAGAATCGATAAAGAACCCGGTTGTCGCGCGGAATTAGAATTAGAATTATAGGAGTTATGATCTCATTAATCTGTAAGAAAATTTCGGCAATTTCATAGTGAAGGACCTATTATTTCAATAGCTGTAGAAGCTAAAATTGCGCTGCAACTGTCAAGCTTGACCAATTTTTAACTTCACCACTGTGATAACGATAAAAGATCGTACTAGAAAAATAAAGTTAGCATCTGATTTAATTCGATAACTTTTTAGACATTATCGATAACCACTACTTACATCTCTAATGGTGGATAATCAAAACCAAAGAGATTTGAACCTCGCTACGCTCGGTCATAGAGGGATTTGAAGGCTTGTCAAGTGTTGCACTTTTGAAACGTCAAGTTGGATCCAGGTTTGTTTTGGTTCTTTTTACACTTCTGCTAATTTAAAAAGTTATCTGATTGTTCTCTTGACAACTAGTATGACGTTGTCTTTACTTTCAGTCGTCTATGAAACTATTTGTTTTGATGTTGTCGTGAGCGAACGGGCTCTGTAGTTTTTATAATTTTACTGTTATTAAAATACTTATATCTAATCAAATAAGTGTTGTACACAAAAGCCTAAATGCTGAACAATACATAAATCGTACCGGCATGCGGATCTCATTCTTCTAGGAAACAGGACATCGAAGAATTCTTATGCTTTCATTTGTAAGTAATATTTAAAAGCTTATTTTTGCAAAAAAATGTGTAATACTCATTAAAGTGACAACAAATTATATTAAAGATTAGGTAAATCAATTTAAAAAAACCTTCCACAAAGAAATATACTGCAAATTACAAGAAAAATTCAAGAATATCTACATAACGCGAATGATTTTGATTATCCACCATTAGAGATGTAAATAGTGGTTATCGATAATGTCTAAAAAGTTATCGAATTAAATCAGATGCTCACTTCATAATTCTAGTACGGTCTCTGTAAATGGTTATATCGCTACATGTTAATCTACCGAGTAATATAAAAACTGGCCAAGTGCGTGTCGGACTTGGTAGATTTAGGGTTCCGTTGTGTTGTCTAATTCATCAATATATTGCTATTTGTTAGTAAAATATATTTAATAATAAACATTATCACCAAAGACAATGCGACTCTTCCCTAGACCTCTAGCCAAAAAATTTGAAAAGTATTGTACATAAGTGAAACCTATGTCAAATAATAGACCTAATCATCACTAACGTCTTTTACTATGGCACCAAAAAAATCGGTCTCCGTGAAAAAAGTATTGACCTTTGCAAATTTCAGGAAATGTGTGATTTTATTATTATTAATTTAATTGATTTAAAAGACATTATTTCAAATTCTGTGTCAAATAAACGAATGACAAAACTTGTATAATACAGGGTGTTCAATAATGTTTATTTTAAAAACATCTTACTCGGAGTAATGATTGGCATCACCAATAGGTACATAGGGTCTTCATGCCCTGACACCATGCTAATCTGTTGTGGGCTATTTTATCACTAAACAACTCGTGAGTGTTACAAGCGTGATTTTAGCTTCTACAGCAATTGAAATATGATCGGTACACCGTCCAATGTACATCTTTTTATAATTTATACAGCAGATATTACCAAATGCCTAAACAATTGCCAGTATCATTTATATGCAGATGATCTGCAAATATACACATGTTTTGACCCTAGTAATGTTGATGAGGCTGTTTGTGCTATGAATGATGACTTAGTAAGAGTTTCCGATTGGTCTTTAAAAAATTGTCTTGTTTTAAATGCGAATAAGTCTAAATTCTTAATACTCGGCTCTAAAAATCAAATCCAACGTACATTAGATAAAGAACCGATAATTCTAGTGGAAGGTAATAGGTTGGATCGGGTCGAAGAAGCTCGCAATCTGGGACTCATTATGGATGGTGAACTGCGATTTGAGAAGCACGTACTTGAAATAATGAGAAACTGCTTCTACAGGCTGAAAGTACTGTATCGTATTCGAAACTATATTAGTGTAGACCTTAGTACTTACTTAAGAGACTTTCATGGCGTAGCTCTTTAAATAGGTATCCAGTCCGGTTTTGCACGGCACCGCTGGCTGTAAAGAAATACAGGACAGCTGCGTTCCGAGGCAGCTTTTCGTTCAACGCGACTAAGTGCTGGAATGATATTCCCCCACCCATGCGTGATTTACGATCTTTATCCACTTTTAAAATACACTACAAGGCATACTTGTTGCGTCAACAGAAAGAAGCGTAAGGTTGTCGGGAGAGCAAGCGGTCTACAATTCCTATTATCGTACCCATATCATTTGTTTTATTTTTTTATTTATTTATTATATTATTTTATTTGTATATCTATCAGCACCATCATTCAATATTTTTTTCCTTTCTCATGTTTAAACACTCAACACACATTTTTTTTTTTATACAATACTTTAGGTGATTTTATAATTCATATTTATTCACATTGTTCATACAACGCCATCTGACACAGAAGGTATTGGCAGAATAACAGTAGTTGCAGTGAAAATTCGCTGTAACATTTATGCTGAGCCAAAGCCTTTTCCAGTAACCATGCACAAATATAGTGAAACTTTTAATGTCACCTATGTTTAGGTGTCATATTTTTGCCACCTAGTATTTTGTATTACATTTGCTATATTTTTAATTTACGTATGTCTCTTTGTATGTGTTCTGTATTTTTGTGTTATATCATCATTGTATTTGTGTATGTTTACTGTGAATAAATGTTATGTCTATGTCTATGTCAATGTGTCAAGCTTGACGTACTCTTGACTGTACCATATCATCGGTAGTCAATATTTATTTATTTTCAGGTCCCTTCAAGTTTTAAAGATAAAGTAGAACTGCATAGCAGCGGCATTGCAACTAGGCAATAAAACTACTAAATAAACAACACTTGCAGAGAGACTTGAGTGAAAATGGTGACGAAAATAAGAGTTATTATTAGGTAGTAGGTAACTTTATTAGTAGATTCATAACTTTTTAAATATACTTCGTAACGTTCTGTAATTTTATTAATTTACTCTTCATTTGAATTAAATGAGAGAATAAATAAAGCAGCTTAATTCATTTCTGATGAATTCCTTTTTTTTATAGTATTAACTATAAATACAGAAATGCGAAAAAGACACTCTACGCACCCCTTGGAATAGACTCCTTCACCATACGCGACCCGCGCCCGCGCGATTGCCGGGTTCTTTATCGAGCCTAGTTGTACTGCGTGGACGTGCGTAAGTCTCTGTCATTTTCAAATTCTGACGATTTGTGGTTTCGCGCTTGATGTATGAATTGTTCGGGGTGCGCTTTTATAAACATAAGTGCAACGACAAATGTTGGTTCTATTCATTTGATTTCTCTTCAAAGATCATTATTGTAAATAGCATACAAAACATTAGAATTCAAGACGATTTTTTTAAAAGTCACAAAATTTTGAATTCATCATGAGCATCTAACATCTGCTCAAAGCCTCGTCAATATTTAATGTGTGAATGTTAATACTATCGTTTTAAAAAAGTCGAAACACTACATTATCGCACTCGTCATATCGAGTGCCTGCACATCTCTAGCTGGTCAAAAAGCGTTACAGCGACGTTTGAAAGTAGATAATCATAAACATGTTTATCTCTTTTTTTCTAATATGACTCTTAACATGAGTAAAAAGTCAAGCTATAGCCAACACTTTTCGGATCCCTCTATGACCGAGCGTAGCGAGGTTCAAATCTCTTTGATCAAAACCATTCTCGATATGTTTATATTCTTGAATTGTTCTTGAAATTTGCAGTATATTTCTTTGTGGAAGGGTTTTTTAATTTGAATTACCTAAACTTTAGTATAATTTGTTGTCACTTTAATGAGTATTACACATATTTTTGCAAAATAAGCTTATAAATATTACTTACAAATGACAGCATAAGAATTCTTCGATGTCCTGCTTCCTAGAAGAATGAGATCCGCATGCCGGTACGATATATGTATTGTTCATCATTTAGGCTTTTGTGTACAACACTTATTTGATTAGATATAAGTATTTTAAAAACAGTAAAATTATAAAAACTAAAGAGCCGGTTCACTCACGACAAGATCAAAACAAATAGTTTCATAGACGACTGAAAGTAAAGACAATGACATACTAGTTGTCAAGAGAACAATCAGATAACTTTTTAAATAGCAGGAGTGTAAAAAGAACCAAAACAAACCTGGTTCCAACTTGACGTTTCAAAAGTGCAACACTTGACAAGCCTTCAAATGCCTCTATGACCGAGCGCAGCGAGGTTAAAATCTCTTTGGAACAAGCGGTTCAAAATTTCCCCATACAAGAAAAAAAGCGCCATCTGTGAAAGATCGCGTGAACTACGTTGTGTAGTACTTCAAGGAGGTCTTTGTTCTGAGGTCGGTGCTAAATACACGGAATGGAAATAATATGGCGGGAAAAACAAAATAAAGTTTTTACTGTTATATACGTGACTAAGGCCTGGTTTTGAAGTGTTATTCATTAGATTATAGCAAAAAACAATAAGAGTAAGTATTTTTTTAACTAATAAATGAATCATCGTTTCATTTTTGTATGTAGTCGCGCGTTTCGCGTGGTCCGCTCCTCAGAACAAAGATCTCCTTGCTCGTCCGCTCAGATAAAGTTGACAATTTGTGACTGACATTTGTTGGTCCACAATGTCAGATTGTGGACCAACCAAGGAGGTTTTACTACGCTTCGCGTAGCGTGGGTTAAAATCTCCTTGGAACCAACGAATTGGAGACAGTGGTGGACTGTGCCGATGGGCCAGTAGATAGTACTTATCTACTCCCTGGCCAGTACTGATATATAAGTTGCAGGAGACAGTCTTCAGTGTCAGTCGTTACAGTACAGGTGAACCTAAAAAAAGGCAACGAAGGAAGTGAATGGGTAGAGAGGAAGTATTCATAAAACTCATATAAACTTTTACCTTTATTTACTGTGTCATGAGTGCCAGACATATGATCAGTTGTGTAATTTGGAATTTTTCTCCAATCCAAATGAATGACTGAGTAAAGAGGTTTTGCAGATTTCTAAAAAAGTGGTGCTATTTAGAGAGATCGTTTAATTTTTCCTGTAATATTTACATAAACGTCTATAGACTGTAATTAAATTAAAGGGATAAGGGCGGGGGGGGGGGGGGAGGGGGTAATGGTATTTTTAATAAATTTTTCATCATAACTTGAAAACGTACTCGTAAACGTACGTACGTACTTTTTACGTATATATTTATGTGACTAATGTATTTTAAAGTTAAAAATATTTATATAATTTATTTGTATGTAGTTGTCTTGTGCACACTATCGTCCGTGCCTCACTCAGCAGGGTTCACTGAAAACAAGCGCTGCAACTTATGCTGTGGCTTTTGCTGAGTGAGGTTTATTTATTGGGTGTCGCAGCACTTAAAGTCGGATTTCGTCAAATTGCATTTTTTTATTTCATATATTTGTTAAATTGTTATGGCTTTTTACTTTGTCGAACTTATATATGTGTTGTGTTGTGATGTTCAAAATAATAAAATTTTTCTGATTTCTGATTTGTTTATTTAAAAATCTATATTGGAATGTACAAGTAAAGCCCTTTCATATGATACCCCACTCAACCAAGTAACAATAATTTTAAACTTTGACCCCCCATTTGGGCCCCCTTTATCATAATAATATTAATATCTTTATAAATCTTTCATTTGCAATAAAGTTGGGCAATCATATTCTAAAACTATTCCAAATTTCAAGTAATAAGCATTAGTACTTCCTGAGATAATGAGGTGTGACAGACGGACAGACAGACAGAAATACAGACAGACAGACAAAGTCGCACCATAAGGGTTCCTTTTTTTACCATTTTGGTATCGGAACCCTAAAAATGAACCCTTTGTGTTGGTGTTAAGGAAACGTCAAAGCAGACTTCTTATGGCCCCACTCTATCTGGGGAAGTCATCATATCAGCCGAAAGACGTCCACTGCTGGACATAGGCCTCCCCTAAGGAACTCCATGACGACCGGTCCTGCGCTGCTCGCATCCAGCGGCTTCCCGCGACCTTGACCAGATCGTCGGTCCACCTTGTGGGGGGCCTGCCAACGCTTCGTCTTCCGGTACGTGGTCGCCACTCTAGAACCCTCACGCCCTCTGGGGAAGTATTCGTGTGATATTCAGATGACAAACCGCTGATATCGTTCCTAACAAGACCCTTTTTAGGGTTTAGAACAAAAATGGAAAAAAAACAGTCAAGTGCGAGTCAGACTTGCGCGCCGAGGGTTCCGATATACTTTTGTATTTTTGGAAGCAATAAAGTCCATTTTTAGGACCACAAAACTAAATTTGTTTGTAAAGGTTATTTGCAGATTTCTAAAAAACTGTGCAACTTAGAAAGATCGTTTTATTTTTGCTGTAATGTTTACATAAACGTATGTCAACTGTAATTAATTCAGATTTTTTCCTTTCACAAACTTCGGAGATAAGGAGGGGAATGGTATTTTCTTTTGACATTTTTCGAAAACTTGAAAACTAAGAGACATAAAAAATACAAAAATATATTTCAGAATTTACAAGTAAAGTCATTACTTGACCTCGTACCGACAATTTGAAATTCAGCCCCCTGAATTTTGGCCCCCTTTACATTAATAATTTATTTTTTTCAAGTGAAATTAAGTTAATAGATTTTGTATTTTTTTAACGATACTTTTAGACATTTTTCATTTTTTTTTCGTATGATGAAAAATGTCTAAATGTCTTCGAAATTGGCCTAAAAAAAACTGAAGTTATTAGATTATATTCGATAGAGGTTTATGCAAATATTACAGGAAAAATATACAAATACTTCTAAATAGCTCTTTTTGGACCAAAAATTTTGTGGAATTGCAAAGGCTTTTTGGAAAACCTTTTCAATTCCACTAAATTTTTTGGTCCAAAAATAAACCTTATGGCTTCTAACAATACGGATCCCTCGGCGCGCGAATTCCTAGTAGTTCAATCAATAGAACTGTTCGATTGGACAGGTGGGAATAGACGGCAAATCCGACACGCACTTCACTGACTTTTATGTGTTTTATAGTGCTTGGTCTTCCAAGTACGTATTTGGCACAGCTCAAGCTGCAGACTTTTTCGAGTTTACGCAGATACATCCCAGTCGTGATTGAAAGAAAATGCGTGCGTCCCTGTTGGACGGAGAATGCGAACTGAATGTAATGTCAGGATAGAACTGAATGAAGGAGCAACAGGTTGGGGTGAGGTAGTACCTTCACCTTCAGAGCAACAGATGACTAGAGAGGCCTAGTATATATAATCAGATACCAAATGACCTCAAAACACTTTTAGATATCCTTTAATCAGTGGATTTCATAAAGCTAGCACACCTTATCTGTGGATCCCATCACAGGACTTTTTACAGACTGGGTTTTAGCCCTCAGGTTTAGGACATAGGTTTAGTCTAATTTGATTTCCTTTAAATCTAATTGGCATGTTTTATATCTTTAACTATTTTAACAATATAGATAACGTTATCCTTCCTATCCTATCCTTCCTATCCTACTATAATATTATTATAAACGCGAAAGTTTGTAAGTATGGATGGATGGATGGATGTTTGTTACTCTTTCACGTAAAGACTACTGAATGGATTTTAATGAAACTTTACAATAATATAGCCTATACATCAGAATAACACATAGGCTACAATTAATGCACCTGCGCAGACGAAGTCGCGGGCCACAGCTATATCTATATATATAAAAGAAGAAGGTGCCTGACTCACTGACTGATCAACGCACAGCCCAAACCGCTGGGTCTAGAAATTTCAAATATGGCATGTAGGTTCCTTTTGAGGTCTAAGGGTGCATTAAGAAAGGGTTTTACAAAATTCTACCCCTAAAGGGGTAAAACAGGGGACGAAAGTTTGTATGAAAGTCCGTCAGTTTTGAAGTTAGGATCTTAAAATTTTGTATTTAGGCTAACGACTAGAAATTAATATTTACGTGTCTCAGGGTTTTTAAAAATTCGACACCCTAAAGGGTGAAAAGGTGGATGAAGTTGAAAAATCTTTATTTTTTAAGTAAAATCCACATAATTTATTATTTAGGCATTAGGGTTGTAATTCTATGCAACGTTCATCACTGTTATTGAAATTTCACCCCAAATTCAACCTCTAAAAGAGAAAATGGGGTGAAAAAGTCTAAAAACCAATATGGGTATCGTTTGTATGGTTTATCGAGTCGCTGATTACGAAAACTACAACAATTTTGAAATCCAACGTGGTGGACGTGAAATACCATCATCCCCTGGGGAAGGGGTTAGGGTGCGATAACGTTGGACTGTCTAAAAACCAATATGGGTGTCGTTTCTATGTTTATATGAGGATAGGGATAGTGGTTAAGATGGCGTTAGGGGTAGGGATAGGGGAAGGGATAGGGGTAGGGGTAGGGAGAGGGACAGGGAGACGGAGACGGACAGGGAGTGGAAGAGGGACAGGGCGATGGAAGGGTAGGAGGAAAGGGAGGGGGAGAGGAAGGGGAGGGACAGGGAGGGGGCGGGAGGGAGATAAAGGGGATGAGGGAGAGGGAAAGAGAGGGGGAGAGGGAGAGACTGCACAATACTGCACATTGTCTGAATTCCACGCGGGCGACGCCGCGGGCACAGCTAGTCTTGTATAATTTCTTACTTTATGTACATACATAAGACCAATACTAGAGTATGCTTTTCAGGCTTGGAGCCCGTATTTTGTCAAGGACATTGAATTTTTGAGAAAGTACAGCGCAGCTTCACCAAAATACCAAGACAAATAAAGAGACTACGAGTACCATACGATGACAGACTTGAAGCACTGAAGTTATGCACCCTCAAAGAGCGACGGGAGCGTGGAGACCTTATAGATTCAGATAATTTTATTCAATGTAGATTCTTCACAGAATACTTATTGAATGTCATGCAAAATACAATGCAAATAGAGCGAGTCTACGCCGTTGCGGATCGTGCTATGACAGCGTAAAAGAAACGGCAAGAAACCACTGCAGCACGGCCTACTTTAAGAGTCGACTTTTTACAATGTGTTTCTTGTGTTTCGCTGGAATATCAGAGCACCATACCTCTTTGTCATTCATATAGTCATCTAATCTATGGTAAGCTTTTTTACATAACGTTTGCTTTACACATTCTTTAAACTTTCTCTCAGGTAATTGCACTATATTGTCAGGTATTTTGTTGTAGTATCGTATACACAGACCTACGAAAGATGTATTGACTTTAGTTAATCTAGTATATGGTTGATTAATTTTGTGCTTATTTCTAGTATTAAAATTATGCCTGTCACAAATTTTTGGTAATTGATGAATGTTCTTTCTAGCATACATAATATTTTCATAGATATACTGGCATGGCACTGTCATAATGTTAATTTCCTTGAACAGTTCTCTCAGGGAATCACGAGTCTTCAGACAATAAATTGCTCTTATAGCCCTCTTTTGTAAAACGAATATTGAATGTATATCAGCTGCCCGGCCCCAAAGCATTATGCCATAAGACACAATGCTATAGAAGTAGCTAAAGTAACAACAAAACAACCTTGCATTAGCTACATCAGTAAGTTGTCTGATTTTTCTGACAGCATATGCAGCCGAGCTCAATCGACCAGAAAGAGCCGTTATATGAGGGCCCCATTGAAGTTTAGAGTCTAGTGTTAACACTAAGAAAACTGTACTATTTACAAAATCTAATGGTTCATTATTTAATACTATGTTATTTGAAGTAGACCTTACATTTGGTAGTGCAAATTTTATACATTTAGTTTTTTTGGCGTTTAGGACTAAATTGTTAACAGTAAACCATGCATGAATCTGTCCAAGTGCATCATTGACTTCGTTATAATTTTGTGATTTCCTACTTACATTGAATATTAATGAAGTATCATCAGCAAACAACACAATATTTGACAGATTCTTCACCACAGAAGGAAGGTCATTAATATAAATAATGAATAAAAATGGCCCTAATATGGACCCTTGAGGAACGCCAATTTTGACAACAGATCCCAGTGATTTCGTCCTGTTTACTTGTACCTTTTGAATCCTGTTTTCCAAATATGACCAAAGTAGTTTAAGTGAATTATTCTTAACACCGTAATGTTCAAGTTTTGGCAACAATGTGCTATGATCTACACAATCAAATGCTTTGGATAGATCACAGAAGATACCAATAGCATCTTCAGATTTTTCTCACGCGCAAAAGATGTATTTTAAAAGTGCAGTCCCGGCATCCGTTGTACTGCGCCCTTTCGTGAAACCAAATTGATTTCTATTGAAGTGTGAAAGCATTTGATTGAGTATGACCTTCTCAAAAATTTTTCTAAGTACAGGTAAGACTGATATTGGTCTAACATTACTGGGATCCTTTTTGTCACCAGGTTTGAATAATAGAACTACTTTACTTTTTTTCATTAAGTCAGGAAATGTACCATGATCGACACAATCATTGTATATTACAGCTAAATATGGAGATATAGTATCAATGATCGCACTACAGACTTTTACTGACATTCCCCATAGGTCCTCAGTAGTTTACATTTTTAAACTTTTAAAAGCTTTAACAATTTCGTTAGGGATGACATGATTGAACCCAAATTCAGTTTCGCAGGCGTCCACATTCTTTTGAAGTAAATCGCTAGCAACTGAAGATGAAGAATTGAGTGACTCTGTTGTTTTCAAAGGAATATTAGTAAAAAAGGTTTCGAACTCTTGAGCCACTTCTACGTTTGAACTAATAGTTCCGCGATTTGTATGAAATGTGATTTGATTGTCACGCGGTTTCACTTTTCCAGTTTCACTGCTTATAACTCTCCATACAGCCTTAATTTTGTCATCAGCAGACTGTATTTTTTTCCGAAAAAAAAAAAATTATTTTGCTTTTGAACAAACTAATTTAAACAATTTTGAATAATTTTTGACATATTCAATGAAATTGTCGTCATTTGAATAATTTCTTAGCTCATATAATTCAAAAAGTCTCTCTCTACTTTTGCGAATACCAGCGGTAGCCCAGTCACTATATTTGAATTTTACATTAATTTGCTTTTTTCTAATAGTGAAAATTTTACTGAATTCAGTATTAATCAATGTGAATAAATCTTCATATGAGTTATTAGGGTTGTTAGTATTATAATTGTGACAGGGCAGTTTTTCTAGTAACATTTTTTTTGTACTTTTCTAACCTACCGCTCGATAGGCTCCTGGTTTCTATATTTATCTTCTGGGTTACACGAGAATAATTAAAAGTAACACTTTGACCAGAGTGGTCAGACTGAAGCGAGTTTATGATACTTTTCTCAAAATAATCGCAATTACAAAAGACGTTATCAATACAGGTAGCCGAGGATGACGTCACCCTTGTAGGTTCAAAAAATACATGCTCTAAATTAAAACATTTGAAAAGACTTATAAGTTTGTTACTATAGGTATTATTTTCTAAGATATTGACTATAGAAACCTATAAAATTTTAAACGGCCATTACAATCTGAAAAATCTCCAGACAACGTTCAGAAAGGACAATAATACCCGTCTAAGAGGTCACCAATTGAAATTAGAAACTTGTCTCTCCCACAACAATCCTCACAGAAACTTCTTTGCTAATAGAGTCGTCAACCCATGGGGGGTGATCGTGGTAATTTCAACGATATTACCAAAACAAAAACGTTTGCGAAAAAAGTTTTGTTGAGGCCTAACATACTGTTTGAGGCAAACGTTTTTATTTAGGTAATATCGTTAAAATTACCACGATCACCCCCATGGAATAAACTGCCCGAAGAAGTATTCTCAGCACCAAATGTCAACATTTTTAAGAACAAACTAGACAAACATATAATAGAAATAAAGAAAAAGAAAGCACACTAGTTAACTGGATACAGGCATTATCAGTTGTATATCGACTGCCTGCCTGCTCAAAGATAATAATAAATTTATGTTGAGTTGCAGTTGGAATATGAAGTTTAATATGGGATACCCAGAAACAAAACTAAATTTTGGGATGAAAAAGGAAATGAAACAAAAGCCAAACAAAACCATAAAATTTTTCTCTGAAACACCATAAAATATTATAAGTTTATTGACGAGTCAAAATGGGCACCAATGCACCTTCCGATTTTGACAGTGTATCTCGCGTTTTTTTGGTACTATAAACGATCCCACTGACTTCTGAGAGTGTTACCCTGTTTATTCTTTCACGTTTTTTAATGCGTGCGGTAGAGTACGAACTAAATTGCGTTGAAATTAGCGGGAAACATGGACGATGTCGTGGAGTCCCACGACAGGACTCGCCACAGATGCGGCTAAGCTGTAAAAGTCCTGTCATGGGATAATGAATATAAGGTTAAATTAAATAAATGGTACAGCAGCACTGCACTTACTTTCTCGCAATACTCAACGAAAAACTATCAACCGCAAACTTAAATTTGTAATGCCATACACATAGTACGGAAATACAATTTTTTATTTACGTTTTTCCAAAAAAATGTTCGAATGAAATATACAGATCAATTCAGAATTCAAATTGTCAAACATTAAAACAAACAAACATCAAACGATTTCGAGTAAATCACATGTTTAACTTTTGGTAGTACTGAAACACCCTTTATATGAATTTTCAAAGATCAATAGATACTACCGTAGGATACATGCATGGAGATTTTTTTAATTTCCCAACACATGTGGATAATTGTTCAGTTTAGTCTACTGAGCAAGCCTTTTCAGTTTTTGGTACACCCGGTGTACTAAATTTTATTCAAAAAATCATAAAGAATATCCAGTCAGGTAGAAAACCAATCCAGGAGTAATATTATAGAAAATTTTAATAAACTCAATGGAACCAATTTTGGGTAAATCACATATTTACGATTTGGTGGTACAGGAACACCCCTTATATGAAATTACACAGATCATTTGATACTGGCGCAAGATATCTTACATGGAGATGCTTGGTCATGTAAAGTTTCATCAAGATTCTATGAGCCGTTTTTGAGAAAATTACAATTTATCATTTTCGTTGTATGACAGCTACCCTCAAAATGAGAGCCAGCCAGAAACCACTTAGAAACCTTCGATGGATTTGCATAAAACTCCTAAATTCCAAATATGGTGTCAATCGGATCATTCGTTTAGCGGCTAGGGGAAAGCGTGACGGACAGACCGACCGACGGACCGACCGACCAACGGACCGACCGACCGACGGACCGACCGACTGAAGGACCGACCGACCGACGGACGGACATTTTTGGGAGACTTTTTTTTATGATGTATAAGTGATACACATTTTTGAGAAAATTAGAAAAAACTTTTTTTTTCACGAATACAATACCTTTCTCGCTCCGCTCGAAAGTAAAAAAATGTTAATTAGCAATGTATTTTACAATCTGACTGAATTTTATAATTACAATACCAATTGATTGTAACTACTACGAATATTATGACGTTTTTAGGGTTCCGTACCTCAAAAGAAAAAAACGGAACCCTTATAGGATCACTTTGTTGTCCGTCTGTCTGTCTGTCTGTCTGTCTGTCTGTCAAGACCCTTTATCTCACGAACGGGTAAAGGTATCAGGTTGAAATTAATACCATACGTTAGGGTCCATGAACCACATAAGATCTGAAAATTTAAATTTTTTACAACGACGCAATCAAAAGATATGGCTTTTTATGTCCTCATCTCCATACATTTATGCAAAAAAGAAAAACCTACAGGGTACTTCCCGTTGACCTAAAATTATGAAATTTGGCAAGAAGCTAGGTCTCACAGTACAAATAAAGGAAAAAGTCTGAAATCATTAAATATTACAACTTTACTCACAACTAATGGTAACCAATTGTGGTGAGCTCCCGTTTCAAGAACATTCATAAAAGAGAGGGGTCAAGTTGAATGGTCGCGGAGGCGATTTTTGTTTTAGTTCTATTTTAAAAACGATAACACTTACAAACTTGAAAATTGGTATGTTTATAGTTTATAAACTATAAAATAACAAAAAATAATAAAATTTGGTCAAGCACGTGTCAGACTCAAAAAATCTAGCACATTAACTTACTGAAATTTAAACTAATACAATTATGATTATGGGGTGTTACGGAACCCTCAGTGCGCGAGTCCGACTCGCACTTGGCCGGTTTTTTTTTCTCAAAGTGTAAAATCTAATTTAATTCTTAATTAGCTAATCAACAATAAATTTGTCATCTATTTAATTCTTGAATTGCTTGTTTGTATTTTAATTACGAGTATTCATATTATTTTGTTAATTTTGACCTGGTGTTAACATAGTTCCTAATAATTTAATCATTCATTTAATTTTGATGTGACTAATTGTTATGTGAAGACGAACTGGCCCAGAAGAAGCCTATTCACTCGCAACTTGAATAGATTCGGGTTATATGAACTCGGGAACACAGACGCAGGCAGAGAATCCTACTCTTTGACCGTGCGCATAGATGTTCGGCAACGTGACGGAAATAGCTGAGTATTTTCTGGTAGCATATTGTTGACTTTATCTTACTTTAGTGTGGCATCAAGTATTAGGATATTCCTTTATCAGTTTATGACGTTAGTAAAAGTACATCGCTTCACAAACAAAGCGGCGCTATATAAAAAAAACCGGTCAAGTGCGAGTCGGACACGCGCGCCGAGGGTTCCGATATACCTATAGTATTTTTGGAAGCAATAAAGTCCATTTTCAGGACCGCAAAACTAAATTTGTTTGTAAAGGTTTTTTGCAGATTTCTGAAAAACTGTGCAACTTAGAAAGATCGTTTTATTTTTGCTGTAAAGTTTACATAAACCTCTGTCAACTGTAATTAATTCAGATTTTCCCTTACTCAAACTTCGGAGATAAGGGGGGGGGAATGGTATTTTTTTTGACATTTTTCATCATAACTTGAAAACTAAGAAACTTAAAAAAATACAAAAATATATTTTAAAATGTACAAGTAAAGCCCTTTCATATGATACCCCATTCGACCTAGTAGCGACAATTTGAAATTTGGCCCCCCCTATTTTGGCCCCCTTTACATTAATAATCATACTTTTTTCAAAAAATTTTCATGTGCAATTAAGTTGGGCAACTATATTCTAAAACTATTCCAAATTTCAGCTCGATAGCGTAAGTGGTTGCTGAGATATAGAGGTGTGACAGACAGACGGACAGGCAGACAGACAGACAGACAGAGCGGCACCATAAGGGTTCCTTTTTTTTACCATTTTGGTATCGGAACCCTAAAAAGCAACAAGAAAAAAACCGTTGTAAATCTGGCCTTTTGCGATCTAGACGGCTAAGGCCCGGGGCTTTAGCTCGCAAGGGGTATTGGTTGAAACTAGAGCCCGACGGAGTTAAAGGAATTATTTGTTATACTCGTATTGTTTACTTTTACTATGTTGTATTATATTGTCTTGTGTTGTGATGTTCACAGATATGTCTGATTCTGATAATGAGTATATAGGGTGACTTTTAATTAGTTCTTGATAGCAAAAGATATGCATGTACTCATGATACTGAACAACTTTTCCCAAGGAACATAGGTCGAAATACGAAAAACCAAATTTGACCTCCCATACAAAATGCGCTATCAGCTGATGCAGTTTCTATGGGAGGTCAAAACTAGATTTTCGTATTTCGACCTATGTTCCTTGGGGAAAGTTGTTCAGTATCATGAGTACATTCATACCTTTTTATATCAAGAACTAATAAAAAGTCACCCTATATTTATATCCAAAAAACACATTTGAATAACTTCCTCAAGGGGTTGAAAAAAGATATATATTTTTGGCTATCTCATAAAAACCATGCGCTGACAATAGCGTAGTACGCTACATATTTACGCTATATATTTTTCTCGGTTTCCGACCAAAATCTTTGGAAAACTTGTCATATTTGTTCTCCGGAAGTATTCTTACTATAATAACATACTTATTATTACATAATGAATCCCTATTTCCCTTGGTCACGGCATCACGCGTGAACGGCTGGACCGATTTGTTTGTTATTGTCAGGAGACACAGACTACAGGTACGGGTAGGGGTAGGGGTAGAACAAAATCTGCCTATTTATTGCCTGTATATCTATATATATGTATAAAAAAATCCTGTATAGATGTGCTTTATAAATAAATTTGAAATTAGATTTTTTTATATATATATGATGAGTTTGTCACAATTTTTTTCGAGCAACTGCCGAATATAAGAGTTGGCGTGAAACTACTGCAGTTATTGTATAAGATCTAGAATAATAAATTCTAGTTTTTAGGATTCCGTACCTCAAAATAAAAAAAACCGGCCAAGTTCGAGTCGGACTCGCGCACCGAGGGTTCCGTACCACCACATAATCATAATTGTATTAGTTGAAATTTCAGTAAGTTAATGTGCTAGATTTTTTGAGTCCGACACGCGCTTGACCAAATTTTCTTAATTGTTGTTATTTTATAGCTTATGCACTATAAACATACCAATTTTCAAGTTTGTAAGTGTTCCCGTTTTTAAAATACGAGTAGAACCAAAACAAAAATCGCCTCCGGACCATCCAACTTGACCCCTCTCTAATATGAATGTTCTTGAAACGGGAGCTCACCACAATTGGTTACCATTAGTTGTGAGAAAAGTTGTAATATTTAATGATTTCAGACTTTTCCCTTTATTTGTACTGTGAGACCTAGCTTCTTGCCAAATTTCATAATTTTAGGTCAACGGGAAGTACCCAATAGGTTTTGCTTTAGTGCATTAATGTATGGAGATGAGGACATAAAATGCCATATCTTTTGATTGCGTCGTTGTAAAAAATTTAAATTTTCAGATCTTGTGTGGTTCATGGACCCTAATATATGGTATTAATATTAACCTGACACATCTACCCGTTCGTGAGATAAAGGGTTTAGACAGACAGTCAGACAGACGGACAACAAAGTGATCCTTTAAGGGTTCCGTTTTTTCTTTTGAGGTACGGAACCCTAAAAACGGAACCCTTATAGGATCACATTGTTGTCCGTCTGTCTGTCTGTCTGTCAAGACCCTTTTTCTCACGAACGAGTAGAGGTATCAGGTTGAAATTGATAGTGAATGTTAAGGTCCGTGGACCACATAAGATCTGAAAATTTCAATTTTTTACAACAACATAATCAAAAGATATGGCTTTTTATGTCCTCATCTCCATACATTTATGCAAAAAGCAAAACCTAAAGGATACTTCCCGTTGACCTAAAATTATGAAATTTGGCAAGAAGCTAGGTCTCACAGTAAAAATAAAGTGAAAAGTCTAAAATCATTAAATATTTAAATTTTTCTCACATTTAATAGTAACCAATTAAGGTGAGCTCCCGTTTCAAGAACTTTTCTATAAAAAAGGGGTCAAGTTAGATGGTCGCGGAGTTTTTAAAATCAAGGAGCAAAAGCTTTTAGTATATCATATGGTAGATAGGTACGGAACCCTTAGGGCGCGAGTCCGACTCGCACATGGCCGGTTTTTTTTTTATCAAAGTGCGCCATAAAATGCAGTGAAATAAAGTAAATTAAATTGTAAATGTACTGCAGTTAGATAAAAATAGATTAAGAGTTAACTTACCTTAAACTAATCAAGCAAACAAAGAAATATAACACACAATATTTTAATAAAAACAGATTGACCACAGTTTTGTTGTATAATTTCACTAATATATAACCAACGTAATAAAGTTTAAATTTGATTGTACGATCCGTGATTAAATTTAAGTATATAATATTGTTTAAAATATTAAAAATCAACGATAGGCGTTAAAAGTAAGACAAATAAATTTTGAAAGGAATCCGCGATGCGTGCATCAGGTAAAACGCTCCGTCTATAGCTACTAGATACTATCGCTTGGAAAAGTCTAGTGATAACTTTAAGTGGCCACCTAACCCATTACTATTGCGACTAGTTAAATATGGTCATAGTCGTACCTTCCGCATAGTATCGCGGATAAATGTTCTAAAAGTTTAAAATCACAGCCAAAGATACGAATCTAAATAAATCATGGCGCGTCTGGAGGCGCACTTTGAATTTTGGAAAGTAACTTAAAACTAATAATATAAATGGTTTAAATATCTGGTATTTGGTTGTTGTTGGTTATGCGCAGTTCGTGGCGTCCTCCCGTGCTGCTAGGAATCCCGCAGTTGAAGAGGTGCAGCGGCAGAGAGCACGGTGCAAGCTGCTGATGTCAAAGTCTCTCTGGAGACAGGGCTTGGCTGTGTTGCAGGTGCTAGCCGGAACCTACTGCCCGTAATCGGGCAGCTTTAGCTGCACGAATAAAAATGCGGCATAAGAGAGTGGCAACCTCTCAGTAACAAATATTACATAAAGACAAAAATACTTACAAAATTGTAGAGTTCATATCGAGTAAAAATCCAAATCGTTGAGATATTATAATTGCACAAGTCAAAGAAATAACAACTGCAGCAGCAAAACTGCTGTATTAAAAACAGAGTTAAAATAGTATTTAGATTAGATTTTATAAATATTTTGCTAGATTTGACAAAAACACTCTTGTGTCCAAACAAATAATAATCACCGAGAAAGGAAAATCAAAATTTTGAATCCACTGTCAATGAATACAAACAGCCAGTCAACATCGAGAAAGAAGCAAAAAGTATCGAACACGAAAAAGGAATATGAGCGATAACGCTACAGCCATCCAATTTCCCCAAAAAAAAAAAAATTAGGAGCTCATTAATTAGAAATATTTTTTTTACAGTGGGCTCCTAGTCTATAATTATTTTTACAGTGGGCTCCTAGACTATAATTATTTCTAAAAAAAAATTAAGGGCTGTGGGCTCCTAGACTAACAATCCAAAATACTAAGACTAAAAAAATCTAACCAACCAAAAGCAAAAAGACTAATTAAAAGAGGGTCCGACAGGTAACAGCAATCCTATCGAACAAAAGCAGAAGCAAGAAAAAATAACCAAAGAAAATTATAGAACAAATTAAAATAAGAGACTAAGAGGTAAAATTAAATTAAAACAATCTTATGCTTCTGACCTCACATCGGAGACCGGCAACCGTTAGATAACGTAGCATTGCGTACAGAGCTCTTTACGAACGAGGCTTGTTCGAAAAACCAGCGATCCGAAGCTGACAGTAAACGATGTGCCTATCAGGACATAAGAAGTGACTACAAACTAGCTAACCTAATCTTACAACCTAGTTAGCCTAATACAATAACCTAGCTAGCCTAACTAATCCAAAAAAACACCCACAATAAAATAAATTAACCAAACAATAAAACAACAAGTAGTTGAAACGCAAAGATAAAAGTTGAAAGTACTTTGCAATCAACTTGAAAACTTCAAAAAAAGAAATCGAGATGGGCGAGAGCCGACAAAAGACGAACGATCTCGGAAACCACCGAATATTTCTTAGATTATGAATAACGGCAGCTTACTATGGAATATTTCAAAGAACTTTTACGCGGGCAAACGTAAAAAAATGGCAACTGCTCACCATATGATTTATGTCAGCATCAACATTATGACAAGACATCAGTACAACATCAAAATGCTATGGTGTTTGACGCTATACGTCATAACACTAGTTGCGTCATACTTGTTTGTTAGAGTACGCAAAAAAAAAGGTTTGCGAATGAGAAAGGAGACTTCAATCTAGTTAAGACTACTCTTCGCCCACCTGTAGCTTTAACATTTCATTGCAATCTGGGGGCACGGAAGATCCCCGCCAAGTCGAACGAAGAAAGATACTGCCGCGCCGTACCATCCTTTTCTCAAAGCCATACTCAGGACACATATGCCCCCCGGTAACATCTAGAAGCCTGACTGAAAGTTCAAGCACTTGCCAAATCATTTTATTTATTTTAGATATAAATACGTCTAACATCAATTCAGACACTGTAAAAGTTGCTAACGTAACTAATTAATATTAAGTGGCTGATTAACTACTTCCATGCTAAAATAACTGACTGTTTGACATGAGGTCTTCCAACTTTTTATGGCGGAAGAATTGTGTTGCGAGACTTGACATTTTTTGTACACTTTATATTTGCGATGGGATTTTTCTATTCTTGTGTGAGCAACTAACAAAAAGTTAAAAAAATACGCTTTGAGAAGCCCTGTCCTGGGTGGAAGTGGCGCTCGTTTCCTAGAAAATGATGAGAGGTTTCAGGTCATCAGGATTCTGCTGTATCGATCCCTAGTTTGCCTAGCCTAGTGAACTAGGCGCATTGCGCAGATTCCAGGAACCCTAAACCGATGACTGCAACACATGCAAATACGGGACGGGATAAATAAGGGGTGGTGTAGCGAAAACTGGAAGAGCATGCTCAGTTAACAAAACTGAACAACTTTTCCAAAGAAACATTTTTGGGATATGAAAAAAAAAATTTACCTCTCCATACCAACTTTTCGTCCAGATTGAGCAATTTGTATGGAGAGGAAAAATTTTTTTTTTCAACGAACGTTTATTTGGGAAAGTTGTTCAGTTTCGTTTATGAACACGCCCTTTCAGTTTTCAGTACACCGTTCCTTAAACCCTGTATATTTATAGTGTTTGTAAGTTATATAGGGTGACTTTTAATTAGTTCTTGATAGCAAAAGATATGCATGTACTCATGATACTGAACCACTTTTCCCAAGTAACATAGGTCGAAATATGAAAAACCAAATTTGACCTCCCATACAAAATGCGCTATCAGCTGATGCAGTTTCTATGGGAGGTCAAAACTTAATTTTTGTATTTCGACCTATGTTCCTTTGGGAAAGTTGTTCAGTATCAAGAGTACATTCATACCTTTTTCTGTCAAGAACTAATTAAAATTCACCCTCTAGCTTTGCTCGCTAGGAACAAAAAAAATTTACGTAACAATAATTTACAAATGAAAAAACTAGAAAACTTGTATTTTATTCCTCTATATAGCGTAGATGGATAGGGTTAGTAGGCGGAGCTGAAGGGTTGTTTTTCAGCTGTGTATACTTGTGTACCTTTCCTCCCCCTCCCCCTCACGTGTCGCCCCGCCCCGCTTATTCCAGAAGCCATTCAGTCCGATCACGTTCCACATCTCGGACGCAATCCCGACTTTCTTCTCAGAAATCTCGAAACTCATAAAATTTTCCTTTCTATCTAAAATTAACGACAAAAATATTCTATCTTTTTTTGCTTAGATCTATTAAGTGTTACGGATTTTCCGGGTTTTTCGAGATGTGTGTAATAATAAAGCATCCGAATGATGAATCGGTTCGCGCCTCGATGTCTGCGCATGCACAAATCGCCACCAACTGCACCAATAAGATCATCGGGTGGAACATGAATGAAACAAGTAAGTCACCATAATTTGTTATGTAGCTCTGGCGCAAATTTGTACAACGCGATTATCCAAAAATCTTCGTCTATATATATAGCAGGTACAAAACTACGAGATGAAAGTAGTGGTTTTTTTTTATATTTTTTCGTGTTGTTTGATCTACTCTAAAGGAATGGGATATATTGCGAATCTTAACAAAATAACTTTGGCCATGTCATTGATGCGCAGAAGTCAAAAATGACTAATTTTCTTATGACTTAACTTCTGCGCATCAACTGACATGGCCAAAGTTATTTTGTGCGACGTCTTCCTAGCTTTCATCGTATTGTTTGTTTTTAAACGACACCACCTGTGGCTTGCCGACTGAACTCACGCTGCCGCCGCTGCGAATTTCATTGAGTACTGCGATGCGATTTTATGAATGAACGAGCGAAACTGAAAAGAGAAGAGTCGCATGTGTCATGGGTCACTGGTCGTGACGAAGGATATTTTTTTAAGTTGTTATTTAAGTGTATTTTTGGAGTTCAAAAATTAATTTTTCTTTGTTTATTTGTATTTTTTATCAATTTATTTTCTTATTTTTGTTCGTCGTGTCTATTCCTACAGTCTGTGTTCGTTTCCGCTCTGATACTAATACTGTCGTTGTGATCTAAAAAAATCTCATTAGGACCGGGAGTTAAAGCGCAATTTGGGTTTCATCGCTCGTCTTATTTTTGCACTGCTCTGCCTCTTGAATTTGTATTTCATATTATAACTATGTATGCTATGATCCAGCGAAAAACTATCGTAATTCCACACTTGCTTCTCGCTGCTCGCTAACTCGTATCTAGTATATAGCTCTAATAGACCTGGGTGACCTAGCTTTGCTTTGTATAATGGCCAATAACAGATGGCGCTGTAGGGTTTCTGAAACGCGCTGTTTTCAAGAAATACTACAAAAACAGAGAAAATATTTTTTTCCAGATATGAGATCTTGCTCTATCGATTTTCCGTTCCCGAAAACCCCCGCACGGTAAATTTCATCGAAGTTGTTGGAGCCATAGCGCATATATTTGCGTGTTTAATGCAAATATTGCTCGTTTAATGGTATAGGATATTCGCTTCTTGTTTATCGTGGCGGTGGGACAACTTACTATAATGAAGCAAAATAACCCTCTTTGGTGTTCGCCGCAGTCCGGTAACGAAATAATGTCATAGACAGCGTATGTCCCGCCGGAAAAACGGTTTTGCTATAGCGAAGAAATGTTTAATGTTTGAACCATGTATCGATTGTACATTCTTGTTGAGGGAGACGAAGGTGGGAGGGAGGGGGTAAGGGTAGGGGAACGGGAGGAGAGCATAGGGGGAGGCAACCCGACAAACAAGCGACCGGTGTGGGGGGTGGGTAGGGTTCCTAGGATAGTGGGCAGGGCAGCTTTGTGCGTGGGCTGTTACCATGATGAAGGGCGGGCGGGTTGTGGAGTGGGGGAAGCTGTGTATAAAAGAGGACGGCGCTGTCTCAGCCTCACAGTTCGTGCTGAGCTCCCGTTCTGAGCGGTCTAGAGCAAACATGGATTCACTTTATGTTACAATTCTACTATTTTTGTTACTTTTAATTATTTATTTTTGTACAGTCATTTTTATTTTTACCGCAGTGATTTCTTATACCTTTGACAATTCTTCGATATTCCTTAAATTTTAATTTATTAGTTTTTTTTTACTGTGTGATGTCTATTTCTACACGTCGATGGTTAGCAGGTGAGTACCTTTTATGTTTTTTTTCCAACCTGCAATAGTGTGTTTTCCAGCGGGTCTATCCCACTATTTCCATGGAAATGTAAAATGGAAATAGTGGCACCAAACATTTTTCAAAGTATTTTTTTTCTGGCGCTGGTGATCATCGTAAGGGAATCGCTGATATTAAACGGTCACCTAGTATTTTATAAGTATTTGATTTTACTATGTTCTGAAAACTAACAGCTATAAACTAACAAATCTAAAAACACTTATTAAAAACTGAGAGTCTATAACAAGTTTACGCTTCTTGAATTATATTGCAAAGTCAAATAACTGTAATATATTTTCTTTCAAAAAGGTTTCATTTATTTTACAAGGATGAGCGTGCCTCCAAACGATAAAAAAAAACAAACTAACGTCATAGAAAAATGCCTATTCATTCTCTTAGAAAAAATACTTCTCAAAAATTTTATAAGTATCTACTAGCAACTACTAGAAACCAATCACCTAAATAAAGATTTATTTAACTTGATAATGAATTCAGTATAATTTTCTAATTAGAAAAAAACGCTGCCGCTCACTAAGGATACGGTACCTGTCCACTACATGATGATCTAAAAGGTTGCCCTTTTTAATATAAAAAAACTCCACGTCCACTTAAATCTGACCACCCTTTAATATTAATGTAGGTACCTAGTAGAAATGGGAGCTCATCCTAATAGGTTATAATCCGTTGTAAGAAAAGTTGAAATAGTCAATGATTATAGACGTTTTCCTTTGAAATGCATCATGCCAATGGTCAAGTCGAGAGGTATGTGCGCACAGTTCTAAACATGATACACATAGAAGCAAACCAAAAAATGCGCTGTGGTAAGAAACCTTGTGGAAGCTTTAACTCGTCTTAAACATCACCAAACAGAAAACCATCCAAATCTCACCACTGAACATCTAAATTGGAACAGAAGGAACCACCCCTGTTGTCCGTGCACTGGTGCGCGACCTAGCTGTCGACAATGCAACACCTAATCGAGAATTTGGCTGTAATTAATACAGATCATTAGTCAGGCAAGGTGTCTCGGATAGGACGTTGATACGTCGGTACGTTGATATTGTGACTGTCAAGTCGTTGTGAGCGTTGATACTCTCAAGTCGTTCTGGCGTTGGTTTTGGTTTGCCAAGTCGTCTAGGCGTTGATCAACACGGTCAAGTCGCCTAGCCCGTAGCATTATTTGCTAGTCGGGCAGAACGTTGACACTGTCAAGTCGCTCTGGCGTTGACATTTATTGTCTCCGCGTTGATCCACGTGGTCAACTCGCCTAGCTCGTAGCATTACTTGCTAGTCAAGCGGCTCGTAGCGCTATTCACTAGTCGAGCAGTTGCAGGCATGCAAGATGTACATCAGCTGTGGCGATTGCTACATGCGCTCGGTCTCAAGCGGGTAAAACCTGGGAGTGAGTCGCCTGCACAAGAATTTTGAGTAAGTCAAAGCGTAAGACGAGATAGTCGGGACGCTCTCTATATAGTTTATGAGGAGCCAATGAGGATGAATGAATTAAATGAAAGGAGAATATTTTGAGAGAATGATTGGTTCTGTAAACTATGCACGATGCCGAACTGGTCTTAAAATGACATTGTTTTAATCTGACGAGATGGACACTGAGGATGCTGTGGAACCTATCAAGCCTGGTCCATCTTCAGCGGGCGTCGCAACATCGATGCCCCTTTTGGACGCTGACACCCAGGAAGCTGTGGATCCTAGCTAGATTGGTCTATCTTCAGCCGGCGTCGCACCATCGATGCCCCTTTTGGACGATGACACCCAGGATGCTGTGGATCCCTGCCAGCCTGGTCTATCTTCAGCCAGCGTCGCACCATTGATGCCCCTTTTGGACGCTGACACCCAGGAAGCTGTGGATCCTAGCTAGCCTAGTCCATCTTCAGCCAGCGTCGCACCATTGATGCCCCTTTTGGACGCTGACTCCCAGGAAGCTGTGGATCCTAGCTAGCCTCGTCCATCTTTAGCCGGCGTCGCACCATCAATACCTCTTTTGGACGATGTCACCCAGGATGCTGTGGATCCCAGCCAGCCTGGTTCATCTTCAGCTAGCGTCACACCATCGATGCCCCTTTTGGACGATGACACCCAGGATGCTGTAGCTCCCAGCCAGCCTGGTCCATCTTCAGCCAGGGTCGCATCATTGATGCTCCTTTTGGACGCTGACACCCAGGAAACTGTGGATCCCAGCCAGCCTGGTCCATCTTCAGCCAGCGTCGCATGATTGATGTTCCTATTGGACGCTGACACCCAGGAAGCTGTGGATCCTAGCAAGCCTCGTCCATCTTTAGCTTGCGTCAAACCATCGATGCCCCTTTTGGACGATGACACCCAGGATGCTGTGGATCCCAGCCAGCCTGGTCCATCTTCAGCCAGCGTCGCATAATTGGTGCTCCTATTGGACGCTGACACCCAGGAAGCTGTGGATCCTAGCCAGCCTGGTCCATCTTCAGCCAGCGTCGCATAATTGGTGCTCCTATTGGACGCTGACACCCAGGAAGCTGTGGATCCTAGCCAGCCTGGTCCATCTTCAGCCAGCGTCGCATAATTGATGCTCCTATTGGACGCTGAAAACCAGGAAGCTGTGGATCCTAGCTAGCCTGGTCTATCTTCAGCCGGCGTCGCACCATCGATACCCCTTTTGGACGCTGACACCCAGGAAGCTGTGGATTCGAGCTAGCCTTGTCCATCTTTAGCCGGCATCGCATCATTGATGCTCCTTTTGGACGCTGACACCCAGGAAGCATTGGATTCTAGCTAGCCTGGTCCATCGTCAGCCGGCGTCGCACCATCGATACCTCTTGGACGATGTCACCCAGGATGCTGTGGATCCCAGGCAGCCTGGTTCATCTTCAGCTAGCGTCACACCATCATCGATGCCCCTTTTGGTCGATGACACCCAGGATGCTGTAGATCCCTGCCAGCCTGGTCCATCTTCAGCCAGGGTCGCATCATTGATGCTCCTTTTGGACGCTGACACCCAGGAAGCTGTGGATCCCAGCCAGCCTGGTCCATCTTCAGCCAGCGTCGCATGATTGATGTTCCTATTGGACGCAGACACCCAAGAAGCTGTGGATCCTAGCTAGCCTGATCCATCGTCAGCTAGCGTCACACCATCGATGCCCCTTTTGGACAATGACACCCAGGATGCTGTAGCTCCCAGCCAGCCTGGTCCATCTTCAGCCAGGGTCGCATCATTGATGCTCCTTTTGGACGCTGACACCCAGGAAACTGTGGATCCCAGCCAGCCTGGTCCATCTTCAGCCAGCGTCGCATGATTGATGTTCCTATTGGACGCTGACACCCAGGAAGCTGTGGATCCTAGCAAGCCTCGTCCATCTTTAGCTTGCGTCAAACCATCGATGCCCCTTTTGGACGATGACACCCAGGATGCTGTGGATCCCAGCCAGCCTGGTCCATCTTCAGCCAGCGTCGCATAATTGGTGCTCCTATTGGACGCTGACACCCAGGAAGCTGTGGATCCTAGCCAGCCTGGTCCATCTTCAGCCAGCGTCGCATAATTGGTGCTCCTATTGGACGCTGACACCCAGGAAGCTGTGGATCCTAGCCAGCCTGGTCCATCTTCAGCCAGCGTCGCATAATTGATGCTCCTATTGGACGCTGAAAACCAGGAAGCTGTGGATCCTAGCTAGCCTGGTCTATCTTCAGCCGGCGTCGCACCATCGATACCCCTTTTGGACGCTGACACCCAGGAAGCTGTGGATTCGAGCTAGCCTTGTCCATCTTTAGCCGGCATCGCATCATTGATGCTCCTTTTGGACGCTGACACCCAGGAAGCATTGGATTCTAACTAGCCTGGTCCATCGTCAGCCGGCGTCGCACCATCGATACCTCTTGGACGATGTCACCCAGGATGCTGTGGATCCCAGGCAGCCTGGTTCATCTTCAGCTAGCGTCACACCATCGATGCCCCTTTTGGTCGATGACACCCAGGATGCTGTAGATCACTGCCAGCCTGGTCCATCTTCAGCCAGGGTCGCATCATTGATGCTCCTTTTGGACGCTGACACCCAGGAAGCTGTGGATCCCAGCCAGCCTGGTCCATCTTCAGCCAGCGTCGCATGATTGATGTTCCTATTGGACGCAGACACCCAAGAAGCTGTGGATCCTAGCTAGCCTGATCCATCGTCAGCCGGCGTCACACCATCGATGCCATTTTTGGATGATGACACCCAGGATGCTGTGGATCCCAGCCAGTCTGGTCCATCTTCAGCCAGCGTCGCATAATTGATGCTCCTATTGGACGCTGACACCCAGGAAGCTGTGAATCCTAGCTAGCCTGGTCGATCTTCAGCGGGCGTCGCACCATCGATGCCCCTTTTGGACGCTGACATCCAGGAAGCTGTTGATCCTAGCTAGCCTGATCCATCGTCAGCCGGCGTCACACCATCGATGCCATTTTTGGATGATGACACCCAGGATGCTGTGGATCCCAGCCAGCCTGGTCTATCTTCAGCCAGCGTCGCATAATTGATGCTCCTATTGGACGCTGACACCCAGGAAGCTGTGAATCCTAGCTAGCCTGGTCGATCTTCAGCGGGCGTCGCACCATCGATGCCCCTTTTGGACGCTGACACCCAGGAAGCTGTGGATCCTAGCTAGCCTCGTCCATCTTTAGCCTGCGTCAAACCATCGATGCCCCTTTTGGACGATGACACCCAGGATGCTGTGGATCCCAGCCAGCCTGGTCCATCTTCAGCCAGGGTCGCATCATTGATGCCCCTTATGGACGCTGACACCCAGGAGGCTGTGGATCCTAGCCAGCCTGGTCCATCTTCAGCCAGCGTCGCATAATTGGTGCTCCTATTGGACGCTGACACCCAGGAAGCTGAGGATCCTAGCCAGCCTGGTCCATCTTCAGCCAGTGTCGCATAATTGATGCTCCTATTGGACGCTGAAAACCAGGAAGCTGTGGATCCTAGCTAGCCTGGTCTATCTTCAGCCGGCGTCGCACCATCGATACCCCTTTTGGACGCTGACACCCAGGAAACTGTGGATTCGAGCTAGCCTTGTCCATCTTTAGCCGGCGTCGCACCATCGATGCCCCTTTTGGACGATGACACCCAGGATGCTGTGGATCCTAGCCAGCCTGGTACATCTTCAGCCAGCGTCGCATCATTGATGCTCCTATTAGACGCTGACACCCAGGAAGCTGTAGATCCTAGCCAGCCTGGTCCATCTTCAGCCGGCGTCGCACCATCGATGTCCCTTTTGGACGATGACACCCAGGATGCTGTGGATCCCAGCCAGCCTGGTCCATCTTCAGCCAGCGTCGCATCATTGATGCTCCTTTTGGACGCTGACACCCAGGAAGCATTGGATTCTAGCTAGCCTGGTCCATCTTCAGCCGGCGTCGCACCATTGATCCCCATTTTGGACGATTACACCCAGGATGCTGTGCATCCTAGCCAACCCGGGCCAACTTTAGCCGGCGTTGCACCCTCGATCCCCCTTTTGTACTCAGATTAGGTCTAGGACGACCGTATGAGCTCGTTTCCCGACGCCATCTTGCCCCCTTCTCCAAAAGCCCGCGCGCGCGCTTAATTACTCATTTTGTTTCTCTGCGCTGGCAGTGGTCGTGCGTTAGTGTTAGAAGGTCACGTAAGCCATTTTGTTCTTTCTTTCGTAAAATACCAATAAAATACCTGTTACGAGTAAATTATTGGTGAAAGTGAAGTATTGAAAATATGTGCTGTTCTGTGTCCGTTACGATTTGTGTAAAATTGTTTTTTTTTTATAAATGGGTTACGATAAGGTTACGACAGTAATTGTATTTTTTAAATAGAATCTCCACTTCTGAGCTAAAAGTAGTTATATGAAATAAGGAAACTGAAATCTTTCTACTTATCTCATACTAAATGTGTTTCATGTCAAAAGTTTGGTTATTTCTCGTTTTATTAAAAAAAACCGGCCAAGTGCGAGTCGGACTCACGCACTGAGGGTTCCGTACCACCACATAAACATAATTGTATTAGTTGAAATTTCAGTAAGTTAATGTGCTAGATTTTTTGAGTCCGACACGCGCTTGACCAAATTTTATTATTTTTTGTTATTTTATGGCTTATGCACTATAAACATACCAATTTTGAAGTTTGTAAGTGTTCCCGTTTTTAAATAGATTTAAAACAAAAATCGCTTTAGCGACCATCCAACTTGACCCCTCTCTTATATGAATGTTCTTGAAACGGGAGCTCACCACAATTGGTTACCATTAGTTGTGAGAAAAGTTGTAATATTTAATGATTTCAGACTTTTCCCATTATTTGTACTGTGAGACCTAGCTTCTTGCCAAATTTCATAATTTTAGGTCAACGGGAAGTACCCTGTAGGTTTTGCATTTTTGAATAAATGTATGGAGATGAGGACATAAAACGCCATATCTTTTGATTGCGTCGTTGTAAAAAATTAAAATTTTCAGATCTTGTGTGGTTCATGGATCCTAATATATGGTATTAATTTCAACTTGATACCTCTACCCGTTCGTGAGATAAAGGGTCTTGACAGACAGACAGACAGACGGACAACAAAGTGATCCTATAAGGGTTCCGTTTTTTTCTTTTGAGGTACGGAACCCTAAAAAATATTGATGTCATTTTACTCATTAGGTAACATACTTTTGATATCAGTCAAAAAAAAAATTGACATCTGTAATAGTTAAGAAATAATCGCCTGGGCCTCAGAACAAAAACCTCCTTCAAATTTCTTTGGCCTGGGCACACTTAACGATAACACCACACCATATAGCCCAATAAACTCGAGGTAAAATAATAGAAATGAACCTTCTTAAATGTAGGTGATTTTTATATATTCATGAAAATCCTATACAGAGTAAAAAATATTACAGCAAACGGTAAATAAAAAAAATTCTTTTACCAATTATTTTTCTGAAATTCCATATTTTTTTTAACTTTGGATGGCAATTTAAATAAATAAATGGGGTAAATTAAGGTGCATTCTCTTAAAAAGCTTAACATAGAAATAAAATATTATCTATCGATCTGAAAAAGAAACACGGCTATTAGAAAATTTTTCTGTTTCGCCATAAATCTCTGGTGATTTCCTAGACTATTTCTTCGGTTCTTTAGCTGGAAATCACACTTTAATGGCATAACATTATCTTTTTAAATGACATCATTTAAAAACATTATCATCATTTAATGACATAATTTAAAAAGATAATGTTATGCACTGTAAATTTTTGAAATTACCTTCAAGAATTTTTTTTATAAATATTTTTATTCGCAAAATTGTTAAAAACGTCGTAAGAATCGAATGCGTTTTGGTCATTACACTCTCGGCTCCATTACGCCCTCGCCTGAGTCTCGGGCTGCCATTCTCGAGCCTCGAGCTTAATCTCCAAAACACTATACTTTTTTCTCGTTTTAAGTTACACAGGTTATATAAAAATAATGGAAAATAAATGTAAGTCTTAAGTTTTTGTGAATTATCTTAATTTTATGTATGTGATGTAAGTATGTAAATCAGTAATCGATGATGATGTTTTGTGACTTACATTTTTGTAATTTTCTCCGATTAAGTTAAGATCTAATTTTTTTGTGACATTGAGACACGGCAGGCATCACTGTTAAAAATTTTCAATAGATAAAGAGGAAGAAAAATTTGACGCGAGCCGGATTTGAACCTGCGACTTTCACGTTGCTCTTTATCTATACCAAAAAATAGTTATTTGATATGCAAGGCAGCAAAAGGTTTATTTGGCACGAGTGCCTTGTATTGAAACCTGAGCAAGCGAAGGATTCTAGGATTGAACCACGAGCAAAGCGAGTGGTTCAAAAGAAGAATCCTGAGCGTGGCGAAGGTTTCAAGGCACGAGACGCAAAATAACTTTGCTGCCGAGCGAAACACAAAATTTTTCACCTCATTGAAGCGAGGAAATGTTAACATAATGCAAGAAAAGCAATTCAAAAATAAGAAACAATTGTTTAATGAATTACTCATACGTTTTAACGTAAGGGCATAATACCTAAACTTCAATGGGGCCCTCATATAACGGCTCTTTCTGGTCGATTGAGCTCGGCTGCATATGCTGTCAGAAAAATCAGACAACTTACTGATGTAGCTACCGCAAGGCTGGTTTAAGGGCCGATCACACCTGACTGAATTCACACACTAAGTCAGTTAGTCTCCTACGTAGGAAAGGAAGGTAGAAAGATGGAACTAAGTAAGTCACTGACTGAGTAAGCCGCATAGTAAGCAACGCAGAAAGGAACTTTAGTGAAGGGCCAAAACGAATAGAACACCTCATCGTACGGAAAATATTAATAAGGGCTAATTTATGTTGTATAGAAAAACACTAGAATAACTACAAAAAAAAACCACAGAATTACCGGTATACTAAAAAACAAACAAGGAATTAAAATTAGGTTGCACCAGTCAAGTAAACACAAAGAATTTGAGTGCTTTGTTCATTCTTTTAGTTAGAATAAATTTTTCATTCAAAATCGTACGAAAAGCGAATAATGATTCCAATGAAAAATAACAATTGAATGCTAAAAGATTATTTGGATAGTACTAAGTAGTACATTCGAATATTTCGATTGTTGCTTCTTGAAATAATTGTACATCACTATTAAGGAACATCAACATAGTAGGGAGTTCACTAGTTGTGCTATACGTTAGTATACCTCTATATTTTCTGTGCTGGTACACTTTATAGCGCGACTGATATGTTCAGATACTTTGTATAAAGGCTTCTATGAGTATTTTAATGACCTTAATATAAATTGAAAAGCAAGCTAAAAACTCGTTTATACTTTTATATTTAGTAGTAGAAGTAGTTTTAAAATACGATTGTCTTACTTTATTGCAATTGAAATAATTATAGTATTATTATTATTGTAAAGGGGGCCCAAATGGGTAGGTCAAAGTTTTTAATTGTCAGTACTAAGTCAAGTTAGGTATCATATGAAAGTGCTTCACTCGTACATTCCAAAATAGTTCTTTATATTTTTAACGACTCTTAGTTTTCAAGTTATGACATAAAAAGTTAAAAAAATACCTTCCCCCTTCCTTATCCCCGAAGTTTTCCGAAGAAAAAAATCTGAATTAATTAAAGTCCATAGAGGTTTATGTAAATAATTCAGAAAAAAAACAATCTCTCTAAGTAGCACAGTTTTTTGGAAATTTGCAACAAATCTTTACAAACAAATTTAGTTTTGCGGTCCTTACAATGGACCTTATTGCTTCTAATAATACTATAGGTAGGTATATCGGAACCCTCGATGCGCGAGTCCGACTCGCACTTTAACATTTTTTTTTGTTGTGTATAGATGTATGTATGGTGAAAATCGTTAATTTTTCATGGTATGAGTCCATTGATGAAGTTTTCAGGAGATTGTTTGACACCTTGTACTTGTCCGTAATTTTGTTAGACTTCCTTAAAAGAGATACTTTGTAATCCTGACAAAATTTTCAATTCATGTCTAAATCAGTTGTCCCTTTCATAAAAAAATGTATAGGATCAAAACTGTTTAGTTTTCGCGTCGAGTCGGAAGCAACAGTAGTGTGCGTATGATCGAACACACATATGCGCGCAGTCCACTTGGAGTCGTAGTGCGTCATTTCACCCGAGACGCGTTCTCGTCCGCTCGGAGGAAACGACACCTTTTAAAAAACTGTGTTTTGAATGGAAGTTTTTTCTCTCAAGGTATTTTTAATGAACTCTACTAATATAGCTCAGCGCAACGATTGTATAACGGAGGGTTACTCGAGGGGCAACAGGGAACAGCTCTTCAAGTTTGTATACTCAACAGCACGTCAGTAGAAACACTTTAGACTTACTCGTAATGACATGGTGGTAGAAACTATCATCCGCACATCACTTATCATCCGAAAATCACTCATCATCCGCGCATCTTCATCATATCTTATCATCCGAAAATCACTCATCATCCGCTCATCATCATTCATTCACTGATCAACTATCATCCGTGCATCACTCATCATCATTGATCCACTCATCAACTATCATCCGCGCACCACTCATCATCCGCTCATCATCATTCATCCACTGATCAACTATCATCCGCGCATCACTTATCATCCGAAAATCACTCATCATCCGCTCATCATCATCATTCATCCACGCATCACTCATCATCCGCTCATCATCGTTCATCCACTCATTAACTATCATCCGCGCATCACTCATCATCCACTTATCATCATTCATCCACTGATCAACTATCATCCGCGCATCACTCATCATCATTGATCCACTCATCAACTATAATCCGCGCATCACTTATCATCCTTTCATCATCGTCATTCATCCAGTCATCAACTATCATCCTGCCTAAGTTTGGCGCCGTTTGCTTTTAAAAAAATAATCCATTTAAATCCGTGCCATCGCTGTACATTTCGTTGATTTTGTGATCGAAAGATCGAAGGACACATACTAACGACCAAAAGGCAGTCTTATTTCGGAAAGCCATGCCATGGAAATCCGTCTAAAGAGGAAAATCTAACAGACCTGACGAAATAATGTAGTCTTTTTCCTGCCTAAGTTTGGCTCCGTTTGCTTCTTTAAAAAAAGTAATCCATTTAAATCCGTGCTATTGTTGTTTGCCGTTTACTTCTTTAAAAAAAGTAATCCATTTAAATCCGTGCTATTGTTGTACATTTCGTTGTTTTTGTGATCGAAATATCAAAGGACACATACTAACGATCAATAGGCAGTCTTATTTCGGAAAGCCATGCCATGGAAATCCGTATCAAGAGGAAAATCTAACAGACCTGACGAAATAATGTAGCCTTTTTCCTGCCTAAGTTTGGCGCCGTTTGCTTCTTTTAAAAAAGTAATCCATTTAAATCCGTGCCATCGTTGTACATTTCGTTGTTTTTGTGATCGAAAGATCAAACGACACATACTAACGATCAAAAGGCAGTCTTATTTTGAAAAGCCATGCCATGGAAATCCGTCTCAAGAGAAAAATCTAACAGACCTGCCTGACGAAATAATGTAGCAAGCAGCACGTTCAAGTTTCCGATCATCGACCCTAAACAGCTCTACCTATTCCGACCACTGCCGATTACCCATCATCTACCGGTCACCCATCATCTACCATTGACTCTTCTTCCGCCGGTCACCCATCAATATCATCCACCGGTCACCCATCTTCGTCCGGACATCAATCACGTACCGAAAATCTATTACTCTGATAACCCTTTTGACCGATCACCCATCATCTACCTATCTTCCTCCGCCTACCCTTCATCACCAGTCACCCATCACAAAACAAAACTAACTAGGTATGGTATATAAGAAGGTACTTACTTGGTTAAAGGAAAAGATATTTTTTGAATTTTTGACGGGATACATAATATTTATCTTTGCGATTCCCCATTTCTCTAAAACAAACACTTTATAAATACAAGGAAAGAAATATCTTACTTTAGAAAATAGTAAAAAACAAAGTTACCTTGTTACACTATGAAAGCAGAGAATGGCGCGTCGCGGTGCAAACTGACGTGGTCTCACTTCGAGCTCTTGTGGGTATCGGCCGCGTGTCAGAGCTATTTATTAGACTTCGCGCGGTCATACTAAAAATGTATGGCGTAATCGTAATGGTTTAAAAAAAAATCATATTAAATATGTAAGCAATATTAAACCGTGATTGCCGTTTTGGTAGTTTTTACGTGGTGCAGTCTTAAGTAAAATATTTTCGGCCAACGATATTTTTACAGTAACAAAATGCTGAAGTCAATTCTTTTTATCTAGAAGTTTATTGATCTTATTTGGATTTTTTATTTCTGTATGTAAGTTTATTTATTGTTTGCCATAGTTTCTCATTATCTTTTGGATATGGTTTTAAAAGACCTCGACTAACAATGAATACTTTCGGGCGAAATGCCCAACCGGGCGAACTCGCCTCGGAGGAAATGACCACCAAAAAATGACATCGGAACATAGTAAGCCACTTAGTAAGGAGGTTTGTGATGGGCAAATGCGAATGATTGGCTCGAATCGAACAACTTGTCGAACAAAAAATAATGGCCTAACTGATGGTATACTTTTTTACTTAAAACAAGCGCTCCTACTAGAAAAACAATTAAAGACCGCTATATTCAAAACTAACAGTGTTGCACTAGTCAAGTATTCTACACGGACACATCTGACTCCGTCGCGCTTTAACTGGCGATTGATTGAGTACCTAACCGAACCGTAAATTTTGAAAATTATTGAATCAGTGTTGCTGCGATAACGAGATCGATGGTTGAGTTTTAAAAATACAGTAACTCTACCGAATATTCCTATAGAAAATATCGAGAATATCGAATTCTTAAAAGTACCGGTAATAATCGATACTAAATAACCGACCAAGTTCGTACTTCGTGTCAAGCCACGCGCAGTGTAGAGTTAAGGAGTGATCACACCTAGCTGAATTCAAAGACTAATTCGGCATACATTGCTCGTTGAAGTAAGGATATTTCAATTAACATAACCAAGCCTCCCAGCAATGTATGCCGAATTAGTCTTTGAATTCAGCTAGGTGTGATCACTCCTTTACCTAGTTCTTTTTACGATTTTTTTTGTCGCAAAGCAGGTTTATTAACTCTACTGAACAGTCGTATAGAAAATATCTGAACCTTTGAAGTATCGATGGTAATCTATAGTGAATTTTTTAATTTTTTTTATTAGTACTTGTTATTACACCATGAATAATAATTATTTTTTATCGACAAGTTGTTCATCATCATTCGCAAAATTTACCCATCACTAAACTTCCTAAGTTCTTTACTTGAAGGGAGTAAGGAGGTTTAGTGATGTCCGAGTGCGAATGATTAATTTTAATTTAATTCCGTGTTCGCATCGAAATTAAATTGACCAATACATGGTCTAAGGGACTGGTTTCCGAAAACTGAAAGGGCGTGGTCAGTCAAGGTAACTGAATAATTTTCAGTAAATAAAACTTTCAGAAAATATTAAAATAATCCTCTTTTCCACAAAAAGCCACGATCACACCTAGCTGAATTCAAAGACTAATTCGGGATACATTGCTCGTTGAAGTAAGGATATTGCAATAACACAACCAAGCCTCCCAGCAATGTATGCCGAATTAGTCTTTGTATCCAGCTAGATGTGATCGTGGCTAAACTGTCCATTTGCAATTATATATGAAGAGTATTGAAGAGGCTGATAGTTTTATTTACTGAAAGTTGTTCAGTTACGGCGAATGACTTTGTGCACCTGCAAGACTAGAAAAAGAGAAAAAATGTATCCACTTCATTTACCACAGCCATTGTTTTTGTTTGATCAGAAATACTCTCATTCATAAGATTTGGCACGGCAATGTTCAGGTCTCATTTGTCCATTTAAGGTAAATAAAAATAAAAACATCACGGAAATGTATTGTCAGCCTATTAAAGCCACGATCACATCTAGCTGGATTCAAAGACTAATTCGGCATACATTGCTGGGAGGCTTGGTTATGTTATTGCATTATCCTTACTTCAACGAGCAATGTATGCCGAATTTGTCTTTGAATCCAGCTCGCTGTGATCACTCCTTGACTCAACCGAACAGTCGCATACAAATTTTTTTATAGTGAATTTTTTAAGTTTATTATTAGTACTTATTATTAAACCAAGATAATGCTTTATTTTTATTTTTCATGGACAAGTTGTTCGATACGAATTAATCATTCGCAAAATTTTCACATCACTAAACCTTCTAACTCCTTTACTTGAAGGGACTTAGCATGTTTAGTGATGTCCAAGTGCGAATGATTAATTCAACATATCGAACAAAAATATACTTACATTAAAAAAAACGGTCAAGTGCGAGGCAGACTCTCGCTTCGAGGGATTCGATATTCCTGTAGTATTTTTAAAAGCAATAAAGCCCATCTTTAAGACCGCAAATAAGTTTGTCTGTAATTTTTTCTTCTTTCAATTATCGGTTGTATTTGTCTTGAGGTTGTATCAGCCATTTTATAACAATCGATAGCATTTTATTGTACAATAATTATTTTCGATAAGGCTATTCAACAGAGTTACTGTATTTCAAGATCAACTACCGACAGCAAAACTATCGCTATCGGAACATCACTATTCAGCAACTGTATTAGTAGGCACTTTTTATACTTAGCTTCCTAGCTAGAACTCTGAATTCACAAACGTCTTTTTCTACGTAGCCTCCTAGGTAGATTTCTTATTCAGTCGTCAAATTCAAGCAGGTGTAATCGCGGCTTTACTTTAGCTACTTCCATAGCATTATGTCTTATGGCTTACTGCTTTGGGGCCGAGCAGCTGATATACATTCAATATTCGTTTTACAAAAGAGAGCTATAAGAGCAATTTATTGCCTGAAGACTCGTGATTCCCTGAGAGAACTGTTCAAGGAAATCAACATAATGACAGTGCCATGCCAGTATATCTATGAAAATATTATGTATGCTAGAAAGAACATTCATCAATTACCTAAAATTTGTGACAGGCATAATTTTAATACTAGAAATAAGCACAAAATTGATCAACCATATACTAGATTAACTAAAGTCAATACATCTTTCGTTGGTCTGTGTGTACGATACTACAACAAAATACCTGACAATATAGTGCAATTACCTGAGAGAAAGTTTAAAGAATGTGTAAAGCAAACGTTATGTAAAAAAGCTTACTATAGATTAGATGACTATATGAATGACAAAGAGGTATGGTGCTCTGATATTCCAGCGAAACACAAGAAACACATTGTAAAAAGCCGACTCTTAAAGTAGGCCGTGCTGCAGTGGTTTCTTGCCGTTTCTTTTACGCTGCCACAGCACGATCCGAAACGGCGTAGACTCGCTCTATTTGAATTGTATTCTGCATGACATTCAATAAGTATTCTGTAAAGAATCTACATTGAATAAAATAATCTGAATCTGAATCTGAATCCTACATAATGATACTGGCGGCAGCAAGCAAGTGGAAACATAACCAGTATAAGCTGAATCAGCGCTTCGCTACAAACCTCCGTAACCAGAGACCCGCTCAAGATCAAAGAGTTATCACGGACGAGTGGCCGTGTATAGATTAAGAATACTAGACATTAAAAAGGAAATCACTATAATTAAATTTATTATTATTTTTTGGACTGTTGTGCTTATGTTCGTGACTCTACCTATAAACTACTTGATAAATTTGCAGTACAAGGTTCATTTTCATTGGATTTCAATGTGGAGACAGAGGATAGGCAGTGGCAGGCAAATCTGGGCAAATCTATTTTGTATTGCGTCGATTTGAAAGGGCGAGTCCATTAATCTGGGCAAGAGAACAAAAAAAAAAACAAAAGCCAATCGAATTTTAAATTTATTTTCATTATCAGCCAGTACCTTACCCACCAGGCATTCACTATTCATAATACTATTTGTTTCTTTCCTATAGCAGCATACCTCTTTCTCATCTTGAAAACTATAGTGCGTGGCTGGTTTTACAAGCAGCCAGTACTGCAGCAGGGTGGGTGGGGAGGTTTGCATACTACAAAATAAATAAGTACATCGCGTTCGAATTTCAAAAACCTTTTGCCTGCTAGGGGCCAAAAATCGCTTTTGGCCGCAGAATTTAACCGACAAAACAAATGTTTCCGAGCTTTGGAGGTGAAAAAAGATTATGTTAAGATCTATATTGCGGCGAAGCTCAAATTGAGGGTTATAATTTTGATGACCTTTATATTTCGCCGCAATTGAGAAAAAAATTACACTAGAAACCCTATCTATACATATAATAAAAGAGTAGAAACCGCGTGTCTGTACTTTTGATAAATTTATAAAAAATATTGTGTGGGCGATAAGAAATTACTAATACAAGTAGAACTTAAAAAATATGTTTTCTGAACTTTTTGTCTGTCTGTATGTTTTCGATAAACTCCGAAACTACTGAACGGATTTACTCGCGGATTTCGCAGGTAGATTAAGCTTGGCTTTGAGAAACATATAGGCTATATTTCATTCAAATCGGTTCACTCAATCAGAAGCTACACTAATGTAAAGTATCAAATTGCCTGTACGATAATAACTCGCAAAACTGAGTTTTCAATTACGAGTTTGGCTTACTTTTGTGCAACATAAAAGTTTAGTTTCATTGCAAATGGTTCACTCAGACAGAAGGTACGCTAAGTTTCAAGCGGCGGCACCAATAACTCACAAACTACTAAACGGATTGAAACGGGGTTTTCAATAACGTGTTTAGCTTAATTCTTTGCAATGTATTAGCTTACTTTTATTGAAAACGGTTCACTTAGACAGAAAATGCCCGAAGTTTCAATAGGCGGCGCCAATAGCGAACAAACTACTGTACCGACTCTTACTGGCATTTCCATAACGTGCTTGGATTAGGTACTTCCGTGCAACATATAAGCTTAGGTTAGTTGAAAACGGTTCACTCAGACAGAAGGTTCGCAAATTCTTAAGCGGCCGCACCAATACCTCACAAACTACTTGAACGACTTAAATAACGTATTTGGGTTGCTTTCGTGCAATATTTGAACTTTTTTTTATTGTTATCGGTTCATTCAAACAGATAATAGGCGAGTTCAAAGTTTCAAGCTGTGAAACCGAGCTGAAATAAAAAAAAGCTTATAATTTTGTACGGAAGAAAGCCAAATACGTTGAAAATTCCGTTTGATCCGGTCCAGTTGTTTGTGTAAAAGTCGTGGGTACAGCTAAAGATTGGTAAAATCTAGATTTAGTTTTATGGTAAAAATAATAATAAAAAAATTGCTGTTTCGGCATGGCGGTGCAACAAATGTAAAAAAAAATTATGAAAGTTCTAAAGTTTTGAAAACTTAGGAAGTAGGTACTTATAAACGAAATACTTCAAAAAATAAAGAGAGAAGTGAATCATTGTTTTTTAGGAACTGTCTTTCAAGGGGAGAGATAAGTTACAAAGATTGTACGGAAGTGAAGTCCAACAGTTTTGTATGTAGGTACTCGTACATGTAGAGTTAAAAGCATGTGAAGCTAGACACGTTGGACTTTGTACCGCTCTTTTTTCAGTAGCCACAGAAGCTAAAGTGACTAAGCCTCAGATTTAGTTAGGCTTTGTTTTGTATAAGAAATAACGAAACCCGTATCATAGTTACTCCGCTAGGAATTCGACTATGGTTTTACACTTACGAGGATAGTGGGCGACCTAACAGTCCACACGTAAACAAGAGGTGTTTAATTTACAAAAATCCGTATTATCGGTACTCTATGTATACCTAATATTGCACTGTCTGTCTGTCTGTCTGTTACGCTTTTATGACTAATCCGATAAACCGATTGTGATAAAAACTTGGTACGAAGATAGTTTGAACCATGAGAAAAGTCATTAGCTACTTTTTCTGAACCCCACGCGGACGGAGTCGCGGGCAACAGCTAGTAGTAAATATGAAACCACGTCCGTTTCTATGTTTCCTTGTAATTTTAGGTCGAAAACGGCTAAATCAATCTAGGTAATTTGATTGTTGTGAAATTTATTCTAATAAAATAATGTGAGAGACACATTAAAATAAGAAAAAATAAAAATAATAGATTTTTTTAGGGAAGGTTGAGCACCAAAATTTTTTTTATCTCCTTATCCTTTACAGTGGGGTGTCAAAATGTAGAGTTTTAAGAAGCGCTCACAAAATTATATGAGCATAAATTATGTGTTTAAACATACCGAAATTTAATAAATCTAATAATAATTAATAACGGAAAATTAAAAGGCTAACAATCATAGAATACATGAAACAGAAACAATGCCCTAGAACTAGATAAAAATTATATCTATGGCAAAATGTCATAGTATGACTTTTAATCTATAGAGCAAACGTAAAAAATACGTTTAATCTTTTTTCTTGTTCTAAAACTCTAGTACATTATTAACATGATTTTATACAGGATGTAAGGAAAAGTACCGATTTTCTTTTAACCACATATGTTCTATTAGTAGAATAAAGAGCAACAAGCATGTTTAAACAATAAACAAAGAATAAAAAAAAAACTGACTTTAAAAATTAAAATGTAATTGTGTCAACCCTCACCAAACTCAAGACTATCGCACTTATAAGCGTGAGTATTTGCCTCAAGTGTCGTCCTTACGTAGTTTTCTATCTCCTATCTCTCTTGCTCGCTTGTGAATGAAGTGTGTGTACTTTATTCTACTTACACAACATGTGGTTAAAAGGAAATCGGTACTTTTCCTTACACCGTGTATACGGTTTTTATTAATCACTTTTTTTTAAATGAGTCATTACAAAATCCGCTGAAAACACCATAGTCAAATATTCCCCCCCAAGTCAAACCCGGTGCAAAGGTGCCCATCACACTCGCCGCGTTGAACAGCGATGGACAACCTTTACAGCAGGTAGGACCTGGAGCGGGCGTCACACTCTCTCTCTCGAAGACGACGTCCAACCTCTGATGAAGGCTAGCGCCTCCGACCCATAGCAACCAGCCGTTTCAAACGCGAGCGGCACGAAATAATTACGTCCCTCCAGTTTGATCTTAGCTGATATAATTTTTATCTATGGACTATCCTATAGATCTGGGAGCTTATATTCTTCTTTTCTGTTACGTGTCTTGGCTTTACCGTACAGTCAAGAGCACAACAAGCTTGACACGTTGGACTTTGTACCAATCTTATTTCAAAAGACTAACGGGCTAGAGCGCAGTGCGAGTGTCAAGCTTGACCTGTCGTTGACTGTACAAACAATGCGCCGTCAAAAGATGGTTTAGCGAGAGGCAACCAAAAATTCTTCTCACTAGCTGTTTTCCGCGATTGCGTACGTTTGAAGTTCGGGAAAAAAGTACCCTATGTCTTTCTCTATAGTTCAAATTATCTTATTGCCAAATTTCAGCCACTCAACATAACGAGTTCAACACACAGTTCAACGGACACCTTGAAGGTACTGGCCAGACGCAACGTTTCTTGTGGCACATAATAGCGTAAATATGTGGACGAGAACAGTTGGTGTTGGTCCGGCCCTTACATGATCGCAGCGAAACAAGCCTCATTCATCATTTGCAGTTTTTCTATAATTGATCTACGTGTAATTGAGTTCACGAAAGGGCGTGACGTTATGTAAACAAACATTTTGCAGATAAAAAGACAAATTACAGCCACTCAAACTCAATAGAACGAGTTCAACACACAGTTCAACGGACACCTTTAAGGTACTGGCCAGACGCAACGTTCCCTGTGTCACATAATAGCGTAAATATGTGGACAAGAACAGTTGTGTTTGGTCCGGCCTTTACATGATCGCAGCGAAACAAGCCTCATTCATCATTTGCAGTTTTTCTATAATTGATCTACGTGTAACAGAGTTCACGAAAGGGCATGACGTTATGTAAACAAACATTTTTCAGATAAAAAGAGATAAATAACGAATTTAACACGTGGTACGTTTGTAACTAAAAATTGTATCGAAAAATCAATAGAATTGAAAAATATCCACATTTCATTACAATTTCGACACGAATTTGAAGTTATTATTTTGTTTACCAAACGTCAAGCGATTTCGTGATCTCAATTAAGCGGCTAGGCAGATGGTTAAGTGGGCGAAGGTTTCATCAAGTTTTGACGGGGGACCATATTTTACTGGTTGCGAGGGTCATCAAACGATCTAACCTAACCTACCTATCATTCCGAGAGTTCAGCTTGTTTCCAGTTGGATTAGTACTTTTATCGCTAAACTTCACCCACTAAACATTTCACATAGCTGTTTAATTCAGTCTATTTAACTGCTAATTATTAAGACTTTTTCTGTTCCTATGCATTTTTTCCTGTCGTCAACCCTGCTGTGCCACTTCTGCCACTCGCCATACCCTTTTTAAGTGTTTTGCCTTTTAAAATTTGCTTATTAGTTTCTATGGGCGAGTAAGAGTTGAAAGTTTTGTTTTCATATCATAAGCGTGGGTTAAATCCTCCTTGTATCACTTATTGTATAAATTCTGTTTTATAAAATAATAAAAACTTAAAACATTATTTTGTAGCTAAAAACCCGTCCAAGTGCGTGTCGGGCTACGCGCAGTGTAGTTTTCACTAAGTATTTTCATTAAGTATTGTATAATTTTAATAATTTATAAACTTCTAAAGCTTAGCAAGGGCTTGATTTATTATTTATTATTATTTTAGATTTTTTTTATTTTATTATATCAAAATTTTCGGCTATAGCTCACTAAACTGTGAAGCCATTTAGCTGTGATAGTTTTCCTTTTTATTTTGTCAAATGGTACTATACAACATGTGAATTTTTCCTCATTTCCAATAACAACCGTTTAGCTACCGGGTGCGAGGGGACACACTAGACGCCAACAAAAAATTGCGCTTTAAAGCTAAATATTTCGCAAGCGGATGCCTAAATCGAAAAATTATATTTGCAGACTCATTGTCTTTAAAAGAGCTATCTAAAGACAACCCACACGATGGGTTAGACGAGAAAATCAATTTTTATCATCATTTTGTTTGTAGGTACCCTTAACAAAACTTTTTTTCACCTCGAAAGCTCGGAAATATTAGGTTCGTCGGTTAAATTCTGTGGCCAAAAGTGATATTTCACCGCTAGCGGGCAAAAGGTTTTTGATATTCCAATGTGTTGTACTTATTATTTTGTAGTATTACAAACGTCCATGCTGCAGTACTATAAGCTAGTAAAGCCAGCTACTGGCTGCTAATAAAAAGAAAATTAATTAAGTAATTTTTTTCATTCTCATGCCCAGATCAATGACTCGCCTTTCAACTTCCGAAACGAAATAGCCCTGAATCGCCTGCCACTGCTTATTTTCTAAGCTAAAACCTCCATAGTCTCCTATGACCTTGAATCCATATTAGAATCAAATGAAAATTAATCTTTTTCTGCAAATTTATCAAGTAATAATGGGTACTCAAGTCACAAACACAAGCATAATAGTCCAAAAAAAATAAATATAATGTGACCAATTGTAGTAATTTTCGTTTTCATATACAGGGTGTCTCATTCAAATCGGTCAGTATGGGAAAGTCTGAAACTATAAGACATACGAAGATTTGTTCTTAGGAACCATGTCACCGATTTTGATAAAAAGAAAAACTGCATTCATACATTTGAAAAAAAAGTGTACCCATATTGTATTGAAAAAAACGGTGGTCACTTCGAACACCTACTATGATAAATTAAAGTATGTAAAAACAATGCATTTTATTCATTTTAGACATCGTGTTTCATAGAGACATTTACTGCTTAAGACCTACACAACCGTTATTTAAACAGAAAAACTGTAAGCTTTTTTTTCAAAACTACCGGGTTCGATTCCCCAGCTGGGTACACTTCTTTTTTTCAAATGTATGAATGCAGTTTTTCTTTTTATCAAAATCGGTGACATGGTTCCTAAGAACAAATCTTCGTATGTCTTATAGTTTCAGACTTTCCCATACTGACCGATTTGAATGAGACACCCTGTATAGTGGAAAAGGAAACACTTTGACCTTTCGGGGGTTTGTAGCGTAGCGCTGGTTCAGTTTTTACTGGTTTTGTTTCCATTCGATATGCTCTTACGAAAATATGTATTAATTAATTAAACACATTTTTGTTATATTTGTTTGTGTTTTTGTTTGTCATGCATTAAGTTAGAATTTCCTGCTTTGTTGTGGAGTCAATTTTTGTGACTCTCGGCAGTATAGTTATTTTGCATCGAAACCTTCGCTTGTTCAGGTTTCAATACAAGGTATTCGCAGCAAATAACACTTTTGCTGTTTTATACATATATTAAAAAATTGTTTTCACAAAAACTAATCACCTCCTTCAAAATTACGTTCAAAAGTACGGTCAACCGCTTGTCGGTAGAAACTTTTTCAATTCTATTACCACGCCATAAGGTCCAAAAGTGTTTTTACTGAAGTGCGGCCGAGTGTACCATTATGCCCTTACTTTAGCTGTTTTCTGCGACTGCGTACGTGTGAAGTTCGGGAAAAAAGTAGTCTATATGTCTTTCTCTATAGTTCAAATTATCTTATTGCCAAATTTCAGCTACTCAACAGAACGAGTTCAACACACAGTTCAACGGACACCTTTAAGGTACTGGCCAGACGCAACATTTCTTGTGGCACATAATAGCGTAAATTTGTGGATGAGAATAGTTGGGTTTCGGTCCGGCCCTTACATGATCGCAGCGAAACAAGCCTCATTCATCATTTGCAGTTTTTCTATAATTGATCTACGTGTAATAGAGTTCACGACAGGGCGTGACGTTATGTAAACAAAAAAATAAAAAAGAGATAAATCACGAATTTAACACGTGGTACACGTTTGTAACTAAAAATTGTATCAAAAAATCATGCGAATTGAAAAATATCCACATTTTATTACAATTTCGACATGAATTTGAAGTTATTATTTTGTTTACTAAACGTCAAGCTGTTTCGTGATCTCAATTAAGCGGCTAGACAGATGGTTAAGTGGGCGAAGGTTTCATCAAGTTTTGACGGGGGACCATATTTTACTAGTTGCGAGGGTCATCAAACGATCTATCCTAACCTACCTATATCATTCCGAGAGTTCAGCTTGTTTCCAGTTGGATTATTATTTTTATCGCTAAACCCACTAAACATTTCACATAGCCGTTTAATTCAGTTTATTTAACTGCTAAATTATTAGGACTTTTTCTGTTCCTATGCATTTTTTCCTGTCGTCAACCCTTCTGTGCCACTTCTGCCACTCGCCATACCCTTTTTTAAGTGCCTTACCTTTTAAACTTTGCTTATTAGTTTGTATGGGCGAGTAAGAGTTTAAAGTTTTGTTTTCATATCATCATAAGCGTGGGTTAAATCCTCCTTATATCACTTATTGTATAAATTCTGTTTTATAAAATAATAAAAACTTAAAACATTATGTTGTAGCTAAAAAACCGGCCAATTGCGTGTCGGGCTACGCGCAGTTTAGTTTTCATAGTTTTTATCGCAAAATAGGTATTGACTAAGTATATTATAATGTTCATAACTTATTAACTCCTAAAGCTAAACAAGGGCTTGATTAAAAAAAATTTATATCCAAATTTTCGGCTTTAGCTGATTTAACTGTGAAGCTATTTGCAGCTGTGATAGTTTTCCTTTTTATAATTTTGTCAAATGTTACAACATTACTGTGAATTTTTCCTTATTTCCAATAACAACCGTTTAGCTAACGGGTTCGGGGGGGACACTAGACTCCAACGAAAAATTGCGCTTTAAATCTAAATATTTTGCAAATGGATACCTAAATCGAAAAATTATATTTGCAGACTCATTGTCTATAAAAGAGCTATCTTACGACAACCCACACGATGGGGTAGACGAGAATAGTAGATTGTATCACAAGGCTGTAAAATAATATTTTTAAGGCGAGGGCGCTATTTTGAATCCAGAGCGAAGTGAAAGATTCTTGAGTAGAATCCCGAGCATGGCAAGGGATTCTAAAGTAGAATCCTGAACGTAGCGAGGGATTCAATAGGTCGCCAAAGGTAAAAATATTTTTGCAGCCGCGTAGTACACTCTACTTATCATCTCCCTCTATGAGAAAAGAATATGACGCTCATTGAGACACACACTCGTCATTAGTTTTAAATATAAAATACCATTACAATATTATTACTTGATGAAACAATATATACTAAAAATCATATTACGTATTATTTGTAACAACTGAAAATGTTATTTACATTTTTGTTTTAATCAGGAACAGAACCTCTTCGGTTGGTAGTCTTGTTAACATTTCTAGCATATTTCTTTTTTTATATTCATAATAATTTTAGTAGTACAACCGGCCAGTATAATTTTTCATACAATATTTTGGTTCGATCTCTATGGTTGACCTAAAATATCCCTATGGTGGACCTAATTTCAAAAACTAATTTTAAATCCCATTTTTACCCGCTATGAAAGTCTCTTGGAGAAAACAGCTGTTTTGTTCGCCTTTATTGACGAACCGTTCAGCGATTTTCGAATAGATGGGATGAAAAATCAATTTTACCCCCATTTTGTTTGTAGGTACCCTTAACAAAAATATTTTTCACCTCGATAGCTCGGAAATATTAGTTTCGTCTGTTAAATTCTGTGGCCAAAAGTGATATTTCGCCGCTAGCGGGCAAAACGTTTTTGATATTCCAACGTGTTGTACATACTCATTATTTTGTAGTATGACTATAGTTCAAATTATCTTATTGCCAAACAGCCACTCAATAGAACGAGTTCAACTCACAGTTCAACGGACACCTTTAAGGTACTGGCCAGACGCAACGTTCTTTGTGTCACATAATAGCGTAAATATGTAGACGGGAACAGTTGTGTTTGGTCCGGCCCTTACATGATCGCAGCGAAACAAGCATTCATCATTTCCCATTTTTTTTATAATTGATTTACTTGTAATAGAGTTTAAGAAAAGGAGTGACGTTATGTAAACAAAAATTTTGCAGATAAAAAGAGATTAATCACGAATTCACACAGAGAAAAACGTTAAGACAATCAAAAAGTCGATTCGAAAAATTTCGACATGAATTTGAGGTTATTATTTTGTTTACCAAACGTCACGCTGTTTCGTGATCTCTGGTATTCGCAGCCAACGGGTTAAAGTAGGCAGTCAATGAAGTGGCTAGATAGATGGTTAAGGGGCTGATAAGAGCCAAATAACCTCCCTTTCTAACAAAGGACAGAATGCGCGTATTAAGCTTTGAACCGTTATTTGAAGCCTAAATATTTGAGAGTAGCGTACTTGACTTCCTGTAGCGAGTCGGTCATGATTCGAGTACTACCATTTATCCCCTCTACATATGACGTCACTTCCTGTACACCAGAGTGGGGGCGCTGACTTCGGAGCTGATTCGAGCGCCCTTGCCTCATTGGCGACTTGCTAGTCGTAGCGATCGGTTGTATTGCAAGATAAGTACCAACTTTGTACTTATAAGCAAATTTTTTTCCATTTTATTCAATTAGTTTTATTGTTTTACATTTTTATTTCAGAATTAATCACAGTAAAATAACGGTGTTACCGTTCGATTTTTCTTTCTTTTTATTTAATACATTCTTGTTTTTTTTTTTTTTTTTTTCAGAAAAATACAGAGTCCAGACTCTGACACGAGTACTATAGTTATACCATACCTTGACTTTACCAGAAACCACTGACGTCGACAAATGGATAAGTTTATTTGTTTTTTCATCTGAGCAAGTAAGTGGCATCACTAATAAGTAGCGTGGCTTTCCAACCTACAATTTATTCTAGTAACCATGTGCCGGAATATGTAATATTTAACGACGCAATGTCAGAAATAAGTGCAGGTGTAAATGAAATGAAAAGCTTTACGAGTAAGACGCGGATCTTGTATCCCGAGAAAATCCTTCTTTTTTTTTTAAATCCTGTTTGTTTTGATTTAGATCTACCCTTATACACAGTTTTCAAACAAGTCACGATTAGTTACTTTCCCACTAGTCCATTGATCGCAACTTTCCCCTATATCGATAAAAAGGATTGGTTGGTGTGTCCTCCGAATCCGATACAAAACTGGATATAAAGTTTAGGAGTAAAAAATGTTCTTGCAATTTTTTCAGCCATTGACTAATAACCTCATTCAATCACGCCAGGTTTTGTTAGGAAGTTTTAGTCAAAGGTAGTTTTGTGGGTGCCTATAGGGCCGTAGGATTCAACAAAGTCGTGATATAGTCTTTTATAATCCGTCAAAGATAGTTTCTTGAAAGCTAGCCTTTGCAAATTACTCCCAGTTAGCGAGAACCTGCTTAAAAAATAATATTTTTCGTCTACGATTGGAAAAGCTGACGGTACTTTTGGAATATTTTGGCCGTTCCGTGCGCCTACACAAAACAAAGCTGCTGCGCAAGCACAGCCCCCTCAGCAGACTCAGGCCATGCCTAGTTATGCTTTCAATTATGACAAACCACCTAATTTTACACGGCGTACACTTACCCGGATTTCAAGAGGGAACCAACCACACAATTTACGTACAAGCACAGTTCCCATAGCAGACTCGGGCCCTGTCTAGTTATGCTACTAATTTTATTAAACAACTCTCCGGCGTATACCTACCTGGATTTCATGATCAAACTACCTAAACCGAACCAGTGCATGCAGCTCCCACAGCAGACCCAGGCCCTGTCTATTTCTAGTTGTGCTCCGAATCATAATACAGTATTTAACTTTATTTATTTATTTATTTAACCCGGACAAAGAATATTTTACTATACCCGGATTTCAAAAGCATACTACCTGCACAATTTTTATTAAATGTAAATATTGCTTTCCAACGTCACAGACGACTACCCTCCCTCATCGCTTAATGCAAAGAACAGTAATTAAACATCCTAGGTCCTCTCTTCAGAGACCTAGTCGTCATTTACATAAAGATACGTACCAGTGTACTGACAAGGGATAGGGCTGTCCCTTTAGTCAATCTTATGCTCCGCGAGGACAACAAGAAAAGAAAATATTGATTCGAGTATGTTTCTGGCGTGCCAGCTACTAAACTTTGTTAGTCGTTGGGAAGATTTACAGGCTCCAATCACTTTGATAAATAAATTCCGAATTAAAATTAATAAATTGATCTTTAGCAAAATCACTTTTTACGAGCACATGACCTTATGTGTCCCTGGATATGACAGATGTGGAGATGGAGATAGACAAAGTTATTCATTAAACGTTTTATATGAAGTTGTTGGAGCCTGATGGTCTTAGTCTTCAGTTTTATGGATAACATAAGTATTTTTCAAACCCACAAAGGACGGAAATGCGTGACCAATTTTCAATTTTTTATTAAATAAGAAGCAAAAAATTTCAAGCTTTTTACCACCCCAGAATTGGATAACCAAATTGGACTTGTTGAATGCTTATTTTTATCTGGCTATATAGCCAAAGCACACCGCTGTTTTCTTAACGTACTTCACAACAAAATCTTTATCAAATCTTTATCAAATGACAACATATTTTTTTTGCATTACTAACGAGTTAAGTCGTTTTCGTATCGCAGTTTAAAGACTGTTACTTAAACGTTTCCTCAAGTTCTGATCAAGCTGGTAAATGGCTCGATCAGTAGATTATCAGTAGTAGATTATCAGTATCGGTAAATTATCAGTCATTTAGAGTACCAAGGGTGGCAAGTGAATTATGCTTAGCCGGAACCTGTTCCATGCAAAACCTTTCAGTACCTAGCCAGAAACACTCTGGAACCCTCACGCAAACGAAAAGTATGTGCTTTGCCAGAAAAGTTCAGGGATAAAGAGAAGTCCTAAGCCGCTTAAAAGTCAATTTTTACGAAATTCAAAGTAGTAAAAATGGTCATATTTGCAATAAATAATTGAAGCTTTCCAGTTCCCAAGAAGGCTTTTTGAATCATCGAACCCTTTTTCAATAATTTACAACAACTATTGCTGAAAGATACCGAAAAATATGAACATAGCAGCAACAGTACATGTTGTGTCTATTTTCTAAATGTGTGTTTTTGTTTGTATTTTTATGTGTGCAATAGACAGTTAAATAAATTGACAAATAATATGGTGGAATATTAATGCCGAGAATAGCTCGACATTCTTTTCCCTACAGTCTTTAACTAATAGACATCAGCGGTGGCTTGGTGCGCTTAACCAAACAGTGACAGTCTATCGGTTCAATGAACCTCTGAGGAAGCTCAGCTTCACTCCAACGTTCACGTGATTTTGGCGATTCGGTATGTCCTCAAGGATTATGCTCGTCTCCTACAATAGGAAGCATGCATCAATAGCATGATGATGCAAAGCGACAACAGAACAGTTTTTACTTTCTAGAAGTACGAAGGAGAGACAAAGTTGACTGCCCTCATGGTTTTGACATTTCATATCCTTTCAATACCAGACCACTTTCGAATTCTTATAGAGATACATTGTCGTATCACCTGCCGGAGCGATCGCCCGTACCAACTCACGTGTCCCCAAGAGAAGACCGCACCTTTTCCCCAAGCCACAGATCTGATCTTCACGAAGTTAGCCACGCACGTGGTGATAGATTTTTTTACGTCGGCTGTAGCTCACGTATTCCCAGTATACGGAACGTTATACCTGCCGAAACACCAAGCCCATCTGATCTGTCAAGTGCCTCCTCTGGCATAGGTAAAGAAATCTTTATCTTTTCCTCATTCCATAGATATTACAACTTAATACGACAATAGTGATTTACTTAGTGGTCGCACCGCAGTGGATGATTTCGTCCGATCTAATCGGATCTAATCCCCGTTCAGTTTGCAACCTAGACCACAGATTAAATAATCCCGCCTTCAATGATGCAGAGATGACGCTGGACGAAAAGTCTGGCAAGTTGGACGAGAATCCAAACCGATTGTTTTTAACAACTTGGCTTGATCCTTTTTAAGAAGCATATACACTGGCATAGACACGGTGGTTTCATTTCATTTATTTATTTATTTCATGTACAATGTACATTGTGTTGACAATATGGTTAAAATTATTTAAAATTATAGTGACAAAACTAAATACCTAAATAGCCTACCACTACAAGAATCTAGATAAGAACAACTAAATCAATACAATGGTCTCATCATAATGGTGTTGATTGTTCACGTCCCAAAGGGACTGACCTTGTATAAGTATGCAATTGGCTTGCATTTCATATAGATAAATTGGCAATTTCTGTACTGTGTTATCCTAATCTAAGATATTCGACTTATTTCCACTTACTCGTGCGTCAAGTATTGAAGTCTACTTAGTACCTATGACTAGTGTAAAACCTAGAACAGCCACCATTTGGAACACAAATGTTTTGATTAGTTAGGGAAAGTCTAACATGCCTAATTCTGATCATTTGCATGAAAGTTTCATATAAGTATAATGTACCAAAGAAATATGAATACAGTTTCAGCTGCTAATTAGCTTCTCCTTCGTGCGCCGGGTGTATGATTAAACATTTTTTTTTTTGGGTTTGATAATAGTTTTATCACTCAAATTTTTTTTTTTTTTTTTTTTTAGCCTAGGTATGGTTCTAAAACCGATTTCGTGTGTAAAAGACAGTCAGGATGCCAAATTCTTAAAAATAAGGACGATGCAACTCCAGATCCTTTTTTTTTTTTTTTGGTTTAAGAAAGTAATTGTATTATCACAATCAGGACGAGAGATCAGTAAATTATCATTGGTAAATTACATAATTTGTTTACACTGGCGGCGTCCCCAAGGCAGCATGTCGTACCAACATTGGTGGTTGGGTGCAAGAGGCAGGTATCAAAGCAAGTCCTGGTAGTGTAGGATCCGCCTTTGTTGCCTCGAAGAGCTAGGTAGAAAACTGTCCGGTTAATGCATTACGTTTATTTTAATAACGTGAAATCGTTAAGCACCCACCTGTTTAATCTGTATAGCTAATTCGATATCTAATTATTTTCGTACCTACAAAGGAATAATCATTTTGCTTTATGACGGAAGTCTAGATTGAAATAAATTAACTAGCTGTGTGTAATAGAAATACTTTACGATTCTTCCGTATTCTTTCACTTACCCATTGGTGAAAACTTTTTGAATTGTTTAATTCACATATCAGTCCTGTCCACCAGGCGATAACAAACAGGTCTCAAATATTTAGGCTTCAAATAACGGTTCAAAGCTTAATAGCAGCGTTTTACCTAACAATAAAACGCTTATTAAGCGATAACCTTATTTGAAGCCTAAGGTCTACTTCTGCCTGGTCAATACCATAAATATTTGAGTGCCAATGAGGCAAGGGCGCTCGAATCAGCTCCGAAGTCAGCGCCCCCACTCTGGTGTACAGGAAGTGACGTCATATGTAGAGGGGATAAATGGTAGTACTCGAATCATGACCGAGTCGCTACAGGAAGTCAAGTACGCTACTCTCAAATATTTAGGCTTCAAATAAGGTTATCGCTTAATAAGCGTTTTATTGTTAGGTAAAACGCTGCTATTAGTACGGAGCGGATTCGCGCTGTTTTACGTTATTCGCTCCTTTTTGCATTTTAGCTGTTGTCCGCGACTGCGTACGGGTGGAGTTGAAGAAAAAGTTACCAGACCTTAAGGGTACTGGCCGAAAGTAGCGATTCTTACCGCATAAAAGCTTAAAAATCTGCTGCAAGTTTTGCTGCTGTCGGTTCGACCCTTTACATCATCGCTGGACATCACAATTTTCATTTGCACCGTAACGTAAGGTAAACAAACATATTCCAGCTAAGAAAAGATCTATCACGATTTTAACACGAAGTATACGTTTGTAACCACAATACACATAATGAAAAACGTTGAAACAATCGCTATTGAAAAATATCCGAGGTTTTTTCGTTTATGACATGAATTTGAGGTTATAATTCTGTTTAAACGTCACGCTCTTTTGTGAACTCTAGTATTCGCAGCCAACTTGTTAAATCAGGCAGTCAATTAAACGGCTAGGCATAGATGGTTAAGTGGGCGAAGGTTTCATCAAGTTTTGACGGGGGACAACCCTGTTTATGGGTGCGAGCGGGTCATCGGACGACCTAACAGGTTAGGTTAGGTTGTTCCATACAATTTAAAAATTGTAATTTAAATTTTTGGTGCTCCCTACAAGGGTCTCCGGACAAAGCCGGAGGCCTTGAAAAGAAAACACAGATAGGGTAATAACAAAACTTTAGGTTCGAAACAGCTAAACCGATCTTTGTAAATTAAATGTTTTATTTTTTATTTTAATATAATAACGTGAGTGACACTGGGTACATCAAAATTAGAAAACATAAACATTGCGGTTCTTTTAGGCCAAATTGGGCATATTTTTTTTAATTACCTGAATTTAAGCTAAAAAATGAAGGGTTTTAAGAAGCGATCACAAAATTATATCAGTATAAATTGTGTGTTTAAACATACGTTAAAAAATAACCCGACGTAACAAATCATGTAACTAAAAACAGTGAAACATAAAAAAAAATCTTTAAAAAAATATTTAAAAAATGTAACAATAAAAAAATATTAAAGCAAATCTTAATTAAAAATAAAAATAAAACGGTCAAGTGCGAGTCGGACTCGCGCGCCGAGGGTTCCGATGTACTTATAGTATTTTTGGAAGCAATAAAGTCCATTTTCAGGACCGCAAAACTAAATTTGTTTGTAAAGGTTTTTTGCAGATTTCTGAAAAACTGTGCAACTTAGATAGATCGTTTTATTTTTGCTGTAAAGTTTACATAAACCTCTGTCAACTATAAGGGGGGGGGGGTATGGTATTTTTTTTGTCATTTTTCATCATAACTTGAAAACTAAGAAACTTAAAAATATACAAAAATATATTTGAAAATGTACAAGTAAAGTCCTTTCATATGATGCTATGTCGACCTAGTAGCGACAATTTTCATGTGCAATTAGGTTGGGCAACTATATTCTAAAACTATTCTAAATTTCAGGTCAATAGCATAAGTGGTTGCTGAGATATAGAGGTGTGACAGACAGACGGACAGACAGACAGAGCGGCACCATAAGGGTTCCTTTATTTTACCATTTTGGTATCGAAACCCTAAAAAATATTTAAGGTAATAACTTAATTAACCCAGATAACCCTGAAACTATTTACTGTCACCGGCATTTATAATATTTTAGTATGTTTTTATTTAGGGTTCTAAAGTTATAGGAAAAATAGTAAAAAAAATGAAAGTCACCCGGGAAAGCCGGAAAATTGGTGGTGTTTAAACACCTGGTAGGAGGATCCACTACTACACCAAGTATTAAGTGGTAAGGTAAAGGGTTGGAATAAGAAAATCAAATAGAATGAATTGTTTTTATTAAATTAGTTTTCTTTTTACAGAATTTACATGTTAATTGATTTTCTTTATTAAACAGTAACAAACAAGTGGAAAATACAATTTTTTGCTATGAATAGAGGTTCGGTAAAGACCTATATTTTGGTCCGATCTATCCACACCTCCCAAAATCTCACTATATTTTTTTTATAACGGAAGGTTGATCGATCAAGAAATGTTTATTTTGCTGTTGAGAGAAACGTTTTGCTTTATGCAGTGGCTCGACACTATCTCATTAGAGGCAACAGACACAAAGCTATTATCGTTCAACTTGCAAACCAAGATGGTCTCTGGATGACTAGATTTGAACTGGAAAGTCCCTTTCTCCGTTTTTTTGAAAATGTTGTTTACTGGCAGCGGGCATTTAGATGTTCTGTTTTTCCGAATGGTGCCTGTTGCTTTCAGGTTTCTGTTACTCAATTCATGGAAAAGAGGTATTGATGAAAAAAAATGTCGGAATATAAGTGGAAATATAGGTCTGGTTGGAGAGATTCCAACACGTCGGCAAACTGCAAAATTACGCTTCCACCTTGACCAAACTGTTTGTAAGCTGAAGGTAATGTGGCTGATTGCCCTTGTTACGGATCAAACCGTAAGAAGAAGAAGAAGATTGTGCAACTTCACGTTGTTTTCTTCACCCGAATCCTCGTCTCGTCATCAGCATTTGCGTTATCCAGGGGCAAAATAGCGATGACACTTAGCAATGTTGTATCATCATCCGATTTCTCCAGTTCTTTATTATTTCAGTGAGATTTAACGCTTTCTGTGGTCGTAACCTAAAATTTCAAACAAGAATATGATAGACGTTGATATGACTACCAGGTGTTATAACATCTCTGCTACTACAATAGCAAAAAAAGTACAATTTTATGTTATTTCTGCAATCAATTTATTTTTATTTGGGTAGGTGAAAGTCTTATTATAATGAATATGTGCCAAAAAGATAGCAAAATTCAAATATACGTGATATATAGCTTACCTTTTACCAGACATAATAAATCTAAATATAACTGCTGCTATAAAACTCAATTTCTGTTTATAAATAACTATTTATTTCTTAATTCAACTGCACGCAATCCAACTTTGATGATTACTGAATGAGATAACCAAACAAATACAAATGAAATAATACTACAAATATTCAAAATTTGATGGTAGATATAAACGGTGTTATAACACCTGATCGGGTTAGGTGGGTTAATAATACTATCCCTGGAGGGCAGATTCCTGTGAGCTGATGGGGAGTATAGCGACCCCACGGACCCGAGTGCGCCCAGTGGAAAGTCCTGTTCCTCATCTCTGGCTTGCCTTCACCGGCCGGCCCGAGGGAACACTGACTAGGAACAGATCCCCCACCTCTGGCTTGCCTTGGTTGGCCGGCCAGAGTGCAGTCGCGAGAGCTTCATGCTCGAAGGGTGGACGTGCCTGCGTAAGTGGCACTTGATGCTGGACCCTAAAAGAGCGACTGATCGTCCTTTAAAGTCCAGGGGCATCTCTCCACCCTTCAGCCGCTCTGCAAATGTTGCCCCCTTGCAGCACCTTGCGTGCAGCCGTTTTCGGGGGCCCATTGACTCAAGCCCATTTTTGCCCATATTTCCGTGTTATTAACACTGGTCGGGCAGGCGCCATAATACCTCCAATAGTAATATATAGTAATATATATTAATCTTGTTGAAGACTCTATCGAGAAAAATGCGCGATATTTCTGGAAGTACATGAATTCTAAGTCAAAATCAAATTCTGTGCCATGCTCACTTAGATATGGAAATAACACCTATAAAACTGGTTCTAGTATTAGTGAAGGGTTTTCGAGCTATTTTAAATCTACCTTCCTTGACAGTACCTTGTCGCAATCAACATCTACTTTTAATTTTGTGGATGCTGAAACCGAAAGCATTGCATCCGTTTCTGACATCTCAACTATAACTGTCAATCCGGATATTGCTACTAGGCTGCTTTCCAAACTTGACCCCAGTAAATCTGCAGGACCTGACCACCTACCAGCTCGATTTCTTATTAACTGCGCAAAAACAATTTAAGTTCCACTAGCTATCCTATTTAAGAAATCACTGGATATTGGTGTGGTTCCACTTTTGTGGAAGCAAGCGTTTGTTACCCAAATCCATAAAAAAGGCCCTAAAACTAACATAGAGAACTATAGGCCCATATCCAAACTTTGTAATGTGTCAAAAGTTTTAGAGAAACTGGTATATGATCAACTATACCCAGCTCTTAGACAGTCGTTCAGTGCCTCGCAGCATGGATTCGTGCGTGGACGCTCTACGGTAACTAATTTGGTGCTACTTAATGATACCGACACGGAAACCATGGACTGTGGTGACCAGGTCGATGTCATTTATACTGACTATAGTAAGGCTTTTGACAGAATTCAGCATGATCTCTTACTTCTGAAGTTGTCTCGAACCGGTACTGGTTTTCGTCGTACATTGATAATCGGTCTCAAGCTGTCGTTGTTAACAACTACATATCTGTATGGGTGACTATAACAAGCGGAGTACCACAAGGTTCCCTCTTAGGTCCATTGCTTTTTATAGTCTTTGTAAATGACATAGATCTGTGCTTCCAATCCTCACAAGTTCTATGCTTCGCGGACGACATGAAAATTTTTGCCCGTATTTCTAACATCGCTGATGCTGAAGCCCTTCAGTTGGATCTCATTCGTTTAGAAGAGTACTGTGCAAGATATATGCTAGATTTAGATCCTACAAAGTGTAGCGTTGTCTCGTTTACCCGTAAGCGCTCTCCAATCATGTTCAGTTACAATCTTAAAGGCGAGTGCCTCCGAAGGGACCGTTTGATACGCGATCTTGGTGTCTATCATGATGATAAATTATTATTCGATGTCCATATTGACAAAATAACAACCAAGGCCTACAGGGCACTTGGGTTTGTGATGCGTACTTCAAAAGACTTCGTCAGGATAAAAACATTAAAAATATTATACTGCACTTACGTACGGGAACCCTAGGTATGCCAAATACAAAGAACAAATCGAAAACATTCAAAAGAAGTTTATACGCTACCTTTCCTACCGCACTAAACAACGATACTCCTCCACTTTGTACCCATTATGTGTAAAAAAAACCATTTGCTTCCCCTCGATCGTAGACGTGACACCGCTGACCTTATTTTACTGTTGAAGATAGCCTATGGTGCCATTGACTGTCCTAACCTTCTATCTAAAATTAATATCAGCCCCCCAAATAAAAATTTGCGTCATAAGACAATACTTGACCTTCCGTCTGCTTCTACAAACTACAGACAAAATGCATTTATATGGCGAGCGAGCAACAACTTTAACCAACTAAGCGTAGCTCTGGATCTGGATATATTTAATACTGGTTTTGAAGCGGCGAGGCGCTTACTCAGCAAACAATTCTTTGATTGTTAAATAGTTTTTATTTTAGTTCGTATTTACCCCTGATGCTGGTTGTGCATAACTTTCTTCGTAACTTCATTCCTACATTGGTTCTATTTGTGGAGACCTGTAATTGGTTTTTTGATGCCTATTTACCTTATTATTCTGTCTGTAATACTGTTGGTCACCCGAATATTAAATAAATAAGTAAATAAATAAATAGTCCCATTAACCCAGTCCACGAGCACCTCAACCCAATAACCAAGTTTCCTTTTTGTCTATTTCTTGCAATAGTTCAACACTTACCGGGGATTGTCTTTGGATGCTTTACTGTTAATCTATACAGGGATAATCGCCGGTTGGTGTCACATCACTTTTGTAAATTAAACTCTTTAACGGGCCTCTACGTGTTGGCTTTAGCCCCACGCACGCTTTCCAAAGGTAACGATATGGTTCCAGATATTTATTCTGAGAAATAGTCCGTGAGCCAATTCCAAAATACGAAAAATACAATAGAACTTGAAGATTAATATTAATTAAATATAAAGTAAGGGTGGAGGAAAGGGAGGCCTTTGCCCTGCAGTGGGATATTGTGGGCTGATAATAATAACAGGCCCCACGCACGTCTTTTAAAGGTCCGGGAGTTTTGCCCGAGATTCAGGAATGATAAATTACATAATAATAATATTAATTTCTGTCTTTCTTGATTCTTGTCCTTTCCCTTCTTGATTTTTGTCTTATCCTTTAATAACCCTGTGTCAAAAAAATCGCTACTATATTTGCAATTCTTTTTTTTTTATTTGCACACTGTCAAAAGCACTGCATTTAATCCATTCGGATTAGGCCAAGTTAATTAAAAATATCTCACAGACCCATAGGGTAAGATAAAATACGTGTCACAAGGTATTTTGACATTCTTTCAGTCATTGTAAATACGGCACTGGCGTCGTTCTGCAAACTTTGTATGAGAATGTCAAAACACGTGTAATGATTTGACATTTCAACTAAGGACACAATGGCAGATGTCATCCTATAGTACTCGTATAATAAATTAGTATTCCTTCTATTCCGAGCGGAGCTAGCAGTCCGAATTCTTTGCTCAGACCATTAAACTGAACCACTTCGTAGGAACCACTTTCCCTACTATATAATTTTTTAACTTTACCATACAAAAAGATGATTTAGAAAGAGGCGACCAAAAATATTTCACAGCGCACGGCCGCACATCAGTAGAAACACTTATGGACCTTATATGGCGTCGTAATAGAGTTGAAAAGTTTCTACCGACAAGCGGTTGACCGTACCCATGGATTAAAAAAAATTGCCTGTATTCTTCATAATTCAAACTAGCACAAAATTTCAGCCACTCAAGAGAACCTGTTCAACACACAGAAAAGACCTTAAGGGTAGATAAAGTTGTGTATGCAACTCCACTCTAAATTTATAAAATTGCTTGTCCTGATTCATCAACACCGAGCCGTAACCGCTATAGCTACAGATCTGAAATTTTGTACACAGGTTATTTGCACTTTAAAACTATACTAAGGAAGGATTTTCCAAAATTCATGTCGTAAGGGGGTGAAATAACGGATGAAAGTTTGTATGAAAGTCCTTTGTTTCTTGAGTTCGATTCACAAAAATTTGAATTTAAGCTTTTGATAAAAAATAAAGAAACACGTGTTTAAGCATTTCTTAAAAATCAACCTTCAAGAGGGTGAAAAAGGGGATGTTTTTATTTTTGTATATTGGTCTGTAAGTCTTTCAATTTTAAAGGCAGAATTATACAAATTTGGTTTTGAGCTTTCCGTAAAAAATAAAAAAAATGTACGTGTTTCAGCAGTTTTAGAAATTCAAATCCCCTAACGCAGTGAAATGAGGGATGAAAGTTTGTATAAAAATCCAATCCATTGTTTTGTCATGAGGTACTTGAAAATTTGGATTTAAACTAATAATAAGTAACAAAGAAACACGTGTTTCAGCAATTTTGAGATAACATCACCCAAGGGGGTGAGGTAAGGGATGAAAGTTCGTATGAAAATACTACTAAAAATTTGGATTTAGGCTAATATAAAAAAATAAAATAAACATGTGTTACGGCGTGTTTGAAAATCATCGCCCAAGGTGATAAAAATAGGGATAAAGTTAATGTAATATCCCTACAGTCCAAAAACTGAAATCCCTTCAAAATCGGGAAATACTGAAAGTGGTATGGAATCTATGGGATCTTTTTACGAACTCTCTATCTTCCCGTGCAAAGCATATAAAACACTCGTGTCATCTTTTATGGAACTTGGCTCGCTACGCTTGACTAAACTCACTCTCGAGTTTTACCCCTTTCACACCCTTATTATTTGCATAAACTACTATTAAATACTATAGTTTTTAGATAACAATTTCAGATGATAATATTTTCTTGTTTCATACTTTTTAGAGCAAGAGTTGCCAGTAGTCGGGTTCTAGTTTTGAAACATTTTTTTTATTATGTACGAGAATTTATCTACGCTGAAAGATGAAGTCCAGGAACACACACAGACATTCAGGGTAACGATTAAACTCAGCGTATGTGCGTTGCTTAACAGTGACATACGGTAAGGTATGGTTCGACCCTAGTTCGACCATTACAAGTGGTTGATTATGGTTCAATAAAACACACAATGGAATCACATTATGCGTTTTTCTGTGTGTATTGTAGTGATCCTCCTCGAAAGCCTTCTTTTAGCAGAGCTGGCTGGCGAGTATTTCTAAAATTGAATTTGATTTCGAATAATGACGTCACGTTCTGAAAACAGTCGCCAGTCAACTCCTGCCCACGGCTGGGTACGGACGTTGCTATTAGCTTTCTATATAAAAAAAAGAATATAAAACATAAATACGATCCCATTGCGTTTTATAATAACCCCGGTCCTCGTGTTCGCTATAATGGTGGAGGCGCCGCCGTGCCCCTATTGCCATTTTATGTAGTGTTACAGTTACGCGGTCACCGGTCCTAAGTAAGACAAGAGGATGCTAATAAAGAAGATGATGCCCTGTATGTGAAGAAGATGATGCCCTGTATGTGAAGAAGATGATGACATATGATGACCACGACGTATCATACTTTATGAGTGCCAATTTTTATGGACACGGCACGCATAACACGTGCCGTACAACTGTAAGCTATTTTTGTATTGTCTAAAGCAGAGAATCACCCTCATCAAAGTTTTTTCATATTGTTTGTCATGCTTGAATTGCTTACAAACGTACCAATTTCGTAATAATTTGTGTTTGCAAGTCTCCAAGGCGACGGATGGCGACAGAGAAACTGCGCATGTCTTTTGGATGACAATCTGACAAAGATGTCATGTCATATTTTGTTTGTTTATAGTATTTGTTCATATTGCGTAGATAATATTACGTGTACAATATTATTCCTATAATCACGAAATATTGTCCTATAAAAAAATATAGATAAGCTCATTATGATTATAAATGCATTGTACGCAATATTGTAAATATAAAAAAGATATATGTATGATTTTGTACTAAAATCTTTGTTAGCAGGTTTTCACTATATTTTTCAATTTTCTAGTCAAAGTGCCACTCATATAGTTAAAAGCGTGAGTCATAAATGTTTTAATTGACGATGTATGTATAGATGAAAGACGTCCAAAAACACGTATTCATGGTGTCCTAACTTTATTTTGTACTTAACACTAATTCTCTTTTTCATGTTATACTATGCTCAATGAGTTGTGATATCGAGTGTCGATATCCTTGGATGCGCTTCAGCGTGTCCACATCGGTGATCGCTAACCATGAGCGACACCACTAAGATGGCTATCCTGACTGACGACTGATGGCGGACGTGCTACTTCCGACCATCGCATCGCCAGCAGAGCTAGGCTGCAAGCAGCTCTTCAGCCATCTCAAAAAAGAAGATTGTTTTATTTTTGCTATCCATGTATTAATAAATTTATTTTTTGGGTTTGTTCATTAGGGTTGTAATTGCGAACGATTGCAACTTTATTGATCATCTGGGAAAGAAAAACGGGGTGTTTTTTGGATGTTTGTAATTATGATTTAATTACAATCATTCCTTGCTTTGTTTATTTTATTCTACTACCTGGTAACAAAAAAAAAAATCTGGTAAAAGATTTTTTTTTTAAAGGTATTCTTTTCAGAAGGTAATGTTCTAATAATGGTATGGTATGTCCTATGGACGGTATTATTGTTTGGTAATCTACAGGTAACGTGTTATGATGACGGTAAACAAGTAAGTATCGGTATTTTCTTTAAAGTCTATACTACAGACATAACTTTCTAAAGATTTTTCTAATAATTTCAATAAAGAGTGGGTTTAGTTAGGATAAATGTCACAGTTTTCATTATCGGGGAAGAACATAGGTACAACTATTATTAAATCATATGTATTTAGATAGTGGGTCTGGATCAGGCTCAAGTATCGTGTTTGTAGCTGGTATGACTACGTGTATTTTTCTAGCTTTGCTTCCGCTTTACATCGGCCGCAGGCCATATGATAACTAGATTTCAAATTAAGATAATACTTTTAGAAAATCATCACTTTTTGGGGTTAAACATTAGTTTTTGGGATTAAAAATATAGGTTGGCTTGATGGGATATATTGTTGCCACTAGTTGTTATCTTGTACAACCACTTTTATGCCCATAGGGTTAGTGGGTGGCTTTTGTTGGGTCACAGTATCTTGGGAGCATCTTAGGGTAGCTTTTGTCTCAATTTAGCAACGCCTTTATTTTGTTTGAAAGAGAAAGGTATATCAGTAATGTCACTGACATTATCCAGCCGCAGGCTGCATCATTTAACGCGTAGGGTTTTTCAAGCGTTTTCCTTATGTCAAATTGACTTTCTTCAGCCGCAGGCTGCTAGACAAACTCAGAGCGTTTTTTCTATGTCATGGGAACATTTTACTTTTTTAGGATGAGCATAGAGTAGGAAGTTTTCTTTTTTAATTTATGTAAAGGTTCCATGAATTACGAAAGAAAATGTTATATTATTGGATGTCAAACTTTATTTGTCAAAGAGCATAGTATCAGTTATTTTCTTAGAGACGTAACTAGTAAAATAATTTTAGATTTGATCTAAGATAGTTCTTTTTTCAAATTTTTTACCATTGTATTTTTTGGTTTAGCAAGTAGTAAAGCGTAACACCTGTTGTGGTGTAATTTTCGGTGGTTTTGTGCACCGTAGTTCATGAGATTACCGAAACTGAAAGCAACAATGTTTTGTCACATGAGCTAGATATTAGCAATATTTTGCAGGGTTATGTTATGCTTGCATTTGTAATATTTTCCACCATAGGTAGGTAGATTAGGGAATTTTTTGTACAAGAAATTTCCAAGCTTCACTCGGAAATTTCTTTGCCTGGGGGGAGGATAATGTAGTGATCCTCCTCGAAAGCCTTCTTTTAGCAGAGCTGGCTGGCGAGTATTTCTAAAATTGAATTTGATTTCGAATAATGACGTCACGTTCTGAAAACAGTCGCCAGTCAACTCCTGCCCACGGCTGGGTACGGACGTTGCTATTAGCTTTCTATATAAAAAAAAGAATATAAAACATAAATACGATCCCATTGCGTTTTATAATAACCCCGGTCCTCGTGTTCGCTATAGTATTATGGTTACAAACGTGTACCTTTGTTTGAGATCACAATACATGCGTAGAGAAACGCATGCGATACATACGCAACGCGGAGCAAGGAGTCCGAATTCTTCGATCAGATTAATGGTCTGACTGAACCATTTTCCCTACGACATATTTTTTTGGCTTAGCCGTACACACGGCCGCACATCAATAGAAACACTTTTGGACCTTATGGCGTGGTAATTGAGTTGAAAAAGTTTCTACCGACAAGCGGTTGACCGTACAAACAATGCGCCACAAATAGATGATTTAGCAAGAGGCGACCACAATTATTTAAACCTAGCTGTTGTTCGTGAAGAGAGAGAAGTTAAGAAAAATTCAAACTATCTTTATGCAAAATTTCAGCCACTGAAGAGAACCTGTTCAACACACAGAAAAGATCTTAAGGGTAATGACTGTACCCAGCGATTCTTTCGCCGCATAATAGCGTAAAATACTGCGGCAAGAATCGCTGTGTCTGGTTCAACCCTTACATCATCGCTACCACGAAATAACATTTCTTATTTGCCGCTGTAGAACAGAGCTCACGAAGGAGAGTGATTTTACGTAAACAAAGATTTTGCAGTTAAGAGAAGATTTAATTATTTAAACGAGATCATAACATCCCATGAAACGTCCCCTGCTGGACAGGGAGAAAAATTGCAAGCTTGTTTTGCTTCTTAAAATCTTTGCCTTGGATTTTCCCTTGGCCATCGACATGTGTGGAGTGAAGCGTTTTTTTTTTACCCGACTACTGCAAAAAGGAGGGTTATGAATGTTATGATTTTGATCGGTATTTACGTATGTATGTTCATCTGTTCCCTCACAACTTTTACTACTTGTCGTAATTGGCAAATGAGGTATCTTCAGAAGCGTCTTGATCATCCTCTGGTTACAGGATGCAAGAAGTTACATTTTATTGAATGTAGTGCCCTCTAGAGGAGGAGCAGTGTTTGCACTGCTGTGTATTGGTTTGAAGAGTCACACCATCTTAGTTCTCAGGGTGGGCAGCGCGCTTTGCTCTTTTGTTAGTGTCAATCATGCTACTAATGTTGTTATTGGGCGCTATATATATAATTACTCATTTATAACCGCAAAATAATTGAATAAAAAATTGTTTAAAAACTAGAACCCGAACATAAAAAAGCGATCGTAATCTTAACAGCTTAATAAATAATAATAATATGACTGATAAATATTCATTAAATACCATAGTTTGTAAATAACAATTTTAGATGACAATATTTTCTTGTTTCATACTTTTTAGAGCAAGATTTGCCAGTCGTCGGGTTTTTTTTTATTATGTGCGAGAATTTATCCAAGCTTGAAGAATCATCTTCAGACATCAGTCCAGGAACACACACAGACCTTCAGGGTAACGACCAAACTCAGCGTATGTGCGCGGCATAACCGTGACATACGATAAGGTATGCTTTGACATACGATGAGTATGGTTCGACCGTTACAAGTGGTTGGTTATCATATCATATTTATTGCATTATCACAATACGAGTATTAAGGTTTCCCACGAATTCCCCGTATGAAAAAGTCGAAGTAATGACAGCTAGACAATTATATATACTAAAGTTCATCTGTAAACAGCACACTCTTACCCCACTAGACAAGAATAGTTATGGCAAAACGCGGACGATAAGAAATGTCTGTCTCTCTATTACCTGTAACACTGCTTTCGCCAGGCGTCATCAAGGTCCAATGGCTGTGTTTGTGTATAACTGGGTAAATAGGTCCTTAAACATACATCCTCTTACGCTGCGTAAGGTAAAAGAAAAACTTAGGAAATGGTTACTATCCCTGGACCATAACCTGACAGAAACATTGCTCCTTTAATTATCAACATCATGCGCATATATACACAAACACACACACTCACTTACACACACATAAACAATTACTCACACCATACACAATTTTGCCGTTGTACGTTACTTATTCATCGTTAATCGTAGACAAATTGTTAAACTGATTAATGTTACGAATAATACATACATAATATTTATAATATTTCTTTGATATCATAGATCAACTAATATAATTTTAATTTTTTTCTTTGGATATGTCTCAAAATTTTTAGTTCTTTTTAATTTTCTTGTTTATTTTTCATATAATGGGTATATTCGTTAGGAGATACAACTGTTTCCTGTAACACAGGTTTTATCATAGCTCAGGAATCAGAGTGTCAATATTATTGTGTGACTTTTATGGAAATAAAAAACAATTTTATTTTATTATTTATATTATTATATTAATAATGTACATGCTTATATAAGAGTTAACACAGATTTTAAATATTTAACTGTGACACCCCGTTAGGGCATAGCAACATTGAAGAGGACTCTACTTATATTTCCAACGTAACTAACTTAACTAATTTCATTTTATAATCAAAATTAAATACTTAAATTAAAATTTCAAGTTCTTTACAACCAACTAACGCAAAATTATTAAATTTAAATATCAAATCTTACGTAGTAAAATAAAGTTTAAAAAACAACAAAATAAAAATCTCTTAATAAATTAAATAATGTCCATCTATCTAATACATTTTCAATCAAATTTAAAAAGGTACATGTGGTAGATAGAGCAGTCGAAATATATTTATAAAGTTTTTATTTATTTAAATCGTCAAAAAATTATTTTATATTATAATAACATTGTTTAATTAGAAATGTTTTAAGCTGCCACAAAGGAACAAGCCATTATCTATGTTTTTAATATCATTGGGAATGCTATTATATATTTTTATGACGTGGGGACTTTATGAAAATATTTTTAATTTCGAATAGGGTATTTTAAGTTTATTTTGGTTACGGTTATTTCTTTTCAATGTCTTTTCAGGGGAGCATAGGTTAGCATGATTTTTTACAAATTTACATGACTCGAGAATGTAGATAGAAGTTAACGTAAGTATGCCATGTTTTATAAATTGGGGTTAGCTAGATTCTATTTGATCTATATTCGTCAAAATCCGAATATATTTTTTTGCAGGATAAAGGTATCGTCTACGTCTGTAGAGTTTCCCCAGAGAATGACACCATAGGTTAATCTACTATTATAAGAGCAGTTTTAAAATCTGTGGTTTTATTTAAATGGGACAGTGCATATATAAATGAAAGTGCATATATAAATGATGAGAGTTTGCTAGATAATTTTTGAATGTGCGTTTTCCAATTTAAATTGTTATCTTAATCAATTCCTAGGAGCGTAGCAGAGTTAACGGCTTCTATTTTGGTAATTTATAAGAATAGTTTATATGTAGAGGTGCTTTTTGGTACGGTCTAAATTGTATTATGTTTGTTTTTTTAAAGTTAAGTTCCAGGTTATGGTTTTAAAGCCAGATAAATAGCCTCTAATTCTGCAGTATTTGAACAAGTTAACAAAATCGATATGTCGTTTATATATACGAGAAACAAAAAACAGCCTGGTACGCTTCCTTGTGGGATAGAGCCTGTAATGGTGATTCTTGATGATGATGATGATCGGAAGTTTTTAATTTTTCCGGTTGTGAAATTTACCTTTTCTATTTCGACGTATTGCGATCTATTTTCAAGGTAAGATTTAAACCAGTTACTTGTATGTGCAACTCCTCTAATTCCAGTTCCGTAGAGTTTATTTAGAAGAATATTGATGTCGACTCTATCATAAGCTTTACTCATGTCAAGCATCAAGCCGATAGCGTATCGCTTAGTATTTATGACATCTAAAATTTTTTGTTCATACTTATATACTGCAAGTGTCGTAGAACGGTTTTTCCTGAAACCATGCTGACATTCGTGAAAAATTTGGTATTTTTCATAAAAGGAATATATTTGTTTCATCATTGCAGTTTCAAGTATCTTTGATGAGAGCTTTCTCCCTTTTTGTAGATTGGTTTTACCAAAGATATTTTCAAAGCGTCTGGAAAAACTTCTTCTGAAAAGGATTGATTTGTTAGGATAGTAAGTGGAAGAGTTAATTCCTTGGCACATTTTCTTATAATTTTTGGGGGTAATTCGTCAACACCAAAACTATTTTTATTTTTTTATAATTTTTTCTATTTCTTGAGGTTCTACTGGGTTTAAATAAAATGAATTTTCGATAGCGTTTACTGGATTTGATTTATTATTTTTAAAAAGTGCAGTGTTTTGTGGATTGCCTATTGATGCGAAGAAATAATTTCAGTTATTTGCCACAGTTTGAGGATCATCTACCTCCTTATTATTGATTTTATATATTTTTTTTTATCATATAAGGATTTTTATTGGTTTCTTGTTGAATTATTTTCCACATTGTTTTCTTTTGTTCTCATTATTTTGAAATATTCGTATATCACCAATTTTTCTCGCCTTTTGTACAGCTTTTTTCAGAATTTTTGTATAGTTTTTATAGTAGCTATGAATAATTTTACTTTTTGTTTGTGATTTTAGAAGATTTAATAGTCTTTTATTCTTACAAGACAATTTTAATCCAGTTGTTAGGTAGGTCTTTTTGGACTTAAACTTAAATTTCACAAATTTTCTAGGGGTGCATTTGTTTAATTTTTTTTGCAATATCATACTCAATATATTATAATTTTCATTGGTTAAGTTTTCTGCAGAAAAATTCTCATTCCAGTTAATTTTTCTTAGTTCTTGGATAAATTTTTGAATGTTAGTTTCATTAAATATTATTCTATAGACATAGAAGAAATTTTGACGTGGTATTGCTGCTATCGGCGTTGAGAAAATGATTCCCTTATGATCTGAGAAACCGGAATCTTGAACGTTGACTTTACAATCTTTATCTTTGATATTTGTAAAAATTCGATCTAAACATATAGAGGTCTTTGTTGTAGTTCTTGTGGTTTCATTTACTTGTTGGCGGAAATTTGATAACATTAAGTTAGATAGTTCTCGTTTTTGTTTGTTATTTGATATGAAGTCTACATCAAAATCTCCTCCTATGATAATATTTTTGTTTTTGTCCTTAGTTGAAATTATTTTTAAAATTGTTTTTAGACTATTATGAAAAAAATCGACTTCTCTACTACCGTTAGGCCAACAAACGTTTACTCGTATTAGCAATAGATTGAGGTTTTTAATTTCTGTCGCGCTTATTTCAAAGATCGATACTATTGATAATGAATGGTTCTATGTCTCGCCATTCTTTACATTCTAGTTGAGATTTTATTAATATACACACACCACTTCCTTCGTGGTTTTTACGACAGAACGATGATTTTATTTTAAAGCCGTTTATTTTTATAAGTTTAAGTTTTTCTTGTTTTAGCCACGTCTCGGTAACACAGATAGCGTGTGTCGACGATTTTTCTTCCAGCAAACCTTTTAGCAAGTGGGTCTTGTTATGGTTCAATGAAACACGGAACAAAATCACATTTTTGCGTTTGTCTGTGTGTATTATGGTTACAAACGTGTACCTTTGTTTTACAACCACAATACATGCATAGGTAAACGCATGCGATGCACGCTAAGCAACGCGGAGCAAGGAGTCTGAATTATTGAGGGCGTTGATATCAAAACTTACGTCAGACCTTCAAAGCACAGAAACCCAACTCGATGAAACCTTATTGGAAAACAATGAACTTAAAAGAAACATTTCTTCTCTAAGGAAACTAAACGAAACATTAAAACTTTATGCCGTACTGTGCCAAATGCGAGTAAAATAAATAAAAGGAACTCCTTAAGTTTTGACTATCGCTCTACATCCACGCCATCAAGACCGCTGCGTGCTACGGAAAAAAAGCCCCAAAAAACGTTAGAAGAGTAAGTACAAAAGGTCGCCCAATCACGTCAAATGAACGTAGTTGGAAATGAAATAAAATCACTTCAGGCTCCGCAGAAGCAGGTTATTTCAAAAATGTTTCACAAAATAAAGCAAGATGTCACTGATAAAACTTCTATGGATAATGAATTACGCCCAACAAATAAGCTGAAAACCAACTACTCATTCAAGAATAAACAGAAGGAACGGAAACGAGTAATGATAATAGGTGGAGAACAAACTCGTGGTCTTGCAGCAGCTTTAATGGACTCCCGTATAAATAGACCATATGACAAGTACGACGTCACATCTTTTATTAAACCTTACGCTAGTACGGAAGAAATCTGAAATTTATATAATATATACAATTTGACATCTCACGATTTTTTGATAATCTCAATAGGTCAAATCGACCGCGACTACGACGAAGTAATGGACAAACTAAATAAAATAATGGATAAAATTACGTGTACTGTACTATTTCTAAGAGTCTCAAAACATGTCCATCTTAATGAAGATAAATTAAATGAAGTACTACAGAAAATTTGCAATAAATGTTCAAATTGTCTTTTTGTAGAATGTCAAGATTACGGGAAGCACAAAGGCACACTTCGCAAAGAAATAAATTCCATACTTGACTATAATTATTACAAGTCAACGTTCCTACATCGTTCCTAATCAAACATAAATCAATCTCAAACATGAAAACTACTAACACTGAAGTAAAACCAAAAAAAGGTACAATTCCATATCTATTCAATCAAATAATATCAAAAAATCGAAAAATAATGAATGAGAAGCAAAAGAAAGACCTTGTCTCCAATTCTTCTTCAGGAGTCCTACCCTCCTCGCTGGAACAGAGAGCAGACTTAAACTTACAACAAGGTGGTAGGAAAAGGGGCACGATTCCTTATCTCTTTAATATGATTCACCAAAAACAAAATTCTAGTGTACTTAGAGAGAGCACCAACATTCAAAACAAAACATTGGCCCCAAATAAATTGACAAGTCTTCTCAATTATCTAATAATGCTACAAAGGCAACATTTTTTCGTCCCTAAAGATAAAGCAATACATTTAAATATTTTCCATCAAAATATTCAAGGTCTTGTATCTAAAAAAGAAATTATAGAGATAACTCTCAATGATATGGAATCTAATGTTTACCCAGATGTGCTTTGCTTCACAGAAACTTTCGTTAAAAAAAAAACGAAGAAAAAAATATAAGTATCGCAAATTTTTATCTAGCATCAATCTATACTAGAAATTCAAGCAGGGGTGGATGTTGTATACTTGTTCGAAAAGGTATAAATTTTAATAAAGTCGATATTTTTAATTGTATAGCAAGTGATAATATTTTTGAATGTACAGCTATAGAAATTCCTTTCAATAATCTCATAATAATATGCTTGTACAGGATTCCAAAAAGCCTAAAAAGTCATATAAATATGTTTTTTGACAAACTGAAAACAATATTTCAAATATGCTATCAAAAATTCCCGAAAAAGAGGGTTGTGTTAACAGGAGATTTAAATATAAACACTCTTTTGAACAACAATGTAACTACATGAACCTACAAGAGGCTTATCTTGTATTGACCACATAATTAGCAATATAAAAAATGCCAAAAGTTCTGTATTGCATCTTTATCTTTCGGATCACAATACTGCACAATTATTTCAGGTTCCGGTGAAGAAAAAAGTTATACAGCCTTTGACATATTACTTTTATAAAAGAATCTATTCGCTAGAAAATATTACCAAATTTAAAAACCATCTTAAATCCCTATCTTTTGCTGAAATCTACTCAGAATCTAACTTTAATCAGGCCTTTGTAAAATTTTACGATCTGTTTTGCTTAATATACAATTTATATTTTCCTAAGGTGAAAAGTAAAAAAAGTAATAAAACCATTACAAGGTGGATAACGTGAGGCATCAAAGTGTGCTGTAAAACGAAAAAAAATAAAGATATAGATACTATAAATTGAAAACAAATGAAGTAAAAACTAAATATCTAACATATTCAAAAATGCTGAAAAAATGTACACTATTATCAAAAAAGACTATGAACAGTAAATATGTACACAGAAGCAAAAACATTTACAAAGCAACTCGGCAGGTTATACATTAGGAAATAAATAATTCATGTACCCAAAATAATGTAGTGAAAATTTGATATAAGGATAAAATAGTTACAGAACCACTTGAAACTGCTTCTTATTTTAATGAATATTTTATAAATTTGACAAATAAAGTAACATCAAGGTCTGACACAGAAACCACACTTTCAAAGAATAAATTTTTTAATTCGATTTACTTAACACCAATCAATGAAAATGATGTAAAAAAGGAAATCCTGACATTAAATAATACAAACGCGGCCGAACCAGATGATGTGAGTACAAAAGTTGTAAAGGCGTGTATAGACGAGGTTGCACCAATATTAACACATTTGATAAACTATTATTTTCTTCTTCTTCTTCTTCTTCTTTCGTGTCGGCAAGAACACAGACTAAATCTTACTTGCCCAGAAAGCGGCTACCGTGGTAGCCCTCTGGTTACCGTCAAGTAAGTCCTCACGCGAGCAGGTGGTCGGGCACGCGGGACAATTAGTGAGGTGTGCCATGGTTTGCAGGAGTTCTCCACATTCACAGCTGGCGTCTGCGCTACTTAGGAACCCCCACCGGCATAGGTTATCCTTGCTTCGGCCAACTTGGGTCCTCAGCCTATTTAGACTTCTCCAGGTTGGCCAAGGTTCCTTATAGCCAGGAGGCAGGTTTTCGTTGGGGGGTACAGTGAATGTGGGTACTCGCTTGCCCAAAGTCTGCACCTCACGTCGGAAGGGTATTGGTCGGTAAGCTGTATGGATCGCAGGAAGCTTTTGCGGCTTCGCAACCGACCTGCAGCGGGAGAGAGCCCGTAGAGTGGATGTCTCGGGTCGCTTTCCTGTTTTTGTTTTTCTAGCGAACAGGTCACTGCTCTTGAAGCTCTTGAAGCTTGCTTCTTTTGAAGCTTGTCATTGCTTGCTTCTTTTGAAGCTTGTCACTGCTCTTGAAGCTTGCTTCTTTTGAAGGTGGTATTTTTCCTGATGAACTGAAACTAGCCGTAGTCAAACCTTTACATAAAAAAAGGAGAGAAGGAAGTATTAGATAACTATCGCCCGATAACTCTTATCTCAGTATTTTCCAAAATTTTTGAGAAGGTTAGGTTAGGTTAGGTTAGTAGGTTAGGTTAGACAGCTAATTAACTTTTTAAACAAATTCAAAATATTAAATGAAGCTCAAAATGGTTTCCAAAAGAGGAAGTCTACTATTCTTGCCACATACAATGTAGTAAATGAAATATTGCAACAAAATAATGACAAATGCTTGACAACTGCAGTATTTTTTGATATGTCAAAGGCATTTGACTTTGTTTCACATTATAAGTTGCTTTCTAAATTATATCAGTATGGCATACGAGGACTTGCTCTATCTTGGCTTGAAAGTTATTTATCAAACAGAAAACTATCTGTAGAGATAAGTAAAATAGATACAGAGTGTGTAATAAAAAAGTACAGATCACCTTTTGTTAGTAATAATTGCGGAGTACCACAGGGAAGTATATTAAGTCCCCTTCTCTTCTTAATATACATAAATGATCTGCCTGAAATAATTAAACATAAAATAATCCTATTTGCTGACGATATATCAGTAACAGTCTCTACCAAAAGTAAAACACATATAGTTGAACATGAGTCCACAATAAATAATGTAATATATGAAATAATTAATTGGCTAAACAAAAATAATTTAAAAGTTAACATTGATAAAACCAATTATATAAATTATAATGATATAAATAACAATTTAAATATTAATTACGATGGCCAAGCTATAAAACCTGTAAATAGTATAAAATTTTTAGGAATTTACCTTGACAATAAACTTAAATGGAAAGAACATGTAAACCACGTATGTAACAAAATAAATTGTTTTTGCTATACATTATTTAAATTAACCAAAGTATTTTCTCAATCTACTGCTATAACTGCATACTACGAGTATGCATATGTACAAAGCGTAATAAGATACGGATTACTTTTATGGGGTAATTGCTCAGATATAAATAAAGTATTCATGGCCCAAAAAAGATGTATCCGATCTTTATGTGGTGCAGGCCCTAGTGATTCATGTCAACCCCTTTTTAAAAAGTTGCAAATATTACTTCTTCCATGCCTGTATATTCTAGAAGTGGCTACTTTTGTCAAAGAGAATCCTAATTTGTTTGTAGAGGCAGGTGATGTATGCTATAGGCAACTTCGTTATCCGTATAGACTTGTGCCTGGTGTGGTTCCGAAACTGATTTTATATGTGCATAAAAATCTTCAATAAGATACCTTGTTCTATTAAATTACTTCCCCAGGCCAGATTTGAAAAAGAATTATACCAATGGCTACAGATCAAGAATTATTATAGCGTTCAAGAATTTTTTGCTGATAAATAATTTTTATTATATAATTTGATAACTTGAATAGATTTTATCTTAGAAATTGATGATCTCATTGTATTTGGTTAGTATTTATGATATTGTTTCTTTTTATAATTGTAATTTCCATGTTTTGTTCCTATAATGAAATTTTTTGACTAATTAAATCTAATTTTATAATGATAAATATTTCATAATGTTTAAGCCATATTTGCATTTGCAACAGCTTAATGTGGTTGAACTTTTATTGTATCCTGTTCCAACTGTACATGTACCTCATTATATGCGAATAAATTATTCATTCATTCATTCATTCATATTTGCTCAGACCATTAAACTGAACCACTTCCCCTACGATATATTTTATTGGCTTTGCCGTACAAACAATGCGCCACAGAAAGATGATTTAGCAAGAGGCAACCACAATTATTTCTCCCTAGCTGTTTTTCGTGACTGCGTATGCGAGGACTTAAGAAAAATTTGCCTATAATCTTCGTAATTCAAACTATCTTTACGCAAAATTTCAGCCACTCAAGAGAACCTGTTCAACACACAGAAAATATCTTAAGGGGAATGATTGCTAATTCATCTGCACATTTAGATACTATAGCATTTCATGGTTTGATGCCGGCCTCTTATATTCCTACGAGGGGTGATAGATGCATCGATCATGTCATTCTCAAAATTAAATTAAATCTTATACATTTACACTTACAACTACTTGCACTGATCACCAAGCTGTTTTATTTTGCTTAAAAACCAAACAATCTCGTATCCCTCAGAAAAATAGAGAGTGGCTCAAGTTAACTTTAAATTCATTTAAGGCTGAAATATCTCAAACTGACTTAGCACACATATACTCTGAAGTAGACTTAAACAATGCTACAAACCAACTGATCGCTGTCATATCTCAGGCAATTACAAATAACTCTCTTATTATGAAAACGCGCAAAGCAAAATTACTATAAAGCCTTGGATCTCCATCGGAGTTCTGCGTTGCATAAGAAATCGTGACAGGATGCATATGAAAGTTAGATCGGAGCCAAATAATGAAGTGTTCAAAGTTACCTATAAACGTTATAGAAACTTTTGTAACACTCTAATAAAAAAATTAAAACGACAAGATGACAAAGTACAAATAGATTTTGTCAAGAAAAACTCAAAAAAACTTTGGCGCACTATTATTAATGTAACTAACATGGGTTCGCGCAAATCTCCAGCATCACAGGAACTTTTGTCTGCAGATAAGACACCTCAATTAGCCATAGATAATGTAAATTTGTTTTTTGCTGGCATAGGCTAAACCTTAGCAGAACGCATACAATCCCCAGACCACTTAATTAGTTTTTCCACTTGTAACTTATCCTCAGCTGGTTCATTTGTTTCGACAGATTGTAGTGAGGTGGAATTAATAATAAAAAAAATAAAACATGACTGTGCCCCCGGATGGGATGACATAACAGCGTTATCACTAAAAGCAATTTCTGCAAATATTACACCACTGCTGACTGATCTAATAAATTGTTGACTGCAGGATGGAATTTTCCCAGATGCCTTGAAAAAATCTATTGTTCACCCTGTTCACAAGGCTGGGAGCAGAGACAGTGTTAATAATTATAGGCCAATTTCTATCCTCACAACTCTGTCTAAAGTATTTGAACGCATCATCAATAATCGTCTCGTAAAATATCTCGAGGAATCCCAACTATTAAGAAGTTGTCAGTACGGATTCAGATCGCGTCGCTCGACTGATGATGCTGTTCATAAATACACAGACTTTTTAGTTAAAAAAATGGATGGTGGGAAAAAGTGCCTCTCAATCTTCCTTGATCTGGCAAAAGCCTTTGATACTGTCTCTGTTCCCATACTTGTGAAAAAGTTAGAGTGTTTAGGCATCAGAGGAACTCAGCTAGCACTACTTACTGATGACCTCACAAAACGATTTCAACGTGTTAAAATAGGTGAACACGTTAGTGAGGAAGTTCCAGTAACTTTAGCGTGCCGCGGGGCAGCATATTGGGTCGTCACTCTTTTTCTATGCTCAATAAACCAATTGTGCCAACTTGATCTTGCAAACTGCCAAATTGTAGCCTATGCCGATGACACGACTCTCACGTTTTATGCGAATACATGGGAGAAATTATTTCACCATGCTCAGTCAGGTTTCAACGTAGTATGTGACTGGCTTGCGGCTAATTCATTAACATTAAACTCAGACAAAACCAAAGCCATAGTTTTTACTGTCATCGATCACCCTGGTGTACCTAAGTCATTTCCCCCTATAGTAGCACACAATTGTAAAATACCCCATCTGCAACCATGTGAAACTATCTGCCCTAAAATCGAGTTAGTGAATAGCGTGAGATACTTGGGAGTTACTATTGATAGAAAATTAAGATTTGAATCTCACATTCATAATACTTCCCAAAAAGTACGAAAGTTAACATACATTTTTAAACAATTACGCCATGTCACTGATTTCAAATTGGTAATAAATGTTTATCTTGCACTGGTGCAGTCAATCTTGTCATATTGTATTAGCGCATGGGGTGGAGCTGACAAGACAAAACTTATTGAATTGGAAAGGGCTCAGAGACTGATCCTCAAAGTCTGTCTTTTCAAACCGCGACTGTTTTCAACAGTTGAGCTTTACAATGAGGCAAAGGTTATAAGCGTGCGTCAGCTATACAATATGGCTACAATTCTACGACAACATTCGACCTTACCTTTCGAGCATCCTCTGATTCCAATCAATATTACATAAAGGTGTCTCTCATCTCTCTCTTTACATTTGTTAGGATGCTGCTGCTAAAATCCTCTGTTCTGAGTAATTTATGAGTAACGTCTGTATAATATATAAAATTCAGCTGGATCTTGAATTATACTCATTCATTTGCGCAGGGTTAGTCCTGCTTTTCCTTAGTTTAAAATTACCCCGATATGACGGGAAAATATCTCATTGCTTCGGAAAACCGGTAACAACATAAATAAGAACACCACGCGAGCGAAGCCACGGGCAACAGCTAGTATTATATAAATCAATTCTTTTTGGAGTCGGTGCCAGCCAAGGCAAGACATACTCGTAGCTACTTTACGGTGCTAGTCAACTAAGTATCCTTTTGATTCAATGAGGTGCGATACTGCTAAAAATTTTGCCACCGCTTCAATAGTATTACTACAATTCTCCTATTCAATGAAACATGGGTTGAAAAGAATAAGTTTTTGACTGCTCATACTGAAATAACGTAAATGAACAAGATAATTGTATAAAGCCCAAAAATGTTGATCCATGGAAATCTTAGAAAGTGGCTCTCTCTATTAGGTAAACCTCGGTACATCTTGTCTGTCATTTCATCGCATGTTTACTAATCAAATTAACTGGTCCCTCTTTTCATCTCGAACTTTAAATTTAAAGGAAAATAACCAAACCATCTCTCATTTTAATTAAATATTATAATAAAAAAAAAAAATTCTTTAGTTACTGATGATTTTATTTTATTTCATACTTTTTAGTGGTTTTTTTGGAGGAGGTTTTACTATTTGTTAAAATTATTTTTTGCATAAATGTATGGAGATGAGGACATAAAAAGCCATATCTTTTGATTGCGTCGTTGTGAAAAAATTAAATTTTCAGATCTTGTGTGGTTCATGGACCCTAACATATGGTATTAATTTCAACCTGATACCTTTACCTGTTCCTGAGATAAAGGGTCTTGACAGACAGAAAGACAGACAGACAGATAGACGGACAACAAAGTGACCGGGACGAGTGTAGGGTCACTTTCTGTGTGTCATTTCATCGCATGTTTACTAATCAAATTAACTGGTCCCTCTTTTCATCTCGAACTTTACCTTGACTAACTTAATAATGGGACCACCTCAAAGGTAAACCAAAATAACCAGTCAGTAATTCAGCTTCTTCTGTGACAGAAGTTACCATACTAGGAGTTGCCCGCAACTTTTTGGCAGGCACCGACTCCAAAAAGAATAGATTTTTATAATATTTAATGAAAATGAGAGATGGTTTGGTTATTTTCCTTTTTATATACTGATGATTTTATTTTATTTCATACTTTTTAGAGGTTTTTTTGGAGGAGGTTTTACTTTTTGTTAAAATTATTTTTATTTTGTAAGTTTTAGTGTAATGGGTGTAAGTAATACAAATAAGTTTTAAACTATAGATTGTTGGTTAAGTACATACCTCGCAGGTATGGTAAAATGGAGTAAGCCTGATTATTTAAGATAAAATTTAGGAAAATCAGCTCAAACTTTTAAAACACGAGAAACGCTCTACACCTACTAATTGTCATTCATCTGGTTCCAAGACAGGACCAACGTAGCTTTAATTTTGTGATGCAATGTAACTAAGCCAAGGTAAAAAGAAGAAAAGGTAATCGTTGATATGACAAGTATCAACAGTGACTTCCGATTTTTTTTTCGTATTTCGATTCGTAGATTTCGACCCATGTTCCTTAAGTAAAGTTGTTCAATTTCATGAGGAGGTTCACATCCTTCAGGGTTGTTACCTATATACCTGTTCTGTTACAATCTGTTTAGCTAATGCACTAGAATCATACCAAGTTTAACTCTTATAATGTGCTACCGTCTTTACTATAGAGTTAACCCAAAATCGCAACTTTTTTTATGGGAATGCCCCTTATTATTTCTGCTTATCTTATTAGCCATGGTTGTATCACTGATGGGCAAAAGCCCACTGGTCCCAATGTGCCCACTAGTCCTTTCCTTCCACTGGTCTCTACTCAGAGCCTCTTGTTGACAGTCTCTTCAGAAAGCGTCAAGTTCATCGCACCATCTGCGCCGTGGTCTACCTCGATGATGTCTATCACTATTATTATTCTGAGCATGTCTTTAAAAATTTCATACACAACTTTAAAGTCGGACGGACTAAGGCTTAGACGACTTATACTTAATAATCATTAGTATAACATCGCGTTTAAAAATCAATTGCTGGTCAGGGAGCTCCCTTCTAGAATTTTTAAGCAAACATTCGTACCTAGTATAATAGGTATATTTTTGAAGAAAGTACCACAACCACGCTTTTTAGCGTTGCGGCTGGCAGGGACTGCGCTGGTTTTTGACCACAATATGGTGACGAATATGGCGCTGTGCGGTGCCGGCCTAAAAAGAATAGTACCGACCCATCTCTTCCCGTGGGTGTCGTGAGAGGCGACTAAGGGAAATGAAATCCAGAGGATGGGCAGCAGCGTCCTTCTGTGTATTATTTCATCTTACTGCGGGCGCCAACCCGTCTGCAAAGCACTCTAGGCTACTGTGCGTTGACTTCTCGCACCAGATACAAACATTTGTCTTTATCTTAATATTACTCACCAGGCAGCCAGCAGTAGGTTCCTGAGTAGTGGCATTACTCTCCGACATACTTAGTTTATCGAAGGTCTGTCTGGTTAGGTCAATCCTTTGTTCTGCCTCCACTTCTTTGCGTAGTAACGTAAGAAGTTCTGACAGTTCGCTTGTGGTGTTGTCTGTCTCCTTCTTTGATCTTTCCCATACTTTGAATAGTTCTTGTGGCAAAGCAGACTCCACCATAGGCAGAAGGAAAGCTGCAAATTTGTCCTTGGTGACACCGAGCGTTTCCAAAGCACGCAGCTGCATATTCAAATTGTCATATAATTGAGACAGAGCATAATTGTCTTTCGCATGAGTACGATCGTTAAAAGTTCTCTAACGTAGACTGAATTAACATTTCGTCTTTGGCATACCTCGCCTTAAGTTGCTTAATACACTCTTTGTATGCAGTGTCAGTAGGCGGGAAATTTTAGACGAACCTACGTACCTCTGAATTCGGTTCCATGGCTTGAAGCAGATATGCCAACTTGTCGCTGGTTTCTATATCCCTATCTTCGTCAATCTTCTTGAATTGTGTCCAGAAAAATAACCAATTCTTCACATTTCCGTCAAAACGTGTCATCTCAAGAATGGGCAGTTTATAATTCCGCTCAGGTTTTCTGATTTGCTCGGGCTTTTTATTTTTGGATTTGGCTTCTACCCGACTTTTTAACACGTGGTATTTCACGTTATAGCCATCAACATCGAGGCACTCTTGGTTGATTTCCTCTTCACTAGCGGTCTTAAATGTTCTATTTAAATACCATAGTTTGGAAATAACAATTTTAGATGACAATATTTTCTTGTTTCATACTTTTTAGAGTAAGGTTTGCCAATAGTCCGGTTATTTTTTTTAATTATGTACGAGAATTTATCTAAGCTTGAAGATGAAGTCCAGGAGCACACACAGACCTTCAGGGTAACGACCAAACTCAGCGTATGTGCGCGGCATAACCGTGACATACGATACGGTATGCATTGACATACGATGAGTATGGTTCGACTATTACAAGTGGTTGGTTACGACTCTACGCTCTCTACAAGCAACGAAATCACATTTTGTGTTTGTCTGTGCGTATTATGGTTACAAACGTGTTCCTTTGTTTGGTACCACAATATACCCACGGAGAAACGCATGCGGTACACGCTGTTAAGGAAATTACGGGTACAAAATGGCGGATCGGAATGAGAGACGAGCGTGGTATCTATAAGTGTTTACTCGATGGTGGTTGGCGGAAAGAAGGGCGAGGCGCAGCTCGCAAGTATATTTATATGGGCGAATAAGCGGCATCTATGTAATATTGACAAATCTATTAATTATAATGATAGCTAAGAGCCAGGTTTATCAAAGGGCTTCGCAAGTAGTTGCATAGATGGCGCTTTTCCTTAACATACTGCCACCTCAAAAGGTGATTTATTTTATTTACAATTTAGCATTACTAATGTAGAAGCAAGAGTACTAGTCTTTATGTACTTTAAAAGAAGAATAAAATTACAAAAAATCACTTTGTTTACTTTATAAGAGAACCCCCCCTTACATTTACAAACCCAGCTTGTTTTACCTACCTATCTATCATGTTTATAGGGAAGTAAAGGAAGGTACACAGTCAGAAATAAGTTAACACCCTAAGCTAACATATGTTCTTATGTCTAATACCTACTTATTTAAATAGTTTATTCTTTTATAAGTTCAAGGATTGAATCTTAAAACTGTAAGAAAGAAATCTTAATAATGGAATGCTTAAATTAATGCTTAATCTAGACTAAGAGGTAGGGGTAAAATGTTATTGAAAGCTCTTTTTATAGATCCTTTTGGCGTTTGTATAGTAGCAACACGAATTTCTCCGTCTGGCCCGGGGTGAGCTTGCGATATTCTTCCTAGGCTCCATTGGCACGGAGGGAGCCGTTGATCCTTGACGAGTACGACGGTGCCTGGTGTCAGGGCTGGACCTTTCGCGCTTCGCCATTTCGTCCTCTGTTGTAGCTGTCCGATGTAATCACGTGACCAGGCCCGCCAGAAATCTTGCTGTATCTGTTGAAGTTGTTGGAAGTGGTTTAATCTATTGGTAGGGATGGCTTCATATTCGTAGTCGGGCAGTGAAACTGGAGCTCTTCCGATAAGGAAGTGAGCTGGTGTGAGTGGTTGGATTATATCGGAGTTAGAAAGAGGTAAGGGACACAAAGGACGGAAATTAAGGATGCCTTCTATCTGAACAATGACTTGAAAATTATTCGTAAGTTAATAAACTATTTACCAATACGCGTTTTAAATGGTATTTCAAAGCCTTGACAGAACTCTCCGCTAATCCAGACATGTGAGGAGTATACACGGGATGGAACTTCCAGTCAATTCCCTGATTAGCACATGAAGTTGTTAAGTCTGTGGACTGTTGAATAAATTCATATAACTCTTTTTAATCGTTATTTGCACCTACGAAAGTGCTACCGTTATCACTCACCAATTGTTTTGGTTTACCACGTCTCGCGATAAACCTTCTAAGTGCTGCTAAGAAAGCCTCGGTGTGTAAACCTGAAATTAACTCAATGTGAATTGCCTTCGTTACAAAACACACCAAAATTCCAACGTAACTTTTATAAGTCTTGTAACCACGACCCCTTCTATCGCGTAGTGTAAAGGGCCCTGCATAGTCGAGTCCTGTAGTATAAAAGGGAGGCGCGGGGTTTACTCTAGTCCCAGGTAAACTACCCATCGTAGGTATTGTAGCGGTTGGCTTAGCCCTAAAGCAGGTCACACACTGACGTACAATTTTATTAGCTAAGATCTTACCCTTTATAGGCCAGTAGCGTTCTCTTAACGACGCTAACAGCAACATGCATAAGTCGTCGATGTTCGTTAGACATGATTAGTGTGGTAAGTATGTGTTTACTGTCCATAATAATTGGATGCTTTTTTTGAAAGTTGAACTGTGATTGGCCAATTCTGCCACCAACACGTATAATTCCGTTATCGTAAAATGGGTTCAGATCTAGTATTTTAGATTTTTTAGGTAGGGGTTGTTTATTCTTTAACAACTCATACTCTGAAGGGAATGATTCTTTCTGAACGTGTTGTATTAAAAATTTGGTTGATTTATGAATTTCTTGTAAGGTGAGTGGACCGTCCAGTCTGTCACCACCCTTACAGTTATGAATGAATCTTTTCACATAAGCAAACACTCGAAACAGTTTAAAGTCACTAGAATATTTGGTTATTATTTCTTAGTTTGGTAATGAGTTTGTGTGTAGGTTTGTATGACACTGTGTTTGAGCAATGTGTGTATCGTGTTCTAACTGACAAAGAAAGCTTGTGTCTAAGGGCTGGGTCTGCGGTAGTGTAGGTTCTTGCAGCCATAATGGTCCGTGCCACCATAAACTATTTTTTATAAGCTTATCGGCGGAGTGACCACGTGATAGCAAATCAGCCGGGTTATCAGCTGATTGCACCCATTGCCAGTCCTTCGTGTTGGTAAGTGATTGGATTTCTGTAACTCTGTTTTTGACGAAAACATTAAGCTTGTGTGGGTCAGTCTTAATCCACGCTAGTACTATATTAGAATCGGACCAGTATTTAATTTGGTGTATTGGCCGTTCAAGAGCAGTCTTAACCTTGTGCATCAGCCGTGATAGCAAAAGTGCTGCTGAGAGCTCCTTACGGGAAATTGTCTGTAATTTAATTGGGGATATCCTTGAATTATTGAGCACCTTCAAATGGATCTAGATAGCCTGGCTGAATGGAGTTCCCAAAACAATATGTGCCTAAACATTGACAAATGTTACCACATAAAATTCACGCGTAAACACAACATCATCGACACAAGTTACTGTATAGATGGAAAGTCACTACAAGAAGTCAATCAACTGCGTGATTTAGGTATCATTATTGACTCCAAACTGACCTTTCTTCCGCACATTGATCATATAATCTCAAAATCGTCGCGAATGCTTGGTTTTGTCATAAGAAACGGAAAGGTTTTTAAGAGTCCTTCGACCAAGATAACATTATTTAACACATATGTTCGTAGTACTCTTGAATATGGTAGCATAGCATGGTCGCCTCAATATAATGTCCATTGTCAACGAATAGAGCGCATTCAGAAGCGTTTTATTAGGCATGTTTCTTTATCCAGTGGAGCTCTTAGGGCACTTCCTAGCTACAATGACCGATTGAGACACTTAAATATGGACACCTTAATGGTTCGAAGACACTTATTAGATTTGATGTTTCTCTATAAGATCTGCAATAACGAAATAGATTGTCCCCAACTTTTGAGCTCTTTCCAGATATGTGTTCCTCGAAGACCTCCGCGTTTTCCTGTTCCCTTATTTAGAACCCCATTTGCTCGAACTAACTTACGAAGTCATAACGCTATCTACCGTCTGTCAAAGCTATATAACTCTCTCGAACAATCAGTTGATATATTCAATGACAAAGAAAAGAAATTCAGGGATAAGATGCTTGAATTGGTTAAGGATGCTAAGCTCAATAAAATTGTCCAATAAATAGCAATCATATTATTATTATTGTTTATGATATGTATAGATATAGTTTAATATAAGTTCCCGTCTATCCTAATAATGCACGCTGTGGTTACCTTAAATAGAGTGTACATTTAGCTATTAGTTCAAATTATTGTTTGTAAGCATTTTGTTAATGTATCATTCGCTGGTGGTCCTAATTATCAATAAATAAATTAAATAAATAAATTAGCACACAACAAATGTGCCGTACATTGATTTTCGTTAGTCATGGTGCGCACGTATATTGCAGCACCATAGGCAGTAAGGGAAGCGTCTGCAAAACCATGTAATTCTATGATACGGTAATCATCAGCAACTACCTTTCTTGTAATTTTTAATTGTGAAAGAAATGGAAGTTCGTTATAAAAATTGTTCCATACTTTTATTAAATTATCGGGTATGGGTTTATCCCACGCCGATTTATCTCGCCATAACTGTTGAATCAAACATTTTCCTATGACTTTGACTGGCTCAATCAAGCCTAAGGGATCAAAAATACTAGATATTTTAGACACAATATTGCGTTTTGTGATTGGATTTGGCATTGGTTGCACTTTAATGGAATAAAACAAATTATCTGAATAATTTGCCCACTCTGGCCCCAGAATTTTACAAGAAGTGTCATCCCCAAAATCTGTGTAAAATTATTGTGTTGTATTGGCTGGTTGTGTAATAGATATGTGAATATTTAGGATATTTTCTATGTTACCTTGAATTTCTTCAGAATTAGACTTCCATTTTCGCAGGTGGAACTTTGCGCTCCTCAGGACATCTTGAATCACCAGGACAGTCTCCATTATCTTCTTCTTATCGTCGTCGCCGCCAGTCAGCAGGTCGTCGAGATAGAAGTCGGTGGCTATTGCGGACGCCGCAGCCGCCATGGTAGCCTGAGTGGCAGGGGTTATCTCACTGGAATGTGTTTTTATTTCCTGTAAGACTTCGTGAGACAGTTGTAGTAGGCAGCGAGTGGCTATGTGTGGGGCTGATCTCAGTCCAAAACTAAGTGTATTAAGAGTGTACGTGTCAAGGTTATGACAAGGGTTTTCCCGCCAGAAAAATTGATTGCAATCGTCGGTGTTCAGGGGACAGCAAAATATTACAAAACATTTTTTCTATGTCTGCACTGACTACATACCTGTGTAACCTAAATCTCAGTAAAATGTCGATAAGGGGATCTTGTTTAATAGTACCTGTGTACTGTATATCATTAAGTGATACACCAGTTGAAGTTGGAAATGAACAATTGAAAACTACTCTTAATGGAGTTGATGATTTTGCTAAATTGACTATTGCAAAATGTTGTAAATAATTCAAATTATCTTGTCGTTCTGACTTTGTCATACGACCAAGATTTTCAAAATCTTTCATAAATTTCACATACATTTCTTTGTATTGGGCATCACGCTCGAATTTTCTTTCTAGGGTTTGAAAGCGTTTGGAAGCAGCTAACTTTGACTGGCCCAGTGCTGTAACGGGTTCTTTGAGGGGTAAGTTAACTACAAAGTTGCCATCAGAAGAGCGTGAATGAGTCATAAAAATTTCCTCACATTTATTTTCATCATCTGACAACTTACTTGTGGCTTGTGACAAAAGAGGGTTGTTAAAGCACTCGTCCATCTGCCAAAGTCTTTGTAATTGGGTATTAATACTCAAATTACATCTTACCTGGCGAGTTCCAGGCGAAGGCACTGCTAGAGCACCAGAAACTACCCATCCAAGATGCGTATTTTGTAGGATTGGGAGCCCTGCTCCTAATTTGTATTGACCATTGCATAATAGTTCGTAGAACAATTCTACTCCCAACAAAATGTCGATTTCACCCGCCAGAAAGTTTTCGTCAGCCAAATCGTGTTCAAATCGCTGTGGAATGCGCAAGGATGCTATATCAACGTTGTATCTAGGTAAGTTGCATATAGTAGGTACTATTAAACAAGTTATCTGTTTTTTATACAGTCGCGATCGGGATTCTAATTGAATTTGACAATAGTAATCTATTTCACTAGATATGTTATTAAAACCAATTACCTCCATGTTTATTTTCTGTTTGGGTAGGTTTAATAAATTATATGCGCGTTGAGAAATAAAATTGGACTGAGATCCTGAATCTAGTAACACGCGCAGCGTCTGGCGTTCACCGTACTTGTCTGTTACGTGAACTAACGCAGTAGTGAGGATGGCTACCTTATCGCAAACCGGTTTCGCAGCGACTGTGTTGGAATGTGTCTGATGCGCTTGGGCGTTAGGTGCCGAGTTAAAACGCGGAGGTACGGGGTTCGATTGATTTTGAGTTGTGATAGGTATTTCATTATTAGAGTGGGAATTAAGTAGTGTAGTTGGGCTATTGAGCGGTGGAGTACTATTCGGTATGGGTTGTTGTTCTTGGTTTATTTGTGTGTGTGTGCGGTCGACGTGTAATAGGGAATGATGCTTACCTTGGCAAATTCTACAGAGTGACGATCGACAATTTGGTTGAGCGTGGCCAGAACGAAGACAATTAAAACAGAGCCTTAGTTTTCGTACAACATCCGTGCGTGACCTTGGGTTTAGCGCTAAAAACCTAGAGCAATGAGTAATAAAGTGTCTACCTTTGCAGTGTGGGCAGTTCCCTGTGGTACCTGAGCTCTGCGGTTTGCTAGCGGGGTGGGACGTGGTGACGAGACTTTTCCTCGGCTGCGCTGACGGTTCAGCTGCATCCTTTGACCTCGTTGTCTCCAGAAGGTCGGCTCGTTTGCGGAGGAAGCCCTTAAAATCCTGTAACGAAGGCAAATCACCTGAGCTTCTTCCTCCCATTTTTGACGGATGTGGTTTGGTAATTTGGGAGTTATGCAATGTATGATAACAAGGTCCCACTCTTGGGCCGGGACTTTCAAAGCTCTTAAGGAGCGCACGTGTCTAGAAATATTATCTATAGTTGACCTCAGGGCTTGCGAAGAATCATGGATCTGTTCTATGTCAAAAAGACCCTTTAAATGAGTGTGCACTAATAATCTGGGGTTATTGAAGCGCTCACAAAGCAGCTTCCATTCAACAGTATAGTTATCAGCAGTACATTCAACAGAATTAACAACTTCTTGGGCTTCGCCCTGTAAACAACATTTTAAATATTTAAATTTTTGAATTGGTTTGAGTGAAGATTGGTGTATAAGTGCGTCGTATGTTTCGTGAAACTCTAACCATTCCTTGTAATTACCACTAAAGGTGGGCAAAGAGATTTCTGGATATTTAATAGCATCACAGCCCTCAGTGGGCCTTGCCCCCTGGGGTATTTGCTGTTCTGGACGTATTTTTAATGAATCAATTATTTGTTTCGCTTGTGCTAAACAACTGTAATATGTATTTCCAGACTGCTGTCTTTCGGCAGCTTGGACTTCCATATCAGGGCTGATGGTTTCTAATTGCATCTGAACATGGTCGTAGTTTTGATAAACATCATCAAATTTTTCTGACCGTAGTTCAAGCTCGACTACTTGGTGGGCTGTAATTTTACTAGTGGGTGGTAACCCTTTTAGATAATTGTGAAAAATGGTTAGCTTGCCCTTAAAAACACCCCGTTCTTGAATAAGTCGTTTAATTTGGGCTTTAACTTTAGATTCATCTTCATTGTCAGACATATTTTATAAATTTAATGGCAATTCACAAGGAATTAAAATATAATCGAAAGGTAGGGTATGGAAAGAGAATTTTAGGTAAAATAGGAAGGAAACCAGCTCACTCACCGTTCTTCCATGATCTTCTCCTCGTGATAGAAGGTAGATTTCTGCCGTGTGGTCCGCTCGTTCAGCTCGTTCTGCTGCTATAATTGTAATTATCTCACCAAATTTTTCGGTGCTTCTGATTAGGATAGATTGCTTCTCGAAGTGTGGCAGAAGATTCTTTACCACGTGGACACGTGGATGCAAATGATTCGGTGGCGGGGCAACGCGGCACTGCGCGCGCTTTGCCTGGGGTTTCTTCAGCTTTGCAGGAGGTTGTCCACGACGTGAAGTCGTAGATGCTTGAATATCGCAGCGTGGCGGTTCATCCACCACGTGGTTGCACGCGGGGCAACGCGGCACTGCGCGCGCTTCGCCTGGGGTTTCTTCAGCTTTGCAGGAGGTTGTCCACGACGTGAAGTCGCAGATGCTTGAATATCGCAGCGTGGCGGTTCATCCACCACGTGGTTGCACGCGGGGCAACGCGGCACTGCGCGCGCTTCGCCTGGGATTTCCTGCAAGAAGTTTCCTGCTCTGCAGGAGGTTGTCCACAGAGGTTGAAGTGGACCCGTAGATATGCTCCTCTACGCCGAAACCGTCTATAAATGGATGCACGTGGCACGGCTTCCGGTCGGCGATCCACGCGGCACACTTTTCCCACTCACGCCCGCTCTATTCTCACGATCCACGAAGATTAGACTCCAGTCGAATATAGGTGCGTATGCTTTTGCCAACTCTTGCGTTGGTCGGGGTCACCAGCATATGTTAAGGAAATTACGGGTACAAAATGGCGGATCGGAATGAGAGACGAGCGTGGTATCTATAAGTGTTTACTCGTTGGTGGTTGGCGGAAAGAAGGGCGAGGCGCAGCTCGCAAGTATATTTATATGGGCGAATAAGCGGCATCTATGTAATATTGACAAATCTATTAATTATAATGATAGCTAAGAGCCAGGTTTATCAAAGGGCTTCGCAAGTAGTTGCATAGATGGCGCTTTTCCTTAACACACGCTAAAAAATCGTGTAACAGCAAGTCAAAAATATTTATCGAAAAATATCTCTTTATGTGAATTTGAGGTAATTATTTTGTTTACAAAACGTCACGCTGTTTCGTGAACTCTGAGCAATGAGCAATCAAGAAAAAAAATTATGTATTGAAGAACATTTCTTAACAGATACATCAACAACGGCGAGCCGTAACCGTAATCGCTATAGCTATAAATGTGAAATTTTTCATAAAGGTTAATTGCATGTGAAAATTACTGAATTAGAAAGGATTTTCAAAAATTAATCACCCAAGAATAATTTTTGGAAATCAAGGGATGGAAATTTGTATTTTTACACATTGGTTGCAAGCTCCGAAATGATTTACAGCCATCCAACCCAACTATTTAAATATGTTTGAATGTACAGGGTTGATACAACAAACTTGAATTTTGAATTAGCCTGTTAGAACCGTTGTCTAATCCCATGGATTTTTATGTTCTAGGTAATAGGAAACACTACTCGAAAATTGTGTATTTTGAAAATATTACATACAAACAGGTCGGATTGATAACCTTCTTTTTTTTGGAATCGGTTATAAACGCTTAATCTTTACCACAGAATATATAATTGTCTTTACGTACAGCTAGTCGGAAATATCTATCTATTTACATGAACTTGATGCTCTTTCATGAACTCGTCAGATAATATAGGGTGACTTTTAATTAGTTCCTCATGATACTAAACAACTTTTCCCAAGTAAAGGTACATAGGTCGAAATACGAAAAACCAAATTTGACCTCCCTTACAAAAAGCGCTATCAGCTGATGCAGTTTCTATGGGGGGTCAAAACTTGATTTTCGCATTTCGACCTATGTTCCTTGGGGAAAGTTGTTCAGTATCATGGTCGGTCGGTCGGTCGGTCGGTCCGTCGGTCGGTCTGTCCGTCACGCTTTGGCCTAGTGGCTAAACGAATGGTCCGATTGACACCATATCTGGAATTTAAGAGTTTTATGCAAATCCATCGAAGGGTTTTGAGTGCTTTCCAGCTGGCTCTCATTGTGAGGGTAGCTGTCATACAACGGAAATGAAAAATTTTAATTTTCGCAAAAACGGCTCATAAAATCTTGATGAAACTTTGCATGACCAAGCATCTCCATTTAAGGTATTTGCGGCAGTATCAATTGGTCTCTAGAAATTCATATAAGGGGTGTTCCCTACTACTAAAATTTAAAAATGTGATTTACTCAAAATCGATTTCGTTGAGCTTATTTTGATGTTCTACAATTTGGATTCTAAATTGGTTTTCTACCTGACTGCAAATAAATCTAGCTAAATCCAGTTGGTATAGCTAAGTTTGTATTTTCATATTATTTGTATGGAATTACAAACTTAAGTTTGCAGTTGGTACTTATTAACTCACTTGCTGTTGCCCGTGACTCCGTCAGCGTGGGGTTCAGAAAAAGTAGCTAATGACTTTTCCCATGGTTCAAACTATCTTCGTACCAAGTTTTTCAAGATTAGTCATAAAAGCGTAACAGACAGACAGACAGCCAGTACAGTTCTCGCCTTTATATTATTAGGTATACAGAGTACCGATAATACGGATTTTTGTAAATTAAACACTTCTTGTTTAAGTGTGGACTGTTAGGTCGCCCACTATCTTCGTAAGTGTAAAATCATAGTCGAATTCCGAGCGGAGTAAGTATGATACGGATTTCGTTATTTCTTATACAAAACAAAGCCTAACTAAATCTGAAGCTCAGTCACTTTAGCTTCTGTGGCTACTGAAAAAAGAGCAGTACAAAGTCCAACGTGTCTAGCTTCACATGCTTTTAACTCTACATGTACCTACATACAAAACTGCTGGACTTTACTTCCGTACAATCTTTGTAACTTATCTCTCCCTTTTAAAAGACAATTCCTGAAAAACAATGATTTACTTCTCTCTTTATTCTTTGAAGTATTTCGTTTATAAGTACCTACTTCCTAAGTTTTCAAAACTTTAAAAGTTTCATATTTTTTTTACATTTGTTGCACCGCCATGCCGAAACAGGAATTTTTTTATTATTATTTTTACAATAAAACTAAATCTAGATTTTACCAATCTTTAGCTGTACCCACCACTTTTACACAAACAACTGGACCGGATCAAACGGAATTTTCAACAATGTATTTGGCTTTCTTCCGTATAAAATTATAAGCTTTGTTTGATTTCAGCTCGGTTTCACAGCTTGAAACTTTGAACTCTGTTTGAATGAACCGACGGCAATAAAAAAAAGTTCAAATATTGCACGAAAGCACCCCAAATACGTTATTGAAAACCCCGTTTAAGTCGTTCAAGTAGTTTGTGAGGTATTGGTGCGGCCGCTTAAAATTTCGCGAACGTTGTGTCTGAGTGAACCGTTTGCAATGAAATAAAGCTTATATGTTGCACAGAAAAAAGCCCGACGCGTCATTGAAAACCTCGTTTGACTTTGAACCAGTTCAGTAGGTGAGTTCTTGGTTCTGCAGCTTGAAACTTTGCGTATCTTTTGTCAGAGTGAACCTACCTATCGAATTGAAACTAAGCTTATTTATTGCACAGGAGTAAGCCAAACGCGTTATTGAAAGCCACGTTCGAATCTGCTCAAATTTTTTTTGAATTATTCGCGCCTTCGCTTGAAACTTTGCGTAACTCCTATCTGAGTGAACCGTTTTTAACTAACCTAAGTTTATGTATTGCACGGAAGTACCTAATCCAAACACATCATGGAAATGCCAGTTGGAGTCGGTACGGTAGTTTGTTCGCCATTGGCGCTGCCTATTGAAACTTCAGGCATTTTCTGTTTGAGTGAACCGTTTTCCATGAAAGTAAGCTAATGCATTGCAAAGAACTAAGCTAAACATGTTATTAAAAACCCCGTTTAAATCCGTTTAGTAGTTTGTGAGATATTGGTGCCGCCGCTTGAAACTTAGTGTTTTTTATGTCTGAGTAATCCGTTTGCAATGAAACTAAGCATACATGTTGCATGGAGTAAGCCTAATACGTTACTGAAAACCTCGTTTTAATCGGTTCAGTTGTTTATTGGCGATAGATATTGGCACCTCCGCTGGAAATTTCGCGCACCTGTCTGAGTGCGCCGTTTTCAATGAAAGTAAGCTAATATGTTGCAAAGAAGTAAGCTTGACAGTTTATTGAAAACCCCGTTTGAATCCGTTCAATAGTTTGTGAGTTATTTGCGCCGCCGCATGAAACTCAGCGTACCTTCTGTCTGAGTGAACCATTTGCAATGAAACTAAACTTTTATGTTGCACAAAAGTAAGCCAAACTCGTAATTGAAAACTCAGTTTGAATCGGTTTGCGAGTTATTATCGTACAGGCAATTTGATACTTTACATTAGTGTAGCTTCTGATTGAGTGAACCGATTTGAATGAAACATAGCCTATATGTTGCTCAGAGCTAAGCTTGATCTATCTGCGAAAACCGCGAGAAAATCCGTTCAGTAGTTTCGGTGTTTATCGAAAACATACAGACAGACAGACAGACAAAAAGTTCAGAAAACATATTTTTGAGTTCTATTAGTCGTTTCCTATCGCCCATACTAATTTTTTTTATAAATTTATCAAAAGTACAGACACGCGGTTTCTACTCTTTTATTATATGTATAGACTAGCTGTTGCCCGCGACTCCGTCCGCGTGGGGTTCAGAAAAAGTAGCTAATGACTTTTCCCATGGTTCAAACTATCTTCGTACCAAGTTTTTATCACAATCGGTTTATCGGATTAGTCATAAAAGCGCAACAGACAGACAGACAGTGCAGTTCTTGCCTTTATATTATTAAGGTATACAGAGTACCGATAATACGGATTTTTGTAAATTAAACACCTCTTGTTTACGTGTGGACTGTTAGGTCGCCCACTATCCTCGTAAGTGTAAAATCATAGTCGAATTCCACGTGGAGTAACTATGATACGGGTTTAGTTATTTCTTATACAAAACAAAGCCTAACTAAATCTGAGGCTCAGTCACTTTAGCTTCTGTGGCTACTGAAAAAAGAGCGGTACAAAGTCGAACGTGTCTAGCTTCACATGCTTTTAACACTACATGTACCTACATACAAAACTGTTGGACTTCAATTCCGTACAATCTTCGAAACTTATCTCTTCCCTTAAAAGACAATTTCTAAAAAACAATGATTCACTTTTCTCTTTATTTTTTGAAGTATTTCGTTTATAAGTACCTACTTCCTAAGTTTTCAAAACTTAAGAACTTTCATATTTTTTTTACATTTGTTGCACTGCCATGCCGAAACAGGATTTTTTTTATTATTATTTTCACAATAAATCTAAATCTAGATTTTACCAATCTTTATCTGTACTCACGACTTTTACACAAACAACTGGACCGGATCAAACGGAATTTTCAACAATGTATTTGGCTTTCTTCCGTACAAAATTATAAGCTTTGTTTGATTTCAGCTCGGTTTCACAGCTTGAAACTTTGAACTCGCCTATTATATGTTTGAATGAACCGATTGCAATAAAAAAAGTTCAAATATTGCACGAAAGCAACCCAAATACGTTATTGAAAACCCCGTATAAGTCGTTCAAAAAGTTTGTGAGGTAAATTTCGCGAACCTTCTGTCTGAGTGAACCGTTTGCAATGAAATAAAGATTAAATGTTGCACAGAAAGAAGCCCGATGCTTCATTGAAAACGTCGTTTGACTTTGAACCATTTCAGTAGAGTTCTTGGTTCTGCAGCTTGAAACTTTGCGTATCTTCTGTCAGAGAGAACCTTTCGCAATGAAACTAAGCTTATTTATTGCACAGGAGAAAGCCAAACGCGTTATTGAAAGCCACGTTTGAATCTGCTCAAATCGCTTGAAACTTTGCGTAGCTTCTATCTGAGTGAACCGTTTTCAACTACCCTTAGCTTATATGTTGCACGGAAGTACCTTATCCAAGCACGTCATGGAAATGCCAGTTAGAGTCGGTACATTAGTTTGTGAGCTATTGGCGCCGCCTATTGAAACTTTGGGCATTTTCTGTCTGAGTGAACCGTTTTCAATGAAAGTTAGCTAATACATTGCAAAGAATTAAGCTAAACACGATATTGAAAACCCCGTCTAAATCCGTTTCGTAGTTTGTGAGTAATTGGTGCCGCCGCTTGAAACTTAGTGTTTTTTATGTCTGAGTGAACCGTTTGCAATGAACTTAAGCATACATTTTGCATGGAGTAAGCCAAATACGTTACTGAAAACCTCGTTTTGATCGGTTCAGTTGTTTGTGAGATATTGGCGCCTCTCCGTTTCGCGCACCTGTCTGAGTGAGCCGTTTTCAATGAAAGTAAGCTAATATGTTACAAAGAAGTAAGCTTGACAGTTTATTGAAAACCCCGTTTGAATCCGTTCAATAGTTTGTGAGTTATTTTTGCCGCCGCATGAAACTTAGCGTATCTTCTGTCTGAGTGAACCGTTTGCAATGAAACTAAACTTTTATGTTGCACAAAAGTAAGCCAAACTCGTAATTGAAAACTCAATTTGAATCGGTTTGTGAGTTATTATCGTACAGGCAATTTGATACTTTACATTAATGTAGCTTCTGATTGAGTGAACCGATTTGAATGAAACATAGCCTATATGTTGCTCAGAGCTAAGCTGAATCTATCTGCGAAAACCGCGAGAAAATCCGTTTAGTAGTTTCGGAGTTTATCGAAAACATACAGACAGACAGACAGACAGACAGACAGACAGACAGACAGACAGACAAAAAGTTCAGAAAACATATTTTTGAGTTCTATTAGTCGTTTCTTATCGCCCACACTAATTTTTTTATAAATTTATCAAAAGTACAGACACGCGGTTTCTACTCTTTTATTATATGTATAGAAGATTATCGCCCACACTAATTTTTTTATAAATTTATCAAAAGTACAGACACGCGGTTTCTACTCTTTTATTATATGTATAGATTACTATCCACAGCCTTTATATTGTCAAATTTAGAAACCCACCGTACCTCTACACAAAACTAAAATGGGCTACATTCTCATACAACTCGCGTAGGGAATATAGTTGTGAGATGGTCACTCCTTTTCATAGGACAAGGGCATTTGAGGGAAGTTTCCGGTATCAGTCATCCAAATGCTGGAATAATCTCCCACCTCCCCTCAGACAAGCTATCTCGAAGACTGCTTTCAAAAAGCATATTAAAAACATTTTACTTGAGAAGCAGCGGATGTACTGATACGGGAAATTTTCAATTTTCAATTTTTCTATTTTCAATTCACTTTCCTTATTCTCTGTATATGTCTATTATTTACTTAGTAGTGTAAAACTATGTACCTTATACCTACAGCTATACACATGTAAATACCTATTTTACATTATTCCTATACTTATTTATTATTATTAATTATTATTATTTAATTTGCATAATAATATGTAGATATTATATAAAAAATAACTAATATTTTATCTCTATAGTTTTTTTGAACTTGTTGCAACTTTTTATTCTCACTGTCACATGATCCCTCTTCTTGGGATCCAGATGACGTTAAGGTGCGGCTGAAAATCAGCGTTTGTCTCTCGTGAGGCAGACATTATGCTGAGCCGTGTCTTTTTCCTTGTTGTGTCACGTTGCACACTAGAGTGTTTTTAAATTTATTTGTGATGGTAATTTGTAAGTTCATATATGTATATACAACATTTTAGTGTGAAATGTGTCACAATGTTTATGGAATAAACGTTTTTCTCTCTCTCTCTCTCTCTCTCTCTCTCATAATAGATATAGTAGTTAGAGCATTCAGCCGTTGATCCGGAGGTTCTGGGTTCGACTCCCGGCGGGGATACTGTTGAATGATGACTCTCTTATATCGCGAGAAAGTAAGTGCAGTGCTGCTGTACCATTTATTTACTTTTAGTATTAAAATTTTTGCCGCTTCTAAATATTTCTGTGGATACGCGCGCGGGAGGAAAGTGGGCGTGGCGTGCGCGGACACGATGCGGACGCGCCATGATAGCTTAAAAAGCTACTTGAACAACGATGAAACTTTAAAATAGCAATATCTAGAAGAAAAAATCTTTTTTTAAGTTTTTTTTAAATCAGTTGGGGTGTATGAGGGTTTCGCTTATTCCATTAACTCGTTGTATAATTTTTAGTAACTATGTTTTTATGCTAGGTATATTATATATCTACGAGTACAAGGTGAGGTGAAGAGAAAGAAGAATTCTACGGAACAAGTGAGAGGGACAAGATACAGATTTAGAAACTAAACATTATAAGCTTTGTATAGCTTCTGAAATCTTTGCCTTGGATCTTCTCAGAGCATTTTTTTACCCGGCTACGGCAAAAAGGAGGGTTATGAATGTTATGATTTTGACCGGTATGTGTGTTTATCTGTTCCCTCATAACTTCTAAACTACTTATCGTAATTTGACAAATGACAGATTTCTTAGAAGCATCTTGATTATCCGCTTATTACCAGATGCAGGAAGTTAAATTTAATTGAATTTGGCGCCCTCTAGAGGAGATCAGGTCATGAACAAAAAAAATTTTTAGCGATACCATGTTGGCTACCAAATAAAAGGGCTCAATGAGCAAATTTCAAATATATATGAAGGTTCCATTTTGAAAGTGGTAGCGCTTTTGTGCAAAGTCCATTTTGGGAAGTACGGTCAACCGCACGTCGGTAGAAACTTTTTCAACTCTATTACCACGCCATAAGGTCCGAAAGTGTTTCTACTGACGTGCTGTTGAGTATACCACCCCTTGCTCTTTTTGCCGTGAAGCGGCAGTGTTTGCACTGCTGTGTTACGGTTTGAAGGGCTAGGGAGCCAGGGAAATTAGTGTCAATTATGCTTCTAATAAGACAGTGGGCGCTAAGGGCGGTGGTGACCACTTACCATCAGGTGACCTCCAAGCTTGTTTACATACTTGTAACTTACTTATACATAACTAGCGACCCGCCCCGGCTTCGCACGAGTGCAATGCTGAAACTAAATATACTATAGGCACGCGCCGCCGGACCCCCGGCCGGTACCGCCGCAGCCGCTATGTCTTTGCATTTTAAATCTGTAATATCTTCGAAAATATTAATTTAAATTACATGCTGTCAAGGGCCATATTAATCTATATTAAATGCACAACGTATTTAAGGTACTTAATTGGTTAAGGATTCATGCTGTATTGCTTAAAATTCGTAATTCGCTTCGTAAAAAAAAATAAAGTATAAAAAATGGTTATTGTGGGTTATCCCTAAGAGATAGACATATACCATCCCGGACTTCTTTGTAGACCTTTTTAAGGTGTACAATACTGTAGTAAATTATTTTGATCTATCTCGTAGTGTTCAGCCAGCGTTTGCAATGTAAGCGCCAAAAAATGAGATTATGTACGACATCAAATTATAAACCTCTAAAATTTTCAGTGTTTCTCTTTTATATTATGCATGTTTTATACATAAAAACCTTCCACTTGAATCACTTTATCTAATGATAAAACCGCATCAAAATCCGTTGCGTAGTTTTAAAGATCTAAGCATACATAGGGTCAGACAGACAGCGGGAAGCGACTTTGTTTTATACTATGTAGTGATAATGTTAGCTTTGTTACGTACCGATTTATAACCCCAAAATAATTTAAATAAAAATTTGTTTGAAAACTAGAACCCAAGCTAAAAAGCGATCATAAGCTTTATAGCTAATTGGTCATAATAATATGATCATGGCTAGTATCTGAACATCAATCTATATATTTATAAAATACTAAAATTTGTTCATAACAATTTCAGATGACAATATTTTCTTGTTTCATACTTTTTAGAACAAAATTTTTCAGTAGTCGTGTTCTAGTTTCCAAACAATTTTTTAAAATTATTTATTAAGCATTATCAAAGTTAATATGATACGTTATAATAAGCACAAAATCTACAAAAAATATCTGTGCTGGAAGATGAAGTCCAGGAACACACACTTACCTTTAGGGTAACGACCAAACTCAGCGTATTAACGCGGCATAATATCGTAAATTTATGCGTTGTCATACGATGAGCATGGTTCGACCCACATCATCACTGGAAGCAACAAGCAGCTCACATTTTGCGTTTCTGTGTGTGTATTGTGGTAATAAACGTATACCTTTGTTTCGTCCTTAATACACACATAAGAAACGCGATAAGAAATCGAGTTCTCCAGAGCAAGTCAAAAGTATTCATCGAAATATATCCAAATTTTTAACACTATTAATATCAATTTTAAGTTATTATTTTGTTTACAAAACGTCACGCTGTTTCGTGAACTCTTGTATTCGAAGCTAACTCGTTATATAAGCCAGTCGCGGCTAGGCGGATGGTTTAGTGGGCGAAGGCTCTGCTATGATGGATGCTACTTTTTAGGGTTTCATTACCAAAATGGTAAAATAAAGGAACCCTTATGGTGCGACTTTGTTCGTCTATCTGTCTGACTGTCTGTCTGTCTATCACACTTGTATATCTTAGCAACCCCTCTATCGACTTGAAATTTGAAATAGTTGTAGAATATGGTTGCCCAACTTAATTGCACATGAAATAATAAAAAAAAAATATTCTCAAATAGGGGGGTAAAAAATTCAAATTGCCGTTACTAAATCGAGTGGGGTATAATCAGCTTTCCTTGTACATTCTAAAACATATTTCTTTACAACTCTTTGTTTTCATGTTATGATGTAAAATCACAATAAAAATACCATCTCCATACCCTTATCTCTGAAGTTTGTTAAAGGAAAAATCTGAATTATTTACGGTCGATAGGAGTTTATGTGAATATTACAGCAATAAAAAGAGTTTTAACAAAAACTACACACCTCCTTCAAAGTTTGGCAAGGTTTCTAGTAGCACTAAAAAGTATCAAATAACTTTAGCAGTTAATAATCAGTAACTTAGTAAAGCAATAGAAAATAACCAAGTCAGTTTTTAATTTCAATTATAAATTTATAGGTACATTATAACAGTACATTTTGGAGTCGGTGCCAGCCAAGAAGTTGCATTGCTGGTAACACTATCTAATCTGGTGTCTTTAATTCAGAAGACATAGAACTTCTTTTTTATTTACCTTCGAGGGGATCCCATCTTAAATTGTCAATATTTAAGATTTGATAAAAAGTAGGCACAAGATGGAAAATACAAAACTTGTCGTAATTTGGTAACGGCATACCTACAGCTCATGAAACGCGAGTTAGTACACTTACTCGTATAAGATATTTGGCTAGTAGCATAATATAGTAGCTCAATTGATTTTGCGACTTGGCTGGCACCGACTTCAAAATGTACCTACTGTTGTAATGTACCTATAAATTTATAATTGAAATTAAAAACTGACTTGGTTATTTTCTATTACTTCACTAAGTTACTGATTAATAACTGCTAAAGTTATTTTATACTTTTTAGTGCTACTAGAAACCTTGCCAAACTTTGAAGAAGGTGTGTATTTTTTATTAAAAATCTTTTTATTTTACAATTTTTAGTGTTAAGCAAATACTGTAAGTTGCAGTCACCGCCACGTGGTTGGTAACCCTGATTGATTCTGTTGTAAAACCATTTTCTGATGATTACTCTTTAAGAGACTAGGACAAACAACTTAAAAGGCCTTCCGAAGTACAAAATACGTGGTGTTGCCATATCATTACTGACAATCATGATGTCACTAAAAAGGTTCGAGCATTTCGAGGTTCGAGGATCTCTTAAAACAAGCTTGACCCATTATCTCTTTCAAGATCTCTTAGTCGCCTTTTTTGGTACTATTTTTAGCTTTAAGCTTCTTTGAGGTTAAAGCACTGTTAAATCTATTGCTGACACATTCTGTTCTGATGACTCAAAAAGTGACAGCAATATATTTGAAGGGGCTTTAACTTTGAAGATGCTTTGTGAAACTGGCCGTAAGACCATCCACTTTTCAGTCGGTCTCTAGCGATCACCTATCCAGATTCTGACGACACCACGGCCTACTTATCTTTCGTGATCGGAAGGAAAGAGTAACTACCGCTTCAAACCATCGGTCAATACGTACCTATAATTATAAAAAAAAAAAATATGCAATTAAAGATTTTATATGAACTTGACACAAACATTTTAAACTAATATAAAACCCAGCTATTGTTTGATACACAAAGTAGTTCAAAGGTGCCGTACTAAAATAATATACCCTATGACACTACCACAATGAATACAAATCTAACGACACCTCACATGTTGAAATCTATCCCAACAAAAACATAAATGTAAAAAAATAAAAGCCAAGTTCATTATAAAGAACTAGCTGTTGCCCGCGGCTTCGCTCGCGTGGATTTCGTATTTATGTTGTTACCGGTTTTCCGAAGCAATGAGATATTTTCCCGTCATTTCGGGGTAATTTTAAACTAAGGAAAAACAGGACTAACCCTGCGCAAATCAATGAGTATAATTCAAGATCCAGCTGAATTTTATATAATACACAGACGTTACTCATAAATTTCTCAGAACAGAGGAACTTAGCAGCAGTATCCTAACAAATGTAAAGAGAGAGATGAGAGACACCTTTATGTAATATTTCAAAACAGAGCCAATTCGCAGAAGTAATTGATAAAAACTAAAACCCTCTCCCTCTCTCTCCCTCTCTCTCCCTCTCCCCCCTTCCTCTCCCCCTCCCTCTGTCTCCCCCTCCCCCTCCCTCTGTCTCTCCCCCTCCCGCTCCTCTCCCCCTGCCCCTCCCTCTCCCCCTCCATCTCCCTTGTCATCACCCCCTCCCCCTCCCTCACTCCCTCCCTCTCCCTCTCCCTCTACCTGTACCTGTACCCCTCTACCTCTCTACCTCTCTACCTCTCTACCTCTCTACCTCTCTACCTCTCTACCTCTCTACCTCTCTACCTCTCTACCTCTCTACCTCTCTACCTCTCTACCTCTCTACCTCTCTACCTCTCTACCTCTCTACCTCTCGACCTCTCTACCTCTCTACCTCTCTACGTCTCTACGTCTCCACCTCTCTACGTCTCTACCTCTCTACGTCTCTAACTCTCTACCTCTCTACCTCTCTACCTGTCTACCTCTTTATCTCTCTACCTCTCTACCTCTCTACCTCTCTACCTTTCTACCTCTCTACCTCTCTACCTCTCTACCTCTCTACCTCTCTACCTCTCTACCTCTCTACCTCTCTACCTCTCTACCTCTCTACCTCTCTACCTCTCTACCTCTCTACCTCTCTACCTCTCTACCTCTCTACCTCTATACCTCTCTACCTCTCTACCTCTCTACCTCTCTACCTCTCTACCTCTCTACCTCTCTACCTCTCTACCTCTCTACCTCTCTACCTCTCTACCTCTCTACCTCTCTACATCTCTACCTCTCTACCTCTCTACCTCTCTACATCTCTACCTCTCTACCTCTACCTCTACCTGTCCCTATCCCTGCCCCTATCCCTACCCCTTACGCCAATTTAACCGCTATCCCTAACATAGAAATGATACCCATATTTATTTTTAGACATTTCAAACCTATCGCACCCCAACCCCATCCCCAGGGGACGATGGAATTTCACGTCCACCACGTTGGATTTCAAAGTTGTTGTAGCTTTCGTAATTAGCGACCCGATAAACCATACAAACGACACCCATATTGATTTTTAGACATTTCAAACCTATCGCACCCCAACTCCATCCCCAGGGGGATGATGGTATTTCACGTCCACCACGTTGGATTTCAAAATTGTTGTAGTTTTGTAATCAGCGACCCGATAAACCATACAAACGACACCCATATTGATTTTTGAACATTTCAAACCTATCGCACCCCAACTCCATCCCCAGGGGGATGATGGTATTTAACGTCCACCACGTTGGATTTCAAAATTGTTGTAGTTTTCGTAATCAGCGGCCCGATAAACCATACAAACGACACCCATATTGATTTTTAGACATTTCAAACCTATCGCACCCCAACTCCATCCCCAGGGGGATGATGGTATTTCACGTCCACCACGTTTGATTTCAAAAATTTTGTAGTTATGCCAAATTTGGAATCTCTAGACCCAGTGGTTTGGGCTGTGCGTTGATATGTCAGTCAGTCAGTCAGTCAGTCACCTTCTTCTTTTATATATATAGATAGATATGCGTGGCTGTTGACTTCACTGACAAAAGACGTGATGTCTAAATGGGTGCCAGGTTCTGTTAGTAGTCTTAAAATTGGTTTATAAGAACGTACAACATTCTCCAAAAAAATTACATCACAATTTCTTACTTTTTCTGATATAACAATGTTTGTTATTTAAAAAATATAACATTTGAAATTTTAGAAGTCGAAATATTGGCACCCATTTAGATATCACGTCTTTTGTCAGTGAAGTCAACAGCCACGCGTATTCTTTATAATGAACTTGGCTTCCATTTTTTTACATTTATGTTTTTGGTGGGATATCATTACTTTTTGTAAAGAATTAGTTATATCTTCCGGCACCTGCTTACTTTCTCACCACCTCATGGTGGTGAGAAAGTAAGAAGAGTTCATACTCTTTACCAAATAAATAGCACGTCAGTACGTACTTTGGACCTTACGGTATGGTAGGTAATAAAACACCAAAGGTTTCCACTGACGTGCTGTTGACTGTTTCGTTTCAACTTCAACTGCCGCAAGAGTTAAAGTACGCGAGTGACCTGCTCTTGATTGTACAATTATTTAAGCAATTGGGGTACCTACTTACAGCCGACCAATTCTTGAAAATCAACGAGTGATAAAATATCGCAAAAAATTAAAAATCGTTAAATATCTATCAAATAGCGTTTGATTGTTAATCTAAATATATAAAAGAGCATGTCCTGACTTACTGACTGATTCATCAACGCCGAGCCGTAACCGCTATAGATACAGATCTGAAATTTCGTACACAGGTTTTGTGCACGTCAAAACCACCCACTAAGAAAGGATTTTGGAAAATTCATCTCCCAAGGGGGTGAAATAAGGGATGAAAGTTTGTATGAAAGTCCTTTGTTTCTTGAGCTAGATTCACACAAATTTGAATTTAAGCTTCTGGTAAAAAATAAAGAAATACCTGTTTAAGCATTTCTTAAAAATCATCCTTCAAGGGGGTGAAAAATGGGATGATTTTTTTCCGTATATTAGTCTATAAGTCTTACATTTTTAAAGGTAGAATTATAGAAGTTTGGTTCCGAGCTCATGGTAAAAATTAAAAAAGTACGTGTTTAAGAATTTTTCAACATTCTTCCCCTAAGGGGGTAAAATAAGGGATGAAAGTTTGTATGAAAGTCCTTTGTATCTTGGGTTAGATTCACACAAATTTAACTCTAAGCTTTTGGTAAAAAATAAAGAAACACGTGTTTAAGCATTTCTTAAAAATCACCCTAAAAGGGGGTGAAAAAGGGGATGATATTTTTTCCGTATGTTGGTCTATAAGTCTTTTATTTTTAAAGGTAGAATTATAGAAATTTGTTTTTGAGCTTTTGGTAAAAAATAAAAAAGCATTTTAGATATTTTCAAAATTCATAGCCTAAGGGGGTGAAATAAGGAATGAATGTTTGTATGAAAGTCCGTCAGTTTTGAAGTTAGGATCTTCAAAATTTGTATTTAGAATGATGACTAAAAATTAAGTTTTACGTGTCTCAGGGTTTTTGAAAATTCTACACCCTAAGAGGTGAAAAGGGGGATGAAGTTGAAACTCCTTCATTTCAAAGTAATCCACTAAATTTATTATTTAGGCATTAGGGTTGTAATTCTGTGGAACATACATCACTTTTATTGAAATTACACCCCAAATTCAACCCCTTAAAGAGGGAAATGGGGTGAAAGGTCTGAAAAACCAATATGGGTATCGTTTGTACGGTTTATCGAGTCGCTGATTACGAAAACTAAAACAATTTTGAAATCCCGTGGTGGACGTGAAATACCATCATTCTTTGGGGATGGGATTGGGGTGCGATAGGGTTGATATGTCTAAAAATCAATATGGGTGTCGTTTGTATGGTTTATCGGATCGCTGATTACGAAAACTACAACAATTTTGAAATCTAAGGACGTGAAATACCATCATCTCCTGGTTAAAATGTCTAAAAATCAATATGGGTGTCGTTTCTATGTTTATATAAAGATAGGGATAGCGGTTAAGACGGCGTCAAGGATAGGGATAGGAGTAGGGGTAGGGTTAGGGGCAGGGAGAGGGAGAAGGAGAGGGAGTGGGATGGAGGTAAAGAGAGAGGGAGTGGGAGAGGATGAAGGAGGGGGAGAGGGGGGAGGGAGAGACTGCAGATTGTCTGAATATTACGCGGGCGAAGCCGCGGGCACAGCTAGTTATTATACAATATGATTTAGGTTTTAACCCCAAATCAGAGTAAAATTGAAATTTAAAATCTCAAAAGTGATATTGTGTGACGTATGTACCGTACCTATAACACACTGTATGTAAGATTAAGATGTAAAGTCAAGACCACATCAACCTTGACACATTGGACTTTGTACCGTTCTTATTTCATTAGACGTACGGGCTAGAGTCGCATTGCGAGTGTCATGTTTGACCTGTCGTTGACTGTACCAATGCATTTGTATAGACGTACTCTAAGCAAAATCTACCGCTTACTTACTCTTTATGAAGGTAAGTGCAGGCAACAGCATGTCAAGTTTAACAAATTACACTTTGCATTATACTTTTCACTGTATTACTCCAACAGTTATCGGAAATAACGTTGCGCTGCGAGTCCCAAGCTTGAACTGCTGTTGACTGTACACAAGGCCGCACGTCAGTGGAAACACTTTGACCTTGAGCGGGTCTCTAGTTTTGGGCGTTTGTAGCGTAACGCTGGTTCAGTCTACACTGGTTTTGCGCCTCCTTACTGCCTGCCGTGCGTACAATAAGGTTAAGGTGTATAGAGTATACACGGCTGCAAGTCACTGGAAACTCATCGACTTTGAGAGGGGTCTCTGGTTTCGTATGCAGCGTAGCGCTATGTTTTGTTTCTATTTCTGACGGAGGACGTTCTGAATAAAGGCCAGGTTAAAAGTACCCTAAACCGACGAGCATGTATGAAAGGATTGATGAAAGTACAGGAAGCAAGGGAAGTATGTCAAGATCGTAGCAGGTGGAGGACTGTGGTCTCTGCCTACCCCAACGGGAAAGAGGCGTGATGTTATGTATGTATGTATGTATGTATTATGTAGGTACTTCTTGCCGTGCGTACCTATAAATATAAGTACAAAAGAATGGTGATGACACAAGGTAGCTGCGAGTGTCAAGCTTGACTTGCTCTTTCAGCCTACTCTTGACTGTAAAATAAGTTAAGCAAATAGAGCATTTGCTATACCTATACTGCGATTTTGTAACTTTGGCTGTGACGGTTACTTTCTGCGCATTGGTGACAGCCACGGGAGAGCCAATGGACGATTCGCACGCCTCCCCCTATCTGCCGCGCTCGCCCTCGCGATATTTTTAAGGGATCCCGCACACGACCGAGAATCGGTGACCGATTTTTTGTCGGCATCCCGCTCTGACGTGTTATCACCTGGATCTTCCGTCCTTGTCCTGGCCGATAATCGCCCACCGATTCTCGGTCGTGTGCGGGAGCCCTTAGGGTTTCGTAGTCGTCATGTCCGTCTGTCTGTCTGTCTGTCCGCGGCTTAGCTCGAGACCCTTAGTACTAGAAAGCTAAAATTTTGTACGGATACACATTTTATCTACGCCAACAAAGTGGTAGAATAAAATTTTGATATATATTTTTTTACGGTACCTCCCTACAAGTGAAGTGGGGATGAATATTTTTTTCTTGTTTACCCCATAGTGTGGGGTGTCGTTGGATAGGTTTTTAAAAAATAATGTGAGTTGTAAAAATCATTTTCGGATTTAGGGATTGGTTTCGAAATATTAAGCTTGAAAGCGCAAATTTTTGTTGGAGTCGAGTGTCCCCCCCCCCCCCTGCCGGCTAAACGGTTGTTATTGGGAATGTGAAAAAATTCACAGTAGTTGCATATAATGATGAAGTTAAAAGGAAAACTATCACAGTTAAGTAGACTTCACAGGTTAATGAGCTATAGCCGAAAAACTGGAAATAATAAAAATAGCAATAGCAATCAGGCGCTAGGACCTCGCTGAGCATTAGGAGGTAAAAAGTTCACAATATAAACGTTATGAAATACTTATTCAAACCCGCTTTGCGATGATAAGTCGTAAAAAAAACTACGGAACCCTATACTGCGCGTGGCACGACACGCACTTGGCCGGTTTTTTTTAGTTCTGTGCGCTATCCGTCAGAGCCAAAGTTACTTAAATCAATCTGTACCCACTATTTGCCGGAAGACTAACCGTCAGTATAAGACAAAACTTTAACGTGACCTTTGATCACGAAACCTGTTATTACTACTTTGATATTTTAATTTTAAAAGGCGAAACATTTCAAATCGTAAGAAATCTCTTATATTTGTGTTTTTTCTGTGCATACGAGTACACATTATTACCGAGCTGGACAACAAATTTCAACTTTCTAGGTCAGTGATAAAAATGACGATTTTTAGATAAAATAAATAAATAAATAAAAAGAACTTTATTCACCAAATGCAGGGTTGCAATTCTCCTAAATCTTAAGCAAGTTAAGAGTTCCTGTCGACTATCCGGCGAATTTATTAAAAATAACGACCAAATATCCTGTTACATCGACTGTTTTCTTAGTAAACACTTTGTTGTATATTACACAAAGAATCAATGTATAGAGTTCTTAAAATGGTTCAATTAAAAAAAAACAAATTATTAAAACTTGAATCCTTATCTTCACCATATGATGACGACATCAATACCATAGTCAATAGTGCGTCTTACTCTGTCTCTATAGAGAATATGAAACAAAAGACATCACACGTCATTCATTCATTCAGTCGAACCGTTCGTTGATTGATTCGTTCATTCTTCCTAGGATATTAATCGATATCATAGAGTAGAATCGAGATCAGCTACGTTCCTTTTCATATAGTTTTTATCTTCTCCTTATTTTTAGACAAAAATTTACTTTAAATACCTTATAAAAATTGCAAAATTAAACAAATAAACATAGGAAATACTAAAATTTAATAATTTTTTACACGAAAACCAAATCATTTATTTTTCACATATAAAAACCCCTTTAGACGTCGTTAATAGTTTAGCTCGCGCTGATTTGGAGTTGCCAGTAACAGGCGGTCAAAAGTAATTCTTCTTCTTAGTCGCTCCCTCAGTTCTGAGGATCGTGACCCACAATGCCAGGTGCCGTTTAATAAATTTGTAACTATATGCGTTTGTATTATTTAAATCACAAATTTTTGAATGACACTTGCGGGACAGCCATAAAAGTTCCATTAAAAGCTAGTTACCGTTTTACTATTTTTTCTGTTTTCTGGCAGGCCTGGCATTACCGCTCTAATTAGCGAGTAGATTCAGCGACGACGTCTAAGTCGCACTTCACTAAATCTCGATTTAGTTTAAAACAGGGTTGCCAACTTAGTGGAAAATCCACTGAAACTGGTGGTTTAGACCTTCTTGTCAGTGGGCAAATTTTGGTTTAAGTGGCTAGTGGTTTTTTCTAGTAGATTACTTTATTTTTGTTAGTGGAAAGACATTCTTATGACCACTGAATCCACAAATAAGCCATATTAAAATAAAATGGAATGTTTCACATGTTTAACCTACTGGTAACCACTGCTCCAAAAGAGTGATGTAAAGAGTCAATCAAACATGTCTGGTGTTAACAGATTCCAAGATTTTAGCTACTTTCGTAATCTCTATGCTACTTTTTCCGCAATTTAACGCTAATGTGGCAAGACTAGACCTTTCAGTATGAATGTTAACCCCATTAATGTCCCTAAACTGACTTAGTCATCTAGGTAGGTAAACGATTCCTAATAGACACCCACTAATAGTGTTGTAGAAAAAATTTAAACCAAGGAAAGTTATGCATCAGCATGTCCTGCTGAAGAAAACAGAAAAGACTATTCCTCTGGTGATGACTTTTAATTCCATTTTCTTTCACATTTTTAATAAATATGTAGAAATTAAAAATAAATATATAAAAATTGAGAAAATTCTTATTAAGTGGATTTTTGGTGGATTCCACAACCGCTTTTAGTCGATTGGCGAAAAAAAAGTTGGCAACCCGTGTTTAAAATAAACTAGACTTAGGTATACGTAAGGACCAGCGTTGCCGGTACGGGTATTTTTACCCGATTTTGGGTAATTTAGGTCTTCAGCGGGTTTCTTTCGGGTAACGTTTACAGCTGGGTAATTTCGGGTATTTTCGCAAAAACCTATCGTTAACATATATAAAATCATTGTCTATTGTAGAAAAATCAAACCTACCCAAAGATTTTGAAACTACGCCAGGGGGCGTTTAGTTTTTCTTACGTCAATGAACCTACCTAACAGAACATCCCACCCGTCAGAAAAAAAGTGGTTCTCCGTTACACAAAAATCGCGCCAACCTTTTTTTTTGGTTTGGCTTTGCAGTTGCGTGTGTCAAACAAAAAAAATTAACCAAAAAATGGAATCACAGAGAAAGAAATGCCTATAGGAAGTTCCCGAAAGAACAAGCGAAACAGAACATGGTAAAGGAGGGTTCCGATGCCAAAATGGTAAAAAAAGGAACCCTTATGATGCAAGTTTGTCTGTCCGTCTCTCTGTCACACCTGCCGGCTTAGCACGCTGCCCGAGAGAAAATATATCTCGGAGAAATGTCACTTTATTTGAGGAATTATGTCATCTACACTACGGTTTGTTTCTTGAATTCAACGCACACATCACATTCACTGAAAATAGTCGGTTTATTTCTATATGCGTGCATTCGTCGAATACGATCGAATACAGTTTTAAACCAGACTAGAGCGCGCTTATGTCAATGTCACTGAGAAAAAATCAAATTTTGATTTTGTTTTGCGATTTAAGAAATTATTGAGAGATAATGATTATTCGATAAGATAATTAAATCTAAAAACCCCAAAAAAAGTTAAAAAAAACCCTCTCGAAAACGAGATTGATGACAAATGTCTTATGAATTTGACGTTTCGCACACGCTGCACTACCTCATTTTCGTATGCAATGATAGCGCGCTAAAGTGACGTCACTGATGACGTCACGTCGCCTAAACGAGTGAATACGAGCAAGTTTTGAACCGACTATTAGCGCACTAAAACCGCACACAAAGCTCATGAGCAGGTTTTAAACCGTAGTGCTAATCTATCACCTCCAAACGCAAAGAAATGTCAGTGAACGAAAATGTTTAGGAAATCCACAAATTACGTTTTTGATATTTAAGGCAAAGATAGCTTTATGCACTAATACATGTAGCCGTCCTTGTCTTTCAAAATGTGTCGCAGTGCTCGGATGTCATTTTTATAGGCAACTAAAATCTATTCTGGAATACATAACAAAAAAACATAATAAAAAGAAAATTATTATCGGCGGTGACTTTAATATAAACGTTTTAGAAAACTCAATCCAATCTAGAACATTATTGGATTTTATGAAAGAATATAATTTCACTCAACTTGTTGATAAGCCAACTAGGACCATCAAAGATGCTTCAACATGCATTGACCTTGTTTTTGTAAATTTTACGGAAAGTGCAATTGAAGTCAGCGTGCAGGATTTAGGTTTTTATGATCACAAGGGCGTAGTTGCAAATACAAAACTAAATACTAATAAACCTATATTGTGGAAAGTAGAGAAGAGAATATACAATAATAAAAATATAGACAATTTTAAATCTAAACTAAAGATAGTGAATTGGTATAATATACTAAACCCTTGTAACGACGTAAATAAAAACTATAGCTTATTCGATAAAAAACTTAATAAATTATTAAACGAATGTTTTCCAAAGGTTACAGTAAAATTAAACCTAAAAAAGCGAAAGAATTGGCTAACAAAAGTCTAAAAATATCATGTCAAAATAAAAGGTTTTTAAAAACTATAAAAGAATACTTTGAAAGTTCACCATTAAAACAATATTATAAACAATATGGTAAAACTCTTAAAAAACTAGTCAATACAGCAAAAAAAATCCTACATTTCCCGAATAAAAAAATCTAATAATATAATTAAGTGCATGTGGGGAATAATAAAAGAAAAATTAAATAAAAACACTAAAAAAGATAAACAAAACATTCAATTAACATTTAATAATAGAGACATTAATGAACCTAAAGAAGTCGCAGATACTTTGAATATTTTTTTCGCATCAGTTGGTAATAATACCGACAGAAACAACTCAAAAGCTGATAGAAAATCGAATATTTCTACATCGCGTATACAAAACAGTATGTTTTTAAGTCCTGTTACACCAAAGGAAGTAAAAGATGCAATCCGCAATCTAAAAAACAAACATAGTTTCGGCATAGACGAACTTCCCCCCACTCTTATAAAGGCATGTATTGATGAGTTACTCTTACCATACTACCTACTAATAAACCAATCATTTAATGAAGGCACCTTCCCAGATTTATTAAAAATATCCCTCGTAAAACCGATTCATAAAAAAAACTCAAAATTAGATCCAAATAACTACAGACCCATAGCGCTCCTACCTACGTCAGCAAAAATTTTTGAAAAAATAATGTGTAATCGTCTTTATTCTTACTGCGAGAAATTTAATATTTTTCACAAGTCTCAAAATGGGTTTCGGAAAAAGCATTCAACTACTTTGGCGGTATTTAACTTCATCCAACAAGCCTTAGAAGCAATAAATAAAAAACAATACGCCGTAGGGCTATTGTTAGATATGACAAAGGCGTACGACAAAGTCCAATACAATATTCTCCTAGAGAAGCTCTATGATATCGGTATACGCGGTCCAACCCATAAGTGGTTTGAGTCTTATCTAAGTAACCGAATGCAGTATGTCGAAGTTGAAAATTTCAATTATAAAACCGGCCTCATCTGCAATGTAAGATCCGATGTACAATACATGCGAAATTCAATTCCTCAAGGTACAGTTCTTGGATGCTGCTTGTTCATCATCTACATAAATAATTTGCCAGACGCTTTTAATGAACCCTGTGCCTTATTCGCAGATGACGTTTCAATTTTAATAACCTGCAAAGGCTCCTCTGAGTTAACATCAAAAGCTCAAAACATTTTGACTAACGTAAATCAATGGATGACGGACCACTGTTTAGAAATAAACTCTAATAAAACCAAAGTCATGCAATTTCGACCATATCAGAAAGCGGCTTTAGACGTTAATATTTCATATAATAATACGACACTCGAATGTGTTAGTAATTTTAGCTTATTAGGTCTGAATATTGATACCCATATCAACTGGAAAAATCATATTCAAAAAATAAAGTCTTAAGTTATCAAGCTTCACGTTCGCTCTCCGTGAATTGAAAAAAACCACCGATTTAGGAACTGCCCTCTCGGTTTATTATGCATATATGCACTCAAGATTAACCTACGGCATTATTCTTTGGGGCAATAGCACAAACGTATCAGATCTTTTCATATTACAAAAAAAAAAATTATACGCATATTAGGAAATTTAAAAAATGATGAAAGCTGTAGGTCGACCTTTACTAAATTGAAAATTTTAACTTTAACCTCTCTATACATTCTAGAAGCTTGCAAATTTATTAAGAACAACCCACAGTTCTACGAAATGGAAGATAATCAGCCCCGACTGTACCCTCGCAGGTATAAAACAAATAAAATCAATATTATACCTTCTAAATTAAAAATACATAGTTCTGGCCCTTTAAGTGTATCAATAAAAATATATAATCATCTACCGCTAAATATAAGAATAGAAAATTCTTATAATAAGATGATAAAACTATTAAAAGAATACCTAATAAATAAAACTTACTATAATTTAAACGAATATATCAATGATAAAAATAAATAAACTAAAAAAATATACCTACATTATATAAATACATAATTAAATATTGTTGATAACTATTTAAAATCTCGGTCTATCTCAATTATTGCAATGCCTCTGAAAATGGGCTCATATGAGATACCTTATTTATAATACCATCTTGTTATGTACCATATGAAGGCAATAAATGTATTGAGTATTGAGTCAACGAAATGGGCCTAGATAAACTGACAACTGCAGCGTGGCACGCTCACGCGCTTTCTTAAAATATATTTTTGTATTTTTTACACGACTCTTAGTGTTCAAGTTATGATGAAAAATTACAAAAAAAATACCGTTCCCGCCCCCTTATCTCCAAAGTTTGAGAATGGAAAAACCTGAATTTAATACAGTCTATAGAAGTTTAAGTAAATATTACAGCAAAAAATAAAACGACGGTTGCACAGTTTTTTAGGAATCTGCAAATAACCTTTACTAACAAACTTAGTTTTGCGGTCGATAATTGCTTCCAAAAATCATCATAACATCCCATGAAACGTTCACTTCAGGATAGGGAGCTCCCTCCAGAGTTCTAGTTTTTGCTAGAAAAAATGTAGGGGAAGTACCATAGTCACCTTGCTTGTTAGCGTTACGGCTGGCACCATAGACCGAGGTTGTAGGTGACCGCAGTTAGTAAGATACAAAGGAGGATGCTGCTGCCCATCCTCCAGTTTATAACCCTTAGTCGCCTCTTACGACACCCACGAGCATGTATAAGTTGGTACAATTCTTTGCCGGCACCACACTTCCAAAAATACTATGGGTATATCGCAACCCTCGGCGTGCGAGTCCGACTCGCACTTGACCGGTTTTTTTTTTGCCACAGAAAACGGGTAATTTTGGGTAATCTTTTATTTGGTTTCGGACTTTTTCTCGTTTGACTGCCGGCAACACTGGTAAGGACGTAAAGTAAAGTAAATCTCGATTTAAACACACGTCAATCAAAGTTAAACCGGCGTTGAATGGTCTGTCATTCACTATTGTTTACGTATTTTGTTTTATCAACCAATAAATTATAATTCACTTTTTACGTTTTGATGAAAACTTTTCTATAGTTTCTTTACAACCAATTCACAAAATTTTCGGATATAACGGCGGATGAAACGGCTTCTTTAGTTAAAAACAGTTATACCTGTGCTGTGTAAAATCAATGTGCGTTTGTGGTGCGTTTTTCGATTCGACAGGTTACACTTATATGCCTTTCCATTAACCTCAAAAGTACTTGGTGGTGGTTCCTAGAAGGTGCACACCGGAGGTTGTCTCATGGTACACCGATCACGACTTTACTCCCTCGAAGGGGTACCCATATAAACGCCTAATAATAAGCCATCAAGACCGCTCCAAACAACCATGACCGCATAAATATTCACTGTTTGGACAATTAAAACACGAACTACAAGATACTTCCGAAGGTATGTCCAATAAGACACTCAAAATAAGTCATTTACCTACTTACAGCTGTGTTATGCTCTACCTTATTTTGTTGAGTTTGACTCGCACTAACCGAACGAATAAATAATAAGTCAAGAAATATTAACTGCGCTCAAAAAACGACCCATCCACGGGTCAATTCCTCAACTACTACTAGCTGACATTGCAGCACGTGCGCAAACCAATCCCTGCTCTCGTTCTGAATTTGAACCAATTGATTCATATTTTGAATATATGTCCTTTTGGTTTCACAAAGGGCCTCTTTTTATTTGGAATTTGTTCTGAGTTAGTGTTCCTGACTTATTATTTATTTGTAGCACTAACCACTTTTAATAATTTGTTATTCTTCTATCATGTTATATTTTATAGTTTTCTACTTGTATCTGTTGCCATTTTACTTAATATAATTTTTCTTTGTAAGGAAGGAAACCCTTTTATTAAAATCTTTTCAATTTATCATTATAATATAACACATACTCTGAAAATTTCAACCACCTAACTATATCCATTCAAAACATACATTAGACAACAAAGGGTCCCCCTGGCATCTTTTGGGTATTGATGGAACAATAAAAAACACAGTGAAGGGAAAATGTTTTACTTACCTATTTAAGTGTTTGTCTTGTCCTAGGAATATTCAATGGATATTTACTCTACAAATCTGAATGATTATGATGATTCTTAACAATGTATCTATATGGTATTGGCAGAATTTTATTGTGCCAACACAAAAGCCACTGATCATGAAAATGACAAATGAAATATTATTATCTAATGCGCAGGTCAATAGTCCCTTGAATGCGTTGAATTTTCATACTTCTAAGTCAACTCAATGAAAATATATTATTAAAGAAGAACTGTAGATACAAGGATGTTTACATATATATATATGAAAAGCCAGGCTTTTGTGCCTTCAAAAACCAATAAAAGTTAGATGGAGATACTTTCATTGCCTTATAACACCAAGAAAGGCCAAATATGAGAGACACATTTCGGGAACTTTGTGAAGAAAGAACAGAAAAAAAGCTGGTAGGGATGCTCTTGGTGCCTTCAGTTATTTGAACTTGAATATGACCCAGTTATGAATTCCTCTTCAGACTATTGGTGCCTTGGGGTATAAATAAAGATTAGATATGAAGGAAGACGAACAAAGACCAGATGAAGGAAAGCGGCCTCTGGCTACCCTAACAATCCTGAGTTTTTTTATGTAAGCCTTTACTATTACTGTAAATATAAATCAATAAAGAATAATATTAATTACTTGTTTTGATTTTTGTGTACTTTTCGCGTTGTATATAAAAAAGTTGAAAGCAATGTTTTGTTTTGGTTAATTTGCAATTTATGCCCCTTCAATTTGTGCCGATTGTATGTTTTAGCTTTTGTACTTGTTACATCCCGTGTCTCTTAGCAAGTCTAGGAGTTATGCCAAGTACTACTCTCCTCCAAACGGGGTCTTTGATTCTTACTCAGTCTGATTCCTTTACCCCTAAAATACTTCTTCCCACAGCTCTCTGGAACTCCAGTATACAGAAGATATATCACAAAACAAATATACTAAACTTACTTATCCAAATCACAGTATCTTGAGTTTTGGTCTGTCTGCTTGTTTATAGGTTCGTTTGAGCATCACACATAAACTACTGAACCAAATTTTAATTATTTTTAGGGTTCCCAAAATGATGCGACTTCTTATGTCTGTCATACTTGCCCAACTTTATTGTTATTGTATAAGCGCAAGTAAAAAAAATAAGAGAAATTAATTTTATGCACGATATAAGCTTTCAGAAAGTTTGTAGAATATTTTACAGTTTTATGCATGATTTTCATTGATCTATTTTATTATAATTATCTATGAGTATAAATAACATCTATCAGCAGAACCCTTGCATAAAATAATTCTTTTTTCATTTTAGTACTTACAATGAGAGACTTTCCTGTGAATGTTCCTCACAAATTTTATAGATGGCAATGTGAGTATGCTCGAGGTTCAAAACTCTTTGTAATTAGCTAAAAGATTTTTTTACTATACTATTGGACAAAAGAGAATGTAATTATAAATTTTATAGACAGAAAAAATAACTTAGACTAAATTTCCTCACACATGCTTACGGTGAGTCCGAATTTACGAATTAACTAAAGTTTACGTAGGTATTTGAATCATCGTATTTTATCACTTATTTCCTCTGGCTAAATAAACGAATTAATTTTTGTTCTTCCTTCGATATTCATCGACATAACGATGACTTGCGGACACAATTTTACTGATCTAATCATGGAAAGAACCACCAATGCTTGTAAGCGTTGCAGGCGTTGCATTTGCTGTGGTTCGTGACCGCAGTATGTAAGATACAATACACAGAAAGATGCTGCTGCCCTTTCTCCGGTTCATAGACCCTTAGTCGCCTCTTACGACAACCGCGGGTTGGGATGGGTTGGTACTATTCTTTGCCGGCATCACACGGGCGCATGGGTATGATTACCATTAAGACCTAGAATTCATTCATACCGTCGGTGAGTTGGGGACACTTACCAATCGCGCACGCTGGAACCTATTTGAAGAAAACTGGTGTATACTTTTCACTCACTATCATTATCGCCCAGGAATCGCCAAATGAAACAATGAATATTGTTTCATTTGGCGATTCCTGGGCGATTCTTTGGGTCTATCCCACCTTTATAAGAGCATTTGCACTCATTTTAATTTAGCCGCCATACAGTGATCTAGGCTCCTGGGACCAATTCTTGAATATCACCGGGTGATAAAATATCACTAAAAAAATTCAAAATCATATATTTTTCTTTTCAAAAGTTAAGATTGATCTTCGTAAAATATAAAGCAGTCCTTGATTGTTCGTTTTCATGTATTCTAATTTACCTTTTAACAGTTAATCAGGGTGAATGTGAATTTTTAAAGTCTCAAAAGTGATATTTTATCACCCGGTGATTTTCAAGAATCGAGTACCTGAACTTGCGATTCTATATAAAATATGTAATTATAAAAAAAAAACACTTAAAAAAAGGAAAAAATAAAAGGAACCGATTTTGATGAAACTAACACTGATATGACAATCCCTAATTTGACTGCTTTATTTCTTTTTATTGCGATGTAACTTTTAGTCGTTGAGATATGCATGGGGAAACAAATATGCACTTATGAAAGTGAAGTTAGTAAGGTAAGTACCTACATTTGTTTAGAAGGTTGTACAGACCCGTATTATATTACTCTGTGTACAGACTAAGATACGCGAAAATGTGTATATTTTCAACAATTTTATACATCATACAAAATAACTCTGGCCTTGACCGTTGATTCGCAGAACTCAAAAAAGTTATTGCAGGGGGGTGCGAATCATTCATTGGCTATCCGCTTGTCACAAATGCGCAGAAAATAGCTGTCAGAGCTAAACAAATTCTGTGCATGTTATACATAGTAGTTGAATCGATGACCTCCTTTTTAGAGTTCTGATCCAAAATGGTAAAAACGGAACCCTTCTGGTGCAACTTCATTTGTCTGTCAGGGGCTATTCACTTGAAATTTGGAATAGTTTTAGAATATGATTGCCCATCTAAATTTTAAACAAGAGTTAAAATACTATTATTTTAAAAATATCATTATGGTTTCGGCGGGTACCCTCGAAAGTGATTAGAAGCATTTTATAGCTCTGCTGTTATTTTATTTGAAATAAATAGTTTTTACATATATGTATTAAAATTAAACTATGTAGGTTGAATATAATTTAACTCACACACTCACTTTCACCACTAAAATATGGACAACACAGCAGAACAGCTTATCAAGAGCATAGAGGAGCTGTCAGCCGTGTTTTCAACAAGGATGGGTGAATTTCACTAATCCTACTATGAAGAATTTGGCAGCAGAGTTTTCATCCTTCAAGACCTTTGTGTGGAAGTCTCTCAGCATCCTCAAATCGCAGGTGGAGCTTCTGGTCCTCGGTCTGGACCGTATGGAGACGCAGTCACGTAGGAAAGTTCTCTTTCATGGTATTAAAGAGGAACCTCAGGAGGTTGTGCTGAAGAAGATTATCACCGTGATAACCAACCAAATGAAGTTGGCAGGTATTAGTCCCAATGAGATTGAGGCTTGTCACAGGTTGGGTGTTAAGAAGGACTCAGCCCGCCCCGTGCTTGTTCGGTTTACCTCAGTGCGGCCTCGTTCCGAGATATGGAGGAGCAAGACGACCTTAAAGGGTTCCAAGGTCACTATCACCGAATTTTTGACTAAGACCCGGCAGGATGTATTTCGACCGCCCGTAGATCATGGAATTGCACCCCAAAAACTCAACTGCGCAACAGTGATTAAACAATGTTTCCGTTTGGAGTTTTCTGCTCGTGTCTTCCCAATTTTGCCGGAGTATACTTGCTTTTTATATGTAGGGTATGCACAATTTTTTTTATATTCCTTTTGTGATTTTCCACATATCGTGCATAGATCTCACTTAATTTAAACTTTTTATGTTTATAATAAATCGATCGCGATGTAAACACGTCAAATGTCAGCTGGCTGAAAACGTCACTGCGTCTTGTTTTGACGTTGCGTTTTGTTCTATGTTAAGGCCCCAGTTCACGTTGGACCAACCGTTGGCCGCGCCGGCTCGGCAAGCTTGATGACAGTGCTTTTAATTTTTATTTCCAGCTGCACCATATTTGAAAAAAAAAAAAATTTACTTATTTAAAACACGGAGCAGAGAAGGGGAGAGGAGATGTTGATATCAGTCGAGCCGTGACTCAATCAATTGAGCTATGACGTCACGAAAGGGGGCGGGGCATACGCCATTTCCTCTTTGAACTTACCAGTGATCACATCGAAACACGCTCTGCAAAAAATTGTTTAAATAGTTGGAAAAACAACCTTCACTATGAAGTGTTGTGTGCCTTTGTGTTTAAATTCGTCATAAAGGCAAAAAGAAACTGCATTTAGTGTCTTTTCACTTGTAAGTAAGATTTTTGTAAGAAAAATTCACAAAATAACATCAAGAAAATAAAATGGCGGCTTACGTTTCGCGGAGCGGCTGCAGCACGATCTCTAGCAGTGAGAACGTGACGGTGACCGGTGGGAAGGAGGGGTATTGGATAGATCATGCGATCGTTCGAAGTGAGTGTGTGTTTGTAATGAATAGCGCGCGAGATATTAATGAATAACCACTGTGCCCCCTAATTTACTCTGCCCCTTCTTCCAGGCAACCTTACCATCCCTAATTGGTCTATTTTGGCAAGCCAATTCTTTATATTAGTTTCGTGGTTATCAGGGTCAAAAACAGGAATTATCTTCTCACCAGATATTGATTTCAACGGCCTTGTGGCGGTGCCATGGGATGTACAAAACTTGTCTACCATCTTTTCAAGTTTTTGACTAACTAACCTCTCGAATAGCACATTTGGCGGCTCATCATCCGAATCATGTTGATTTTCGAGAGCCTGTGTGTCGTTAATTCGTAAGGGCTCCACATGAAAGGTCCCGCTTGTAGCTGCAGCACATTTTGATAGCCGCGACCACAGAAAAATAAAGGTACTTAGAAGGAGGATTATAGAAATAATTCGTCACTAGGTGGTGTAGGCGTTTTCCTATGGATTTGACAGGTTATTTTGAATGTTTTCTATGGATCATCGATGATGGGGTTGTGACATGTTGGCAGATGTCATCCCCTACTAAAATAAATTAGCAAGGTATCTATTCCGAGCGAAGCAAGGAGGTCCGAAATCTTTGACCGCGACTTCTTCGTTGCACGAGTAAATGCACTTTCATTGTTATTATTACTACGAAATCGTTTCATTTACCACAGGTTCCGAAATATCCACTTCTGATTTTTACAAAAGGTAAACAACTCACTTCGTTTTTAACAGTTTTACTCGAATATCAATGAAAAATACAGAATTACAGTAATCTCTACTTGTCAAAACCGAACTCCCTGGCGCGCACCGTACCGACAGACTGGCGCCTGCAACCCGAACGTGTCTCAGCGCCCTCTTGTGGCGATGCTAGCTCCGCGCTCCGTAACACTATAGTTTTCTACTCTGAGAATACTACTGTATTTTTTGTTTTAAAAATATTAAAAAAAAGGGAATAAGATAGTCAGTTTTTCTTTTCAATTTTGTTTTTGGGCTGTACGGTCAACCGCTTGTCAGTAGAAACTTTTTCAACTCTGTTACCACGCCATAAGGTCCAAAAGTGTTTCTACCGATGTGCGGCCGTGTGTACCTATCTCATAAACTGTATGTAATAGGTAGACAGTTAAAATTTCCACAGGTTATGTATTTCCACATTTCTGATACCGCTATAACAACAAATACTAATGTATCCAACCCACGGAGCAGAGAAGGGGAGAGGAGCTGCCTCTACGAAATTTATGTACGACACGAAGCGTGACAGTGCGCGGGGGTGAAGATCGAGTCACGGGTTGGCGGGACATAACTAGACTCCACCTATTTATGTAAAATCCATCTAGTGGCAAATAGTGAAACTACAAGCACTTTTTGTCCTTACACACTTTTTGGTGGTACTGCTATACTCTACTAGATGGCGTAAAAGACACTATACTACAAAAATGAATTATTTATACAGGGTGTTAATTTAATTGCGTGCCATAGCTCGCGGGTTCAGTATCTGTATCTGAACGACTTTCCCAAAGGAACATAGTTCGATAAAGGACATAAATTTTGGACTTCCCATACAATTGTGTTGGTCACTCAGTAGGTATGGAAAGTTCAAAATTATTTTTTGTTTTTCGACCTATGTTCCTTGGAAATAGTTGTTCAGTTACGGATACTGATCTCGGTCCAGAGCTATGGCACGCAATTAAATTATAACCTGTATAGACTAAGAGCGGGCAGTCGGTAACCCTTCCTCGTTGCTTATGAAACTTAGTTCATTTGTTTTGAAGCTAAGCTACATAAACTGTGTATTTTTGACAGGACGGGTCGAATTGATAACCTCTTCTTTTTGAAGTTGATTAAAAAGATAAAGGTGGTGGCAGCTTAACACGATGTCCCTCAACACAGAATCCTCAGAGAAAAAAACTGCATAAAAATTTATTTTGACGATGCCAAAAAATAGTCATGAAATAGTCATAAATAGTCACCATAAGGAAAAAAATAGTCGCGTTACAATTCTAGAGTTATAGCTATGGTTTGCTGAGGATTATGGGCATAGGCTATAGACAGAATCCTCCGTTCTGATGCAAGCAAACCGTGGGGACTATCGACTTGGTTTTTATTTAAAAAAATAGTCATGAAATAGTCGTCATGACTTCCACATTCTCGAAAATAGTCGTTCAAGGATTTCAGAGTTACAGGGGTAGCTTGCTGAGGATTCTGTGCATAGCATTTCAAGGACGCAGATTCCTGCAGAACGTTTAGGTTTTTCTGTTTGATACTGATGTCAAAAAATAGTCAACAAATAGTCGTCCTAAACCATAATCACTTTGGTCTGGTTAACCTTGTAGAAGTATGTTAAAAATGCATGTTAACTTCGCCATACATTTTTCAACTCAAGTACAGTCGTGTTCAAAATGCATAATATCATCTTTGATGGTAACTATTTTGTTACTTGAATTTTTTTTTATGTATTTGGAACCCATGCAATATAATTAATTCTGTAATAAAAAGCAAAGTTTATTTGTTTTCATTTTTAATAAGGCTGTGTATTAACGTGCCACCAAATTTGAGTAAATTTTTACTATATAATATTTACCAAATTTTATCTACCAAAATGGATGAATGTACACCAAATTTGCTTCTGGCGCTTCGCAGGCCGCTGCCGCGGCACGCTCGCTCCACTCGCTCGGCTCGTGCGTTGTGGTCGCTAGATAACCTAACACAACCTGTCCGAACCGGTTACTCAAATTTGGTTTACGTTCAGCCAATTTGGTATACATTCATCCATTTTGTCTGAAGTGTATTGGGGTATAAAAAAATATTTTGGGAATCATTTAATTTGTTGCCGTTTAATAAAGTTTAATAAAGTACAATAATTGGTTTTAAACTAAAATAATAAAAAAAGAAACTTCTTAATGAATATATTCAGTATAGATTATTTTTAAGTTAGTTTTTTGTATAAATCACGGTCTTCGTACTTATGTACGTTAAATGGTTAAATGAGTAATACAGGGTGATAATTTTATTGCGTGCCATAGCTTAGGGGGTGTTTCAGTAACGATAAAGGAACACAAAAAAAAACCTTAAAAAATTCAACAAAAAATCTTGAAAATTTTAAAATTAGCCCTACGCAGAGACCCGACCAGATGACCCGACCGAGGCTGCACTTTAAACGAGCCAGCCGCTGTTAGTTTTGGAATTTACATCCAATTTTTAAGTAGGATTATTGAAAAAATGGAAAGCCTAATTTGGAATAACGCGTTGTATATTTACTGCTTCCATAGGCTGTAGTGTATGTTAACATTACATTTCACATAATTAACGTAGAACACGGCAATTGTCGTTGTAATAGCAACACCGTAGGTCACTTACCTAAATACTCGCCGGCGGCGGCGAGCACTAGCTCGGTCATACAATTTGGTCGAGCCGAACGAAACATCTCGTCGCAGAATATTGGTGCTTTTTCTATTATACGATCCACGTTAAACATTTCCAACTCTGTTTCTATGCCATTAAGTCACTGATTTGTATTATTCTACTGATGTAGTATTGGGTAAAAGAAACACATATGCAGCGACATTTAAATTTTTAATGAATAGTTAAATGCGTTGGCAAACAATATTGATCAATGAAGAAATTAGTAAAATAGTGTAGTTAATTAAGTAATATTCGCGAACCTACCAATTATTATTAAAGTTTTTTTTTTCTGTATGCATCTGGGTGTAAGCCCGATATTCTAGTTTTACCTTTCATTAAACGTGGAACCTACATTATAAGTTTCTAGACCAAAAGGTTGGGGCTGTGCACTGATATTTAAGTCGGTTTATCCTCTTATTTACCTTATAAAAATAGATAACACAAAAATAGAATCTGCAACAACATATAAAAATAAAAGCCTCTAACAATATGAAAATTCATTTTTATTGACAACTTGAAATCAACGTCAAATAATTTTGTGTACGCGACTGTACAAAGAAAAAATGTATGACGAAATTAACATGCATTTTTAACATACTTCTACTAGTTAAACCAGACCGAAGTTATTATGGTTTGAGAAGACTATTTGTTGACTATTTTTTGACATCAGAATCAAACAGAAAAACCTAAACGTTCTGCAGGAATCTGCGTCCTTGAAATGCTATGCACAGAATCCTCAGCAAGCTACCCCTGTAACTCTGAAATCCTTGAACGACTATTTTCGAGAATTTGGAAGTCAAGACGACTATTTCATGACAATTTTTTTAAATAAAAACCAAGTCGATAGTCCCCACGGTTTGCTTGCATCAGAGCTGAGGATTCTGTCTATAGCCTATGCCCATAATCCTCAGCAAACCATAGCTACAACTCTAGAATTATAACGCGACAATTTTTTCCTTGTGGTGACTATTTCATGACTATTTTTTTGGCATCGTCAAAATAAATTTTAATGCAGTTTTTTCTCTGAGGATTCTGTGTTGAGGGACATTTAACACGTTATGCTCCCTCTATCTATATAAATATAGAGCCAACTATATTTATTTGAAAATTAAAAAAATAACATTAGGTATTCATTTGCATACCTACTTATAATCAAATTAAAAATAAGAGGCATTCCGCCATTCCTACTATGAGAAGTAGGTATGTTGTTCACGATTTTGTTTGCGATGAGGTAGGGTTGCTGACTTCCCGCTCTCTATGTACTGGGTGTTTATTGCCAAAGCTTAGGAGATGGTTCGGTAACGATAAAGGAACACATTTTTTTTAAAAAGATCCTATTGAAAAAAACTAAATCTCCTTGACACTAAAACTTGAAATTGAAACTAAACTAACGCAAAAAGAAACAGATTCAATTATGTATGTACTTACCTTATCCACTGATACTTGCGCGCTGGTTTGATGATATGGGTAATTGCGCTCCGCGTTAGTTTAGTTTCAATAGAGTTTAAAAAAAAAAAATAGTAGGTATTTTTTCATATCTTATTGTGTTCCTTTATCGATACTGAACATCCACTAAGCTATGGCACGTTATTAAATTAAGACCCTATATACTACTTACTTGCTGAAATCTGGAAGACGGTTCTTGAACATAACTCTGGCGAGATTGTCCACTGCATACTAGGTGGCGCTACTACAAACAACATAACTAAAAACTACAAATATTTCTCCAAATAAATAAAATATTCACGATATTCACTTAATTTATATCAAACTATTGTAAAAGCTAAAGCCAGAAATGTAAATTGAGTCCGTGAAAGTAAAAAAGAGAGGTGAATTTCGATCGTCTACAAATATTCCCAAAACCATCTAGCGACATAAAGCAGAACTAATGTTACGGCCACATGCCTACAGTACATCGATAGCAAATTTTATTGAAAAATCTTACATACAAGTGAAAAGACACTTTAAATACAGCTTCTTTTTGCCTTTATGACGAATTTAAACACAAAGGCACACAACACTTCATAGTGGAAGTTGTTTTTCCAACTATTTAAACAATTTTTTGCAGATCGTTTTTCGATGTGATCACTGGTAAGTTCAAAGAGGAAATGGCGTATGCCCCGCCCCCTTTCGTGACGTCATAGCTCAATTGATTGAATCACGGCTCGACTGATATCAACATCTGCTCTCCCCTTCTCTGCTCCGTGATCCAACCGTATTTGTACTGGGCATGGTTCGATACAATAAATTGGATGTGCGAAGGGACCTTGCATTGATATCTTATTTATTTAAAGTACTTCGAGGAAAAATAACAAATCCAAGTTTATTACACTACTACTTAATACAATTAATATTATGTGGTGGTACGGAACCCTCGGTGCGCGAGTCCGACTCGCACTTGGCTGGTTTTTTTTTTAGTTTAAATAAAGTAATATTTTTTGTTCGAGTATTTCTTTTTCCTTTGTAGCTTTAGGGCTCCCGCACACGACCGAGAATCGGTGACCGATTTTATATCGGCATCCCGCTCTGACGTGTTAGCACCTGAATCTTCCGTCCTTGTCCCGGCCGATAATCGCCCACCGATTCTCGGTCGTGTGCGGGAGCCCTTAGGTGACATCAACTAAGTAGGTAGGTACTACTGAACCGATTTTAATGAAACTTGCACTCTACCCTAAGTTGACTAATTCAAATAAATATTATTACCTAGTTCAAATAAAAAAATATTATTGCAATCTGACCTTAGTTCCTGACATATGTGTGGACAAACATACATCCAAACATAGGCTTGTATGTTATTTTATTAAAGTTATTAAACGCACTTGTTGGTTCATATGTTTAGTAGTTATGATATGCGAAAATTGTGTACCTATTTCTGAACAACGTTTTGACAATATTAAATGGCAACAAACACTACGGTTCGTCACCCGCATATGAGCACTGTGTGCGGTGTGTGCGCGCTCAAAGTCGGATCATACCTTGCTCGTATTCACTCGTTCAAGCAACGTGACGTCATCGGTGACGTCACATTAGCGCGCTATCATTGCATACGAAAATGAGGTAGTGCAGTGTGTGCGATACGTCAAATTAAACGTCAAAATTAATTTTGGTTGAGTTTCGTGGGATTTTTTTCGGTTTGTTTGGAGTTCGAAAGCAAACTAAAGAAATGGATACAATTCACAGGGTCCAAATACTTTGTGGCTAAAAAGTACTTTGATTCGAACAGTGACATTGACATAAGAGCAGTCATATCGGATCGTTTAGACATTCGATTGTGTTCGACGTTTGCACGCTAATGAAAACGATCCGACTCGAATGCGCCGATTGCAGCGTTGGTAAAATATTTCCTTAATGAACCGCACTGAAATTAAATGATTCCCAAACGATTTTTTATACCCCAATACACTTCAGACTAAATGGATGAATGTACACCAAATTGGTTATTGGCTGAACGTACACAATGTTTGCCGTGCGGTGCCGGCCCAGAATAGAATAGTACCGACCCATCTCTTCCAATGGGTGTCGTAAGAGGCGACTAAGGGAATGAAATCCAGAGGATGGGCAGCAGCGTCCTTCTGTGTATTATCCCATCACACTGCGGACGCCAACCCGTCTGCCAAGCGTGGCGACTATGGTAAAACCCCCTAAAAATCCTATGAATCACGTCAATAAGCACCGGCCCCTAGTCCCCGGCGGCCCCGCTATTCCTGGCTCTGGTAGCGGTCATGGTAACGGTGGGGCAGGGGGTGCGAAGAATCCCCGGCAGATGCCAGGCTACCAACAACGACGACCTCTGGCCCTGGCAACGTACAACACGCGCACATTGCGGACCGACGAGAAGGTTGCAGAACTCGAGGAAGAATTGAGCAGGTTACACTGGGACATCTTGGGTCTATCTGAAGTCCGAAGAGAGGGGGAGGACTTGATAACCCTAAAATCAGGTAACTTGCTCTATTCCCGGGAGGGCGACCAACTGTCCCAGGGAGGTGTCGGGTTTATGGTCCACAAGTCTCTCGTGAACAACGTCGTCATGATCGAGAGTGTGTCGTCGCGGGTAGCGTACCTTATACTCAGAATCACCAAACGGTATTCGCTGAAGGTCATACAGGTATACGCCCCCACATCGACACACTCTGATGATGAAGTCGAGGCTATGTATGAGGATATCTCTAAAGCCATACATACGCCTAAGACCCACTATACCGTTGTCATGGGGGACTTCAACGCGAAACTGGGCAAGCGAGGCGATGGTGAGCTGAGGGTGGGGCAATTTGGTGTTGGATATCGGAATTCCAGGGGCCACATGTTAGCCGACTTTTTGGAGAAAGAAGGACTCTTTATGATGAATTCCTTCTTCAAAAAGTCGGAAAACCGAAAATGGACCTGGATCAGTCCCGATGGTATTACAAAAAATGAGATTGACTTTATCATGTCGACGAAGAAGCAAATATTCAATGATGTCTCTGTGATCAATGCGGTTAAAACCGGAAGCGATCACCGGTTGGTAAGAGGCACATTGAATATCAACGTAAAGCTGGAAAGAACTCGACTGATGAAGTCTACGCTCCGACCCGCACCCACCAATATCCAAAATCCCGACGGCTTTCAGCTCGAACTGCAAAATCGCTTCGAATGCCTCGGTGAATGCATAGATGTGGACGACTACAATAACGGGTTCGTGGAAACTGTCCATACAATTGGGTCAAAGTATTTCAGACCCCACCGTACTAAAAGAACCAAAAAGATCTCAGATCATACCCTCAAGCTAATGGAAGAAAGACGCGAAATGGTTCTGCAGTCTTCGGGAGATGCTTCTCAATATCGGCGGCTCAATAAACAGATCTCCAAGTCTCTGACTCGCGACATTCGGTTATTTAATACTAATCATATTAAAGAAGCGATTGAGCGGAACAAGGGCTCCAAAGTGTTCGCAAGAGATCTGTCTATTGGGCAGAGCCAGTTGACGAAGCTGAAAACCGAGGATGGCAGAACCGTATCGTCCAAGCCTGAGCTACTGAGGGAGGTCGAGAAGTTCTATGGACAGTTATACACGTCAACCGGCCAACCCGTTAGCAGTCTGGCCAACGATCCAAGAGCTAGACTTACCCGACACCATACCGAAGATATCCCGAACGTCAGCTTGTACGAGATTAGAATGGCTCTCACACAGCTTAGAAACAACAAGGCACCCGGGCACGATGGAATTACGGCTGAGCTTCTGAAAGCAGGCGGAAGGCCAGTGCTAAAAGCTCTTCAGAAGCTGTTTAATTCTGTCATACTCGAAGGGAAAACGCCACAGGCATGGCACAGAAGTGTGGTGGTGCTCTTCTTTAAAAAGGGTGATAAGACCCTGCTGAAGAATTACAGACCCATCTCACTTCTGAGTCATGTCTATAAGCTGTTCTCGAGAGTCATTACGAATCGTCTCGCACGCAGGCTCGACGACTTCCAGCCTCCCGAACAAGCCGGTTTCCGTAAAGGCTTCAGTACCATAGACCACATACATACGCTACGGCAAGTTGTACAGAAGACCGAAGAGTATAACCAGCCACTTTGCCTAGCGTTTGTGGACTATGAGAAGGCCTTCGATTCGATCGAGACGTGGGCTGTGCTACGATCTCTCCAGAGGTGCCAAGTCGACTATCGGTACATTGAAGTGTTAAAGGATCTGTACAAAAACGCCACTATGTCAGTCCGTCTTCAGGACCAGGACTCGAAACCTATCCAATTGCATCGAGGAGTGAGACAGGGAGACGTCATATCTCCTAAACTGTTCACCGCTGCATTGGAAGACGTCTTCAAACTCCTGGACTGGAAAGGACTTGGCATCAACATCAATGGCGAGTACATGACCCACCTTCGATTTGCCGACGATATTGTCGTAATGGCTGAGACCCTGGAAGATCTCGGCACGATGCTCAATAACCTCAGTAGAGTTTCACAACAAGTGGGTCTTAAAATGAACATGGATAAGACGAAAATTATGTCTAACGCCCTTGTTGTACCCACTCCACTCAAAGTTGGAGACTCTACGCTCGAAGTTGTCGATGAATACGTATACCTGGGACAAACAGTCCAGCTGGGTAAATCCAACTTAGAGAAAGAGGTTACTCGTCGAATCCGACTCGGATGGGCAGCGTTCGGGAAGCTCCGCAACATCTTCACGTCCAAAATACCGCAGTGTCTCAAGACGAAAGTCTTTGACCAGTGTGTGTTGCCAGTGATGACATATGGAACCGAGACGTGGCCGCTCACGATGGGCCTTATCAGGAAGCTCAAGGTCACCCAAAGAGCTATGGAAAGGGCTATGCTCGGAGTCTCTCTGCGAGATCGAATCAGAAATGAGGAGATCCGCAGAAGAACAAAAGTAACTGACATAGCTCTGAGAGTCGCTAAACTAAAGTGGCAGTGGGCAGGGCACATCGCAAGAAGAACCGATGGCCGATGGGGCGTAAGGGTTCTAGAGTGGCGACCACGTACCGGAAGACGAAGCGTTGGCAGGCCCCCCACAAGGTGGACCGACGATCTTGTCAAGGTCGCGGGAAGCCGCTGGATGCGAGCAGCGCAGGACCGGTCGTCATGGGGATCTTTAGGGGAGGCCTATGTCCAGCAGTGGACGTCTTTCGGCTGATATGATGATGATGATGATGACACAATGTTTGGGTAACCGGTTCGGTTAGGTTGTGTTAGGTTATCTTGCGACCACAACGCACGAGCCGAGCGAGCGTGCTGCGGCAGCGGCCGGCGAAGTGCCAGAAGCAAATTTGGTGTACATTCATCCATTTTGGTAGTCAAAATTTGGTGGATATTATTTGGTAATAATTTACTCAAATTTGGTGGCAAGTTAATACACAGCCATATTAAATCCAGTAAGTACCTGGGCGACCGAGCTGCGCTCTATAATATCAGAATCAGATATGTTTATTATTCCTGGACATCACAACACAACATATTACAAACATAGTAAAGGAACATAATCATCATAACATCCCATGAAACGTCCACTACAGGACAGGAAGCTCCCTCCAGAATTCTAGCTTTTGCTGGAAAAATGTAGAGGGGAAGTACCATAGTCACCTCGCTTGTTAGCGTTACGGCTGGCATGGACCGCGGTTGAAAAACCTCGTCATTTATGGCCGAAAAAAAATTGGTATTTTTTATTTATCTTTAATGATCCTATTCCTGTATATGAGCCAAGTTTCAAGGTACCTTACATATAAGTTTCCCTTGCGAATTATAGAAACGAACTATTAAAATATCATCGGGTGAGCAAGCTATGCTACCCGCCAACAGATGGCGCTGTAGGTTTTTATCTAAAACGCGTTACATTACAAAAATGCTTGAAAACACGGGGAAAACGAATTTTCACAGACATGAGACCTAGCTAGATCGATTTTTCGCCCCCGAAAACCCCCGTATGGTAATTTTCATCATAATCGTTAGAGCATTTTTCGAGAAACCGATTACAAATAGAATTGGCTATGTATGAAATTCTCATAATGCCTCAATATTTTTTTTTGGATATAGGAATAAGGTCCCTTGTTTAAAAGAATAATTCTAAGATTTTTCAGGCCAGCCAAAGCACCAACAGTGAGGCTTTTCAGAGTCATACGTGAATGTTCTTTGCCATGCATAAAAAAAGCAAGTCTTTAGATACACTACGGTTTGTTTCTTGAATTCAACGCACACATCACATTCACTGAATATAGTCGGTTTATTTCTATATGCGTGCATTCGTCGAATACAGTTTTAAACCAGACTAGAGCGCGCTTATGTCAATGTCACTGAAAAAAAATAAAATTTTGATTTTGTTTTGCGATTTAAGAAATTATTGAGAGATAATGATTATTCGATAAGATAATTAAATCTAAAAACCCCAAAAAAAGTTGAAAAAAACCCTCTCGAAAACGAGATTGATGACAAATGTCTTATGAATTTGACGTTTCGCACACGCTGCACTACCTCATTTTAGTATGCAATGATAGCGCGCTAAAGTGACGTCACGTCGCCTAAACGAGTGAATACGAGCAAGTTTTGAACCGACTATTAGCGCGCTAAAACCGCACACAAAGCTCATGAGCAGGTTCGTATTCGACGAATGCACGCATATAGAAATAAACCGACTATATTCAGTGAATGTGATGTGTGCGTTGAATTCAAGAAACAAACCGTAGTGCAAACGAATGACATTTGACACATACATAACCTCACTTTTCGTTCTGCGTTCTCGTATACATAGCGATTTTTTTGGATTTCCTCTTTAAGCACGTTCCCACGGAGTTCGAACGATGCTGAATACCAACGAACACCTTCGCTTCTGACCCTGGATTTGATCACGGAAGCCTACAACACTAACCCTGCTACGAAATCTGGATATGTATAAAACCTGACGATATGGCTGTATTTTTTCGAGCGAATTCATCAAATTTGCCTACAGTTGATATTCTCATGTTAATGGAGTTTATAAAGACAAGCACAATGTTGCTGAAATCACAGGCACAAAAGCTTTGATGTAAGTTGCGTTGGGTTAAGATGCATACCATGGCACATGTCTTTCTTGCAACTTGACTTTAAATTAATTACTTATTTCACAACAGGTCGTCGTGGGAGTCAAGTAAAAAGAGAAGGATATGTCATACAAGCTAAAATTGTTCCGGAGCAAAAAATATCTAACAGGTATTACTTATATTGCAACAGTACACATTAATGAGACATTAGACACAACTGGAGACAAATCATTAGATGGCTGTGCGGCTGCAGCTGGTAAACATTGTATATTGCTTTGATGTTATACCATAATAACATGATACTCGTATTATTGTCCTGTGTGGTGCCGGCAAAGAATAAAACCATCCCATACTTATCCGTGGGTGTCGTAAGAGGCCAATAAGGGAGGATGGACAGCAGCATCCTCCTGTGTATCATACCATTTTACTTACTGTGGTCACCTACAACCGCGGTCTATGGTGCCAGCCATAACGTTGACAAGCGAGGTGACTATGGCACTTCCCCTCTGCATTTTTCCAGCAAAAGCTAGAATTATGGAGGGAGCTCCCTGTCCTGTAGTGGACGCTTCATGGGATTAATTATTATTATTGTCTTTCTAGTTACATTTATAATAAAAAATAATGAATGCCTATTTGCTTTTCAGGAGGCTGTAAACACAGAGTTGTGTTTTTATACTGGTTGTAAAAACGAAGTGCCGAGCCTTCCCCAACCAGTGTGCAGAGCTATTAGCTCAAGTCTAGTTTAACTGCTGCACGACAAGACACAGTCCAATGCAAAGAAATTTTCAAAACAAAGCCTTTTCAACTTGGACCAAAAGATCCAGGCTCTTATTGTTTTGCATGATAATGATGAAAATCCTGTTAAATTTAAAAATATTGTTTACTTTGGTTGATTTTGTCTCTGAAGAAAATAATAATTTATATGAAAAGTTTAAAACCTTTAGGGACAAAAAAGTGGAACGAAAAACAGCAGAAATTTATCAAGAAATGATAGCCCAACTCAGAAGAAAAACATCAATCCTAAAAATTTTAAGAACCGCGATCAGCCCATAAAATTATTATGACCTAATAAATATATTTTAGCTTAATTTTGTTTTTCTTGTCTTTAAAATATAAATAAGTGAAAATATTAATATTTTTATGCTATAACACTGCATTTTTTTAAGGTGCCGTACCCAAAGGGTGATATGGGACCCTGTTAATATGCCTCCAATGTCTGTCTGTCAGCGAGCTGTATCCCATGAACCATTTTAGGTTGACAGTATTCATTTTTACAGATTTGGTATATATTTTTGTTGCTGCTATAACAACAAATAAGAAAAAAGTAATTCCCTACTAAAACGAGTTTTTAGGCGATTTTTGCCATATTTTTAGGGTTCCGATACCACACAGTAAAAAAAAGGAACCCTTATGGCGCCGCTTTGTCTGTCTGTCACACCTGTATATCTCAGTAACCACTCATGCTATCGACTTGAAAGAAATAGATTTAGAATATAGTTGCCAAACTTAAATGCATATGAAAGAATAAAAAAAGAATTAGGATTATTAATGTAGAGGGGGCCCGAATAGGGGTGGCAAATTTTAAAATTGTGGTAACTAGGTTGAGTGGGGTATCATATGAAAGGGCTTTACTTGTACATTCTAAAATATATTTTTGTATTTTTTAAGTCTTAGTTTTGAAGTTATGATGAAAAAAGTAAAAAAAATACCGTTCGGGGGTGAACGATATTTTTTATCTCGAGTTTGTGAAAGGAAAAATCTGAATTAATTACAGTCAATGGAAGTTTATGTAAATATTACAGCAAAAAAGGTTAAAATATTACACCTTGTAGGGTAGGAATAATGTGTTACTTATCATAAAAAATTGCTTGATTAAATCATAATTTATTGCCTTGAATCAAAACCATTGCCTATCTCCTAGCCTTAAAGTATTTCTTTTTCATGGAGTTAGCTACCATAACATTAGGAATTTGACGAGGGCATTTCTTTTTAGAAACTACTGCCATCTCACTGAGTGACTGGATTTTGGTGATCAGAAGAAAAGAGAAACTCATTACAAGCGCTTCAGTAGTAATAATTTAAATATTAATATATTATTGATTGTAGTACATAAAGTTAGGAAAAGGACTGGTACTTAGGCTTTATGGAGGGCAGTGATTTTCATTCTCAAGTTTGTCTTCAACTTTATAGTTTAGGTACCTACCTATCTAAGTACTTACTTGAACAGGAGGACACATATTACACCTTGAAGATGCCGAACTCTTAATTCTAGGCAGATAATAATATATATGCCTTTATTCTGAATACCTATACACAATTAATACATCAATTATATCATTACATTTTCATCATTATTAAATTACCTACATAAAATTAACATTAAATTTATATAAAATTACATTAGGTACCTACATTAATAATTATAATCACAAAAAGTTTCTCAGTTCAGAGTGCCTGTTGGCAAAGGCCTCCTCCAGGTTTCTCCATTGCGCTCTGTCTTCTGAGACCCTTCTCCAGTAAGGCCCAGCAGTAAGCTTAATTTCATCTTCCCATCTCCTAGTGGGCCTCCCTCTGTTCCTCTTTACACCACTTTTCCCTACCTTCCCTGATCATGTGCTTTGTCCACTTCCATTTCAGCGAGTCTATCCTTTTAAAAACATCTGTAACCTTAGTTTTTTATCTGAGCATCTAACTTTATCCATTTTCTTTATACCCACCATACTTCTTTTATGGCGCGTTGACATCTTATCAGCTGACCTCTATGGGATGAGTTTAATGTCCAAGTCTCACAACCATATGTTAGGCAAGGGAGGATGCAAGTGTTAAAAACTTTGCGCTTCAGGTGTACACCTGAAAATAGACAATGTCCATTGAATATATAAAAGAATAACATGACAGTACCATGACATGATCATGCCAATACAGAAAATAAAAAAATTGTGACAGCCATAATCAATAAATAGTATTGGAAATAAGTGCAAACTGGATCAACCACATACTTGATTTGCACAAGTCTGCATGTACAATATTACTAGGGACATAAAACTTGACAATAAAGTGCAATTCATCATAATGTAGGTACCTAATACACTGCCATGTGGTGTAAGGCAGGGCGGTCTGACCTCCCCGGACCTGTTTAACACCTACGTTAATGACCTGATTGTGAGACTGAGCAGCACTAATGTCTGTCTAAAAATTGGTGACAGATACTTGAATAACCTTAGCTATGCTGACGATATGGTGCTGCTTAGTCCCTCAATCAAAGGTCTATGCAAACTTATTAGCATTTGCGAGGAGTATGCTTGTAGTCATGGTCTTACGTACAATGTTAAAAAAACGGAAATGGTGATATTCAGGTCCGGGAGGGGTCCGGATATGGTGCCTGAAGTTCTGCTGAATGGCGAACCTATTAAGACTGTGGAGTCCTTCAAGTACCTTGGCCACATTGTGACGTCAACTCTGAGTGACGACGACGACATAGAGAGGCAACGAAGGGGGCTCTCCGTGGTTGGCAACATGCTGGCCAGTAGGTTCCAAAAATGTGAAGATGATGTGAAGGTCTTGTTGTTCAAGACCTTCTGTCAGTCTCTGTACACCTGCCAGCTGTGGACCAACTACACTAAGAGGTCTCGCGACAGCATCAGAGTACAGTACAATAACTGTTTTCGGCACCTGATGGGCTTAAAAAGGTATTGCAGTGCCTCCGGTATGTTTTTTGAGGCACGTGTAAACTCATTTGATGCTGTTGTGAGACACAGGATAGCCTCCTTCTTGACCACTCTGCGTCATTCTGGCAACACAATCCTGGGGGGATTGTACGAAAGACTTTTTAGTACCCAATGGTACAAACGATGGCTCGAGCTCATAGCCTAATTATTATAATACTATAACTTATAACTTTTATTTATTTATTTTTAAGAACAATGTAGCTCTTGGCTATAACCGTTCTTATGTTTCTATGTATGGTATGATAAGTAGTATATAAGATGGATCTTTGTGTCTGAAATAAAGAAATTTATTATTATTATTATAACATCCCATGAAATGTCCACTGCAGGACAGGGAGCTCTCTCCGGAACTTCAGCAAAAATGTGTGGTAGTTTGGAGGGAGTTTTCCTTAGTCACCATGCTTGAAAGCGTTGCAGCTGATAACCGCAGTATGTGTAGTGCATTAACCTGACAGAAAATTTAAGGAATGTGTACAGCAAACATAATGTAAGAATGCTTATTATACATTAAATGAATGCATCATTGACAAGGTATGGTGCTGATATTCCAGCAAAACAAGAAAAACATTGTATAAAGCCGGCTCTTAAAGTACCTAGGCGATGATGCAGTGGTTTCAAAAATATTTAATAAGTAATTCTTACACAAATTAGTTTCTTACACTCAGCGATAGCACAATCTGAAAGAGTAGTATACTTGCTCTATTTATATTATATTCTGCATGTTCTGACATTCAATAAGTATTTTGTGAAGAATCTACATTGAAAAAATTATTTGGAATCTGAGTCTTATTAGAGGCTGTCGCTGTGTTAGTAGATTTAGCATAAAGGGTTGGCTACAATAGATCTTTACTTATAGTACCTATGCTTAAACCACCCTAATTAGTAAGCCTTAATACTATTATTCATAGATACAGGCGCCTGTTGGTTAAGGTGGGAGTGGTTGGCCAGCAAAGGTGTTTATAAATCTGTTTAAGTTGATCCATTTTCTGTGTTTGGTGTCGTATTATAGCCGTAAGAGAGATAAATAAGTGTAGTGGGTCTTTTTATTAGGTATTAGCTTTGTTTGGATTTTCTATTATTGTTTGATTACCTATTGTATGGTTAGGAATGGTTTGTACAGCAGTTTACCATAAAACAGTTGCAGTGCTTTCATGTCAATCTTACTTGTTAGGTTCCAATAGTATGAGGTAGGGTCCTTCTGTTAAGAGGAGACATTGGACTTGTACTTACATTAGGTATAGCAATATGTATGTGTCCATCCATAGGCACTAGGTAGGTTTACAGTTCTGACAGATATTTGCAAGACAACAGTTTTCACCCTGTAATACCTAAATCAAACTTGCAATGAGACACTGCACTGATATACATGTGTAAACAAACTAAAAACGCTGGATGTATTTGAGGTTAAAGTAAATATTCATAGTCTTTAGGTAACATTCATATTCGTCATAGGTTAGTTACTTACACTCATTCTACAAAGGTTTTGTTTTTTACCCTTTATATATCCTTCCGACAAGCCGCTTTTTTACTAATTTGGCTTATTTAATAAATATTTCATATTTCATAATGGACGACATTGGACACGTATGTGTGTGTGTGTGTGACGTATAAGATAAATGTTCCATCTCTTTCAGTTTCATAGCGTCGTTTATCTTCCATCTCTTTTCCCTTACGTTAAGTATAAGTTTTTATACTTAAGGTTTTGACAGATCAAAAACCTGCTTATTCTGATTAATTTGTAAATGAATGAATGATTGAATGAATGTAAATTTTCTCGCTGCTGGTTATGTATGGAATTGTTTTGTTGTTCTTGTACAAAGTACGCAATGTACAGATGTTTTCGATTTTTTGTCGCCAATAGCAAATTCCGTACTCTTAATATTAACTCAAGTTTAATAAATTTAGGAGAATAGCGACCCAGATGTTCATATCTCAATAACCGTTTGAGCTATATTCATGAAGTTTGGAGTACTACTTTATCTTAGGGGTCTTATTAAATCTAGCTTCCATTTGTTTACTTTAAATAGATTATAAGTTATGCAACTTGCTATTAAACTTTTGACAGGCGCTACATGTTATTAAAAATCGATTATGTGAAAAACATTTCAAATCGTAAAAATTCTCTTATTTATGAGTTTTTTCTGTGTACGAGTATACGCATAATTACCGAGCTGGATACCAAATTTCAACTTCCTAGGACATCTGGAAGTGGTCTAGAAATAGGGTCTATAGGTCAGTGAGTCAGTGATAAAAATGACGATTTTTAAGTGTTCATATCTCAATAACCGTGTTTGGTGGGCGAAGGTTTTACCAAGTTTTGATGGAGGACCAACGCGTGGGTGCGATGCATTTTACATATTTAAGCTTTGTTTAGCTCCTGAAATCTACTCTTCATCATCAAAATGTGTGGAAAAAAGAGATTGATGGTCCAGGAACACTCAACAGAACCAGTTCAGCACACAGCCCTGTAGGGTCGAACTGGAGGTGGCTTATATTCCAGGGCATAATTGTGTTAGACGGAGAGCGCGTGGTCGTCAACCCTACCTCATCGATTACCAAGATGCGGCTAATCTAGGGTGATGCACGTTAAAAAGTTATATCCGAATCAACAGGGTTGCCTGGGCGCAACCTGGCAGGTTTTGTACAGTGGGCAAAAAACTTGTCATTTTTTGGGCAAAAATTACCTCATCGAATACCAAATAGGTACATAGTTCATTCGATAGTACTCATCAAGGTGTGCCTAAATCAACAGGGTTGCCTCACTCAATCCTGGCACATTCGGGAGTCGGCCTGATTTTAAGGTGGTCAAAAATGGCAAAAATTACCTCATCGATTACCAAGTAGGTACTTATTACAACTAATAGAGCTCTTCAAGAAGGGGCAAAATCAACAGGGTTGCCTCGCCAAATCCTGGCACATTCGTGAGTCGGCCTGATTTAAGGTTGGCAAAAAAATACAAAACTTACTTATGATTATGAGTAATGAATTGAAACTCATACCATTTGAAGGTTCTAGACATCTTAATAATATTTGGTATAGTATGCCGACACTTAAACTCATGTTTCATATTATTATTATACAGGATAGAAAGGTAAGATGAGGTACACACGGCAGCTACTAAAAGCATTATAGCTACAAAAAAACTTAATAGAGAGACTAACCCTAACTTTTAGAGATATTTTGACCTACATTCACAGATTTTGGAAAAAATGTACAGTCAACAAGAAAAATGACAATTTTCACATACTTTTTTTTCATTCCATTTGATCTTCTTATTCAGCTCTCCCACAGGAAGAAACGGTGTCGCGGTGGTGCTCTCCGAAGACTTCCAGAAGGGTCTTCTAGAAGTCGACAGGCTGAGCGACCGACTTCTTCGGGTGAAGTTACTAATTGAAGGCGCCATTACCCATCTTATTAGTGCTTACACCCCCCAAGTCGGCTGCCCAGTGTCAGAAAAGGAAGCCTTTTGGAACGAACTAGAGGACGTTCTTCGCCGCATCCCTAATTCCGAGAATGTAGTTGTTGGAGGTGACCTGAACGGCCATGTAGGATCAGAGGCACATGATTTCAAACGAGTACACGGTGGTTTTGGTTACGGTAGTGCGAATGCAGAGGGGGATTCAATTCTCAGCACCTGCCTCCCATCAGATCTTGCTGTCGTGAATACGTTTTTCCAGAAGAAACCTGAACATCTCACAACGTACAAAAGCGACTCACACTCCACTCAAATAGACTACTTACTCATAAGGAGAAGCCTAATTGGCAAAGTAACTAACTGTAAGGTCATTCCCGGAGAAAGTCTCACAGCACAACACCGCTTACTTGTCATGAATATTTGGGTTGTACAAAAAAAGAAGATGCCCGAACGACGCAGACCGAAAACCAAGTGGTGATTGCTGAATGGACCCAAAAGCGATGAATTCCACGAAGCTGCTATTATCTCAGATCTAAGCGCTAACAAAGATGAGTCCGCGGATAGTCATTGGAACAGGATGCAGTCAGCAATCAACACACTCGGCAAACGTGTGCTTGGCACTTCAAAGGGAGGCCGCGTCATCGACAAAGAAACGTGGTGGTGGAATGACTCGGTACAGAAGGCAGTTCTGGAGAAGAAAACAATCTTCAAAAAGTGGCAAGATAGTGACTCTCCCGAAGGCCGCGGCGCGTATAAAGCCGCTAAATGTATCACCAAGCAAGCTGTTGCCAAAGCCCCTCATGAACAGCTGTCACCGCTGTGTGATACTCTCGACACCAAAGAGGGCCAAAAGACCATCTTTCGTTTGGCAAGAGCTCGAGAAAAGGCTACCCAAGACATAACCAAATGTCTTTGTGTTAAGGAAGCTAATGGTACATTGGTGTGTGACGAAGCGCGAGTGAAGGAAAGATGGCGCAGCTACTTTAGTGAGTTGCTGAACAAGCAACACGCTGACGAGTCGCTTCCAGACCTGCCTCCTAATCTTGGACTTGTTACCCTCATAATACTTGACGAGGTGCAAAAATGTCTTCGCACAATGAAGAACCGAAAGTCCATGGGCCCGGACGATCTACCGATTGAAGCATGGAAATCGATGGGTGCTCGTGGTGTAGCTTTGCTTACTGACCTTTTAACCTCATACTCACCAGCCGGAGAATGTCCGACTTGCGTCTTCTGCGTAAGTACCGCAGACACTGTGATCCTGCCCGATGTTGTGAAATTTAGCGACCTCTATACGCATTCCAACGTTGCGTTTGTGCGGCCACCTAGCAAGCATTTTTGCTGTACTAGCTCAACTAGTCCATCATTGCAGACAGATTTTGAGTTGAAAATTGGTAACAGTACGTTTAATTGAAAATGATTTAATTTTAACACTTTCTGTGTTCGGATAAATCTACAAAGTAAAAAATCGCAATATTTCACAACCACAGGCAGGATTCGAACCTGCGTCTTCTGCGTAAGTACCGCAGACGCTTTACCAACTAGGCTACTGTGGTCCTGCCCGATGTTGTGAAATTTAGCGACCTCTATACGCATTCCAACGTTGCGTTTGTGCTGCCACCTAGCAAGCATTTTTGCTGTACTAAATTTCACAACATCGGGTAGGACCACAGTAGCCTAGTTGGTAAAGCGTCTGCGGTACTTACGCAGAAGACGCAGGTTCGAATCCTGCCTGTGGTTGTGAAATTTTGCAATTTTCTACTTTGTAGATTTATCCAAACACAGGAAGTGTTAAAATAAAATCATTTTCAATGTCCGACTCTTGGAGATCGAGCATCGTTACACCAATTTACAAAGGCAAGGGTAGTGTACAACACTGCGGAAGCTACCGCGGTATTAAGGTCATGTGCCACACCATGTAACTCTTCGAGCGCATAATCGATACTAGGCTCCGGCAAGAGTGCATTATCTCGGAGTGTCAATATGGGTTCCGCCCTGGCTGTGGCACGATAGATCCTATATTTGCCCTAAGAGTATTAGCTGAGGCGTACAGAGAGAATAAAACACCGTTATATATGGCGTTTCTTGATCTGCATAAAGCCTTTGATTGCATACCGCGCCAGGTAATCTGGTGGGCCCTTAAGGTGAAGAACGTACCACAAGTCTATATTGATACTATCCGAGACATGTACCACGACTCGGTATCCGTGGTTCGAACCGCCGTTGGTGATTCTCGCCCATTTCCAGTCACTGTAAGTGTCCACCAAGGCTCAGCCCTGAGTCCCTTTCTGTTCAGCGTAGTTCTTAACGTGGTTACAGCGGAAGTCCATGAGCCATCTCCTTGGCTTATGATGTATGCCGATGATATTGCGCTGACTGACGAGGACAAGCAGAAATTGGAGCAAAAGGTGAACCACTGGAAGGGTGCGCTAGAGAACGGCGGTTTAAAACTAAATGTGTCGAAGACCGAGTACATTGCCTGTGGCAGTACAGACCCGGATCCCATAAAAGTCGGCGCTGAATACGTCTCGAAGACGGACAAATTTAAATACCTTGGATCTGTATTGCACAACTCTGGGGAAATTGACCATGACGTCCAAGCCCGAAAAAGCGCTGCGTTGGCAAAATGGCGTGAAGTAACCGGTGTCACCTGTGACCGAAGGATGCCGGTGAAACTTAAGGGCCTTGTTTACAAGAGCATCATCCGACCAGTACTGTTGTACGGAAGCCAGGCGTGGCCGGTCCTGGGAAGGCATGTTCAGCAGCTTCACGTCGCGGAGATGAAGATGCTGCGATGGATGTGTGGTGTTACGCGGTTAGATCGTATCCGTAACGAGCACATCTGTGGTAGCCTTGGAGTTCGCGACGTAGCGGATAAGCTGCAGGAAAGCCGCCTTCGATGGTTCGGCCACGTCAGCCGCAGGGCGACAGACTATGTCGGGAACAGGTGCCTTGCACTTTCTGTACAAAGTCCTAGAAAACGCGGCAGGCCTAAGAAACGCTGGCTGGACGACGTGAAGGCTGACATGAGGGAGACCAACCTCACCACAGAGGATGCCAAAGACCGGGCAAATTGGAGAAAATTAAGCCGGAAAGCGGACCTAGCAATAGGCCGGGATAACGCTAGGAAGAAGAAGAAGATTTGATCTTCTTATTGAAAAAATGAACACTTATAGGGTCTTAGCTGTCTATTTTTTTTTGTTTAACAGCTGTCAAATTCAAAATCGCTGTAACTCAGAAACTACTGACAATGGATTACTTGTTCGTTCGGACAAATGATAGACATCGTCAAGATCTTTATTTCATAGGACAGCTGTCAAACTTTAAATACCTATTACTTGGAAACTACTAACCCTAGACTACTAGTATGTTGGGACAAATGATAGATCTTGTTTAAATCTTAAATTCAGTTAACAGTTGTCAAATTAAAAACGGCCATATCTCATAAACTACGAGTAGCTATGTTAGACTAGCACTGTTTGAGGAAAAAATATATGCCTCAACGAGATCTACATTACAAGTGTCAAATTAATATTTTTCCTACATTAAGTATTTTTATAATATTAGTGTACGAGATATGAGACTTTATTTAACTAGAAGTGAAGATCTAGTCAAAAAAACATTTTTTTCCCCAAACAGAGCTAGTCTTTCATCGCTAATTTACGATATATGGCGATCTCAATCAGATCTATCATTATTCCAAACATACGAGTAGTCTAGGGTCATTAGTAACCGAGTTATAGCGACTTTGAGTGTGACAGCAGTCAACCGAAATATAGAACTCGACGAGATATATCATTTGTCTGAACATACAAGTAGTCTAGGGTAAGTAGTTTTTGAGTTATAGTGGTTTTAGATTTGACAGCTATCAAACGATATTAAGATCTCGACAAGATCTTTTATTTGTCCCTGTATGCGGGTAGAATGAGGGCAGTAGTTTCTAAGTTATAGCTGTTTTAGGTTTGACAGCTGTCAAACAAAATAAGGGTCCTAACGCGATCTATCATTTGTCCTAACATATGAGTAGTCTAGGAAAGGTGGTTTCAGAGTTGTAGCGGTTTTAAGTTTGACAGTTGACAACTAAAATATTGATGTTGACGAGATCTATCATTTGTGCGAATATATGAATAGTCTAGGGACAGTAGTTACAGATATATCGGTTTTAAGTTTGACTGATATTAACCGAAATGAAGATCTCCTCGAGACCTATAATTTTCCTTCAAGAGCTAATTGACTAGGATCAACAGTTTCCATTACTCAAATTTTAATTTAAAATAATTCAATTCCAATAAAATTTTTATTCAGTTATGATTTAGTTTCAACTTTATTCCATTTTAATTCCATCTCGGCTCAAATTTAATTTCAGTTAAGGTAGAATTCAGTTCCACTTTAATTTCTAATCATTTCCATTTTCATTCCAATCTAATGTAATTCTACTTCAATTGCAATTAGATTATATCTTGTTAGCGAATTTGCGAAAATAAATTAACCGAGCAGGCACATAGATTTGTGATTACAGATTATGGGTTTTTTTGGAATAGGTATAAAAAAGTGGACTGTATGGAAAAGTAAAAATGGCGGTTTGAACAAAGGAGAAATTTAAGGAAGCGGGAAAGCAGAGGAATGCACGCGTACCTGGCTATATCTGGATGACTGGATCCTTTCTTCTGCAGAATAATCAAGCAGCTTCCGGAATCTTCTTTCTTGGTCTCACTCTTGGTCTTTCATATTGCGTAAGAACGTCCAGATAGTTTTTACCTGTACCGGCGATCTTTTTACTGTCTTTAATTAATATAAAACACCAATAAAAACTGTTTAAAGTTCACAAATCTAGAACCTCGTGGTATTTTGGGTTCCACGAGAAGCACAGCCTTGCCCGTGAGCCGAATTGTAGTAGACTGGTCTGATTTGATCAAAACCATCCATTTTAATTGCGTGTCACCGATGCATCTTCTTCTGATTGAGACGGCGAATGCGTGCGTGCATAAGGGGTGGATAGAAGGGAAAGAGAGGGATGTAATATTCATAGTTCATAATTCCTTAACAATATACATTGTGTTTGACATACATCTTATGATCAATACGATTTGTCAATATAGAGAATTTAACAATAATGAAACAAAAATACAAAAATTGAGTAAATAAAGAAATTCGCCTATAAAGGTATTTAAATAGTAAACAAATAAATTAATAGATGGCGATAACATATCCTATTCCAATTTAATGCCAATCCAATTGCCATTTAATTTCCATTCGATTCCGATTCAAATAAAAAAAAGTAATAAATTAAAATCAGGCCGAAAGTGCCAGGATTTGGGGAGGCAACCGTGTAGATATTGCCACTTCTTAAAGAGTACTACATCAACATACACACACACATCCTACACTATACACACACACATCACACGCACACAAACACATACACAGACACACACATACATCCACTTTATCTACATTCGTAATGGTAATTGTTACCCAAAAAGTGTTTTGCCCACTTAGAAATTGCTAATGGACCTAAAGTCAGTAGAATACTGAGAGTTCTGGATTAGGATTTAGGATATATAGGATTCTAAAAGTTCTAATACCTTTACCCTGGTGGACCTTTTAAAGACTTCTGTTTCTTAGTAACAAGAGGATAGAATGTTTCGTAAAAAAGGTACATGAAAATTTCTGTTTCTCCTATTACATGTATGGGAAAATAATTTTGTGCTTTCTGTCAGTTCTTATACATTAACGTCGGTTGACCCCATAGAAAATATGTTCTTTATCAATAAGAAGTTCAAATGGAATGAAAAAAAAAACATATGTGAAAATTGTAATTTTTCTTGTTGACTGTATATTTTTTCCAAAATCTGTGAATGTAGGTCAAAATATCTCTAAAAATTAGGGTTAGTCTCTCTACTAAGTTTTTTTGTAGCTATAATGCTTATAGTAGCTGCTGTGTGTACCCCATCTTAACTTTCTGTCCTGTATAATAATATGAAACATTAGTTTAAGTGTCGGCATACCATAGCAAATATTACTAAGATGTTTAGAACCTTCAAATGGTATGAGTTTCAATTCATTACTCAGATACGTTAGTAAGTTTTGTATTTTTTTGCCAACCTAAAATCAGGCCGACTCACGAATTTGCCAGGATTTGGCGAGGCAACCCTGTTGATTTTGCCCCTTCTTGAAGAGCTCTATCAGTTGTAATAAGTACCTACTTGGTAATCGATGAGGTAATTTTTGCCATTTTTGACCACCTTAAAATCAGGCCGACTCCCGAATGTGCCAGGATTGAGTGAGGCAACCCTGTTGATTTAGGCACACCTTGATGAGTACTATCGAATGTACTATGTACCTATTTGGTATTCGATGAGGTAATTTTTGCCCGAAAAATGACAAGTTTTTTGCCCACTGTACAAAACCTGCCAGGTTGCGCCCAGGCAACCCTGTTGATTCGGATATAACTTTTTAACGTGCATCACCCTAGATTAGTCGCATCTTGGTAATCGATGAGGTAGGGTTGACGACCACGCGCTCTCCGTCTATGTACATTGTTTTGAAATATACGCTGCGTTTAAGTTTGACCCTTAATTCATCGCCGGATATATACAGGCTACGAACGAAGTCAAAATCTGCAGAACAGAGTTCACCAAAGAGTATGTTATGGAAATAAAAATTTTGTAGTTAAGAAAACCTTTGAAACGAGATATATCTTTGTAATAACAATAAGCACTAAGAAGAATTTGAGGTTATTATTTTGTAACTTTCGTGAATTAACAGTGTTGCATGGCTTAGTGGGCGAAAGTTTCATGAAGTTTTGACGGGGGACCGACGCGTGGGGCCCACAGTCAAGTGTGAGGGTCATCCGACAAGCAAATCTAATAATCTAGTTTTGTTTTTTTATGGTGACAATTTTTGCCCAATAAACATTTTTCCTGGCCGTGTACTCGTAACACAACTGGTCGATTTTGCTGTCGGTCGGGTGTGACCTGTAACTTGTAATAAGACTTGAAAGAAGGACAAACAAACACACTTTTGCAGTTATAATTTTATAAGTATGGATTGTTCTTGTGTGATTTTAATATTAGTAAAATAAAATAAGATTTGTATATATATACTGTGTAGCACAGAATTTAAAAGTGAAAATAAAATAGAAATCTAGGATCTCCGGACAAAGCCGGAAAAAAGCCTTAAAAAGAAACACAGATAGAAAAATAATAATAACTCAAAACTAAAATTACTTGCTGAATATAACAACACTGTTAAGAAATGATATCGTAAAAAGTCACTCTTCATAGTTTTTAAAAAATTGTTCCATATTAAACAGTTTTCAGTTCTCAGTTCTTTTTTTCCATCCGAAGACCTATGTTCCTAGGCGAAAATTGTTCAGTTTCGCGGTCTGAACTCAATCTCAAAATTTGTCGAATGTTTTCAATTTCACCCTGTAGAATGTGGTTTCCTCCCCTGCAGAGTCAGTTATGCGTGCCAAAAAAAGACAGCTTCTTTCATGTGAAATGGTATTGTCGTACCAGAAATGGCACAACAAGAAGTGTTGGAAGAAGATACTTGGTTACCCACATTTGTCACCACCACAGCTCCAGAATAGCTATTCAAGAATTCACGACCAAGGAAATAACGTGGCTTCTGAGTAACATGGCGACAAAGTTTCAAAGTTTCGTTTTTGCTCTTTGAGGCTCTTAGGAAAGTGTAGATCACATGCAAGGTCTATTCTTTTGCACATAAATAAAAAAAATTAAGGGTCCCCTGTTTTTTTTATTGTTATTCATTACATACATACGGGTCGAACTCCTATCTTCCTTTTTTTGGAATTGGTTAAAAAGTCTTTACGTTCAGCTAGTCAGAGATAACCACATTTTTAAGCTCTTTTCACGAACGTGATGTTCATTCATAAGCTCTGGTAGAGATAATGTAAGATGTCCAGGGGTGCTATTTAGCCCTACGCAGCATTCTTTTCTGCCAAGTTCATCCGTGCTGGAAGATAAAATCCAGGACACACACAGAACTTTAGGGTTACGACCAATTAACATTAACATTATTATTTATTATTATTATTAAATTATTTAATTAATTATTATTATTTAATTAATTTTTCTAATTTGCTAATTAATTTGTTTTTAAAATTATTTGACATGTATGTATATAATTGTTAATTTGTAATTTAACTATGGAGAAATCTGGAATAAATCATTTGATTATTATGATTAGTATGCTTCCACCATTAAAAAAGCTACTAAATCACGTTTTGCGTTTCTCAGGTATTGAGGTGATAAACGTGTGTACATTTGTTTAGAACCTCAATGCACCTTGAGCAACGCACGTGAAACACACCAAGAAATATATTCAGCAAGTCAAAAATATTCATCGAAAAATATCCACATTTTAACACTCTTTACACGAACGTGATGCTCTTTCATGAACTCTGGTACAAGTAATATAAGATGTCCTGGGGGGTGATCGAGGTAATTTCAACGATATTACCAAAACAAAAACGTTTGCCGAAAACATTTAGTTAAGACTTAACATAGCTTTTTCACTTCTCATGCTCTGAAAGTGCTTCTTTGTGCAGGATATAGGCTCAGCGCAGACAGAGAGGAGCGCATCGGAGAGGATAAGGTACTCGAAAATCAACTTTAACGTCATGGAAATAAAGTGCGTATATGCTCGAACCCGACAAAAAAGGCTCGCGCATCCTCGAGGATACGCGGGCATCCGCGCGCGGCGTCGAGACAGCGCGCGGCGGCGAGCGCGCTGTGTTGTCACTGAGTTCAAAGAGGAAGGGCGTGTTTTTTTAAAGATTTACCTACCTAAAGCGCAATCATAACCATATCCCAGTCCACCATTATTGACGAACCGCGACAAACTGGCATGTTTCGGTAGAAGATGACGGTTTATTAGCGCAGGCTCGCGCGGTCGCGCATGCTTGAGCATGCGCGATCCCTCAGAAAATGCCTGAGCCCGCGCGAGGATTATTCCGTTCTGTCTGCGCTGGGCCAGGCTGCACAAAGTCGAATTTTGTGCACTAGGGCAAAAAAGTAATCGCGGTGGTGTACGCCCTGCGCGCGGGCCTGCTGCACCCCCCCCAATGTGTCAACATATTCTTTCACTAAAGCAGAACAACTCATTCTTCAGTTACATTTAGAGAGTACTTTTACGTAATCAAAGTGAAAAGCAGAGTTTATAACTCGTCCTGGTTCGTTTTGTGCACTTGTTGTAAAAACCTACTATTGAGCCAAACGTTTTTGTGATGGTAATGTCGTTGAAATTACCACGATCACCCTCCAGGGGTGCTACTATGGTAGTGGGAATGTGTCTGCCATGTAGGAAACTTTCCCTAGCAACAAGAATTCCCGCGCAAAATCCAGAAGAGCCCTACGTAGCATTCTACTCTGCCAAAGTCAAAAATGACAGTAATATTTGCGTAATCCCTTCTGGGGTTTGTGCGGGAGTTCGTGTAGCAAAGGAAATGGTTCGCAAATGGCAGACACGTTCCGGCTACCGTAATAGGAGCTCAGCAGCGCAGGAGTCGGTTGCTCAATCGATGGCTATTTCGTAAACAACATCAGTTATGCCTACGACATGGTGTTGCTGAGCCCCTCAGTCAATGCCCTTAAAACCATGTTAAAAAAAATATGTGAAAAGTTTGCTGTGACTCATGGGCTCAGGTACAATGTGAACAAGAGTGAGCTGCTTGTTTTTAAAGCTGGAACCAAAACTTACTCTGTGCCTCCAATTACTCTGGATGGTGTTCCTCTTAAACAAGTAAACAAGTACAATAGCTTGGCCACTGGGTCACAGAAAACCTCTCTGATAATGAGGATTTGGAAAGGGAGCGCAGGTCATTATCGGTTAGGTCCAACATGTTGTCTCGTAGGTTTGCACGCTGCAAAAAGGACGTAAAAATTACGCTTTTTAAATCTTACTGTAGAACACTCTAGACGTGCAACCTATGGACTAACTACACTAAAAAAACCTATAATGCCTTGCGCGTCCAGTATAACGACGCCTTCAGGGCACTGTTGGGGCTGCCACGCCCCTGTAGTGCATCGGGTATATTCACAGAATTCGGCGTAGATGGTTTTAACGCGATAATACGCAAATGAGTGGCACCTCTGATGACCAGGGTGCGGGGCAGCTCTAATACTCACTTGAGGGTGATAGCGGAACGCATGTACGGCCCAAGTCTGCGACATTGGAACTTATTATATGTGTAGTCCAATGACAATTATAAGTTTTACTAACACTAGGTTAAGATATCTTACTAACACAATATGGACTTGTAATTTAATTTATTGTAATTATTATTATTAAGTCTGAAATAAACATTTCAATTCAATTCAATTCAAAATAGCCTCCCAGACACTATGATAATTAATGAAGTTTACGCAATAATTAATCAATTTGCTCAACTTGATTTGTCATTATTAAATAATCCCCACATAAATCACTTGGTCCTACACATAATAATATCCGTTTTCCATACTAAATTCAAATGACTCGCATTCTTATGTGGGCCAAAAAATGCTGTTGAAAAACGAGTTCATACTGTTGTTTTTACGTAAATTTTTCGCTAATTAAAGATACAGCTAATGCACCGAATAGAAAGAAAGTATAGAAAGAACTATGCATAGAAAGTACTCACTCACCCACAATGGTTGGTTATAGTGAACCATAAATTGCTAATTGTTTTCGGTGCGTTAGCTGTATCTTCGAAACAAGCAGCGAAAAATTTAACTAAAAATAGCAGTATTCACTCGTTTTTCAACAGCATTTTATGTCCCGCATAAGAATGCGAGTCATTCGAATTTAGTATGGAAAATGGATCGCCTTATTTGGATAGATCACATTGTAAACTACCATCTTTTATATGTCGCAGGCATATCGTATAATTCGCCATATCACAGTTTGCCTTGGCATTCTACAAAATGCCGAAAAATTTTTAATTCGGCTTTTTACATAATGCCGCGGCTCTTCACAAAACGGCGCGTAATTCGTTGTGGTCGCAAGATGACCTAACCCAACCTAACCGATCCCTACTCGGGATCGGTTAGGTTGGGTTTGCCGTGGCTAACGAACCTAAAATGCACCAGTGATCTAAACCCGTTTACAATCTGCCGGCGCTGTTTTACAATTTGCCGACCGTTTACAGTTTGCCCGCCGTTTGTAAACGGCGAATTATACGATTTGCCTGCGACATATATACTAAGTTTTTATATTGTATCTAGAGGTACAATCAACCGTGAGGTGAAGACAAAGAAAAAATCCAAAGAAGAAGTGAGAGAATCTAAGGACGGGTGTCAGAAAATGAACATGTTTATTAGCTTTGTTATTTTCTGCAGTACTTGGACCTGGATTTTCTTTTAATCATCAATTCTGAAGAAAGAAGCTTTTTCATTATTTTTTTATAAGTATTTTACCAGCACAAAAAATACGAGAATTTATCTGTGCTGAAGGATGAAGGCCAGGAACACACACAGACCCTTTAGAGTCATAACCAATCTCAGTATATGTACCCAGGATAATAGTGTTAAATTACCTGGTGACATACGTTGGGTATGGTTCGACCCTCACATCATCGTTGGAAATTTCTGATTTTCCACTTGATGCGATTGATCTGCATAACCAAGATTCAGATTTAGATTTTCAGATTCAGATAATTTTATTCAATGTAGATTCTTTACAGAATACTTATTGAATGTCATGCAGAATACAATGCAAATAGAGCGAGTCTTCGCCGTTTCGGATCGTGCTATGGCAGCGTAAAAGAAACGGCAAGAAACCACTGCAGCACGGCCTACTTTAAGAGTCGGCTTTTTACAATGTGTTTCTTGTGTTTCGCTAGAATATCAGAGCACCATACCTCCTTGTCATTGATATAGTCATCTTATCTATAGTAAGCTTTTTACGTAATGTTTGCATTACACATTCTTTAAACTTTCTCTCAGGCAATTGCACTATATTATCAGGTATTTTGTTGTAGTATCGTATACACAGACCAACGAAAGATGTATTGACTTTAGTTATTCTAATATATGGCTGATCAACTTTGTGCTTATTTCTAGTATTAAAATTATGCCTGTCACAATTTTTAGGTAATTGATGAATGTTCTTTCTAGTGTACATAATGTTTTCATACATATATTGGCATGGCACTGTCATAATGTTGATCTCCTTAAACAGTTCTCTCAGGGAATCACGAGTCTTCAGGCAATAAATTGCTCTTATAGCCCTCTTTTGTAAAACTAATACTAAATGGATATCAGCTGCCCGGCCCCAAAGCAGTATGCCATAAGACATAACATAATGGTATGGAAGTAGCTAAAGTAAACCAGCCTTGCGGTAGCCACATCAGTAAGTTGTCTGATTTTTCTGACAGCATATGCAGCCTAGCTCAATCGACCAGAAAGAGCCGTTATATGAGGGCCCCACTGAAGTTTAGAATCTAGTGTTAACCCTAAGAAAACTGTACTATTAACAAAATCTAATGTTTCATTATTCAATACTAAGTACGTTATGTGAATCAGACCTTACATTTGGTAGTGCAAATTTAATACATTTAGTTTTTTTGGCGTTTAAGACTAAATTGTTGACAGTGGCCCAAGTCCAAAATATTAATATTGAAATGAAGTAATAAATATTATTTCATTTCAATATTAATGAAGTATCATCAGCAAATAACACAATCTTTGACAGATTCCTCACTGCCAAAGGTAGGTCATTATACTGCCACGTTCGCACAATGTCACGATTAAGTGTGACATTATGCGAACGTGACATTTTGATATGGTGAACCCTAGTGTGACATTTTGCGAACGTGACATTATGCGCCGGGAGGCTATTTTTATTTAACATTTTCGCTGATTAATACAAAAATACAGCTAATTCACCGAAAGTACTACATCATCAAAATGATTTCTGTAATCACAATACGCACAAAGAAGAAATTGAGGTTAATATTGTAACATAATGACCCTAACTACGAATAAAGAATACTAATACAATCATAAAACAGTTCGCTGGGGGCTGAAAACAACTTAGAAAGTCATAAAAAGTAATAAAATAAAAGAATTTTGAAAGTTAGAAAAATCATGGAAATTTATGAAGAATGGGCTTTGGATGACTTAACAGATCTCAAAAATACATAAAAACATTAATTAAATACCAAAAACTAGTTTTCAATACGAATTACAAAAATTTTCATTCATTGTAGGAAGATTGATTTAAACACAAGAACGTCATATTTTTAATACTTGCACGTTATTTTTTCAATTACTTTACAAGCCTATATCTCCGAAACCACTGGACCGATTGAGCTGAAATCCATGCCATTATACTTCAATTTAGTAGCCCTACAAAATGCAAAAGGTCCCATCGAAATCGGAGATAGTTGATATTGTCACATGTATTACTACCGCGATCGGGAGTCGAGACGATGATAATGGTCTGATGGGTGACCGAACTAAATTGTATGAGTGATGATGATATGGGTCTATGATACTAAAGGTGTCCAAATGGATGCGAAAGGCCCTCATATGATGGAAAATATTAGAAAAAGGTATCGGTGCATGACCTTAGGGTCTGGCGCATACTCCTCTTGTCCGATGTATATGAATATGAGTGCATCGCGCAGAAATGTATCGGACGCGCCATAATGGTGGTTGGTGATGCATGGCAAGTAAAATAAACTCAAATATCATGAGAGCTCCTCTCATATAAGGGTGGCTTATGTCATCCGCCTTTTCGAACGCAAATGTCGGGGCAAGTTGGTAGCTGTTTTCGATGTTGTCGAAGAAGTGTGGTACTGTTCCGAGTAAAGCAGAGATTGTGTTATCGAGACGTGAAAATCCGTTACACGGTTTGATGTTTGCTTGGCAGTTGCGAATCTTTGGACGATGACGAGCTTACAGTTTCCTTGTGTTTGTACGACGAGGGCATCATGTGGCGGCGCGCCTGGAGTTCGCTTTCGTGAGCTGCTTGTATACATTACACAACTATCTTGCTTAACACTGTTCAGCTGATAGTGCGTAGAAGGATGAAAGTCCGTGTCCTGAGTGCTATGAACAGTACTGCCACGGTGATGATAGGTTGGTTTCGTCATTTGAAATTTCCAAAAGTATGTCTCCGATGTATCGATCACTATTTTTATTCATTAAACTGACACTAAGGTTAGTAGTTAGAGCATGTCTTCGGCGTTCGACCGGTGATCTTGGAAGTTCAGTCTAGTACCTGAGATTAGACTAGTTACAAACTTGCCTCTGAAGTAGATGCAGTATAGCCGGTAACCTAGTAATACTGAAAGACTGACGTCGATCTGACTCTGTGCTTCGGCGTGGAATCTCGATTAGTCGACTTTTCAGTATGAATATATGAACAACTCGCTCTATCCGTTTCTCGGATGCAGATTGAACGCTGAGTGATCTGGATGAGTGTTGGAGATGTGATCTGGCGAGAACTTTCTCAAGCCTTCGGGGACTGTTCTTCGGGATGGAACCTGAAGTCATGTTGGTACTCCCGAACTGACATGCTCGAGTCTAGAAGAACCCTTGCTGGTACGTGCTGTCATCACATATCTGATGAGCATAACTATGTTAATAAAATCCACGAATGTAAAATCCACGAATGAACGAAAGATAAATGCCTCATATATCCTATGGCAACTGTGTAATAGCCAAATTTGATAATGATATTTAGTAAATAATAAATTATATTAGATTAAGGAATAGATAAGATTTACAGTCATATTGACGTCAACATTGTCGCTTTGGGTTGAGTACCTGTTATGATAATGATTGTAATAAAATAAATAAAAATAAATGAAATAAAAAAAGGACTTACATGAGTGCGCGCTACATACTATCATATGAGTGCGCGCGAGTCGCGTAGAAGCTGAAAAATTAAATAAGGCGTAAAGTAATAAATGTTATGCAAAGCTCATACAGTGTGGGTGACAGTACTTAGTACGCTTGGTTCGAGGATCGATGGCTCTTAGGGACTGACTGACTTTCCGTATTCTTGTGGTTTTACCACTATCTCGATAACAAACTTTTGGATAGATCTAAGTCCTTCGGGGCTCTTGGATATTGCCTAAGGGCTTACCATCAAATGATCCTTTAAGGTCTTATGACCTGTGCTACGGCACTTCACAAGGCTACGGCCAGACAGACGACTCACCGATGTTCCTGAAGGTCTTTCGACCTAAGCTTCGGCACTTCATTGGGCTCCGGCCTACTTTTACCATTCATTAAATTGACACATAGGGGGCCGCAGCCTCGATTTCAGTCGCCACCGTTGGATTCACATTAGACTTTTGCCTGTTCCTGGGCTTCGGCCACAACAATGGGCTTCGGCCACAACAATGGGCTTCGGCTCCAACAAGGGGCTTCGGCTCCAACGATGCTTCGGTACAGGCTCCGGCCCAAACAAAAAGACTGGCTAAGCGAGGGGGGAGCACATGACACACACAATACGTGAAAGTGTTGGAAGGTGCTCACCAAGTGCCTCGAGTGGCGGGGCGGCACTTCCCTCCCTTTTAATTAATATATTCTTCATTTCTTTCAGGAATAGAAGAATATGGGAGGGCTAATCATCCGTGGCCTCGCATAGGCAGGGCTTTGGATGATACGGGGATGGCGTGTCTTTCATGGCTTTGCCTTATCATGAGAGACACTGGGCTAGTTTAGTTTTTTTATAAATAAATATTACGATAAAGAGCAGTTATAGAATCTTTCTGATGGTTATAAAAGTAGAAATATTAGATGCACTAGGCTGAAGAGGGCAGTGCAATGATAAATAATTACTATGAAAATAAATGGGGTTAAATGAAAATCTTAAGATATATTACGAAACATGATTCTAAAAAAGAATTTAGGTTGCTGCTTGTTTATAATTGTTTAGTGTTTACATCAATAGTATTGGTGGTGTTTCCAAGCTTAACGATTTTGTTTTGCTCTATGGCATAAAATTGTCATATGAGTGGAAATCTTTCTAATCCCGTGCGGAATAGAATATGTCGAGATTTTGATATAAGATCTTGTGAATGAAACTCGCTATGATATTTGTGCGTCAGTTCAAGGGACTGCGCCGCCCTAATACAAGTACTTCGGTACTTGTCATCTTAGAATATGTTTATTCTATTATTAAGTAAGGTTAAAGGTTTAGTTACAATATTTTGTTTACAAAACAACACACTCTTTCTTGAACTCTGGTATTCGCAGCCAACTAGTTTCGACATTTAGTGTTAGTTTTGACGGGACACCACCGCGTGGGCCCTGTGGGTGCGAGGGTCATCAGACGAGCTAACCTAAGCTAATTATTCTTCCAATTTCAGCGCATTTCCAGTTGGATTAGTATTTTCATCGCGACACACTTCGCCCACTAAACTTATCGTCTAGTCGTTTTTTATCTGGCTGATCCAACTATCAAAATAAGAATCAGACAAAAGTAATAGAATTTTTTCGGAGCACGGGGCAAAATTGTGCTTCAGTAGCAAAATTTAAGTTTACGGAGAGTACAACAAAAGTAAATAGTACAGTCAACCGCACGTCGGTAGAAACTTATTCAACTCTATTACCACGCCAAAAGTGTCTCTACTGATGTGCTGTTGAGTGTACCAACCATAAATATAAGGCTAGTTACAGCATGTGAACTAAACAAGTCGTTCGCAATATGAAAAACAAAGGATCATACGGTTGTGACAAAGTAAAGACTTTGTGAGAAAAAATAGAAAAAAATACACTTATACCAATACTCTAGTTAGTCAATATTTCGCACTGCGCGTACGCACAAACGAGCTCCCGGTTTCAGGGAGTAAATTCCACGGCAACGCGCGGCTATTCGAGCCGTCCGACTGCGTACCGACTCTGCCGTTTGCCCCTTAAGACGATATGTAAATTTTTACGCGTATTTTGAAGACAAATATCTTGCCGTGATTTTCACGTATGTGTTTCTTGACCATTCAAGTGATAATATCGCTAAATGAATGAATTAATGAATGTTTATTGTGCAAAGCAATCAGGCACAAAGTGCAGATGTAATTACAAAACATCGTCCAACTGAGAGCTACCTTTGCAGGCATGAACACTATTAGGTACATAAGACCAAAACACGATTAGTGAAAATCGGCTCGAAAAAATAAAAATCCAAAGTTGCCTCTTCAATTTCCAGTATTTCGTCTTTTTGTGGAATTAGTGAAATTAAGTATACAGAAAGGTATTCGTAGTTGCTATCATATGCCTAACCTAAAATTTTATTAATTAGTTTTTACAAAAGGTCAATATTTTATATCAGGCGCTTACCTACGTCATTTAGTTTTGGTAACACGCACAGTATATCTATCGCAATCTAATGCGTTGCGTATTGCGCACTTTATCCCTTTCTTTCAAGTGAAAAGACTGCGCCCACTGTCAAATAACTATGTTTTTACATATCCTCTTAAGATGGATGCGCCGTGCGGAAATTTGGGAAAGTTGTTCAGTTTCATTGCCTGAGCACGTCGTTTCAGTTTTCGCTACGCTGCCGCGCCGTCCCTTACAAACTGTATTCACAAAGTATAGAATCGCAAAATTTCACAACCACACAGGATTCGACTTTTGTCTTCTCCGTGAGTACCAGACACTCCTTGACCAACTAGGCTGTCATGATCCTTTTTTTTTTTATCCTGCCTAATGTTGTGCAATTTGCGATTTGGTACTTTGTAACTTAAAAGAAAACCTTATCAACTCACGATGGTAAAGTCAAGAGTACGTCAATCTTTACACATTGGACGGACTTTGTACCGTTTTTTTTTCAATAGCTCTACGTGGTAGAGTCGCACTGTAAGTGTCAAGCTTACCCCGCTCATAAGCAGACCCAATCAAAATTACCTCATCATAACATCCGATGAAAAGTCCAGAATTCTAGGTTTTGCTGGAAAAGTGTGGAAGGGAAGTACCCTAGTCACCTCGTATGTCAGCGTTACGGCTGGCACCATGGACCACGTGCGATGTAGGTGACCGCAGTAAGTAAGATGGTGTGATACACAGGAGGATGCTGCTGCCCATCCTCCAGTTTATAACCCTTAGTCACCTCTTTCGACACCCACGGGTATGTATAGGTTGGTACTATTCTTTGCCGGCACCACACGGGACATCAGAATTACCTAAGTGAGGCAACCCCGTAAATTTTGGCACTTCTTGTCAGGTACTACTTGGTAATTAATGCGATGACAAATAAACATTTTTAGACTACTGAATAAAAGAGACAAATTTGCATTTGCGATGGGCTAAGGTTGCTGAGCCGCTCTCTATCTGATAGCCTGAGCTCTTTTTATATTAATATGTATGTAAAAATAATGTCTTGAATTACTGAAAGTTCCTACACTAAATTGGTCACCTTTCTCATAAAACTTCTCATTAAGGGCGCCCGCACACGACCGACATTTTGTCGGTCGACATCTCATAGGACGATTAGGGAGGTGATCTATCAAAATAATATCGACACACGATGTCGATGATTTTATTTTTTGTTAGTAAGATAAGTTCCCATGATTATATTTTTTTATGTCTCGGTATTATTTACAAAGTACCGACCGAAATTTTTCTTTATTTCACTTTATTAGACTTTATTGCTTCTAAAAATATATCGGGACCTTCGATACGCGAGTCCGACTCAAGCTTGACCGGTTTTTCGCATGCTATGAAACACTCCTTAAGCAATGACACGTAATTAAATTAACACCATGTATAAGCAGAGACAGTGGAACTTTGCTAATATAGGTAATATCCATTGTCTTTGCGTATACTTAAGTAACAAAAAGTTTTGTGGTCAGGTGGAGATGAAGTCGAGCAGCTGTGCGATACTGGAGGAGCAGAGTTCCACGAGGCAATGCCCCTGGTAACCCCTAATCCACTCCACACCTGCCGACTGCAGAAGGCTCTGCAAAAGTGGCTGGACAGCCTAGCACTGGTTCCGACACCAATCGCCCAAAACTTGTACAGGACATACAACCTTGTTGGATGCAATAGGTACCTACTTACTTGATTATGGCAACACACCAGAAAATTTTTGTTTAACCCTCATTTCCTTCAGCTTCCTCCCTCCAGAATTCCAGATAAAACGCGTGGTACTTAGGAGGGGATTTACCATAGTCACTTCGCTTGTAAGCGTTGCGGCTGGCGACCGCTGTTGTTGGTGACCGCAGTATGTAAGATGGTACGATACACAGAAAAAGGCTGCTGCCCAATACCATGCCGCTCGTTTTAGATCCATCCAAGGCTAGGGTAGAACTGTGGTCAAAAAGGTACCCTCCTGACAACTTTCATATCCCAACTGCCGAAAAGCTGCCACCAGGTCACGATCTTCCTTGGTCCATATGGAAGTCACTAAACAGACTGCGGTCGGGCGTTGGCAGGTGCGGGGAACTCATGAAGAGGTGGGGCTTCTCTGATAACGACAACTGTGAATGCGGTATTTTGCAAACCATGACACACTTGCTGTCGTGCCCTACTTCTCCAGTTTCCTGCACTCGGAGAGACCTTTTTGAAGGCATCCAAAAGGCTATTGATGTGGCTACTTTTTGGGCTAAGAGTTTATAGTCAGTTTTGCCATTGACTCGAAAAGAAGAAGAAGAAGCCCTTAGTCGCCTCTTACGACACCCATGGGTAGAGATGGGTCGGTACTATTCTTTGCCGGCACCACACGGGCAACCCTATCACTCGCATATCAAAATTTCCGCCTTAATATTGGGCTTCATATTGGAAACAAAACCCTACAACATGTTTGACCTCAAGCACACGTGACGTGTGCTCAATCCGAGTTTAAGTGTTAATTAAAATGTTTTTTTTTTTTCAGATCAATATTAAAAATGCCACCTTTACCCGGTGTGATGCCCAGACCAACCACTTCTCCTAAACACAAAACAACGTACAGTCACACTCCAGATGACCAAGAAAACAGTTGTGGCACAAACGCTACGCAAAGCCAATCGCCACCAGGATTCGATAATGCTAAGATACCTACGTCACCAACACTTGCGGCGCCCGTCTCAGCATCAGCAGACACTTCAACAATCCTCACCCCGTTATTTTTGGACGTCCATATTCAAAAACTCGCCTTATCAACCGACGAACTCAGCAAGAATGTGCCCCAGTTGAAACCAAAACCGCAGAAAACAAAAAATGAAATGAACAAAGCTATGGTTATGACGCTGGAGGAGTCTGACCCGCTATGCATGGAACATATTAGAAAATATGCTGAAATTTATGGAAGATTCGACTGTAAAAGAAAGCTGGAGAAGTCATTAACTCTTCACAAGGTTCGTAATTAATTGTGTTGTAGGCTTTATTATAGGAAATTAGGGTAAACAGTGAGTAAGTTCCTTCAAGGAATTACCCAATCAATGTCGTTAAACAAGGACGAATTTCGAAGCTCCGTCGAAATATTTTTTGTTACTTTTAATCTGGGACGATTCGTCTAAGCTTCTCACTCAAAGTAATCAGCTGATTGGTTCGGTTTAAACATTATTTTGTTTGAGATTTCCCAAACTGTTATTACCTTACCGTATAGTAGTAGTAAGTTCTTTACTAATACAAAAACACGTGATTGAAACCAAATCTGACCAACTCATTAGACTATAAAGTTATTTTGTTAGTTATGTCACAAATTGACGTAAATCGTTGCATCCAGGTCAAGGATTGTGACAACGAGGTGAAAACCAGCCCAGTGATCTGCTACAACTCCATGCAGGGCTCCAGCAGCTGTTGGTGCAAAACAAAGAGCGACGACGGAGAATTCAGGACCTCAAGTCTTCATAAAGTAAGTACTTGAGATTTAGTAAAATGATTATAATAAAATTAAAATATATTGTAAGAAAATAAATGTTAATATCCTAGGACAAGGAGAAGCCTCAGCCGCAAGTGATGGCCGCTCACGGACACAACATCAGCGCCGTGGCCAATCCTGCTCTGCCCACCTGATATACGAAGAACCCAAGCCAAATACCAAAAATAATTATCAAAGATCAATATATATACGAACACATAATAAAAAAATATGACATCCTTGAATTAAATAAAGAAAATGATGACACGCTTCTTTTCGAACCATACAAATATACAGCCAATATAAGGCGTTCTTCAGAAGTAGGAGAAAAGTTGGAAAACGGTCCAACAGTGTTTAAAAATAGAAAGATAAACAGCGATTGCGACAAATATTCTAAAACAACTCATATAATTTTAACCTTTATTAACATAATTGACGTTAAAGACAGTAACAAGATTGATTTTTTAATAATAATGATCAGTAAAATAAATGTCGGTGGAGCTGATGAATATAAACACGCATATAAAGACATCACTTATAGTGAAACTGCTAGTCAAGTGCTAGACGAGTCTGATTCGGACCCAAGTAGCAATGATGACTGTAATTATGGAGCCGAAGACGACGATAAAACTGATAGAAATCATCAAAATGATTCAAATAGTAATCAAGAAGAACAAAAATCTGATGACGATAAACAGGACGATCTAAATAATGGCCAAAATGACAAAAATGAAAAATGGAATACCCGAAATGGTGATGATGAAGATGATGCAGTAACTGAAGATTCTGAATCAGACTCAAGCAGCAGTGATGTTTGTGATGATCTGACTGAAAGTGATAATACACATAATAAAAACTACTTAGCTCATAATCTTCAAGCTGTAAAGATATGTAATGGTGACAAACAAGACGAGACAAATGAAGGCCACGACGATAAAAAAGAGCAAACCGAACGTAAAAAACGTTATCACAGTGAAATTGAAGACAACATGTATTCTGACAATGAATTTCGGCTTCCTAAAATGGCATGTATTAATCAAAGCAATAATTTTTATGAGAATCCTGCACCGTCTTGCAGCTATCACACATGTAGAATTGGCACCCAAGACAAAGAAGTTCAGACAAGTCCAATACATTTTGGAGAAAATGAAGCGGATTTTTGGTCAATTTTTGGAGAAGAAGTAGAAGAAGAAAAAGAACCAGGGCTAAGAGCATTGAAAAAAATTCAGATACAAGACATAAGTACTGAGTTAATTAAATCCACTGTTGATGAAGTTTTCAATCATCTTAAGAAAGATCAATGTACACAAACAAGTGAAACTTATGAAAATGATACTAGGTACTTATTTAGGAGATTAAAAACAGCAGGAAGGCCAGAACCTTGCCAAGAACCTAACTTTCAAAATACAGGACAAGATTTCGAAGTTTCAGAAGATTTAGAAGAGGCAACACCGATTGAAGTAAAAAGTCATAATGCTTCAACTCTTGATGATCTCGACATTGTATCTGAAAACGGTGTTGCTATTTCTTCAGCAAGCGACAGTTGGGCATCATCATCCTTGAATCTGTACATTAATGAAACTCGTTACATGCCGTATTGGGAAGACGATGACCAACTTTCAAATACTTTAAGTTTTTTAAGTGATGAAGAAGATCACACAGATACATCAGATGTTGATGGCGTCGCTAATGAAGAAGCAACCGATTAAATATCTGATTAGATCAAGCACAGCATCGTGCACTTAAGATAAAACATAAATAACTCCACCTATATGCAAGAAAGGTGTAAAAATTAGAGAAATACTAAGTTAAGGGTGACCCAGAACCTAGAACTAGAAGGAGAAAATATATGAATCGATATTTTTTTTCGTACAATTAGTCATTAGTAGATCAGTGACTGGCAAAATTGAATGAAGGTCATGTTTTCCAGGCAAGGTTATTCAGTACCATGTTTTGAGAATACCCTGTAAAAGGATGTACCTACGACACCTACGTACTAAACTTTAAATTACCTATTCAAAATATTTCCGATCACGCTTGCTATTACGTTTTCAACTATCTACTGCAAATGATAAAATATCCCTGTGTAGGGACGGGGTCAGAATACTTTTCCCTACGGCCCGTCAAGAAGGCCTGTCGTAAAAGGCGACTAAACTTGACCAATCTGGTGGTAGGGTTCTCTTGGGGATCCGTCTGGCTAACGACTACTCTCTTGCTAAAGCTTTAGGTGAACTTAGGCCCCTTCAATGGTCGCTGTTACATCTAGTCTTCTTCTTCGTCGTATCAATGTTCAAATACCATGGCGTTAGATCAAATAATTTCCTCTCAAAACTTTGCCACTTCTACGGCTTTATCCGGCTCGCGCAGGTCCTCGACAGTGCAGGTGGCACAGTGGACAAAAGAGAAAGTGCGCCATGTTCTGAGATGGAGCTCAACAGTCACAGTGCCTTATTAAGTGGGCCCTGAGACAAGTGGCTTTCTACTATCGCAAACGCTATAGAATAGAATAAAAAGGTACAATACATAAAGATTTTGAATACACAGGAAAATCGGCGGTAGACCTTACTTCTGGAATTCTTAAGGGACGCCCCTACGGTGGTGTAGCGCTTCTATGGAGAAAGGGTATTTTTAAAAATGTTTCAATTATAACATGCCATAGTGTACGTTTGGTTGCAATAAAAGGCACCATTCGTGACCGTTCCATTATAGTTTTCAGTGTTTATATGCCCACTGACTCTGCGGAGAATCTTACTGAGTTTACCAGCTGCTTAAGTGAGATGGCAGCTATTGCAGCCAGCAATGAAGTGGAAGCCATTTACATGCTTGGTGATTTTAATGCTCACCCCGATCAACCCTTTTGGAAGGAGTTATGTAATTTTAGTGCCGATCAAAACTGGTTATGTGCGGACACTGAGAAATTAGACATAAAATCCGATGTTTTTACGTACATTAGCGATATAAATGGCAGTAGAAGGTGGCTAGATCACGGCATAGTAACTTGCGCAGCTTGGCAGACGGTGGTTGATGTGAGCATAGATTATGGTATTTATTGGTCAGATCATCTGCCACTGGTGTTACATTGCAATTTGAACATAATTCCATCTAAAATAGCCCATACAAATAAACCAGTGAATAAAGTTTTATGGCGAAATAAAAGTGACTCGCAGATAGACGAGTACCATGATCTGTGCAACAGTAAATTTAGAGAAATCCAAGTGCCTGAAATGTTTATGTCATGTGAAGGAAAAATGTGTGACAATCCGGAGCATAAGCTAGGGCTAGACAATCTTTACGCAGATATTGTTAACATTCTTTCAGAATCTGCCATCCAAGTCTGTCAGGATGAGCAGCCATCTACAGTAAGAAAGATTGTTGGTTGGAACAAGCATGTCCGGGAGGCTCACCGGGAGGCTAAAATGAAGTATGAAGTCTGGTTGCTGAGTAATAAACCTAAAGAGGGTATAATATGGCAAGAAATGCGTGACGCACAAAAAGTCTTTAGAGGTAGGCTTAAATGGTGCCAAAAAAACGCAGATCAAATAAAAATGAACATGATAGCGACGCACCAAAAATCTAAAAACTTTACCCAATTTTGGAAGTCTACAAAGCAATTGAATGCTAGACCTAGTCTCCCTGTGAGTGTCTCGGGGTGTAACACGCCTGAGGAAATTGCCGGTCTTTTCAAGGACCACTTTCGAGTTTCCTCACTTTTGAATCCTTCACATGAGGTGTTTGATGTTGAGTCTGAGTCGGAGAAACCACTGATTCGATTTTCAGCAAATCAAGTGTCGAACGTAATCCGTCACATGTCAAGGGGGAAATCTCCAGGACATGACGGACTCAGCATCGAACATCTCAAGTTTGCAGGTATCCACCTTCCAAGAGTGCTGGGGATTTTTTACACTCTTTGCGTTACCCACTCGTATCTTCCTATGGACCTAATGAAGACGGTGGTAGTACCTGTGCCTAAAAACAAGACCGGCGATATGTCCGATAGGGCGAACTACAGGCCCATCTCCCTGGCTACTATAATAGCTAAAGTACTGGACAGTCTGCTGGATAAACAACTTGAACAGTATCTGGATCTTCATGATGCACAGTTCGGGTTCAGACCCGGACTTTCTACTGAGAGTGCCATACTGTGTCTGAAGCAGACTGTCCAGTATTATACGGATAGATCTACCCCTGTATACGCCTGTTTCCTTGATCTTTCCAAGGCATTTGACCTTGTGTCCTATGATCTGCTGTGGGGGAAGCTAAGGGACGCAGGCGTACCTAATGAACTGACCAAAGTATTCCAATACTGGTATGGAAATCAGCAGAATAGAGTGCGTTGGGGTATGACGCTGTCTGAACCGTACCAGATGGAATGTGGGGTGAGGCAGGGAGGCTTGACTTCGCCTAAGCTCTTTAACCTCTACATCAATGGGCTGATCGTTGAACTCAGTAACAAACAGGTCGGATGTCATATCGACGGCATGTGTACGAACAATTACAGCTACGCAGACGACATGGTGCTGCTGGGTCCAACGGCCGGCTCGGTGAGGGAGTTGTTGAGCGTGTGTGAAGCTTATGCTGCGAGGCATGGGCTGTCGTACAATGTTCGCAAAAGTGAGTATATGATCTTTAGGGCCCGAGGAAAAGAAGTGCTTTATGAGCCTATTATCGCACTAAATGGTGCGCCGCTGCGGCGAGTGAATCAATTTAAATACCTAGGGCATTTCTTGACTGAGGACCTTAAAGATCATATAGACATAGAGCGCGAGCGGAGGGCGTTGGCGGCAAGATGCAATATGCTGGCCCACAGGTTTGCTCGCTGTAGTGAGGAGGTTAAAATTATTTTATTCAAATCGTATTGTCAAACCTTCTACACGTGCAGCCTGTGGACCAATTATACGCAGAAGGCCTTTAGCGCCCTTCGTGTGCAATACAATAATGGTTTCAGAGTGCTGTTTGGACTGCCTCGTTTTTGTAGTGCCTCTGGCATGTTCGCACTTGCTCGAACAGACGACTTTTATGCTGTGATTCGAAAAAGGACAGCGTCACTGTTCGCCAGAATGCGTGGCAGTCGGAACAGCATCCTGAAGTTGTTCGCGGAAAAGTACGACACACCCATGTTTATGCATTTTATGCGTGTATTGGTCAGGCCGAGTGTCACTTTGTCCTAGGCAAATAAATTGAGAATTGCTAATTATTATATTATGACCATGATTTGTGATTTTGTTTTTTGTGATACTAACATAGATATAAGTTTTCTTGTCTTACTAACAAATGGGCCCTTGTTGCCATAATAAATGAATTTAATTAATTAAAAAAAAATTATGGGATTGACATTAGCTGTCACGCAACATTTTACCGTACATTTTCATTCTATTCTACTAGCGTTTGCGATTGTAGAAAGCAGCTTGACTCTAGGCCCTGGTCTGCGAAGCCCCATCTCGCCAAGTTTTCTCTGCAGCGGCTAACCTGAGTTTGCAGACAGTTTAGCGACTTCCAGGTTGACCAATGCAGATAAGTGAATAAAAGACGGATTTAAAGCGAGGGCGAGAGATTAATCCTGAACGACGCGAGTAATTCATGGCCCTCGATTTATATCCCTTTTATTCAAGAGTTGCATACTCGTTCTATACTTTATACCATGACTACGACAAATGGAAAGATTTAAGCGAAAATATACATTTAATGAAGAAAAAAAAATTGTATAGCATTAAGATGGAGGTAGAATATATTGGTGTGTTCTAAATTCAAACACCAAAATAGTGATTAAAAGTGCTTTTTATTCACTGAAAACAATGAATAAAATAATTTTTTTAGAGGGGGCATGGTATAAAGTATATTTGTATTACAATATCCTAGATTCTGATATAAAAACGATTCGGGTGTTTGAAGAACCATGGACGAATGAATACTCAGATGTTTGAAGTAATTGAACATATTCAGGGGATGAAAAGCAACAGAAAAGCCAGAATTTTACCAAGAAAAAAACTGTCAAAGTGCGGGAAAATATCTAGAGCTAGACGGTTTTCCGGTTGAAGTACAATCAAGAGCAGGTCGAGTTTGGCGCATTGGACTTTGCAGCTTCCTTATTTTTAATACTCTCTACGTGCTAGAAGCTCTATACTAGTGTCAAGCCTGATGTGCTCTTGACTGTCAGTACTAAAAAAATATTGCATATGATTACGAAGAAGGCAATTTAAAGAATCGCAATTGGAAATGTACTCAATTAATTTAAAATATTGAAGTTATATTAAATACACATTTTGGAGACTAAAACACCAAACAGGCCAGACTAAGACCTTCCTGAAAACCTCTGTATCAAAATGCAAGACAAGATCTAGAAATGAACGCAACACCGGCTGAAGTACAATCAAGAGCAGGTCGAGCTTGGCGCCTTGGACTTTGCACCTTTATAAATTTACAATCTCCGTGCTAGAAGCGCGCTACAAGTGTTAAGCCTGATTTGCTCTTGACTGTAAAAACTAAAAAGTGTTTCGTATCATTATGAGTTAGGCGATTTATCTAAAAACGAACGCTAAATTACTACTATATAATACTAAGATGTTTGAAGTAATTGAACATGTTACGAAGTATCATATTTAGGGGATGAAAAGCAACAAATAATCCAGAACTTTGCCAAGAACCAAACTGTCCAAGTGCAGGAAAAGATCTCGAGATAGACACTTTACCGACTGTACTTGAATCAAGAGCGTTTCGAGCTTGGCGCATTGGACTTTATACCTTCCTTTTCTTAACGCTCAAAGTGCTAGAAGCGCACTACAAGTGTCGAGCCTGATGTGCTTTTGATTTTATAAATATATACTCAAAATATTTCATATTATTATGAAAAAAGCGCTTTATCTAAAAAATATTCTGGTGTTGCTTAAATGAACTTGAATTCAAGGATACCCAGATGATTGAAGTAATTGAACATAATATTAGGAGATGAAAAACAGCAGACAATTCTGATCTTTTCCGCAAACAATCCTGTCAAAGTGCGGGATTAGATCTAAAGATATATGCTGTAACGGTTAAAGTACAACAAGAGCAGGTCGAGTACAAAGCATTAGACTTAGTACCTTTATAATTTTACGATCTACGTGCTAGAAGCACGCTACAAGTGTTAATCCTGATGTGCTCTTGATTGTACAAACTCAAAATATTTCATACTATAAGATATATAAACGATTCGTGTGTTGCGCGAATTTAATGGTACTCACTTAAAAGTAATTGAAGTATAAATTGCCAGTTAAGTATAATCAAGAGCAGGTCGAGCTTGGCGCATTGGACCTTGTAGCTTCCTTATTTTTAACGCTCTTTACGTGCTAGAAACACTCTACAAGTGTCAAAATGTGCTCTTGACTGTGCGTACTCAAAACATTGCATAGATTACGAAGTAGGCACTTTATCTTAATACTTAACGAATCGCGATTGGAATATTACTCAATTGATTGAAAATATTGAAGTTATAATATTGAATACATATTTCGGAGACTAAAACACCAAAAAGGCCAGACCACCACCTTCCCGAGAACCAATCTATCAAAATGCATTATAAGATTAAGAAATGAACGCAACATCGGCTGAAGTACAATCAAGAGCAGGTCGAGCTTGGCGCATTGGACTTTACACCTTTATAAATTTACGATCTCCGTGCTAGAAGCACTCTGCAAGTGTCAGGCCTGATGTGCTCTTGACTGTACAAACTCAAAATGTTTCATATCATAAGATATAGGAGCTTTATACAAAAACGATTCGTGTGTTGCTTACGTGAATTTTAATGGTTCTCAGATGTAAAAGTAATCGAACATGTTACTTAGTATTATATTTAGGGATGAAAAGCAAGAGAAAAGCCAGAATTATGCCAAGAACCAAACTGTCAAGGTAGACGCTTTGCCGGTTGAAGTATAATCAAGAGCAGGTCGAGCATGACGCATTAGACCTTGTATCTTCCTTATTTTTAACGCTCTCTACGTGCTAGAAGCACTCTACAAGTGTCAAGCTTGATGTGCTCTTGACTATACGTACTCAAAATCTTGCATAGATTACAAAGAAGGCACTTTATCTGAATACTTAACGAATCGCGATTGGAATATTACTCAATTGATTGAAAATATTGAAGTTATAATATTAAATACATATTTCGGAGACTAAAATACCAAAAAGGCCAGACCACCACCTTCCCGAGAACCAATCTATCAATATGCATTATAAGATCTAGAAACAAACGCAACATCGGCAGAAGTACAATCAAGAGCAGGTCGAGCTTGGCGCATTGGACCTTGTAGTTTCCTTACTTTAAACGCTCTCTACGTGCTAGAAGCACTCTGCAAGTGTCAAGCCTGATGTGCTCTTGACTGTACAAACTCAAAACGTTTCATATCATAAGATATAGGAGCTTTATACAAAAACGATGCGTGTGTTGCTTACGTGAATTTTAATGGTATTCAGATGTGAAAATAATTGATCATTAGGGATGAAAAGCAAGAGAAAAGCCAGAATTTTGCCAAGAACCAAACTGTCAAAGTGCGGGAAAAGATCTCGAGATAGACACTTTACCTACTATACTTCAATCAAGAGCGTGTCGAGCTTGGCGCATTGGACTTTGTACCTTTCTTTTCTTAATGCTCAAAGTGCTAGAAGCGCGCTACAAGCATCGAGCCTGATGTGCTTTTAACTGTATATACTCAAAATATTTCATATCATTATGAAAAAAGCGCTTTTTCTAAAAAAGATTCTGGTGTTGCTTATGAACTCGAATTCAAGGATACCCAGATGTTTGAAGTTATTGAACATAATATTAGGAGATGAAAAACAGCAGACAATTCAGAATTTTCCCGCGAATAAACCTTTCAAAGTGCGGGATTAGATCTAAAGATATACGCTGTAACGGTTTAAGTACAACAAGAGGAGGTCGAGTCTAAAGTACTAGACGTAGAACAATCTGTCAAAGTGGAGGAAAGATCTAGAGATAGGCACTTTACCGGCTGAAGTACAATTAAGAGCGTGTCGATCTTGGTGCATTGGACTTTGTACCTTCCTTTTCTTAACGCTCAAAGTGCTATAAGCGCGCTACAAGTGTCGAGCCTGATGTGCTTTTGACTGTATATACTCAAAATATTTCATATCAATATGAAAAAAAACGGTTTATCTTAAAACAATTACGGTGTTGCTTAAGAACTCGAATTCAAGGATACCCATATGATTGAAGTAATTAAAGATAATATTAGGACATGAAAAACAGCAGACAATTCCGAATTTTTCCGCGAATAAATCTGTCAAAGTGCGGGATTAGATCTAAAGATATACGCTGTAACGGTTTAAGTACAACAAGAGCAGGTCGAGTTTAAAGTACTAGACGTAAAACAAACTGTCAACGTGGAAGAAAGATCTAGAGATAGACACTTTACCGGCTGAAGTACAATTAAGAGCGTGTCGATCTTGGCGCATTGGACTTTGTACCTTCCTTTTCTTAACGCTCAAAGTGCTATAAGCGCGCTACAAGTGTCGAGCCTGATGTGCTTTTGACTGTATATACTCAAAATATTTCATATCAATATGAAAAAAAGCGGTTTATCTTAAAACAATTACGGTGTTGCTTAAGAACTCGAATTCAAGGATACCCGTATGATTGAAGTAATTAAAGATAATATTAGGACATGAAAAACAGCAGACAATTCAGAATTTTTCCGCGAATAAATCTGTCAAAGTGCGGGATTAGATCTAAAGATATACGCTGTAACGGTTGAAGTACAACAAGAGCAGGTCGAGTTTAAAGTACTAGACGTAGAACAAACTGTCAAAGTGGAAGAAAGATCTAGAGATAGACACTTTACCGGCTGAAGTACAATTAAGAGCGTGTCGATCTTGGCGCATTGGACTTTGTACCTTCCTTTTCTTAACGCTCAAAGTGCTATAAGCGCGCTACAAGTGTCGAGGTTGATGTGCTTTTGACTGTATATACTCAAAATATTTCATATTAATATGAAAAAAAACGGTTTATCTTAAAACAATTACGGTGTTGCTTAAGAACTCGAATTCAGTGATACTCAGATGATTGAAGTAATTTAACATATTAGAAGATGATAAACAGCTGCCGCAGACAGAAGAGGCCTAGTATTTTCCAATGTACGGTCGTTTGATTTGTCTTTTCATACTGTAAAATTGTACGGGGAACTGCCTGAAATTGAATAACTAGAATTCTGGAGGGAGCTCTCTGTCCTGTAGTGGACGTTTCATGGGATGTTATGATGATGATGATGAAGTGTTCTGTTGGTTCGACAAGTTCTGGTGTTACTAACTTTATAGCTTAATTTGAAATTTCGTCAGGGCAAGGGCTTCTTTCTCTTTCTAGGCTTTTAAGTTCTTCATCGTTTAACACGTTATTATTTTCATATAATCTGTACCTATGATTTTTGAAAGTAGTCACTAGTTACATACTTTACAAGGTTTATTATGTTTTCCCTATTAATTTTTTGTTTTTAGGTTAGGTATTCTCGTTTTGTGTGTTGTATAGTAATTGTATAGTTGTATAGTAGCATTGTATAGTAAGTAAGCGCTACGTTATGCGCGTGTTTGTCGCTGCCTTTGGTTGTGATAGTTCTCTTTGCAATATTATATATAGGTCTCTGTAATCTTCTTACTGTTTTGTTTGCTTCTTTATTTAGTTAAAAAAATTCAACTTTAATTTATCTTGTTTTCGGTTGCATATTTTGTAATTCTTGGCGTTGTTTCATTAGATCTATGGAATTTTTTAAAGCATTTGTGTAATCATGCTTTTGGTAAAGATTTCTCTGGTTTTTCACACTTAAGTAAAAGTTATCTAGTGAGTCGCAAAAGCCTTGCATTGATTCTGTATCTGGATGATTGATAGGAGGTGGAGAGTATTAATGAACGATGATAGACGAAAGAGATCTATCAGACGAGAGTGAATGGAAATGATGGAAGGGTAAGGCCTCGGCAAACGTTCAATGAATTTTAGGACGTTCTCAATTAAGGCCAGATTAAAAGTAGTCTTAGCCAACGAGCGAGTATGAAAGGATTGATGGAAATAGAGGATTTCGAGGGAAGTAGGTCAAGATCGTTGCAGGTGGAGAGCTGTAGTCTCTGCCTACCTGGCCCGACGGGAAAAAGGCGTTTTCTCTTCTTATTTCATCTTTAGGCATTCTCTAGTCAATTATAGCTATCTTTTCGCTAAGCATTTGTTTGTCTTGCTCTTCTTTGTCAGAATTTTGTTTTCAGGTTATCCGTAATTTTCTTTAACATTGATTTCTCTATCTAGCGATAAGTTCTTAGCAAGTAGTTGAGTGGTAGTAGCGTGTGGTAGTAACGAGTTGTAGTTGTGAGCAGTAGTAGCGATTAGAAGAAGCGAGTAGTAGTAGCGAGTAGTAGTAGCAATAGTAGTAGCGAGTACCTAGTAGTAGCGAGTAGTAGTAGCAGATAATAGTAGTAACGAATAGTTGATCTAGCGAGTAGAATAGTTCTTGTTGTAGTCTAACTTTGTGACTGTTTGTTTCTTAAATAAAATGAAAATTAAAAAAAAACAATACACGTACAAAAATAGTTTAATAATCAAGACGACTTAGTTGAAAAATAGGCATGCTGTACCTGGACAATATAGACAAAATAAAAAAAATAAAAATCAAATAGGCAGAAATCAAAGACGGAAGGAAAATTATACACAGAAAAACACTACACTACGTACCACACACACTAACACACGATACACACACACACACTAACACAGACACACACACACCCATTTACACTACACACACAAACACAAACGAAACGTCACGCACTCAATCTATACATATATATGCATACACTCTATAATGTAGGTGGTAGGGCTTTTGGGGAAAGTCCGTCTGGGGAAGTACCAACTCCTTGCTTTTTCCTGCCGTGAAGCAGCAGAGTTTGCACTGCTGTGTTTCGGTTTGAAGGGCAAGGGAGCCAGCGAAATGACTGGCACATGAGATATATCATCTTAGTTCTCAAAGTGAGCAACGCGCTTAGCTGTCTTATTAGTGTCAAAATATGCCATTAATAGGACAGTAGGTGTTATGGGCGGTGATGACCACTTACCATCAGGTGGCACACCTGCTCGTTTGCTCACTTGTAACATAAAATTCAACTTGTAATTATTAATAATAACTATATATAGGTATAAAAACGTGACTGACGCGTGAGTGTTCATTGATGTTGTTTATAGTAAACTAGTTGATTGCGTTATTTGTGGATCTGCGATGTGATATTGCAGAATTTACAGCTCTAAGTTCTGTTTTCTTGTATCTGGGCCCTGAGTCAAGTGGCTTTCTACAATCGCAAACGCTAGTAGAATAGAATGAAAATATATGGGGTTGACATTAGCTAACGAAATGTTGAGTGACAGCTAATGTCAATCCCATACATTTTTATTCTATTCTATAGCGTTTGCGATACTAGAATGCCACTTGACTCAGGGCCGTTGTTTTATTTTATTCAGGTTGGGTTTGCATACCTTGTTGTTAATTAAATTTCCTGTTTAGATTTCGTTTACCGCTGTCAATTGTACTAAGTATCGCAGTATTCCGCAGCTTGAAAGTACCAGTGATGAAATGAACACTTATGACCGGATCGTCTTTTTCTAATATGGTACATTTTTGGTTGCAGAGCACAGAGCACGCCCAGTCAGCAGCAGGTAGACAAGAGGGTTGACAGCTGTCATGCTCTGTACATTTTAATATAAGACTGCGTTCGAATTTCGCATCGCAAAGTTAGTAGCACCAGATTCTGCACAGCGTATCGTTCGGTTGAATAGGTGAACAATCCTTGTTCTACCAGGGTTCTTCTGTATTACTCTTTGGTTGTTTTTTATAACAATTATCTGCTTGTGCTGATGATAGGTGTACATCCCTGTCATCTCTCTGCCTGAATGATATAAAAGATGACTCCTACGAATATGACTCTAGTCATCATATTAGCAATCACTTGAAGACACGATAGCTCAGCTGGGGGGTAATCGTGGTAACTTGAACGATATTACCAAAAAAAACGTTTGCCTAAAACACCTACCTAGTTAAGTCTTACCGTAACGTTTGAGGCAAGTGTTTTTGTTTTGGTAATACGAGTATTGTTGAAGAAGCGTCCCCCCTGGAGAAGCGTCCCGGGCGTCCCGGCTCGTGTTAAATTTTCAGTCTTCTTTATCTATTCAAAACATAACCTTCATTTACATTGTCCACGATACAGCCATACCCTGTTTTTTCTTATATTTATTTAGGATTTTATTATATTCTTCAAGCGATTTCTTATTATAAATTCGACTTTGCTTTTTTCTGTTTCAGTGTTAGCTTTTTCTTTCATTATGTTAATTTTGTGTGTGCCCGTGTGGTGCCGGCAAAGAATAGTTCCAACCCATCTCTACCGGCAGGTGTCGTAAGAGGCGACTAAGGGAGTAGAAACTGGAAGATGGGCAGCAGCGTCCTTCTCTGTTTTGTGTCACACCATCTTACATTATACATATTATATTATACTGCGGTCACTAAAAACCGCGGTTTATGGCGCCAGCCGCAGCACATGCAAAATTATGACGCCACCATTAAGTGTTCGATTACTGTATAAAAATTATCGGTGTAAGTACGAAGACATTCAGTGTGACACTTTGGTGTAGTCCACTTTGGTCTCATTATTACAGCAAAAGCTGCAGTTTTTTTTGTGATTCCTATTACAATTTTTCGAGTAATAAAAAATAAAAAAGCAAAAAAAACTAGCCAAAAAAGAAAAAAAAGACTAAAAAATGTTCAAAATATAAAACAAAATATGTAAATATATAGCTATAGAATTATAATCTCATTAATCTGCAAGAAAATTTCGCCAATTTCATAGTTAATACTTTAAGTAAAAAAGCAAGTAAAGTAAAGTAAGTAAAGTAGTACTATTATTTAAATTATATGTTTTTTGACATGGCATTTGTATAATATAAACTGTAATTGTATTAAATGTGGTAGATAGTTGTAAGACTTGTAACATAACATTGTAATAGGATTATCACACATTCAACCAATATTGATTTGGTGTACACACGGTCGTTCGTCGGTAGAAACACTTTGATCTTGAGCGGGCCTCTGGTTTCGGGCGTTTGTAGCGTAGCGCTGGTTCAGCTTATACTGGTTTTGTTTCTACTAGACCGTAAGGGCACTGCATGTTATAACCTACGTCATCTAGTACACGAAATTTGCAACTTTGTAGCGATAGTAGTGACCTAATAGGTCCACAAAACGTTGGTCTGCCAATACGAAACCTGGCAGGTTTTGTACAGTTGGAGATAAAAGTGGTTAAATGACAGATTACACGAATGAAATCTATTCGTAGATATAGAAGGTACCCATACAAGTGAAAAACAACAGGTCTGCCTCGCATCCTCTTGGCAGTTTCGCTAGTCGGACCACAAATGTGGTCGGATGTGATCGGACCACAAATTTGGTCGGACTGGCGAAACTGCCAAGAGGATGCAAGGCAGACCTGTTGTTTTTTACTTATATAGGTACCTTCTATTTCTACGAAAAGATTTCATTGTCCTTTAACCCCTTTTCTCTCCAACTGTACAAAACCTGCCAGGTTTCGTATTGGCAGACCAATGTTTTGTGGACCTACTAGGCCACTACTATCGCTACAAAGTTGCAAATTTCGTGTACTAGATGACGTAGGATAACATGCAGTGCCCTTAAAGTCTATACGTGCCAGCTGCCGTGCGTACATACAGAGAGAGACAAAATTAGCAATGAGTAAATTAAATTAAATATCGTTTAATTCAGGCATTAAACCCATAAAATATTTACATACAGTAAAATGTCAAATTATAAATAATTAATAATAATTACTAAATAAACATTAACACTAGGTTAATAGTTTACATAATAATATGGTTATATCAATCAATTAAAAATTCGAAATTATAAGATGTCATTATAAAAAATATGTCATTATAAAAAAATATGTTATTACGAAATTCTCATCATTCATATATATACATTCATAAACAGTAGCAATAATGGAACGAAGTTGTTATCCCTCTTAAGGGTTCGTTAACATTTTTGACTTTGTTCTCGGCGAACATACCTGTCGCACTAGAATAAAACATAAAAAAATAAAAAAGTATATATAAAATTATTAAAACCTTAAAAAATGTATTGTTGTATTTGTATTACTTTTTTGATATTTTACTTCATTTGTGACATTTATGTGATTTTTGTAGTTTTAAAATTCGAACATTTTTTTTTTTACATTGTAAATGTATATACTTTTTGTCAATCATATTTATTTTTTCGTTCAGTAAAATCAGCAGAAAATATGAAGTAAATAATTAGACAACAAAGTAGAAAATAGCAAAATTCTACAACCACAAATTTCGCGAACACGCAAATTCAAATTCAATTCAATTTTCGCAAATTCTGCGATTTTCTACTTTGTAAATTTATCCGAACACAGGAAGTGTTTAAAAAAAATCATTTTTAAATAATTAGAATCTAAGATAATTGTCATAATATTGGGTCTTTCCCGTGAAATTGCCGTTTTTATTGGATAATTTTAAAGGATAATCAACTTGTAGTAAATACACTCTAATGTTTTAGGTGTTACGATCAGGGGGTACTAATATCAGGGTATTTCGAGTCAGGGGTTATACAGCTCAAATATCATATCCCGGTAGTTGTAGTATGTTATACGGGGACACGACTCCTGATCCCCGAGCTATTACTAACTGATACCGATCCTTCCGAGATAGTAACATCTTTCTTATCTGATTCATTTCCTACACCAAGTATTCCTGTCCCAACAAACATATCCTACCCGTTCTTCTTCTCCCTGCTCCTTCCGATTGACTAATCTGAGATTGACCGTGCCGATGGATGCGTGGCTAGAGGCGGGTCTAGTCGTAAGTCGTCACAATGCTCTGGGCCTACCCTTTCTTTAAAATCTAAATATTCCTTTATTTAGTATTATGTATGTATGTACATTAGTCTCTGGTACCCATAGTACAAGCTTTGCCTAGTTTGGGATCAGATGACCTGCCTTAAATGTCCCCCTAATACTAGTTTATTGGTTTTAAACTACAACAGATACGTTTCTCTTACAAATCTGCAGTATATACTAGTAGAAACAGGACACAGTGTTCCCCTAAGGTTAACAATTAGGAAGCTAAGTTTTAGCAGCTTAAAGTTTGAATAAATATTTATGTGTGTTAACGTGTATATGTGTGTGTCTCTACGTGTTTGTGTGTGTAGATGTGTATGTTCATATGTGAGTGCGTATGTATGTGTTACGTACTTGCGTGTGTTTAAATGAGGGTAATTGTTTACTCATATTGTGTCTGATCAGGTTAGGTACGAGTAATCAAATCAATATTATGTCGCCTTAATAGATAAAATGTTAGTTTTCTTATATCCTAAAGTATAATTCATTATACCAATACAAGTCAATTTTGAAAAATAATTTTTTCTTTAAAATCTTATTATTTATTTAATTGTTATGACCTACTTATTTATTACTATTTATTACAAAACGAACTATTTATTAATTTAGTTATTTTATTTATAAGATAATTATAATGTAGTATTAGATAGGTATTTTTATTTTAATAGCGCCAACGTAAGAAGTCCGTTTTGACGTTTCCTTAACACCAACACACAGGGTTCATTTTTCTTTGCAGGTCGTAATTTTGCATACGTTTGACAGCTGTCAGAAAAGACCTATTACGGTGGCCTAACTTTAATAAAGTGAAATATCTCATATTTTTCTATAGATTTAATTGATTCTAAAATTGCGTTATAAATTTTTACTGCTGAGTAAATATGTGGTGCTTTTCGATTTACTTCCACGTTTGTGTTCAGGGGTTTGTGAACATAGATCCTTTGTAGTTGTCTTATATTACGATTGCGTTGAAATACTTTATGAAAAATGGCCGAATGCCTGAAAAAAGTCGAGTTGGTGAGCCCAAGACTCATCTGCGTCAGGCTTAAGTTGGACTGACTCGAACTTTTGTTCTAGATGCACCAGCTGTGATATGCATCCACGAATATGGGTTTGAGGGGCGTGATGTTATAGATGCATATATGTAATAACATATCCATATTTTATAACATTCTGAGCATAGAGTCAAGTGGCTTTCTACTATCGCAAACGCCAGTAGAATAGAATGAAAATGTATGGGATTGACATTAGCGAACGAAATGTCACGTGACAGCTAATGTCAAACCCATAGAGTTTTATTGTATTCTATAGCGTTTGCGATAATAGAATGCCACTTCTCTCAGGGCCCTGGAGTAAGTATGAATGACATCGTCAAACAAAAATCCATTCGTGCGATCTCTCCAGTTTGGTTAGGACATGGCAGGGAGAATCACCTCATTGCCTTCATACCACATTAAAATCGGTTCAGTGGTTTAGCCCTGACAGTGTTACAGACAGACAGACAAACTTAGAATTTACTATATTATAATATAAATATATATTTGAAGGTGGTAGGGCTTTTGTGCAAAGTCCGTCTGGGGAAGTACCACCCCCTTGTTTTGTTCTGCCGTGAAGCAGCAGTGTTTGCACTGCTGTGTTTCGGTTCGAAGGGCAAGGGAGCCAGGTAAATTACTGGCACATGAGACCGACCATCTTAGTTCTCAAGGTGAGCAACGCGCTTTGGTGTCTTGTTAGTGTCAATTATGCTGATAATAAGACAGTGGGCGCTATGGGCGGTGGTGACCACTTACCATCAGGTGGCCCACAAGCTCGCTTGCTCACTTGTTGCATAAAAACTGTTGTACATATTGTTTGGATAGATTTGGATTTATATCGAATCCATTATATCGATATATTATTTATTTTAGATGGGATATGGGGATGAACCTACTAGAAAATGTCGTCAATTTCATGGGTAGGACCTATAAGTGTACGCCGCGCAAACTAACTCAAGCGCTGCGCTATATTTTTTTTTTTTTGAGTTCCGTGCATTAACGGTCAGTGGTAGAGTTAGTTCTCGAGGCGTATATCATCAAGAGCTCGTTTTAGAACTATAAGATTAGCACTATAAGAATTTAGGCTTAATAATTTGATGTATCGAATATAACTTTCCTTTTAATAAAACTATATTGGAAATATACGCACAAAAAGGTAGTTTAAAAAATTGTCCAGCATACTGCAATCAGGCTGCAATTTTGACTATGATTGTAGCTAATTTGTATGTTAAATAACTGGAAAAATTGTCACACATTCAAACGTACATATTATAATGTAGGTATTTACTCGCACAGACTGTCAAACAGATAAATAAAAATGCATACGTCTGATCACAGAACTTGGACGATATCATCATTAGTATATGTATAAAAATATGACAGATATTTGCCAGGTAGTGGTACAAATGGCCGAATAATTTTGAAGTTTTCATACTTTTTCTGTCAAAAATCTGTCATATTTCAGCTGTGGTTTCGCGTACTTTATGATGGACATCATCCAAATTCTAGCATAATATGATAATATCTTATGTTAGCATAATATCTAGCATAATATCTAGCATAATATCTAGCATAATATATTATTAGTGTCTGCCGACATCCCTTGTGTCCTGGAGCCACCTGGGCTGTGTCGATCTGATGGCAAAAGGCCAGACGGCCTGACTTTGATTCCCTGGGCAAAAGGCCGGTGCCTCTTGTGGGATGCCACCTGTGCCTGCACCTACGCGGCTAGCCACCTGCCCCGGACCTCACGTTCGGCTGGCGCGGCCGCTGAGTGGTTGGCTAATCAAAAATTAAATAAATATTCGGACTTGCTAGGGTGCTATGATTTTGTACCTTTCGCAGTTCAGACCTCGGGGGTGTGGGGCATAGCAGGGAAGCGTTTTGTAAGCGAAATTGGAAGGCGCTTGAGGGAGCGCGGTAATGACCCCCGTGCCGGCTCGTTCCTGGTCCAATAGTTGTCGCTGGCCATTCAACGCGGTAACGCGGCCAGCGTCATGGGTACGTTTGGACCAGGTGCGAACAGGGACGGGGTACTAGACTAAAGATTTTTATCTGTATGACTATATTTTATGTTCAAATTGTAATCATGTGTTTAATCCTTTAATCTTACCCTATCCTATCCTAATTCCTATCCTATCCTATTTATATTTTTGATTAAGTATATTTCGTACATTTACTGTAAAACGCCACAATGGCCCTTCTCACACGGGGATAAAATATTAAATTTAAAAGCTACGCGACTGAGATGCAAACCATGATCGCCTACTGAAATTAAATTAAAAACATTGTTACAATACTGGTATTGTACTACTAGTTTCCACTCACGGCTCTACCCAAATGAGACTGATTTAATATTATGCTTGCTCCTACGCCATTTTGTAATGCAACGCGTACACATACAACGACTCGGGTAGCTTGCGACCAGTAAGAGAGTATCGTCAAGTGAATAGTACGGCGACTCATGAGCGACGTGTCGGATGCGCTTACGAAACGAAAGTCTCGTGGGAATATCTCCGTGTAAAAAGGGCCTAATGCTTTTTAACCATTCCAATAAAGGGTCTGTCACAACTCTAGGATATTTGATGTAGTTTTGAGATAATTAAGCTTATATGAGTGTATATTGTGTGACTAATAAATGTATAAAAATTCTGATTGTTTCTATGAAAATCTTCATAAAAAGTTCCTTGTTCCTGTAAATGTATGTAACCTGGCTGAATTCAAAGACTAATTCGGCATACATTGCTCGTTTTAGTAAGAATATTGCAATAAACATAACCAATCCTCCCAATGTATGCTGAATTAATCTTTAAATTCAGCTAGGTGTGATCACTCCTTACTCTAACCAATAAGATTGCTCCAAACGACTCGTGAGTGTTACACACAATTATGTACTTCAACGGATAAACTCATGTTTTATATTGGCGGCATAGGACTGACAAGTTTCGATCTTGTAAGATCTTAGTTGGGAGGTCGGCAGTGGTTACCCCGTGTCCTCCAGAACTCCCCGCCCGAGCCTACCGCGCAGCGCATCGCTGTGCTCGGCGCGACACGGCAACAGATGGCGGTCCGTGTGGTGAAACTGCCGAAGATCTTCTAACAAGATCGAAACTTGTCGGTCCTGTGCCATCAATATAAAACGTGAGTTTATCCGTTGAAGTACATAATTAAGATTGCTCCATTTGAAAGGCTAGGAAAATGGAGCTTTGGTTTGAATTTTCCAAGCTAACAACTTAACTCTCTCGCACAGCCACTGGTGGAAAACAACCCTAATGAAAGAAAACAAATAACTAAAACAATGACTGAAAGAAACTAATTTTGATAGTTACATCCTGGGTGTAAATGCAAAAGCGTGCAAACAGCTCAAGGGTAATGCTCGATTGCTCAAAACACGAAATTGAACAACTTTTCCAGAGGAACATGGGTCGAAATCGGACATTTTTTTGGATTCTCCATTAAAAATTGTCGACTGTTGAGGTTTTTATTTAGAAGACAAAAATAATTCTTTGATTCCGACCCATGTTTCTAGAAAAAAGTTGTTCACTTATTTCGTCTGAGCACTCCCTTCAGCTCTTACACGCTTTTGCATTCACGCTCTGTATATTTCAGCCGGCTTAGCACGCTGCCCGAGAGAAAATACAGGGTGTAAGGGACAGTCCTCAGAATACTGAAAGAGCATGAAAACGTAACTGAACATATTTCACCGAATAAAACTTTCAGGAAATGAAAGAAAAAATCGGCCTCTCCATACAAAATTGCAAACTTGATTGGACAGTTTGTATGGAGAGGCCGATTTTTTTTTCGTTTTCTGAAAGATTTGTTCACTGAAAGTTGTTCAATAACGTTGACTGATCATGCCTTTTCAGTATTCGGAGGGCTGTCCCTTACACCCGTTATATCTCAGAGAAATGTCACTTGATTTGAGGAATCATGTCATCTAATCTATCACCTCCAAGCGCGAAGAAATGTCAGTGGAGGAAAATGTTTAGCAAAACCACAAATTACGTTTTTGCTACTTTAGACAGAGATAGCTTTATACTCTAATACATGTAGCCGTCCTTGTCTTTCAAAATTTGTCGCACTGCTAGGATGTCAAAAAAACGTGACCATGCTTAAAGTCTTTAATCTATGGGCCTAGATAAATTGTGCTATGCCGGCAAGACAACAACAATTGCGTTCGGAAATTTACTTTGTATGGGAATTTCCCTGTCAAACGGCGAACCATAGACTAATTATCGGGGCGATATTATAGAACTGTCCCTTCGGAGTACGACTGCAGGGTTCGTAGTGATAATTAAACTTTTCTAATTATCGATAACAATAAAAATCATAAGTCAATAATTAAACGCTAACACCATCAATGTCGCATTACAAGACCCGAACGTATATTTTGTAGGTTTTGCCGTAATTTTTTAGCCGAAAAAAAAACCTGTCAGGTTAGGTTAGGTCAATTTGAAAGCATTAAAACAAAAACAGGCGTGTACGCGAAATCATTTGCAGGTCAAAAATTAATGAAAACAAGTTATTATTTTGCATGGATAATTATCAAAAAAATAATTATCTGAACCCTGGTATAACTGAAAAACAAGTACCTACTTGTTCTACAAAGTAGAAAATCGCAAAATTTCACAACCACAGGCAGGATTCGAACCTGCGTCTCCTGCGTAAGTACCGCAGACGCTTTACCAACTAGGCTACTGTGGTCCTGCCCGATGTTGTGAAATTTAGCGACCTCTATACGCATTCCAACGTTGCATTTGTGCTGCCACCTAGCAAGCATTTTTGCTGTACTAGCTCAACTAGTCCATCATTGCAGACAGATTTCGAGTTGAAAATTGGTAACACTACGTATAATTGAAAATGATTTTTATTTTAACACTTCCTGTGTTCGGATAAATCTACAAAGTAGAAAATCGCAACTTTGTAGATTTATCCGAACACAGGAAGTGTTAAAATAAAAATCATTACCTACTTGTTCTTTTTATCCCGAAAAAAAAATTTAAATGTTAATTTACATTGTTCCTATCAAAATTATAAAGAATCTTATCTTTTATATTAAGACCTTGATATACATTTTTAATCTGAAATTATAAGGACGGGCGGGTGGAGTAGTGTTTACTACAGGCCGACATCTTCCAATTTCTTGATTAGGAGAAAAAGGTGAAGCATAGGGCGTCCTCATCATCTGTGGCGCAGAAGTTCTTCTATATATAGGATTGTGGCGGAGTCTACGAATAAATAATAAGTCAGAAACTCTAACTCAGCAACGTCGTGGCAACGTCGTGGTAGTTGAGTAATTCACGCGGTGACATCGGTTAGAGTAAGGGCACAGGTAAGGGTTACAGAGCAGTATATTCCTTGACACGACTTCTTCTAGTACACGTAATTTTTTGAGCGCAGTTACATTTCCTGACTTATTATTTATTCGTTGGGCGGAGTACGATCGGATCCAGCTGGAGGTCTCATGCATTGGGCTGGTGAACATCTTCCAAAAAAAATGTTGAGGAAAACCATCAGAGCCACCTGGGAGGTTTTGCTCGAAATATTGAGTATTACGTTATGGCTGAGGTTGGTATTGTGTAAAATATCTGTTTTGAGCAATATTTACGGACTATATAGCCGCTTCTGTCATATACAGCGTGATTTTTTTTACCTTCCCATACAAAATGAGCGATCACGTGACCACTTTACTATGGGGAGACGAAACATTTCTTCGGGAAAATTGCTTGTTTTCATGTGCAGAATCACTGGGCTTCGGGATTAAAACGAATAATAAAAAAACCGGTCAAGTGCGAGTCGGACTCGCGCGCCGAGGGTTCCGATATACCTATAGTATTTTTGGAAGCAATAAAGTCCATTTTCAGGACCGCAAAACTAAATTTGTTTGTAAAGGTTTTTTGCAGATTTCTGAAAAACTGTGCAACTTAGAAAGATCGTTTTATTTTTGCTGTAAAGTTTATATAAACTTCTGTCAACTGTAATTAATTCAGATTTTTCCTTACTCAAACTTCGGAGATAAGGGGGGGGGGAATGGTATTTTTCTTGACATTTTTCATCATAACTTTAAAACTAAGAAATTAAAAAAAATACAAAAATATATTTTAAAATGTACAAGTAAAGCCCTTTCATATGATACCCCACTCGACCTAGTAGCGACAATTTGAAATTTGGCCCCCCCTATTTTGGCCCCTTTATATTAATAATCATACTTTTTTCAAAATTTTTTCTTGTGCAATTAAGTTGGGCAACTATATTCTAAAACTATTCCAAATTTCAGGTTGATAGCATAAGTGGTTGCTGAGATATAGAGGTGTGACAGACAGACGGACAGACAGACAGACAGACAGAGCGGCACCATAAGGGTTCCTTTTTTTTACCATTTTGGTATCGGAACCCTAAAAAGAATCATTCAAATCGGTTCACTATTGTCGGAGTTATGGAATAACATACATTAAAAAAAACCGGTCAAGTGCGAGTCGGACTCGCGCGCCGAGGGTTCCGATATACCTATAGTATTTTTGGAAGCAATAAAGTCCATTTTCAGGACCGCAAAACTAAATTTGTTTGTAAAGGTTTTTTGCAGATTTCTGAAAAACTGTGCAACTTAGAAAGACCGTTTTATTTTTGCTGTAAAGTTTACATAAACCTTTGTCAACTGTAATTAATTCAGATTTTCCCTTACTCAAACTTCGGAGATAAGGGGGGGGGAATGGTATTTTTTTTGACATTTTTCATCATAACTTGAAAACTAAGAAACTTAAAAAAATACAAAAATATATTTTAAAATGTACAAGTAAAGCCCTTTCATATGATACCCCACTCGACCTAGTAGCGACAATTTGAAATTTGGCCCCCCCTATTTTGGCCCCCTTTACATTAATAATCATACTTTTTTCAAAAAATTTTCATGTGCAATTAAGTTGGGCAACTATATTCTAAAACTATTCCAAATTTCAGCTCGATAGCGTAAGTGGTTGCTGAGATATAGAGGTGTGACAGACAGACGGACAGACAGACAGACAGACAGAGCGGCACCATAAGGGTTCCTTTTTTTTACCATTTTGGTATCGGAACCCTAAAAATACGATCGAATAGAGAACCTCCTCCTTTTTTGAAGTCGGTTAAAAATTCACGCTGTATATTGTGTATATGTCGCAGGCAAATCGTATAATTCGCCATTTACGAACGGCGGGCAAACTGTAAACGGTCGGAAAATTGTACAACGGCACCGGCAGATTGTAAACGGGTTTAGATCACTGGTACATTGAAGGTTCGTTAGCCATTTATACAATTTGCCTGCGACATATATAAATATACGTGGTTCCAGTTATCTAATTTTCATAGGTAATTTTTTCAAATCTGACTTTGACGAATAAATAGAAGTGGCCAGCATCTTTTTCAGAAAAGGTTTTTAACCTTTTAAATATTGATTGATAAAATAATCATCTTGGCCTTAGAAGCCAGTTCTATTCTAGTATAGAGAATAAAAAATACAAATGAAGATTCTGTATTTTCTTGCTTTTTCTTGTAAAAAAGCCTTGTGCCCCAACTTTGGGCGTGAACTCATTTATCAATAGTTCTTTGATATCTTTGTAGGTGCATTTGTCTGAAAAGTTTTCTCCATAGAAACATAAAGCTGGGCCGTTCAAGGTGGCTGGGATTAGGAGTAGTTTTTCCTACCCTTAACCTAACTTGAAGCAGACAGACCTAGTTAATCTGTATTCTAATTAGCGGTAACATAATATAGGGTGACTTTTAATTAGTTCTTGATAGAAAAAGTTATGAATGTACTCATGATACTGAACAACTTTCCCCAAGGAACATAGGTCGAAATACGAAAATCAAGTTTTTGACCTCCCATAGAAACTGTATCAGCTGATAGCGCATTTTGTATGGGAGGTCAAATTTGGTTTTTCGTATTTCGACGTATGTTCCTTGGGAAAAGTTGTTCAGTATCATGAGTACATGCATATCTTTTGCTATCAAGAACTAATTTAAAGTCACCCTATATACAGGATGTTAATTTATTTGCGTGCCATAGCTTAGGGGGTGTTTCAGTAACGATAAAGGAACACAATAAAAATATATAAAAAAATCCTACTTGAAAAAAACTAAAACTTCATTGAAACTATACTAACAAGGAGGGCAATGACCCGGACGGAGCATTGTGTTACTCGTATCACCGAGCCAGCGCGCGAGTATCAATGTAGGTATAAGGTGGACATATACATAACTGAAACTCTTTGGCGCGCTTTTAATAGCGCGGTGCGCCGAGTCATTGCCTTTTGCGTTAGTTTAGTTTCAATGAAGTTTTTTTTTTAAGCGGGATTTTTTTAAATATTGTTTTTTGTGTTCCTTTATCGTTACTGAAACACCCCCTAAGCTATGACACGCAATTAAATTAACACCATGTATAAATCAATAACAATTCAAATGTTTTATTCAAGTAAGAATTTGTTTCAGTTTACTGTATGCTAGACTGCAGATGAAGTACCTAGTTACTGTGCGAACTGAAACATTTTTTTGAGTCCGCCAGGTAATCTGCAAATTAACTGATTTACGCACATTACGGGCTACGTATAAAATCTTATTTCAAACACCAAAAGTTAGGTAGCTCTTCAAATGTAGAGTTAATTTATTATTTAAGGAACACTTTTAATGGATATTTAATTTTATTTATTAAAATTAATCAAAGCTTGACGTGATTTTGGCAGTTTTAGATTCGGTTCGGTTAGGTTAGAAGTAATATTTACTTGGTGATTTTATCTTCTTCCGGTTTTCGATTAAATCGCTTAGGGATTTGTTCAAATTTCTGTTTTAATCATTTCCCTACGACATAACACAAGGACTGAGAGAGCATAATCTTCAAAAGGAGGACCTATATTTTACATTTTACAAAAATCTGTTATTTTTGGAGTCGGTGCCAGCCAGCCACCGTTACTGTGGTAACAAAAGAGGCTGAACTTCTACGAGGTGCTACGAGATGGTCCAAATATAAAGTTGGTTAAGATCTTGATGTAAGTATGAGATGAATAGTTAGAAAGAGAACGCCACTTAATAACAGTGAACGTTACGGGTGTCACTCAGATAGGTATGTTTCGCTATCACGGGGTCAGCAAAACCTCAGAACAAAAACCTCCTTGCTTCGCTCGGAGCAAATTTCTTTGAGCAAAACCCAGGTCTAACCTTGGTCTAGCTCTGTCACCGGTCATAGTTACCTGTCACCCATCATGACATTTTCTTATCACGAGCATACACTTGGAGACTAAGAATAAATGTAGTGCTAAATTATTACCGTGCTAACGTAATGAGTTAGACCAAGGTTAAACTTGTTGTTTGCTGGCCCCTTGCTGGGGAAACGTCTCTGAATGACACCCGAAAGGTTTCCCATGGAATTCTTTAATAGCATACATCTTGTGCCAAAACCAGGTAAAATAAAAGGATAGTCGCGATGCCAGCAAACACGTAAAGTCAATCCATGGTGCTAGCCGACCATCCTTATTTTACCTTAGTTGCGACTCTGTTACTCCAAAAATAAATCAATATTCCTACGTTGGAGTTGGAGCTCCTATGAAACTAAGGTTATGTTTTGATGACTGCAAAATGAAAAGCTCCGACTCCGGCGTAGGAACATAGATTTCTCCAGAAAACTACATACTTATTCAAATAATAGTGTTGTAGATATTTTACCGAATGGGATTCTTTGAAGTGACAAATTAAAATCGTTAGTCGTTTCCTTGAATTTTTTATTTACGATTTTAATAGTCGTTATTCTACCGAAGCGTGGGTTGAAAACTCCTTGGTCGTTCGTTAGTGTGAGGCTTGGAGGAGTGAGGTAACACGCGGGTGACTAAATTAAAGATTTCGGTCATATTTCGGTCGTGTTGTGATTGTGACAGATCCGCATCAAAACAGAACGCCCGGCGCCCCCACTGTCGCAGGAAAGTAAAAGCAATGCTGCGCGCTCGCCAAGACTCACTGCCCACCACGAAAGTGACAGCGCGCAACGTGTTCTTTTTCAAATTTCGAACACTCAAACATTAAAATTCTTTTTCTTTGTGTTTTCTCCTTATTTAAAATCTGCCGTGGTTAAAGGCTCAGGAGTGAGCGGTGCCAAGTCGGTTTATAATTACTTTCATAGTAGGCATGTTATTAAATACATCAGTGAAAGTGCAGTGACGCAAAAGTTACATTACACAAGATATTATGTCGGAAATCGACCACAACGGGAAGCAGTGCCTTACTGTTTTTGGTATGTAAATTCAAAGACATTTTTATTGCAACAGCTATGCGCTAATAATACTACCATATTATATATTAAGGTGTTATCTTTTGTTACGTTTATTTTTTAATTTCGAGAACGCTACACTCGTAAAAAGACCCGATACTATACATGAAACAAAACACTTTTCAGGAATAGTTTTTTTTTATGTTACAAGTGAACAAACGAGCAGGTGGGCCACCTGATGGTCAGTTGTCACCACCGCCCATAGCACCCACTGTCTTATTAAACTGAAGCCAAAGAATCATTATGGCCGAGGTGCAGCCACATGAGTAATAATCTTCTTTTACGGTCATGGTTACCCAACTATCATAATTTCTCAAATCACTGGCGCCAGCACAAGCACATAGGTAAAAGCTTTTTCGTTCTCGCGCGACAAAATTGACGTTTGCTCTAAGTCATTCGATCTTAAATATACGTAAATATATGAGCTCAATTCTCATGCTAGCGCTGCTGAAATAGATGAAGCTGCGATCACAATGACTCTAATAATAATTTATTACTATGCCCTGCATTATTGCTTTTAGGGTTCCGTAGTCGACAAGGAGCCCTTATAGTTTTGTCATTTCCGTGTGTCTGTCTGTCTGTCCGCGTCGTACTAGAAAGCTGAAACTAAGTACTTAAATATACATTTCATCAACGCCAACAAAGGGGAAAAACAAAATCTTGAAAAATATTTTTTAGGGTACCTAAGTAAAGTGAGGGTGATTTTTTTTCTTGTCTACCACATCATGTTGGATGTCGTTAGATAGGTCTTTTAAAAATAACGTGAATCTGCAAAAAACATTTTTCGATTTAGGTATCAGTTCGCGAAATATTAAGATTTAAAACGCGTTTTTTGTTGGAGTCAAGTGCCCGCCCCCGCTTGCAGGCTAAACGGTTATTATTGGAAATGTAAAAAAATTACAGTAGTAGCATACCTATATGATTTATTTAAAAAAAAACCTAGCACCGCTAAGTAGGCTGTACAAGTTAATGAGCTAATAGCTCACCGTTGAAAATAAATTAAGCGAGACGATTTTATTAAACACTTGCTCATGTTTTGTTGTAGGTAAGATGTCAAAAAAGAGAAACACATTAATAAACCCCATCTTCTTTGCCTTATCCCTTTTCGAACCATGCTGACGACTAATATGTAAAATACTAGTCTCTGCAGAGTAACTTGCTCTTGACAGTATTCGCAAACATTTAGCTCCATTTAGCAAAGGAAGGGCCTAAGATGTTGCCTGGTACTGCTTAATTTTGTTCGAACTATTTTGCTCGAGCTTCCCTTTTACTAAAATCCACCCTTCGCCACGGTGAGCTATAGCCAAAAAATTGGAAATAATAAAAATATCAATAGCAATAAGGCGCTAGGACCTCGCTGAGCATTAGGAGGTAAAAAGTTTATGTTTCGAACGTTATGAAATACTTTATCAAAACCTGCTTAGCGATAAAAAAAACTACGGAACCGTATACTGCGCGTAGCCCGACACGCACTCGGCTTTTTTTTTTAATTATAATACAGACTGGACATTTCTGTATTTCAATAAGATCACGACGACTGGTCATTTCAATATGATCATAACGTGCTACCAGCGAGCCTTTGAGTACTTTTAGTTAGGTGAAGTACCAAAATGCAAGCTTTTGGCCTCCCATACGAAATGCGCCATCAGCTGATGAAGTTTCTAAGATTTGCCCTTAGAATTACATTTACACCCATCGCAGATCCCAATGCACTTCAGTTTGATCTCACTAAACTAAACTAAACTTCTAAACATGGACGAAATAAGTAAATCTGTCGTGAGAGTAGTGGTCTAATTAGATCCACAAAACTTTGGTCTTCCGATGCGCGACCGGTGAACCTTTTCTCTTTTTTTTTCTTTCTTTTTTCGACTGTGCATCAGCTGACAGCACATTTTGTATGGGATGTCGAAATTTTCTTGTCGTATTTCGACCCATGCTCCTTCGGGAAAATGTAACATAAACTAAGACGTACACCCCGGTGGACATTATGAGGAGCTGAACCGAATTGCACGCTGCTACTTTAAGCAGGAAATCCTGGGATAGAGTAGAGTTTCGGGCGGTGGTGGTCGCTGATATTCGTTGAGGATATACAACGAACATACATAACATCACGCCTTGTTCCCGTCGGGGTAGGCAGAGACCACAGTTCTCCACCTGCTACGATCTTGACATACTTCCCTTGCTTCCTGAACTTTCATCAATCCTTTCATACATGCTCGTCGGTTAAGGGTACTTTTAACCTGGCCTTTATTCAGAACGTCCTGAATTTGGTCCTGGTACGTTCGCCGAGGCCTTCCCCTTCCAACGTTTCCATTCACTCTCGCCTTGTAGATCTCTTTCGTCAATCTTCCTTCATTCATCCTCTCTACATGACCAAACCATCTCAGCATCCCTTTCTCAATTTTAGACACTACGTCTTCTGCTACAACAAGTTATTCACAAAACACAAAACCTCTCGGGGGGTAGTTCTACCAATGTAATGAAACTACCCGCCGAAAGGTTTCGCGTATTTAGAATTACACTTTGTAGAAGAAGCAGATATTAACAATACGCATTTTAATATACAGTGTGATTATGAAACGTCTGACTATACTTGAGTATGAAACATGACAGGACATGAAACTGAACAACTTTCCCCGAGAAACGTAGGTTTAAAAAAGAAAAAAAAAATTTGGCTTCGCCATACAAACTTTGCGCTGTCAATACTGGAATTTTTGTGGGACGACCAAAAAAAATCTCATTTTTACGGTTCCTCCGTAGTCAAAAGGATCCCTTATAGTTGCGTCATGTCCGTCTGTCTGTCTGTCCACGGTTTAGCTCAGAGACCCTTAGTACTAGAAAGCTGAAATTTTGAACGAAAAAACATTTAATCTACGCCGACAAAGTGGTAAAATAAAACTTCGAAAAAAAAATTTTTAGGGTACCTCCCATACAACTAAAGTGGGGATGAAACTTTTTTTTCTCGTCTTCCCCATAGTGTGGGGTGTCCTTGGATAGGTCTTTTAAAAATAATATAAGTTTTCAAAGATCATATTTCGATTTAGGGATCCGTTTGCAAAATATTAAGCTTGAAAGCGCATTTTTTTGTTGGAGTCGAGTGTCCCCCCCCCCCCCCTTCCGGCTAAACGTTTACTATGGGAAATGTGAAAAAAATCACACTAGTAGCATATATGATGAAATTAAAAGGAAATCTGTCACAGTTAAGTAGGTTTTACAGTTAATGAGCTATAACTAAAAATAATAAAAACAGCAATAGCAATCAGGCGCTAGGACCTCGCTGAGCATTAGGAGGTAAAAAGTTTATGTTATAAACGTTATGAAATACTTACTCAAATCCCGCTTTGCTGTAAAAAAAATCCTAAAATAACTACGGAACCCTGCGCGTGGCCTGACATGCACTTGGCCGGTTTTTCAACCTATTTTTCTTGGGGAAAGTTGTTCAGTTTGATCAGTCATTAAGATATTTTAATATCCAACAATGAATAAACCAAGGAGGTTTTACTACGCTTCGTAGAGCGTAGCGTGGGTTAAAACCTCCTTGGAATAAACTATTTTGACTTTTGATGCAGTTTTGATGTCATAAGCACCATACTCCAGTCGCTGACTCCAGTAGAGTCTCACATTTCAAAATCACACTGTTATTCCTTATTGCACAACTATAAACAGAAAGGTACAAATAACAGGACATTTACAAAGGCGAGGCCTGTATATTTAAGAGATTATTTATTTTGAACTTACGAGTACGTATAGTCTGCCAAACTCCTTACCCTGATTTTGTGCTATAAAAGTCAAATAAGTCAAAAGTCAAAATCGTTTATTCATTGTTGGATATTAAAATCTCTTAATAACGTCAGCTAAACTACATCGCTTCTCAAACAATATAGTGTAGTAAAACACAGCCAAGGCTTATATAAATACCTTAATTTGTGATGCATACCTCCAAAAACTACGCCAAAATAAAAACATTGTAAATACTATACTGTACCTACGAACGAAAAAACTCGGAGATCGGAGCAGACGCAGCGTAATAGCGTAAGATACGTGGCTCTTTAAGGCTATTCCTCTCAGAACAAAAACCTCCTTGCTTCGCTCCTATGAGGTCAAATTTCTTTGCTATTCCTTCCCTAAAATTAGCAGCTACACGCTCATCAATGTTAATTTCGACCTCATTTACGTGTCTTGCAACGTGGCTGTTACGACCAACGGTGACCCCGAAATTTACAAAAATGATAGAAAAGTATTTTTTTTCTGTTACTTACTTCAAAGTTATCAAAAATTTTAAATGACCACATCATTAAAGATGTTGTTTTGTCCAAACTATTGTAAATTTTCATTTGATAAAAGATGTAGCAGTAAAATGGTTACGAATGGGAAAAAATGAACAAAATAAGGGTAATTTAGATCTTATTTCTTCAGTCACACAAAATGAATTAAAATTCTATTTTGACCCCATCACTTCTCAAATTTTAGTTGCTTCTACGTTTTTTTTCTGTCAAGATAAATGCTATATTTAATGTAAAAAGATGTTTCGAAGGTATTAAGTCTCAAGGTCATTCAGGAAGGATTACCATTTACAAAATTCTTAGAGTAACTTACGCGCTGCTGCTGATGTGAACAGTGCGTTAAAATTGTATGAAACGCAATGTAAGAGCGTATAAAACGCGGCGCAAGTTAATCGCGCAAGATACGCTGCGTATAGTCTGACCCTAAGAGGCTCAGCAGACGGCAGACTTTTTGTTCTGACAGTCCGCCAGTGTGGCCGGTATTGCCATCGCGTATTTTTCAAAATCTTTAGAAAGAAAACAGCTTGAATAGTTACAATACAATACAATCAATACAATACAATACTCTTTATTGCACACAGATATAAAAAAATACAAAATCATAGGTCAACATAAAATAGTTTTCAGTTTAAAGAGTTATTAAGTCGAAAAGGTTATTAAGATTGATTGTTATTTAGTTAAAAACGTAGAGCAATTTTGAAAAATCATAAGTTTGAATTTTATATAGATAAAAACTATAATTTTCGCAATAGCGGCCACACTGGCGGACGTTTCACAATGTACCGCCCATGTGTGTGCAAAAAAAACCGGCCAAGTGCTAGTCGGACTCGCGCACCTTGGGTTCCGTACAAACCTGTAGGTATACAAGGTTATTTTTTTGGACCTGATTTCCTTTTGCCCACTTATTAGTGTGGTCAAAAGCAACAACTTATGTTCTACGACTTTGCTAACAACGTACATAAAATTTTCAACTCTCCATACTAAAGTGGTCACGTGACCGACCCATTTTGTATGGGAAGTTGAAAATTTTTCGTGCGTTGTTAGCAAAGTCGTAGAACAAAAGTTGTTGCTTTTGACCTCACTACTATGTGGGCAAAAGGAAATCAGGTCCAAAAAAATAACCTAGTCTAAGTAAAAGTATTAGTATTTTTATTGCAAATTTTTTTTATTATGTGATGTAACTAAAAATTTAAGGTTTTCGAATTTTTTCTTTATGTGTGCTATAAAACGTTGCTTCATGCTAAATTTCAAGATTCTAGGTCGACTGGAAGTATCCTTTAGGTTTTGATTCCCTTGCGTGTAGTGGCGAGTTTCAAAATATGCGGCTTAAATTGCAGTTTATTTTTTTATTTTGTTACAGCTTAAAGATATTATAGATATGAGTATTTGATATGAAATTCAATTTAATACCTTAACGTGTTCATAAGGAACAGTAAGTTTAAAATAGTTAAAAATATTTTTACTATATGATGTAACTACAAATTTATTTTTTCGCATTTTTTCCTTTATCTGTGCTATAAGATTTTGCTTCGTACCAAATTCCAAGATTCTGAGGTCACGGGAAGTACCCTGTAGGTTTTGATTCCCTTTCAAAAAACTCGGAAATTTTCGGCATAAACAGCTGCATCTTTTGATTGCGTTGGCTTAGAAGTTTGATTTTTTCACAGCTTCAAGGGACAGTAGACATGAGTATTTGATATGAATTTCAGCTTGATACCTCCAAGCGTTCCTGAGATTAAAAAAAATATATACGCGTCGACTTGAGAACCTCCTCCGTTTTTTTTTCGTCGGTTAAAAAGGGTCTTGTCAGACGGACGGACAAAAAAGTGATTCTTTAAGGTTTCCGTTTTTTTCTTTTGAGGTACGGAACCCTAAAAAGAATCGACAATAAATAATCTTACTTTTAGAAAAAACAGTTATTCAACCAATTACATCTTAACCAAACTGGGACAGTCACACAAAGTTATTTTTGCTTGACAGTGTCTCCACTGGGAATCGAACCTAGAATCTGCGAATCGAGAGCTAAACGCTCTTACCACTGTACCAAGCAGACTGTTAAACAATGACAATGCGCCCTTCGTATTCACACTTTTGCAAGCGGCCTACATAATGTAAACGATAACATAGTTACAGCAAGCCGTAACTTGTGCAGTCAACCGCACGTCAGTGGAAACAATTGCAACTCTATTACCATGCAATAGAGTCCAAAGTGTTTTTACTGACGTGCTGTTGGGTGTATACCATTGTCTTTGTCTCTCGTTACTTAATTAATCCGTACTTTCACTAGCTCTTTTTTTTACATTTCTAGAAAGAGTAAGATTAGCGAGTTGATAGCGCGACGGAATTGAAGATTTTATCGAGAAGCGCTCGTGGCCGAGTGGTACGAGTAGTTGCTTCTTTCTTGCCGATCACGAAAGTTAAGCAACGTTGGCCGTGTTCAGAACACGGATGGGTGACCGCTAGGTTAGGCACAACAACTAGAGCGTTTCCGTGCTTCGGAAGGCTTTTTATGCTCGTGATCCAGACTACTATCAATGATAGTAGTACTTTAACCATGTCAGATCCGGGTCTATTTGTGCGGCTTGCGTGGCGTGAAAACTAAAAGCCAGGTTGGTCACTAACGTGGCAAAGCATAGGTTTGGGTCTGGTTTTCCCTCTGGGTTGCGGAGGCTAGATGTCAGTCGCTCTGTGTAAAAGCCAATGTTTTCTTCAAATCTCCTAGGTAGGTAGCCGACTCCATAAAAAACAAAAAAGGTTAGCGCAACAGAATCTTATCGAAACGACATCATACTTGACGCTGCTGCGTGTCCTCCGATGCAAAACCCCTGAGTTGCCTTTTACGAGGGTAGAGGTGTGATATGATAGTACTTACTATTCTTAGCCGGCACCATAGACCAAACTAAACTTAGTTTACAACCATACATATTTTTACGGAACATCCCTAATCAAACCAAACTACTGAGTAGTTCGGTCCCGGACCAGATTCAGATTCAGATAATTTTATTCAATGTAGATTACATGCAGAATACAATGCAAATAGAGTGAGTCTACGACACTACCAAACAACCGAACTACTGAAACTAAAGACTAACAAAAGGAAACCGGCCAAGTGCGTGTTGGGCCAGGCGCAGTGTAGAGTTCCGTAGTTGCCTTAGGAGATAATTTTTTTGAAACATTTCCCCTCCTATTCACTAACGAACAGCGAGGTCTAGTAGTCCAGTCGCTTAACGTCTTATATCGCCTTTACGTAGACACGCCTTTCTATTTCACCAATTTTTTTCCAGGTACTAGTTAGGTACATAACTCTCAATTTTTGATGGGAGCCAATTCTTGATTTTTCAATGGAAATTCAAGAATTGGCTACTATCAAACATTGAGAGCTATGTACCTAACTAATACATTTTTAATAGGAGCTAATTCTTGAATTGCCAATGGAAATTCAAGAATTGGCTCCTATCTAAAATTTCAAGCTATGTACCTAACTAGTACCTGGAAAAAAATTGCGAGCTAATCAGCCGCACTATAGCGCCTGATTGCCATTTCAATTATTTTCAGTATTTTGACTATTACTCATCAAGAAAAACATTCAATAACATTTTTGGGAGTTCATTTGGATCAACTTTTAAATTGGAAAATTGAATTAGAAGCTGGTCCGAACCGTTACTCAAAGACCGTTGATCAACTTTTGTCATTTTATTATGCACTCGTTGAATTAAGGTTTCGGGATAGCATATAATTTTGGGGAAATAGTTACAAATATAACATTAATAAGGCATTTTTTTGTCCAAACGAGAGCTTTACGAACGATGGTAGGTATTCCTCCCTGGGAGTCCTGCAAAGAATACTTTACGAAATTAAAAATCTTGACCGTGCCAGCCTTAGACGTTATTTTTATATTTACAAAAATATACACTTGTTTGAGAGTGACAAATAAAGGCAAGATAGAGAGGGTTCACGAAGAATGAACCTACCAAATGTTAAAGCCCCGACTCTGGACATTGTAAAGCACTGTCCACGGTACCAAGTGGTAGTTCTCTTTAACAAAATCCCTAAAGGATTAAATACGATTAGATATTTAAGTTTTTAAGGAAATTTGAAATTATTGCTTTTAGGGAAATGCATGTATTCGGTTGACGAATTCTAATGAAATTTTATATTGATGTTGATAATTTCATTGCAAATGCATTATACTTTTTAGTTTAATTTTATATTTTTTAAATTTTTGTGTCTTTCGAATGTTTTTGTTACTTGGCTTACTAATTTCATGTTTACGAATGAATGATGATGATGATGCATTGTTTTACAAACTTGTTTTTAGGGTTCCGTACCTCAAAAGAAAAAAACGGAACCCTTATAGGATCACTTTGTTGTCCGTCTGTCTGTCTGTCTGTCTGTCAAGACCCTTTATCTCACGAACGGGTAAAGGTATCAGGTTGAAATTGATAACATATATTAGGATCCATGAACCACACAAGATCTGAAAATTTAAATTTTTTACAACGACGCAATCAAAAGATATGGCATTTTATGTACTCATTTCCATACATTTATTCAAAAATGCAAAACCTACAGGGTACTTCCCGTTGACCTAAAATTATGAAATTTGGCAAGAAGCTAGGTCTCACAGTACAAATAATGGAAAAAATCTGAAATCATTAAATATTACAACTTTTCTCACAACTAATGGTAACCAATTGTGGTGAGCTCCCGTTTCAAGAACATTCATATAAGAGAGGGGTCAAGTTGGATGGTCGCTGAGGCGATTTTTGTTTTAGTTCTATTTAAAAACGGGAACACTAACAAACTTGAAAATCGGTATGTTTATAGTGCATAAGCTATAAAATAACAACAAATAATTAAATTTGGCCAAGCGCGTGTCGGGCTCAAAAAATCTAGCACATTAACTTACTGAAATTTCAACTAATACAATTATGTTTATGTGGTGGTAGATAGCTTTAGCCAATTGCTTTTGACATACATGCTAAACGCATAGAACGAGAAAATGGGTTACAGGTAACCGTCCTGTTAGAAAAATTCCATCTGATAGGATTTCTGCATTTTCGAGCACGGTATTGAGCTAGGAAAGACCGGTCAACTGCTAGTTGGACTCGCGCGCCGAGGGTTCCGATATAACTTTAGTATTTTGGAAGCAATTAAGTCCATTTTTAGAAGTTTGTAAAGGTTTTTTGCAGATTTCTGAAAAACTGTGTGACTTAGAAAGATCGTTTTATTTTTTCTGTAATATTTACATAAACGTCTATCGACTGTAATTAATTTAGATTTTTCCATTTACAAACTTCGGAGATAAGGGGGGAAGAACGGTTTTTTTTTGAGATTTTTCATCATAACTTGAAAACCAAGAGTTGTAAAAAATACAAAAATATATTTTAGAATGTACAAGTAAAGCCCAATCATATGACTACTCGACCTAGTACCGATAATTTGAAATTTTGCCTCCCTATTTGGGCCCCCTTTACATTAATAATCATAATTTTTCTTAATTCTTTCACGTGCAATTAAGTTGGACAACCATATTCTGAAACTGTTCCAAATTTCAAGTCGATAGCATGAGTCGTTGCTCAGATATACAGATGTGACAGACAAACAAAACGGCACCATAAGGATTCGTTTTTTTACCATTTTGGTATCGGAACCTTAAAAATGAAGCAAGTCTACTGGTACATATTTATATGTATATTTGACAATATTTGACAAAACTGTCAAATATGCTGGTAAGCGTTGGAATGGAATAAACAAAAACAATGGATAGGGAAAAAAACTTAAATCGATATAAAGAATCGAATGCATAATCAATTGATTATCCATCATGCAAGTCGATCACGACATGTTCGTTTATCAATTTCGTAATCTAAAAAGCCGGGCAATAAACTTAATTTGCAATTTATTTTTCTAACAAGAGCACGGAAACTTATAGACATCAATTTTGGGGTTCCATGAAAGAAGTGTCGAAGAAGCTCGTTGGTGATGAGATGCTGGTGAAAACCAAGTTTCACAGTCTGGCCCACCGTCGCAAAGTTGCATGTCTGTCTGTCTTCTACAGATTGTACTTCGGAGAGTGTGCTCAAGGGCTCCACGGGCTTATTCCACCATCTCCCTTCTACCATCGGGAATCCAGACGCACCGCAGGATATCACCCATACTTGGTTGATATTCCGCACATTCGCACAAAGCGCTTTGAAACATCTTTTATAATGCGCACGGCTAAGGAGTGGAATTCTCTGGCTGCGTCTGTGTTCCCGAGTTCATACAACCCGAATCTATTCAAGTCATGAGTGAATAGGCTTCTTCTGGGCAAGCTCGTTCCATCGTTGACCTCATCTCCGTCTTAATGACTAGATCGAGGTCAAGAGTAAGCCCATTGACGATAAAAAAAGTGTATAAATATTTAGATAGGTTTTATGCGGCTACATCCAGTACGTTCCTCAAAAGAAAAAGAAACTGATTAAGATCAATTTTCTTTACATCTGCCTGTCTGTCAAGTGAAACGAGCAATATTTTGTACACGGTTTCTCCAAAACGGCTCTAAAGATTTCAATGAAATTTACTGCATGGGGATTTTTGGAGGCGAAAAATAGATCTAGAAAAGTTCGTTTTCTCCGTTTTTTGCAAATAACACGTTTATTAATAGCGCGTTTCAAAAACCTTACATCGCCTATTGGGCTTTGGTTCATCACCATCATCATCATAACATCCCATGAAACGTCCACTACAGGACAGGGAAGGGAGCTCCCTCTAGAATTCTAGCTTTTGCTGGAAAAATGTACAGGGGAAGTACCATAGTCACCTCGCTTGTTAGCGTTACGGCTGGCACCATGGACCGCGGTTGTAGGTGACCGCATTAAGTAAGATGTTAGAAGGAGGATGCTGCTGCCCATCCTCCAGTTTATAACCCTTAGTCGCCTCTTACAACAACCACGGGTATGTAAGGGTTGGTCCTATTCTTTGCCGGCACCACACGGGGCAACTACTCGTAAGTTAGGCTTTGGTTAAAACAGCGCAAAGCTCGATCGCCTAGGCACTTTTTAGGGTTCCGTACCTCTAATTAAATAAATGGTACAGCAGCACTGCACTTACTTTCTCACAATACTCAAGGAAAAACTATAAACCGCAAACTTAAATTTGTAATGCCATACACATAGTATGGAAATACAAAATTTTATTTACGTTTTTCCAAAAAAAATTTCGACTGAAACAAAGATCAATTCAGAATTCAAATTGTCAAACATTAAAACAAACAAACCTCAAACGATTTCGAGTAAATCACATGTTTAACTTTTGGTAGTACTGGAACAACCTTTATATAAATTTTAACAGATCAATGAATACTACCGTAGGATACTTGCATGGAGATTTTGTTAATTTCCCAACACGTGTTCCTTATGGATAATTGTTCAGTTTAGTCTACTGAGCAAGCCCTTTCAGTTTTTGGTACACCCTGTGTACTAAATTTTATTCAAAAAAATCATAAAGAATATCCAGTCAGGTGAGCCAGGTTTTTTTTCCCCGTTGACCTAAAATTATGAAATTTGGCAAGAAGCTTGGTCTCGCAGTACAAATAAAGGGAAAAGTCTAAAATCATTAAATATTTCAATTTTTCTCACAACTACTAGTAACCAATTAAGGTGAGCTCCCGTTTCAAGAACTTTTCTATAAAAGAGGGGTCAAGTTGGATGGTCGCAGAGATTTTAAAATCAAAGACAAAGCTTTTAGTACATATATCATATGGTAGATAGTGTAGTGTTTCGATGGTTTCAATGTAACTTATCTAGTATTTTCCCAGCACACCCGTGTTATCGCTACGCCTGTCAAGCCAAGACTGACTCTCCAGTGTTGCCACCTTCCGGATAGTGTGGCATTAATTATTAGTATGCTACAGATAGGTACGGAACCCTTAGGTCGCGAGTCCGACTCGCACTTGGCCGGTTTTTTTGTAAAGTGTTCAAGTTCATCATGGTCCCCTCCTTATAGAAAAAATGCAAGTGTTAAAGTACGTATTTTGTATGTATATGCCGCGCTAGGGCTCCTGGAACTGTCGCATACGATATATGTACGCTTCATTAATTAAAGGGTGAATAAATTATGAAAATCTGACCTGTTTCTACCACCATTTCCAATCCACCTCACTGACACCTACGCTATAATTGTAGCTTTAAAGGGTGTTGGGTAAACACAGTGTGCGTATTCCGAAGTTTTATCGGAGCTCCGATATTATCAGATTAACAACAACAATTACGTTCCGAAATTTACTTTGTATGGGAATTTCTTTGTCGAAGGCCGAACCATAGACTAATTATCGGCGCGATATTACCGTAGTTTCACTTCGGAATACGGCAGCTGTTATCCTTGAAACTGTGCAGGAACATAGGTCGAAATACGAAAAACCTTTTTTCATCTCCCATACAAAGTGCGCAATTAGCTGGTGCAATCTAATAATAAGAGCCACGTCAGAGGCCTTTGGCGGCTCAACAACTCTGACACCAGGGTTAGTGAGTCGCCGTCATCGTCCTTGCAACCCACACGAGATGATGATGATATGGGAAGTCAATTTTTAGGGTTCCGATACCAAAATGGTAAAAAAAAGGAACCCTTATGGTGCGACTTTGTCTGTCTGTCTGTCACACCTGTATATCTCAGCAACCACTCATGCTATCGACCTGAAATTTGGAATAGTTTTAGAATATAGTTGCCCTACTTAAATGCGCACGAAAGAATTTTGAAAATATTATGATTATTAATGTAAAGGGGGCCAAAATAGGGGCGGCCAAATTTCAAATTGTCGCTACTAGGTCGAGTGGGGTATCATACTCGTATGAAAGGGCTTTACTTGTACATTCTACAATATATTTTTGTATTTTTTTATCGTATTTCGACCCATGTTCCTTAGGGAAAGTTGTTCAGTTTCATGGTCTGAATGCATAGTTTCAAGGATCACAGTGTTTACCCTAACACCCAGTATTCTTAGAAGTGTATGTAGGAACCTATCTTTTGTTTTCATGGTCTCGTACAGACTTCAAACAGATAGATATTCTGAATATTTAATTAAATAATGAAGGTGAGGTGTAACGTTAGTAAATTGTGAAACTGCACATGTTTTGTTTGAAATACGAAAAATTATCAACTTCCATAGAAACTGCACCATCTCTTTGATTTTGTATAGGATTTTAAAAAATCGTATTTCCAAATGGGTGTCATTTTGGTATATGTGTGTTGTTTCATATGGATAGGGATCAATAGGAATCGATTTGGTCCAGTCAATTAAGGCTGTATGTCACTGCGTTTTTAGCACTTTAAAATTTTTAAATATATTAGTTTCGTTTTCGAATACTTCTGAAAACGAAGGAAATCGAAGAGGCAGACATGCAGGGCTCTGTGATATTACGGGACAGTAGTGACATGCAGTATTTATCCTAGACTATTCGTATGCCAAGACGTGAAGGCCTCGAAGAGATCATTATTTCAGGTGCCTCCAAAACTTAAAACCTTCATTGCTCAAACCTAGACGACTAGTTCTGAGAGAAAAATTATGTAAAATTTCTCGAGACTGTTATTTCGGCAGATATCCAGGATTTCCTACTAAAAACTCGGACTGAAAACAAAACAATATTGTGGTAACTATTTATACTAGTTTTAGAATTAAATGATAGTCCTTGACAAGATCTTAAATTTGATTGAAAGCTGGAAAACTTAAAACCGGTGTAACTTGGAAACTTTAGGTCTTAAACTTCAAGTTCTTAAGCCGGATTTACACGACGGAAAAATTTTGGCGCCTCTGAGGGATGCAGCTATACGAAAGAAAGAGAAAGCTATTCGGCTATTTCTTTCTTTCATATAGCTGCATCAATACAATCACACTTGTATTGGAAATATATGTACACACGGCCGCACATCAGTGGAAACACTTTTGGACCTTATGGCGTGGTAATAGAGATGAAAAAGTTTCTACCGACAAGCGGTTGACCGTACGTACTCTGACCGCAACCGCTGTACCGCGCCTTAGGTATGCTCGCGGCGAGATGGGGGGGGGGGGGGGGGGCATCGCTCGTCATCGCTAACGGCGGCAACTGGTTCTTGCTCTTTGCTTCCCACTCCTCCTCTTCCCCGCGCATACCTAAGGTGCGGTACAGCGGTTGCGGTTGCGGTCAGACTATAAGGCCTCCAGCTTTTCCTTCATGCTGACTACATGCCAAATATCAAGTTTGTAAGTTACCAGAAGTCGATTTTATTGTATGTGACAAACGTGTCATTAAGTTTAATAGCAGATAAGTTTTAAGCTGCAGTACTTATGTTACTCGTAGAGACTAGAAATTTGGGTTAATATCCATGCGTTACATAATTGCTTTTACATAGATTCATACAAAGATAAGACCTCAAATTGACATTTCTCATAGTGGCGTTGCTTTGAGATAGGGGTTTGGCCGTGCTAGTAGCTTTTTTCGTCTTTGGTGGAGGTGTTGCTACCGTGCCTCGTGAAATTCCTTTTTTTTTGCAAAGCGAGTGTATCTACTTAAATTTTGCAGTACTTACCTATTCATAGTACACGGCCGTAAGTCGGCGGTACAGTCAACGACAGGTCAAGCTTCACACTCGCAGTGCGACTCTAGCCCGTACGTCTATCGAGATAAGAATGGTACCAAGTCCGTTTTCAGTTGACCTTGAGCGCGTCTCTGGTTTCGGGCCGGAAGTTCATTGCGAAGCGCTGGTTCAGCTTGTAAACGTTTTGTTACCACTTACTTGCGGCTGTGCATACGTACTGCTGATGCTTATTGATTGATTTGGTGAGTCACAGCATAAATTTAGTGTAAACTTGTTTCTGTTTTTGGAGACCACATACAACATAATAGAGAGCGTAAGAACACCAAAAAGTGCAATAGCTTTTCCGAGATTGATTCTTGGATGTCAGAAATTACAGATATTTCTTGTGAAAAGAACAAATAATAAAATATTAAGTAAATACTTATTATTATTTGAATATATTTATTTATTATTTTTTCTTAATCAGTATTTACATATTATTATTAAAATATATGTATTGTTAATTTTCAATTTCAAAAGTCGTGTTCCCAAAACGGAGTTTCCTTAAGTTTTTCATTGGAAATAAAGGGCATTCCCAGTTAGGCAACGAGCACTTCAAAAGCGAAGATGATGCAATTCTTAGGTCATCATCCATCGTCATAGCATTCCATACAATTTCGCAGAAATTTCACTCAGTAAGTTCGCCGCAGAATCGCGCAGATAACTGCGTGGAAATATTTTATAGTCACTACGCTTGTTAACTTTGCTGCTGGCACCATGGACTGCAGTGGTTAGTGACCACAGTATCGTGAAAATTGCCTTTAGTTAGGTTCCAAACCAAAATGGTAAAAACGAACGTAAACTGGTGCTTCCCCAGACGGACTTTGCACAAAAGCCCTACAAAACTGCTTTATCCCTTAGATACCTTTTATGACACCCACGGGAAGAGATGAATATGATAATAATGTGGCTTGACAAGAATGACAGTAGGACAAAACTACGTGAGAGCAGGACGGTATGGTACGTGACTCTGTAGCTCCCCGCGCATCGCTTCATCCATTTTTTTATTGTCAATGGGCTTGCTCTCGACCTCGATCTAGACTTGAGGACAGAGATAAGGTCGACGATAGAACGAGCTTGCCTAGAAGAAGCCTATTCACTCGCGCCTTGAATAGATTCGGGACGATTCTGGGGAAATTGCCAGGACTTTAGGTATTACTGCTATTTCGCTTTTACTTTTGGTTCAAATAACTTTCCATTCATGGTAGTTCAATTAACAGTTCAACTGATTATAACTGACATCTTATTGTCAAAGTATGGAGTATGGAATACTTTGACAATAAAAAGTTAGTTCTAGCTTGACTTGAAAAGATTCAGGTTATATGAACTCGGGAACAAAGGCGCAGGCAGAGAATTCTACTCTTTAGCCGTGCGCATAATAAAAGATGATTCGAAGCGTTTTGTGCGAATGTGCGGAATATCAACAAAGTACGAGAGGGAGGATGGAGGAATAAGCTCGTACGTGGAGCTCTTGAGCACACTCTCCGAAGTACAATCTGTAAAAGACCGACAGACATGCAAATTTGCGATGGTGGGCCAACCTGTGAAACTTGGTTTTCATCAGCATCTCATCACCCACGAGCATCTTGGCTCTGCGACCTATCGAGTGAAGTGCGTCTAGTTAGTATTTAGCTGCGGTCAACTGGCTGTCATTCAAGCTACATTATTTTTAAGTAGGTATGGCCTATGTTATAACGGCCATAATTTTTTATACGATTAACGGCTATAGTGTGGAAAATTATGAACAGCAAAATAATGAAATGTTGGTGTTAAGGAAATGTCAAAACGGACGTCTCATGATGGCCTTACTATAGTAATCAAAACGTCGATCGTCGAGCGCACGAGCGCATGTGGTGTGCGCTGTCAGTGAAAGTGTATATGATGTCATCAAACGCGCACGCGCACGCGTGGCGCTGTCGCAAGGTTTACATAACGCGGATCCAACATTGTTGCGCGCTTTTAGCGAATGTCAAATGTCGTAATCTTAGAATTAGCAGATCTACTTAACGGTAATAACTATTTGTTTATTTCGCCTGTGTGGTGCCGGCAAAGAATAGTACCAACCCATCTCTACCCGTGGGTGTCGTAAGAGGCGACTTAAAATTATTAACAGGATGATGAGCAGCAGCGTCCTTGTATATCGTACCATCTTTTATTCTGCGGTCACCTATAAACGCGGTTCATGGTGCCAGCCGCAACGCTAACAAGCTTGGTGACTATGGTACTTCCCCTCCACATTTTTCCTCCCTCCCTGTCCTGCTTTGGACGTTTTATAAGATGCTATGATGACCTGTTTATTTGTAAAGTAAACTTATAAAAGTTATAGAAAACAAATCGTGACACTTGACACTTAATAATCTGTAAGGCTTAGCGTATGCTGCCAGGCAGATGGCGCAGGGCAGGGCAGAGCAGAGCAGAGCAGATTTTTGTAATGTATGATATGAACGTTCATAGAGCAGCGTAAACCGGGATGCAGACATGTGTACGCAGACACATGTCTGCGCCTTGTTTCTGCCGGCAATTGTTTCTAAACCTTTCGAGGTTTTTCTGAGTGCTGCACACTTACAAATAAAAAAAAAAATCAAAATAAAACAACAAATATTTACAAAAAAACACAACTACAACATAGGTACATACATACGGTCGCATGTCCGTGAAAACACTTTGTACACTCAACAGCTCATCAGTAGAAACACTTTTGGACCTTATGGCGTAGTAATAGAGTTGAAAAAGTTTCTACCGACAAGCGGTTGACCGTACTTGAGCGGGTCTCTGGTTTTAGGCATTTGTAGCGTAGCGGTAGTTCAGCTTATGGTGGTTTCATTTCTACGTGCTCGCTGCCGTATGTCCAAGCAAACAAAAAACCGGCCATATGCGAGTCGGACTCACGCACTGAGGGTTCCGTACCACTAAGGTAAAAATACCGTCTTAGTTATGGACGCGCAGTGACGCAGAAGTGTATTAAAAATGCGCGAGTCTGACACGCACTTGACCAGTTTTTATTATTTGTTGTTATTCTATAGTTTATACACTATAAACGTACCAATTTTCACTCTTGTAAGGGTCCCATTTTTATGATCTAAAACAAAAATCGAGCAAAAATCGCCTAAAAATCTGGTTTTTAGTAGGTTTTTTTTCCCTTGATTTATTACTTGTTTTTATTTTTTGGTATTTTTGTTATAGCGGCAACAGAAATACATAATCTGTGAAAATTTCATCTGTCCTGTTTTTCACCCTTTGGGTACGGCACCCTAAACAATAGGTTCCCCTTTTTCACCCTTTGAGTACGGAACCCTAAAAAAGAAAAAAAAATGATGAGTACATATATTAGTTAGGGTTAAATATAGGCCATAGCGTATCTAAGTACTTAGTTCCGGCGGGCACCATGGACCGCTGTTTTTGGTGATCTGGTCACAGTAGGTATGATGGCACTATACGTAAAAGGGCGTTGCTGTCCATCCTCTAGTTCAAACTTCCTTAGTAGCCTTTTACAACACCCACGAGAAGAGATCGGTTGTTACTATTCTTTTACAAAGACCACGTGCAGAGATGGGTTGGTACTATTCTTTTACAGTAACCACGAGTAGAGATCGGCTGGTACTATTCTTTTACCCTAAAAACTAGCCAAGTGCGAGTCAGACTCACGCACTAAGTGTTCCGTACCTGTTTAGCATATGATACTAAATTGATTTTAAAAATCTCCGCGTCCACTCAACTCTGACCCCATACATAACTACATACATAACATCATAATTGTTCCCGTCGGGGTAGGCAGAGACCACAGTTCTCCACCTGCTACGATCTTGACATACTTCCCTTGCTTTCTGTACTTTCATCAATACTTTCATAAATGTTCGTCGATTTAGGGTACTTTTAACCTGGCCTTTATTCAGAACGTCCTGAATTTGGTCTTGGTACGTTCGCCGAGGCCTTCCCCTTCCAACGTTCCCATTCACTCTCGCCTTGTAGATGGTCTTGGTACGTTCGCCGAGGCCTTCCCCTTCCAACGTTCCCATTCACTCTCGCCTTGTAGATCTCTTTCGTCAATCTTCTTTCGTTCATCCTCTCTACATGACCAAACCATCTCAGTATCCCTTTCTCAATTTTAGTCACTACGTCTTCTTTTACGCCACAACGTTCTCTTATCACACTATTTCCACTCGTAATCCTGTCACTCAGTTTCACACCAATCATACTCTGACCCCTCTTTAATATAATTTACTTGAAACGGGAACTAATCTTAATTAGTTATAATTGGCTGTAAGAAAAGTTAAAACGTTTAACAGAGATTTTAAGACAGTTTAAATACCTTGGACACATTCTCACCGAAACCTTAAATGACGATAAAGACATTGAGAGAGAAAGAAGGGCACTGTCGATCCGAAGCAACATGCTTGCGCGTAGGTTTGGCAAGTGTAGCGATGCAGTTAAGCTCACTTTATTTAAAGCGTTCTGCCAATGTTTCTACACTTGCCAACTCTGGGTGGACTTCCATAGAAAGGCATACGGGACCATGAGGGTCCAGTACAATGATTCGTTCCGAATCCTCATGGGTTTACCGCGTTACTGCAGTGCCACAAGCATGTTTGCTGAGGCTCGGGTGCCTGATTTCTTTGCTGTTATGCGAGCGCGAATCGCTGCTTTTTGGGAGCGGTTATATCGCTCGCATAACAGAATTATTAACGCAATCTGTGCCGAAATGGATAGTCCTATTTTTAGGTACTGGATAAGTGTGCATCAGAACCAGAACAAAAAATAAACCGGACAAGGCTTAACTTTATTGAGTTAAGCCAATGTAATTTATATTGTGCTATTTTTAAGTTTAGTTTTTAACTATATGGGTTTTTATTACCTGAAATAAAGACATTATTATTATTATTATATTATATATATTATTTATACTGATAAATAAATTAATTCGTGCGAAATTATTCCCTAACCATTCCAAAATATTCAAAAATGCACAACGTTGATGTTTAAGTTTTCACTTCTGCCGGCACTTCCGGAGTGCAACCCGTCCTTTTTTTATATATATTTTAAAATTTGTAGAACAAAAGTTGTCAAGTTACATGGGAAGACCTACCCCCCGAAGGGTTTTGAGTATTTGAAATTACACGTTGTATATCTTCAGCGGATGTCAGCGACCACCGCACGAAACTCTACTCTATCCCTGAATTTCCTGCTTAAGGTAGCAGCGTCCAATCCGGTCCAGCTCCTCATATTGTTCACCGTTATTGGTTTACGTTTTAGTTTATGTTACATTTTTCCCAAGGAACATGGGTCGAAATACGAAAATCTTACCGTTTCTTTTACGCTGTCATATAGCACGATCCGAAACGGCGTAGACTCGCTCTATTTGCATTGTATTCTGCATGACATTTAATGAGTATTCTGTAATCTACATTGAATAAAATTATCTGAATCTGAAAAGAAAATTTTGACACCCCATACAAAATGTGTTGTCATGCAGTTTGTATGGGAAGTCAAAATTGTAGTTTATCCTTCCTGAATCTCGGGCAATTAAGTCCCGGACCTTTGGAAGGCATGCGTGGGGCCTGTTATTATTATTAGCCCTCAATATCCCACTGCAGGTCAAAGGCCTCCGTTTCCTCCACCCTTACTGTATATTTAATAAATGGGTTCTTGGATATGCAGACTAAACCACAACTTGAAGAAATAAAAAACATGTCAACTAAATTACAAATACATAAAATAATAATAATTTCATTAAAAAAAGAAACAGTCAATGAAACAGACCGCCCCAGGTCGCCCCCGGTCCAAAGGTGCCCATCACGCTACTAGCATTACCACGCTGTATCGCAATGGACAACCTCTGGACAAGAAACGAGCCGGAGCGGGGGTCAAGACCTCTCTCCTTCAGCCTACGCCCTATCTGCCCGACAAAGATCAGTGCCTATATTTAATTAATATTAATCTTTAAGTTAAAAAGGCAAAAATCTGTGATATTGAATTTTACGAATTATATTTTAGAATTGGATGTAATACTACACAGATAATTTTGGTAGACTACGTAGTATAAATATTTCAAACAAACCGAAAATGCGTCCATATTTAAATCTGAAACTAGAATTTTTCTTAGAATAACTATGTCGTTATTTTAAATACCATATGCGGCAACAGTAAACAAAACATTAGGAATCTAACCTCACTTATAAGGCAGAGCATACAATGACTCACTTGAGAAAGTAGGTGCCTGGCGCGTTCCTTGCGTAACTTCCAGCGACCGTATGTGTTGGGTTTTTATGTTTTCGAAACGTTTCCGCTGAGTAACCCAAACGTGGATTATCCTTTATGATATCGATGAATCAGACTAATAGAAGAGAAATGTTTATTTGCAATTACATTACATTATATATTCATCATCATCGTCATAACATCCCATCGAATGTCCACTACAGGACAGGGAGCTCCCTCCAGAATTCTAGCTTTTTCTGGAAAAATGTGGAGGGGAAGTACCATAGTCACCTCGCTTGTCAGCATTACGGCTGGCAGCATGGACCGCGGTTGTAGGTGACCGCACTAAATAATATGGTATGATACACAGGAGGATGCTGCTGCCCATCCTCCAGTTTATAACCCTTATTATCTCACCTTTCCATGACTATCTTCCGGCTCCATCATCAGATCAGCTCCAAGTTGCAATAACACTGCATTGTCATCCTATTTACTTACGCACTCAAAATTTCATCTCAATCGGAAACCGGGAGGTAGGTTGCAACATTTGGTTACAGACAGAGGACACCGCGACAGGTGAAACTAAATAAAAAGTATTCGGATCGGACTCTCTCTTACTCGAACAATTCAACAGAATATTCCATCAATTTTATTCAGTAAATCCATAATCTAATGATAATGAAGGTTTAACAGAACGTTTTGGTAAATCTTACAAATTACCACAATCAACTCTCAGATATTTTGGAATACGTGGTACTTATTGCATTAAAGTTAATTCAATTCATAATTCTATCTCGTAAAAGAGGTTTTTCGTCCTCTGGTCACAAGGGTACCAACTACAACTACAGCTACAGCAAACCACAAAAGTACTTCAAAATTAGATTGCCTATAGACCTCAGATAAAGTATAATCACTGACTATAGAGAGTAACTAGCTGTGCTCAATACTTCGTTCGCGTGGAATTTGTACGTTTCCAGTATACACAAACCACTGAGCCGATTAAAACGGGCTTTTCAATAAAGTATTTGGCTTACATTCGTGCAACGTATAAGTTTGTTTTTTTTTTTATTGCAATCGGTCCACTAAAACAGAAGACAAATGCGAGAAAATTAAAACCCGTTCGAATCTGTTCAGTAGTTTGTGAGTGAATGGCATGGCGGACAGCAGTTTGTTGCTTTAAAATATCTTGTGTTTGAGTGAACCTATTGCGATGAACGCCTATATAAGACCAGCCCATTATTGAAAACCCCGTTTAAATCGGTTCGTCGTGATCAAAGAACCAGACAAACGGACAAGAATTCCATAAACGGTCAGAATGGTTTCTTTAACTGTTAAAGTGTCCCCTAAAGTTATATTTTTGCCAATATTTTTAATTAGATTAGCTGAAATTATGATTTCATTATGTGTATAGAAAGATATAGATGATACTTAAGTTTTGATCCAAGCAGTAAACAGTAAATCTATGCTAAATAGTATCGTTTCCACTTACGAGTATAGTCAACGGCGGTCTTAGGAGCTTATTGATGACATAGCTCTATACCAAAGGAAGAAAAAGAGGTTTTTGAATCAATTCTTATAAGGGTTTATCAGTATGACCCTTAGAGCAAAGCGAAATTCCGCTCTAAGATGCGGTGGTTGTCTAATTATAGTTTTTCAGATTTAGTTTTGTAAGCTGGTGGAATTATGTACCAAATTCCTTGCTAAGTAATTAAACATAAGAGCGTATTTTTATGAGATTGCGAAATGTGATATGATCGTGAAATTTACACTGCTTTTTGGGTACATCGTTAAACTTTCCTTTCTTTTTATCGATACCTATGGGGGCGTGAATTTATTGCATGAACTTCAATTTTTTTTCCCACATCTTATCAAATTTCTTTCCCAAAAAATTGTCCACTGCTAACAACTATGCATAGCGATTTATTTGTAAATATTTGTGTCAGCTTGCGTCCTACAAAGAAAAATTAATCTATTCCAGGAATTCTGCTGGTCGCATCAGTGACAAAGTGTCAACATCCCGTTCACCATCCGGGTAGGTATGCATCAATTTCAATCTTTATCTGAATTTTACTTTTTCATGTCTGGTTAGCGTAGATGTGTTAATGTTATTCCTTGTTTTAGTTGGTTTCATGCAGACGCTGGATGAAGGCCAGCCTCGCAACCCTCCCTGGCAATTCTCCGCGCCAAGAAAAAGATCACCGGGCCCCATGCATGCTACTTACTATAACGCTCCACATTACAACGATCAACACAATCAATTTAGTCCCGGCAATCAGTTACTCCACCAATCGGGCTATTACGGCTACCAACCACAGACACACCGTTACATTAGCAGAGCATCTTACGATCTCATCAACTCAGAATCAAGAGACAACCCTAACAATGGAAGATTGCTCTCAGAATCCGCATTCACCAGGATATCCGAGACCTTAGGAGCCATCAACACCGTGGGACATCTTCTTGTTGACATGGTTAATGAGAACGAGAGAAACGAGTCTGACCCGACTTTACAACGACTTCCCCAAGCTCTCTACACGATAAGCAAAAACGTGCTGGGCAGAAATGTGACGGACAAAATTGCTCCTATAGTAAAGAAAGCTCTACCGAAAGTACTTCCTGATGCGCCGATTACCAAAATTGCCACCGGCGTCGACAAAGAAGATGCCCAAGCCTGTACTTCTCCAGAAGGAGAAGAAGGAATTTGTGAGGATTTAAGTAACTGTCCACAGTTACTGCTAAATTTAGTCAATCTTAGAGAATCGCTTTGTTTTAAGGAATTGTTTGTGCCCGGTGTATGTTGTCCGAAAAACTCGATAGTGCCGTCAACAGTGGCTACAGAAAAGCCGGTGCTGGCAACGACTAGTAAGCCCACATATTTGGTTCCGGTGACGACCCAGAGGCCAACGCCTAAGCCGCTGACGACGAAGAAGCCGACGGCCATCCTAGTGTTGACGACAAAGCGGCCGAAGCCGTCGTCGGTGGCAAACACACAGCGGCCTGAGACCGCTGCTACTGCCATCACTACCACAGCTAGGACCACGACTACGTTCTTCACAGTTCCTCCCCCTGCTATTGGAAATTACTCCAATATTGTTGACGTTGAAGGTAAGTTGTTGCCAAGCAAACGGTGAAAAAATAGCAATATCTGCTACCTTCCACCGTTTGCTTTTATATTTTATATTGATTTAATCAAACTCTCCTCCGTGCAAATGTCGTCCGTCGCCTTTGCCCGGTATTTCTGACGATGTGATGGTATAAGTAAATTATGTTTCATGAACATAATAAATCGATATAGTACACACGGCCGCACATCAGTAGAAACACTTTTGGACCTTATGACGTGGTAATAGAGTTGAAAAAGTTTCTACCAACAAGCGGTTGACCGTACAAAATTTCCTTGTAAACAAACCCCTACGCTACGATAAATCGTCTACGCTATGTCACATTAATAAGGGTTCATTTCACTGGAGATTTTTCAACTCTTAAATTTATAAAAATAATGAATAAAAGTAAGCGTTTTCGGACTAGGTTACAACACTTTTAGGGTTCCGAACCAAAATGGTAAAAACGGAACCCCGATGGCGCGACTTCGTTTGTCTGTCCGTCTGTCACACCTCTTTATCTCAGCAACCACTCATGCTATCCACTTGAAATTTGGAATAGTTTTAGAATATGATTGCCCAATTTTATTGCAAATAAAAGAACTAAAAAAATATTTTTCTTTATAATTGAAAAGGGGGCCGTAATACTCGTAGGTGGGCAAAATTTTAATTTGTCATCACTGGTTGTGTGGGGTTTCATGTGAAAGAGCTTCTCTTGTTAATACTAAAATAGATATTTTAAAATTTTTACAACTCTTAATTTATAAGTTATGATGAAAAATGGCATAAAATGACCTCCCCGCCTTATCTTCGAAGTTCATAAAAGAAAAAAAAACTGAATTAATTACAGTCGATAGATATTACATATGTAAAATAAAACGATCTTTCTAAGTACGAGTAGCACAGTTGTTAAGAAATCTGCAAAAAACCTTATGAAACAAATTTAGTTTTGCGGTCCTAAAAAATTATAATGAAATTAAAATACTAGCTGTATCGGAACCCACGACGCGCGAGTCCGAGACTATTATTTAGACCAGAATCGATGGTTAAAATATTTTGGGTTACTCGGGTCCATGGTGTATATTACAAATAAATTAAATATAAATGGTTAACAAAGTAGTAAGTATAGTTCATTAAGTTCGATACAGCATTTGTTTACTTACGAGTATCTATCTGAAATCAGGCATGAATTTCATTTAATAATTTTTAATTTAATCATTTATCATTTATTCAGAAAAAGAAGGCAAACAAAATGTAACAGAACTTAAAATTAAAGAATTTAGTGTAGGTATAGTTCAAGATCAGTCTCGTGTGGTGCCGGCAAAGAATAGTACCAACCCATACATACCCGTGGGTGTCGTAAGAGGCGACTAAGGGTTAACTGGAGGATGGGCAGCAGCGTCCTCCTTTGTCTTACATCTTACTCACTGCGGTCACCTACAACCGCGGTCCATGGTGCCAGCCGTAACGCTAACAAGCGAGGTGAATATGGTACTTCCCCTCCACATTTTTCCAGCAAAAGCTAGAATTCTGGAGGGAGCTCCCTGTTCTGTAGTGGACGTTGCATGGGATGTTATGATGACAGTTCAAGATTGCTGCCAAGTGAAAACATCAAAAATCTCCACACTAGGCTAGGCCTGTCTTGCGGTAGATTTTTAAATACCTATCAATGTTACAAGATCTTGAAGCGGAAATTGATTAGTTTTGTGAATAAATCCGTCGGAAGATGACCAAAAGTTGGATACCCTCGCCTTAAAGAGTAATAATTAGAAAAACCAAAAAAAAGAACTAATAAAATAAAAGTAGTAACATGAAGTGGTAAAAGGAATATGATATGATTTTAACTGTAAATGGATTTAAAAAAGTTTTCAGTACGTTCATAGGTCCAGTCCTGCAGCTCTTTCCGAATTTTAAATTTAGCTTCTCTAGCAGTAAGTAAATGTACATTGCAAATTCTATTTAGCTTGTTGTACGTAAAGGGCTTTTTGTACGAACAAAATTTTCTAATAAACGTAGATATGCCAGGCGGCAAAGGTAGCATAAATCTTCGTAGCTTAATGAGATTCTCATAGTCGGCAGAGTTCATGAGATCCTTGTAGGTGAGACACGATATTTTAAGGATATACAATCGCCTTACACTAAGGACCTGGGTTTCCTTGAACAAAAGAGCGGTAGGATAACGAAACGGTTTTCTCATCATAGTCATTAGCACCGCCCGTTGAGCTCTTTCAAGACTTACTCGTAGTAGATGCGTAGTGTTAGTACCTCCCCAAGCAAGGATGCAGTACGAAAGAATGGGTTGACAGAGTGAGAGGTAAACCTGTTTTAACAAATCAACATCTGCTACGTCACGGAGGGTTACCATGATATAGATGAGTTTTCGAACTCTAGCAGACGCAGCAGATATGTGATTTGCAAAGGTCAGTTTATCCTCGATTATGACTCCCAGGTACTTACAATTTTTGACTCTGTGGATTTTCTCACAAGTACAATCATGGTTGTTCCGTCTACAGGTATGGATAGTTATCATAAGGTTTGGTGGTGGGGCTGATGCGGCTGTTTTGTGGAAGCACAGAAAGTTGGGTTTTTTGGTGTTGAGAGTAAGAAGGTTGTTAGTTAGCCATTGAGCAACACGAGAGAGTCCGTTTTGTGCAATTGTAAGAACCTTGTCCCACGACGTTTCATGGAATAAAACGACTGTATCGTCAGCGTAATGAATCTGTTCAGCATTTTCTAGGTTTTAAGAAGACAGATCGTTCAATAACACCAAAAATAACGTTGGTCCCAGAATTGAGCCTTGTGGTACACCAAATGTGACGTTTTGGGGGCTACTGATAACATTATCCACTTTTGTACATTGGCTCCTGTTTGTGAGATAACTCTCAAACCAGTCACGGCAAGTCCCTTTTACTCCAATAAACTCTAGCTTTTTTAGCAAAATGGGAATGGAGACCGTATCGAAGGCCTTCGCCAAGTCTAGGAAGACCCCGACACATTTCCTACCTTTATCTAGGTTGGCCGACACAATTTCCATTAACAGATCAACCGCATGTTCTGTAGATTTACCCTGTCTAAAACTATACTGTCTTGCCGAAAGGATATTATTTTTATCCAGATAGCAAACAAGTTGCGAGTTGACGATTTTCTCCAATATTTTGGAGAAAGTGCATAGAAGTGAAATTGGACGAAAGTTGTTTGGCGTATCTTTACTATGCTTTATGAACAGGTGTGACAAGAGCAGTTTTCCAGATTTTTGGGAAGATGCCAGTGGATAGACTGAGGTTAAAAACATGTGTTAGTGGCTTGACTAGGTAACCTCCAATCCGTTTAACTAAATCGTTTGTAATTCCATCCAGTCCAGGGGCCTTATGAGACTTCAGATGCTTTAACAAGCTTTCGACTTCTTGCATTGTAACTGGATGCATGAAGAAAGAGTTAGGGGATGAGATACTCGTACTGACTTGTGATAACAGAGATTCGTGCGTTTCGTTATTTTTGGATAAAATTTCACTAGCTAGACGTTCGCCCACGGTGGAGGAAAAATCATTACAATGATTGAGAGATTCAGTTTCTGTCGGTTTTATCTTACATAGAACATGTGCGTCTGTTTTTGGCAGTTTGGCGGTTTAGAATTGGTAATTCGTTTAATTGAGTTATGTAGTTTTCGTGGATCCGTTTTATTTTGTTCAATTTCATCTCTATCGTATGCAGTTCTAAGCTTCCGTACTAGCTCATAATAGAATTGCAATATCGGGTATAGATCTTGTGTTTAATGGGGTCATTTGGATGTTTCCTTGCCTCCATATGCAGTTTATCACGTAGTTTTGAACATCGTATCAACCCCGGGGTCATTCAGGGTTTCAGCGTCGTATTGGACCGGCTGATTTGTACAGCACAACTGTGTTTTTTGATCAAGGGTGTCAAAATGTATGAGAATGCTATAGCAGCTTCATTTGGGCAAGTTTTTTCGAGCACAGGTGACCAGTCTACAGTTTTTAAATCATCTTCCAGAGCTGCATAATCAGTCTTTAGTTTGGTGATTTTAGGCTTTGGAGTTTTTAAGGGCTTTACTTTAATTCCTATCATTGTTAGCTTGTGGTCTGTGTCAGTTGAAGCACATGTGAGTGACTGAATTGTGTGTTTTGTTTTACAAAAAATGTGGTCTAAACATGAATTTTCACGTGTAGGCTTATCCACCGCGATTCTGTACCCAAGTTGTGACACAAGACACAAGTATTCAGAACTGGAATTAGGATCCTCAATGTTAATATTTATATCTCCAGTAAATACCTGACATGGACTGCTTGGAGCATCTTTTAAAACTGCCTCTAAAGAGGATAGGAAGTTATCAGTGTTAGAGAAGGATGGCGATCGATATACGCCGAGCAAGGTTAGGTGCATTGGGATGTGAACAAGAATACAGCTTGCGTCCATTAGATTAGGCTCACTTACTATTGGTGACAGAGTATTTTTAACATATACAACTACACCACTACTCTTATTTATGTGATTTGTTGAACAATAAGATTCATAACCCGCTAATTGCTTTACTGATACATTTGGACCCAACCAGCACTCAGTGAGAACGATTACATCGAAACTATGTCTAACCTTTTCAAGAGAACTTGGAAACAGTCAAAGTTACGATTGATACTTCTGATATTGTAATTAAGTATTTTTAGCCCGTACTTTACCATAAAATCTTTACATTTTTCAGCAATTTCTATCTCGTGGCAATTTATATTAAGGGTATTATCTAAATCTTCTATTATATCTATGGAGGCCATAGTAACGAAATGTTTGTGGGTTGAAGAATTGTTTTTACAGAATTTGCCACGCACTTTTTGTTGCTATTTTTTGAGATTATTTTATCACATTTTAGAGCGATGTATATGTCGCTATTAATTTCAGTGTCTATAGAGAACTTTGCAGGACTGTACCTATTAAAACCAAGAACAGAGTCAAAGAACAATACTAACAATGCAAACAAAAATTTGAGAAACATGCACATTCCCAAGAGATAGCTATTTTGATGTAGTATTCTCCGCGATGATGGCAGGTCCAATAAGGGTGTCAATGTCGATTTCGGAACGAATGGCAATAGCCGGGAACTTCTTTTCTTTGGTATTGGAGAATTGCCGCACATAAATGACTCCATTTCGCACCCAGCAGTGCTTGAATTTGTGCATATTCGATCGCAATTTGGCACTCCAAAATAACAATCTGTTTGCATTTGATAAACGCTCATTGATATAAACGTTTGATTTCGTTCCACTTACGATATCTTCGGATGTAAAATTTTTTCTGGAAATGGATGCGGAAACCAACTCGTCTCGTTTCAACTTGCGGATTAGTTTGACAACGATAGGTCTACTTTTCGGTCCGGGCTGTGTTTCAGTGTTGGATTGAGGACGTTTCGGTCCAACCCTGCGGATTTCATCAATGTCTGCTGCTTGAATCTCGACTCCAAGTTTTTTAGACGTAACCAACATTAGGTGGGTTAGATTTTCATTATTTTGCTCAGGGATTCCAATAATTTCTAGCTCATTCCTCACGTTATACTGCTCCTGTATATTTAAAAGGTTTTGCATCTCTCCCACCGTAGATTTCAAGTTATTTATTTCCTTTTCTTTACTCTCAAGTTTTTTTTCAATCTCTTCAATTTTTGTTGTTAAGGATTCGGAAAGAGTAGCTAATTGTTCTTTAACGCCTAATATATCTTGCCTCAAAAGACGAATTTCGCTTACGAGAGTTGAGTCCAAGGGACACGGCGGCTCGGTGGTGTTATCTTGCTGAGAATGTTTTATGTTAAATTACTAAAGATGTCTTTAATCTTAACCATAAAAATAAATATACAAGTAAAAAACATAATTTTAACATGCTTTTATTAGATATCTCAACTTGTAATACACTTATTATTTGAAAACGATATCTAATAAAAGCTTATTATTTTTTTGCTTTTATTAATTTTTCACTTTTTAGTTTTTTTCTATTTATTAGTTTAGTTTAGTTTATTTAATCACATATTGTAACTTCATACAATTACATTTCATGTCAGATTATATTCTTTCACAATACGATCGTCAATAAGTATATAAAAAATCAATAAAATTATTTGAATTAACAAAAGAGAATCAACGTTATAAAATACAAATGTCAAATAAAATAAAATGTCATAATGATCACCGTACAATAGTAAAATACTCCGTCATGGAGTATAATGCCTTATCCAACAAAAAGTTCTTCAGTCGACTCCTGAAAGTTTCGTCACAAGATTCATTTTTTAAATCAATGGGAAGTTGCTCATAGTACGTCGGGCCTATAACTCGCGGATTTTTTTCGAGCAGTGCGGTGCGCCGCTGTACACTTCTGAGACATCCAGTTCGGCGAAGATGCCTACCCGGCACCTCCACCCGCTCAAAGCTCGACAGGTTCCTACGAACAAACATGAGGACTTCGAACAGGTAATGAGAATAGTGCGTCATGATCTGGTGTTCAACGAATAACATTTTACAAGAGTGTCTCGGCTTGACGCCGGTCATCGTTCGAAGAGCTCGCTTCTGTATTCTCATCACCCTGTTCGCATCAGTCGAGTTGCCCCACAGTATCGTACCGTAAGACATCAGCGAGTGGAAGTACGCATAGTACGTCTGCCTTAGGGCTTCACGAGATATAAGCGGCTTCAACTTGCGCAACGCGAACACTGCACTGCTCAATCTGCCACACAGCTCGTCAACATGCCGTTTCCAATTTAAATTAGAGTCCAGGTGAAAGCCCAGAAACTTACAGTGATCAGCAAGTGGCATTGGGCTTTGGATACTAGTAGTTCTCGCAATACTTTGGCCAGAAAACAACATGATATTAGATTTAGATAGGTAACTGTTAATATCAGACCGTTTGTTGAAAACCAACAGCCTAGTTGATCACACGCTGTATTGAGCTTGTCACTGAGCTGATGATACGTTGGCGCTTTTACTACTACAGTCGTGTCGTCAGCAAATAGCACCATCATATCATCACTCAAAATGGACGGTAAATCATTAATAAATGCAAGAAACAGAGTATTTCCTAGCGCCGAACCTTGAGGAATACCTACTGTCACACTGCCTGCTTTGGAGTTCTGTCTTCTCCCGTTTAATGTGACTTGCACGGTTTGCCTTCTATTTTCCAGAAAAGATTTAAGCAACTGGTGAGCATTATGATTGAGTCCGTACCTCGTTAGTTTGTTTAATAGAAGTTTGTGATTGATGACGTCAAAGGCTTTGGACAGGTCGCAGAATACCCCTGCGACTTTGTGTTTGTCATCAATGCCGGTGGTAATGTAGTCGAAAATTTTATGAGCGGCTGTGGTAGTGGACATGTGCCTGCGGTAGGCATACTGTTTATTGGTCAGTAAGTTATTCCTCTCAAAATGTAGCATAAGGTGCTCAGATGAAATCGATTCAATAGTTTTTGAAATATTTGGTACTATAGATATGGGTCGATAGTTATCAACAGTTGACCTTTCACCCTTGCCTTTGTACACGGGACATACTCTTGTGCTCTTCAGCACGTTAAATACTCATATGAATGAATGAATAGGTGTTATATACAAAACAATTTGCCAAGGACGTTGGTTTTAACACAGAACGATTGCCATATGACCTCTGCCAGAAGGCAAACCTGACCCATTACTAAAATCGGCTTAGACAACCTGGCTGTCAGTTTTCAAGCCGCCAAATGGCTTATTCTTGGCGACTACTATCAGTGAAAGTATCCGGCTACCTTTTTACACATACAGGGTGTAACAAAAAGGGTTTACCAACCCTGAAGGTTGTGAATCTGCCAATGAAACTGAACAAGTTTCCCTATGAAACATAGTTCGAAACAGGTAAAAATGTTTTGACCTCCCATAGAAAGTGAATCAGCTGATGGCGCATTTTGTATGGGAGGTAAATTTTTTTTCTCGTATTTCGACCCATGTTCCTTAAGGAAAGTTGTTCAGTTTCTGGGCAGAATCACATCCTTAAGGGTTGTATACCTTTTCTGTTACACCTTGTATAGCAACTGCCAGTGTTAATAACACAACATACAAAAGTTTTCTATTATTTTTCTTTGTAAGTTTTTTTATAATTTTATTTTTGTTCCTATAATTAGACCTAGGTTTCGATAAAACTTTTTGTTTAAATGTTATCGGTACATTTCAGAATGCGGACAGCGAGAGGATGAAGGTGGTAGGATAGTAGGTGGGACGGAGGCAAAACCTGGCTTGTGGCCGTGGATGGCTGCCATATACCTGCACGGAAACAAGCGACGTGAGTTCTGGTGCGGTGGAACCCTGGTGGGGAAGAAACACGTACTCACCGCCGCTCATTGCACCAGAGACTCGAAGCAGAGACCGTGAGTTCGTTAACATCTTGAGCGTAATTATAAGACACAAAACCTGGCTTGTGGCCGTGGATGGCTGCTATATACCTGCACGGGAACTAGCGACGACGTGAGCTCTGGTGCGGTGGAACCGTGTTGGGGAAGAAACACGTGCTCACCGCCACTCATTGCACCAGGGTCTCCAAACAGAGACCGTGAGTCTTAATCATCTTGAGCGTAATTAAGACCTATAAGGCGAGGGCGAAAGGAAATTTTGGGAGAAGGCTTTTCTAAGCAAAGATTTTGGACCTCCTTGCTTCGCTCGGTATAGAAACCTTGCAAATTTATGTCACATCTCCTTCGCTATGCAATCTCAATACTGTACAGGTTACGCCCAGGTAACCCTTTTTTTTAGTCTCAACTTTTCATTGTGCACCAGCCTAGATAGGCGATAAGGTAGGGTTACCAACTGCCCGCTCTTAGTCCTTGACGAACCACTCCGATACGATACGTACGTACGACGACGACCACGTCACATGCACTAGGGTCTGTTTCACAGGAGATCTTTCAGATTGTTAATATATAATTCATTTCTCATACTAGGGATTTTTTTACAAGAAAGTACAGTACTTTATTTATTTATTTTGTTCAAATAAAAGATTACACTATTACTACTACTACTACTATTGGACCTATGTTCATATAACGTTATTTATTTATAACATCTTCAGAAATAACTGGTTAAAGTTTTTCGGGTTAGTCGGGCCCACGGTGTATAACAGTAAAACCCTTTATCGTTTATTTATAATAGTAGACGAGGGTTGGGGTTCCACACCTAGTTTTAGACCTACCGTCTATCCACACAAAACGCTTTGCTTCTTCATTTCTAATGCATACAGCGAAGGAGTGTAACTCTTCCTCTGCCAATCTTTTCCCAAAACAAAATAATCTGGAACTATTCAAAGCCCAAATAAACTCAACAAGCAAGACTCTGACCCCATCGTCGCTTACCACCAGCTGCCGTATTCCGAAGTGAAACTACGATAATATCGCGCCGATAATTTGTCTATGGTTCGGCCTTTGACAAAGAAATTCCCATACAAATTAAATTTCCGAACGTAATTGTTGTTGTCAATCTGATAATATCGGAACTCCGATAAAACTTCGGAATACGCAACCTGGTCAGACGGGGTCTGATGCTCACTTATTTCACATACAATGTGATTTTTTTTTGACTTCGCTCCCGAAGCAAATTTCCCGCAGAAAAAAAAAATATTTGTTAAAAGGTTTTTGCTTTTCGATACAAAATGAGCCATACGTAAGCACTTCAAGCCAAAAAAAATTGCGAGTAAAAAATTTTTTTTTGTTTGTTAATTGTTATCATGACTAGAATCACTGGGCTTAGGGAGCAAAACCAATGTAAACTCACGCTTTATAAAAAAACGTTTTCAGGTTCCCAGCGCGCCAGTTCAGCGTGCGTTTGGGTGACGTAGACTTGGCGCGTGACGACGAGCCTTCGCGGCCGGTGACGCTACGAGTGACGCAGGTGCGCGCGCATGAGCAGTTCTCACGCGTCGGCTTCTACAACGACATCGCCGTGCTGGTGCTCGCTGGTAACCTGCTTCCTGTGCTATTCTTGGGCATATAAGGTCTACATCCGCCATCTTGGTCTATTGGTTTACATTCTACCATCGGACCTCCAGATGCACCGCAGGATATCTAACGCCTAAACTTGGTTGATTTTAAACACTAAAGGTCTCTAAGCTATGCCGCAGACAGACAGACAGACGGACATGACGAAACTATAAGGGTTCCTTTTTGACTACGTTACCCTAAAAATACGGTGTAAATAGTTGAAACTCGACAATTTCTATGGTGGTCATAAAATTTTATCCGGACGTGAAAATGGCTTAGGTAATACACTCGCGGAAATTACGCGTCGGAACCAGGTGCGACGGATATTTCCGTAAAGTCTGACATTGTATAGAAGAATTTACACCTCGGATCTTACCTCAAGGTCTTGTCACTTGTGACATTTGCGATGCGACGCGAGAATTCCGCTCTAATGTGTCACGGAAAGATCCGGCAGGTTACTTTAGGGAGCTTTTCCTGTCATGCGGATTTACGTCCGCGTGTGGAGCTGATACGCATACGTGCCTTCCACATCTCATCATTTCATTCTTTAGCTTCTCCTGTCTTGCGTGCCATCCGCATCACGCGTGCGGATGGCATATGAAATGATCAAGTGCGGAGGGTACGCATTCGTACTAGATCCGCACGCAGAGGTAAATCTGCATGACAGGTAAAGGGCTTTCCCCCAGCCAACTAGAGCCCCCATCAGTTAAAAAAATATTACTCGCTAATTACAAAACTTATCGAAAATCTAACTTACCAGATTGAAGTAAAGGTTTATTTAGGTTTAAAGTTTAGTTAGAACCTATCAATCCTGAAAAATATAGTTCATTGTAGTTAAAGATACAAAAAGTGCGAAAAACGGCCAGTTTTAGCAGTTTTTGTATCTGTAACTACAGTGAACTATATTTTTCAGGATTGATAGGTTCTTAATAAACTAGGGTACCATAACTTCAATTTTGTTAGACGGATTTTCGATAAGTTTTGTATTTAGCGAGTAATATTTTTTTAACTGATGGGGGCGCTAGCTGGCTGGGGGAAAGCTCTTTATCTGCCTGCGGTGGATGTGTAAAAGATAACTCAGTGCTATACTGTTCACAGATAACGTGCAGAAGTCGAAGTACGTGATCCCGATATGCCTCCCAAGCGGCAATCTGGCGCGAGAGCAGTTCGACGGTGCAGTGGCTACTGTTGTGGGATGGGGAACTACCAGGTTCACTTCCTTTTCTATTTTGTCTTTTCTGGGCGACCGAGCTACGAGTATGCTCTGAATGATTAAAATATCATCGGGTGAGAAAGATATGCTACTCAACAACTCTTTCTTGAACGCAGAAATTAATAAAAGAACTGTAACAATTTCGCGGTCCGCAATTTTTGCAAACGAACATCTCATTGAAGCCTGCTCTATTTATTCATTGTATGATATTGAAAACCTCTTAATTTACAGTTACATTTACGTCGCTTCGTTTGTTAAGTTTGGTTAAAACCAGGGACTATATAAGTACTATACGTACAACAGTTAAAACTCATTCTGATTGACAAAAAACCGGCAAAGTGCGAGTCGGACTCGCGCACCGAGGATTCCGTACCACCACATAATATGTATTAAACTAGCTGTTGCCTGCGGCTTCGCTCGCTTGGATTTCGTATTTATGTTGTTACCGGTTTTCCGAAGCAATGAGATATTTTCCCATCATTTCGGGGTAATTTAAAACTAAGGAAAAACAGGACTAACCCTGCGCAAATTAATGAGTATAATTCAAGATCCAGCTGAATTTTATATAATATACAGACGTTACTTATAAATTACTCAGAACAGAGGAACTTAGCAGCAGTATCCTAATAAATGTAAAGACTACCTCTCTACCTCTCTTCCTCTCTACCTCTCTTCCTCTCTACCTCTCTACCTCTCTACCTCTACCTGTACCTCTACCTCTCCCTATCCCTGCCCCTATCCCTACCCCTAACGCCAATTTGACCGGTATCCCTAACATAGAAACGACACCCATATTTATTTTTAGAAATTTCAAACCTATCGCACCCCAACCCCATCCCCAGGGGATGATGGTATTTCACGTCCACCACGTTGGATTTCAAAGTTGTTGTAGCTTTCGTAATCAGCGACCCGATAAACCATACAAACGACACCCATATTGATTTTTAGACATTTCAAACTTATCGCATCCCAACTCCATCCCCAGAGGGATGATGGTATTTCACGTCCACCACGTTGGATTTCAAAATAGTCGTAGTTTTCGTAATCAGCGACCCGATAAACCACATATTCACATTTCAACCCTATCGCACCCCAACCCCATCCCAAGGGAATGATGGTATTTAACGTCCACCCCGTTGGATTTCAAAATTGTTGTAGTTTTCGTAATCAGCGACCCGATAAACCATACAAACGATACCCATATTGGTTTTTAGACTTTTTCACCCCATTTCCCTTTTTTAGGGGTTGAATTTGGGGTGTAATTTCAATAACAGTGATGAACGTTGCATAGAATTACATCATTAATGCCCAAATAATAATAAATTATGTGGATTTTACTTAATAAATAAAGAATTTTCAACTTCATCCCCCTTTTCACCCTTAAGGGTGTCTAATTTTCAAAAACCCTGAGACACATAAATATTAGTTTTTAGTCGTCAGCCTGAATACAAATTTTGAAGATCCTTACTTCAAAACTGACGGACTTTCATACAAAGTTTCATCCCCTATTTTACCCCCTTAGGGGTAGAATTTTGTAAAACCCTTTCTTAGTGCACCCCTAGGCCTCATAAGGAACCTACATACCAAATTTGGAATCTCTAGACCCAGTGGTTTGGGCTGTGCGTTGATGATGACCTTCTTCTTTTATATATATAGATTAGTTGAAATTTCAGTACATTACTGTGCTAGATTTTTTGAGTCCAACTCGTACTTGGCCACTTTTTATAATTTTTGATATTTTATAGCTTATGCGCACTATAAATTTACAAATTTTCACGCTTTTAAATGTTCCCGTTTTTACGATAGAGCTAAAACAAAAATAGAGCAAAAATCGCCTAAAACCACATTTGTAGTAAGGAGAATATTTTATTTTTAGCATTTGTTGTTATTATATTGAGATACAGCCCAAACAAAATTTTGTAAAAGAAGCTGACTTTGGTGGCATCTTATTCCTTTGTTATTAAATATTTTTAAAACAAAAATACAATATTTATCTACTCAAGGAGCTCTAAACAACGATGCCCCCACTCGTTGGGGTCGGTCAATTTTTTTTTTTCGCGCCCTCTTGCCTCTCTTCCTTTTTTTTTATTTTAATTATTTATTGTGGTGGCGGCAACAGATACATACAATTTGTGCAAATTTCTAATTTCTAATTATTACGGTTCATGAGATACAGCCCGCTGACCACAGAACTATTATATAAGCTAACCCGCTGACAGACAGACATCGGAGGCATACCTATTAATAGGTTCCTTTTTCACCCTTTGGATTCGGAACCCTAAAATTGATTATAATAAAACAACTGAATATTGGTAAGTAGAACACAGAGGTAACAGTAGACTTGCTCGCTGGAGACGTCTCGAGCGAGTCAAGTGGGTATACTCGTACGCGCGGTGTACCTTAATTTATTATGTACATCGCATTTATTTCAAGTTGACCCGTTGGTACCGGGTGCTATGGAAGTAGTCGTTAAAGGCCTGACATGTTGAAGGCCTTGGTCGGCTCAATAATTTCGATAGCAGGGTCTGTGATTCGGTCATCGATCTTACGACCTACTGCACGATATTACCGATATAGTTTGGTCACCCTACTTTGTGAGAGATATGATATCCGCCAGTCGGGTATACTCTTCGTCACGCTTTTTTTAAACTAAAACTAAATTTATGCGGCAGCATCCAAGTTGTCGCGCCATCTTCTTCTAGAACGACATTGGCGAAGCCGCCCGTCTTCTGGGATCCAGTCCGTAGCTAATTTAGCCCACCTATCTGTATGCATGCGTGAGACATGTCCTGCCTGTAGATGTCATAGTTTAATGAATTTCGTTTGTTTCCCGTGGCACTACTGCGTGGCACTACCAGTAGTGTCACGGGGGATTTTTTTCCCATGACACTACCGTTCTCATTGGCTGATTAGGTTCATCACTTTTTGTACCCAATAAAGTTATTGATATTATTGATTGATACAACAAAATTTCCTGTTGATTACCCTTTTTCCCATGACACTACTACTAGTAGTTAGGTAGCATATTATGTAATTTTTTTATGTTGTTTGTTTCTCGTTTTGGTAAGAATATTATTTTTCACCTCTCTAGCTCGGAAAGCTTTGCTTTATCGGCGAAGGACCGATTTTACCGGTTAGAAAAAAAAATCTTGCATTTTTTGATACACGGATCTATTAAATCAAATCCGCCCACTGCTGAGCAGGTGGATATTTGATAAAGCACATGAATCAAACCACTTGTTTAGTTGTTTGTTTGTCGATTTTTATTTTGACAGCTGATGAAATCTATTATTATTCCCAGCACACGAGTAGTCTAGGGTCAGTAGTTTTCGAGTTATAGTGATTATAAATTTGACAGCTGTCAACCAAAACAAGATCGCGACGAGATCTATAATTAACATAAAAAAAATACCTCTTTTTCTATGTATAATTTCACCGATTTTTTATAGATTAAAAAATTGTGCTGATATAGTGCCACGGGAAACAAACGATGAATTTACTATTTTTTCTTTCGGTCTGTACCTCAGATACGGAGGCGGCGAAAGTTCTCGGCAGCTGGAAGCAAAGCTGCCCGTGTGGCGGAATGAGGAGTGCGACCGAGCATACTTCCAACCCATCACCGACACGTTCCTGTGCGCCGGGTACGCCAGGGGAGGCGTCGACGCTTGCCAAGTAAGCACCACCATATAGTTCAGGGTTCCGCAGCCTGGTCATCTACCTCATAAGATACAGAAACGAAACCATATTGTTGAGAAAGGGTTTCCACAGCGGCTTGAATTCCGTAACCTGGAAGAAGTAGGCGAAATCCCTAAATGAAACCGATTTTTGTGTTAAAAATTACCAAACTTTCATTAGTGAAAGAGAAACTTTTAAAGGCCATAACGTTGCCACCCACATTCCTGACGCAGTTGTCAGTCAGCCTAGTTAAATATTCCCATAAATGGCCTCCAGAGAGATTTTTTTATATCATTAGATATAAGAATAGGTAGGACGATAGCCCTGGACACAGTCCCTGGATGTGCTATTGACGAATATCTAATAGTAGGTATGGAACAAGTTTAGAATTAAAAAAATTCTAGGCGCAAATAGAACATCTGTTATTTTTAAGGTGTTTTTATACGACCCTGCCGAATTCATACATGCTTGTTACAAAAATAATATTATAACATTTTTCAAGATGGCGGCCAAAAATTATAAATCGACAGAAAAATAACGTATTTTCGGACTCTTGAGACTTGCTTACGAAATTCAAAAAGAGGTTATATGTCTCTGTAGACACAAAATACACACTAATACAAAAAAAATTACATTGGTTGTAGCCATCTGTCTGAAAGCCAGTCCGAATGTCCTGCCTTAAAATGGCTGTCTTTCGATCCCTAATGGATAGACGTTAGACATTTTCTAAGAATATGTGTTAATATAGTGGACTAGAACTAGTATTCATAATAAAAACCGGTCAAGTGCGAGTCGGACTCGCGCACCGAGGGTTCCGATATACCTATAGTATTTTTGGAAGCAATAAAGTCCATTTTCTGGACCGCAAAACTAAATTTGTTGTTGTTTGTAATCCTTCTTCCTTCAGGCGTAGGCCCTTTTTGTTATACCTTGTAGATAGTACTTACTGCATGGCGCCTCCACTATTTCATGAACCCATGAAACTGACTGAACTACTTTTGTTCTACGGCTTTCGCAAATACTTAATTAGGGTTCCGTACCTCAAAAGAAAAAACGGAACCCTTATAGGATCACTTTGTTATCCGTCTGTCTGTCTGTCTGTCAAGACCCTTTATCTCACGAACGGGTAAAGGTATCAGGTTGAAATTAATACCATATATTAGGATCTATGAACCACACAAGATCTGAAAATTTCAATTTTTTACAACGACGCAATCAAAAGATATGGCATTTTATGTCCTCATCTCCATACATTTATTCAAAAATGCTAAACCTACAGGGTACTCCCGTTGACCTAAAATTATGAAATTTGGCAAGAAGCTAGGTCTCACAATACAAATAATGGGAAAAGTCTGAAATCATTAAATATTACAACTTTTCTCACAACTAATAGTAACCAATTGTGGTGAGCTCCCGTTTCAAGAACCTTCATATAAGAGAGGGGTCAAGTTGGATGGTCGCTGAGGAGATTTTTGTTTTAGTTCTATTTTAAAAAAACCGGTCAAGTGCGAGTCGGACTCGCGCGCCGAGGGTTCCGATATACCTATAGTATTTTTGGAAGCAATAAAGTCCATTTTCAGGACCGCAAAACTAAATTTGTTTGTAAAGGTTTTTTGCAGATTTCTGACAAACTGTGCAACTTAGAAAGATCGTTTTATTTTTGCTGTAAAGTTTATATAAACTTCTGTCAACTGTAATTAATTCAGATTTTTCCTTACTCAAACTTCGGAGATAAGGGGGGGGGAATGGTATTTTTCTTGACATTTTTCATCATAACTTTAAAACTAAGAAATTTAAAAAAATACAAAAATATATTTTAAAATGTACAAGTAAAGCCCTTTCATATGATACCCCACTCAACCTAGTAGCGACAATTTGAAATTTAACCCCCCCCCCCCCTATTATGGCCCCCTTTACATTAATAATCATACTTTTTTCAAAAATTTTTCATGTGCAATTAAGTTGGACAACTATATTCTAAAACTATTTCAAATTTCAGGTCGATAGCATAAAGTGGTTGCTGAGATATAGAGGTGTGACAGACAGACGGACAGACAGACAGACAGAGCGGCGCCATAAGGGTTCCTTTTTTTTACCATTTTGGTATCGGAACCCTAAAAATTACGAAACGTAAAAAAGAAGGGCAACCCACTCAAAAAAAGGATTTATTTTACGTTTATCTATTTTAGGTCTATCGTAAAAACGGTGATACGTGTCTTACGTAATGGGATGATAGCGCATAATCTTAAGTAAAAAAAATATATAAAAATTGGCCAAGTGTGAGTCGGAATCGTGTTATGTGGTCCTTCAATGCGTAGGAACGTACGTACGTACATGTACCGGTAGGTATTTTAAACTCGTCATCATACTAGAGGACTGTCTTTCATAGTAAAGAGGTAAATCTTGCATGACTGATTGATTGACTGACACATCAACGCACAGCCAAAACTACTGAAGCCAGAAGCACAAAATTTGGAAAATATGCGTCTCATATTGTGAAGACTTAACATTAGAAATGATTTTGAAATATTCATCCCGTAAGGGGGTGAAATGGGGGAAAATGTTTTGTATGAAAATTCTGTGTTTCTGAAGTAAGAAGTACAAATTAGTGTATGAGGGTTTCTTAAAAATCATTCTCCAAGGGGGCGAAAAAGGGGACGAATTATTTTTGTCGGGCTATTTGTCATTTTAATTTCCAAACATTTTCCCCGATTTCACCCCCTTAGGGGACGAATTTCTCAAAATATTATTTTGTGTTAAACTTTCATGACGTTAGACAGATACTATCCAAATTTTGTGCTTCTAGCTTCAGTAATTTCGGCTGTGCGTTCATGTGTCAGTCAATCAATCAATCAGTCATTCAATCAATCAATCAGGACTTACCTCTTTACTATATTAGTATGATGACGAATTTAAAATATCTACCGGTACATACGTACGTACGTTCCTATGCATTGAAGGACCACATAATATGAATTTCGACTCACACTTGACCAATTTTCATTTTGTTTTTTTTTTACATAAGATTATGCGCTATGATCCCATTACGTAAGACGCTAACACGTATCACCGTTTTTACGATAGACCTAAAACAAATAAACGTAAAATAAATCCGTTTTTTGAGCGGGTTGGGGGTTCTTTTTTACGTTTCGTAATTTTTTGTGTATGAACTAGTATGTCCACTATATTAACACATCATCATAACATCCCATGAAACGTCCACTACAGGACAGAGAGCTCCCTCCAGAATTCTAGCTTTTAATGGAAAAATGTGGAGGGGAAGTACCATAGTCACCTCGCTTGTTAGCGTTACGGCTGGCACTATGGACCGCGGTTGTAGGTGACCGCAGTAAGTAAAATATAAGATACAATGGAGGATGCTGCTGCCCATCCTTCTGTTAACCCTTATTAATACATATTCTTCGAAAATTTCTAACGGCTATCCATTAGGGATCAAAAGATTCAGCCATTTTAAGGTAGGACATTCAGATTGGCTTTTAGTCTGTTTGAAAGTTTCAGACAGATGGCAACACCGAATTTGTGCATTTTGTGTCTTCAGAGACATATAATCTCTTTTTTTAATTTCGTAAACAAGTCTCAAGAGGCCGGAAATACGTTGTTTTCTGTCGATTTACAGTTTTTTGCCGCCATCTTGGTAAATCATTTATGAATTCGGCATGGTCGTATTAGTCTAAAAACACCTTAAAAATAACAGATGTTCTATTTGCGTCTAGACGCAAAATGGAAGCTTTTTTTTTTCAATTAACTATAAGGTTGCATTGCTTCAGCCTTGAAGGTTGTGTTTACTTTACCTAACTAACGAACGTATAGTTTTTTGATGCATAATCATTATTTTTGATATGCTTTATGTATTTTATTTTAGAAGTAGCCATTTGGTATTTTTGATGCACAGTCAGTATTTTGATGTGCAATAAGTATTTTCGATGTGTTGCTAAATATTTCCCAATATTTAATCATTTATTATTGTTTTCAGGGCGACAGTGGCGGTCCGTTAATGCTGCAGGCGAACGGCCGATGGACGCAGATCGGCGTGGTCTCTTTTGGGAACAAGTGCGGGGAGCCAGGGTACCCTGGAGTTTACACACGGGTCACGCATTACCTCCCGTGGCTGAACCAGAACCTCGTATAGATTAGATATGTAGCCAAAAGCAGGAATTAGAAATAAGTGGTTTTCTATTACTATACCACACAGTTCCAACCACAACGACTTTTCTGTTCAAGCGGACAAGTGGAGAACTAAGAACGCCACTACTACCTTTGGAGGAGATTCTGTCCGAGCGAAGCAAGGTCAGGTCACTAAGCTCATTATTCTGAGACTACAAGTGGCGGTTGTAGTGTGATAGCTTTTTATGACAGCGATTTATGGGATTTACTTGAGCTGCCACGCAACTGACAGCTTATTAGCAATCCCATACATAATTTTTATTATATTCTACTAGTGTTTACGATAGTACGAAACCGCTTGTCTAATCATGCTTGACACTCATAGTACGACTATTGCAAACTTTTTAGCAGACTTATTCCAAAGTGTTAAGCTTCACGTGCTCTTCACTGTACTATTGCCGATTTTGACGCCTGCTCAATCAAGATGTCATCATCATCATCATAACATCCCATAAAACGTCCACGGCAGGACAGGAAGCTCCCCCCAGAATTCCAGCAAAAATGCGTGGTACTTTGGAGGGGATTGACCATAGTCACCACGCTTGTAACCGTCAAGAAGTGTTTCGTAGTTATTGTTTGCAAATTATACATGTGTATAATTTGCAAACAATTGTTCGCTTCGCACGCATATAACTTGCACTTAGTTCAAGCAAATCCCATAGATAAAGCACCTTTAGTTTTTCCCATTTTTTATTTTTCAGTGAAATATTTCCACATTTTTCTCTTACAAATTTTTTCATTGAAATAACGAACAAAACTAAAAAGAATCAGGCAAATCAGTCCAGCCTTTTTAAGATTTAATATTTCCGAGATTACCGGGCTAGAGAGCTTTTATTCTTAGAGGGCAAGCAAAAATGAGCTTCGTCGTGATCAGGCGGGAGTGGCCGCGATAGTACAGTCGCACATCAAGCTTGCCACAATGTACTATTCCTATTTCATTAGCCTTAGGAGTGTCGCCCTTCGAGTGTCAAGTTTGACCTGCTCTTGGCTTATACCAAATAGGGTAGTAATATACCAAATAGGGTAGTAATAATGACAGTCAGACAGGTGATTTTATAAGCGTTCCTTTTTCTCTTTTTGAGGTACGGAATCCTAAAAACGAATGTACACGAATCTATCTATGAATCTTTAGATCTTTTCCTGTACGTGATTTCGGAGCACGGAAAACGCTCTTATAGTTATAGCGAGTAGCGATCATTCATCCGGTCCTCGGCCAGCCCCTTAACTTTCGTGTTCCGAAAGAGAGCAATTAGCACGTGGCCGAGGATGCTTCTAGCGCTTCTAATGACACGGGATTTAGATCGTGTGCACACTAGTGTTTTTCGCCGCGGCAGTGATCATATTATTTATATGAATTTTAATTGCCGCGATAACGCCGTGAACTCCGCGAAATTGCCGCGCCCAAAAATCTTAAGGGGCTGATAAGAGCTAAATACGCTTCACTTGAGCAGGTTTTTAACAAAAAGTGATGAATATATAGCGGTGAAAAAAATTTATGTGATAATTAAGCATCTTTCCAAGAATATGGTCGACTCCGAAACACGATTAAATATATTTTGTACGCCATAAAAAAAATCCAAAGTTACCTCTGCTTTTTGCTTTTAAACCGTTTTTCTTAAGTACCCATTAATCTATTATGCCAAAACTTTTACACATTATTCAATACATTATGCATAATAATATAGCTATTTGATAGTTAATATTATGGGTACAGATTTTGAGAAAAATTCAAAAATGAGCGAAAAACGTAAAACAGCGCGAATCCGCTCCGTTCTAGCACGCGCATTCTGCCCTTTGTTAGAAAGGGAGGTAATTCAGCTCTTATCAGCCCCTTAAGGTCAACAACCGACAGATTGACCGCCAATCCAGTTACCATATAAAGGGTTTAAGTCACAAGTTTCTGAAAACTGAAAGGGCATGATCAGTCAATCGGCCTCTCCATACAAAATTGCAAACATGATTGAACAGTTTGTATGGAGAGGCCGATTATTCTTTATATTCTGTTTCTTATTCTATATATGCAGATATATCAAGGCAACTGTGCTCCATGATCAATCAGCTAAAGCTGTCAGAAAAAACAATTTTGTAAAACAATGTTATTTATTCCGTCAAATATACTCCTGTTCGTCTGGTTCGTGGTAGTTTGTCTGGTTCTATGGCTGCAAAATGTTTTGGCAAGACTTGGCATTGACTCGAGTGAAACAGATTATATATCCTGTAAGTTTTAATCACTGAAAGTTGTTCAGTTACGTTGATTGATTTTCAGTTTTCATAAACATGTCCCTTACATCCTGTCTGAGTAAATATCACAATCGTGGCACTACCTGCCATACTTTGAGGTGGACTGAAAACTGTGTATGTGCCTAGCTATTTTTGACGAAGCAATTGGTTGAAATAATATAAGTAAATTATTATCTATATAGATATGTGATCATAAGAAATATGTGAATTTTGTATTCTTTTATTGTAAATAAATTATTTCTCGGTCAACTATGGTATTTCTTTAGATCTCGAAGAATAGTCTACTCAGATTGATCCAAGCCCTGAAGGATAAGGAAATACGAAAAATCCGAGGTGGGAGGACACTGTCCGTTCTGTACGACTAGAACAGTGTACTTATTCTGTGACGACGATATGGATGCAGGCAGCGCACGACCGGTCGTCTTCATGGTGATCTCAGGACGCCTTTGTCTAGCAGAGAATGTCTTTTGGCTGATATGATATGACAAAGGAGAAAATCTCAAAATTTACAACCAGGTTTCGAACTTGCGTCTTTTCAGTAACTACGCCGAGAGACGGAGACGCCGAACGCTACACTCGTGGGTTAAAACCTCCTTGACCTTAACTAACCTATAGTTGTCGTGCGTTGTGAAATTTTATACTCATTGCAACCACAACATTGAGAATTCTGCCTGTGGTTGTGAATTTTGCGATTTACTTTGTGGATATAGCACAGGAAGTGTTAAATATTCTGATGTTAATACGAATAATCACAAAATTCATATCCGCAGGCAGGATTCGAACCTGCGCTGCGTTTTCTCTACCTATCTAGGCAAATGCTTGCCATGTTAGGTGTAAGTACAATATTGCAAGTTGTAGAGATCGCAAATTTCACAACGTGATGCAGACCACATTAGCCTACAGATGTATAGTTGTGGGCAAACTACTTGAACAATGACCTTAGCTGCGCAGAGTCGTTTTTGCATACAAATTGTCGTGCGCAAAGCTTCCTCCACCACGCGATTATTGTTCAAGTTGTTTGCCCCGAACTATACCTTGATTAGAATGAGAGAAGTGTGAGATCAGGACGGAGAGACACCCGCTACACATTGGAGCAACAGAGACAAGTATCAATCCGACAAACGCCCTGCGCGTAATTTCCAAGATTTTGGAAACTACGCGCAGGGCCGCTCTCACGCATAGTTTTTCTGCTGTCATTCTAATCAAACTATACAAGGTGTAATAGAAAGGGTATATCAACCCTGAAGGATTTGATAATGACCATGAAACTGAACAACTTTCCCTAAGGGAAATGCGATTTTTTTTTTCGAAATAGAGATCATAATATTTTTTCGTATTTCGACCTATGTTTCTTATGGAAAGTTGTTCAGTTTCATGGGCAGATTCACATCTTTTTATTACACCCTGTATATTTCGACTGTAGTTTGTTTCTGCAGTTTCTATTTCTATAAAATATTGAAACACAAGAAAAAAACTTATATATTTGTATTGAGCTTGCTTTTGACTCCGACTATGAAGATCGATTTGACTTTCCAAAGAAAGGTTTTGTTAAGTGAAATAAATTTATAATTACAAAATTTTATCATATAATAATATTTTATTATATATTTACCAAATTTAATCTTATATTTAGCATAATACATTTTTTTTAAGTAATTACAGAATAACATTCATATATAAAGTTATATATTTAATAAATATATTCATTCTTTTCATGATCACATAGTAATGCTTCGTTTAAAGAATCACATCACATTAGTTATCATTTTTAGACTATTTACACAAGCGTAGGGGCCCGTGGCTTCGGGGGAAGGGGGGGCGGAATGCGCGGAGTGCCATTGGCTTCCGCTGACTGAAGGCGCTGTCGCTGAGTTTCTCGTAAATTGTCCAAAAAATCTGGAAAAGAAAACCAGTTTTGTAGTCGAAATAATGTAGCTAGATTAGAATGGCAGCAGTGTGAGAGCAGGTAGGAGCGATGCGTAAGATATTTGAGCAACAGAGACACGTATCGCTCCGTCCTGACCTCAGAACTATGTCCTGCTGATATTGTTATCAAGCCGCTTATATTTCGATTGAAATATTATTTTCGCCGATTCCGCATAACGTCTTATCAACCAGAGAACAATAGAACAATAGATGAGTAATTCGGTCTTCGAAAAGCGCATTTTTCTACTCCCATTTGTTAAAGTTCCAAATACGAAACCGGAAACAGTATCACAAACATTGCCATTCCGACAACAGTTATTATGCAACTGTCTACAATACGGTAATAGTATTTATAAATGCAACTGTCTACAATACGGTAATATAATTTTTTCACCTTTTTGTTAACTACTGTTAGGTTTGGCAACAAAATTACGTTAATACTATGTTGTATTGGATGCCATCGGCTAATATGCTAGTTACCAAGCTATAAAGGACAACTTCAAAAAAGAATTCATGCACTTATGAACTGAACCCCCTACACAGTATAATATGATGGCTGGCCGAGAGGGATGCAGGATGCAGCAGTGTGAAAGAAAGAGGAAGATATACACTGTAATACATGAACGTAGTGATTTACGTTCGCGCTTATTTAATCTGTCAAAAAATAACTTTTAATTTATAATTTAACGATAAACATCTTGATTTCCATTGTAAATATGAGTAAAATAATCGCGCCGACCGAAATAATTAAGGCAGCGTACGAAATCAAGAGGACTTTATTTCCAAAAAAGTGTAGGTGTCCTAGTGCTGTACTACTACGACAAAAGTAAACAAAGTTAGTACGATATTGTTTTAATGATTTTTATGCTCGTAGAAAAAGTTATGTATGCCACTGATTGCAAACTAGTCATTGTAACATTCGTTCTGTCTATTGTGACATTCGGCTTCGCCTCATGTCACACACAAGCACTCCTGTTACAATGACTATCTTTCCTTGACAGTGGCATAAACTACGATTTCCTTTATACATATTTTTTCTAAGAGAGGTGTCGGTAGTTTTATCATAGTTTTTTACGGGAGTCGTTTATTTATAGTGCGACAAGGCTTATAATGAACGTGGCAAAAAAAGGTACTAACACCGCCACCTTGTGAAACGTCACTTTTGACAGTTCTCCTTATACAAACCAGCGCCCCCACCCGCGTTCATTATAAGCCATGTCGCACTGTAGTGATAACATTCATCGCCTCAAATTATATTTCGTCAAATATAAATACAAAACAAATACATGCGAATAAGGCTGCCGTATGGTTTTTGGTAACTGCAAGAAATCTGAATATTGTTATTCAGTTATCTACAGTCGAAATTATGTGCTGTCATAACGCAGAACGAAGCAAACGAAGCGATGCGTAGGATATTAGAGCATCAGCTGTCATTCTAATCAAGCTACGCGATCGTCAATGCAAACATCGACCTTATTAACACGTCAATAGCATTTACATAAGAGTGCTCTTCAACGTGGCTGTTACAACCAACGATGACGCAATTTAGGCAAAAATGAGGAAAAACTTACTTTTTCGCATGAAATAGAACAGAAAAAAACGTATGAAATATTTAAAGAATAAGGATGTTTAAAGTTATTAGTGTAAAAATATTTCCAAATGGAGCAATAGGGAGTTAACGTCAAAAATCGATGTACCGTAGTTTTTTAGGGTTCCGTACCTCAAAAAGGAGAAAAACGGAACCTTTGTAGGATCACTTTGTTGTCCGTCTGTCTGCCTGTTTGTTAAACATAAAATACAGACATAAAGAAAAAAACCGGCCAAGTGCGAGTCGGACTCGCGCCCTAAGGGTTCCGTACCTATCTACCATATGATATACTAAAAGCTTTTGCTCTTTGATTTTAAAAACTCCGCGACCATCCAACTTGACCCCTCTTTTATAGAAAAGTTCTTGAAACGGGAGCTCACCTTAATTGGTTACTTTTAGTTGCGAGGAAAATTAAAATATTTAATGAGTTTAGACTTTTCCCTTTATTTGTACTGTAAGACCTAGCTTTTTGCCAAATTTCATAATTTTAGGTTAAATGTTGAGAAGCACCCTGTAGCTTTTGCTTTTTTGCATAAATGTATGGAGATGAGGACATAACAAGCCATATCTTTTAATTGCGTCGTTGTAAAAAATTTAAATATTCAGATCTTGTGTGGTTTATAGACTTTAATATTGTTATCTATTTCAACCTGATACCTCTTCTCGTTCGTGAGAAAAAGGGTCTTGACAGACAGACGGACAACAAAGTGATACTATAAGGGTTCCGTTTTTTATTTTGAGGTATGGAACCCTAAAAATTTATATACCAAATGTGATCCTTGAACTGATGTTTCCCATATATTTTTTTCAACTTTTCTTGACCAGCTATAAATGAGGAGTAAGGTTTACAAAATGCCCATTTGAAGGCTATAAACGCTTTAAACTGAAAGAGCTTGTTCCGGCACCCCCTTTTAACGTCGTGAGTCCAGAGGCCGCTCCACACAAAATTGTAGACAGTTTTTTTGGAGGCCGATTGTTTTTCTACGTTTCTTGTGATATGTTTTTTGGTAAAGTTGTTCAGTTTTATGTCGACTGATTATTCCTTTTTAGTATTTACCAACCTGTCCCCTTACACCCTATAGGTTACTTACTTGGTGGATGAGTGTGAAGGGGATGTCCGGATCGTAAGGAAGCCCTGACGCGACCGTGTGAGGGGAGGGTATCCTCGAAAGGCACGCCGACGAAGGCATCCCCTCCTCCCACTCGAGTTCGACCTCGCAAGCGGTTTGTGGCACTTGAAGCGTCGCAATCAGCTGCTGACGTCATGGCCTGAGTCTCCGCTCTGGAAATAAAATAAAAAACTGGTCAAGTGCGAGTCGGACCCGCGCGCCGAGGGAATTCCTCGTGTCCATACTAGCATAGAGTAATGGTTCACAAAAGCCAAACACGTGATTAAAAACCCCGTTTGAATCACCCCCGCACAGGCAGTTTGATACTTTACATTAGGCCGGTATTTCTCTGGGACACCATGGCAGCACAACCAGTCACCGCTACCAACAAAATGTATACAGCTCTATAGAGATTTACTCACCTGGTGTCCGTTTGGTTGCGCAACCAATTTGGCGGCGCAACCAGTTCGGATGCTTGTCGCGCTACCACTCCCAGTAAAATATAGCCCTTAATACTGTGGCCGCAGGGTGTAGCGACTCTGGTGTCTTTACTGGTGTCTAGTTACGGACACCAGTGGCGCAACCAGTCGCGCCACCGTGGTGTCCCAGTGAAATATCGGCCTTAGTGTAGCTTCTGATTGAGTGAAACGATTTAAATGAAACATAGCCTATACGTTGCTTGGAGCTAAACTTAATCTACATGTAAAAGCCGCAAAAAATCTGTTCAGTAGTTTCGGACATTAGCGCAAACAGAAGGACAGACAAAAAATTTAAAACGAATATTTATATGGTCTTTAGTCCATTCTTATCGCCCACACAATTTTTTTAATAAATTCATTAAAAGTACAGACACACGGTTTCTACTGTATGTATAGTTTAGATTTTCAAAGTCCTGTCGAATGAAACATGCGAGGTTTTTTTCAAGAAAGGTTTTTTAAGAAACGCATTTCGTATGGGAGGTCAAATTAGTTTTTTTTTAATTTCGACCGTTCCTTTGGGAAAGTTGTTCAGATGATCTAATTAACATACTAAAATTATGTTCACTATTTAATTGGGACCCTACAAAAAGGGTATAATGGACGGTTTCCGAAAACAAAAAGGACATCACCGATCAGTCAACTAGACTAGGATGAAATTCTAAAATTGTCTCTCCTTCTCAGGGTCAGGGCTAAAACGGGACCATTTTTGACAACAAATGTTTTATGAGGTTTTGGACATCACTGAATCCAAAAATCAATGTTGTCAAGTCGAAATCCTACTAGGTCAAAAAATTTAAATAGTAACCTACGACAAATTGCGGTAAAAGGTTTCTTTTTAGGGTTCCGATACCAAAATGGTAAAAAAAAGGAACCCTTATGGTGCCGCTCTGTCTGTCTGTCTGTCTGTCTGTCCGTCTGTCTGTCACACCTCTATATCTCAGCAACCACTTACGCTATCGAGCTGAAATTTGGAATAGTTTTAGAATATAGTTGCCCAACTTAATTGCACATGAAATTTTTTTGAAAAAAGTATGATTATTAATGTAAAGGGGGCCAAAATAGGGGGGGCCAAATTTCAAATTGTCGCTACTAGGTCGAGTGGGGTATCATATGAAAGGGCTTTACTTGTACATTTTAAAATATATTTTTGTATTTTTTTAAGTTTCTTAGTTTTCAAGTTATGATGAAAAATGTCAAAAAAAATACCATTCCCCCCCCCTTATCTCCGAAGTTTGAGTAAGGGAAAATCTGAATTAATTACAGTTGACAGAGGTTTATGTAAACTTTACAGCAAAAATAAAACGATCTTTCTAAGTTGCACAGTTTTTCAGAAATCTGCAAAAAACCTTTACAAACAAATTTAGTTTTGCGGTCCTGAAAATGGACTTTATTGCTTCCAAAAATACTATAGGTATATCGGAACCCTCGGCGCGCGAGTCCGACTCGCACTTGACCGGTTTTTTTAAGTGTTCCTTAGGTCCCCCTGAACATATCTAGAAAGTTGCACGTCGATCCCGTGTACGCTCCCCCCTTCCCATCCTTAAACGGGTCACTGAAATTTTTTTTTTTTTTCATTTATCTCAGAAACGGTTGAAGATAGATGAAAATTGTTAATGTCATTTTAATCGTCATTAAATTACCAACCCGTCGATATCTATTTTATTTCAATATGACTTATACCTGAAATATAGAGGTAAGTTTGCACTTACAACTAATTAACTCTAAGCAAGCTGTTGGCTTGGCTCCCGTGTGGTGCCGGCAAAGAATAGTACCAACCCATACATATCCGTGGGTGTCGTAAGAGGCGACTAAGGGTTAACTGGAGGATGGGCCATCCTCCTTTGTACCGTACATCTTACTTATACTGCGGTCACCTACAACCGCGGTCCATGGTGCCAGCCGTAACGCTAACAAGCGAGGTGACTATGGTACTTCCCCTCCACATTTTTCCAGCAAAAGCTAGAATTCTGGAGGGAGCTCTCTGTCCTGTAGTGGCCGTTTCATGGGATGTTATGATGATATAAAAACGTGATAAATAGCGTCCTAAATTTAAAATTATATCATACATTGACGTTATATATGCCGTGTAAGAAGTCAATATAGTTTCCCAATAAGAGGTAAGGAAGAGGAAAGGTTTTATGATATTTTGTTTATCGCAGATTTCAAAAATCTGTGTTATTAATTCAAAATCCTACTCATTTGGACTACTATTGGCTCAGTACCTGCAGCTTGCTAAGAGGTAATCAGTCGTAAGTGCAAACTTACCTCTATATTTCAGGTAATATAGGTCATATCGAAATAAAATAGATATTGACGGGTTGGTAATTTAATATCGATTAAATTGACGTTAACAATTTTCATCTATCTTTAACCGTTCCTGAGATAAATGAAAAAAACTAACATCAGGGACCCGTTTGAGGATGGGAAGGGGGAGCGTAAATGGGATCGACGTGCAGCTTTCTAGATATGTTCAGGGGGACCTAAGGAACACTTAAAAAAAGAAACCTTTCACCGCAATTTGTCGTAGGTTATTATTTACATTTTTTGACCTAGTAGGATTTCGACTTGACAACATTGATTTTTGGATTCAGTGATGACCAAAACCTCATAAAACCTTTGTTGTCAAAAATGGTCCCGTTTTAGCCCTGAGAAAATTTAATAATGACTTATCTCCTACTCTAAACGTAACTAAACAACTTTCAGTGAATTAAACTCTTAGGATATAAAAAAAAATCTGCCTCTCCGTACAAAATTGCAATCTTGATTGGACAGTTTGTACGGAGAGGCTGATTCTTTTTTCATTTCCTGAAAATTGTTCAGTCATGTTGTAGAATCATGCCCTTTCAGTTTTTGGAAACCTGTTCCTTACACCCTGTTTTTCAATGCAATATTCTTACCTACTAGCTTCCTACTATACTTACCTACTAGCTTCCTACTATACTTACCTACTAGCTTCCTACTATACTTACCTACTAGCTTCCTACTATACTTACCTACTAGCTTCCTACTATACTTACCTACTAGCTTACTACTATACTTACCAACTAGCTTATTACTATATTTACCAACTAGCTTACTACCTACTAGCTTACTACTATACTTACCTACTAGCTTAATACTATACTTACCTACTAGCGAGGCTCATTGCACCAGTTCCGACAGTTGTTCCGGCCGCGGTGTCTCCTACGGCTACTCTAGATCCTTCGTTTGCATCGCTCTGCAAAAAATATTCGATGGTTTGGTAGTAACTCGTGATTTACATCTACACCTTATAATATTTCGGTCCTTACCTAGGACACTGGCGTTTTGTAGTTTTCTGTACTAACAGTTTTGCAAATCCAAATTGTTTTAGGAATAACAAAAAATTGTTTCCTAATCTACAAGAAAATTTCGCCAATTGCATAGGTAAAGGCCCTAAGTTTCCATACACATCAGGACAGTATTACGGACACGAGGAAAAACCCTATATTACATCGTGTTTACAAATACAATCGAACATTTTAAAATTAATAACAGCTGATTCAAAGACAAAGGGAGAAAGAAAACACGACATACAAAAGAAAACGATTTACATGGAAGTGCATTAGTATAGACTCATATTTAAAGAAAACGGCAGGTTTTTCGCCGTACATTTTTTTGAGGTCAAGCGTCAATATTTTACCTTTGTCGAACAAAAATAAGAGTCCGATTATTAAAATCTTTAGAGAAGAACTTTATCAAAATTGTTTTCAAAAATTACACTCATCTAAAATGTTGAGGAAAACGAGTGCGGCACTAAAAAAGTGGGAAAGGAATGGCTAATAAAATAATAAGATAAATTAAATCTGAAGAAATGTCGAGTGTTTCTCTTTTTTTTCTTTTTTTTTATCGTCAATGGCCTAACTCTTGACCTCGATCTGGTCTTGAAGACAGAGATGAGGATATGATGATAGAAGCCTAGCTTGCCCAGAAGAAGCCTATTCACTCGCGACTTGAATAGATTAGATTTAGATTATATTAGATCCTACAGATTTATAGATTTCTAAGTAATGTGATCTTCGAATGATTCTTAATCAGACAACTAGTCGATCTCACTATTCAGCCCCATCATCATATGAAAGCTGTACTTAACGAAATATCGACACAATACGAGGGATGGCCATCCTCCAACCATAAAAATGTTAACTTACGAGATGATCATCCTCACTCTTGCAGACCAGCTCGTGGAGTAAGCTAGCCACTCCCGCTGGTGTGTCTGTCTCTGGACCACCTGCTTCTGGCTGGCCATCCTCTAAACTGCCTCCGCTTTCAAGCTCGACCACTTGAAGACGGGCACCGTCGAGATCCTACAAACCAATCATATTTCTGACTTATCATAAGGAAACATCTATTGCAGGACATAAGGCCCCGTCTATAATTCCAGGGGAAAGTACCATAGTCACCACGCTACCATACCACACCACGCTAGCGTACCACCACGGTACCATAGGCGCCAATTTGTTTGTGAAGCGATGTAGTTTAGCTGACGTCATTAAGAGATTTTAATATCCAACAATGAACAAACTATTTTGAGTTTGCTTGTTAGCGTTGCGGCTGGCACCATGGACTGCGGTTGTTGGTAACCGCAGTAAAAAACGTGTAATTCTACATACGCAAAACTTCTCGGAGGGTAGTTCCAGCCATAACATTGAACAACTTTTGGAATTCAAAATAAAAAAAGTCTTCTTCATAGAAAATTAATCCGGTCAATTTGTATGGAAAACCAAATGGTTTCATTTTTAATTCCAAAATTTTAGAACAAAAGTTGTTCAGTTACATTGGTAGAACTACCCCCCCGAGAGGTTTTGCGTATCATAGTCTTAACATCATATTTATTTCCAACTTGTTGAATAGAATCAAATTGTTAAGTGTTCAGTTATAGAAGGCGTAATAAAAAATGTGAGAACTATTTGAGCGTGTTACTCAGACGTTAAACTGAACAACTTTTCCCACGGGACATATGGCGAAAATACAAAAAATAATTTTAACTTCCCAGAGAAAATGCACCAGCTGATTGTGTATTTCATTTGGAAGGTAATTTTTTTTTTTCGTATTTACACCTAGGGAAAGTTGTTCAGTTTTATGAGCAGATTCTCATCCTTCAGGCTTGGTATTTTGACTTACGTTTTGGAATCCATTGTATCAGTTTTGCATGGCATGAAAGACATGGAAAGGTCAGTTTTGATAAAGTTAGAAGATAAACTTGAATCTGTCTGTATTACTTATTTACTTATACTTGTAATTTTTGTAGCTAATCCAAGCGTCGCGTGTAGTTAAACTATAAACAGTTATGTCAAGAATAGGGGGGCCCTGTCTACCAACAAACTATTTTATCTACTCTCATATCGTAAATCCTCAATAATGTGCCTGGAAACACTATTAGTGACAAATTTTTATCTGTAGGAGTGGATTTTGAAGTATTGAATTTCCCGAGGAAGACTTGCATTTAAAAAAATTGCAATTATGGAAAACCCAGCAAACAGATTTTGTATATACACATATTTTTATTGGTTTTGTAATGAAATAAGTGATAAAGCGTTTTTAAATCAACTAGGGAACATCGCTTAGTATAAGAAGATAAGATTACGAAAGAAAGAAAATAATATTACGAAAAGGTTTGCTTTTGAACACATTATTTTAGGATTCACGATATGAGAGTCGATAAATTTAAAAGTTGTGTATGCAACTCCAAATAATTAGGTATAAAACACTCATCTAAGAACTTGGCTCGCTATCATCGTCTACGTCCCATAAACCGACACTCGAGATTTATATTCCTCATTATGTACATACATACATACATACATAACATCACGCCTCTTTCCCGTTGGGGTAGGCAGAGACCACAGTCCTCCACCTGCTACGATCTTGACATACTTCCCTTGCTTCCTGTACTTTCATCAATCCTTTCATACATGCTCGTCGGTTTAGGGTACTTTTAACCTGGCCTTTATTCAGAACGTCCTGAATTTGGTCCTGGTACGTTCGCCTAGGCCTTCCCCTTCCAACGTTTCCATTCACTCTCGCCTGGTAGATCTCTTTCGTCAATCTTCGTTCATTCATCCTCTCTACATGACCAAACCATCTCAGCATCCCTTTCTCGATTTTGGTCACTACGTCTTCTTTTACGCCACACCGTTCTCTTATCACACTATTTCTTATCCTGTCACTCAATTTAACACCAATCATACTCCTTAGCGCTCTCATTTCCACCGCATTAATTCTACTTTCATGCTTCTTCTGCCATACCCAGCTTTCACTGCCATACATCAGTGTTGGTACCAAAACTCCCCCATGAACAGCCAAACGAGCCTTGTGAGACACCTTCTGACTCTTCATAAAGGCGTGCAGGGCACCATTCACCATGTTTCCAGCATTCACTCTTCTTTCAATATCACTTTCACACTTTCCATCTCTCGTAAACTTTGAGCCCAGATACACAAACTCCTTCACTTGTTCGACATCTATTAATATAGTACACTCTGTCATACATTCTTCTCTTTCAAGTACCATTACTTTAGTCTTGCTTACATTTACTTTCATTCCTTTCTTGTCCAAAGCCACATTCACCATTGTTACCATCTCCTGTAACTCGTCAGCAGATGACGCAAGTACAACTTGGTCATCAGCGTAGAGAAGACATTTGATGAGTAACTCATTCATTCTCAGTCCACACATACTCTCTTTCAGATCAATCAAACAATTATCCATGAACAGGTTAAACAGCCAAGGTGACGCTACACATCCCTGCCTAACACCTTTTTCGATGCTAAACCATTCAGTGTACGCCCCGTTTATTCTGACACAAGCACTGGAATCCTCATAGAGAGATTTCAGTGCTTGAATCAGATGACCGTTTACCCCATACATAGACAATGCTGACCACAATTCATTCCTCACCACTCGGTCATAGGCCTTTTCCAAATCCACGAACGCGCAGTAGACTTTTTGGTTTTTAGCCAAAAACTTTTCAGCTATGCACCGCAAGGAAAAGACCTGATCTGTACATCCCATTCCCTTTCTAAATCCCGCTTGTACATCCCATATTTTATCGTCAGTATCTTTCATCACTCTTTCAATCAAAACCTTTGCATACAGTTTGCCGACGACACTGAGAAGGCTTATCCCGCGATAATTTTTGCAGTCCTGTTGTGACCCTTTTCCCTTGTACAGCGGCACAATCACAGCCTTGCACCAGTCACCTGGTACTTGGCCGTTCGTCCAACACAAGTTGAAAAGGCGGTACAACTGACTAGCCACAATGCCTCGCCCAGCCTTCAACATCTCGACCGACACTCTATCATACCCAGCTGCTTTACCTGATTTCATACTTTTCATCGCTTTCATAATCTCATCCATACTTATCTCACTTACACAATTCTCCTCTTCATTCTCATTCATTTCCACAGAAGACCTAGGTTCGCTGGCCTCTGCTTTTTCTCTCTCAAACAGACTTTCAAAATATTCCTTCCACCTCCTCAGAACACATTCTTCACCTTTTATAATACTTCCATCCTGGCTTCTGATTTTTTTTGCATAAACTAATATTAAAGTTTGTAAAGTTTTTAACTGTTTGAGGAATAAACCATTAATTCTATTTTGCGGTACATGTTTTTATGCCTGTATACTTCTCTCTCTATGGGGTGGTACTTACGATCATTGCGGTGTTGGGATGCACCGTCCGACCGGCCCGGAGTACCACCGTGGCGTATTGGGCGCTAGGGTTGGCGTATCGGGCGATAACAGGTCGTAAAACGTGGCGTAGTTGGTGTGCAGGCCTACACCGCACTGCGACTACGCGACCTCGCACCTACAATATTATAATAAATAAAAATAAGTATAGTTATTTCCTTTTAAATACTTACAGCCAGTTCCTTTAAATCTATTGCTGACATTTTCTTTGTCAACAAAACAGAAAGAGTCAGCAATGGACTTAAGGCAGCTTTAACTTTAAACACACTTTGTGCAACTGGCGGATAGTGTCATTCCCAGGAGAGGTGCCGACAAATTTCAACCTTATGTACAGGGCATACAGTCCATAATTGCAATAAACCGCTTAGAACACTTTTTCGAATCGCTCAAGACCGGGATGGGTTGTCACTTTACGAGTTAATGAGTGAGACGAGAGCAAATGTGTACCAACCTAAATCTTATCGGCGTGCGACCGGGTGTAATTATAATTACCTACTTTTCATAATGTACAAAAACTCGAATTTTTTTTTTCACGAGATTTACGTGACACGCATACACTCAACAATATTTTCTTGTCTTTTTATTTACATCCATTGTTAAAAAGTTTCACAACAACATGCAGTGGTAGTTGTTTCCGAGTGGGAGTTCGTGGCGGAGTGGTAGTTCTTTCCGATCATGAATATTAAGTTACGATAGCTAGTGTCAGAACGCGGATGGGTGACCGCTAGCGGCACAAGAACTAGAGCGTTTCCGTGCTTTGCAAGACACGTTAAGCCGTTGGTTGGTCCCGGCTACTGTCAGGGCTCTGTAGCACGCTATACAGCCCTTATACCACCGGTTTGGGCACAAATTATTCAGCCTTAAGTTCTTAAACGGTTCACAGTAACATAATAGCAGCACTTTAATGGCAGTTTTAGATAGAACGGTGGTCTTAAGGCTGATCAACGGCACGATATAAGATTCCGTGTGGTTTTTCTTACAGACAAAGTTATAATAAATAATGTAAACAATTACACAGCCTCTTTGTAACTATTAAAGAAAACAAAATGCTTCTTGAGAGAGAACTAGTAAATCAAATACGTTTGCATATAACAATCAAATACGTTTGCATATATTTTCAACTCAAAAAGTTATTCATCTCTTTATGTACACTCATGTCGTAATCTCTGAAATATGATTCAAAAAGTTACGATGAATAAAGCCACGATCACACCTTCCTGAATTTAGAAAGTTAATCTGCATACATTGCTGGTTGTAATAAGGATATTAGAATTAACAAAACCAAGCCTCCCAGCAATGTATGCCGAATTAGTTTTTGTATTTAGGAAGAAGTGATTGTGCCTTTAATAGTGGATTTTTTTCTTACATCAAAGCGCACGACGCTCCTTCGTTCCACCACGATCTCTCGTCCTCCCAGAACTGTCGACGGGGCGTTTTGGTCGATAACTCCACCTCCTCCCTCGGCCTGAAACACACAACATTCAAACTACAGTCAATGTGATAGCAGGACGTAGCTATGCGTGAGAGCAAGATTGATCGAATAGTTTAGAATTAATTTTTAAGTTTTAAATGTAAAAAATTATGGTAACAATTTAATATGTAAATAGCAATGTACTTTATCGGGGGGCACGGCAGTGCCCTTGCAAGTCGAGCAAAAAAAAAACGGGGTGCGGCCGTACCATCCTTTTCTCGAAGCAATTCAGGCCATTTTTTTGTAACTTCATTGTGGATAAAACTAGAAGTCTGTTTTTTTAGTAACCAAACATGCATGGTATAAATACGTTATATTTCAAATTTCATTCAATTTGAACCAGTAGTTTAAGAATTATAGAAAGTCAAAGTTACTCAATTTTGTCACTGACTGACTGACCGATCATCAAAACTCTAAGGCACTTCTAGCAGACGTAGAAGCTTCAAATTTAGAATGGAATTACTGTTTACAGTATAAATCAAGGAAAAATAAAATATTTTAAACTTTTGGTGTAGTTTTCTAGTTATTATTATTATTTGTTTATTCGTTAACATCATGCTGTGTTCGAATTTAACAATATATTCTATCAAAAAAACTAAATTAAAATAATTTTATTTATTCATTTAATTAATTATTTATTGTACACATGAAAATAACACACAAAACAAAGATTAAGAAAAACGACACAACAGGTACTGCTTATTTCAACTAGGAAATTTCTTCCAGCAGTCCTAGGCAAGTGAAATGGCACTGGAAGAGGCAGATAAACGTGCACAATATACATACCTAACCTACTTATATAAAATAATAATTAATACACATAAGGATTATAAATACATATATATATATATATATAGATACATATAATAAATACATACAATACAATGAACAAGTCGAACAAGTGAAGAAGTTTGTGTATCTGGGTTCTAAGTTTACGAGAGATGGAAAGTGTGAAAGTGATATCTAAAGAAGAGTGAATGCTGGAAACATGGTGAATGGTGCTCTGCATGCTTTTATGAAGAGTCAGAAGGTGTCTCACAAGGCTCGTCTGGCTGTTCATAGAGGCGTTTTGGTACCAACACTGATGTACGGCAGTGAAAGCTGGGTATGGCAGAAAAAGCATTCAATACCTGTTATCAAGACTGCGGTTCTAACCGGCTAATTCAAATTTACTTATGTTTTTTGTGTCAACCCTGTACATCAAACATATTTAAAAGAGCGCGTGGGTTTTTTATTGTCGCTTCTTTTTTAGGGTTCCGATACCAAAATGGTAAAAAAAGGAACCGTTATGGTGCGACTTTGTGTGTCTGTCCATCTGTCTGTCACACCTCTATATCTCAGCAACCACTCATGCTATCGACTTGAAATTTGGAATAGTTTTAGAATATGGTTGCCAAACTTAACTGCACATGAAAGAATTTTGAAAAAATCATGATTATTTATGTAAAGGGGCCAAAATAGGGGGGGCAAATTTCAAATTGTCGCTAATAGGTCGAGTGGGGTATCATATGAAAGGGCTTTACTTGTACATTCTAGAATATATTTTTGTATTTTTTTGCGTCTCTTAGTTTTCAAGTTATGATGAAAAATGTCAAAAAAAATACCATTCTCCCTTATCTCCGAAGTTTACGAAAGGAAAAATCTGAATTAATTACAGTTGACAGAAGTTTATGTAAACATTACAGCAAAAATAAAACGATCTTTCTAAGTTGCACAGTTTTTTAGAAATCTGCAAATAACCTTTACAAACAAATTTAGTTTTGCGGTCCTAAAAATGGACTTTATTTCTTCTAAAAATACAAAAAGTATATCGGAACACTCGGCGCGCCAGTCCGACTTGCACTTGACCGTTTTTTTTTCACATGGCGCCACTTTGTATGTGAAGCGACGTTAATGTAACTGATGTCATTAAGAGATTTTTACATCTCTCATATTCGGTAAGTAGGTTCTTATTACCCCCAAATGGGGCTTGTAGGTGACCAATTAGCGCTCTAGTTTAATAATGTAGCTAGAAAAGCCCTAGGGCGATAAGTAATTGTAACGCCCCCGCCCGGTAGCACCTCCACCTCCACCCGCGGCTCCGCCTTGATGGCCGCCTCCAGCAGCGGGGCGGCGGGCGCTTTAATTACTTACCGCCCTAGGGCTTTTCTAGCTGCTGTACTGATCTGAGAATCCTTCATTTAGAATCCTCAAGTCAGATACTTCTAACTTTTGGCCAATTATTTCGTCTAGTAACATAATTCTTATAAAATTATGTTAGCTAACCCAATTGTTGTTTTTATTTAATAATATAATATTAAATTGTAGTTCCAGATCCTACTCGGTGGAGATGTTGACTAATGAATGAAAAACACTTTTGATAGATTTATTGTTTACTCTAATAAATATTATCTTTACAAGTCTAATAATTTATTATTATTTAGTTAATTAATATCTTGATGGAATTTTCTTTCGTCGTGCTTTCCAATATGATCCCATTCTATCCATTTTTATTATAAGTTATTTGTAATATAGTTTCAAGTTTTGATTTGTGTAATGACCATTGAGTTTCTGAAAAGAGATCTCTGTTAGAAGAATGAAATAATAAAAAAAAATGTGGGGATAATCCCCAAGTTTGGAGCCCCTCCATCGCCCCAAACAGCTCGTCCTAGGTTCCTCTACCCTGAGTCCTAGGTCCGAAGCATAACACCACCCAACGCACGCTCATATGACGCTAACTACCCTTACAATCCAACTGGATCGTCAGGATTTTCTGATCATCCTCGCGAAGCAGGATATCCCATTGAACTACTTAAACTACAGTAAAGACTGAGATTAGTGTATGTGGAGAGTGGAACTAACTAACCACAGTACAACCCAGACAGTGATGAGGTCTCCCCCCGGGTATGTTCATGCCCCGCGTTCTGCTAACCCGACTTCCGCGTGGCCCACATTGAAGGAACATCACTGACTCGTCCAGGGTTTATAGGGTATTGAACTATTGCTATAGGCACACGAATCATACGGTCTTCCTTTGGGAAACAAGGCACTCCTACAAAATGAGCTCTTCCTGTACTCCCTCCGGGCAGACAGTGATCGGCATCATCAAATCCCTAAGCATGTTTTGATATGTTAAACTGAAAATAATTAGCCAGCCCCACACATCTAGTTGTGGAGTCTGTACTAGATACGGGTATAGTATTAATGCTTGCATGGCCAGCCTAGATCAATAACGGTTTTAAAACGAGAGATATAAAGAGTGTGAAGGGCAATTTCCCTCCCCCTCAGTCACTGAGTGACTTTATTGCACCAACAAGGTCTCCGTTTATCCTTCATAGCTCGCACTTGTGATATGTAGCTAAATCTCTTTGCCGTTACCAACCCACGCAGGACAAGGATTATGTAGAGTAACCCCAGTCTAAACACTCATTTAGAAATGAATTGAATCTAAACTATAATGGGATTACCCAGCATATTTCGAAGAAGAACATATAAAAAGTAAGTATGACAAAAAGATTACTGAAGTTAATCTTTAAATAAAAGTGAAGAATGATGACCAAAACCGAGAAGATACGGGATATTAGTATCTAAGCTAGGTTGGGCCAATTATTTATGATTTAAGATTTTAAGGGAAAACAAAAGCATCGAGTATTCAAAACCAAGAAAGCTGGGAGAATTTAGCGTAAACAACACTAGCTAAAACTCGATGTTCATTTAAAAGAGGACTCAAAAGAAGTATAAAAAAAGAGGTTATTGTATATACTTAAATATTCCATCAAGAATATTCTACCTATTGATTCAGGACATTACTAATACATTCTTCATAAACAATTTTATGACACTATTATAAATCAGAATGTCCCTACACAAAAGGAAGAGAGATTATTGTGGTAAAATGGAATGATTGCAACTCTTTTTAAGAATATTTATTAGAATACGTTTAATTCAGAAATTGTAGTATGAAAAATATAAATTAATACAGTTGAAACTGAATTAAACTGAAAGAAGTTATTTTCTAGCAATGTTATTTTAGTACTTGCCTTAGCCCAAAATTAGAATTATGTAAGGATCTTTCAGCTCTATTTAGTTTAAAACGGAAAACTTTCTTTAACATATTTAAACCTTGGAATATAAGAAAAGTGAGATTATAGAATTCTAAATAAACCCACAAACACAAATATAATTTAAAATTCCCCAGAGAAATGATTTAATAATTATTCTTACCACTTTCCACTTTGGTTCACAATCAAAATTTTATACCGATGTCCGATCTGGCATAACAATCTTTGTCGTTTGTTTAAATATTCTTAATTTCAAAAAAATTGACATAGTATATTGTTTTATTAGAAACACTGGAATTTTTTTATTTAGGGCCAAGTTTTATATTATTTTCTAAAAATTTAAATATAAGTTCTTTAAATATTTAGTTCCATTTAGATTTGGTTTTGATTTATTTTTTATTAAATGATTACAAAAAAATACAAATTTCAAAAGTAGCCACTAGCTGTGAGTAAATCCAAATCCAAATGACGTAGCTGTTGACTGATTGACAATAATGACAAATGTCATATAGGTTTATTCTTTTTCTCACACTTGATTGATTAAAGAAGATTTCATTTATCTAACAATATTTCGAAAAAGCAACTTTCTTTTTATATATTCAAATCGTTTAAAGTCAAAGAATCAAGAACTCTAAGCCTTTCAGAACATATTAAAATAGGAGGCTATGCATATATCGAAAATAAAACCCGTTATGAATTCACATGACGTCAATTGATTTTAGACAATCACAATTGAATCCAAGGTAAATTTTGTACAAAGCCTCTATGATTTACCCCAAGAATTGTACCATCCAGTCCTGTGAAAAAGGAACAAAAGTAAAATAAATTCCATACCATAGTATAATTCTGTGTTTACATTCCATTTTGAACATAACTTTGCTTTTGAGCATATATCCTTTATCAATTGTTATTCCACAGTTGTAGAATCTTTATAAACCTTGAAGCCTGTTTAGAAATAAACATTTCCCTGCCTAGCTACACGCGCATAAACCTTAACAAAATTTAAATAAACTTGGATATTCTTAAATTATGGGAGAGGGAATTCCTTTATTATTATCTACAAATAACTACACAAAATTTCAAACCCAATAAGTTATAAATCTCGCAGAGTTATTAATGTATACAAAAAAGGTTGTTCAAAGAAAATAGTAAATTTCTTAAAGTATCACGCTGTATAAATTTCTTCTGAACTCGTTCGTTGATTTGTGGAAGTAGTAAAAATCCTCGGCTAGTCTTTATACGTTCGATAATGACGACAGATCCTCCTCGATAATAATTAAGAAATCACAATCTGAAATTTTATCAAGCTACATTTCCCATTATTTAAATAAACAAAAAAAACCCAAGTAATTTATAAATTTAATAAAGAATAAAAGAAAAGCACTCCAACTAATTACATATTTCAACAAGTCAAATTTAGTAAACTTTAATTACTTACGAAATATTAAACTGGAACACCCCTATTTTATACACTTTTTTCAAATATTGAAAGAACAATTCAGGTCAAATCGTGAACGAGGCCTACCTAGTTTATATCCTATATGGAGCAGCGTGTCTTTCCTAATTCACTTGAAAGAAACTACAATCAAGGATTATTGTCACCTTCTAAAGAATTATTCTTTAAAGACCCTTTGAAATACATTCGTAACAACACAACAATTTTCTATCGCGAGCTGATGATAATAAAGCGAAAAACTTACTGATGCTCAATCTTCTTTAACCTCGTACAAGTAACATGAGGAATTTATTTTATGAAATCTGAAAAGAAAAATATGAGTTTCCATAGAACTGGTTTTCCAAGTCCTCAATGTCGTCAGAGCACCTCCGCATAATCTCAACTGAAGAGAATTTTGCATGTTTCCCAGTAAAACAGCTCTTCAGACTGGAAGTCGTCATGGGACATCGTTTTGCGATAAATCCTTTCGATCAATGGTATTTTCCTGGGTTTAAATTTGCTGAAAAAAATATCACCACTTTTTTTCATGAATATCCTCCATTTGAAAGCCCTTGTCATATTTTTCCTTTTAATTTTTTGGCTAAACTCCCTGACATTTCATAACCGCTCTCTATCCGCTCACCAACCAAATAGGTTTTTATATAAAAAAAAATATTTTAGGGTACCGCAACTGCACACTACATTATTACCCTATAACGCTAATTGGTCACCTACAATTTGGTGGTAATAAGGACCTACTTACCTAACAATCGAGATGTAAAGCAGAGTAGTTAACTCGGGTGTAAGCATCAATTGCACCCTTGAACTATAGGCGCCCTCGCTGCGCTCGTGCGCTTAATTATCTCGGGTTGCAATTGATGTCTTACAGCCCTTGGCTACTAATCTTCTATTAATATCCTATAATAAAGAAGGATCATTTAGATTTTTTTCTTGGAAACGTACTTAATCTTCTTTTTTATGATGCCATTTTTGAGTAGCTATCGTGCATCTACCAAAATGTATGACCGAAGGTTCTAAGTATAAATTACCTGAGCTTTCAATCAACTCAAAGCACAAAGAGGCTACCAAAATGTAACCAACTAAGGTAACTATGCACATCCAAATTGTCTTATTTATTTTATTTTATTTTTTTATTTATTTGTATGGATAGCCAACATAATACATATTAGTTTAAAGATTTAAAAATATAGGTCTATAGGTTACAAGCGAATATGCATCACACTTAAAGGCTACCACAAGGGGTCTTTATTTGTATCTGTTTGAATCTGTGTGTGTTACTGAAAATAAATTGATTCTATTCTATTCTATAGTGTGGGGTAGACAACTTTAACAATAATCGCGTGGTGGAGGAAGCTTTGCGCACGTCGATTTGTATTTAAAATCAATTCTGCGCAGCCAAGGTCACCAAAATGAAAGATCTAAGATTGTAGTACAGACCTGTGTTGATTCTTTGTACAGCACATCGTAGTTGACGGTGTCGAGATGACGTCGCTGCAGCAATCGATCGACAAGCCTGCGCACGGGCACCGCCGGGTCCACGCCGACCACTGACGTCGCTCCATCTGGCAACACCACCCGGCAGAGAGGGGCGAACTTCACCACCTACAACAATAGTTTGATGAGTCAAGAACTAAATTAAATACGAGACTGAAAAATCGTAACTAAAAATTTCATCTAAAAAGAGTTCTGTAGATTAACTCGTAAATAAAAAATCCAAAGGCCCGATGACTTTTAATATGGCATCTCCCAGATTTTCAAACTTTAGTTACTAGCGCTTAGGTGAAATAACTACCACCGTAAATATTAAATTGCTCATCTAGAAGAGAAAAGGACCGATTCCTAACATATGAGGAAGCCCTGGGTGGGCCCGATCTCTGGAGCTTGAGTCTTAACTCTCCCCTGTTCTATGCTCGCGGAAAGGTATGCGGAGTTTCCACAACAGGAACTATAGTCACTGGTATCAGCGGTGACGGTACTGTACTGATCTGAGAATCCTTCATTTAGAATCCTCAAGTCAGATACAATTTTTGATATAAGGTAAACTGAAAATAATTAGCCAGCCCCACACATCCAGGTGTGGAGTCTGTACTAGATACGGGTATAGTATTAATGCTTGCATGGCCAGCCTGGATCAATAACGGTTTTAAGACGAGAGATAAAAAGAGTTTCAAGGGCAATTTTCCCTCCCCCAGTCACTAAGTGACTTTATTGCACCAACAAGGACTCCGTTTATCCTTCATAGCTCGCACTTGTGATGTGTAGCTAAATCTCTTTACCGTTACAAACCCACGCGGGACAAGGATTATGTTAAAGAGTTAAGAGTAACCCCAGTCTAAACACTCATTTAGAAATGAATTGAATCTAAACTATAATGGGAAGTAGTCTCACAAGGCTCGTTTGGCTGTTCATAGGGGTGTTTTGGTGCCAACACTGATATATGGCAGTGAAAGCTAGGTATGGCAGAAGAAGCATGAAAGTAGAATTAATGCAGTGGAAATGAGAGCGCTAAGGAGTATGATTGGTGTTAAATTGAGAGTCAGGATTAGAAATAGTGTGATAAGAGAACGGTGTGGCGTAAAAGAAGACGTAGTGACCAAAATCGAGAAAGGGATGCTGAGATGGTTAGGTCATGTAGAGAGGATGAATGAACGAAGACTGACGAAAGAGATCTACCAGGCCAGAGTGAATGGAAACGTTGGAAGGGGAAGGCCTAGGCGAACGTACAAGGACCAAATTCAGGACGTTCTGAATAAAGGCCAGGTTAAAAGTACCCTAAACCGACGAGCATGTATGAAAGGATTGATGAAAGTACAGGAAGCAAGGGAAGTATGTCAAGATCGTAGCAGGTGGAGGACTGTGGTCTCTGCCTACCCCGACGGGAAAGAGGCGTGATGTTATGTATGTATGTATAATGGGATTACCCATATTTCGAAGAAGAACTTATAAATGTAAGGATGACATAAAAGGTTACTGAAGATAATCCTTAAATAAAAGTGAAGGATGATGACCAAAACCGAGAAGATACGGGATATTAGTATATAAGCTAGGTTGGGCCAAATATTTATGATTTAAGATCTTAAGGGAAAACAAAAGCATCGAGTATTCAAAACCAAGAAAGCTGGGAGAATTTAGCGTAAACAACACTAGCTAAAACTCGATGTTAATTTAAAAGAGGACTCAAAAGAAGTATAAAAGAGAGATTATTGTATATACTTAAATATTCGGAACATACAATGAAAGGAAACTAAACGTTATAATTTCCGTTACATTTTTTATTCAAGAGCTCACTTTTATAAAATAATTAAAGGTGGTTTTACACTGAGTCAGAAGTATAAATCTAGGTGGGATAAAATATGAAGTAAGTTTTATCAAGGAAATTAAAAAGAGAATCTTATAAGGTTTAGATTCCTGTATGATTCAATGAAGATTATTTAAATTATCTATCTACTTTAGGATAACATACATAAAGTTCGGAGGTCCCCCAAGGAAGGCGTGCCGTACAGCCGTCGCAGCCTTGCGGGCGAACGTCGACAACACACTTTACAAGAAGTAGCCTACCGTCAACGAATGTAATGTCTCCGTCAAGAATATTCTTCCTATTGATTCAGGACATTACTAATTCATTTCAGTTCCTCAACTGCACAGTACTTACATCGGTGAGAATATTGGAAGTAGTATCAAGGGAGGAGGAAGCACCGGGTGGCCCCGTGGGCCCGGTTGGGCCGAGATGGTCTCCAGGGCCCGTGTCTGCACTGCCCCCCGCTCCTCGCTCGCGGGAAGGCACGCGGAGTTTCCAAAGCAGCGACGGACCCCCAGATCTTCGTCTCTCCGATGCGTTGCTCGCTGATTTCTTGAGCTGAAAACACATACAATTAAAATAAGTTACAATCTACTTGCCTGTGTGGTGCCGGGAAGAACATTACCAACCTATCATTAACCGTGGGTGTCGTAGGAGGCGAATAAAGAATTGACAACCGCTCAATTTCGGTAACCACATAAAATCTCAAAACCATTTCGAGATTTAGTTCTACGCTTCTCGAAAAATATTTTTTTCATGTTTTACTTCGTAATTTTAAAGAATTTATGAAAATTGTACAATTCCTGCGATGACGTCACAACTGAGACTCCAATACAATTTTGATATAAAATTCTTAAGGAGCCTCAGCTGTGACGTCAATACCGGAAAAATTTACGACATTTTAAACTCAAATAAATATAATAAAGGATGAAAGTTTTATAAACTGAAAAAAAATGTGTTCCCTATTATTCTATAATCTTACAGAAAATCCAATAAAATGGGTTGCATATCACAATGAATGGTTGTCAATTGTGAACCAGAAGATGAGCAGCAGCATCCAAAAGTAGCTAATGTCTTTTCCCATGGCTTTAACTGTCTTCATACCAAATTCCATGACACTTGTGTCAGGGTATTAGGCAAGACAGCATAAGAAAAAGACAGACAAAGTAACATTTACACTTTTAATACAGCGTTATTTTTTTATCAGCCCGGATATTTTAAGAGGTGTTTCTGCCCATAAAACTGAACAACTTTTTCAAGGAACATACAAAAAAATAATCGACTTCCCACATAAAATGTGCTGTCAGCTGATGTCCTTTGTATGGGAAGTCGATTTTTTTTTGTTTTTCAACCTATATGTCCCTTGGGAAAAGTTGTTCAGTTTCACTGACAGAAAACCTCTTTAAATATCCGGGATGATAAAAAATAAGGGTGTGTAAGAAACGGATTTCCGAAAACTGAAATAGCATAAACAGGAAATTTAAACCACAATAGGCGTTTCCATACGAAATAGCAAACTTGATTGCACTGTTTGCATAGAGGCCGATTTTGTTTTTTTGAAGTGTAAACTTCTTTAGCGGCGCTTGTGACTTTTTTAGATGGGTAAAAAATTACAAACTTACGTCAGATGTCGCGTCAGATGTTTAAGTTTAGAAGTGAAAACTTTTTTAGCGGCGCGTCAGATCTGACGAAGATTGTCTATATGTAATATAAATTGTCATGCATACAAGGCGTGATATTATGTATGTATTGTCATGCTTGTCTACAATAGCGCAATAAATGAATGTTGTATATACTTTTATGCTGATAAATAAAACAATTCGTGCGAAATTATTCCCTTACCATTCCAAAATATTTAAAAAATGCACAATGTTGATGTTTAAGTTTTTACTTCTGCCGGCACTCCCGGACTGCAACCCGTCCTTTTTTTTTACTGAAAGATGTTCAGTTACGTTGAATGATTATGACCTTTCAGTTTTAGGAAACCTGTCACTTTGGCTGCCTGTCCATTAACGTGGAGCGAGGCAGCGGAGCGAGCGGAGAAACGAGGAAATATTAACCAATGAGATTGCATAAAAACTCCGCTCTGCAATCCTATTGGTAAGTATTTCCTCGTTTCTCCGCTCCGCCAGCTAGCTCCACATCAATCGACAGCCAGCCTTACATCCAGTATCATCAAAACATCCCATAAAACGTCCACTACAGGACAGGGAGCTCCCTCCTGAATTCTAGCTTTAGCTGGAAAAATGTGGAGGGGAAGTACCATAGTCACCTCGCTTGTTAGCGTTACGGCTGGCACCATGGACCGCGGTTGTAGGTGACCGCAGTAAGTAAGATGTAAGATACAAAGGAGGACGCTGCTGCCCATCCTCCAGTTAACCCTTAGTCGCCTCTTACGACACCCACGGGTATGTATGGGTTGGTACTATTCTTTACCGGCACCACACGGGAGTATAAAATTTATTATTAATTTGTAAGTTTGGATTCAGAACTTTTACCCTCGAAGGTGTGTTTGGGACGCTGCCGGATTGAGAGGACGCATTGGTTCCGGGCTGCGGACTCATGGAGCGAGAGTCACTGGCTCCTGTTTGAGGCGCGAACGCAGACGGTGGAGATTGTCCCTGCAAGTTAGCGCGAGCACAGTCCGCGTGCTCTCTCGAACGCAGGAACCGAGGGTACGCGTCCAATCTCAACACGTTAAAGATTTGACGCTGCGCCTGCAAAAACCAAAATAACACGATATTAATTTTATTTATACTGCGTGCAAAATAACTCTGTCTGTGACCGTTAAATGCTCTCCGCCTGTCACCCATGAGCAGAAAATTACCGTCATAGACAGACTTGTCCTGAACGCGCCTATGTTTGGATAATTCTACGAAGTATAAAGTCGAAGTACGAAGTCACACTGCTCTCATTACAAAGCTACATTGTTTTCAGTTTAGTTTCATCCTGAAAACTACATTTCATTATCTTTAATCAAGTCTCGTTAATGGTGGTAGGGTTTTTGTGCTAAGTCCTTCTGAGGAAGTACCACCTCCTTACCTTTTTCTGCCGTAAAGCAGTGTTTGCAGTGCTGTGTTTCGGTTTGAGGGTAAGAGAGCCAGTGAAATTACCGGCACATGAGACATACCACCCTAGTTCTCAGGGTGGGTAACGCGCTTTGCTGTCTTATTAGTGTCAAATTATTTCACTAATATCTAAGACAGTGGGTGTCATGGGCGGTGGTGACCATTTACCATCAGGTGGCCCTCCTGCTCCTTTAGCCATATGCCACAAGTGACATAAAAAAAAGAAGTTCGAAATAAGCTCTACACTGTCATGAAGACTAGTTTGTTTCGAATACTAGTGCTGTAGGACGAGGGGGAAATGCGAATTCCCCGTCGTCCTACCAGTGGGACACTCCAGTAGGACGACGAGGCATGCCCCAATTCATGGATAACTTGAAGTCACCGCTTACCTGCTGGAAGAGATGTTCAGGTAAAGGATCCTCTTGCATTAGACTCAAAGTATGTCTGCGAGCACTCGCATCTATGTTGATCGGTTCTTTTGCTCCTTCCTCCAGATGTTTTTCCCAGATCTCTTTTGCTAAAGATGCTCTTTCTTGAGGGTTCTTCAAATTTTTATATGTTTCACACTTGAAATAAAATCTGCGAAAATACATAGACATTTTTTAAGTGTCCGAAGTTAACATTTTACATTATCTAGGGTATAAAATAACCCTTTACTGAAAAAAGTAACCCGGAAAAGCACAAATCTTTCTAAAAGTATTTGGCGGTGACATACATATAGTCAGAAAATTTAACAGTTGATCGAGTATACTGTAAAAAAACCGCACATTAAAGGTTTTCTTGCAGTCAACTAGCGTCCCCATCAGATTAAAAAATACATACATACATACATAACATCACGCCTTGTTCCCGTCGGGGTAGGCAGAGACCACAGTTCTCCACCTGCTACGATCTTGACATACTTCCCTTGCTTCCTGAACCCTCATCAATGCTTTCATACATGCTCGTCAGTTTAGGGTACTTTTAACCTGGTCTTTATTCAGAACGTCCTGAATTTGGTCCTGGTACGTTCGCCGAAAAATATTACTCGCTAAATACAAAACTTATAAAAATCTGTCTTTCTAGATTGAAGTAAAGGTACCCTTGTTTATTTAGAATCTATAAATCCTGAAACATATAGTTCACTGTAGATACAGATACAAAAAGTGCGAAAAACGGCCACTTTTTGCAGTTTTTGTATCTGTAACTGCAGTGAACTATATTTTTCAGGATTGATAGGATATAAATAAAATAGGGTTGTCCCGTGTGGTGCCGGCAAATAATAGTACCAACCCTTACATACCCGTGGGTGTCGTAAAAGGCGACTAAGGGTTAACTGGAGGATGGGCAGCAGCATCCTCTTTTATGTCTTACATCTTACTTACTGCGGTCACCTACAACCGCGGTCCATGGTGCCAGCCGTAACGCTAACAAGCGAGGTGACTATGGTACTCCCCCTCTACATTTTTCCAGCATACGCTAGAATTCTAGAGGGAGCTCCCTGCCCTGTAGTGGACGTTTCATGGGATGTTATGATGAAATAAACTAGGGTACCTTTACTTCAATCTGGAAAGATATATTTTCGATAGGTTTTGTATTTAGCGAGTAATATTAGTTTGTGTATTTTATCAGAATACTCGATTGTTATATTATTATACAGAGTGTAACGGAAAGGTGTGATAATACTGAAGGGTGTGAATCTGCTCATGAAACTGAACAACTTTTCTCAAGGAACAGAGGTCATCAATCAGGAATCGGGAATCAAGAACAAATAAAAAAAACCGGCCAAGTGCGAGTCGGACTCGCGCACTGAGGGTTCCGTACCACAACATAAACATAATTGTATTAGTTGAAATTTCAGTAAGTTAATGTGCTAGATTTTTTGAGTCCGACACGCGTGACCAAATTTTATTATTTGTTGTTATTTTATAGCTTATGCACTATAAACATACAATTTTCAAGTTTGTAAGTGTTCCCGTTTTTAAATAGAACTAAAACGAAAATCGCCTCAGTGACCATCCAACTTGACCCCTCTCTTATATGAATGTTCTTGAAACGGGAGCTCACCACAATTGGTTACCATTAGTTGTGAGAAAAGTTGTAATATTTAATGATTTCAGACTTTTCCCATTATTTGTACTGAGACCTAGCTTCTTGCCAAATTTCATAATTTTAGGTCAACGGGCAGTACCCTGTAGGTTTTGCATTTTTGAATAAATGCATGGAGATGAGGACATAAAATGCCATATCTTTTGATTGCGTCGTTGTAAAAAATTTAAATTTTCAGATCTTGTGTGGTTCATGGATCCTAATATGTGGTATTAATTTCAACCTGATACCTTTACCCGTTCATGAGATAAAGGGTCACAACTAATGTTAACCAATTGTGGTGAGCTCCCGTTTCAAGAACATTCATATAAGAGAGGGGTCAAGTTGGATGGTCGTGTGGCGATTTTTGTTTTAGTTCTATTTTAAAAACGGGAACACTTACAAACTTGAAAATTGGTATGTTTATAGTGCATAAGCTTTAAAATAACAACAAATAATAAAATTTGGTCAAGCGCGTGTCGGACTCAAAAAATCTAGCACATTAACTTACTGAAATTTCAACTAATACAATTATGATTATGTGGTGGTACGGAACCCTTGGTGCGCGAGTCCGACTCGCACTTGGCCGGTTTTTCTTCCTTACGTGACTGGATCATAACCCCGACGGGAAAGGGGCGTGATGTTAAATTGTTTATGTATAAATAAACGATAGGACTTGGAACTTACGTGATATTTTCACTAGCAAATTCATTAGCCAGGAAAGCAGCAAACGCCTGTGAGCCTACAGGATCGGCGAGTAACTGTTCCAAGCCCAGTGCCCATCTGGTGACCGGTCCGGCCGGCCACTGATCTTGAGTGCCCGAACATGAACTGCTCGCCTCAGGAACTGATTCCTTGCTCATTTGCTATTAACAAGATATGTAATTTTAGAACCATATTGATGAATTAGATTTATTCATCACACATTTAAAATTATATAGCGTGAATTTGTATTGGTTTCGCTCCCGAAGCCAAGTGATTCTACTCATGAAAACAAGCAACTTTAACGACGAAAAAAAAAATTTACTCGAAAAAAGTTTTTCGCCTTCCCATACAAAATGAGTCGATCACGTGACCACTTTACTATTGGGAGACGAAAAATTTTTTTCGAGTAAAAAATGTTTTTCTTCGCGAAAGTTGCTTGTTTTCATGAGTAGAATCACTTGGCTTCGGGAGAAAAACCAATGAAAATTCACGCTGTAGCACACCTAAATTTAAACCAATTATAACCAATACACACAAATTTTATACAGCGTTTACACTGTGTTTGAATCTAATTGATGTAGAGTAAAAACACTTTTTTTAAGTGAAAACTTCTTTAGCGGCACTTGGCACTTTTTTAGATGGGTACAAAATGTTAAACTCACGTCAGATGTCGCGTCAGATCTCGCGTCAGTTAGTTAAGTTTTGAAGTGAAAACTTCTTTAGCGGCGCGTCAGATCTGACGAAGATTGTCTATATGTAATATAAAAATGTTATTGTATGTACTTTTATACTGATAAATAAAACAATTCGTGCGAAATTATTCCCTAATCATTCCAAAATATTCAAAAATGCACAACGTTGATGTTGAAGTTTTCACTTCTGCCGTCACTCCCGGAGTGCAACCCGTCCTTTTTTTTCGGGAGAGTTGCTTGTTTTCATGATTATAATCACTAAGCTTCGGGAGCAAAACCAATGAAAATTCACGCTGTAGCACACCGCGGACACTGCATACATCGAGCACGTATTTTAAAATTTGAAATTGGCAGATCGCGTAGGTCTGCAAATTCAGTACAAAAGACGCTCAGAAGGACCACGAGAATTGCGCGGGCTGGTGCACGCGGGTGTGAAGGGTGAATTGCAAAGGGGACGGAGAGTGTCCGTTCTGTATGATAGAACTATACTTTATGCTGTGGCTGTAGTCTCTAGTTTAGAGAAGAAAATCAGCCTGAAATCAGTCTCTCAAATGTCAAACTTAATTTAATTTTCACTTCTCATGCTCTGAAAGTGCTTTTTTGTGCAGGATATAGGCTGCACAAAATCGAATTTTGTGCACTAGGGCATGCAAGTAATCGCATTCTTCAGTTACATTTAGAGAGTACTTTTACGTTTTATTTCCTCGCAATCAAAGTGAAAAGCAGAGTTTATAACTCGTCCACAAAACCATTTTATCCTCGACATTACTATCAGCCCGAGCCGAAAAAAGTCTCGGAAACATGGTTCGTTTTGTGCACTTGTTGTAAAATCTACTATTTTACACTTGTGAGAGTCGGTCACGTATAGTTTAGTCTTTGAATCTCAACCAGGCCTGAGATACTCCACACTCTAGGTATGCAACGCGGCGCTAGAAGTCGACTGGGTGAGGCAGTCGATTTTACTTCTCTTTATGTCATCTTAAACTTATGGCGGCAAAATAGGTAAGTAAGTATTTGCATGTTTGATTGTTACATACCTACTTGCAATCTCGCTCAGTATCTTACTTACTGCGGTCACCTACAACCGCAGTCCATGGTGCCAGCCGTAACGCTAACAAGCGAGGTGACTATGGTACTTCCCCTCTACATTTTTCCAGCAAAAGCTAGAATTCTGGAGGGAGCTCCCTGTCCTGTACGTTTCATGGGATGTTATGATGATGATGATGATGATAACCCTTACTTTGTAAAGAGCCCTATGGCCCGCGTGGCGATATGAGCTGCCACCGCCGCTGCTCGTTGTCCAGCGTCGAAAGGGAGACGATTGCTCGCTCTGCGGAAGAAACAAAAATTTTTTTTATATTACTGAAAGTTTTTTTTTTTTATTGGGGACATTTTAAACAAGATCATCTGATCCTAAACTAGGCGAAGCCTGTACTATGGGTATCAGAGACTGATAAACATATAACATACAGCGCGTTCAAAACAAGTTTGTCCATGACGGTTACTTTCCGCGCATGGGTGACAGGCGGAGAGCCAATTAAATAGGTCCAACTGTTGAATTAAGATTTTTCTACGACCCTGCCGAATTCATACATGCTTGTTACATAAATAACATTATAATACTTTTCAAGATGGCAGCCAAAAACTGTAAATCGACAGAAATCAACGTATTTTCGGCGTCTTGAGACTTGTTTAGGTAATTCAAAAAAGAGATTATGTCTCTTAAGGTGATCTGTGACTACACCCACGGGTAGCGATGGGTTGATACTATTTTTACCCACACGGATAAACCAGCCATAGTTGGATCATAATCCAATTTTTTCGTTTATATCAACGCTTACTAACACATTTTGCTGCTACGTCAAAAGCAATCTGCGAAAGCTGTCAGAAAAACAAGTTTGTAAAACAATTTTATTCTTTTCGTCAAATAAAGCGTGTAACGGAAGGGTGTGATAATACTAAATTGTGTAAATCTGCCCATGAAACTGAATAACTTTTCTCAAAGAACAGGGGTAATCTCACAATGTACGTATATTTACAAATACTTAATTATTGATTCTAACACTGACAAAAGCAAACGAATCACAGTTAGATCACATTGTTTAGATCAACGATAAATGTTTTTATTAGTGCGGCTATTGTTGTGAGATCACAATCTTTCGTACGGAAAAATCTAAATGATTCCTTTCGATCTCCTACATAGGAGTACATAGCATCACACCTCTGTCCCGTCGAGGTAGACAGAGACCACAGCCCTCCACCTGCTATGATCTTGACATACTTCCCTCGCCTCCTCTACTCTCATCAAGCCTTCCATAATAAAATCACACTAAAAGGCCACTGCTAGGGAGACCCTTTAAAAAAAATCACAGCGAATATCCGAAGTATATTTTGAAGGGGAAGCGTCATGGTCACCACGCTTTTAGCGTTGCAGCACTATGAACCGCGTTTGTTGATTACCGCAGTATGTAAGATGGTACGATACGCCAAAGGACGCTGCTATCCATCATCCCGTTCAAATTCCTAATACGGCACCCAAGGTTAAAGATGTTCTGGTACTAATACAGTTAATAATAGTTAAGTTACAATAACACACAAAAGTTTACTGAACAACTTTTACCAAGGAACATACTAAATACGTAAAAAAAATTGGCTCCCTGTATATAATGCCCTATCACGTAATCCGTATTTTGCATGAAGGAAAAAAAAATTACGCGCCCAGATGGAGTAGTAATCAAAACGTACTATGGGTGCCGGCTATGATACAATTTTGTAACTCACACACACATTCACACTTTTCTTCCAAATAGTCGTTCACGGCATGTGACATGGACAACATCTCTGTCATAAAATATCAGAAATAAAATAAATAACACAAAACATTAATAATTGTGCGGTGAAATTGTGCCTACACCATGCCGCAAGCAAAACTACAAAGCTTGCTGGTATCACATTTTTCTGGTGAGTAGTAAACCGCTTGGTTTTTACAATTTTCGTGCTCAAATTTTATGTAGAAAATTGTGTTGTTGATTTTTAGTGATGTGAAGTAGTCGATAAAAAATAATATAGAATCGAGTCGTCGTTATAATTTTATTTCATTTATTTATCGCAGTTTTCTAAAAGATCTGGCGCAAAAACGTCAATGGGTGCCAACATGCGGGAGAGACCAAAATTGGATTCCAACCAAATATAGTAGAATCTGCTCAGCTCATTTTAATAACAGTAATTACGAATTAACTGAAGCCCGCAGAAAAAGACTTCATAAAGATGCCATTCCAACCGAGAACCTATGTCACAAGGTAAATGAAAAACTAGTTTTTTCCATCCTCAGAAATCCATAATCTCTACCAGCTATCCCATCTGAAAAACAGCTGTATTTACGTTTATAACTCTGTGCAGTGTCTTATTAATATTATTAACTAGCCCCATACAAACTTTGGACCCCCGTTTCACCCCTTCAGGAGGTGAATTTTGAAAAATTCTTTCTTAGTCAGCCCTAGATTTCACAAGGAAGCTAAGTGCCAAATTTAGAGTTTCTAGACCCAGTGGTTTGGGCTGCGCGTTGATTCTTGGTCAGTCAGCCATTCATTTATTCATTCAGTCAATCAGTTTCTTCTTTTATATATCTAGATTTGACTATTCGTAACGATGGCAAATAGTTGCTGATCTAGTTTTTCAGTTATTCTAAGAACTGTAAGATTTTTGTGCTTCGTTTAACAGTTAGGCAGACAGACCATACTGAACGAAGTATTGGTGTTATATTAGCTTCAGCATTATCTCTTTATCCAAATAATATATTTTCATTCTTACAGGTTGATTAACAAGTGCTTCCCCCTCAGAACTCAACGAGATTAAAATACAAAATTGAAGAGCAAAGGAAGAAAATAAAACAATCAACTATGGCATGTGTTACTAATTCTATTACATTTTTAATTAGACTACAAAACATTGTTTTACTTTTTATTGTTAATAATTTACATTGTAATAAATATTATGTCAATATCAATGGTGTTTTACTAGAAAAATAGGTGGTCAAAAGTTATTTTACACGTAATGTAAATACGTTATACAATAATTTAAATAGTTAAAAATATCGTACGTCTGATCTCGAACTAACGTACGTGGATAACGCTTTTACCGCTCACGTGCAAGGTGTGGAATGATCTCCCTATCGAGGTGTTTCCTTTGCACAACAACTTAGGGTGCTTCAAAAGGCAAGTCTACAGACATCTCAAAGGCCTGCACTGTATCTGCTCCCCTAAGTTGCAAGATGTCCTAGAAGACAGTGACCACCTACTATCAGATGGGCAAGTAAGATTTAGCCTGTGTTCTTGCCGACACGAAAGAAGAAGAAGAAGGTGGGCCGTCTATCCCTGTGCGTCTCTCGGTAGTTCGCTCACTCTAGGAAATAAAAGATATATTTGTATGGAGAAGCAAAAAGACAAAATACCAAATGCCCATAGAAGTAAGCAGTTCCCAATATTATTGCAAGTTGCAAATTGATCACCATTGTATAATATGAGAGGTACGATAAATAAGTCCAGGAGCCATGTGATAAAATGTAAGTAAATAATCGATAAATATACATCACATCACTATTTTCAAATTCAGCAACCATGAAGTTTCTTGTTTTTTACATGCCAAATAAAGACAAATAAATGTCGTACTTTATTGATATTTTGTTTTAAATTGGGCATATCATAACATAAATGTCTCTATCTTTTTCTAACGTAACGTATTCAAAGATGTGTTATAGTATAAAAGACAAACCCCGTCTCCCGCTTCCACCTACCCTCCCACCCCTCTGAGCGGCCGCATAGGTTTCGATACAAAATGGGCATGATTACTACTCCATCTGGGCGCGTAATTTTTTTTCCTTCATGGTATTTTGCATTATAAGTATATGAAATACAGGACGGACAATGCAAACAAAATATTCTGGTACAAGCTTTTTAATATTTTGAAAGAATTACGAGCACAAAATTATTGTAACAACATTAGCTTAGAAAGGACCTTACTTATCGCCATTAAAATAATAAATATCCAAGTAAAAAATTGTGGCCACGATTTTTTTTTTCACATAACTTATGTCCAAGTGGACGAATACAGAAAGTATATGATAACTTTACAATGACAAAATGCCACAATTTGTTTTGCACAGGAAAAACTATGAAGAACTACTTATGACGAACATTGCAACTGTCGTGAATCCGTAAAAGACAAGACTTATACGTGTGAATTTTCATTGGTTTTGCTCCCAAAGGCCAGTGACTATCGGTAATTAGGTGCATATGAAAACAAGCACATTTCCCGAAAAAAAAAATGTATTTTGTCAAAAAACAATTTTTGTCTTCTCGTACAAAATGAGTCGATCACGTGACCACTTTATTATGAGTAGAATCAGCAAAACCATCAAAAATTTTGGTTTTCATGAATTCGCTGAAAACCTTTTGAGGGCTTTACTTATCCTGGGGGCTTAATGAAACAATTTCTTTTTACAACTTTTGGAAATGAGTAAAAAAGTCTATAAAAAATTATCCGCTAATTATCAGGTAGTATTGGGAAGGGAAAAATTTTTCACTGATTTCAAAAAGTAGTAAAACATAAATCGCTACATTTAACCTCCAAAATAAGCCCATAAAATGTGTTAAGTAAAAACCTGTACAAAGCGTGTAAGGGACGGTGTACCGAAAACTGAAATGGCGTGTTCAGTCTACGAAAGTGAACAACTTTCCCAAAGGATCATTACTTTAAGCATTTTTTTTATGTTTTTATTCCATGTAGATTCTTTGTGAGGTGATATTATACCTCTGCTGTATAATATCACCTCTGCTGTTTAACATCTACACCAAGCTTGTAATGCGAATCACTCTTGAAGACTGGACCGACGGTGTTGTGATTGGTGGATACAAGATTGCGAACCTGCGGTACGCAGATGACACCACTTTATTTGCAACCAGCGCTGACCTTATGGAGGAATTACTTCTCAAAATGGATCGCGTGAGCCTTGCGTTTGGGTTAAAGATCAATCGAACCAAAACCAAGATGATGATCGTGGATCGCGTCAACGACAACTCGCCCGAAGTGACACAGATTGCGAACTGCGACGTGGTTCGGACTTACGTTTACCTTGGGGCTTTAATCTCAAACAACGGCGGCTGCGTAGATGAAGTAAAGAGACGTATGGCCATAACCAAAACTGCGATGGAGAAGTTAAAGAAAGTATGGAAGAATCACAACATAACCAAAGCCACCAAAATCAGGCTCGTGCGAACACTCGTATTTCCCATCTTTCTTTACGCGGCAGAGACGTGGACAGTACGCGAGTTGGAAAGAGGGAAGATAGATGCTCTGGAAATGTGGTGCTGGAGGAAGATGCTAGGGATATCGTGGACGGATATCCGCACCAACAAATCCATACTCCACGAGCTTGGCATCACGCAGCGTCTTTCAGCCATAATACAATCGCGCATACTGCAGTATTTTGGACACATCTCTAGGCGGAATAACGACTCTATAGAGCGGCTGGTCGTGCAGGGAAAAGTGGAGGGAACCAGATCGCGCGGAAGGTCACCTATGCGCTGGACTGACCAAGTAAAATCCGCAGTAGTGAGCCGCGTATCTAACTGCACCAGACAGTCTGCAAACAGGGAGAGATGGCATGGGATCGTGCGGAGAGCTGTATCCGCCTCTACCACCGATGACTCGACGTGACCACGACCGTTCTGCCAAGAGCGATACGACAAAGAAGAAGAAGATTCTTTACAGAATACTTATTGAATGTCATGCAGAATACAATAAAAATAGAGCGAGTCTACGCCGTTTTGGATCGTGCTAGGGCAGCGCAAAAGAAAAGGTTAGAAACCACACCGTCCCTGTATTATAGGAAGATAGGTAAATCATAGTCACCTCGTTATCGTCCTTGTGGTCGCCCTTTTTGTTCCAATCGATTGGGACATACCATATCGCAACCATGATTAAATGTCACTTGAATTTGAACTACGTCAAACATCCATTATCCATATATATTTTAATTAAAAAGATAACGTGTCACTTCTACCTTTACGATAGCGTTTCGCGGTATCATCCATCCTTTTTATTAAATTAGTGAAATGAAGTACGAGTATGTAGGAACGCTCGCGGTGCCAGTGGGCAATGTACTGACTGATCCTGTCCTGACAGAATCATCAGTCGGCCGCACGCGCACAATGATAAATTATGATAACAATACTCAATAAAACAAACAAACAGCTCGCCGGCTACAACGTTTGCTTGCGTTGCGTCGAGCTGTCGCAGGAAAATTGTATCACTCACTTATATTGAAACTGTGTCGTCGTGTTAATGAATTTAAAATTGTTCAGTTTCATAGACAGAACCACCTTTCAAAATAACCGAGGTGGTAAAAAAAATTGTCATCATCATGACATCCAACGGAACATCGACTACAGGACAGGGGGACTCCCTCCAAAATTCCAGCCCTTGCTGAAACAATGTGGATGGGAAGTACCAAAGTCACCACGTTTGCTAGTGTTACGGCTGGCACCATGGACCGCAGTTGTTGGTGGCTGATGACTGAGGATGCTGCTGCCCATCCTCCAGTTGATAACCCTTAGTCACCTCTTACGACACCCTTGGGTATGTATGGGATAGTACTATTCTATGCCGACACCACACGGTACAAAAAACAATAGTATTTTTATAGAAATCTGAAGCCTTTCGGTCTATATTAATCGATTCCTAAAGAAGTCTTAAAAAGACAAAAAGGATTTAGACCAAAATGAATGAATGTTTTATTTTTGATATGCCTTTTACGAGTATATACTCAGTTCATACAAAACGATTAGGTACCTCCCCTGGCTCAAACACATGCGGAAATCTTTCTGGGTATGCAGTGGATCCGTCACATTCTTGAATTGCAGCTTTCCTGCTTTCTGATAGGGTATGAGACGTTGGCTGACAATTTCAAATAGCTCGCTTAAGAGCCTCTTATGCGTACTCGATAGGGTTAAAGTCTAGCAAGCCGGAAGGGCAATCTAATCGTAAGATATTGTGTTCCAGGAAAGCAGCTTTTACAGGTTCAGCCCTTTGCTGGTGCGATATCGCCTACAAACACGATTCGGTGGTCGTAGAGTATTAATAACGGACTGGCGATTCCATCGATAACAGTAGTTTCATACAAGTTTGTCGTCATGGAGCACGAATTGTTTACGACATTAACACTACAATGATTTTCATCACTATATCCCAATCAATATATAGGTAGAATGGTTCCCAAATAACTGAAATTTTTTGACTAGGTATGATACTCGGACCAACAACTTTCCATAACGAACATAGGTCGAAAACGAAAAACTGTTTTCATTTGAATGGGAAAGTAGAAAAGAAACAAGAATCTTTTTTCATTCTTAAACCCACATGTCTTTGAGAAAGTTGCTCAGTTTTATATGGTCCGAGTACTTTACATATGGTACAAGTTAAACTGGATCACTCTAATCATCATTAGTTAGTCCTAGCCTTATTTTGTTTTATCCAATGTTACCTAGGAGACTTGACGTGGGCACTGGTTTTTAAACAGAGCGACTGCCATCTGACCTCCACAACCCAGAGGGCAAATCAGACCCAATCTTTGCCAGATTCGTGGCCAACTTGGCTGTCAGTTTTCAAGCCACCAAATGACCTCTGCGACTTGACTTAAAGACTAATTAATATTTTTGTTGTGACGCTGTGGGTGTTGTATCAATAATGGCCACCCATCCGGGTTCTGACAACGGCCAACGTTTCTTAACCTTAGTGATTGGAAAGTAAGAGCCCACTCGGCTACGAGCGCTTTTTTTATGTTACAAGTGAGCAAACGAGCCGGTGGGCCACCTGATGGTAAGTGGTCTCCACCGCCCATAGCACCCACTGTCTTATTCGTGACATACTTTGACGCTAATAAGACAGCAAAGCGCGTTGCCAACCCTGAGAACTAAGATGTTATGTCTCATGTGCCAGTGGTTTCACTGGCTCCCTTACCCTTCAAACCAAAACACAGCAGTGCAAACACTGATGCTTTACGGCAGAAATAGGTAAGAGGGTGGTACTTCCCCAGAGGGACTTTGCACAAAAGCCCTACCAGCGTGAAAGTTTTTCTATTCGCAGATAATTAAGAAGCACTAAGTTAAGTTTACCTCGCCTTTGCCTTCTATTTAGAGAGCGAGTTAGTAAGTAAGTAAATAAGTAAACGTCGCACAAAATAACTCTGGTCATGTCAGTTAATGCGCAGAATTTAAGTCATATAAAAATAAGTCATTTTTAACTTCTGCGCATCAATGACTTGGCCAGAGTTATTTTGTACGTAGTTTACAAATTAATGTAAACTTGAGCAACGTCTTTATTGCCAACGTAGTAGTGGCGTACTGTACTATAACACGAAATCACGATAGTTTTATAAAGCTTGCAGTAAGCAAAAAAACACTGTTTTACAAACTAGTTTTTTCTGACAGCTTTAGCCGATGGCTTTGGACATAGCATCAAATTGGACTAAACGATAAAAAAAGAACCCTAAAAAGTTGTAAAAAATTCCGAAGAGCAGTAATCATTCCTACAGAATACGCAAATTAACACTAAACGCCACCGCACGATAGACAAAAATACAAATTGTAAACAAGATAGGTAACCTTACATTTAATAAATGTTAAAAGTGTTCAATATGTCATAATCATGACATTCCATGAAATGTCCACTGAAGGACAGGGAACTGCCTCTAAGGCCGGTATTTCACTGGGACACTATGGCAGCGCAACCAATCGCCGCTACCAACAAAATGTATACAGCTCTATAGAGAGTTACTCACCTGGTGTACGTTTGGTTGCGCAACCAATTTGGCGGCGCAACCAGTTCGGATGCTGGTCGCGCTACCACTCCCAGTGAAATATAGCCCTTAATACTGTGGCCGCAGGGTGTGTCTTTACTGGTGTCTAGTTACGGACACCAGTGGCGCAACCAGTCGCGCCACTGTGGTGTCCCAGTGTAATACCGGCCTAAAACTCCAACTTTTGCTGAAACAATGTGGAGGGGAAGTACCATAGTCACCACGCTTGCTAGCGTTACGGCTGGCAATAAGATGAAACGATACTCAGAAGGTGCTGCTGCCCATCCTCTGAGGTGTCGTAAGAGGCGACTAAGAGATCGTACTATTGTACATACTGCGGTTACCAACAACCGCGGTCCATGGTGCCAGCCACAAACGCACACAAGCGTGGTGACAATGGTACTTCCCGTTCCAGCAAAAGCTGGGTGGAATTCTAGAGGGAGTTCCCTGTCCTGTAATGTACATTTCATGGGATGAGTTTTCTGAATGTTACTAAATCTAAGAGATTTTATGTGCATGTATTGTGGATACAAACATATTCGTCGTGTATTTGAAGATAAATCTTTAGTTAGCTGCTGTGCACAGCTAACGAGTTAAATTCTCCGCCTGCGTCTGTGTTCCCGAGTTCATATAACCCGAATTCAATGAAGAAGCCTATTCATCATCGACCTCATTTATGTCTTCAACACAAGACAATATCACGGTTAAGAGCAGATTTGAGCCCAAATAATAACAAATTTTGTTTACAAATTTTGAAAAATTATTTTTTATTTTGTTTCATCCAATTCCTTCATTGAAGGGACTTTACAAATAAATACAACACAATTAAACAGTTACAAAGTAAAACACTCTACAGCGAAAAAAGTAAAGCTTAAAGTTCGCATTCGCAAGTTTAGTTTTCGATCTTCGAGATAAAGGAATAAGTTTCAAAGTCGTTTGTTGGTTTGGATTCCATTCCAAATAATTACTTCAAGTGCTGGAGTGTTGTTAATTACCTCAGATCATACATTGGTAGATTCACGATGGCTGCTCAAAAATTGCACCATGAAAAAGAGGCTCGAGCCCCTTTTGGCGCTCAGTCGCTTTCTGGCTCAGGAAACTTACTTTAACATTTCAAATTTGGAACAAACAAAAATGGGAACACGAATATTTAATGGGACTGTGTGAAAATTAATGATCGATGCCTCAGACCGATGAATTTACTCCGCGAAGCCGACTGGCATTGTCGGAAGGCGATCACAAACTGTTCACAAATTCCTCTCTACTTAACTCGTTCTCATCCCAGATTCCCACGCAATTTTTCTTCAACAAAAGTATTCACTTTATTGACTGTAGTCACAGCACAGTTCGAAGTTTATTGTGAACGGATTATACGAAGATGGGATAAGTAAAGCCTACCCTATAATGATTAACTTGTTGATTTCAAAGCTTATCATTGTTTTATTTAATATTTGAGTCGGAGTTAAACAAAACAGTTCTAGGTAGAAGTTTAGAATTATGTTACGGTTCTAAATTAAATTGGTGAAGTGTGAAATGTCATTCTTGTTTTTAGGGTTCCAAACCAGTGGGAAAAAGGAAACTTTCGCCTGTCTTACGCTATCGACTTGAATATTCTAATAGTTTTTGAATATGCTTGCTCAATTTTGCTTCAAACGAAAACATTAAAAAATATTTTTATTTTTATTGTAAATGGGGTCAAAACAGAAGGGGGAGGGGGGCAAAATTTAAATTGTATTACTTGGTCAAGTGGGGTATCATATGATAGGGCTTTACTTGTACATTTCAAATAGGATTTTTTTTAACGACTCTCCTTTTTTATGATTTGACGTAACTGTTTTTTTATTGCATTTATTATTGTCATTACATTAATTATTGTTTTTGGATTGATTTGTAGTAAATTATGTTCTCACCAACTTGCCTCATTAGTGTGTTGTTCTAATGTTTATAAGGAATATTTATGTCGTAAATATATTTTCAGATTTATTTCTGGTCTATAATTTTTACTGAAATTAATTGTTGGCGATAAAGCTTCAAAGCAGAAAAAAATTATCGTAAGAAATATTTCCGTTTCCTCGGGTTCTTGTATGAATGGGCAGTGACAGATTGAATAACAAGAGATTAAGATTTTAATGATGGAACTTAGAACTAAATTGGTCAGCATGCAACATTTTCCACAAACATAAAACAATTGCACCTGTGTTGGCATTGCGTTGCATGGAAACACTCTAAAGAAGGTCATCGTAATAGGTCCATTTTGACAGTTGTCAAACGTATGAAAAACTACGACCTGCAAAGAAAAATGAACCTTGTGTGTTGGTGATAACAAAACGTCAAAATGGACTTCTTACGTTGGCCCCACTTTAGTCGTTGTGCTACTAGCGGTCACCCATCCGGGTTATGACAAGTTTGCCTAATTTTCGTAATTAAACGCTTCAAATTAAAGCACTTTAGCACGATCAAACGTTATACTTATTAATTATACACTAGCTTTCGTCCGCCAATAAAAAATATACACTAGTGTTTAAGTAAAGCTATTAAACAAGAAAAATTTTATTAAAATCGCTTCAGCAGTTATTGCGTGATGCCCGAACAAATAAACACAGAAACAAATTTAGGAGCCAGTCATGTTACATTGCAGAGCGAAGGCTACCCTACGTTCCTTATTAAATAAAATATTCAATAAATTATTTTACAAATACTTTAGTGACGAAACATAAGATCGCCCGGCTGACTTACACCTGACAGGAGGGCAAAGTTGCAAAATACAAAACATTACAATCTAAAACATTCGCTGAGCTGGGTACAGCCAACATGCATTTATGGGTACAATTCGCGTAGCAAGTTAACGCAAAGGCAATATATGCATATATGTATAAGTAACTGATTTTGTTGCAGAACGACAAAGAATTTATATGAACCCGTCGGTTCTGTTTATACTTATTATATCGATGAAGAACGAACGACAAAGGATCTATTGGCGGATGACACCAAAGAATGACAGTGACAAGAGATCCCTTTTGCAATATATTTTGCTCGTAGTATCAAGTGTCGCCCTTATGGTGCCGGCAAAAATAGTACCAACCCATCTCTACTCGTAGGTGTCGTAAGTGGCGACTAAGGAATTATGAACAGGAGGACGGGCAGCAACGTCCTCCTGTGTATCGTACCCATCTTATATACTGCGGTCACCAACAACCGCGGTTTATCGTGCCAGCTGCAGCGCTAACAAGCGTCAACTATGGTTCTTTCCCTCCACATTGTTCAAGCAAAAGCTGAAAATCTGGAGGGATCTCCCTATCCTGCAGTGGACGTTTCCTGAGATTTTAAAATAAAGTAGCATTTTTTTATTGCCACGTCCATACAAGGTGTCACATGTAAGTAGACACCATTGTAGGATTTTTTTTTTCACTAGAATCAGTGACATGCAATGACTTGAATATAAATTCAGATTGCTGTTGTATAAAAATATTGCAGATATCAGAAAAGATAGCAAAAACTGTCTTCGTACTATAATGAAACGGTTAGTCCGGTCCCTTATAGTCTTATATCGCCAAATTGCACGAATTTTTTTCCAGGTACTATTTAGGTACATAGCTCTCAATTTATACGAGCAAATTCTTGAATTTTCTATGGAAATTTTTTGAAAATACAAGAATTGGCTCCTATCAAAATTGAGAGCTATGTACCTAACTAGTACCTGGAAAAAAATTGGTGAAATTGTAATTCGTGTCTACGTGAAACAGCTAACTGACCGCACTAGGTGAGAACCTGCACTCCTAAGATACCTACACCTGCAAAATTAGTTTTGGGCTCCAGCTTCTCACAAACATTATTATTACTCGTATTTATGAAATGCCTTAATTTGTAAGAGAAAATAAAGATTTTTATTATAATTATTGTACAACGTAACTAGAAGTAGTAGCTACTTTTTTATAACGTTGTTGTTGGAAGTAACACGCACGTTAAACAATAACGCTTAGCCGTTAATGTTAGTAAAATAATTAACCACTACAAAGAAGTATGAAATAACACATATTATTATTACGAGATCGAATCGGGTGACTACATACTCGTAGTTTGATTTTACCAAAACCCAAACAACCGTGACGCAAATTTGAATAACAATAGACCTGAACACATTCAAAGAAAAACTAATGACAGAAAAAAATGCATTGATTGCTGTTTGCGTCAGTGTTCCGGAGTTCGTATAACCAGAATATATTCAAGTCACGAGTGAATAGGATTTTTATGGGCCAGTTCGTTGCATCGTCGACCTCATCTCTGCCCTCAGGGCTAGATCAAGGTCAAGATTAGTAAGTCCATCTATAAATATAAAAGAAGAAGGTGACTGACTGACTGACATATCAACGCACAGCCCAAACCGCTGGGTCTAGAGATTCCAAATTTGGCATGTAGGTTCCTTATGAGGCCTAGGTGCACTAAGAAAGGGTTTTACAAAATTCCACCCCTAAGGGGGTAAAATAGGGGATGAAAGTTTGTATGAAAGTCCGTCAGTTTTGAAGTTAGGTCCTTCTAAATTTGTATTTAGGCTGACGATTAAAAATTAATATTTACGTGTCTCAGGGTTTTTGAAAATTCGACACCCTTAAGGGTGAAAAGGGGGATGAAGTTGAAAATTCTTTATTTTTGAAGTAAAATCCACATAATTTATTATTTAGGCATTAATGATGTAATTCTATGCAACGTTCATCACTGTTATTGAAATTCCACCCCAAATTCAACCCCTAAAAAAGGGAAATGGGGTGAAAAAGTCTAAAAACCAATATGGGTATCGTTTGTACGGTTTATCGGGTCGCTGATTACGAAAACTACAACAATTTTGAAATCCAACGTGGTGGACGTAAAATACCATCATTCCCTTGGGATGGGGTTGGGGTGCGATAGGGTTGAAATGTGAATATGGGTGTTGTTTGTATGGTTTATCGGGTCGCTGATTACGAAAACTACAACATATTTGAAATCCAACGTGGTGGACGTGAAATACCATCATCCCCCTGGGGATGGAGTTGGGGTGCGATAGGTTTGAAATGTCTAAAAATAAATATGGGTGTCGTTTCTATGTTAGGGATAGCGGTTAAATTGGCGTTAGGGGTAGGGATAGGGAGAGGTAGAGGTAGAGAGGTATAGAGGGAGAGAGGTAGAGAGGTAGAGAGGTAGAGGTAGAGAGGTAGAGAGGTAGAGAGGTAGAGAGGTAGAGAGGTAGAGATGTAGAGAAGAAGAGAGATAGAGACGTAGAGAGGTAAAGTACAGGTAAAGTAGAGGGAGAAGGAGGGGAAGGGGGAGAGGGAGGGAGGGGGAGGGGGTGAGGGAGAGGGAGGGGGAGAGGTAGGGGCAGGAGGAGATGACGGGGGGAGAGGGAGAGAGAGGGAGAGGGTTTTAGTTTTCCTCAATTACTTTTGCGAATTGGCTCTGTTTTAAAATATTACTCCTTGATTGCGATTTTTTGCACAGTTTTTACTATTGTACTATTTTACTTCTAACCCGCGGAGTGGAAGCCTGGTGATCCATAACACAGGTTCTTACCTAGCTTGGACACCAGTCTCCCAACACAGCTATGACTTGTATTCACAACACTGCTATGTCACTTATTGTAAGCTTGTGGGAGAAATAAACTTGATTTGATTTGATAACTTAAAGGTGTCTCTCATCTCTCTCTTTACATTTGTTAGGATACTGCTGCTAAGTTCCTCTGTTCTGAGTAATTTATGAGTAACGTCTGTATATAATATAAAATTCAGCTGGATCTTGAATTATACTCATTGATTTGCGCAGGGTTAGTCCTGTTTTTCCTTAGTTTAAAATTACCCCGAAATGACGGGTAAATATCTCATTGCTTCGGAAAACCGGTAACAACATAAATACGAAATCCACGCGAGCGAAGCCGCGGGCAACAGCTAGTATATCATAAAAAGAGATCAAAATACAAGATAGGGCTGGTTGCACGTCCCTGGTTCCGCTCTGGAAAGCCGAAATACAGAAGGACACAACTGGCGTGTGGGGGGCTTTTAGGGTCGTAGGCTACTAAGTTATAAGCCAAGATCCTCTTTAGTTCGCTGAGCCAGCAAAGTAAGTTAGTATAATGGGAGGAGATAGGCGTCCTCAGCATTGGTGTGTAAATCGTCTAGCAGCACAAAAACTCCGAACCCGCGCCCCTCAGTTAGCTTTCCCAATTTTGTCGGCCCACCTTTGGCGTGCTACCTTTGAATGGCACGCCCTCAGTTGACCATTTGTTGGAAGAGGGCGAGGTAGGGGTGACGGGATCGGAGGGGGTTGAGGGGACGGTGAGGGGGAGGGAGGTGAGGGGACGTGGTTGGGAGCTTGTCGTGCTCTTGACTCTACGTACAGTCTCCTTACAAAGACTTGGACAAGTTGGTGCCTGGTCCATCGTTCCTAATGGTTTAAGCGAGGCAGAGATACTCCGTGCGAATAAACGTGGGTTTTTTTTTTTTTTTTTTCAGAGAACGCCGAATATTTTCCCGTTATACGAGTATTGTGATATTTGTGATCGTCTTCACAACATTGATAACAGCGACAATAAATACGTGCTAAGTTTCTTGAAAATAACCGCAAGCGGCGGACAAAACCGCAACTCTATCTCAAGCTACTTTACAAGGAGATACCTATAGACAAAGACGATAGCTTTGTTGCAGACTTTTAATCCTTAACTAGATTTAAATCTGGAAGTGTCTACTAAAGTATAAAGTTTATTTTCACCTACCCACATCTTTATAGTTAAAGCAAGTATGCCGGGTAAGAATAGTAACTTCACAACCCATCTCTAGACTAAGATATTTGAACCGGAGGATGGGCACCAGTTCGACGTATTTTACCATCTTACAAACTGCGGTCACCAACAACCGCAGTCCATGGCGCCAGCCGCAAAGCTAAAAATGCATCACGCGTGTCAGCTGTGCAGTTCCAAAGGACTTCCAAAGGACTTGTCCAGCTGAGGACTTTTAAGGGGATTTTACGAATTGTATAAAGTAAACTAAATTTAAAAAAATATATTAAAAAGGTTATCCAAATAAGGTTTCAAGAAAAAGGGTATGGTATCCATATAAGTCGAGTAACGAGCTATTGTAACGAGCCTTTGAACACGTCAGCAAGCACTGATTAGGATGCAAGGATAAATTATTGTGATGGGTACGTTTGGACCGTATGCGAACGGAGGTCTTTTTAAGGTTTCGTAGTCAAAAAGGAACCCTTATAATTTCGTCATGTCTGTCTGTCTGTCCGCGGCTTAGCTCAGAAAGGCATCCGTTGGCGAAATATTTAGCTTGAAAGCGCAATTTCTTGTTGGAGTCGAGTGCCCTTCCCCCATGCCAGCCAAGCGGTTGTTATTGGAAATATGAAATTAAGAGGAAAACTGTCACAGCTAAGAAGGCTTCACAGGTTAATGATCTATAGCCGAAAAACGGGAAATAATTTAAATAGCACTAGCAATCAGGCGCTAGCACCTCGCTGACCATATTAGGAGGTAAAAAGTTTATGTTATGAACGTTATGAAATACTTTATGAAAACCTGATTTGCGATAAAACATCCTAGAAAAACTACGGAACCCTATACTGTGCGTGGCCCGACACGACAAGCCGTTTTTTTAATTTTTGAAAGGACGTAAATTTTAAGTTTAATTTTGGCTCCGCAAAATCGTATATTTTTACCAAAACTGTTCAAAATAGGTTTAGATCATTAAGTTAGCTATGTTCTGACTACCACTCAAAAATCTTATTACCACTCTAAACCAATCAACCAAATTTTCATAAGAGATCCTTTTAAAAAAGTGGCTCCATTTTTTAAAAGCTATTTCACCTATCGCGGTGTCTGTCTGTTTGCCTCTTATCAAATTTTGCAAGTTAAATTTGACCTACTTCCCGGTTTTCGATTGAGTGAGTTGAAATTTTGCATGCTACGAGTAGATGTCTAGAAGGAGACCAAAAGTGGCTATGGGAACTTTGTGATAAAACGACGCAACCCCATTGGGCTTGTCTGATTCGTCTTGAGAAGGACAATGAACCTAAATTAAGGCCATCGTAATAGGTCCTTTGTGGCAGCTGTCAACCGTAAGAAAAATACTAACTTAGATGATATTCAGCGTCTCAGAATGGAGCCGGAAGGTGCCCATGGGAGCTCTGTAATAAAACTATGCAACTACAATTTTTTAACTGCCTTTGTATGGTGTTCAATATGCCCTTTATAAATACTCGGCACTTGTGAAATTTTGTCCTACACCCTATGGTTTAGGTAACAAGGTTAAAAAAAGCTGTATTCACGCTAAGAAAAGAGTACTATTCAGCTCATTAGAATGCATCTAAGGTTCGAATGACTGGAGTGACGCAAGTGGTTCACAAAGAAGAATAATAATGCTTCGGGTATGTCACATCCGGAAGCCACAACTCACGCGGTAGGCCCGATTGAAACCTACACTATAACTTTAACATTAAAAGAATAAAATCTTTGTTTTCACCACAATGTAAACTGAAATATTAAATTAATTTATTGTGCACAATCTCAGTATTTTTTTTTACAGTTTATGTTTGTGTTGTAGTGAACTGGTGCCCGAGCTAGACAACGAGGCATGTCTAACTTGCAGGTTGAATGCAGGTCACCAAAACACGGGAGCGAACAGCTGTGCGGAGTATGTACGAGTATGTCTGTGGTGAGTGTGACTCTGTGTGTAGTGTGTATGTATGGTGAGTGTGTGTCGTCAGTAAGTGTGTGTATTGTATAGTGAGTGAGAGACTGTGTATGTGAATTGTGTGTGTGAAGGTAGTGGGACTATTGTACTGTTTTTAACATTCAAGGGATGACGGTGATCAACATAGCTTTTATTTATAGCTTTGTAACTATTTTTATTAAGACATGTGATGTGTGAGAGCAAATAAAAACGTTAATTCATTTTTCTATTTATTATAATATTAATAATGTGTATACGTATATTTATCAATATATTGATAAATCTGATTTTTTTTCTTTGAAATTCCCTCATTATACGGAACCCGAATCAATTCCAGTCGCGAGTGAAAAGGCTTCAAGCTCATTCCATCGTCGATCTCATCTCTACCCTCAGGGCTAAATCAAGGGAAAAAATCCGCCCATCCTCCATAAAAATACCCCTAAATTTACGAAGTCCGACACGCACTTGGCCTGTTGTTATGTTACAAGGTGACGACCGCCTCATGGTAAGTGGTCACGACCGCCTTTAGAACCCTCTGTCTTATTAGTGGCATTCTTCGACACTAACGGGACAGCAAAGCGCGTTGTTCACTCCGAGAACTAGGAAAGTCTATTGTGCCGGTAATAAAACTGGCTTCCTCACCATTCAAACCAAAAGAAAGCAGTGCGCTGCTCTACGGCAGAAATGGACAAGGGATGAATGGGGTGTTTCCCTAGACGGACTTTGCACCAAAGCCTTACCCTTCAGTATTTGTGCAAAATTCTATTCTGAGCTGTCCCCTCCCCCCTACTCTACAATGCCCTAAAAAAGTGTGCATAAGACAGCACGATAAGATAAAGCAGGGGTGATCACCTGCCGTGACCGAGGGTTGCAGGCTAGCAGGTGTGACCCCACCTGACTGACTCTACAACGGAATTTTTATTCAATAAAGTAACAGCGAACTAAAATCTTGGACTACAAGTAAGTATTACGTTTAATTATCAAAATACGAAGCTTTGTTTTCGTAAAACTGTGCGAAAGACGAAAAAGAAAACCAATATAATGTAAAATAATAAGTAATAATTGTCACAACAATTTGATAAAAATCACAACACAATTATTACCAAAACAACTAGAATAGAATGGATACACAAAAAAACAAAATCAAATTAATATTATTATTACGTAATTTCAACAACACTGCGGGGAAAAAAGAAGCGACAAGAAGAATAAATAGAAATAAATACACTTTCGCTTTTGCGTGGCTGTGGATGGATATCTCGATCATTTTGTAGTAAGTCTGGAATTAATGTTTGCGAATTTTTCAAATAATTTGCCAAAGACAGTGTTTTTGAATTTATCCTCGACTTTCTCGAGGAGATTTTGCACAAATTCAGTAACGCCCTGTATATTTTGACATCATAACATTTTATTAAAAGTCACAGGAAGACAGACAGACAGGGAGTTCCCTCCAGAATTTCGAAGCAAAAATGCGTACTATGTTTTGGAGCAAGAGTCAAGCTTGACACTCGCAGTGCGACTCTAGCCCGTACTTCTATTGAAATAAGAACGGTACTAAGTCCAATATGCCAAGCTTGATGCGCTCTTGACTGTATCATAGCCGCCATGCTTGTTTGCGTTGCGGTCGTTGCGGATGGCACCGCGGGTTTTGGTGACTGCTGTATGTAAGGATACACAGAAGGACGCTGCTGGTTCAAAATCTCTTAGTCGCCTTTTACGATACCCACAGGTAGAGATGGAGTGTCACTATTCTTAGCTGAATTGTGACATTTAACGAGGAGTATGATCCGTGAAGAAGACGTTTAATTTTTCTGATTCGCATGTTTATTGAGTTTTCATTTCACAATAATACTTGAATATGCAAAGAATTCTCTAAAGCGTGTAGTATTAGCAAATTACTGATATTTAGCAAATGTAATTTGTCCATTCCGTGCGAGTCGGAATGTCGACAGAATTAATAATTATGGTAATTACTGTAGACAATGCCATCTTTGAAAGAAGACACTTTTGTCTACTCTACAGTTTACAATGTAGTATTAAACAAGAATATCACTGTTGATTGTGATAATGTTAATTATAGTCGAAATATAATGTAGCGTGTGAGAGCAGGTCGGAGCGATACGTGTCTCTGTCGTTCCAAAGATCGCTTCGTCCTACCGTTATTCTAATAAAGTTACAACCGTAAAAAGTCAACTGCTAAAGTAATTTTAGGATCCTTGTCTTTGTGTATGACGTTCAATATTGAGTGAGAATGACCTAAAATAAACGACTATTGATAAATGAATAATGCACTTTTCTACGTAGCTTCAACATCTCTTTCCTACTGAAGTTTCATTTTGATGGGATCCATGACTTCGATTTTGCTTCCGTATCCGTTTCTCCTTCAATGTTGGGGAACAGATAGAAGTTGTTACTATGAGTAGAGGACTGTTAGTAAAATGTAGTAAGCTAGTAAGTGAGGAGATTGGTTAACTTGCTTAAACTCGGCTTGTTTCATTGTATCTATCGAAAGTTAAGTTTTCTCAATTTTCAAGTTTGACTGGATGCCAAAACTTTATCTCATTGTATACCTATAAGCTTTTGATACCATCTTTTTAGTGAAATAAACTGTCAATAATCTTAAACATGAAAAGGCTTCACAGCCAAAATGTTGGTAATTTTCGGTACTTACACCCCTCAAATACGAAAAAAATCACACAACTTCATACCCCACAAAATTCTATGTATTTTTATCCCAAAATTTTATGGATGGTTGGCTATGATAGGTTAGAAGTAAGAAGAAAGTTGGCACTAGTTACGTATGTGTTCAGGGTATTCCGCGGAACACTGTGTAACGCGCATATTTTAGAGCGTATGGGGATAGCTGTACCAAATCCGAGGTTGAGACGGGGACCTAGAGATGTAGTATTTGTTCTCCCTGACTGTAGGACAAATATTTTAAGACATTCCCCGCTTACTACTGGACTTAGAATTCTAAATGCCATATCTGGTGAGTTGGACTTATTTAACTGCACATTGACGAAATTCTCAAAAGTAGCCTTGACATTCATAAGTAATTCAAATATTGACTAGTTTTACTCTTTTAATTTTATTGATTCTATTTGTTATATTTAATTTTTATTGTTAGAATGAGCTAAATGTTATTAATAATTTTATTTTATCTTTTGACGGAATAGATTCACACATCATGTATTTTAATGCTTTTAAATAATTTCAATTATGGACTAAAATAATTTGTTTTAATATAAGGTAATGAATGTTTTATGCATTGTCGCATTGGGTTGACCTGTAAGGACGATGCACTTGAGTGTTATTAGATTTAAATAAATGAAATGAAATGAAAAATGTTTTTCCTTCCACAAAAAACTTAGGTATACACTGAAGAACAAAGAAAACGGGTCAGTAGTTTTTAAGTTACATTTATGTCAATATCGCCATTAATATCTTATTCAAATCGAATAAAAATATGAATTTTTAGATAAGATCCTTGTCAACAAATTTCTCAAACATTGTACACATTTAAAATGTTCAGGAAAACCCGTGCGTCACTTCAAAAAATTTATCACGGAAAACATATGGGGAATCTGACGAAAAGTTATGTTTTTTCTTCTAATGATATGTACTGACTGGCCTGTATGCTGTAGACAGGTATAATCTACAAGAGATTTGTCGACAACGTTCTTATCTCAAGATTTGACTAAACAGGTTCGGATTTTTATTTGATTTAAATAAAATATTAATATTACGATTACTTTGAGCCTATCATTGTAGGACAATGTATGGCAGAAAAACTACTGAACCGTTTTTATTTCTCTACAGTGTAAATTGAAATTTTGCAAAAATCCAAGAAAATCTGTAAAACGCCTCGTGCCGAAAATTACCCTTCTACCAACTTGCCTACTCAAAAACTAAAATTCGCGCTACGCGTTCGGTTTTTTTTTTTCACTCTCACTTGACAGTTATTTTTTCTGGAAGCTGTATATTCAGGTGTATTTTTGCGCTATGAAGCTTTAAAATATGAAGCTTTTTAAAACCGAAATTAGGAAGAATTGTAATAAATCAAGGAAATAAAAAATACGTGAATATTGAAATTGGATCAAGTTTCAAATTAGTGCATTACGAAAAATTTAATTACGTTAAAAATTAGGAACGTTGTAAATTTGGTATGCCAAAAGAAATTGAATTGAAATTGCTCACTTGTGTCGTTGTTTGCGCGTGCGCACTTACATTTTGTCATTGCATCTATTAATTATATCGGCTTTTTTATTCTAAGAAGTAAATTTTTGCTAGCGTACGCTCAATTCATGCTTCAATTGATGAGAGAAACTTACATCATAATCACTTTTTGTATCACGAAAACAGTTGGTGAACATGGAATAAGAAGCTTATTTATAAATTGCAAACATAAAAAATACGGAATCACTGGCAGAACTTCAAAACCAAACAATAAATACGCGGGCATATTTTTCTCGAGACGATTTATACCCGATACCCGACCGCCTTAGTTATGTTTTTTCTAGACTTAGGTCAGTTGGGGTAAGTGTAACGATGGAGAAAAAAATGACCTGACTAAAACTACTACACTATCGGAGTCTAACTAACTGTGAAGTCATCACTACACAGTATAAAACAAAGTCGCCCCTATGTACGAGTATGCTTAGATCTTTAAAACTACGCAACGGATTTTGGTGAGGTTTTTTTTAGGAGGAAGGTTTTATGTATAATACATGCATAATATAGTAGAGAAACACTGATTATTTTAGAGGACCAATTATATGTAGCTCTTTTAAGAGTAACCAGTAAAGAAAATGTATTTGTATTGTCTAATGACAAAAGAGCTGTGAAGGTTGTATTAAAGACATTCTAGTATCAGCATTGCACCCGTGCGAAGCCGGGGCGGGTCGCTAGTGTGTCAATAAAACTGGAAAAATCAACAAATTTAAAACATAAATCGCCATGATCATTCAACATGCTGATAAATAAAAAAGAAATCAATCAAAACACGAGTTGGATGGAATCGATAATACATGCGATTTATGTGTGTACAAAAAAAAATTGTAGTACATAAAAATACATTACATTTTGCGGTTTATTTATATCCAGTTAAAGCATAATAATAAGGATAATTAAATTTTGCTGGAGTAAAAATCTTATTCTCAAAAATTGACAACCGGAGTTAGTGTAAAAGGCTGATCGGAGGAAAAAAACATATGAATACGGGCCATTTCCCTCGTATCAGGGACTGCAAACATCTTTTTATAAGTGAAACTAAAAAGAGAAAAAATTCTATGTATTTAATGTCTTTATCCCATAGATTATTAGGGAGGAGGTGGCGCCAGTCGCAAATAAAACCTTACATAGATTTTGTACGATTTGAAAAGAAGTAACAAACTCAAAAGCATTGTTGTTACACTAAACCAAAATATTTAGGGAAATTAAAGTATGTTCCACTTACCCCACTTGACCTAATTTTATTGTTTAACCCAGCATTTTACTCTTAGTTTAACGTATGAAAGAAATTACTCAAAATTCAGTGATAATCATCACAGACAAGTCTATTGTGTTTGCAGGAACTGCATTCTGATGTAAATGCGATTTTTTTGCATGCAGTGGCACAATGCAAAAATATAGGTAGCTCTGAATAGCAAGATGACCTGAAAAAGGAGATATGAACTTCCATACAAATGAATGAAAGAACGTCAATAAGACTTATTGTCTTAAATTATTAAACATCTTAAATAAAATTTATTGTCTTAAGAGTCGTGACACCCTGAGAGAACCGTCGAAGGAGATCAACATGTCAACACATTTATAAAAATATTATGTATGCTAGGAGGAAACATCAATTACCAAAAAATTGTGACAGGCTTAACCTTAATAGGTACTATAAATAAGTACAACCTAGAGCAAATAATAATAATCATCATCATCATATCAGCCGAAAGACGTCCACTGCTGGACATAGGCCTCCCCTAAGGAACTCCATGACGACCGGTCCTGCGCTGCTCGCATCCAGCGGCTTCCCGCGACCTTGACCAGATCGTCGGTCCACCTTGTGGGGGGCCTGCCAACGCTTCGTCTTCCGGTACGTGGTCGCCACTCTAGAACCCTCACGCCCCATCGGCCATCGGTTCTTCTTGCGATGTGCCCTGCCCACTGCCATTCAGTTTAGCAATTCTCAGGGCTATGTCAGTTACTTTAGTTCTTCTGCGGATCTCCTCATTTCTGATTCGATCGCGCAGAGAGACTCCGAGCATAGCCCATTCCATAGCCCTTTGGGTGACTTTGAGCTTTCTGATAAGGCCCATCGTGAGCGGCCACGTCTCGGTGCCATATGTCATCACTGGCAACACACACTGTTCAAAGACTTTCGTCTTGAGACACTGCGGTATTTTGGACGTGAAGATATTGCGGAGCTTCCCGAACGCTGCCCATCCGAGTCGGATTCGACGAGTAACCTCTTTCTCTAAGTTGGATTTACCCAGCTGGACTGTTTGTCCCAGGTACTCGTATACGTACTCATCAACAACTTCGAGCGTAGAGTCTCCAACTTTGAGTGGAGTGGGTACAACAAGGGCGTTAGACATAATTTTCGTCTTATCCATGTTTATAATATTATAACATAATTCGTAACAATGTAGCAAAAAAAAAACGGCCAAGTGCGAGTCGGACTCGCACCCTTAGGGTTCCGTACCTATCTACCATATGATATACTAAAAGCTTTTGCTCTTTGATTTTAAAAACTCCGCGACCATCCAACTTGAGCCCTCTTTTATAGAAAAGTTCTTGAAACGGGAGCTCACCTTAATTGGTAACTATTATTTGTGAGAAAAATTGAAATATTTAATGATTTTAGTTTTTTTCCTTTATTTGTACTGTGAGACCTAGCTTCTTGTCAAATTTCATAATTTTAGGTCAATGGGAAGTACTCTGTAGGTTTTGCTTTTTTGCATAAATGTATGGAGATTAGGACATAAAAAGCCATATCTTTTTATTGCGTAGTTGTAAAAAATTGAAATCTTCAGATCTTGTGTGGTTTATGGACCTTGATATTCGGTATCAATTTCAACCTGATACCTCTTTTCGTTCGTGAGAAAAAGGGTCTTGACAGACAGACGGACAACAAAGTGATCCTATAAGGGTTCCGTTTTTTTATTTTGAGGTACGGAACCCTAAAAAATGAATTTTCATAGCAAATTTATGTAAAAAAGCTTATTGTAAATTAGATGAATACATCAATGACAAAGAGGTAAGGTGCTGTGAAACACAAGAAACACATTGTACAAAGCAGTCTCTTAAAGTAGGCCGTGCTGCAATGGTTTCTTACAGTTTCTTTTATGCTGCCATAGCACGATCCGAAACGGTAGTTGGCTCCCTCTATTTGCTTTGTATTCTGCAATACGTACATAACATCACTACCGTTTGACGTTTGATAAGAATTCTGTAAAGAATCATTGATGGATAATAGAATAAATGAATCTGAAATCCAAAATCTGAAAGTACGATGCAAGGCCTAACTAACGCTAACGGTGGTAACAATTGGCTTCGTCTTTTATCGTTTTGGAGCCGATCAAAAGGTTTCAAACTCAAAGACTATGAAGTTGGGTCCCATGGGCATAGATGGGCTTCAACTCCATGGCCCTTGCGTTTGACAACATCAGGCGCTACATATTAGAGTTGTGTTACTTCGCACACTTGTTTCCTAGTCATGTTATGTAAGGTTGATGGGCTTCAAATTGACCCAAACACTTTTGCTGTTAACTATACATATATTAAAAATTATAGAAAAACAAATTCATCGGACTGGGAGCAGTTGAACAGGGGGGAAGTTGAAAGTGCGTGCAGTTGCCACTAACCCTCAAAAACGAAACCTATTGAATTCCATTTATGGGCACAGACGAAGCGGGTGGACGGGGCATGCCCCGCATTAATTCAATAGCCCTGGCGTTTGACCACCGTTTGATACCTTTTTTGGCTTTCAAACCGATCAAAGACTAAACGAAACAAGTTTCGACGGTAGAATAGAATCCACGGAAAATTTCTTAAAGAAAAGTAAGAGACACTTGGCTACGAACGCTTCCTACACTGTTGTTTCATATCAATATCTAAATCGACTACACATGGGTGTAAGAGCACTTCGAGCTTGACACATTGGATTTTGTACGGTTCTAATTTCAACAGCTGTATCAGCTAAAGACACGCTACGAGTGACAAGCTTGACCTGCTCTTGACTGTACAGTGAACTTTCACACGCAAGAGCTAAGGGGTTTTATAAATTTCAGCTCGCGTTTAATTGAAATATTTAGACGGATGGTCAAGGTGATCACAAGCGTGATAGACTGCTCGAATTACAAAATTCTCAATTTCTTTTTACCAAATTGTGGTCCGCCGCTATAGTAAACTACTTCTGTGTAACCCCGATCTAGTAAGCGAGCTGAATCAGACGTAAAAATAATTACCAAGAGAAATATTTAAATATTTACAAAATCCTAAAAAAAAATACGTCGGTTTCCGTTACATGTGAAATTGGAAAACAATAAAAGAAAAAAACAGGAACGTAGATCTACTTCTGTTTTAAATTTTGATACCAAAAATATTACTATCAGTTTTGGAGAAGAAAACAGAGCAAAACGGAACTTGGTTTTGCAGGTAAAATCGGTCAAAGCTGTAGGTTGTCCCTATCGCACACTATGGGTGGTTTATCAGGTCACAGCGAGACAGCAATAGCTTCAACAAATACCTATTTCTCAGACCAGATTCCCTCCTAATTCCCTCTATACCGACGGAGGTTGATTGTAATAAATCTGAGCAAACACCTTGAACAATGACCTCGGCTGCGCAGTCGATTTTACGTACAAATTAACGTGCGCAAACCGTTACACTGTGCGATTACTGTTTATATTGTTTGCCAATGGGTATAAACCAGAGTTCACGAAAGTCGTTGGTGTATTGTAAACAAAATATAATATCCTCAAATTCACATAAAAAGTGTTAAAAATGTAAATATTTCTGATTAGCTGTATGTAGAATGAGTCTAAGCAGTTTTCTGTATTGCGGTTATAAACGTGTACCCCGTGTAAATAGAAAATGATTGTTTACAAAACTTCGCGTTCTTTCGTCAACTCTACTATACACACACACGCAGACATCATACGGCATTGTATTTCAATTATTTTGAAATTAATAGGTACTTACCTACTCACCTACTCTATTCAATGACTCAAATGTAAAATGAAACATCCTTATACAAGTGTTGTGACATTTATAAGCAGTAAAAACGTATGTATTAAAATGATCGCGTAATATTTATATTCAGCGGGTTGTATATTTCGAATCAGTTCTTTATTGAATAAACTACTGATAGTCCACAAGTAAAGGAACATAAAAATATTTTAAACATTCGCCAGTGCCTTTATACGTAAACGTGAATCATAGGATAACGACTAAGTGTGTGTGTAAAACTGCAAATGTACGTACTGTAGTGTTAGTTTGCGGTTTTCTTGCACGCAGTGACATGTACGCTCTGTCCATCGCAGCCACCGCCCCGCTTGTGCTGCACAGCATGTTATTATCACAACACTTTTATTAATCCAAAAACCATGTGTGTAGAGCGGCCGTGAGTCGGGCACTGCGCGTGCGCCGGCCACGCCCCCTCCACTCCCCTCCCTGCACTATTTTAGGAGCCCCGGATCCCCCCTTCCCCTCGCCGGTTGTCAGCACAATTACGCCATATGTGAGCGAGCCCTCGTTTATATGGGCATACGACGTTCTATGGTTTATGCACTGACAAATGATTCCAGTTCGTAAACATGTTGCCAGGCTTCTAAAGTTTGGACACAACGTGAATTTAACGTAAATCTAACAGGTAAATATAACGCAAAACCTCTCGGGTTTGAAACCTTGAAACTGAACAATTTGGAAAATAGAATAAAAAATAAGTTCAAAAACTAGAACCCGACTAATATTGCGGCCACTTAGTATTTCTACGTGGACCGCCTTATATTTGCACCAAACTTTTTCCAGGTACTAATTAAGTACATAGCTCTCAATTTTAGATAGGAGCCAATTCTATTGAAAATACAAGAATTGGCTCCAATCAAAAATTGAGAGCCATTGTACCTAACCAGTACCTGGAAAATTTTGGTGGATTTATAAAGAGTCTCCACGTAAAGGCGATATAAGACGTTAAGCGACTGGACTATAATGGCAAATCTTGCTCTAAAATATATAAAACAAGAAAATATTGTCATATGAAATTGTTATATAGAAACTATGGTATTAAATAAATATTCATAGTGATGTTCAGATAATAGCCGTGGTCATAATATTATGCTACTTTACCTTATAGCTTATGATCGCTTTTTTATGGTATGTGGCATAGTATAACCGCGGCTATTATCTGAACACCACTATGAATATTTTATTAAATACCTTAGTTTGTACATAACAATTTCAGATGGCAACATTTTCTTGTTTCATACTTTTTAGAGCAAGATTTGCCAGTAGTCGGGTTCTAGTTTTTGAACAAGTTTTATATTTAAATGATTTTGGGGTGAAATGTCCTCATTACGCCCTTTGATTTGATACCCAACACGGTATCATAAAATAAATTCTTTCGTGCATGACTTTATCTCTTCTAGGAGGCGCGACATTCAATTCAATGTGACGTCTTATATTCTACAACTAGTGGATGATAAAGACGCTTCTCACGATACCTCATTTGTCAAAGTACGATAAGTCGTTTAGACGTAATGAGGGAACAGACAGATACACATATTCAGAGCGTGAAGGGACAGCCTTCCTAATACAACTAAGTTGTTTAGTTACGACTCTAAATAATGTGATTAAGGCTAGGAGCAAAGAGAGAGAGTTAGATTATCTTTAAGAACCCACCTGAATTTATGACCGGAATGACCGAATGAAAATAATATCCTTCAGACAAAAACATCAAATCTAGGCAGTTTCAATCGTATTTCATCATATTTTACAACGCTTTAGCAAAAAAAATCAAAAGACTTCTACGAAAAGATTAATGTTAGTGTGTGTGTCACACTCGGCCGAATTATTTTCTATCGAACCTTCAGTGATAGAACGTACAGTCAAGAGCACGTCAAGTTTGACACACTGGAATTTGTGCCGATCTTGGTACGGTGAACCGCTTGTCGGTAGAAACTTTTTCAACTCTATTACCACGCCATAGGGTCCAAAAGTGTTTCTACCGACGTGCGGCCGTGTGTACAATGAGAGTGTCAAGCTTGAACTGCTCTTGACTGTACCTACATACCACAGACAAGTGTGCTGCTACCCTTATTGCAGGTATACCGCTATACTGACATTATTGTTGCACAATCACATGACTGATTGTGCTTTATACTTGCAAATATTTTGAGAACTATTTATTCTCATTAGCTACAACGGATTTCAATGCAAATGGAAGAAGCAGAGTTCACACACTGAATGATTTACCATTCAATGAATGGGTCCATTTTCAAGTTGCAGGTGGTATGGTTTTTTGTGTTGATACCGTCTGGGTAGTCTCTTGCCTATTTCTGCAGTAAAGCAGCTGTGTACGCACTGCTGGTTTTACTTCGAAAGGTTCGGTAGAGCTAGTGAAATTACCGGCATGCGGCAGTGCGGCACATGAGACATACCATCTTAGTCAATTTGCTATCTTAATAGTGTCAAATTATGCAAATAGAGATAGCGAAGGAAGTATGTCAAGATCGTAGCGTGTGGAGGGCTGTGGTCTCTGCCTGCCCGAAGGGAAAGTGGGGTGATGTTATGTAATAACTTAATAAGACAGTAAATGCTATGGGCGGTAGTGATTACTTACCACCTGGTTAACCTACTGGTTTAATAACCTTTGACATAAATAGTCAGGAATAAAGTACAGTGAACTGCTTTTTAAGGTTACATCACTCAACTAACCATCAGTTTAACTCAAACTCAAATTTTATGAATACAAACAGCAATACATTTAAAACGTCAGCGGGCATTACCGGGGGGGGGCCACTTCCTGCATAGCAGTTACAATCATTCCATATGAACACGCTAATAAAGCTTAATCGCGGCCAATTAGTGACAATACCGCTCTATACATTTAAAGACCCTTCGAGCAACATGGCCTCTCGTTCCGTTTGCGCGGGAGACACTTATGGTCAAAGAGAGAAATGTTTCATATTAATTTAATTTGAATCACTTATCCTATACATATACAATTAAGCGAGCAATACACTTGTAGACAGATTGACAAGTAGTGAGAATTAAAGTTGTAGTCTTTTGATGTAAAAAGATGGTAACAAAAACCAAGGCCAAGTATTAAGAAATGTACAAATAATGAGGTAAAGTTTAACATAATTTAGATAGATATTTATTTAATGGCGTCACATCTCAGATGTATTTGCAAACAACTTGAAAATTGAGAAAAACGAAAGGTTTTAACAGTTCACAACGAAAGCGACAGACATTGACAGCTGACGTTTTAAAAGCTGCGATTGATTTAGCTAACTATTCTTCCTAGATAGCAAAAACTAACATTCCTCTAATAATAATGCATTCTGTCTGTTCCAACAATCGAAACCTAACCTAAAACCTAAAAATTTTTAGCGTGGCAAAAGCTTACCAACACATTTTGCAGTTATATCAAGGCTATTGTGCTCCATGATTAACAGTAATCAGCTAAAGCTGTTAGAAAAAACAAGTTTGTAAAACAATGTTATTTTTAGAGTTCCGTACCTCAAAATAAAAAACGGAACCCTTATAGGATCACTTTGTTGTCCGTCTGTCTGTCTGTAAAGACCCTTTTTCTCACGAACGAAAAGAGGTATCAAGTTGAAATTGATAGCGAATATTAAGGTCCATGAACCACACAAGATCTGAAAATTTCAATTTTTTACAACTACGAAATCAAAAGATATGGCTTTTTATGTCCTCATCTCCATACATTTATGCAAAAAAGCAAAACCTACAGGGTACTTCCCGTTGACCTAAAATGATGAAATTTGGCAAGAAGCTAGGTCTCACAGTACAAATAAAGGAAAAGTCTAAAATCATTGAATATTTCAATTTTTCTTACAACTAATAGTAACCAATTAAGGTGAGCTCCCGTTTCAAGAACTTTTCTATAAAAGAGGGGTCAAGTTGTATGGTAGCGGAGTTTTTAAAATCAAAGAGCAAAAGCTTTTAGTCTATCATATGGTAGATAGGTACGGAACCCTTAGGGCGCGAGTCCGACTCGCACTTGGCCGGTTTTTTTTTTTGCTACATTGTTACGTATGATGTTATAATATTGTAAACCGAGAGAAACGAAAGATGTTTCGACTTTTGCTAATCTACTGGTTGATCTAGGTTGTACTTATTTATAGTACCTATTAAGGTTAAGCCTGTCACAATTTTTTGGTAATTGTTGTTTCCTCCTAACATACATAATATTTTTATAAATATGTTGACATGTTGATCTCCTTCGACGGTTCTCTCAGGGTGTCACGACTCTTAAGACAATAAATTTTATTTAAGAAGTTTATTAATTTAAGACAATAAGTCTTATTGACGTTCTTTCATTCATTTGTATGGAAATTCATATCTCTTTTTTCAGGTCATCTTGCTATTCAGAGCTACCTATATTTTTGCATTGTGCCACTGCATGCAAAAAAAAGTACCGGTACATTAATTCTAAAGAGTTGGATTCAGATTATTTTATTCAATGTAAATTATTTACAGAATACTTAATGCATGTCATAGCATGCAGAATACAATGCAAATAGATCGAGTCTGCGCTGTTTCAAAGCTTGTTTTTAATTCGCACACTTATTTAGCAAACAGTAGAAATTGGCAAACTCATGTTTCCATGTCTTTTTAGCCATGGAATAGAAGCATGTCATATTAAAGATAATTTTTTGCTCTACATCTTTAATATGAAGATCTTCTCGAATGACTTAAGTATTTTGTAAAAACTTGATTTAAAAAAAGAAGAATATCAGAAAATTATCAGTATTTCCTTAATAACTTAATAGCGGTTGATTTAACTGAAACAGTAATATGACATGACATTATTTATAGAACACATACAGACCTTTAGTTTAAAAGAAAAATAAATGAAATCGGACGATTAGTTCCTAAAATATAGGAAAATTTGTGAAATTTAGCATTTTCCATCTTTAATGGCTGTCATTTCATCCAGGTACCACTTTGAAATCACAATCATGGTCATTTGACATACTTTTAAGCCTATCTAACTACTGTGAAAAGGAAAACGGTGTCCCCAAATCATACCAAATATTAGCAGCATCTGAACTCTTGGATTGGCTGCTATTTTGATAAGCTACCACTTTAAGACAGCAGTCATGGTTTAATGACATCCTTATAAACCTATCTAACTGTGGTAAAAAGGAAAATGGGTACCCCCAAATTATACCATTTCCTCATTTTTGGCCATCTGGCCCATGGCCTAATATGACGGGTCTAGCTTTATCCAGCTTCGCTTTACTAGTCCAACTAGTCTATCTAAACAGCTAGAATCCAAGTCGAGGACTTTAAATTTTCAATTTTACAATCACGAAGGTTATAGGGTTTTGTGCAAAGTCCTTCTGTGGAAGTACCACCCACTTGCCTGTTCCTGCCGTAAAACAGTAGTGTTTGCCTTGCTGTGTTTCGGTTTGAATGGTAAGGGAGCCAGTGAAATTAACGGCACATAAGATATATCCTGCACTTCAATGTGCTCGGACTCGCGCGCCGAGGATTCCGATATAATTATAGTATTTTTGGAAGCAATAAAGTCCATTTATAGGACCGCAAAACTAAATTTGTTTGTAAAGTTTTTTTTGCAGATTTCTAAAAAACTGTGCAACTTAGAAAGATTGTTTTATTTTTGCTGTAATATTTACATAAACTTCTATCGACTGTAACTAATTGAAATTTTTGCTTCCACAAACTTCGGAGATAGGGGGGGGGGAATGGTTTTTTTTTGACATTTTTCATCACAACTTCAAAACTAAGAGTCGTAATAAAATACAAAAATATATTTTAGAATCTACAAGTAAAGCTCTTTCATATGATACCCCACTCGACCTAGTAATATCAATTTGAAATATAGCCCCCCATTTGGGCCCCCTTTACATTAATAGTTTTTTTTTTTTGTGTGCAATTTAGTTGGGCAACCATATTCTAAAACTATTCCAAATTTCAAGTCGATAGCATGAGTGGTTGCTGAGATATAAAGGTGTGACAGACAGACAGACAAAGTCGCACCATAAGGGTTCCTTTTTTTACCATTTTGGTATCGGAACCCTAAAAACCAACCAAGTGCGAGTCGGACTCGCGCACCAAGGGTAAAAAACCATAAAGGTTAAAATTCCGTCTTAGCGCATTATATGCGCGTGGGTCCGCCTCGCGCTTGTCCGGTTCTAATCATTGGTTGTTATTCTTTAGTTTTTGCAAATAAACATAAGAGCTTTCAGTCTTATAAGTTTCCCGTTTTTACGATAGAAGACAAAAAACAAGAAAACACGTTTCAATTATGGGTCTTACTTTTTAAACCTTACTTTTAAACATTTCATTGTTTTTAAAATTTGTTTGATAAACCGCCATAATAGTAATACATATTCTGTGAATATTTTAGCTACTACGGTTCAAAAGGTCGGGTCTCTAAAGGTTGGACACTCAGAACAAAAACCTCCTTGCTTCGCTCGGAGAAGAAACCATGCTATTTTTTTTCAGTATGGGATGACAACTGCTAGCATGTCTCATGCCATGTCAAGTCGTCAGTGATCACATCCTACCAAATTAGATGAACGACGCGTTCATTGCATTTACAAAGTTTATAGGATTATTGTAACTTGTTGGGATTTTAACGGTTGAAAATATTTCCTAAATTATATGTTGTAAACATTGTGTAAATTATAAAAAACATGTAGTGAACAAGATAAAAATATCGTGAATTTATTCGTATGTTGCTCTCCATATTAGTGATTGTTCTTTTTAATAATAACGTGTGTAGTTGATGGCTGTACATCTTCAAAACAACAAAACGAAAATTGCAAAGAAATTTTGTCTTTTCATCTGTAAGTTTTATTCAGTATTTTTCATGTTTGTGGATTATTATCACAAATATTGCATAAAAAAATGTCAACTTATCATTTCTACAGTCAGATAATATGGAAATTGTTACGTTTTTTACGTTAATTTATCGTTTTTTGTGGGATCATGTTGGAGTTCATGAGTGATGTATTTTTTATCGATAGTAGTATTTTTACTTTCGAGCTGAGCGAGAAAGGTATTGTATTCGTGAAAAAAGTTGCACAGACTTTCTCAAAAATGTGTTCTATATCACTTAAGCAAGTCCCCTAAAAATGTCCGTCTGTCGGTTGGTCGGTCTGTCCGTCACGCTTTGGCCTAGCGGCTAAACGAATGGTCCTATTAACACCATATTTTTAATTTAAGTCTTTTATTTCCGAATGGTTTTTTGCTGGCTCTCATTTTGAGGGTAGCTGTCATTCAACAAAAATGAAGAATTGAATTTTTTTAAAAACGGCTAAAATGATTTTTATGAAACTTTGCTTGACTAAGCATCTCTATGCAAGGTATCTTGCGCCATCATCAGTTTGTCTGTGTGATTCCATATAAGGGGTGTTCCTGTACTACCAAAACGTAAACTTGTGATTTACTCATAGGGTCAATGCACCACTAGATGACCAAGCACCAATAGCTGACCAAAACTTAAATTTGAACTGAAAGTAAGAAAATTTAAAAATACCGCGATTTTATATAGAACTATGTTGGCGTCTTACAATAAAGTTATGGGTTTGTCTAGCTAGTACTTTAGTATGTTTATTCGAAGTGGTCATGCAATGTAACATTTGAAACAAAAAAAACTTTAAGAGCATATTTTGTAAAGTCCTTAACACTTATTATATCACAAGCCTAACTAATTCATAGTCGAACTTTTAGAAGTGACTCTGAAAGTAGAACTAATAATTTAGTTTTTTTATTAATTTCGTCATAAAACCGCTTAAATGGTCAACTAGTGGTACCTAAATTGACCCTAATTGACTACATTAAGTTTGTATTATTTTCTATAATTTTAATTTTGTTTTGGTTATCTACCTGAATGGATATTCAATTTGATTGGATTTTGTGAAAATTTAGTACACAGGATGTACCAAAAACTGAAAGAGCTTTACAGTCGACAAAACTGAACAACTATTCATAAGAAACAGAGTTTTGAAATTTAAAAATCTGTGAAAATTCATATAAAAGGTGTTCCAGTACTACCAAAATTTGAACATGTGATTTGTTCGAAATCGTTTACGGTTGGTTTGTTTTAATATTTTACAATTCGAGTTCCGAATTCATGTGGTAGAACATTTTTCAGAAAAACCTTAATAAACGTTTGTAATTCCATACTATGTGTAGGTATGGTATTACAAATTTAAGTTTGCGGTTGACAGTTCTAATTGCATATCGCGAGAAAGTAAGTGCAGTGCTGCTGTACCATTTATTATATTTTACAACATTCAACGCGTTTTGTTTTCATTCTGGGTTCGATTCCCGATGGGGACACTGTCAAACAAATATAACTTTGTGTGTCTTCGCCAAATTGAAATGTCTCAATCAGCATGAATCATCCTGAATCAACAAATTGTAAAAAAATTAATAAAAATACTAAATTAATCTACATAAAATTCTCTACAAAAAAGTTTTGAAAGTTTTTCGCTACAAACAATACTGACAAGCAATTCTTGTGCTCATGCAACGCTTTGGCTCACAAGCGTATGAAGATTCTGGGTCAAGCTTATCCGAAACCAGAAGACTACAGGCTCCTTGTGCTCTAAGGTCCAATAAGGAACTCAGTTCCACGTTATAAGGCAAGTAAGATACACGAAATTTCGCTTGAAAATTTATTTGAACTACTTAGAAGAAAAACACAAACCCGTATTTCAGCATTTTTGCAAAACCATCCCAAATGGATTGAATTGAGGGATAAAAGTTTGTTTTAAAATCCTACATAATTTGTATGTAAGCCAGAGATATTCATGAAAAAAAAAACAAAAGAACCTTTACACCTCCTACCCCTCTTGCCTCCAACGCTACCGTCCATTACTTTTAGTAAGTAAGTAAGTAAGTAAGAAATTTGGTATCTTTAATATTAAAACACCTACGTAAGAAATCACCTGTAGTAAAAAATGCAAAAAGTATTTTTTTTTTAATGAATTTAATCACTGCTTTTAACAGATTTGCCTTTTATTAAAGTTTAGTACTTCAACTTTTTGGTCAAAGTTTCGACATCGATTTGTCCTTGTGTAACTTATCGACTATCGATAGATGAAATCATGCCCACATCCCTACTTGTGACGAATTATTTCTTATATATTACTTCTATATGAGGTCAAATTTCTTTGGTTGGACAGACAGGCAGAAGACGCGACGTAGGCTTAGATGGCTTAGATATAAGATTAAAATTGTATACTAACATAGAATAAGCATTGGTAACATTTAGTCCCGTGTGGTGCCGGCAAAGACCAACCCTTTTCTACCCGTGGGTGTCGTAGGAGGCGACTTAGGGCTCATGAACCGGAGGATGGGCAGCAGCATCTTTCTATGTACGGTACCATCTTACATACTGCGGTCACCTACAACAGCGGTCGCCAGTCGCAATGCTTACAAGCGTGGTGACTACGGTAAGTCCCCTCCAAAGTACCACGCGTTTATGTTGGAGTTTTGGAGGGAGCTCCCTGTCTGTAGTGGACATTTCATGGGATAAATAATAGGGTCCCGTGGACCCACCATGGGTAAGGGTATGAAACCAAACAAGTTTTTATGTAGCTTCACCTGTCCCGGTGTCTAACAGTGGCTATGTGAGTAATCAAATCTTAAGTTCCCGGTGTTTAATTTTCCCACTTCCCGGTTTACAATTTAGCCGCAATTTTGTATACGTAAAGTGACATGCATACAATATTATGGTACATAAAATCGTTATGAACATGGGGCCGTAAGGTTTCCAAAGGAACTCCCTCATAAAACAAGGCGACTCCATCGAGTTCGGGCTCGTTTCATCGATTTCGGAAAGTACTGTACATAATACAAAGTAAACTCGTTTTGGAGAAAAACATTCCTCAAGTCGATCGCATTAGAAGTTGCTGAAAAAGTTACTTCTGTCTTTGTCAGTCGACAAAGTAGCGCCATAACTCTACTCCTACTCTTACCACTCTCGTCTACTTGGTTAGTTTTAGTTAGAGTAACGTGACGACTGCACCACTGCGGTCTTTATTATTCCTCAAGTCGATCGCATTAGAGGTTGCTGAAAAAGTTACCTACTTCTGTCTTTGTCAGTCGACAAAGTAAAACCATAACTTTACTCCTACCCTTACTACTATCCTCTACTTGGATACTCTTACAGTTGGGTTGTAAAATCGATAACCGACCTCAAAGAGTGTCAAAGTGGTGTCAGAGCGTCTGATAGTCTAGACCAGCAGCTAAACGTGCCTTCCGAAGCACGTAATTATCTGACAGTAACTATACGCCATTTCAAAGATAAAATACGCCAAGAAAAGATTTGCATGCATCTGAACACTTACCAGCAGATTATCCACGGAGTTGTACCCGCAAATCACGTAGCCCATCATTTTGTTCGCCATCTTGAATTCTTATAGTCCATCTACAAGCAACGGTCGAAGCACATAATGCCGCACATATTTTGTTCACTCGACACCACTCCAACTGATTTTTGAAACCTCACATCGTGTACCGGCACAAACACAAAAGCATACTTCGAAAGTAACATATCACAGGCACAACACAACTAGACGACTAACTTATGTCAATCATGAAACTAAACAAGATTTCTATGGAAACACAAAAGTACGAATTAAGAAATTATACTGAAAATGTATCACGTGATATTGTTTCGGAATAATTTATTCAGTTTGGTCAATCTTTTATTGTTGATTTACAAACAAAAAAACAATGTTCTTTACATTATGGCATAGCCGGGAACAAATCCACGGTACTTGTAGTCTTGTATGGTACTTTACTGCACTGTGAGTCAACGCAATCGACTGCAAACCCTACCTAACATAACGTAAACAATGTTTGAATCACTTTCAACGGTGGTAACACACTTATTGCGAGTTGCGACACCATAAACTCGCCGGAAGGAAAGTTGACTCTACAGCCGCGCCGGTAGAATGAAGTGTGCTTATGGTGTGATTATCAGACACAATAGCCTGGCCCTGACGTGCGTCAACCATTGACTGAGGCTCGTGCAAGACTGATTAGAGCAAACCGTCACGACTAACTAAAACATTTTAAATAAACACGAACAAATTGATTGAACGATTGGTCTTCCTTTACAGTGCATGTTATTTCAGATCACGTAATGCATCAACGTAATTATGTTACCAAGTATTACCAACTGAAGATACAAGTCATAACAGTTACTGAGCGGCTATTTAGTCCGGTCATTGTTTAATATGATAGGAAGAAGAAGCCAGAATTGAACCATAACTCGCTCAACTAAAGTGGCAGTTGGCAGGGCACATCGCAAGATGAACCGATGGCCGATGGGGCGTATGGGTACTAGAGTGGTAACCACGTACGTGGTACGTGGAGTGATCTGGTCAAGATCGCGGGAAGCCGCTGGATGCGAGCAGCGCAAGGCGGTCGTCATGGAGATCTTTAGGGGAGGCCTATGTCCAGCAGTGGACGTCTTTTGGCTAATATGGTGATGATGAAATACGACTGAACTAAAGGTTTTTACAATTATGTGTTTGATTTACACAATCACTCATTAACTCAAAAGTTTTAAGTAAGTTGTGACAGAAAGGGTACTCGTATATTAGGTCCTTACCTATGAAATTAGCGAAATTTTCTTGCAGATTAATGAGATCAGTACCTGGGCGAGCGAGCTTCATTCTATAATAGCCTCCTCAACATTAAAATATCATCAGGTGAGCAAGATACGGTACCCACCAACAGATGGCGCTGTAGGTATCTGTCTAAAACACGGTATTTTAAAAACGCGGGAAAATGTTTTTTTCCAGAAATGAGACCTAACTAGATCAATTTATTGTCCTTGAAAACTGCAGTATAGTAAATTTCATCGAAATCGTTAGAGCCGTTTTCGAAAAACCGATTACAAATTAGTAATTTTTTATTGGAGTCGAATGTCCCCAACCGGGGGGTTGGGTCGGCCAGTTAAACCGTTGTTATTGGAAATATAAAAAAAAATTGTAGTAAGTATAAGTATATGATGAAAATAAAAAGAAAACTATCACAGCTAAGAAAACTTCACAGATTAATGAACCATAGGCGAAAAACTGGAAATAATAAAAATAGCAATCAGGCGCTAGGACGTCGCTGAGCATAGATGGTAAAAAGTTTATGTTATAAACGTTATGAAATACAATCAGTTAATTAAAAAAAATTTATTCAGAATCATAGGCAGTTTGATTGACATACTTTTGACATAACTATCGGCGAAGATATCGGGTAACAAACGTAAAAAAAAAACAAAGTCGAATAGATAACCTCCTCCTTTTGAAGTCGGTTAAAAATTACTTTATAATATTAATACAAGTGAAATAATGAAGCGCTCGTGGCAAAGTGGTAGTTGCTCTTTCGTTCTGATCACGAAAGTTAAGCAACGTTGGCCGTGGTCAGAACCCGGATGGGTGACCGCTAGTGGCACAACAACTAGAACGTTTCCGTGCTTCGGAAGGAACGTTAAGCCGTTGGTCCCGGCTACTGTTAATGATAGCAGCCGTTAAAGCCGCCTTGAAAGCTCTGACAGCCAGGTTGGCCACTAACCTGACAAGGCCTAATCTAGGATTGGGTCTGGTTTGCCCTCTGGGTTGCGGAGGTCAGATGGCAGTCGCTCTGTGTAAAAACCAGTGGCCTCGTCCAATCCCCGTTATAAGTAAAATAAAACAGCTGAATTCCATAATAACTAACAGGAGGTAGTTTGAAAGCAATCGTTACACCTAGACCGTAACCTTCCCCAAACATTTAAATTAATGAGAAAATTACATCTTTTAAAACCAATTAAAACTTTTACTTTTCTATCAAAACCAATAAAACTATTACTATGCTTCTGTCTATTAATTCAAAGTCTACATAACTTTGTCGGAAATTGTCCAGAAGTGGAGTTTAGGATAACAATAATAACCTCTAAAGATTCATTATGCCAATTTTCCTTGTTTTGTTTCCTTTAGCTCGGCTTAGGTGCAACGGCTATATTATACAACGTGTTAACGGAATTAGCGAAACTGAGAAAATAGTTTGTTCAGAATCGAGAGTTACTAAGATATTATAAATCTAAATAAATAAATAAATGTTATTATACGCTACAAGAGTTCCTAAATGAAAAAAACATGTTGAAAAAATAATTTGATGTACCCATCTAAGAAGAATGTAAAATATAAATACCTACTTAGCTTAATTACCTATTACTATTACGAGTACATTGCTATGCCCAAACCGGGTCCATGTTTGTACTTCACAATATTTTTAAGACCTCTATGTGTAACATGGGATGCAATAAATGTTTGACTTTGCGGAAGATTCTGGGACCAACAAGTGGAGAAGATGGGGAATGGAGGCGGAGGTACAATCGGGAGATAGAATAACTCGTGTACGAGCCGAACATCATCGGAGAAATAAAATCTTCCCGACTTCGCTGGCTAGGACATGTGGAGAGGATGGGAGAGGATCGAGCCGCAAAGAAAGCTTATCTTGGTCAACCTTCTGGGCGTCGTCCGGTGGGGCGTCCAAGATACCGCTGGAAGGATGAAGTTGCCAAAGACCTGAAAGAGCAGGAATTGTCCGTCTAGTCAGATTTGGCACAAGTAGAGAAGAATGGCGTATTTTTTACAAGATCCACTTGGGGTCGCTGAGCCAGCGAAGTAAGTAAGTAAGTAAGAATCGAGAGTAGAATCAATTGCACGGGTTTTTGATAGGGGTAATTTTTTTATTTCTATTTAAATTTTGCCGCTTCTATTCTAAATATTGCTGTGGATACGCGCGCTGGCGGCGGCGCCGCGCAGTTCATGAGCGATGAGGAGGGGAGGGAAGTAGGCGTGGCGTGCGCGGAGTGCGCAGACTAGAACAACGATGAAACTAGAACAATGATGAAACTTTAAAATAACTATCTAGAAAAAAAAAATGACTTTTTTGACGGGAATGGATTTATTTTAATACAAATCTGTTGGGGTGTATGAGGGTTTCGCTTATTCCATTTACACGTTGTATACATAGGTATATACCATGTATGTATAGTTACTACACCGTAACGGAGGGTGTGATAATAGGTTTGAGTAAAGGGTGTGAATCTGCCCATGATACTGAACAACTTTTTCCAAGGAACATAGGTGACCGAAAAAAATTTCGACCTCGCAAAGAAACTGTATCAACTGATAGCGCATTTTGTATAGGAGGTCAAATATTTCTTATTTCGACCTTGGGAAAAGTTGTTCAGTTTCATGAGCATATTCACACCCTTCAGTATTATCACACCTTTCCGTCACACGAAAGGTCAGGACGTTTATTATTTAAACATTTTGCATTAAAGATCAAACTGTTCAAATACACGAGGCACACTTCTGTAACTACAGCACATTTGCAGAAAAACACTTACACTTAGTAACAGTTTTTTCTCAAACATGCTTGGAAATTCGATCAATATTTTGACAACCATCTTCGAGATAAATCAAAATAGCTGTACTGATTAAATAGGCGCGAGCAGCTGCCGGCAAAGTTAGTAGAAAAATCCATTTCCATCGAGTTTTGCGACCAAGTAAATTACTATGAAAGTCATATCTGTCTAGTTATTTAAAAGTGGAATGTAGTACCAACATCATAACAATCAAAGATTTTGTTTCCATTTGGAACTGGCTTGCAAAACGAAAGCACAAGTAGTGAAAAGAAAATAAACAAACACAGATTAAATAGAATATCAAAATGAAAAACTGCGATGTAAATAAAGGAATATATTGGTAATGTTTGTTTGGATTCAACTTAGTCTGAACTTCCGCGAATTTATTGAGAAAAGTACTATACAATCCATGGACGCAATCAGGTATTGAAGGATATACGCATGTGGGCCTGGCAATACCTTTTTTGTCGGCCATTGTATTACTCAACTAATTCAACATGTCCAAAAACAATAAATGCTAACAAAACAACACGTTGTTTTGTTTTTATCAATTTAAATACATTGAACATTAACGTTATTTTGCTTGATAAAAGTCTTATTCTCCCAACTTAGCTCTAGATGAGATTTTTTATAACCACTTTTCTATAACTGTAATATTATAATACCTAAAAAAAACGCAGCTTTACTCGGGCTAGCGAGGTTTTTTTATCTAAAAGTATAATTTTTAATATCATAGGCTTCTATACTATCTACGGCCCCGTGTGTTGCCGGCAAAGAATAGTACCAACCCATCTCTACCCGTGGGTGTCGTATGAGGCGAATACGAGTAAGGGTTAACGAACCAGAGGATGGGCAGCAACATATGTCTGTATATCGTAATGTCTTACATTCCGCGGTCCATGGTGCCGGCCGTAACGCTAACAAGCGTGGTGACTATGGTACTTCCCCTCTACATTGTTTCAGCAAAAGCAGGAATTTTGGAGAGAGTTCCCTGTTGCGGACGTTCCATGGGATGTCATGGTAAGGCTTCTATAAATAATTAATGCCTTAAAGTGAAGGAAATGGTGACTGAAAATCATCATTTCAGTTTCATAGATCGTTAGGGCATGAAACGCGTTGCCGCTCGACCAGTGCCGAAAGACCTGGATTTTGGAATGTCATTTTTAACGAATTTCTGGCCATAAGCTCAACAAACCTTATCGAAAAGTTACCTTATTCCCCTGATATGGCTCCTACACTCCGGCCAACTTTTTCTTTTCCAAAACTCAAACTACCACTTTAAACCCGTTTTCAGTAGATAAATGACATAAAAGAGAATTTGAGGCAAGTACCTGGCCCCGCTGTTACCAAAACCAAACCTTTTGCTGAAAACGTTACGTTACATCGTGGCAATTATTCATACGCAAACGATTCAGCTTTTTTCGGAAGATGCGTTGATGAAAAAAGAGCTTTATAATCTGTGGTAACGAAGGATTGTGTAACAGTCCCAACTTTTTGAGTTAATGGTATTCTCAATTTTAGACAGCATATTTCCGAACATTTTTGAAAAAGTTCGTTTCATGGATCTTTTCAACAGGCGTTCCGGTTACTGAGCGCGTGAAAACTACACAGAAAAATAAACTTAGCAGGCAGCTGCTGTCACTCATTCACTTAGTCGCCTTTAATCACACAAGAACAGATTAAGGTACTTATTAAAACACTTAGCCCCCTTTTATCACACAAGGGCAGTCAGCCGCTGAAATAAAATCTAGTAACTCTAAATCTTTGATTATTTTTATTTATTTAAATAACACAAAATAATATCCAACATGAGCAATAATCCGTGGAAATAATGACCCTGACAGCAAGATAGATTTAGTTTAGGATAGAACGGCCCCCTGACCTGTGCCCCTGACTTGAATTTTGACAACTATAGTCAAAAGATGTAAGACCCTGTCTAGAAATAGCGAATTCGCCGCGATTTACTCGCGCGTGTGTCGCGCGTTCAACTGGACGCAAACAAGGCGCTCCTAGTATCTCGACTCGCGCGAGCCGAGAAAATTCGCGCGATGCTTGTGGACGCGATGTATTGACGCCCAGTACCTCGCCGACGCGCGTAGAAACTCGCGCGTAACAATTCGCGGCGAATTCGCCCTTTCTGGACAGCGTCTTAGCGTAATAAATTTCGTTTTACATAACGAAACTTTTCACACTTTATTCGTTAAACCACGATACGAATAATTGCATCAGTAACGAAAGCTTAAACCAAAATCGTTCCGTACAGCGGTAAAACCATTTGCAACAGGGAGTTTTCCTTGAAATTGTCAACTACGTTTTAGGGATCCGAATCAAAATGAACCCTGATGGTGATCTTTTTAAATATTTTTTTTTTATTTTGTACTTTTTAGTTGTATTAATGAAAGATTCCTTCAGTTAAGAATTAAATGTATTGGTAAGTTAGTAAATAAGCTCTACGATGATATATTTTTTTATTATTATTTCTTTTTTTATCATATATTTTTTATAGCCTATGACACTCCTACAATAAATAAAAATCTAACGACACCTCACATGTTGAAATCTATCAAGCCGTTTTGGTTGCAGAGCGCGACAAAGAAATTGACATACATACATACACTCGAAAAACAAACCCTCCTGTTTTGGGGTACTCGGGTAAAAAGGACAGGGAAAACAATCATTACTCAACCTACCTAATATGTGCTAAAACCATATTAAAATATACCAGCTTCGTCAGATCATGATTGATAAAATATGTATAAAAAAATAATTATTCAAAGCGAGGAATAATGTACCGGAGCCCTCTATGGGATTTGGGCGTCTCGGTGCGGTCGGTGTCTTGGTCCTCGTCGAGCTTGATTTGTTAATCGCTGCTGATACCGCCTACCGCCAAGAGATGGCGCTAGCAATGAACGTAGAACGTAGTGCTTCCTTACAAAAATGAAAACACTGCAAAAGTTGCACCACACCTCCCGGACGAAAGAAGACAAAACACAAGTGTACTAGAGGCGGAACAGGAGGAAGTCTGGCTTCTGCAGATAACAAGCGTGCACTTAATTGCACCCAAATTTCATCGTCTTCAAATCCAGGAAAATGACGATCCGTTCCCGCGCATAACAGTAACACAAGTACAGGTCGATCATCCCGAGGAAATAGTAGTGAAACCGGGTCAAAATTCTGATTACAACAAAATTCTGTAAAAAATTAAGACGCTACCTCCCGTCCACGAGCGCCCTCATCAGTAAAAAATATTACTCGCTAAATACAAAATTTATCGAAAATCCGGAAAGACAGATTAAAGTAAAGATATCCCAGTTTATTTAGAACCTATTAATTCTGAAAAATATAGTTCACTGTAGTTACAGATACAAAAAGTGTGAAAAACGGCCACTTTCAGCAGTTTTTGTATCTGTAACTACAGTGAACTTTATTTAACGGAATAAATAGTTTCTAAATATACGGTATCTTTACTTCAATCTGTCTTTTCGGATTTTCGATAAGTTTTGTATTTAGCGAGTAACATTTTTTTTACTGATGGGGGCGCTAGTGGACGGGAAGTAGGCCCTTAAAGAGATGTACTCGTAATAAAAGTACCCTAAACCGACGAGCATGTATGAAAGGATTGATGAAAGTACAGGTCGACGGTGAAACACACCAGATTTTTGTCACCCCACTCGGAGACACGAGTTAAGAGGTTGAGTTTACTCGCCCTACCATGGCCTCTCTCGAAGAGCGTATCTCGTCACTGCTGGCTTTTGCGCTAGACGTATATCTCTCGACGACAGTACTGTCATTTGCGTACCCAACAATACTAGGACCAAGTAGCTTTTTGTCATAGTCTGCCAATGTTTAAGTATGTCTCTCGGACCATAAAACTAAACTGCTTTCTCGGAAAACATGGGTCGAACACGTGAATAAATGATAGTTTTACCATACAAATTCAACAATCGCCGGAAAGATTGCATTAGAAAGCCAAAAATACGGTCGAGCGGGTTCCGATATATCTGTAGTATTCTGGGAAGCAACAAAGTCTTAAGTTTGTTTGTAAAAGTTTTTGCAGATTTCTGAAAAACTGTGCTAACTAACTAGGCAGATTTTTTTAATTTTTGCTGTAATGTTTACATAAAACTTTATCGACTACATTTTTCGCTTTGCAAACTTCGGAGATTATTTATTTATTATTTTATTTATTATCATTTATTACAAAATAATTACAGAACACTCCACACTCCACTCGACCTAGTCACGACAATTAGAAATTTTTGGGGTTGCGTTTTTACCATTTTAGTTCGGAACCCTAAAAATTTAGTTTTACGACCCATGTGTCTTTGGGTCTTCTTCTTTAGATTTGTAATCTGAGTAACATACCAAAATTTGGCTAGGGACGTAAATATCATCATAACATCCCATGAAACGTCTACTCCAGGATACGGAGCTCCACAAAGCAGAATTGCAGCAAAAAAGCGTGATACATTGGAGGGGAATTACCATAGTCACCCACCACGCTTTTAAGCGTTGTGGCTAGCGACCACAATTGTTGGTGACCGCAGTACGTAAGATTGTACGATACACATGCAAGATGTTGTTGCCCATCTTGCAATTCATAAGCGTTTATGGGAGTTGCATCATCATCATCATCGGGACGTCTGCAGCCTCATTAGGCGGCCGCAGGTGCGGGTTTGAGGTAACCCTCGTGACCCGGGCCGAATCTCACCGGGCATTAGCCCCGGCGGTCATGGTGGGCTATGCCCTATAGGTTGGTCCTTTCTGGCTGAACCTTGTGTGGGGACTGGAATTGGTACTTTTTTAGGGTTCCGTACCTCAAAAGAAAAAAACGGAACCCTTATAGGATCACTTTGTTGTCCGTCTGTCTGTCTGTCTGTCTGTCTGTCTGTCTGTCTGTCAAGACCCTTTATCTCACGAACGGGTAAAGGTATCAGGTTGAAATTAATACCATATATTAGGATCCATGAACCACACAAGATCTGAAAATTTCAATTTTTTACAACGACGAAATCAAAAGATATGGCATTTTATGTCCTCATCTCCATACATTTATTCAAAAATGAGAAACCTACAGGGTACTTCCCGTTGACCTAAAATTATGAAATTTGGCAAGATGCTAGGTCTCACAGTACAAATGATGGGAAAAGTCTGAAATCATTAAATATTACAACTTTTCTCACAACTAATGGTAACCAATTGTGGTGAGCTCCCGTTTCAAGAACATTCATATAAGAGAGGGGTCAAGTTGGATGGTTGCTGAGGCGATTTTTGTTTTAGTTCTATTTAAAAACGGGAACACTTACAAACTTGAAAATTGGTATGTTTATAGGGCATAGGCTATAAAATAACAACAAATAATAAAATTTGGTCAAGCGCGTGTCGGACTCATAAAATCTAGCACATTAACTTACTGAAATTTCAACTAATACAATTATGTTTATGTGGTGGTACGGAACCCTCAGTGCGCGAGTCCGACTCGCACTTGGCCGGTTTTTTTATGGGAGTTGCCTCTTACATCACCCATGGGTAGAGATGGGTCGGTAATACTCGTATACTTTGCCAGTAGCACAACGGACCTAAATATAACCCAACATAAAACAAAACTGATTGCGCTCATTTAATTGGTAACCAGTATTCAGCCTTGTGATCCCGAACGATAAAATGTGTTGACCCCGCCATTATTCGTCGGCGGCGAACTCGGGACACCGGATCAAATTGATAGACACACTATCAAAAATAATAATATTTTTCTTACAAAATTATATATAGTATTAATTATTATTATTATTAATTATGCGAATCCGCTCATGGAACTGAACATCTTCTCTTATATTTACATAGAAACCGCATCAGCTGATAGCGCATTTTGTATTCAAAGCAAAAATTGTTTTGACCTATTTTCCTAGGAAAAAGTTCCACCTAATTTGGATTTGCATTAGATACAGATTTTATTTTTGTAGACATCACATTAAACCTGAGCCGCCAACCTAAATGTCAGCTGTATTCATTATAAGTAGGTCGTTCTCAATAGGTAGGTCTCAATTTTTTTAATGCTTCCTGTTCATTAAAATTCAGCAAACTTACGAGCGATTATTCTTGTTTTTTCGTGATCGTTCCAATTTTGGAGAAATATTTCTAAAATGTAATTACCAAATACTAATCATTTACATAGCAAAAAGGATTAATAACACAGGTTATCACAGTTTGCATGTTATTAGAAGCGTCTCTCAAACATCATGCGAGTTTGACACCGGGATTTGTAAAATCACTGCTTCGTCGTAGTCATCAGTCGTGTAGTCATCATTGTGTATTTCCACAGAGCAGTATTTCTCTCTACAGCATTTAGTATTTTTATTTATTTATGTATATATATATATCTATGTATTGGTCTTTATTGTATTTAAAGAGTTAGTAGTATATTAGTTTAAGTAGTATATACGTGTAAAAATATTTTTTTTTTTTTGAAATTCTCACTGCACACTTGTGTCCCGCTAAACGAACATTTTCTCTCACGACCTTAGGTTGGCTGGAAGAAATCTCTTGTAGAGATAAGCCCGCCTTTGTAAATGTCCTCTTGTATGTAATTCTCTGTATGTTAATTGTGCAATAAAGAATATAATTTGTAAGGCCGGTCATCAATCTTACAAACCACATATTATAACACGACGACGATGGAGTTAATTTAAGATTTTCAAGAGACTACGATGCTTGCTTTGCACTACTATCTTTTAGTGACGGATTAAGTTTATTTTTCACGTGCTTTCAGCCGTGCGCGGGTCGAGATCGTGACTGATTCGACGGTCAGAGGCACGCCATCAAGAACCCAATTGACGGGAAGCTAACTATAGTCGTACTCGTACGTATTGGCTGTTAGAATCTCTATTATACAAGGTTATTTCTTGTATTGACAGGCCAATTTTCTTCATTTCCTGAAAGTTTTGTTTAGTTACGTCGACTGTCCGTTACACTGTCCCTTAAACCCCGTATAAACTTTGTTAATGTCGAAATACATTTAAGTTAATTTCGTATATTGTATTAAGACATTGAGTTTTTCGGTTTGCGTTCTGTACCCGAAGTATCTTTATCTTTTGAACTGTAGTAGCTATATGGTTGAATTTTTCACGTGAATATGTGTTATTATGGCGGATTTTCATGTATGAAAAACAAAGAAAAGTTAAAAAATAAGGGGGATTCCCACACTTGTGCAGATTGATTTGATTGTGCAGGCGGTGATGCGCAGGGTACGGAATTTTTGATACACATTAAATATCTCAAAGGGATTGTACTTCTATCGAATTCCAAATACCTACATCGAGAGTCAATCCATCCATACTAATATTATAAATGCGAAAGTAACTCTGTCTGTCTGTCTGTCTGTCTGTTTGTTTGTTGCTCTTTCACGCCTAAACGGCTGAACGGATTTTGATGAAATTTGGTATGGTGATAGATGGTAACTTGGAGACGGACATAGGCTACTTTTTACCCCGGGAAAATATCTCATTCCCGTGGGAATCTACACATACAATAATACTCTAGCGGGGTTGTATCTGCTACAGCACACCGAAACTACTTAACCGATTTTGATGGGACTTTTTTTATTCAACTAAGTATCGCTGATTACGAAAACTACTACAATTTTGAAATCCAACGTGGTAGACGTAAACTACCATTATCCCCTGGGGATAAGGTTGAGGTGCGATAGGTTTGAAATGTCTAAAAATCAATATGGGTGTCGTTTGTAAGGTTTATCGAGCCGCTGATTACAAAAACTACAACAATTTTGAAATCCAACACGGTGGACGTGAAATGCTATCATCCCTTGGGGATGAGGTTGGGGTGCGATAGAGTTGATATGTCTAAAAATCAATATGGGTGTCGTTCGTATGGTTTATCGGGTCGCTGATTACGAAAACTACAATGATTTTGAAATCCAACGTGGTGGACGTGAAATACTACCACCCCTGGGATGGGGTTGGGATTCGATAGGTTTGAAATGTCTAAAAATCAATATGAGTGTCAGTTGTATGTTTATATAAGGATAGGGATAGCGGTTAAGATGGCGTTAGGGGTAGAAGCAGGGATAGGGGTAGGGTCAGGGATAGGGAGAGGGGGAGGGATAGGGAGAGAGTGTAAGGGAGGGGAAAATGAGGGGAAAGAAAGGGGGAGGGAGGGGTAGAGGGCGTGGGAGGGGGTAGAGGGAGGGGGGGTAGAGGGAGGGAGAGGGGGAAGGGGAGGATGAGTGAGGGGAAGGGGGAAAGGGAGGGGAATGGGAGGAGGGCGAGGGGGGAAAGGGAGGGTGATGGGGAGAGGGGAAGGGGGGAAATGGAGGGGGAAGGAAGGGTGAGGGGGGAAGAGGGAGGGGAGAGGAAGAGAGAGTGGGAGAGGGTGAGGGAGGGGGAGTGGGAATGTAGGGGGGGGGATACAAAAGGATAGATAGGGAGGAATAGGGACCTTTTTTACTTTTATGAATACCTCCTCGCTACCCATTCACTTCACTCCCTTTATTGCCTTCTTTTTTAAGTTCGCCTGTAACGGTTGACAATGAAAATTCCGCACTACCTACCAGTTAAATAAAATCAAAAGATAATTAAGTTTGTAGTAAGATGCATTTATTCAACTTGGATAAGTACAAATGTATCTTTTACGTAGGGATCAAGAAGGATAAGCGCTCCGTAAAATATGTTTCAATTAAGTTCGAGTTCTGTTTTTTTATAAAATCTACGCGGACGAAGTCGCGGGTAACAGCTAGTATAATAATAAAATCGAATTGATGGATCGCTTGTGTTGGAATAATTGTGGACGCCTGTACAATCCAGTAAAATGAAGCACTATTATAGTTTTGCCTTTACAAATTTTAAGGCACTTTTCCTAGATATCTTTTTAAAAACAATATTTCCTTACCCACTGTAAGTAAAAGTAGCAAATAGGTAGCAATAATTATACTATTTCCAAGCATTTATTTTCTTTTTGACAGCGGTCAAGTTCATATATTCTGTTCGTATCTTTCTGACCCACTGTCATCAAGAAACTAAATTATTGGAAGGGCTATAGTACTATGCACTTTTGTAAACTCTTCGTGCTGTACTGAACAAGGAGGCGGCCAGCCATCCTGACGTCAGAATGGCTGGTCAAAAAAATTTACACATTCCCTGGAATTCATCGTAGGTAGCAATTTTTTATGATGAGTAGCATAGGTAAATGGGTAGCAATTATTGACCAAACACTCGCAACTTCACAGGCAACCAGCCATTCTTACGGACTCTATCGATTTGGGTTGATCTGTGATGATAATGTATAGATAAAATATTTAAATATGAATAAATGATATGAAAATGCGACCCTGACGAAGAAAGCATGTTTACGGAACCCTCGGTGCGCAAGTCCGACTCGCATTTGGCCGGTTTTTTATTGGTCTTATGGAAAAAGGTAAGTAAACTTCGTGTAAACAACTAGTTCAATTCCTGTTTATGCCCTTTTAAATACACTTTGAGCAACTGTTTTGAAAGAAGCTGTATGCCAATGCGTATGGTACGTACTACTTGTAAGCCTGACGTTACCCAATTAGATCTATAATAACCGAACGGGCGGCTGACCGAGCCGTGGTAAACGCATTCGACGTAGTCGACCAATACAATTATACAAATGCTCTGTACCAACTACCAACACTCATACAAACCACGTGTCTTATTACTCTGGTTCAGTACACGTATTATGCTTAATGCTCCCCTTCGAGGTATTTAGGTACTACAAAAACACACACATTCAAACTTTTTGAGTTATCGGATATGGTGAGGTTCGTGGCAATACAAAATTATGTAGCTTACATCATATCTTACATTACATCATATCGTGTGGGTTGCAAGGTCGATGAACGACCTCAGAAACCCTGGTGTCAGAGTTTTTGAACCGCCTAAGGTCACTGACATGGCTCATTAACGACTACATCCGTAGATAGTAGTCGGGACCAACGGCTCAATGTGCCTTCCGAAGCACGGAATCTTCTAAATTTTAGGACAATCAGGTGATTCATCCTGCAAAGTCTTAACCAAACTGGGGCGATCGCACAAAGTGATTTTTGTTTGACCGTTTCCCCACCGGGAATCGAACCTAGAACCTCCGGATTTAGAGCCGAGCGCTCTAACCACTAGACCACGGAGGCTGTGTCAATTTTATCAAAAAGTTCAAGCCTGAAGGACGTGAACCTGTCAATGAAACTGAACAACCTTTCTAAGACTGAGCCTATTGAAACAACTAGCTTTACTCTAAGGTACTCAGCACATGAATCTGAACAACTTTTCCCAAGAAACATGGGTCGAAAAATAAAATAAAAATATTGGCTTCTCCATACAAAGCGCCATCAACACTGGCGTTTGTATAGAACTATTAAGAATTCTTGTTCATAGACGGGGTAAGTTTTACAGTCCATGTCAAGGAGTTTTGAAACTCTCGAAAGATTATAATGCTCTTTACAATCTCACAATAGGACTTCTGGTCTTAGGAGGAAATGAAAAAAATCTTAAATAAAAAACGGGACCCTATTGATAAGTATGTCTCCGACTTCCGTCTATCTGTCAGCGGGCTGTATCTCATGCATAATAGGTAGACAGTTGAAATTTTCACATATAATGTATTTCCGTTGCCGCTATCAAAAAATTATAAAAATAAAAATCAAGGGCTTCTCAAATAAAAACGTGTTTTTAGACGATTTTTGTTAAGTTTTTGTTTTAGCTCTATCGTTAAATGGGAACACTTACAAGTGTGAAAATTGGTATGTTTAAAGTACATTAGCAAAAAATAACATCAAATAATAAAAACTGGTCAAGTGCATGTCGGACTCACGCCCATTTAATACACTTCCGTCTGATTTACTGCGCGTCCATAACTATGACGATATTTTTATTATACCTTGGAGCTAGAGTCCGACTCGCAGTTGGCCGGTTATTTCTTTCATATTTATGACCTAAATGTTCTTTGTAAAAAGTTATTCAGTTTCATGGGCGATTCACATTTAGGGCTGTTATATTTTTTTTGTTACTTGTATATATCGTAACCAACTGATTTAATTAATTTAATTAAATCAGCCATGTTATTGAATGGCTAGCCCGTTAATTATAAGAAGGCATTCAATTGAACGGCTAAATCAGTCGTTGATTGAATTAAGTTCACATAACGTTCAACGTCTTGGCCGATTGTAAGCTTGGCCGTTCGCAACGGCTAACTTAAAAGCTGCTGGGAAAAATAAGAAAACAGTATCTTCTTTTAGAAGATTTTGTCCTATACTATTAAACGAGCAATATTTATAATATATTTGTATACATATTTGTAATCTGTTTCTCTAAAACAGCTCCAACGATTTCGATGTAATTTACCATACGGGGGTTTTCTGGGGCGAAAAATCTATTTAGCTAGGTCTAATGTCTGGGAAAATTAGTTTTCTCCGAGTTTTCATGCATTTTTTTAAATACTGCGTTTTAGACGGAAAGCTACAGCGCCATCTGTTGGCGGGTAGCATAGCTTTCTCATCATCATCATATAAGCCGAAAGACGTCCACTGCTGGACATAGGCCTCCCCTAAAGATCTCCATGACAACCGGTCCTGCGCTGCTCGCATCCAGCGGCTTCCCGCGACCTTGACCAGATCGTCGGTCCACCTTGTGGGGGGCCTGCCAACGCTTCGTCTTCCGGTACGTGGTCGCCACTCTAGAACCTCCACGCCCCATCGGCCATCGGTTCTTCTTGCGATGTGCCCTGCCCACTGCCACTTCAGTTTAGCGATTCTCAGGGCTATGTTAGCTACTTTAGTTCTTCTGCGGATCTCCTCATTTCTGATTCAATCGCGCAGAGAGAGTCCGAGCATAGCCTTTTCCATAGCCCTTTGGGTGACTTTGAGCTTTCTGATAAGGCCCATCGTGAGCGGCCACGTCTCGGTGCCATATGTCATCACTGGCAACACACACTGGTCAAAGACTTTCGTCTTGAGACACTGCGGTATTTTGGACGTGAAGATATTGCGGAGCTTCCAGAACGCTGCCCATCCGAGTCGGATTCGACGAGTAACCTCTTTCTCTAAGTTGGATTTACCCAGCTGGACTGTTTGTCCCAGGTATACGTACTCATCAACAACTTCGAGCGTAGAGTCTCCAACTTTGAGTGGAGTGGGTACAACAAGAAAGTTAGACATAGTTTTCGTCTTATCCATGTTCATTTTAAGACCTACTTGTTGTGAAACTCTACTGAGCTTGCTCACCCGATGATATTTTAGTGTTGAGGCAGCTATTGTAGAGAGAAGCTAGGTCGCCCAGGAACTTAGTAGTAACTTGGCGACCGAGCTACTCTCTGTGTAATCCTAATGAAAGACCACCAACAAATGGCGCAGTAGAGTTCCAGAATCGCGCTATTTTCGAGAGAGAGAAAAACATTACGATCTCTATAATCACATAACACAGTTTATAGAAAACTGCAAAAAACTTTAAATCTTTAACTTTGTTGTCCGTCTGTCTGTCTGTCAAGACCCTTTATCTCACGAACGGGTAAAGCTATCAGGTTGAAATTGATACCATATATTAGGGTCCATGAACCACACAAGATCTGAAAATTTCAATTTATTACAACGAGGCAATCAAAAGATATGGCTTTTTATGTCCTCATCTCCATACATTTATGCACTAAAGCAAAACCTATAGGGAACTTCCCGTTGACCTAAAATTATGAAATTTGGCAAGAAGCTAGGTCTCACAGTACAAATAAAGGGAAAAGTCTGAAATCATTAAATATTACAATTTTTCTCACAACTAATGGTAACCAATTGAGGTGAGCTCCCGTTTCAAGAAAATTCATATAAGAGGGGTCAAGTTCAAGGGGTCAAGGTCGCGGAGGCGATTTTTGTTTTAGTTCTATTTTAAAAACGGGAACACTTACAAACTTGGAAATTGGTATGTTTATAGTGCATAAGCTATCAAATAACAACAAATAATAAAATTTGGTCAAGCGCTTGTCGGACTCAAAAAATCTAACAATAATAATAATAATCTAGCACATTAACTTACTGAAATTTCAACTAATACAATTATGATTGTGTGGTGTGGTGGTACGGAATCCTCGGTGCGCGAGTCTGACTCGCACTTGGCCGGTTTTTTTTTATGTTGCAAGTAGGCCACCTGGTGGTAAGTAGTCACCACCGCTCATGACACCCACTGTCTTATAAGTGAAATAATTTGACACTAATAAGACAGCAAAGCGCGTTACCCACCCTGAGAACTAAGATGGTATGTCTCGTGTGCCGGTAATTTCACTGGCTCCCTTACCCTTCAAACCGAAACACAGCACTGCAAACACTGCTGCTTTACGGCAGAAACAGGCAAGGAGGTGGTACTTCCCCAGACGGACTTTGCACAAAAGCCCTACCACCTACAAAAATTCATTACATTCTTTAAAGAATCTTAACAATTTATAAATCGGCTTATAATTATATGTAGCAAAGCACAAATAAAGACCTAGATTTATTCAGATTACTTGATATCCTATTCTACTAATCCTACTAATATTATAAACGCGAAAGTAAGTATGGATGGATGTTTGTTACTCTTTCACGTAAAAACTAATGAATGGATTTTAATGAAACTTTACAATAATATAGCTTATACATCAGAATAACATATAGGCTACAATTTATAAACCTGCGCAGACGAAGCTAGTACTTTACAGACCAGCTAGTATAAAATAAAACGCGTCACCGTCATCATCACAATCGCGTGGGTAGTAAAATTGATGACTGACCTCACAAACTCTGGTGCAAGACATAATTGAATATTGGGACTGCTTTCGTAGACAACAGCCGGGACCAACGGCTTAAACGTGCCTTCGGAGTCACGGAATCATTTTACTTTTCATTCGCTAACCCAACTGGGAAAGCCTCACAAAGTGATTTTTGTTTGACATTGTTCGACTAAAACTCAGGACCTCTGAATTAAGAGCTGAGCGCTCTAATCACTAGACCACAGACGCTGTTTTATGATGGGTCATTATTATTCTGAGGGGTGATTCTACATCACTGATAGATTGTAATTTTTTTTTTTTTGGGTGATCATGAAATTTGATTAGCCTTCGAATTACATTACAGTAATTTATTGAAATAAATAAGCCGTGTGGTGCCGGCAAAGAATAGTACCAACCCATACATACCCGTGGGTGTCGTAAGAGGCGACTAAGGGTTAACTGGAGGATGGGCAGCAGCATCCTCCTCTGTATCTTACATCTTACTAACTGCGGTCACCTACAACCGCGGTCCATAGTGCCAGCCGTAACGCTAACAAGCGAGGTGACTATGGTACTTCCCCTCCACATATTTCCAGCAAAAGCTAGAATTCTGGAGGGAGCTCCCTGTCCTGTAGTGGACGTTTCATGGGATGTTATGATGAATTTATTGAAATGAATACTTACTACCACTTGCCACTTACTTGTGGAATGCTTTGCCACAGGACATTCGGAACTCCAAAACGTTTAATACGTTTAAAATTAAAGTACACGAGCACCTCCTTTCTCAAACTGTTTGCAATTAGCTTTATAAATAATGATCTATTGATAATATGTACGAGTATGTAGTATGTATTTAGTATTGTATATTTACGTATATGTATGTTGTTATATATGTATATATATATATTTATTATATTATTAATGTATGTATTTATTAAAGTATTATTTAACTTTTTAATGTTATTATTATTATTATTATTTTGTATTCTTAGCATAAGCTTTATTATATAATTATTCTCACATTGTTACACTGCACTTCCTACTCGTTCACCTTCTTTGGATTCCTCTTCCCAAAGGTTGTCTGGAAGAGATCGCTTACAGCGATAAGGCCGCCTTTCCCCACTTTTTGTAATTTTTTGTTTTAATTTGTATTTTTTTTTTAAGGTGTGCAATAAAGTGTTCATCTATCTATCTATCTATCTACTTGGTACTGGCTAGTGACTGGATATTAAAACAAAATACATCTTTTTCTGCATTACCAGCTGATCATAGAGGTCATTGAACCTTTTAGGTGCTTCACTTTAACTATTCACATTTTTCAGGGAAAAGTATTTTTGAAGTGAAAACTTTTTTAGCGGCGCTTGGCACTTTTTCAAATGGGTAAAAATGTTAAACTCGCGTCAGATGTCGCGTCAGATCCGTAGCCTGATCGAAAAAGCGTCAACTGTCAACCGTATTGTTATTACAATACGGGTTTCTTATTCCCTTACAAAAGGCATAATATTCAAAAATGCAAGTTTTCACTTCAGCCGGCACTCTCGGAGTGCAACCCGTCCTTTTTTTATATTTTTTATACAATCTATTAATGTTGTCGAATCATCCCTAGAAGGATCATCGTATTTTTTATTACACCCTGTACAGTCAGCGTCAAATTCATATGAGCGTCTATCGTAGTCAAAATGATCTGAAGTAAACAAATTCAATTTCATATACGCAATTAGAATTTTCATATTGTTGTAAGCAACCAGTGTTCAAAATATCTTGGCAACATAGTTTCCAATATTGTGTTCGCGGCCGTCACCGTCGAATAGATGTGAGCGACTATAGTAGTCAAAATGATCTAAAGTAATCTCGATCTTGTTTACTTCAGATCATTTTGACTACTATAGACAGTCATATCAATTTGACGCTGACGACCGCAAACATAATATTGGAAACTTTTTGCAAAGATATTTTGAACATTTTGGGTGCTTACAACTATATGGAAATTCTAATGGCGTATATGAAATTGAACTTGTTTACTACAGATCATTTTGACTACGATAGACGCTCATATGAATTTGACGCTGACTGTACAATCCATTTTTGTTTCGTATATTCCAAAGCTTACCCATCAATTTTGCAGCCATGACACTAAAACCAGAGTATATTTAACGGAAAGAATAACATTGTTTTACAAACTTGTTTTTTTTCTGACAGCTTTAGTCGATTGCTTTTGACATAACTGCAAACTGTCTTGGTAAAAACGAAAAAATGGATCATAAGTTAATCTTCGCATCACTCTCAAGACTGATATCTATATATATAAATATAATGTCAGGAGAAGGTTCTTAGGTAGGGGTAGGGGTAAGGGTAGGGCGAGGGGTAGGGCTAGGGGTAGGGGTAAGGGTAAATAAAATTTGGTTATTTATTGCCTGTAAGGCGGAACAAAGTCCGCCGGGTCAGCTAGTGTAAGGATAAATCCTAACATCCATTATTTCACTCATATGATTTTTACCGTTTTAAACACATCGTAATCTGGGCTAGGTACAGTTTTTATTTATCTGATGATTTACATATATAATAACATTAATATATAATATGATATCGATAACATTTCATTGGTACACTCCTTATCTAAACGTAGGTATAACATTTAAGCAAGAATTTTGCATTCGGTAGTTACATGTTAAGTTCGTTCCTCTTTTTGGTTTTAGTCATCTGGTTCTGGACAGTATCCAAGTATCTCTCTCACAGAGCATTTGTTTTCACAACACTCGTGTGTGATCAAATCTTCTTGTCTCTTCCCTCTGATTCCTGTCGCCTTATTCTTCGGAATCCAACCGATTCTTTTCCTCAATCTGTTAGTGTTTAAGTATGGTTCGTATCGCAAGCAAAGATAATATACTAAATCTCCTAATTCTTTGGAGCAAGCTTGCACTAGTTTTTCTAGTTCTTGCGAACCTGGCGGAATCCATTGTGGTTGAAGATAAGCACTGGTCACTGCCATTACAAAAAGAAAGGTGAGTAGGATCTTCATGGTGATGCAAGGGGAAATGTGCATCATTTTCGGATCTTCTTGCTTTTATACGGATATTATTCATGAATATTTATGTTAGTGCGTATAAATATGGCCTTGGTAATGCAAATGTTTTCCATGAAGGCTAGACTAAGGTAGAGTTTGTATGAAGCGAGTAAATCAAATATCTTCATTTTTTATTTTCAGCTACGTTAATATGGTAAGAAGTGCCCACTAATATAAACAAACATATATATAAACGAAAACGAATATAAACGAATTTTATAAAAAAATATTAGATGTAGAAAAAACTTATGCGTTATCACACAGTCTTAGGTTTTCAAATAAAAGCGTTATGCGTGTTCCGATACCAAATTGGTAAAAAAAAGTAACTCTTTGTCTGTCACACCTGTATATCTCAGCAAGGAGGTCCGAAATCTTTGATATCTCAGCTACCACTCATGCTATCAAATTGAAATTTGGTAATTTTAAAATATCGTTGCCCAACTTAATTGCATATGAAAGAATTAAAAATATATATAAAATATATATATATATATATATAATTAAAAAATATATTGCTATTAATGTAAAGGGGGCCAAAATATTAGTGGGGGCATAATTTCAAATTGTCGTTACTAAGTCGAGTGGGATATCATATAAAAGGGCTTTACATGTACATTCTAAAATATGTTTTTTGTATTTATTTACATCTCTTAGTTTTCAAATTATGATGACAAACGTAAAAAAAATACCGTCACCCACCCCCTCATCTCTGAAGTTTGTGAAAGGAAATTAATTATTGTCGATACAAGTTTATGTAGGTAAATATTACAGCAACAATAAAACGATCTGTCTAATATGCACAGTTTTTTTGGAAATCTGCAAAAAGCCTTAACAAACAAATTTAGTTTTGCGGTTCTAAAAATGGACTTTATTGCTTCCAAAAATACTATAGGTCTATCGGAACCCTCGGCGCGCGAGTCCGACTTGCACTTGACCGTTTTTTTTTATTTCTATCCTGCTGTTTAATAAAAGCTTAAGCCTTAATTTTTTTCTTTTTACTTATATTTAATAAGTAACTAGCTGTTGCCCGCGACTCCGTCCGCGTGGGGTTCAGAAAAAGTAGCTAATGACTTTTCCCATGGTTCAAACTATCTTCGTACCAAGTTTACATCACAATCGGCTTATCGGATTAGTCATAAAAGCTTAACAGACAGACAGACAGACAGTGCAGTTCTCGCCTTTATATTATTAGATTTTTGGAAAAAAACACGTCTTGTTTACGTGTGGACTGTTAGGTCGCCCACTATCCTCGTAAGTTTAAAATTATAGTCGAATTCCACGCGGACGAACTATGATACGGGTTTCGTTATATCTTATACAAAACAAAGCCTAACTAAATCTGAGGCTCAGTCACTTTAGCTTCTGTGGCAACTGAAAAAAGAGCGGTACAAAGTCCAACGTGGCTTCACATGCTTTTAACTGTAATATGTACCTGCATACAAAACTGTTGGACTTCACTTCTGTACAATCGTTGTAACTTATTTCTCCCCTTAAAAGAGAATTCCTAAAAAACAATGATTCACATCTCTCTTTATTTATGTATGAATTTTGTTTATAAGTACCTACTTTCTAAGTTTTCAAAACTTTAGAACTTTCATAATTTTTTTTACATTTGTTGCACTGCCATGCCGAAACAGGAATTATTTTATTATTATTTTTATAATAAAACAAGATCTAGATTTTACCAATATTTAGCTGTACCCACAACTTTTACACAAACAACTGGACCGGATCAAACGGAATTTTCAACAACGTATTTGGCTTTCTTCCGTACAAATATAAGCTTTGTTTGATGTCAGCTCGGTTTCACAACTTGAAACTTTGAACTCGCCCATTTTCTGTTTGAGTGAACCGATTGCAATAAAAAAAAGTTCAAATATTGCACGAAAGCAACTCAAATACGTTATTGAAAACTCCGTTTAAGTCGTTCAAGTACTTGGTGAGGTATTGGTGTGGCCGCTTAAAATTTCGCGAACCTTCTGTGTGAATGAACCGTTTGCAATGGAATAAAGCTTATATGTTGCACAGAAAGAAGCCCGACGCGTCATTGAAAACCTCGTTTGAACCAGTTCAGTAGGTGAGTTCTTGGTTCTGCAGCTTGAAACTTTGCGTATCTTATGTCAGAGCATGGGGTCCCATTCCGTACTACGGTTTTTTCGACGGAGTAAATAGCCCGAATTCATGTGGCCCTTTTGTTTCTAATAATTAAACTAAATGTTACTACTAGGTTGGTAGGTAAAGGTGTAAACTATGACATTAATTCAATTTTAACATCCAGTTATCAATTTATTCTAAGAAAATACCTTATGGAAAAAATAGCCCGAACAATTTTCGGCACAAATTCGTTCTATGACGTGAGGCATCTGTACTAGTATAGTATTATATTATCTGTGGTCAGAGTGAACCTTTCGCAATGAAACTAAGCTTGTTTATTGCACAGGAGTAAGCCAAACGCGTTACTGAAAGCCACGTTTGAATTTGCTCAAAAGTTTGTGAGTTATTCGCGCCTTTGCTTGAAACTTTGCGTAGCTTCTATCTGAGTGAACAGTTTTCAACTAACCTAAGCTTATATGTTGCACGAAAGTACCTAATCCAAGCACGTCATGGAAATGCCAGTTGGAATCGGTACAGTAGTTTGTGAGCTATTGGCGCCATCTATTGAGACTTCGGGAATTTCCTGTCTGAGTGAACCGTTTTCAATGAAAGTAAGCTAATACATTGTAAAGAATTAAGCTTAAGACGTTATTGAAAACCCCGTTTAAATCCGTTTAGTACTTGGTGAGTTATTGGGGCCGCCGCTTGAAACTTAGTGAATTTTATGTCTCACTGAACCGTTTACAATGAAACTAAGCATACATGTTGCATGGAGTAGCCAAATACGTTACTGAAAACCTCGTTTTAATCGGTTCAGTTGTTTGTGAGATATTGGCGCCTCCGCTGGAAATTTCGCGCACCTGTCTGAGTGAGCCGTTTTCAATGAAAGTAAGATAATATGTTGCAAAGAAGTAAGCTTGACAGTTTATTGAAAACCCTGTTTGAATCCGTTCAATAGTTTGTGAGTTATTTGTGCCGCCGCATGAAACTTAGCGTACCTTATGTCTGAGTGAACCGTTTGCAATGAAACTAAACTTTTATGTTGCACAAAAGTAAGCCAAACTCGTAATTAAAAACTCAGTTTGAATCGGTTTGCGAGTTATTGCCGTACAGGCAATTTAATACTTTACATTGGTGTAGCTTCTGATTGAGTAAACCGATTTGAATGAAACATAGCCTATATGTTGCTCAGACCTAAGCTTAATCTATCTGAGAAAACCGCGAGAAAATCCGTTCAGTAGTTTCGGAGTTTATCGAAAACATACAGACAGACAAAAAGTTCAGAAAACATATTTTTGAGTTCTATTAGTCGTTTCTTATCGCTCACACTGTTTTTTTTATAAATATATCAAATGTACAGACACGCGGTTTCTACTCTTTTATTATATGTATAGATAATAATGTAATGTTGGAATTTTATTTTTGTATTATAAACTGTAAATTAATAAATAAATTAATTAATTAATTTTTTACTTTTTAGTATTTATGATGTCAAATACTAAAAAAAAACAAATATCTACAGACCTTAGAATCAGACGAGCCCCAACATAAAATACTTTTCTACGTACACCCAACAACACGTCAGTAGAAACACTTTTGGACTTAATGGCATGGTAATAGAGTTGCAAATGTTTCCACTGACGTGCGGTGGACCGTACGTAAGGTTTGATTAAATTAGGCACATACTCGACAACAGAAAACAGAGCCTCTATTATGGAGTAGAAAAACTACAGTATCATACAAAAGTCATTGTTGCGTCTGCGCGGGGAATTCAGTCGTTAGTCGTCTCTGAAAACTTAGAGAAAGGAGTTCCGGCACTTAATACCAAAAGTGTATAAACAATCGTGCTTGCAACACTCGTCTATTAAAAAAAAACTATCACCCGTCACTGTTGTCGGGCGGCGGGGGCAGAACGGGAGGGGAATACAAATACGTTCCAGTTTACGAACATTTCTTTTGTGTGATTGTCACGGACACAACATATTTTTTTATGACACAAAATGAAAACAAAATGATTTACAACGCGCGGTTCACAAAATAATCAACAAGAAAAATTGAAATGATATTATAACCACAATCGTAAAATGTGAATAGAACGGAACGTTTTACGTTCTCTTTTTTTTGCATGAACACGTGTTGTGTATCCGATTTTATGGGGCTACTTTTTTCACTCAGAAACAGAGTTTTTAATACACGTTCATTATTCGTTATAATTATGGAAAATGCCGGTTGTCATTTCCTCAAAAGACCTAGCTAAATCCAAATATTTTATAAAGGAACCTCCAAGAGTTGTCTTGACACTAAAATATTACCCGGTGAGCAAGCCATGCTGCACACCAACTGCTGCTACTTTCCGACTCCATCATCAGATAAGCTCCAAGTCATTAAAATATTGCAGACATCCGATCTACATACGCATATAATATAATAATATAATATAAGGATAATTTCATCTCAATCGGAAACCGGGAAATGGCAAGATTTGGTTACGCACAAACAGACACCGCGACAGGTGAAACTAAATAAAAGCTTTTAAAAACGTATTTATGGGAAAACAAGGAGGATAATACCATTGGCTACAAAATCCAAATCAATCAATAGATTTTAGTATTAGAAATTCTTCGAATTAAAGTAAACATCTTAACAAAGCCGAAGATTCGTCCAATACTTGATCCCTGACACCGCGCCCTAAGAATTTATCATTCCACTAAAATGTCACTTAACATCTCTATTCCCTGGTCAACAGACTGAAATCGGACGTCATAGCCAACCTACACCTCCACACATTCAGGTCTCATTAAACGCAACTGATCAAATCGTTAAATATTTATCAGCAACCCTTATAAAACGGCGGTAACAACTATATTTAGCACACTTATCGTCCTTACGAGTCAAGAGTCGGTCGCAAGCAGCGACTTCTGAATCCGAAAAGTTGCAGGAAAAGTTTTCAACCAAAATCATGAAGATTTCAATGCTGTTCATCTTCTTCATGCCTGGGATCTTTTTAAAAACCTCAGGCGAAACACCAGCTCAGCATTACTGCGGCAGACGTCTTGCACAAACCATCGCAACTATATGTGAGGCCTTGCCGATGATGAAGAGAAGTTCTTTGGACAATAACTACGGATTTCCATGGCTGGCTCCTTTCAAGGCCAGGGAGCTTGCCAGAGGAAAGAGGGGTCCAGGAATTGTGGCAGAATGCTGTGACAAACCGTGTACTCTAGACGAATTGGTGACATACTGCTAAACTCTAATGTACCGGGAAGGATTGCTTAATAAAGTACTAGTTTTTGTGTGGATTTATATTTTATTGTAAGTGTCTATTTTATTCTAATATTTTATTCCAATAATATTAAACATTTGTTGTTTGTGCTCATAACGTGAATTTTCTTTATAATATAATGCAAACCCTGATAAGAACGGTAAATTGATATGTAGTTATTGCGCCGATTTTAGGTACATCATCTTTGTTTGAAAAAGCTTTTTTGCTTCGCTGAATTATAAAATAATAGTATTATGTCGTTACCTATGTATGAAGAATTAAGTCGCACGTAATTAACATTCAAAATCAACAACACTTAGTAAAAATAATATTTTTTTATTTCTTAATTTTACATCTCTCATCTTAATGTAACGTTTCCGGGTACAGTCTAAATCTGTTTAAAGGGCTGGACCAAGTATAGAAGGATCCATCCCCTAAATAATGTCATACATTTTTAAGTCCTATCAAAACCTGCGACCCATATATCATAATTCTGTTATCATACAAAACATTTTCTCCCATTTCACCCTCTTAGGGAATGAATTTTTCAAAATCATTCCTAATGTCGAATCTTCATAACATGAGACACATACTTGGCAAATTTTGTGCTTCTAGCTTCAGTAGTTTCGAATGTGCGTTAATGTGGCAGTCAATCAATGAATCGATCAGGACTTACCTCTTTACTATATTAATATACCTACAGGTACATGTGCGTACGTACCTGTGCATTTAAAGACCACATAACATGATTCCGACTCACACTTGGCCAATTTTAATTTTCTTTTTTTTACATAAGATTATTACTGGCTTACAGACAGATGGTAACAACAAATGTTATGTTTTTGTATCCGTGTGCATTTATTTTATGCCTTCAAAGACATATAATCTCTTTTTTGAATTTCGTAAACAAGTCTCAAGAGGCCAAAAATACGTGGATTTCTGTCGATTTACAGTTTTTGGCCGCCATCTTGAAAATTGTTATTATGTTACGAGTATTTATGTTACAAGCATATATAAATTCAGAATGGTCGTATTTCTAAAAACACCTTAAAAATAACAGATGTTCGATTTGCGTCTAGAATATTTTAAATTCAATTTCCTAGTCTTATCTATATTGACAAAATGATATTGTCATTACACGCACAGTGAATTGACCTTTTCAAATGGCTCGTAAATGTATAAAACATACCCAGTAGACTTATTTATAAAAAAAACTGTTAGCACTTTGATTCTCGACCGTAAACAAAATATTTTTAGGTTCTGAGAGCAAATGACATTTGAGAATGGGGGCATGTGGGATTGATCTCTTTTGCTTTTTTTAGGATTTACAAATCCAAATTTTATGAGTGACAAATTACTTCGAAAGTGAATATGATGCAATTCAGAGAAAAGAAAATCACCGTAAATGAGAATCTAATGTTTAGTGATTGCATACACAGAAGCAAGCTAAGGTTATATAAACTTCAGGAGGAAAGAATGATGCATCAGGAGTGATGCATTTGCGCAATTTGTAAAGGATTATTCAAAAACGTATAAACGGGTTTGTGCTGTAGCCAAATCAAATTTCATTAAGAATAAAATCAAAAATAGTTCCAAAATTACAAAAACGACTGGGGAATATATAAATAGTAAAACTGAAAAATCTTCCAACTTAAGATTGATGATCAAATCATAAGCACAGATATAGACATTTTATTTAATTTTGACATTGTGTTATTATAATTTTAAGTTTGATATTTATATTGTATACATGTTTGTCATTTATTCTACTGACGATCACCCACATATTTTTTTTTTTAATTAATAATTAAGGTAAGTTTGAAATTGATAAGGTGAAATAAATAAATCTAATCTGAATATAATCTAATCTAGAAGTTACTAAAGTTTTTGAAAACTTCTTTATGGATATTCTAATTCATCTCCCACTCTTGCCAACTCCTATCTCGAACAAAAAGTAGATGTCTACAATAAAGATTCAGGTACGTCAATGCTTTCGTTTCTTAATTTTTTAATTCAACCCTTAAATCACTTGAAATGAAAAAAGACTGCATTATAGATGGCCTGTCAGTTAAAATTCTTAGCGCCATTATAGATAGCATTGTACCATACTTATCTAGTATTTTTATAAATGTGTAGAAGATGGTGTTTTCCTGATTTGATGAAATACAGTAAAATTATTCCATTGTTTAAAGCTGGTAGTAAATCAGACCCCACTAATTTTAGACCTATTTTTATTCAACCAACTCTTAGTAAGATATTTGAAAAGATAATTTTAAATCAGATTCAGAGTAACTTTTGTCGTAACAACTTGATACATTTATAACAGTCCGGTTATACGACGGGTCACTCAACAATCGATGCAGGTGTTGAGCTAATTCAAAGTATATTTGACGCCTGGGAGGAGTCAATACCAATGGCGTTTTCTGGGATTTGTCCAAGGCTTTCGATTGTCTATTTCCTCAGTTTCGCTTATTCCGTTCACGTTGTATATGTAGCTCTCATTTTCAAAAAGTTATCAGATCTCAAGTAGAGATAAGCTACTCTACACGCCTTAACTCTACAAGCCCTAACTTCACAAAATGTACACCTCAGCCTTAGTCAAAATATGTGAGATATATAAGAACTATTCTATAACAGTAAAGCAATGAACAGTAAATTAATTTTTCACCTTACGCCCACGTGATGGTAGCGAAACGGCCAAGCCACATATTTTGACTAAGGTGTAGATTTTGTGAAGTTAGGGCTTGTAGAGTTAAGGCGTGTAGAGTTAGAAGCTTGGCTCTTCATGAGACCTGATAACTTTTTGAAAATGCGAACAATATGGTCTCGTCTTGGCAACATTTTACATGAAAATGTTTTTGGCGGGACTTCACTTTTTTTGTAAGATTCATAGTACTTTTTTTATTTGGATCATTTAATTTGTTTTGGGATTTTTTGGTGTTTTACGATTTTTTTGTTGTTCCAAGTTTTAGGAATTTTTGTTGTTTGTGTACTAATACTAGCTTACATACCAAATTTCAGCTTTCTAGGACTTTCGGACATACCCTAAGAATTTTGATGACTATTAGAGAGTCAGTGACGAAATCGGGGTTTTTTAGTTATCAATAAAATGTAAATAATAAGAGCCATGCAACTGAAACTTTATAGGTCTAATAAGTTCACTATTGAAATTATATCCGTTTATTTGGAATAAACCAAACCCAAGTTATGAGGGTTCAAAAAAAACGACGAAGCGCTTCGAGAAAAGGAAGGTAGTGCCCTTGCGCTTCGCTTGGCTCGTCTTGGCGGGGGCACGGTATTATAAAATATCAGTTTAGGTAGAAGAGTAAAATCCATGGGATTAGGCTGGGGTTCTAACAGGCTAATCAACCCTGTACATTCGCGCGTGGGGTTTTGTTGTCGCTTCTTTTTTTCCCACCATGGCGCCACTTAGTTTGTAAAACGATGTAGTTTAGCTGACGTCATGAAGAGATTTTAATATCCAACAATGATTAAATGAGTTTGAGTTTGATGGAGATAAATTCGCTTATGTCCATGAGTACATTTACCTAGGTCAAGTAGTTTCTTTCCAGACACGACAAGATAATAAAGTCGAAAGTCGAACCGATAATGCCTGGAAGATTCCATGAAGGGAAACCTTCCAATGCCTCGAAAGAAGAAACTCATGGACGCGTGCACCTTCAGCGTTCAGACTTGGTCTTTGACGGACATTCAAAGGTCCAAACTCAAGGTTTGCCAGCGTAATTATGGAGCGGAGCATACTCGGAGTGAAGCCACAGACCGAGTACGAAACACCACGCTACGCCCCAATACACAAATTGCAGACGTAGCGACTAAGGTGGCCAATCTTAAATGGAACTGGGCTGGCCACGTAGCCCGAGTGCCACCACACCTATGGGCGAAACGAACAACGGAATGGATTCCACCTAACGCTAAGCGTCGTCGTGGTCGGCGTAGAAAAAGATGGAAGGACGAGCTCGACACTTGCGCGAATAACTGGAAGGAGAGAGAGAGCTTAGCAATACATTTTGCAGCTTTGTCAAAAGCGATCGGCTAAAGCTGTCAGAAAAAACAAGTTTGTGAAACAATGTTATTCTTTCCGTCAATGTCAATGGTTTTAGTGTCATGGCTGCCAAATATGTTGGTAAGCGTTGGAATGAACGAAAAAATGGAGTTTAGTATTCTTCGGTAGAGATACTGTAAGGAAAGTTCACCACTAAGAATACCAAAATGTTTGCCTGTTCGTTCGCCCACTGACTTTACCACGCATAGCTTTGTGATGGACACTTAAACCCCGTTAGATTGTTCTTTTTTAATTGCATAAGGTTATGGGTGTCTCTTATAAGTTTCATATTATTAAGATCATATTTATACATATCAATGTAGATTCTTTACAGAATAACTATTTAACGTCAGAACATACAGAATACAATGCAAGAATAGCGAATTTCGTTTCGGTTATTCGTGCTGGCAGCGTAAAAGAAAAAGGCAAGAAATAAACGGCCTTGTACAATGTTTTACTTGTTTTCAATATCTGGGCACCATATCTCTATCATTTACTTTCGTCCGCATGTCAAATGAATGTAAAAAACTAAACAAAATGGGAAAAAAATTGTTACGAGTATATCTCCTGTTCCCGCTCCAAATATATATAAACCATTGTATGAGTCAAACTTTAGCTAACAAACAAAAAAAGTTTCATTAAAATCGGTTCATTGGTTTGTGCTTGATGCTCTAACAAATAAAAACCAAACAGACAAACCATCCAAAATTATGTTATTTGGATTTGGAGGCATCAAAATAGGATATCGTGATATTTTTTTATAAATATGTAATTTTTTTTTTATTTGAATAGATCTACATTACAGACTTTTGAATTTCTTATTTATATTACAGACCACTTAAGCCTTAAGGGCTTATGCGCAAATGTAGTACATATGTAAAATGTGTACATATGTACAATGTACAGACAAAATCAATTTACAATTTTATAATGGTAAGAATAATAGTAAGATATATTTATGATGAAATAGGGTTTTTGATCAAAAACTTAATGCAAGATGATGACTTGATTTTATCATAAACCTATATATACAAATCCAGGCTTTTAGTGTGACTGAATCACTGAACTAGTTTAGTGTCGATGTGCAAGCATAATAAAACTGACCAGAAAATCCTGAGTTACTTTTATTTCCCTTCTGGCATTTGCCGGCCGCTGCCGCAGCACGGTCGGTTTGCTTGCTCGGCTCATGCGCTGTGGTCACAAGTGAACCTAACTCAGCTTAACCAATAAAGTCCGTTAGATAAGGTACAGGTTGAGTTAGTTGAGTGAGCAAAGCGAGAGTTCTACGGCAGCGGCCGGCGAGTGCCATAACAAACTATTTAGTTTAGATTTTAAATTTTGACATAAAACTAAACGAGTATAGGTTTTTGATCAAGCGAAAAAATCCTGCAATTCAAAAATTGTTGCACACTAAAACCAAAAGAAAAGATGTTTCAATTTAAATGTTCTACGGTTTATTAGGTAACAGGTAAGTAGGTAGGTTAAGTTTTTAAATGCTTATTGTAAAAGTTACTTAAGTCTAAGAATTTCCGCGTGATATTTAAATTGATGATTTTTCGCATATGGGCCTCGGCTTCTATCCAAATTATCACGTTCGCTTTGTCGTCGCTGCAGTAATGTACTATCTATTAGTAATTGACATTTGCTGGAGCCTAATAGGGATAACATGATGGGTTGGTGTTTGTAAAGAAGCGCTGGGAAGAAGAGTAGGAGTTGAATACATGATCTGCAGCGAATATCACCAAAGCCAGGTTATAATATTCCACAAATTCGCACAAAGCGCTTAGCAACATCTTTTATAATTCGCACAGCTAGCAAGTGGGATTATCTGCCTGCGTCAGTGTTCCCGGGTTCATATAAGCCGAATATAATCAAGTCGTGCGTAAGTAGATTTTATAGGCAAGCTCGCACCTTAGTCGACCTCATCTGTGTCCTCAGGGCTGGATCGAGTCAAGCAAGAGCAACAATCCCTTTGACAATAAAAAAGATAAATAAGGTAATGTTGTACAGATCCTTGACATTATATGCTACGTAGGTACTACTCGTATATTTCATAACCCAAAGAAAGGTATGTTTCATTTTGAAATTTTTTGTTTGTCCACCAACACATTGAAACACAATGTATGGGAAAAGTCACGTTGCTTTATTATAAAAGTGGCTAGAATTTTTGGTTTGTAAGAGTAATGGGACGTCAATAAGTATGAAATATCAAAGAAATTATCAATATCAAAAATATTTTACAGATTATGCCAGTATATGCAAGTGAAACCAAATTCCACAGTTTGGACCTTGGGGGAGTTACGACGTCTGGACCACCGGCGCAAGGTTGCGTGTCTGTCGGTGTTTTACAGATTTTACTTCGAAAAGTATGCCCAAGACCTCCATTAACTTATTCCCCCTTCCGCATTCTATAAGCGAGAATACAGACGCACCGCAGGATATCAGCTACACTTGGTTGATATTACACACATTCGCACAAAGCAATCTGCAACATCTTTTATAATACGCACGCACAGCCTGAGTCTCTGTTTCCGAATTAATAGATCTATTTAAGTCTCGAATGAATAGGCTTCTGGGCAAGCTCGTTCCATCGTCGACCTCATCTTTGTTCTCATGGCTAGATCGAAGTCAAGATTAAGCCCATTGACAACAAAAAAGTGATTTTCTAATATATTTTTTGTTTTAGCTCTATCGTAAAAACGAAAACCGGTACAAGTTTGAAACATACTAGGATTGTAGTGCATAAGGTAATGTATAACAGCATATCAAACAAGCCGGTCAAATGCGAGGCAAAACTAACAAAATTTGACAAAGTAGTTTTGAACCTTTGAATTTACGTCTAATAATCACGATATTTTCTGGAGATATGAAAACATGTATGCGCGATTCTGAGTCGCAGTTGTCCGGTTTTACTCACAACAGTCCAATTATAATTATAACATTGTTGTTTATCAAAGTAATGATAAATTATATTGACCTCGATACCTTAAACATTGATTTATTTCTTTCAACTTGTCACAGTTTGAAAGCTTTCAAGCCCATCAAATTAAAACATTGTGTGTGTTCAAAGTTTAATGAGGATTATTTTAGTCTTTGGTGCTTTTCTTGTATCATGTTTTTGAAAAATGATGACCAATTTCACGGTGAGGGGTGGTGAAGAACACAGGGGAGGGGTGGAGAGAGTTGTGAGTTTTGAATATCTCATCTGAAGGTATCATATCACACAAGTTTTAAAACATTAGAAATTTGTTTGAGTGTCCCATACATTTATTTCAAAGAATTATATTCATCAGTTGTTTCTCAACAATTGTCAACACTTAATGTACTAAAAAAAGTCATGTTGCTTTATAAAAGTTGCTAGTTTTTGTTTGCAAAGAAGAAGCACAGCAGCAACAGTAAATACGTAACTTAAATTATTAGTGAGACCATATAAAGATTAGGGCCCTTATAGACCAGCGACAAAGTGAGACCAAGCGCAGAGAGGTCAAAAACTCAACGTCTGCTGATGGCAGCCTGCGCATAATTTTATCATTATGCACTAGCTTTTACACGCGGCTTCGCTTGCGTTATATAGTCTTTGTGTCATCCAAGTGTCTCCTATAGGAACCATGCATTTTCCGGGATAAATTGTTACCTATTTGTTAATCCAGTGTTTGATCTATCTACCTAACAAATTTCATCAAAATCAGCTCAGCCGTTAAGGCGTGATGGTGGAACAAACATCCATACTTTCGCATTTATAATATTAGTGAGATTTATAGCATGCTCAAGTTATCTCATAATCTAAATACACAGTTGCTAACAGCAAAGTAACAACATTAATTACATTACATTCTAAGTTAGTAAAAATAATCATAACTAGGATAGTCACAAATAACAATAAAAATGTAAAATTTTGTCAAAATAGTTTTCACAAGGTTATTTAAAATTATGAATTTCATACGGTCATCGGCTGCTGCTCCGGTGGCGCGGTCAAGGAGTTACCATGTATTGTGTTTTCCATACATTTTTGTCCTAGGTACGGTCAACCGCTCGTCGGTAGAAACTTTCTCAACTCTAATACCACGCCATAAGGTCCAAAAGTGTTTCTACTGACGTGCTTTTGAGTGTACCTCTCTACAATAAATCCCTTACTTGTATCGACACTGACTTGATCGTGTGGTGCAGACTAAGAATAGTAACCTTCTATCTTTGAAATAGGCGTGATGTCATGTATGTATCTTTGCCCGTGAATGTCGTAAAGGCTAAGGGTTTCGAACCAGAGAATGGGCAGCAGCATCCTTCGGTGTAACATCTTACGTTACTGCGGTACCCAACCACTTAGGTCCATGGTGCCAGCCGCAACTGAATAAGCGTGGTGACTATGGTACTTCTCCTCTAAAATATACCACGCACTTTTGCTGTGAAAATAGTAGTAATAATTATTAGGTGGCCCACCTGCTCGTTTGGCTACTTGTGACATAAAAAAAATGTTACGATGATCTACATACGAGTTTTTGTGGATGGAAAGTTCGAAAGCAGAAAGTTGACTTCATAACTTTGTTCGGACTAGTCTTGTAGAGCTACAACAAAAATCACCTAAAAACACGTTTTTAGTAGGGACTAGCGGCCCGCCCCGGCTTCGCTAGGGTACTAATCTACAGGTAGAGTGGTGCCTTTTATTGCGATATATGACGTAGACTTCAACTTGCTACACAATATTTAAAACATTAAAAAATATTTCGTTGTACACAACATTTATAACTTCTTCAGGATTAGGTGCAAAAATTTACATATTGAGTTTTGATGTCAAACGTGTAAGAAAATTATTTTCCCTATGTTATTGTTGACTGATGACATTATCGAATGTATACATTTTTTGCTCTGGATTCAAACGACACTCATTTTGAACTATCTGTAAAAGTCAAGAATGGTTGAATGTATCTAAAATTTCAAAAATCAGGCTTCGGACGACCAGTCGCAACGACATGTACCCTCCGTGTGTGCCCCGTCGCGTCAGGTTGGCTATCAACGGAAATGCGCATCGAGTGTGAAGCTCATTCTAGAACTTTAGTTAGAGTGATTTTAATATTGTGATATCTTCTAAGATATAATTAATTAATTCTTCTTCTTTGATAGAATGTCATAATATTCGTGACCTTGGAGTAATATTCGATACTAAATTAACTTTCATTCCACAGATAGATAACATTGTCAATAAGGCTTCAAGAATGCTTGGATTTATTCTCCGAAACGGAAAACTATTCAAGAAGCCATCTACCAAAATTTGTATCTTTAACGCGTACGTTAGAAGCATCTTGGAGTACTGTAGTCCAGTGTGGTCACCTCACTATTCTGTTCACCATTTGCTTATTGAGAGGATTCAAAAGAGATTCTTACGGCACCTATCCTATTTCTGTGGGCTAATAAAAAGACTGCCATCCTATTCTGACAGACTTGAGCATTTTGAAATTGATAGCTTGATTGTTCGTAGACAAGTTGCTGACATGATTTTTTTGTATAACATATTGAATAACCGTGTAGGTTCTCCTGATTTACTATCTGCTATATATTTCCGTATTCCTCGTCGTATTGCACGACAACCGCTATAGGATTACTATATCTTCCAAGTTCCAGAACCAACCTTAAATATAATTCCCCTTTGCCCAGAATGTCTAGAGATTACAACAAACTAGGTCAGACTATTGACATCTTTAATTGCACTATGCCCGTCTTCCGTACAGAAGTATTTAACCTTCTTAGAAGTTAGCGTAAATAATGTTTAGTTTAGTTAACAATTCCAATTTATTTGTTATATTGTTGTTATATTGTAAGTTTATTTTTATATATTCATTTAATTAAGTGATGTTGTACTGCCAATTGCATGCTGTGGCACCTAAAGACAGTACATTTACCTTTAATTTATATCTAAGTTTTTGTGGTTTGTACTAATGTAACTGTTACTGGTTGTCCTAAACAAATAAAATAAAATATTCATTTCAATAACATAGTGTACAGGACAATTTTGATCTATGTTCATTGTTTATTATTACTAACCTTTTACATCAGATAAGGATTCGTACCTTTAGGGCAGAAATACGTTCAAAAATACCTTATTTTGAAAACCTACTTTTTTGCTATAAAAAGTTGGTTACTGTGGGTTATCCTTAAAAGATAGACAAATAATATCGCGGACTTTTCTTTAGAGCTCTTAGAGAGAAACAATTCTTTCATACATAACTTTTCATATAAATGAAACCATTTAGGCAGCGCACGCCCAGAGCTCTCAAGAGGCATGTTTTTTTCCGACTCGATCTACAAACATCATCACAGTTCAGTTAATTTGCACTCAATATTTATAAATTTTAGCTTCAAACCTTCCTATTGAATTAATCTATCTATTAGTGAAAACCGGATCGAAATCAATATAGTAGTTCCTGAGTTTAGCGATCACAGACAGACATGATGGATGACGACAGAAAAACTCTTTTATAATATGTAGTGAAGCCCTCCTTAATTTTTTTCTATTTGTTGTTACAGCGGCAACAGAAATACATAATCTGTGAAAATTGCAACTGTCTACATATAACGGTTCATGAGATACAGCCCGCTGACAGGCAGACATTTAATAGTAGATTAGTAGCCAAGGGCTGTAAGGCATCAATTGCAGCCCGAGATATTTAGGCGCACGAGCGCAGCGAGGACACCTATAGTTCGAGGGTGCAATTGATGCTTACACCCGAGCTAACTACTCTGCTTTACATCTCGATTGTGAGGTAAGTAGGTCCTTATTACCACCAAATTGTAGGTGACCAATTAGCGCTATAGGGTAATAATGTAGCTAGAAAAGCCCTAGGGCGGTAAGTAATTAAAACGCCCGCCGCCCCGCTGCTGGAGGCGGCCATCAAGGCGGACGTTACAATTACTTACCGCCCTAGCGCTTTTTTAGCTACATTATTACCCTAGAGCGCTAATTGGTTACCTACAAGCCCCATTAGGGGGTAATAAGGACCTACTTACCGAATATGAGAGATGTAAAACATATTAATAGGGTCCCGTTTTTCTCCCTTTGGGTACGTAACCCTGAAAAAGTATCACATGTGATGCCCTGCCATGGGCACTGCAAAGTAAATGGAATATTTGGATTGACACAATTGAATCAACAATACACGTTTCTCTTCATTTTGTTCGAATCTTTGTTTAGTTTTCTATTTTGATAGTCTTTATTACGTTATGAGGGAGAAGAGCAGCTAACGAAGAGAGTGATGAGAGTAATGTGGATGACCGCGAGGAAGGCAAAAAAAATTGGATGGACTGTATGAAAGATGATATTATAAGAAAAAATAATATAATGTTGACATGTAATGGCGCCCTAAACATACCTATCATTGTTTAGCGACATTTAGTAAATTAGAATGTTTGTTTTTGTTGTAGTTTTTGTAAATCACAGAGAAAGTAAAATATAGAGTAATTGTTATTTGTCTCAGTCCCTGAAAATAAAATATAAAGACATGGTTATTGTGTTTTGTTTCATCATGCGTGTTGGTTTTTTTTGTTTTGCTTAAGGTCAAATTTGACATTTAGCACAACGAAATAAAAAAACAAGAATTTTCCTACAACAATTTTAAATAATTTTTACTATTTTGTTACTAGTTTAGGCTTTCATCCGCATAATAGATATGTAGAAAGAGATTTAAACTGTACAGATGATGTGAGGATATGTGCATGAAAACAATTGTAAATTTTCAGTGAAAACAAAAGATCCAGATCTGTCTTTTTACGCGTAAGTACAATCCATTTGTTATGATATTAGCCTTAAATCTTATTGAGTACCGTACACATACTTGATTTTATAAGGTTATTTTAGCTTAGTACCGATTTTAACCTACGCGTGTATCTATTTGAAAATCATCATTATCATATCATACGTAATCATGATTAAGGTAAAATGAGAACTAGACCACTTAAAATAAGGAAACTGAAACTTTTCTACTAATCTCATACTAAATGTAGGTAAATTTTTTGGATATTTCTTGTTTTATTTTTAAAAGTTATTGATGTCATTTTACACATTAAGTAACGTACTTTCGATATCAGTTTAAAGTATATGTACGAGTATATAGTTACGGAATAATCGCCTGGGCACACTTAACGATTACACCCGGCATACATGTGGGAATACATAAAATGTCTGTCCCTAATATGCCGATTTCTGAAAGATATTAACATAAGGAACTAATCGGTAATCGCTGGAAAGATTAAATTTAATAACAAGACTAAACTCAAAATATTGTTGCAATATTTTACAAAAAATACCTTAGTAAGAAATGAGTCCTTTTAATCTGGCTCCTACTTTTCGGGATACATCTGTACCGGTTAACGACAGCCTCGAGCTTCTTGGCATGAAGTTGTGTCCAAACCTGAACTTCGGCGTCAACATTGAGTCAAAGCCCAAACTGCGGCAAAAATCTGGGTATCCTCAACAAGGTTAAGCGATACTTCACGCCTGGACAACTTCTCGTTTTTATAGAGCACAAGTCTGATCCTGCAGATTCAGATTCAGATAATTTTATTCAATGTAGATTCTTTACAGAATACCTATTGAATATCATGCAAAATACAATGCAAATAGAGCGAGTCTACACCGTTTCGGATCGTGCTATGGCATCGTAAAAGAAACGGCAAGAAACCACTGCAGCACAGCCTACTTTAAGAGTCGGCTTTAAACAATGTGTTTCTTGTGTATCGCTGGAATTGCTGCATGGAGATTTGCTTTGCTGTCATCTTTGGGAAGGCTCAACCAAATAACACTCTGTCCGTACTTGACTTGATAGATCGAAGAACAACCACTTCTTTGCAGGCGTAATTTTTGCGTAAGTGATGATGATTTTCGAGATTATTTTTTTTACAGCTTTATATTTTTTCAGGCTCTTGATGATGCTTTCCTACTCGTATAAGTATGTAGGCACATACTACTTAGCAGCACCTTCTTTGCGACACCGAGTGAGGCCTCCTTGCTTCAGGAATAGACTGGCAGCTGAGTATTTAGTTAGCTGTCGATCTGATGAAGCGTCAAGGTGAAAGGGCGACACAACACAACACGTCATCTGGTTGAATTGTGATCGTGCTTTTAGCTCTGACTATTCATCTGGTTTCCTGAAGATATGATTGGTGGGGTTGCAGCACAGGACGTACAATTATAGCGTTGACTGTAATAACTATCCAGGGTCAAACTGAGCCAGAAGGGTCCGGGTGCCTCACCACAAACCCGGAGCCCGTAACATGACGTGACAATAATCGGATCCTGGTTGTTTATACCTGAACCCACAATAATCCTAGATGATTTTGATATTTATGGCCTCCTGCGCCGATAAGTAAATAAATAACACTGACCTGTGTGTCGCGTAAGTCTGGCTCGCTGGCGGCTGCTGGAAGCGGCGTTTGCGCATCGTCCCTTTCTGGCGCTTCCCCATCCCTTGCGCTAGCGCTTATCGCCCGCCTACGATCCTAGAACCCAATTTTAATTGAACATTATTTTAACACATTGGCAACATTATTTTACATGTTAAGTAAGTACATGAATCGTGCCTAGTCTGTATCAGCAGAATGCGCGAAGAGGTCTTATACAATCTTGAAATTCGCAACAGATATCCAAATGTAATGAAGCTCGAAACTTGACCCATAAGTAGAGGTCAATAAGTTACAATAAAAAAAATCGAACACAAATAACGTAGAAATTTTTATTTTTCGTAAAATATCGATTCCCTTATGGCAGAATGGAACATAGTCATATCCTATTAAACAATTAAAAATAAAAACTGTCACCTCTCGTGGTAACATGACAGCTTTTTTTATTTTTTTAGGCTATGGTGCCAGGACCATGCTGCCTCGTCATTAGTTTTTTATACATTAGTGCTTTTTATTCTGTGATAGGCTACGACTAAATTTTACGATGATATAAAAAAATGTTAACTGCGTTATTTTTGTTCGAAAAAATTTGATATTTTTTCTAATAACTTAATGACCCTAATGAATTTAATGATCTCCATTTATCTCAGATATTTTTTTTTTATTGTCAATCGGCTTACTCTTGACCTCAATCTATTCTTGAGGACAGAGATGAGGTCGCCCAGAAGAAGCCTATTTACTCGCGACTTGAATAGATTCGGGTTATATGAACTCGGGAACACAGACGCAGGCAGAGAATTCCACACTTTGGCCGAGCGCAATATTAAAGATGTTTCAAAGCGCTTTGCGCGTATGTGTGGAATATCAACCAAGTGTGGGTGATATGCGTCTGGACTCCTGATGCTAGAAGGGGGATGGTGGAATGAGCTCATGGAGATCTTGAGCACACTCTCCAAAGTACAATCTGTAAAAGACCGACAGACATGACACCTTGCGACCGTGGGCCAGACTGTGAAACTTGGTTTTCACCAGCATCTCATCATCAATGAGCTTCTTGGCTCTACGATCTATCGATTCAAGTGTGACTAGTTGATATTTGGCTGAGCCCTCCCAAAGATCCCTGCAGGATCGATAGATAGGAACTATTTATAGGCCAAGATTCAAGGTTCCTTACATTTAAGTTTCTGTTGCGAATTGGATCTTCTACAAACAGTTAGGTTGAGGATAGTTTGAATGATTTGGCTCAAACCCAATCGCATGAGTCAGCACCTATCATTATATTTATTTTTTGAGCAGGGTTCGAATAATTATTTGATAACTTGATTGAATTGATTATACCTAAACCCACTATATCATGAATGATTCTCATTGAATCGGCTCTCCTGCGCCTATATATATTATAATTAGACATGTTTTCTATTAGCAAATAATCAACATTAGATCACACGGCGACTTTGTTTTTCGGCATTGTATTTTAATCCTTGATTTGTATTGTTATTGTGTGTATAATGACTTCAAAACCGACAAAACAAATATTCTGAAAAAGATAAACATAATGTCTGTTGTGAAAGTTCCTTTCTTTTTTAATTAATACGTTTGGATACGCGCGGAAGTGGCAAATCGCGTATTTTTTTTTTATGTTTTTTTTTGTTATTATTAAGATAATTATCAGGTATAATTATCAAGATAATTATCATTTCGAACCCTGCTTTTAAGATTGTAGAATTAGTTTCGTCATAATAAATTACTAAAACCTTAAATATGCTTAAATAAATAAGTTTCTCAAATTTTCTAATTAAAAACAAATTTCTAATAAAAATGAAATTATATCAAAATTACCTTCTTCTCTTTCCCTTTTAACATGTCCCGAGTTCTTAGCAAGATGTTCAAGGGTTTCATTGATTTACGAACCTGAAAAAATCAAAGATTTTTTTACTAGCTTACTCTGAAAGTACGCTCACGTAATAAGATTAGATGTACGGGTCATAGGAAACATTACATACAGGCCCAGGGTGTAAGGAAGAGTACCGATTTCCTTTTAACCACATGTTGTGTAAGTAGTAAGTACACTCACCGGCAGAAATAACCGGCCGGTCCATTTTCTGTCGTACATTTTCATACAAGTAAGCAGCGCAAGTAAGGGATCAAATGAAGCATCAATATATTTTCTAAACTAAATAAATATCCGTGAATAAACAGTGAGATCATTAAATAAGGTGTTTTACTACCGATTCTTGAAGACTAGACCTGTGCACGGTCTCCAGGAAATTCCGTGCATCGTTCAGAAAAAAATATACGTCATTTTGTCAGAAATCTCTTACACTTAGCGAATTAATTTGTTTTAAGAGTCGCACGGGTTTTCTTCAACATTTTAGATATACCTAATCTTTTGACAATATTGTTAATAAGGTTCTTATCTAAAGACCTCATCAATCAGATTTGTATTTTTATTCAATTTAGATAAGATATTGACCCTTATATTTGTATGAAAATATATGAAAGAAAACAGACCGGCCGGTTATTTCTGCCGGTGAGTGTAGAATTAAGTACATTAAACATATCCTACTAATATTATTAAGATACGAAGGACGATGCTGGCTATCCTCTGGTTCATGATTCCTTAGTCGCCTTTTACGACACACTCAGGTAGACACACCTTTTGGGTATTGAATCCTTATACAGCGTATAAAGATGTGAATTTACCTATCTATAGAGCTGTTTCCTCACAGAACTCAAAAATGGTTAATTGTCATGCAAGGCAACAAAATTAATATTCGGCGCGAGTACCTCGTATTGAAACTCAAGCACGCGAAGGATTCTAGAAACAAGCCACAAGCGAAGTTTCAAAAAATAATCCTGAGCGTAGCTAGGGTTTAAGGTAAGGATGCGAAATAACTTGGCTGTCGAGCGAAATACTCAAATTTTCACTTCACTACAGCGAGGAAAATGTTAACAATACCCTATACCATAATTCAGCATCATATTGTAATTTCAAAAACCTTTTAGAATATTAGCGGCCGAAATGTCTTTTGCACGCAGAATTCGACCGGTAAAGTTTTCCGAGCTAGTGAGGTGAAAAGAAAATTTAACCCCTCATTAAAAATGCATCTTGTATTGATAAATAACTAAAGGGGTGTACTTACTTTGTACTTGACGCTCGCTGGATGCAAAAAGGTCCCTTCGTCTTTGTCTCGCGGCGGCGGTTGGTCTAGTTCTCGTCGTCGCATGTTTATCACGAGCATGTCGTCTAAAGAGGCTTGCAGGTGCTTCCGGAGACATGGCCGCGCCTCCTCGTGACTCCTTGACGAGTATACGGAGACGGAGTCTATACTCGCCTTACTTGTACCCCCTGATATCACTGTAATGTTCTCAACAGACTCATTCGACTGACAGTCCGCCTGGCACCGCTCCTCGTAAATCTCCACAGAGTTTGTTTCCGAAACTCTGTTCATCTCCAAGTCTATGTCCAATTGGGGCGCCAACTCGTAGTTCTCTTCCTTCTCAGTGTATACTTGGTCATACACCACTCCGTTATAGTTTCGCGAAGTCGATGGTAGGTTGCCGTAAACGTTATTGTAGTTGTAGTTGTCTTCTTCCGCCCTGGGACTAACGTGTCGCACCGGTTGCAGATCATTTGCATTGAGAATTATGTCGTCCATATTCAAAGGTCTACCTTGCCCTCCAAATCCGTCAACTACAGGCGTAGTGTTCGAAAGGAACGAAGCCTCAGCATCGAAACTACTACAACCAACGAGCCCCATTGGTCGTCTAGGTAATTCCTGTCTAAACCTATTCGGAGGTGGTTGATTTCCAGCGAAATCAACGACTAGTATCCTATCGGCAATATTTCTGCCATCGTTGTGGAATCCTATTCCAGAGTCACTGTTACTGGATGTGGTGGTGATTTCGCTGTGGTTGCTAGGTTGAGGTGAGTTCGCATTGAATTCTGGCCTTTCTAGATGTGGTTCTTCATGTCTGCAAGCGCGACGATCAGCGTTACGGGGGACGCGAAAAACACCTCTACTGCGCAAGAAATTGCCTGCCGCCGGACTGTCAGCTTTGATAGCCAGTTTAGAGATCTGTTGAAGCGTAGGACTGGTGCAATCGTCGGCAGGCAGTGAAAACATTCCTCTGATTACTCCTACGACGTACTCTGCGGAGGGAGGGAACTCCAAGCAACGTTCGGCGACGGCATCTCTCGTGCAGGCTATATGGAATTCTCTCGCCCTGGCGGTGTGGGCGTCATGATCGGCCATTCTCGGGTCGACGGCAAATATGTGGCTGGAATGAGAGGCCTCCGCTTCCGGAGAGTCTGCGGAGGTGACGAGGCCGAAGAACCGGCGGTCGGATTCTGATCCGCAGCCGGCGTAAAGGATGCGCTCGCGCGGATACTGCGCCAAGACTTGGCAGTTCGGGCGGCGGAGTAGCAGCACATTGGGTAATACCGATAGCAGCACGGGCGTGGCCGGTCGGCGCTCTTGTCTCAGCTTTCTCACTGCTGACCGTACGTTGCTTGGTGCGGCCGTACTCGCTGCTTGAGGCGTCTCTATAAAATAAACAACAATTTATGCTTATATGTAGCTGCATTGAAGAATGATAATTAAAGTTAAGGCCTTTGAAAGTTTTGTAGTCAGGTATAACCTCTAAGCTCGCCTTTATAAATAATTTTATTATAAGCTTTGCGGCTGGCTACTGTCCATCCTCTGGTTCATAAACCCTTAGTCGCCTCTTAAAACACCCACTGTTACAAATGGGTTGGTGCTATTCTTTGCCGGCAACACACACGCACACCAACTTCGTTTGCCAGAAAACAATTAAATACAATTTCGAAATAAATAAATTGTGATGTCAGGGTCCACAAAAAACATAAAATTGACTTTTACGAGTACCATCGAAACTTCTAGTATTTCCTTGGGAAAATGTATTTTCTTTACCTTTTTTGCTAGATCCACAAGGATCAAGTCATGGGTAACAGCTAGTAACATATAAATTGAGCATTATTATTGTAATTCTATGTCTATATCTCTGCTGAGCCCTCCAGCAAATTTCCTACAAGGGCAGTTATCCACCATGTGCTGGACGGTTTGTATGGCGTCTCTACAGACAGGAGAATCTGCAATGCACCATTGGTGCAGGTGGTAATTAAATCTTGCTACTCCCATGCAATAGAGAAATGGGAGCTGATCAAATTGGCGTTCACTTCTAACTTTGCATGTTACGAGTATTTATGTCAATACCCTACAACTGAACGTACCTATAGTGCCCAGATATCCCATAACCGCTCGACATTCAAGACGTGAAGCGTGACTCGGCGTAATTTGAGCTCGACTCAGGTTCTGCAATATTTCATTCATGCCAGATGTGCTTGGGGCTGCCAGGCAACCTGAAATATTAAATGTAAACTATTGTTATGGTGGGAGGACGAAATCAAACAAGTGGTTGGGCCTATGTGGAGAAGTCTCCAGAGACAGACATGAGTGGAAAAGGCTTGAGGCAGTCTTCCTACAGAGACATTCAATGATCATAGACATTTTGTAGCATTTATTACCTTACTAGTGTGTGTGTAGACAAGGTGGGGGAGGCCTTGCACAAATAGTGACCCTATTCTACAAAGATGTTTTATTTCTTTATTGATACACACTTTTATTTATAATTGTAGAAAGGGAAGTAAAGGCTATTTTCATTTTTATTTTATTATTGTTATGGGATTTAAGAAAGCTTTTTTATTGCAAGTGTACTTTGAAGAAAGAGTATGAAACTATTATACTGTCTGGAGTGTTTGTGCTTTTAGCAGAAACTTTTGGTGTTCGCTCTTATTGGCAACTTCTTCTACAGGGTGTAACAAAAAGGGTATACATACCTGCCCATAAAACTGAAGAACTTTCCTTAAGGAACATAGGCCGAAAAAGAAACTGAATCAGCTGACAGAGCATTTTGTACGGAAGGTAATTTTTTTTTAAATTTTTCGACCTATGTTCCTTGGGGAAAGTTGTTCAGTTTCATGGGCAGAATCACATCCCGCAGGGTTGATATACTCTTTCTGTGACACCTTGTATATTGTCATATTTATTGGCGTAGTAGATTGTCAAATGGTAATTAGGTTAGCTGCTGCAGAGAAAACTTGGAGACATGGGGTTTATAGAGCTGTCAGTAAAACACTGTGACTGTGGAAATTTTTCAACCTATGGAGCATTGCTCTATTATTGTTTGTTTGTGAAGAGATGTAGTTTAGCTGACATTATTAAGAGATTTTAATATCCAATAATGAATAAACTATCATTGATTTTGATTTTATTTACAGTGCCCTTCCACCTGCACTAATGAGGAATCATTCCTCCTGTGAGGCATCAGATAGCACCTTAGCGGAAGAACAATAAGGTAGTTTTCAAACTACTCTAATGTCTTTATTACACTTCAATACAGAAATACTCTACAGCAGACTTTGAAATTTGAATAATATTATGTCATTATTGTTTGGCGGAGTATAATAATAAATCTACAACTAAACACAACAGTTTTATACAAATTTAATGTCTCTTTTTTAGATTGAACAGTATTTTGTTTCATTCTAGATGCAGAAAACTAATTTTGAGAGGTGTATATTTAGTCTGGTATTGGATCATTGACCTCATAATTTTTCTACTTTGTTATGCCAAGGTTATCAGGCAAAATGGTCACGGACAAACTTTGCAGGAAGAGTCACAGCGAGTCACAGCCCCTGTCTTGCATACAACTACGATCAATTATAATGTGTACTAACCAGGATGATGCAGCATGGGTTGCGGACGACGCCTGGGCGGCGGATGTTTACGGCGCGTGCGTGTTCTCTCATCGGGCTCCGTGTCCTCAGTGTCCGTAGGCGCAGCCTCTCGAGGAGCCACGCTTAGAGAGATCGCTCCGGGCGCTGCGGCCACCAGCCTCGCTACAGACGCGTGAGGAGCCCTGGAGACGCTCGCACCGTCTACAGCTATCAACGCGTCCCCAGCTCTAAGGCCCGCTCGTTCCGCCGGTCCTCCTGCCGCCACCGCCGATACCACACAAGGCCTCTGCCCTGCTATCGTGAACCCGAACCCTCCAGCACCCCTCGTGACAACCACTCGACGCTCAGCCGTCCGAGGCAAGGCAGCTCTTCGTCTTCTCCTTCTTTGCTGCTGAGGCACCATTCTAAATTTTTACAATTCAGTTAATGATAACAATGTTCAGATTTACTTCAAGAACTCATTGTAAACACACCTCACTAACACTTTTAGTAATAAACGAAAAAATTAACACAAATATATAGGAAACAACCAGTGGAAACTGGAAACAACTTTCTTTTCAACTTTTAATTACTTTTTAAAAGTGGCAATCGGCTGGCTGCCGTTTAGTTCTTGAGGCAAGCCATTACAGCCAATGATGTCAGTATGTTATACAGGGGCGCGTTTCAAAACGGTACAAAATTCTCTGACAGCAGGATAGCGTTATATGACATCCTTAGGTGTGAACAAGACAGACTGCTGTCAAATAATAAATTGGGATTATAACTGAAGCTAGCTACGCACTATTCATCATGCACAACCAACAAATAGACTAGAAACAGTATTATAATGTCAATACGAAACAGGCGAGTAAAGGAGACCATTGGCAACCTACTTCAGGCATAAAAAACTTTAATAAATTTGACTACGGCCTGGTTCAAAAAAAATCTTGAAAAACGCAATATTTAGCCGAGATATTTAGACTTTGAACCACAGAGTAAAGTAGAGCCCGTCATAATATATATATACATAGCCTATATGAAGCAGTGATTGTGAAGTGTAAAACGTTTCGTAGTCGACTATGACTAGTCGGTCAAAAATCTCGGTTAACTTTTACAAAATTCAAGAAATATTTAAAAATCTAATGTTTTAGTCTTTGTATGAAAATATAGCTTTTTTACTTGTGAAATGATCACTAATACTAAGAACGGAAGCGTAAATTTGCGTAAAATTGTGCGTGATTTTTAACACCGTTTTTTACCTGTGGAAAAAAACGGTAGAAAATATGTGGTACGAAAAAAAATTATGTTTATTAGTCCCAACTCAATTTATGTACCAGGCCACTCAGAAAGTATTGCGAAAAATAGTTTTTATATATGGGAGACTGGCCGGTCAGAATCTTTTTCGAAAATATGATTACTTGTAAGTAAAAATATGTGTGTTCGATTTTCAAAATATCCCTCCACATTTTTTGCGAGCCAATTCAAAGTATCGTGTCTTACTGAAAAATGGATCTGCGCCGGGAACATTTTAGAGCTATGATTTTTTACGATTTCAAGTGTCGCCTGAAACCGGATGAATCGTTCGATAGACTTCAAATGGCATTTATGGATGAAGGCCCCTCCAAGGCAACCGTGTATCGTTGGTATAACGAATTTAGGCGCGGTCGACCAACCTTGGGGGATGAAGAAAGAAGCGGTCGCCCTTTGACGGCTATTACGGAAGAAAACGTGCTAGCAGTGAAAAATTTAATCCAAGATAATAGGCGAATTACATATCAGGAGATTCAGCACATATTAAAGATTGGATCGGGAAGCGTTCACGAGATTCTACACGGGCATCTTCGCGTGAGGAGGATAGTATCGCGCTGGGTGCCGCACTACCTCACCGACGCTCAGAAGCAGGCCCGGGTGGAATGGTGCCGTGATATGCTGAACAAATTTGAAGCAGGCTCGTCTCGGCGTGTTTACAACATCGTAACAGGTGATGAGTCCTGGATTTATCAATACGATCCAGAAACCAAGCGCCAGTCGACAGTTTGGGTGTTTCAAAATGAACCAACGCCTACCAAAGTGAAGCGATCTCGAAGCGGGGGGAAGATTTTGATCGCCAGCTTTTTTAATTTGACTGGCCACTTGGCCTCAATTCCCTTACGAGATCAAAGAAGCATCAACGCCGAATGGTATACTACCAAATGTTTACCAGAAGTTTTTTCTGTTGTGAGCAACAAGCGACCAAACACAGGGCTCCGCGGACTACTGCTCCACCACGACAATGCGCCTGCACACACCGCGCTCAAAACGAGGGACTTCCTGGACAGCACACCAGTCAAACTCCTGGGTCACCCTCCTTACAGCCCTGATCTAGCACCGTGTGACTTCTTTTTATTTCCAAAAATAAAAAATCAGCTCAAGGGGATACAATTTTCGTCGCCGGAAGATGCGCTGGCTGCGTTCGAGCAGGCTGTAAACGAGGTGTCTACGGCGGACTGGAAAAAGTGTTTTGAAAACTGGTTCAGACGCATGAATCTTTGTATAGAGGCTGGTGGAGAGTACTTTGAAAAGATTTAATAAAAATATATGTACCTGTAGAACAATTTTTTTTAGTGTCGCAAATATTTCTGAGTGTCCCACGTATATGAACATATATTTATTTATGAAATACTTGCTTATTAAATTTTACTTTTCCATATAAATATATGGAAAAGTAAAATTTAATAAGCAAGCAATACATAAATATGTCTTCACATACATACATACACTCACTCACATACACATATATACACACACACTAAAAACTAGTATATAGAAAGTAAAAAGTGGCGTCAGTTCTGGTCACGGAGCAGGGTTCTGGTAGACGCGGGCTGGCGCTGATCAGCGGTGTGAAGTTAGCAGAAAAAGTTAGCTGAATTTGATAACCCGACCAAATTGAGGAGGTGATTTTTGGAAAATGGTTTGAAAGCCCCAAAACGGGTGGAAAATGATCAAAAACCGAATAAAACTAAAAGAAAATTGCTTTTCCAGCTAGGAAGAGAGTCCACAAACACTAAAACTCGTAAAAACTAAGGTGGTTCTAAAAACATCACAAATCGCTGTTTCGAGGCTAAATATGATTTTCTAAGTCGAATAAAGTATAAATTTAGTAAAATAACACAAAACCCACTATTACACATGCTAAATAAACTTCCTATATACAGAAAACCGGAAATTAATGAGCTTGAAAACAATGTGAAAGAGTTTTATTTCATTCAAAAATATACAGTTTTTCAGACGCTTGTAGCGACTACCACAGACCAGGTACATCCATAAATCTGGTACCAGGAGAACGGAGGCTTCAATAACTGTTCAAAAATATAGGTTTAAACTAACTGGATATGATCAGATTGTCGCAAAAGCCTACCATACAAGCATACTCGCCCATCTAGAATCCGCTAACGTGATGTCAATGTTCAGTTTCTTGGAGTTTCTACCACAGACCACTTACAGTCTTGAAACTGGCAGCATTAGAAACAATTTATCAAAAGCTTTCAGAAAATGTACAAAACAATCAAATTTTTACGATCCGATTGCACTAAAAATATAATTCTAAAATGACACACCTAACTTCTAATATGCTTGACTTATATTAAAAGGCTTGTAGCATCTACGACAGACTAGGTACATCCACAAATTTGGAACCCTTATAAAAGAGGCTTCAATAACTTTACAAAAATGTAAGTTTCAACGAGCTGGTTATGGTCAGATTGCCGCAAGAGCCTACCACACGAGCATAATCGCCCATTAAAATCCGCTAACGTGATGTCAATGTTCAGTGGCTTGAAGCGCCTACCATAGACCAGGTACATCCACAAATCTGAAACCATTAGAAAGAAGGTTTCAATAGCTGTCCAAAAATATAGGTTTGAACCAACTAGATATCGTCAAATTGCTGAAAACCCTAACACACAAGCATACTCGTCCATCTAGAATACGCTAACGTGATGTCAATGTTCAGTGGCTTGTTGCGCCTACCACAGACCAGGTACATCCACAAATCTGATACCATTAGAAAGAAGGTTTCAACAGCTGTCCAACAATATAGGTTTTTACCAACTGGATATCGTCAAATTGCTGAAAAGCCTACCACACAAGCATACTCGTCCATCTAAAATCCATAAACGTAATGTCAATGTTCAGTGGCTTGTGGTGCCTACCACAGACCAGGTACATCCACAAATCTGATACCGTTAGAAAGAAGATTTCAATAGCTGTCAAAAAATATAGGTTTCAACCAACTGAATATCGTCAGATTGCCGTAAAAGCCTACCACACAAGCATACTCGTCCAATTAAAATCCGCTAATGTGATGTCAATGTTCAGTGGCTTGTGGCGCCTACCACAGACCAGGTACATCCGCAAATCTGTTACCATTAGACAAAAAGTTTCAATAGCTGTCCAAAAATGAAGGTTTTACTCAGCTGGTTATAGTCAGATCGCCATGAGCTTATCATACAAACACACTTACCCATCTAGTTACGGCTAACGAGACCACAATTTGCGGTGGCTCGTTACATAAAAAAAAAACAGAAAAAGCTAGACTGTCTGTAGTAATAAAAACTTTTTTCATAGAAGTATTTTTTTTATAATAAATTAAGTCATTTTCTTTCAATTGGCATCAAAATCATTGAAATCGGTGCACCCGTTAGGTCTGTAGAATTTTTTGAAGTTATTTTTTTAAAGTGGCGCCATCTCTGTTCTGCACGAAACCACTCCTCCACTGCTGCGGGAAAAATTGCTTATATTTATCCACTCTATCACTGTGCAAAGCGGCTTCTAATTTTCCCCAGGTGCAGCTTTCCAGTCCAAAAGTTCCATAAGGCTATTTCTAGGACTTCGGATAGTAAAAGAAGGAGGATTAATTAAAGTCCACCAGAGCTCCTACACAAAAAGAATATTGGAGAGATTTGGGATAGAAAACAGCAAGCCTATTGTGTCATCCATATTTGTCGATGGTGCGTTTAGGCTTTATTTATGGTCCTGAGCAAGGTTCAAATTTCTTTGCTCAGGACCGTCCCTCGAGCAGGGCTGCCAGGTTAGGGGTTTTTTTCGCAATTCTGGGGAAAAATTTCATTCTTGGGGAAAGTTTGGGAAAATGGAATCGTTGGGGAAATTTCTGGGGAAAAGAAATTGTCTGTTGGGGAAATTTGGGAGTAACGTATTAGTAGCACTACATTCATTCTTACTAAATTAGCCCATCAGCTAGAATCTAAAAAAGAATTAATCGACCAATATCCGGTGAAGTCCAACTAGAGTCGATTGCTGTGAAATCGCTAATTTTAAGCCTATGAAAGGGTTGCTGCTGTCTCTGTTTTCCTCTACAGGCCAAATAAGAGATAACAACACTCGTTAGACCTAACATATTTCAGGCTCAAAATTAGCGGCTAATACGCAGGAATCGACCAAACTTTCGGTGTAAATCATCTGCTAGGGTGGCTTGCAGCTTATTGTCTTTTATACATATAAAAAATTTGCTTAAAATCGTGTGTTTTGTAATATAATAATAATGAAAATAAAGATTATTATTATCAAAGAGATTTGAACCTCGCTACGCTCGGTCATAGAGGGATCCGAAAATTGTCGGCTATAGCTTGACTTTTCACTCATGTAAAGAGTCATATTGGAAAAAAAGAGATAAACATGTTTATGATTATCTACTTTCAAACGTCGCTGTAATGCTTTTTGACCAGCTAGAGATGTGCAGGCACTCGATATGACGATAGCGATAATGTAGTATTTCGACTTTTTTATAACGATAGTACTAACACTCACATATTAAATATTGACGAGGCTTTGAACAGATGTTAGACGCTCATGATGAATTCAAAATTTTGTGACTTAACAAAATCGTTTTGTATGCTATTCACAATAATGTTCTTTGAAGAGAAATGACAGAAATGGCTAATAAGATAAGATAAGAAGAGAAATCAAATGAATAGAACCAAAATTTGACGTTGCAAAATGCGATATTCAACAGGAAACTACTTGCAGTTTTCACTATGTTGTCTGGAAATTGCTTTAAATTTATAATAGCGCACCCCGAACAGTTCATACATCAAGCGCGAAACCACAAATTGTCCACGCAGTACAACTAGACTCGATAAAGAACCCGGCAATCGCGCGGGCGCGGGTCGCGTTAGGTGAAGGAGTCTATTCCAAGGGTTGCGTAGAGTTTCTTTTTCGCATTTCTGTATTAATAGTTAATATTATAAAAAAAGGGATTCATCAGAAAAGAATTAAGCCGCTTTATTTATTTTCTCATTTACAAAGAAAGAAAGAAAAGAAAAGACACAAATAAAATTACAGAACGGTATGTATGTGTATTTAAAAAGTTATGAATCTACTAATAAAGTTACCTACTACCTAAAAATAATTCTTATTTTTGTCACCATTTTCACTCAAGTCTCTCTGCAAGTGTTGTTTATTTAGTCGTTTTAATGCCTAGTTGCAATGCCGCTGCTATGCTGTTTTACTTTATCTTTAAAACTTGAAGGGATCTGAAAATAAATAAATATCGACTACCAATGATATGGTACAGTCAAGAGTACGTCAACATTGACATATTGGACTTGTATCGTTCTTATCGGGTCTTCAAATATGAAATTGGCGTTTTGTATGGCGAATTTTCTAATTTTTTGAGCATGATTGGGAAGACATTAACTTAGCTTCTTTAATTAGCTAAAAAATAAATTTAGAAAAACATTATCAGTAAAAAATATAATAAATCTAATGATGAAATCGGAAGACATTTAAAACGAACCGTTTTCAAACCTTTAATTTTAAAAAGCAAACTAAAAATTAAATCTATATTTTATGCTAAAATTGATACTTAATCTTAAATTCAACTTTCAAATATAAGACAAATGAAAAAAATGCTTTAGAATTATATGAATTATGATCTCATTAATCTGTAAGAAAATTACGGCAATTTCATAAAAAAGACCTATTATTTAAATAGCTGTAGAAGCTAAAATCGCGCTGCGACTGACAAGCTTGACCAATTTTTGACTTCACCACTATGATAACAGAACGTTCAAGCCGTCTCTATATGAATTAAAATTTTATATTGTTACACTCGAAGGGTCCAAACGGAGCCCTATAGTTGTCACTTCAATATTATGTCCGTCGTCTGTCGCACAGGTTTTATAGCCAAACTATAATATAACAGTAAAAGCATCTTGCTGACCCAAAGCCATAAAAATTGTCAAAAACTGTTTTTAAATTATACTGTTACATGACATGACTTTTAACTGTTTTTAAATCATACACCTAAATGTGGTCACAAAAACCAAATTTTAGCCTACTCCATAGAATGATGTTATTACTGATTTGCGCTGGTTGGCTGCGAAATTAGAAGACGGCTCCTTTGGTTAATAAATATAATTAAAAATGGTAAAACACACAGTAAATATAAGTAGTAAATCAAGTAGAGACCGAGACACTGCCAAAACTAATCAATGTCGTAATTTGGAATTTGCTTACGTCTAAGTTTAAATATACATATTTACAGAAGCCTGCCAGCATCAGGCTAGCAGGCAACCTCCGTCGTCGACATTCCCCCTCCTGGTGGCACGACCAGTGGCACCAAAAGTACTCCGACGGCGCAGGTTGCCCATCAGGCTCAGCGGATCGGGAGAGGTACGATCTTTCGCATAGGACGTCGTAAGACGCCACCTTGGGTTCGCACGTCTACCACACGCACGATCCCATCTCTCCCGGTCAGCTTCTGGGTGACCCGCCCCAACGGCCATACGTTCCGTGGCATGTTAGGATCAGCCACTAGCACCAGGTCTCCTACTTCTATTTCCGTTCTGGCTCCTGCAAAATGATGGCGTCGCAACTGAGGTAGATACTCGCGCACCCAACGATTCCAAAACTGAGTCGCCATGCCTTGAGATTTCCGCCACTCACGTCTTCCAAACTGGTCTGATGGATCGCAGCGTCCGACGGGAGCATCTACTGAAGAAGCGCCAATGAGGAAGTGATACGGAGTTAGAGCTTCTTCACTTCCTGGTTCCGTTGGAACGTAGGTCAGGGGTCGGGAGTTCAAAATTATTTCGACTTCCGCCAGGAGTGTTACAAGAGTCCATTCTTTGGGAGTGTTCTGGTTTAGAATTACTGCCAGACTTCTCTTCACGGACCCAATCAGTCGCTACCAAGCACCTCCCATAGAGGGCGCTCCTGGCGGTATATTTTTCCATATGATGCCGCGCTGAGTTGAAAATTCGCTCTGTTCCTCCAGCAATGCTCGACGCAATTCATTAGCCGCCCCGTGAAAAGCAGTTGCGTTGTCGCTTGTGATTGTTGTTGGGCGGCCCCTTCTTGCAATAAAGCGGCGGAGCGTGTTTATCGCGGCATCTGTTGTAAGTTCATTCACAACTTCAAGGTGGACGGCGCAAGTGGACATGCATGTAAATAAGGCGACCCACCTCTTCTCGTGTCGACGTCCAATCGTTACCATGAGGGGTCCAAAATAATCTAGACCGACGTGAGTGAACGGGCGAGTGTGATGGTCCAGACGCTCTGTAGGTAAGGTACCTTCCGGTGGGATGGGTGCGGTCGACGCTTTTCTTCTTCGGCAATATGTGCATTGGTGTGCCACGGAACGTATGACGTTTCGAAGGCCTATTACCCAGAACCTTTGGCGGCATTCGTTGAGCACCGTCTCATTGTTCCCATGACCGAACTTGTCGTGTAAAATATTTCATATATAAACGTACTGCGGTGTCTCGGCCGGGAAGAATGAGAGGGTGTTTAACAATTTGTACGTTGTTAACGTTGTCAATTCGCCCCCGCATCCGCAACAACTGTTCTTCGTCGATATAAGGGTTCAGAATTCGAATATTACATTTTAAAGGGAGAGAACTAGACCTGCGAAGGATTTCGTACTCCTCGGGAAACGTCTTCCTTTGAACTTGTCGCCAAATCATCTGCTCCGAAAGTAGTAAATCATCACAAGATAAAGTGACGTCATCGACAAGAGGAACAGAAGTTGCACCGGCTGCGTTTTGACGTCTGCGCTGTAACAACAATGCGCCAAATGTATACACATATGCAGTAGAGCGTAAGAATTGACTCCAGCTGCTGAATCGATTCACATCTGGTAGAGGGATGTGAAGCGGTTCGGCCGGCTCCACGATAAGTCCTACAAAATTTCTGAGTTCTCCGCACTCATAGATAGAGCGCCAGTATGCGACAGCAGCGTAGGCTGAGTCGCTGGCGTCACAAAAGATATGGAGCTCTAACCTAGCGAGCGCGCCAGAAAGGAAGTAGCAGCGAGGCACTTTCAGAGATTCGATATTAGTAAGGGCCTCGTACCACCCCCCCCACTGGCGACACTCGCTGGGTGAGAGCTCTTCGTCCCAACTTTTCGTTGTCCGCCACGTTTGTTGAAAAAGTATTCGACCGTGAATAGTAAGTGGGATCAGAATGCCCAATTTGTCGAATATTTTCATTAGATCACTTAAAACCGATCGTCTAGTAAGTTTGATAGAATTTTGGGTAATCGAACTTTTAAACATAAAATTGTCTGATTTTGGTAACCAAAACATACCCAAAATTCGGAGACCGGTATCAAATACGTTCGATCGCCACAGTAGACCAACTTCAAACCGCCCATTTGGTAGCCGTCGCGTGGTCTCGTTTAATATATGTAGCGCGCGTTTCTCAGACTCCGTATAAGGATCCACTTTACAAACTCCTAACGATTCCAATTTGTAATAATCTCGAATCAAAACCTCTAGTTTGGTATCGTCAAAAGTTTGTAGTGTAACGTTGTTAATTAGATAAGGTTCTAAGTTAACTTTTGTGTTCCCGCCAAAAAGTACCCAGCCCAATTTTGTCTGTGATGCTATGGGTTGTGAAAGAGTTCCGATACGATTTTCCGTTGATAAAAGTGCATGCCAATTATTTGCACCGATTAAAACCTTTGGGGTCGCGGAAACATAGGAAATTTGTGGAAATAGATCTGAAAGGTAATTTAGTTTATCTATGTCCTGGCGTTTGATTGACTGTGTCGTCAATGTCAGGTTTGGCACGGTATGGACGTTTGTCAAACTTATTATGTCAGATGAATGTTTACCTTTCAGCTCTACAGAAAAAATGAATGATTTTATGCTTGATTTTGTTCCTGTAACGCCTTCGAGACTGATCTCTGTTGGTGTGCCCTCTGCACCAATCTGTTTTGCAATGTCCGTATCCATCAGTGTAGCGGTGGAGCCATCGTCCAAAAGTGCATAAGTATAAACTGTGGCTTTCGGTCCGAAGAGCGTTATGGGAACAATTTTCAGGTATACTGGCTGAAAACTAGGAATGTTTGTAGTATATACAGGGTTGGCGGTCGCGGACGGCAAGGAAGGTGATACGGCAGCAGATGTGGTTCCAGACTGTGTGGGGATGGGTTGTGATGATGATGATGTCGGTATGGTTGTTGTGTTGTGACACGGTTGCATAGGCCTTTCGTGCTGTACGGGTCTCTCTTTGTGGAGTAGCCTATGATGAGGTTTCTTGCATAGACTGCACGGTCTTGCCTTGCAAGTGCGCCACCGGTGGTTGTCTTTGAGACATCTTGCACATACCTTGTGGTTCATCACCCACTGCCATCGATCATCTACAGACAAGGCAGTAAACTTATCGCACACCTTGACTGAATGAGCCTTCTTGCAGTAGAGGCAAGATATTATTTCTGCTGCTGGTATGTTAGGTTGCTTCGGGTTACTAAGACCCACTGCTGGACTAGGCCTAGGTGGGATAAAAACACTGGTCCCTTCTCTTGGAAAAGTAGGAGGTGAGAAAGAGAAAGGCTGTGTTGGGCCATACCTTAAACTCCTATCAGCTTCTCTAGTTAGAAATTTACCTAAAACTTCTAGGCGAGGAGCCAGAGGATGGGCAGCCTCATAGTCAGCAGCATAGTCCTGCCATCTTGCTAATAACAATGGTGTTAATTTGCCTAATATACACTGAAACAATTCAGTTGAAAACAGATAGCCAAATTCTTTCATAAAATTTATTGTTGCCAAAAAGTTATTTAATTTACATGCCAAAATATTTAAATCACGACCGAAAAATTCAGAATTTAGTTTCGGAGAGATTTTTAAAATATTAAGTTCGTAATTTATAATTATTTCGGGTCTGGCGAAGCGCATGCGAAGTGTGTCGATTATACATGTAGGGTCCTCGGCAGTATAAAGTAAGGACGCAACTGCTTCGCGCGCCTCGTAATGGAGGCTTAGCCTTAACCTATTCAGGTTCTCAGTTGGCGAGAAATAATTCTTAGTATCATCGTACTGACGCTTGAAAGCTAGCCATTCGTGCGGATTTCCAGCGAAGGTAGGCAGCGATGACACTACTGCTGGCTTCCTCGTAGCGGCGGTGATCTGCTCCCTCGTTAGGCTTGCGATAGCCTGGGCCAGAGCCAACACGCTGCTGTTGGAGTCAGGGTGGACGTGGGTGGGCTGCGGTGGATGCGGTGGGGCATCGTTTGCCTCCCACTCGCGTTGTACATCACACAACCAATCTGTAAAACGTCCCGGCCCATCTCCGGGACTTAAAGGTACTTGATTAACATTAGTATGAGTGAGTGGTAGAGGGCGATTAGCGGGTGAAGAGGGCTCATTTGGTGGTAGAGGGGTTGGCTCGGTAGCAGGGAGCTGTGGGTTAGTCGTGTCGATGACTACGACGGGATCAACAGCGATGCTGCCTGCAGTTGAGCCGATGGCGGCTAGTTCCGCCTCATACTCTGCCTCCAAGGCTTTCTTCTTAGTTTCCGCCAGCTGCTCCTCTAGGTCTGCCAAGCGGCGGAGGTGACGGGCCTCTGCTGCCTTTCTGGCACTTAAAGTAGTTCGCTCACTTACCCTGGTACTGTGTGAGGTGCGGGAGGCATTATCTGCCTCACCACACTGTGCCTTTGTCTGGGAACGTGTCTTCATTTTCAAATTTTGATATGTAAAATTTGGAATTTCGCAAGAAAACACGGATCGAAAGGACCAAAAATATTACCGATTTATGCGCTGGTTGGCTGCGAAATTAGAAGACGGCTCCTTTGGTTAATAAATATAATTAAAAATGGTAAAACACACAGTAAATATAAGTAGTAAATCAAGTAGAGACCGAGAGACTGCCAAAACTAATCAATGTCGTAATTTGGAATTTGCTTACGTCTAAGTTTAAATATACATATTTACAGAAGCCTGCCAGCATCAGGCTAGCAGGCAACCTCCGTCGTCGACAGATGTATTGTTGCTTTTCTGCTTTTTTATTTTATGTCACAAGTGGGCAAACGAGCAGGTAACACAAGGAAGAGTAAGGCTTTGAAAAATTTACATATAGATTTAAGGCCACGTGGAGTCCGCCTGAATGGTGGTCTTTAATCTATGTAAGATAGGCTTTTATGCATCGTCTGAATAGGCAACTTGAAACAGGGATAGGCTTGACAAGCACGTCTCCAAGTTTTTGTGTTATTTTACAGCTTTGTGCAATTGTCACAAGAAAGAGTAAAACTATGAAGAGTTGATAGGTACTCTGATTTCATACCATGTGCATTCCGACTGACTTGACATGACTTTTAACCGTTTATGGCGAGTTTTTTAGGCATACTATTTCCAATAAGCTCATTTTACACGTTTTGTCAATGCAAATACTATTTTTACTTGTTTATTGGACACAGAGTTGAAATCATGTCAATTAATTCAATAATTATAAAATCGCACATTTCCTGACATTTGCAACCTCATTATTTTTTCTTACCGGGATCAAAACCTTTATGATTTACCTTTTTTTTACCCTCTATGATTATTCTGATGACATAGAAAAAGTTGATAGTGATTATAAGGTCTATTATTTGACAAAGGTTTCACTCAACCTTTCAAAATTTTGAGCTAGAGGTCTAGGGAAAAGTTGCATTGTCTTTTGGTGATAATGTTTATTGTTATGTGTATTTTACTAACAAATATAGATATTGATGTATCACGTTCTTTCTTTGTAACTATAATAATAATAATAAAAAATCAATTAACCACAAGCAACTCAAGGAAAACCTAACTTTAGAGTACACAAGAAGATTAAAAGTTATATGTAAAAGGCGTCTCAACTCAAAAAACCTCATAAAAGCCATAAATACAAATTCAAAAAGGTCTCAAGAAAACCAGCATTGAAATTAAGAATGTCCCGATACAGAGAGGCGAATCCAAGGAAGATCTGACCACAATGGTGACATTATCATCGTCAGTGGGTGCTGATCTGACTACTCTGGACATAAAAGACATCTTTCGTGTGAGAGGAAAGAAAGAAGGTATCCAGAAACCGCCCTTTATTGTAGAGCTTGTATCCGCTACAAAGAAATTTGAACTGCTTAAGAAATGCAAGATTTTTAACAAAGCAAACCCAACAAAACTCCGTGCCAAGCACCTTGGCTGTACTACAGAGACTGAAACTCCCATTTACGTCGCAGAGCAGCTCACACCAAAAGCATCTAGACTGTACTTTCTTGCCAGAGACTTAATAAAGTCTACTGACTTCAAGTTCTGCTGGACCAACTACGGGAACGTCTATGTAAGGAAAGATGAAACCTCACAAATCATAACAATAACAAATGAAGCCCAGATTCATCACCTCTTTGGTAATAAGTGACTAGTTAATTTAAGTTTTGTCTTCGCACAATATGGTCTCTTTAATTACAACAGTGTCACCTTGACCTGTAAGTTAAAATTTTCATGGGTTTACTCACTCATTAACACAACAATGTCACACATTCACAACACATACCTAAACACATTAATCTCACACACTCAAAAAACAACCAACAGATATCATTCATCACCCACTATCACACTTTCAACTGAACGCTTGCAAAGTTTTATTCATACCACAATTCCCTCTCAACTCTCAAAGCAAATTTGTCTCAACTGAAATTTGACCCGGACCTTTGCATCTTGTCAGAATGCCACTTAAACCAAGACAAACCAATCCCCTCTAAACCCAACTACATAACATTTGCCTCTAGTAATAATTTCAATCAGAGTGGAGGTGTTGTAATATATGCTAAAAATATCCTAAATCCTTGTTTTAAGGAAATTCCTATCGATGAGGTAACATGTGTACAAATAAATGTTAAGAATAATATTATTTTGGGTATTTATAGGTCTCCTTCTTACAGTAATGCCACCAACTTTGTCAACTCACTAAGTAACTATTTGCAGTCTGTCTGCCCTCAGAGCAAAAACATTATTATTACCGGTGACATAAATATAAACCTAATTTTCAAACCTAATGAGACATCAAGTGATTTCAACAATCGTAACCACTATCTTAATATGCTAGCCTCTCGCGGCTTACTTCCAGGCCACACATTTCCCACTAGGAAAAACAGTTGTTTGGACCACTTTGTCTTGAGGATAAACAGACGCAAATTAGCGGCTGAAATTGCAGTATTAAACACCTCAATCACAGATCACTTAATGATTTTACTAAGTTTAGCGAGATGTAAACCTAAAAATACTTGTTCCAAAACTATAAAATTCACCAATTTTAATGACGCCATTGACAAATTATCAACAAAAAATCTCCCTAATCTTTTATATAGCGACGACCCTGATAATATTGTAAAAATTTTAATTTCGAAAATTATGGAGGCCCTACAGGAAAGTACTCAAGTTAAGGAAATTCCTAAATCCAAGCGTAATATCAAACCGTGGATTACTAATGGCCTACTACGCTGCATACGAAATAGGAACAAGATGCAGTTAAAAGTACGAACTGACCCACACAATGACATTTTAAAAATTACATTTAAGAGATACCGTAATTTTTGCAACAATCTTTTGAAAAAGCTCAAACGAAAATATGAAAGAGAGCATCTAGAGCACCACAAGAAAAACTCAAAGCTCCTATGGCATACTGTAAAAAGCATTACACATACAAAAACCAATAAATCTGATAGTATTGACCTCTTAAGCACTAAAGCTACCCCTGATGAATCTATAAATTATATAAATGACTTTTTTGCAAATATTGGTAAAAGATTAGCTGAAAATATCATTAACAGTAATCCTAGAGTGTCGTTTGAACATAGCTCTGCCACAACTCCTTCCCAGTTATCGTCATTTGTCTTACTGGAAACAGACCAACAAGAAGTTGACACAATTTTAATGGGCCTCAAATCAGAGAGTGCCCCTGGGTGGGATGGTATCCCAACAAACTTTCTTAAACAGATTAGACCGATCATTGTCCCCATCCTTAGTCACCTAGCAAACTTATGTTTTAATAAAGGAATATTTCCTTCTCTGCTTAAAAAATCGATTGTCACGCCTGTGCACAAGGGTGGCGACAGAGACGATGTCAACAACTACAGACCAATCTCCATTCTGCCTGTTTTCTCAAAAATCATCGAAAAATTAATAAACACACGACTCATTAACTATCTTGAAAAAATGAATATCCTCTCTAGCTCTCAATTTGGATTTAGGAATAGTAAATCAACAGAAGATGCGGTCTTGGCATTGACATCGTTTGTGACTAAACAATTAGACAAAGGGAAGAAGAGTCTTGCAGTTTTCATTGATCTTAAGAAAGCATTTGACACCGTCTCTCTCCCCATCCTTGTGCGCAAGCTGGAAAACACCTCTAGCCTTATTAACAGACTATCTGCGAAACCGGACACAGTGCGTTAAAATTGGTAATTATGTAAGCAAGGTTGCAGATATATCGTTCGGAGTCCCACAAGGCAGCGTGCTGGGCCCTACCTTATTCTTGATATATCTGAATGAATTAACAAACCTAAACATTGCTGGTGGTCAAATATTTTCGTACGCAGATGATACCGCCATAGTCTTTGAAGATAACACTTGGGCTTCTGTTTTCAAATTGGCTGAAGAGGGACTTAGCAGTGCTAATGGATGGCTAAAATCCAACCTCTTGTCGCTAAATACAAATAAAATAAAAAAATAAAAAATAAAAAGAACTTTATTCACCAAATGCACAATATAAATATAGTGGTAAATAATTATGCTTACTCTAAGTTATACAATATGTGATTGGTGAAAAGGAAAGATACTCAGCATGCTGCTGGTTTTCAGTATCCCCCTGAGACGCTTCTTTGATAACACCTCATTATGGTTAATGTTGAGATAATCTATGACGTAAATTTTATTAACATCATAAAGTGAATTAAAGCATCCTAATATGAATAAAGATATTTTGTTAAAGTCATCAAGTCATGCATTCAATGCCACCCAATTACTCTCTGATTTTTGTTTTAAAACCAACCACTGCCTACACTGCTTCTTAAATATACCTAGAGATTGAATTGTTCTCAGGGGAGGAGGCAGGTCATTCCAACACTTGGAAGCAGCGAATCGGAAGCTGCCTCGATATAACGTCAAGCGTGGCAGCGGCGAGATGTGTAGGGACGGATAACGTTGAGGTCTTCCGCCTGCTTGTCTGTCATTCCAAATTAACTTCTCAGCTAAATAGTGAGGCGTCCCAGTTTGTCGCAGGTTAAAGACAAAAGTACTCAATTTAAGAATACGTCTATGTCTCATATTGAGTAAGTTATTCTGATTTAAGAAGGGAGTAATATGTGATCGAGGTGGAACTATGAAACAAAATCTTATACATGAGTTCTGCACTCTTTGTATTTTGTTTTCTGTCTTTTTAAGTAAGCAAGGCCCATAAACAATGTCCCCGTAATCTAAAATACTAAGGCGTCAGTTAGTCTTATTCTAACATCAGTGCTTAAAAATGGTCTAATTTTATAAAGATGTTTAAGTGATGCATAACATTTTCTTATTTTCATATCAACATGTTTATCAAAGTTAAGCGAATTGTCAAACATTAGCCCGAGATTCCTTGCAAGCACCGATTCATTAATTGGTTGATTGTTGACTACAATGACAGGATTACTTCCTCTCACTGTGTCAATTTGTTTTCTGGTACCCAGCACAATATACGCAGATTTAGCTGCATTTAAAACCAACTCATTATTGTCTGACCACTTTGCAACAGATGCTAAATCCTCATTAAGCAGGTTTACAGCGTGACTGATCTTTGGAGATTCTAGTTCGGCATGTATTAGAATTTGCGTATCATCAGCATACATATGTGCCGTCCCGTGCTTAACGCTGCTTAGCAAGTCTGTGGTGAAGACAGTGTATAAAGTAGGCCCAAGCACTGAGCCTTGAACAACACCTCGATTGACAGATAAAGCCGTGGATTTGGCCAATGCCCCAATAAGACCAATTTCATCTGCTTCTCCATAAATAGTCGTACTCAACCAGATCAAACCCATACCTTAAAAATTCACGCATGTAACATGACTGATACGGCAAATTGTCCCTGTCCGAAAATTACTAAAGTAACACACACAAAATATCTCGGAGTGGTTTTAGACGATAGACTATCCTGGCACAGACAAATAGAGTACATTAATGACAAACTAAGGAAACTTATCTGGATTTTTAAAGTCCTTAGGCACGTTGCCCCAAGGATTCTTTTAAACCACATTTATATCGCGTTAGCTGAGTCTGTTTTGGGATATTGCATTGTCACCTGGGGAGGCGCCACTAAAACAATTTTTTTGGAAATTGAAAGAGCGCAACGCAGCTTACTTAAGGTCATGTCATTTAAACCATTTAAGTTCCCTACCGAGGAATTATACAGAAACTGTGAACTCATGACAGTTAGGAAGCTTTACGTGTTATCTGTGATTCTAAAATTTCACAAGTCTCTCCCATTCAACCCTATCTATCTGGCTAGAAGAAGGTTTTATACAGTTGCAGACCAATACTTCTGCAAAACTTCTTTTGCTAAACGTCAATTTATAGCCCAATCTCCATATCTTTATAATAAACTAAACAAAAAATTTAATTTTTACCCGCTTCTATATCATAAATGCAAAAAGATTCTTTTAGAAGGTCTAAAAATCATGAATTATGGTGAGATTGAGGAATTGTTAACATACCTTGTATAGTTGTTTCTGTCTAGTAGTTTTCCCACAAACTGATCCCAAGATTATTAATATATCGTAGGGCTAGGCAGAACTACCTCTTCAACATAATCAAGTGTTCTTTTAAACTATATCTATTTAACCCTAACTATATTTAAGCATAATATCTGATTCCACACTCATTTACGCTCACACACACATACACACACACACACACACATCTGAAAAACCCATAGTCTTCTTAGTATTTTTATATTCATACACATGTTAAAATACTTATTATTGTAGCAAGATTTTCTTAATAATATTCTTGCGTACAGTCAGGGGCACATCAGGATTGACACTTACACTGTTTAATAGTTGTAGATACATAGGTTTGCGCTGGTTGTGTCACATCTGACCTGTCACTGACTGTAAAATGTAGTTAATTCTAGGCAGAATTATTATTTCTATAATACATTATACGTATTATTGTACGCCATAGTAGTTGGTCTAGCTTAAGCAGAACTATTATTTCCATAAAACATAATACATATTATTGTACGCCATAGTAATCGGTTTAGTCTAAGGTGAACTATTATTTCCATAAAATATAACGTATATTACTGTACGCAATAGTAATTGGTTTAGTTTTAGCAGCACTATTATTTCCATAAAACATAATATTACTGTACGCCATAGAAATCGGAGGAGCAGGGTCACCTGACACAGGTTTATTGTAACTTAATAGGTTGACCCTGGCCTTAGCTACTTGTCAAAAGTATGTTTTGAGAGAAATAAACTATATTTTTTTTTTATCCCAGTACTAACCTACACCTTTGGTATAATAAAATGGTCACGAACAGATATTAGTAGGCTAGAAACAGAAACCAGAACCACATTAACCAAATATAACTACCATCATCCTAAGTCTGCAATAGAAAGAATGAACATGAAGCGAAACAGAGGAGGGAGGGGACTAATATATCTTCAAATACTTCGAGGAAACAGATAAAGAACCTACGGGATTTTTTTCTTCCAAAAATCGGAATCTATTGCTATTCATAAAGCCACAGTAGACTCTGACATAAATTTTACACCTTTAAATCTGAGAGACAAAAATATTCAATATAGGTCAGAAGAAGAAACAGAGAAAGAGAGAGAGGAAAATTGGAGGAGGAAAGAGTTACACGGAAGGCACTTGCACGAATTAGAACAAAATCATATTGATCTGGATGCGTCTAATAAATGGCTTCAGTTAGGTTACTTGTTCCCTGAAATGGAAGGATTTGCAATAGCTATACAAGACCAAATAGTTAATAAGAGGAACTTTAAAAAATACAAAAATACATACTTAAAGAACAAATAGAAACAGATTTATGTCGGAAATGTCACAGACATTCCGAAACTATTCAACATATTACAGGTGCATGTCCAAATTTAGCCCATAGTGATTATACTCATCGCCACAACCAAATAGCACATTACATACACCAGAAACTAGCATTACAACACAAATTAATTCAGGAAAATCAAAAACCGTACTATGAATATTCTCCCAGTCCTGTATTGGAGAACACCTCCGCAAAATTATACCACGATAGAGCAGTCCTCACTGATGGAACTATTCACTACAATAGGCCCGATATTATTCTCATACTCAAAAATACCAAAACCGCGTTTCTGATCGACATAGCAGTGCCGAACACCCATAATATACAGAAGTCTATCTCAGACAAAATTACAAAATATACTGACCTTAAACAAGAGGTTCTCCGAATATGGAACTTAGACAAAGTATATATTGTGCCATTTGTGATTACAACCACAGGCGTCCGTCATTTCTGAAACATCTCCACCATAGTCTCAAACAACTAAATTTACCGGCGAACACATTCATAACAATTCAAAAAGCAGCAATATTAAATACGTGTCGAATAGTCCGCAAGTTCTTCACACCCGAAACAGAACAAACTCACTCACATACCTAATGTGTTTTACTTCAATAACCCTTGGTTTTCGAACCCGCGTTATTGAATAACACCTCTAGAAAAAGGGAGAAAAAAAGAACCACAAACATAATAATAAATAATAATAAATAAAGCGTTTATTCTCTTCTTTTTAATATTACAACACAACGGAACCCTAAATATGCCAAGTCCGACACGCACTTGGCTAGTTTTTTTATTACGTGGTAGATTGACTTGTGACCATTTACAGAGACCGTACTAGAAGAGTAAAGTTAGCATCTGATTTAATTCTTTAACTTTTTAGATATTATCGATAACCACTATTTACATCTCTAATGGCGGATAATCAAAACCATTCTCGATTGTGTTTATATTCTTGAATTGTTCTTGAAATTTGCAGTATATTTCTTTGTGGAAGGCTTTTTAAATTGAATTACCTAAACTTTAATATAATTTGTTGTCACTTTAATGAGTATTACACATATTTTTTGCAAAATAAGCTTATAAATATTACTTACAAATGAAAGCATAAGAATTCTTCGATGTCCTGCTTCCTAGAGGAATGAGATCCGCATGCCGGTACTATATATGTATTGTTCAGCATTTATGCTTTTGTGTACAACACTTATTTGATTAGATATAAGTATTTTAATAACAGTAAAATTATAAAAATTACAGAGCCGGTTCGCTCACGACAAGATCAAAACAAATAGTTTCATAGACGACTGAAAGTAAAGACAATGTCATACTAGTTGTCAAGAGAACAATCAGATAACTTTTTAAATTAGCAGGAGTCTAAAAAGAACCAAAACAAACCTGGTTCCAACTTGACGTTTATAAAGTGCAACACTTGACAAGCCTTCAAATCCCTCTATGACCGAGCGCAGCGAGGTTAAAATCTCTTTGATTATTATTATTATATTATTGTTATTTCTATGAAAAAAATGTTGGGGAATTTGTATCGAAAACGCATCATTTTGGGAAAAAATATTGTCAGTTTGGGGAAATCACAAAAATAGGATCTGGCAGCACTGCCCTCGAGCGTCAAATACAGTGAATTGTGTGATGTGTGTGTTGAGTGTTTCAGACACAAATAAAGACATGGCTTAAAGGTCTAGTCACCAAGCCAATAAATATTACCAAAAAAAAAAAACACTCTCCCGCCTTTTTTGCCATCTAAGCCATCTTATTAAAAGTTGAAGTTGAATAAACTCAAAGTGTTTATTATATTATTAAACTCATATATGTTCCTTGGTTACCTGAGGTGAGTATATTTGGGTAAAACTTTAGATTATGGACCGTCGAATTAAAAGCTGATTTTTTTTTTGGGAAAAGGTCTTACCATACCTAGCCCACTTGCAAAGTTTCAACCTGCGGAAATTTCTAGTTTTCGAGAAAAAAAATATTGAAATTTAAAGTTCAATATTTTCTTACCATAAAACCATCATAAAACCCCCAAATTTCTGCCTAGAGTTTATATAACAAGGCGTAATTCGTTTCTGGCACTCGCTGGACGCTGCCACGGCACGCTCGCTCCGCTCGTGCGTTGTGGTCGCAAGACAACCTAACCCAACCTGACCGATCCCTTATCTGATTATAAAATGAAATCACCTCGAGACTTATTTTTATTCCTTACATATTAATAAAATTGTGTAGGACGGCGACCTGGAGTCCTAAAATACAGGCTTCGGCTTAGTTTAGGCTCCCACAAATACCGTGACAATAGAATCCAGCCAGAACTGGTTTTGTGCCCGCCCCATCCCGCCGCGCCGCGCCGCTAGTGTGCCAAATAAGCGTAAATTAAAATTACTAATTATTCATTATTTAAAGTTAGTTTTTAGATAAGTCGTATCACTTTTTGCTCTTACTGTACTAAGGTATAATTTTTTCGTGTCGAGATGGGATCGTGTCGAGGTGGGATGTCGCCTCTCCGCCCTCCTTGTTTCTCGTGGTCCTTCTGAGGGTCTTTCGTACTGAATATGCGGGCCTACACGACCTATCAATTTCAAATTCGCGCTCGATGTATGTAATGTCTGGGGTGTGCTAGTGCTAACCATTAAAATTGAAAAAAAAAACTTACGGGGAAGATCAGGGGAGATGTTCGAATCGTTCATTGGCTCTGTGCCTGTCACCCATGCGCAGAAAACAACCTTTAGAACGAGTTATTTTGTGTGCATGTCCTGCGACATCTTACAAGATTATTCCATAATGAATGATTAACCCAGTATTGTCCTAGTCTCTGGATTGTCCTAGTTAGAAGCTGTGTTTAATCTTTTTTACAGGAAGTAGTAAAAGATATGGAGCAACCTTCTGAAAAGCGAATGAGATCTGTGGCTCCGGAAGTGGAGGAAAATTCACAGCAGATTGAAGTGGCTGGAACTATCTCTTCAGGTAGGTCTGTCCTCATACCTTTTGTTGTTGCTTGCGGGTAAGTAGGTTACTGTTTGTGTTCCTACTTTCACCAACCAAAAAACCAGCTGCCTATAGTAGTCTATAGGCAGCTGGTTTCAGCATCCGGAGGTTCACCCAGCAGAAGGGGGACACTGCACTATTGGCTACTGAATCGATCGCTGACCTGCTATTCATCACAAATACATGGCCTTCTCGGGGCTAGAACTCCCAACAAAGCATGGGCAGGCTGTCCGTTTTCTGGGATAAAGGGTGAAATAGCTCCACTAACGCGATCCGATCACCCGTCTGCGTGCATCGCGGCGTCCCCATTAAGAAATGAATGAATAGTAGTCAAGTAAGTATTGAAAGCCCATGCCATTCATCATCATTACATTCCTTAAAAAGTCCAAAAAATGAGGTATTATTTTGGTGACCATATTTATCACACTAGTACAATAAAAAGCACGTCTAGGTTGACATTTTGAAATCAACACCATAGGGGCCAGAGTTGCACTGTTAGTGTCGAGCCTTACTTGCTCTTGACTGTACCATAGTCACCACCATCACCACTGGCACCATGGACGGACCATAGTTGATGGGGACTGCATTATATGAGAAGGCACAATATGAAAAAGGATGCTGCCACAAAATAATAATATGCTGCTGCTCATCATTACTGCAGGACAGGGAGATCCCTTTACGATTCCAACAAAACGCATGGCATAAATTTGAGACCTTGTTAGCATAGCTGCTGGGACCTGCCATATGTAAAATGTCAGCAGAAAGACGTCCACTGTTAATATTTGTATTTGGTTTCTCGAAAACGGCTCTAGCGATTTCAATGAAGTTTTTTTTTTTTTTTTTTTTTTCGGGAGCGAAATATCGATCTAGCTAGGTTTCATGTCTATGGGAAAATTCGTTTTCCCTGTTTTTAAGCATTTTTTTAAATACCACGTTTTAGACAGAAACCTACAGCGCCCTCTGTTGGCGAGTAGCATGGCTTGCTCACCCGATGATTTTAATGTTGAGGCGGCTCGGTCGCCCAGGTATATCCATTTATTTAACTGACTGAAGTTACGAAAAACCAATCAAGATTTTGTAAAATTTATCCCCCTTATAAATCCATGGAAAGGGTCCTGACAGACACACGAACAGACAGTCACTTTTGAATAGTCAAGCTAGAGGCTAGCTAGTTATGTTTGGCTAGACAAGCTCTATAGTTTGATGTGGATTCTGGGCTGACGTCTAATTAACATTTGCAACATAATTTCAGAGAGTCAACCGGAGAAGACTAACGGTGCCAATGTAATCATCAACAACAAAGATTTCTAGTGGAGTCACTTAGCTAGAAATCACCCCTAAACATTTCGTATCAGCCACGAATGTGCCCGTTTGGTTGTGGATAGATAGTTCATGAGTAGATGAGACTAAGAAGACCGGGACACAAATTTATCTGGCCCCCTAGCAGTGTTAATGACGTACTTAATGTACATACATACATAACATCACGCCTTGTTCCCGTCGGGGTAGGCAGAGACCACAGTTCTCCACCTGCTACGATCTTGACATACTTCCCTTGCTTCCTGAACTTTCATCAATCCTTTCATACATGCTCGTCGGTTTAGGGTACTTTTAACCTGGCCTTTATTCAGAACGTCCTGAATTTGGTCCTGGTATGTTCGCCGAGGCCTTCCCCTTCCAACGTTTCCATTCACTATCGCCTTGTAGATCCCTTTCGTCAATCTTCTTTCATTCGTCCTCTCTACATGACCAAACCATCTCAACATCCCTTTCTCAATTTTAGTCACTACGTCTTCTTTTACGCCACAACGTTCTCTTATCACACACACTATTTCTAATCCTGTCACTCAATTTCACACCAATCATACTCCTTAACGCTCTCATTTCTACTGTATTAATTCTACTTTCATGCTTTTTCTGTCATACCCAGCTCTCACTGCCGTACATCAGTGTTGGTACCAAAACGCTTCTATGAACAGCCAGACGAGCCTTGCAGAGCATGCAGAGCACCATTCACCATGTTTCCAGCATTAAATCTTCTTTCGATATCACTTTCACACTTTCCATCTCCCGTAAACTTAGAACCCAGATACACAAACTCCTTCACTTGTTCGACTTGTTCACCACCTATTAATATAGTACACTCTGTCATACACTCTTCTCTTTCAAGTACCATTACTTTCGTCTTGCTTACATTAACTTTCATTCCTTTCCTATCAAAAGCCACATTCATCATTGTTACCATCTCCTGTAACTCGTCAGCAGATGACGCAAGTATAACTTGGTCATCAGCGTAGAGAAGACATTTGATGAGTAACTCATTCATTCTCAGTCCACACATACTCTCTTTCAGATCAGTCAAACAATTATCCATGAATAGGTTAAACAGCTAAGGTGACGCTACACATCCCTGCTTAACACCTTTTTCGATGCTAAACCATTCAGTGTACGCCCCGTTTATTCTGACGCAAGCACTGGAATCCTCATAGAGAGATTTCAGTGCTTGAATCAGATGACCGTTCACCCCATACATAGACAATGCCGACCACAATTCATTCCTCACCACTCGGTCATAGGGCTTTTCCAAATCCACGAACGCGCAGTAGACTTTTTGGTTTTTGGCCAAAAACTTTTCAGCTATGCACCGCAAGGAAAAGACCTCATTCCCTTTCTAAATCCCGCTTGTACATCCCATATTTTTACGTCAGTTTCTTTCATTACTCTTTCAATCAAAACCTTTGCATACAGTTTGCCTACGACACTGAGAAGACTTATCCCGCGATAATTTTTGCAGTCCTGTTGTGACCCTTTTCCTTTGTACAGCGGCACAATCACAGCCTTGCACCAGTCACCTGGTACTTGGCCGTTCGTCCAACACAGGTTGAAAAGGCGGTACAGCTGACTAGCCACAATGCCTCGCCCAGCCTTCAATATTTCGACCGACACTCTATCATACCCACCTGCTTTACCTTATTTCATACTTTTCATTGCTTTCATGATCTCATCCATACTTATCTCACTTACATTACTTTCATATTCATTCTCATGCATTTCCACAGAAGATCTCGGTACGCTGGCCTCTGCTTCTTCTCTCTCAAACAGACTTTCAAAATATTCCTTCCATCTCTTCAGCACACATTCTTCACCTTTTATAATATTTCCATCCTGGCTTCTGATTTTACTCAGCTCCGATGTTCCAAACTTTCCTCGGGCTGTCCGTATGGATTTCCAGAAAAACTTTTGGTTTGACTGGAAATCTTCAGAAAGCCTTCTGTCAAACTCATCTTTACACTCCTCTTTCTTTCTCTCAATAACATCCTTTACAATACGAGTACCTTTCACTCTTTTATATTCCTTTCGTGCTACACTAACATCATCACTTGTGGCCTTCTGCATTCTTTGATTAGCTTTTACAGCTAACCAATCTAACCATGCTTTCTTCTTCTCACAAACAGCTGCCTGTACACTTTTATCCATCCACACATTCTTCTTCTTTCCACCATTTCTCCATTTCGACACCCCACAAACATTGACAGCTACTCCTACTACTCCATCTTTAAATTCATTCCACAAGCATTCAATATCATTCACTTTATCTAGGTTCTCAAACCTTTCACTCAAGCCTTTCAAGTATTCACTTCTGACATCCTCCTCGTGCAATCTCTCACAACACAAAAGGTTACAACCAGATGGTGGTCTGTGTCGATGCCGACTCCGCGATATGCGCGAGCGTCCAGAACCCTTTTCCTCAATCTTTCATCCACAACTACAAAATCGATCATACTTCTCGCATCATCTTCCTCTCTTGTATACATATGGATCCTTTTGTGGTCAAATATAGTGTTTGCCACAAAAAGATTCCATTCCAAACATATCTCAAGCAGACTTACACCATTTTCATTCACACGTTCATCACCAAACTTACCAACAACTCTTTCATAACCGTCACGCTTTCTTCCTACCCATCCATTAAAATCACCTAGCATGATTTTAATGGATCCTACCCATCCATTAAAATCACCTAGCATGATCGTTCATTCTGTTCACATTTCCCTAATGTATCTCTCATACTTTCCCAAAACTCATCTATCTCTTTTTGGGCTTTTGGAGACCTTCGCGAACCCACATCCGTAGGTGCATATGCACCCAGAACGAAGATTCGAGTCAGTCCTCCCTTTTTTATTTTTCATTAATATATCAAAAACTGCGACACATGAGGTGCTATAGTAAATATTTGGGTTTAAGCTAGTGAACAGAAATAAAGGAACACGTGTTTCAGCATTTGCAAAATCATCCCTCTAGGCCCTAGAGTCTGGGGGGTGAATTGAGCTATGCCATTTTTAAGCATAAATATTCGGATTTCGAGTCATAACAAAAATAAGGAAATACGCATTTATTAGCATAATTGGATTATCGTGTTCAATGAATGATGAATTATTATGGGTAAGACTTCCGCTTTTGAAAAATTCAGATTTTCAGAAATTAGGATTTGCATACAAACTTTTATGCCTTAATTCGACCCCTAGGGGGATGATTTTGCAAAAACGCTGAAACACATGTTCCTTTATTTCTGTGCATTAATAAAATAAAAATAATAAAGTAACCTTTTATTCACGGAGTTACACTTAAAAAATTAATATTACAAATTTGAGAACACTCATAATTAAATACTAATCACTCACCTATAATAATTTTTATTTATAATATCCATTAGCATGCATTATGTACTCCATTCCTCTTTCTCCTCTGTTTGCCCTTTGGCAAAGGCCTTCATTAGCTCAAACCCAAATATTTAAGCACCTTATGTTAAAAATGTAATTCAACCTCTTGAGAGATGAATTTTTGAAAATCCTTTATAATTCAGTAACTCTTACATGCAATTAAACTTTGTGATTTTCACATGTACAGCTATAATAGCGGTTACGGCTCGCCGTAGATTCATCAGTTAAGAAATGTTTTTCTGTACATTCAAATTTTTCTTAATTGCCAATTTTCCCCTCTCAAAATCTCTTAAAGTACTCAATCTAGCGAAAAAGTTGCAATGTATTTTGTGTAGATAATTTTATTTAGATTAATTTATTCCTGGGACATTTTCTGCTATGTGTCGCAGTTTTCGAGATATTCATTAAAAATAAAAAAGGGGACATTAAGTACGTCATCAACACCGCTAGAGGGCCAGATAAAGTGTCCCAGGCTTTATAAACTCGTCTGCTCATGTACTATCCGAATCCAAACCGGCACATTGGTTGCAAGCTCCGAAATGATTTACAGGCATCCAACCCAACTAGCAATGGATCAGCGAGTGATAAAAGGTATTTTTTTTAATTTCCAACTCTGACCGCCCCAACTCTATGGGTCTACGTTTGTAACCACAATACACACGCTTCATCATCATCATCATAAAATCCCATAAAACGTCCACTGCAGGACAGGGGAGCTCCCTCCAGAACTCCAGCAAAAACGCATGGTGCTTTGGAGGGGATTTACCAAAGCTCTGTGGGATTTACAAAAGTCACCACGCTTGTAAAGTGTTGCGGCTGGCGACCGCTGTTGTTGGTGACCGCAGTATGTAAGATGGTACGATAAACAGAAAGGTACTTGTGCCCATCCTCCGGTTCATAATCCCATAGTCGCCTCTTACGGCACCCACGGGTAGAGATGGGTTGGTACTATTCTTTGCCGGCAGCACACGGACAAACGCTTAGACTATCGTTTTACATATAGGTAGTCAGAAATATCCATATTTTTTGTTTTTAAATTTTGAGGTTAATATTTTGTTAACAAAACGCCACGCTCTTTCATGAACTTTCTTTTCGCTTCTTTTTACTTTCGAGCGGAGCGAGAAAGGTATTGTATTCGTGAAAAAAAGTTTTTCAAATTTTCTCAAAAATGTGTTCTATATCACAACATCATAAAAAACAAGTCTCCCAAAAATGCCCGTCCGTCGGTCGGTCGGTCGGTCGGTCGGTCGGTCGGTCGGTCCGTCGGTCGGTCTGTCCGTCACGCTTTGGCCTAGTGGCTAAACGAATGGTCCGATTGACACCATATTTTGAATTTAGGAGTCCTATGCAAATCCATCGAAGGGCTCTAAGTGGTTTTTTGCTGGCTCTCATTTTGAGGGTAGCTGTCATACAACGAATAATGAAAAATTGAAATTTTCTCAAAAACGGCTCATAGAATCTTGATGAAACTTTGCATGACCAAGCATCTCCATGTAAGATATCTTGCGCCTTTATCAATTGATCTTTGTAATTTCATATAAGGGGTGTTCCTGTACCACCAAATCGTAAATATGTGATTTACCCAAAATTGGTTCCATTGAGTTTATTAAAATTGGTTGACTACCTGACTGGATATGCTTTATGATTTTTTTGAATAAAATTTAGTGCACAGGGTGTACCAAAAACTGAAAGGGCTTGCTCAGTAGACTAAACTGAACAATTATCATGTCATATTTTTTTTAAATGGCCGCCATTCTATATATTTTTGTGTCTGGACATATTGTCTTCAAAATCGATATCTGAGGGTCCGAGAGGTTAACTTTTTGACTTATTGAATGTAAAAATTGGGAAAAATTGCCGCCATCTTGATTTTTTACTTAAAAAAAAATTCTAATTTTCTCAAAAATGTGTTCTATATCACTTATACATCATAAAAAACAAGTCTCCCAAAAATGACCGTCCGTCGGTCGGTCGGTCCGTCGGTCGGTCGGTCCGTCGGTCGGTCGGTCCGTCGGTCGGTCTGTCCATCACGCTTTGGCCTAGCGGCTAAACGAATGGTCCGATTGACACCATATTTGGAATTTAGGAGTTTTATGAAAATCCATCGAAACGTTCTTATTGGTTTCTGGCTGGCTCTCATTTTGAGGGTAGCTGTCATACAACGAAAATGATGAATTGTAATTTTCTCAAAAACGGCTCATAGAATCTTGATGAAACTTTGCATGACCAAGCATCTCCATGTAAGATATCTTGCGCCAGTATCAAATGATCTGTGTAATTTCATATAAGGGGTGTTCCTGTACCACCAAATCGTAAATATGTGATTTACCCAAAATTGGTTCCATTGAGTTTATTAAAATTTTCTATAATATTACTCCTGGATTGGTTGTCTACCTGACTGGATATTCTTTATGATTTTTTTGAATAAAATTTAGTGCACAGGGTGTACCAAAAACTGAAAGGGCTTGCTCAGTAGACTAAACTGAACAATTATCCATAAGGAACATGTGTTGGGAAATTTAAAAAATCTCCATGCAAGTATCCTACGGTAGTATCCATTGATCTGTGAAAATTCATATAAAGGCTGTTCCAGTACTACCAAAAGTTAAACATGTGATTTACTCGAAATCGTTTGAGGTTTGTTTGTTTAAATGTTTGACAATTTGAATTCTGAAGTTATCTGTATATTTCATTCGAACACTTTTTTGGAAAAACGTAAATAAAAGTTGGTGTTTCCATACAATGTGTATGGCATTACAAATTTAAGTTTGCGGTTGATAGTTTTTCCTTGAATATTGCGAGAAAGTAAGTGCAGTGCTGCTGTACCATTTATTTTTTATCACATGGCGCCGTAATATAATGCGACGTAATATATTTTGATTGGTAAGTAGTCACAGTATAGTATAGTGCAGTATTTTCTATTATTTAAATTTTTGCCGCTTCTATTCTAAACATTTCTGTGGATACGCGCGCTGGCGGCGGGGAAAGTGGGCGTGTCTTGCGCGAACTAGAACAGCGATAAAACTAGAAAAATAATGAAATTTTGAAATTACAATATCTAGATAAAAAAAACTTTTTCTAATATTTTTTTACGGGAATGGATTTATTTTAATAAAAATCAGTTGGGGTGTATGAGGGTTTCGCTTATTCCATTAACACGTTATACATTGGCGGCAATAATTGGTTTTATAGCTATACTAGGTTATTTTTTGGACCTGATTTCCTTATGCCCACTTATTAGAGAGGTCAAAAGCAACAACTTTTGTTCTACGACTTTGCTAACAACTCACGAAAAATTTTCACCTTTCATACAAAATGGGTCGGTCACGTGACCACTTTAGCGGAGAGTCGAAAGTTTTTTGCGCGTTGTTAGCAAAGTCGTGGAACAAAAGTTGTTGCTTTTGACCTCACTAATAAGTAGACAAAAGGAAATCAGGTCCAAAAAAATAACCTTGTATAGCTTTGCATCTTTTTATGTGCACGTATTCCGTTTTCTCACGACTGATTTTGAGTCCAACATTCTGTCCCTCCTCTTCCAGCACTTCTGCCATCTTCTTCACATCATCTTCACACTGCCCCATAATTGCTAGATCGTCACGTTGTCTTTTTTTTTCATCCTGCATGTAGTAGTACACGAACACCCATATAATAATAAGTCCCGCGCCTATCAAACACCACATGTTCATGGACATATTTAGTCTATTTTTATAGTACGAGTATATTAGCTGTGGTCACAATTTCGCTCCCGTGGAATTTGGAATTTTACAGTATACACAAACAACTGAGCTGATTTAAACGGGATTTTCAATAATGATTTTGGCTTACTTTCGCTTATTTGTTTTGTTTAATTGCAAAGCCAAATACATAATTGAAAATCCCGTTTGAACCAGTTCAGTAGTTTGTGGGTGAAGTTTGCAATTAAACAAAGCTTATTTGTTGCTCGAAAGTAATAAGCCAAACACATTGTTGAAAATACCTTTTGAATCATTGGTTTGTTTGTATTTTGCATTTGTGTAGTTTTTGTTTGAGTGAAGCGATTGCAATAAAACAACTCCTATATACTGCGCAAAAGTAAACCAAACACATTATTGAAAATCTTGTTTGAATCAGTTTAGCAGTTCGTGAGTGAATGGCGGACAGCAGTTCGAAACATTGCTTTAAAATATCTTATGTTTGAGTGAACCACTGAAAACCCTGTTAAAATTGGTTTTGGCGTGAATCGCGATGGACCGATGGACTGATGGACGGATCGACAGACGGATGGATAGAATTCGGCGCGGATGAGATCGCGGCCAAAAGCGAAACGAAATTACGAAAGAACAAGATATAAAAAGAAGAAAGAAAGCTAAGAAACAAGAGAAAGTAGAACAAAAAGAAATAAAACAAAAGATTTATTGTAGTTGACATTCAAGAAATTGATTTGTACTGACATGTGAAGTACCCGACGCCGCCGGTGTGCCGAAACCAAAGAGATTTGAACCTCGCTGACCGAGCGCAGCGAGGTTCAAATCTCTTTGGCCGAAACAAACGACTCAAAGTAAGGTTATTTTATGGATCGATTATTTTGTTATTTGTAAGTGCAAAAAATAATCCTCAAACTTTAAAGGGATTTTGCAAGTTGTCTATCGCCCATAATAAAATTTTTATACTTATAATTTTGCAATAATATATCAAAATTTTAAAATTTGTCTTCATTCTTCCAAACATGAGATTTTTTTCGTTTTCCATAGTGTACAATTTTCTTTTTGGAATTTAATTTAATTTTTTTGAAATTAAAATAAATTAAATTTAAGTCTAGTATTTGTTTTAGTTTTTTGCACTTCACCAAAGACCCGACAGGAGCGAATGGAGTGGTAATCGCGACTGACTGAGCGCGTGAGTTAGCGATGCCGACGCAGCTGATGTTGTAATGTTTCATAGTTGAATGAGTGGGTGTAGACGAAGGTGAAGTTCCCCTCCCTCCTCCACCCTCTCCGATTCTCACCTGCCCCACACCCCTTTCCCTCTCCCGTGCACAACCCTCTTCCCCTCTGATATCGCTCTCTCTCGGCCCACGTAGTTTTTATCAACATTGAAAACTTCTACTTAAACAAATCTAAAAATATAAAACAAGAAAGTATTGTTATAACCATACAGGGCGGCCCATTGATAGCTGTACGAGTATCTTTGTATTAATCAGAGAAAAATTTAACTAAAAAAAATATTAAATAACAAAAAACCCAACTGCTTAGCACAAGAGAGGAAAACAAACATAAATCCTATTGGATTTGGTAACTTGAATTGTTTAAGATACTGCAGGCGGGGACGAAAAAACGTTTTGTGGATATTTACGACTTAATTTTGTTCGTCCCCGCCTGCAGTATCTTATACAATTTAAGTTACCAAATCCAATAGAATTTATGTTTGTTTTCCTCTCTTGTGCTAAGCAGTTGGGTTTTTTGTTATTTAATCAATTTTTATTTTAAACTTTTTAGTTTTCAGATTTGCTACGTCAAGTTATACTAAAACATTTGCTTAAACCTTAGAATCAGGTTTTTACCAGCTATTGTTTGATACCCATGTTGTAAAAGTAATGATTTTAAAAAAATTATTTCCCCCTTTTTTCTCTTCAAAGGTACCGTACTAAAATATTATACCCTATGACACTCCTACAATAAATACAAATCTAACGACACCTCATATGTTGAAATCTATCAAGCCGTTTAGGCTGCAGAGCGCGACAAATAAATCGACATACATACATACATCAACATCATAGGCCTTAGCCGTCTATGTCAGACGATTTAAGCAATATTCTGTCGATTTCACCATTTTTCGTGGCTGAATAAGCCTGTTCGGGAGCGGCAAGTCCTGCCACACGCTCTGCAGGTGAAGCTTGTGTTATCAATAACTGATGTTATGTCGTTATTTTTCTTTCATTTCTCGCTTTTTTCGGCAATGGCACAACACCAGGCTTCATCGTGTACCTTGCGTCCATCCAGTAATGATTTACGCCATTTGGTTCTGTCCTCAGCTGTCTGCTCCCAGTCTAGGTGTTTAATACCAAAAGTGATCATGCCTCGCTTGGCGCAATCTTTAAAGCGCAGCATTGGCCTACCAACACTTCTTTTTGCGTGCGCTATAGCACCAAGCTATACACGCGGTAATAAAAACAGCGCCTCTGGTATGGAGTAGAAAAAGTAATGAATGCGGCATCTTGCACGGGAAATTTAGTCATTGCTTTGTATGTTAAAACTAAGTGATTTTATTTCCAAAAGGCGTAGCTAAGCCCAAATATTTCATAAAGAAACCTCCCAGAGTTGTTTTATCATTAAAATATTACCAGGTGTTTAAGCGACGCTACCCACCTACAGATGGCGCTGTAGGATTCTGAAACGCGGTAATATCTCCACTTTTTTATGGATATCTTCCGGCTCCATCATCAGATCAGCTCCAAGTTACAATAGTATTGCATTGTCATCCGATTTATTCAATTCGATTCAATTTCATCTCAATCGGAAACCGATTAAGATTCTCTTTCAGTCGGGTATTTTATTTTTTGAAATAGTTTTTTGATTTAGTACTTTTTGATTTTTTTTTATACCCTATGACACTCCTACAATGAATACGAACCTAACGACACCTCACATGTTGAAATCTACCTAGCCGTTTAGGCTGCAGAGCGCGACAAAGATATCGACATACATACATACATACACTTGAAAAACATAACCCTCCTGTTTTGGGGCAGTCGGGTAAAAATAGCAGTATTCACTCGTTTTTCAACAGCATTTTATGTCCTGCATAAGAATGCAAGTCATTTGAATTTTGTATGGAAAACGGATCGCCTTAACTTTTATACTTTAGATAAGTAAAAATCGTTAATTTCGTCACTCATTCATTCACTTATAATCATCCAAACGTAAATAATACTTCACCCTCTCCGAAAGTGCCTATATCCTTTTTTGAAAATGAGGAAGATTGTATGATATCGCTATCGTACAAATATGCGGGATGAAATTTTGTATGATAATCCGTTTTTAACGCGCTGTTTTCTTTTGATTAGGTTAATATCTGTCGATGGCCTATTTATGTCAAAAGACAAAAAGTTTTTGTGGAAATGATACCGGCCACTAGCACTTTGCTGAAAGAACATTAATTTTATTTTATAAAAGCAAATATCTTAATTAAAAAGATATGTGGACGCCATTTTAACAAAAATGGAAGGGAAAAAAACGAAGCTCTGAATCTTTAATTTGTGTTCAATTTATATCGTTTTCTCTACTTAGGTGAAGGATAAAGCAATGACTCGAAAGAAAGAACGATTCCCAATGAGGGTCTAGTTTGAGGCCTGAGGCGTACCCGAGGTCCCTTTTTCTTCTTGATGAGCAATGTACTATTGTATACTTCCTGAAGTCCTAGAACCCTAATATTTTGTATGCAGGCTTGGCTTTGCACACAAACAACGGAAAAATTAAGAAATCAGTAACTTTAAAAGGTGGATGCAGGTTTGAGCGTTTTACAGATCAACATCAGACATGAAATAGAATGTCTAGAAGTTTAATCAACAAAGCAGAAAGTGTCAGCAATAGACTTATAGCATCTTTAAGTTAAAGCTGCTTTGTGCAACTGGCTATTAAAAAGTCAAATCCACGTTCTTTGACAACACATCGAAAAGTCAGCAATAGATTTAAAGGAGCATTAACTTTGAAGATCCTTTGTGCAAAGGGTGATTTTAGAAACACCTAATACTTATTTCGATTTCGTCCGAAAAAACCAGCAAGTGGACTCGCGCACTAAGGGTCCCGTAGCACAACATATCTCTCAAGATAAAATGATCGAGATTTGCATTTTGTGCAAGTACCACCCATACTAGATAGACCCTTACTTCATGTACTTAAAATGACTGGGGAAGTACAGTCGAAAGCAGGTCAAGTTTTACTCTCGCAGCGCAACATTAGCTCCCTCAGCTATTAAAGCAAGAATGGTAACAATTCCAATGCTTCAAGATAGCAATTGCCACTAAGCCAAAAGTACTACCCTCTTGTCTATGTAAAGCAGCAATGCTTCTGAATTGCAATACTATTGATGTCAAAGTATTCCACAAATATTAATATTACATAGTGTATTATTTTTCTATGAATATTACAGTAGGTCAAAGTATACCTACATTATTCATATAAAAAAAAAATCATCACTTTATGGCTTCAATTGAACTAAAAGCTACGTCACTTCACAAACAAAGTGGCAAAGCTTACATCACTTCACATACAAAGTGGCGACATCGAAGTATAAATACCGCCCGGTTTATCACTTATTGTAAATAACAAGACAACAAGAAAAAGACGCGAAGTTAGAGAGTGGGCTATAAAAACGAATAGTTGAAGCCCAAGATATATAGGGTGACTTTTAATTAGTTCTTGATAGCAAAAGATATGCATGTACTCATGATGCTGAACAACTTTTCCCAAGGAACATAGGTCGAAATACGAAAAACCAAATTTGACCTCCCATACAAAATGCGCTATCAGCTGATGCAGTTTCTATGGGAGGTCGAAACTTGATTTTCGTATTTCGACCTATGTTCCTTGCGGGAAGTTGTTCAGTATCATGAGTACATTCATACCTTTTTCTATCAAGAACTAATTAAAAGTCACCCTATACAGCCCAAAAAATAAAAAGAACCAAGGTTGAGGGCACCTTACAAAAAGAAGTTCATTTCAAAATGGTGGTCAAAGCAACATTGGCACATGCATAACGGTTTCACTGTTAAAAAGTTATCAGATCATATTTAGAGCCAAATCCTTAACTCTACGAGGCCTAACTCTGCAAGCCTTAACACTACAAGTAGACTAGGATGAAATTCAAAATTTAGCTTTCCTTCTTAGGTCAGAACTTAAACTGGACCAGATAACAAAGTTTTTCTGGGTTAACACAGCAAAATTCAAAAATCATTGTTGTCAAACCGAAATCCTACCAGTTCAAAAAAGACAAAAATTAATCTAGGCTAAATTACGGCGGCTAGTTTTCTTATTTTAAAAGTGTTCTTTCTTCCCCTGAACATATCTGACAAATTCTCCGTTGATCCCATGTACGCTCCCCCCTCCCCACTGGTCTCAAACGGGTCCCTGATTTTAGTTTGTTGTCAATCAATTTGAAATGAAATGTTTTTGATGCAATTTATTTTTCTGAAGCCTATTGTGTGGTATGGTGTATAAACTAAAGGGTTTAAAGAGCAGATTCTATTAATATACTTGTTTATTATCACATTTGAGCTCCTTGTTAATCGCTGGAAGGTAGCGGATGTCCACACGAGTCTATAATCTGAAAATTCTGTATACGCGCATTTCCCTACAGAAGTAATAGCCAGTTCCTGGATTTTTTTTTATCGTCAATGGGCTTACTCTTGACCTCGATCTAGCCTTGAAGACAGAGATGAGGTCGACGATGGAACGAGCTTGCCCAGAAGTAGCCTATTCACTCGCGACTTGAATAGATTCGGGTTATATGAACTCGGGAACACAGACGTAAGCAGAGAATTCCACTCTTTAGCCCATTGGATATAACCCATTGTCGTGCTGATCATACCTGTTTAGCATTTTTCCCGAGAGCGCACTTTTTTTTTTCGTCTTCAATAAATAATAAAATCGCTATTGCTATAATTCGCTTTCGCTTTTAGCTTTCCATGTACCATATGAAGGCAATAAATGTATTGAGTATTTATAATTACAAAGGGAAAAAAATCACGAACATACGCATAAGAGATAGTACAAAATATACAGAAATAGCACAGAAATATGGATGTGGAAGATAGCAGAGGGCTAAATACAAGTAAGAAAATTCATGTAGTATACACAACTCATCACATTATAAAGTAACAGAAAGTCGCGTCGTCTCGTCATTGGAGGTTTTTTTTTTAATACTGTGGTAGAATGTCAAACGGGCAAGTCGTCGCAAGGCATCAGATTACGGACCAGATTTCACGAGAATTAATCAAAATTAAAAAAGTCAATATTTTACAGAATATTGACAACTTTAAAGATTTTATCGTACGAGAACAGCCTTCTCGATACGGATCTCACCGATGATAACAGGTGTCCGCACGTGGGTTGACCACAATTTCCTATCTCTTCTTATCTCATTTAACTGAATGGTATCTCACTACTGTGCAAAGTTCTCTTTGAGTTCCTTTATTTTACAATAAACTAATATGAGCTAAACATTCACGGTTCCAAAACACATTCGAGGAAGTATTGGATTCTAATATGCCACGGCGTAGAAAATTTTTGACTACGCAAGGTTTAGCATGTTACACAATTCTATTAATTTACCTTAGACTCGTTCACCAACTTCGTTGATTTGTAAAGTTTCTTGTTCAAAACAAAACCTTGTAAAAACAGCTGACTTTGGTGGCATCTTATTCCTTTGCTTTTAAATATTATTTTAAAGAAAAAATACAGTATTTATCTACGCAATGAGCTCTAAACAACGATACCCGTCGATGGGGTAGGTCAAATTTTTTTTTACGGTCTCCCCTTTAGCTGTTTGGAAGCCCCCCCTTAATTATTTACTTTTTTTTTATTTTTAGTATTTGTTGTTGTAGCGGAATTACACAATTTGTGAAAATTTCAAATTTTTCCTATTTCGGTTCGTGAGATACAGCCCGCTGACAGACAGACAGACATCGGAGGCATATCAATAGGGTCCGGTTTTTCACCCTTTGGGTACGGAACCCTAAACATTGCTGAACCGATAATACAACAAAAATATGATCGCTTCCTACTCAACAACAGATGGCGTTGTTAGGCTACTAAAACGCGCTATCGTTTTGTTTTCCTGATTTGATGACTACCGTGACTATCAGGTTGACGTGTTAAAACTCGGCTGAAGGAAAAATTTTTGCAGACGCGTCAAATGCACTTCTTATGTGCGACGTGTTATAAATGTAACCTTATTTAATCTAACTAAATCTAAACATGTCAAGACCAGCCATTCAACGGCCTCTGATATGGCTCATTCACGACTACATCCGTAATGAGTAGTCGGGACCAACGGCTTAACGTGCCTTCCGAAGCTCGGAATCATCTAACTTTTCGGACAATCAGATGATTCATCCTGGAATGTCCTTAACGGGGGAGGTCGCACAAAGAGTCTTTGATAGATATGTAAAAATGCACCAGCTGAAAATAGTCTTAATCGATGCTAGGCATCATGAATAAGTGTTGTGTGATTTTGCGCTGGTTTCTGGCTAGCGATAAACTTTCGAGGGCCTCGGCGCACGCGCACGCTGTAACACACGCGATGGCTTTCACCCTTTGTACGAATATTTGTAACTTATATTACCTATTGTGTAAGACACTGATATCGACGAATACCCCGACGACCTGAACTATAGGCAAATTACGAAATACCTATGAAGGCGATTGTCTCTAAGGAAAGCTTGTTAGGCGTCAATGATAATATTGCTTAACTTTATCTGGTCATCAGTTATTCAGCGTTATTTTTAGGGTTCCGATACCAAAATAGTAAAAAAAGGAACCGTTATGGTGCCACTTTCTCTGTCTGTCTGTCTGTCACACCTGTATATCTCAGCAACCACTCGTGCTATCGACTTGAAATTTGGAATAGTTTTCGAATATGGTTGCCCAACGTAATCGCAGATGAAATAATTAAAAAAATATATGATTATTACTGTAAAGGGGGCCCAAATAGTTTTCAAGTTATGATGAAAAATGACAAAAAAAAAATACGGTAAAATTTCGGTATCGTCTCGGTGACGGCGAATTGAACATATGTACGTAAAACGTATGCGACCAAATACTTCACTATAAGTATTTTTTTCAATTATAATTATGTTATTATGAAACTACATAAATGTTTAAATAAGTTGTTCTTACGTTAATATCTCGCACGTGCGTTTAATTGTCGGACTTGCTTGAGCAACTCGGCTAGAATTCTTCAAAGGTTTGCGGTTTTCTTAGACTTAAGTCTTTCTCAAAATTTTGTTGCACCGAGTTGAACGTGCGAGACAGAGTAAATCTGAGTAATTAAACCTATTTTAAATTTTGCACAGAATACTTTTCCAGAAAAGTTGTTATTTACATGACGTGGGACAAAGCATATTAACATGATGATTATCTACACATTTTGAAAGCTCATATTGTCTTGACCATCACTTTTGCTGTGAGACTCTGCGTAAATTTTGCACAGAATACGAGTACCTATCCATAAAAGTTATTAATTGCATTAAGAGATTTTAATATCCAACAGTGAAACAACAATATTTATTTTGATGAAGTGAAACATAGCACATTAATATGATGTTACTATTACCTTAGATCATCATCATGTCATGTGGGTTGCTAGGTCGATGACCGACCTCACGAACTCTGGTGTCAGAGTTGTTGAGTCGCCAAAGGCCTTTGACGTGGCTCATTAACGACTACATCCGTAGATAGTAGTCGGGAGCGACGCTTAACGTGCCTTTCGAAGCACGGAATCACCTAACTTTTAGGATGATCAGGTGATTCATCCTGTAATGTCCTATCCTAAGTGGGGAGGTCGCACAAAGGAATTTTCGTTTGACAGTGTCCCCACCGAGAATCGAAACCAGATCCTCCGGATCGAGAGTCAAGTGCTCTAACTATAGACCACGGAGGCTGTTGTCACCTTACACTAAAAATCGTATGCCAAAATCGCAGTGTACCTACCTATACACATTTTGAAAGCACTCATCGGCTTGACCATGACTTTTGCTGTGAGACTCAGCGAGAGGAACTACTTAAGTTGTAGTATGAAGGCGAGTTCCCTTCTTTCATCATTTGGCTTATGAAAATATAACACCCGCATTCCATTAAAATCCCGCCCAATGATAAAGCAACTTTACTAAGGTGGGTAAGATCATTTGCCAACACTTGTCATTAAAAAAACAGCGGTATCTAAGTATACTACTAGGTCAACAACTCTATTTATAAAGAGTAACACAATAAAAAGGCTGTTCTCACGCGTCTATAATAAAAGATTAGATTCATTGTTCAAGACAGACCCTAAAATAAGCGAGTAGGTGCTTTATAACTAGGTCAGCGTACCTACCATGACCTTCCCCAAACTTCTGATACATTCAGTACAGAGCAACCCGTAAACTTCAGTTGAACTTATCTTAAACTAGCTGTTGCCTGTGACTTAGTTCCCTTTAAACATTCTCATTTGAAGTGTGATGTTTTCTCGCAGTAAAAAGCCTATACTACTCAAGGCCAGTGTAGTTTTCTATTAGCTAAAAAAATATTTTTCGAATTTGCTCTCTAGTTCCACTGATAAACGTTAGCATTTGTTAGAATGAGTTCATGCAGCTGTTCCAGAAATTACTTCCTACTTTGCCTTACAAACAATTGTACGTCTTAAAATATTAGGTATACTAATCGAAGCATTGATTTAAGGAGTTGCTATTCTCAGTTCCATACTCTTTCTCATTTTTAAATACGTCTTACTGCACTTATTGTGAAAAAAAGGTAGGTACAGTCAAGTGCATAAATATGTTTCTTGAAATCCATTGCAATTACATGTACTAGTATTTATGTAAAGATTCACGAATTATGTCACACTTTTCTCATCGTTATTATGTCTTCGTTTTTGTTGCAAAAATATCTAAACAACTAAGTGAGCAATAATATGTCCCTAAAAAGGTTTTCAGTTTCCGTAGACATATTTATATCAGTTAGATTGGATGCTATAATAATAAACATTCAATGATACATACTTTTTAACGATAGTTTAGATACATATTTATGCACTTGACTGTACCAATCTATCTACCTAAATGTAACAATCAATCACTCTATTAGGATGATTACTTTAATTTGATTGTTGCCTATGTGGTTTAAAAAAACTATCGACGTCATAAAGTATTCGTCATGGTGCAAACCATGCAAGCCTTGAGTAAAATGTTTAAAGGTCATAGAAAATTGGTAGAATTCTTCGTACGCTATCACGAATCCAACTAGCTCTATTATTTTATTACCATTCATTAATTTGAACAAAAATAAGAAACCCTTACCTCAAAACCAATGCATATTTTAAGATTTTAAGTAGGTAATGCGCACGGCTAAGGAGTGGAATTCTCTGCCTGCGTCTGTGTTGCCCAGCTCTTATAACCCGAATCTATTTAAGGCCTTAATAGCGCTCAGCGTTACTTGATGAAATTAAAAATGCACTCAAATCGTATGAGCACGCTGAGATGTCACGCGCTTACAGTTTTTAGTCGGGTTCGCGGTCGCACGCGCTCAAAAACTCGGTTTTTTGCACTTTTCATTAGTATTATGTGGAATAAAAATAAAACATTCAAGTGAAAATATTCATATAATAGATACCTTTTTTGTGTGTAAAAACTAACTAGTGAACTTTTGCGGTTTTGGAGAAATTTTGCAAATTATCACATAAACAGGTGCTGCTGGGGATTTTTTTCCTAAAACGTGGTAAGCAAAAAAACAATTCTGTTCAAGTAAAAACCTTTTTAAAGTCTTGATATATCACCCTGTATGTTTTTTGCAATGGTTTTGATGGCCATTTATTTTATTATTTCAACGTAAAGTTAGGCATTTGACCGCTATTAGCGCCTTAAGTCGCGAGTGAATAGGCTTCTTCTGGGTAAGCTCGTTCCATTGTCGACCTCATCTCTGTCCTCAGGGCCCGATCGAGGGTACCCTATTATTTTATGTTTGCCATTTAATTCTACTCCGCCATCATTTCTTTGAACTTTACGAATGATGTGTTCGAGCAATAAATTAAACAAAATAGGTGACACTGCGTCTCCCTCTTTGAGACCTGTGACTACTTCAAACTCATCGGTTAAATCTCCACCTACTTTGACGAGCATTTTGCTTATGTTGGTGGCAACCTTGATCATTTGAACGAGTTTAATAGGTGAATGACGTGAGAATCCAATAGAGTGTTTCCCGATCTACACTGTCTAAGCCCTATAAAGTCCACGAACAAGCAATGAACACCATTTTTAAATTTATTGCTTTTGTTATTGAAGCCTACTACTAACACAAATTTGTGTATTATCCCCAGGGAGGAGTGGGGTGTAGAAGACACCATGTGTAAAATAATGGAGGCGATACATGCTGGTGATGGGCCAGTTAACGTCCACACTCTTATCGCACGCAAGTCCGTGCTTCTAAATAAACGCCGCCTCAGCGCCGCTCGTTGCTTCACTAGTATTCTGAGTGAGTCATAATTCATCACGAACATCATACACTTTCATCATCATCATCATACAGGGTTTAAGGGACGGTGTATCGAAAAGAGCCAAACAATTTCACTGTATGAAGATTCAACAAAAATTCATATCAGCCTTTTTTTTTTCGTCAAAAATTTGATTAGCTGGTCTATAAAATAATTAGTTAGTAATCCACCCAAATTTACGACCGCATGATTTAAAAAAGAAATAAACAACGGCTTAACATTCCCGTTAAGACCCGGAGTCAGTCATCTTACGGCTATCGGTCACTTCAAGCCCACACATCTTTAAAGTTCACTTATCACAACCGTGCAAAAAAGTATTTAAAAAGTAAGCTACATTTAATATTCCTTGTTTTCAGGTTTATATCAAAATAATAAAGTCATGCTAAGAAAGGACCCTCAAACATCGGAAATCGTCGAAATACATTTAGGATCAAGATTCTCTTAGTTGGGTTGGATAGCAATAAGTCCTTTCGGAGCTTGCAACCAATGTGCCCGTTTGGATTGGGATAGTACATGAGCCATAAGAATAAACAATAACACACAAGAACGGAATCCTCTTTGAGCGAGTCCTTAGACTATACAGGGTGTCTCATTCAAATCGGTCAGTATGGGAAAGTCTGAAACTATAAGACATACGAAGATTTGTTCTTAGGAACCATGTCACCGATTTTGATAAAAAGAAAAACTGCATTCATACATTTGAAAAAAAAGTGTACCCATATTGTATTGAAAAAAACGGTGGTCACTTCGAACACCTACTATGATAAATTAATGTATGTAAAAACAATGCATTTTATTCATTTTAGACATCGTGTTTCATAGAGACATTAACTGCTTAAGACCTACACAACCGTTATTTAAACAGAAAAACTGTAAGCTTTTTTTTCAAAACTACCGGGTTCGATTCCCCAGCTGGGTACACTTTTTTTTTCAAATGTATGAATGCAGTTTTTCTTTTTATCAAAATCGGTGACATGGTTCCTAAGAACAAATCTTCGTATGTCTTATAGTTTCAGACTTTCCCATACTGACCGATTTGAATGAGACACCCTGTATAATACTAACGAGCGAGTCCAAAACGCCGTCATTTATATACCTACTTCCCCATTCACGTCGTTACGCCCCTCTGTCGTCCAGGCGTGTTGCGAGGGTTGCCTTACGTCTATAGATAAAAATATTGCTTAAATATAAGTATTTTGTATTTCTTTACTTTGAAATCATTATTTTAGTAAAGTTTTAAAAAATATGAGATTTATTAATACTTACTACATTATTATGTTACGTACTTTCATAATAGATACTTATAAATAATAAGTTATTAGCCATTTAGGTAAATAGTAATTTAGGTAAATAGTACTTACCTACAAGCATAAAATAAAATACATACAGGCCCCCGTAAAAAAATTAAGTAAGTGAGTATACCGTTTAACGGTGTACGCTAATCGTGACCTTGAGCCCGTCCGGAGCGGGAGTTTCCGTTTTACTGTCTTATTGTTTATTCTTATGCATGAGCAGACGAGTTTATATAGGCGGGCCAGATAAATTTGTGTACGCTTTGTGTGTGCTTTATAGACTTGTCTACTCATGAACTATCTACAACCAAACGGGCACATTTGTCGCTCCCTCCGAAATGTTTTGGGGTGATTTGTTCGTCCGATTCAGTTCGAAAAAAAAAAAAACATTTAAAAAAAATATGCTAAAGGTAATTGTTTTTGCGTATTTAGAAAACTATTGAACTGATGATGTACATATAAAAAATGACAGTTGATGTAAGGGGACAAGTTCTTTATTTATGATATTTAATATTTTCTGTAGTGATTAAGGACCTATGCAAACCGCGATTATTTATCGCGCCGCCGCCGAAGCGCGTTTGTAGCGCGACAAACGCAAAACGCACGCGAGTCATATGCAACTTTTAGTCCTTTCCACACCTTCACGCGATGTTTACGCTTACGCATCGATACACATACGATGCGGTAGCAAAAGAACGCGCTGTAGACGCGCCAACGACGCATGTCGACGACTTTTTTGTATCGCTGCAATCGCAAGCAAACTGCTCTGTCTGTGCAAAGGATAACACGCTGTCGAAGCGCGTACCTAAATCGCGCGACGACGGTGCGGTAAAAAATCGCGGTGTGCATAAGCTATGTATAAGTACCAACATAGTTCCTCTTAGTGCGAGCTAAACGTTTTGTGAAACGAATTTGTAAATCGTTATAATTAAGGCTTTCCCCCAGCCAACTAGCGCTCCCATCAGTTAAGAATCGCTTAATACAAAATTTATCGAAAATCTGTCTTACCAGATTGAAGTAAAGGTACCCTAGTTAATTTAGAACCTATCAATCCTGACATAAATATAGTTCACTGTAGATACAGATACAAAAAGTGAGAAAAACTGCCACTTTTAGCAGTTTTGAACTATATTTTTCAGGATTGATAGGGTCTAAATAAACTAGGACTTTAATACAATCTGGTAAGACAGATTTTCGATAAGTTTTGTATTTAGCGGGTAATATTTTTAACTAATGGGGGCACTAGTAGGCTGGGGGAAAGCCCTTAAGAAAAAACTGTGATTTAATTGTTAAGTATTGAAAATTACTAGGAATTGGAAAAGCTGTGACCTGATTAATAAGTAAAATATGAAGTTTTTTTTTTACTATGTATGAAGTTAGTATTAGCAAAGATTATACAATTTACTAATACACTGTCTTTGTTATTAGTAAGTTTAGTATACGCCGTACGAATTAATTTGAGACTTGTTACGGATTAAGAAAAAAATACTACGCTACGACGCAACATTTTGTCATATTTTGGCGTAATCGGCCCAGAGGCCCTACCGCCGACCTCAATCTTTATTGAATCTCTTTTTTGTTTTTGTACAGAAAAAAAGAGAGAATCGATAACGATTGAGTTCGGCGGTAGCGCCTCAGGTCTCAAATTAATTCGTACGGGTTATAAGTCGGTATTTTCCTATGTCAAATATCAAATGAAATATTGTTTGCTCAAAGAAAGATTCACGTATGATCTTACATTTAGTTTGTATAATTCAATTTACATAGGTAGTTAATTTAAAGGTAATAAGTTCGTAACTTATGGCAATAACTCCTCAGAAAAATGAGGTTATAGAAGTAGGATCGCACGCGTGGTTCTATTCTGCTGACATTCTAATCAAGCCACATTTTTTGACTGTATAACAATTCTTTGATTTTAAAATTCATATGTCCAATAGCAATCATCAAAATAAAAAGTGATTTAGATAAAACTGTATTTTTATTTCAAGGCTACTCTAAAACAACAACAGATAAATGAAATAAAAATTACGATGGATTGAGAGTGATTCTACATCATTAATAGATAGTATAAAAATTATGTATCTGAAAAAAAAATGTGTTTTAGCTTAATAAGAAATGAAGCGCTTGGAGGTTTAAATTACCTCAATGAAATTAAATAAATTCTTTGAATCTAAAGTAAAAATCGCACAAAGTTGTATTTAAGCTATTGTAAAAAAAATGCGTGTTTCAGCGCTTTTTGAAAATTATGCTCCAAGGGGATGACATAGGGGATGAATTTTTGTCGGTTTGATGGTCTAGAAGACCGTCGATGTGGACCGATGAATTAGAAAAAGCTGAAACATGTGTTTTTTAAATTCCTGCGAAGAGATAAAATCCGAATTTGAACACCTGTTACTTTAAAATGAAGGACCTAGACCAACAAATCAACAAAAATCCATCCTCTTTTTCACTCCTTTGAAGGTGATTATTAAGAAACGCTCAAACATGGTTTCTTGATTGTTTACCAATAGCTTAAATGCAATTTAGTATAATAAATCTAGCAATCTTACTTCAAAAACAAAGAACATTTATACAAAACATTTTTCCTCGTTTCACCCCCTTAGGGGATGAATTTATCAAAAATGATTTCTTATTTCAAACCTTTATAGCATGATTTCAAAATTTTGTGCTTTTAGCTTTGACTGTGTGTTGATATGTCAGTCGATCAATCAATCAGTCAGTCAATTGATCAGGACCTATCTCTTTAATATATTAGTATGATGATGATGAATTTAATGTACTTACCGGTACAAGTACGTACGTACTTATCGTTTAAGGCCCACATAAGATTCAGATTCAGATAATTTATTCAATGTAGATTCTTTACAGAATACTTATTGAATGTCATGCAGAATACAATGCAAATAGAGCGAGTCTACGCCGTTTCGGATCGTGCTATGGCAGCGTAAAAGAAACGGCAAGAAACCACTGCAGCACGGCCTACTTTAAGAGTCGGCTTTTTACATTGTGTTTCTTGTGTTTCGCTGGAATATCAGAGCACCATACCTCTTTGTCATTCATATAGTCATCCAATCTGTAGTAAGCTTTTTTACATAACGTTTGCTTTACACATTCTTTAAACTTTCTCTCAAGTAATTGCACTATATTGTCAGGTATTTTGTTGTAGTATCGTATACACAGACCAACGAAAGATGTATTGACTTTAGTTAATCTAGTATATGGTTGATCAATTTTATGCTTATTTCTAGTATTAAAATTATGCCTGTCACAAATTTTAGGTAATTGATGAATGTTCTTTCTAGCATACATTATATTTTCATAGATATACTGGCATGGCACTGTCATTATGTTGATTTCCTTGAACAGTTCTCTCAGGGAATCACGAGTCTTCAGGCAATAAATTGCTCTTATAGCCCTCTTTTGTAAAACGAATATTGAATGTATATCAGCTGCTCGGCCCCAAAGCAGTATGCCATAAGACATAATGCTATGGAAGTAGCTAAAGTAAACCAGCCTTGCAGTAGCTACATCAGTAAGTTGTCTGATTTTTCTAACAGCATATGCAGCCGAGCTCAATCGACCAGAAAGAGCCGTTATATGAGGGCCCCATTGAAGTTTAGAGTCTAGTGTTAACCCTAAGAAAACTGTACTATTTACAAAATCTAATCGTTCATTATTCAATACTATGTTATGTGAAATAGACCTTACATTTGGTAGTGCAAATTTAATACATTTAGTTTTTTTGGCGTTTAGGACCAGATTGTTAACAGTAAACCATGCATGAATCTGTCGAAGTGCATCATTGACTTCGTTATAATTTTGTGATTTCCTACTTACATTGAATATTAATGAAGTATCATCAGCAAATAACACAATCTTTGACAGATTCTTCACCACATAGTCCGACTCGCACTTCGACAATTTTTATTTTCTTTTTCGTAATAAGATTACAAGCTATGATCCCACTAAAGTAAAGCCATCGTAATAGGTCCATCTTGACAGCTGTCAAATGTATGAAAAATTACGACCTGCACAGAAAAATGAACCCTGTGTGTTGGTGATAACAAAACGTCAAAACAGACTTCTTACGTTGGTCCTACTTTAAGTAAGATGCTTGCACGCATCACCGTTTTCACGATAGAGCAAAACAAAAAACGTAAAATAAAAACGTTTTTTGAATGGGTTACTCTTCCTTTTAATTTTTTTATTATTTGTTAGTGTATCTGTTACAGTCATCTTTATTGACCGGTAAAATTAGCCAATAAGGTTATTGACTAAGGGTGTCGGTCAAAACCCTTATTGACTGACACCCTTGAATTTTAGGTTCGTTAGCTAAGGTGAGGGGGGGGGGGGGGGGGGTTGGTTAGGGGGTTAGGTTATCTTGCGACCACCTCGCACGAGTTGAGCGTGCCACGGTAGCGGCCGGCGAGTGCCAGAAACGAAATCAGTCAATAAGGGTTTTGACCGACAGTCAATAACCAGTCCTTAAAGTCCTTAGTCAATAACCTTATTGGCTAATTTTACCGGTCAAGAAGGCTTTTGACTGTTTAAGGGTTTTGACTGTAACATATCCACTACATTAACACATATTCTTCTAAGATTTCTATTGGCTATCCATTAGAAATCGAAAGATACTCGTATAGCCAGGCAGAACAGTCAAACAGCCTTAAAGACGGATGACATAGACATATATGTTATCTTTTTGTATCGGTGTGAATTTTGTGCATATAAAGACATATAATCTCTTTTCCTTACGATAAAACCTCTCAAGAGGCCAAAATAATGTAAGTCGATTTACAGTTTTTGGCAGCCATCTTGAATATTTTTAGTATGTTATTTAAGTAACAAGCAAAAATGAATTCAGCAAGGTCGTATTGCTATCAAAACACCTTTAAAATAACAGATGTTCGTTTTGCTTCTAGACGCAAAACAGAAGCCTTATTCCCAAATATTTCCTAGTCTATGGGCCCGTCTCACTGCTTGCTGCTAATAAAATATCTGCCAGCTATATAGGGTGACTTTTATGTATGGAAGGTTAAATTTGGTTTTTGTATTTCGACCTACTCGTATGTTCCTTGGGAAAAGTTGTTCAGTATCATGAGTACATGCATATCTTTTGCTATCAAGAACTAATTAAAAGTCAATGATTTTATTTTAACACTTCCAGTGTTCGTATAAATCTACAAAGCAGAAAATCGCAAAATACTCCAGTCAAAATACGGTTTTGCAAAACATTAAATGTTAATAGCTACTTTTTTGTGTATATCGTATTTAAATATGATGTTAAGACGCAATATTTACGAATCCACCTAAAATTTAAAGCGGAATATTTTTTTCGAATAACAGCTAAGGCAAAAATAGTAATAGACAATTATATACTTTATATCATAGATAAACGTATACTTTACATATAGGCATCAAAATCCACCATAAATATATTTAAAAATATCAATTTATTTCAAAATATAAAATCTCTACTTATTTTTAGATATAAGGTTCAATAAAGTCGAGGTAAAATAATAGAAATAAACTGAGCTAAACTCAACCTTTTTAAATGTAAGTGATTCTTATATATATTCACAAAAATGCCATACTAAATAAAAAAAAGGTTTTTTGTGATCGCTGGTTTACAATGATTTTGTAAACATTTATGTTGGATTTGACAAAAATGTGATTATATAGCACTATTTAAATTATTAGAAAGCAAAACGGATCCATTACTATTTTTGGTTGCGAAGATAAGCTTTATTTAAATTTCGTGCTATAAAAGTTAAAAAATACAAAAAAGGTAATATTTTTAGGTGGATTCATGTAAAATATGAAATTCTGAATATATAGCAAGCCGTAAATAAAAAAATAATCTATTAACATTTTTTTCCGAAACTCCATATTTTTTTAATGTTTGGACGGCAAAATAAATAAATAAATGAAGTAAATTTAGGTGGATTCCATTAAAACGCTTTACACAGAAATATAATCTATCGATCTGAAAAAGAATCACGGCTATTATCAATTATTTCCGTTTCGCCATACAATCTCTCGTAATTTTACTGGAGTAAAATTTCACAACCACAGGCAGGATTCGAACCTGCGTCTTCTCCGTCAGTACCGGAGACGCTTTACCAACTAGGCTACTGTGGTCCTGCCTGATGTTGTGAAATCTGCGATCTCTATATAACTCAATTATTTTAACTGTGCACTTCGAGCTGTCAAAGTCGCTACGTTGGCAGCATTGAACTCTCCCGCCCACCTACTCCCTCACCCCTCCGCGGTCGCCCGTTTTTTCAGTACGGTCAGCACTGTCGTGTCGTTCGCATTATTTTCGTTAGCTTTCGAGTATTGTTATTTTTGTTTGTTATTTCTATTGTTTTTTTGTTAAATTTCTTATTGTTACGTTGTTTAATTGTTGTGTTTAAGTTTAATTTTGTTGGCTGTTTTTGACTTTGTGCGTGGGCGAGTTCTTGACGCTTTTTCGCTCGCGCCGCTCGCGCGGCATTGCGAAGCCATGACCGGACGTCCAAAAAAACTGCGCGGCCAAGCCCGTAGCATTGTATATAGTGTGATAAAGTATTTTGAAGATGAAAAGTTTCACAGGAGGTCGAGATTTTCATATCACCAAGTCAATAAAAAAGTAGTAGCGGCCACTGGAATTAGTGAACGCATGGTAATTCAAATTCGCAGGGAAGGTCGCCTTGCGGAGGCGGCACCAGCGCCATCGACTTCCTCTACGTCGGCGAAAACTGCTACGCCTACCAAACGCAAGCGAACAAAAAAACAATTTCTTGACATCTTTGGGCAGGTTGCCCTCAAGGGCATAATATCGAGCATTTATAACGTGCGAAAGGAAGTGCCAACTTTGAAGAAAATTTTGGCCGCGGCTCGTCGAGATCTCGAGTACACGGGTTCTATTTCGACTCTAAGAAAAATTATAGTAGAAAATCTAGGATATCGATTTAAAAAATGCAAACAGAAGAGAAGTGTTTTAGTCGAGAGGGATAACATTAGAACATGGAGAGCAAAATACTTGCGAGTAATAAGGGCTAATGATAACCTCGGAGCCGCAAAAAAACCGGTTATATAGATGAGACTTGGATACACGCACACTACACTGTGAAAAAGTGCTGGCAAAGTGAAAGTACAAGTAAGGAAGGAGTATTCAAAAATGATAGTCCTGGACGGCGTTGGGTGCTGGTACACGCAGGAGGAAAAAGAATCGCTTGTGCGCGGTGGCTCTCAAAGCCCGAGTTATTTTGTACGCCGTATTCTAATCAAGTAGCTCGTAACCGAGCCGATCCGATCGCCAGTGGGCTGCCGCATGCGAGACTGAAAGCGCGCACAGCGCGTTCTACATTTTATTCCACCTTGCCTCTGTTTTCCAAAGATTTTTTTATAAAATTACTCACACCATTCAGAATATTTTCGATAGTAAGATTTTTTTTAAATAAAACAATACCAAAACCTGAACTAACATTATGGTTCTGCTGACCGTACCAATGCTGCCACCATGCAAATATTTTGACAGCTCGAAGTGCACAGTTAGAAAAATTGGGTTATACGCATTCCAACGTTGCGTTAGTGCTGCCACCTAGTAAGCATGAACTGTACTAGCCCAACTAGTCCATTATTGCAAATAGAAATCAAGTCGAAAATTGGTAACACTACGTATAATTGAAAATGATTTTATTTTAACACTTCCAGTGTTCGGATAAATCTACAAAGTAGAAAATCGCAAAATTTCACAACCACACGCAGGTTGAAAATCTGCGATCTCTATACGCATTCCAACGTTAGGCAGGACCATAGTAGCTTAGTTGGTAAAGCGTCTGCGGTACTGACGGAGAAGACACAGGTTCGAATCCTGCCTGTGGTTGTGAAATTTTGCGATTTTCTACTTTGTATAATTAAAAGTCACCCTATATATGTTTGATTTTTTCCTGGGTTAATCTATCGGTTCAAGCAATCACACACTTGTGAAACAAATCATTTTCACTATCTGACAGAAATAACTAGCAAATAGGCTATCTGGGACTTAGCAGAAAGCGGTGAGATGGGCCCTTAGACAGCCAAATATGTAAGTTCTGTTAAAAAATTCATTTTTTTTTCTGACACTCCCGAGCTACTCGTAGCTAGCGAGTAGATCTCTCGACGTCTAAAGGCCCCTTTCAAGAAAAATATTTACATATGTAGAGTAAAATAAAGAGTAGCTTTTAACTTATTTATTTAATATTATATGTAATAATAATTTATTCTAAATTGATAATTATTTACAATACATAGAGCTTGTTTTCCCTAGCCTACATAATGTTTATTTTTATTTTGACGGAGAAAATATTATGAATAATAAGTAGGTATTACCAATTAATAATAACTCTGATGTATTTATATTGTATTAAAATAAGCCAATTAAAAATGGTTTTTAAATATTAAAAATTGCACATTAAAACTTGTTAATAGTATTTTATATATATGTATTATATTATTGCTTTTAGCTTCACTAAGAATCCGATAATTGAAACAATATTCTAGACGATGGGTGAACACGTTTCCGAAAACTGAAAGGGCATGATCAGTCAATGAAACTGAACAACTTTCTACATATTTAGATACCATGTTTCTTTAAAAAAGTTCTTCAGCTTAGTGATCTGAATAACATACAAACATTTTTGTGAGCACAAAAAATAACTGATTGCGGTAAAGGTATCAGAATACGCTACTGCTATACAATTATGGTATTGCTTGCAGAGCAAAAGCTGTCAACATTAACGGTGGTTATATTACCGTTATAAAAATACCTTTTTAAACAAATTATGTTAATAAAAATATACGTCAATTGTCGGATTCTTTTTATGTTGACGTGGATACGTCTATGTTTTTATTTGTAATTTTATTTACACAAGAAAATACAAAAAAATACAAATGCATTAATATTAAGCCTTATATTTTGCAAACGGATCCATATTGGTCACCCACAATGTACTCATATATTATTTAGCTATATCTGCGTCCACTCTAACCTGACGTCTTTTTAATATGAATGTACTTGAAACGGGAGCTCAGTAATTTTAACTGTTGATGCAGAATTGAACGAATTTGGTAAGTATCATGGTGTCTAATTCGAAACATGCAAATTCAAAACTTCGTCTCTTGACGATAGAGTAGGATATTGGTTGGATGCTAATCACTGCCAATTTGACAAGTCATCCAATCAATATTCTACTCCATTGTCAGTAAACGAAGTTATGAATTCGACTGTATCGAAGTAGTATCGTATTGATATATCGAAAATTAAGAGTAGGCATCCTGATCCTCCATTCGTTATAGTAGATCAGATACTTACCGAATGGGGCGTATTGGGTTGACTGGAACAAACAACAAACGTGTCTACGTGTGTTGAATTCACAAAATTTCATTTTTTATCCTTACATTAATATATTATCTCCAAATAAAGAACATAATGAATTAAAATTCTTATTTTGCAAAAATAGACAAGCAATTGGTCAAAACTCCATATGTCACCTACATACAGTTGTTGTGCGATTAAGCTTTGCCTACTCATTAAAAATATAGTCTAGGCAACGAAGCGGATCGTTGTATGAAGACCCCCGCATTAAATCCTCAGTCGATGAAACTTTGCTGGGGTATTACACTATATGAGACAAACCTTCTAAAAAATCAAAAAAAAAATCGGTACTTTTAATTTTTTCATACATTTTTTGTAATTTTTGAATGGAAAAATGAAAAGTACCGATTTTTTATGGATTTTATTATAGAAGGTTTGTCTCATATAGTGTAATACCCCAGCAAAGTTTCATCGACTGAGGAATTAATGCGGGGGTCAACTGCTTCGTTGCACTAATATGGCGCTAGGCGCTCACACTTGTTAATTAATTTCTTTTTGGAAGTGGTCCATGTGGAAAAGGGTAATTTCAACATTCGGGTGTATTATTGCCGCTCGTGTCGTTTAAAAATGTGAAGCATTTCAAAGTCAAAATCATGAATGAAAATTGCCATAAGTTAAAAAACTGAAACACACGTGAATATTGAATGTCGATAAAGTTTTATACAATAAGTTTACTGCGCAATGTTATAACAATGTTGATAAAAGTAATTATTAAAAATTATTATTATTAAAATTAAAATTATTATTTTAAATTATTTAAAAGTAATTATATATAAATTACTATAAATTTTATTATTTATTATTTTATAAATCTTGTCAAAATCTCATACATAGTCGTATCCACGTATAACTTACGGCTGTATACGTATACAGCTAACTAAGTCTTTATTTATGTACCTATGTCAATATGGCCTCGGCCCAGCTATAGCACGCGGTAATGATAGAAGTCCATAAGCATATGTGACAAGTTCCAGCCGGCAGCTAAAGTACCCAGGTAACAGAGGAACACAGCTGGCAGTGGTAGTAAAAACGCCCTCGCGTTCTTAACACTCAGTAGATCTGAAAAAAGAAAATACGGTTATTTACTTTATTTAGTTTGAACTTAATTATATTCGTTACTTGCTGTTCTGTGTCTGGGTGTTATTTATCTATTTAGTACCTGGGCGACTGAGTTTCACTCCATAATAGCCGCCTCAACATTAAAATATCTTCGGGTGAGCAAGCTATGCTACCCGCCAACAGATGGAGGTGTAGGTTTTTGTCTAAAACGCGGTTTATTAAAAAATGCTTAAAAACGGGGAACACGAATTTTCCTAGACATAGCTGGATCGATTTTACGCCCCCAATGGGTAATTTTTATCGAAATCATTAGCACCGTATTCGGGAAACCGTTTACAAATGTGTATATACTAGCTGTTGCCCGCGGCTTCGCTCGCGTGGATTTCGTATTTATGTTGTTACCGGTTTTCCGAAGCAATGAGATATTTTCCCGTCATTTCGGGGTAATTTTAAACTAAGGAAAAACAGGACTAACCCTGCGCAAATCAATGAGTATAATTCAAGATCAAGCTGAATTTTATATAATATACAGACGTTACTCATAAATTACTCAGAACAGAGGAACTTAGCAGCAGTATCCTAACAAATGTAAAGAGAGAGATGAGAGACACCTTTATGTGATATTTCAAAACAGAGCCAATTCGCAGAAGTAATTGAGAAAAACTAAAACCCTCTCCCTCTCTCCCTCCCTCTGTCTCTCCCCCTCCTCCCTCTCCCCTTTCCCTCATTCTCCCCCTCCCTCTCCCTTTTCATCACCCCCTCCCCCTCCCTCCCTCCCTCCCTCTCCCCCTTCCCCTCCTTCTCCCTCTACCTCTACCTGTACCCCTCTACCTCTCTACCTCTCCACCTCTCTACCTCTCTACATCACTACCTCTCTACCTCTATACCTCTCTACCTCTACCTGTCCTTATCCCTGCCCCTATCCCTATCCCTACCCCTTAGGCCAATTTAACCGCTATCCCTAAGATAGAAATGACACCCATATTTATTTTTAGACATTTCAAACCTATCGCACCCCAACCCCATCCCCAGGGGACGATGGTATTTAACGTCCACCACGTTGGATTTCAAAGTTGTTGTAGCTTTCGTAATCAGCGACCCGATAAACCATACAAACGACACCCATATTGATTTTTAGACATTTCAAACCTATCGGACCCCAACCCCATCCCCAGGGGACGATGGTATTTCACGTCCACCACGTTGGATTTCAAAGTTGTTGTAGCTTTCGTAATCAGCGACCCGATAAACCATACAAACGACACCCATATTGATTTTTAGACATTTCAAACCTATCGCACCCCAACTCCATACCCAGGGGGATGATGGTATTTCACGTCCACCACGTTGGATTTCAAAATTGTAAAACCATACAAACGATACCCATATTGGTTTTTAGACTTTTTCATCCCATTTCCCTTTTTTAGGGGTTGAATTTGGGGTGGAATTTCAATCACAGTGATGAACGTTGCATAGAATTACATCATAAATGCCTAAATAATAAATTATGTGGATTTTACTTTAAAAATAAAGAATTTTCAACTTCATCCCCCTTTTCACCCTTAAGGGTGTCGAATTTTCAAAAACCCTGAGACACATGAATATTAATTTTTAGTCGTCAGCCTAAATACAAATTTTGAAAATCCTAACTTCAAAACTGACGGACTTTCATACAAACTTTCATCCCCTATTTTACCCCCTTAGGGGTGGAATTTTGTAAAACCCTTTCTTAGTGCACCCCTAGGCCTCATAAGGAACCTACATGCCAAATTTGGAATCTCTAGACCCAGCGGTTTGGGCTGTGCGTTGATATGTCAGTCACCTTCTTCTTTTATATATATATATAGATATATACAAATATTGCGCGTTTAATAGTATAGTATGTATGTATATGAGTGTCTGGTACCCATAGTATAGGCTTTGTCTAGTTTGGGATCAGATGGCTCTGTGTGAATTAACCCAAAAAAAGATATTAGTTTTTTTTTATATAATACCTAGGTATTTAGCAAAATGGCGCGTAATTCGTTGTGGTTGCAAAACACCGAACACACCAGGGAAACTGCCGATGCCATGTTATATTATACAGGGTGTAAAGGACAGCTTTCCGGATACTCAAAGGGCATGATCAGTCAACGTAACTGAACAACTTTAAGCGAATAAAACTTTCAGGAAACGATTTTGTCTTTCCTGAAAGTTTTATTCACTGAAAGTTGTTCAGTTACGTTGACTGATCATGCCCTTTTAGTCGGAAACCTGTCCTGGGTGTCTACTCTTAATTTTCGATATATCGATACAATACTATTCGAAACATGCAAGTTCAAAACTTCGTCCCTTAAAGATAGAGTAGGATATTGGTTGGGTGCTAATCACTGCCAATTTGACAATTCATCCAACCAATATTCTACTCTATTGTCAGTGAACGAAATTATGATTTCGACTGTATCGAGGTAGTATCGTATCGATATATCGAAAATCGAGAGTAGACACCCTGAATTGTTCGATTGTCGTTTTAGAATATTGTCTTAACTGTCGTATTCTTAGTGGAGGTAAAAGCAATATAACACATATAAAAATACTAGTAACAAGTTTTAAAGTGAAACATATGGCGGCCGTATTTATACAACTGGTTTCTTTTTATTAAAAAAATACTTTTCTCCGTCAAAATTGTTCATTTCTTGAAAGTTTTATTCGCTGAATGTTGTTCGGTTACGTTGACTGATCATGCCCTTTCAGTAATCGAAAGGCTTTCCTTTTCAGTAAACCTTACACGCTGTATAGGTACAAGAACGTAAATCTGAAACACTGTCCTATTATAGAAGGTCGAAAAACGAACAAAAAAAAGGTTTTTAACGCAAGTGTTTTGAGTAACATACATTTAGAAGGAAGCCCTAAAATAACCCAGTATAAACTAATGGTAGTTTACTTACTGTTGTATCCTAAAAACGTGATGTACAAATAGTAGATGACTGACGCCAACCAAAACGTGTTAGACACGAAACACGAGAGGAAACTGTCGTGGGCCAGCAACCCTGCAATATGATAAATGTACGATAAAAATACATCCCTAAAAACTGAAAATCTGAATGGATTTGTATTTGAATGTATGAACGAAAATAAGCTTAAATCGGGTCTTAAACTGAACAGATCGATTGTATGAATTTTATATCACTGTAGGGACCGGCTCTGGCTTCGCATGTGGGTTGCGAAGTGCAGAGCACGCCAGGAAAGCTCTCCAGAGGCACTTTTATTGCGACTTGAACAACAAACACCACAGTTCAGCTAAGTTGCAAAAAATATTTTAAAATTACATGAAAAAACTTTTCTACTGAATCAGTTTATCTAATAGTGTGTGTAAACCGTATCAAAATCCGTATAGAAGTTCGGACACGATTACAACAGAAAAACGGGGCGGGGGACGGATGATGTGGGGGAACTGTAAGCCTGACGCGCATAGGTTTATGTGTAAAAGAGGTACATACGCTGAACTGAAAATAAGCAAATCTACATGATTTATTACTATTTGGAAAGTTCGCAAGTCGGTAAAAATAAGCAAAAGATAACTTGTTACAAAGTGCGATTATTTAAGTCTAAATTGAACATACGCAAGGAAAAAAGAAACAATTTCTTGATATGTTCCTAAATAGGTATACGCTTTGAATGAACGCATGAAACCTTTGAACATCATCACAAAACCCATTTACATCAGAAAAACATAGGAAAAAACAGCACGGGCTAAAAAGAATGATCATGATGATGCAAAAAGCCAAGGCTCCGCAATAAAGATTTGCTTAGGGAGAAAATGCTGATTTTCGGCCTTTGTTGGCTTCGTAAAAGTGCGTAACACCTTTTATAGTGCGCACAACCAAGGAGTGAAATTCCCTGTCTGGATGTCTCTGTATTCCCGAGTTCTTATAACCCGAATGTATTCAAGTCGCGAGTTCTTTTAGAGAGCTTGTTCAGATCTTTTCGCGACCTTAGTAGTCTAGGCAACGAAGCGGATCGTTGTATGAAGACCCCCGCATTAAATCCTCAGTCGATGAAACTTTGCTGGGGTAATACACTACATGAGACAAACCTTCTATAAAAAATCCAAAAAATAATCGGTACTTTTAACTTTTCCATACAAAAATTACAAAAAATGTATTAAAAAAAATTGAATGTTTTTTTTTTTGATATTTTGAATTTACATTTAATTCATGATTCTTTATCATCCTGTCAAATAAAATCTGCCTGAGAAATTTATGTTGGGGTTAACTGCTTTGTTGCCTACACTATAGAGTGCCTTTCCACCAGCGCTGAGCAACATACCTTATCCTTGAGCTGGAAAAATTCCAACCAATGGGATTGTTTGGAATTTTTGGAACAAAGACTTAAATAGAGTAATTCTATTGGATGGATTATTCCAGCTCACCTAGCGTCGGTCCACCTTGTAGGGGGCCTGCCTGCAATACGTCTTACGGTTTGTGGCCGCCACTCTAGAACCTTTAGGTTGGTTTTCCACTAGTGAACTAATATCCGATGTGGCATAAGAATAGTTTCCCACCAGTGCTGTGCGAGAGAGCTAAGCTGTGAGCTGGGCAACTTCCAGCCAATGAGATTGCTCCATTTTTCTAGCTTTTCTAAATTAGATCCTATTGTTTGGAATTTTTCCAGCTTACTAGTATAGCTCTGTTAGAAGGACACCCTTACGCCCCATCGGCTCTTAGTTCTTCAACGGTTTTGTCCTACCCACTGCCAATTTAGCGATTCTTCAGCGGATATCCTCGTTTCTGATCTTATCCCGCAGAGAGAGCCCTTTCCAAAGCCCTTAGGGTGACTTAATTATCACCATCTCATTGCCAATTTCTTATTAACATAGGTAGCGTCAACGACTTGGCATTTGCAAGAGGACTTATTTTACAAACAATATAAAAAGTTTCCCTTTTGGGGATAAAAATTGCTTCTGTGGAGACACTTACGATTAAATAGTAATATTTGGATGCAATGGAGCAGTGACAGTGGCGGGAAGAAGGCGTTGATGTGAACATCGAACGCGTAGCCCCATTCCACGTCAGCCCCCGCTGAGGCGACGCCGGCTACGTACTTGTTACACACGTACCTACAAATATTAAATTCATCATAGTCAAATTCCTAAGGAGTAAAAATAGTACAAGGTAACATAATCATCATCTGTATGGTGCCGGCATAGAATAGTACCATCCGATACATGTCCTAATAGGCAACTAAGTGTTATAAACTGGAGGATGGGCAGCAGCATCCTCCTTATCATCTTACTTACCGTGGTCACCTACATCCGCGGTCCATGGTGCCAGCCGTAACGCTGACAAGCGAGGTGACTATGGTACTTCCCCTCCACATTATTCCAGCAAAAGCTAGAATTCTGGAGGAAGCTTCGTGTAGTGGACATTTCATGGGATGTTATGATGAACATCATCAACATAACATCCCATAAAACGTCCACTGCAGGACAGGGACCTCACATTAGAATTCCAGTAAAAATTGTCGTACATTTTGGACAGGGAGTATCCTATGGTATTGTTGCACCACGCCCAAGTATGCGCTTAGAAAGCACCGATGTTCGGGCGTGCGTGTAGACAAAGCCGCGCTGAGACACGAGAGGTTTCAGTATAGATAGCGAGATGAGATCTCGCTCGTGGCCTAGTGGTAGTGGCTCTTTCTTTCCGATCAGAAGCGCTCGTGGCCGAGTGGTAGTTGTTCTTTCTTTCCGATCACGAAAGTTAACGTTACGTTGACCGTGGTCAGAACCCGGATGGGTGACCGCTAGTGGCACAAGAACTAGAGCGTTTCTGTGCTTCGGAAGGCACGTTAAGCCGTTGGTCCCGGCTACTATCAATGATAGTAGACGTTAAGCCAAGTCAGAGGCCATTTGGCGGCTTGAAAACTCTTGACAGCCAGAATGGCCACTAACGTCTGGTTTGTCCTCTGGGTTGCGGAGGTCAGATGACAGCCGCTTTGTCTAAAAACCAGTTCCCCCGTCAAATCCTCTAGGTTAGGTAGCCAACTCGAAGGCTAAGGCAATGATGATGATGAGCTAGATGAGATCTCAATATATTGCGCAGTATAACATCAATCATGGAGTAGTCGTTTCTCTCCCCGACATATCGGACACACGGGTGTCTTACTCCCCAACAAGGTGGAGTCGTCACCACACCAGGAATCTGCTAGTTAAGTACTCCCCCTCCAATATGCCACACCATAGCATTGCGACTGGCACTAAGGACCGCGGATGTTACCGACAGCAGTAAGTAAGAGGGAACGTACACAGAAGGATGGCTACCATCCTCCGGTTCATAATCCCTCAGTCGTCTCTAACGACACCCACGGGTAGAGATAGGTTGGTACTATTTTTGTATTACATTGTATTCATATATAAAAAAAAATGCAGAGACTGGCTCTAAAAGCTGAATAAACACCTCCCTAGACCTTAGTACTTTTCACGGAGCATAGAATCTTGACGCGCCCCGCTATTAGAGACGGCAGTAACAATAATAGTAATCGTACTACGCAACTGCTTTGCACGCAATTGTGCTGCCCAGCGCCCGCGTTCTTATTTGCAAGTTGTGGAGTCAACAGTATTTGGTGTAATATATAAAGTAAAAACGTGAATAAACAAAATTCTGGCGTATCATATCACAACTATCAGTAATTTAGATAATTTTTTAGCAGTTTAAATAAACGACTTCAGGTTGTCTTGGAACTCAAAACCTCAGACATGCAAGAGCTGCGACCATCCATTGGTGTGCGTAAACGGGTGACACGCATGGTTTGTATGGCAAGTGTTGACCATGCCGCCTATAGTAGCGGCCAGCGCGCGACCATTCAGTTCTCTGTGGTACTTTCAATAGACCTTAGTATGTAGCATGTGAAAAAATGGTATTGACAAACGGCAAGGAGATCCTGTGAGTGAGTGAGATAACAAAACCCCAAAAAGAAGATACTTATGGAACTTATTTTGTTTTTTCGTTCCTAATTAGTCTAGGCAACGAAGTGGATTGTTGTATGAAGACCCCCCCGCATTAAATCCTCAGTCGATCAAACTTTGCTGGGGTATTACACTACATGAGACAAACCTTCTATAAAAAAATCCAAAACAAACGGTACTTTTAATTTTTCCATATACAAAAATTACAAAAAAGGTATGAAAATTTTTCTTTGTAAATTTTTTTTTGGAAATTTTGAATTTAAAAATGATTTTATTTTAACACTTCCTGTGTTCGGATAAATCTACAAAGTAGAAAATCGCAAAATTTCACAACCACAGGCAGGATTCGAACCTGCGTCTTCTGCGTAAGTACCGCAGACGCTTTACCAACTAGGCTACTGTGGTCCTACCCGATGTTGTGAAATTTAGCGACCTCTATACGCATTCCAACGTTGCGTTTGTGCTGCCACCTAGCAAGCATTTTTTGCTGTACTTTTTTTACGCAGAAGACGCAGGTTAGAATCCTGCCTGTGGTTGTGAAATTTTGCGATTTTCTACTTTGTAGATTTTGAATTTACATTTAATTCATAATTTTTTTTATCATCCTGTCAAATAAAATCTGCCGGAGAAATTTTTGTTGGGGTCAACTGCTTTGTTGCCTACACTAAATACAGAAAGGTATTAAATAATGTAGGAAATGATAAAACTCACCAGAAAAACGTGGACACGATGATGGCAACTCCGATGAAGTCGACGTAAACAACGAATAAAACGAACAGGATGACCTGCGTCAAGCTTAGAGACATTGCCAGCGCGAAGCACACTGACGATACTACAAAAAGAACTGCATGTTATTTACTTATAGGTGGACAGCTGATCGTCGTCAACCCCAACTTATTTGGAGTGGTGAACGGTAAAAAGACGAATCGAAGAAAAATTTTCCTGGGTGTAACAAAAACTGTTTTCTTTAGCACATTGTGTACCAAGTAAGTATATGCTAAAGTACTCATTAATAAGTACCACAATAAACAGGATTGCCACTTACACCAGGTTTGAGAGAGGCATTTTGTTGATAAATTAAACACATCTCACAAGGTCAATTTATCCGGACGGAACTATAGTCTGGCCGATGTACCGCGCCTTAGGCATGCTCATGGCGAGACGGGGAGGGGGGGGGGATCCCTCATCATCGCTCACGGCGGCAACTAAAGTAGGGCCAACTTAAGAAGTCCGTTTTGATGTTTATAATTTTGTACTCGTTTGATAGCTGCCAGAAACGACCTATTACGATGGCCTTACTTTAGTCACTTAGTTCTTGTTCTTTCCCTCCCACTCCTATACCTCCCCGCGCATACTTAAGGCGCGGTAATTATTTATATTATTTAAATAGTTTAGTAATAGAATACATTCAAATGTATATAGCTGTATAGAATTGGGGTTGTAAGTTCCAGGTGATCTCACAATGTAAAACAGTAAAAACACAGTTCGTAAACTAAGTCACCCGATGATATTTTAATTATACATAACAGAGCATAGCTCGGTCGTATATATAAATGGGTTTACTCAGTTTGCTCTTAGGCCCAATTAAGTCCTAACGACAGAAATGAGGCCGACTGGCCTGGTACACCCAGACACGGAACAAACAGTCATATTCATAACACAAATGTTTGCCCTGGGCGGGGATCAAACCCGCAGCCCACGGCGTAGAAAGCTTGTTCACTACCAACTACGCTTACAGGCCAGACTTCGTATATTCTATATATGTACTATCAACGTTTATGCAAACGCTATGCAGAGCATGTTTAATTAAAATAGATAAAGACGAAGAAAAAATTTACGCAAGCCGGAGCAATTTTAAGACCTTTTTCATACGTATTCTAGCAAATATATTTTTTTTAATTTGAATTTTGAATTTGATTAGAATCTGCGACCTCCCGCGTACCGTGGCGACTCTTCCAATTCCAACTGAGCGATTGCATCTTCATGCAGTTCATTCAAATTTCCCTCCTCTTTATTCATAAACAAGTTAATAAAAGCTTATAAAAAAAATTACGAGCCGCTTGCTCAGTTGGAAGAGCATCGGTACGGTACGCCGGAGATCGCAGGTAAATCCGGCTCGAGTAAGTGGTATTTGTGACACCTGCAGTGTTAGTGTTATAAAAATATATTCAAAGCATAATGTATTCAAGTAGCAGGATGGAAAAAATTACATAAACCATTCACATCGCAATGAAACACAGATGCTTAAGATTTGTAAAATTCGCCTTGTGCAAGAAATCTGTGTATTATACGAGTAACTATGTCCGCAGAGCTTAGCAGAGCAATTTATAATAAACTTTTTTTTCTCTTGTAGGTAAGCTTCTTCAATTCTTGAACTATAAGGAAATCTGTTCTAGATTCTTTGGCGTTTTGTTATTGTTTGTAATTTAAGTCTTTCATCATCATTACATCCCATGAAATGTCCACTGCAGCCTGTAGGTGAGGGAACTATCCAGAATACAGCAAAAACGCTTGATAGTTTGGTAATCGTGTGGTACTGTAGTACTTTGGCACACTGTTGTGTTTTAGTTTGAAGGGTACGGGAGCCAGTGAAATTACAGTCACAAGAGACATAGCATCTTAGTTCTCAGGGTGTGCTTTGCTGTCTTATTAGTGTCAAATTCTGGTACGACGGCCAAACCGAAAAGATCGGGAATAGAATACTCAGGAATAAATTAGATTAAAACCTTTTTGGTTTATGACATGTAGTATTATTTCAAACACAATTCCATTTTTGAATTAAAAAAAAAGTAAAAAAGAAAGGAGTAGTAGCCATTTGAATTTGACAAGTCAGTGGGGAAAATGGAGCTTACGCGGGAACATTTCCGTGCCATAATTTTTCACAACTTTCGTCGAGGTTTATCTCAAGAACAATGTCTCGCCGAGCTTGTTTCTGTTTATGAACTTGAAGCACCCAGTAAAACGACTATATATCGTTGGTATTCTGAGTTTCGTCGTGGACGTTCCTCTCTCACGACAGTTCCTTCTACTGGTCGACCAAAAACAGCGGTAACACAAGATAACATCGATGCTGTGCGCCAATTAATAAAAGAAGATAGACATGTGACATACGAGCAGATTCGGGCTTCTCTCAGCATTGGTATGACAGCGATTCAAACTATTTTACATGATGAACTGGGTGTCAAGAAGTTAGTTTCCCGCTGGGTGCCCCATCGTTTGACCGAGGAACAAAAGTCGGCTCGTGTTAATTGGTGTCGGTCTACTCTGCAACGGTTCAATAGAGGGAGCTCAAATGCAGTTTACAATATCGTCTCTGGTGATGAATCGTGGATTTATTTATATGAGCCCGAAAGAAAATATCAATCGGCTGTTTGGGTCTTCGAAGGCGAGGTCAAGCCAACAAAAGTTGTCCGCTCTCGTAGCGTGTCGAAAAAAATGGTCGCTTCGTTTGTATCGAAAACTGGTCATGTGGCTACGATTCCTTTACAAAAACGCAGAACGGTTACTGCTGATTGGTACACAATAGTTTGTTTGCCGGAAGTCATAAGAGAACTTCGTAAAACTAATCCGAATCGTCGCATCATTCTTCACCAGGATAATGCGAGCTCACATACCGCTCGCAAAACGATCGCGTTTTTAAATCAGGAAAACGTGGAGTTAATGGACCATCCACCGTATAGCCCTGACTTGAGCCCCAATGATTATTTTACATTCCCAAGAATTAAAGATATGCTACGTGGTCAACTATTTCAAGGCCCAGAAGAGGCAGTCGAAGCTTACAAATCGGCCGTTTCGACTATATCCACTTCAGACTGGAATTACTGTTATAATAATTGGTTTGATAGAATGCAAAAGTGCATCGATTGTCACGGAGAATACTTCGAAAAACAATGAAAGTAAATATTGTTGTATTATTTTTGTACTTTTTTCTATTCCCGATCATTTCGGTGTGGCCCTCGTACTGGGCAGTGGTTATCACTTACCATCAGGTGGCCCACCTGCTCTTTTGCTCAATTGCGACATGAATAAAAATTTACCCAGATCTTATGTCATAATAACAGGCCTTGAGTATCACAGTGATGTTCAGCTGAAGATCAGATTTTGGTATTTAACCCCTAAAAACTGGACAACCACATGCCTAGAGGCCCAATTGCCCAGATATGGCAATTGGGCCCAGATATGGCAAAAGATATGGGTCAAACCAACATTTGTACCAAGTGGTATTTACCTAAATACACTTGCTAGGTCAAAACACAGTTCGTCCGTCTTAAGAATGCAGTGACGCGTCGCTTTCCGCCGCTGGTAGCCAAGCCCCGTAACGAATTAGGTCGCTTAAAATTATTAAGTTAAATGCACAATGAGTCACTAAAGGTAAACCATCGAAAGAAGCAGTTGTTTCCCTTGTGTGTTACCCAAAAAAAATAAAAAATAAATTTTTTTCTTGCATTTAACTCCATTTTGAATACATCTTTACCCTGCATTTGCACAAATGACTTACTGCATTCTTGACGCGGACGAACTATAGCCTACTGACAAAGGTTTGTTCACATGAATCTTAATGTGGTAAACACGCAAAGGTTGCATTGCAATGGCTCATGATGAGTTTTTTTATTATTTAGGCTTACTGCACACAATTTCTTTAATAAGATACTAGTATTTCAAAATACAAATTTTTGAAATTCGCTAAGCGCTAGTTCTCAAGCTACTCTTTATTAAACATTAAAACAGAAATTGTCTAAAGATGCTAAAGTAACTCACAATCTATGAGGTCTTAATTACTTGCTTTGAACTACATAACACAAAATTTATCACATAAATTTAGAATCCGTGTAGTACAGCGTCGCTTATAATGACCGACCGCTTTTAAGGACACATATGTTTCGTTGATTTGTTAAGAAATAATGTAAAAAAATGACTTCTTTATTACGATGTCCGGATACTATGACGTAATATCACCGGTCCCTTGATTGTCGTTATAACCGGATTCTACTGTAAATATAAACTAAACACAAAATGTTTGTTTCACATGATTCTTAATTTGATAAAAATCATATTTATTTAATTTTTTACTGTCAAATTATTTTGTCAACTCAAAAAATGCCCAATTGTAGGTTAGGGCTAGAAATGTAGTAGGTTAAATACTCACAAAATAGCCATATGCAGAGTAAGACTAGAAATGCAGGGTCATCTCTGGCAAACTGAGATTTTGTATCTGAAACAAGTTTTAATTATTATTTAGTAGCCTTTAGTAGCAACCCACTTCTACCTGTGGGTTTCATATGAAGTGTCTAAGGGTTAATGAACCAGAGAATGGGCAGCAGCATCCTTTTGTGCATCGTATCATCTTACATTCTGCGGTCACCAACAACCACGGTCCATGGTGCTAGCTGTAACGCTAACAAGTGTGGTGACAGTGGTACTTCCCCTCCACATTGTTTCAGCTAAAGCTGGAATTTTGTAGGGAGTTCCCTGTCCTGTAGTGGATGTTACATGGGATGTCATGATGATGATCCTACGCTGGACAAAGGCCTCTCTTTTTTCCCTCCACTGTTCCCTATCCAAAGCTTTCTGATCCTACGCTGGACAAAGGCCTCTCTTTTTTCCCTCCACTGTTCCCTATCCAAAGCTTTCCGTTGATAAGCCTTGCAAAAGGTGTAGAGGTCAATGTACAAAAAAACCGGTCAAGTGCGAGTCGGACTCGCGCGCCGAGGGTTCCGATATACCTATAGTATTTTTGGAAGCAATAAAGTCCATTTTCAGGACCGCAAAACTAAATTTGTTTGTAAAGGTTTTTTGCAGATTTCTGAAAAACTGTGCAACTTAGAAAGATCGTTTTATTTTTGCTGTAAAGTTTACATAAACCTCTGTCAACTGTAATTAATTCAGATTTTCCCTTACTCAAACTTCGGAGATAAGGGGGGGGGAATGGTATTTTTTTTGACATTTTTCATCATAACTTGAAAACTAAGAAACTTAAAAAAATACAAAAATATATTTTAAAATGTACAAGTAAAGCCCTTTCATATGATACCCCACTCGACCTAGTAGCGACAATTTGAAATTTGGCCCCCCCTATTTTGGCCCCCTTTACATTAATAATCATACTTTTTTCAAAAAATTTTCATGTGCAATTAAGTTGGGCAACTATATTCTAAAACTATTCCAAATTTCAGCTCGATAGCGTAAGTGGTTGCTGAGATATAGAGGTGTGACAGACAGACAGACAGACAGAGCGGCACCATAAGGGTTCCTTTTTTTTACCATTTTGGTATCGGAACCCTAAAAAACAACTAACCTAAAAAGCTTATTAATCTTTTAATCAATAAATTTTGGTCTTACTACCTAAAATCACACCTGATTCCATCTAGAGGGAAGAGTTCAAAAACTTACTTAGCGTTAGCAGCTTATTTTAGCCTATGTGCATAAAAGTCTGCTGGATCACTTTACGTTTATAGTGGCATGTATGTGTAGTAGTTTTATGGCTACAATATATCCAGTATGCATACCCAATCACAGTCGCGTTAGTATTTTACGTTTTTGAGCACAATACCCATGTAGTATGTAGATCTTATCGGTCAGTTTCAAGCCTAACATACCTTACTCCGTAGAGCGCTGGAAGACCGTGAGGTCGAACAGAAAGTAGGGGATGAGGATGAAAAAACATTGTTATAAAAAACAACTCACGTTTTCTATAATTAAAATTCCGGAACACTTTCTGAGGTGCGACAAATAAGTACACCATTTGCCATGCCGCGAACTCGAAGTCCATTTGGTTGAATTGGAAGAGTCTTCGCAGGTATTTGTAGCGTTTTACGGAGGCGCTGGCCACTGTTGGCTGGTAGTTGGCTGGCGCCGGCAAAGGAGAAGTGCTTCTAGGATAATTACTCATAGGAGGGGGTGAAGTCGAGTACTTCATTTTCATCCAGTTTTAACTACCAAACTCGGATACAAATCAATTGTTATTGCACTGCTTATTTTTCTGCAAGTTTATTTACTAATTTCATGTAAAATAACAATACGAAACTACTGTTTTTCACTTCACTTTTTAAAATATTTTGGCAATCGGTCGTTGTAAGGGGGAACAACCATTCCTGCCAATCTCAAGTTAAAGGAAAAACACTGTCATGGAGAGATTGATTCAAATACAATACTCTAGACTGAGACAAATATTTGTCATATTTGTTTGGTTGGCAGCAGGCAGTGTGACCATATTAAAATTGACAAAATATCTGAGGTCACTTCTGAATAAAAACAAAGGCCCCAGTTCACGTTGGGCCAACCGTTGGCCGCGCCACTGGCCGCGCCGGCTCGGCCAGCTTGACGACAGCGTTCACACGTTGGTGCGGCTCATTCCGTGTTGGTTTGTCAAGCAAGATGGACGTATACGCGGAGACTATCGCTGCCGCCGAAATATACTTACACAGTGCTTTTAATTTTTATTTCCAACTGCACCGTATTTGAAAAAAAAAAAATTTTTACATATTTAAAATAATATAAAACGTCCATCTGCTCCTACACACTTATTTGCAATGAGGGCACGGCCAACGTGTGAACACCGTTTGCGACTCGTGGCAAATCCCTATGAATTGTGCACAAAAAACCGATAACCGGCGGCACGCCAGCCACCGTTTGTCAAACAGCAAACTCACGCAAACGGGCCTAGTGCACGTTGACCGCGCAGGCGTGGCCAGCGTGTAGAGCCGGTGTAAGGATTTGCCCGTGAATTCGTCCGCATGTTAAAAAAAGTATACCATTGTTTATGTTTGTAAAATAATTTCAATCTTCTTCTTCGTTTCAATGTACAAATACCGGATGCTTTCAAATGCTTTCCTCCCAAATCCTTGCTACTTATATGGCTTTATCCTTTACTTCTATGGTTTCACTAAAATCGGTTCAATAGTTTTGGCGTGATGCTCCAAAAAATAAACAAAAAAAAAAAGTCCAAAAATCAGTGATATGGATTCAGGGGCATGAAAATAGCATAACATTACAGTTTTTTTATAAGTAACTTCAATGTACAGATAAAATCAATTTACAATTTTATATTAGTAGTGATACTACAGCGTTACTTTTTCATCACCCTGGATATTTCAACAGGTGGTTCTGCTCATGAAACTGAACCACTTTTTCTTTGGAATTATATCGCAACATAAAAAAGAATGTTCAAAAACCAGAACCCGACTACTGGAATATCTTGTGCTAAAAATTATGAAACAAGAAAATATTGTCTTTGAAAATATAAAATTGAAAATCTGAAATTGTTATGTACAAACTATGGTATTTAATAAATATTCATATTGATGTTCATATAATAGCCGTGGTCATATTTATTATGTCACTTTACCCGCAAGCCTTTGATCGCTTTTTTAGGGTAGGTGGCATAATAATATGACCACGGGCATGCATGGAATATCACGATGAATATTTATTAAGTACCATAGTTTATACTTATCAATTTATTGATTATAGACCCGGAAAACTATTAATCAAATGCAATAAATTAATATTGAAAACAAGCGATATTTTTCCTTCAGTTTTTTTCCTTTTTAGTAGTAATCTTGTATCTTACTTACTTTATGCACGTCCCATAAATTGATTTTCTTCTACATTATTTACTATAACATTTATGACCCCTGCAAAAAATTAAATTGCAATTTCACACACTTAGCCCTTGATTTTGATGATGCCCCCTAAATAGTAATTAATTACTCATTTTTATCAATTATTTGAGATACATTTCATTTGCGCCGAGCCTGGGTTTTTTTTTCCATACATTATGAGCATTGTACTTTAACTGGCAAGATTTGGTTACAGACAGATACCGCGAAAGGTGAAACTAAATAAAAGCTTTTAATTTAAACTGACAAAAAAATATTACTATCGCAAAATTTATAAAGTGTAAGTTTCAATCTGGCATTTGATGGACATCGTGCCGTGCTGGACGGTCATGCACTGACGGACGTCAAGATACGTGGTGCGTAGCTAGTTTAAGATACTATTGGTCACACTGAGATTTTCACATTTCACGCGTCAAGTCAATGTCAATTTTGTGTCCTATCCAGACTTGGCTTTTTCAGCTCGCACTTATTAGGGGCTTGAATTTAGGGGCCCTTATACACCGCTGATATAGCTCAGAGTAATTAGTAAAGTAAAGATCTCACTAGTAAGGGTGCTGGCTGCAATTTGGTTATATGATTTGCTCATGATTCATATTAATAGGGATGATAGATCAGCTCAATACGAATCGATTTGGTCCTTACAAGTTTTTCTGTGCTTCGCTGCGTTTTTGAGTTAAAGCAAAAAAAATGAAAAAAAGATACTAAATAAGGTTTTTTTTGTCTGCCTTTGTGGCTCCTGTTTAAAATACTTCTGAAGATGTAGAAAATCGAAGAGGCAGACATGCAGAGCTCTGCATTATCACGGGACGAAGTAGTGAATTTTTGCATTTTGAAGCGCTGTAACTTTACGACGCAGGGCTATTATGGTGGCAGACCATTTTTCAGGGGTTTCATACATTGTATTTAATCAGATGGTCATAGTCTGCCAGGTGTATGTTTCATTGTCAAATTTCAAAATAGTTAAAACTTAATTCCTCAAAAACGCAGGGGTGTGGATGTCCGCAAATATTTTTTGTATCTTTTAGAGGATGCTCCTTATCATCAGTCAAAGAGGCAGACATGAGCAAATCATAAAGAAATGTGTCCTTCATCACCCTTACTACTAGTAGAGTAAATAGTAGAGATCAGAGTAATTAGTAGGGATCTCACTTGTACAGATCCTCACTAAACTGCGGCTGAATAAATAGTGCCAGAAAACTTAACAATTGTGATTGTATTCCGTATGGGATCAGAAAACGTTACTTTTTAACAGTTTTATCGTCATGGCAAGCCATACTGAAGTTGATGTTGTTATTAAAATTTATATCTTTTGTCAAAAACATGACGTCAGATTTTTGTTTTAACATTTCCAAAAGTCACAGGACAAGTCAACTATGAGCCCCGTGGTCCAATGGACAGGGCATTGGGCTATCAAACCGATGGGTGCCGGATCAAATCCAGCCGGTCCCACCCATGGATGTTTTATCATTTGTTTAGAATATTCTCGAAAGATATACTCGTAGCTGAAGAAAAAAGTAAACAAATTCAAAAATGAATCTAGAATGTTCAGGAACGAGTAGCTTGGGTATATAAGGGGGGCCACCGAACGGTTACGCCGTAGTTCAGTGGATAGCGATCTAAAGAGAGGAACAAGGAATATATGAAAAAGTCCTAAGGAAGAGAAAGCCTCAGAGATAGTATAAAGGGAAGACTCATTGGAAGAGGTTTCGGAGGTAAGAGTGCTTGGAAGGAAGACTCTGTTGACAAGGTCCCTCAGGGAACAGTGCTCAGAGAGAAGACTCCGTAAAAGAGGTCCAAGAAGAAAGAGTGTTCGCAGGGAAGACTCCGTAGAAGAGGTTCTAGAGGGAAGAGTTTTCGAAGGGAAGACTCCACTCAAGAGGTTTTGGAAAGACGACTACGAGGAGGCTCTGAGGGCGAACTCAGTGAGGAGTGTATCAAAAGCTCGTTAGTACAAGTCATGGTCTCTCCCAATGGATCCGGCTGCTCTTGGCCCATAGCATAGGTCTTAAGCCACTAGATCAATCAGACGCCAAATTATTGATTATAATATAACACGGTTTAACAGTATGGAACAATTTTTAGGTAATGCTTTTTCCTTATTCTATGCGTTAGGCCGTGTTCCTTTAGCAAGTAAGTCAGAGTAAGTTAGTTAGTAAAGGGGGAGTATAGTAAGAGGAGAGCTAGGTAGGGTCGTTTCAGTTAGGTAGGATCGTTTCTGTTTGGTGCCGTGATCCATGATGTCAAGTCAGGCTTGCTTACACTAAGCTCGGACGAACCGTTACAACATAAATTGTTAAAATTTTGACAGTTATATAAGGTCCTAGTGAACATTATTTTAGTTTGTTACACAGACCATGAAACTGAACAACTTTCCCCAGGGAACAAAGGTCGAAATACGAAAATCAATTAATGACCTCCCATAGAAACTGCAACAGCTGATAGCGCATTTTGTTTTGGAGGTCATTTTGAGTTTTGCGTTTTCAACCTATGATCCTTGGGGGAGTTAAAATTATGTTCACCATTTAATTTGGACCTTATATAAGAAATTGGCAAAAAATTGTCACGGAACTCTCAAAAGACTGTCACAGAATATCAAGAAACTGTCACAAAACTTTCCAAGAATTATCAAAGAACTGCCGAAGGACTGTCAAACAATTGCAGAATGCGTCTTTAAAGTTAAAGCTCCATTAAATATAGACTTACAGCCAGTTGTAGGAATTGTCTTTAAAGTTAAAGCTCCATTATATATAGATTTACCGCCAGTTGCTCGAAGCGTCTTCAAAGTTAAATCTCCATTAAATCTAGATTTACCACCAGTTGCAGAAAGCGTCTTTAAAGTATAGCACCATTATGTCTAGACTTACCGGCAATTGCAAAAAGCGTCTGCAAAGTTACTGCCAGTTGAAAAAAATTCTTTACAGTTAAAACTTCTTTAAATCTATTGTCAATAAACAGAAAGTATTAGAAATAGCTTTTAAAGACATCTTCATTTCAAGACCCAACGACCGTCTTTAAAGTTAAAGCTCCTATAAATCTATCAGTGACCATAGGAGGAAGAAACGAGGGTTAGTGGGGGGGGGGGGGGGGGGTTGGGGGTGTCCAAACTCAAATGTTCTAATATATTTATAGGTCGACCAAAAACTCATGAATAATAGGGAAATGAAAATTTAAAGTAAGCAGCACTGGGGTAATTGGACAAGAACTTCTTGATACTTTTCGTACATATGGTAGGGTCACGGGACCGTGCGACCGGCAGCACGTCCTTTGATTTTGCAATACGTCTGCGTTGTTAAGTACCTACTATTCCGCAAGCCCGCAGCTGTATGTGGGCGCTGTATTGAAAATTCTTGCCGCCGGTCGCGCGGTTACGTGGCCAGACTCTTAGTCTCTGACCAAGATAAGTATAATAATTTATTACTTTGGTACATAACTCGAAATCCAAATGTTCTACCAGATTTACGGTTGTCATTGGTAAAGATAATTCAAAATAACCCATTATTAGCAACTTTGGTTTTAGTTAATGAGCTGTAGGTTATCTCAGTAAATAAAATAAATTAAAATGTTGAAACCCTTGCCTATCTGTTTAGCCAGCGCAGTGTCACCCTTTGAAGTTCTTGATTGAATTTCCCATTTATTGCTAAATATAATTGTTGATATTGACAATAAAGAGATATTTGCGAGATGTTGAATCCGTTTATCTCGACGAGATTTATAATTTTTTCGAACATATGAATAGACTAAGGACAGTAGTTACAGAGTTATACCTACCGGTTTTCAGTTTGACAACTGTACCCCGAAATAAAGATCTCTACGAGATCTTATGTTTGTCCGAAACCTGTGCATTGATTTCAAAATATTTGGTCCGAACGTACATGTAACCTAGGGCCAGTAGTCACAGAGATATAGCGGTTTTAACTTTAACAAAATGTCAACCGAAGTAAAGATCTCAAGAACTTTAATTTTTGTCTAAACATTAAAAACACTAGGATCAATAGTTTTCATGATTCTAATTAAATTTCAAAGTATTTCAATTTAAATTCAGTTCTATTTCAATTAAATTTCGATTCAGTTCTGATTAAGTTCTAATTCAGCTCCAATTCAATTCCAACTCAGTTTCATTGCGGTCTTGTTTCTATGAACAATGCAACTTGTCTCACTTGTCGCAGTCGCGTGGCTGTGGACAACATGTAGTTAATATCAGTCAATACAAGAGCACTTTAAGCTTCACACATTGAACTTTGTACCGTAAACCAGTAAGAAAACACCGCCTATTTTGTTAAGATGACTAGACAACAAACACACATTGATTTTGAAAGCAATCGGCCCCGTCAGTGAAAAGGTCAGATGGCGGCCAGATTTTCCATTTATTTTATCCGTTATCAGAGACCGAATAGACCCCATATCTTGATTATGAAAGTAAGCGATCCTGTAACAAAAAGGTCAAAATGGCGGCTTCTTTCAATTACTCGCACCCGATCCCTGTTTGCGCTTGAATTACGTTGTCGTTTTCCTAATAGGCGACAACTTCAAATATAGTGATGAGGTGTGAAAGCCCGCAAGAGTAAATGAACCGCGGCGTTTGACGCGTACGACGAACTTAATTAACCTGTAGGCCGAGTCCTGAAGCTGTAATTTTTGATTGGCTGGACATAAATCGAAACCGTCAATTTACTATAAAGTTGATATGTTTTGTAATAGGTGGTGGAACACCTATGTGAAAAATATTTTTTAATGAATTGGCTGGCTTTTAGATTCTCCAGAAAATCATTTTTTTTATTTGTTTATGCATGTGAAGTCAAGCCAAAAATCGTTACTAATATCTGATGGGGTAAACTTTTGATGTGAGTTCCTAGGGTAAACTTTTGATGTCAATTAAAAGTAAGCAAAAAATATTTGCGCATATTTTTTTATTAGCAAATTTGTATGTAAGTTACATATAAGTCTAGGCAAAAATGGCAACCAAATTATTTTATATTTGATAGACTTTCCAGGACAGTTTTTGAGCAAATTACCTAAAATTAAGCATATTAATCTTAAGTTAAATATTTTCGTAGGTATTTAATGCTGAAGCAAAAATACCAACTGAAAAACTTTTGTTTAATTACAGTTTTCATTGTGTGTTCTTTCCTTTATTTATAAAATTAAGCTAGGCAAAAATGTCAACAAAATTATTTTATATTTGATAGACTTTCCATGACAGTTTTTGAGCAAATTACCTAAAATTAAGCATATTAATCTTAAGTTAAATATTTTCGTATTTAATGCTGAAGCAAAAATACCAACTGAAAAACTTTTGTTTAATTATAGTTTTCATTGTGTGTTCTTTCCTTTATTTATAAAATTAAGCATAATTATAAAAAGTTAAAAAAGTTGATTTTTAATTCAATAGATCGCGTCAAGCGAGCGAGAACCGGCGTATAACAAAATTTTTTTAACTGTGCTTTTCGAGCTGTCAAAGTCGTTATGTTGGCAGCACTGAACTCACGCGGTCGCCCTTTTTTTCAGTACGGTCAGCACTCTCGTGTCGTTCACATTATTTTCGTTAGCTTTCGAGTATTGTTATTTGTGTTTTGTTATTTCATTTGTTTTTTGTTGAATTTCTTATTGTTAGGTACGTTGTTTAATTGTTGTGTTTAAGTATTATTTTGGTAACTGTTTTTGACTTAGTGCGTGGGCGTGTTCTTGACGCAATTTCAGTCGCGCGACGTGGCGAAGCCATAACCGGACGTGCAAAAAAACTGCGCGGCCAAGCCCGTAGGATCATATACAGTGTGATTAAGGTGAAAAGTTTGACAGCCCGAGTTATTTTGGACGCCATAGCCCTGAGAATCGCTAAAGTGGCAGTGGGCAGGGCACATCGCAAGAAGAACCGATGGCCGATGGGGCGTAAGGGTTCTAGAGTGGCGACCACGTACCGGAAGACGAAGCGTTGGCAGGCCCCCCACAGGGTAGACCGACGATCTGGTCAAAGTCGCGGGAAGCCGCTGAATGCGAGCAGCGCAAGACCGGTCGTCATGGAGATCTTTAGGGGAGGCCTATGTCCAGCAGTGGACGTCTTTCGGCATAAATGATGATACTAAGTAGCTCGTAATCCAGCCGATCGGCAGTGGGCGGCTACCACACGCGAGACTGAGAGCGCGCACAGCGCGTTCCACATTTTATTCCACCTTGCCTTTGTTGTCGAAAGATTTTTTGATACAATTATTCACACGTTTCACAATATTTTCGACAATAAAATTCAATAACCGTGAGTTCAAAGATGGAAATAATAAAATAGAGCATTTTATCAAATTATAGCACATTTAAGTCAACTGCTTTCCTCGCATTTACTCCATTATTTCATTCATTATCCTATACTATTAAACAATCTATTAATAAAATAAGGTCAAAAATTGTATAATTTCATTATAAAGATAATGATTTTAAGATAAAATAAAAATCCATTTGAAATTTTTGTAGTAAGAATTTTTTAAAACAAAACAATATCAAAACCAAAACCTGTACTTGCAATAAATAAAATTATGGTTATGCTGACTGTACCAAATCATGCAAATATTTTGACAGCTCGAAGTGAACAGTTAAAAAAATTGGGTTATAATATTATATATTCTTTGGAACCGGTATGGCGTGCCGTGTGCCCCGAGACTTTTTTCGTCTACGTAATGTCAAGAGTACGTCATGCCTGACATAATATTAGACTTTTTAGTGTTCTTATTTCAACAGTCCAAGTAGCAAGAGTGGGCTGCAAGTGTCTGGCTGCCTGCTTGTGCTAAAAACAACACTTCAAACAGTCCATTGAAGAGAGAAAATATCATTGTGGGAAGATAGATATACAGTGTTACAAAAAACCGGGCAAGTGCGAGTCGGACTAGCGTGCTAAGCTTTTGCCCTTGACCCCTCTTCTAAGAATGTACTTGAAATGGAAGCTAGCGTTAATTGATTGTGAGAAAGGTTGTAAACTTTAATTATTTCAGACTTTATGGTTCCGTACCCATAGGGTGAAAAACGGGATCATACTAATATGCCTCCGATGTCTGTCTGACTGTCTGTCAGTGGGCTGTATCTTATGCTGCATAAGCTATAAAATATAAGAACTGATCAAGTGCTAGTCGGACTAAAAAAAGGACGGGTTGCACTCCGAGAGTGCCGGCGGAAGTGAAAACTTGAATTTTTGAATTTTATGCTTTTTGGAAGGGTCAATCGCGCCATTGCTCGCGTACTTCTTCATCGAGACCTATAATTTGTCTCAGCACAAGAGTACTCTAGAGTCAGTAGTTTCAAAGTTATGGGGTTTTTTAGTTTGACGGCTGTGATCCGAAATGTAGATATCATCGAGACCTATCATTCGTCTTAGTACACGAGTAGTCTTGGGGCTGTAGTTTTCAAGTTATAGTGATTTTTAGTTCGACAGCTGTCATCCGAAATGTAGATCTTATCGAGACATATCATTTGACTCAGCACACGAGTACTCTAGAGTCAGTAGTTTCAAAGTTATGGGGTTTTTTAGTTTGACAGCTGTGATCCGAAATGTAGATCTCATCGAGACTTATCATTTGTCTCAGTACACGAGTAGTCTAGGGTCTGTAGTTTTCAAGTTATAGTGATTTTTATTTCGACAGCTGTTATCCGAGACCTATCATTTGTCTCAGCACATGAGTAGTCTAGGGTCAGTAGTTTTCAAGTTATAGCGATTTTTACTTTGACAGCTGTCATCCGAAATGTAGATCTCATCGAGACCTATCATTTGACTCAGCACACGAGTACTCTAGAGTCAGTAGTTTCTAAGTTATGGGGTTTTTAGTTTGACAGCTGTCATCCGAAATGTAGATCTCATCGAGACCTATCATTTGTCTTAGCACATGAATAGTCTAGGGTCAGTAGTTTTCAAGTTGAAGCGATTTTTCCTTTGACAGCTGTCATCCGAAATGTAGATCTCATCGAGAGCTATTATTTGTCTCAGCACATGAGTAGTCTAGGGTCAGTAGTTTTCAAGTTATAGCGATTTTTACTTTGACAGCTGTCATCCGAAATGTAGATCTCATCGAGACCTATCATTTGTCTCAGTACACGAGTAGTCTAGGGTCAGTAGTTTTCAAGTTATAGCGATTTTTAGTTTGAAAGCTGTCATCCAAAATGTAGGTCTCATACATATTTTAGGATTCACTATTAAATAACGATCAAAACCAGTACGTCAAGTCTGTCGTGCACATATCACGTTGTGCACAACAAAAAAAGCCGAGAATATGACAAAGACAAAACAGATGTTTTGGTCTGTATCACAGTTTAGAAATTTTGTGTATATTGAGCCTGCTGTATGATTATTTGAAAATCAATTTCTATACTTCATCCGAGATCTGACGCGACAAAAATAAAAAAGATGTTTTGGTCTTTATCACACTTTAGAACTTTTGTATATATTGAGCCTGCTCTAACTTGGTATGATTATTTGCAAATCCATTTCTATATTTCATCCGAGATCTGACGCGACTTCTGATGCGAGTTAATAATTTTTTCTCCATCTAAAAAAGTGCCAAGCGCCGCTAAAGAAGTTTTCACTTCAAATATCGAGCACAGTAAGTTACTGACATTTCAACTAATACAATTTATATCATGTGGTGGTACGGAACCGTCGGTGTGCGAGTCCGACTCGCACTTGGCCGGTTATACACTTTCATTAGATCAAGTCCATAAGTGTCCATAAGTGTGTTTGAGTCTCATGTCAAACCTGTAGAATATTCGTACAAACTTCCACCCCCGGGATGAATTTCGGAAAATCCTTTCTTAATGGGTGGTCTTGACGTACAAAAAAACTACGTACAAAATTTCACATCTGTAGTTTTATCGGTTACGGCTCGGCGTTGATGAATCAGTCAGTCAGTCAGTCGGTCAGGGCATGCTGTTTTATATATTTAGATTTAGATTACAAGATCAAAAGTATTTTCAGCTTACTACAACCGATGTAAGTTTTCATTTTTCATGTTTAACTTTAAATTCCGAAGCGCGTACCGAAAAAAACAGCGAAGCAATGCGATGTTGCCGTACCGTGCAATCACGAGCCGTGTACTATGTTAATGTCAATTATGAACTTTATTTCAATTATGAACTTTATTTTAGGGTCGATATAAAGCGCTTCATAATGTATTTTTTTATATTAAAAGATACGCTATAGCCTGAAATGTTTAATTTTCAAAATAATCAACGTAAGTACAGTTTTAGAGTATAATCAAACACTTTTACTATTTTGGCCAAAGAGAAAACCCTCAATAATTATACCAATGTAAAGCTTTAACATATTTTGTTCACTTTTATGACTGTTCGATCAAGTACAACAAAATTTTGAAGTACAAAAAGTCACGAGATAGTTATGTATTTTGCCCGAGCAGACAAAATGAAATAAAGCATTTAGCGGGATTTTTTTTTCAGGCTTTAACTAAGAACTTAGGTGCTTAATTTGTTTGTAAAATACTAAAACTTTATCATTGAACGAGCCCAGAAAACATTTCGTTTAGTTGGTATTTTTGCCACAGTAACTATTTATATAATAGGGTTTTTTAATATGCCGCCTTGTCCCATTTGGTGATATGCTTAATTTTAAGTAATTATGTAATTACTTCCAAGACTTCATAAACCACAAAAAGAAAAGGTTGGTTCAGATTTTTGTCAAGGCCGAAATTTAATTTTCTTGGGGCACTGACCGCAGCGCGTCAGGCAGACCTAACCGGGGCCCGAGCGGATGACAAACGTGCCGGACGATCTGCGTCATGTTGCGCTTACTATAGAAACACGTACTGATCCCGTGGCGGAATATGCAAGCGGTAAAGAACCGCACCGGAAGCGGATGCAGGACTACAACGGTACGACCGCGCGCGGAGCAGACCCTCATAAGTATCAAAACTAGTCAGCCCTACTTACCAGTCAATAATTCGTGGCGCTTTAAAATTGAAAATTGTGTTTGATTTATTACTGTTTCTTCACGAATTTAACGATAGACATTATAAAAGAAAAATCCTGCTCCTAATCGTACCAGTTTTTCCGATATTCTTACGAAATATTTTAGTGTTTTCAAGTAAACAAAGTAAAATCTCAGTATTGTTGACACAACTCTTACTTTGGCTAGACATGTGACAGCTCATCATTGCCATATGAAAATCTTCTTTTTATTTTTACTTCTTTATTCGTGAGATTTGAGATTAGGGGAGGTTTGCCATGCTACAAAATAAGGTGGAAAACTACCAGGAGAGCATATATCTGCTATCTGCTAGGGTTGATGCCCTTCATAAAGTAAATCCAGGAGAGGATTGGTTATACTTTCATATGAATTCACAGGCAGAGGCGGTCTTTAGGCATTGCGGATTCATACAGTTTCTTCAGTTAAAATGGTAAGAGAAATTCGAGCAGTTTATTACCTTTTTCCATTTGTCATTGGTAATGTTATATAAGAAAGGTGTCCTCCTCTCGGACTTGGAAGTGTTGAAAACGGGTTGTCTAACTGCGCCTTTAAGGTTTTTCCATATATGGGCATTTCAGATATTCTCAGTTGTGCCAACGTAACGAAAAAATATCTTACGTCACTTTTTTAGAGGCTATGGATGGAGTTTTGTCGGCTGAATAGTTAGAGTATTTTGCCGAAAACTCTTACAGTATTTAAAGATTCTTAGTAGTTGTGCTATACACCAAGGGTTTTATAAACATATAATCGTAGAAGCAGGATGTCGTACACAAATCGTGAGTATTTTCCTGGTTTTCCTAACAGCGTGTCTCAATGTGTCGTTCACTTGGTTTATGGTATTTGTAATGGAATTTTGTAGTGTCTGTTGGTTATTTGTTGTGATTTCGTATTCAGAGTTTACGTTTGCTGCGTTGCCGAGGACTGCGCGGGGAACACCGTTGGTTCTGGGCGGTGATCCGAAAGGCCGGAGCTTCTTGTACACGAATGGGAATTCCGTGATTATCAGAGATATTGAACACCCTGCCATCGCGGACGTCTACACTGAGCATTCCTGCCAAGTGAACGTTGCCAAATACTCCCCCAGCGGCTTCTACATAGCCTCAGGAGGTGAGTGATTTCATCACAAGTCATTGCGAATTCATTTCGTTGATATACATCACTTTATAGTTACATATCCAACTATGAATAATAGGGTAAATGGGCGACGTAGCAATGAATTTTTTTTTATTATAGGTATTTATTATTATTTGATAGCCCAGCAGCAACTTTTCTGATATGGCTATATCTAAGCTGGTGTGTTGTTCACTACACATTAAGAAAGTTATAGTTATTTAGCTTCTAAAAGTGCAAGTTAAATGGAAATGAACAGTTTTTTTTTAGGGTAATCACCTTTTTTTAACCAATATTTGAAGGTGGTTGTAAAATTGCATACTGTGTGATTTGCTATTTAGCTCAGTGAATAGATTTTTATTATAATAGTTTTCGATAGCTGTTATATGAACCATAATAATAAAAACCTGTCTATTTTTGTTCATAAGGGCATCACTTGAGAAGGGCTCAACCAATTTACCTATTTTTTGTTTTGAAATAATCATATTAGTTCAAAATAGGTTTACATTGTTTTATCATCCCTCAGGTAAAATTTTGATTAAAAGTCCCATATTTTGAATTAAGATGCAAGAAAATTTAGGTTTGGGCTAAAGATAAGAAAGAAATGTGTGTATCAAAATTATTGGAAAATCATTTCCCAAGGCATCAAAAAAGGACTTAATGACTGTCTGTATGAAACATACAAAAGTATGTCAGGCTATAGCTGTTTGTGCACAGAACTCAAAACATGAATCAAGGGGGTGAGTGCTGTAGGTGGGGGGAGGTGAGCAAATCTCAGCCCTAAGCACAGAAAATAACCATCAGAGCCAATATTTGCCTGCCCATGCTATAATTTCATTTGAACTACTTTGCTGCCAGCCAGGTCATCCAGGTGTATTTTACTCTAGACTACCTGCGAAGCTAGGGCACGCCAGTAGTTTATTGATATAACTTATTATAACATAGTGACATCCTGCTACATACTACAACCCATCTTTACCCGTAGGTGACTAAGGAATTATGAACTGAAGGATGGGCAGCAGCTCCCTTCTCCGTATAACACCATCTTACATAATGTGGTCACTAACAACCGCTGTCCATGATGTCAGCTGCAACACTAATAAGGGTGACAATGGTGCTTACCCTCCAATTTTACAACATATTTATGCTGGAATTCTGTCGGGAGGTCTCTGACCTATGATGTTTCATGGGATGTTGTGATAAATAAAACTATCATACTCACCTACAAGAATCTTTCATGCATTCTAAATTATCTTCTTTGCCCTAGCTAGGTTATATTGCAAGTGTGATTCAACTCATCATTGTTTATCATTTATGGTATCGTTAATATTTAATCAGGTGAATCATATCATATCTGAGCATGATCATTTGTTAATGCTTGCTTGACACTGCAAAGCTAGTTTTTACTTGTATTTGGGGTTCTCTTTAGGTCCTTAGGAGGATTACAGAACCCTATTGCTAAGCCTTATGGCAGTTGGTCTTTATGCCGGCACAGCGCTAAACTGAATAGCTTCCTGTGGTAGTGGAGTGGTGCAGGAAGGGTGGTAACGTCATTAGAGCAAGCAGTGTAGATGTGTAGGGGACAGCCTGTCATTTTCCAACACATTTTGTGGCTATGTCAAAAGCAATCGACTAAACTTGTCTGAAAAAACAAGTTTGTAAAACAATGTTATTCTTACATACATACATACTATCACGCCTAGTTCCCGTCGGGGTAGGCAGTTACCACAGTTCTCCACCTGCTACGATCTTGACATACTTCCCTTGCTTCCTGGCCTTTCATCAATCCTTTCATACATGCTTGTCGGTTTAGGGTACTTTTAACCTGGCCTTTATTCAGAACGTTTGAATTTGGTCCTGGTACATTCGCCGAGGCCTTCCCCTTCCAACATTCCCATTCGCTCTCGCCTTGTAGATCCTTTTCGTCAATCTTCTTTTATTCATCCTCTCTACATGACCGAACCATTTCAATTTTAGTCGCTACGTCTTCTTTTATGCCACAACATTCTCTTATCACACTATTTCTAATCTTGTCACTCAGTTTCACACCAATTCCGTCAAAATATATTTTGGTTTTAGTGTGATTGCTTGCTGCAAAATGTGATGGCAAGCATTAGAATAAACAAGAAAAATTTATTGTACTCAGATATGTGCTGTGCCTGTAAATGTATTTTTTTATTGAGCTCCTTATACTATCTTTTCAATCATGATATTTTAAAGTGATGCAATTTGTTTATTGTTTGAATGTTTTTGTTTGTTTGTATACCTCATACAACAAATGTATGGGCAAAGTATTTTGCAAGTTCTGACTTTTTTAGTACTCCAACCTGGGTTGGTCTCATAAAATATTTTGATAAGTATTAGAAACAAGATTATTATTTTCTTTTTCGTGGGAGAATGGCCATTTTTTTGCTACTTGTACAATTTTTTGAAAATCTGTGAATGTATCATAATTTCACATTTTGATAGTCTCCTGACCATTTTCGTGTAGCTGTAATGGTTAAGGTACATCCATTTGCGGTTCCGTCTCACTAATATCCCTAGTTTTATAATTATATTACTGGATATAAAAATCCTACTATAATATAAGATGCCTATACTTTTAAGTGTTTCTGGCCTGGAATAATCTAGAACGGTTTCCAGTTTTTCTAGCTATTTATCTATTAATTTTTACCCCCAGTTTTGCATGTGACACATCGTCGTTTATTTCTAGTTGCTTTTTTTATTCACATGGCGTCACTTTTTGAAGCTATGTAATTTAACTGATATCTAAAAAAGATAACACATCATCCTAATATGAATGAAGAGTATTTTCTTTTGCACAAGCAAATATAAAATGGAATGCCTACTTTTGCTCGGAAAGACTATTTTGACTATCATAAAGAAAATAAAACTAAGAATTATTAATTTTGAAACAGAAAATGTGGTAGAAATTTTAATTCGTAATATTTCTAATTATAATCCGTTCCACGAGTCAATGCAAAAGCTTACCAACACATTTTGCAGCCGTAGAACCAGACAAAGTACGACGAATCAGATGAACCAGAGTATATTTAACGGAAAAAATAACATTGTTTTACAAACTTGTTTTTTCTAACAGCTTTAGCTGATTACTATTGATCATGGAGCACAATTACCTTGATATAGCTGCAAAATGTGTTGGTAAGCTTTGGCATTGACTCGTGGAACGGACTATAGTGGTTGTGTGTTATACGTTTCTGCAAAGGGACTGTACGTGTATTGTGGTTACGATCGTGTGTCATCATGTGTTATTGAAATCTTGTCTAGCTGTCAGAATTGAGTTCAGTATACATCCGGTTCTCTCATGGAAATAGAAGATAACTACTAAAATCGTACTATTGCGGGCTTTCGCGCCTCTTCACTAGAAATTTTTCTTTGCTAAAATCCATCGGAGGCGCAAGCCATGCTCATTTTAAGCTATCGCATATTAGGAAAGCGATAAAGCAAATGGTTGCAATATTCACTTAGAAGCATAGTGACGTGTTCCGTGTACTCCTTTTTTCTAAATTTTACCTATAATTGTTACGCATAATTTGTTTTTATTCAAGGTCAACTATTGAACCGAGAGCTCTTTTATTTTATTTTTTGGGTACTTTATAGTAAAAATAAGCGTAGACGTGATCAGGCGCTAGTGACCGCGAAATTACCTATCTAGTAGTATAGTAGACCAATGCTCAACAGACCGTACGTGTTCCGCTATGGCGAATTCAAGTATATTATATATGACTTTAATGTTTAAAAATATAACAAAGATACCTACTTAATATAGCTTACTCGATATTATCAAGAGCGGCATATCATTCAACGGGTAATTTCGAATTCATATAACCGGTAAGGTGTCTAAAAAGTCTGAAGTCGGCAAAGGCAACGTACAGGCGAGAAGGCACGGTAAACAAACCATCAAAACCTGTTTATACGAAATCGAAATCGACGCGTCGTGTAAATTACACATAAGAGGGATAGTGCCGCTTCGCCGCCTGCTCCTTGCCTTACACTTTTTCTTAGTAATGTCGCGTCTGTGCCTTATCCGTGTCTGCTCCTTACCCGTAACCCCCAAGGTCGTTTTTCCACCGCGACGATTCCGAGCCTGTACCGATTACATTACGAGAGAAAAGCGCCGGCCGATGTCACGCCAATATACAAAGTTACGAGCACAATAAGTACTTTATTATTTACTCAAAGTGTCATCGCCATTCGTTTATTTTATCGGTACTGTCTCGGTGACGGCGCGGTGGATACCGTGGAACCGCGTATTGATCTTCATCTGTAGTGGTTACTCCTGCCATTATTTTTTGGTAAAAAAAATTACTTTTGAAGTTTGGTGAGAGATATAAAGATAATTTTTATTTTCTCACACAGTGCATTGTAAAATTTCGTTCGATACATGTGCTCAGGCAGGAGTAAATCCTCACTCGTGTCGCATAGAACAGGCATATCAAAGATACGGCCCGCGGGCCGCATCCGGCCCTCAAGCCATCTCTATACGGCCCGCGACCAGAATCTATACTGTGAGGATTTAAGACGGTATTCGATGTTACTACGTATTTTTAAACCCTAGTACCTATTTTCCGTTATCAAAACAATTAGAAAAAATATCGTTTAATGCTTACTGTAAACATCTTCAATCTATTCTAAAGTTAAAAACTCTTCAGAATAAATAATTTATAAAAAGTTCTCAACTAGCGAATTGCAAATTGTCAAAATCTCAAAAATAACTATTATATTCAAGAATTGCACGAGAGGATCCCACGCACGCGCGGTTTCTATTAGGTAGAAAGAGACGATTGGATGCCTTTGGCCTTACTAAAGTGTCAGATTGTACACCTACTGAGAGAAATTTATAATTTGGGAGGATGCCAAATGGAGCGCTCCAGCAAAGTATGTAACTCTTGCTGTATTATGTTCGGACTAGCCGAGTTCTCGGGTCTCCATATAAATTTTCATTCCTTATCAAATTCAAAGCCTTCATTATTTATTTCTTCATAGTAGGATAGTTTTATTACTACTTACGCCTAACAGCCTCCCTGGAGACGCATTTTTGAAGCGTTCGAACTTCAATTCGCATTCGAATTGGCAAGATTCGTATACGAATCCGTAAAATCGCAATTTTTGAATATTCATACCTGTGAATTCTGCAACGAGTGGTCCGACCCACTCGTTTTGCAATTCTACCACTCGAAAGTATGTATAATCTGTGATGACAACGACATTGACGTTTCCTTCACACATGGCATTATACTGACATATTAACTTTTTAATTTGCGTTCCATTCCCTCGCAATTCATTACCGGTTTTTAAAATCAATGAGTAATTGCTTTCCGGTTTTGATTTTTTCTGCGTGAAACGAAAATTGGTTAAATATTTGAATTTAATGGCAACACTGCTTTCGAATGATTCAAAAATGCGTAAAATCGAGAGCATTAGAAATTAAATTCGTATACGATTCGTTTTCGTATGCGAACTAAAGATTCACTTCGAACGCTTCAAAAATACGTCTCCTGGTCTTATTAGCTTTCGGTTTTCGATACGGAGTTTCGGGCTCCGATTCTTTGTCATCGAATCGAACCCCGAAACTCCGTATTCATATCGCAGAATGAATCACGTGATTATCCGAAAAGTTAGATGAGCCTTCGGATGGCACTATAAAGCCACGATCACACCTACCTGAATTCAAAGACTAATTCGGCATACATTGCTGGGAGACTTGGTTTTGTTAATTGCTAAATCCTTACTTCAACGAGCAATGTATGCCGAATTAGTCTTTGAATTCAGCTAGGTGTGATCGTGGCTTAAGCTGTTGGTCTTGCGCTACTGTATTAGGAAGTATTCGTTAAATGAGCCAAGTCAGAGGCCTTGGACGGCTCAATAACTCCGGCACTAGGGTTTGTGAGGATGATCTTACAACCCAAATGGTTGGACGCGGTTGTACGTGATCGCAGTATGTAAGATTGCGCGCACAGCAAAAAACAAGTGTAAACAAGACCAGTAACCGTAAAGCCAAGTAAAGCCAACTAACAGATGGCGCTGTAGGGTTTCTGACATGCGTTATTTTCAAGAAATTATCAAAAAAACGAAAAAACAGTTTTTTCAGACATGAGACCTAGCTATTTTCGCCCCGAAAATGACACATTGGACTTTGTACCGTTCTTATATCAATAGACGTAAGGGCTAAAGTCGCACTGCGAGTGTCAAGCTTGACCTGTAGTTGACTGTACATGTCGCAGGCAAATTGTATAATTCGCCGCTTCACATAATGCCTCGGCATTTTACATAACGACGCGTAATTCGTTTCTGGTACACGCAACCCGCGAAGATTATAATTATGTTAATTAAGTTATCAAGACAAGCTCAGCGATTTCTTCTAAAACAAATAATTACAGAATAAAAAAATATATAATACTTTGTTTCGTTCCCAAATAAGCATACCTTGCCGCATACATTGCTACACCCACATTTCACCTCCCATCACCTAACCTCATGGCACTAACCTCATGGCACTAACCTCATGGCACTAACCTCATGGCCCTAACCTCATCGCCCACTTGTTTATCGTTCGTACACATACACGTGTTGATTGAGGATTTCATTCCAGATGCGTCCGGCAAGGTTCGCATTTGGGACACGGTGAACAAGGAGCATATTCTGAAGAATGAGTTTCAACCGATCGGAGGTCCCATCAAGGACATAGCCTGGAGCGCTGACAATCAAAGAATGGTTGTCGTCGGAGAGGGCAGGGAGAGGTAAGACAGTCTTGGTGTAAAATAAAAAAAAACTCTTTATTTCAGACTTCACTGGTTCATATACATTGCAGAGTCAAACTAAAATCCATTCGTTTTCCATACTAAATTCAAATGACTTCCATTCTTATGCGGGACACAAAATGCTGTTGAAAAACGAGTCTATACTGCTAATTTTAGTGAAATTAGCTGTATCTTTGTAATCAGCGAAAAATTTAACTAAAAATAGCAGTATACACTCGTTTTTCAACAGCATTTTATGTCCCGCATAAGAATGCAAGTCATTTGAATTTAGTATGGAAAACAGATCGCCTTAAGGGCTTTCCTGCAGTCAACTAGCGCCCCCATAAAAAAAAAATATTACTCGCTAAATACGAAACTTATCAATCCTGAAAAATATAGTTCACTGTAGTTACTTTTAGCAGTTTCTGTGTTTAGCGATAAATTTTGTACATAGCGAGTAATATGTTTTTAACTGATGAGGGCGCTAGTTGACTGCAAGAAAGCCCTTAAAACTAGTTATTTGAATATGTTACATCAGTGGTTAAATATACCTAAGTTAAGGTGAAGTCACAGATGGTACTTATTAAGATGTTTCGGCAATTGAGTATGTTTTTTTCTAAATTTACACACGATGGCGGATCAGGGCATCAAGTCCCGACAAGCGGGCTTCAGCAAACATTTGGGAAGCACAACAGTAGCGTAGGAGGCGGAAGAGGGCCCTAAAGGCGTCGTTGTATTGTACCTTTAGCATCGACTTGGCGAAAGGATGCGAAAGGATTTCCATACTTTGCGCTCGTTTTGTATATGCAAGCCGTCGATCGCTGCGATCAATGTGGCCCAACCAGGCCCAACCCTTAGCGTTTAAGGAATAGCGCCATCTATCCGACTACTTGTCAAGCTTTCAGATAAATTTGGCTCTTGACTTCCATTACAATTCATAGTTCTGTCAGTATTGCATAGATGTCGCTAATTATTATAGTAACATTATTGATAGGAGAGCGTGCTACTAGGATTTCCCCTCTATAAATATACTTGCGAGCTGTGCCCTCGCCCTTATTTCCGACGACGAGGAAAAATGTATGGGAATTATGGGAACCATTTTTTTTTCTAGTAGAATTGAGCCGACGTGCAAAGTATGCACCGCATCATTGAAGAGCCTTTTGAGATGGTATAGCTGCTCCTTTGAAGACCTGATCGATCTTGAAAACGACGACGCTTTAAAGTGCACCAATAATGGACGTTTCATAGTCATACGTTTAAATCAATAAATCAACCCTTTCATACATCCCCGTCGGTTTAAAGATGAAAACCATAACATAAATGATATTGTTTTCAGATTTGGGCATGTGTTTATGTCTGAAACTGGCACCTCTGTGGGCGAGATCAGTGGCCAGGCGAAGCCAATCAACTCAGTGGACTTCCGTCCAGCGAGGCCATTCCGCATAGTCACCGCTTCCGAGGACAATACAATCGCAGTGTTCGAGGGCCCCCCGTTCAAATTCAAGTGCACCAAGCAGGTATAAGAACATTTCAGCGCAGTTGGTTAGAGCGTACGGCTCTCGATCCGGAGTTTCTGGTATCGAGTCCTGGGGGGGCACTGTCAAATATCACTTTGTGTGCCGTAAGCGCTGGGAAAATTGCACCATTTGCCTAGCTTATCAAATACGCTGTCAAATGAAGCAATCCTATTGCCTGGAAGTTTCCAGTACACAGCTTAGCGCCCTCGCACCTCACTGGTGGAAATCGATCCTCAATATAACTAGGTTTGTTTGGTTTATGGTCGTCATTGAACCAACTATCACGCCTTCAGCCTCAAGATAAACGTTATTAAATTTGCTACAACTTCATTTCCCATTAATTTCCCGTAGATACCTCATGATACCTGGTCAAAAATTAGCCATTTACCATTTTTCAACTTTTTGGGAAAATTGGAGAACATTGAAAGCCTATCTTGGGAGCTATTAGATCTAGAAAATTGGATTAGGGCTCAAACTGTCAGGAATATTGTAAACTTTAAAAAAGTAATAGTGACCTTTCTCGTAAAAGCCTTCTTTTGTCGTTTTTTTTGCACAAAACTAAAAAAAAGTGAAAAAAATTGTGGTTTTTCAGCAATAACTTAGCGCCCGTGCATTTTAAAGTGCTGAAAATCTGGGTAAATACTATCTAGGTGAACCCAAACAATATACCAAAAATGCAGGACTACCACAATTATTGCAATTTCGAATGTAACATATGACTGGCCTATTGTTTAGATTCAGGTTCTGAGCAATATACTAAAATTTTGCCAGGGGTCCAAAAATAACCCTATATACAGCGTGTAACGAAAAGTGTGATAATACTAAAGGGTGTGAATCTGCCCATGAAACTGAACAACTTTTCCCAAGGAATATGTTTCTTGGGAAAAGTTGTTTATGTCAGTTGTTTGTCAACAAAATAGTGTCTAAAGTTATACATTCAACCACTTTTTTCGCGAGATCTATTCTTCAAAAGCCTAATGACTAAATAGTGACTGTTGTGATACGTGTTTGTATAAATTTTAAACACTAGATAAGCTTAATATTATCTGGATTGTCCGTTTTTAGGGTTCCGATACCAAAATGGTGAAAAAAAGGAAACCTTATGGTGTCGCTTTGTCTGTCTGTCCGTCCGTCTGTCTGTCTGTCGTCTGTCACACCTCTATATCTCAGCAACCACTCATGCTATCGACTTGAAATTTGGAATAGTTTTAGAATATAGTCGCCGAAATTAATTGCACATGATACATTTTTGGAAAATTATGATTATTAATGTAAAGGGGCCAAAATAGGGGGGGCAAATTTTAAATTGTCGCTGCTAGGTTGAGTGGGGTATCATATGAAAGGGCTTTACTTGTCAATTCTAAAATATATTTTTGTATTTTTTTACGTCTCTTAGTTTTCAAGTTACGATGAAAAATGTCAAAAAAAAATAACATTCCCCCCCCTTATATCCGAAGTTTGAGAAAGGAAAAATCGGAATTAATTACAGTTGACAGCAGTTTATGTAAACATTACAGCAAAAATAAAACGATCTTTCTAAATTGCACAGTTTTTTAGAAATCTGCAAATAACCTTTACAAACTTATTTAGTTTTGCGGTCTTAAAAATGGACTTTATTGCTTCCAAAAATACTATAGTTATATCGGAACCCTCGGCGCGCGAGTCCGACTCGCACTTGACCGGTTTTTGTTAATTGCAATAATTTGTTTGAAACAAAATAGCAGACTCAGTAAATGATAAATTTAGTGTTACCGTCTCTTTTCTAAATAAACAATAGATGGCGTTGTTAATTATTCAAACACGATATCGACTGTTTTCTGAGTGTGTATAAGGTGTTCAGAGGCATAATGTGCCGCGAAAAAGTTGTTGGACGATATATTTATTTTCTTAATTTTTGGGACTGTCAACCGCGGTTGATGGTCAGTATGGTGTTGCACGGAGTACTTTAAGCCAGAAATTGCAATAAATTTTTCTCATAAATTTTTGATTTTTGTAGCACCTAGTAGGTACCTATGGACGGTTGAAGTTTTTGAGATAGTCCCACATATTTTGAGCAGTTTTAGAAACAGGGATCGATTCACATAAAAAATTGTGTAAAATTTGATACAAAATGTATGGGAAAAGGTTTTTTTGCAATTTCTGCTTTTTTAGTGTTCCGTAGTTAACAAGGAACCCTTATAGTTTCGTCATGTCCGTATGTCTGTCTGTCCGCGGCTTAGCTCAGTGACCCTTAGGCCGATATTTCACTGGGACACCACGGTGGCGCGACTGTTTGCGCCACTGGTGTCCGTAACTAGACACCAGTAAAGACAAGGGCTATATTTTACTGGGAGTGGTAGCGCGACCAGCATCCGAACTGGTTGCGCTGCCAAATTGGTTGCGCAACCAAACGGACACCAGGTGAGTAACTCTCTATAGAGCTGTATACATTTTGTTGGTAGCGGCGACTGGTTGCGCTGCCATGGTGTCCCAGTGAAATACCGGCCTAAGACCGTGTCCATCCAGATGAGGCAACTTGCGCGTAGGCACTCGCGCGTTGCCGAGATACTAGAGCTTACATATGTTGCGTCTAGGATAGTTTCTTACGCGCGAGTGAGGAAACGCGCGTTATCATCTGGACGGAATATTATGTAGCTCTAGTTTCTCGCGCGAGTGTCTACGCGCGAGTCGACTCGCGCGTAAAACGCCTTATCTGGACAGGCTCTTAGTACTAGAAAGCTGTAATTTTGTATGGATATACATTTCATCTACGCCGACAAAAGTGGTAAAATAAAATTTTGAAACCTATACCTCCCCTACAAGTAAAGTGGGGGTGAATTTTTTTTTCACGACTACCCCATCGTGTGGGGTGTTGTTGGATAGGTCTTTTAAAACTAATTGAGTTTGCATACATCAATTTTCGATTTAAAGTTCCGTTTGCGAAATATATAGCTTGAAAGCAAAATTTTTTGTTGAAGTCCCTGACAGCTAGACGGTTGTTATTGGAAATGAGAACAAAACCACTGTACGAGTAGTAGTATAAAAAGGGTGGAAGGGAAGGTGTACCGAAAACTGAAAGGGCGTGCTCAGTCAACGAAACTGAACAACTTTCCCAAAGAAACATATGTTCGGAAATGAAAAAAAAAAAATTTACCTCTCCATACAAACTTTTCGACCAGAGTGGGCAATTTGTATGGAGAGATCAAATTTTTTTTTTTATTTCCCAACATATGTTTCTTTGGGAAAGTTGTTCAGTTTCGTTGACTGAGCACGCCCTTTCAGTTTTCGTTAGACCTCTCCATACAAATTGTTCGACCGGAGTGGGCAATTTGTATGGAGAGATCAATTTTTTTTTATTTCCCAACATATGTTTCTATGGGAAAGTTGTTCAGTTTCGTTGACTGAGCACGCCCTTTCAGTTTTCGTTAGACCGTCCCTTACACCCTGTATGATGAAATTAAAAGGAAAGCTATCACAGCTAATTAGGCTTCTCAGGTTAATAAGCTATAGCCAAAAAACTAGAAATAATAAAATAGCTATAGCAATCAGAGGCTAGGACCTCGCTGAGCATTACGAGTAGCAGGTAAAAAGTTTATACTCTGTTTAATGGACGTTATCAGATGCTTAATCAAAACCTGCTTTGCGACAAAAAATTGTAAAATAAACTACGGAACCCTATACTGCGCGCGGCCCGACACGCACTTGGCCGGTTTTTTTAACATATACAAATAAAACTAGTTTGCAGTACAGATTTTCAGGACATACATTATATTTACCGCACCCAAAGAAAGGCCCTAACTCAGCAATATGCCGTGATTCGTTAAGCGAGCCACGACGCTGTTATTCTGTGGGACAAATAATAGGTCTCGACAAGATCTTCATTTCGAGTGACAGCTGTCAAAACAAAAACTGTCATATCTTAGAAACTAGCAATCTGGTAGAGGAGCCGAGAAGGATTTTTCACGTGATAATCAGGGCGATTAGGGGTGTCTAAGTAGATGGGGCTTTATGAGAGGATCACGAAAAACTATATAAGAAGTTCCAGACCGAAGCCCGATGTTCAGGAGGCCATTGTCTGGAAATGAAAAGGAACAAAAAAACCTGATCTTCAGCAAAAACAATTCTCATGCCAAAAGATGGGGGCTGATGAGTAGTGATATAAAAACTTTGTCCAGACACTGGTTTGCCAAAAATCTGAATACTGTTGGCAAACCAGACCATTAAATTGTTTTCTATTGAGCACCTGATAAAATTTAACGCGATAATCAAGGCGAAAAAGAGATGTCTCAATAGAAGATGCTTTATGAGAGGATCACGAAAACTATGAAGTTCTAGACCGGAGCCTGGTGTTCAGGAGGCCATTGTCTGGAAATGAAGAGTATTTTTTTACGTGATATTTAGGGCTAACAAAAGTGATTGCTTGTAATAGAGAAGCTAATACTGATAACAATTACAAAAAAAAAAACAAAAAAATCTGACGACTTTTGGCAAACCAGACCAAAAAAATATCCCTTTTCAGATTTTCAGGCTTTTCTGGAATGACTTTAGCCCCTGGTTTTCTTGTCTGGTCAAGGTTTTTATATCACTACTCATCAGTCCCCATCTTTTTGGCATGACAATTGTTTTCTAGATCATTATATATCATCGCTCATTATGAAATATTCAAAATAACCCTACCTAATTAATAGAACAACGCCTATAATAGGATTATGTAATTTGTTATGACTTTACAACATACATCCCTAACTTGTGACGAACTATTTCTTTAATCCTACTTCTATAATCCTTATTATTATGAGTAGCAACCTTAATTGGATCTTAAGTTTATTTTTTCATATTGATTGTTTTGCTTCCAGGAACATACTCGTTTCGCCCAAGCGGTTCGCTACAGCCCGGACGGTGGTTTATTCGCATCCGCCGGTTTCGATGGGAAGATCTATCTCTACGATGGAGCCACATCCGAGCTTAAGGGAGAGGTCAGTACTGCCATCTTGAGGTTGACATTCGATACCATTTACTGCCATACTCAGAGATGTCACTTTATAAAGTTTAAAATTGTATTCGCTTAGACGTAAGAGTTTGTTCTCAATATTCTATTAGAGGCTGTAGAAAAAAAATCTACTACCAAGCATATGAAGCAGTATTGTATGACTAACTGCCTTACTTAGAGACTTCTTAAATCTCATGCCGTCCTTTTCGATTCAATCAATTGTCAAAACAAGTGACAGCAACAGTGTCTATGAAAGATTAACTTAACATTTCACTCAGAAAATAAGCAAGAATTGGGGGGTGTAAGAACTAAATTGAGTTTTTATCATCGAAGAAACCTAAGAAAATGTTCGTAAGTAGTCACTTACGCGTTTCATTTGCCGTTTAAAAAAACATCGCAAGGCCTATAAATAAGCGTACTATTAACACTCTGAGCTTTTCTACCTATGTTCCTTTGAAAAAGTTGTTTAGTTGCATGTACTAAGTAAAAATAACTAAATATTGGCCAATGTTCCAAAAATAACCCATAACTTTTGCTTTTTCCGGTCAGTTTGGCTCGCCGGCCCACAAGGGAGGAGTGTACGGCATCTCATGGTCACCCGATGGCAAACAGCTGTTGTCCTGTTCCGGCGACAAAACTTGCGCCATATGGGACGTGGACACCCTACAGAGGACCACGCTCTTCAACATGGGCGGTGCTGTGGAGAACCAGCAGGTAATGTTGGGAACACTTGTAATGTCCGACTAGTTACTAGTCTCATGGTCACCACACAAGCAGCTGTTGTCCTGTTCCGGCGACAGAACATGCACTATATAACACGTACACACCCTACAGAGGACCACGCTCTTCAACATGGGCGGTGCTGTGGAGAACCAGCAGGTAATGTTGGGAACACTTGTAATGTCTGACTAGTTACTAGTCTCATGGTCACCACACAAGCAGCTGTTGTCCTGTTCCGGCGACAGAACATGCACTATATAACACGTACACACCCTACAGAGGACCACGCTCTTCAACATGGGCGGTGCTGTGGAGAACCAGCAGGTAATGTTGGGAACACTTGTAATGTCCGACTAGTTACTAGTCTCATGGTCACCACACAAGCAGCTGTTGTCCTGTTCCGGCGACAGAACATGCACTATATAACACTTACACACCCTACAGAGGACCACGCTCTTCAACATGGGCGGTGCTGTGGGAACACTTGTATTTTAATTCTGACGAAAGCACTGGAATCTTTATAGAGAGATTATAATGCTTGAATCAGATGACCGTTCACCCCATACACAGATAATGCCGACCACAATTCATTCCTCACCACTCGGTCATTAGTGTGGGATCCAAATGAAATCCAATGGTTTTGAAGCTAGCTCCATCGAAGTTACCTTCGCCATCCCGACTACTGGTATGTACTTGTTCAGGCTGTTCTTCTGAACATACATACAATAACAGTTATCCACTTAAGTTATATCCTCGTCATAGACTTCCGGAAAGCAATTTTAAAAATAATAATGTTTAGTATACTTTTTTCCTTAAAGACGTAGGATTATAAGTAATGTAGTATCGGTTTATATTCAATATATTTTTATTGAAAAAATTAACTAAATCGTTTCATAATCTGATATGATATGAGGATATACCAAGTCATTGGACATATTAGTGCAAATTCAAAATTCAGCCCTTTCTAAACTGGAGGAGCCGAAACTTGGGATTGAGATTTTGAGATTTGCGTCTTGGCAACCCTGTTTTTTTAGATTCATCTTTTCATTGTACACTAGCCTAGATAGGTCGCTTATTGGTGGGCGATGAGGTAGGGTAACCAACTGCCCGCTCTCCGTTTATTATGATGTTCGGAAGAACAACCTGAAGAAGAGGAAGTAGTTGGTGCTGCGGAGGTAACTTCGACGAACAGCTTTTCCTGAAGAATTTTAAGATTTGGATCTTACACTACATAGACCTTTTTCAAATCCGCGAACGCGCAGTAGACTTTTTGGTTTTTCAGTTTCAGTTTAGTTTATTCGGTTACAAAATAACATTTGTGTTCGAAAATAATACAATTATAATAATAACTAAATTAAATCGACGACTATTTCCAAGTTCAAACAAAATACATTGAAATAATCTAAAATTGTCAAACAAATAAAACCAAAATGTCATCATTACGAAAAAAATTAATAATTATAATTAACGTCAATTATGCTTATACCTAAGAAATTCGTCTAATTCGTAGAAACACTCCTTCAGCAAGAGCGCCCTTAGTTTTGATTTGAAGCTGAGTAACGAGAGATCACCCTTCAACTCTACCGGCAGCGCGTTAAATAGACGCACCTCATTGTAGCGTGCACCGCGGCGCACTACGTCAAGACGTGGAGGCGGCGCTGTACGTGCCACATCTCGTCTGCGAGTACCAATCCTAGTGACCCTATCTTCTTCAGTCTCTTCACCTAAGAGCTTTCTTTTAAAGTTTATAAGCATCACAAATATATAGAGAGAAGGAGCCGTTAGTATGCCTAACCTAATGAAATTAGTTCTGCAAGATTCCCATTGGGGTATTCTGACAATGGTTCGAATGGCTCTTTTTTATATTACAAATGCTTTATGAATATTGTATTTGTAACTATTTCCCCACAGTAAAATGCTATACCTTAGATGAGACTCTACTAAGGCATAGTATACGATTAGTAGTTGCTTTTCAGTAAGCTCATCTCTGAGAGTTCGTAAGGCGTAACAAGCGGAACTAATTTTACCTTCGACACGATTCACTTTATCCTTCCAGTTTAACAACGAGTCTATAAAAACACCTAAAAACTTAACATTATCTGTCGTGTTCAATTTATGATCTTTGAACGCGATGTCTAAAGTATCTGAGTTTCTGACAGTCGTTTTAAAAAGAACAATATTAGTTTTATCAGGGTTCAGTCGAAGGTTATTTGCATCAAACCATGTGCAGAAGGCTATCAGTGACTCATTGACCTTAAAATTAAGCTCAGTTATAGAATCAGCACAAATGACAGCATTCGTGTCGTCAGCGAAAACCACCAACTTCGCATCGGATACTTTGTTTATCAAGCTTTGTATAAGGTCGTTGGTGAAGATGATAAAGAGAACTGGTCCCAGTATCGACCCCTATGGAACCCCACGCGATAGTGAAGTGAATCTCGACGACACTTTTTTCTCGATATCTTGCTGTAAATAAATTATTTCCACGTATTGCTTCCTATTGCTTAAATAAGATGTAAGTATATCAAGAGATTTGTTCCGCACACCGTAATGCTCTAAACAGCTTATTTAACAAGATACTGTGGTCAACAGTATCAAAGGCAGAGCTCAAATCGAGAAACAAAGCTGCAACCTTTTTTTTTTCCTGTCAATTCCATGAATAATTCCATGAATTTTGGCCAGAAACTTGTCGGCTACCGCAAGGAAAATACCTGATCCGTACATTCCATTCCCTTTCTGAATCCCGCTTGTACATTCCATATTTTTTCGTCATTATAAGCAGCGCAAAATATAATTTCGCTGTTTTGGTTTTTCCAGGTATCATGCCTGTGGCAAGGGAAGCATCTTCTCTCGGTGTCACTTTCTGGCGTGATCAATTACTTGGACGTGAACAACCCTGACAAGCCACTGCAGGTCCTGATGGGTCACAACAAGCCCATAACCTGCCTTGCTGCGAGTCCAGACCGCAAGACTGTGTTCACAGCCAGTCACGACGGCACCGTCACCCAGTGGGACGTCAACTCTGGTATCTAACAACCCCTCCAGGCCCTATGGGACACATTAGCCCCTAGCCTCACAGCAGCCACGACGGCACCGTTACCCAGTGGAACGTCAACTCTGGTATCTAACAACCCCTCCAGGCCCTATGGGACACATTAGCCCCTAGCCTCACAGCATCCACGACGGCACCGTCACCCAGTGGGACGTCAACTCTGGTATCTAACAACCATTCCAGGCCCTATGGGACACATTAGCCCCAAGCCTCACAGCAGCCACGACAGCACCGTTACCCAGTGGGACGTCAACTCTGGTAACTAACAACCCCTCCGGGCCCTATGGGACACATTCGCCCCTAGCCTCAAAGCAGCCACGACGGCACCGTCACCCAGTGGGACGTCAACTCTGGTATCTAACAACCATCCCAGGCCCTATGGGACACATTAGCCCCAAGCCTCACAGCAGCCACGACAGCACCGTCACCCAGTGGGACGTCAACTCTGGTAACTAACAACCCCTCCGGGCCCTATGGGACACATTCGCCCCTAGCCTCAAAGCAGCCACGACGGCACCGTCACCCAGTGGGACGTCAACTCTGGTATCTAACAACCATCCCAGGCCCTATGGGACACATTAGCCCCTACCCTCACAGCAGCCACGACGGCACCGTCACCCAGTGGGACGTCAACTCTGGTATCTAACAACCCCTCCGGGCCCTATGGGACACATTAGCCCCTAGCCTCACAGCAGCCACGACGGCACCGTCACCCAATGGGACGTCAACTCTGGTATCTAACAACCCCTCCGGGCCCTATGGGACACATTAGCCGATAGCCTGCCTCTCTGACCGCAAGACTGTGTTCACAGCCAGCCACGACGGCACCGTCACCCAGTGGGACGTCAACTCTGGTAATTAACAACCCCTCCAGGCCCTATGGGACACATTAGCCCATCGCCTACCTCTCTGACCGCAATTCTGTCTTGACAGCCAGCCCCGACGGTACCGTCACCCAGTGGGATGTCAACTCTGGTAACTAACAACCCCTCCAGGCAACTAACAACCCCTCCAGGCAACTAACAACCCCTCCAGGCCCTATAGGACACATGCCCATAGCCTTCCTCTTTGACCGCAAGACTGTGTTCACAGCCAGCCAAGACGGCACTGTCACCCAGGTCACAGATGGGACGTCAACTCTGGTAACTAACAACCCCTCCAGGCCCTATGGGACATATTAGCCCATAGCCTGCCTCTCTGACCGCAAGACTGACTTGACAGCTAGCCACGGCAGTACCGTCACCCAGTGGGATGTCATCTCTGGTAACTAACAACCCCTCCAGGCAACTAACAGGCCCTATGGGACACCACAGCGCATAACCTGCCTCACAACCAGCCACGACGGCACCGTCACCCAGTGGGACGTCAACTCTGGTAACTTACAACCCCTCCGGGACCTATGGGACACATTAGCCTATAGCCAGCCTCTCTGACCGCAAGACTGTTCACAGCCAGCCACTAACATCTCCTCCAGGCCCTATGGGACACATCAGCCCATAACCTGCCTCTCTGACTGCAAGACTGTGTTCACAGCCCGCCGCAATGGCACCGTCACCCAGTGTGACGTCAACTCTGGTAACTAACAACCCCTCCAGGCCCCGTGGGACACATTAGCCCAAAGCCTGCCTCTGTGTTCAGAAACATCATTTAATATGCTTCAGGCAGTGGTAATATATGCGAGCTTCATCAAATTTGTTCAGCACGTTGGCACAGCAAATGTCTTCTGTCTCGGTCCATGAAAGAAAGAATTTTTTGTTGCATTAAAGTTCTTAAAACTAAGGAAATAATTTAGTTATTACATGCAACAAAAGGTCCCGCTCAGCAATAAGCTACGGTTGGACCGTAGCGCTGTTCTTCCGCGAAACCCAATATACCTAAACTACTTAAAAATACTTAAAACTAACACAGCTGGTTTGCTAAAATGTTGAAAATGACGCAGCCGCGTGTCTGGTACTTGAATGTACAGGGTTATTTTTGGACCCGTAGCCAAAGAACACTAATCTGAACAATTTTCCCAAAGGTACATGGGTCGAAAAACGACAAAAAATTTTGGTCCTCCCATACAAAATCTTGTGCCGGCGATAGTGGCATTTGTATGGGATGAGCCAAATTTTTTCTCGTTATTTGACCCATGTTCCTTTGGGAAAGTTGTTCAGATACATGTTCTGAGCAACATACTTAAATTTGGCCAGGGGTCCAAAAATAACCCTGTATTTTAATATATTTTCAGGTGAAGGTCGCCACGTGCTGGGTCAAGGTCACGGCAATCAAGTGAACAGTATGCACGCTACCAAAGACGGCACTTTGCTAACCTGCGGCATTGACGACACGCTTAGAAGCGCCAAGCCCAACGCGGAAGGTAATTCAAATTACAAATAATAAAGTTAATAAGTATTGCCGACGTGTGGACAAAGATCGCTAAACTTAAGTGGGATTGGGCTGGCCATGTCTGTCGAATATGCCCTAAAAGGTGGGCAAAGAAAATCACCCATTGGATACCTCATGACGGGTCGAGACGCCGAGGTAGACCAAGAAAGCGATATCATGACGACCTTGATGCCTTCTTAAAGAATTGGGAAGAGGTTACAAAAGATCGTGACCAATAGAAAGTCGCGGGGGAGGCCTTTTCCCAGCAGTGGGATCTAGTCGGCTAAACTTTCGCGTGGTGTATGGTCTTTTAAATAAAACAAACTAATAGATAAATTCAAACTGATTGCGATATACCTTACTGCATTGTAGTTAAAGTGCTGGCTGCAATTTGGGTATATGATTTGCTCATGATTCATATAAATAGGGATGATTGATCAGCTCAATACGAATCGATTTGGTCCTTACAAGTTTTTCTGTGCGTCGCTGCGTTTTTGAGATAAAGCAAAAAAAATTGAAATAAGATACTAAATAATGTTTTTTTGTCTGCCTTTGTGGCTCCTGTTTAAAATACTTCTGAAGATGTAGAAAATCGAAGAGGCAGACGTGCAGGGCTCTGCATTATCACGGGACGAAGTAGTGAATTTTTGCATTTTGAAGCGCTGTAACTTTACGACGCAGGGCTATTATGGTGGCAGACCATTTTTCTGGGGTTCTATACATTGTATTTCATCAGATAGTCATAGTCTGCCAGGTGTACGTTTCATTGTCAAATTTCAAAAGCGTTAAAACTGAATTCCTCAAAAACGAAGGGGTGTGGATGTCCGCCAAAATTTTTTGTATCTTCTAGAGGATGCTCCTTATCATCAGTCAAAGAGGCAGACATGAGCAAATCATATAGAAATTTCTCCTTCATCACCCTTTCTATTGCATTTGTGAGGTTGGTTGTCCATCTTACAACCCAATCGATATGATGATGATGACTCTCGCATATCGCGAGAAAGTAAGTGCAGTGCTGCTGTGTCATTTATTTATCAGCTCAAATCCAAATTTTTATGCATCTCATGTCAAAACTGTAGCATTTTCTTACAAACTTTCATCCCTTATTTTCACCCCCTAGGGGATTATTTCTGAATAATGATTAACACGAGTTTCTTCTTTTGTTAGGGTTCCGATACCAAAATGGTAAAAAAAAGGAACCCTTATGGTGCGACTTTGTCTGTCTGTCTGTCACACCCCTATATCTCAGCAACCACTCATGCTATCGACTTGAGAATAGTTTTAGAATATGGTTGCCCAACTTAATTGCATATGAAAAATTTTTAAACAAATTATGATTATTAATGTAAAGGGGCCCAAAAGAGGGGGGGCGTAATTTCAAATTTTCGCTACTAGGTCGAGTAGGGTATCATATGAAAGGGCTTTACTTGTACATTAAAAAATATATTTTTGTATTTTTTTACGTCTCTTAGTTTTTAAGTAATGATGAAAAATGTCAAATGAATACCATTCCCCCCCCCCCCCCCTTATATCCGAAGTTTGAGAAAGGAAAAATCTGAATTAATTACAGTTGACAGCAGTTTATGTAAACATTACAGCAACAATAAAACGATCTTTCTAAATTGCACAGTTTTTTAGAAATCTGCAAATAACCTTTACAAACTTATTTAGTTTTGCGGTCTTAAAAATGGACTTATTGCTTCCAAAAATACTATAGTTATATCGGAACCTTCGGCGCGCGAGTCCGACTCGCACTTGACCGGTTTTTGTTAATTGCAATAATTTGTTTGAAACAAAATAGCAGACTCAGTAAATGATAAATTTAGTGTTACCGTCTCTTTTCTAAATAAACAATAGATGGCGTTGTTAATTATTCAAACACGATATCGACTGTTTTCTGAGTGTGTATAAGGTGTTCAGAGGCATAATGTGCCGCGAAAAGTTGTTGGACGATATATTTATTTTCTTAATTTTTGGGACTGTCAACCGCGGTTGATGGTCAGTATGGTGTTGCACGGAGTACTTTAAGCCAGAAATTGCAATAAATTTTTCTCATAAATTTTTGTAGCACCTAGTAGGTACCTATGGACGGTTGAAGTTTTTGAGATAGTCCCACATATTTTGAGCAGTTTTAGAAACAGGGATCGATTCACATAAAAAATTGTGTAAAATTTTGATACAAAATGTATGGGAAAAGGTTTTTTTGCAATTTCTGCCTTTTTAGTGTTCCGTAGTTAACAAGGAACCCTTATAGTTTCGTCATGTCCGTATGTCTGTCTGTCCGCGGCTTAGCTCAGTGACCTTTAGGCTCATATTTCACTGGGACACCACGGTGGCGCGACTGTTTGCGCCACTGGTGTCCGTAACTAGACACCAGTAAAGACAAGGGCTATATTTTACTGGGAGTGGTAGCGCGACCAGCATCCGAACTGGTTGCCCTGCCAAATTGGTCTGGGGGGCCCTTATCTCCGAAGTTTGTGAAAGGAAAAATCTGAATTAATTACAGTTGACAGAAATTTATGTAAACATTACAGCAAAAATAGATTCAGATTCAGATTTATTTCGTAATTAATAATTAAATTACATGTTCTAACATTTCTAAAATATAATAATCCTTAATTATTTTATATCTAAAATAATAAAATTTAAATAACATTTATGGTACCTAGCCTAAGATAGGTAGTCTAGCGATAAATAACTAATTTGTTAATGTCTGTGATACCGATGCGCGTATGCCCTTATGGAAGTCGTTAACGTTGTAACAGGCAAGTTTTAACAGGATATTTTTAAGCTTGTTTATGAAAGACTGTGTTCTTGGTGAGGCTGTCACGTGTGCAGGCAATGCATTATACAATTGCGGGCCAACAACATCAAGTAGTTTGCGCGACTTGGCACGGCGGTGGGCCGTCGGGCCGCCGCGACCAGCAAGTGTCTGTTGCGGAGGTTACGCGAGTGCTGTAAAACGATCTTTCTAAGTTGCACAGTTTTTTTGAAATCTGCAATAGTAGTTTAAGATACAAGTTCCGTAAGTAGGGTTATTACAAACGAGTTGACGTTTTGTAAGCCCGAGACGAAGTCGAGGGTTTACCATCGGCACGAGTTTGTCATAACACAAGGACGTGTATCTTACGACGTTTTTAACCTTGAAATAACTTTTTCAATACATTTGCTCGAAAAACGTACTTACAAGGACGTAAACATTGCTCGTAAGTAGTTACTTACCGAACTAGTGCGGTAATTAAAAAAAGTATATTCGTCTCGGCTTACAAAACGTCAACTCGTTTGTAATAACCCCACTTACGGAACTTGTATCTTAAACAACTATTACAAAAAAACTTAGTTTTGCGGTCCTAAAAATGGACTTTAGTGCTTCCAAAAATACAAAAAGTTTATCGGAGCCCTCGGCGCGCGAGTCCGACTCGCACTTGAGCGGTTTTTTTTATTAGCTCGAATTCAAATTTTTGTATCTCGTGTCAAAACTGTATTACTTTTATACAAACTTTCATCCCGTTTTTCACCCCTTTGGGGGATGAATTTCGTAGAATTGTTTCTTAGTGGCTGGTTTTGACGTACAATAAACCTTTGTACAAAATTTCACATCTGTAGCAACATCGGTTATGGCTTGTCGTTGATAAATCAGTCAGTCATTCAGAATGTAATGTATGTTTGTAACTGTTGTAAACAGTCAAACACTTTCGTTTTGTCTCCAAATGTTACTAAATGTATTGTTTATAAATGTTTACAGACGTTCGTCAACTACTAGGAACAGTTGCAAACATTCTAAACATTTTAAACATTCAAACATTCTTATGTTTTGGATTGTACCTGAAACGTTTCCAAACGTTTATAAACATTTCCACTATTGCTCCCACACCGGATGTTTATAATTGTTTGGAAACGTTTCTAAACACTGGTGTGGGAGTATCTTTAGATAGATTGTGCTTGTGTCATTGTGTTTGAATGCACGTCAAACGTATGTTATTTCCTATGGTTGGTTTCGAAGAACACTTGCGTAACTATTATTTTCTTGTTGTCAGGTGACGTGCCAACATACGCCGAGGGCGGTTTGCCACTGGGCTCGCAGCCACGCGCTATGGACCACGTTATTGACGACGATACTACGATCGTTGCCACCGTCAAAGAGGTAAAACTTAGTATAAAAAAATTGGGGTATAGGGCGGCAGTAACTTTGGAGCCTTAAAAGTATGAGCGGGCTGCCCATGAACATAGATTAAAATTTGGGAAAAAACTACTACTACTATCATCATCATAACATACCATACAGAAATATAATCCAGAATTTTAGCTTTTGCTGGAACAATGTGCGGAAGGGAAGCACCATAGTCACCAGGATTGTTAGCGATGCAGCTGGCACCATGGACCGCGGTTGTTGGTGACTTACTATGTAAGATGTTACGATACACAGACGGACGCTGTTGCCCATGCTTCAGTTCATGATTCCTCAGGCCTCTTACGGCACCCGCAATAGTAGTTTAAGATACAAGTTCCGTAAGTAGGGTTATTACAAACGAGTTGACGTTTTGTAAGCCCGAGACGAAGTCGAGGGTTTACCATCGGCACGAGTTTGTCATAACCCTTACGGACGTATCTTACGACGTTTTTCAATACATTTGTGAGAAAACAGGTATAATAAGTAATACACTTGATAAAGGAACCAACAATGGGAACTGTCAGCCTCTTGTCGATTTATGTTCTCCTGGTACTCTCCATTTTATTTTAAATATAGGTATAGGCAGTCGTCACCCAAGTAAAAAGTCACCACTGTAGTATTTTTACAAAATAATTTTATGATCAGAGTGTAAAAACTCCCTGGTATTATACTTTTTTTACTTACCGCACTAGTTCGGTAAGTAACTACTTACGAGCAATGTTTACGTCCTTGTAAGTACGTTTTTCGAGCAAATGTATTGAAAAGAATATTAACATCCGTATCCCACAAATCCACACTCATTGGTTTTTCTCTCGAAGCCCAGTGACTATACTTATGATAACAAGCCACTTTCCCGAAGAATAAATTATTTAACTCCAAAAATGTTTTCGACTACGGTAAAGTGATCGTAATTTTGTATGGGAGGGCGAAAAAATATTCGAGCTTGTCCTTACAAACTGAACAACATTCCAAACTGTGCATCACTTGAAAACAGCTCGACCCATTCAGCTGATTCTTTTTTTTAGTGATTTTGTAAGTTTTAAGACAATGTTTGTATGAAAAGAATATAATTATGAAATACACTCGTTGAATAATAAAAGTTCGGGAAGAACTGAAGGTGCTTTATCTATGGCATTTTTGTATGAACTAAGCACGCGTACGGGTTATATGCGTGCGTAGCCGCTGGGCAGAACTTTAGTTCAAAATAATTATGTATAGAAATTGTTAACGTAATTTTATCATGTTACTTAGACCACGAAACTGAACATCTTTCCCAAAGTATCATAAGTCGAAATATGAAAAACCAAATTGGACCTCCCATACAAAATGCGCTATCAGCTGATCCAGTTTCTACGGGAGGTCAAAAAATGATTTTCTTATTTCGACCTATGTTCCTTGAGGAAAGTTGTTCAGTTTCATTGTCTGAGTAACATAGTAAAATTATGTTCACTATTTTATTAGAACCTCACATGTAATAACTTTTTTATTTTAGTTGTTGGTGGTGAAAGGTGGATCAAAATCGTCGAGCGTGGCACTCAATTTTGAGCCGACGTGCGTGGCGATTGAGCCTACATCGCGACACGTAGCCGTTGGTGGTAAGTAGCGTGGCTTCGATTACCAAGATAAAAACATTGTGAAATATACATGGGCACACCGGCTGTCTGAATTTTCAAGTCGCTAAGTTACGACTTGGGACAACTGCTTGAAAAACGTACGAGGTTTTTTATTACTAGTGGTTTTTTTATAACCAGTCTCAAAAATGCAGGATCATGTGTTCTTTTCTTTTCCTTTTAATTAACTTTAATCCAATTTTTTATGTATGTTGTGGAAAAGTTGTAGGTATATCATACAAACTTTCACCCCTTATTTCATCCTCTTGGGGGACGATTTTTCAAAAATCATGATTCGTATAAAACATGTTTGTTCTTTTCTTTTCATGAACTTAAATCAAATTGTTTATGCATTTCATGTCAAAACTGTAGAACTTTCATACAAGCTTTCATCCTTCATTTTCACCCCCTAGGGGATGATTTCTCAAAAATGCTGAAACACGAGTTTCTTCTTTTATTTTTATTGGCTCGAATCCAAATTTTTGTATCTCGTGTCAAAACTGTATGACTTCCATGCAAACTTTCATCCCTTTTTTCATCCTTTTGGGGGATGAATTACGGAAAGTCCTTTCAAAGTGGCTGGTTTTGAAGTGCAACAAACCTTTTTACAAAATTTCACATCTGTAGTGAAAACAGTTACGGCTCGGCGTTGATATTTAGATAAAGATATATTTATGTAGTCATAATTTAACTTTTTATAAGTATTAGAGACATCTCACGCTCTTATTTACAAATCTTTTACAGCACTGCTAAAACATCAAACTAACTGACTAAAGAGGAATTTGGTATCAGATAACTTCCTTGTGAGGGCCGCCCCCATATTTATCATTGCCTTATCCCGTTTTGCGCATTCGGATACTTAATCTAGGGATTTGACGAAGGCACTGGTTTTATAACCCAGAGACTAAACTTAACAAAATCCTAAAATAGGCAAAACTGACTAAGTTTTCAAGCTGACTTGACGTACTTTCTGAAACACGGAAGTATTGTTTTGCCCTAAATTGATCATGTAACCAAGTGAGACCTCCTACTAGTCAGGGTATTTTATTACCTGACATCTGTTTGCCCACTTATTAATGAAGTCAAAAGCAACAACTTTTGTTCAAAGACTTTGCTTACAACACACAAAAAAAATTTCAACTTCCCATACAATACTTATTTCTTATTTTTATTTGATTTGTACTTATTCTTGTCCCCGTGATATACTTTTTCACACTAAACTCTGGTTGGCTGGAAGAGATCTCTTCATAGAGATAAGCTCGCCATTGTGAACCTCTTCTATCACTACTGTTTTGTTTTATTGTGCACAAAAAAGAATATATATGTTATAGGCAAACTCCGAAGCTCCGGCGCTCCTAGGTTGGACTGGTCAATCCTCAGGTCAGACTGAATGACTTAGTCAAAGCCCAAACAAATGTAAATTTTCGGCCTTTGACTAAACGATTTTCGTCAAACCTGGGAGAGACTAATTTGGTCAGGCAAACGTCAAAACACAATTTTATTAAATCGGGGTTTGACGAGTCAAACTCCGATATAGGTATGAAGTGTCTTATCTTCGTATATTTGGAAGCATTTTATCATTTAAGCAGCTTTCAAGTCTTAAGAACCGCTTAACTCTGCCAGTTCTGACACCTGATTGGTCAGCTTACGTGATTTTCACTTTTATATTTGAGATGCTTTGAGAGAATGCCGTGTGGCATTAGGCCCGCCTTTTGTACGATGTGCAATAAAGTATAACCTAACCTAACCTAACCTAAAGAGACATTATGAACCTGTTTAAACATGTTCAGATCAACGTTTGACCGAGTTATGCAGTCGCTTCTAGGATTGACTAGGCCAAAACCGAAACAGAATAATTTACTTTCGACGTTTGACTGAAAAGTTAGGAGCTCCTGGGTTTGACTAAAAATACTTCAGGCAAAGGGCGAAATTGAAATGTATTTCGGGGATTGCCTGATGGCTTTGGCCAAACCTAGGATAAACCAGTCCTTCCGCGAAGAGACTGTGTATCGGACTTTGACTATAACATATATACAAAATATGTTGGTCACTTAAGTACGTTTCGTTGTATGAGATTTTGAAAATTTTCTTTATTGTACAATTACAAATTAGAAAGGTTCAAATAACAGGACATTTACAAAGGCTGGTTTATCTCTTCAAGAGGATTCTTTAAATTTTTTTATCTCTTCAAGAAAATTCTTCCACAATTTAATTGTGCGTTGTCACCAAGTCGTAGAACAAAAGTTGTTGCTTTTGACCTCACTAATAAGTAGGCAAACGGATGTCAGGTTGGCGATTAATCAAGCCGCTTTTTAACTAAGCTAACCTTGTGCTTCAGGTGTTGACAGCAAAGTTCGCCTGTTTACTCTGGAAGGCAGCAACCTGACGGCCGGTAGCGAATTGGACCATCTTGGCGCGGTGACTGACGCCCAGTTCAGTCCGGACGGCAAGTACTTGGCTGCTTGTGACGCTAACAGAAAAGTTATTCTGTACAACACCAGTGACTATAAGGTTAGTTCATACATCGTCATAACATCCCATTAAATTCTACTGCCGGAATTTCTTCCGAAATTTTACAGCAAAAATCGTGGTATATTTTGTAAGCGTTCTGGCCGCTGTTGGTGACCGCTGTATGTAATATGAAGGTACGATACGCAAAAGATCACTGCTGCACATCCTCTGGTTCAAGTTTCCTTAATCGCCTTTTACGACACCCATAGATAGTGTAGACTTGGTACTATTTTTAGCCGGAACCACTTAGACGACACAACAACAGGTTTAAACAAGGTATCTCAAAAACAGCTGAATCTCGAAACTAGAGATTTTAGACTGCCAGACAAATGATAGTCCTCAACGAGATCTTCATTTCCAGTGACAGTTGTCGAAACGAAAACTTCTATGTCTCGAAAACTAGCGATTCTAGAATAATAGTGTCCTGGGCCAATTGATAGTTCTCAACGAGATCTAAATTTCGATTAACAGTTGTCGAAACAAAAACGGTTATATACAGGGTGTAAGAGACGGTGTACCGATAACTGAAAGGACGTGCTCAGTCAACGAAACTGAACAACTTTCCCAAAGAAACATATGTTGGGAAATGAAAAAAAAAATTACCTCTCAATTTCAGGGAGTCAATTTTTTTTTTTCATTTCCCATCATATGTTTCTTTGGGAAAGTTGTTCAGTTTGGTTGGCTGAGTACGCCCTTTCAGTTTTCGGTACACCGTCCCTTACAACCTTTATAGTAAACTACCGATCTTAGTCTACCAGTGTGTAGGGACAATCTCAACAAGATCTTCATTGCAAGTGACAGATGTCAAAAAGGCTCTATATCTCGAAAACCAAACCACAAATTTTCGGACTTTTTGTCTGTCTGTGTATTTGTTTATCATTGCTTTACGCAAAAACTACTAAACCGATTTTAATGATACAATTTTTTTATAGCTTATAATATATTTTATATAACATGGGAACAATTTCGCGGACAAAAGGTAGTAAGTTATAAAATGAATGATTGCAAGAGTATAATGTGCAGAGGCGAGTTCCTTTGTAAGGAAACTAGGGGGACAATAAAGTCAAAAGCGTAAGGGAATCTCAACCCTCGAGTAGGCTAAGATCGCTACTTTTCAGATACTATTATTCTTCTTCTTCTCATATTTAAGAGCCGCGCTCTTGTCGGTGGAGCAATCTTTTCATTTTTTTTTTTTTTTCATTTACTATTATTATATTATATTATTATAATTATATTTATTTTTAGATATAACCGCTTTTGTTTTGAAAGCTGTCACTGAATGAAGATCTCATTCAGAACTATCATTTGTTTTTATACACCGGTAGTCTAAAATCACTACTTTTCGAGATATAGCCGCTTTTGTTTTGTCAGCTGGCACTCGAAATTAAGATCTCGTTGAGAACAATCATTTGTTCCTACACACTTGTAGTCTAAGATCGCAAGTTTTGGAGTTATAGCCGTTTTTGTTTTGTTTTGGTAGCCGTCAATACAATAATGAATATCTCGTTGAGATCAAACATTTGTCCCTACACTCTAGCAGTCTAAGATCGCTAGTTATCGACCTATAGCTGTTTTTGTTTTGGCAGCTGTCACTTGAAAAGTAGCGATCTTAGACTACAAGTGCGTAGGGACAAATGATAATTCTCAACGAGATCCTAATTTCGAATTCAAAACAAATGACAGCTTTCAAAACAAATGCGATCAAAAGGTAGAATTCAAAAAGTAATATTCAAAGGTAGCGATCTCAGATTACTGGTGTGTAAAGACAAATAATGGTGCTGATTGGGATCTCATTTGAAATGAACGACTCGTTGCAAGCTATCGTTGTTGGTTGTGGTCGCAAGGGAACCTTACACAACCAAGTTATGTTTGCCTTACCCAACGGACCTATGAGCATAACGGCTAAGTGGTGTTTAGCCATCTCGTTGAACGTTGCATTCACATTCGGGCTAGGTGTTCTTAAGCTGTTCAATTGAATGCCGGCATCCAATCAACCGGCCAGTCGTTCAATTAACCGGGTAGTCATCCAATGAACCGGCCAGTCGTTCAATCAACCGGCTAGTCATCCAATCAACCGGCCAGTCGTTCAATCAACCGGCCAGTCATCCAATCAACCGGCCAGTCGTTCAATCAACCGGCCAGTCGTTCAATCAACCGGCCAGTCATCCAATCAATCGGCTAGTCATCCAATCAACCGGCTAGTCATTCAATCATCCGGCTAGTCGTTTAATCAACCGGCTAGTCATTCAATCAACCGGCTAGTTATCCAATCAACCGGCTAGTCATTCAATCAACCGGCTAGTCGTTCAATCAATCGGCTAGTCATCCAATCAACCGACTAGTCATTCAATCAACCGGCTAGTCCTTCAATCAACCGGCTGATCATTCAATCAACCGGCTAGTTAATATACACCGTGTTACAGAATATTCTATAAAAATATAGCTCGTGTCAATATGCATATCAATCAGAACAGCAATAAGAACATACATCGAAATAAGTCACGCCACGTCCACCCAATAAAGTTTCCCACTGGTGGGTGGACGGGGTATTCGCGTTTCCCCCATTTATTTATTAGTATTTTGTTAACTATGTTCCTTTAAAAAAGTTGTTCAGTTTCATGGGCAGATTAACACTCTGTCGGCATTAAGCTTTTTTTTTATAACTTGTGTGTTTAATAAATATGTAAAAAAAATGATCAACCATACATAACTGACCATAATGATTGTTACAAGATTTGGCCGTAACAGATAAAATACTTTTCAGCTGGCCCATAACAAGGAGTGGGGTTTCCACACAGCCCGGGTGAACTGCATTTCGTGGAGTCCCGACTCGTCCCGACTGGCTTCCGGCTCGCTAGATACCTCCATTATTGTGTGGAGCGTCGATTCTCCCGCCAAGCATCTTTCTATCAAGAGTGAGTATAGCCATGGACGTATAAAAAGGAAGGACTGAACATCCCCTTATAAAAAATAAATAAATGGTTTATTTCATATAAAAAAACAGTTTACAATTTGCAATCAAGTTCCGCCAATCTATAAAATAGTTTATTGGCAGTCAATAGAAATCGTAATCAAGAAAAGTACTGAACTTCTTTGACAAACAATCTTGTTTATCACTTTCTATCGACTATTCTGTTAAATAAAAGGTTTTTTTTGACCTGATTTGCGTATTGCCTGGTTTGCCCACGTTATTACAGTGGTCAAAAGCAACAACTTTTATTCCACGACTTTTCTAACGACGCACGAAAAATTTTCAACTTCCCATACAAAATGGGTCAGTCACGTGACCACTTTAGTATGCGAAGTCGAATTTTTTTTTGTGTTAGCTGTAGGTTAGGTGATAGGTTATGCTTGCTTGGGGACTTTAATTTGAGCTGCATCAACTGGCCTTGTAAATGTTCTAACAATAACCTAATACCCGATCATAATGGTTCATCCACCGCTCAGTTATTCATTGACTTTGTGTCTTTAAATAACTTAACCCAATTTAATAGTATTTCCAATAAGCAAAACAAAATATTGGATTTAGTATTAAGTAACATTTCCGAGACCAAGGTAACCAAATCCTTTCAAAGCTTATCTAAAGTGGATGGCTACCATCCACCATTGCTTATCTCGTTGGAGGATTCTGGAACTGATGAATTCAAACCGAATGACAAAACAACTAGATACAACTTTCATAAGGTAGATTATGCGTTAGTTAATGCTGAGTTGGATAAAATCGACTGGCTTGGTGAGTTCCTGAAATGCCAAGATGTCAATGATATGGTTGGAGTTTTTTACATTCACTTGAATCGCATAATAGAGAAAATTGTCCCTAAATCTAAACTTCGCAACAAAAAATATCCCATTTGGTTTACAAAAAATCTGATAAGAAGACTAAAAGAGAAGCATAAGCTATTGCAAAAGTACAAAATTCATAAAAATCCACGTGATGAAATATCTTTGTTAATAATAAGCAACCATTGTTCTGCTCTCACAACTAGATGTTATAAAATTTATGTAAATAAGATTGAACAAAGCATCTCTAAAAACCCAAAATATTTTTGGGCATATATGAAATCGAAAAAAAAATCTGACTCCTACTATCCTGCTAAGATGACTTACTCCAATACAGTGTCAACCGATGGAAAGGAAATTTGTAATATGTTCGGTGAGCATTTTACCTCTGTTTTTTCGAAGCCTGTTGCTAATAACTTTAATCGACGTGCTAATAAGGGCTTCTCTGGTGAGTGTAGTTTCAATAATATCAGTTTACTACAGTTCGAGATACTTAGACGCTTAAAAAGACTTGACGTCAACAAAGGAGCTGGCCCTGATGGTGTACCTCCAGTATTTATTGTCAACTGTGCCTATTCGCTCCGCCTTCCACTGATGCTTATTTATAACAAATCCCTATCCTCTGGCATCTTCCCACATGAATGGAAAAGAGCTAAGATCGTTCCAATACACAAAAAAGGCGATATGGACCAAGTCATAAACTATAGACCAATTTCATTGCTGTCCACATTCGCAAAAGTTTTTGAAGCCCTGATTTGTCCTTATATGCAAAGTCATATGAAGCAAATGCTAACTGATTACCAACATGGTTTTGTACAGGCGAGATCAACCAATACGAACTTAGTAACGTTTATCGATTCCGTGGTTGAAGCAGTGGATAATCATAAAGAAGTCGACGCCATTTACACAGATTTTTCAAAGGCATTCGACAGAGTCTGCCATTCCACGTTGATCTCTAAACTTTCGAGGTACGGGTTTGGTGGTCCAATGCTACTTTGGCTTGAGTCCTATCTCGCAGACAGATCTCAATACGTGGTGATCAGAGGTTTTCAATCTAGCTCTTTTCGTGTGTTTTCTGGTGTGCCACAAGGTTCACACTTGGGACCTTTGCTCTTTAACATCTTCGTTAATGACATAATTGATGTTGTAAAGTATAGTAAAGTATACCTTTACGCTGATGATCTTAAGCTAGTTAAGGTTATCGAAAAAGATCAAGACTCCGTTAATCTTCAAATGGATTTAGATAACCTGGCCGAGTGGAGCGCACAAAATAAAATGCCATTAAATGTGGACAAATGCTATCATATTAAATTCACACGCAAACAAAATATCCTTCGGACTCTTTATTACGTTAATGGGAAATGTTTAGAGGAAGTTAATAAGTTGCGCGATCTGGGAATACTAATTGACTCTAAGCTAACTTTTGTTCCACATATGGATGACATCATTTCAAGAGCTTCAAGAATGCTCGGATTTATAATTAGAAATGGAAAAGTTTTTCAAAACCCACGGACCAAGATCCAATTATTTAATTCATTCGTCCGTAGCATTCTGGAATACGGAAGTGTGGCTTGGTGTCCTCTGTATAACGTTCACGATTTGCGCATTGAGCGTATCCAGAAACGTTTTTTAAGGCATTTGGCTTACACCTGCGGCAAATTGAGAACCCTTCCCAGATACAGTGATAAATTAGAATACTTTCACATGTACACCTTGAAGGCTAGAAGACAACTCCTGGATATGTCTTTCCTCTTCAAATTATTTAGAAATTGGATTGACTGCCCTCAACTTCTCAGTCTATTTCAAATACGTGTTCCACGTAGACCTCCACGCTACCCTTCTACCTTATTTAGTGTTCCTATTGCTCGAACAAACCTACGCAGCCATCACGCCGTATGCCGTCTATCAAACTTATACAATACCCTTGGACAGTTGGTTGACATTTTCAGTGACTCTCTCTCTTCTTTTAAGAAAAAAGTTTTGGATTTTTTTAGGGATGCTTAGTAATTCTTTCGTTAGGTTTTGTTATTGTTTAAAATTTAAATTTAGGAATTTTAGTTAATTTTAATATTGTACGTTTCTTTGAGTTTAGGGAAACATGTCTTCAAATGTGCATGCTGTGATTGCCTTAAATAGAATGTACATTTACATCTTTTTTCAATAATCTTAAAACACTATGAATGTTTCAATGTATCGTTCACTGGCAGTCCTTAATAAATAAAATAAATAAATAACGTGGGCATACGCAAATCAGGTCCAAAAAAATTACCTATATATCAAACTTGCTAGTCCACGGCTTCGCTCGCGAGGATTTCGTACTTAGGTACGCATGGTCATTTCACCCCCTTGAGAGAAGATTTTCCAAAACACGTGGATCAACACGTGTTTCCTTATTTTTTGTACATGCACATAATTTTCATGCGTCTTAGTTCACCCCTTGGGGGATGATGTTGCGTAACTGCTGAAACGTTTCTTTTTTTGTGTCCTAGATTAGTTGAAATCCAAATCTTTATGCATCTTATGTCAAAACTAAAGGGTTTTCATACATATTTTCATCCCTTATTTCACCAACTAGGGAGATGATTTTCCAAAAATACTGATACCTGCAATTGTTTCTTTATTTTTTGTACTTATATCAAATCTAAATTATCACCACAATCAAAAAGGAAAGACTAAAAAAAATCATCTCTCATTTCATCGAAATATCGAAAATGCTGACAAAACGTGTTTGTTTATTGTTTTTACTTGCTCCTAATCTGAATTTTCTTGCATAAGAATACTCATACCTCATTACACATCCTTTTGGGGGATTATTTTGATAAAATGCTGGAACACGTGTTTGTTGTATCTTCTTTCATTAGCTTTAATCAAATTTTTTATGTATCTCACGTTGAAACTTTAGAATTTTCATACACACTTTCATCCCTCATTTCAACCCCTTATGAAATGATTTTTTAAAAATGCTGAAACAAGTGTACTTTTTCTTTTAATTAGCTTGAATCGAAACTTGAAAGCAGCTTATGTTAAAACTGTAGGAATTGCTGTAAGCATTTTCATCCCCTTGGAGGATGATTTCCCATGAATGCTGAAACATGTGTTTCTTTTTTTTTCATTAGTTCAAATCCAAATTTTTAAAGCATCTCATGTCAAAACTGTAGGATTGTCATACAAACCTTTATCTCTTATTTCACCCCCTTGGGGGATGAATTTTTGGTCATTCCTTTCTTAGTAGGTGGTTTTAATGTTTAAGAAACTTCTGTACAAAATTTCAAATGTGTAGCTAAAACAGTTACGGCTCGGATATGATGAGTCAGTCAGTCAAGACATTTTTTTATACTATTTATTTAGTGTTTCTTTTTATTGAAACCATGTTGAAATTTTGTACGTTTTTTAGTAGAACTTCCAGAATATTTGTCAATGCCATCTAGTTCCAATGAGTTTTATGTTTTTCCGGGTTACGATTTCTAGTAGGGGAATGGTGTAGCTTGACGTCATAAATAAGTTACTAGGCCATCGTAAGGAGCCCGTTTTGACAATTCCTTAACACCAACACACAGGGTTCATTTTTCATTGCTGATCTTAATTTCATGATTTTGTGCTGACAAAATGGGCTATCCATTTTTGTAAGGGTCTTATATAGAAATTGTTAAATATTGTAATTTATTTATATTAAAATTTATGTGACTTATAATTGTTATTATAATTTAACAATTATAAGTCACATAAATATAAAATAAAACCGGCCAAGTGCGAGTCGGACTCGCGCACTGTTACCATATGATAAACTAGAATATTTTGCTCTTTGACTTTAAAAACTCCGCGACCATCCAACTTGACCCCTCTTTTATAGAAAAGTTCTTGAAACGGGAGCTCACGTTAATCGGTTACGATTTATGACGTATTAAAAAAAACTTCTTACTCGATCTCGTTTAAACCAATTTTCGGTGGAAGTTTGCATTTATCATTCTCTTATTTTAGAAGTTACGGGGGGGGAGAAACACATTTTACCACTTTGGAAGTGTAATGATATGAGAAACCTTAATATCATTTTTGAAGACCTATCCATAGATACCCCACATGTATGGGTTGGATGAAAAAAAATATTTTGAGTTTCAGTTCTTTGTATGGGGAACCCTAAAATTTATTGTTATTTTTTTCTATTTTTGTGTTAAAATCTTAATGCGGTTTACAGAATACATCTACTTACGAAGTTTCAACAGTATAGTTCTTATAGTTTCGGAAAAAAGTGGCTGTGACATACGGACGGACAGACAGACAGACATGACGAATCTATAAAGGTTCCGTTTTTTGCCATTTGGCTACGGAACCCTAAAAAACGTGTAATGCACCGCCGAGGGACATGGTGCCCACAAGGCAAGCAGTATTACTCCGTTGAATAGAGACACACATACACTATCAGCCAGTTTCTGTAAAGTTTTTTTTATTTAAAGATATCTTTAGGCTTCCTTTAAGCCAAAAAATCCGCCGCGCCTAAATTGACCAAAATCGTTGTATAACCCAACTATAAGAGTTGTAAAAAAATACAAATGCCTATTTCTTGAATGTACAATTAAAGCCCTTACATATGATACCCCACTTGATGTAGAAACGATAATTTGAAATTTTGCCCCTTCTATTTGAGCCCCGCCCCATTTACTGAATAAAAATATTTTTTTTATTCTTTCGTTGCGAAGTTGGGCAAGCTTATTTTAAAAGTATTCCAATTTTTTTATCCGATAGCGTGAGTAGTTGTTGCGATAAACAGGTGTGACAGACAGACAGACAAACAGACGAAGTCGCACCATAAAGGTTCCTTTTTACCATTTTGGTTCGGAACCCTAAAAACATTGCGTTTAACCATTATGTCGATAATTTTAAATCAAGTAGGTCACGAAAGATGGCGCCACAAAGTTTTCTGAAACGCGATTACGAGGTGTTTTCTCTGGAGAACGACGTTCGAGAAAAGTTCCATTCGCGCTGTAAATTTTTCGAGCGTTATTTGCTTGACCAGAATTTTTGGAAGAAACTCTCTCGAAATTATCAAGATAGTTTCTTTATCAATAACATAATCATTGCTTGATTGATATTTATTTATATCAAGTACAGTGCCTTCAGGACCATACCATGCGACAAGGCTTATAATGATCGTGGCAAGAAAAGGAACCAACACCGCCACCTTGTGAAACGTCACTTTTGACAGTACTCCTCATACAAGCCAGCGCCTCCACCCGCGTTCATTATAAGCCTTGTCGCACTGTATTAGAAATTGAGTAAACAAAGAAGCAGTGGCAGTAAACCTTTTTCCGCAAACAATAATTTTGTTCTTGATAATTATTTTAAATGCGTTAGTAACTCTTAGCCCTAGGGGCGAGCGAACTAAACCTGCAAGCATTTTCTAATAGCAGATTTTTTGGGTTCCGTAGTCAACAAGGAACCATTATAGTTTCGTCATGTCCGTCTGTCTGTCCGCGGCTTAGCTCAGAGACCCTTAAAACTAGAAAGCTGTAATTTAGTAGCCGACAATACCTGTAAAAAAAAAATTTATACCCACTCTAAAAAGATTATTTTATTCACTGAAAACAGTGAATAAAAAGCCCTTTTAATCACGATTTTGATGTTTGAATTTAGAACATTCGACCTCCATTAAGAGCAGCGACTCAGTACGAAGTACCAGGCGAACATGAATTTTCAAGAGGAGGACAGCAACTGGAGGCTTGGAGGGGCATACAATAAACAAGTACCTACCAGGAGAGCATAAATATAATAGAGGTGGTCAGCAAACGGGGTGGTCAGCAAATTAAGCTGTATTCTAGAAAATATTATGAATGTTCATTTTATGATATTTAATTAACTAATCAACAATAAATTTGTCATTTGAGTAACAAGATATAAATGTTTGATGACTGTTTGGAAGTTTAGTCTGTACGCGTATAATCTGTGCCCGCTAAAAAGAAAGAATGCGATGCGCGCCGTATTACCAAATATTTGTTTCAAGAATATATTCGACCATCTCAATGCTATACAACCTCCTTAAATGTATATTTTCGCTTAAATCTTTCTTTTTCTCGTAGTCATGGTATAAAGTATAGTATGAAACTCTTTAATAATATACTATTTTAGAGTACCTCCTCCATAAGAAAAGCTGGGTGATTTTTTTTGTCCAAAGTTGTAGAACAAAGTTGTTCAGTTACACGGGTGGAACTACCCCCGAGAGGTTTTACGTATTTAGAATTACACAACAGGCTCTTAATAATAATATGTCGTAGGCAAATCGTATATTGCGTCGTTTTACATTATGCCAAGGCATTCTACAAAATGCCGAGAAATTTTTAATTCGTCATTTTACATACAAATATACAACACAAATATACTTTATTGCACACCAAGAAATACAAGGAACAGTTACAGAAATGTAAGATGAAGAACAGAGTAGTACAAGAGGCGGCCTTATTGCTAAGGTAGCAACTAGCAATCTCTTCCAGGCAACCTTTGGGTATTGAAATGGGCGTAGAGTGGATTATGCGACGCGGGTTGGTGGCTACTTATAATAAACCTACATAAAATACACCATGTACATAAAATACTTATTTATATTAAGAAGAAAAGATGTCGACAATTTTGAAAACAGTTACGATATAATATCAAATATTTTGTATATCTCAAATTTTATATTGACTTATAACAATTGTTATAGAATAAATTTTCATTTTCATTTTCATTATAATACGGCACAAATATTTGGAAATGTTTGTATTTTTTTAGCAGACTCAGATGCGTATGTGTGAGGCACAGACTAAACTGCCAAACAGCCTAATCCTTGAATCTTTAAATAAATTATTAATAAAAATTAAATAATTTCTTAAAAATGGCTAGTTTATTGTTTATCAGTTGATTAACGTGAAAGATTTCATAAAATAAATATTTATTTGTCAAATTGCCTCAAACACAGATTATTTTTCAGACAAAAAAGAAAACTTCTTTCTACTTGACGAGTTAAACAATAATAAATCACTAGTGCGATAATATAATGTAAAAAGCACGCGTGTTTAATAATAATAAGCTGGATTACGAACCTTACGAGCAAATAGAGCTGTTTTATGAGCAAATGTGTTGAAAAATCTGTAGATCGCTGCTGTAAAATTCCGATAATATTATTTTGTCGACAAATAAATTTTTTATATCTTGTATTTCAACTATTAAAACTAAAACGATCCCTCCTTAGCACAAAGTGCTGCTAATGCTTCTTTAGTCTAGAGGATACCTTCAATAAAATGGGGGAAGTTGTTCAGATACAACGGGTTATACACAGTTTTCGAAATATGTCTTATAATGTAATATGTCCCACATCATATCATCCCATAACACGTCCACTGCTGGACAGGATACTACCTCCACAACTTCAGCAAAAATGCGTGGTACTTAGGAGGGGATTTACCATAGTCACCACGCTTGTCATCTATGTCCAGCATTGGACGTCTTTCGGACGATGATGAAGATACAGAAAGATGCTGGTGCCCATCCTCCGGTTCTTATGCCCTTAGTCGCCTCTTACGACACCCACGGGCAGAGATGGGTTGGTACTATTCTTTGCCGGCACCATACGGGACATGTCCCACATGTCGAGGTGCAATTCCTGTTGCTCACCCTTTTTTAAGGCTAGCTCTCATCCGCCAAGTCTCTAATGCCCACTTTTTAAGTTTATTCCCACGTTTACCAATCTTTTTTGCAGCCATAACATTAAAACCAGAGCATATTTGACGGAAAGAATAACATTGACAAACTTGTTTTCTCTGTCAGCTTTAGCCGATTGCTTTTGTCATAGCTGCAATATGTGTTGGTAAGCATCGGAATAATCGAAAAAAACCGGTCAAGTGCGAGTCGGACTCGCGCGCCGAGGGTTCCGATATACCTTTAGTATTTTTGGAAGCAATAAAATCCATTTTCAGGACCGCAAAACTTTTTTGTTTGTAAAGGTTTTTTGCAAATTTCTAAAAAACTTTGCATGTTAGAAAGATCGTTTTAATTTTGCTGTAAAGTTTACATAAACTTCAGTCAACTGTAATTAATTCAGATTTTTCCTTTCACAAACTTCGGAGATAAGGGGGGGGGGGGGGGGGAATGGTATTGTTTTTTTACATTTTTCATCATAACTTGAAAACTAAGAAACTTAAAAAAATACAAACATACAAAGATATATATTAAAATGTACAAGTAAAGTCATTCATATGATACCCCACTCGACCTAGTAGCGACAATTTGAAATTTGGCCCTATTTTGGCCCCCTGTACATTAATTTCAAATTTTTTTCATGTGCAATTAAGTTGGGCAACTATATTCTAAAACTATTCCAAATTTCAGTTCGATAGCATGAGTGGTTGCTGAGATATAGAGGTGTAACAGACAGACAGAGCGGCACCATAAGGGTTCCTTTTTTTTACCATTTTGGTATCGGAACCCTAAAAAGAGATATTAGAGTGTAACATCCGATAAAAAACTTTGTTATAACCATCATCCATCATACCGTCGTCGTCGCCCACTGCAGTACAATTTGGAGGGAAAGTACTATAGTCACGACGCTTGTTAATGTTTCGGCTGGTTCGACCAATATGTAAGGCGGTACGATACACAAGTGTACGCTGCAGCCCATCCTCAAAATCCCTTAGTCGCCTCTTACGACACCCACGAGTTGAGATGGGATGTTACTATTCTGTGTCGGCATCACACGGGCTCTAGTAACCCTTTGTATTTACTTGTTATTTCAGATGCTCATCCTCAGAATCAGATCACAGGCATAACGTGGCTGAACAACGAAAGCTTGCTGTCTACTGGACAAGACGCTAATACAAGAATTTGGAACGTCCCCAAGGCCTAACTTCATACAGTCTCCGCTTTGAAGGAATATTCCTTCCAATACATGCACGGTACCTAACAAAAATCGACTCATTAGCTAGGTCGCCCATGTACTTGTACTGATGCATCAAAAGTGGATTTGGTTCTGTCTTGTCTCGATCCAACGCATTTCGTCTAGTCTAAAGTATTAATTGAACAAAGTATTTCAAAACACACTTCTTATAAATTATGTTTGTTATTTGATAGTAATATTTACATTTTAAAGGGCGTTGGGTAATAACGATCGTCACAAATCCACTGACCGATATTTGTTAAAAGGAATATCTCCTCATAAAGCTTTAGACATAAAATTAGCTTCTAAGTATATAAATTACCTACTAACATATTTATTTTGCTTAATATTTAAGTATGCTCACTTATGTGTTCCCGGCGCTAACTAGGAAAAAAAGTTTTTTGTTACTACGCATGCTCGATAACCGTATGACACAGCGAAATCATGATTATTGAGACACACTGTAAAAATAAGTAAACAACGATAGGTATCGCCGGACACCCGGTTGGAACGAAGTTCCTTTCGACTGATGGAGTTAAAGTTGTTTATTTTCACTTTCAATTTGACTTTAAGAGTGGTTTTCCACCAGCGCTGTGCGAGTTAGTTAAGCTATGAGCTGGAAAATTCAAACCAATAAGCATTTGACAAGTTAGGAAAATGGAGCAATCCTATTGTTCGGAATTTTCCCAGCTCACAGGTTAGCTCCCTCCTCACATAGCACCTTTGGAAAACCACTCTAAAGCCCGCCCCAGACAAGCTATAATGTATGGTGATATACGAAGCTGTACTTAAATTTTCTATGGGATATGTGATGTAATTTATATTGTATTAGGTTGTCTGGTTCAAACTAGCCACTACGTAAGGCCGGTAAATCACTGGGACACCATGGCAGCGCAACCAGTCGCCGCTACCTATAAAATGTATACAGCTCTATAGAGAGTTACTCACCTGGTGTCCGTTTGGTTGCGCAACCAATTTGGCGGCGCAACCAGTTCGGATACTGGTCGCGCTACCACTCCCAGTATAATATAGCCCTTAATGCTTTGGCCGCAGGGTGTGTCTTTACTAGTGTCTTTACTTACGGACACCAGTCGCGCCACCGTGGTGTCCCAGTGAAATACCGGCCTAATTAAACTCTCGTCTCATATACATGTTGGGATGTGAAAAATCTGATCTAATGTAGGGTAAAACTAATAAAGAATTGGTCGCACAGTCATGGTGCAATAGCTACTTTCCTCGGTCGATATTTTTTTGTATGATATTTGACTTTTGCTGAATTCGATTTGATTTGGTTAGCGCAGCGCTGGACATCACTGCAGTTGTGGAAAGGGAGTGAGGCCGTTTCTTATTATTTTAATATATCGTGAGATTCGTGAGCCTACGATTCCCTTTTAGTTTTATTATAGTATACAGGGTGTTAATTTAATTGCGTGCCATAGCTTAGGGGGTGTTTCAGTAACGATAAAGGAACACAAAAAAAAATCCAAAAAAAAAATCTAAATCTCCATTGAAACTTAACTAACGCGGAGGACAATGACCCGGACGGAGCGCCAGTGGTACGCAGTATCAGTGGTTAAGGTAGGCACGTACATAACTGAAACTCTTTCGCGCGATAGCTCAGGCTTATTGCTCTCCGCATTAGTTTAGTTTCAATGGAGTAGGATTTTTTTTTTAGTTCCTTTATTGTTACTGAACCACCCCTTAAGCTATGGCACGCAATTAAATTAACACCCTGTATAAATATGGCTGCAAGTTTGATTCAGACGACCTTAGCTTTGCATACCAGGTATAGCAGAAAAGGTAAACCAAGTCTCAAGGAAATGTATCGACCCATAAAACAGAACAGCTTTTCGTATGGCACATTGGCTGAAATATTATTTAAAAAATATTTGACCATACAAAATTCACTGTTAGCTGTTGCAGTTTGTATAAGAAGTAAAGAAAATTGTATTTCGAGCTACACTTCCTTGTTCATTTTCATGGGCAGATTCACTTCTTTCAGAGTTGATATACACTCTCTACAACATAATTTTTTTATGTATTTTAATTTCCTGTATTTTGGTATACCTGCAAACCCAAAACTGCTTCGCCATACAAACTGACAAGTGGATTGGGTCAAATTTTATGAATACCGACTATTTATTTGCTCATTTTGAAAAGAAATTTCAATTGCGACTTTAATGACTGAGTACGGTAGCTACGCCGTTTGTCTACCGCGCCGTCAGCGAGACGTTTCCGATAAAACAAAAGAACAGCGCCGATTGCGACACAAATGAGTAAGTAATAAGTACTGTTTTTTGCTCGTAACTTTTTGCTGATACTCGTATAGGTGCGATATTGGCGCTTTTCTCATGTTATCTAAATCGTATAATTCGCCGTTTACAAACGGCGGGCAAACTGTAAACGGTCGGCAATTTGTAAAACGGCGCCGGCAGATTGTAAACGGGTTTAGATCACTGGCGCATTGTAGGTTCGTTAGCCACGGTAAACCCAGGAGCAGATATCGGTTAGGTTGGGTTAGGTTACCTTACAACCACAACGCGATAGCGGCAGGCGAGTGCCAGATACTTATTACGCGCCATTTTGTGAAATGCCACGGAATGATGTAAAATGACGAATAAGAAATTGCTCTGCGTTTTGTAAAATGCCAAGGCAAAATGTAAAATAAAGAATTATACAATTTTCCTGCGACACCAATATCGGCTCGGTATCGTCTCGGTGGACAAACGGATTAGTCCCATCTTTCAGTAGTCAGTCTAACATCTTAAGAATTCCGGCCATCCTCGGGTCAAATCGGAGGAGTGTTGTGACGGTTACACTGTTTTCGGCTTGGCTCTCATTCGCCAAGTGACTGGAGTGTAACGTGGTTAGGAACTTCGTCCAAAATTAACTTATTCTTTTTATTTAATAAATAAATTACTTATTTAATAGTGTCAATTTGTAAATTTTGAGTTTATAGTAATATGGGGTATAGCTTTCTGAAAAGTGAAAGGGCATGATCACACAACGTACCTGAACGTATTTCAGTGAATAAAACTTTCAGGAAATTAAAAAGAAATTGGCCTCTCCATCACATAATATATAATAGTAAACAAGTTTACTCCATACAAAATTGCTATTTTGATTGGACAGTTTGTGGAAAGGCCGATTTTATTTTATTTCCTAAAAGTTGTTCAGTTACGTTGACTGATCATGCAAATAACGAGATTTTTAAGCTAAAATCTACATACCCTAATCTTACGTGATGTTACTTTGTCAATGAAATTGAAAATGATGGAATAAGATTTAGAGATCGAGATGTCACTGTATACGGTGGTTATAGGTAATTTCCAATTGAATTAAGGCGGCGGCGTGCGCCATTTTGTATTGCCAGAAAAAAGAAAACCCGTTGAGATTTACAAAAAAAAAATTTCGTTGTTCATACATATGTAGCATGAATTGTTATATTCGATGGTATTTTGTGTCCCTTTGTTTTTACTATTATTTTGTAATGTGAGCTCTAGGACTGACTTTTCATTCGAGCACTTTCAATTTTATTTAAAATATTATTAAGTGCATCGATTTTTTTTATATATAAGAATAGATTAATGCTTAAATATTTGAGAACTGAGTCATAAGTCTAAACGCTTTTTTAGCGCTCTCTGAATGGTTTTAACCTTAAAAACAATGTGAATACAGGATGTTAGGGACAAGTTTCCAAAGGGCATGATCAGTCAACGTAACTGAACAACGTATCTGGACTTTTTTTTTATTTTTTTATTATGTATGGGCTTACTCTTGACCTCGATCTAGCCTTGAGGACAGAGATGAGGTCGACGATGGAACGAGCTTGCCCAGAAGAAGCCTATTCACTCGCGACTTAAATAGATTCGGGTTATAAGAGCTCGGGAACACAGACGCAGGCAGAGAATTCCACTCCTTAGCTGTGCGCATTACACTGCTGCGGTTTGCTGTGCGGACTGGACTGGATGCTGCGCTCACTACACACCATGGTTATGTAACTTGTGTTTTGAGGTACGGTTTGCGTGTGGGGAAATTCCACTGATATTTCAAAAGTGTTTATCACTCAAAAGAAATGTGTTAGAGGAATGTGTGGAGTTGGACCTCTTGAGTCTTGTCGCCCGTTATTCAGGAAACTCAGAATACTGACCTTAACCTGCCTGTACATATATGAAGTGGGCGTATTTGTAAGAGCACACCAACAGCTATTCCCATTACGACCCAATGATAATCCTAGATTACGACCAAGGGATCCAACTCTATTACAGCAACCAAACTGCAAAAGTGCACTTTATAAGAAAAATTGTCACATGATGTGTATAGATATTTTTAATCATATTCCAAGACAAATAAAAGAATTACCAATAAATAAATTTAAATTTGAGCTCCACAAATGGTTATGTGATCAATGTTTTTATAATCATAAAGAATATTTTGACAAGATTAACTGACCGTTGTGACACTATTTTGACATTATTATGATGAATTTTTGATTTGATTTCAGAATATCTTAATATTATTTTGTGTTTTAAATGTATTCGATTTTTATTATTATTAAATTTAATTTCAAAGTAGGAACAAACAATAATATTTGCATGCTAATTTGTTAGTCGAACATGTGATACTATGTTTAAAACCTACCAACTCTGTTTACCATGTATCTTTGCAAATAAACTTATCTTATCAGGAAATGAAAAAATGGTCGGTATCTCAATACAAACTGTCCATTTTTAGGGTCACCTGACACAGGTTTATTGTAATTTAATAGGTTGACCCTGGCCTTAGTATTAGTCCAAAGTGTATGTTTTTGAGAGAAATAAACATTTTTTTTATTCAAGTTTAAAAAATTTACGGAGGCCGTTTTTCTTTTCCTGAAAGTTTTATTCAAAAAAGTGGTTCAGTTACATTGTCTGTTCATGCCCTTTCAGTTTGTGGAAACTTATCTCTTACACTATAGTTTTTAAGTTGATTGAATCATTCATTCATTCATACATTGTTTATAATCCCTGCAAGATTCCACCAGAATTTGAAATATATAGTAATTTAGTTTGTAATAGCTTTCAGAAGTGTCTAATAAACGGAATATCAAAATTTTAAGAGACCATATAAAAATTTAATTCTCGCTCTACTATAGTGTGTACTCGTACCACTATTACTTGATATAGCCAAGGACGAATAATAATAAAATTGAACTGACTTTCCCCATAGTCATACTAGTGTAGGAAATGAAGCAGTTGACGCCAACATAATTCTTTTAGGCAAATTTTATTTGACAGGATGATAAGGTATCATGAATATAATGTAAATTCAAAATATTCAAAAAAAAATTCATGTAAAAAGAGATTTTCATAAATTTTTTGACTTTTTTGTATAGAAAAATTAGAAGGTCTGTCTCATATAGTGTAATAGCCCAGCAAATTTTCATCGACTGAGGATTTTATGCACGGGTCTTCATACAACGATCCGCTTCATTTCCTAGACTATACCCCCATATTCTATTCATACTAGAAAATGTAACCCGTATAATTAAACTCATTGAAACTAGATGGGACTTTCTAGACTAGAACAACGATGAAACTAGAACAGTGATAAAACTTTAAAGTAACAATATCTAGATAAAAAAAATCATTTTTCAAGATTTTTTTTACGGGAAATGATTTTAATATAAATCAGTTGGGGTGTATGAGGATTTCACTTATTCCATTAACACGTTGTATACGTAAAATAATATTCAACTTACTAGAAAATTTATCTACTTACAATTCTTATCAGATTCTGATGAAATTTATACCTTATACGTGTTTTGGAAAGGACAAGAAATGGCAGCGATTCTATTTCTCCCTTGTATACGAGATTTTTCCCTTGTGTACGAGGCTAAGGCTGATTGTCCCCCGCGACTATTCCGAGCCGATACCGACAGCAAGAGAAAAGCGACGACAACGTTACGAGCAAAAACAGTACTTATTACTTACTCATAGTGTCGCTTCTATCGGCGCTGTTCTTTTTTAGTTTTTCGATATCGGCTTGGAATCGTCGCGGTGGACAAACAGCCAAGTAATAAGTACTGGTCTTGTTCGTAACTTGTCGGCGCTTTTCTCTTGTTATCGGTATTACCTCGGAATCGTCGCGGTAGACAAACAGCCTAAGTAATAAGTACTGTTCTTGCTCGTAACTGGTCGGCGCTTTTCTCTTGTTATCGGTATTGGCTCGGAATCGTCGCGGTGGACAAATGGCCTAAAGTTAAATAGGATCGTTGCCAATTACAATTCGATTCTTGAAATTTACCTAACTATAGATATACATACTTATTCGGTTTTTGCCGATACAGTTAAGTTGTATATGGTTAAAATACTTTTCCAGACGGTATGTTTTTATGTAAGTCAATAAGTAAAAATAATTTTATATACGTATCGGTCAGTCCTTTTAAAAATATTAAAGTTTTTTTTTCTCTATTCTTCTCTGTTGCGTACTAATAAATAGTGTGAAATGCATTTATACTTTCTTTGTAAGGAGAACTGTTTTTTTTTGTACTACACTATTTTTGTACTAATTTCTGATATTTATATTTTTCTCGATTTTTACGTGGTTTATGATACTAAAATCAATTATGTATGTGAAATTAAAAATAAAATTGTATACATCTTGTAATAATGGTTTTTTAATTAAAAATGTTAACACATTTGTAATCAAGAATAACATTATTTCTGCTATCTATACAGGGTGCTAGTGACAGACTTCCGAAATTTGAAAATGCATGATCAGTCAACGTAAGGCGTAAGGGTTGCTGCAACAACCCGACATTGGACCCGATCGGCTAGTTTATTCCATTGACGTAAGAAAAACGCTGTGGCGTAGTTTCCAAAATCTTTGGTTTATTCGCGTCCACACAAATTTGGTATCTGCGGAACGACAAAGCCGACCCGTAGGGTCATTTTATTTATTCATAAACAATATTATACATTTGTGTTAGAAATTAAACATCAGTAAGAGAAATATCACGAAAATTATAAACACGGTTGTATTTTTAATATTATTATGAATAAAAAAAAGAAATACGCTCGAAATGTAAACAAGACTACCAACCAAAGAGGTTCTGTTCCTAATTGATACAAAGCGGAGGACGACCGTCGGCGACTGCCGACAACAGTCGCGCGCGAGGCTCGACAACCGTGCGCGATACTTGACGTGCGCTTGACTGTACATAAAGGCGCGGCGTTCGAACGCGGCGGCGCGAAGTTTACAATTTGGGACGCAAGGTGATCCGAGGTGACTTTGTCACTGACATTACTGCTGACAAGTGAAGTGTTGCCAGACAAGTCTTACCTGAAATGTATAAAAATGTCCCCCTTTTGTGGGTACGATAACCTTGTGAATGAGAAAAGAGTTGATAACTTCGCAAATGGGTATTCATTCAAATGGTAACCGCCGCAGCAGGCACCTGCTGTGCCTAACCTATCAACTGTTGATACCCTTCTACAGGAATGAGTATTAAAGATATATTTTTTTTGTACAAAAAAGTATCTTTTTTTTACGGTTCAGGTAAGTTTGACGTGGCAGGCAACTCTGAAAAGGTGCATCGGAAATACGAAAATCATAAAAAAATCTAATATATTTTTACTTTTTTACCCGGAGAAGTGGACAATTCCTATTAATATATAAAGTTATCTTTAATATAAACAAGAATTACTGATGTCATAGACTTGTGACACAACTTCGATTTGAACAATTTTGAATAATTTTGCGATACCACTCATGGGCATTCTCCTTTACAAATTACGTTTTTGATATTTTAGACAGACATAGCTTTATACACTAATACATGTAGACATCCTTGGCTTTAAAAATGTGTCGCACTGCTCGGCTGTCAAAAAAACGTGACCATGCTTAAAGTCTTTAATCTATGATAAACAGACTGTGCGCCGCCGCCGAGACGCGAGGGAAGCGGGCGGGGGGGAGGGGTGGTCGCGCAGTAGGTAGGTAAATAAAATAACGTTCGGGTTTAAAATTACCAACATAATAATTTGAGTTTCATGAGTTTATCGTGGTTTTTTTTATATTTTTAAAATCTCGATAATCACCCAGTGATATTCAAGAATTGGCTCACAGTTTTTATTAATGTAGACTTCATAGATACGGGGCGTCTGTTTTGGGTGTCTACTCTCAATTTTCAATATTTCGATACGATACTATTCGAAACATGGAAATTCAAAACTTCGTCCCTTAACGATAGAGTAGGATATTGGTTGGGTGCTAATCTCTGCCAATTTGACAATTCATCCAACCAATATTCTACTCTATTGTAAGTGAACTAAATTATGATTTCGACTGTATTGAAGTAGTATCGTATCGATACATCGAAAATTGAGAGTAGACACCCTGTCCGGTTTTAGTTTGTCGTTTTTGTTAGTCATTAGTTTGTCGTTTTTCTACCAGTGATACGGCGATGGTCCAGTGGTGGCTGGTGGTCAAGTGGTCGGCTGTTCGTCTAGTGGTCAAGTGGTCGTCTAGCGTTCAAGTGGTCGTCTAGTGGTCAAGTGGTCGTCTAGTGGTCAAGTGGTCGTCTAGTGGTCAAGTGGTCGTCTAGTGGTCAAGTGGTCGTCTAGTGGTTAGCTGCTGGTCAAGTGGTCGGCTGGTGGTCAAGCGGTCGTCTGTTGGTTAAGTGGTCAGCTGGTGTTCAATTAGTAGGTTAGTGGTCAAGTGGTCGTCTAGCGTTCAAGTGGTCGTCTAGTGGTCGGCTGCTGGTCAAGTGGTCGGCTGGTGGTCGAGTGGTCGACTGGCGGTGAAGTGGTCGGCTGTCGGTCAAAATAAATTGTTAACAGAGAAAAAAATATTTTTTAAATATTAATTTAATGACTATGCATATTGTCAAGGTTCCTTACATCTGGATTCTGTTAACTTATATGGCAAGTTCGCGACCACTGTTTTGGCGCCGCATAAGGGCTCCCGCACACGACCGAGAATCGGTGACCGATTTTTTGTCGACATCCCGCTCTGACGTGTTATCACCTGCATCTTCCCTCCTTGTTCTGGCCGATAATCGCCTACCGATTCTCGGTCGTGTGCGGGAGCCCTAATATATAATAGGCCGCTGGTCTATTTCATGCCTACGGGCAAGCCACACGCCAAAAACCGTTTACACCTTGCCTACCGTCCTGCCTAGAGCTTGCTAGAGTATTGGCGCCAATATTTTGCCGTCGTCTAAACCAGCCGAGGCACGGCAAAAACTGTTACACGATGCATCTTGTCGTGCCTAGAAGGTAGGCGCCTGAGATTTGCCTCCGTCTAATCCGGCATAGGCCCCAGTACGGTTGGTAAATGTAGTTTTTCTACTCCATACAAAATGGCGCTGTATTTTTTTCTTCAACTACTTCCGAACAATTTTGTATAAATGTATATGAAGAAAAAAACATAAACCAACAAAGACTAATACGAAATTACTCTTTTTCATTGTAAATCCTATACTGTTAAACGAGCAATATTTTTGTATATATAGGGTGATTTTTAATTAGTTCTTGATAGAAAAAGGTATGAATGTACTCATGATACTGAACAACTTTCCCCAAGGAACATAGGTCGAAATACAAAAATCAAGTTTAGACCTTCCATAGAAACTGCATCAGCTATCAGCTGATAGCGCATTTTGTATGGGAGGTCAAATTTGGTTTTTCCTATTTCGACCTATGTTCCTTGGGAAAAGTTGTTCAGTATAATGGGTAAATGCATATATTTTGCTATCAAGAACTAATTAAAAGTCACCCTACGTATATATTTGTAATTGGTTTCTCGAAAACGGCTAAATCGATTTCGATGAAATTTACCATACGGGCTTTTCAGGGGCGGAAAATATATCTAGCTAGGTCCCATGTCTAGAAAAATTCGCTTTTCGCGTGTTTTTTTTAAGCATTTCTGTAAAATACCGCTTCTTAGAGAAAAACCTACAGCGCCATCTGTAAGCGGGTAGCATAGCTAGCTCACCCGATGATATTTTAATGTTGAGGCGGCTATTATAGAGCGAAGCTTGGTCGCCCTTATTACCTAATTAGTGATTTTTGATAAAATCAGTGATTGTCCCATGTGGTGCCGGCAAAGAATAGTACCAACCCATACATACCCGTGGGTGTCGTAAGAGGCGACTATGGGTTAACTGGAGGATGGTCTGCAGCAGGGGCATATTTACCCAAGGGGCAATATTGGCAACCGCCCGGAGCGGCAGCTGCGGCAGGCAGCAAGGGGCGGAGTGAGCCGCCTCTCGCACTTACTCAATTTTGTTGCGCGCCTTTCATACTGGCTAAAGAAATTTTAATAACCTACGAAATTATAACTAATATCAAAAACAGAAACTATGTTTTGTATGTTTAGTTGGAAACTAATGGCAAAAATAAATTCAACTATCTTCGGGTAGGCTAACGGGTTACCAAACAACAGCGGCGGCGTATATGTCGCGCGCGCAACTCGACTCGGACGTTGATAGGTATAATAATTCGGAACTAGAAGGAAACTCGGAAGGTTTAGTCGTTGTTCGACGTTCGTGTCATCGCGTGAAAGCGGCGGGCCGAGGGGTGGCGGGGACGGGTGGTTTCTCGGTGGGTTTTTGGCTGTCTTTTGAAACAATCGCACATGCAATTAATGTAATACATATAATACCTACGTACGCGTCTCATTTGTTTCAAAAAGATTTTCAAAAAGTTTCTGACTTAGAGATAAAAACTTTGGCTTTTGGTATTATTATGTCAAAAACTGCCATCGACCGATATTACCTAAATTTATAAAAAAATAGCACGTCAACAATGGATTTTAATACAATATTCCATCCCGTATATTTGTTCGATTAGGTACTCACATATTTCCCGACATATTTTCCACATTTACATCAAAATGTATTATTCTCTTTCAATTTGCGTTTTTGCTAACGAAAAATTTCGCGCTCGCTACGCTCGCGTTTACTCGTGGAGGTACCCAAGTTGTACTAATTTTATAACTCAAAAAGTATGATATTTTGCGAAAAATATGTTTGTTTATTTGGGAGGTGTTGACCTTAGCTCTCACCACACCCTGTATGACTAGGTTAGTACTTACATAACCAAATGCAATAAGAATTTTGTTTTGTAAATAGTATTAGACGCTCTGTTTATAGTTTTCTTTTATTTTACTTAAGAGTAGTTACATTAAGACTAGGTTACAACCTAGGAAATTGCGATAAGAATCCTACCCTGTATAGGATAGTATTATGAAACGAGCAGTATTTGATATACCTAATAAACGTTTGATAGGTATAATAACTGTAAGTATAATTTATTTGTATTTTTTTTAATAAAAACCTAATAAGTTTTGGCATAATTATAATTTTACCTAAATGAATTTCTTTCAAGAAGTTCATTTGATATCGATAATATTGTCCGCCACAAATGATTATTATTTATGTTAATTTATAGCTATACTTTATACCTACTTAAAACACCTTACAATATACCACATTCAATATACCATATTCATTCAATTCAGTTTGCGATTTTTAGTCGCCAGTGGAAATAATGGGATACTTTTAGAAAAAAACCTAAGTGCCACTATTTCCATTTTACATTTCCATGGAAATAGTGGGACACACCCATTGCGAGGTTTAATGCAAACAAAAAAATTCCCGCTCGCTACGCTCGCATCGTTTCATCTGATTGCGTTACCTTTGTCCCCGCCTTTGTAAATGTCCTGTTTTTTGTATATTTCTGTGTAAAAATTGTACAATAAAGAATATATATATAGGTATAGTTTCTGTATCTACGTGCTTGGTAATAAATATTGGAACACTGAGTGCGAAGTCCGGCTCGCAATTGGCTGGTTTTTTGACATCAAGATAGAGGGCGCGGAAAAAAATTGTGTCCCGGGGCGCCAGATTCGTAAAAACGCCACTGGTCTGCAGCATCCTCTTTTGTATCTTACATCTTACTTACTGCGGTCACCTACAACAGCGGTCCATGGTGCCAGCCGTAACGCTAACAAGCGTGGTGACTATGGTACTTCCTCACCACATATTTCTAGCAAAAGCTAGAACTCTGGAGGGAGCTCCCTGTCCTGTAGTGGACGTTTCATGGGATGTTATGATGATGATAAAATCAGGCTGATTTGTATATCAAATTTTGATTAGACAATGGAGCAATTTCTGCTCTTACAGCAATATTACGAGCTCGTGGTAGCACCGTTGAACGCCTTGTTGAACCTGAGAACTATACAGCGTGTAACGGAAAGGTGTGATAATAATAAAGGGTGAGAATCTGCCCATAAAACTGAACAACTTTTCCCAAGGAACATAGGTTGAAATACTAAAAACCAAATTTGACCTAACATACAAAAGCTGATGCAGTTTTTATGGACTGTTAAAAATTTATTTTGTTCTATGATCCTTGCGAAAAGTTGTTCAGTTTCAAGGGGAGAATTAACACCCTTTAGTATTATCACACCTTTCCATTACACCGGCGTGCTAAATTCGTCACGCCATGTGTTTTCACTCGAATTTTCGAACTTTTATCTGGGCAAGTAAATTAAGATAGATGGCGCTAAAAGGTTTACAAAACGCGACAGCGAGGTGATTTCCGCATTTTAAGACTAGCTAGCTGTGCCAACGTAACGCGCACATAGAAAAGCGCATTAGACGCGTTATTTTTGAAGACCTCTTGAGAGATTACAAACTGTAACTCTTAAGGTCAAAATATGTGAGTGAGTATATAGGTCACCAAAAAGGGACCATTGGAATGGAAACCGTTTTTTTTTTTAATTTTTTAATCTGTGGTCTTTTAGCTTTGTTTTAGGTTGTAGTTTTGTACGTATAGTACTTATCTAGTCCCTGGTTTTAGTCAAACCAGAATATTTTTAGGTGCCGTAGTGTTTGATGATTTTTTTTGTGAGCCGAGGCAGTTTGCCTTTGGCAGCATAACTGCCTCTACACGAAACTTCAAACGCGATTTACTCGAAATCAAATTATATTCCCTGAGGTCTCTGTAAAACAATTTTTAAATCAAGAATTTAAATAAGAACCAATAAGTTATCAATCTGAAGTTTATGTTATTTCAGCAACCACTTACGATATCGACTTGAAATTTGGAATAGTTTTGGATTATGATTTCCCAAGCTTATTGCAAACAAAAGAATTATATAAAATATTATTATTGTAAAGGGGGCCCAAACGGGGGTGGAGTGGAGTATCATTTAAAAGGGCTTTATTTCTTTAATTCAAAATTAATTAATAATATTAAATTATTTATAGTCGATAAGACCTTTATGCCGGATTTAAACGGAGGCAAATTTCAGGCGCCTACCTTCCAGGCAAGACAATATGCATCGTGTAAACAGTTTTTGCCGTGCCTCGGCTGGTTTAGACGACGGCAAAATATTGGAGCCAATACTCTAGGCAGGACGGTAGGCAACGTGTAAACGGTTTTTGGCGTGCGGCTTGCCTGTAGGCATGAAATAGACCAGCGGGCTATTTTGCGGCGCCAAAACAGTGGTCGCGAACCTTCCATATCAGCTATCAGAATCCAGATGTCAGGAACCTTGAAAATGTGCCCTTATGTAAATATTGCAGGAAAAATACAAACTCGTATCTTAGAGTAGTACAGTTTTTTAGAAATCTTCAAATAACTTTTACAAACAAATTTAGTTTTGCGTTCCTAAATGGTCTTGATTGCTTCAACTGTCTCCCTGTTACGGTTCATGAGATACAGCCCGCTGACTGACAAACAGACAGGCATCGGAGGCAATTAATAGGATCCCGTATTTCACCCCTCGGGTAACAAACTTTAAAAAGGATGTTATGGACTTACTCTTGATATAATGAATGGGTTTTCTGTTCCTGCCTCCTCGGTGTTGCTTTTCAGTTTCATGTTCTAAACAATATACATAAATTTGGCCAGGGGTCCAAAAATAATCTACCCGGTAACTCTTTGTGCAAAGTCCGTCTTGTGAAGTACCACACCCTTGACTTTTTCCGCCGTAAAGTGTTTCGGTTTGAAGGGCAAGGGAGTGAGCCAGTGACGTTTGCCAGCACATGAGACATACCATCTTATCTCTCAGGCTTATGTAAGCAAAGAACTTTTCTGTATTATTTGTGTCAAAAGTCAGACAGTGGGTGCTATGGACGGGCGGTGGTGACCATGTGGTGACCACTTATCACCAGGTGGCCCACTTTCTGCTCACTTATAACATAAAAAAAACTTCACAACCTAACTCAAACCAACCATTTATAGGAAACTAGCTGGTGCCCGCGACTTCGTCTGCGCAGGTTTATAAATTGTAGCCTATGTGTTTCTTTCTATATTATTGTAAAGTTACATTAAAACCCATTCAGTAGTTTTTACGTGAAAGAATAACAAAGATCCATCCATACTTACAAGCTTTCGCGTTTATAATATTAGTAGGATAAAGAAAAATACCTCTCCATACAAAGTGCTCACTCTGATCGAACAGTTTGCATGAAGGCCAAAATGTTTGTTCATTTCCTATAAATCTTACTTGACCCGGTGTGAGGCCTTTTCCAGATTTTTAGGCTGGTCTATTCTAGCTAAGGCCCCCGACTTTCTGTCTGTCAAATGTTTTTAGTATCACCAAAAGCAAGTCTATATGGGCAATCACTTATGTCCGCCTTGATATAATCATTCATTCAATAATTTCCTATCTACTAAGACATCTCCGTTTCGCCCTGACTATCACGCCAAAAAAACCTTCTGGGCTCTCCCGGTCCCTTCGGGAAAGTTGTTCAGTTTCCTGCACTGTGCACGCCATTTCAGTTTCCGGTAGACCGTCCCTTACACCCTGTAGAATAAATCTTAAGGGTATGAATGAATTTTAAGGGTATGAAAGGTTATGAATGAATTTTAAGGGTATGAATTAATTTTAAGGGTAAATTCTATTATCGATATAGATCAATTAGGATTTGACGAATTTTATTTTAATTTACTTTATTTGGCATAAATTATGCTCATTTTTACCCGACTACAGGCGGAGCCCAGAGGAGGGTATTGTAGTTGACGCGTATGTAAGTATGTTTGTATGTATGTTACCACCTACAGCCTCAATGCCTCAACCGATCTGAACAAATGAGGTGTCAGAAGATTTGTACCGACCCGGGGATTCGTACTGAATAGGTGACGTCATCATAAAGTGAACCCTCTTCGGAAGAGGGACCAAAAAGAGGACATCAAATTTATTTTTTTCTACTGATTAGGGCTTGTAGGGTATTAAATGAAAGCAGACATTTTCCGTATCTTAAATCCATTTCCAGAATTTTCCCAGTTAGAACAGTTTCAAAAATATTCGTAAATAACAAATAATTTCTTAGTTTATCGCTCAGTCAATGAACTAAAATTAACTGAATAATAACATTGTAGTGTATTTATCATTAAATAATATTGCTAGTGAACACATTACTTCATAAATAAACTCATTGAAAATCAGTATTTAGATACAGAAGCCGAAAAGGCCAAAAAATATTTAAAACCCTTTTTTGAAACATTTTTACGAGATAATATGATAAAGAGTACTTAATAATAATAAAACCATTTATTAAAGACAACAGTGGTCCATTTATCAGTAATACAGACAATCTTAAAAACTAGAATAGAAATAAAATAAAATCCTAAAAATTCCAAGATTAAAATCCAAGAAATAGATAGAATTGAATCAAATTAAAATTACTTTCAGAATATAAAAGAATAATAATAATCAGTAAAATGTAAAAATGTCTGCAACATTATTTGTAAAATGATTCCTTATTTCGCATAATAACGTCCCCTTAAAATTTGTGCAATTTCTGAGATATTGTCATAATGGAGAGGTTTTGAATACCAAGCTAAATAACTTACTCTCAAGTAGAGATAATTTGGCTGCATGCAAGAGCCGTAAACCATAGCTGATTGCTGCAGCACTGCTGCCTACAAGTAATATACCGCGGAGCTATAGGCTGAGCTGTGAAGTAGAACCGTAAGCTCAAACGATAGCTAACAACCTTTGACCAATATAAAGCCATAGGCTCAAATGTTCACTATCGACAGCAAATTGCACCGCTGCCCCCAAGTAACATACCACGAGGCTGTAGGCTAAGCTGTGCGTAGAGCCGTAGGCTCGAACGTTCGCTAAAGATAGCAGAGTTGCGCCGCCACCCTCAAGTAACACACAGCAAATATTGAGCCGTAGTATCCATTTGAGCATCCATCAATGATACTTCCTACTAGATATTAGTACGAATAGTAGTAGTTTTGTAAGAAATGGAGTTGATCTCCATGGTTTTGCAATGCTCGAATCCACCGGCTTTCCACTTGTCCTCCTGTGTGTGGCCGTCACTCTAGAATGCCCCATCGGTTCTCGTAGCGATGTGACATGCCCACTACCACTTTAGTTTAGCCATTCTCAGAGCTATGCTGGCAATTTAGTTCTTTTACGGATCTTCTCGTTTTTTATTCGATCCCGTAGAAACACCCCTTTGCATGACTTTGAGTTTCCTTATAAGGAACATTGTGAGCCACCACGTCGTCAGTAGTAAACGCTGCCCAGCCGAGTCGGATTTGGCGAGTAACCTCTTTCTTTAAGTTGGATTTAGCCAACTGGACTATTTGCTCAAGGTATACGTATTCATCAACAACTTTGAGCGTACAGTCAGCAACTTTGTGTGGAGTGGGGGACATATAATTTTCATCATATCTATGTTGATTTTAAGACCCAGTTGTTGTGGGACTCTACTGATCTTATTAGGCATCGTGCTGAGATCCTCTAGGGTACCAGCCATCAGCCATTACGACTATAATATCGTCGCCAAATTGAAGGTGTGTTATGTAATACCATACCAGTTCAAGTAGTAGTAATTTATCTTTTTCCCGAAGGGAAAGGCAATGGGACTGAGCCATACAGCCTAATCTTGTCTATCTTCTCTCTTTTCCAAAATCTTAAAAGGCAAAAAGCCAAGTCTTTAACACTAATGTTGTAATAATATCACTAAGGCATTGACGTAAGAAAAAACGCTGCGCTTCTAGGCGTAGTTTCCAAAATCTTTGCACTAAGGGCACTGCATGTTATCCTACGTCATCTAGTTCACGAAATTTGCAACTTTGTAGCGATAGTAGTGGCCTACTAGGTCCACAAAACGTTGGTCTGCCAATCCGAAACCTGGCAGGTTTTGTATAGTCGGAGCGAAAAGTGGTTAAGTGACAGATTACACGAATGGAATCTATTCGTAGAAATAGAAGGTACCTATACAAGTAAAAAACAACAGGTCTGCCTTGCATCCTCATGGCAGTTTCGCCAGTCGGACCACAAATGTGGTCAGATGTGATTGGACCATAATAATATAGTCGGTTTATTTCTATATGCGTGCATTCGTCGAATACGATCGAATACAGTTTTAAACCAGACTAGGGCGCGCTAATGTCAATGTCACTGAGAAAAATTAACATTTTGATTTTGTTTTCATGTTTTAAGAAATTATTGAGAGATAATGATTATTCGATAAGATAATTAAATCTAAAAACCCCAAAAAAAGTTGAAAAAAATCTCTCGAAAACGAGATTGATGACAAATGTCTTATGAATTTGACGTTTCGCACACGCTGCACTACCTCATTTTCGTATGCAATGATAGCGCGCTAAAGTGACGTCACTTATGACGTCACGTCGCTTAAACGAGTGAATACGAGCAAGTTTTGAACCGACTATTAGCGCGCTAAAACCGCACACAAAGCTCATGAGCAGGTTTTAAACCGTAGTGTTAGTTAGTGCACTTATAAGATAGTTGGCTAGTAGCATAATAAATATACTTCAATTGATTGTGCGAATTATCTGGCACCGACTCGAAAATGAACTATTGTAATGTACTTATAAATTTATAATTGAAACAAATAACAGGCTTGGTTATTTTCTTTCACTTCACTTAGTTACTGATTATTAACTGTCATGGTTATTTTATACTTTTTAGTGCTAATAGAAACCTTGCAAAACTTTGAAAGAGGTGTGTAGTTTTTGTTAAAACTATTTTTATTTTACAAGTTTTAGTGTTAAGCAAACACCATAAGGTATTGGTGCAAAAAGATAATTAGTTAGATAGATGAATCTCAAAATTAAAATTAAAATAAATGGCCATCGAAACCATTAAGAAAAAATACAGGGTGATATATCATGATTTTAAGAAGGTTGTCACTTGAATAGAATAGGGAGTATGCATGTCATATAAATTAACTTGATTTTTTTATTTCCGATACTTTGTTGCCCTGACATTACACCTAAACCAATATTTTCTTGTTTAGTGTGGATATAAATGCACAAAATATTAATTAAAAAGTGATAAATAAACGAGGGAAGTTCGAATTTGCAAAAAGCCTCGCCATTGGTCGAATCGAAATGTGACGTCACGCGCCATGTCTTAGTGTCGATATTCATACTGTGCTGTTGTATTTGGAAGAAAAATTCGACTTAGCTCAGAGACCCTTCGTACAAGAAAGCTGAAATTTTGTATGAATACGTATTTTATTCACGCCGAGAAAGTGGTAAAATAAAATCTAACAAAATTTTTTTTTTAGGGTACCTCCCCTACAAGTAAAGTGGGGGTGAATTTTTTTTGTTCACCCCATTGTGTGGAATGTCGTTAGATAGGTCTTTTAAAAATAATGTGAGTTTGCGAAGAAAATTTTTCGGTTTAGGGATCCGTTTGCGTAATATTTAGCTTGAAAGCGAAATTGTTTGTTGGAATCACCCCGCCTTTCCTGCCAAATAAACTGTTGTTATTGGAAATGTATAAAAATTCACAGTAGTAGTATATATGATGAAATTGAAAGCACAACTATCACAGACAGCTAAGTAGGCTTTACAGGTAAAGAAGGTAGCTATAGCGGAAATAATAAAAATTGTAATATCAGTCAGGCGCTAGGACCTCGCTGAGCATATTAGGAGGTAAAAAGTTTATGTTATAAACGTTATGAAATACTTAAGCAAAACCTGCTCTGCGATGAAAAATCGTAAAAAAAACTACAGAACCCTATACTGCGCGTGGCCCGATACGCACTTGGCCGGTTTTATGAATTAGGGATTCGTTTGCGAAAAAATTTGCTCAATTGGGGCAATTTATTGTCAGGATCGTGTCCCCCCTGCCAGCTAAACGGTTAATATGGAAACGTGGAAAAATATACAGTGCTTACCACCACATAAATATGAAGAATTTAAAAGAAAAACAACTAAGTTAGCTTTACAGGTTAACGAGAAATAGTCAAAATACTGAAAACAATGGAAATTGCAATCAGGCGCTGAACCTCGCTGTTCGTTAGGAACCTGCTTAACAATAATCATTTCTAAGATAACTATGGAACCCCATGCGCTTGGCTCGACACGCATGTTACTCGTAACTATACAAACATGATAAACTTACATTAAAGTGATCTTCACAACAATTTTAATAGGATATTGAAAATACTTCAGTTCTTCTCATCACCTTATACCATTTTTTTCGTGTTTTCACATCTCTCGGATCCGCAAAAACCACATTATCTGTAAACTTCTCATAGTATTTGGGCACTTTGGCATAAGACAATACCCTATAAAATGTATTTTTAGCATTTTCCATCATCTAATAGCGATTAAAACTGAAGATCTTCAGGTTTTACCTTTACAAGCCTATAGTGAACAATACAGAACGCGGCATGTGACGTCATCCATAACGCGCGAAAAATGGCGGCGTTTATCCATATCAAATTTAATCGATTTTTCAAATATTACTTTATGAAAATATTTGAACATTTCTAACAGTATTTATATATTTAACCATGGTATAACGATGTAAGAAGTAAATTAAACAAATAAAAAAAATAGATGAATACTCCCTATTGTATTTTTGCTAACCGCGTTTGAGAAAAAAAAAAAGGACGGCTTGCACTCCAAGAGTGTCGGCAGAAGTGAAAAGAAATAATTTTTAGTTTGACAGCTACCATCCGAAATATAGATCTCATCGAGACCTATCATTTGTCTCAGCACATGAATAGTCTAGGGTCAGTAGTTTTCGAGTTATAGCGATTTTTAGTTTGACAGCTGTCATCCGAAATGTAGATTGTAGATCTCATCGAGACCTATCATTTGTCTCAGCACACGAATAGTCTAGGGTCAGTAGTTTTCGAGTTACAGCTATTTTTAGTTTGTCAGCTGTCATCCGAAATGTAGATCTCATCGAGACCTATCATTTGTCTCATCACATGAGTAGTCTAGGGTCAGTAGTTTTCGAGTTATAGCGATTTTTAGTTTGACAGCTGTCATCCGAAATGTAGATCTCATCGAGACCTATCATTTGTCTCAGCACATGAGTAGTCTAGGGTCAGTAGTTTTCAAGTTATAGCGATTTTTAGTTTTACAGCTGTATTTAGTTTGACTGCAAAAAAAAGCCGAGACTATGACAAATACAAAAAAGATGTTTTGGTCTTTATCACACTAGAACTTTTGTATGTATAAATTGAGCCTGCTCTAACTTAGTATGATTTTTTGTAAATCCATTTCGATACTCCATCCGAGATCTGAAGATCTGACGCAACAAAGACAAAATAGATGTTTTGGTCTTTATCACACTTTAGAACTTTTGTATACAGGGTGACTTTTTGAGACGGGTCAGTAAGGGCAGGTACCTTAACCGCTACAGTTACAGGAAAACGTTCCTACGAGACCATCCATAACTTTTGAAGGTATTTTGAACTGCATCCACAGATTTTGGAAAAAAATTACAATAACCAAAAAAAATGCTAAATTACCAAAAACATTTTTTTTGTGTCTATCGATCCCATTTCATGTGGGGATCGAAAGACAGTGGGGAAAAAGTGCTTAGAGTTTCAAATCTAGGTTAATGAAATTTTACACAGGTCTTTAACTAGTGCTTCTACTTGTTACTGCAATAATAATTTGGGTCAATATTGGATTTGCGTCGACACGAAAAGAAGAAGATCTGGATAACACTGACCTGTAGCGGCAGCAATGCGTTTGTATACATGAACAAATGGTGTTATTGGAGATTCTTGCTCCTTTTCTGCATCAAAGAACGATTTCATTATGAGAATCATTTCCCGCACACCACTTTCGATCGCTTTTGGTATGACTTTCTCATAAAATACTTGGAAATATGCAGGAAAACAAGATCAGCACAGGCAACATTGACTGACACAAGGAGGTTTGAGTAGCAGCTCTTTATGCTAAGGAGGGGAGCCATAACCGTATCCATTTCTTGCGAGGGATATACTCGTATACTAAAATGTATGAAATTTTTTTAATCCCAAAACGTAAAAGTTTTGTCTTTCTCTTTAAGAAATATATAGCTTAGAACTAATAAATATTGTTACTACAGTTTTTCTGGTATGAATACTTACCATTCAAGAAAAAACCAGTCAAATGCGAGTCGGACTCGCGCGGATTCCGATGGGTTCCGATGTGCCTATAGTATTTTTGGAAGCAATAAAGTCCATTTCTAAAAAACTGCAACTTAGAAAGATCGTTTTATTTTTGCTGTAATATTTACATAAACTTCTATGGCCTGTAATTAATTCTAATTTTTCCTTTCACGATTCGGAGATAAGGCGGGGAGGGGAATGGTATTTTTTTGACATTTTTCATCATAATTTGAAAACTAAGAGTTTTAAAAAAATATAAAAATATATTTTAGAATGTACAAGAAAAGCCCTTTCATATAATACCCCACCCGACCTAGAAAAGACAATTTGAAATTTAATTTTTTTAATAATCATAACTTTTTGTTCATTCTCTCATGTGCAGTTAAGTTGGACAACCATATTCTAAAATTATTCCAAATTTCAAGTCTAAAGCATGAGTGGTTGCTGAGATATACAGGTGTGACAGACAGACAGATAAAGTCGCACCCTAAGAGTTCCTTTTTTTACCATTTTGGTATCGAGACCCTAAAAAACGCTGTTAAAAATCGCGCATTTTTGGCTATTACGGATCCTTTACGCTTCCTTTCTTATTTTTAATGATCAATTCACAAGTCAAAAGATATATTTTTACTTTCGCATATTATAACGTTTGGATGAAACATTAGATTTTTTTATTTGTAAAACGTAACCTAGATCCTATTTTTTTGACCGACTTGTCATAGTCGACTTGAAGACGCTTAACACGACTATGTATATGACGGACTCTATACATTTTCACTCTGAGGTTGTCAAAATGACGTAAGTAGTTCCGCTTTTGGCCATTCTACAGAAAAGTTGGTCAAGCTGTACAGTGTACACTTCATGCAAAGATTGTTTTTCCTCTGAGTAGTTATCGCGCAAGCGGCATGACGCAGGGGTGGGGCATAACGTTAAAAATTAACGATACTTTTTTTAACGTTACCTCAATTTAACGTTAAAAATACCGTAAAAATATATTAATATTATTTTAACCGTATTTTTTATAACGTTACTTTTCTGGGCAGCTGGTAACGTTACCAAATTTTTAACGTTAAAGCAAGCCCTGCTGCCCTACTGGCGAACTCAATCGTTATCGAATCTCTCTTTCCTTCTTGTATAGAAAAAAAGAGAGAATCGATAACGATTGAGTTCGACGGTAGGGCCTCTGGTCAATGGCTGGTTCGATTGTCATTGTGATGGAAATTGTCGCGTGAGGAGGCCCTATATCGCTATCCTGCTGTCAGGGTAATTTTTACCCGATTCGGAACGCAACCCAGGAAGATGGCCTTGCTTCCACAGACTATTCCGGTAGTATCATCTAAGTAGTCTGTGGACTATTCCAAATATTCCAATGCCGTAATAAATAGTGTATTGTATTCTCTTGGTAATAAATAAACAAAAAAGATTTGACCATAGGACGTCAGTAATTTTATATCCTGTTAGACCATAAAATTCCTTCAAAGTTCGGCCGGCACGTCATTAATTATATCCTCCCCAGATTAGTGCAGAAAAATAAAAGTGAAGACTTAAAATTAGTGCTTAGCACTACCATCAGAAGACCATGGCACAGAGCCAACAAAAATTTTTTGCTGGACTTGAGCCATCTTATGAACATATGCCATTCTTGGGCAACCAAAACTTCCCATCTAATCGTCCGCTAGTTTATGTGAACAGGGCTTCCAGAACTCCAGTGAATGTGCTCATGAGCTCCTACAAGCCAGCATCACCCAAAAAGTCAAACCCATATAAAACTAAACGCCTTGACGTTGGATCTGACCATAAAGTATGTGTTTCATATGCTGAAGAGGGCCCTGAGTCGTTTTGTGTCCAGTTGGTGACAGATGCAAAGAATCTTCAAGACATGATGGATGCTATAAACAAGAGGCCACACAGTAGTCTAGCAGAGCCACCAATGATCGGAACTGTGTGCCTTGGGAAGATGTCGGGGGATAGGATTTGCAGAGCTATTATACAGAATGTCTCTGGATCACAATGTCAATTGAATTTTGTAGACTTTGGATTCACAGAGATGGTGTCGTATTATGACATTTTCAATATGCCGGAAGAATTTATGTTGCCGAAAGTATTTGCCATGAGATACTGCCTGTCAGGTGTGAAGGAGTGGGGGAAAGGGCCACAGAATGAGGCTTTTAAGCAGCTTGTGAAGGGCCAGGTGTTGACTTTGAGAGTGGTAGCACCAGAAGGGCCTCCATTGATCCAGTATGGGGAACTTATATTAGACAACAAAAACATGTCAGATCTGCTGTTGGCAAACATACAAGACAAGCTGCAGTTCAAATGGCTGGAGATGTTGCCTCCAGGCAGGCATCATGTTGAGGTGTCTTGTGTGGACAGTTGCATCAAATTCTTCGTGCAACTGTTAGATAATATGGATGAGTTTTATAGAATGATGAAGGCTGTGAAAGAACACTGTGAAAACAGTACATCCCCAGGTGAACTGCCCGTTGGCGCTGCTTGCTGTGCAAGATTCCCTGTTGATGGAAGATTCTACCGGGGACATGTTAAAAGCACACATGGAAACAAAATCATTGTTGCTTTTGTGGACTTTGGAAATGAAGAAGAAGTCAGTGTATCTGATTTGCGTCCCATTACACCTAAACTTATAAGACTGCCTGCGAAAGCCATGAAATGTGCCTTAAAAGTAAGTTGTTCTTGCATTTTTAGTTAAATTATAAGTCGAATTGAGTTGTAATCTATACTTTTTATTCCCAGGGATATGAAAACAAAGAAGTTAATGCAGATAACTCAAATCAGCTTAAAATGTTGGTCTTGGGGAGGGTCCTAGTTGCACATGTTATTGGAATGCTCTCGATCGACACAATGTTGGTTAATCTTATATATTATGATAGCTCTATAAGTCCACCCGTGGATGTGGCCACGAAAATGACACAGCTGTCTACTCCAAGGAGTAATAATCGTGAGGTAAGCAATTTAATTTCTTGTATAATAATATTAATGTGAATAATTTCTTTTTATTACCCACGACGGAACGGAGAAGGTGTATGCATTTAGGGTGAGAGGTTGTTTGTTTGTGTGCAAAGTTATGTTCCCTTTTATCTTAAAAACGGCTTAACCGATTTAGATATGGTTTTCGGTAATAGATTTATAATATATCAATAATGGTTCTTTTTTAGGCTTACTGGTAGCACAATGACTTAGATTTGTGTAGATGTCCCCACCCACATTTTAGCGCTGTAAAAATTCAAGTACAGTTCATATTCAACTATCCCTTATATAGCAAACAAATCCATATAGTGTGACCGGATGTGTTTAAACGACTACTGCGTGAAATAAAACTAATGACGTCATATGACGCCTTTAATAATAAAGAAATGGCTCATTGTGCAGGCATTTTACTCATTTGGACAAATTTATGAATTACTGACCAATTTTTTTTTTCTTTCTATTTTGGTTTGGTAATATTAAACCAAAAATTGCTAACGAAAACTAGTACTTTCGGTGCATTAGCTGTATTGCCACCGGAAGCTGCTCAGCGGCAGGTAGAGTCCAGGAAGAACACAATCGTTAACGGAACGAGATTTATTGTTATTTTACATTACATGCAAATTAGAAAATAAAGGACAGGCGGTGGTCGTGCTGCGCGCGGGCACGTCTGAGCACGACCAGAATCTGTTTTTGACACGAATGACACCGAAAGACAGAGATAAAAGATATTTGAAATAGGAATTTGGAATTTTGGGCCAGGACGATAGAGCCAGGATCACGAAAGGAGGCAGCATGCGAGGCATGCAGCCCCGCTCCGTGACAGTATTTTTGTATAATTCAACGAAAAGTTTAAATAAAAACACTTGCTTTTCAACAGCATTTTATGTCCCGCATAAGAATGCAAGTCATTTGAATTTAGTATGGAAAACGGATCGCCTTAATGACGTGTAATTAATTACCAGTTATGAATAAACAAGTAAAGGGTCTTTCATTAAGTGCGGGTCGATGTTGAAATTGAATAAAACAAGCTGTGTGTGGGGTATTAACGAAATTATTGTTTTATATGTGAGGACCAGTTATGCCATTTTTGTGGCATACTCGTACGACATCATTCAGATTTCTGCCGCAGTTTCTCACGGGAGCACAAATCCGAAAGGTCCAATTTAATTTTCAATGACTCTGCTGCAAAGATCTGGCTGAATTTGAGCAGTGGAATGGGTTACGTTGACTTTAAGGCCAATGGTCGATTTCAACTTTTTGGCATAGACCTGCAACTTTTTGCGGGACCACATGTCGTCCACATCCTTATCCGAGTCAGAAAAATGGTTATCATCGATCTGTAAGTTCTGTAACGCTTACTTTTGACCTTACTTTGAAATTTTGAATTTGATAAATTTTACTGCTCGGATTTGTACCACCGTGAGAAGCTGCGGCGTAATTTTGAAAGATGTCATAATTCACACAAAATGGCACATATGAGCCTTTCAAAAAAAAATAATTATGTTAATACCTTATCCCCAGATTGTTTTATTTCATTTCAAAATCGACCCGTCCTTAATGAAAGACCCTATATTTGAATACTTTATTGCAAGTGTAGGTATGATTCAGTTCCATTTCTAGGCAGTGCATGGGTGTGCCTATAAGTACAGTACGAGATAGGTCGGAAGTGCGGGCGAAACGTATGGCGCACCATACATTCATCCGCACTCCCGAGCTGTCTCATACTCTAGCTTCTTTCTGCCTTCAAGAAGTTAAGACAGGTACACATTTTTATGCAAGTCCGATTCAGAGGGGTCGCGTATCTGCCTAGCAGACATTTAATGGGACCTATTTTATCTCTAGAGCGCCATGACGCCAGTACGCAAAGATGCCCCCGAAGGAGTCATAAACAGTTTCAAGGATGACCCGGAGCGAAGACCTCGCGATCAAGGAGGGGAAAAGTTCGGAGAACGCTGCAGTAGTTTCCAGGGAAGGTGAGTACAAGAGCTACAAGGGTGTGTGAGAAGACTCCGCACAAGGAAGCAAAGTGTTTGAACAATGGGGGAGTTGCTGCCAAAGGAGGTGAGTAGGGGTGGTATTAATGAATCCTTCTCAAGTGTTAAGATGCATAATTTGTATGTGTAAAGTACATTTTGAGAGCAATCTCATTCATTAGAGAGATTTATTAATGCGACTCTAAAAAAGAACTTTAAGTTGAGACAAGCTCGTTGGTGTGGTTGGCAGGAGAGATTTGGGTCACATCTGTTTCAAATTTCAGAAACTGTCTATTTCCCTTTATCCTCCCCCCTGAGATCCCACTCCCCACTAATATAAAATATGTGTTATCTTTAGTAGACTCTCCCTTTGTACACTTATTAGCAAAATTTATTAACTTTACTAATATTAAACTGTAGTATTTATATCATATTTCCCATCACTATAGTTATGTTGTACTCTTTTCCTCTGATCCTCAACTAACAACAATATCAAGTACGTAGAACTAATAATATTGTGTTGTGCATATTGTGATGTCCTGTGTTTTTCCTAGGAATTCTCACCAGTTACTTCGTGATATCTATGCTGCAAATCACCATCGTGTATTCTTGGAAACTACTGACATTAGACTACTTGTAAGTTCGGACAAATGATAGACTTCCAAATATATCACATATTTTTGCACCCTCTCTGCCCAGCAGGTTACTTTTAATGAAATGATTAAGGTCAAAATTGCAAAAAATTGCGTCCAACCTTACCTGAAATAAGGTCTTGAACAATGAAATTACCGAAATTGAAATTGCAAATGATAAGGTCTTGAACTATGAAATTACCGAAATTTTCTTACAGATTAATGAGATCATTAATTTCTATAATTCTAATGCTATTTTTTTTATTGAAAGTTGACTTCAAGGTTATCAATTTACGCATAAAATAAAGTTTTTATTTTTAGTTTGATATACAGGGTGTAACGAAAACTGAACAGACGTGCTCAGTCAACGAAAACGACTACCTTTCCTAAAGAAACATTTTTGGGAAATAAATTTTTTTTTTCCTTCATACGAATTGCTCGTTCCTTTCTTTTTTTTTATTGTTGGATATTAAAATCTCTTAATGACGTCATGATCGATCAGTTTGTATTGAGAGGTCGACATTTATTTTCATTTCCCAAAAATGTTTCTGTACGAGCCAGAGTTAGCCCGTACTCCTTTTAGTTAGTTGGTAGTTTGAGTGCACAAGTAAAAGTCAAAAAGGCGTGTTGTCGCGTAAATGATTTATTGAACACTAATAATTTAATGCTACATTAGGCAAAAGTAGGGCGCCGCGTCGGCTAAAAATTAATGTACGATCGGGCTCGTACAGTTTCTTTGAGAAAGTTGTTCAGTTTCGTTGACTGAGCACGCCCTTTAAGTTTTCGGTACACCGTCCCTTACACCCTGTATCAAATTAAAGGTTCGAAAATTGTTCGTCTTAAGTGTCGTCCGACTTCATCATACGATTTTGTTATATTTTTTTTTTTCAAATAATATTTTTCGAAAATTAAATTTAAGCTTCTGTAAGCTTAATGACATCCCGATCATGTTTAAAAAAATATATAAAAAATTTATTATTAATTCCTAAAAAAATGTTAGTACTGAAAATTTAGTTTACCTAAAATTCGCCATACAAAACGGCAATTTCATAGTTAAAGACCCTATAAATAACTTTTTAATTTGGCGGTGATGTACTTAATTCGTAGCATTTAGTGGGACTTGTTTTCCTTGTAGCAAAATTTGCACAAGAAAGTCCGGTGAGAACTATCGATCATCCAAAAACTTGGAGCAAATTAAAAAACATTAGCCAGGAAACTGTTGGTTCTATTATTTTTTATTAGTATGGTTGAAATATAACGAAAGAACGCTAGAAGTGTTTTTACGCTCCTTACTCGGTCCTTGTGCTACCGGCATAGAATAGTACCAACCTTTGTTTCTGCTCTGTGGTACCAACCCATCTCTACTCGTGGGCAGGCCTGTGACACTCCGCACTCTAGGTATACAATGCGGCGCTAGAAGTCGACTAGGTGAGGCAGTCGATTTTACTTTTCTTTATGTCATCTTAAGCTTATGGCGACAAAATAGGTAAGCAAGTATGTATTTGCATGTTTGATTGAACAATATTACATACCTACTTGCATCTCGCTCAGTATCTCATAAAGTGACAAAATCATCGCCTTAGCCCGCCTATGCGCGATCACCCGCGATTTAAAAACGTGTCCTAAGCGGTGCACTGCAAGTATCGGCTTTATGCTTAGACCGTAAGATTGAAATTTGTCGGCACCCCGCCTGGGATGTCGGATCTGTAAACGTTAGTTTACTATTATTTAAGTGTCGTGGGTATTGTAAGAGGCGACTAAGGGCATAAGCCCATAAGAACCGGAGGATGGGCAGCAGCATCTTTCTGTGTATCTCACCTACAACAGCGGTCGCCAGCTGCAACGCTTACAAGCGTGGTGACTATGGTAAATCTCCTCCAAAGTACCATGCGTTATTGCTAGAGTTCTGGAGGTAGCTCCCTGTACTGCGGTCGACGTTTCATGGGATGTTATGACGGTCGTTTTACAAAAGAGGGCTATAAGAGCAATTTATTGCCTGAAGACTCATGATTCCCTGAGAGAACTGTTCAAGAAAATCAACATAATGACAGTGCCATGCCAGTATATCTATGAAAATATTATGTATGCTAGAAAGAACATTCATCAATTACCTAAAATTTGTGACAGGCATGATTTTAATACTAGAAATAAGCACAAAATTGATCAACCATATACTAGATTAACTAAAGTCAATACATCTTTCGTTGGTCTGTGTGTAAGATACTACAACAAAATACCTAACAATATAGTGCAATTACATGAGAGAAAGTTTAAAAAATGTGTAAAGCAAACGTTATGTAAAAAAGCTTACTATAGATTAGATGACTGACAAAGAGGTATGGTGGTCTGATATTCCAGCGAAACACAAGAAACATATTGTAAAAAGCCGACTCTTAAATTAGGCCGTGCTGCATAGCACGATCTGAAACGGCGTAGACTCGCTGTATTTGCATTGTATTCTGCATGACATTCAAATTTCTGCAAGTATTCTGTATACAATCTGTCCTTATTACATAACACAAAAGTTACTGGATGGAAGTATGCAATAGTTTGGATTATACAAGTGACTGATCATCCTTTGATAGTTTGGCAAGAATGTCAATATTAACTTGCGTATAATCAGGATTCGAGTATTCCACTCAACCGTGGGTATACACTCCCCCCTTAACACAATGCTATCTAAGTACAATCAGCTGTTTAATCTCAAGCCTAGCATCGACATATTTAATGATTCCTTTGTCCGTTTTGAAAATCTTATTTTAAAATAAATAAATAATATAATATCCTGAATATTTTTTTAGATTACATTCCAAATTCAAAATTGTTTTAGCTTTAGTTGTTTGTTAGTAATTCATTTAGTTTTTTGGTTTGTTGTTGGTAATAAATAACTAAGCATTATTTATTATTGGTGAAAGATGTGTATGCCTGTAAGTGACATGTTCATAGAGTTTGTCCTATTTAAAGTTTGTCCTATTTAATTTTTTGTAAAATTTATGTATGAATGTGTCGTTGGCGTACCTATTTAAATATAATAAAAATAACAGTTTTTCTACAAATCGCATACCTAAACGCGAGTCAATTAACACAATGTAATCATAAAAGAAAAACTGGCTGAAATTTCCTAAATTCAAACTAATTCGTTTCACTGAGCACATATTTTAAACGTCTAGATTGAAGACAATCTTAAATTTTAGTAATTCATTATCCACCTTTAAAATATTCTAAGTTAATGCTAACATCAAAAATAGTAACTAAAGCAGTATGTAAAACCTACAGAAGAAACCCCAGGCCTGACCAACACGAAAAAGGTCCAAGAGACCACGTGAGATATAGACCGACTATCATCATGATGAAGGACTGATCATCATGATAGGCCCAGGCCAGACCGCGACAGAGGGCCTCGACCGGGGTGAAAGAGACTCGGGGAACGTCAAAAGCCTCCGTCAACCTACCGACGGATAGTCCGCTGATTCTCAAAACCAGAAACTTTCCGTACAGGATAGTCACGGTACCGTTTGCTTATCATCCATAATGTTCTGTTCAACCTCTGTTACTAAAGTCTCATTAATTATTTGTTTCACTTTTGTAATCAACATTTTCATATTAAATCTGTTATATCCCTGACTTTGCTTTGTAAGTAACTTTAGAAACTATACCTCAAAATCGCCCTGTAATAAACTCATATTACAAAAACTGCTCACGATCGATCGATCCTCGATCATGATCCTCGTTTCTTCGCTTTGTTTTTTCATGCTTTGTTTGCGCACGATTTTGTAAAGAACAGTTAAAAAATTAAAATAATACTCACAGTCCCATAAAAGATGTTATTCATATGGTTAGCATGTGTCATCATTGCTTGTAATATCGCCAAGTAAAAAGGTGTCAGGCGATCACACGGAGTGGCTCATATGTATGTTTATCATAGCCATGTCAGGTATTTTTGTGCAAGACGTCAAGTAAGACGTTAAGACGTTTCCGTTAAGTGAATTACCGGAAACTGAACGACTTAATCAAAAACATCTGTACCCACAATAGACTATATTAGAAATATGTTTAGTTTCACCAATTGATATGGTGAAGCCCCTAAAATCATTTATGTATGATACACAGATAATTTGTTAAAGTGCGCTTAAGCTAAAGTGTGCTTTAACTTTGTTAAAGCAGAAAATACTCATAAATTATTTATAAATGTTGCCGCCGCCGCGCCGTGTTCTTTTCCTATTTCATGTTTTTTTTATAATTACCCCATTTCTAAATTTATTCTGTCAACTCCAAAGCTTTTTGTCACATTCTACCTGCACCGCATTTTGTTGTCACCCGATTTCCATTTCAGCGTTTTGTTGGTTGTTTTTCACTCTGGTTATGTTCTGAACTTCGTTTGCCGCTTGGTGTTGTGTGGTATTTTGTTTGGACTTTTTGTGCTCGTAATTTTTTTTATGCATATTTTTGCACTTAATCTGCTGTTGAAATAACTGTATAATGCAGTAAACTTCTTTCGAAGCGTAAAGCTCTGATAAAGTTTACTTATCTTTGTCTAATGTAATGAATGTGTTTTCTTTTATAGGGACAATAAATTAAACCAAATAAAAAACGAAGAGAGAGGTAACAAAAACCGTCCCGACCGACACGACAACCGCGGTGACAGGCGAGACAACTGGGGCGACAAGATGGAAAACTTCAAGAAGCGAGAGCACAGAGACATTAATAGAGAACGAGGCGACGGAACTCGAAGCAAATTCACCCCTCGAGACCGCGCCGATAGATCCTACAACTCGGACAACAACAAAAGATCTGAAATGAGTTTCCGCTCGCAAGATAGCGAATCCTGCAGCAAGTTCACGCAAGTCCAATACAAGGAACTCCCCGACCCGATCCCACTCGAAACTCCCTTCGAAGAGCCGACAGTCAAAACCGGCGCCCAACACAATGTCTCAGTCACCTGGATAATCTCCCCGGAGAGCTTTTACGCGCAAATACTAACCGAGCAACCCAAATTCCTGAAATTAATGCACCTAATACCCATACTGTACAAAGGGGTTAAATCCTACACGGGCCTGATTCCAGTAGGGGCATCAGTATTGGCGCGATACCCTGCCGACGGAGTTCTATACCGAGCTACAGTCGTGTCCGCGCATCCGTCCTCAAAATTCGTCGTGCGCTACGTCGATTTTGGGAACAAACAACTCGTCGATGCGAAGGACATTTGGCAGCTGGACAGACAATTGATGGAGCTTCCGAAGATGGCGGTTCATTGTTCGCTACTCGGGGTGGCGCCAAAGGAAGGTGAATGGAAGGCGAATCCTGAGATCGACTTGTGCTTTAACGCCCCTCGCTACCAGTGCGTGTTCCAAGAGTGCGTCGACGGACACTGGCAAGTTTACCTCAGTGTCAGTGTAGGCGAGATTCTCGTCGAAAAGAAACTCGCTGTCCCGTCTGAGCACCAGTCATCTGTTGTTTTAAAAGGTACGTGCGTTCCTTATTACTAAATACAAACCAATTATATAGTGCCAAAATTCAGGTTTTATATCTTAACACTTAGAGATGTTTGCTTTTGAAAGTTTCTATAAGTCTACCAATCGTATAAGTCCATATTGCAACTTTGCAAGGTGTTGCAAGTTAATTACTTATTCAAAAACAATTACATGAAGATTGCCAAATATCAATCTTTCTGGCAGGTCTTTTCTGAAGTTATTTAAAATGTTGATGGGCTTTATGATGAGCCAATAATTTTTTTGAATAGCTTATATTTCACGGATAGGAGTGTTTTCTAAATTTGTCTACTTTTTCCAGACGAAGCCATCGACCTGAAAATCTTAGTAGGCCAGCAAATCCTATGCAAAGTCACGCACGTAAAGTCTTACGCAGAATTCTATGTGCAACTCGACTTGGAAAAGGCAGCTCTGGTGGAGAACGCTATTGCCAATTTCGATGATAACAAGGTAATTTGTTGCAAGTACAGTCAACGACAGGTCAAACTTGACACTCGCAGTGCGACTCGTCCGTACGTCAATTAAAATAAGTTCGGTACAAAGTGCAATGTGTCAAGCTTGATGTGCTCTTGACTACTTTTTTGTTGTACGATACGAGAGGTTTGGTGACAGACGACATTTTAAATCTTACAGCCAGTTTCAGACACCTTTTTTAAAGTTATAGCTCTTTCAAATCCATTGTTCCTTTAGGGTCCGCGCACACCAGAGCAGAACAGTTTTTGATAACATTGCAAAATTGACTTTATTTCCATAGAAATTCCACTCAAGTCGCACATTATCATAGCCATGTTAGGTATTTTTGTGCAAGACGTCAAGTAAGACGTTAAGACGTTTCCGTTAAGTGAATTACCGGAAACTGAACGACTTAATCAAAAACATCTGTACCCACAATAGACTATATTAGAAATATGTTTAGTTTCACTAATTGATATGGTGAAGCCCCTAAAATGTTCAATACAATACAAATTGGCTGTGTATGATACAAATTGTTAACTTTGTTAAAGCAGAAAATACTCATAAATACGTTGCCGCCGCCGCACTGTTGCCTGCTTGACCGTTTCCGGGCCAAATCTAGCATTTTTTACAATTTACAATTAACTCGAAAAGGCCTAATATTTTTTAAATTGTTAAGATCGAATCACACTTTTTTTTGTAAATTCATATTCGTTATTGAAATTCTTCGTATTTTGTAGTTCCTTTTCGTATTACGAAAAATAATATATTTCTAAGTTAGATGCCTCATTCAAATCAAATCAAATCAAATCAAAATCGTTTATTCATTGTTGGATATTAAAATCTCTTAATGACGTCAGCTAAACTACATTGCTTCACAAACAATGTGGCGCCATTGTGGGAAAAAAAAGAAGCGACAATAAAAACCCACGCGCTCTTTTAAATATGTTTGAATGTACAAGGTTGATATACAACATACATAGGTCAGTTTTAATTTTGAATTAGCCTGTTAGAACCGTAGTCTAATCCCATGGATTTTTCTCTTCTAGATAATCTGATATTTTATAATAACCCTTCTTACATAATTTCTGCTTGATTACAGTTTTGAATTTATCTAACGGTAAACTTTCAATATCAGTGGGTACCTTATTATAGAAGCGTATACATTGACCTTTATATGTTTTACTAATTTTGTGAATACGGCTGACATGAGAAGCAAGTTGATTCTTGTTTCTTATGTTGACACTGTGCCTGTCACAATTTTTATCAAAAATATGTATATTCCGTTTAGCATATATTAAATTCTCATAAATGTATTGCGACACAAAAGTCAAAATGTTGATTTCTTTAAATTTATTTCGAAGAGATTCTCTAGGCTTCATTTTATAAATTGCACGAACAGCTCGCTTTTGTAGTAAAAAAATGCTGTTTGCATCCGCAGCATGACCCCATAACAAAAGGCCATATGACATGAGACTATGGAAATAACTGAAGTAGACTAAACTCTCTTTTTTCATGTCTGATAGTTTAAAAAGGCAAAGGTATAAGTTACTTCTGCGATTTATTTATCGCTATAAAGGGTGTAAGCGACGGTGTACGGAAAACTGAAAGGGTGTGCTCAGTCAACGAAACTGAACAACATTTCCAAAGAAACATATGTTGAGAAATGAAAAAAAATTTTGACCTTTCCATACAAATTGCCCACTCTGGTCGAACAGTTTGTATGGAGAGGTCATTTTTTTTTAATTTCCCAACATATGTTTCTTTGGGAAAGTTGTTCAGTTTCATTGACTGAGCACACCCTTTCAGTTTTCGGTACACCGTCCTTCACACCCTGTATACTGTAGTTTGATACCCAACTTTGGTATAAAATAGTACTAGATAAATAATACAATACTATTATTATACTTATTTAGAACACACTGTTTATCCAAACCCTTTTTCAAATGTTTATTGCCTATTTTTAGCTTCGCCACTTACATACAAAAATACTCTAATTCCGATCAGCGGTTTTTGTGAAAATCTTTATTTGAATGATCCGTTTAACAGCCTCCTTGGTCTAGTGTCGTCTACTTCGTAGAATGAATTACCGATTGTCCGTAAAGTAAGATGATTCCGTGCTGCTTCGGAAGGCACGTTAAGCTGTTGATCACCATCATCCATGACAGAAGTCTTTGGTGGCTTAACAACTCTGACCAGGGTGTGCGAGGACGCTCATGACGATCATTTTATAAACCTCACGAAATGAATATGAGAGTACAAAGTCTGTTCGTTCGTTTCAGTTGACGCCCCTTACCCAAGAGACTTTAGCTGACGGTGTCCACTGCACCGTCCGGCACGAAGGCAAAGTGTACCGTGCGATTCTCGAAAGCACCCAGGACCCACACAAAATACAAGCGCTGTTACCAGACTATGGGTTCTCTATCACGACCAGCTTAGCTAATGTAAGTAATTTTTTTGTTTAAATGTTAAATAGTTATAGGTGTTAAATAGGTGAAGTGTCTATGGACGGCAGTGTCCTATCGGCTTGTTTACCCACTATAATAAAAAAACCGGCCAAGTGCGAGTCGACTCGCGCACCGAGGGTTACGTAACACTAAGGTAAAAATACCGTCTTATTATCGACGCGCAGTCACGCAGAAGTATATTAAATTTGCGCAATTCCGACACGAACTTGACCAGTTTTTATTATTTTTTGTTATTCTTTAACTTGTGCACTATGAGTATACCAATTTTCACGCTTGTAAGTGTTTTCGTTTTTACGATAGAGCTAAAACAAAATCGCCAAATAAGCACGTTTTTAGTATCGCAGCCTCCTTAATTTTTTATTATTTGTTGTTGTAGCGGCAACAGAAATACATAATCTTTTAAAATTTAAATTGTACACCTATTACGGTTCTTGAGATACAGCCCGCTGACAGACAGATTTACATCGTATGCATATTAATAGGGTCCCGTTTTTCACCCTTTGGGTACGGAACCCGAAAAACTAAATGCAAAGTTTTTCAGCTTTATCATCTTAAAATATCCTTCCAGCTAATGATCCTGCCAGTGGAAATGAGCGTGTATTTCTACCAATCCTTGAAATGTGGGCTCAACAACTACAACTCAAGCAGCAAACCGCTGATGACTGAAGCTGAAATGATGGAGAAACTGACAGGGAATAAGTTCATCATCTCCATCGATCATGTAGACGACATTACGTGAGTACAGTTTTTTACAAAATAGGCCCATTTCAACGATGGAACGAGCTTGCCCAGAAGAAGCCTATTCACTCGCGACTTGAATAGATTCGGGTTATATGAACTCGGGAACACAGACGCAGGCAGAGAATTTCACTATTTAGCCGTGCGCATTATAAAAGAAGTTTCAAAGCGCTTTCAACCAAGTATGGGTGATATTCTGCGGTGCGTCTGGACTCCCGATGGTAGAAGGAAGATGGTGGAATAAGCTCGTGGAGTTCTAGAGCACACTCTCCGAAGTACAATCTGTAGAAGATGAGGTGGTAGGGCTTTTGTGGAAAGTCCGTCTGGGGAAGTACCACCCCTTGTTTATTTCTGCCGTGAAGCAGTACTTAGTGTTTGTACTGCTGTGTTTTGGTTTGAAGGGCAAGGGAGCCAGTGAAATTACCGGCACATGAGACATACCATCTTAGTTCCCAAAGTGAGCAACGCGCTTTGCTGTCTTATTAGTGTCAAAATATGCAATTAATAAGACAGTGGGTGCTATGGGCGGTTTAGATCATTTACCATCAGCTGGCCCACTTGCTCATTTGCTCACTTGTAACATAAAAAAAAGCAAGACATTGGTGACGCTAGGAGAAACGTAAGTCACGTTGACGAGAAACAAGGTTGTCTTCTATGAATAATGATAATGCCTATTTATTGTCTTGTTAGAAATGTATTTCCATTCAAAATGACGATTAACGTGCGTTGTCGCTTATAAGCAAGCAGTTTCAAAAAGCTCCATTATAAAAATATTGCAGCCGCTTAGTATTTCTACGTGGACGTCTTATAAATGCACAAAAAATTTTCCAGGTACTAGTTAGGTACATAGCTCTCAATTTTTAATGGGAGCTAATTCTTGAATTTTCAATGGAATTGTTAAGGCGTGTCCACGTAAAGGCAATATAAGGTGTTTTTTAATTAGACCCAAATATTTCTAGGGGTGGTGTAACTATGATAAAGAAAAAGGTTTATCATAGTTTTAGAAAAATCCTCCCGCTAGTTTTTTTTTTATAATTTTCATATAAAATGTTAATTATTATTTGCAATCATCCTGTAGTAATGATTTCGACCGTACTAAGAGCCCGAAACCGAGCCGAAACCGCCCGAACCGCGCACTCGGCTTGCGCGTGATTGGCTCACGACTCCGCGCTGCCGCCTGTGCTGATACGGAGTGTTTTACGATATTTAGCGGTATTGTTATTAGGATTTTTCTCGAAAACTAGCGAATAGAAATGTAAAAAAATAGCACCAATAGTATTCATTTAGGTGCTTGAGGTAAACCTAACAATATTTGGGTCTAATTAAAAAACACCTTATATAAGGCGCTAAGCGACTGAACTAAAACACTTTTCCCCCAGATTAATGTCGACCCTGTACGAGACGGGATCCGGTAAGAAGGTGGCTATCTTCGAACCGGACCCTTTCGCGCGCGAGCGAGTGGAGCCGCTGTGCGCGCGTTCCGTCTTCCGCCGCGAGTTCGGGACGGCGCGCGTCGCACACGCGGACAGTCTCCGCCAGCTCTACCTGCAGAAAGCGAGCGATTCCGACAGGGTTGCGCCGCTTTTGAATCAATTGTACAACTTCTATGAAGAAGGTATATGTTTCATATTAATCCCGAATTTACTGTTCTTTCACAAAATTTGAATGGTTTTATGATTGGTCCAATTTATGATGATTTGAAAAGGTGTTGATTTTTTCTGACAATTAAGACCTCTAAAATCTTAACCCGAATTTGTTAACAGCCAGTGTAATTCACTTTCTGAATTCACTTAACTGTGAACTGCCCACAGCAAAGTTGCAACTAGATTAATATTAAGTAAATTGTTTATTAAGCTAAGAATTAAGAATAGTAGGTACGAGTACCACCTTATCACTTCTTCCGCTCCGTTCCGAGTGGTACCGGCAAAGAATACTACCGATCCATCTCTACCTGTGCGTGTCGTAAAAGACGACTAAGGATTTATAAACCGGAAGATGGGCAGCAGCGTCCTTCCGTGTATCGTACCATTTTACATACTGCAGTCAGCCAACAACCGCGGTTCATGGTGCCAGCCGTAACGCTAACAAGCGTGGTGAATAAAGTACTTCCCCTCCACATACTTCTAGCTAGAGCTGGAAATCTGGAGGGAGCTCCCTGTCCTGTAGTGGACGTGTTGTGGTATGTTATGATGATGATCACTTCTTGTGGGTATTGTAACTATGGAACCTATAACCAGAGGATGTGAAGCAGTGTCCCCGTGCATATCTTACTAACATTCTTCTGCTACCAACCGCCGCGGTCCATTGTGCCGTTTGTATGATGACTTTAGGACATCCCTCCCAAAAATGATTCTTGGAGCTCTCCCTTCAGCTGTAAACTTTTTATGGTATGTTAATTAGATGTGGTAAATTCTTGCAATATTTTATAATTCTTTTTGTATGTGACCAGGAACCCCGGAAGCCCTGGGAAGCTTCGAAGCGGACACTCCGTGCGCAGCCAAGTCGTCCGACGGCAACTGGTACCGCGCTACCGTCCTCAGCGCTACAGACGACGATGCCACGGTACAGTTCGCTGACTACGGCAACTCGGAAACAATTCCCAAGGACAACGTCAAGAAATTAGACCCGAAATTCGTCGAACCGTGCTCTCTGGCGCTCGTGGCTAGTCTAGGAGTCAACGCGCTGCAAGATGACGCCTTAAGCAAGCTTCTAGAATGGACCACGGATAAGGAAGTGCAGGTAACGCTCGAGTTCGGCTCCGATGGCTGGGTCGCCAGTCTGCATCTCGACGGAGTCGACCTGTGCTTGAAACTACTCAACGAGAAACTTGCGACGCCGAAGGTCAGCGCCGAGGAAGAGAACACTGAGGTGCCGGACGAAGAACCGATATCCCCACCGCCTGGTTGTACTCAAGTGTACATAAGCCACATCGACACCCCCGGACACTTCTGGCTCCAGATGGTCGACAAAGAAGACAAGATCGACGAAATACAAATGGAGCTACAAGTTATCGCCGCTTTGTACACTGACGTCAAAAACAGGGACTTGGGTACTTTTTGCGTCGCTAAGTATCTCGCCGACGACCAGTGGTACCGAGCCGAGATTCTCGACGCCGACGCTGACTTCACGACGGTCCGTTATACAGACTATGGCAACACCGACGTGTTGGATAACCAGCCCGGTTTGATCAAAGTACTCCCCTACCACTTGAGGGAGATTGAGCGTTACGCCTTTAAGTCGAGTGTGAACGCGGTTCCCACCGGTAGCGGCGAGTGGTCCGAGGCCGCCTCCGAATACTTCAATACACTCGTCGGCGATATCGCAACTTCCGTAGACGCTCTGATCGTGCTCAAAGACGACACTACCTACGTAGATATCTTCGTCAAAGGACATAGTATTACTGACAAATTGGTGTCTAAAGGTTACGCCACAAAATCCCAGGAGCCCGAATGTGGTGGAGATCTACCGTCTTGCTTCGCGAGTCACATCCACGGAGTCACGGCCGCCCCAGAGCTGCAGGCGATGGAGGTTGGCGCGGAGAACTTGCCTGCTCTGGGCAAAAAGGAGGAAGGCGTCCTCTGCGCCGCCAAGTATCCCGAAGATGGTGAATGTTACGGAGCCCAAGTAATCGTGGGCGGATCCGAGGGAACTGAAGTCTTGTTCATGGAGGGCGATAGTACCTTTGATAAGATGGCTAGCTTAAAGCTCGACGAGAGGAAAGATGAGTCATTAGATGAAAAGACATTAGGAGTTACTGATACACTAGTAAACAGTCAAGAAGAAAAAGAAATAACTGAAGAGAATATACAGATTGCAGAAACGGAAGAAGAGAAGTCACCAGATGAAAAAGAAATTACGAAAGTTACTAAAACAGACGAAAACAGCCAAGAAACAATTCAGAATACCGAAGAGATGACGAAAATCGAAGAGATGAATGAAAAGAAGTTAACCGAAGAACAAGAAAACACTTTAGAAAATATTAACGAAACAATTAAAACTCCAGAACGCGACGATTCTAAAGATTCATTGCATACAGATATGGGATACACAAGCGAAAATGACAAGCTATCACCAATGAAAGAGGAAATTAGCACCTCCTCCTCCTCACTCTCGCCAAAGAGAATAGACTGAGATTATAGAAGCCAGTCTTGAAAAAACTACTCAGGATGATGGTAAGGTGAAAGAGTCGACCGAAATTCACGAAGAAACTCTCGACGAAGATGATGGTGGAAAAATTGAAAATTCGGCAGAGATTTAAGTAGAAAGTATCGATAAAACCGAAATACATACTCGTACTAAAGTGGAATAAATTGCGAAGCAATGCTCTTTATGATTAATTATTATAGCTCCTTAGTGTTTATGTATCGTTAACCTTTACAACCTCTTGTGTACGGAGAAGCCACAGTACTGAATTACATAAGTTTATAGTGATATGAAAGTGGATTCTCTGTTTAACTTTTTTTTTATAAATTATGTTTTTTGTTAAAAATCGTTGATTTTTTGTTGATGTAGTTTGTATTGATGGTTGAAGTTTTTGATGTGTTTTTCTTCATTGGAATATTAAGTTGGCATATTTCCCAGTTTATATGATGCCAGTAGTCCGTTAATTTTCCAATGTCATATATTGCCTTGTAGTAATTTTTTCTTTAAATACTCATTTTTATAATTTTTACACTTCGGTATCTTTAGTTATAGATAGGGTGATGGCCTCCAGCATTTCTATATAATTTGCACATATGGCAGACGTGGATCGTTCGATTAAAGACGATGAGTAGAACCACAGAAAAATAGTCTGCCACCTTGGCAGCGCTGCGTTATCAATTAACAGGGCTTTAAAAATGTAAAAAAAAATCATGAGTTAAATCATTTGCTCATGTCTGCCGCTTGCACTGATGGTCAGAATCATCCTCAAAACGATGAAAGTTGAAGAGGCAGACCACCACACCTCTGCGTTTTGAAGGAATATTTTTTTTAGTTTTTTGTTATGATATTAAAACGTGTATATCATTTGCTCATGTGGCAGACATAGATCGTTCGATTAAAAACGATGAGTAGAACAACAGAAAAATAGTCTGCCACCTTGGTAGCGCTGCGTTATCAATTAACAGGGTTTTAAAAATGTAAAAAAAAAACACGTGCTAAATCATTTGCTCATGTCTGCCGCTTGCACTGATGGTTACAATCATCCTCAAAACCATAAAAATCGAAGAGGCAGACCTCTAGACCTCTGATTTACCAAAGGCAGACCATTTGATTCATAGTCTTATATATAGGGTGACTTATAGTCAAGATAGGGTCATGGGAACAAGCGGTTCAAAATTTCCCCATACAAGTAATAAAAAAGCGCCATCTGTGAAAGATCGCGTGAACTACGTAGTGTAGTACTTCAAGGAGGTCTTTGTTCTGAGGTCGGTGCTAAATACACGGAATGGAATTAATATGGCGGGAAAAACAAAACAAAGTCTTTACTGTTTATACGTGACTTAGGCCTGGTTTTTCAGTGTTATTCATTAGATAATAGTAAAAAACAATAAAAGTAAGTAATTTTTTAACTAAGAAAATGAATCATCGTTTCATTTTTGTATTAGTAAGTTTGTTGTTTTTTATTTGGAAAACTTACATCTGTTTATTGAAAAGTCGCGTCTTACACGAATTAATTGATACATTTTTACTTATTTACTTTTTACATCTTAAATCTTTTGCTTTATTTACTTCTTCTATCATCGTTAGTGCACACTTTTATGCAACAGGCTGGCATTTTTGTATGAAGTCGCGCGTTTCGCGTGGTCCGCTCCTCAGAACAAAGATCTCCTTGCTCGTCCGCTCAGATAAAGTTGACAATTTGTGACTGACATTTGTTGGTCCACAATGTCAGATTGTGGACCGACGAATTGGGGACAGTCTTAGACTAGGTTCGTTTTTCAACATTTGAAGATGGCGGTCGTGTTTATATTTCAATTTTAGTTTTATTTGTTTATTGAAGAGTTTAATGAATAATTTGATTGGGTGTTATGCAGTAAACGTCTTTGAAAATGAACATCTATTAGAAGATTGGAATACATGCATTTATCAAGATTTTTGGATGGAGAGAAGCGGCCCATCGACACTTCAATAATTTTCCCCATCAACTTATCGGAGTCACCATAGTACACAGGCCCTCGTCTTCGTGATGTGGATTCCTGTGTAAATCTTTCACTTGACATTGGCGAACTCGCCATAATTTTATAATAATTTGTTAACTTGACATTGTGCAAAATACATCTGAGATGTGACGCCATTAAATAAATATCTATCTATCTATCAGTCTTAGACTATATAATACTAAGTAACGTGCCGATGGGCCAGTACTAAAATATAAGTAAATGGGTGACTTTTAATTAGTTCTTGATAGAAAAAGGTATGAATTGATACTGAATAACTTTCCCTAAGGAACATAGGTCGAAATACGAAAATCAAGTTTTGATCTCCCAAAGAAACTGCATCAGCGGATGGTGATGGAGGTCAAATTGGGTTTTTCGTAATTCGACCAATTTTCCTTAGGAATAGTTTTTCAGTATCATGAGTACATGCATATCTTTTGCTATCGAGAACTAATTAAAAGTCACCCTATACAACGTGTTAATGGAATAAGCGAAACCCTCATACAACCTAACTGATTTTTATTAAAATAAATCCATTCCCGTAAAAAAAATCTTAAAATTTTTTTTTTTCTTGATATTGTTATTTTAAAGTTTCATCATAGTTCTAGTTTTATCGTTGTTCTAGTCCGCGCACGCTTCCCTCCCCTCTTCACCGCTCATGGTCCGCGCGGCACCGGTCGGCAGCGCGCTTATCCATAGAAATGTTTAGAATAGAAGCGGCAAAAATTTAAGTAATAAAAATTTAAAAAAATCACCCCCATCAAAAACCCGTGAAATTGATTCCACTCTCGATTCTGAATAAACTATTTTCTCAGTTTCGCTCAAAGATTTCGGACCTCCTTGCTTCGCTCGGAATAGATACCTTGCTAATCTTTTCGCTTATTCCGTTAACACGTTGTATAGGGTACTTCCTAATCAACTGCGTTCCTTTGAGTGTGTTACTCTGACCATAGAACTTAACAACTTTCCCTAAAGTACGACAAAAAAATTACAAAAAAAATACTTCACTTAGTTCTTGGTTATAAACTGCTACGGTTAATTTATAATTTTTAGCGCTAATAGAAACCTTGAAATACTTTGAAGGAGGTGTGTAGTTTTTGTTATACATATGTTTATTTTACAAGTTTTAGTGTTAAGCAAACATCGTAACTAAGGTACAGGCACTAAAAGGTGGTTGGTAACCCTAACTGATCTAAATTACTGACCTGATGATCACTCCTTCAAAGTGGTAAGGACAAACGACTGAAAGGCCTTCCGAAGCACGAATGACGTAGTGTTGTCATATCACTACAATCATGATGTCTCTAAAAAAGTTCGAGCATTTCATGGATAGTCTCTAAAATTGATGGTCAGTAATAAGTAACCAACTTATAGACAGGTACGCACTTCGGTGGAAACAATTTGACCTTGAGCGAGTATTTTCTTTAAGGCGTTTGTAACGTAGCCACAGAATATTCAAGCAATATTTATATTTGTAATCGGTTTCTCGAAAACGGCTCTAACGATTTTGATGAAAATTACTATATGGGTTTTCGGGGCGAAAAATCGATCTAGCTAGGTCTCATGTCTGGGAAAATTCGTTTTCACCGTCTTTTTAATCATTTCTTTGCGCGTTTTAGTGCGTTTAAGAAACTTACAGCGCCACCTGGGTTTGAGTAGCATAGCTTGCTCACCCGATGATATTGTAAGGTTGAGGCGGCTATTCTAGAGCGAAGCTCGGTCGCCCAGGTACTATAATAGTAAACAAGTTCAGCGTAGCGCTGGTTCGGCTGACTACAGGTTACACTGGTTTTGTCTCTACGTGTACAATGCCGTGCGTTCCATGGCATGGCATCTCTGAGATGTTCAATTTCCTGTGTAGAGCTTTCACCTGAGAGATTTTGCATTATTTATCTAATGCGTTGTTTTTAAAACACGTAGGTAATCGTGCCTATAAAGTTTGAGCGTTGCTTTCGATTTCCCTGGGATCCCATAATGAGATCCTGACTTGGTGGCCATGGGACAACTTCAGAAGTATGTTTGGTCGGATAAAAAAGAATTTTGAAAATCGTTCTATTATTTGACAGAACGTTCTTATTGTTGTGCCACTAGCGGTCACACACCACGACTAACGTTATTTAATTTTAGAGATCGCAAAGAAAGACCAAATTCCACTGGGCCACGAGCGCTTCAAACTTTCGATCAATACGTGACTAAAATTTTGAAGAATTATCCTCCAACTCCTAACCGTTAAGGAGTTGGACCTTCCATCATCAGACCATCAACATGAGATGATGATTACTAGACGCAAATACTTGTGTAGCTTTGAAAAATATATGAAAAACGTTATACGTGCCTATAAAATTTGAGGGTTGCCCTCGATTTCCCTAGGATCCCATCATCAGATCCTGACTTGGTGACAATGGTGATCACCTCAGGAGTATACCCTTTCGGATAAAAAAGTAATTTTGCAAATCGTTAACACTTGACGGAAAAATAGGTGGACATACATAAAAAAAATACATACAGTGGAACATAGAACCTCCTCCTTTTTTGAAGTCGGTTAAAATTAGGCTTAGTTTCCATACTCCTGATAAGCCCATGTATTTACTGTGCCTCTGATTTTTTATTTTTAGGGTTCCGTACCTCAAAATAAAAAAAAACGGAACCCTTATAGGATCACTTTGTTGTCCGTCTGTCTGTCTGTCAAGACCATTTATCTCACGAACGGGTAAAGGTATCAGGTTGAAATTAATACCATATATTAGGCTCCATGAACCACACAATATCTGGAAATTTCAATTTTTTACAACGACGCAATCAAAAGATATGGCATTTTATGTCCTCATCTCCATACATTTATGCAAAATAGCAAAACCTACAGGGTACTTCCCGTTGACTTAAAATTATGAAATTTGGCAAGAAGCTAGGTCTCACAGTAAAAATAATGGGAAAAGTCTGAAATCATTAAATACAAAATAAAATAAAAATTGTTTATTTCAGACTTCTTAGATCCATAGAAATGTTAGTAATGTCTTAAAACTATGTTAGACTATATAAGACAAAAAATCTAGCAAAAGCTTCCGGGGCTAGGGCGATCAAAGAAACGATCTTGCTTCTGTAATCATCACCCTCCGCACCAGACACTTCCATAGCGGCGACGTATATCTGTCAGCTATGGTCATCAGAATGATGTTACGACTACCCCGCAATCTGTTGATCAGGGATGCTGTTTTTTTGCGTATTATGGCTGCAAAGCCATCTGTTTGATACTCAGCAAACATCCCTGATGCACTACAGTAACGGGGCAGTCCCAGCATCATTCTGAATATATTATTATACTGGACGCGTATGGAGTCCAGCGACCTCTTAGTATGCCTAACCCACAGGTTCCCCGTGTACATGTTCTGGCAGTATGCTTTAAATAGCGTAATTTTCACTTGTTCAGTACAACGGGAGAACCTGCGAGTCAGCATATTGCCTCTAACCGCTAAAGCCCTACGCTCCCTCTCAATATCGTCGTCTTTAAGGTCTTCGGTAATAATATGTCCCAGATATTTAAATTTTGTCACTCGTTTGACGTTCATGCCATTACAACTTTAATAAACATTCAACTTTAAATATTACAACTTTTCTCACAACTTATGGTAATCAATTGTGGTGAGCTCCCGTTTCAAGAACATTTATATGAGATAGGGGTCAAGTTGGATGGTCGCGAAGGCGATTTTTGTTTTAGTTATATTTTAAAAATGAGAACACTTACAAACTTGAAAATTGGTATGTTCATAGTGCATAAGCTATAAAATAACAACAAATAATAATATTTGGTCAAGCGCGTGTCGGACTCAAAAAAATGTAGCACATTAACTTACTGAAATTTCAACTAATACAATTATGATTATGTGGTGGTACGGAACCCTCTGTGCGCGAGTCCTACTCGCACTTGGCCGGTTTTTTTTTAAGCATTGGCTACTTTCAAAGCAACCTTTTTAGTAAGATGCTGGCTGGTATTTTGATACATAATTTTTTCATGTTCATTTGTTCAAAGTTCTGTCAAGATTTGAATGGATGACATCAATCAAAGACATAGCAGTTGCAGTCTCAGGAGACGCATTTTTGAAGCGTTCGTATTTGCAAGATTCGTATACGAATCAGTGATATCGCTATTTTTGAATATTTATACCTGTGAATTCTGTCTGACCAAAGATTTTGGAAACTACGCCAGGGGGCGTTAGAAGCGCAGCGTTTTTCTTACGTCAATGGGTCTGACCCACTCATTTTGAGCACCCAGTAGACGTTGGCCCAACCGTTGGCCGCGCCGGCTCGGCAAGCTTGTTGACAGCTTTCACACGTTGGTGCGGCTCATTCCGTGTAGGTCTGTGAAGCAAGCAAGATGGACGTATACGCGGAGACTATCGCTGCCGCTGAAATATACTTATACAGTGCTTTTAAGTTTTGTTTCCAGCTGCACCATATTTGAAAAAAAAAATGTTATTTTTACTTATTTAGAATAAAATTAAACGTCCCTCTGCTCCTACGCACTTATTTGAAATAAAGGCACGGCCAACGTGTGAACGCCTTTTGCGGCTCGTCGTGTAGAGCCCGTGTTGGATTTCTACCCTTGAACATTTCTACCACTCGAAAGTATATTTAATCTGTGATAAGAACGATATTGGGTCCCCGCACTGGTCAAACAGGTTCGCGATCAGACTTCGCGATCATTATTATTTCTCTTTCTTTCTTATAGCTGCATCTCTACCGGATCGCAGGATCGCGGATTTAACGTGTGCGGGCATCCGACGATTCCTTCACACATTGGGTGCCTGCACACGTAACATCCGCGATCCTGCGATCCGGTAGAGATGCAGCTATAAGAAAGAAAGAGAAAGCTATAGGACCATAGACACACCATAGATACACCTAGTCTATGGTCCTATAGCTTTCTCTTTCTTTCTTATAGCTGCATCTCTACCGGATCGCAGGATCGCGGATCGCAGATTTAACGTGTGCGGGGACCCATTGAGATATCAACTTTTTAATTAGCGTTCCATTCCTACGCAATTTATTACCGGTGTTTATTTTTTTCTGAGTGAAACGAAATTATCTATGTACAAGTGCGACAAGGCTTATTATGAACGTGGCGAAAAAAGGAACTAACACCGCCAACTTGTGAAACGTCACTTTTGAGTGTTCTCCTTATACAAGCCAGCGCCCCCACCCGCGTTCATTATAAGCCTTGTCTACTTGAAAGAAGAAAGTGAATTAGGACGCACCCTATATTGGGGATATGATTGATTTAGTACGAATTTATAAAAATTAATATTTCTTAAAATCAGTGAGTAAATCGTCTGCCAATTTTTTGTTGTCTTCAGTGAAACCAAATGAAGCGAATAAAAGCAACTAGAATGATGAGCAAATGGTTTAGTAGAGCCTTTTTTTTTTACATATTTACTAGTACTTCCCGTGATAATGCAGAGCCCTATACGTCTGCCTCTTCGATTTCTTTAATTTTTAGGATGTTTCTGACCAGCAGCTCCATTGGCAGACATGAGCAAATGATTTAGTACCCTTCTTTTTTTACATTTTTGAAAAGCTGAAACTCAAAAACGCAGCGACGGACAGAAAAACTTTACTGAACCAAATCAATTTGTAATAATCTAAACTATCATCTCTAGCGATATGAAATATGTGCAAATCATATAGCGAAATATTTTTCATCTCCCTTACTATTATTATTTATAGCTACTTATTGTTTGTAGTTTTGGCCCGATTCTTAGGGGACGTATTCTCAATAATCCTTTCTTAATCTACAAGTGTAAACCTATTAAATAAATAAATAAAATAAAATAATTTTATTTCAGACCGTGATCCATATTGAGTGTTAGTAAATTACAGGAATCTTAAGAAACAATGTTAGTAAAATTACACTAGAAGCGCCACTACTTCATATATCTACCTGCTCTTGAGTCACTGGGCACAAACACATGTGTATGTACCCAGTGCCTCAAGATAGGGCATTCAGGCTTTTCATTAACGACTTTCAAGATGGTGTTGGCACTCCCCTGCACCCTGCGCATCAGCGAGGCGACTCTTTTGCGCATGACTGTATAAAAGTCATCCGTGCGCGCAAACGCAAACAGCTGACGCACTGCAGAAACGAGGGAGCCCCAACATCATCCTGAAGGCGTTATTATATTGTACTCGAAGAGCGTTATAAGTCCTCTGCGTACAGTTGGTCCAGAGGGCGCACGTGTCAAAATTCTGGCAAAATGCCTTAAATAAGGTAATTTTTACCTCCACCGAACAGCGTGCGAACCTCCGCGCCAACATATTGCATCGGACTGATATCGCTCTTCTTTCCCTCTCAACGTCTTCATCGTCCTTCAAATCCTCGGTTACCACATGACCAAGGTATTTGAGCTTCTTCACTCTCTGCAGAGCCACACCCCTCAATATAACAGGTGGAACATTGTTAGGTTTACGTGGTCCCTTGCGAAACACTAACAATTCGCTCTTCTTACTAATATATACAAGTCCGTGCTCATCCACATACCTTCTGAGCGCACTGATTGACGGGCTCAGCAGCACCATGTCGTCCGCATAGCTAATACTGTTGACACAACGACCATCAATTGAACAGCCGACACGGGTACTGCTGAGCTCGACAATCAGCTGATTCATGTAAAGGTTGAAAAGTGCTGGCGAGGTCAACCCCCCCTGCCTCACCTCGCACTCCAACCCATACACGTCAGAAGACGAATCAAGCCATTTGACCTGGTTAGTCTGATGGCCATGTATGCGAATGCAGATTTTCTTTTCATTTTCTGAAAGTTACATTTACTGCAAGTTGTTTGGTTTCGTTGACTGCCCTTTCAGTTTTCGGAAAGGCGTCTCTTGCACCCAGTGCCGCGACAGATGTAGCGTGCGTCACTCACTGCCATTCGCTAGTGTTACAAACGTGGATCAGACAAAGAATATCACAATTTTGTATATTATATTTGTTTATTGCACTCATGTACATAGTTAAAGATCTTATAGTTAAGGTGGTACATGGACCCTGCAAGGGTGTCGCAAAATTTTAATTGAATTTACTATTTAAAAAATTAAAATTTAACAAATCTAAACATGTAGGGTAGGCAGAGACCACAGTTCTCCACCTGCTACGATCTTGACATACTTCCCTTGCTTCCTGAACTTTCACCAATTGTTTCATACATGCATAAAAGTTTATTTGATTTAGAATTATAAAAGTCTTGTATAAATTATACATTTTTTAGGGTTCCGTACCTCAAAAGAAAAAAACGGAACCCTTATAGGATCACTTTGTTGTCCGTCTGTCTGTCTGTCTGTCAAGACCCTTTATCTCACGAACGGGTAAAGGTATCAAGTTGAAATTGATACCATATGTTAGGGTCCATGAACCACACAAGATCTGAAAATTTCAATTTTTTACAACGACGCAATCAAAAGATATGGCTTTTTATGTCCTCATCTCCATACATTTATGCAAAAAAGCAAAACCTACAGGGTACTTCCCGTTGACCTAAAATTATGAAATTTGGCAAGAAGCTAGGTCTGATAGTACAAATAAAGGGAAAAGTCTGAAATCATTGAATATTACAACTTTTCTCACAACTAATGATAACCAATTGAGGTGAGCTCCCGTATCAAGGTCATTCATATAAGAGTGGGGTCAAGTTGAATGGTCGCCGAGGCGATTTATGTTTTAGTTCTATTTTAAAAACGGGAACACTTACAAACTTGAAAATTGGTATGTTTATAGTGCATAAGCTATTAAATAACAACAAATAATAAAATTTGGTCAAGTGCGTGTCGGACTCAAAAAATCTAGCACATTAACTTACTGAAATTTCAACTAATACAATTATGATTATGTGGTGGTACGGAACCCTCGGTGCGCGAGTCCGAGTCGCACTTGGCCGGTTTTTTATTTAATACCATCCGCTCCATTTGGATATCACTGAAAGGTTCAGTATTCATTTGAATACTGAATCTTTCAGATATGAGATTGCTCTCAAGATGTACGTTGAGATGTTGAGTTTATAAACAAAACTTGAGATATTGGGTCTTTAAGGTGATCCGTTTTCCGTACTAAATTCAAATGACTCATTCTTAAGAAGGATTTTTTTTAGCATTTTTTGAAAAACTAGTTTTTTCGCTGATTAGTACAAAGATACAGCTAATGCACCGAAAGTACTAGTTTTTGTTCGCAATTTTTGGTTCAATATTACCATTGTGGGTATGCGATCTATACTGTAGTACTTTCGGTGCATTATCTGTATCTTTGTATTAATCTGCGAAAAATTTAACTAAAAATAGCAGTATACACTCGTTTTTAAACAGCATTTTCCCGCATAAGAATGCGAGGCATTTGAATTGAGTATGGAAAACCGGATCGCCTTAACTATGAAATAGGGAATATGCATGCATTATTTTTTCTCTGTCTAATCGGCGCGCAATTTCTTAACTGATTTAAATATTATCTTTTTCTCACCTCTAAAATGGTTTTTCACTTCTCATGCTCTGAAAGTGCTTTTTTGTGCAGGATATAGGCTGCACAAAATCGAACTTTGTGCACTAGGGCAAAAAAGTAATCGCGGTGGTGTACGCCCTGCGCGCGGGCCTGCTGTCAACATATTCGCGCGCGTCAACATATTCTTCACTAAAGCAGAACAACTCATTCTTCAGTTACATTTAGAGAGTACTTTTACGTTTTATTTCCTCGTAATCAAAGTGAAAAGCAGAGTGTATAACTCACAATATCCTGCACAAAGAAGCACTTTCAGAGCATGAGAAGTGAAAAAGATTTTTTTTACAATATGTAATATATATTTGTAATCGGTTTCTCGAAAACGGCTCAAACGATTTCGATGAAATTTAGTATACAGGGGTTTTTGGGGGCAAAAAATCGATCTAGCTAGGTCTCATGTCTGGGAAAAATCGTTTTCCCGTGTTTTTAAGCATTTGCGTTTTAGACAAAAACTTACAGCGCCATCTGTTGGCGGGTAGCATAGCTTGCTAACCCGATGACATTTTAATGTTGAAGCATATTATAGAGCGAAGTTCGGTCGCCCAGGTACTGGAAGTTAATGTTAGCAATCTATTGGATATGAAGAAAGGTTTGCAGCTAGTTTCTGGGCTTAAATTATATAGGATACGTATACACTTTTTTTGTTGTATAAAAATATCCCCCGAGTCTGTACTGTGTCCCCACAAGAGGATGCCGTACCTCATCCAGGAATACGCGTACGCATAATAAGCGGTTAGGGCAGATTCATATGTCGAGTTTTGTTTTAGTACCGAGAGAGCATATATAAATTGTGATAGTTTGGTTTTTATCTTTTCGACATGGCTTTTCCAATTGAGATTGGAGTCTATGTTTACTTGTATTAACTTTTTACCTCCTAATGCTCAGCGAGGTCGTAGCACCTGATCGCTATTTTTATTATTTCCAGTTTTTCGGCTATAGCTCATTAACCTGTGAAGCGTTCTTAGCTGTGATAGTTTTCCTTTTAATTTCATCATATATGCCACTGCTGTGAATTTTTGCACATTGCCATTAACAACAGGAACACTCGACACACACACAAAAAATTGAGCTTTCAAGCTAAATATTTCGCCAACGGATCCCTAAATCCAAAAGTAGTTTGAAAAAACTAAAATTGTTTTTAAAAGAGCTATCTAACGATACCCAACACGATGGGGTAGACAAGAAAAAAAAATTACGCCCCCATTTTACTTGAAGTACCCTAAAGATTTTTTTTTTAAAGATTTTATTGGACCACTTTGTCGGCGTAAATAAAATGTTTGTTCATTTCATACAAAATTTCAGCTTTCTAGTACTAAGGGTCTCTGAGCTAAGTCGCGGAGAGACAGACAGACAGACGGACATGACGAAACTATAAGGGTTCCTTGTCGACTACGGAACCCTAAAAAGCAGAAAAAAAACTGTTAGGAATTCGTTTGACCCCCTCCATACATGAGCGCTCTTTTACGCCTGAGCTATTTATACGGGGTGTTAGGAAAAGTACCGATTTCTTTTAAACCACATGTTCTATAAGTAGAATAAAAAACAATAAGCATGTTTAAACAATAAAAAAATACGCGCCGCCTATTTTACTTGTTTACAATTGGTGTAATAGTTTTTGCAAAAAAGTGGAGAAATCGGTAAACGGGACACATATCTCGCTGAGGGGGAGTGAAGCGTCAGGTGGAGGGGAGCGGAGAATTATGAGTTTTGAACACCACACCCAAAGGTATCATCCCACATAAGTTACAAAACTTTATTTTTTTGTTTGTCTGAAAAAACATAGAATTAAAGATTCAAGATATTTATTGCAACCACATGGTAGGAAGATGGCAACATTAATGTAGTATCCCATGAGGACCCGGGAGGGCACAGCAGTTTCACACCGTACATTACCGTATAAAACCAGCGGATGATCAAGACGTTTTTAACGATACCCTCATTTGTCAAATTACGATATACTTATTACTAGTTTAGACGTTACGAGGGAACAGATGAACATACGTACTCACATACATACCGGTCAAAATCGTAATCCTGCTTTTTGCCGAAGTCGAGTTAAAACGGACTTCGTACGTGGGTCCCATTTTAGTCATTGTTCCAAGGTCCAAAATGTGGAGCACCTCCGTGTTCGATCAAATCAAATCAAATCAAAATCGTTTATTCATTGTTGGATATTAAAATCTCTTAATGACGTCAGCTAAACTACATCGCTTCACAAACAATGTGGCGCCATTGTGGGAAAAAAAAATGGCGTCGCAATCTCGTGCGGATTTATACAAAATTAAATTGCACATATTGTAATAATGTCTTTTTTATTTAAAATGTTAACACATTTATAACCAAGAAATCTAAAACATTATTTCTAGTTAACTAGGTAGGTACACAATTGTCTTTTATAAAATGTCTTTTTTTTAAACCACTTAACATAACTATGTAAATTGAAAAGCACATCAAGCTTGACACATTGGACTTAGTATATTCAACCACCCGTCAGTGGATATATTTGTAACTCTATTACCATGCAATAAAGTCCTAAGTGGTTCTACTAACGTGCTGATGGCAGTACCATTCTTATTTCAATAAAATTATCGTAGAAGCTTTAGTCGCGCTGCGTTGTCAAGCTTGATCCGCTCTAGACTGTACTAATGTTTAGATAATAGTAAACTGACTGTACTATACGATTCGTATGAGAATAGACTGAGCGGCGGCCATCTTGTGACGTATTGGTGTCGATTTTAGCAGAACAGCCAGTTGCATAGGTCGAAATATGAAACAGAAATGACCCCCCATACAAAATGCGATATCTGCTGATGTGTAATTTCTCTTATCGCATTTCGACCTATTTTCATTGGTTAAGGGTTCATTGTAAACAGCGGCGACATTTGTCGAATGCATGCTAGCTATAAATATCTTTTGATTTTAGTTCGGTCCACGCAATCGACACGCAAGCTGCAAAACAGTGACCCATGGACTCCGGGTCACGGACAAAATTTGTGAAAAAAGTGGTATAAAGTCAAGTTATTTCTTCCAGTAGGTCAATGGCAGCGATGCAAGCAAGTGATTAAGGCCGGTATTTCACTGGGACACCACGGTGGCGCGACTGGTTGCGCGACTGGTTGCGCCACTGGTGTCCGTAACTAGACACCAGTAAAGACACCAGACCCCACAGTATTAAGGGTTATATTTCACTAGGAGTGGTAGCGCGACCAGCATCCAAACTGGTTGCGCCGCCAAATTGGTTGCGCAACCAAACGGACACCAGGTGAGTATAACTCTCTATAGAGCTGTATACATTTCGTTGGTAGCGGCGACTGGTTGCGCTGCCATGGTGTCTCAGTAAAATACCGGCCTAAGTCGCTAGGTCACTATCGTGCATAATATGTCGTGCGACGTGCGTGGACACAGTCTTGTATCAGGCTGCATGCAAGATACAAGCAAGTAATTAATATCGCTGCTGTGCGGATGGCGTGCAGCGTACGTGAACAGTGACCCCTTGTTACGTTTCACAGACGGATTCGCATCCTTCAGGGTTATTGTAACCTTTTTTGTATGTATTTTAAATAATGATATTTTTTGGAAAACTGCTCCAGAAAACTATTTTTCAGACCTTACGCAACCAATGGTAACCACCTTAGATTATGAATAACGGCAGCTTAACCACTGTGAAGTTAGACATTGGCCGGTTCTATTCACATTTGAAACGCGCTGTCAGTTTGAAATATGGGACGAAAACTGAATCCTATACTAAATAAATTTAATATAACAAATAGATAAATAATAAGATGTAAATAATAATTTTAAATGTTTCGACTAGAACAGTTGGCGGTCAAACTAAACATATCATATCACAGAATAACATATTAAGTAACATACGAGTATGTGTTTTGAATGTTACAGCGCGTTCAGAACAACTTTGTCCATGACGGTTATTTTCCGCGCATGGGTGACAGGCGAAGAGCCAATGAACGACTCGCTTGCCTCCTGGGGGGAGCTGCGCTCACCCCCGCGACTCATTTTTTGACTTCTGCGCATTAACGGTCATGGACAAAGTTATTTTGTACGCAGTTTACTGCCGATATCGAAAACAATCATAAAACACTCATGACCAAACAAATCTTAGTATGGGACCAACTCTCAAATATTAGAACTTTAGTCCGATTCTTTATTTAATTTCTTTTTTTTTTTTATTCTTAAGCACCTACCAACTTGTCTCTGCATCACCCTCATGTAGTCTGTTAGATAACGCCTCTGATTTTGTACCTTTGTATATGAAGTTAAATAAATAAATTATGTTTGATTGCTAATATCAGTTCATCAGGGTAAATTTGTGTCTACAATTAAAACATATTCGTAATATGGAAATCATTTCTCACTTGAAAAGTTAAACCTGTGATTTTTTGGGTGATATCTAAAGTTGGACTCTTGGTCATCATGAGTAGAAAGCACAGTTTCAATATTTGCACTTTGCAGTACCTATACAGAGATGTGAATCATAAAAACATTCCTAAAAAGTATTTGTAACATATCGTCATATCACTAACACCATAATATGATGGGTTCTTACCATATCGGAAGCTCATAAAAATCTTATATCGTCGTAAGAACTCGTCAGAGAGATAACAAGGTATTTGTAGGATAAATTAATAAGACTATATCGCTCTAATAGACTGCGATTACGCGACAATCTCATGGTGTCTACTCTCAAAGTCCGATATATCGAAACGATACTACTCAAAACATGCAAATGCAAAACTTCGTCCCTTGACAATAGAGTAGAATATTGGTTATTTGAATTTTCAAACTACATCCAACCAATATTCTACTCTATTGTCAAGGGACGAAGCTTTGCATAAGCATGTTTCGAGTAGTATCGTTTCGATCAAAGAGATTTGAACCTCGCTACCGAGCGCAGCGAGGTTAAAATCTCTTTGGTTTCGATATATCGGACCTTGAGAGTAGACACCCATGTTTGAGCGATTTTCGTTTGTTTTTCTACTATGTATATTTGCATAGCAGCCATTGCCAATGCGCCATTATTAGCGGTAAAAATTTAGCTTCAGTGTGTCCACCATAAAGGAGTGATGACACCTAGCTGAATTCAAAGACTAATTCGGCATACGAGTACATTGCTGGGAGGCTTGGTTATGTTTGCCGAGCAATGTATGCCGAATTAGTATTTGAATTCAGCTAGGTGTGATCACTCCTTAAGGGTGTCTTTCCGTCAGACCTGTGAGTTGGGAAAATTCTAACCAATAGGATTGCTTCATTTTCCTAGCTTATCGCACGCTTAGCGCTCCGCTCGAAAATGGAGCAACACTATTGGTTGAAATTTTTCCAGTTCAAAGGTTAACTATCTAGCACATCTTTGGTGGTAAGGCACCCTAACAGTCGCATTGGGCCTCTCCACATTCTAATATTAAAATAATTAACACTGAGCTACAAACAAAACTGGTAGGCAGATTTTCCGCCATACATTTTCATATAAGACGTGTTTGAACTAACACCAATTTATTTCCTAAACTAAATAAAAAGGTATCTGACAAAGATTGTATCGTCGATCGCACCTGTAGTAAACAATACAGTGTATTGTATCACTAAAATAAAACTAGACGTTTCGTCAGATTTCCTTTACGTTTTTCGTGATCAAATGTGGACGAACGCATGGGTTTTCTTTAGAGGTAGGTACACATACAATATTTCACAAAATTGTTGAGGTTTCAAATACGTATTTTTATTCGACTTGGATAAGATATTGACAATCAATCAATCAGCCTTTAACCCCGTCATGGTGAAAGAAAATGTATGTTGGAAAATCACTGATTCGTTTCGTTTGCAGCTCAGTTTATTTGCAGTGAAGTCTGATATCAAATTACTGCAATAAGGTGTCGGTCACAAGTCGTTCCTCTTCAAATCGCTCCGAGCGTGTCTATAGGCAACATGCTTGCGCAGGGCGTCTCTCGAACGTGACACGTGGGAACAGGCCCGGCACGCGTGGCGGCGCCCTGCGTGTGTTTCCATGTGCACGCGCAGGTTGTATTGGTTGCTCAGACGCTTGTTGCAAATCGTACACACCGAACTGTTGATTCGGTACTTCCTCTCGTAGGGATTCGGCTCTGAAATCGTGAGAGTTGGTGAGTTTAATTTCTTTATTTGAACTCTATTGTTCCACTGTCTGTACGTAATCCATGTAATTGCCAATGATACTAGTCAAAATAGTAATGTTTTGACTCAATTGTTTATGTTTATTTATGCTGTTTTTAAACTTCAATAGAAAGATCTGACTCCGTGGTCTAGCGGTTCGAGCGATCGGCTCTCAAATCTTTGTTTCTGGGTTCGATTCCCGGTGGGGACACTGCCAAACAAAGGATCACTTGATTGAAAATGATTTTATTTTAACACCCTGTGTTCGGATAAATCTATAAAGCAGAAAATCGCAATTTTTTTCAATTATACGTAAAAAGTGTTACCAATTTTCGACTTGAATTATATTTGCAATAATAGACTAGTTGAGCTAGAATAGTTAATGCTTACTAGGTGGCAGCACTAACGCAACGTTGTAATGCGTATAGAAGTCGCAGATTTCACAACATCAGACAGGACCACAGTAGCCTAGTTGGTAAAAGCGTGTCCAGTACTGACGGAAAAGACGCAGGTTCGAATCCTGCTTATGGTTGTGAAATTTTGTAGATCACTTGATTATTCGAAAAGTAAGATGATTCCCTGCTTCGGAAAGCACGTTTAGCCGTTGGTCCCGGCAAATATCTACGGAAGTAAACACACGCCTTGGGCGGCTCAACAACTCTGGCATCAGGGTTTGTGAGGTCAATCATCGATCTTACGATATGATGAAAATCCGCTCCTTATCATCATCATAATTCCCTCAAAATGTCCATTGTTTGACAGGGAGCTTCGCCTAGAATTTTCAATGTTTAATATTCTTTGCCGGATTGTAGAAATAAAATTTGTACACTTACCAGCAAGACCGGTTATGGGCGGCGTTACTTGTGCTGCAACAGCTGGACTGCCGATCTTGTGAGTGCTGTACAGATTTTGAACAATTTGATCGAGTTTGCTCAGTCTGTCCTTTTCAATCCTTGTCGCAAAGTCGATCCCACAAGGCTCTGTGGAATAAAAATTGCCCGAGGTTCATGTTGCTGAAAACTTCTCATCAAGTTTTGAATTTGCATGTATGTATTTTAATAGTATCGTATCAATGTATCGAAAGTTGAGAGTAGACACCCTGATTACAAACCAAGGTTTGTTTGACATTAAAGGGCTGTAAAAAGGAACACTCACCAATAAGCGATGTCATGTCATCTTGTTTCGAGCTGCTGTTTGAGGTGTCGGTGTTGAGGAAGGGTTTGTCCTGGTACTCCTGTTTATGCTCCAAGTTGACCGGCGAGCTAGAGTGATGTTCCTCCTGAATCGTATCAGTTTCTGTCGGTGTCAGGTTCGAGTTCTGAAATCAAACGTCATAATCATAATAAGGCTTCTATTCTATAGTACTTATCTAGTCCCTGATTGGCTTAGATTCGTTTTACTACCCGATTTACCGAATTTCGACGATTTGAACCGAACTTCAGCATTCGACCAAATTCGGTTTAAATGGCAAACATTAGGTGCAAGAAAGAAGTAGAATACCTAACTGAATTGCACTATTTTGACTGAAATTATTAGGAATCGTATTATAACCGTAAAATAAAATAAGGTTTTTTTTTTACTCATGGTCATTTACTTTAAATACATTTAGAGCGTATGAACCTTTTCACATGCATGCAAAATTTTCAGCTCAATCAGAAACCAGGAGACGCATTTTTGAAGCGTTCGAAGTGAATCTTTAGTTCGCATTCGAAAACGAATCGTGTGCGAATTCAATTTCTAATGCTCTCGATTTTACGCATTTTTGAATCATTCGAAAGCAGTGTTGCCATTAAATTCAAATCTTTGAACAATTTTCTTTTCACGCAGAAAAAATTAAAACCGGAAAGCAATTACTCATTGACTTTAAAAACCGGTAATGAATTGCGGTGGAATGGAACGCAAATTAAAAAGTTGATATGTCAGTAAAATGTCATATGTGAAGGAAACGTCAATGTCGTTCTCATCACAGATTATATATACTTTCGAGCGGTAGAAGTGCAAAACGAGTGGGTCGGACCACTCGTTGCAGAATTCACAGGTATGAATATTCAAAAATTGCGATTTTACGGATTCGCATACGAATCTTGCCAATTCGAATGCGAATCGAAGTTCGAACGCTTCAAAAATGCGTCTCCAGGAAATGGGTTAAATTTATCTTGCAATACTCCATTGCAGTACAGACAGACACAGGTGAAACCAATAAAGAAAACTTTTAAATAAATAAAAATGCTCAGACTAACGTTACATTTATATTTTAACCATTTAAAAAACGTTGCGTTTTTTGGTGCTATGGATTACAGTAGAATCCATCCCACCAAAAACATAACTGTTAAAAAGGGGGCCAAGTTCTTATCGGCTAATTGTTTGCCTAAAAAAGGGTTGAAATCCGATCCAATGCCAAGTTTAGATGCACTTTAATATCGATCATAATCGTCTTCATCAGCAGCCTGATCCATTAGTAAACATTTGCCATTCCCAAGACTCGCCACCACATCCAGTCCTCCGCCTTCCGCATCCAGCCACTATACGCGCCACCTTATTCACGTCAACGGTTCATCTGGCCGAAATTCACTTTACCATACACCCAACTTAAATTATGGTATAGCTGTGAAAATACGCAGGTACGTTGAAAATAATATCTAAAATGAAATACTTCTAAATTTGAACTTGGCAGGTTTTTGTGCTGTAAGTAACACTTGATTAATTGTGTAATTAGATTTATTATTTATATAATTAAATGAACCTGCCAAGTTCAAATTCAAAAGTATTTCATTTTAGATATTATTTTCAACGTAGGTACCTGCGTATTTTCACAGCTATACCATATTTTAAGTTGGGTGTATGGTAAAGTGAATTTCGGTCAGATGAACCGTTGACGTGAATAAGGTGGCGGATAGTATATGATTATGTAGGTACGGTTTTATCTCTATACTTGCAATAGGCACTGAGCTACAGGGGGTTCAAAAGTGGGTCGAAACGGTTCGTGTAAATAGTGCACGGCATGCGCGTGGCCTGTTGCGGGAACTTGGCCTGCGCACTACCGTGCGCTTAGATTTAGTACGACGTCGCTTATAACAACCGACCGCTTTTAGCGACGCATATGTTTCGTTGATTTGTTAAGAAATAACGTAAAAAAATACTTCTTTAGTGCGACGTCCGGATAGTACGACGTAATATCACCGGTCCCTTGAGTGTCGTTATAACCGGATTCTACTGTATATGTATGGGTCGTATTAATAAATCCCTCTCAAGTATGAGATTGATCTCAAGTTGTACTTTACACATACAAACTGTTACATCTTGAGTATTGATTTATCAATACGAATGTATAAGTAACTTGAGAAACACATTTGTATGAGGAATTGGTATTGGTAAAATGGTTTGCGATTTTATGTTAATTGAGGAAAATTGTTCAGTTTCATGGGTAGAACACGTATCAACATTTCTTAGTATTTTCCTAATTCTATCCTGGGTGATCGTGGTAATTTCAACGATATCAAAACAAAAACGATAAGTACGAGTATATGCTATAGTGACACCTACGCAAATAATATTTTTTGTTTATAAGTTAGGAATTTCACACATAATGTATTTTACATCTCTCATATTCGGTAAGTAGGTCCTTATTACCCCCAAATGGGGCTTGTAGGTGACCAATTAGCGCTCTAGGGTAATAATGTAGCTAGAAAAGCCCTAGGGCGGTAAGTAATTGAGTTTTGAAAGAGTGAAGTGTTTTTTAAATTACTTACCGCCCTAGGGCTTTTCTAGCTACATTATTACCCTAGAGCGCTAATTGGTCACCTACAATTTGGTGGTAATAAGGTCCTACTTACCTCACAATCGAGATGTAAAGCAGAGTAGTTAGCTCGGGTGTAAGCATCAATTGCACCCTCGAACTATAAGCGCCCTCGTTGCGCTCGTGCGCCTAAATATCTCGGGCTGCAATTGATGCCTTACAGCCCTTGGCTACTAATCTACTATTGTTACTGAATAAATTAATGCCTAAATCGCTAATAATAAAGTTTTACCGTGCCAGCGTCGGTAAGACCGGACACTTTGAGTGTTTGCGCAAGTCTCAGCAGGGAAGGCAGGATCTTCTTCGAGGCTGTTACTTCTCCAGTGTACATGAAAGTCAAGAGCAGACGCAGCTCCGTCACCTCGCATCCCAGCACTACCACCAGCGTGTTGTTTTCTGCTTCCACCTCCTGCCAAACAATAATTTAGGTCCTTACCTATGAAATTGGCGATTTTTTTCTTGCAGAATAATGTGGTCATAGTTCCTATAATTCCCTCCCATGAAAAATGTGTAGTCAGCTGTCGAAATTTTTTTTTGTATTTTGACCTATGTTCCTTGGGGAAAGTTGTTCAATTACAAAGACAGAAATTCCTCTTGAAATGGCCATGGCCACCTAGGCCCTTTCATCCTAGACCTTCCTCTCCCGCGCTGCTGTCAAGGGGGGTCCATTAAATAATAATTCTAGCTATCTATACAGGTGTCAAAAAATTATAAGCACATCTTTGTCTGTTACTAAGACCATGCATTTACTAAGGAACATAGGTCGTAATTGAAAAAAAATTGCTTTCCATACAAAATGCGCAATCAGCTGCTGCAGTGTCTATGGGAAGTTAATAATTTTTTTTTACTGCAGGACAAGGAACTCCCTCCAGCAAAAACGCGTGGTACTTTGGAGGGGCATTACCATAGTCACTAGTCACCATGCTTGTGAGCGTTGCGGCTGGTGACCGCTGTTGTTGGCGACCGCAGTAAGTAAGATGGTACTACGATACAGAAAGATGCTGCTGCCCATCTTCCGGTTCATAAACCCTTAGTCGCCCACGGGTAGAGATGGGTTAGTACTATTCTTGTGCAGCACCGCACGGGTCAGTTGATTAGTTAGGAAAAAAACATCAAAAAACGATTCAACTTACAATGCTCCTCCAATTGACGGAGTTCGAACCACCACGCTGATCCATTGCGGGTGTTACAAATATTAACAAGTACAAAACTGTATTAGCATTTCACTGAAACATTCACAACGAGCAGTTTAAATACAAAGGACAAAAGAGTTGACAAAGTTATTAATGCGGATTGTAAAATCGAATTTACAGTTACATATGGGGATATACGACATGTTAATGGAATAAGTGAAACCCTCATAGACCCCAACTGATTTTTATTAAAATAAATCCATTCCCGAAAAAAAAATCTTAAAAATAGTTTTTTTTATCTAGATATTGTTGTTTTAAAGTTTCATCACTGTTCTAGTTTCATCGTTGTTCTAGTCCGCGCACTCCCCGCACGCCACGCCCACTTCCCTCCCCACCAGCGCGCGTATCCACAGAAATATTTAGAATGGAAGGGGCAAAAATTTAAATAAAAAAAAAATTACCCCTATCAAAAACCCGTGAAATTGATTCTACTCTTGATTCCGAACAAATTATTTTCTCAGTTTCGCTTATTCCGTTAACACCTTGTATAGGGTGACTTTTAAAAAGTTGTTGATAGCAAAAGATATGCATGTAGGTACTCATGATACTGAACAACTTTCCCCAAAGCATACAGGTCGAAAAATGAGAAATGAAATTGCCGATTGGTTTACTATGTTGGGTCGACAAATATGTTTTCATATTTCGACCTATGTTCCTTCGGGAAAATTGTTCAGTATCATGAGTACCTACATGCATACCTTTTTCTATCAAGAACTAATTGAAAGTCACCCTATATACGGTCCTAATGCAATAGTGAACAAAATTTTAACACATTACTTAGACCATGAAACTGAACAACTTTCCTAAAAAACACAATTTTTCAATGGCAAAGAAAATAAAATCAGGTAAAAGATGCTTAAATTGGTTATCGATGCTTAGCTCAATGAAACTGTTCAATAAAATAGCAAGCATATTTTTTTATGTATATTTAATCCAAGTTCCCGTCTATCCTAATAATGCATGCTGTGGTTATCTTTAATAGAGTGTACATTTAGCCATTAGTTCAAATATTTGTGTTTGTAAAGCATTTTTTTTATTTGTCATTAGCTGGTGATCCTATATATCAATAAAAAAATGCTCTATCAGCTGATGCAGTTTCTATGGGAGGTAAAAATTAATTTTCATATTTCGACCTATTTTCCTTGGGAAAAGTGTACAGTTTCATGGTGAGAGTAATATACTAGAATTATGTTCACTATTTCACCAGGACCTTATATAACTCCGACGCTGACTTAAATAAGAATTAAAAATAAATTGTGGGAGAAGGCGCGGCGAGGGATTGGCTCTCGTCTCCAGGAAACAACCGAATGCGTCGAAGTTATGTTTTTTTAATGTAAAAATTAAGCAAACGAGCAGGTGGGCCACCTGATGGTAAGTGGTCACCACCGCCCATAGTACCTACAGTCTTATTAGTGGCATATTTTGACACTAATAAGACGGCAAAGCGTGATGCTCACTTTGAGAACTAAGATGGTATGTCTCATGTGCCCATACTTGTACAATTTTCTATTGGTGAGATGTGATTCTCTTCCTATTATTGTTCATATTTTGATTTATATTTTGTTTACATACATACATAACATCACGTCTCTTTCCCGTTGGGGTACAGGCAGAGACGACAGCCCTTCACAGCTTTCTTCGCTTCCCCTTCGTTCATCAACCCTTTCGTTCACGCTCGTCGGTTAAGGATACTTTTAACTTAGCCTTTATTTAAAAAGTCCTGAATTTTGTTTTGAAACGTTCACCTAGGCCTTGCCTTTCCAAAGTTTCCATTCACTGTCGCCTGATAAATGTCTTTCGTCAATATTCTTCATTTTTAGTCACAAAATCTTCTTTTACGCCTCAACGATATTTTATCACACTATTTCTAATCCTGTCAATCAATTTCACACCAAGCACACTCATTCATTTATTCTGCATTAATTCTACTTTCATGCATGTGCACAATGATAAATATTGTGGAAATATTGTGAGATCTGGTCAGCAAGTACCTTGAATAGTTGGGCGAAGTATTGACTGCAGGAAGCGAGGACCAGCTTGTGAGCTTTCACAGAAGTCCCGCCGGCACTTAGTGTGACGTCAGTCAGGGCCCCGGTGCTTAGCATGCGCCCGAGTGCACCAATTACACTGTTCTGTAATCATTAGATTTAGAAAGTTAAAATCCGGTTTTAAATTGATGAAATTGTTAATTTAGCGTATTGGTCATTTCGCGCGTTGGTCCATCTCATTTGTCATAATGCGTCTAAATCATAAATCTGCTTCAGCAAAATGATGAAAAATAATAATAAAATTAATGATGGGCTCGGTATGAAAAAGGAAGAGCTAGATATACGTGTAATCTGTCTGCCCATGAAACTGAACAACTTTTTCCTGAAATATAGAATAAAAAAAAATAGAATAAAATGTACTATTTTGAAATATTTTCTATGGGCTGATTAGATCACATGTTTGAATAATATAGGAATTCACTTCACAAAGGCTGAACAAAAATATTGTTGTAATTTATTCATTTTAAAATACGAATACGTATATTAGCATCTGTTGAAAATTAATAAGTACCGACTCGAGAAGAGCCATATAATTTCTAAGTTTAGAATCAAGCTCTTTCTTTAATTTCTTCTGTCTACGCGCAGGGCTCTTTAATTAGTTACTTATTTATTAGTTTCGGAAAGTAATTTTTTAAAATAATTTAAATGACATTAAATAAAAACCAAGTTAAAAATATTTAAATTAAAAAATATCACTCTCGTATAAAAAGACAAGTTAAAACTAAATGTTAAGTTCGTATCGTACTAATGTAAGTATCATACATGCTAAAGCAGTGTGGAGGTGGGTGGTGGGTGATAGATAGCATTTGGTAGTAGCTTCTTCTACTATTACTATGGTAAATTGCAGAATTGTATAGTCTAGTTCCAACTTAAAGCAGAAACTACGGTATAAAGCATTATATTTCACACATCATTCAAAAATATACTGATATTTGATTAATTTAATTACACATTGTTTAGAGAAATAAAAGAACTGTCTCACTCGTTGACTCACGCGTGTGACAGCGAAAAGAAAAAAATTAATGTACAAAAGATAAACTCAAAGAAAAGCCATAGCAGAAGCTATATTTAACAAGTTGTAAAATAAGTATGTTGTAGTGTACCTGTGATCGCTGTGTCGTGTGTTATAATATAAGTACTTACCTACCTGGTGGTTGTGCCAGCGCAAAGAAAACTGTTGTAATTCATCCTCATCCATAATTACCACAAAAAAGCGTAAGCAAAATCTGCGATAGACTCACTAGTAGATCAACGCACGCACCGTATGCACAGACAATAATATTGTTGACTGAATCCAGGCTAATTTATTTTAGTCGGTGTGCCTGGAAAACCTGTAGCCACCTATTTCTGGAGCTGATCTTATTTATAAATCCAATGACATTCAGTTAGTGACGCGACGCGCCTCACATACCAAAAACAGATTTAGTTCGCTGGGATGATTGGCACTATTGTTCGACTGTTTGCTACAATTTTTGTTTTCACCTGGATTATAATTGTTCGACGACCGAATCAAGAAGTCCTGGAGTTTAATATTGGAATATCGTCGAGTAACTTTCAAGATTATGAAAAATAAAAAGCCCCGAAAACTGTAAAAAAAAACGGCCAAGTGCGAGTCGGACTCGCGCCCTAAGGGTTCCGTACCTATCTACCATATGATATACTAAAAGATTTTGCTCTTTGATTTTGAAAAATCCACGACCATCCAACTTGACCCCTCTTTACCCCTTACTATTACCCCTTACCCCGTACCCCTCTTTACCCCTTATTATGACGATTATCCCTTACTATTGGAATCCGATTAAAATGGTTTTCACTAGAACATGTTTTATTTGTTCTAATTGGAAATTTAGTTTCTTAGTGCCTTATTAAGTAAATAAATAGTGTTTCTTAATCAGAACAAGGAACAAATGGTTGGGGATATCAGTATATCCATGAAAAAAATTGACACAGGAAATAATGATTAATTCTTGTATGAAAAAAAAGGCTGTTATTTGAAAGTTGCCCGAACAAAAGTTGTTGCTTTTGACCAAAACAATAAGGTGGGCATACGTATAACAGGTCCAAAAAAATAACGTTGTTTACTACCACTGTGAGCTTTTTTGAATTTCTGGATTTTTTGTCAATATTTTACTTTACTTTCTAGTACTAAAGGTCTCTGAGCTAAGCCACCAACAACAAGACAGACAGACGGACATGGCGGGTACTGTAAGGGCGGTTATGCACTACGTCCGATCCGAACCCGTGAAAATAAGAATAAATAGTGAAATCGGATTACGGAAGCCGATTTCAGTATTGATTTTTATTTTCACGGGTTCGGATCGGATTTGTATCGGACGTATAGTGCGTAACCGCCCTAAGGGTTTCTTGTTGACTACGGAACCCTAAAAAGGGAAAAATAAAACAATTGAGGTCAGTGCTAGCCTGAATATTAGGAATAAAACACCTAAACAGGTCACTCATTTGGATGTCGTGTTATGCAACTTTTATTCCTAATATTCAGGCTGGCCCGACTAATTTTGATTTTTGATTTTCTCCTTTTCTGTCTTGAAGTCGGTTTAATTTTTATAAATTACTTTTTTTTTATTTCTTTTCAATTGTAATTGAGACTACTTCTAAGTAATATGTTTTTCTCCTTTTTAGGGTTCCGTACCTCAAAAGAAAAAAACGGAACCCTTATAGGATCACTTTGTTGTCCGTCTGTCTGTCTGTCTGTCAAGACCCTTTATCTCACGAACGGGTAAAGGTATCAGGTTGAAATTAATACCATATTTTAGGATCCATGAACCACACAAGATCTGAAAAACTCAACTTTTTACAACCACGCAATCAATAGATATGGCATTTTATGTCCTCATCTCCATACATTTATTCAAAAATGGAAAACCTACAGGGTCCCGTTAACCTAAAATTATGAAATTTGGCAAGAAGCTAGGTCTCACAGTACAAATAATGGGAAAAGTCTGAAATCATTAAATATTACAACTTTTCTCACAACTAATGGTAACCAATTGTGGTGAGCTCCCGTTTCAAGAACATTCATATAAGAGAGGGGTCAAATTGGATGGTCGCTGAGGCGATTTTTGTTTTAGTTCTATTTAAAAACGGGAACACTTACAAACTTGAAAATTGGTATGTTTATAGTGCATAAGCTATAAAATAACAACAAATAATAAAATTTGGTCAAGCGCGTGTCGGACTCAAAAAATCTAGCACATTAACTTACTGTAATTTCAACTAATACAATTATGATTATGTGGTGGTACGGAACCCTCGGTGCGCGAGTCCGACTCGCACTTGGCCGGTATTTTTTTTTACCTACCTTAACTCAATTGTTTCTTTGTCTTTTTTTCGTTTAACTGAACCGATGTTAATGAACTGTTGAACCAATTTTGATGAAACTTGCACTGTAAAAAGTTGTTTAATAAAATGTATATCCGTACTAAATTACAGCTTTCTAGTACTAAGGGTCTTTGAGCTAAACCGCAGACAGATAGATAGACAGACGGACATGACGAAACTGTAAGGGTTTCTTGTTGACTACGGAACCCTATAAAGTGTGATTTAGTGATTGAACATTTTTTGTTGTGTGTCTCATTTTCGAGATATTAAAAAGAACTAAAAAAATGAGACCTTCTAGTTAGGGTGCTGGCTGGAATTTGGGTATATGATTTGCTCATGATTCATATTAATAGGGATGATAGATTTGCTTGCTCAATACGAATCGATTTGGTCCTTACAAGTTTTTCTGTGCGTCGCTGCGTTTTTGAGTTAAAGAAAAAAAAACCGGCCAAGTGCGAGTCGGACTCGTGCCCTAAGGGTTCCGTACCTATCTACCATATGATATACTAAAAGCTATTTCTTGTCTCCCAAGATACAGATTTTTCTAGTTTGGGAGGCAAGGCTATAAATAATGCTGTTAAATTTGTACAATAAAGAATTTATTTATTTATTTATTTTAAAAACTCCGCGACCATCTAACTTGACCCCTCTTTTATAGAAAAGTTCTTGAAACGGGAGCTCACCTTAATTGGTTACTATTAGTTGTGAGAAAAATTGAAATATTTAATGATTTTAGACTTTTTCCTTTATTTGTACTGTGAGACCTAGCTTCTTGCCAAATTTCATAATTTTAGGTCAACGGGAAGTACCCTGTAGGTTTTGCTTTTTTGCATAAATGTATGGAAATGAGGACATAAAAAGCCATATCTTTTGATTGCGTTGTTGTAAAAAATTGAAATTTTCATATCTTGTGTGATTTATAAACTTTAATATTCGTTATCAATTTCGACCTGATACCTCTTATCGTTCGTGAGAAAAAGGGTCTTGACAGACAGACAGACAGATAGATAGATAGATAGACGGACAACAAAGTGATCCTATAAGGGATCCGTTTTTTATTTTCAGGTACGGAACCCTAAAAATTAAAAAAAGATACTGTCTGCCTTTGTGGCTCCTGTTTAAAATACTTCTGAAGATGTAGAAAATCGAAGAGGCAGACATGCAGGGCTCTGCATTATCACGGGACGAAGTAGTGAATTTTTGCATTTCGAAGCGCTGTAACTTGACGACGCAGGGCTATTATGGTGGCAGACCATTTTTCAGGGGTTTTATACATTGTATAAAAAAAATCAAATAGTCATAGTCTGCCAGGTACGTACGTTTCATTGACAAATTTCAAAATAGTTAAAACTTAATTCCTCAAAAACGCAGGGGTGTGGATGTCCGCCAATATTTTTTGTATCTTCTAGAGGATACTCCTTATCATCAGTCAAAGAGGCAGACATGAGCAAATCATATAGAAATTTGTCCTTTATCACCCTTTCTATTTTTGTGCCGCCTCTCCAAGGGGTTTACCTCCAAGGGTTCAGGACTTTTACTTTGTTTACCTCCTAACTAGTGCAAACAAAGTTCTGAAGCCAAACTTTCTGTTTTCGGACATTACCATTCATACTTCCGAGCGCCTATTTCCAAACTTAAGTAAGTTATTACAATTTTTGAATTCATTGTATAAGGATCAATATAATCAACACGTTATTAAATCCCCATTTTGTAGACAAATCTACTACAGAATCGAACTAAACTAGTCTAGTGTAAATCGAGGGGCGGCGGCGCGATTGCAATTTATGACGTCATGATAAACTACTGCTCGCTCGCCCTTTCTTAAATAATGGAGAAGGAAACATTTATAGCTGAGCCCGAGGGCGTCGTGTGGGACGTTTTTGTGGCCTCTTGTAAAGCGAAAAAAGCTGTTGATATACAACGTGTAAGATTGTGTATTACAACCATGGAGCACAATAGCCTGATTACAACCCTGAAGGATGTGAATACATACATACGAGTACATAACATCACGCCTCTTTCTCGTCGGGGTAGGCAGAGACCACAGTCCTCCACCTGCTACGATCTTGACATACATTCTACAGGATGTGAATCTGCCCATTTTACTGAAGCCTCCGTGGTCTATGGCTCTCGATCCAGAGATTCTGGGTTCGATTCCCGGTGGGGACACTGTCAAACAAAAACCACTTTGTGCGACCTCCCCAGTAAGGTTAGGACATTGCAGAATCTCCTGATTCACCTGATTATCCGGAAAGTTAGATGATTCCCTGCTTCGGAAGGCACGTTAAGCCGTTGGTCCCGAATACTATCTACGGATGTAGTCGTTAATGAGCCATGTTAGAGGCCTTCGGTGGCTCAACAACTCTGACGTCAGAGTTTGTGAGGTCGGTCATCGACCTTGCAAATCACAAGATAATTATGATGATGACTGAATAAATTTTGCCATGGAGTTCGGAAAACGAGATTTTTCTAATACTTCACCTGTTGGGAAAGGACCTTAGTGATTTTTAGGGTTCCGAACCTCAATGGTAAAAACGGAACCCTCATGGTTCGACTTCATCTGTCTGTCTGTCGCACCGGTTTTAAAGCAACAACTCCTTAGAGCAACGCGTCAAACCGCGCGCGCGAAAATCGTGTTACTCTATGAACAACTCTCGCTATCGACTTAAAATTTGGAATACTTTTGAAATATGCTTGTCCAAACTTACAAGTATAAGTATTTCAAAAGTTTTACATCAAACTACAATCTTCCATAATTCCAATTTTATTTTCGTCCCATTAGATGTAATTTTATTTTTTTACTTGATTTATTTCGATAATTTGTAATTCTATTCTATTGTTGCTTTTTATTTTATTTTAATAGAAATTCGAAAATGTCTTAGCTCAAAGAGCTTTGAGTTTTATTAAGGTCCACGTGTTAAGCGGGCCACTTTCATCATTATCAACTATTATCACAACAAATGCCGGTTAATGTTTATAAAATACACAAACGGGAAATATCGAAAGCGTGACTTATCTACTTGCTGAGAGAGATCTTCCTTCGTCACTCCCCAAATGCGGAATTAAGGGAGATCTGTGATAGCACTGTCTCATTGTAGCTGGGCTTTTGTGCAAAGTCCGTCTGCGGGGATGAATCACCCCCTTGCCTTTTTCTGCTGTAAAGCACCAGTGTTTGCACTGCTATGTTTCGGTTTGAAGGGTAATAGACTTTAAGGGCACTGCATGTTATCCTACGTCATCTAGTATCGTCATCCAGTCCGACCAAATTTGTGGTCCGATCACATCCGACCACATTTGTGGTCTGACTAGCGAAACTGCCAAGAGGATGCAAGGCAGATCTGTTGTTTTTAGGGTTCCGTACCTCAAAAGAAAAAAACGGAACCCTTATAGGATCACTTTGTTGTCCGTCTGTCTGTCTGTCTGTCTGTCTGTCTGTCAAGACCCTTTATCTCACGAACGGGTAGAGGTATCAGGTTGAAATTAATACCATATATTAGGGTCCATGAACCACACAAGATCTGAAAATTTAATTTTTTTACAACGACGCAATCAAAAGATATGGCTTTTTATGTCCTCATCTCAATACATTTATGTAAAAAAGGAAAACCTACAGGGTACTTCCCGTTGACCTAAAATTATGAAATTTGGCAAGAAGCTAGGTCTCACAGTACAAATAAAGGAAAAAGTCTGAAATCATTAAATATTACAACTTTACTCGCAACTAATAGTAACCAATTGTGGTGAGCTCCCGTTTCAAGAACATTCATATAAGAGAGGGGTCAAGTTGGATGGTCGCGTAAGCGATTTTTGTTTTAGTTCTATTTTAAAAACGAGAACATTTACAAACTTGATAATTGGTATGTTTATAGTTCATAAGCTATAAAATAACAACAAATAATAAAATTTGGTCAAGCGCGTGTCAGACTCAAAAAATCTAGCACATTTACTTACTGAAATTTCAACTAATACAATTATGATTATGTGGTGGTACGGAACCCTCAGTGCGCGAGTCCGACTCGCACTTGGCCGGTTTTTTTTACTTATACTCGTATAGGTACCTTCTATATCTACGAATAGATTTCATTCGTGTAATCTGTCACTTATCCACTTTTCTCTCCAACTGTACAAAACCTGCCAGGTTTCGGATTGGCAGACCAACGTTTTGTGGACCTACTAGGCCACTACTATCGCTACAAAGTAGCAAATTTCGTGTACTAGATGACGTAGGATAACATGCAGTGCCCTTACGGTCTATAAGTGAGCCAGTGAAATTATCGGCACTTGAGACATAACATCTTAGTTCTCAGAGTGGGTACCGCGCTTTTCTGTTTTTTTTTTATTTTTATTTTATTTATTTCAAAATTGTCATTTGTTTTATTATAATTTCTGACTGCTAAAAAAATTTGCTTAAACAGATTGTGTTCAGGTAGGGGTCATACACCTAACGCACGGTTTTGGTAGGAGGGTCTGGAGTTACTTTGTGTTCAAACTGACCCACGATGAAATAGCGTTTTAGTGACTGTTTTACATGTTTGTGGGATTTACATTTAATTCTGTTCACCAGCTCTTTAGGTAGATTGTTAAGCATATGGGGTAACATGTACTTCCAAGTCCTCTCACCATATATTGTTATTTTTTGGCGAATTAAACATAGGCAGGTAAGTAAGCTTACGAGTGTTCTCTGGCCTTGTTTTACTATCAAGCAGTTCAATGTTGTGACGGCTTTCAGAGACAAGTGCTAATTTGACTTTATCGACTACATTAGTAGACTATTATAATACTAACACATTAGTCGAATACACTATTGGTGTCAAATTATTTCACTAATAAGACAGTGGGTGTCATCAGCGGTGGTGACCACTTACCACCAGGTGGCCCAACTGCTCGCTTGTGACTTTAAAAAAAATCTAAAAAACTTGGCTATCGTGCGTGGTTGGTGCGTGATCTGCCTTTTAATAAATAAATAAATAATAAATAAATAAATCTTTATTTGCATTAAATGTGGTACAAATTGGTGTAACATTAACATAGTGAATCTCACATTTAACCAACATAATGGTATGCAAACAGAGAGAGTAGCATGCAATCAAATTATGTCAGAAGAAAAATAAATCATAACAATCACAATAAAATGTCAAGTTTACATAAAATAAATTACGCCGTGGGTTGCGGGTTCGATCCTAGACCACAGCAAACTTTTGTGTGCTGATCACGAGTGAAGGTGGTAGGGCTTTTAGGGAAGGGAAAGTCCGTCTGGGGAAGTACCACCCCCTTGCTTTTTTCTGCCGTGAAGCAGCAGTGTTTGCACTGCTGTGTTTCGGTTTGAAAGGAAAGGGAGCCAGTGAAATTACTGGCAAATGAGAGATACCATCTTAGTTCTCAAAGTGAGCAACGCGCTTTGAGGTCTTATTAGTGTCAAAATATGCCACTAATAAGACAGTGGGTGCTATGGGCGGTGGTGACCACTACTTACCATCAGGTGGCCCACCTGCTCGTTTGCTCACTTGTAACATAAAAAAAAACCGGCCAAGTGCGAGTCAGACTCGCGCACTGAGGGTTCCGTACCACCACATAATCATAATTGTATTAGTTGAAATTTCAGTAAGTTAATGTGGTAGATTTTTTGAGTCCGACACGGGCTTGACCAAATTTTATTATTTTTTGTTATTTTATAGCTTATGCACTATAAACATACCAATTTTCAAGTTTGTAAGTGTTCCCGTTTTTAAAATAGAACTAAAACAAAAATCGCCTCCGCGACCATTCAACTTGACCCCTCTTTATATTTCTTGAAACGGGAGCTCACCTCAATTGGTTTCCATTAGTTAAGGAAAAATTGTAATATTTAATGATTTCAGACTTTTCCCTTTATTTGTACTGTGAGACCTAGCTTCTTGCCAAATTTCATAATTTTAGGTCAATGGGAAGTATCCTATAGGTTTTGCTTTAGAAAAGCTTCTGGTCCTTAAAACAGTTCTTAAAGGGAGGTCTTCCCCTTTCGCTGAAACGCAAACTCATCGACATTTGTATCCTTTCCGTCCTAACTTACGGTGCCCAATCATGGTCTTTGACAGAGCACCTCAAGTCCAAACTCAAGGTTTGCCAGAGAGCGATGGAACGCAGTATTCTTGGAATAAAACGAACCGACCGAGTCAGAAACACCATACTGCGTTCCAAAACTGGTATTGCCGACGTGGGGAAGAAGACCGCTAAACTTAAGTGGGATTGGGCTGGACATGTCTGTCGAATATGCCGGGCAAAGAAAGTCACCCATTGGATACCTCATGACGGGTCCAGACGCCGAGGTAGACCAAGAAAGCGATGGCGTGACGACCTTGATGCCTTCTTAAAGAATTGGGAAGAGGTTAGTAAAGTTCGTAACCAATGGAAAGCCGCGGGGGAGGCCTTTGCCCAGCAGTGGGATCTAATAGGCTAAGAAAAAAAAAAACAAACAGTACGGAAAGTAGCAAATTCTTGCACGATTTTTGCTAGCCCATTACGGAATGTACCTACAAATTTTCATAAAGGTATAGTAATTAATCAAAAGTTTCAAGTTATCGATAAAAAGTCATGATATTGATAAATAGAATAGACAATAGATTTATATTCAGTTCATAAATACGAACTAAATAAGTTTTGCAACCTCTGAGACACCTCTAGTATAATATATAGACTTTAAGGGCACTGCATGTTATCCTACGTCATCTAGTACACGAAATTTGCATCTTTGTGGCCTACGACGTCCACACACAAAACGTTGGTCTGCCAATCCAAAACCTGGCAGGTTTTGTACAGTCGGAGCGCAAAGTGGTTAAGTGATAGATTATTATTATTATCGTTAAAGTGCGGAATACATTAATGTACACATTAACTAGGTAATCAGCAGATTACCTTATTTGATACGTTAAAGTGTGAAATTTTGCTGAGAGTAGCCAAATTTCGCACTTTACCTAGGTAATCTGCACATTAACGGATGGTAGACCGTTAAATCGCGGAAAACAGTAAACGAAACACAAATCTAACAAAATTAACCTTAGTTGACCTTGTCCAAACTAACCTAACCAAACCTGGGTAAATTTTAGATTCCGCCGCATGTAATGTTTATATTTTTTTAGGGTTCCGTACCTCAAAAGAAAAAAACGGAACCCTTATAGGATCACTTTGTTGTCCGTCTGTCTGTCTGTCTGTCTGTCTGTCAAGACCCTTTATCTCACGAACGGGTAAAGGTATCAGGTTGAAATTAATACCATATATTAGGATCCATGAACCACACAAGATCTGAAAATTTCAATTTTTTACAACGACGCAATCAAAAGATATGGCATTTTATGTCCTCATCTCCATACATTTATTCAAAAATGAAAAACCTACAGGGTACTTCCCGTTGACCTAAAATTATGAAATTTGGCAAGAAGCTAGGTCTCACAGTACAAATAATGGGAAAAGTCTAAAATCTTTAAATATTACAACTTTTCTCACAACTAATGGTAACCAATTGTGGTGAGCTCCCGTTTCAAGAACATTCATATAAGAGAGGGGTCAAGTTGGATGGTTGCTGAGGCGATTTTTGTTTTAGTTCTATTTAAAAACGGGAACACTTACAAACTTGAAAATTGGTATGTTTATAGAGCATAGGCTATAAAATAACAACAAATAATAAAATTTGGTCAAGCGCATGTCGGACTCAAAATATCTAGCACATTAACTTACTGAAATTTCAATTAATACAATTATGTTTATGTCGTGGTACGGAACCCTCAGTGCGCGAGTCCGACTCGCACTTGGCCGGTTTTTTAGGGTTCCATACCTCAAAAGGAAAAAACACGGATTACTTTGTTGTCCGTCTGTCTGTCTGTCTGTCTGTCAAGACCCTTTATCTCACGAACGGGTAGAGGTATCAAGTTGAAATTGATTAAATATATTAGGGTTTATGAACCACACAAGATCTGAAAATTTCAATTTTTTACAACGACGCAATCAAAAGATATGGCATTTTATGTCCTCATCTCCATACATTTATGCACTAAGACAAAACCTATAAGGAACATGCCGTTGACCTAAAATTATGAAGTTTAACAAGAAGCTAGGTCTCACAGTACGAATAAGGGGAAAAGTCTGAAATCATTAAATATTACAACTTTTCTCACAACTAATAGTAACCAATTGATGTGAGCTCCCGTTTCAAGAACATTCATATAAGAGAGGGGTCAAGTTGAATGGTCGCGATTTTTGTTTTAGTTCTATTTTAAAAACGGGAACACTTACAAACTTGAAAATTGTTATGTTTATAGTGCATAAGCTATAAAATAACAACAAATAATAAAATTTGGTCAAGCGCGTGTCGGACTTACTGAAATTTCAACTAATACAATTATGATTATGTGGTAGTACGGAACCCTTGGTCCGCGAGTCCGACTCGCACTTGGCCGGTTTTTTTAGTTTTTGGCCTGGTTTCTGGCTGTCGCTTTGGCACTCGCCGGCCGCCGCTGCAGCGCGCTCGCTTCGCTCGCTCGGCTCGTGCGTTGTGGTCGTGACAGTACCTAACCTTTTGGGGATCAGTCAGATTGTACTTTGGAGAGTGTGCTCTAGAGCTCCACGGGCTTATTCCACCATCTCTCTTCTACCATCGGGAGTCCAGACGCACCGCAGGATATCACCTATACTTGGTTGGTATTCCGCACATTCGCACAAAGGCACAAAGCGCTTTGAAAGATCTTTTCAAGAGTGGAATTCTCTGCCTTCGTCTGTGTTCCCGAGTTCATATAACCCGAATCTATTCCCGAGTGAATATGCTTCTTCAGGGCAAGCTTGTTCCATCGTCAACCTCATCTCTGTCTTCAAGAGTAGATCGAGGTCAAGAGTTAGCCCATTATCAATAAAAAAAAATAAGTTTGTGTTTTTCCTTACATAATGGACCTACATGAGTCTATACAGGGTGTTAATTTAATTGCGTGCCATAGCTTAGGGGGTGTTTCAGTAAAGATAAAAGAACACAAATAAATTATTAAAAAATCCTTCTTCAAAAAAAAACTTAAACTCCATTTAAACTTAACTAACGCGGAGGGCAATGATCCGGAAGAAGCACCGCGCTATCACCAAAACATATATAACCGAAACTTTTTCGCACGCTTTTAATAGCGCGGTGTTCCGGGTCATTGCACTCCGCGTTAGTTTAGTTTTAAAGGTGTTTTAATTTTTTTAAAGTAAGATTTTTTATATATTTTGTTAGTTCCTTTATAGTTACTGAACCACCCCCTAAGCTACGGCACGCAATTAAATTAACACCCTGTATAGGTATTAGGTAGCTAAACCGAAAATCTAAATTTAGAAAAAAAAATTGCGACAGCTCTCTAAACCCGACTCTTTAACCTAACCAAACCAAACCTCACCTAACCTAACCGATTTAAAACCTAATTAAGCACTTTACGGTAACCAGATTACCTAGTTAATCTATAGATTACTCGTATCTAGTTGAAGTGCGAAGTAAAATATTTTTTACACTTTAACGGACTCAGCCAGGTAATTTGCAGATAACTAGGTAATTGTACCTGAATTCCGTTCCTTGGACACCTCTGAGCAAAGATTATAAAAACTACGCGCAAGGCGTTTAGAAGCGGAGCGTTTTTTTTACGTCAATGCTCTGAGTTCTGTTTTCAGCGTTTTCAGAAAAAAATGTAGGGATGTGAAGTGTCTGTGAAGTATCTGCCACCTTCGTTCGACATTTAGTATTACTTCTGTCATGTTAAAATAAAAATAAATATTTCTGATGTATTAAAAATGTTTAAAATTTTATAGTTTTTGTTCTTTGCCATGTCCGTAGGACAAGGATTTGATTTGAGTGAGTTCGTTATTGATGACGAAACACACAATGTCCTGGCCCAACTCCGGCAAACTCACCGAGAAAGTTACCAAACAATTCGCGTTCGACCGGACGAGTCCAAGTTTCATTTGATTACGCAAATTTTAACACGCATCTTTAGCCGCCGCACAGCTGAATTTATTAAAAGTGCCACGACATGGATTTGCATATCAGTCGCAATTGTGTTTTTGCTATACATAACTGTCCACGACAACTCAATATATGAGGAAAGTTTTGCCGCAATCTTTCAAAACCCGCAAGAATTTCCGTTAATGCTTTGGCACACTGAAGCTCCTTGGCGCTACGGGCAGTCGGATCAAGCGCTGAGGTGCTCTAGAGGCCTAAAACCCATGTACTGCGCGACTACGTCCAATAGGAGCCTCCGTACACCTGACGCTTACTTATTTTACGGCCCGTATATAAACTTTTCGGATCTCCCACTGCCTAGATTCCGCCACTCAATTTGGGGTTTTCTTACCGATGAGACGCCAAAAAATAAACTTGAGCTACTGCACGAGAAGGCCCTAAATCTGTTCAATTTCTCGTCCACATTCAGTAGGTTCAGTGACGTCCCCATACCCTTAACATGGATGATGAATAATCTTGATGCCCTGACGAACAAATATTTATGGATGCCCACATACGAGAAGAACAGATGGCTCGGGAAATTTGCTTCAGTGGTATATATGCAGTCGACGTGTGACGTCTCTACTGAAAGAGATAATTACGTAACTGAGCTTATGAAATACATTAAGATTGACTCCATAGGAAAATGTATAAATAACGTAAGAATGTGGATTAATTATCCAATGCAAACTGATGAAGACGACGATCTGGTGAGCCGCAGATATGAGTACGACACTCTTCGGTACCTTGGAAGGTATAAGTTTATGATTATCTTAGATGGTGATGTGTGCAATGATTTCGTTTCTGAGAAGGTGTGGCGTGCTCTGCGCTTCGGTATAGTACCGATCGTCTTTGGCTCGCCGACTATACGTAACTGGTTGCCCAATCCTAAATCCGCCGTGTTGTTAGAAGATTTTCCCTCTCCGAAGCTTGTTGCCGACCATCTGAATATGCTTCTCAATAATGATACAGCTTACGACGAGTACCTTGTGCATAAAACTAAAGGTTTCATTTCAAACAAGCGTCTTCATGCTGAATTCGCATTGAGGTCTTACCAAATTTCCTTCTTGGACGCGTTAAAAAAATTCGAGTGTTTTGTATGTAACAAGTTGCATCTTATTAGGAACCAAGACTACTTTTTAGAAAAGCAAGACATCAGCATTATGACTAAAAAACAGTATAACTGTTCGGAATCGATTTCCGTTTTGTCCCTTAATACCACTTTAAACCAAACTAAACTAGCTGCTATAGAAAAGGCAAGAAATATTATTGATGATATTTACAATATCTCGCTAAGTGCCCAAAAAACTGATAGTAAGGAACTTCATTTCAAAAACTGTTGCAACTTGGCTTTGTTTGAAAGTAAATCTACCGTTTTTGAAAACAATATTACCAGCAACAGCATAAATATTACCAGAGACGGCATAAATATTACCAGAGACGGACTAAATATTACCAAGGACAGCATAAATATTACCAGGGACGGCATAAATACTGGACGTCCCAATAATTCCAGCAATAAATAGCATAACTGATTTTATAAGATGGTGAGTTTCGTATAAGGGTCACTGTCCACGCACGTTGCTCGACAGCCGAACGATAGCGATATTTATTTTTTCCTTGTATCTTGCATACATCCTGCATAGAAAAAAAAAACGGCCAAGTGCGAGTCGGACTCGCGCCCTAAGGGTTCCGTACCTATTTACCATATAATATACTAAAAGCTTTTGCTCTTTGATTTTAAAAACTCCGTGACCATCCAACTTGACCCCTCTTTTATAGACAAGTTCTTGAAACGGGAGCTCACCTTAATTGGTTATTATTAGTTGTGAGCAAAATTTTAAATATTTAATGATTTTAGACTTTTCCCTTTATTTGTACTGTAAGACCTAGCTTCTTGCCAAATTTCATAATTTTAGGTCAAGGGAAGTACCCTGTAGGTTTTGCTTTTTTGCGTACATGTATGGAGATGGGGACATAAAAAGCCATATCTTTTGATTTCGTCGTTGTAAAAAATTGAAATTTTCAGATCTTGTGTGGTTTATGGACCTTAATATTCATTATCAATTTCAACCTGATACCTCTTCTCGTTCGTGAGAAAAAGGGTCTTGACAGACAGACGGACAACAAAGTGATCCTATAAGGGTTCCGTTTTTTTATTTTGAGGTACGGAACCCTAAAAACTGGGGTAAAATATCGTACAATTTTATTATACTGCCATTGATCTTTTACACCAGTACAGTTTACTGGAAGAAAAAAGGTTGACTTATGCCACTTTTTCGGAGAACTTTGTCTGGGACCCGGAGTCCATTAATAAATAATAATAATAAATAATTTATTTAAAACATTTAACAATGAATACTTAGGACTAAACTTATAATTAGAGCTAAAAGAAATTACATAAACCTGAACTAGGATTCCCTGTGTTTCAGGCAAATAGGCCATAGATTGCTAGGTCACTTTTTTGCAGGTTGAATTGCGATTGCGTGCACTGAACTAAAATGCAAACAATATTTTAGCTTGCTGTGGACAATGACCCTTAATGTTATATTATAATGTGAATGTGAATAGTCCTGTGAAGCCTGAGGGTGTGTCCACACAACAACTACTTAGCTCCAGCTGCAGTAACCAAGGTGTTGCAACTAAGCATAACTTTAGGATCACACGTTCAATTTGTGCTGTGTGTATGTTCCTGCTTTTTTATCTTATAAAAGTTGAAGCCAAGACGATGCTGTGTGGACCTGCTCGTAACTCTTTGTGTTAAACTGGGCGAAAAAATGCGATAGTACCTTTACATTTGACAATTGGTGCCAATTTGCATTGTATGTTAAAAAGCCTTGAATTTTATTAGTTACAGAATACACGATTTTCGTAGCTAGAAAAGTAGACTATACTTTTTGTTTAAAGCTAGAGGTTACTTTAAAATTTAGTGGTGCTTCTTATTTTTATAAGTTTAAATCTGGCCCTTTTGAATTATTTTAAAGCCAAAATTTAAACTGAAAAATAAAAACATGTGTGGGTAAGAGAGGAGCTACTACCGCTAGGGTTTTTAATTAGTAAAGTCGATGAAAAAATCCCCAGAACGTGGGATTTAATCATGTTCTTACATGTCCACTTGGTTGGCGCCTTGACACCTTATCTTATCACAGAATAAAGTAATAGTACGGTCAACCGCTTGTCGGTAGAAACTTTTTCAACTCTATTACCACGCCATAAGGTCCAAAAGTGTTTTTACCGATGTGCGGCCGTGTGTACTATAATACAGAACGGACACTCTTCGCCTCCCTTGCAATCTACCCCGCACCCCCGCGTGCACCTGTTCGCGAGATTCTCGTGGTCCTTCTAAGGGTCTTTTGTACTGAATATGCGAGCCGACGCAACCTTCCAATTTCAAATTCGCGCTCGATGTATTATGTATACTCACAGGCAAAAATAACCGGCCAGTCTATTTTCTGTCGTACATTTTCATGCAAGTAAGGGATCAAACAAAGCGTCAATATCTTACCTAAATTGAATAAAAATACAAATCTGATTGATGAGGTCTTTAGATAAGAACCTTATCAACAATATTGTCAAAGATTAGGTATATCTAAAATGTTCAAGAAAACCTGTGCGACACTCTAAACATTTAAATTCGCTAAATGTAAGAGATATCTGACAAAATGACGTAAGTATATTTTTTTCTGAACGATGCTGGATACCGTGCACAGGTCAAATCTTCAAGAATCTGTAGTCAGACACCTTATTTAATGATCTCACTGTTTATTCACGGATATTTATTTCGTTTAGGAAATATATTAACGCTTCATTTGATCCCTTACTTGTGTGAAAATGTACGACAGAAAATAGACCGGCCGGTTATTTTTGCCGGTGAGTGTAGTAGTGTCCGGATGACACCATAAGTTAAGGATTTGAGTCTGCTGAGTCTGAGAATTTGAGAATTTTTGGGATGCCGAACCTCGTTGAAAAAAAGCGGAACCATCATATTATAGGATCACTTGTTTGGCCGTCTGTTTGTCTGTCAGGACCCTTTTTTTGACACATGGAAGAAAGAATCAAGTTATAATTAATTTCAAACACTAAGGACTATTGAACCGCTTGAAATTGTACAAAAATCTTCACAATTGGCTATAATAAATCTATGCAGGTCCCAGTGTCCATTGGGAACTAGGAGCCCGGCCCCTTTACCCTCAAAACATAAACATCTTCACACATTAAATACATTGTATAATTTTATTTGCCTATTAAAACTATAATACTTATTAGATTTTGTTAAAACTTATGAGTGCATTCGTCGCATTCTTATCTGTAAGGAAGACGATAATTACGTAAGTACCAGAAGAAGAACGAATAAATGTAATTTTCGTAGAAACAACAAAATACTGGGCTGCAATTTCGAACAATCTGCCAAAATATAAGGTAAGCAGGTATTCGTCGAAATAAATTGTTTTGCCAAAATACCCATAAAACGAACCGGATTGTATTGTACCCGCATTCTACGATGTACAGGGTGTCTTAGAAATTAATTTTCTTTAATTAGTCGACAAGTATTGTTTTGTACATATTTAAACATGATTTTATTGATAGTAACTAATTACCCCTTCAACTCGCTGTTTCTTCAATTTTGAAAACCCTTTATCTAACCCCCTTGTATTAGGTAAATAATTACCTTCACGTTCAGATGTGAGAAATTTTAATTTCTATGACCAATTTATGCCATTTTCAGATTATGGTTCAGTAACGCTATAAATTTATTATTCAAGCCTTCAAAAAGCTAAGAGACAAAAGTACATTAGGTGTACATACTATTCAAGCTTTCAAAACTTCACTCCAAAGTTCGATAAAAGGCACACTAGTTTCTGAAATAAAGAAGTTGTTCACTTTGAGTTGTGTCTGTCGATCGTCACTCAGTGACAAGTTGCAGCATCCGATCGGACATAACTAATTACCCCCCCGAGGCTTTCTAAGAACTAATTACCCCCCCGAGGCTTTCTAAGGCTTAGTTCGCACTGCAGCTGTCTTACTTAGCGCCTAAATTCTAGTGAGGCGCCTATGGTAAGGCCACCGTAAGAAATCTGTTTTGGAAAAAACGGAACCCTTATAGGCCCAGCGCAGACAGAACGGAATAATCCTCGCGCTCTGGAATAAGGCTCGGACATTTCCTGAGGGATTGCGCATGCTCGAGCATGCGCGCGACCGCGTGAGCCTGCGCGAGTAAACCGTCATCTTCTACCGAAACATGCCAGTTTGTCGCGGTTCGTCAACAATGGTGGACTGGGATATGGTTATAATTGCGCTTTAGGTAGGTAAATCTTAAAAAAACACGGCCTCCCTCTTTGAACTCCTGATAACACTGCGCGCTCGCCGCCGCACGCTGTATCGACGCCGCACGCCTACTCGACGCCGCGCGCGGATTCCGGCGTATCCTGGAGGATGCGCGAGCCTTTTTTGTCGGGTTCAAGCATATATGCACTTTATTTCAATGACGTTAAAGTTTATTTTCGAGTGCCTTAATAAAATCCTCTTTGATGCGCTCCTCTCTGTCTGCGCTGAGCCATAGGATCACTTTGTTGTCCGTCTGTCTGTCTCCCTGTCAGACTCTTTCTCAAATGGGTAAACGTATATCGAATATTAGGGTCCATGGACTCTAGAAGATGTGAAAATTTCAACCTTCTACGACGACACAATCATAAGATACGCCCATTTATGAACCAAAGCAAAACCTATAGGGCACTTCTCGTTAGTAGGTACAAGCAAAGGGAACAGTCTAAAATCATTAAATGTTATAACTTACCTCTTAACTAATTCGAACCTATAAGGTAAGCTATTCATATTAAAGCGTGTGTACATTTTTCATATGATAGACAGGTACGGAATCCTTAGCGCGTGAGTCCGACATGCACTTTCCCGTTTTTTTTTTCACGGCATTTTTAGCTTCTCGCTAGGCTAACACGATGCCGCATGACGGTGCTTCTCAATAGTGCATGAGCAACTATCCAGGCGCCAAGTTAGGAGTGCAGGCAGTTCCAAGAATCCTGAACTTTATATTAAGCCTAATTAAATTAGAAACTTATCACTAAAGAAAAACTACACGGTCGATGTAAAATTCCTCGTGTCCGTACTAGTCAGGACATTAGTACGGACAGGAGAAGACTCCCGATAAAACATACTAAATGTATAACTTCTATCTCCAAAACTACAATAATCCTATATTATTAAACGAGCAATATTTGTATATATAGGGAGACTTTTAATTAGTTCTTGATAGCAAAAGATATGCATGTACTCGTGATACTGAACAACTTTTCCCAAGGAACATAGGTCGAAGTACGAAAAACCAAATTTGACCTCCCATACAAAATGCGCTATCAGCTGATGCAGTTTCTATCGGAGGTCAAAACTTGATTTTCGTATTTCGACCTACATAGGTCGAAATACGAAAATCAACCTTGGGGAAAGTTGTTCAGTATCATGAGTACATTCATACCTTTTTCTATCAAGAACTAATTAAAAGTCACCCTATATATATTTGTAATCAGTTTCTCGAAAACGGCTCTAACGATTTCGATGAAAATTACCATAATGGGGTTCTCGGGGGCAAATAATCGATCTAACCAGGTCTCATGTCTGGGAAAATTCTTTTTCCCCGTGTTTTTTTTAAGCATTTGCGTTTTAGACAAAAACCTACAACGCCATCTGTTCGTGGGTAGTATAGCTTGCTCTTCTTCTTTAAACTTAAGAGCTGTGCTCTTGTCGGTGGAGTAATCGACCTTGCAACCCACACGATATGATGATGATGATGATGATCGCCAATGTTTCCTTGTTTCCGCCAGTTCCTTCACCTCCTGATACGACTCGACCTGTACTTTTTCTTTTATTTGTTCCATAAAGGTTCTCTTCGGTCGGCCCCTTCCTCTCTTTCCCTCAATTTTCCCTTCTATGATGTTCTTAATAAACGAATCGTGTCGTATCAGGTGGCCAATCATATTTCCTCTCCGGTTCTCTATAGTTTGTACGATAGATCTCTTTTCTTTAACCCTATCAAGTACCCTTTCATTTGACACCATTTCTGTCCAGCTTATACCTTCCATCCGTGCCTTCCATCCTTCGCCAACACCACATCTCAAACGCCTCCAGCCTCTCTCTGTCTCTTTGTATCATTGTCCACGTGGTGGCTGAGCTGTAGGCTATCTACGGGGTCCACAGGTGGCGGATATTGGAATGGCCATCAGATATGATGGCTAGCTGCGAATATACAAATAAGCAGTCCCCGACCAAACAGCGACAGGATTAGCAGAACGTAGTGGGTAGCACATCGGGATGGGCTAACCTATAAAATGCTGCATTAGTTCTATGACGGTCTTGTGACGTAGCGAGTAAGCGCCGCTACTCTAAAGCGCTCCCCCCCCCCCTGGTGCCGGGCAGCAGCGGTAACAGTACTGGATAGAGGCCGAAGAAATGGATTCTGGTAGGGCTCTAGACTGGAACACCATCATCATCGATCGAGAAATCATCGGTGAACTGCGGAACGGAAGGCGATTGGGGCAACCACCGTTCTAAAAGCCCCATTTATGGAGTATGGACAATGACAAAAATGAGTAATAGCTAGCTCACCCGATGATATTTTAATAGAGCGAAGCTCGGTCGCCCAGGTACTTTGTAATAATGGGAGCTAGCGTAACAATCATTAGACATCAGTTACTAGTGAACGCAAGGCGATACTGTTCTGATTAGGGGTAAAAATGTGTATGCCGTGTGGTGCCGCCAAAGAATTGTACCTTCCCATACATACCTGTGGGTGTCGTAGGCGACTAAGGGTTATAAACTGGAGGATGGGCTGCAGCATCCTCCTGTGTATCATACCATCGTACTTACTGCGGTCACCTACAAACGCGGTCCATGGTGCCAGCCGTAACACTTCCCCTCCACATTTTTCTTTAAGCAAAAGCTAGAATTCTGGATGGGGCTCCTGTAGTGGACATTTGATGGGATGTTATGACGAACTTTGTACGTTTGATACCCAAGCGACTCGTCAAGCCTAAGTTCTAGGCGCTTAGGAAGCAACCTGCAGTGCAAACTTAGCCTAAAAGGATATTCACAAGTTTCAGCTCAAGAAGTTTTTCCCGGCGGCGCTGCTGGTATCATTCCCTGCCTTTAGTAAGTCAAGATCAGTTTCCCATGTTTCCAAGGATTTGCGGAAACATCTTACATTACGGAAAAATATTTTCATTCACTCAATATTTTCGTTTTTTGTTCATCCAAAAAAGTTTTATATTATTACTCGGAAAATTTACAATATTTGTGCTTAATTAGAAAAATTGTTCAAAATTTGATGAAACATCTTTGGACTCAAAAATTAAATAAATAAATGTACGACTGTGTTCACACGTATACAGGGCGTAATAAAAGGGTATACCAACCCTGAAGGATGTGAATATTTTTTTTTTTTTTTTTATTTTATTCGGAACACTAACAGCTAAGCATACATTAAAATAAGTACGTAAAGAAAACACTACAAAGCCATTTACAAGTATTCGCATTTATATGCACATGAAACTGAATAACTTTTGCAGCTATTATAGAGTGAAGCTCGATCGCCCAGGTACTATGAATAAAGCAAGTAAAAACTTACTTAGCCTCCTAGTAGTAGTGCTTTGCAAGTGATTTACAATAACATCGAAATGAGCGTCCTAGCACGTGTTTTTACGCTACAAAATTTTTAACTCGCAAGATATGCACTTACACTAGTCCGATAATGTCATAGGAAAAAATATGCTGCACGGCACGGCACTGGAGTGAATATTTCAACAGCATTTTTTGAGTGTCCGGGCTGAGAACCCCTGTGTAAAATGCATGTATTTATGGTCCGTTTTTGCTTCGTTAGTAGTGCCTGTAGAACAGCGTAATTCAAGAAACAACTGAAAGCTTCATTAAGTCAAAACGGCAAAGAAGCCTCTTTTAAGGCAATGGAAGATAACACTAAGATGTTGGTTATGTTGAATTCGTACAGTGAAGAAAACGAGCAATATTTGATAGTAGTCGGTTTCTCGAAAACAGCTCTAACGATTTCGATGAAATTGACCATACGGGGGTTTTCGGGGGTGAAAAATCGATCTAGCTAGGTCCCATCATTTTCCCCGTGTTTTTAAGATTTTTTTTCAAATACTGCGTTTTAGACAAAAACCTACAGCGCCATCTGTTGGCGGGTAGCATAGCTTGCTCACCATATTATATTTTAATGTTGAGGCGGCGATTATAGAGCGAAGCTCCGTTGCCAAGGTACATACTCATAGTTCTACTTTACTCGTATCATTAAGTAGAGCCAAAAGAACATTTAAAATAAATTTCCAAGTGGTGAAATTCCGTGGCGGTGAGTGCATACAAATAGGTTTTCCATTCCTTGAAAAAGGATTGAACGATCGTATTATAGGCAGTTGCCGAAGAAACTTTTATTGATTGAATCGAGGAGCGTCTCAGAATGCTCATGGTAGAGATTGAGATAATGAAATGTGATGAAGAGAGTGCTATTCGTGATACTCCATTTCGCGAATGTGCAAGTGGATGAGAGTGTTCGCTCCTACTATCCCTTTAAGTCTTTTCTTAAACTTGGTTTATACTTTTTACGCTTAAACATTATACAGCCTCATTTTTTATCACCCCGGATACGAGTATTTTAAGCGATTATTACCGATCTCAGGAATTGTTTATCGATAAATAAAACTTTAATTTCACTTGGAACTTGGTTTTAATCACAATACTACTGTTTTTCACACAAACATACGGATTGCCGCCATTAAAGACAATATGACATTACTAGTGTTGTCAGTTAATCGTTTTATCGGTACGCTAGTGATGTGACAGTTAATATTTCTGTAACACGGTGGTCCTGTCCATGAAACTAAACAACTTTTTCCAAGGAACATAGGTTGTAATACGAAAAATATGTTTTCGCCTTCTCATACAAACTGCATCAACAAGTATGGGAAGTAGGATTTTTTTCGTATTTCAACTTATGTCCAATGAAAAAATTTGTTCAGTTTCATGGGCAGGACCACCTGCCTGCCATTTTTCTGCCTGCGTCTATGTTCCCGAGTTCATATAACCCGAATCTATTCAAGTTGCAAGTGAATAGGCTTCTTCTGGGTAAGCTCGTTCCATCGTCGACCTCATCTCTGTCTTCAAGACTAGATCGAGGTCAAGAGTAAGCCCATTTTCAATAAAAAAAAAAGGAACCTCTTAAAATATCCGGGGTGATTTAGAGGCCGAATTTTTTCATATCTTGAAAGTTTTATTCACTGAAATATACTCGTATTCAGTATTTGGAAGGATGTCCCTTACACCCTGCATAGTTGAAAATAATCATAAACAGTGTATAAATGTTTGTGTATGTCTAGGAATCTAACTCTATCTCAAAATTTTGACTACCGGTTAAGATAGTTTGATTTGAATAGTTTTTGATTGTAATTAATTCCGAGAACTTGTCCCAAAATTACCCTATATCCCTATATGAATGTATTACCAAACATTCGTTTTACTGCACGAAGCGACGTACGTGTCCAATTTAGTTGTTTCCCGAATATTTCAGGTCGGGAGTGAAATGAGAGCTCTATAAATCCGTTTAATTCCTTTCTGAAATCGTATTTCGCTCGTATTGTGCAGTCCGGGTGAGTCCAAAAATTGCGACCCGCTGGCCTTATTATTTTTTTGGCTTTAGCATAATTTTTAATTTAAAAGACACTTCCTCTATTTTAAGCCCTTTTTAGGACGGACTTCCACCAGTGCTGGGCGAGAGAGCTAAGCTAAATCGTTTATTCATTGTTGGATTTTAAAATCTCTTTAATGACGTCAGCTAAACTACATCGCTTCATCAACAAGGTGGCGTCATGGTGGGGAAAAAAGAAGCGACAATAAAAACCCACGCGCTCTTTTAAATATGTTTGAATGTACGAGTACAAGGTTCCCCGTGTGGTGCCGGCAAAGAATAGTACCAACCCATACATACCCGTGGGTGTCGTAAGAGGCGACTAAGGGTTAACTGGAGGATGGGCAGCAGCATCCTCCTTTGTATCTTACATCTTACTTACTGCGGTCACCTACAACCGCCGTCCATAGTGCCAGCCGTAACGCTAACAAGCGAGGTGACTATGGTACTTCCCCTCCACATATTTCCAGCAAAAGCTAGAATTCTGGAGGGAGCTCCCTGTCCTATAGTGGACGTTTCATGGGATGTTATGATGATGATGATGTACAAGGTTGAGCCAACAGGATTGCTCCATTTGACAGCGCAGTTGTCCCTTTCTTAAGTTGGAGCGATCCTACTGGTTCGAATTTTCTTAGCTCACGGCTTAGCTCCCTCGCACAGCTGGTAGCGAACCTGTGACTTGGAAAATTTTGACCAATAAGATTGCTCCATAGTCGAGATCAACTAAAAAAAAAAGAAAAAAAAATGGAAAATGGCGCAACACTATTGGTTGGATTTTTCCATCTCACAGGTTAGCCCCCTGACATAGCTCTGTTGGTAAGGCTCTGGTTTTACTGACCCTACCTTCATCTTTATTTTATTCCGGGTCTTAGCGCGAAGATGTATGAGAAGTGCGAAAGCTTAAAACAAACCCGCTGCCGTACTCCGAAGTGAAACTACGATAATATCGCGCCGATATTAGTCTATAGTTCAGCCTTTGACAAAAAAATTCCCATACAAAGTAAATTTCCGAACGTAATTGTTGTTATCAATTTGATAACATCGGAGCTCCAATAAAACTTCGGAGTACGCACCCTGACCCTACCTTCTGCGCCATAGGTCGCAAGATCGACTCTCGCCCAGGTTCATAATTTTGGTAATGAACTTGTTGTTTAATTGGTGTCTGGTGTCCAATCATCTTGCTTCTTTTACAGTTTTTGCCGAGTCGATCTATTGATTTAAAACATAAGATTTTTAATACTGATATGGTCACTATAAGATGTTGTTAGATTAGCTAATTATGTAATAACTTAAAACAAAAGGACCCTTAAGTAGGGACTAAATAAATTAAGCGACTTGGTATTACATGGATCTCACAACTTTTTACGGTAGAAGAACTGAGTTGCGTGCGAGGCTTGGTTTTTTACAAGTTATGTTTTTGATGGCATTTATTTTACATGAAAATGTTTTTAGTGGGATTTCATACTTCTATAGCTTCTTAATAACTAAAGCTTGTATGTAGCACCTAAGTAAATCAATTTGAGTAATTGCCGGCCAAACGAACAAACCTTTTGGAGAAGCAGCAAAAAATTCCTTTTTCTACTCCCATTTGTTAAAGTTCAAAATACGAAACCGGAAACAGTATCACAAACATTGCTATTCCGACAACAGTTGCGTAATATTTATAAATGCAACTGTTTACAATACGGTAATATAATTTTTTCACCTTTTCATTAGGTTTGGCAACAAAATTACGTTAATACTATGTTGTATTGGAAGCCATCGGCTAATATGCTTGTTTCCAAGCCATAAAGGACAACTTCAAAAAAGAATTCATGCACTTATGAACTGAACCCCCCCATACACAGTATTATATGATGGCTCAAGGAGTTATAAACTATACTCAGGGACTTGATAAGTACTATACGTACAACACGTTTATATTTATTTGTTTATATTTTTGTATTTATTTTATTTATATATATATGTGTTTGTTGTATGCAATTTTTTATTGGTACACTACCTGCTGTGATTATTTATGTATGTCTTTTCCTCTATACAAAGGTTGTCTGGTAGAGATCGCTCTCAGCGATGAGACCGCCTTTGCCCACTATTACCTGTCAAGTAAGTGTCATTCTTTGTGTGTTCTTATGTTTATGTGTGCAATAAAGAATTTATTCATTCATTCATTCATTCAACACTATACCAGGGACTAGATAAGTACTATACGTACACACTATACTACCTTGACGTTCTGATACGTACGTAGTACATACCTCCTTGGTACATACTACATACTTATTTAATCTATCAAAAAATAACTTTTAATTTATAATTTAACGATAAACATCTTGATTTCCATTAAAAATTTGTAATTAAGGCAGCGTACGAAACTCAAGAGAACTTTATTGCCAAAAAAGTTGAGGTTTCTAGTGCTCTACTACTACGACAAAAGTAAACAAACTTGGTAGGTACGTTATTTTCTTAATGATTTTTATGCTCGTAGAAAAAATAATGTATGCCACTGATTGCAAACTAGTCATTGTAACATTCGTGCTGTCTATTGTGACATTCGGCTGCGCCTCATGTCACAAAATAGCACTCATGATACAATGACTATCTTTACTTGACAGTGACATAAACTACTATTGCAGTATTTTCTCAAAAATCTTCAATTTACAGATTCGAGGAGTTTACGTTTATATTATATTATTATTAATATAAAAACAATATATATGTCGCAGGCAAAACAACTGTAAACGGTAGGCAAATTGTAAAACGGCGCCGTCAGATTGTAAACGGGTTCAGATCACTGGTTCATTTTAGGTTCGTTAGCCGCGGTAAACCCAACCTAACCGATCCCTGCTCGGTATCGGTTAGGTTGGATTAGGTTATCTTTCAACAACAATACGCAGGTGGACCACGGGCAACACCCGGGAAAATCTTTCGGCTAGAAATGAAATCATGCCCAATTTTGTGAAATGCCGCGGAATGAATGCCAAGGCATAATGTGAAATGAAGAATTATACAATTCGTAGAATTATACACAAACCCGTTAGTCTATTATACCAGATACGTAAAGTTCCAAAATAAGCCCGCTCGGTCAGCCGGCTGAAACTCATTAAATTTTCAACTCACATCCACTCGGTACAATTCTGAGCAAGCGAATTATTAATTAACACTCGAATCCTATTTTTCTTAATCCCTTACGTTTTGTGAAATTTTCTCATTTTAATCTTGTTAAAATTCGTACTGGACTTGTTTTGGCTAAGCCGAATTAAAAAACATTGTAATAATTGAATATGGTAATGAATGATTAAGACTTTTCACTGAAGGCTCTTTGTTCTAATTTCCATAGTAAATTTTTAGGTTTTTCGCTTTTTGACCGGGGGCCGAGAAGACTTTTCACGTGACAATCAGGACGAAAACGAGATATCTTAGGAGACAGGAAATTATTAGAGGAATACAAAAAACTTGTGAGGTGTCCTATACCGGAGCCCGTCGTACAGCATAATTTTTTCAGATTTGGATTAGCTAAAGTGACCCGACTTTCTTGTCTGGCAAATGTTTTTTAGTCTCTATCACCAGCAATCGCTTTTGTTCGCCCTGTATATCACTATGAAATCACAAAGAATTTGTTTTTTTTTTTAGATTTTCAGGCTTGTCTGCAGACGGCTATAACGGGTGTAAGGGACAGCCCTCCGAATACTGTAAGGGCATGATCAGTCAACGTTATTGAACAACTTTCAGTGAACAAAACTTTCAGAAAACGAAAAAAAAATCGGCCTCTCCATACAAACTGTCCAATCAAGTTTGCAATATTGTATGGAGAAGCCGATTTTTTCTTTCATTTTCTGAATGTTTTATTCGCTGAAATATGTTCAGTTACGTTGACTGATCATGCCCTTTCAGTATTCGGAGGGCTGTCCCTTACACCCTGTATAATGGTGATATTCAGAGCGAACAAAAATAAATGCCCATAATAGATTAGCTTAATTAATATTATAAATTAAAAAAACAAACAAAGTTTGGGGCATTAGCTAAAACAGACCAGCCTGAAAATCTGGATATCGAGAAAGAGCCCCACGCAAGGAATTGCTGAAAATATACATCCAATAACTCGTTAGACTCAGTAAATACTTACCGTAAATGAGATTTAAAAAAAAATACATACAAAAAATTATGACATCTAGCTAGAAAATTAACCTGGTGGCGGATGTCCACCAAAATACTTGCTGGAACACCTACTAAACATTACTGATAATAAAATAAATCTTCTTCTTCCGTTGCCATGCCTTAACGGACGTCGGCGACCATCTCTGCAAACTCGATTCTATTCTGCGCCAGTCTTGCCAACGTAGCTGCGTCTTTAATGTTGGTACACTTTTTGATATTGTCCAGCCAGTTAATCTTCCTTCTTCCCCTTCCCCTTTTCCCTTCAATCTTCCCCTCTATTATTAGCTTTAGTATATAATATTTTCCGTTGCGGTAAATATGGCCAAAATATGCTATCTTTCTCTTTTTCGTTGTGGCTAACACTTCCTTCTTCATATTCATTCTTTTGAGAACGTCTACGTTTGTAGTCCTGTCTGTCCAAGAAAATAAATATTGAAATACAAAAAACGGAAAAATACAAAAAAAAGAATACAAAAAAAAATACAAGAATACAAAAAACGGCGTAACAGGAAAGAGAAAGACAAGCTCTAGGATCAATAAGATTTGATTAACTTTAATTTTATAAGATATTGCAGGCGGGGATGGAAATAGTGGTGGTTTGCATAATTTTGCTAGTAATATCTAATAGAATTTAAGTTAACCAAATCTTGTAGATCTTATTATAGCAGTTTACTATTATTTAATCTGTGTTATTGCTTATTTTTTACTTTTCTGTTTTTTGTTTTCTATAAATTTTTTATGTCAAACTTTTTAGTTTTTAGATTTGGTACGTCAAATTACTCTTAAGCATGTTCTTAAATATATAGGTTGTACATATTCAGAAAAAAAAACTGGTTGCTCCATTTGGCCCGAAAAATCCGCCATGTTGATTTTTCATAATTTTAACATACCCAGTGTCAATCGATTTATTTCGACTTTAATGACGTATAATTCAACAAAATCAGTTCAGCCGTTTAGTAGTTACGAAGGAACACAGAAACGGACGGATTGATTCAGGTTCAAAAACAATTACCCTTCTATTGGGCAGTCGGGTAAAAAAAATGTACGCGAATTTCCGCAAAGGAGTATTTATCCACTGAATAGAGGGATTGTGTGTAACACTTTTCTAGCTAAAATGCACCTAAACGAAAAATATGGCGGCAGGCGCGGAGAGGGGAGAATTGTGCATTTTGCATTTAAAACACTAACCATCCTAGGCAACATATGCAAAATTTTGAGTTATCGGACCGTTTGTGAGGTAACCCTCCACTTTTATTCTCTATTCAGTGGATTATATAGTCACCTGGGCCTAGAGTCAAGTGGCTTTCCACTATCGTAAACGCCAGTAGAATAGAATGAAAATGTATGGGTTTGACATTAGCTAACGAAATGTCACGTGACAGCTAATGTCAAACCCATAGAGTTTCATTCTATTATAGCGTTTGCGACTAAGGTTTGCGATAATAGAAAACTACTTGTCTCAGGGCCCTGACTATACAACTATTGTGGCTCATTACAAGTAGAGCCGAATCCTAAAGTTACGTATGACAGCTGTAAACGTATGAAAAATTATTATAACCTGCAAAGAAAACTAAACCCTATGCGTTGGTGTTTAGACAGCTGTCATACGTAACTAGGTTTCGGCTCTACTTGTAAAATAATATTGGTATTAGGAAAACTGATACATTTTACCTTTAACACATTATTGAGGATTTACGATGTACTTAGGTGTAGATAAACTCCTAGGTTAAATTAACTGTAAAACCGTTATTTCACTAATTGTTCTTCTTTGCACTCAATAAAACAAAGGAGAACGTAAACAAAGCAAGTTCCTTTTTAATTAAAATAGGACGTACTTTTTAGCAAATTATCCTGGTTTGGGCTCGGTTGCAGCTAAAATAGGGCGAGAGGAAATTCTTTCACGCTCCATACAAGCTTTTTACCCTTTGATATTTATAAATTTTTATTTTTTTTTATTTTGTGCTACAATAACGTAAAAAAAATCACTAAAAGTTAAATTACCAAATTGAAGTAAACACATAAAGAGAGACATAATAACTTGTGAGAGAATAATATAGAGAACTAGCTGGTGCCCGCGGCTTCGTCTGCGCAGTGCAGTGAAATAAAGTTAATTAAATTAAAAATGTACTGCAGTTTGTCAAAATAGTGTAAGAGCTAACTTACCTTAAACTAACTAAACAAACAAAGAAATATAACACAGAATATTTTAATAAAATCAAATAGAACAAAGTTTAGTATGATTTTGATTTATAATTCACTAATATATAACTAACGAAATAAAGTTAAAATACGATTGAACGATTCGTGATTAAATTCAGAAAATAATGTAGTTAAAAGTAAAAAAATAATTGATAGGCGTTATAACACTAAAATAATTTTGGAATTAAATCCGCGATACGTGCGACAGGTAAAACGCTTCGTCTATAGCTAGTAGGTATTTTCGCTTGATAAAACCAAACTTTAAGTGGCCACCTAACTTATTACTACAGCGTCTAGCTAATTATGGTTATAGATGTACCGCTAAGAATCGCGGATTGTAGTTCAAATGGAATAAAATTACAGCCAAAGATTTTAGCCTGAAATATCATGGCGCTACCGGTGGCGCTTTTGGAATTTGGAATAGACGGTTCAAAACGGGTAGGACTTATAGTGCGTTAAAAAATTATCTGGTATCCAGTCGTGTTGACGAGTGCAGTAGACCAAAGCTTCAGAAGGTGCAGTATGTTCCCGTAGCTGAGCAGAAGAAGCGGAGCAGCTGCTGAAGTTTGTGGTGTCGCTTTCTTGCGCAAAGATGCAGCTGTCAAATGATACCCTCAAATGTCTCTAGTGGGCTTTATGGAGCAGGTTCCTGCTGCCCGTATTCGGGCAGCTTTAACTGCGCAAATAAAATAGAGAAATAAGAAAGTGGTAACCTAATGAAGGAAAGAGGAATAAATTGTACGAGCATAAATACTAACAAAATTGTAGGGAGCAAAATCGGTAGGAAAACTGAGCTTCTCTGACTGTAGCTCGTGTACAAAACTAGTTAAAAGATTTAATATGGATTCTAGATTTATATATGGTTTTTCTTGGCGTATTTTACGTATTACAAAATATTTTACTAAGACTTTGATTTGTTTGATGATGTATGCCAAACAAATAATGAGCACAGAGAAAGGAAAACCAAAATTTTGAATCTACTGTCAATGAATACAAACAGCCAGTCAATACATCGAGAAAGAATCAAAAAGTATCGAAGACACAAAAACGAATATAAGCGGATAACGCTACAGCAGGTTTATAAATTGTGACCTATGTGTTATTCTGATGTATAAGCTATATTATTATAAAGTTTCACATTAAAAGTTTTTACATTAAAATCCATTCAGTAGTTTTTACGTGAAAGAGTAATAAACATCTATCCATCCATCCAGACTTACAAACTTTCGCGTTTATAATAATAGGTCTTTACCTATGAAATTGCCGAAATTTTCTTACAGATTAATGAGATCATAATTCCTATAATTCTAATGCAATTTTTTTCATTTGTCTTATATTTGAAAGTTGACTTCAAGGTTATCAATTTACGCGTAAAATAAAGTTTTTATTTTGATATATAAAATTAAAGGTTCGAAAATTGTTCGTCTTAAATGTCGTCCGATTTCATCATTAGATTTGTTATAATAGATAGATAATATTTTTCAAAAATTAAATTTAAGCTTCTGTTAGCTTAATGTTTTCCCGATAATGCACAAAAAAAATGAAAAAAATTGGATTTATAATTCCTAAGAAAAATGCAAAAACGTTAGTGCTGAAAATTGAGTTTACCTAAAATTCGCCATACAAAACGGCAATTTCATAGGTAAAGACCTATTATTAGTAGGACAGGATAGGAATGATAGGATGTTATCAACAAGCTTATGTAGCTTTTATTTTTATAAGTTGTGTATTTTATTTATTATAAGGGAGACTTTAACCACAGTCAAAAGTAGCATTTTAGATAACATTAGGAAAATACTTATTGAATTAAATGACATGCAGATGCAAATAGAGCGAGTCTACACCGTTTTGGATCATGCTATGACAGAGTAAAAAAAAACTGCAAGAAACCACTGCAGCACGGCCTACTTTAAGAGTCGGCTTCTTACAATGTGTTACTTGTGTTTCGCTGGAATATCAGAGCACTATTACCTCTTTGTCATTGATATATTCATCTAATCTATAGTAAGCTTTTTCACTTAACGTTTGCTTTCGTCTGATATGATGATGATATGATATAATATTAGGTTTGAAATAATATGAAATTTGCGTTTTGCGAATTGTAGGTAATCTCAATTTGCAGTACTAAAACTTTTACATTTTTTTATATAATTACAAATCCAAATTTTATAATGTTTATAAGTATGAGTGGGAAGACATTAAGCTTACAGCAGTGTTAATAGACATTAAAATGCAAGTGCGCTACTTTGGATATTACACCCGAGGCTCAGAAATTGCAGCCGGAGCCGCAGGCGAGGGCGTAATGGAGCCGAGGGTGTAATCTCCAATGCGCACCAGCTTTTTACGACGTTTTTCAACACATTTGCGAATAAAAACAAATCAAATTGGTTACCTTTAAAATACTAAACTTTGCTAACCTTACGTCCACCGCACGTCCATTGGTATATTTTGTCGGCTGCATATGTTCATGTTTTCCTTTAATTTTACCAGCTTTCAAAATTATACTTAGTTTTTGAGTGTTTTAGACGGTTCGGGAACAGTTTTTTATTTGTAGAAGTCGACACTATTAGAAATAATTACAATAATAAACACTACAAATATTTGTAAAATGGCGCGCATTATTATTTCTTTTTCAGCGATCACAGATTATACGTCGCATGAGGAACATTACCAACTGTGTTATCTTACACCATCAATCTTTTATCAATTATTAGTCAATCTAGTAACCAAGCTATAAAAAAAGTTATTGTCACTCGGTACCCAAACATCCTATTCCATTAACCTTGAAATAAATTATCAAAAATTGAATACCTTGTTACGTAAATGACAAATTTATTGTTAATTCCATAAAATCAACATTTAGTTATGATATTTTCTCGAAGTCAGCTTGAAAATTTTTGTAACATACTTTATAAGCATAAAAACTCCTTACTCTTGGCCGATGAAAAAAAAAACGAAAATAAAACACTAGTAAAGTAATCAAATGACAAAAACACGCGTGTTTAATAAACTGGATTATGTACCATAATACAGTGCAAATAGAGCTGTTGTATGAGCAAATGTGTTTAAAAAAATATAACAAATGTGATGATGAAAACGGACGACATTTAATACCAACAATTTTCGAACCTTTAATTTTAGACATCAAAATAAAAACAATAAAAACTGCAGATTGATAGCCTTGATTTTGTATGGGAAGTCAAATTTGGTTTTTAGTTTTTCGACCTATTGTTGGGAAAAGTTGTACAATATCATGAGTACATTACATTCATATCTTTTGCTATCAATAACTAATTAAAAGTCACCCTATATACTCCAGTAAAATTACGAGAGATTGTATGGCGAAACGGAAATAATTGATAATAGCCGTTATTCTTTTTCAGATCGATAGATTATATTTCTGTGTAAAGCTTTTTAATGGAATCCACCTAAATTTACTTCATTTATTTATTTATTTTGCCGTCCAAACATTAAAAAAATATGGAATTTCGGAAAAAAATGTTAATAGGCTTGCTATATATTCAGAATTTCATATTATACATGAATCCACCTAACAATATTAGCTTTTTTGTATTGTTTAACTTTTATAGCACGAAATTTAAATAAAGCTTATCTTCGCAACCAAAAATAGTAATAGATCCGTTTTGCTTTCTAATAATTTAAATAGTGCTATATAATCACATTTTTGGCAAATCCAACATAAATGTTTAAAAAATCATTGTAAACCAGCGATTACAATTTTTATTTTATTTAGTATGGCATTTTAGTGAATATATATAAGAATCACTTACATTTAAAAAGGTTGAGTTTAGCTCAGTTTATTTCTATTATTTTACCTCGACTTTATTGGACCTTATATGTAAAAATAAGTAGAGATTTTATATTTTGAAATAAATTGATATTTTTAAATATATTTATGGTGGATTTTCATGCCTATATGTAAAGTATACAAACGTATCATAGATAAACATCTATGATATAAAGTATATAATTGTCTATTACTATTTTTGCCTTAGCTGTTATTCGAAAAAAATATTCCGCTTTATATTTTAGGTGGATTCGTAAATATTGCGTCTTAACATCATATTTAAATACGATATACACAAAAAAGTAGCTATTAACATTTAATGTTTTGCAAAACCGTATTTTTACTGGAGTAATATTATACCAACTGAATATCGTTTTCAATTTAATGTTTGTAAAATAAAATACTTACCTTAGTAACTTGGTGGATTGTAAAACATTTAACAGGGTTTATGATACGACCAGCAAATCCGCTTAAAGGGTTATAATGCTCATACAAACATCCCACCGTTTTGTTTGGACCTTATTATCTTTTCATTGGTCAAATCCTGTATCAACAATGTATACAGGATGATACTTGATCATGTTTCTGTTTTCGTCAAAACTAATCTCTCTTTGTTTGTATCGCATCGTAGTGAACGTCACAAAACTAAAATTCATTTGCCATGTAGCTACATAACTGCATTATTTCAAAAAAGCATACTGAACATGTGTGCAAAGATATACAATAAGCTTCCCTTGCGTGTGGTTCAAATTGAGAGTATGAGCATATTTAAACGCGAACTTTATAAAATCTTGTCATGTAAATGTTCTTATAATGTTAATTCATATTTAAATGACAAATTTTAACTTAATTAATAATTTTTAGATTTTGACACTTCATTGTATTACATGTAACATTATTATTTGATCATGACAAGTTGACATCCTATATTTTGATAATTTTGACTTCTAGATTTGTTTTGTATTGTTAATATTTGTATGCCGAATGGCTGAACATGTTGAGCTGTATTACCTAACTATTAAGATCCTATTATACACATGTTTCACAAATAAATGAATTGAAATTGTTATTTAGGATGTGAAACTGTGATCAGTTTCATTTGATGAGCAACCACCTGAGAGTTTTGCAGGCATATACCAAACATCCTGTATAAGGTCTTAATGATATAGTCAACAATTTTTTTTCCCAATTATCATAGGTCGAAATAGGAAAAAATCGTTTTGAACTCACATAGAAATTATGAAAAATCAAAATGGCGGATTTGTGGCTAAATTGAACATCTAGTTTTTTTCTTCTTCTAAATTTTTGGCATCTTTACACGGTGTGAGCAGTTTGTATGGAGAGGTCAAAACATGTTTTAATTTCCCAAAAATGTTTCTTTGGGAAAGCTGTTCAGTTTCGTTGACTGAGCACACCTGTTCAGTTTTTGGTACACCATCCCTTTCACCTTGTATTAATTAGGTCCTAATGAGATAGTGAACATAATCTGAGTTTTTTTTCGTATGTTACTCATATCATGAAACTGAACAACTTTCCCCAAGAAACATAGGTCGAAATAAGAAAATTAATTTATTGACCTCCTATAGAAACAGCTGATAGCGCATTTTGTATGCGAGGTAAATTTTCTTTTTTGTATTTCGATCTAAGTTCCTCAGAGAAAGTTTCATGGTCTATATGAAACGCTAAAATTATAATTCATTAGGACCATATATTTCACGTATCACGTACCCTTTGAAAAGCCAGTGATTTTACTCATGAAAACAAGCAACTCTCAAAAAAATTTTCAACTCCATCGACGCGTTCGACTCGTTTTTTATGATGTCGAAAAATTTTTCCGATTTTTTTCTGGGTTTTGGAAGCGAAACCAATGAAAATTAACATTGTATAGAGTGCTTCCCAATCAACTGTGCTCCTTTAAGTACAACCATGGTGTACAACTTTCCATAAGTAACATAGGTCGAAATACGAAAAAACAAATTTGAACTCGCATAGAAACTGCATCAGCTCATTTTTTCGATATTCGACCAACGATCCTTAGGAAAAGTTCGGTAACAAACTCTTTCTGCTATACCGCAGGGCAGAATGCTAGTGAGTGATAAGCGAGAAAAACAACTAATCAGGCAAATTTTTATCATTCCGGAAAAGCTAGGTTATGTCCGATGCCTCAGAAATACTCTATCTGTTACATCGCAGGGCAGAACGCTAGTAACTAATAAGCGAGAAAGACTACAAAACAGATAAATCCTATTATTCCGGAAAAGCTAGGTTATGCCAGAGGCCTCAGAATTACTCTATCTGTTACATCGCAGGGCAGAACGATAGTAACTATTAAGCGAGAAAGACAACAAATCAGGCAAATCTTTATCATTTCGGCAAAGCTAGGTTATGCCCGAGGCCTCAGAAACACTCATTCTGTTACACCGCAGGGCAGAACGCTAGTAACTATTAAGCGAGAAAGACAACAAATCAGGCAAATCTTTATCATTTCGGCAAAGCTAGGTTATGCCCGCGGCCTCAGAATGATGGTTGCAAAGCCTATATCTTCCAAGTCTTTTGCCGCTCCCCTGGGCAGACGTATCGTATCGAGCATTCAAGCCCTTTGCTGAGATTACTCCTACTGTGCACTACACATGGTCACGTCACTACTGACCAACAATTTAAAAGGAAGGAGGTATTTTATCTCTAGAAAAAATACACCTGCTAGAAAGAAAGAAAAAATACACCTGCTAGATAAAACCGGCCAAGTGCGAGTCGCACCCGCGCACTGAGAGTTCCGTACCACTCGTGCGCACGTGTCCGACACGCACTTGATCAGTTTTTACTTTCGAGCGGAGCGAGAAAGGTATTGTATTCGTGAAAAAAAAAAGTTTTTCAAATTTTCTCAAAAATGTGTTCTGTGTCACTTATACTCGTACATCATAAAATACAAGTCTTCCAAAAATGTCCGTCCGTCGGTCGGTCGGTCGGTCGGTCGGTCGGTCGGTCGGTCGGTCGATCGGTCGGTCGGTCCGTCGGTCGGTCTGTCCGTCACGCTTTGGCATAGCAGCTAAACGAATGGTCCGATAGACACCATATTTTGAATTTTAGAGTTTTATGCAAATCCATCGAAGGGTTCTGAGTGGTTTCCTGCTTGATGAAACTTTGCATGACCAAGAATCTCCATGCAAGGTATCTTGCGCTTGTATCCACTTGTCTGTGGAAGTTCATATAAGGGATGTTTCCTTAGTCCTAAAATGTAAAAATGGTATTTACTAAAAATTTGATTGATTTAGCTATTTTAATGTTCAATAATTTGGATTCTGAATTAGTTATCTACCTGACTGGATATTCTATTTGAACTTTTTTTTGCAAATATCTAGTATACAGGTGTACCAAAACCTGAAAGGGCCTGCGCAGTAGACTAAACTGAACAACTTTTCCTAAGACATATGTGTTGTGAAATTCTATGCAAGTATCTTACGCTAGTATCCATTGATCTGTGAAAATTCATATGAAGGGTGTTCCAGTTCTGCCTAAATTTAAACACGCGATTTTCTAGAATTCCTTTACGGTTAGTTTGTCTCAATATTTGACAATTTGAATTCTGAATTGATCTGTAGAGATATATTTCATGAGAACATTTTTTGGAAAAACTTATTTTAAGTTTGTATTTCCATACTTTATGTATAGCATTACAAATTTAAGTTAGCAGTTGATACTATTTACTTGCCTATCGCGAGAAAGTAAGTGCAGTGTTGCTGTACCATTTATTATGATATAAGTTTATTGTCCGGTAGTTTTTACGAAAAAAATAATTAAAAAATACGCTCATTCGTGCAATATAGGGAACTATAGGTCTAGTAGTATTCATGTTTGTACATAAGAAAGATCTGTAAATGACTGTTTGATTCCTGAATAAATAAAATAAAATAAAATAAAATATGGCACGGTGTTTTTACGCCTGTGTGGTACTTAAGCAAAATATAACTAAAAACACATTGAAGATGTATTATTGGCCTTTTTAAATAAGTACAAAGGTCACATCAATTGACAATTACCACCATATTGTGTGGTGCCAGTATGGCCGATTAATGAAAATATATCAGGGTGTTACGAGTAAACTATTATGCCTATAAACAAAATCATAACATATAGTCGTTCTAATAATGTAGATTGAGAATCAACAGAATCTTAATATATAAAAGGATAAACTGACTGACTGGCTGATTGACTGAGGTATCAATGCACAGCCCAAACGGCTGGACCTATAGACTTGAAATACTGCACGTAGATACCTTATACAGTGTAGGCATCCACTAAGGAAGGATTTTGCGAAATTCTACCCCTAGGGGGGTAAAATAGGGAATGAAAGTTTTTATGAAAGTCCGTCAGTTTTGAAGTTAGGATCTTCAAAATTTGAATTTAGGCTGACGACTAATAGTAGTTTAAGATACAAGTTCCGTAAGTAGGGTTATTACAAACGAGCTGACGTTTTGTAAGCCCGAGACGAAGTCGAGGGTTTACCATAGGCACGAGTTTGTCATAACCCTTACGGACGTGTATCTTACGACGTTTTTCAATACATTTGTGAGAAAACAGGTATAAGTAATACACTTGGTAAAGGAACCAACCATGGGTACAGTCAGCCTCTTGTCGATTTATGGTCTCCTGGTACTCTCCATTTTATTTTAAATATAGGTAGGCAGTCGTCACCCAAGTAAAAAGTCACCACTGTAGTATTTTTACAAAATAATTTTATGATCAGAGTGTAAAAACTCCTTGGTATTATACTTTTTTTACTTACCGCACTAGTTCGGTAACTACTTACGAGCAATGTTTACGTCCTTGTAAGTACGTTTTTCGAGCAAATGTATTGAAAAATAAAGTTTTACATGTCTCAGGGTTTTTGAAAATTCTACACCGTAAGGGGTGAAAAGAGGGATGAAGTTGAAAATGCTTCATTTTCAAAGTAAAATCCACAAAATTTATTATTTAGGCATTAGGGTTGTAATTCTGTGGAACGTTCATCACTGTTATTGAAATTCCACCCCAAATTCAAACCCTAAAAGAGGGAAATGGGGTGAAAAATTCTAAAAACCAGAGGCAGAGGCAGAGGCAGAGGCAGAGGCAGAGGCAGAGGCAGAGGCAGAGGCAGAGGCAGAGGCAGAGGCAGAGGCAGAGGCAGAGGCAGAGGCAGAGACAGAGGCAGAGGCAGAGGCAGAGGCAGAGGCAGAGGCAGAGGCAGAGGCAGAGGCAGAGGCAGAGGCAGAGGCAGAGGCAGAGGCAGAGGCAGAGGCAGAGGCAGAGGCAGAGGCAGAGGCAGAGGCAGAGGCAGAGGCAGAGGCAGAGGCAGAGGCAGAGGCAGAGGCAGAGGCAGAGGCAGAGGCAGAGGCAGAGACAGAGGCATAGGCAGAGGCAGAGGCAGAGCTAGAGGTAGAGCTAGAGCTAGAGGTAAGCTAGAGGTAGAGCTGGAGGTAGAGGTAAAGGTAGAGGTAGAGCTAGAGGTAGAGGTAGAGCTAGAGGTAGAGCTGGAGGTAGAGGTAGAGGTAGATCTAGAGGTATAGCTAGAGGTAGAGGTAGAGCTAAATGTAGAGGTAGAGGTAAAGCTAGAGGTAAAGCTAGAGGTAGAGCTAAAGGTAGAGCTAGAGGTAAAGCTAGAGGTAGAGCTAGAGGTAGAGAAAGAGCTAAATGTAGAGGTAGAGCTATATGTAGAGGTAGAGCTAGAGGTAGAAGTAGAGCTAGAGGTAGAGGTAGAGCTATATGTAGAGGTAGAGCTATATGTAGAGGTAGAGCTATATGTAGAGGTAGAGCTATATGTAGAGGTAGAGCTAGAGGTAGAGCTAGAGGTAGAGGTAAAGGTAGAGGTAGAGGTAGAGGTAGAGGTAGAGCTAGAGGTAGAGGTAGAGCTAGAGGTAGAGCTAGAGGTAGAGCTAGAGGTAGAGCTAGAGGTAGAGCTAGAGGTAGAGCCAGAGGTAGAGCCAGAGGTAGAGCCGGAGGTAGAGCCAGAGGTAGAGCCAGAGGTAGAGCTGGAGGTAGAGCCGGTGGTAGAGCTGGAGGTAGAGCCGGTGGTAGAGCCAGAGGTAGCGCCAGAGGTAGAGCCAGAGGTAGAGTTAGAGCTAGAGGTAGAGCTAGAGGTAGAGCTAGAGGTAGAGCTAGAGGTAGAGCTAGAGGTAGAGCTAGAGGTAGAGCTAGAGGTAGAGCTAGAGGTAGAGCTAGAGGTAGAGCTAGGGGTAAAGTTAGAGGTAAAGCTAGAGGTGGAGCTAAAGGTAGAGCTAGAGGTAGAGCTAGAGGTAGAGCTAGAGGTAGAACTAGAGGTAGAACTAGAGGTAGAGCTAGAGGTAGAGCTAGGGGTAGAGCTAGAGGTAGAGCTAGAGGTAGAGCTAGAGGTAGAGCTAGAGGTAGAGCTTGTGGTAGAGCTAGAGGTAGAGCTAGAGGTAGAGCTAGAGGTAGAGCTAGAGGTAGAGCTAGAGGTAGAGCTAGAGGTAGAGCTAGAGGTAGAGCTAGAGGTAGAGGTAGAGCTATATGTAGAAGTAGAGCTAGAGGAAGAGGTAGAGCTAGAGGTAGAGCTATATGTAGAGGTAGACCTAGAGGTAGAAGTAGAGTTAGAGGTAGAGGTAGGGGTAGAGGTAGAGCTAGAGGTAGAGGTAGAGCTTGAGGTAGAGCCAGAGGTAGAGCCAGAGGTAGACCCAGAGGTAGAGCCAGAGGTTAAGCCAGAGGTAGAGCCATAGGTAGAGCCAGAGGTAGAGCCAGAGGTAGAGGTAGAGCCAGAGGTAGAGCCAGAGGTAGAGCTAGAGGTAGAGCTAGAGGTAGTGCTAGAGGTAGAGCTAGAGGTAGAGCTAGAGATATAGCTACAGGTAGAGCTAGAGGTAGAGGTAGAGCTAGAGGTAGAGCTAGAGGTTAAGCTTGAGGAAGAGCTAGAGGTAGAGCTAGAGGTAGAGCTAGAGGTAGAGCTAAAGGTAGAGCTAGAGGTAAAGCTAGAGGTAGAGCTTTATGTAGAGGTAGAGCTAGAGGTAGAGCTAGAGGTAGGGGTAGGGGTAAGGGTAGAGCTAGAGATAGAGCTAGAGGTAGAGCCAGAGGTAGAGGTAGACCCAGAGGTAGAGCCAGAGGTAGAGCCGGAGGTAAAGCCGGAGGTAGAGCCGGAGGTAGAGCCGGAGGTAGAGCCGGAGGTAGAGCCGGAGGTAGAGCCGGAGGTAGAGCCGGAGGTAGAGCCGGAGGTAGAGCCGGAGGTAGAGCCAGAGGTAGAGCGAGAGGTAGAGCCGGAGGTAGAGCCAGAGGTAGAGCCAGAGGTAGAGGTAGAGCTAGAGGTGGAGGTAGAGGTTGAGCTAGAGGTAGAGGGAGAGGTACAGGTACATGTAGAAGGAGAGGGAGAGGGTGAAAGAGAGGTAGAGAGGGAGAAGGAGGGGTAGGGGGAAGGGGGAGGGGGAGAAAGAGAGGAAGGGGGAGGGGGAAGGAGAGAGGGAGGAGAGGGGGTTAGGGAGATGAAGGGATAAGGAGGAGGAGGGGGAGAGACAGAGGGAGGGGGAGGGGGAGAGGAAGGGGGGGAGTGGGATAATAGAGGGAAAGGGAGATAGAGGGAAAGGGAGATAGAGGGAAAGGGAGATAGAGGGAAAGGGAGATAGAGGGAAAGGGTTTTAGTTTTTCTCAATTACTTCTGCGAATTGGCTCCGTTTTGAAATATAAGATAAAGGAGTCTCTCATCTCTCTCTCTACATTTGTTAGGTTAAGTGACAACTTTAAGGCATAATACTGCTGCTAAGTTCCTCTGTTCTGAGTAATTTATGAGTAACTTCAGCTGGATCTTGAATTGTACTCATTGATTTACGCAGGGTTAGTCCCGTTTTTCCTTAGTTTTAAATTACCCCGAAATGACGGAAACACATCTCATTGCTTCGGAAAACCGGTAACAACATAAATACGAAATCCACGCGAGCGAAGCCGCGGGCAACAGCTAGTACTGTTAGTCCTTGAGCCCGTGACAAAATCACTTACCTGTCATGAGAACATCTTAAGATGTATGGCAACAGATCGGCAAAGTGGTGCTGAGCAATTATCAGTTACATTTGGCATCCGAAATTTGCCGGAAGTCCGAGAATTTCTTCCACTTCCGGTCAAAATTTGGGGGTGCAAGTTACGTGTCATGAGAACACTCTGAAACCCTCGGCAACATGTAGTCCTTCATTGACAGAGTAGAAAAATACAAGTCTGCCAGTTCCTAGTTTGCCGGAAGTACTTGGTAGACGGTCTCAAAGGATGGCCGCAACCCAGTAAACAGATCTAAGTTTTTTACTATAAAATTAAATACGTATTAATAATCGTGCAAGTCTGCTACGGCTATGGTTTTTTAGTTTCACTAGTCATCGTAAATGAGTACTCCAAGGGTCTGATGATGACCAGCTATCAAGCAACTGGATCTGAGGGCCAACTATACCCAAAAGCTCCAGATTTTAACTAAAATGCATTGTAGGTGGCTGCCGTTCCTAGACTTGCTGGCTAGAGAGTCTGATGATGACCAGCTGTCAAGCAACTGGATCTAAGGACCAACTACACCCAAGAGCTCCAGATTTCGACTCAAATGCTTTGTAGGTGGCTGCCGTTCCTGGACCTGCTGGCTCGAGGGTCTGTTGATGATCAGCTATCAAAAAAGATTATTTTTTATTGACAATTAGGTATCATAAACAAGCTTAGCTTACCTTCATATGCCCAGCCATTGGAATCGAACGGTCAAAATTTTCTTAACCTTAATAGGGCTCATCATCAAATCATCCCCTTTTTTACCCCCTTGAAGGGTGGTTTTTAAGAAATGCTTAAACACATGTTTGTTTATTTTCTACAAAAAGCTTAAAGTCAAATTTGTGTGAATCTAACTCAAGAAACAAAGGACTTTCATACAAACTTTCATCCCTTAGGGGATGAATTTTGAAGAATTCTAAAACATGTACTTTTTAGGGTTCCGTACCTCAAAAGAAAAAACGGAACCCTTATAGGATCACTTTGTTGTCCGTCTGTCTGTCTGTCTGTCTGTCTCTCTGTCTGTCTGTCTGTCTGTCTGTCAAGACCCTTTATCTCACGAACGGGTAGAGGTATCAGGTTGAAATTGATAATGAATGTTAAGGTCCGTGGACTACACAAGATCTGAAATTTTCAATTTTTTACAACGACGCAATCAAAAGATATGGCTTTTTATGTGCTCATCTCCATACATTTATGCAAAAACACAAAACCTACAGGGTACTTCCCGTTGACCTAAAATTATGAAATTTGGCAAGAAGCTAGGTCTCACAGTACAAATAAAGGGAAAAGTCTGAAATCATTAAATATTACAACTTTACTTACAACTAAGAGTAACCAATTGTGGTGAGCTCCTGTTTCAAGAACATTCATATGAGAGAGGGGTCAAGTTGGATGGTCGCGGAGGCGATTTTTGTTTTAGTTCTATTTTACAAACGAGAGCAGTTACAAACTTGAAAATTGGTATGTTTATAGTTCATAAGCTATAAAATAACAACAAATAATAAAATTTGGTCAAGCGCGTGTCAGACTCAAAAAATCTAGCACATTAACTTACTGAAATTTCAACTAATACAATTATGATTATGTGGTGGTACGGAACCCTCGGTGCGTGAGTCCAACTCGCACTTGGCCGGTTTTTTTGATTTAGGGATCCGTATGCGAAATACTTATTTAGTTTGAACCGTATGAAAGCACATTTTTTTGTTGGAGACATGTGTCGCCTCCCACCCCTTCCAGCTAAACGGTTGTTAATGGAAATTTAATGGAAACCTATCACAGCTAAGAAGTCTTTACAGGTTAATGAGCTATCGCCGAAAAACTGAAAATAATAAAAATAGCAATAGCAATCAGACGCTAGGAACTCGCTGAGCATTAGAGGTGAAAAGTTTATGACATGAACGTTTTGAAATATTTAATCGAAACCTGCTATGTACGTCAAAAAATCTAGCACATTAACTTACTGAAATTTCAACTAATACAATTATGATTATGTGGTGGTACGGAACCCTCGGTGCGCGAGTCCGACTCGCACTTGGCCGGTTTTTTATTCTTTACCAAGAGCTTAGACCCAAATTTCTATAATTCTGCCTTCAAAAAACCGGCCAAGTGCGAGTCGGACTCGCGCCCTAAGGGTTCCGTACCTATCTACCATATGATATACTAAAAGCATTTGCTGTTTGATTTTAAAAACTCCGCGACCATCCAACTTTACCCCTCTTTTATAGAAAAGTTCTTGAAACGGGAGCTCACCTGGTTACTATTAGTTGTGAGGAAAATTGAAATATTTAATGATTTTAGACTTTTCCCTTCATTTGTACTGTGAGACCTAGCTTCTTGCCAAATTTCATAATTTTAGGTCAACGGGAAGTACCCTGTAGGTTTTGCATTTTTGCATAAATGTATGGAGATGAGGACATAAAAAGCCATATCTTTTGATTGCGTCGTTGTAAAATATTGAAATTTTCAGATCTTGTGTGGTCTATGGACCTTAATATTCGTTATCAATTGCAACCTGATACCTCTTCTCGTTCGTGAGAAAAAGGGTCTTGACAGACAGACAGACGGACAACAAAGTGATCCTATAAGGGTTACGTTTTTTATTTTGTGGTACGGAACCCTAAAAATAAAAGGCATAGATCAACATACGGAAAAAAACCACCCATATTTCACCCCCTTCAAGGGTGATTTAAAAAAAATGCTTAAACACCTATTTCTTTATTTTTTACCAAAAGCTTAAATTCAAATTTGTGTGAATCTAGCTCAAGAAACAAAGGACTTACATACAAACCCCTTTGGAAGACGAATTTTCCAAAATCCTTTCTTGGTGGGTGGTTTTGAAGTGCCAAAAACCTGTGTAAAAAATTTCAGATCTGTAGCTGTACTCGTAGCGGTTACGGCTCGGCGTTGATGAATCAGTCAGTCAGGACAAGCAATTTTATATATTTAGATTTAGCAGTTCTAGTTATAATTAAGTTCACAATTTAATTGAGTAGTCCTCAAGTTCGAAAAGAGCCATTTTCTTGGATGCTGGTCAGTATCAGACCCTCGAGCCAGCAGGTTCAGGAACGGCAGCCACCTACAAAGCATTTGAGTCGAAATCTGGAGCTCTTGGGTGTAGTTCGTCCTTAGATCCAGTTGCTTGACAGCTGGTCATCATCAGACTCTCGAGCCAGAAAGTCTAAGAATGGCAGCCACCTACAATGCATTTTAGTCCAAATCTGGAGCTCTTGGGTGTAGTTGGCCCTCAGATCCAGTTGCTTGATAGCTGGTCATCAACAGACCCTCGAGCCAGCAGGTCCAGGAACGGCAGCCACCTACAAAGTATTTGAGTTGAAATCTGGAGCTCTTGGGTGTAGTTGGTCCTTAGATCCAGTTGCTTGACAGCTGGTCATCATCAGAATCTCGAGCCAGCAAGTCTAGGAACGGCAGCCACCGACAATGCATTTTAGTCGAAATCTGGAGCACTTGGGTGTAGTTGGCCCTCAGATCCAGTTGCTTGATAGCTGGTCATCATCAGACCCTCGTAGTACTCAGTTACGATGACTAGTGAAGCTAAAAAACCATAGGCGTAGCAGACTTGCACGATTATTAATACGTATTTAATTTTATAGTAAAAAACTTAGATCTGTTTACTGGGTGGCGGCCATCCTTTGAGACCGTCTACCAAGTACTTCCGGCAAACTAGGAACTGGCAGACTTGTATTTTTCTACTCTGTCAATGAAGGACTACATGTTGCCGAGGGTTTCAGAGTGTTCTCATGACACGTAACTTGCACCCCCAAATTTCGACCGGAAGTGGAAGAAATTCTCGGACTTCCGGCAAATTTCGGATGCCAAATGTAACTGATTCTTGCTCAGCACCACTTTGCCGATCTGTTGCCATACATCTTAGGATGTTCTCATGACAGGTAAGTGATTTTGTCACGGGCTCAAGGACTATGTATAAAGACATGGCTGGGGTCCCATTGTAATCTGAAACTTCTGCTTTTCGATATATGTTCCTTAGGGAAACCCAAGAAACATAGTATTGAAAATTTAAAAAAATGTTGGCTTCCCCATACAAACCTTGCGCCTTTAATACTGGAATTTGTATGGGAGGACCAAAAACAAAACTCATCTTTCAACCTATGTTTCTTGGGGAAAGTTGTTCAGTTTCATGTCCTAAGTACCATCCTCAAGTATGTATAGTCAGACACAATCACGCTACAGTACATAATCACGCTGTACAGAAGAAGAATTAGTCATAATAAGAATCGTAGGTTGACCAATGTCCTAGTAAGTCGATCAAGATAATTGTACATAATAAAGACATTAAATTCGTAGATTCATAGGTCCGTCAGAAAAGGCAAACACAACTTATGTCTCATTCTACTAACCGTATGAGCCGAGCGAATGTAATGCGGCAGCAGCCGGGGAGTGCCACAAGCGAATTCGTTACAGTTTATTATTTTTCTAAAGTTGATCAACTTACTAGAAAATTGATCAACTAACGATTTCGTATCATAATACGGTGAAATATTAGGTCTTTACCTATGAAATTGCCGTTTTGTATGGCGAATTTTAGGTAAACTCAACTTTCAGTACTAACATTTTTGCATTTTTCTGAGGACTTGAAAATCCAATTCTTTTTATTTTTTTAAGCATTATTGGGAAGACATTAAGCTAACAGAAGCTTAAATTTAATTTTCGAAAAATATTTACTGTAAAAAAATATAACAAATATATTGATGAAATCGGACGAAATTTAAGACGAACGATTTTCGAACCTTTAATTTTATATATGAAACTAAAAATAAAAACTTTATTTTATGTGTAAATTGATAAACTTGAAGTCAACTTTAAAATATAAGACAAATGAAAAAAATAGCATCAAAATTATAGGAATTATGATCTCAGGTAAAGACCTATTATACAATCGCTCAAAATTACCACCAACCACCAAAATAAACAAATAACAGCCTCCGTGGTCTAGTGGCAAATATAGTCCAGTTTCATGGATAAAATTACTAACAATAAATTTACTTCCCTACCCAATTGACCGTGTGTCCAATGAAGTAACCCCAGATAAGAACCGCCCAAGAAATTGAAGTAATATGCCAGTAGTTACATGTTTGCAGATAGATCGCGTTTCTTCTCCATCACTGTGATGGACTTGGCAATCTCGTGTAGTAGTCTACAGACTTTTTCCCGCACGCATTACCATCAATGCGGGATTTCCCTTCTTTTCACCCTTCTATCTCTTTGATTAAAATTGTATTAGGACTACTCGAGCCGCGAACGTCCTTATCAAACGAAATTGTTGTATTCGTTCCCAGCGAATTCTGAGCGGCTTCTGTAGATAAGGAATTTATTTCTCAAGACACTTGCTCATGAAACAGCTCTATTTTCATCGAATTAAGGTCCAAAATCCAGCTCATTTAACACCCGTTCTTTTTCAAAGTTTTTTTTCATTACATATCGCTCCGCGCACTCGTGTTTTATTTTTTAAATCTCGTCATTGAACAAGGAGTTTTTATGTGAAACATTTATAATATTTTCTTGAAAACCTTCAAAAAATATGATTAATAAACATATTTAATTTAATTACCAATAAATTAGTCATAATAAAGGATTGAAATTTCATTTCTGGCCTAGCACTTTCTGTTACGCTTTGTATAAGTTTAGTAAAAGTCAGTTTAATTAAAAATCGGTCCTCATGCGAAAATCGGTCCATTTTCCTCTTAAATCGGCGGCAGTTGGTTCCTGAACTTTTGCGTTGATAAAATGAAACTTGCTCAAAGGCTAACTTTTGTAGATAAAGCCGAACTCCGGGTATCACAGAATAGAAGTCGGAGGGCCTATTCTGGTCTGACAGCGAATATGGATTTATAGTTAGGGTATAAGGGTCGGTGTACCGAAATTGCCCATTACGATCGAACAATTTGTACGAAGAGGTCAATTTTTTTTAGCATTTCCCAAAAATGTTTCTTTGGAAAAGTGGTTCAGTTTCGTTGACTGAGCACGCCCTTTCCGTTTTCGGTACACCGTCCCTTACACCCTGTATATTAGACTATTCCGTTCCACTGCAAGGCAAAGCCCTCTCTTTCCTTAAATCCTACTATCCTACTTTCCTACTATTCCTACTAATATTATAAACGCGAAAGTTTGTAAGTATGTATGGATGGATGGATGTTTGTTACTCCTTCACGTAAAAACTACCGAATGGATTTTAATGAAACTTTACAATAATATAGCTTATACATCAGAATAACACATAGGCTACAATTTGTAAACCTGCGCAGACGAAGTAGCGGGCACCAGCTAGTATCGTCATAAAAGGCACCACTCTACCCTTACATAACCCATGCGAAGCCGGGGCGGGCCGCTAGTAGATTAAAATTATGATCTATTCCGTCTAGATCCGTTCGATGATCGCAATCGCGGAAAGCCGCTGGACACAAGCAGCGTGGGACCGGTTGTCATGGAGATCTTTTGGCTTATGTCCAGCAGTGGACGTCTTTCGACTGACATGATAAATCCGTCTGTTAAGTGCAGGCTAAAAATAGTACCATACCATCTCGTAAGAGTTGTAAAAGGCGACTTATGGGACCTTAAACCAGAGCATGGGCAGCAATTATAAATAATGACTAATAAACAAGTAACAACAAATAAAACAATTTGTTGTGCCTTTGTATTTAAATGCTTGAAAAAGTAATGTTGGTTTGCCTGCTCTCTTTTGGAAATGCTTCTAATGGTCAAAACATGTTTATAATCAATACTCCACAATACCGAAATACATCTGAACAAAATTAAACAGAATCAATATAAAATATCATGATCATGGCCGTACCCTACACATTCACTTTGTGAAAAAACACATTGATAGTTTTATTATCATCTGTTTTCTTAACATCCATCGCCTCTAATAACTTTTCCGAGCACAGAATAACCTATAAGTACTAGCCTCGAGAGAACATAAAAATATTTTTTAACTCTCTTTAATAATGCACTTTGTGGACGATACTGCACTTTGTGGACGATACTGCACTTACAGTTTTTGCTTGATATTTACCGCAAAGAAGTGAACGCTGGTTACTGTTGAGCAACGTACACACTTGTACACTATACACTTTCAATGCGATGAAAGGAGAATGACTTTCCGGAATGAACTGAATAATACTTTTTTTTATGTTACAAGTGAGCAAACGAGCAGAAGGGCCACCTGATGGTAAGTGGTCACCACCGCCAATAGCACCCACTGTCTTATTAATGGGATATTTTGACACTAATAAGACAGCAAAGCACGTTGCTCACTTTGAGAACTAAGATGGTATCTCTCATGTGGTAATTTCACTGGCTCCCTTGCCCTTCAAACCGAAACACAGTAGTGCAATCACTGCTGCTTCACGGCAGAAAAAAGCAAGGGGGTGGTACTTCCCCAGACGGACTTTCCACAAAAGCCCTACCACCAAGTACTCGTACCTAATCGTAAAAAGAAACAAAAGTGTTGCAGTTTTGTTCAGATATTCTTATCAGAATAGTCATTCCGGGCAGTCTAGAGATTCGATAGGGGCCCGCATGGCGAACATTGTAGTAATTAATCTAAACCAAAGCTAGACAATGGCTTGAGATCTTTCCTTCGCTAGATTTTGCCTACGTTCGACGATACGGGTGCCTTTCGAACTTACTTTAACTTTTAACTGTTGAGCGCCTTTTATTTTGTAAGTGGAGCTTACAAGATTTTTTTATAAACGCAAACGAGCAGGTGGACCACCTGATGGTAAGTGCATATACATAGCACCTACTGTCTTATTAGTGATATAATTTGACTTTGATAAAATAGTAGAGCGCGTTGCCCTACTTGAGAACTAAGATGGTACGTCTCATGTCCCTTTTAATTTCACTGGTTCCCTTACTTTTCAAACCGAAACACAGCAGTGCAAACATTGCAGCAGAAACAGGCAAGGATACTTCTCCAGATGGACTGCACAAAAGTCCTACCCCTTTCAATGTACGAGTATCTTATAAACGTCTTATCTGAACCCGTAATCAATGACTCATAACTGACATAAGCGAGGATCCTACATATTTTATTATTAAAATCGCTGTACGAGTATATGCTACTATAATAAGGTATTTCATAATAATAATAATAATAATTCATTTATTCATGTAAAGTAATCAGGTAGGTACATAGGAGTTGAACATATAAATTTAGTCTCACTAAAAACTGCCTTCGCAGGCATTTACATGAAATTTTACATTAAATTTTACATTAATTTACATGAAATTTTACATTAAAAGAAAAAAAAGAAAATCAAAATGTCAATTTAAAAGCTTCTGTCACATTAAATTCAAATTCATAACGTAATGTCAAATTAAAAATAAGTATTGTGTCAAAAAGGCTATGTCAAGCAATAAAATTTTATAACTGAAAATGTCGCAATCGATGAAAAAGTTATATCACATTAATCTAAAAACAATACTTATTAATACTAAATTAAATAGCCCAAACAGAGCAGTCATCCGCAATCCATATATTCTTGTAAGTTATAAAAACATTTTTCCGTAAGCCACAGCTTTATTGATCTCTTAAATTTATTTGCATCACATTTCTTAAATTGTTCTGGAAGTTTATTGAAAATTTTAATGCACATCATATAAACGTTATTTTTAATTAATGTCAGTCTCACGGGAGGTACATGAAGTTTATCTTTATACTGCGAACGTAATTCTCTAGTACTAATCGTATGATTTTCTTGAAAAAATGCTTTATGCTTATAAACAAAAAGGCACACTTCAAGAATGTACAAACAAGCTACAGTCAAAAGTAAAAAGTGGGCGACACGAGTCCATTTGATGCAGGTTAAAAATTGCTCGAATGCATTTCTTTTGCGTTATAAACAGCCTTTGAATGTCACAAGACCACCCTTATTATATGCCGTGTGGTGCCGGCAAAGAATAGTACCAACCCTACGGGTATGTATTACCCGTGGGTGTCGTAAGAGGCGACTAAGGGCTATAAACTGGAGGATGCGCAGCAGAATCCTCCTTTGTATCTTACATCTTTCTTACTGCGGTCACCTACAACCGCGATCCATGGTGCCAGCCGTAACGCTAACAAGCGAGGTGACTATGGTACTTCCCCTCCACATTTTTCCAGCAAAAGCTAGAATTCTGGAGGGAGCTCCCTGTCCTGTAGTGGACGTTTCATGGGATGTTATGATGATTATATCCCGCTGATATTGAAAGTATAATATACACAAATTTTAATATAAACACTTTTCCATAATCAGAGACTATTCGGCATACATTGCTGTCGTAGCTCCTCCAAGCTGGGAAGCTTGGTTCGATTAATTCAATATCCTTACTTCAACTAGCAATGTATGCCGAATTAGTCTCTTATTAAGGAAAGGTGTAATAGATACTTTATCAAGCAGAAACTGTAAAAGAAAGGATATTACAGAAGACCGTCGTAACTTCGGAGAGTGTGCCCAAGAGCTCCATGAGCTTATTCCGCCATCACCCTTCTACTATCGGGAATCCAGACGCACCGCAGGATATCACCCTTACTTGGTTGATATTTCACACATCCGCACGAAGCGCTTTAAAACATCCTTTATAATGCGCATGGCTAAGGAGTGGAATTCTCTGTTTGCGTCTGTGTTCCCGAGCTCTTATAACCCGAATCCATTTAAGTCGCGAGTGAATAGGCTTCTTCTGGGCAAGCTCGTTCCATCGTCGACCTCATCTCTGTCCTGAGGGCTGGATAGGATAGGATAGATAGGATTAAACTGCGGTTTTAATAGGCTGATTCAACCTGTATAATGTATGTTTTATAAACCAGACATAATGAGAGAGCATGTGGCTTTTTCCTCGTCGTGTTATTTTTTCCGACGTCACAGTTTAGATATGATAGTAAACTGACGTTTGTGTAGAGTGGCTTTGACTTTGAGGAGATTGATTCGATGTTACACTGAAGGCATTGCAGTGAAGCTTAGACGGAATACTGATTTGGACTTTTGATCTTGACCCTGTGGTTTGGTTAAGACACAATCATACCTTCCCGAATTCAGAAAGTAATTCGGCATAGATTGCTGGCTGTAATAAGGATATTTAAATAAACAAAACCAAGCCTCCCAGCAATGTATGCCGAATTTGTCTTTGTATTGAGGAAGGTGTGATTGTGCCTTGAGGCTGGTTTATCCAGTCAGGAATGTCATCGATAAACGAATGATTGTAATTGAATTACAACCCCTTCCACGAAATTTCTGGTTGTAGGTAGGTATGAAATTCACAGATAGTTTGAAATTTACTTAAACAAGAAGTTCCTTGTATATGGAATTCGGTGGCTTTACCTATACTTGCCAAGTTGCAGTTTAGCAACTAACTAAGTCGTATAGGTAGTTCGGAATCTAGACTTTAATAAATTTGCTGAGGAAATGTCCTATGCTATTAAACGAGCAATATTTTTGTAATCGGTTCAGTAGTTTGTGAGTGCAGATCTCAGAGTAAAAAACTATAGAGTCGCCATATGCATATTCTGTATGAGCTAGTGAAGCGTGAAGCGCCTCAATGTCGCCCATGCTAGTCGGTCAAAAAACTCAGTCATGTTTTACAAAAATCAAGATATCTTAAAAATCTAATGTTCTTGTTTGCGAAAGTGAAAATATATCGTTTTTTACTTGTGAATTGGTCATTAATACTAAGAACGGAAGCGTAAATAATCCGTAATAGCCATTTTATGCGTGATTTTTAACACCGTTTTTTTCCTGAATGGTAAGTGTTTTCACCAAAAGAACTGTGGTACGAGTAGTAGCATTTATTAGTCCCATGTCACATATTTCTCAGAGAGAAAGAAAAAAATTTACTTTTTTAGGATTTGAAAAAAATTCCATACATTTTAGTATGGAGGTCCCTCGCAAGAAAGTGCTACGCTCCTTAGCAAAAAGAGCTGCTACTAAAACCTCCTTGGTGCAGATGCTGTTTTGATTTGATTTGATTCGTGCGCGATGTTTAAATTGGATGAAGCGTAAACTTACACATTCAGTACAAATGACCCGAAGGAACACCACGCGAATCGGGGGTGGATTGCAAAGAGGGGGAGAGCGTTAATCATACTATTACTTTATTCTGTGATCCTGGTTCTCAATTAGATACATACATACATACATAATATCACGCCTTGTTCCCGCCTTGTTCTCAATTACAAATATATATAAATATTAGCTGTTGCCCGCGACTTCGTTCGCATAAAATGTTCCTTCAGTGGGAAAGAGACATTTGCATTACAAGGATGTAAGAGTTAAGGTATTCCCAGGTTGCCTCTCTTCGACTGACTTTTTGTTGAGAATGAGATGTGTTACCACGGTGAAAAGTTGACTAATATAAAGTATGACATTTCAGTAATTCGAGACATTGCCTCCTATAATCTTATTAATCAATTTTACATACATATTAGATTACTACATACATATTAGATTGCTACATATATATTAGATTACTACATACATATTAGTGTAAATGTGCCCGAGCTACCAGATGTAGAGCGGGTCAGCAACCCTAGATCATCGCATTTTGTCTAAAAACACAGTTGCCTTTTTTCTAGAGTATAGCCTTGTTTGAGCCATTGGAATGAAAACGGTACAAAGTCCAATGTGTGAAGCTTGACGTACTCTCGACTGTACCTTCGTGAGTAGTGAGGTTTTTTCTTGACTTAAAAAATTGCAAATTTGCAAATTTTACAATATCAGGCAGGAAGTAGCCTATTTGGTTAAGGCGTCTCCGGTACTCAAGGCAAAGACACAGGTTCGAATCCTGCCTGTGGTTGTGAAATCTTACGATTTTATACTTTGTAGATATAAGCAGATGGTCTTACGTTTGACAACTTAGCAGCCTGTGAGTATTTTTCTCTCTGTTTCTGCAGAAAAAGTTACCGTGAATGGTAGCATCCATAGAATACATGAAAACATCCCTAAAATTACATTGAAAGAGCTGTAGAAAGAATTTCTCTTTTAAAAAAGGGTTTCAAAGCCAGGAGTATACTTGTTATTTAGATTATTTATTATTGATTAAACTGCACATTTCATCAATTGTTGTAACTTAATATTGGTATAAAGGGGTCATTCGTACCCAAGAAGGCGATACGCTGCCATTTTTGAAAAAGCGACAGCAAGAACTGTTTTGAATCCTTACCTCGGCTTACATACTTCATGGAAGTAGACTGTCTACGTCTAAATTTCTGTCATGCGTTCAATAATAGACAGAGCATTTAGGTATGTAGACCGCTATATCTTATGTTTCATTCGCACCATAAAGAAAGAAAAATTGCTGATTTGTGATAAATTTATTAAAAATTAGACAGAACTTGATATTATTTGTACATTTCTGCATTCCGCCTTTCTATTTTGGCACGACGTGTGCCAATTGGCTTAAGGTAAAACTCTTGTCATACAGGGATGTTTTATGTCTCTTTTTCGGTGCTACACTCGGTCAATATCTGTAACGTATTTCTTTGTCTAAGGTTTTAATTTACTTGTAGTGCCATCTGTATTTTATTTGCATTGGTATACCTTAGGTTTACCGACCGCGCACATAAACCCCGCGCATTTGCCCCCAGATAGATATACTCGTAGTACAGAAGATTTGCCGCGCATCAACCAGCATCGCGATACAATTGTTAAATGAACTCGATGTTTATGCTTGCTTTTGTGTAAAAAAGCTCAACCTTGGTCGCTATTCTCCTAAATTTCTTAAACTTGAGTTAATATTAAGAGTACGGAATTTGCTATTGGCGACAAAAAATCGAAAACATCTGTACATTGCGTACTTTGTACAAGAACAACAAAACAATTCCATACATAACCAGCAACGAGAAAATTTACATTCATTCAATCATTCATTCATTTACAAATTAATCAGAATAAGCAGGTTTTTGATCTGTCAAAACCTTAAGTATAAAAACTTATACTTAACGTAAGGGAAAAGAGATGGAAGATAAACGACGCTATGAAACTGAAAGAGATGGAACATTTATCTTATACGTCACACACACACCCACATACGTGTCCAATGTCGTCCATTATGAAATATGAAATATTTATTAAATAAGCCAAATTAGTAAAAAAGCGGCTTGTCGGAAGGATATATAAAGGGTAAAAAACAAAACCTTTGTAGAATGAGTGTACCTAAGTAACTAACCTATGACGAATATGAATGTTACCTAAAGACTATGAATATTTACTTTAACCTCAAATACATCCAGCGTTTGTAGTTTGTTTACACATGTATATCAGTGCAGTGTCTCATTGCAAGTTTGATTTAGGTATTACAGGGTGAAAACTGTTGTCTTGCAAATATCTGTCAGAACTGTAAACCTACCTAGTGCCTATGGATGGACACATACATATTGCTATACCTAATGTAAGTACAAGTCCAATGTCTCCTCTTAACAGAAGGACCCTACCTCATACTATTGGAACCTAACAAGTAAGATTGACATGAAAGCACTGCAACTGTTTTATGGTAAACTGCTGTACAAACCATTCCTAACCATACAATAGGTAATCAAACAATAATAGAAAATCCAAACAAAGCTAATACCTAATAAAAAGACCCACTACACTTATTTATCTCTCTTACGGCTATAATACGACACCAAACACAGAAAATGGATCAACTTAAACAGATTTATAAACACCTTTGCTGGCCAACCACTCCCACCTTAACCAACAGGCGCCTGTATCTATGAATAATAGTATTAAGGCTTACTAATTAGGGTGGTTTAAGCATAGGTACTATAAGTAAAGATCTATTGTAGCCAACCCTTTATGCTAAATCTACTAACACAGCGACAGCCTCTAATAAGACTCAGATTCCAAATAATTTTTTCAATGTAGATTCTTCACAAAATACTTATTGAATGTCAGAACATGCAGAATATAATATAAATAGAGCAAGTATACTACTCTTTCAGATTGTGCTATCGCTGAGTGTAAGAAACTAATTTGTGTAAGAATTACTTATTAAATATTTTTGAAACCACTGCATCATCGCCTAGGTACTTTAAGAGCCGGCTTTATACAATGTTTTTCTTGTTTTGCTGGAATATCAGCACCATACCTTGTCAATGATGCATTCATTTAATGTATAATAAGCATTCTTACATTATGTTTGCTGTACACATTCCTTAAATTTTCTGTCAGGTTAATGCACTACACATACTGCGGTTATCAGCTGCAACGCTTTCAAGCATGGTGACTAAGGAAAATTCCCTCCAAACTACCACACATTTTTGCTGAAGTTCCGGAGAGAGCTCCCTGTCCTGCAGTGGACGTTTCATGGGATGTTATAATAATAATAATAATAAATTTCTTTATTTCAGACACAAAGATCCATCTTATATACTACTTATCATACCATACATAGAAACATAAGAACGGTTATAGCCAAGAGCTACGTTGTTCTTAAAAATAAATAAATAAAAGTTATAAGTTATAGTATTATAATAATTAGGCTATGAGCTCGAGCCATCGTTTGTACCATTGGGTACTAAAAAGTCTTTCGTACAATCCCCCCAGGATTGTGTTGCCAGAATGACGCAGAGTGGTCAAGAAGGAGGCTATCCTGTGTCTCACAACAGCATCAAATGAGTTTACACGTGCCTCAAAAAACATACCGGAGGCATTGCAATACCTTTTTAAGCCCATCAGGTGCCGAAAACAGTTATTGTACTGTACTCTGATGCTGTCGCGAGACCTCTTAGTGTAGTTGGTCCACAGCTGGCAGGTGTACAGAGACTGACAGAAGGTCTTGAACAACAAGACCTTCACATCATCTTAACCTACTGGCCAGCATGTTGCCAACCACGGAGAGCCCCCTTCGTTGCCTCTCTATGTCGTCGTCGTCACTCAGAGTTGACGTCACAATGTGGCCAAGGTACTTGAAGGACTCCACAGTCTTAATAGGTTCGCCATTCAGCAGAACTTCAGGCACCATATCCGGACCCCTCCCGGACCTGAATATCACCATTTCCGTTTTTTTAACATTGTACGTAAGACCATGACTACAAGCATACTCCTCGCAAATGCTAATAAGTTTGCATAGACCTTTGATTGAGGGACTAAGCAGCACCATATCGTCAGCATAGCTAAGGTTATTCAAGTATCTGTCACCAATTTTTAGACAGACATTAGTGCTGCTCAGTCTCACAATCAGGTCATTAACGTAGGTGTTAAACAGGTCCGGGGAGGTCAGACCGCCCTGCCTTACACCACATGGCAGTGTATTAGGTACCTACATTATGATGAATTGCACTTTATTGTCAAGTTTTATGTCCCTAGTAATATTGTACATGCAGACTTGTGCAAATCAAGTATGTGGTTGATCCAGTTTGCACTTATTTCCAATACTATTTATTGATTATGGCTGTCACAATTTTTTTATTTTCTGTATTGGCATGATCATGTCATGGTACTGTCATGTTATTCTTTTATATATTCAATGGACATTGTCTATTTTCAGGTGTACACCTGAAGCGCAAAGTTTTTAACACTTGCATCCTCCCTTGCCTAACATATGGTTGTGAGACTTGGACATTAAACTCATCCCATAGAGGTCAGCTGATAAGATGTCAACGCGCCATAAAAGAAGTATGGTGGGTATAAAGAAAATGGATAAAGTTAGATGCTCAGATAAAAAACTAAGGTTACAGATGTTTTTAAAAGGATAGACTCGCTGAAATGGAAGTGGACAAAGCACATGATCAGGGAAGGTAGGGAAAAGTGGTGTAAAGAGGAACAGAGGGAGGCCCACTAGGAGATGGGAAGATGAAATTAAGCTTACTGCTGGGCCTTACTGGAGAAGGGTCTCAGAAGACAGAGCGCAATGGAGAAACCTGGAGGAGGCCTTTGCCAACAGGCACTCTGAACTGAGAAACTTTTTGTGATTATAATTATTAATGTAGGTACCTAATGTAATTTTATATAAATTTAATGTTAATTTTATGTAGGTAATTTAATAATGATGAAAATGTAATGATATAATTGATGTATTAATTGTGTATAGGTATTCAGAATAAAGGCATATATATTATTATCTGCCTAGAATTAAGAGTTCGGCATCTTCAAGGTGTAATATGTGTCCTCCTGTTCAAGTAAGTACTTAGATAGGTAGGTACCTAAACTATAAAGTTGAAGACAAACTTGAGAATGAAAATCACTGCCCTCCATAAAGCCTAAGTACCAGTCCTTTTCCTAACTTTATGTACTACAATCAATAATATATTAATATTTAAATTATTACTACTGAAGCGCTTGTAATGAGTTTCTCTTTTCTTCTGATCACCAAAATCCAGTCACTCAGTGAGATGGCAGTAGTTTCTAAAAAGAAATGCCCTCGTCAAATTCCTAATGTTATGGTAGCTAACTCCATGAAAAAGAAATACTTTAAGGCTAGGAGATAGGCAATGGTTTTGATTCAAGGCAATAAATTATGATTTAATCAAGCAATTTTTTATGATAAGTAACACATTATTCCTACCCTACAAGGTGTAATATTTTAACCTTTTTTGCTGTAATATTTACATAAACTTCCATTGACTGTAATTAATTCAGATTTTTCCTTTCACAAACTCGAGATAAAAAATATCGTTCACCCCCGAACGGTATTTTTTTTACTTTTTTCATCATAACTTCAAAACTAAGAGACTTAAAAAATACAAAAATATATTTTAGAATGTACAAGTAAAGCCCTTTCATATGATACCCCACTCAACCTAGTTACCACAATTTTAAAATTTGCCACCCCTATTCGGGCCCCCTCTACATTAATAATCCTAATTCTTTTTTTATTCTTTCATATGCATTTAAGTTTGGCAACTATATTCTAAATCTATTTCTTTCAAGTCGATAGCATGAGTGGTTACTGAGATATACAGGTGTGACAGACAGACAAAGCGGCGCCATAAGGGTTCCTTTTTTTTACTGTGTGGTATCGGAACCCTAAAAATATGGCAAAAATCGCCTAAAAACTCGTTTTAGTAGGGAATTACTTTTTTCTTATTTGTTGTTATAGCAGCAACAAAAATATATACCAAATCTGTAAAAATGAATACTGTCAACCTAAAATGGTTCATGGGATACAGCTCGCTGACAGACAGACATTGGAGGCATATTAACAGGGTCCCATATCACCCTTTGGGTACGGCACCTTAAAAAAATGCAGTGTTATAGCATAAAAATATTAATATTTTCACTTATTTATATTTTAAAGACAAGAAAAACAAAATTAAGCTAAAATATATTTATTAGGTCATAATAATTTTATGGGCTGATCGCGGTTCTTAAAATTTTTAGGATTGATGTTTTTCTTCTGAGTTGGGCTATCATTTCTTGATAAATTTCTGCTGTTTTTCGTTCCACTTTTTTGTCCCTAAAGGTTTTAAACTTTTCATATAAATTATTATTTTCTTCAGAGACAAAATCAACCAAAGTAAACAATATTTTTAAATTTAACAGGATTTTCATCATTATCATGCAAAACAATAAGAGCCTGGATCTTTTGGTCCAAGTTGAAAAGGCTTTGTTTTGAAAATTTCTTTGCATTGGACTGTGTCTTGTCGTGCAGCAGTTAAACTAGACTTGAGCTAATAGCTCTGCACACTGGTTGGGGAAGGCTCGGCACTTCGTTTTTACAACCAGTATAAAAACACAACTCTGTGTTTACAGCCTCCTGAAAAGCAAATAGGCATTCATTATTTTTTATTATAAATGTAACTAGAAAGACAATAATAATAATTAATCCCATGAAGCGTCCACTACAGGACAGGGAGCTCCCTCCATAATTCTAGCTTTTGCTGGAAAAATGCAGAGGGGAAGTGCCATAGTCACCTCGCTTGTCAACGTTATGGCTGGCACCATAGACCGCGGTTGTAGGTGACCACAGTAAGTAAGATGGTATGATACACAGGAGGATGCTGCTGTCCATCCTCCCTTATTGGCCTCTTACGACACCCACGGATAAGTATGGGATGGTTTTATTCTTTGCCGGCACCACACAGGACAATAATACGAGTATCATGTTATTATGGTATAACATCAAAGCAATATACAATGTTTACCAGCTGCAGCCGCACAGCCATCTAATGATTTGTCTCCACTTGTGTCTAATGTCTCATTGATGTGTACTGTTGCAATATAAGTAATACCTGTTAGATATTTTTTGCTCCGGAACAATTTTAGCTTGTATGACATATCCTTCTCTTTTTACTTGACTCCCACGACGACCTGTTGTGAAATAAGTAATTAATTTAAAGTCAAGTTGCAAGAAAGACATGTGCCATGGTATGCATCTTAACCCAACGCAACTTACATCAAAGCTTTTGTGCCTGTGATTTCAGCAACATTGTGCTTGTCTTTATAAACTCCATTAACATGAGAATATCAACTGTAGGCAAATTTGATGAATTCGCTCGAAAAAATACAGCCATATCGTCAGGTTTTATACATATCCAGATTTCGTAGCAGGGTTAGTGTTGTAGGCTTCCGTGATCAAATCCAGGGTCAGAAGCGAAGGTGTTCGTTGGTATTCAGCATCGTTCGAACTCCGTGGGAATGTGCTTAACGAGGAAATCCAAAAAAATCGCTATGTATACGAGAACGCAGAACGAAAAGTGAGGTTATGTATGTGTCAAATGTCATTCGTTTGCACTACGGTTTGTTTCTTGAATTCAACGCACACATCACATTCACTGAATATAGTCGGTTTATTTCTATATGCGTGCATTCGTCGAATACGAACCTGCTCATGAGCTTTGTGTGCGGTTTTAGCGCGCTAATAGTCGGTTCAAAACTTGCTCGTATTCACTCGTTTAGGCGACGTGACGTCACTTTAGCGCGCTATCATTGCATACTAAAATGAGGTAGTGCAGCGTGTGCGAAACGTCAAATTCATAAGACATTTGTCATCAATCTCGTTTTCGAGAGGGTTTTTTTCAACTTTTTTTGGGGTTTTTAGATTTAATTATCTTATCGAATAATCATTATCTCTCAATAATTTCTTAAATCGCAAAACAAAATCAAAATTTTATTTTTTCTCAGTGACATTGACATAAGCGCGCTCTAGTCTGGTTTAAAACTGTATTCGACGAATGCACGCATATAGAAATAAACCGACTATATTCAGTGAATGTGATGTGTGCGTTGAATTCAAGAAACAAACCGTAGTGTATCTAAAGACTTGCTTTTTTTATGCATGGCAAAGAACATTCACGTATGACTCTGAAAAGCCTCACTGTTGGTGCTTTGGCTGGCCTGAAAAATCTTAGAATTATTCTTTTAAACAAGGGACCTTATTCCTATATCCAAAAAAAAATATTGAGGCATTATGAGAATTTCATACATAGCCAATTCTATTTGTAATCGGTTTCTCGAAAAATGCTCTAACGATTATGATGAAAATTACCATACGGTGGTTTTCGGGGGCGAAAAATCGATCTAGCTAGGTCTCATGTCTGAAAATTCGTTTTCCCCGTGTTTTCAAGCATTTTTGTAATGTAACGCGTTTTAGATAAAAACCTACAGCGCCATCTGTTGGCGGGTAGCATAGCTTGCTCACCCGATGATATTTTAATAGTTCGTTTCTATAATTCGCAAGGGAAACATATGTAAGGTACCTTGAAACTTGGCTCATATACAGGAATAGGATCATTAAAGATAAATAAAAAATACCAATTTTTTTTCGGCCATAAATGACGAGGTTTTTCAACCGCGGTCCATGCCAGCCGTAACGCTAACAAGCGAGGTGACTATGGTACTTCCCCTCTACATTTTTCCAGCAAAAGCTAGAATTCTGGAGGGAGCTTCCTGTCCTGTAGTGGACGTTTCATGGGATGTTATGATGATTATGTTCCTTTACTATGTTTGTAATATGTTGTGTTGTGATGTCCAGGAATAATAAACATATCTGATTCTGATATTATAGAGCGCAGCTCGGTCGCCCAGGTACTTACTGGATTTAATATGGCTGTGTATTAACTTGCCACCAAATTTGAGTAAATTATTACCAAATAATATCCACCAAATTATGACTACCAAAATGGATGAATGTACACCAAATTTGCTTCTGGCACTTCGCCGGCCGCTGCCGCTGCCGCAGCACGCTCGCTCGGCTCGTGCGTTGTGGTCGCAAGATAACCTAACACAACCTAACCGAACCGGTTACCCAAACATTGTGTACGTTCAGCCAATAACCAATTTGGTGTACATTCATCCATTTAGTCTGAAGTGTATTGGGGTATAAAAAATCGTTTGGGAATCATTTAATTTCAGTGCGGTTCATTAAGGAAATATTTTACCAACGCTGCAATCGGCGCATTCGAGTCGGATCGTTTTCATTAGCGTGCAAACGTCGAACACAATCGAATGTCTAAACGATCCGATATGACTGCTCTTATGTCAATGTCACTGTTCGAATCAAAGTACTTTTTAGCCACAAAGTATTTGGACCCTGTGAATTGTATCCATTTCTTTAGTTTGCTTTCGAACTCCAAACAAACCGAAAAAAATCCCACGAAACTCAACCAAAATTAATTTTGACGTTTAATTTGACGTATCGCACACACTGCACTACCTCATTTTCGTATGCAATGATAGCGCGCTAATGTGACGTCACCGATGACGTCACGTTGCTTGAACGAGTGAATACGAGCAAGGTATGATCCGACTTTGAGCGCGCACACACCGCACACAGTGCTCATATGCGGGTGACGAACCGTAGTGTTTGTTGCCATTTAATATTGTCAAAACGTTGTTCAGACATAGGTACACAATTTTCGCATATCATAACTACTAAACATATGAACCAACAAGTGCGTTTAATAACTTTAATAAAATAACATACAAGCCTATGTTTGGATGTATGTTTGTCCACACATATGTCAGGAACTAAGGTCAGATTGCAATAATATTTTTTTATTTGAACTAGGTAATAATATTTATTTGAATTAGTCAACTTAGGGTAGAGTGCAAGTTTCATTAAAATCGGTTCAGTAGTACCTACCTACTTAGTTGATGTCACCTAAGGGCTCCCGCACACGACCGAGAATCGGTGGGCGATTATCGGCCGGGACAAGGACGGAAGATTCAGGTGCTAACACGTCAGAGCGGGATGCCGATATAAAATCGGTCACCGATTCTCGGTCGTGTGCGGGAGCCCTAAAGCTACAAAGGAAAAAGAAATACTCGAACAAAAAATATTACTTTATTTAAACTAAAAAAAAAACCAGCCAAGTGCGAGTCGGACTCGCGCACCGAGGGTTCCGTACCACCACATAATATTAATTGTATTAAGTAGTAGTGTAATAAACTTGCATTTGTTATTTTTCCTCGAAGTACTTTAAATAAATAAGATATCAATGCAAGGTCCCTTCGCACATCCAATTTATTGTATCGAACCATGCCCAGTACAAATACGGTTGGATCACGGAGCAGAGAAGGGGAGAGCAGATGTTGATATCAGTCGAGCCGTGATTCAATCAATTGAGCTATGACGTCACGAAAGGGGGCGGGGCATACGCCATTTCCTCTTTGAACTTACCAGTGATCACATCGAAAAACGATCTGCAAAAAATTGTTTAAATAGTTGGAAAAACAACTTCCACTATGAAGTGTTGTGTGCCTTTGTGTTTAAATTCGTCATAAAGGCAAAAAGAAGCTGTATTTAAAGTGTCTTTTCACTTGTATGTAAGATTTTTCAATAAAATTTGCTATCGATGTACTGTAGGCATGTGGCCGTAACATTAGTTCTGCTTTATGTCGCTAGATGGTTTTGGGAATATTTGTAGACGATCGAAATTCACCTCTCTTTTTTACTTTCACGGACTCAATTTACATTTCTGGCTTTAGCTTTTACAATAGTTTGATATAAATTAAGTGAATATCGTGAATATTTTATTTATTTGGAGAAATATTTGTAGTTTTTAGTTATGTTGTTTGTAGTAGCGCCACCTAGTATGCAGTGGACAATCTCGCCAGAGTTATGTTCAAGAACCGTCTTCCAGATTTCAGCAAGTAAGTAGTATATAGGGTCTTAATTTAATAACGTGCCATAGCTTAGTGGATGTTCAGTATCGATAAAGGAACACAATAAGATATGAAAAAATACCTACTATTATTTTTTTTTAAACTCTATTGAAACTAAACTAACGCGGAGCGCAATTACCCATATCATCAAACCAGCGCGCAAGTATCAGTGGATAAGGTAGGCACATACATAATTGAATCTGTTTCTTTTTGCGTTAGTTTAGTTTCAATTTCAAGTTTTAGTGTCAAGGAGATTTAGTTTTTTTCAATAGGATCTTTTTAAAAAAAATGTGTTCCTTTATCGTTACCGAACCATCTCCTAAGCTTTGGCAATAAACACCCAGTACATAGAGAGCGGGAAGTCAGCAACCCTACCTCATCGCAAACAAAATCGTGAACAACATACCTACTTCTCATAGTAGGAATGGCGGAATGCCTCTTATTTTTAATTTGATTATAAGTAGGTATGCAAATGAATACCTATTGTTATTTTTTTAATTTTCAAATAAATATAGTTGGCTCTATATTTATATAGATAGAGGGAGCATAACGTGTTAAATGTCCCTCAACACAGAATCCTCAGAGAAAAAACTGCATTAAAATTTATTTTGACGATGCCAAAAAAATAGTCATGAAATAGTCATAAATAGTCACCATAAGGAAAAAATTGTCGCGTTATAATTCTAGAGTTGTAGCTATGGTTTGCTGAGGATTATGGGCATAGGCTATAGACAGAATCCTCAGCTCTGATGCAAGCAAACCGTGGGGACTATCGACTTGGTTTTTATTTAAAAAAATAGTCATGAAATAGTCGTCTTGACTTCCAAATTCTCGAAAATAGTCGTTCAAGGATTTCAGAGTTACAGGGGTAGCTTGCTGAGGATTCTGTGCATAGCATTTCAAGGACGCAGATTCCTGCAGAACGTTTAGGTTTTTCTGTTTGATTCTGAAGTCAAAAAATAGTCAACAAATAGTCTTCTCAAACCATAATAACTTCGGTCTGGTTTAACTAGTAGAAGTATGTTAAAAATGCATGTTAATTTCGTCATACATTTTTTCTTTGTACAGTCGCGTACACAAAATTATTTGACGTTGATTTCAAGTTGTCAATAAAAATGAATTTTCATATTGTTAGAGGCTTTTATTTTTATATGTTGTTGCAGATTCTATTTTTGTGTTATCTATTTTTATAAGGTAAATAAGAGGATAAACCGACTTAAATATCAGTGCACAGCCCCAACCTTTTGGTCTAGAAACTTATCAATGTAGGTTCCACGTTTAATGAAAGGTAAAACTAGAATATCGGGCTTACACCCAGATGCATACAGTAAAAAAAATACTTTAATAATAATTGGTAGGTTCGCGAATATTACTTAATTAACTACACTATTTTACTAATTTCTTCATTGATCAATATTGTTTGCCAACGCATTTAACTATTCATTAAAAATTTAAATGTCGCTGCATATGTGTTTCTTTTACCCAATACTACATCAGTAGAATAATACAAATCAGTGACTTAATGGCATAGAAACAGAGTTGGAAATGTTTAACGTGGATCGTATAATAGAAAAAGCACCAATATTCTGCGACGAGATGTTTCGTTCGGCTCGACCAAATTGTATGACCGAGCTAGTGCTCGCCGCCGCCGGCGAGTATTTAGGTAAGTGACCTACGGTGTTGCTATTACAACGACAATTGCCGTGTTCTACGTTAATTATGTGAAATGTAATGTTAACATACACTACAGCCTATGGAAGCAGTAAATATACAACGCGTTATTCCAAATTAGGCTTTCCATTTTTTCAATAATCCTACTTAAAAATTGGATGTAAATTCCAAAACTAACAGCGGCTGGCTCGTTTAAAGTGCAGCCTCGGTCGGGTCATCTGGTCGGGTCTCTGCGTAGGGCTAATTTTAAAATTTTCATGATTTTTTGTTGAATTTTTTTAAGGTTTTTTTTTGTGTTCCTTTATCGTTACTGAAACACCCCCTAAGCTATGGCACGCAATAAAATTCTCACCCTGTATTACTCATTTAACCATTTAACGTACATAAGTACGAAGACCGTGATTTATACAAAAAACTAACTTAAAAATAAATATATGAATATATTCATTAAGAAGTTTCTTTTTTTATTATTTTAGTTTAAAACCAATTATTGTACTTTATTAAACTTTATTAAACGGCAACAAATTAAATGATTCCCAAAATATTTTTTTATACCCCAATACACTTCAGACAAAATGGATGAATGTATACCAAATTGGCTGAACGTAAACCAAATTTGAGTAACCGGTTCGGACAGGTTGTGTTAGGTTATCTAGCGACCACAACGCACGAGCCGAGCGCCAGAAGCAAATTTGGTGTACATTCATCCATTTTGGTAGATAAAATTTGGTAAATATTATATAGTAAAAATTTACTCAAATTTGGTGGCACGTTAATACACAGCCTTATTAAAAATGAAAACAAATAAACTTTGCTTTTTATTACAGAATTAATTATATTGCATGGGTTCCAAATACATAAAAAAAAAATCAAGTAACAAAATAGTTACCATCAAAGATGATATTATGCATTTTGAACACGACTGTACTTGAGTTGAAAAATGTATGGCGAAGTTAACATGCATTTTTAACATACTTCTACAAGGTTAACCAGACCAAAGTGATTATGGTTTAGGACGACTATTTGTTGACTATTTTTTGACATCAGTATCAAACAGAAAAACCTAAACGTTCTGCAGGAATCTGCGTCCTTGAAATGCTATGCACAGAATCCTCAGCAAGCTACCCCTGTAACTCTGAAATCCTTGAACGACTATTTTCGAGAATGTGGAAGTCATGACGACTATTTCATGACTATTTTTTTAAATAAAAACCAAGTCGATAGTCCCCACGGTTTGCTTGCATCAGAACGGAGGATTCTGTCTATAGCCTATGCCCATAATCCTCAGCAAACCATAGCTATAACTCTAGAATTGTAACGCGACTATTTTTTTCCTTATGGTGACTATTTATGACTATTTCATGACTATTTTTTGGCATCGTCAAAATAAATTTTTATGCAGTTTTTTTCTCTGAGGATTCTGTGTTGAGGGACATCGTGTTAAGCTGCCACCACCTTTATCTTTTTAATCAACTTCAAAAAGAAGAGGTTATCAATTCGACCCGTCCTGTCAAAAATACACAGTTTATGTAGCTTAGCTTCAAAACAAATGAACTAAGTTTCATAAGCAACGAGGAAGGGTTACCGACTGCCCGCTCTTAGTCTATACAGGTTATAATTTAATTGCGTGCCATAGCTCTGGACCGAGATCAGTATCCGTAACTGAACAACTATTTCCAAGGAACATAGGTCGAAAAACAAAAAATAATTTTGAACTTTCCATACCTACTGAGTGACCAACACAATTGTATGGGAAGTCCAAAATTTATGTCCTTTATCGAACTATGTTCCTTTGGGAAAGTCGTTCAGATACAGATACTGAACCCGCGAGCTATGGCACGCAATTAAATTAACACCCTGTATAAATAATTCATTTTTGTAGTATAGTGTCTTTTACGCCATCTAGTAGAGTATAGCAGTACCACCAAAAAGTGTGTAAGGACAAAAAGTGCTTGTAGTTTCACTATTTGCCACTAGATGGATTTTACATAAATAGGTGGAGTCTAGTTATGTCCCGCCAACCCGTGACTCGATCTTCACCCCCGCGCACTGTCACGCTTCGTGTCGTACATAAATTTCGTAGAGGCAGCTCCCCCTTCTCTGCTCCGTGGGTTGGATACATTAGTATTTGTTGTTATAGCGGTATCAGAAATGTGGAAATACATAACCTGTGGAAATTTTAACTGTCTACCTATTACATACAGTTTATGAGATAGGTACACACGGCCGCACATCGGTAGAAACACTTTTGGACCTTATGGCGTGGTAACAGAGTTGAAAAAGTTTCTACTGACAAGCGGTTGACCGTACAGCCCAAAAACAAAATTGAAAAAAACTGACTATCTTATTCCCTTTTTTTAATATTTTTAAAACAAAAAATACAGTAGTATTCTCAGAGTAGAAAACTATAGTGTTACGGAGCGCGGCGCTAGCATCGCCACAAGAGGGCGCTGAGACACGTTCGGGTTGCAGGCGCCAGTCTGTCGGTACGGTGCGCGCCAGGGAGTTCGGTTTTGACAAGTAGAGATTACTGTAATTCTGTATTTTTCATTGATATTCGAGTAAAACTGTTAAAAACGAAGTGAGTTGTTTACCTTTTGTAAAAATCAGAAGTGGATATTTCGGAACCTGTGGTAAATGAAACGATTTCGTAGTAATAATAACAATGAAAGTGCATTTACTCGTGCAACGAAGAAGTCGCGGTCAAAGATTTCGGACGTCGCGGCTATCAAAATGTGCTGCAGCTACAAGCGGGACCTTTCATGTGGAGCCCTTACGAATTAACGACACACAGGCTCTCGAAAATCAACATGATTCGGATGATGAGCCGCCAAATGTGCTATTCGAGAGGTTAGTTAGTCAAAAACTTGAAAAGATGGTAGACAAGTTTTGTACATCCCATGGCACCGCCACAAGGCCGTTGAAATCAATATCTGGTGAGAAGATAATTCCTGTTTTTGACCCTGATAACCACGAAACTAATATAAAGAATTGGCTTGCCAAAATAGACCAATTAGGGATGGTAAGGTTGCCTGGAAGAAGGGGCAGAGTAAATTAGGGGGCACAGTGGTTATTCATTAATATCTCGCGCGCTATTCATTACAAACACACACTCACTTCGAACGATCGCATGATCTATCCAATACCCCTCCTTCCCACCGGTCACCGTCACGTTCTCACTGCTAGAGATCGTGCTGCAGCCGCTCCGCGAAACGTAAGCCGCCATTTTATTTTCTTGATGTTATTTTGTGAATTTTTCTTACAAAAATCTTACTTACAAGTGAAAAGACACTAAATGCAGTTTCTTTTTGCCTTTATGACGAATTTAAACACAAAGGCACACAACACTTCATAGTGAAGGTTGTTTTTCCAACTATTTAAACAATTTTTTGCAGAGCGTGTTTCGATGTGATCACTGGTAAGTTCAAAGAGGAAATGGCGTATGCCCCGCCCCCTTTCGTGACGTCATAGCTCAATTGATTGAGTCACGGCTCGACTGATATCAACATCTCCTCTCCCCTTCTCTGCTCCGTGTTTTAAATAAGTAAAATTTTTTTTTTTTTCAAATATGGTGCAGCTGGAAATAAAAATTAAAAGCACTGTCATCAAGCTTGCCGAGCCGGCGCGGCCAACGGTTGGCCCAACGTGAACTGGGGCCTTAACATAGAACAAAACGCAACGTCAAAACAAGACGCAGTGACGTTTTCAGCCAGCTGACATTTGACGTGTTTACATCGCGATCGATTTATTATAAACATAAAAAGTTTAAATTAAGTGAGATCTATGCACGATATGTGGAAAATCAGAAAAGGAATATAAAAAAAATTGTGCATACCCTACATATAAAAAGCAAGTATACTCCGGCAAAATTGGGAAGACACGAGCAGAAAACTCCAAACGGAAACATTGTTTAATCACTGTTGCGCAGTTGAGTTTTTGGGGTGCAATTCCATGATCTACGGGCGGTCGAAATACATCCTGCCGGGTCTTAGTCAAAAATTCGGTGATAGTGACCTTGGAACCCTTTAACGTCGTCTTGCTCCTCCATATCTCGGAACGAGGCCGCACTGAGGTAAACCGAACAAGCACGGGGCGGGCTGAGTCCTTCTTAACACCCAACCTGTGACAAGCCTCAATCTCATTGGGACTAATACCTGCCAACTTCATTTGGTTGGTTATCACGGTGATAATCTTCTTCAGCACAACCTCCTGAGGTTCCTCTTTAATACCATGAAAGAGAACTTTCCTACGTGACTGCGTCTCCATACGGTCCAGACCGAGGACCAGAAGCTCCACCTGCGATTTGAGGATGCTGAGAGACTTCCACACAAAGGTCTTGAAGGATGAAAACTCTGCTGCCAAATTCTTCATAGTAGGATTAGTGAAATTCACCCATCCTTGTTGAAAACACGGCTGACAGCTCCTCTATGCTCTTGATAAGCTGTTCTGCTGTGTTGTCCATATTTTAGTGGTGAAAGTGAGTGTGTGAGTTAAATTATATTCAACCTACATAGTTTAATTTTAATACATATATGTAAAAACTATTTATTTCAAATAAAATAACAGCAGAGCTATAAAATGCTTCTAATCACTTTCGAGGGTACCCGCCGAAACCATAATGATATTTTTAAAATAATAGTATTTTAACTCTTGTTTAAAATTTAGATGGGCAATCATATTCTAAAACTATTCCAAATTTCAAGTGAATAGCCCCTGACAGACAAATGAAGTTGCACCAGAAGGGTTCCGTTTTTACCATTTTGGATCAGAACTCTAAAAAGGAGGTCATCGATTCAACTACTATGTATAACATGCACAGAATTTGTTTAGCTCTGACAGCTATTTTCTGCGCATTTGTGACAAGCGGATAGCCAATGAATGATTCGCACCCCCCTGCAATAACTTTTTTGAGTTCTGCGAATCAACGGTCAAGGCCAGAGTTATTTTGTATGATGTATAAAATTGTTGAAAATATACACATTTTCGCGTATCTTAGTCTGTACACAGAGTAATATAATACGGGTCTGTACAACCTTCTAAACAAATGTAGGTACTTACCTTACTAACTTCACTTTCATAAGTGCATATTTGTTTCCCCATGCATATCTCAACGACTAAAAGTTACATCGCAATAAAAAGAAATAAAGCAGTCAAATTAGGGATTGTCATATCAGTGTTAGTTTCATCAAAATCGGTTCCTTTTATTTTTTCCTTTTTTTAAGTGTTTTTTTTTTTATAATTACATATTTTATATAGAATCGCAAGTTCAGGTACTCGATTCTTGAAAATCACCGGGTGATAAAATATCACTTTTGAGACTTTAAAAATTCACATTCACCCTGATTAACTGTTAAAAGGTAAATTAGAATACATGAAAACGAACAATCAAGGACTGCTTTATATTTTACGAAGATCAATCTTAACTTTTGAAAAGAAAAATATATGATTTTGAATTTTTTGAGTGATATTTTATCACCCGGTGATATTCAAGAATTGGTCCCAGGAGCCTAGATCACTGTATGGCGGCTAAATTAAAATGAGTGCAAATGCTCTTATAAAGGTGGGATAGACCCAAAGAATCGCCCAGGAATCGCCAAATGAAACAATATTCATTGTTTCATTTGGCGATTCCTGGGCGATAATGATAGTGAGTGAAAAGTATACACCAGTTTTCTTCAAATAGGTTCCAGCGTGCGCGATTGGTAAGTGTCCCCAACTCACCGACGGTATGAATGAATTCTAGGTCTTAATGGTAATCATACCCATGCGCCCGTGTGATGCCGGCAAAGAATAGTACCAACCCATCCCAACCCGCGGTTGTCGTAAGAGGCGACTAAGGGTCTATGAACCGGAGAAAGGGCAGCAGCATCTTTCTGTGTATTGTATCTTACATACTGCGGTCACGAACCACAGCAAATGCAACGCCTGCAACGCTTACAAGCATTGGTGGTTCTTTCCATGATTAGATCAGTAAAATTGTGTCCGCAAGTCATCGTTATGTCGATGAATATCGAAGGAAGAACAAAAATTAATTCGTTTATTTAGCCAGAGGAAATAAGTGATAAAATACGATGATTCAAATACCTACGTAAACTTTAGTTAATTCGTAAATTCGGACTCACCGTAAGCATGTGTGAGGAAATTTAGTCTAAGTTATTTTTTCTGTCTATAAAATTTATAATTACATTCTCTTTTGTCCAATAGTATAGTAAAAAAATCTTTTAGCTAATTACAAAGAGTTTTGAACCTCGAGCATACTCACATTGCCATCTATAAAATTTGTGAGGAACATTCACAGGAAAGTCTCTCATTGTAAGTACTAAAATGAAAAAAGAATTATTTTATGCAAGGGTTCTGCTGATAGATGTTATTTATACTCATAGATAATTATAATAAAATAGATCAATGAAAATCATGCATAAAACTGTAAAATATTCTACAAACTTTCTGAAAGCTTATATCGTGCATAAAATTAATTTCTCTTATTTTTTTTACTTGCGCTAATACAATAACAATAAAGTTGGGCAAGTATGACAGACATAAGAAGTCGCATCATTTTGGGAACCCTAAAAATAATTAAAATTTGGTTCAGTAGTTTATGTGTGATGCTCAAACGAACCTATAAACAAGCAGACAGACCAAAACTCAAGATACTGTGATTTGGATAAGTAAGTTTAGTATATTTGTTTTGTGATATATCTTCTGTATACTGGAGTTCCAGAGAGCTGTGGGAAGAAGTATTTTAGGGGTGAAGGAATCAGACTGAGTAAGAATCAAAGACCCCGTTTGGAGGAGAGTAGTACTTGGCATAACTCCTAGACTTGCTAAGAGACACGGGATGTAACAAGTACAAAAGCTAAAACATACAATCGGCACAAATTGAAGGGGCTATAAATTGCAAATTAACCAAAACAAAACATTGCTTTCAACTTTTTTATATACAACGCGAAAAGTACACAAAAATCAAAACAAGTAATTAATATTATTCTTTATTGATTTATATTTACAGTAATAGTAAAGGCTTACATAAAAAAACTCAGGATTGTTAGGGTAGCCAGAGGCCGCTTTCCTTCATCTGGTCTTTGTTCGTCTTCCTTCATATCTAATCTTTATTTATACCCCAAGGCACCAATAGTCTGAAGAGGAATTCATAACTGGGTCATATTCAAGTTCAAATAACTGAAGGCACCAAGAGCATCCCTACCAGCTTTTTTTCTGTTCTTTCTTCACAAAGTTCCCGAAATGTGTCTCTCATATTTGGCCTTTCTTGGTGTTATAAGGCAATGAAAGTATCTCCATCTAACTTTTATTGGTTTTTGAAGGCACAAAAGCCTGGCTTTTCATATATATATATGTAAACATCCTTGTATCTACAGTTCTTCTTTAATAATATATTTTCATTGAGTTGACTTAGAAGTATGAAAATTCAACGCATTCAAGGGACTATTGACCTGCGCATTAGATAATAATATTTCATTTGTCATTTTCATGATCAGTGGCTTTTGTGTTGGCACAATAAAATTCTGCCAATACCATATAGATACATTGTTAAGAATCATCATAATCATTCAGATTTGTAGAGTAAATATCCATTGAATATTCCTAGGACAAGACAAACACTTAAATAGGTAAGTAAAACATTTTCCCTTCACTGTGTTTTTTATTGTTCCATCAATACCCAAAAGATGCCAGGGGGACCCTTTGTTGTCTAATGTATGTTTTGAATGGATATAGTTAGGTGGTTGAAATTTTCAGAGTATGTGTTATATTATAATGATAAATTGAAAAGATTTTAATAAAAGGGTTTCCTTCCTTACAAAGAAAAATTATATTAAGTAAAATGGCAACAGATACAAGTAGAAAACTATAAAATATAACATGATAGAAGAATAACAAATTATTAAAAGTGGTTAGTGCTACAAATAAATAATAAGTCAGGAACACTAACTCAGAACAAATTCCAAATAAAAAGAGGCCCTTTGTGAAACCAAAAGGACATATATTCAAAATATGAATCAATTGGTTCAAATTCAGAACGAGAGCAGGGATTGGTTTGCGCACGTGCTGCAATGTCAGCTAGTAGTAGTTGAGGAATTGACCCGTGGAATGACTTCTTCTTATAGAACGACTTTCAGTGGGTCGTTTTTTGAGCGCAGTTAATATTTCTTGACTTATTATTTATTCGTTCGGTTAGTGCGAGTCAAACTCAACAAAATAAGGTAGAGCATAACACAGCTGTAAGTAGGTAAATGACTTATTTTGAGTGTCTTATTGGACATACCTTCGGAAGTATCTTGTAGTTCGTGTTTTAATTGTCCAAACAGTGAATATTTATGCGGTCATGGTTGTTTGGAGCGGTCTTGATGGCTTATTATTAGGCGTTTATATGGGTACCCCTTCGAGGGAGTAAAGTCGTGATCGGTGTACCATGAGACAACCTCCGGTGTGCACCTTCTAGGAACCACCACCAAGTACTTTTGAGGTTAATGGAAAGGCATATAAGTGTAACCTGTCGAATCGAAAAACGCACCACAAACGCACATTGATTTTACACAGCACAGGTATAACTGTTTTTAACTAAAGAAGCCGTTTCATCCGCCGTTATATCCGAAAATTTTGTGAATTGGTTGTAAAGAAACTATAGAAAAGTTTTCATCAAAACGTAAAAAGTGAATTATAATTTATTGGTTGATAAAACAAAATACGTAAACAATAGTGAATGACAGACCATTCGACGCCGGTTTAACTTTGACGTGTGTTTAAATCGAGATTTTACTTTACGTCCTTACCAGTGTTGCCGGCAGTCAAACGAGAAAAAGTCCGAAACCAAATAAAAGATTACCCGAAATTACCCGTTTTCTGTGGCAAAAAAAAAACCGGTCAAGTGCGAGTCGGACTCGCACGCCGAGGGTTGCGATATACCCATAGTATTTTTGGAAGTGTGGTGCCGGCAAAGAATTGTACCAACTTATACATGCTCGTGGGTGTCGTAAGAGGCGACTAAGGGTTATAAACTGGAGTATGGGCAGCAGCATCCTCCTTTGTATCTTACTAACTGCGGTCACCTACAACCTCGGTCTATGGTGCCAGCCGTAACGCTAACAAGCAAGGTGACTATGGTACTTCCCCTACATTTTTTCTAGCAAAAACTAGAACTCTGGAGGGAGCTCCCTATCCTGAAGTGAACGTTTCATGGGATGTTATGATGATTTTTGGAAGCAATTATCGACCGCAAAACTAAGTTTGTTAGTAAAGGTTATTTGCAGATTCCTAAAAAACTGTGCAACCGTCGTTTTATTTTTTGCTGTAATATTTACTTAAACTTCTATAGACTGTATTAAATTCAGATTTTTCCATTCTCAAACTTTGGAGATAAGGGGGCGGGAACGGTATTTTTTTTGTAATTTTTCATCATAACTTGAACACTAAGAGTCGTGTAAAAAATACAAAAATATATTTTAAGAAAGCGCGTGAGCGTGCCACGCTGCAGTTGTCAGTTTATCTAGGCCCATTTCGTTGACTCAATACTCAATACATTTATTGCCTTCATATGGTACATAACAAGATGGTATTATAAATAAGGTATCTCATATGAGCCCATTTTCAGAGGCATTGCAATAATTGAGATAGACCGAGATTTTAAATAGTTATCAACAATATTTAATTATGTATTTATATAATGTAGGTATATTTTTTTAGTTTATTTATTTTTATCATTGATATATTCGTTTAAATTATGGTAAGTTTTATTTATTAGGTATTCTTTTAATAGTTTTATCATCTTATTATAAGAATTTTCTATTCTTATATTTAGCGGTAGATGATTATATATTTTTATTGATACACTTAAAGGGCCAGAACTATGTATTTTTAATTTAGAAGGTATAATATTGATTTTATTTGTTTTATACCTGCGAGGGTACAGTCGGGGCTGATTATCTTCCATTTCGTAGAACTGTGGGTTGTTCTTAATAAATTTGCAAGCTTCTAGAATGTATAGAGAGGTTAAAGTTAAAATTTTCAATTTAGTAAAGGTCGACCTACAGCTTTCATAATTTTTTAAATTTCCTAATATGCGTATAATTTTTTTTTGTAATATGAAAAGATCTGATACGTTTGTGCTATTGCCCCAAAGAATAATGCCGTAGGTTAATCTTGAGTGCATATATGCATAATAAACCGAGAGGGCAGTTCCTAAATCGGTGGTTTTTTTCAATTCACGGAGAGCGAACGTGAAGCTTGATAACTTAAGACTTTATTTTTTGAATATGATTTTTCCAGTTGATATGGGTATCAATATTCAGACCTAATAAGCTAAAATTACTAACACATTCGAGTGTCGTATTATTATATGAAATATTAACGTCTAAAGCCGCTTTCTGATATGGTCTAAATTGCATGACTTTGGTTTTATTAGAGTTTATTTCTAAACAGTGGTCCGTCATCCATTGATTTACGTTAGTCAAAATGTTTTGAGCTTTTGATGTTAACTCAGAGGAGCCTTTGCAGGTTATTAAAATTGAAACGTCATCTGCGAATAAGGCACAGGGTTCATTAAAAGCGTCTGGCAAATTATTTATGTAGATGATGAACAAGCAGCATCCAAGAACTGTACCTTGAGGAATTGAATTTCGCATGTATTGTACATCGGATCTTACATTGCAGATGAGGCCGGTTTTATAATTGAAATTTTCAACTTCGACATACTGCATTCGGTTACTTAGATAAGACTCAAACCACTTATGGGTTGGACCGCGTATACCGATATCATAGAGCTTCTCTAGGAGAATATTGTATTGGACTTTGTCGTACGCCTTTGTCATATCTAACAATAGCCCTACGGCGTATTGTTTTTTATTTATTGCTTCTAAGGCTTGTTGGATGAAGTTAAATACCGCCAAAGTAGTTGAATGCTTTTTCCGAAACCCATTTTGAGACTTGTGAAAAATATTAAATTTCTCGCAGTAAGAATAAAGACGATTACACATTATTTTTTCAAAAATTTTTGCTGACGTAGGTAGGAGCGCTATGGGTCTGTAGTTATTTGGATCTAATTTTGAGTTTTTTTTATGAATCGGTTTTACGAGGGATATTTTTAATAAATCTGGGAAGGTGCCTTCATTAAATGATTGGTTTATTAGTAGGTAGTATGGTAAGAGTAACTCATCAATACATGCCTTTATAAGAGTGGGGGGAAGTTCGTCTATGCCGAAACTATGTTTGTTTTTTAGATTGCGGATTGCATCTTTTACTTCCTTTGGTGTAACAGGACTTAAAAACATACTGTTTTGCATACGCGATGTAGAAATATTCGATTTTCTATCAGCTTTTGAGTTGTTTCTGTCGGTATTATTACCAACTGATGCGAAAAAAATATTCAAAGTATCTGCGACTTCTTTAGGTTCATTAATGTCTCTATTATTAAATGTTAATTGAATGTTTTGTTTATCTTTTTTAGTGTTTTTATTTAATTTTTCTTTTATTATTCCCCACATGCACTTAATTATATTATTTGATTTTTTTATTCGGGAAATGTAGGATTTTTTTTGCTGTATTGACTAGTTTTTTAAGAGTTTTACCATATTGTTTATAATATTGTTTTAATGGTGAACTTTCAAAGTATTCTTTTATAGTTTTTAAAAACCTTTTATTTTGACATGATATTTTTAGACTTTTGTTAGCCAATTCTTTCGCTTTTTTAGGTTTAATTTTACTGTAACCTTTGGAAAACATTCGTTTAATAATTTATTAAGTTTTTTATCGAATAAGCTATAGTTTTTATTTACGTCGTTACAAGGGTTTAGTATATTATACCAATTCACTATCTTTAGTTTAGATTTAAAATTGTCTATATTTTTATTATTGTATATTCTCTTCTCTACTTTCCACAATATAGGTTTATTAGTATTTAGTTTTGTATTTGCAACTACGCCCTTGTGATCATAAAAACCTAAATCCTGCACGCTGACTTCAATTGCACTTTCCGTAAAATTTACAAAAACAAGGTCAATGCATGTTGAAGCATCTTTGATGGTCCTAGTTGGCTTATCAACAAGTTGAGTGAAATTATATTCTTTCATAAAATCCAATAATGTTCTAGATTGGATTGAGTTTTCTAAAACGTTTATATTAAAGTCACCGCCGATAATAATTTTCTTTTTATTATGTTTTTTTGTTATGTATTCCAGAATAGATTTTAGTTGCCTATAAAAATGACATCCGAGCACTGCGACACATTTTGAAAGACAAGCACGGCTACATGTATTAGTGCATAAAGCTATCTTTGCCTTAAATATCAAAAACGTAATTTGTGGATTTCCTAAACATTTTCGTTCACTGACATTTCTTTGCGTTTGGAGGTGATAGATTAGCACTACGGTTTAAAACCTGCTCATGAGCTTTGTGTGCGGTTTTAGTGCGCTAATAGTCGGTTCAAAACTTGCTCGTATTCACTCGTTTAGGCGACGTGACGTCATCAGTGACGTCACTTTAGCGCGCTATCATTGCATACGAAAATGAGGTAGTGCAGCGTGTGCGAAACGTCAAATTCATAAGACATTTGTCATCAATCTCGTTTTCGAGAGGGTTTTTTTTAACTTTTTTTGGGGTTTTTAGATTTAATTATCTTATCGAATAATCATTATCTCTCAATAATTTCTTAAATCGCAAAACAAAATCAAAATTTGATTTTTTCTCAGTGACATTGACATAAGCGCGCTCTAGTCTGGTTTAAAACTGTATTCGATCGTATTCGACGAATGCACGCATATAAACCGACTATTTTCAGTGAATGTGATGTGTGCGTTGAATTCAAGAAACAAACCGTAGTGTAGATGACATAATTCCTCAAATAAAGTGACATTTCTCCGAGATATATTTTCTCTCGGGCAGCGTGCTAAGCCGGCAGGTGTGACAGAGAGACGGACAGACAAACTTGCATCATAAGGGTTCCTTTTTTTACCATTTTGGCATCGGAACCCTCCTTTACCATGTTCTGTTTCGCTTGTTCTTTCGGGAACTTCCTATAGGCATTTCTTTCTCTGTGATTCCATTTTTTGGTTAATTTTTTTTTGTTTGACACACGCAACTGCAAAGCCAAACCAAAAAAAAAGGTTGGCGCGATTTTTGTGTAACGGAGAACCACTTTTTTTCTGACGGGTGGGATGTTCTGTTAGGTAGGTTCATTGACGTAAGAAAAACTAAACGCCCCCTGGCGTAGTTTCAAAATCTTTGGGTAGGTTTGATTTGTCTACGATAGACAATGATTTTATATATGTTAACGATAGGTTTTTGCGAAAATACCCGAAATTACCCAGCTGTAAACGTTACCCGAAAGAAACCCGCTGAAGACCTAAATTACCCAAAATCGGGTAAAAATACCCGTACCGGCAACGCTGGTCCTTACGTTTACCTAAGTCTAGTTTATTTTAAACACGGGTTGCCAACTTTTTTTTCGCCAATCGACTAAAAGCGGTTGTGGAATCCACCAAAAATCCACTTAATAAGAATTTTCTCAATTTTTATATATTTATTTTTAATTTCTACATATTTATTAAAAATGTGAAAGAAAATGGAATTAAAAGTCATCACCAGAGGAATAGTCTTTTCTGTTTTCTTCAGCAGGACATGCTGATGCATAACTTTCCTTGGTTTAAATTTTTTCTACAACACTATTAGTGGGTGTCTATTAGGAATCGTTTACCTACCTAGATGACTAAGTCAGTTTAGGGACATTAATGGGGTTAACATTCATACTGAAAGGTCTAGTCTTGCCACATTAGCGTTAAATTGCGGAAAAAGTAGCATAGAGATTACGAAAGTAGCTAAAATCTTGGAATCTGTTAACACCAGACATGTTTGATTGACTCTTTACATCACTCTTTTGGAGCAGTGGTTACCAGTAGGTTAAACATGTGAAACATTCCATTTTATTTTAATATGGCTTATTTGTGGATTCAGTGGTCATAAGAATGTCTTTCCACTAACAAAAATAAAGTAATCTACTAGAAAAAACCACTAGCCACTTAAACCAAAATTTGCCCACTGACAAGAAGGTCTAAACCACCAGTTTCAGTGGATTTTCCACTAAGTTGGCAACCCTGTTTTAAACTAAATCGAGATTTAGTGAAGTGCGACTTAGACGTCGTCGCTGAATCTACTCGCTAATTAGAGCGGTAATGCCAGGCCTGCCAGAAAACAGAACAATTAGTAAAACGGTAACTAGCTTTTAATGGAACTTTTATGGCTGTCCCGCAAGTGTCATTCAAAAATTTGTGATTTAAATAATACAAACGCATATAGTTACAAATTTATTAAACGGCACCTGGCATTGTGGGTCACGATCCTCAGAACTGAGGGAGCGACTAAGAAGAAGAATTACTTTTGACCGCCTGTTACTGGCAACTCCAAATCAGCGCGAGCTAAACTATTAACGACGTCTAAAGGGGTTTTTATATGTGAAAAATAAATGATTTGGCTTTTCGTGGAAAAAATTATTAAATTTTAGTATTTCCTATGTTTATTTGTTTAATTTTGCAATTTTTATAAGGTATTTAAAGTAAATTTTTGTCTAAAAATGAGGAGAAGATAAAAACTATATGAAAAGGAACGTAGCTGATCTCGATTCTACTCTATGATATCGATTAATATCCTAGGAAGAATGAACGAATCAATCAACGAACGGTTCGACTGAATGAATGAATGACGTGTGATGTCTTTTGTTTCATATTCTCTATAGAGACAGAGTAAGACGCACTATTGACTATGGTATTGATGTCGTCATCATATGGTGAAGATAAGGATTCAAGTTTTAATAATTTGTTTTTTTTTAATTGAACCATTTTAAGAACTCTATACATTGATTCTTTGTGTAATATACAACAAAGTGTTTACTAAGAAAACAGTCGATGTAACAGGATATTTAGTCGTTATTTTTAATAAATTCGCCGGATAGTCGACAGGAACTCTTAACTTGCTTAAGATTTAGGAGAATTGCAACCCTTGTACGCGTCTTCCAGATGGGGTATCATGATAAAACGTGTACTGTAATGTATAGCTTATCATAAATATGAAAATCTCATAAAAATCTAAGCAGCCGTTTTTGCGTGATGAGGTAACATACAGACAGACAGACAAAAATTCAAAAAATTGCGGATTTGGGGTCTGAATCGATAAAAAATAATAGTTAAATTCATCACTTTGTAAAATATTCAATGTACAGAAACCGACCCGTTACTATTTTATTATAGGTATTTTAATAGTACTTATAGGATGTTCCTTGGAAAAAGTTGTTCAGTTTCATGGGCATTTATGTTATACACCTTAAGGCCTTAAGGTGATCTGTGACGGCCAGCTTAGCCCCGAACGCAACTAGATGGAGCCACGGCTGCAAATATAAGGTTTTATTTTTTAATGCAATAAGTACCAACTATATATGTGCAAAAAGTTGATTCGCGTAAATTTCATCGTGCAACTTCAACGCCTAACAACAATTTCGATAAGAAAAATATCTCCATATGTCCACTAAAGTCAATTACTCTCGTCAGTCCGTGTTTACATGAGTACGATCACTCACACATGCACACAAAGCACAACCGTACACTTTTGACCGCACGCCCACAATCGTAATATTGAACCAAAAATTGTTACCAAAAATAGTACTTTCAGTACATTAACTGTATCTTTGTATTAATTAGCGAAAAATTTAACTAAAAATAGCAGTATTCGTTCCTTTTTCAATAGAATTTTATGTCCTGCGTAAGAATGCAAGTCTTTGAATTTTTGTATGGAAAACGGATCACCTTAATAGCGCTCAGCGTTACATGATCAAATTAAAAATGCACTCTAATCGTATGTGCACGCTAAGATGTCACGCGCTTACAGTTTTTGGTCTCAAAAACTCGTTTTTTTTGCACTTTTCATTAGTATTATGTGGATTAAAAATAAAACATTCAAGTAAAAATATTGATATAATGTGGACTTTTGCGGTTTAATTTAGAAAGAAATTTTGCAAATTATCACAAAAACAGGTGCTGCTGGGGATTTTTTTTCCTAAAACGTGGTTAACAAAATTTTAAAATCTTGATTTATCACCCCGTATTTTTTTTCAATAGTTTTGATGGCCATTAAAGTTAGGCATTTGACCGCTATTAGCGCCTTAATATTTTTTAACCAAAAGCAGCTGATCTAAGATTGACCTAATCGTCGTTCCTATCCGACTGAATAAATTAATGAATGGAAAAATTCAGATGTACGGGTAGGTATGATTATCTACGTGGAAAAGGACAGCCAAGACGACGCGGCTCATTCTGGTCTTTACTGGTTTTATATTTATTAATGTAATATCTAAGAAAATACGAAGTGGTAATAAAAAACCGGCCAAGTGCGAGTCAGACTCGTGCCCTAAGGGTTCCGTACCTATCTACCATATGATATATTAAAAGCTTTTGATCTTTGATTTTAAAAACTCAGCGACCATCCAACTTGACCCCTCTTTTATACAAAGGTTCTTGAAACGGGAGCTCACCTTAACTGGTTACTATTAGTTGTGAGAAAAATTGAAATAATTAATTATTTTAGACTTATCCCTTAATTTGTACTACCTAGCTTCTTGCCAATTTCATAATTTTAGGTCAACGGGAAGTACCCTGTAGGTTTTTCATTTTTGCATAAATGTATGGAGATGAAGACATAAAAAGCCATATCTTTTGATTGCGTCGTTGTAAAAAATTGAAATTTTCAGGTCTTGTGTGGTTTATGGACCTTAATATTCGTTATCAATTCTAACTTGATACCTCTTTTCGTTCGTGAGAAAAAGGGTCTTGACAGACAGACAGACAGACAGACGGACAACAAAGTGATCCTATAAGGGTTCCGTTTTTTTATTTTGAGGTACGGAACCCAAAAAAAGCGACCAAGTGCGTATCGGACCACGCGCAGTATATAGTTCCTTAGTTTTTTTTGCGATTTTTAACGCAAAGCAGGTTTTGATTAAGTATTTCATAACCTTCTGAATAACATAAACTTTTTACCTCCTAATGTTTTTATTATTTCCAGTTTTCGACTATAGCTTATTAACCTGTGAAGCCTACTGAGCTGTGATAGATTTGCTTTTAATTTCGTCATCATAACCTAACCTAACCTCCCCTAGGAGGGCACTGGTTTTTACACAGAGCGACTGTTATTTGACCTCTGCAACCCGGAGGACAAACCAGACCCAATCCTAGATTCGGCTTTACCAGGTTAGTGGCAAACCATCAGAGGACATCCTTACAAATAAAAATCCTGTCAAAAGCATAATGTCACGTTCACAAAATGTCACTTTCTCAAAATGTCACGTTCGCAAAATGACACGTTTTTTGGGACTTAGAATTTCTTTTTATTATTTTACTATACAGGGTGCAACAAAAAGTGTATATCAACCCTGAAGGGTGTGATTCTATCCATGAAACTGAACAACTTTCCCGAAGGAACAAAGGTCGAAATACGATCAATAATTTTTGACCTCCCATACAAAATTCGCCATCAGCTGATTCAGTTTCTATGGGAGGTCTAATTTTTTTTTTCGTATTTCAACCTGTTCCTTATAGAAAGTTGTTTAGTTTCACGGGCAGAGTAATATCCTTAAGGGTTTATATACCCTTTCTGTTACACCTTGTAGATTTGGGAATTTTCTTTGTATGGATTTGGGACTTAGTAAAATTTTCATTCTTCGTGGACTTAGAAAAAATTTATTGTATTTCGTATAGTAGAAATGTCCTTAGGCATAATGTCACGTTCGCAGAATGTCACGTTCGCACAATGTCACGGTTAAGTGTGACATTATGAGAACGTGACATTTTGCTACCGTAAAATTTTGCTATGGTGAACCCTAGTGAGACATTTTGCGAACGTGATATTATGCGCCGGGAGATAACAACAACGGTCTCTCTACAACGTGTAACGGAAAGATGTGATAACACTGAAGGGTATGAATTTGCCCATGAAACTGAACAACTTTTCCCAAGAAACACAAAAAACCAAATTTGACCTCCCATCGTTATCAGCTGATGCAGTTTCTATGGGAGGTAAAAAATTTATTTTCGTATTTCGACCAATGTTCTTTGGGAAAAGTTGTTCAGTTTCATGGGCAGATTCATACCCTTTAGTATTATCACACATTTCTGTTACATGTTGTATACTAAGGTACCTAATTGAACGAGGCATAGATCATGCACGCACAATATACAGAAAAAAATCACAGATTTCGTGCTTCGCACGACTTTCGAGCACATTGGAAATGAATCTACGAAATAAAAATGTCGTTTTGACTTTTTTTAAAAAGGAGGCTACAGGGTAAAAAACCCTTAACCCGATCGTCTTTGTCTTAGGGTCAAATTGCAGCTGACTAAATTGACCGGAGGAATTTTTCTCAAATTTTTGATATAATTCGTCGTTTCCAACATATCGAGAACCAAAATCAAAAGTTCGGAAAAAAATGATTTTTTTTCCACTACTTCGGCCATAACTTTTTTCGTTTTTGACTGTCTGGAATAGTTCTTTTTGCACCTCACAGCTCTCGTAAATACGAGTCTTTTGAGCTTTATTTTGAAAATCATATCTTTAAAAATCTCCGAGATATAAGGGGATCGCACTTGTTCGTGAAACCGGAGCCTATACTGGAGTGAACGAAAAGACAATTCCAATGTCAAAAATCAAATAAAGCAGGTATTAATAAACATCTGCGAAAATCTGAATAACATGGCTATAATCGAGACATAGCAGTAATGGGAATAATCCGAAGAGTTGCCCGGGATTTTATGTTTATAGCCTTAAAGGCATTTTACGATCTTGCCCGTCGAAAAAAAAGGTATTTTCTTCCTATCCCTTGATTTATTCAATACTATTCCAATGGTTATAACATTTTCTAGGCTGAATAGAGTTTTGTAGCGTTTATGCAAGAATACAGCGTGACTTTTCATTCACCAGAAAAAAATTAAGGGATGATTCTGCCCATGAAACTGAACAACTTTTCCCAAGGAACATAGGTCGAAATACGAAAATCAATTTTTGACCTCCCATAAAAACTGCATCAGCTGATAGCGCATTTTGTATGGCAGGTCAATTTTGGTTTTTCGTATTTCGACCTATGTTCCTTGGGGAAAGTTGTTCAGTTTCATGGGCAGAATGATACCTTAATTTTTTTCTGGTGAACAAAAAATCACGCTGTATAAAACTTCTCGCTGGCTGCCTAACCAAACTGATGGGACTATGGTCGGAACACCAAAAACTCTTAGTTGTGTAGGAACGAACCGATTTCCTTGACTTGGCTTCATTAAGATAAAATCCGTGTTAAGAAAATTACGCAAAATCTCTCGGCGACTATTGAAAATTCGCAAACAATATTTTTATACGATCAGCTGACCGACCCAATTTGTGTGAAAAAGCAATTGTTCAGTTTCAAGTTCTGAGCTAGAGGTATTTCGCAATTTACTTAACACCCTGTATACCCACCAGGGCTTAAACGCACTAAAACGCGCAAAGCAATTATTAAATATTAAAAAACCGGCCAAGTGCGAGTCGAGCTCGCGCACCGAGGATCCGTACCACCACATAATCATAATTGTATTAGTTGAAATTTCAGTTAATTAATGTGCTAGATTTTTTGAGTCCAACACGCGCTTGACCAGATTTTATTATTTATTTTTATTTTGTAGGTAATGCACTATAAACGTACCAATTTTCAAGTTTATAAGTCTTCCTGTTTTTAAGATAGAGCTAAAACAAAAATCGCTTAAAAAAACAGGTCTTTAGTATAAGAGCCCCCCCTAATTTATTACTTTTTTTATTTTTAGTATTAGTTGTTATAGCAGCAACAGAAATACATACCTGTGAAAATTTTAACTGTCTAGCTATTACTCTTCGTGAGATACAGCTCAAACAAAATTTTATAAAAACAGTTGACTTTGGTGGCATCTTATTCCTTTGTTTTAAAATAAAAAATTAAGTATTTATCTACTCAACGAGTTCTAAACTCGATGGGGTGGGTCAAACTTTTTTTATGCTTCCCCCTTTAGCTGTTTGGAAGCCCCTCTTTATTTTTTACTTTATTTTTATTTTTAGTATTTGTCGTCGTAACGGCAACAAATATACACAATTTGTGAAAATTTCAAATTTCTACCTGTTACGGTTCATGAGATACAGCCCGCTGACAGACAGACAAACATCGGAGGCATATCAATAGGGGTTTTTCACCCTTTGGGTACGGAACCCTAATAAAAGCGTGGAAGTTTAGCGTCACAACTAATAAGAAAAAGCATAATTTTAATTTTTTCTCTCTTACACAATTTAATTTACTAGAATTTTAGTTGAAACGCGCGCTGCTCGTGGGTTTCCAAAGTCCCTGTTCCTTTAGGTACATTAGTCATCCACTACCAGTTCTCAAAACTACGTACGAAGTGATCTTGCTGAAGACACACTATAGTATCTCTAATCCCCTATCGAAAAACTTACGTAAAATTGCTTGTCAATGTTGATCACGTAGAAAGTTTTAAAAAATTCCTTCCGCTTGTTCATGTCATGTTGCCGGGGGACTTAAGGGCTGAAACTTTCTTAACTATGATTGACGTTTATAAATACTAGCTAAATTGAACCTTTTTTGGGTTCTTTAGATGTGCTCTTAAAGGATCCCTTTGTTTTTCGAAAACGGTATCAATTAATCTGTGAGTATCAAGCTGAAATAAATATTAAATTCTTAGTTCTTTGCACTCTTTCCAACCCAGATTTGAACAATCGTACTTATTAAACTTCGTTAAGTTAATTAAGACTTAACACAAATAAGAGCTCTAAGTAGAAACATATTATTGTTCAAGATTGCACTAACTCTTATTCTCATTGCTCTGCAATATGAAGAATTGATTTGTTTTTAGTCTAAAAGTATTTGTATTCTTCAACTTCCTATACACAAGAAGCAAAGTCTTTGGATACCCACGCATATTAAGGGTTGTATTGATAAATCCAACTTAAGTGTGAGACTGCTCTCAAGATGTACTTTTCACAAACAAATTATGCATATTAAGTGCAATCGCAGACTTGAGAGGGATTTATCAATACGACCCGTAAAGCGCATGATTGAAAGTTGAATGCAGCTGTTAATATTCATTTGAAGTTATCCGGAATATGTGAGCGAGTTTTTACTAGTCGTTTTTACAATACCACCAACCTCTTATCTGCTACTCTACCGCTAAGCGCCAAAAGTAATATCTACACTTATGAGATACATTTATTTGTATTTTCTTCAAGTTCTACTAAAATCGCTCACGATTTTTTAAGTTCGTTTTTGTTAATAAAAGAGGGAGGCAGATGTGCAGGCGGGTCACCTGATGTTAAATCTTTACCATCACCCATGGACACACCCGCAACTCCAGGGGATCACAGGTGCGTTGCCGGCCTTCAAGATATTTGTAGGCTTGTTTCTTGAAAGCTGCAATGTTGTACCCCTCCGGAAATACCTGCACAGGAAAATGATTCCACAATGCGGTCGTACGTGGAAAGAAGTTTCTTTTGAAACGTACGGTGGCTGACAGCTAGTTATCCAGGTGAAATGGATGAAATTTCAACTTCTGGCAACTGGCACGGTGGTGAAATTCTGTAGCAGGTATTAGCTCGAACAATTCTTCAGAGCACTCCCCATGATTCATGCGATAGAAGATGCACGACAATGCACTCACTGTAGTGCCAGATGGTCGAGTCGCTCGGCGTTATGAGGAAGTAGCTGATACTGAGGCGCTCCGGCCCAGAGGTGGCAACAGTACTCCATGTAAGGCCTAACTTGAACCTTATAAAATTGATGGCAATGTGCCTGAGTGAAATACCGCTTGCTCTACCAAGAACACCTAGTATTTTGGAGTCCAATGTGGCCTTGCCCTCCAAATTACCGCGAAATTAAATAGCGCTCGATATGACGACGCCGAGAAGTGCTCTGAAACAGAGGGGATACAACAAAGGGGTTTTTTTCTACGGAGAACACGCATACCGTATGATATGACACATCTACCGTACTGTCATCTGCATAGCAATGAATGCGACTGGTTTGATGCATGTAATTGATATGCAGAAGAAACAGCGTAGAAGATAGCACACACCTTGTGGGACACCAGCGTTCACGGGCTTAGATTCAGAGAACGCACCGTCGACAACGACCTTGATGCTACGCTCCGTAAGAAAACTGCAGACCCTTTGAAGGAAGCTTTGAGAGAAGCGCCTTATGCCAGACCCGATCAAAGATTTTCGCCTTGTCCAAACTGACCGCTAAGGCCTCACCCTTGCTTTCAACCACTTCCCATCTACGGGTCAAGTAGACCAGCAGAAAGACCCTGACGGTATTCATACTGGCGATCACTGATGAGCTGGTGCTCCTCTAGGTATCGTAGGAGCTGGCCGATAATAATGGATTCTGATGGTTTCGGATGGTTATAATGTGAAAGTCGTTTAGCTTTACAACTCATGCCCTAAGACCTGTGGTGAGGTCAATTGGTGGGGAGGATTTCTGGCATGATCTTTTAGCGCTAAAAAAAGGAAATAGACGAAAATCATTTAATATTGCAATTTTTCTCGCGAGCTCCCAAGTTAGGTTTGAGGGGCCCGTGTATTAGATGCTACGCGGAAGAAGAAAGGGCACAAGCTAGTAGTAAAGTAAGGCAACGCTAAGGATTCTGACTGGCAATTGGCTGGTTTTTACCCTGGCGGGATTTGTTGGGTATATTTTGTTAACGTCGTCTGCCTGCTATAATTTTTTTTTTTCGCCCCATCTGATGTCTGTCACCCCAATCTTTTTTCACCCCTATGGTCACCTCAACATGCAGGAAGATCTTTAACTTAAGGAGCTTTAACCTTAAAGACTAATGACGTTTAGTGTTCTACTTTGTTGCTGACTTCTTTAATTTCAATTAAGCTTATTTTATTCCGGGCTCGATAATTATAATTATAAAATAAACTAGCGGTTCTCCTCGGCTTCGCACGGGTAGATATAGGTTCTTGTTGCATCGGGGGTTACTAAAGAAACCAGCCAAGCGCAAGTTGGACTCCCACCGAGGGTTCCGTACCACTAAGGTAAAAATACTGTCCTAGTTATGGGCAGTCATACCATCTTAGTCACGCAGAAGTGCATTAAATTCGCTCGAGCCGACACGCACTTCATCAAAACCATCATAACATCCCATAATACGTCCACTACAGGACAGGGAGCTCCCTCCAGAATTCGAGCCCTTGCTAGAAGAATGTGGAGGGGAAGTATCTTAGTCACCACGCTTGTTAGCATTAAGGCTGGCACCATGGACCGCGGTTGTTGGTGACCGCAGTATGTAAGATGGTGCGATACACGGAAAGATGTCGCTGCCCATCTTCCGGTTTGTAAACCCTTAGTCGCCTCTTACGACACCTACAGGTTGAGATGGGTTGGCACTATTCTTTGCCGCTACCACACGGAACGACACGCACTTGACCAGTCAAATTTTTCGTGTCTATTCTCTGTTGTAGATAAAACCATTACAGTCACTTAGGGCGCTGTTTCTTTAATTTCAATTTTGATAACGATTACACTCATGATAACTTTTGAATGGTATGTCCGATTTGAATAATTCAAAAAGTTATTTACAGGTACTGATATAACTTTGAATACGAAATCATTTATTTGGATAAGGATTAATAGATACGAATAATGTGGCCTATATAGTTTGTACCGGCGTTACTATTACATATTTTAACATGAAAAAGTAGTTATTGTGACATAACTGTAATAGTTAGACATATGGTATTGCGGATTTTTTTGTAGATATTGATGGCTTCTATAATTCTGTAGTACATTACTTTGCTCTATTGTTAATAGTTTCGGCAGCGTACTCGATATAAGGATGCTATTTAGTATTTTTTTCACACCTTGGGTTACATTATCGAAGTTTTCATACGGAACCCTAACTTTTTTTAAAATATTTTATAGCCTATGTTCATCCCGGATAATGCAGGTTTCTAATGGTGAAAGAATTTTTCAAATCGGTCCAGTAGTTTCGGAGCCTATTCATTACAAACATACAAAAATAGGTACAAATCTTTCCTCTTTATAATATTATAGTGTAGATTACCACATTTTTAGCCGATGTTTCGGCTGAGTTGCATCAGCCGTGGTCACGGGAAGACCGGTCTATTTTATTTTGCCTGATTAAAATTATCGCACTGAGATCCGGAATAAGACATATATATACCTATGAAAAGTGCGAAAGTTTAAAACAAACTGTACTTTTAGCTCCTTAATGAAGGCTAAAGAAATATTTTTTTTTTCTAAATTCTTCTTTTAAGGAGATATGTGAAAAGATAGATATTTGACAGGGGGCGCAGTCTTTGCGCTTAAAAGAAAGGGATAAGAGGCATTAGATTGCGACAGATATACTGTGCGTGTTACCAAAACTAAATGACGTAAGCGCCTGATATAAAATATCGACTTTTTGTAAGAACTAAGTAATAAAATAAAATTTTAGTTTAGGCATATGATAGCAACTACGAATACCTTTCTGTATACTTAATTTAACTACTTAAAACACCTCAGATTCCACAAAAAGAGGAAATAATGGAAATTGAAAAGGCAACTTTGGATTTTTATTTTGTCGAGCCGATTTTCACTAATCGTGTTTTTAGTGATATGATCACCTGAGTGGTCAAGAAACATATACCTAAAAATCACGGCAAGATACTGAGTAATTAGAAAGACATTTGTCATCAAAATACCCAAAAAAAAATTTAACAGCACTGAACTACATACTCGTATCATTAGTTTCGTAGGTTGGAGTGAGTTTTAATACTTTTAATACTCGGCTCAGTTTAGACTCGGATTCCATTAGGCGAACAACAAAACTGGAAAATGAAAATGAGAAAACGTAATTGCTATTTGAATTAGGTTATTCTGACTGGAGATAACTCAATTTGATTGTTTGTGTATGTGTGGGAGAGTATACAGGGGTACGGAACATGGGTCGAAAAACCAGAAAAATTTTGGTCGTCCCATATAAATCTTGTGCCGGCAATAGTGGGATTTGTACAGGACGACCAACATTTTTTCTCTTTTCAGATACATGTTCTGAGCAACATACTAAATTTAGGCCAAGGGGTTCAAAAATAACCCTGTATATAGAAAACATTTTTTTGACCACCCATAGAAACTCCATCAGCTGGTAACATTTTAGTGTCATGATCTAAGTAGCGTGCTTAAGTTACGTTCACTATTTCATTAGGACCCTATATTACTGGAGAACAGTTTAATGAATATATTGTTGAATAATGATTTTTTTTTATGAATATGTGTTTGAGGTTGCAAGATGTACCCTAAGCCTTTTATGCATTGGACGGCAAGGCTGCAGGTTGCGCAAATTCTCTTTGATGCTACCATTGGGCTGAACAGAGGATAGGAGTGTAACGTCGCGTCGCTAGAGTTAACGATCCGCCGCTAATCTTAGCAGGCGTTCTAGAACATACGGGTAAGATCAAAACGCCGCGGTCACAGAAAGTATGCTGCTTTTTAGGGTTCCGATACCAAAATGGTAAAAAAAGGAACCCTTATGGTGCCGCTCTGTCTGTCTGTCTGTCTGTCCGTCTGTCTGTCACACCTCTATATCTCAGCAACCACTTACGCTATCGACCTGAAATTTGGAATTGTTTTAGAATATAGTTGTCCAACTTAAAAGAAATTTTGAAAAAGGGATGATTATTAATGTAAAGGGGGCCAAAATAGGGATGGCCAAATTTCAAATTATCGCTACTAGGTCGAGTGGGGTATCATATGAAAGGGCTTTACTTGTACATTTTAAAATATATTTTTGTATTTTTTTAAATTTCTTAGTTTTCAAGTTATGATGAAAAATGTCAAAAAAAATACTATTCCCCCCCCCTTATCTCCGAAGTTTGAGTAAGAAAAAATCTGAATTAATTACAGTTGACAGAGGTTTGTGTAACCTTTACAGCAAAAATAAAACGATCTTTCTAAGTTGCACAGTTTTTCAGAAATCTGCAAAAAACCTTTACAAACAAATTTAGTTATGCGGTCCCGAAAATGGACTTTATTGCTTCCAAAAATACTATAGGTATATCGGAACCATCGACGCGCGAGTCCGACTCGCAATTGACCGGTTTTTAGGGTTCCGTACCTCAAAAGAAAAAAACGGAACCCTTATAGGATCACTTTGTTGTCCGTCTGTCTGTCTGTCTGTCTGTCTGTCAAGACCCTTTATCTCACGAACGGGTAAAAGTATCAGGTTGAAATTAATACCATATATTATGATCCATGAACCACACAAGATCTGAAAATTTAAATTTTTTACAACGACGCAATCAAAAGATATGGCATCCATACATTTATTCAAAAATGAAAAACCTACAGGGTACTTCCCGTTGACCTAAAATTATGAAATTTGGCAAGAAGCTAGGTCTCACAGTACAAATAAAGGAAAAAGTCTGAAATCATTAAATATTACAACTTTTCTCACAACTAATAGTAACCAATTGTGGTGAGCTCCCGTTTCAAGAACATTCATATAAGAGAGGGGTCAAGTTGGATGGTTGCTGAGGCGATTTTTGTTTTAGTTCTATTTAAAAACGGGAACACTTACAAACTTGAAAATTGGCATGTTTATAGGGCATAGGCTATAAAATAACAACAAATAATAAAATTTGGTCAAGCGCGTGTCGGACTCAAAAAATCTAGCACATTAACTTACTGAAATTTCAAATAATACAATTATGTTTATGTGGTGGTACGGAACCCTCAGTGCGCGAATCGGACTCGCACTTGGCCGGTTTTTTTTTTTATTATCAATGGGCTTACTCTTGACCTCGATATAGTCTTGAGGACAGAGATAAGGTTGACGAAGGAACGAGCTCACCCAGAAGAAATCTATTCACTCGCGACTTGAATAGATTCGGGTTATATGAACTCGGGAACACAGACGCAGGCAGAGAATTCCACTATTTAGAAAAGATGTTTCAAAGCGCTTTGTGCGAATGTGCGGAATATCAACCAATTATGTGTGATGTCCTGCGGTGCGTCTGAACTCCCGATGGTAGTAGGGCAGAAGTATGCTGATTTATGAGGGGAATCCCAATTAGTGCACAGGCTTGGCAGCAGCATTAAAAAATCTTCATCTATTTAAATCGATTTCAATTATCTAGCTAAGAATTCTACATCTTAGACACCATCAAAGAATTCTATACTCTCTCTAACGAGGAGGACACCATCGTCACATACTCGTACCTACTACAAGAATACAAATATAATTTTAGCTTGTTATATCATGAAAAACTTTCCCGACTCCCGAAGGAACATAGGCAAAAAAAAGGATGGGTTGCACTCCGCGAGTGCCGGTAGTAGTGAGAACTTGCATTTTTTAATATTATGCTTTTTGAAAGGGTCAATCGCGCCTGGCTCCCGTACTTCTTTGATGTCACAGAATAAAAACCCGTATTTTAATAACAATGCGGTTGACAGTTGACGCTTTTTCGATCAGGCTACGGATCTGACGCGAGATCTGACGCGACATCTGACGCGAGTATAACATTTTTACCCATCTAAAAAAGTGCCAAGCGCCGCTAAAGAAGTTTTCACTTCAAAAATTACCTACCATACAAAATGCGCTATCAGCTATGGAAGTAAAATTTTTTTGACAGTTGTTCAGTCTCATGGTCTGAGTAACAAACTAAAATTATGTTCACTATGTCATTCGGACCTTATTTAAAAAAATATTAAAAGAAGTGTAACCGTATGTTTTCACATATTTACATTCGGGACAATTTCGGAAACACTTGAAACCAATGGTAGGTGTTTACGTACAACATGTTAGCGTAATAGACTAAGAGCGGGCAGTCGGCAACCCTACCTCATCGGATACCAAATAGCGACCTGTCTAGACTGCTGTACAATGATATGGTGAGTCTGAAAAAATAGGGTTGCCTGGGCGCAACCTGCCACGTTTTGTACAGTCGACAAGAAACTGTTTATTTTTTCATTAAGGGCCTGATAAGAGCTAAATACGCTTCACTTGAGCAGGTTTTTAACGAAAAGTGATGAATATATGGCCGTGAAAAAAATTTATGTGATAATTAAGCATCTTTACAAGAATATGGCCGACTCCGAAACACGATTAAATATATTTTGTACGCCATTATGATGCCGATATGATGCCAAAACTTTTACACATTATTCAATACATTATGCATAATAATATAGCTATTTGATAATTAATATTAGGGGTACAGATTTTAATAAAAATGCAAAAATGAGCGAAAAACGTAATACGAGGGCCAAACCGAAAAGATCGGGAATAGAATACTCAGGAATAAATTAGATTAAAACCTTTTTGGTTTATGACATGTAGTATTATTTCAAACACAATTCCATTTTTGAATTTTAAAAAAAGTAAAAAAGAAAAGAGTAGTAGCCATTTGAATTTGACAAGTCAGTGGGGAAAATGGAGCTTACCCGGGAACATTTCCGTGCCATAATTTTTCACAACTTTCGTCTAGGTTTATCTCAAGAACAATGTCTCGCCGAGCTTGTTTCTGTTTATGAACTTGAAGCACCCAGTAAAACGACTATATATCGTTGGTATTCTGAGTTTCGTCGTGGACGTTCCTCTCTCACGACAGTTCCTTCTACTGGTCGACCAAAAACAGCGGTAACACAAGATAACATTGATGCTGTGCGCCAATTAATAAAAGAAGATAGACATGTGACATACGAGCAGATTCGGGCTTCTCTCAGCATTGGTATGACAGCCATTCAAACTATTTTACATGATGAACTGGGTGTCAAGAAGTTAGTTTCCCGCTGGGTGCCCCATCGTTTGACCGAGGAACAAAAGTCGGCTCGTGTTAATTGGTGTCGGTCTACTCTGCAACGGTTCAATAGAGAGAGCTCAAATGCAGTTTACAATATCGTCTCTGGTGATGAATCGTGGATTTATTCATATGAGCCCGAAAGAAAACATCAATCGGCTGTTTGGGTCTTCGAAGGCGAGGTCAAGCCAACAAAAGTTGTCCGCTCTCGTAGCGTGTCGAAAAAAATGGTCGCTTCGTTTGTATCGAAAACTGGTCATGTGGCTACGATTCTTTTACAAGAACGCAGAACGGTTACTGCTGATTGGTACACAATAGTTTGTTTGCCGGAAGTCATAAGAGAACTTCGTAAAATTAATCCGAATCGTCGCATCATTCTTCACCAGGATAATGCGAGCTCACATACCGCTCGCAAAACGATCGCGTTTTTAAATCAGGAAAACGTGGAGTTAATGGACCATCCACCGTATAGCCCTGACTTGAGCCCCAATGATTATTTTACATTCCCAAGAATTAAAGATATGCTACGTGGTCAACGATTTCAAGGCCCAGAAGAGGCAGTCGAAGCTTACAAATCGGCCGTTTCGACTATATCCACTTCAGACTGGAATTACTGTTATAATAATTGGTTTGATAGAATGCAAAAGTGCATCGATTGTCACGGAGAATACTTCGAAAAACAATGAAAGTAAATATTGTTGTATTATTTTTGTACTTTTTTTCTATTCCCGATCATTTCGGTGTGGCCCTCGTACAGCGCGAATCCGCTCCGTTCTAGCACGCGCATTCTGCCCTATGTTAAATAGGGAGATAAGCTCAGCTCTTATCAGCCCCTTAAATCGTATACTAAGTAAGCACATAGTGCATGCAAAAGAACTAATTAAGAAGTACCAAAATCAACAGGATTATTTGCTTAACTATGATATTTAGTGAGTTGACATAACCTATCTATCTGGCTATTTTGGTACATATTAACTAGTACTTAGTAGTTACTTGGAACATGAATTGGTAAAAAAATAACCAGTTTTTTTTACTGTACAAAACGTGCCAGGTTGCACCCAGGCATCCCTGTTTTTTTAGACTCACCATTTCATTGTGCAGCAGCCTAGATAGGTCGCTGTTTGGTATCCGATGCGGCTGGGTTGCCAACTGCCCGCTATCCGCCAATAAATGGGTTCCAGCGTTAGAGGAACTAGTTAAAAGACCGTACGAACGAAAGCCTCTGTGTTTGACGTGAATTAAAGTGTTCAACGCGTTTAGTGCTGCGTTCTAAATTGAGTTTCTCCCTGCGGAGCGGGAATAGAAAAATTTATTTGTGATACAAGGCAGCAAAATTGTTATTTGGCGCGAGTGCCTTAGGCCGAGTCCCGATTAGGCTCATAGTGAGCCGCTCACTATGACTCTGAGCGGCCAATCTGTCGCTTACTCAATTCGTTCCGTCGGCGTAGTGAGCTGACTGAGCCGCCGACCGGGAGCATAGTTCGCGGCAACTCAGCTGATCACTATATGAATCCGCAAGTGTAACGCCGCAAACTGCGTACAGTACGCGCTAAATGGACGCTCCGTTTAAAATATACAGGTTGTTAATTTGATTGCGTGCCATAGCTCAGGGGCGGAATCAGTGTCAGTAACTGAACAACTTTTCCCACGGAACATAAGTCGAAATACGAAAAACCAAATTTGACCTTCCATACAAAATGCGCTATCAGCTGATGCAGTTTCTATGGGAGGTCAAAAATTTATTTTCGTATTTCGACCTATGTTCCTTGGGAAAAGTTGTTGATACTGATCCCGCCCCTGAGCTATGGCACGCAATCAAATTAACACCCTCTATAGGGAGGCGTACTGGAGGCTGACAGTGAGCGGCTCACTGTGAGCCTAATGGGGACGTGGCCTTATATTGAAACTCGAGCCAAGGATTCTAGGATCTCAGGATTCTAGGATTTACTGTAAGTGGTTCAGTTACGTTGATTGATCATGCCCTTTCAGTTTTTGGAAACCCCTTACCAGTCCCTTACACTCTGTATGTATACAGTTCTTATTCTTCCAAATGAAACTTTATCATCTGGCAGTTTTATTCACGGGTATGAACATAGTTTGAACTGTAAGTGTAGTAACGCACCTGCATAAATTCCGCGTCGGAACGATCCGCGACAAAACTTTTCGTCAAGTCCGACATACTGGAGCGGATTTACCGCGTCGAAATTTACCACAAGGTCTTCACTTGTGAGTTGTGACATTTGCTTTGAAATTCCGTCCTAGTGTGTCATACTTGTCTGAAAGATTTGTCGCGGATCGTTCCGACGCGAAATTTCCGCGGGTGGGTCGCTACACTTAGGAAGGACAGACTACTTTTTAGGGTTCCGTACCCTAGGGTGAAAAACGGGACTCTTTTAATTTGCCTCCGATGTCTATCTGTCCGTCAGCGGGCTGTATCTCATGAACCGAAATAGGTAGATAGTTGAAATGTTCACAGATTATGTATTTCTGTTGCCGATATAATAACAAGTAAATTTAATGAAAATTAAGGGAGCTTCTATATAAAAACGTGCTTTTTAGGTGATTTTTGCTGATCGTAAAAACGAGAACACTTAAATGTGTGAAAATTGGTATACTTATAGAGCATAAGCCAACATATAACAAACTGGTTAAGTGCCTGTCGGTCGGACTGCGTAAAAAACGGGTCCATAACTAAGACCGTGTTTGTACCTTAGTGGTACGGACCCCTCGGTTCGCGAGTCCGACACTTGGCCGGTTTTTTTAACTTTCACACGTAAGAACTCGCGGGAACAGTTAGTCCTATACTATTAAATAAGAAATCGGTTTCTCGAAAACGGCTCTAAGGATTTCGATGAAATTTACCATACGGGGGTTTTTGGGGGCGAAAAATCGATTTAGCTAGGTCTAATGTCTGGGAAAATTTGTTTTCCCTGTGTTTTTAAGCATTTGTTAAAACTACCGCGTTTTAGACAAAAACCTACAGCGCCATCTGAAGGCGGGTAGCTTGCTATTATAGAGCGAATCTTGGTCGACCAAGTAATAGGTCTTTACCTATGAAATTGCCGAAATTTTCTTACAGATTAATGAGATCATAATTCCTATAATTCTAATGAATTTTTTTTTTCATTTGTCATATATTTAAAAGTTTACTTCAAGGATATCAATTTACGCATAAAATAAAGTTTTTATTTTTAGTTTGATATATAAAATTAAAGGTTCGAACATTTTTCGTCTGATATGTCGTCCGATTTCATCATTAGATTTGTTATATTTTTTTACAGATAATACTTTTCGAAAATTAAATTTAAGCATCTGTTAGCTTAATGTCTTCCCAATAATGCTTAAAAAAATCAAAAGAGTTGGATTTATAATTCCTAAGAAAAATGCAAAAATGTTAGTACTGAAAATTAAGTTTACCTAAAATTCGCCATACAAAACGGCAATTTCATAGGTGAAGACCTATTGTCACTACATATTATAAAAGAAAGTCCCCCGAAACGTTTTTCTGTCGTCATACATCCATCATGTCTGTCTGTGATCGCTAAACTCAGGAACTACCATATTGATTTCAATCCGGTTTTCACTAATAGATAGATTCATTCAATTGAAAGGTTTAAGGCTTTAATTCATAAATATTGAGTGCAAAATAACTGAACTGTGATGATGTTTGTCGATCGAGTCGGAAAAAACGTGCCTCTTGAGAGCTTTCTGGGCGTGCGCTGCGTAAATGGTTTCATTTATATGAAAGTTATGTATGAAAGAATTGTTGCTCTCTAAGAGCTCTAAAGAAAAGTCCGAGATAGTATTTGTCTATCTTTTAAGGATAACCCACAGTAACCAACTATTTATAGCAAAAAAGTAGATTTTCAAAATAAGATATTTTGAACGTATTTTTGTACCCGTGCCAAGGACGATAATTCTTCTTCTTTGGTATCGGCAAGAACACGGGCTAAATCTTACTTGCTCAGAAAGCGGCTACCGTGGTAGCCCTCTGGTTACCATCAAGTAAGTCCTCACGCGAGCAGGTGGTCGGGCACGCGGGACAATTGGTGAGGTGTGCCATGGTTTGCAGGAGTTCTCCACATTCACAGCTGGCGTCTGCGCTACTTATGTACTCCCACCGGCACAGGTTATCCTTCCTTCGGCCAACCTGGGTCCTCAGCCTATTTAGACTTCTCCAGGTTGGCCAAGGTTCCTTATAGCCAGGAGGCAGGTTTTCGGTTACAGTGAATGTGGGTACTCGCTTGCTCAAAGTCTGCACCTCACGTCGGAAGGGTTTTGGTCGGTAGGCTGTGTGGATCGCAGGAAGCTTTTGCGGCTTAGCAACCGACCTGCGGCGGGAGAGAGCCCGTAGAGTGGATGTCTCGGGTCGCTTTCTTGTTTTTGTTTTTCTAGCGAACAGGTCACTTCTCTACGGACTCTGGGAGGAGCTATTCCCGCAAGAGGGAACAGCATACCGACCGGAGTTGGCTTAAGACAGCCAGTCACTATGCGGCAGGTGTCGTTTAGCTCCGCGTCCACCTCTCTGGTGTGAGCCGACCTAGCCCATACTTGTCACGCGTACTCTCCTCCTGAGAAACACAGAGCTAGCCCCGTAGTGCGCATAACCGTTGGGTTTGCTCCCCAGTTGGTGGAGGAGAGACGGCGCAGCAGGTTGTTACGGGAACTAACTTTTTGTTTTGTATTTCTGCAGTGGGTCTTGTACGTCAGTGAGTGTCACTCCCAGATATCTAGGGCAACTGCAGTGCTGGATGCTGGCGGCGGGATAAATTTTCAGCTCCCTGTTTGCTTCCCGATTGCGTAGGTGGAAAGCGCACGATTGGGTTTTGCTTGGGTTGGGCCTTAGAGCGTTTTATGAAGGTTCTCCAAGGCAATATTCAGTGTGCTTTCCACGGTTTTGAAGCTCTTATCCTGGCAAGTCAGTGCAAGGTCATCGGCATAGATGTATCGCCGTGTGTAAAACTGGTTTTATTATCGTCCTTGCCCGTGCGAAGCCGGGGCGGGCCGCTAGTTAAAAATAAACTGAAGTAACAACAGAGTAGGTAAATCAGAAGGAGATTGGTAAGCTGCTAAGCTAACCCCAGCTATAAATTAGCCCCGCAGTAATCCTTCGTGTAGCTGATTGCAAGCTACGACGTTTGTTTTTTTGCAGTTTTTTGTATCGTCTGACAAATTGGAACATTCCTACTAGAATAGATACAATTGTAAATAGAAGTAATTTAATTTTCTTTACAAAAAAGTAGAAAGTAGAAAAAAACCAAAACAAATTCATGCTGTAGGTATATAGGCTGACTTTTAATTAGTTCTTGATAGAAAAAGGTATGAATGTACTTATGATACTGAACAACTTTCCCCAAGGAACATAGGTCGAAATACGAAAATCAAGTTTTGACCTCCCATAGAAACTGCATCAGCTGATAGCGCATTTTGTATGGGAGGTCAAATTGTGGTTTTTCGTATTCTGACCTATGTTCCTTAGGAAAAGTTGTTCAGTATCATGAGCTGATGCTATGCTATGCTGAGCTCTCACGAACTAATTAAAAGTCACTCTTTATAATTGAATGTCATTGACTTTTGATATAAGTAGTAGGTAACGTTTTAACGGTGGTTTGCATCGTTCACTCCCCACCAAAGACCAAGGAGCGTAACTAACCTTGGTTTGTATTACGCCGTAACTCGATACTCGGGCTGATCAAACTTATGATTACTGCAGCTTCGGTGGCGAGCTGATCAAAAAAGTTTTCTCGTTATGACTCGACGCTCACTTGACGAGCGACAGGGTTTAGGATAATTTTGGTAATAAGTAGTTGCAGTTGTGGGAATGGAGTTGTCCAGAGTAAAGGCATCTTTTTAGGGTGCCGTACCCAAAGTTCCCGTGTGGTGCCGGCAAAGAATAGTACCATCCGTACATACCCGCATTACCCGTGTCATCGTAAGAGGCGACTAATGGTTATAAATTGAAGGATGAGCAGCAGCATCCTCCTGTGTATCATACCATCTTACTTACTGCGGTCACCTACAACCGCGGTCCATGATGCCAGCCGTAACGCTGACAAGCGAGGTGACTATGGTATTACCCCGCCACATTTTTCCAGCAAAAGCTAGAATTCTAGAGGGAGCTCCCTGTCCTGTAGTGGACATTTCATGGGATGTTATGATTAAACACCGGATACACGGTCGGCGACAATCTCCCGACAAAGGTAACCTTGGTTTGCAACCATTTGGGTCCGTTTCAACTATACGGTCGCCGACTTGTTGACAACAAACATTGATATAGATTAAAAAACACGATGTGGTGATACAAAATGACAGTTGACACTGACAGTTCTTGTATTTTGTAGTTCGGTTCAAAACAAATCATTTTACTTCTGCGAATTGGCTATGTTTTGAAAGATTACGTAAAGATGTCTCTCATCTCTCTTTCTACATTTGTTAGGTTAAGTGACAACTTTAAGGCATAATACTGCTGCTAAGTTCATCTGTTCTGAGTAATTTATGAGTAACTTCAGCTGGATCTTGAATTGTACTCATTGATTTGCGCAGGGTTAGTCCCGTTTTTCCTTAGTTTAAAATTACCCCGAAATGACGGGAAAATATCTCATTGCAGCGGAAAACCGGTAACAACATAAATACGAAAACCACGCGAGCGAAGCCGCGGGCAACAGCTAGTTATGTAATAATTAAGCATCTTTTCAAAAATGTGACTCTGAAACACGATTAAACATATTTTTTAGGGTTCCGATACCAAAATGGTAAAAAAAGGATCCCTTATGGTGCGACTCTGTCTGTCTGTCTGTCTGTCCGTCTGTCACACCCGTATATCTCAGCAACCACTTATGCGATTGGCTTGAAATTTGAAATAGTTTTAGAATATGGTTGCCCAACTTAATTGCACATGAAATAATTGTAAAAAAATATGATTATTAATGCAAAGGGGGCCCATAGAGCGGGGGGGGGGGCAAACTTCATATGATGAAAAAAAACCGGTCAAGTGCGAGTAAGACTCGCGCACCGAGGGTTCCGATATACCTATAGTATTTTTAGTAACAATTTAGTCCAGTTTTAGGACCACGAAAATAATTATGTTTGTAAAGGTTTTTTGCAGATTTCTAAAAAATAGCACCGTTTTTTAGAAATCTGAAAAAAAACCTTTACAAACATAGTTAGTCTTTCAGAGATCGTTTCATTTTTTCTGTAATATTTATGGTAAAAAAATCGTAAAAAAACTCAAAAAAATATTTTGGAATGTACAACCCACGTACAACCACAAAGCAAATGTCGTAAGTGACAAGACCTTGCGGTGAGTTCCAAGGTTCCAAGATCCGACGCGGATCGTTCCGACTTCCACTCGCAATTTCCGCAGGTCACTTAGTTAGTCTTGAAGTCAGTTTATTTTTTTCGGCCGCAAGCCCACTTTAACGGAACCGAATGTGTAGTTTATAGATTACCGTCTTCTGAAATGTGAAGACAGCTACAAAAATTAACATGGGGGAGATTGTTCATCTTCAGTATCTTCACGGCCAAAATTACCAACACGGGACGTCGTTTGTCACGGAGAACACAACGCTAGCGTGTTTCAGAAAGTATACAACGCCATCTAGCGAGCTCAGTTCTGCCACGACGGTTCCGATATACCTAGAAAGCCTCGACATTTTTAGAAGCAATAAAGTCAATTTTTGGACAGTTAAACTATGTTTTTGTAAAGGATTTTAGTAGATTTCTAAAAACTTTGCGAAAAAAAAATCCTTAGTGTTTGATTGATCTATCATTGCGCTTCTTTATTTTTTTATCAATACAATTTCTAGATAGAATTGCAATTTTCCTGTAATATTTACATAAACCTGTATCGACTACAATTATTTCAGTTTTTTTGTTTATTAAACTTCTAAGACGGGGGGATGGTATTTCTTTTTTACATTTTTCTTTACTTAAAAAGTACAAAAGCCTATTTTGTAATGTACCAGTAAAGCCCCTTTAGGTGATACCTACTCCTCTTGACATTATCTTGTCAATCCGGGCAATATTGCCTATGGCGGATATCTTTGCCCAAAATCCAAAAACAACTTTAATCATGACTTACAAACAAAATAACTTAAATATATACCTATCCAATTTTTCTTATTATTCGCTGAGCGGCTAAGATCACTAGGTAACCCACGAGACAACGACAAAATGTAATGACCTGTGCAGGTGGTACAAAATCTTGTTTTTTGGTTTCGCTTAATGTCGCTCTATTAGGTTCCGCAGGTATGTGAATTCAATACGAGATATAATATAGGAGGTAAACTGGCGCGTATTTCTCTGCAGGGTTTTCTTCTTTCAAGGACCGAAACTTTGAGAAACAGTCATGGCAAATTATAACTATGAGTGACAACATTGCCCACAACCAAAATCATGTTAAGTTAAACCCACACCGGTCCTAATTTTTTTTACAATGATTTTTATTTAAACGCCAAAGTTTTATTCAAAATGTTGCCTAGCAGGTATTTTGAAAAGCAGAAAGTTAGGCACCTACCTTAGAATTATTTAGATTAGGTAGTTACAAACAATAAAAACCGGCCAAGTGCGAGTCGGGCTCGCGCCCTAAAGGTTCTGTACCTCACTATCTACCATATGATATACTAAAAGCTTTGCTCTTTGACTTTAAAAACTCCGCGACCATCCAACTTGACCCCTTTTTTATAGAAAAGTTCTTGAAACGGGAGCTCACCTTAACTGGTTACTATTCGTTGTGAGAAAAATTGTAATATTTAATGATTTTAGACTTTTCCCTTTATTTGTACTGTGAGACCTAGCTTCTTGCCAAATTTCATAAGTTTAGGTCAACAGGAAGTACCCTCTAGGTTTTGCTTTAATGCATAAATGTATGGAGATGAGGGCATAAAAAGCCATCATATAGACCGTAAGGGCACTGCATGTTATCCTACGTCATTTAGTACACAAAATTTGCAACTTTGTAGCGATAGTAGTGGCCTAATAGGTCCACAAAACGTTGGTCTGCCAATCCGAAACCTGGCAGGTTTTGTACAGTTGGAGAGAAAAGTAGTTAAATGACAGATTACACGAATGAAATCTATTCGTAGAAATAGAAGGTACCTATATAAGTAAAAAACAACAGGTCTGCCTTGCATCCTCTTGGCAGTTTCGCTAGTCGGACCACAAATGTGGTCGGATGTGATTGGACCACAAATTTGGTCGGACTGGCAAAACTGCCAAGAGGATGCAAGGCAGACCTGTTGTTTTTAGGGTTCCGTACCTCAAAAGAAAAAACGGAACCCTTATAGGATCACTTTGTTGTCTGTCTGTCTGTCAAGACCCTTTATCTCACGAACGGGTAAAGGTATCAGGTTGAAATTAATACCATATATTAGGATCCATGAACCACACAAGATCTGAAAATTTAAATTTTTTACAACGACGCAATCAAAAGACATGACATTTTATGTCCTCATCTCCATACATTTATTCAAAAATGCAAAACCTACAGGGTAAAATTATGAAATTTGGCAAGAAGCTAGGTCTCACAGTACAAATAAATGGAAAAGTCTGAAATCATTAAATATTACAATTTTTCTCACAACTAATGGTAACCAATTCATATAAGAGAGGGGTCAAGTTGGATGGTCGCTGAGGCGATTTTTGTTTTAGTTCTATTTAAAAACGGAAATACTTACAAACTTGAAAATTGGTATGTTTATAGAGCATAAGCTATAAAATAACAACAAATAATAAAATTTGGTCAAGCGCGTGTCGGGCTCAAAAAATCTAGCACATTAACTTACTGAAATTTCAACTATACTCTGTACAACATAGCTTGATCGTTTTGACAGATGGGTCTAGTGATGGGAAACAGGCAATATCTAGTAGTACAAAAAATAACGTTTTTATATAGGTACTTGTAAGTGTGATGAGATGGTGTGGCTGTATGTTTTAAACTATTCAAAATAAATTAATTCATTAATCAATCCACTTTATTTCACTAGACATAAAAATATTGGGTATGTATGCGACGATGGGTTATATTATTATAATATTGAGTTAAAATCAAGGTTGAAAAATAAAACAAAATTTTATCTTTAAAGCATAGTTTTTAATCGGGAAGAGGAACACAACCTAGGTTTTCATCGTCAGAATCGTCTTCAGAACTTGTGACATCATCTCCAACTTGAATTATTAATTCGTTTTCAACGAAGTTGTCGAAGCGCACATCGCGCATCCAGTCAGACAAAACTTCTTCTTTCACGTGTCGAACAACATTCGCCCAGTTTTCAGCGGTCACCTGACCACAAGCTTCTTCCAACAAACGGAGCATTTTGTTTGCGGTGAAGGGAGGAGATGTGTTGTTGCGGGCTGCATGTCCTGTGAATGAAACAAATGATGAATAAAGTAATACTATTTAATGCAGTATATGTTTTAGTATTCATGAAAAAAATAAATATTTATCAAGAAAAAAAGAAATATTTACGCATTTTCACTAACCTTTGATTTGTGCCCATATGAGTTCTATGGCATTATATTGACAGTGATAGGGTGGCAATCTGATAACAGTGTGACCACGTTGCTTTGCTGCTTCATCCAGCAAATACACTGGCTCCCTTGGTTTGTGTATGGCCACCAGCCCAAGCAGTTCGCACTTGAGCATTGTCATATCGGCATTTACGCCCTTGTTCATAAGCCACTCTATTATATCGGCTTTTTTATTTGCCGTCGTCGGAGCCTTGTCAAGTTGCACGGAATGGTAGGATGCATTATCCATTATTATTATATGAGGACCGTCCAGGTTGTCCATCATTTTATAGAACCATTCTGAAAATTTTTCGAAGTTCATCTCTTCATGGTATTCATTCGTTTTCTGGGATTTAAATGCCATTAAACAGTTTGACACGAAACCTTCGGCAGTACCTGCGTGGCAAATTATTAGTCTCTCCCCCTTTCCTTCTGGTACTTTTGTGGATGATTGGGCAGTACCATCGTTCCATGTTTTTTGCACAGTGTGATTGGCATTCAACCACGTCTCGTCTAAAAACACAACCTTCTTCCAATCAGAAATATTTTTAGCTTTTCTTAAAAAAGTAAATCTTTTGAGTGCTATGTCCGTCCTTTCCATAAGGATCTTGCGTTTGTTTGCTTTTTGGTAATGGAAACCAATTTTATTTAATAGTTTTGACAGCGAAGTTCGACCACCGTCATATAAACCAGCTTCTCTTAATGTTCCCAGCAACTCTTTAAGTGTGGGCAATTCTTTCTTTGAATAATACCCATAAATGTGGTTTCGTATAGCCGCACATTGAAAATCGTCAATATCGACTATAGGTTGGATACGTCTTCGTTTTTTATTTGGAGTCGATAGTTTGTTCTCTTCATCACCTTCTTTGCCAAATTTTTCAGTCGATATTCGTGTTACAGTAGCTAATCCAATTCCCAAAGCGTCAGCTACACGTTGCCGCACTTGAGACAATGGCAGTAAAGGTCCGCCATTTTGACACTCACGCTCAAAATAATCGCGTAAGCGTATTACAAACTCACGCGTTTCACTGTTAAGCACAGTTTTTTTCACCCTTTTAGGCATGATTAACAAAAGTTCACAACGAAAACTAAAATTCAACAATAAGAACTTAACAAATATTAAATAACAACACAACAAAACAAAAGAACAACAAAGTAGCTTGAGGTTATAATTCAAAACACTCAGGACGTGACGCATACAAGGCTGTCGCACTCGTACTATATAACCGTAACCGGCCAGGCGGGCGGACGACACCAGCCAGTGTTGCCACCTTGGTTTTAGAAAAGAATTCCAAAAATAGGTTTTTTGTATTCTGTTACTCTTCTTTTATCACTCCCTCGGTAAAAAAACTAAATTTACAGACACGCCGATTCTACTCTTTTATTATATGTATGCGATAATTCGATAAAATGATTTTTAATAAGGCTTCTTTGTAACCGATATTTGTAACAGTCACTGCCTGTTATTTGTGTCCCATCCGACCAAACGACGTAACATTGCACGAGCGTTCATTGTTTTCAGTTTTTCTATTTAAATCTTACTTTGAAGCTATAAAAACCACTAAGATTTTCGGAAAATGTTTGAATATTAGATACTTTTGTGTGTTGTGCGTCTATTTTTAAAGTTTTAACAATTTTTGAAATTGATAAAATAAAAAAATATTATGTTCGTCATTGCAAAGTTATGTCGGTCACCAATTTTACATCTGTCAAAAAGATCAAGCTATGTTGTATAGACTATAATACAACTATGTTTATGTTGTGGTACGGAACCCTCAGTGCGCGAGTCCGTCTCGCACTTGGCCGATTTTTTTTTACTTATATAGGTACCTTCTATTTCTACGAATAGATTTCATTCGTGTAATCTGTCATTTAACCACTTTTCTCTCCAACTGTACAAAACCTGCCAGGTTTCGGATTGGCAGACCAACGTTTTGTGGACCTATTAGGCCACTACTATCGCTACAAAGTTGCAAATTTTGTGTACTAGATGACGTAGGATAACATGCAGTGCCCTCACGGTCTAATATATTTTGATTGCATCGTTGTAAAAAAAAAAAAACATATCTTGTGTGGTTTATGGAATTTTATATTCGTTATGAATTCAACCTGATGACAGAAATACAGACGGACAACAAAGTGATCCTATAAGGGATCCGTTTTTTTATTTTGAGGTACGGAAACCTAAAAATGAGAAAAAAATACCATTCCCCCAAAAAAAAATTAAAAAACAACACTTACAAAATTTACAACTTCCCATACAAAATGGGTTGGTCACGTGATCACTTTAGTATGGGGAGTTGAAAATTTTTGGTGTGTTGTTAGAAAAGTCGTAGAACAAAAGTTGTTGCTTTAGACCTCTGTAATAACGTGGGCATACGCAAATCAGGTCCAAAAAAATAACCTTGTATATTATGCATTATCATATAGCTGTTTTATAATTAATATTTTGAGCACAGATTTTGAGAAGTATGCAAAAACCGGCCAAGTGCGAGTCGGACTCGCGCACTCAGGGTTCCGTACCACCACATAAACATAATTGTATTAGTTGAAATTTCAGTAAGTTAATGTGCTAGATTTTTTGAGTCCGACACGCGCTTGACCAAATTTTATTATTTGTTGTTGTTTTATAGCTTATCTACACTAATATTATAAAGAGGAAAGATTTGTACCTATTTTTGTATGTTTGTAATGAATAGGCTCAAAAAGTACTGGGCCGATTTAAAAAATTCGTTCACCAATAGAATGATACATTTTTCCAATTTGACATAGGCTACATTTCATTTTGAAAAAAACCGGCCAAGTGCGAGTCGGACTCGCGCACTGAGGGTTCCGTACCACCACATAAACATAATTGTATTAGTTGAAATTTCAGTAAGTTATTGTGCTAGATTTTTTGAGTCCGACACGCGCTTGACCAAATTTTATTATTTGTTGTTATTTTATAGCTTATGCACTATAAACATACCAATTTTCAAGTTTGTAAGTGTTCCCGTTTTTAAATAGAACTAAAACAAAAATCGCCTCAGCGACCATCCAACTTGACCCCTCTCTTATATGAATGTTCTTGAAATGGGAGCTCACCACAATTGGTTACCATTAGTTGTGAGAAAAGTTGTAATATTTAATGATTTCAGACTTTTCCCATTATTTGTACTGTGAGACCTAGCTTCTTGCCAAATTTCATAATTTTAGGTCAACGGGAAGTACCCTGTAGGTTTTGCATTTTTGAATAAATGTATGGAGATGAGGACATAAAATGCCATATCTTTTGATTGCGTCGTTGTAAAAAATTGAAATTTTCATATCTTGTGTGGTTCATGGATCCTAATATATGGTATTAATTTCAACCTGATACCTTTACCCGTTCGTGAGATAAAGGGTCTTGACAGACAGACAGACAGACAGACAGACAGACAGACAGACAGACAGACAGACGGACAACAAAGTGATCCTATAAGGGTTCCGTTTTTTTCTTTTGAGGTACGGAACCCTAAAAATTAGTGATCCTTGGTAAAATTTGAATAATGTAACCGAAGGTGTAGAAAAATGAGTCTTAAAATGTCTTTCGTCGAATGCTCTGCCGAAACTATTAGCGATAGAACAAAATAATGTACAACAATATTGAAGAACATCATAATGTCTACAAAAAACTATAAGACCAATAATGGGGGGCACCACTCTACCCGTAGATTAGTACCCGTGCGAAGCCGGGGCGGGCCGCTAGTGCACTATAAACAGACCAATTTTCAAGTTTGTAAGTGTTCCTGTTTTTAAATAGAACTAAAACAAAAATCGCCTCAGCGAACATCCAACTTGACCCCTCTCTTATATGAATGTTCTTGAAACGGGAGCTCACCACAATTGGTTACCATTAGTTGTGAGTAAAGTTGTAATATTTAATGATTTCAGACTTTTCCCTTTATTTGTACTGTGAGACCTAGCTTCTTGCCAAATTTCATAATTTTAGGTCAATGGGAAGTACCCTGTAGGTTTTGCATTTTTGAATAAATGTATGGAGATGATTACATAAAATGCCATATCTTTTGATTGCGTCGTTTCCTGGTACCTTTACCCGTTCGTGAGATAAAGGGTCTTGACAGACAGACAGACAGACAGACGGACAACAAAGTGATCCTATAAGGGTTCCGTTTTTTTCTTTTGAGGTACGGAACCCTTAAAATGAGCGAAAAACGTAAAACAGCGCGAATCCGCTCTGTTCTAACACGCGCATTCGACGCTTTGTTAGAAAGGGAGGCAATTAGGCTCTTATCTTCCCCTTAAATCAATCATTTCAGTCTAAAAACACTTGTATGTGGGAGACTGTAGGTGCCTGAAATAAGTCAGAGACCTGTAGTACAAGTTACCAGGTAATGGTATGATACACTCTGAAAGACGCTGCTGCCCATCATCCGGTTCATAATCCCTTATTCGCCTCTTACGACACCCACGGGTAGAGATGGGTTGGTACTCTTTGCCGGCACCAAACGGACGACACCCTGTATAGTGTGATTAAACTCAAACTTGGTATTAATTTGCCCGCCTTGTATTTCGGTAATAGCATTAGAGTACGAACGACAATTACACACAACACTTACACTTATAGTGGTTAATACGTGTTTCCATTCACCCAAGTCGAGTAATATTTTCTTCGAGATTCGTATTTTCATAGTAGTTTCTGGACCTGCCCGGTGAAGCCGTAAGGCGCTAATAGCGGTCAAATGCCTAACTTTACGTTGAAATATTAAAATAAATGGCCATCGAAACCATTGAAAAAAATACAGGGTGATATATCAAGATTTTAAAAAGGTTTTTACTTGAACATAATTGTATTTTTACCCGACTACGGCAAAGCAAAAGGAGGGTTATGATTTTGACAGGCTATGTATGTATGTATGTTCATCTGTTCCATCATAACTTCTAAACTACTTCTCATATTTTGACAAATGAGGTGTCGTTAGAAGCGTCTTAATTATCCGCTGGTTATAAGATACAAGAAATTTCGTTTAATTGTATGTGGCGCCCTCTAGAGCAGATTAAGTCAAGGACTAATAAAAAAAAAAATTTTTACCGTACCGTGTTGGGTATCAAATGAAAGGGCTTAACGAGCACATTTCAAAAATATATATGTTGTTAGCTTTTTTATGTATTAACAACCCCAAAATAATTGAAATAAAAAATCAGTTCAAAAACTAGAACCCGACTACTGGCAAATCTTGCTCTAAAAAGTATGTAACAAGAAAATATTGTCATCGGAAATTGTTATGTACAAACTATGGTATTAAATAAATATTCATAGCGATGTTCAGATAATAGCCGTGGTCATGTTATGCCACCTATCCGAAAAAAGCGATCATAAACTTAAGGGCAAAGAGGCATAACAATATGACCACGGCTATTATCTGAACATCGCTATGAATATTTATTTAATACCATAGTTTGTACATAACAATTTCCGATGACAATATTTTCTTGTTACATACTTTTTAGAGCAAGATTTGCCAGTAGTCGGGTTCTAGTTTTTGAACTGATTTTTTTGTTAACCACGTTTTAGGAAAAAAATCCCCAGCAGCACCTGTTTTTGTGATAATGTGCAAAATTTCTCCAAAACCGCAAAAGTTCACGAGTTTGTTTTTACACACAAAAAAGGTATCTATTATATTTATATTTTTACTTGAATGTTTTATTTTTATTCCACATAATACGAGTACTAATGAAAAGTGCAAAAAACCGAGTTTTTGAGCGCGTGCGGCCGCGAACCCGACCAAAAACTGTAAACGCGTGACATCTTAGCGTGCACATACGATTAAAGTGCATTTTTAATTTGATCAAGTAACGCTGAGCGCTATTAAGGCCTTAAAAAAAGTAGTTTAATCTATTCAGGGTCGAGGGTGGACATGCATTATCTAGGTAAGCATACATTATCTAGGTAAACATGCTACATCTTCGGCCCTAACATCACTTACCACCGAACTATTTCACTTAACATAATTGGTTTCCTATTTTTTTTAGGGTTCCGTACCTCAAAAGGAACCAACGGAACCCTTATAGGATCACTTTGTTGTCCGTCTGTCACGACCCTTTTTAAGGATCCGATACCAAAATGGTAAAAAAAGGAACCCTTATGGTGCGACTTTGTCCGTCTGTGTGTCCGTCTGCCTGTCCGTCTGCCTGTCCGTCTGTCTGTCCGTCTGTCTGTTTGTCACACCTCTATATCTCAGCAACCACTCATGCTATCGTCCTGAAATTTGGAATAGTTTTAGAACATAGTTGCCCAACTTAATTGCACATGAAAGAATTTTGAAAAAATAATGATTGGGGCCGAAATAGGGGGAGGGGTCAAATTTAAAATTGTCGCTACTAGGTCGAGTGGGATATCATATGAAAGGGCTTTACTTGTACATTCTAAAATATATTTTTGTATTTTTTTTACGTCTCTTAGTTTTCAAGTTATGATGAAAAATTTCTAAAAAAATACCATACCCCTCCCTTATCTCCGAAGTTTAAGAAAGGAAAAATCTGAATTAATTACAGTTGACAGAAGTTAATGTAAACATTACAGCAAAAATAAAACGATCTTCCTAAGTTGCACAGGTTTTTAGAAATCTGCAATTATTATTTACTTATTTATTAAAATCATTTTCAATTTCTGAACTTATAATCAGGTTTTTACGGACACCGGTATTCATCGTCTATATGTTATTACTAGCTGTTGCCCGAGGCTTCGCTCTTTCGTATTTATGTTTTCCGAAGCAATGAGATATTTTGCCGTCATTTCGGGGTAATTTTAAACTAAGGAAAAATAGGACTAACCCTGCGCAAATCAATGAGTATAATTCAAGATCCAGCTGAATTTTATATAATATACAGACGTTACTCATAAATTACTCAGAACAGAGGAACTTAGCAGCAGTATCGTAACAAATGTAAAGAGAGAGATGAGAGACACCTTTATCTAATATTTCAAAACACAGCCAATTCGCAGAAGTAATTGAGAAAAACTGAAACCCTCTCCCTCTCTCTCCCACTCCCCCCTTCCTTTCCCCCTCCCCGTCCCTCTGTCTCTCCCCCCTCCCCCTCCTCCCTCTCCCCCTGCCCCTCCCACTCCCCCTCCCTCTCCCTCTCTCTCACCCCCTCCCCCTCCCTCACTCCCTTCCTCTACCCCTTCCCCTCCCTCTACCTGTACCTCTCTATCTCTCTTCTTCTCTACCTCTCTACGTCTCTACCTCTCTACCTCTCTACCTCTCTACCTCTCTAACTCTCTACCTCTCTACCTCTCTACCTCTCTACCTCTCTACCTCTCTACCTCTACCTCTACCTCTCCCTATCCCTACCCCTACCCCTATCCCTACCCCTAATGTTAATTTAACCGCTATCCCTAACATAGAAAAGACACCCATATTTATTTTTAGACATCAAACCTATCGCACCCCAACCCCATCCCCAGGGGATGATGGTATTTCACGTCTACCAAGTTGGATTTCAAAGTAGTTGTAGCTTTCGTAATCAGCGACCCGATAAACCATACAAACGACACCCATATTGATTTTTAGACATTTCAAACCTATCGCACCCCAACTCCATCCCCAGAGGGATGATGGTATTTCACGTCCACCACGTTGGATTTCAAAATTGTTGTAATTTTCGTAATCAGCGACCCGATAAACCATACAAACGACACCCATATTCACATTTAAACCCTATCGCACCCCAACCCCATCGCACACCAACCCCATCCCAAGAGAACGATGGTATTTAACGTCCACCACGTTGGATTTCAAAATTGTTGTAGATTTCGTAATCAGCGACCCGATAAACCATACAAACGATACCCATATTGGTTTTTAGACTTTTTCACCCCATTTCCCTTTTTTAGGGGTTGAATTTGGGGTGGAATTTCAATAACAGTGATGAACGTTGCATAGAATTACATCATTAATGCCTAAATAATAAATTATGTGGATTTACTTTAAAAATAAAGAATTTTAAACTTCATCCCCCTTTTCACCCTTAAGGGTGTCGAATTTTCAAAAACCCTGAGACACGTAATTAATAATTTTTAGTCGTCCGCCTAAATATAAATTTTGAAGATCCTAACTTCATAACTGACGGACTTTCATACAAACTTTCATCCCCTATTTTACCCCCTTAGGCGTGGAATTTTTCAAAACCCTTTCTTATTGCAACCCTAGGTCTCATAAGGAACCTACATGCAAAATTTAGAATCTCTAGACCCAGCGGTTTGGGCTGTGCGTTGATATGTCAGTCAGTCAGTCAGTCAGTCACCTTCTTCTTTCATAAAATAAACTTGAACAAACACTCGTCTATAATGTGAAATTATATGTAGGTAGTTCGCTTGCTATGACAATCAGTTCCATTGAAGGTAGATCCAATCACCTGTACAAACAAATTTTGACTTTGCTTTAGACCTATTGCTTCCAAAAATACAAAAAGTATATCGGAACCCTCGGCGCGCGAATCCGACTCGCACTTGACCGGTTTTTTTAAACTTACCTACTACCCTTTTCCTAATGAACGCATAGAGGAATTAAATTGAAGTTCATATCAATTAACAAACAGTCATGTCTATAATACCTTTAAGCTGTAACAAAATCAAATTTCTATGTCAACCCGATCAAAAGAAACAGCAATTTAAGCCGCATATTTTGAAACTCGCAACTACTCGCAAGGGAATCAAAACCTAAAGGATACTTCCACTCGACATGAAACATCGTTTTATAGCACACATAAACGCAAAATTCCGAAAACTTTAAATTTTTAGTTACATCACATAATAAAATTTTTAGCAATAAAAATACCATAACTTTTACTTATATATCTACAGGTTTGCACGGAACCCTCGGTGCGCAAGTCCGACTCGCACTTGTTCGGTTTTTTTTACATAATTAAATGAATATCTATCAGGTGATTAAGACTAATGTACGCGTGGAGAAAGCTAGCTTTGTTCTGACTTATGATTTTGGTTCTCATGATATATTAAAGCGAGTGACACACTTGCGGAAATTCAGCGGTATTCGCGTATCGTTCCGACGCGGAATTCCTACAGGTGCGTCGCTACACTTACTTAATAATTATCGTTCAGTACTGTTGCCCCGTGTGGTGCCGGCAAAGAATAGTACCGACCTATCTCTACCCGTGGGTGTCGTAAGAGGCGACTAAGGGTTAATGAACAAGAGGATGGGCAGCAGCATCCTTCTGTGTATCGTATCATCTTACATTCTGCGGTCACCAATAACCGCGGTCCATGGTGCCAGCCGCAACGCTAACAAGCGTGGTGATATGGTACTTCCCCTCTACATGGATTCAGCTAAAACTGGAATTTTTGGAGGAAGTTCCCTGTTCTGTAGTGGACGTTTCATGGGATGTCATGATGATGATGACTGTTTATTACTTTCAATGAGTTAATGTTCAAAATTGTACCGCAGATTTCGAATAAGGGTGTAATGGATACAAAGAAAACCAGAGCATGTAAGGGATTTTGTCGCATAGGTATGTATGTGTGTAACATTGTATATCGAGCAAACTACACTAGAATTTATCTTTATGTATGCATGTGAAGTAGCGATGAATTAGGTTGACTAAATTGTATTCTTACACCAAATCTTAAGGTTGTGAATTAATAAGTCGCTCTCAATATTGTTCCAGTGCGTGTATCAATCAGCAACTGTGCGATTAAATTGGCGGGCTCACCAGATGTATGGAAAGGTTAGTATTATATTAGTCGGCTTAACGTGGGACCAGATGACAATGGGGCAAAATGGCAATCCACACTGGTATGTTTTGAGACAATATTACTGGGTTGACACAGGGAAATACTCGTAATATTGCATTAAAATTTGATTTACGTACCTAAGGGTTCCGTACCTATCTACCATATTTATTTTTATTTAACTTTATTCAGAACACCAACAGCATTTATACAAGGTATAGTAACTTAAGTGAAATCACAAGAAAGCTATTAATAGGTATTCGCATATAGAAACAAGAACAATACGAGTAACATGAAAACATGAAGATTTGCCATTTTAGATTGGTAAAATCAATCAGATACAATACAAAGTATTTGTCTAATTATTTTGGTTCACTATAAGAAGTATGGCCGAAAAACTCTTCAGTAAAAAAAATTACTACATTACGAGGTTTAGAAATAAACAGTTCTAGATCATCTTTTTGCCTAGAAATATCATTAAAAAGACTACTTGCTCGATGAAAGAATGCATTCCGACGATAATTAGTGTTGGCTTGGGGGATTAATAATGGTTAGCTACGTCGGTTAGGCATTTTGCGTGGCACCCAGGTGTTAATTTTACCCAATAATGCAGGACAGTTGATTTGCCCGCTAGCAATTTTAATTAAATACACAACATCCGAAATTTGTCTTCTTCTATCAAGAGGTAAAAAGTGAAATTTTTTACATCTCGTTTCATAACCGTGAATGTAGCATTTACTTTTAAATTGTAGGTATCTTAGAAATCTTTTCTGTATTGACTCAAGACGTGAGGCGTACTTATTGTATTGCGGATTCCAAACCACCGATGCATACTCCAGTATGCTGCGCACATACGCACAGAACAGTATCTTAATTGATTTGATAGATTTAAATGATGAAGTGGACCTAATGATAAAGCAAAGACACTTTGATGCCTTTTTAGCTACATAATCAATATGTTTATCAAATAGTAATTTAGAATCTTGAATTATTCCCAGATCTTTTATAGTATCAACTTTAGTTAACACCTTATTACTAATAGCGTATCGGAATTCTATGGGTCTTGTTTTAAGCGTGAACGACATTGAATAACATTTAGATACATTTAAATCTAGTTTATTTTTGACACAATATTGTTCAAAGTTAACCAGGTCTTTTTGCAAGAGTTCACAGTCTGCAATACTATTAATGGCCATGTAGATTTTTGTGTCATCAGATTTACCGATCTAAAATGGCAGCTTGCATGTGTCAAATACGATGTTATGTCATTAATAAAGATTACGAATAATAATGGACACAGTAAAGAGCCTTGAGGGACACCTGATGGGATAGGCATCCACGTGGATGTAAAACCGTTGACTACTACTGCTTGTGATCTGTTTGCGATGTAAGAGGAAAACCATCTATATAAATTACCGTGTATTCCAGACTTAAGCAGTTTTTCCAATAGCAGCGAGTGATTTATTAGATCAAAAGCTTTACTAAAATCTGTAAATACAGCATCTACTTGCGCTCCTGAGTCCATTTGCGAAGAAACATAGTCATTGAAGACCAATAAGTTCGATACTGTTGACCTGCGACTCAAAAACCCATGCTGTTCTGGTGTAAAGGACGAATATAATGCAGAATATACCTGGCGATAGACGATTCTTTCGAACATTTTAGCAAAGATACATAATTTAGATATAGGCCTATAATTTAAAACATTCAATTTATCACCATTTTATTGGATGGGAGTTACAAAAGCGGATTTCCATATACTGGGTACAATGCCTTCGATTAAGGACCTATTGAAAATCATGCATAAGGGTAAAACTATATGATATACTAAAAGCTTTTGCTCTTTGATTTTAAAAACTTCACGACCATCCAACTTGACCCCTCTTTTATAGAAAAGTTCTTGATACGGGAGCTCACCTTAATTGGTTACTATTAGTTGTGAGAAAAATTTAAAAATTTAATGATTTTAGACTTTTTCCTTTATTTGTACTGTGAGACCTAGCTTTTTGACAAATTTCATAATTTTAGGTCAACGGGAAGTACCCTGTAGGTTTTGCTTTTTTGCATAAATGTATGGAGATGAGGACACAAAAAGCCATATCTTTTGATTGCGTCGTTGTAAAAAATTGAAATTTTCAGATCTTGTGTGGTTTATGGAATTTTATATTCTTTACCAATTTCAACCTGATACCTTTTCTCGTTCGTGAGAAAAAGGGTCATGACAGACAGACAGACAGACGGACAAGAAAGTGATCCTATAAGGGTTCCGTTTTTTTACTACAAAATTTACTGAGACACGTACATACGTACACATGCAAATAAAATCACGCTTCCTTCTCTTCGGGGTAAGCAAAGACCACAGCCCTCCACCTACCTACAATCTTGACATAATTCCCTAACTTCCTCTACTTTCATCAACACTTTCACACATGTTCTTTGTTTAGGGTATTTTTAACCTGGCTTTTATTTAGAAGGTCCTGACTTTGTGTTGGAACGTTCGCCGAAGCCTTCCCCTTCCAAAGTTTTCATTCACTCTGGCCTGGTAGATATCCTTCGTCATGTAAGGGAGCTTCGTTCATTTATCCTCTCCGCATAACAAAACCATCTCAGCATTCTTTTCTCAGTTTTAGCCACTACGTGTTCATTTACTCCACAACGTCACAGATTAAATAATAGTAAACTACAACGTTCTCTTGTCACACATTTCTTAATACTGTCAGCAACGTTGACAAAAGATTGACGAAAGAGATCTACAAGGCGATAGTGAATTCAAACGTTGGAAGGGGAAGGCCTCGGCGAACGTACCAGGACCAAATTCAGGACGTTCTGAATAAAGGCCAGGTTAAAAGTACCCTAAACCGACGAGCATGTATGAAAGGATTGATGAAACTTCAGAAAGCAAGGGAAGTATGTCAAGATCGTAGCAGGTGGAGAACTGTGGTCTCTGCCTACCCCGACGGGAACAAGGCGTGATTATGTATGTATGTCTGTCACTAAATTTTATACCAATCATACTCCTACTCGTAATAGTTCATTACCTTTACACCCTCAACGGACAGTCGGACAAAACCGGTCTCGTATTACTCTACAGCGTGAATTTTCATTCGTTTTAAACCCAAAGCCCAGTGAGTCTACTCATGAAAACTAGCAACTTTACGGAAGTAAAAAATTTTTTCATCGAAAAGAAATTTTCACCTTCCCATACAAAATGAGTCGATCACATGACCACTTTACTAAGACGAGACGAAAACATTTTTCGAGTAAACAATTTGTTTCTTCGGGAAATTTGCTTGTTTCATGAGTAGAATCCATGTATTCTATGGTAGAATCACTGGGCTTCGGGTTTAAAACGAATGAAAATTCACGCTGTATAAGTTGGATGATGCCACAGGGAGTAATGTTTTGATTGGCGAGTCTTCCTCGTTGATTGTCAGAAGATCTTGGGTCTTGCCATACACGGAACCATTGTTTAGAGTTCCGCGTGCAGTTGGTACGAATCGCTCTGTCCTTGCGATGACTCCTGCATACCAAGTGCGATGGATGGTGGCAAATATACTCGTATACATAGGGCAAAGACTTACTACGCGGCACAATGTTTGAGGAATCTTGTATTAACATGGCTTATTATTGCTATGGATTATCTCGTATTTACATGTGTTATGGCTTATTACTATGGATTATCTCGTACTTACATGGGTTATGATGTTATTGTGAAAAACTTTCCCCAAGGAATATGAGTCTGAATCTGTGGAAGTTGGAAAGTGCACGATCATGTGATGCTTTTTTTAAGGGAATAAAAAGACAACAGTCATGTGCGGGTCGATCTCGCGCACCGAGGGTTCCGATATACCTATATTATTTTTAGAAACTATCATTTAGATTTTTCGGTAAGCAAACTTCGCAGATAAGTAGTGGGTAATGCAAATTTTAAATATTTTTCATCATAATTGAAAAACTAAAAAAAAAACCGGAAAAAACATGTTTAACCTCCCAAAGAGACTGCTTCAGCTAATATCGCATATTGTATGGGAGGTCAAAAATTGCTTTTCGTATTTCGACCTATGTTTGTTAGGAAAAGTTCGATGGTGCTAGTAACATGCATAACATATCAGCTGCCGTAATCCGATGTAAAACTACGATAATATCGCGCCGATAATTAGTCTATGGTTCGGCCTTTGACAAAGAAATTCCCATACAAAGTATTTTCCGAACGTAATTGTTGTTGTCAATCTGATAATATCGGAGCTCTGATAAAACTTCGGAGTACGCACCCTGTAGGATCTTGTACAGAAGATGTCAGAAATACTAGTACTACGAGTACTAAGAATATTGTTTGCGTACCTGAAACGTTAAATTAAACGTTCAAATATTCAGTCAGTCATGTAAGCGATTTTCTTATGTAGTTGAATAAGATGAAGCTAAATAAAATCGTTTAAAAATATACGCATAGCAAAACTTGAAATAGCTCACTTTCCTGAAGCAAACAGGGCTCTTGAGTTTCATAATAAAGTTCTGTGGGAACAAGTTTAATTCAAAAGCGGTCAATTACTTTGAATGGTTTCTCTTCTGGAAAAATGAAATGGGCTATTTATAGAAAATTGCACTGTGGTTGCCCCACATTTTCTCATTTTTAGGGTTCTGTACCTCAAAAGAAAAAACGGAACCCTTATAGGATCACTTCGTTGTTCATCTGTCTGTCTGTCAAGACGCTTTATCTCACGAACGGGCAGAGGTATCAGGTTGAAATTGATACTATATATTAGGGTCTATAAACCACACAAGATCTGAAAATTTAATTTTTTTACAACGACGCGATCAAAAGATTGGCATTTTATGTCCTCATCTCCATACATTTATGCACTAAAGCAAAACCTACAGGGTACTTCCCGTTGACCTAAAATTATGAAATTTGGCAAGAAGCTAGGTCTCACAGTACAAATAAAGGGAAAAGTCTGAAATCATTAAATACTACAACTTTTCTCACAACTAATGATAACCAATTGAGGTGAGCTCCCATTTCAAGAACATTCATATAAGAGAGGGGTCAAGTTGGATGGTCGCTGAGGCGATTTTTGTTTTAGTTCTATTTTAAAAACGGGAACACTTACAAATTTGAAAATTGGTATGTTTATAGTGCATTAGCTATAAAATAACAACAAATAATAAAATTTGGTCAAGCGCGTGTCGGACTCAAAAAATCTAGCACATTAACTTATTGAAATTTCAACTAATACAATTATGTGGTGGTACGGATCCCTCGGTGCGCGAGTCCGACTCGCACTTGGCCGGTTTTTTTTTCCCTTCCAGCCCAGGTCAGGGAGTTCTCGTGGGCTATCGATCTTAATCCGGCTTTATTGACCCCATGAACAACAGGGAGAAGTTTCATAACTTAGCTACTCTACAGGTTTTCCTTTGAACTACTGGCCTATAATAATGACAAAAATCACTTTTGACTTCATCATCAAAACATCCCATGAAAATGTCCACTACAGGACATAGGGAGCTCCCTCCAGAACTCTAGCTTTTGCTGGAAAAATGTGGAGAAGAAGTACCATAGTCACATCGCTTGTCAGCGTTACGGTTGGCACCATGGACCGCGGTTGTAGGTGACCTCAGTAAGTAAGATGGTATGATACACATAGGAGGATTCTGCAACTTCTCCAGTTTATAACCCTTAGTCGCCTCTTATGACCCCCACGGGTGTGTATGAGATGGTACTATACTTTGCCGGCACCACACGGGACTACACTTGACTTGATATACAGTGTGAAACGGTTATTCTCTCTGAATAAAGACCTCCTTGCTATAAGGGTTGGGCCACATTGATCGACGTCGATCGACGGTTTGCCTTTACAAAACGAGCGCAAAGTATGGAAATCCTTTCGCATCGACGTGGCGAACGCGCCCTGACGACGAAACGCGGTTGACCGTCGGCAGGGATCGACGGCGAACGACGGCGAACGACGGCGAACGACGGCGATCGACGGCTGACGACGGTGATCAACGACATACGACAGCGATCGACGGCTGACGACGGCGATAAAAGAGGCAACAACAGTATGAGATGTTTCCATCGATTCGGCTGCGTACGGATGCAAACGCGTCTATACGGCTGCGTACGGATGCGAATTTATTTATTTCTTTGTGTAAATTTGAAAATGTGGAGGTATTTACACACGACTAAATTCTATTGATCGTTGATCTCAACCGGTTCAACAATTATTTCCCTTTACATAACCGTGCCCGTTGTTGCCGTTGCGTGAACTGTCCAAACAAAAAGAGCAGTGGACCGAAACTCTGTTGTATAATCGTTATAATGGATAATGAGCTGCACTGCATGCGATTGCTTTAGAATTCCGGAGGCAATAAGTTTATTGTATCAACCTGTACATAATGTACAGGGTTGATACAATAATCTTATTCATGACGTCCACTTCACAAACAAAGTGGCGCCTGTACATTCAAACATATTTAAAAGAGCGCGTGGGTTTTTAGGGTGGGTATGTAAAAAAGCTTACTATAGATTAGATGACAATATGAATGACAAAGAGGTATGGTGCTCTGATATTCCAGCGAAACACAAGAAACACATTGTAAAAAGCCGACTCTTAGTAGGCCGTGCTGCAGAGGTTTCTCGCCGTTTCTTTTACGCTGCCATAGCACGATCCGAAACGGCGTAGGCTCGCTCTATTTCAATCAATAAGTATTCTGTAAAGAATCTACATTGAATAAAATTATCTGAATCTGAATTTATTGTCGCTTCTCTTTGTTTGTGAAGCGAAGTTGACGTACATACATACATATATAATATCACGCCTTGTTCTCGTCGGAGTAGTAAGAGACCACAGTTCTCCACCTGTTTCGATCTTGACGTACTTCCCTTGCTTTCTGTACTTTCATCAATCCTTTCATACATGCTCGTCGGTTTAGGGTACTTTTAACCTGGCCTTTATTCAGAACGTCCTAAATTTGGTCCTGGTACGTTCGCCGAGGCCTTCCCCTTCCAACGTTTCTATTCACTCTTGCCTTGTAGATCTCTTTCGTCAATCTTCTTTTATTCATCCTCTCTACATGACCAAACCATCTCAGCATCCCTTTCTCAATTTTAGTCACTACGTCTTCTTTTACGCCACAACGTTCTCTTATCACACTATTTCTAATCCTGTCACTAAATTTTAATATCAAGTTGATGTCATGAGATTTTAATATCCAACAATGAATACCTACATGATTTTGAGTTTGGGTTTGAGTTGCCTTTGGTGATACTGGTTAAACCTACCACGCAAAGGGGTTATTTTCGAATACAATGCAATGTGATTTGCATTGGACTTTGTAGTGTACAGTCATCTTCATGTCAATGGAAACCTTTGTATCTCTATTACCATGCCATAAAGTCCTAAGTGTTATGACGTGTCTTTGGGTGTACCATTCTTATGTCAACTGCCGCAACAGATACAATCGCACTACGAGTGTTAAGCTTGACTGACTCTCGACCGTACCTGAAAAAAAGACTGGCTTACAGAAGAACAGGTTGGTAAAACGAATAACCGTGCAATTTGTGATATAAGAATGTACTTACATCATATATAGTATTCAGACAAATACAGACAGTAAGTATACAGCTGATTTAAAAGCGTCATTATTGTTAAATAACAATATCTACCAGGCAACCTTTAGAAGCGTTTTGCTTAGGGTGCAAGCGCTTTGATTCTTCATTCTTAATGCGCATGAGTGGAACTGCCGCCGCCGTGCCAACCTTTTCCCGAACAGTATAATCTGGATCTTGTATAGGCTAGAGTGAATAGGCGTTATCTAGTTAAGGGGCTGATAATAGCTGAATTACCTCCCTTTCTAACAAAGGGCAGATTGCACGTGCTAGAACGGAGCGGATTCGCGCTGTTTTACGTTTTTCGCTCATTTTTGCATTTTTCTCAAAATTTGTGCCCATAATATTAATTATCAAATAGCTATATTATTATGTATAATGTATTTAATAATTTGTAAAAGTTTTGGCATCATAGATTAATGGGTACTTAAGAAAAACGGTTTAAAAGCAAAAAGCAGAGGTAACTTTGGATTTTTTTTATGGCATACAAAATATATTTAATCTTGTTTCGGAGTCGTCCATATTCTTGGAAAGATGCTTAATTATCACATAATTTTTTTTCACGGCCATTTATTCATTACTTTTCGTTAAAAACCTGCTCAAGTGAAGCGTATTTAGCTCTTATCAGCCCCTTAAGCATGCTATATCTTCGACGCCACCAGGCACCAAGTGAGATTGGGGTCAAATGCTTACCTATAAAAAGGACGCGGGGATATGGCACTATTGTGTACTAAATAAATTATATAAAACATAAATTCACAGTACCACGAGTTGAAGAGGGTGGCTCGACGCCGCGACTAGTACCGACTGCTAAGCTCAAAACTTTATTTTGAAGATGGCACCCCATGATCATTTTAACTTATGTAATACAATGTGTAAGGGACGGTGTACCGAAAACTAAAAGAGCGTGCTCAGTCAACAAAACTGAACAACTTTCCCAAAGAAACATTTTGTTAAATGAAAAGCCAAATTTGCTGTTCGATCAAAGTGAACAATTTGTATTGGAGACCATTTTTTTTTTCATTTCCCAAAAATTTTTCACTGGGTAAGTAGTTCAGTTTCGTTGATTGAGCATGCCCTTTCAGTTTTCGGTACATTTTCATGAGCGTTGACTAACGTCATGGAAGTTTCCCATATTGTTGATTAACAACAAAGAACAAAAGATACTCGTAGATGTGTAATGTGGTAAAATAAGGAAGTACTTTGTTAAATACAAAGTGGTGTCATCAATTCATGTACCGCACTATACCTTGTGTCGTATTGTCATCCGCGACTGTAATACTAATGCAAGCCCTTGACTGTGTTCCATCCACCGTTCCCGGTTGACTTGTTTGTGTATAGACTAGCGCAGGAGCAAGCGACCACGCAGTGCAGTGCGCTTCGCCCACGCGTATCCAGCCAGCATCAACCGGTGCGTTTTTTTATCTGTGATATTCTAAACCGGATTCCACGAGAGAAACATAATTATTATTGTGTGTTAATAAAACTATAATAATATAAATAGTCTGACAGAATAGCTTTTCTTTCAAACATTCAATTCTAAAATCGGTCTCTATTATTTCTATTTCGCTGGGAGCAGTTGAACAGGTGGGAGCTGAAAACAGTTTGCATCTAAACATGCAGGCAGGCAGGTTTGCATCAATTTTTTAGTCAGGCTCTACTTTGTTTGTGAAGCGAAGTGATATGACTGACGTCATAAAGTAAACAAAAGAACGTTAATTTTAAACGTAAAATTAAAAAAAATATATAATTGTGAATGTTTCTGTGGTGTGGTTGTACTGTGGTTACGAACGAGTGCCTCATGTGTCTGAAGAGAAATTTCTTCTATTTGTCAATTTTTTTACTAAACTCACGACTCTCTCGCGGAATCCTTTGAAGTTTCATTGTGACTTATGTATGAAAATCAATTTTTCATCGTTCCAGATATTTTAAGAGGTGGTTCTCTCCATGAAACTGAACAACTTTTTTGAAGGAACATAGGTCGAAATACAATAAAGTTTTTTCGACTTCTCATACAAACTGCATCAGCTGACAGCACCTTTTACATCGAAGGTATTTACTTTTTGTGTTTCGATCTATGTTCCTTGGGTTAAGTTGTTCAGTTTTATGGGCAGAACATCCTCTTAAAATATCCGGGGTGATAAAAAAAATAACGCCGTATAGGTAATTTTTTAAAGGACCTTGCTTGTTCTGCAAAAGTGTTTGAAGTGTCGTCTTGTTAAAACTATATTTGGCTAAGCTCAAAGTATTTGCATCTTTTAGGTAATCTATGGTATAATGTAATATTAACATTTTAAAAGTCTGGCCAAGCTAAATATGATATAACACACTAAAATACAAAAACCATTTCGAGATATTTTTATGTCATACCATATTTTTTTTATATTCGACTAGAAAAGTAATTTGATTGCGGTAATATATTCAAAAATGCTGCGGCAGTTGTGACATTCATTTGACCACTGAGTGACGTCATTCGACAAGTAAAAAAAAAACCGGTCAAGTGCGAGTCGGACTCGCGCGCCGAGGGTTCCGATATACCTATAGTATTTTTGGAAGCAATAAAGTCCATTTTCAGGACCGCAAAACTAAATTTGTTTGTAAAGGTTTTTTGCAGATTTCTGAAAAACTGTGCAACTTAGAAAGATCGTTTTATTTTTGCTGTAAAGTTTACATAAACCTCTGTCAACTGTAATTAATTCGGATTTTCCCTTACTCAAACTTCGGAGATAAGGGGGGGGGAATGGTATTTTTTTTGACATTTTTCATCATAACTTGAAAACTAAGAAACTTAAAAAAATACAAAAATATATTTTAAAATGTACAAGTAAAGCCCTTTCATATGATACCCCACTCGACCTAGTAGCGACAATTTGAAATTTGGCCCCCCCTATTTTGGCCCCCTTTACATTAATAATCATACTTTTTTCAAAAAATTTTCATGTGCAATTAAGTTGAGCAACTATATTCTAAAACGATTCCAAATTTCAGCTCGATAGCGTAAGTGGTTGCTGAGATATAGAGGTGTGACAGACAGACGGACAGACAGACAGACAGACAGACAGAGCGGCACCATAAGGGTTCCTTTTTTTTACCATTTTGGTATCGGAACCCTAACAATAGAAAAGAAAACTTATTCTCTGTGGTCTTTCTGTCAAACGATTCGATTTGACGTTTCGAGTTCAATTGACACATCTGTGTCGAAGCACGTTCGTTTCACTGTGACCACACTGTGTCACTATGTAACGTTCGTTTCATCGTCTATTGTGAAATGGCGTCATCAACTTTAAAACTTAAAAAAATATATAAAATTACTCATAATACTTTAGGCGAAAAAAAAAACAAATTAGTTTCCTAAAATTGTCTAAATTTTCAGTTAAAGATATAAAAAATCATTTTTATTTATTTAGCTTAGCGAATATGTTGTATAATTTTGCATTTGTTTAAACGAATTATGAAGGGCATGATAAGTTAACGTAACTTAACAACTTTCAACGAATAAAAATTTCATGTAATAAAAACAAAATGGCCTCTAAACACAAACGTGATTGGACAGTTTGTATGGAGAGGCCGACTTTTTTGTCATTTCCTGAAAGTTTGATTCGCTGAAAGTTGTTCAGTTACGTTGACTGATCATGCCCTTTCGGTTTTCGGAACCTGTCCTTTACACCCTGTATAACAAACCTGTTATGCCGATTCTGGAGTGAATAAGTAGTCATTCTAGTTTAGCTTACCGCAATGGACTTTTTGGCATCATCATCATCCTTTCTATTCTACTTCCTACTATCCTACTTCCTATCCTATCCTTCCTACTAATATTATAAACGCGAAAGTTTGTAAGTATGTATGGATGTTTGTTACTCTTTCACGTAAAAACTACTGAATGGATTTTAATGAAACTTTGCAATAATATAGCTTATACATCAGAATAACACACAGGCTACAATTTATATGGATATTGTGTGAATTGTCCAATTCTGCGCAGACGAAGTCGCGGGCACCAGCTAATCATATATAAACCCTAGTGTCAGAGTTTCTGAGACGCCAAAGGCCTCTGACATGCCTCATTAACGACTACATCCGTAGATAATAGACGGGACCAACGGCAACGTGCCTTCCGAAGCACGGAATCATCTAACTTTTCAGACAATCCGGTGATTCGTTCTGCAATGTCCTAACCAAACTGGGGAGGTCGCACAAAGGGACTTACGTTTGACAGTTTCCCCACCGGGAATCTAACACGGAACCTCCGGATCGAGAGCCGTACGCTCTAACCACTACACTACGGAGGCTGTTATGTATGGGGTATGTGGTCATACATACATACACAACATCTCACCTCTTTCCCAGTGGGGTAGGCAGAGACCACAGCGCTCCACCTGCTACGATCTTGACATACTTCCCTCGCTTCCTGTGGTATTAAGTTGGGCAACCATATTCTAAAACCATTCCAAATTTTAAGTCGGTAGCACAAGTGGTTGCTGAGATATACAGGTGTGACAGACAGACAGACAGACAGACGGACAGACAAAGTCGCACCATAAGGGTTTCTTTTTTGTACAATTATGGTATTGGAACCCTAAAAAGGACTAGGTACTTTCTTAGCAGATGAAGTATCAAATATATTTCCTGTGTTTTATTGCGTGAGTTGTCCGTGTTATTGACCTCGGCATACGTTCAGTGGCACGCAAATGTATGCCTAACTACTCATTGCAAGTACGATTGTATGCAATGCAAAACAAAGGTAGGCATGCTCTTGTTTCTTTGTAGAAACACAAATGTTGCTACACATTATAAACAGAAGAATAACATGCATATGTGGACCTTTTTTTGACACGTAATAACAGTAATTATTACTAAATAAATGAATATGAATATGCTAAAATGGAATTTGTTCCAGTCAAACTTTTGTCTTTTTAGGTCACAACATTTCGATTTCTCATTGAGGTTTTGCTATTTCTAGTCATAGTTTTAATTGGATTCCATCGAGATTCTGTCCAATTTATGGTTTCAAAGAAATGTTCCCGCCCCCTCTACTCTGAATTTCAAAAATCGTATAGGTACAAATGTATGTTTCCTATGTCACTTCTAACAACTCATAAAATATTTACTACTTCATAACGTGACACACAAAAAGAAAACTATACTCGATAAATTTTAAAACATTACCCTCGTCTTGGGACAGTCGGTTTAATGTAAAAGAAAACCACCATGTAAATATGTTTTTGTATAAAGTTACATATAAACAAATTGCCAATTTTCCATTTAATTGAATCATGTTAAACGGTTTTTCCTGTACTTTAAACGTCTAATTGATTTATTATACTCAACCAATCACTTTGACAAATATTAAGAAAAAGACCGCACATTTAAAATGTATACAGAAAGGGTACATCAACCCTAAAGTATGTGATTCTGCCCAAGAAACTGAATCGATTTCCCTAAATAGGTCCAAATACGAAAAAAACATTTTTGTCTTCCCATACAAAATGTGGTATCAGCTGATTCAGTTTCTATGGGAGGTTTAAATTTTTCTTTTCCTATTTCAAACTATGTTTCTTAGGGTAGGTTGTTCAGTTTCATGGTCAGATTCACATCGTTCAGGGTTGTTATACCCTTTTTGTGACACCCTGTATAATTCTCTGTACTAGCCTTTGAAGTAAAAGACAAAGACATTATGATCGAAAAAGATATAAATATATCCCAGAATAGGTTAAATATGCTACCGGCAATGTGTATGATTCGGGAATTCTAAACAATGCCTAGGCAATTTAATGTAGAATGCCTAAAACGTGTCAATTTAAGAAATATTTTTTATTTTATACATTACCTAGTGGAGGTATCCTATACAATGCTTAATGTGATTGTGTGAAACCCTTAAATATAAATGAACCAAACCTAACCATATGACCGAACATTTTGATGAATACAGACCAAAATCTACCAACCTTACAAATTGCCAGTGTACACTCAACAGCACATCAGTAGAAACACTTTTGGACCTTATGGCGTGGTAATAGAGTTGTAAAAGTTTCTACCGACCTGCGGTTGACCGTACCAGCAGGTATTCTATTCAATCCCTGAGAGGGTGTATGGGATGGTGTACAGAAAACTGAAAAGGCGTGCTCATTCTACGAAACTAAACAACTTTCCCAAAGAAACATATTTGAGAAATGAAAAAAGAAATAGCCTCTACTTAGAAACTGTTCGGTTTAAGTGAGCAATTTGTATGAAAAGATCTTTTTTTTTTTCATTTCTCAAATATGTTTCTTTGGGAAAGTTGTTCAGTTTCGTTGACTGAGCACGCCCTTTCAGTCTTAGCACCTGGTCGGAACGATCCGACGAGTTGCTTCGAAACCTCAATAACGTATGACATTTTAATTCGAATGCAAGCCCGCCTTATGAAAAGAAAGGAGGTGTGTTAAAACAGTATTTGTAACCGATATATTAATTGGAACCGTTACACTTTACCGTTACTTGTCCCTTGCAATGAGCACAGGCGACAAAGTTGCCCTTTACACACGGCATTGATGTGTGTCACGGAGATAATGCATCCTCAATATCCTCATCTTGGCTTTTTGGCTTTATAAAGAACACTTGTGAGTGCTCATTGCTATGTGAGGTTTCATCATCATAATAACATCCCATGAAAAGTCAACTGCAGGACAGGGAGCGCTCCAGAACTCCAACAAAATCGCGTGGTACGGTCAACCGCTTGTCGGTAGAAACTTTTTCAACTCTATTACCACGCCATAAGGTCCAAAAGTGTTTCTACTGATGTGTGGCCGTGTGTACTTAGGAGGGGATTTACCAGAGTCACCACGCTTGAGGCTGGCGACCGCTGTTGTTGGTATGTAAGACGGTACGATACACAGGAAGATGCTGCTGACCATCCTCTGGTTCATAAGTCCTTAGTCGCCTCGTACGACACCCACGGGTAGAGATGGGTTGGTGCGGTCAACCGCTTGTCGCTAGAAACTTTTTCAACTCTATTACCACGCCATAAGGTCCAAAAGTGTTTCTACTGATGTGCGGCCGTGTGTACTATTCTTTGCCAGCGCCTCACGGACGAGGTACTACATCGTAAATTTTCATAAAAACAGCCTCCAACAGTTCTAGTGGTTAGAACATTCCGCTCACGAACTGTGAGTTCTGGGGTCAATTCCCGGTGGGCAAAATGTCAAACGAATTCAATTTGTGATACTTCCCTAGTTTGGTTAGGACAATGCATTGCAGGTTGATGTCATACATGAACACAAGTCAAAATGAGAAAAAAAACCGGGCAAGTGCGAGACAGACTCGCGCACCGAGGGTTCCATACACTAAGGTAAAAACAGCGTCTTAATTTAGGACGCGCGGTTACGCAGAAGTGTATTAAATTCGCGCGCGTCCGACACGCACTTGAACAGTTTCTATTGCAAGTATATGTTGCTATTTTATAGTTTATGCTCTATAACATACCGATTTTTACTCTTGTAAGTGTTCCCGTTTTTACGATAGAGCTAAAACAAAAATCGAGCAATTATCGCCTAAAAATACACGTTTTAGTAGGGAAGCCGCCCTTAATTTTCATTTTTGTGACTGTCAACCTATTATGGTTCATGAGATACAGCCCGCTGACAGACAGACAGACAACGGAGGCATATAAATAAGGTCCCGTTTTTTACCCTTTCGGTACAGAACCTCAAAAAATCAAGTTCGCATTCCCTGCACGTGGTGCAGTTTTATGGGAAGTGAAAACGATTTTTGAATTTCAATCTATGTTCCTTGGGGAAAGTTGTTCAGTTTCTTAGTCTGAATCTAGAGTCTACAGTTTCAGGTTTAGGGAGATGACCTTATACACTTCGGGTTATTTTCAATCCCACTTCTTCTTTAAGAGCTATGCTCTTGTCGGTGGAGTAACTTCCATGCTTCCCTATCTTCTGCAATTTCCTTGACTCTCTGATACGACATGACATTTGCCTTTTCTTTAATCTGATCCATGTAGCAAAATCTGGGCCTTGCCCTACCTCTTCTTCCCTCAAACTTTCCCTCAATGATGATTTTTATGAGTTCGTCGTGTCGTATCAGATGGCCCAACATCTTCCCTCGTCTACTTTCAATAATATTTAATAGGCTTCTTCCTTAATTTACCATCTTTAACACTTCCTCATTCGTTTTCTTTTCTATCCAGCTGATTTTCTCCATCCTCCTCCAACACCACATTTCAAATGCCTCTAATCTTTCCCTGTCTCTTTGCGTTCAATCCCACTATGCAACTAATATTTCTGTAGCCTCGACTTCTTAGTGTGACTAAAAAGAGTGAAACTCACCATCAAAATCACTCAGAGTTTTAGCCGTAGGGTGTCGTAAGAGGCTACTACAGGGTTATGAACCTGAGGATGGGCAGCATCATCATTTTGTGTACCTGTGAACGTACCATCTTACCTCACTAAAATCACGGTCCATGGTGCCAGACATAACGCTACCAAGCGTGATGCCTTGTTACCTAGTGGTAAGTGGTCACCAGCGCCCATGACATCCACTGTCTTAATAATGACAAAATGTTACACTAATAAGACAGCAAAGCGCGATACCCACTCTGAGAACTAATAAGGTATGTCTCATGTGCCGGTAATTTCACTGGCTTCAAACCGAAACACAGCAATGCAAACACTGCTGCTTTACGGCAGAAAAAGGCCAGGGGGTGGTACGTCCCCAGACGGACTTTGCACAGAAGTCCTACCACCATGCAATGAATTATATCGCGTCATGACATCCCATGAAACGTCCACTACAGGACAAGGAACTCCCTCAAAAATTCCAGCTTTTGCTGAAACAATACCATAGTCACCACGCTCGTTAACGTTACGGCTGGCACCATGGACCGCGGTTGTTGGTGACCGCAGAATGTAAGATGATACGATACACAGAAGGATGCTGCTGCCCATCCTCTGGTTCATTAACCCTTAGTCGCCTCTAACGATACCCACGGGTAGAGACGGGTTCGTACTATTCTTTGCCAGCACCGCAAGGGGTTTTTAAGAGTTATTAAGGGGCTGATAAGAGCTGAATTTTATTTATTTATTTCATCCCTTTCTAACAAAGGGCAGAATGTGCGTGCTAGAACGGAGCGGATTCGCGCTGTTTTACGTTTTTCGCTCATTTTATAATTTTTCTCAAAATCGGTACCCATAATTTTAATTATCAAATAGCTTATTATGCATAATGTATTGAATAATGTGTAAAAGTTTTGGCATCATAGATTAATCGGTACTTAAGAAAAACGGTTTAAAAGAAAAAGCAGAGTTAATTTTGGATTTTTTTTGGCATACAAAATGTATTTAATCGTGTTTCGGAGTCGGGCATATTCTTGGACAGATGCTTAATTATCACATAAAAATTTTTCACGGCCATATATTCATCAGTTTTCGTTAAAAACCTGCTCAAGTGAAGCGTATTTAGCTCTTATCAGCCCCTTAAGGCCAACTCTTAACAATCAGGTGACTCAACCTAAAATGGAGCGAGATGGATGGTAATCTGACCATGGAACTGAATAACTTATCCTGTACATATCGTCTCTATCACCATATCGTCTCTATCACCATGTATCACCAGCGTGTATATTGAATTTGTGTACTCAACCAGCTTAACACCGTTGTTTAATAAACATTGACCTGATTTGTTTATGATTATGCGCACGTGAGTTTATGTATGTCAAATTGGGAACTGTACTTTTGTTTCTGCTTGTATGTATACAAGGTTATTTTTTTGGACCTGATATGCGTACTAAACTTCCCATACAAAATGTGTCGGTCATGTGACCACTTTAGTATGGGGAGTCGAAAATGTTTTGTGCGTTGTTAGCAAAGTCGTAGAACAAAAGTTGTTGCTTTTGACCTCTGTAATAAGGTGGGCATACTCATATCAGGTCCAAAAAAATAACCTTGTATAGCATGCAAGACTTTTTATGAACACACGGCCGCTCGTCGGTGGAAAAATTTTGACCTTGAGTAGATCTCTGGATTGGGGCGTTTGTAGCGTGGCGCTGGTTCAGCTTATATTGGTTTTGTTTCTATTTGCTTGCTGTTGTGCGTACATTACACATCTTTGATTATAAATTTTTGGTACGAGAACTGATTTTAAAGGTAGAATGTGATACATGTTGCTAAAAACTGTGTTGAAATCAATGATTGGTTTGCCCTTGACCTCAATTTGGCCCAAGGATCCAATTCTGGAATATCACTGAAGGTTTTCAGAGATACCCCCTGATGACCTCTTAAAAGTGAAATATGATTTTTGATAATAGTGAACATGTGCTTAGTCAAGTCAGAGGCCATTTTGCGTGTTGAAAACTCTGGCAGCCAGGTTCGCCACTAATCTAACAAAGCCCGATTGGGTCTGGCTTGCCCTCTGCGTAGCGGAGCTCAGATGGCAGTCACTTTGTGTGAAAACCAGTTCCTTTGAGATCTAGACAACATGCCATTTTACGATAGCGAACGACATGAAATGTATGGGTTGACATTTGATAAATACTTTCGTCCCATACATCTTATATTGTTCGCTTTTGTCGTCTCAATATTTATTGGCACGTTGTCTCCCTTGTCTAATCCCCTAGGTGAGATAGCCGCCAACTACAAAGTTACAAATTCCAAGGGTAGCCGACTTCGTAAATACGTAATGCGGCTAAGACAATGAATGAATGAATGTATGAACATTTAGACTTAGGAAAAATCGCCTTGCACGATTACCTTGGTTTTGTAAAAAGTATTTTTGCAGCACTCGCTTCTGCATTCTCGTTACCCTTCCGGCGTAGTTGCTAGTCTGATAGGACTTCAAAGAAACATTCTGTACAATTTACATACCACATAGTAATAAAGCAAGTAGGACGAGATTCACTTGCAATTGTGCTATGCAAGTACGGTCAACCGCAGGTCAGTAGATACTTGTTCAACTCTACTACCATGCCACAAAGTCCAAAAGTGTTCCTACGAATGTACGTACATATTTTCGAGGCGACCTTTGTCGTTCAAGAAAACGTGATTTGCTGTTATAAAGGAATGAAGGAGGCATCGTAAACAACTCTTAAATTGTATAAGTGTTTGAGGTATCTATATTTAGAAATAACGATATTCAGAGTCTCTACGTTTTAACTAGTCACGTCATTTAAAGTTCACTAATAGGATTTTAAATGATGACTGTCATTGAATATTTCAAATGTTATATGCTACATTACCGTGTGGTACCGGCAATGAATAGTACCATCCCATCGCTACCTTTGGGTGTCATAAGATGTGAATAAGGGATTATGAACCGCAGGATGGGCAGCAGCTTCCATCTATGTATCGTACCATCTTACATACGTCACCCACAACCGCGGTCCATAGTGTTAGCCTTCTTCTTCTTCTTTTTGAGTCAATGGCAAAACTGACTATAAACGCTTAGCCCAAAAATTAGCCACATCAATAGCCTTTTGGTTGCCTTCAAAAAGGTCTCTCCGAGTGCAGGAAACTGGAGAAGTAGGGCACGACAGCAAGTGTGTCATGGTTTGCAAAATACCGCATTCACACTTGTCGTTATCAGAGAAGCCCCACCTCTTCATGAGTTCCCCGCACCTGCCAACGCCCGACCGCAGTCTGTTTAGTGACTTCCATATGGACCAAGGAAGATCGTGACCTGGTGGCAGCTTTTCGGCAGTTGGTTAGCCGAAACGCTAATAGTGGTGACAATGGTTCTTTCCCTCCAAGCAGTACCATACGTTGTTGCTAGAATTCTGGATGGAACTCTGTCCTGCAGTGGACTTTTCATGGGATATTATGATGATGTTTCGTACTTTATTAGTTGTGCAAATGTAACTTATAATTTGGAGCTCGAAACCTTCCTCAGTGGTCACGAGCCTGACAAAGCCTAATCTGAGGCTTGGTCTACTTTGCCCACATAGTTCACATAGGGGGAGTAAAAACAGGTGCCCTTAGGTTCACTCATACACAACCCAATAGGTACATAAACATTCTTCTTCTTTCGAGTTGATTCTGGCGTTATGTGTTTATACTATTTAGACCAATACTCCGTCACACAGACGGCATTGTGAAGGTGAGGGGCACGCAGGGCAGGGCAAGATGTGTGCCAGCGTTTGCGCAGAGAAACCACACATACAAGCAGGATCTGCACCAAATCCTTACTCGTATATGTTTTTGTTACTCTGACCTACTTAAATCCGGAGTCTGTTTAATGACTTCCATGTCGGCTGCAGATGGTCTCCAGGAGGCTATTGTTCTTTTAGAAGCTAACACGGGTTGTAGAGGTTTTATCATTTGCTGGAGGCACGGCCTCTATAAAGCTTCGCACTATGGGCACAGATAATATAATACTATACTAGTACAGATGCCTCACGTCATAGAACGAATTTGTGCCGAAAATTGTTCGGGCTATTTTTTCCATAAGGTATTTTCTTAGAATAAATTGATATCTGGATGTTAAAATTGAATTAATGTCATAGTTTACACCTTTACCTACCAACCTAGTAGTAACATTTAGTTTAATTATTAGAAACAAAAGGGCCAAATGAATTCGGGCTATTTACTCCGTCGAAAAAACCGTAGTACGGAATGAGACCCCATGGGCCGTAGTTGTATGTGACCACAGTATGTAAGATGGTAGGATACACAAAAGTATTATATAGGTTCTGTCTATCCGCTGGTTGAAAATCCCTTAGTCACCTTTTACGGGACCCATGGGTAGAGATATGGTAATTCTATTTTTAGCCGACACCCCACGGACACCGTTTACTAACAGCGCAGGAAATTTTTAATCTAGTTAGTAGATAAATATGTTTTCAACTCACAAGCCCGGAAAACTTAGCTTTATCAGTAGACATCAGCATGGAAATGGTTTTTGAAATTAAAACGTTATTGGCGCTATTCGTTAACATTTTCCTAGCTGTAGAGAGGTGAAAAATGTGTGTTTCACTCAGCAGCAAAGTAATTTTGCGCCTTGTGCGTTGAAACTATCGCTACGCACAGGATTCTTCGTTTGAATCACTCGCTTCGCTTATAGCTCAATCCCAGAATTCTTCGCTTGCTCGAGTTTCAATACAAGCACACGAGCCAAATAACAATTTTGCTGCCTTGCATAACAAATAACTATTTCTAACGACCACGGGAGGAAATGAAGAATGCTCAGATTACACGTGTTTTGCGACTCGAGGCGAAGTAGAGCATTTTTCACTAATTACGTAATTAATCTTGAAGAAGGTGGTCCGTTTTGTCTCTGAGTAACAAAAATGCTCTTTAGAAAGTTTAGTAAGTTGAAATCGAAGAAGTGAAAGATTAACCTCAGATAACCGTCGCCTTGCACTTGGGTTTAAATGTCCTCATTCCAAGCCTCGGCCGACGACCCGGTCTCAAAAAGGCATCGCGATCGTTTCGCTTTGTATGCTAATAGTCTTCCACAAAAAGCCGAGGCCCACATTTTTTATTTTGTCATACTAATTCTTGATCAACTTGGATGACACATTGAGTGTGATCGAGAGGCGGCCGTGATTTACCGTAACTGCTCCAATTATTATTTTAACAGCCTCTGTGGTCTAGTGGTTAGAGCGTTTAGTTCTAGGTTCGATTCGCCAGGTTCGATTCCCGGGCACAAGAAGTCAAACAAAAATAACTTTGTGAGACTTCCAGTTTGGTAAGGACATTGCAGGACGAATGGCTGTTTTTTTTTTTTTATTGAAAATGGGCTTACTCTTGACCACGATCTAGTCTTGAAGACAGAGATGAGGTCGACGATGGAACGAGCTTACCCAGAAGAAGCCCGTGGTTGTCCGAGATTTAACAATATTCCGTGCTTCGGGAGGCACGTTTACAGAAGTAGTCGTTAAGAGCCAAGGCAGTAGCCTTAGGCTACTCAAAACTGAAACCAGGGTTTGTGAGGTCTGTCGTTGAAAAGAAGAATATAAATAAAATTATTTTTATACTTTCAACTATACTTACATTTTTATCTTTCAAAATAAAGGCTGCTTTCATATTATAAATCAATTTATAGAATAACTAGCTGTGCCCACGACTTCGTTTGCGTGGAGTTTGAACTTGTGAACGTTTGAATTTTTGAACGTTTGAAGAAAACAAACAGTTTGACCGGTTGGCTTCCGGGTCAACTGATCCCGCAGGCCACTGAGCCCGCAGGCTCTGTCGACCACTTTTAACCCCCGAGAGACAACTTAGCCCGCGGCGGGAAAAACAAACCACTTTCAACCCTTTAAAACAAAATGAACCACTTTCAATTAA